>OX451738.1:1472158692-1476958692 GCA_948472305.1 Vicia faba
TTTATCTCTTTCATGTATCTATCTTTCAAATATATGTTCTAATATTTGATATCTTTGAACATCTACTAACTAAGTGAATTTAATTGAACATATTTTCTATCAACTTAATTACTAACCTAAATTAAACAATATTTTCTTAAGAAATCGATTTCAAAACTAGTTTTAAAAAAACCAGTATTAAAAAATTATTTTATGTTAAAAACACTAATTTAAAAAAAAAATTGGTCATTTCTCAAAATTTATGGTCATTGACAATTTTAAAACATATGATATGTGATTTTACCTTAAAATATAGTAAAGTAATTTCTCAAAAATTATGGTAGCAGAGCCACAATTCATTATTTGACACAAATGAAATAGTTGGTGAATTCTTTGATACAATACTTGTTGATTATATAGGGAATGTGCAACATCCTTCACTAATTCACAAAGCTAACAAGATTTAAAATCTTAAAGTTACATTGTAAATTTATAGGGGTATCAAGAGCCAGATTCTCAAGATTGTCTTTAACAACACAATTTTCTGGAAGACATTTCATTCCTATACTTCCACCAGAACTCTCCCCTCTGATGACAAAAACCCAATTGTCTGAACACTTCCATCAAGTCTGCAACAGAGCCACAATTTATTATTTGACACAAGTGAAATAGTTGGTGAATTCTTTGACACAAGTGAAATTGTAGCTCAAGAATGGAAAAAAATGCATATATAAAACTTTAGAATTCTTTACCGTTAAGTCCTCTTCGAGCGCAACAGAGGTTGAAGAGGTTGAACAACTAGCACCATCTTTTGTATAAAGTAATTCTACAAAATATATAAATACATTTCATTATGCCTCAAGTATAATAAATAATAATACATTAGCAAATATACTTAGTTATCATACCTTGCTCCAATCTCTCAAGAATATCAAAATCTTTATTTGTAATCAATGATGAAGATGTTCCTTTGAGCCAATCCTGGGTGCATATCAGTGCTTCGACAGTTGTTGGTGTTAATGAGCTGCGATATGGATCAAGCACCCTTTCTCCTGTGCTAAATGCAGATTCAGACGCCACTGTGCTTATTGGTATAGCAAGCACGTCTCTTGCAATGTTTGCAAGGATGGGATAACGACCAGAATTTACTTTCCACCACTCGAGAACATTTATCTCCATGTTATGCTCTAACTTCTCTCCAAGATAAGTGGTTAACTCATTATCTGCATTGTCACACCCTTCTGAAAGATAAAACTCAGCAGTTCCGTATGGATGACTAACATTACCAAAAACTTGCGACTCATGTGGATTATCTTGAGGAGGCATGAACCCAGTACAATATTCCTCATAAATAGATTTCAAGCAAGACTCTAAGGTTTCTTTCAAGGCATCAGCATCAACCTTATTATAATATCGTCGTACCATCCAATCAACCAATCTAACCTTGCGTCTAGGGTCAAAAACTAGAGCAATCAACAACATCATGTTAAGCTTCTCATGAGATCCCCAATACTTATCATACTTCTTTTTCATCTTTTGAGATGCTGAACGTAGATGTTCATCGTCACACGCACACATATCCACAATGCTCTTTCCAATACCCAAGACCTCAAACATATAAATATTGCTTGTCAAATAAGAAGACCCTGATATATGTACAGTGGCATCATAAAACAACTTCAAGAATGGAATGATTAAGTTGATATGCTTCCAATCGTCTTTCATCGGGACACCTTTTCCCTTTTTTGTCAACTCATTCACATACCTAGCACAACATAAAATGTTCAACATCAATTAATTCACATAACTTATGACAATGTACTTGCATAATTTTAGAATAGTCGCGGCAACAACAATAAAGTGTTATTGTGTTAGTTTCTATTAATATATAAAGTTTTTATCACCTTTATAACTATCATAATAGAATAACTAACTAGTTGTATATGACTGCAAAATTAATTCACATACCTTTTATTTCGAAAACCGAATTCTTCAAAGGTTCTTTCATGTTTTGATGCAGATACTAACATCAAGTAAGTTGAATTCCAACGAGTCTCAACATCTAGAGAAACTAAACCTTTATAGTCCATGCTCTCCTCATCAATACATGCCTTGAATTTAGCGAGCCTCGCGGGAGAAGATCTAGCATACCAAACAGCATGACGAACTCTATAAACAGAATCATCAATGTCTTTCAAACCTTCTTTCACAATTAAATTCAATATGTGTGCGCAACACCTCATATGAAAATGGTTTCCACTCATAACTAAACTATTCTTAGACAAGAGCCTTCTCTTGAGACGTTCAACCCCAACATCATTAGATGAAGCATTATCAACCGTCAAACTAAGCACACGGTTTAAACCCCAATTGTTCAAACATATCTCTATTGTTTCACAAATAGCATCCCCTGTATGACTTGTGACTTGACAAAAAGTTAAGATCTTCTTCTGTAAGTTCCAATTATTGTCAATGAAATGGGCCGTCACACACATATAGCTCAACTTTTGACAAGAAGTCCACATATCAGTGGTGAGACAAACTCTTTGACAATTCAGAGAGAGAAAGTTTTTCAAAATCATTTTTTCCGTGTTCCATAGTTTCAAGACATCGCGTGCCAATGTTGTGCGCGAACAAATCTGAAATCTTGGTGAAGCGAGACTCATAAATTCATGAAAAGACTCATGTTCAACCTTCCGAAAAGGAATCTCCATGTTAATGAACATCTTAACCATTGCTCTTCGAATAGCTTCTTGGTCAAACTTGACAATTAAAGGAGAGCCAACATGTTCTTCAGCACTTGTCATAGAAGATGATGTCCTTTGTCTCTTGTAAACAAGGCATCTTGATAAATGAGCATGCATAGAACTAGTTCCATTATTATACTTAATTTTTGTGTCACAGTACTTGCACGAAGCTTTTTGTTCTTCTTCTGACGATATAATGAAATGATTCCAAGCCTCTGAACGGTTCTTTCGCTTCTTAGTGTGAGGAGGTGGCATTTCATTAGAGACGGTAGGTGGAGGGGTTGAAACCGTATTCTCGGACGTTGCATACATTGGCAAGTAACTAACATTAGTCATCTTGATTCAAAAAAAGGAACCACAGAGCAAAAAGCCCCACCTAAAGAAAGATTCAAAAAGCCATAATATAAGTCATTAACTAACATTGCAGACACTGCATGAAGAAATCAATCTCCACCTGTTTTAACAGCAATAAATTGATGGTAAATAAAATTGAAAAATTCATAGATTGTCACGCCAAGGAGACAGACAGAAAGAAAGGCTATGATATCATTGATATGATATAATTGATATTGGTAGTAACATTAGAGAAATGTGAATATGGTGTTTATACAATTAAAGGAAAGAGTGTGTGATGTCATTTTATGGTCTCTTTCTCAAGTACCCAAGTGATGCAGATAAGCATCTCTTAGCAAGACACACTGGTTAAAAAATGGCAACATCTTAAGGGGCGGAATTTCAAAAACTGTACCATAATTAAGAGGTATTAGGAGCCTTATCTTAGTTAAAAACATAAGCAAATGGCAACATCTTAAGGGGCGTATTTCATGATGACATGAAAGTTCAACACTTCAACCAAACTATTAGGTGAAGAGGTATATAAATAAACACAAACAAAATCAAAATAGTAAGAAGCATCAATCTACAAATCAAATAAGGGAGAAATCCATACAACCATCTTGAACTTTGACCATTTTGCATTGATGCCATGAACGAAGAAGAATTTAAATTCATTTCAATTTTGCAAAAGGATCAAAGTTTCAGGGTTATATAGTCTCCCTCATATATTATTGCTATGTAGATCAGACACCAGCATTTTGTAATTTTTTAACAAGGACTTGGCAAATTTGAGATGATGGAAACAGAAAGACCAACTGAATTTGAGATGATGCAGATAAAAAATAGTAACAAGATAAGAAAGTAGTAACAAAGATTTATGAAATAGTATAAGGGACCAGTTAAAACTTATATTGTTTTGTGTTTTGTTTTTCTTTAATTCTCTTCCTTTCATACAACAAACACAAAAACCAATATCCACTTTATTTATTATCATGTTTCTTCCTTTTTCTTCTCTTTCATTTTTTATTCATCTTTTCTTACATAAATTAAATAATCACTTAAATTAAAATTTTATGTTGGTTTGGATTCATCTTTTCTTATAAACAATTTCTCTTTCTCATATCAATTGGTTTCATTTCTTCTCAACTACACAATAGGAACCATAAATAATGAAAATAAATGATATTTTCTAGCTATCATTGTCTCTTCATGGTAAATTCTTTTCATGTTTATGCCCTCTCAAGTCACCTAATTAATGCAAGGTTTACATTCACAAAATTATAGAATATTTTAGAATTAGCAGTGCTGCTTTCACATCATTTTCGACAGAGTTTTTCTCAACTAGTGCATGTAGCTACCTGTTTTGAGTTTGATAAAAAAAAAAACAGAGAATCACAAGACCACTGGAATTGATATGGCATCAGTAACTTGTGCACATTTTGCTGAAAATAATGTATAAATTTTTGTGTTGGATCTTTTAGTAGGTTTATGTCTAATTTGCTTATTGTTTCTTTCCTTCTACATGACTGTGCTATTGGTTATTGCAAAATCTAAGCTGAGCTGAGAGTAGTTTTACTAAATTGTTGTCATTTTTACCAGAAAAAAAATGATAATTATAGAATATTTTAGAATATTGATAATGTGAGGATTAGATTAATAAGGTTTTATGATTTGTAAAGGAAATTGAATATTTTTTATGAATACCATATATATGATAGAGGGACAAACAGAATTGAAAGAAAGCAATCTTTTTTGTTTCCATTTTTCTTAAAGAAGACAACACAATTGAATTATTGAATGTACTTTCTAAGTTTGTGGAAAATTAAAAAACTGGAGGTCCATATCATTTGCAACTTAAACATACCAGCATTCTATAATCATGTAATTATCTCTACATGAGTACCTCTGAGAGCGTTGTAGAGAACGTGCCTCCAGCTTCAAGTTTCCAGTTGACTGCTTAGTTCCTATAGACATTGAATTCAGCTATATTAATATGACAATATAAACAAACTCAAATAGACATTTTATCAAACAGGTTGCGTGCATACAAGAAAGTGTGAAACAAACTGAACCTATTAACCCTTACAAGATTCAATAACACAAACAAAACTGATTTTAAGAAGTGGGTAATCAAAAAAGGATCATAGTGAGCGCTACCCATGAAGCCATTGTTGAGAAGAAGAAAAGGAATTACCCAAGGGAATTGAATGTAGAGTTGACGATTTAGAGTTGACGTTTGTGACTGCAAACAAAACGTTTATGGCGGTGACGACAGAGGAATAGGCGGTAGCGGCAGAGGAATAAGCAGCGGCCGTTAGAGTTGAAGATTGTTGCAGTCAGTAAAAGAGAGTTTTGAGAGTGTTTCAAATGTGGTACCCAATAGACTGATCCAAATTGATTAACGGTTTCCAGTTTTTTTTTGGTTTTGATAAATGGACCACCAGTTTTAAAATATAACTTTGTATTGGATTTTGAGATATGGATTAATATGGATACAAATTTGGTTTATGGTTATTGGTTTTTTTGCACACCCCTATGTATCAGGCGAGTCGTACAGATCACAACATGGATTAATTTACCAATGATGAATGCCAACCAATCTATAAATCATGAAATTTTGTGATAATCATAATCGTAATCATTATAACTAATTAACAGTCGAGCATGATTGATCAATAGAACATGTAAAATAGCTTATCTTTGACGTTGGTGTTGGCAATGTGATCCTTCACTGAATCGTGGTAGAATCCGTGCAACTTCGCAGAAACAGGACCGATAACATTGCTCTTACTGGATCAGGTTTTGTGTAAATGTGTCGGCACTCAGAACTGGTCACGCGACAGCTTTTGCTGACTGGGAACAATAGGTGCGTGGTGGAGACATCGTTAGGCAGAACATACTGTCCGAATATTGGCCTCACCTCATTGATCTGTAATGAAGCCGACTTCCACATCAGAGGTCCATATTAGCCCCACATGATTCAAATTGTCATGTGCCCTGAGGGTCTTATCGTGGCTGCATCAAAACATGAATTGGAGATGTTATTTCGCCCCAATGCTAATCGATCATCAAATTCATTGTAAGACCGTTCAATCTCTTGGCGTAATGTTCTGTAATTCCAACAGTAACAGGCTGAAACGCAATAGAGAGATACATTATTATTCTTGCCTTTCCTCAAGCACCTGGGGTGCAAGCTCAGACATGTCTTAAAGCAGCAAACCCAATAGGGAATTCATAATCAAGTAAATTATATGAAATAGAAACTTATATGAATTCAAATGCCGACATCGGAGATTATCTCATAATCCTCATTGAATCACTAGCATTCATTGAAATGCAGACATGTTAAAAGTCATTCTGGAGTAAGCCGATTGGCAACAGCGGGTACCCAGCTTAACCCCTATCATAATAGATATTGTGAACCCAATCGGAACATCTCATAATATTCAGGCATCCGAAAGACCTCGTTATAATTCGAAAACTGGCACCAAAACTTTGATTGAGTGTCTCGTTTACTAGAGAAGTCGGAGTGGGAATCGGCTTGACTGAAGAGTGCCATATGATGAATCAAATTAAGATTGATGCGGCGAGTTCTTGGATTCGCCGAGTCAACTCGCCAGTTTTGCTCTTGACGGAAGGTGGAGTCACCAAATTAGTCTAGGTGGACACCGGCAGATCTGATTCATGATCATCAAACCCAGAACCAATGTCCATCGTTTAGAGATTGAATCATAGGGTAGATGGGTTAATTTTGTCATGGTAAGACCATGGTTTCGATGGGAATCCCCTATGATTTGTGTGCCCAAGAAAATTTTACCGAAGCCCCACGTGGGCACTAAACATAAAAACAATACACGAGTAGCTTCTGATCGTATCTGATTAGAAAGAATTGTTAAAACTTTCAAGTTTTTGGTCGAGCAATAGTGAGGGTATCTGCAAGACATTCCGATGTCAAAATGAGGTTCAGAGCAAGTGCTAACAAGTATGAGAATATTAGTGAGTATTGAACACATGATCCTCGATATTTATAGTCTCCAGCGTTGGGTCAAGGTCTTCAATGATGGACCACGATGAAGCCCAACAGCGAAGACCGTCAGGGTTTACGTGTGTATGGAGTTAAGCACATGACCTCCTCTCTGGTCAAACTGTCATGAAAAAGCAGAAGTTGAACCAGTTATTCTCGGAGGGGCAGGATGATGATGATGATATCGACACGTGAGCTACGTTCTCCCAGCGGGCACGTGGAGAAATGCCCAATGGTCCTTAGATTGGGTTGCATGCTTTTGGACCTTTGGTAAAGACGCTGAATTGGGCCTCCCCAACGGTGGAGTAAGTGTCGGCCTAGTCCAGAACAAGAGCCCCCCAAGTTATTTCCCTTAGGTGAAAAGGTGATGACTTAAGTTCAACTCCACTATCGGGGAAACATCGCTCGAAAGGGGAAATTTCCCAACTCCGTTGGGGACAACTCGTTGACTTGTGTCGAGGATTTAGAAAAAATGCATGCAGCATGGCCGACCAGATCAGTGGGTGGTCCATTGATCGGCTTTGGTTCTGATATTGTTGGTTTGGTGCCCGCCAGGAATATATATATCCATAGGACGCGAGGAGTTTCCCCGATATATTTTGTTGACGTGCCCGTTTATGAGGCGTTGCTTTGATGCCAAGCGTTTACCCCGCCTTCGGGAATAAAACAACATAAATTTACCCGTATGTAAGGCTTTATCATGAGGTCGCTGTTTCCAGTGATTTCTGGTAAACAACCGCTAGTCTTCCAAACTATCGAATAATCTTTATTAACGCTATTCAATCTCTCTGGTAACTCACAGGATCGACTAGATTGATCCTAGGACTCCTTGGATATTAAGGTTACTCTCACAATCGAACAATTATTCATGGTTGCTATTGTACAAGTGTTTGGTTTATTTCGATCCCTCTCTCTAAGAGTTCAAAAATGTGGCCAAAATGTATATGAAAACTAAGTTATACGAATAAATGCTAATTGTAATGCTGATTGAAGAGACATATAAAACTGTATGAAAAATGAAGTAAATGGTTTCGATTTGCAAAACATTTAACATAAAAGGTTTCTGGAATGTAGAAGTTTAAAATGTGAGGAAAGCGTTTAATGCAAGAAATCTATAAATGATTTTAAGTAAAAGTATGCGCTTGAAAAACAATACTTGAAAGTAAAGGTATTGAAAGTGTAACAGTTCTCTGAAATATAAAGTGTTCGAAATATAAAGAAAGCAGTAAAACGTAAAACTTTGAGGAAAAGACTTTGAAATGAAAAGAAAGTAAATAAAGAAACTTGCAAATGTTATTCGACAAAAAGAAAAGAGGAAAGTACTGGAAATGGTAAAAAGGCTTTCATTAAGTTAGAAATACATGGTGCTATCATACATACATTTCTCTTGCATTCGTTTCCCTTGCCATGTGGTAGTTTGAATGTTATTGAGTATTTTGTATAACAGATATGACACACTGAAATCCTAATACTAAGACTTCTATTTATACTAATTCGACCCTAACGGTCTCGCTATAGGATCATGCCACGTTTCGAACATGCAAGACAATGCTTCTTTCATCTTTCCACGTGTCCCCAAAATGCTCCAACACATAACTTTCAAACTTTGAAAGTCCCGCTTCCATTTGAATTTTAAATGCTTTAGTGTTTCTCCGTTTCGAACGCTCTTCCCAAACCTAGCATCGCTGTTGTTTCGAGACCCCTTTGGATATGTTCCCAAAATCACCGTTCGAAGCTTCAAGCTTTGACACACTTATTCGAAATACTGCTTCTGCAACTTCGAAATATGGCGTTTAATTCCATTTCGATCAGAACTTTTAACTCTTTTGAATTCTAAATAACATTTCAAAATCTTCAGCCAACAAATTGCCCCTTTAAAATATGTATTTCGATCTCTTTGAGAAATACCTATTTTAAACATTTATACAATATTTTGATAGGATTTTCGCATCATCATAACATTTAATGCATTTGACTCCAGTCACATCAATCATAGCACCTTTTGGGTTCCTTAACCGCCCAGAGTCACTTCACAGCGTGGTGCAGTTATGAGCAATGATTATTTTTAAATCACGCCTATTACCTATATCAACTTCTCGCCACCTCTTCATCACACCAACCCATGATCTCCACGTATCACACTTTTACTCGGTGGATGCTTAATCTTCTCATTATAAAACATCAACTTAATCTTTCTCTTTCTTTTTACACTCTAAATCTTTCATACTCTGGATTTTTACTCTTCTTCTCTCATAAAACAATCTAAGCTCTCAAACAACAAAAATGTCTTCTTCCACCTCATCCCAACTCAAGAAAGTCTCCAAGAAGAAAGGAAAAACTACAGGAGCAACCATGGAGAGTAAAATCGTCACCATTCAAGGCCAATCTGCTCTTGCTCCTCAAATGATTTCCAAAGAAAAAGAAATGTTGTACGCATCACAGGTACTCATCCCTACCCATGTTGCTGGTAAGAGGTTAGCCTTAAATGGCCCTCTTACAGTTTTTGAAATACTAAAGGACACCAGGACAATTTTTCCCGTATGTTATAGCTTCAAACCCTTATTCAACAAAATGGATGCCCCTAAGGCAGTAGAATCTCTTAGTTCGAATACCGTAGAAACCCCAACTGTTCCTCCCAAGGACCCATTTGTTTTGGATTATGTAAAAAGCAATTTTAAGCCATTTCGATCTTGCCCTACTTCTGATATTGCTTATCAAAATTGGTTCACGAAAGTAGAAGCCAAAAAATCCCAGCAATGGGAAGAATTAGGCATTTATAACCTCATTAAGCTATCGAAACCTGGATTTACCTATAGCCATCCTCTGCTGTTTGCATCCCTTTATTTCTGGGATAGTACCTACAACACTGTCCATCTCCCAGGTGGAATGATTACCCCAACCTTCTTCGATATAGCGGCCATTACTGGGTTGTCGCCAGTGGAAGAAACTTATGTTCCTGACAATGAAGAGCACTCAAGCATAATTGACTTCGAAGTCAAGTTAGCCAGCTTTTCCAAATTTATCAGCCATTATCATGCTGAAGGGGACAATGTGTCTGACATAGAGCACATTGCTTTCTTGACCCTATGGCTGTCTAGGTACGTTTTCTGCAGTAGATCCCTGCAGGTAGCTAGTAGGTTCATTCCTCTAGCTAGGGATTTACACGAAAATCGCAAAGTGTGCCTAAGTGAATTACTCTTAGTTGACCTCTATGAGAGCCTGAGGTCAGCTGTTTCGAGCCTCAAATCCCACACCTCCAAAAACATTCTATTAGCTGGCCCATTTTGGTTACTTCAACTATGGCTAAATGCCATGTTCGAACCTTCTTTATCAACCGCCAACACCATAGATGAGCAAGATTCGGAAATAAGTGATAGGATAGTCGAAGGTACTAGGCTTCGAAGACTAACTCCTAATGATGACAAGGATGACTTCAAGGTTCAATTCTCGAAGTACATCATGATACTCTCAAAAAGGCATAAGTTCGAAGAGAGCATGGCGCCTTTTGCTTTGAGGGCTCATGGACCTTCTTGGTTCACCATGGCTCTCTCAGAAGCCATCAAGAGCAAGGAGATCCAAGATGTATGGAGAGCTTTCTTGCTTCCTAGACTCATCTCTTCAAGGATAACCCCAGCTAAGAACCAAATTCTTCTCTTTGCCTACCAACCAAACTTCGTTTCGAGGCAGTTTGGCTTATGCCAACTGATTCCTGAACCTTTGTTCCAAACTGAGAGCGCCATCACATCTGGTCGAACTTTCAAGGCAAGGGAAGCCAAGATCCAGCAAGAAAAATATCAAGGCTTTGCCCAATTTGAGCTGATAGCCTTCGAACCTACCCATCTCGCGGCTAAAGGATTTTTGGAGTGGTGGATTAAGTTTTATCAAACTTGTATGTTCGATACACTTACAATTCGACAGAAACTAATTGATGCCTTCGATGTGCAGGTACCAGCAAAGAAAGGTATGTTTACTCATGCCAAAGAGATAAAAGCTTTTCAAAATTATTTTGAAACTACTTACGACCCCACGCGCTTGGACTCCACTGTGCATCAAGCAGCTGAGACCTTGAAGGAAAAATTTAAACAAAAAGTTTCTAAGCTAAAACTTCCTTCAGGGCTGTCACCTGAGGATAGGTATAGGTTGGCATTCGAAATGCATCCACCTAAATTTCCCAGATTACCTACCTCAGAACTGGCTCTGGCTTGGTTTCCCCCATATCCATGGTGGTTTACTTGCAAAGAGATGTTCAAATATCTTCAAAGGAAACCAAAGCCATCTGAGACTGTGACATGGGCTCGATACTGGCTTCATGATTTCCCAGGACACCTTCGATACGACCTTTCTGCCATGTCAATTAAATTTGATCAAGGCACAGGTGCGAATGCTTGGGAAAAATCCCAAATGTCTTTTATTTTCCATATCTTTAACCTTTGCTTAAATTGTTTTGATTTTCAGCTATCAGGATAAAGACCGCTGCCTCGAAATCGAAGGAAGGGAGTGCCTCTCAAGCCTCTATCGAAACTACCGAAAAAGCTAATCCACCCGAAACAACTACTACTGCTGCAACTACAACAACAACAATAACGCCAACAACAACAAGTGCCCCAATTCCAACGGTAATCACTTAGTTTTTGGTGCTTCGAATTCACTCAAGCTTTTTATATCTAACTTCGTTAAAATTCGTTCAGACCAACAAGCTTCCTCCCACTACTCCCAAGAAGCGGAAACCAAGCACTACTGGGGAAGATCCCACTGCTGGAGGAAACTCAAATACTGCTTCGAAGAAGAAGCTAAAGAAAGCTACACCTAAAAGCACTGTTCCGACTAGTGTCTCTGGACTCGACTCCAGGGATGCTGCTCCCTTACCTAAATCCAAAAATCCACCTTCGACCTCCAACCCACCGTTGGAACGCATAGCTAGTAACCTCTCCTCTGAGGGTCCACAGGTAAATCGAACTTCTTCTAAAAATGTTTAACTTCTTATTACCTTGGTGAATGTCTTTTTTTAACATTCTGCTGCTCCTTGCAGAACATTTTGAATCCCACTTCTACCATTTCGACCTCACCGTCCAGAGCTGCCGCTCCGCTTAACTCCTCTCCTCAAGGAGATTCCAGCAATTTGGTCCAAAACAAAGGTTCTTCCAATATGGCGATTTTGGCTGGAACTTCTGAACAGCCAGATGACCAAGGTACCTCCATTCCCCTGAAAGAGGTGAACGAAACGATACTTCAAACGTCTGCAGAGGATTCACAAAGGGTTCTTCAAAAGTCCCCTCTTGAAACTCTTCAAGAGGACCCAAAGGATACTCAGACTGAAGAAGAAAAAGCTGATTCTGGGCGAGGCTTCGAAGAATCTGCAGACGAAGAATCTGAGGAGGAAAACGCCAATGACGAGGAAGACGTCAATGATGGTTCGACTGCCGGGACGGAGTCTAACGCACATAGCGGCGAAAAGGATGGTATCGAAGTAGTAGATTTGGACGAAGATGAAGAAGACCAAGAGCACGAAGCAAATGAAGGGGATGGTGATGCCATCAACGAAACCCTAGAGGTTGAAACAAACGTGGTTCCCCTACGCGTCGAATTCCCCCAATCCTCTCCGTCTCGAATGACTGACGAGGAACTGGCAATCTTGAGGCGAAATGACCCCATTGGGTATATGAAGGCAAAGTTGGCTCAGAGGGACGTTCCACTCGCTAGGGCTGGCACAAGTTCAACCAGCTATCCTCTTCCCACAGATGAAAGAGTTGTTCTTCTCAACAAAATTAGGAGAACTATTCTCAATGTGGATATATTCGAAGTGCTTAAGCAAGATAGTACTGCTTGCTATACTATGAAGGAGCTGCTCACAAAGGTTAATCTTTCCAACTGCTCTTTGCCAGTTAGTACTCTCTTGTTTGATCTTCAGAATTTGCTGGACAACATAACTGGCTACCTTCTCCAAGACGAATTTGCTGCCAAGAAGGTTCACGAGAAACGCATTGCTATGGATGCCGCTTATGAACAAGCTTCGAAGCTTTCTCAAGAAGCTGAGGATCAGGCTATGCATCTGAAGCAGGCGAAAACTGAATATGAGGCTCGAGCTGAGTCCATTCTTATTTGGGAAAGGCAGATTCTGGAACTTCAGCAGAAAGTTAAGGAGGCTAAGGAACAACAACTAGCCTTCGAAACTAATCCTGCAGGTAACCAATTCGAAGAGCTTCTCAACCAGGGGCTTGCAGAAATGGAGACTGCAGAACAACTTAAAGGAGAAGTGGTAACCTTGGAAGGTGCCAGGCGGTTTGCTCAGCAGAAACTTGAAACATTTCGAAGCACCTTTAATCGATTGAAAAATAATGTTTATTTCTAGATGTCTATCTGACCACAACTTTGGTTTTTTACATGTAATATTCGAACAACGCCATTTTGGCATTCTATCTTGCCATCTTGGCTTTTTATAATATTTTGTTTACGTTGTTACTATTCGAATCTCCCGCAGGCTTGGCTTATATTTCTTTAAATATTTCCCATTAACCTTTAGGACACGTTTATCATCCAAGAGTTCTTCGACTTCGTATGCATTATTTGAGAATACTTTTAATATTCGAAAAGGTCCTTCCCAATGAGGTGACCATTTACCTAATGCTTTGTTCTTCTTATCCATAGGCAATATGACTCTCCAAACCAAGTCATTAATAACGAATACTTTTTTCTTCACCCTTTTATTGTATGTTCTGGCCACTCTTTCTTTTTGCCTCATCAAAATTTCCAACGCATGTAATCTAATTTCGTCCAACTCAACTAATTCATTCATCATCATTTCCCAATATAATGCAGCTGGAATTTCGTTTTGTTTCTGGATTCGAACTGATTGCAGATGAATTTCTACTGGTAACACTGCATCATGGCCGAATGTAAGTTGGAAAGGCGTAGTGTTAGTGGCTTCCTTAGGAGATGTTCTACAAGCCCATAACACTTGGTCCAGAGTTTTGTGCCAATTTCTTGGCTTCTTGCCAATATGCTTCTTGATTAATCCTATTATTACTTTATTTGCTGCTTCGACTTGTCTGTTTGCTTGAGCATAATATGGTGTTGATGTTAGCAATCTAAACCCCATTTCTTGGGCAAATCCTTGCATCTTTCTACCAGTAAATACAGAACCTTGGTCTGTAGTTATACTTTCTGGCAATCCAAACCTATAGATAATGTGCTTTTGTATAAATTCGATAATTGCCTCTTGATCAGCAACTACCAAAGGTATAGCTTCGATCCATTTGGTAAAATAATCTACTCCTACCAAGATATATTTCTGACCTTTGGACGAAGCAGGATTTATCTCCCCTATCAGATCCAATGCCCATCCTCTGAATGGCCATGGTTTGATGATCGAATGTAACTCACTTGCAGGGGCGTGTTGAATTCCTGCATGTTTCTGACATTCCTCACATCCTTTAGCAAAGTCTATGCAATCTTTGAGCATGCTAGGCCAATACAAACCATATCGAAATAGCAGCCATTTCATTTTATGGCCTGCTTGGTGTGCCCCACATGCCCCATTATGGACTTCAGACAATGCTAAATATGCCTCACTTTCTCCTAGGCATTTCAATAATACACCCTCTTGGGTCTTTTTGAACAATTCGTTCCCCATGAGGAGATATGACAATGCTCTATATTTTGTTTTTCTATCCACCTTTAGAGTTGGGTCTGCTAAATAACTCTTTAATGAACTTCGCCAATCTGTATCTGACAAAGTATTTATGGCTAGAATTTCGAATCCCTGTTTCTCAGCATATCCCAATCTCATACTTTCCAGATCCGATGGTGTGAATCTAGTAGCCATAACTCTTCCCCTTATTTCGACCAAATCCTTAAAATTCTTGGTAGATACTCTATAACCTGAAGCCAGCTGCGCTAAGTCATTTGCTTCTTGGTTTTCTAATCTTGGTATGTGTTGAATATCCATGTATTCAAACTTTCTTAATAGCCTATTGACTATGACGAAGTATACCATTAAATTTTCCTTTATGCACTTGTATTCTTTTGTGATTTGTTTGACCACCAATTCAGAGTCTCCTTTAATTTCGACTCTGGTTGCCCCCAATTCCAACAAAGCTTCAAGTCCAACAATGAGTGCTTCATACTCAGCTTCGTTGTTCGAACAACGGGGACCATCCAATTTATACTTGAATTTTGTTGGAATTCCTTCAGGAGAAATTAGAAGGACTCCAACACCACTTCCATTTCTGTGGGTTGAACCATCAAAGTACAATTTCCATGGTTGCATTTCGACGTAACTCATGCTTGTCGGCTCAACCAACGAATGATCCACAATAAAATCGGAAATCACTTGACCTTTCATAGCTTTTAAGGGCATGAACGTCAATGAATATTCTGTTAAGGCCAGAGCCCACTTTCCAACTCTACTATGCATTATTGGCTTTGAAAGCATATGTTTAATGACATCGAAGTGAGACGAAACATAAACATCAACATGTTTTATATAATACTTGAGTTTCATACAAGAGAAATATAAATAGAGACATAGCTTTTCTAAATTGCTATATCTGGTTTCTGCATCATTTAGCACTCTACTTAAATAGTATATGGCCCTTTCGACGCCATTGTCATCCTCTTGTGCTAACATACTACCTATGCTAACTTCAGAGGCAGATATGTACAATCTCATGGGCTTCCCCCATGATGGTGGAGACAAAATAGGAGGCTGGGAAAGATATTCTTTTATTTTGTCAAACGCCTCCTGGTGAGCTTCGTTCCATTCGAAGGCCTGACCTTGCTTCAGACGAAGTAACGGAGAGAAAGCTTGGGTCCTTCCACTCAGGTTCGAAATGAATCTTCTGAGGAAGTTAACTTTCCCTAGTAGAGATTGCAACTCCCTTTTTGACGCAGGTGCTTTCGTCTCCATTATGGCTTTGGTTTTGTTCTGGTTGATTTCAATTCCTTTCTTGTGGACCACAAAACCAAGAAAATCTCTAGCCTGCACAAAAAATGCACATTTAAGGGGATTCATTTTTAAGCCATGTTTTCTCATTCGTTCGAATGATTGGCTTAAATGATGCAAATGTGCTTCTGCAGATATAGATTTGATGACTATATCATCAATATACACCTGCATGAAGGTTTCGATGAAGTCATGAAAGATTGAATTCATCGCCCTTTGATAAGTTGCCCCAGCATTTTTTAAACCAAAAGGCATCACCACCCATTCGTAGGTGCCTAAGGCTCCTGGGCAACGAAATGCTGTTTTTGCAACATCTTCTTCAGCAATGAAAATCTGGTTATATCCAGAGTATCCATCTAACATGCTCAAGTATTCGAATCCTGCAGCAGAATCTACTAGCATTTCTGCCACGGGCATGGAATACTCATCCTTAGGGGTTGCAGTATTTAAATCCCTAAAATCTATGCAAATTCTTAAAGAACCATTTTTCTTAATAACAGGTACTATGTTTGCTAACCATTCAACGTACCTTGTTGTTCTGATGAATTTGCAGCGCAGCAACCTTTCGATCTCAGTTTTAATTTTTGTGAGAACCGCTGGTGCGAATCTTCTGGGAGTTTGTTTGATGGGCCTCTTGCCATCTTTGATTGGCAGTCTATGTTCGACCAACTCCCTCTTTAAACCAGGCATCTCATCATAATCCCATGCGAAACAATCTTTGTTTTCCTTAAGGACTTCGATCACTTTTTCCTTGAGGCCTGGGTTAAGTTTAGCACTTACGTAAGTTACTCTTTTCGTTTTTTCATCCCCTAAGTTGACTTCTTCGAGCGGGTCCTGTGCCAACATTTTGACACCTGAGTTTATGGGGTCCCTTTCGAAGCCTAAGGGTTCTTTGTCATAGATGGCATCCAACCTTTGATCCATCTCCAACTCTTTGATGGGTGAGCATTTCGAACCCCCCCCCCCACTAACTTCATTCGTCTTTACAGTTGATTCATTTATTTCAGCCTCTAAGGCCGCTTTCGATTCATTCTCAGCCATATAGGCCGAAATCCTTTCGAAGAAGGTAGACTCAGTCATGGTTAAGGTTGTCGAAGTCCCAGCCTGCTGGCCGTTTTTGTATAGCACCTTCAACTTCCTCTTCTTCACTGATTATTGTTCTATCCCAGTAAAGACCATCATGACGAAGTGTCATGTAGTAGTGGGCGTTTCTAGTTTCATTCATCTCATCGTTTGGAACACATGGAGCAATCTTTGCCAGATTTTTATCATAATCCCTTTTGTCAACTAAATTGACAGTTGACATAAAGTAACTCTGGTCTGCTTCGATGTTTTCCACGATTCCGTCATCTCTCCACAGAACTAGTCGTTGATGCATTGACGAAGGAACTGCCCCCACGCCATGGATCCACTCTCTTCCTAGCAGTAGGTTATAGTTGGCCTTGGCTTCGATAACCATAAACATGGTGGGCCTGCAACTTGAGCCTATTGTCAATTCCAACTGGACCACCCCCAGTGTTTTGCCCACTTTTCCCTCATAATTGGATAGAACCATATTATGGGGCTTGATATCTCCTTCGCGGATCTCTAACCTTTTTAGCATGAAATGGGGAATCAGGTTGACTGCAGCACCCCCATCCACTAGAACTTTGTTCACACCATGGACACCTACTTTCGCCCGAATGAAAAGTGGCTTGAGATGATTCTTCATTGCAGGCTCTGGACGTTCGAAGAACGCATTTTGTTCCTCAACAGCCCCATTGTCCATCACGTAGTAGCACACGGGCCTATGTTTCATTAAATCTGTGGTGTCTTCCTCCTCATATTCATTGATTTCGGTTTCCTGCCCAAATTCGCAGGGAAGCACCGACACCACGTTACAGTTCAGGTTGAATGAAGACTCCCCCTCCGATTCGAAGTTATCTGTTATCATATCTTCGTCCTCTTCCGGGCCTGGAGTGTATTCCTTTGGTTCGTCTTGTTGGTCTTCAGAAAAAAGCCTCCTATTGACTGGAGGTTTCTCTTCAATCTGATTTTTTGGTTTGTTGGTGCTCGATTCACCTTGTATCTTCGTTGAAGTATCCCCTTTGTTTGCCACAGCTTCTCTCTCAGCCTTTCGAATCCTTTGCTGTCTGCGCCACTGGGATCTTGACATGGGGTTCCTTCCTTTGTAATTCTCTAATCTCACTTCCTCCCTTTTTTGTGTGTTGAATTGCCTCCTGTATGTCACAGCATGGCGTGCATTTCGTTCAGCATTCCTCCATTTGTCTTTGCCTTTGTCATTCCTGACTTGTAGCCATCTATCGGTTGGTACTTCAGCAGGGAGTTTGAAAGTCACTCTTCGAGCAACTTTGGGGTGAGGGCTATCAGGTCTTCGCTGTTTGTATCTGCTGTCGAAACGCGGGCCCATCTGGGCAGTTTCTTGATGGTTCCAGCAAGGGGCGAAGGGGATCGTTTCGAAGGCCCTGGCCATGCTTTGGTCATACACAGCAGAACACCTTGGGCAAACCAAGCACTTAGTTGCCCCTTTGTAGCAGCGAAAAACAAACTCCAACAAACTCTCTCCAGCCTTGGGATAGCACCTAAAAAGTTGGTTATCCTGGCGCCAATTGTTGCCAGTTCGAGCCCTCTGTACCCTTTCGAAATTTGCAGCAATTCTTTGGTTGCAGAGGATGCTGCACCTAGGGCACAATATCATGCCTGGATCTCCTTTGTGGCATGTCATGAGATAGTCTTTGAGAGTAGCGTCTCCAGTGTGATTATCCCCCATTCTGTGCTTTTCTTTTTCTAAGTATTTTTCCACTTCCTCCATCTCAGAACAGGGTCTTTCCATATCCACCATATTTATTTCCGCATCCCCCTCTTTAGTTTCGTCATCGCCCCATCCTGTGGGCTTTATATCTTCGATCTGGACCTTCGAACTTTCTGGGGCAGAATATTTGACCAGATAGTCAAATTTTCCACTGGGTTCCCCTAGAGTGTCCCATATTTCCTTCTGAAGGGGAACTGGCTGCGTAATTTGGACTTTCTCCAATTCCAGCCTCAAGCCCTCAGTGACTTGTGTCAATCCTTCGTTTTGATTCCCTTGGCCTTCAGTAGCCTGGGTTTCTCCTTCAACAGCCACAGGTGCAGCAATCGAAGTGTCTGGCGTATTCTGGATGTCTTCAGTGACTTCCTCGCTGACTTCGACCATCACCCAGTTTTCGACTCCAGTGTCCTTCTCTCCTGTTAGGGCGTCGCTTCGATCAGTTTCCACCATGTTGACCTCTCCAATGCATGCAGGCTCGGAGTAGTTGGTGTCTGCGACGTCCAAAGGATCTTCGTCCACTTTCATCTTCACCTTGTCAGCAAACTTTAGTCTGCCATCTTTGATCGCGTTTTGAATCAAGTCCCTGAAAAGAAAACATTGTGAGGTCTTGTGGCCTAGGAAACTATGATATTTGCAAAATCCCCTTTTCTTCCTCTGATCCAAGGGAGGTATTTTGACATTTGATGGCACAATTAGTTGGCCATCCTTGACAAGCAAGTCAAAAATTTCGTCACACTTAGTGACGTCGAAGGTATAAACCTTCTTTGGAAACTTGTCACTTTTCTCATTTTCAACAATATCTTTCCCTTTCGTGGGAACTAACATTTTGCAGGAGTAAGGCGGGGCCTGTTTTAATTCAGCGAGGTCGATTTCGACCTCTTCGAATTCGAATTCAGGATATTCTTCTACTTCCTCAGTCCCAACATAGGAAATCCTTTCTTTCTTACTATTCTTAAAGACTCTGGCTTTTTCAGCTTTTAGTCTTTCGACCTGTCGAACCCTATCGGCTAATTGAGCCATATCCCTCAAATACTGAGTATCTAATTTCTTTCGAATAGAATAATCCAAACCCCCAGCGGCCATTTCGACTAACTCATGTTCAGGCACTACTGTGTAACATCTGGATTTTAACAGCCTAAATCTATTCAAATAATCATCTATGGGTTCAGTGAACTTTCTCTTGACACTGGCCAATTCCTTCAAACTTATTTTCGATTGTCCCATGTAAAATTGTTCATGGAATAATCTCTCTAAAAGGGTCCAAGTGTCAATAGAGCCAGGAGGCAGCGTGGTGAACCAAGTGAAGGCGTTTTTTGTCAAGGAACTTGGGAAGTATTTGATCCTGAGATCTTCATTATTGGCTATATCTCCCGCTTCGGTTAGATATCTCGCTATGTGTTCGACTGTTGACTCGTTGGTATCCCCAGCGAACTTTGTAAATTTAGGGACTTTGTATCCCCTTGGTAAATCAGTATGCATTATACAATCCAATATAGGAGAAGCGTAATTTGGCCTCCTCATTCCCGTATTGAGGCCATTCTGGGCCATGATCCTCTCTATCATGGTGGTTAGGTTATTTTCTGCCAAGATGTTATCGTTTCGAATCCTATGAACGACGGCATCGGCATCTTGATTTCGACCAACCAAAACCACTCCCCTAGGTTGTTCTTCTCGAAATTCTGGGGCTTCTGGCCTTTCGATCCTTGCCCCTGGTTCCATAACTTCCCTTTGTGGGCCCAGAATTATTGGGGCTTCTAACCTTGGTGCTCTGGCCCCTAAGTTAGCTTCTTCTCTGGGTGGTCTATGAATTGGGTCGTTAGCGATTTGCTCTATAACAGGCATGTTTGTTCGAAATCCCGCCTGGTTCTGCCAACGCCTTTCTGTGGGAGCAAAGAAATCTGCTATTCGACTCATATTGTCAGCGTTTTCCCTGTTCGTCACAGTCACATTCTGAACTATTGGGGCAAATATTTCCTGCATGGTTTGCGCTAACACCCCTATCATATTGTGGTTGCTGTCATCCATCAATTGCCTAAAAGCCAACTGGTTATCTGTGGTTAGGATAGGCAACGTGCTATAACCCACTGACCCTTGGTTATTTGTCATAAATTGGTTCGCCCCAGACCCAGATCCTAGTTGTGGGGATGAATTCGATGTGGAATTGTGTAAACCTGCCATAAAAGATGTTGGCATTCCGTACGAAGAACTTCTAATTCTATTCCCATCGAAGCCGGGTGGTCTAGTTAATGGTGTGGCGAAATGGGATTGTGTTCCTGGTGGTGGAACGAATCCCCCAGGGTAGCCCATAGTTCCAGTATTTCCTAAGATCGAACTGTTAGTTGATATGCCACTTACTCCATTGGTGGCTGTGTTACTGGTTAAAGATGCAACAGACTGTGCATTCGAAGGGATTACATTAGATGTTCCGCTCGAAATGGACGCGTTAGTGCCTGTTGCATGTGGGCCACCTTGGTCTCCTTGTTGATTGTCTGAATTAGACATTTTGTCCAAACGTTTTCTTCTGGATAAAGGTTGGTTGCTGTTGGTTATCTTACCACTTCTCAGGTTCATAAAACAGCAAACTTCTTAGGTTCCTACGTTTTTGGGATGGCTACGCCTCGACAATCCTTAATTCTGATATCCAACTATTGGTCCCACCGGGTGTGCCAATTTGTTTCCAGTGATTTCTGGTAAACAACCGCTAGTCTTCCAAACTATCGAATAATCTTTATTAACGCTATTCAATCTCTCTGGTAACTCACAGGATCGACTAGATTGATCCTAGGACTCCTTGGATATTAAGGTTACTCTCACAATCGAACAATTATTCATGGTTGCTATTGTACAAGTGTTTGGTTTATTTCGATCCCTCTCTCTAAGAGTTCAAAAATGTGGCCAAAATGTATATGAAAACTAAGTTATACGAATAAATGCTAATTGTAATGCTGATTGAAGAGACATATAAAACTGTATGAAAAATGAAGTAAATGGTTTCGATTTGCAAAACATTTAACATAAAAGGTTTCTGGAATGTAGAAGTTTAAAATGTGAGGAAAGCGTTTAATGCAAGAAATCTATAAATGATTTTAAGTAAAAGTATGCGCTTGAAAAACAATACTTGAAAGTAAAGGTATTGAAAGTGTAACAGTTCTCTGAAATATAAAGTGTTCGAAATATAAAGAAAGCAGTAAAACGTAAAACTTTGAGGAAAAGACTTTGAAATGAAAAGAAAGTAAATAAAGAAACTTGCAAATGTTATTCGACAAAAAGAAAAGAGGAAAGTACTGGAAATGGTAAAAAGGCTTTCATTAAGTTAGAAATACATGGTGCTATCATACATACATTTCTCTTGCATTCGTTTCCCTTGCCATGTGGTAGTTTGAATGTTATTGAGTATTTTGTATAACAGATATGACACACTGAAATCCTAATACTAAGACTTCTATTTATACTAATTCGACCCTAACGGTCTCGCTATAGGATCATGCCACGTTTCGAACATGCAAGACAATGCTTCTTTCATCTTTCCACGTGTCCCCAAAATGCTCCAACACATAACTTTCAAACTTTGAAAGTCCCGCTTCCATTTGAATTTTAAATGCTTTAGTGTTTCTCCGTTTCGAACGCTCTTCCCAAACCTAGCATCGCTGTTGTTTCGAGACCCCTTTGGATATGTTCCCAAAATCACCGTTCGAAGCTTCAAGCTTTGACACACTTATTCGAAATACTGCTTCTGCAACTTCGAAATATGGCGTTTAATTCCATTTCGATCAGAACTTTTAACTCTTTTGAATTCTAAATAACATTGTCAAAATCTTCAGCCAACAGTCGCGCATTTGCCCGTCATTGAACGTGAAACGTCACCAATGTGTCTGTATACAATGTTTTGTAATGGAGTCGGAGATAAATTCGTCTTCAAGAGTGAGCATGTGGCTGCTTGTCAATCCCACGTGGCAGTTGTTTTGGGGTGCCATCTTTTCATAGAGGAGTTCAAAAGCCCTAAGTAATGATGACTTTTTGCGTGCTGCCTCGTGAGATGAGAACCATCTATAAAAAGGGGAATTCAGAGGCTCATTTGTCATTCTTAATCTCTCTTTTCCACTCTTTTTCTTTCGCTTGTGGATCTGCTCCGTTCTAGCGCCACAGTAGAATTCTTCACATAATCTTCTTCCAAGTAAGTCATATCTTCTTGATAACGCTTTTTCTCATAATTTTTAGATTAAATACTTAGTTTTTGTCATGAACAAATAAATTCCTGGATGAATATTCATGGGTTCTGCAGTGAATCTTCATGGATGTTCATGGTTGTGGATGAAGGTTCATAGGTCTAACTTCATAGATTAGTGTCGGAGTCATCCTCCCCGAATAGCGGGGAGGACTTGGGCAGCTTGGCCCGTCCGACCAAATGTCCCCGCGGAGGGCGTAGTTCATTCCAGTGTGGCAGTCGAGGGCTTGGGTCGAGGTCCATTCCTTGACACATTCATCACACTTTCACTTGTTTTACGGTTGAAGGGTGAATTTGATGATATCAAATTCACTATTTTCTACGGCTTTTCAGGTATCATGGCACACCCAATCGAGGAAGACGCCGTGTTCGCTGCTCACGAGAACGTAACTATTATCGCAGAGGACCCTTTGGTCTGGGTTGCACCCGAGCCTATGAACAAAAGGTCATGTCTTTCGCATAACGCTTCTGACGCGTTCAATTTCCCAGAGGTTCAAGCAAAGGGTGCTCCTGCCAATTAGGCTCTTCAGATCCCTCACTGAAACAGGAGGATATGCTCGGCATACCCGGGAAAATGCTTTCCCATGTATGAATTTGCTTTTAAGGAAGCGGGAATGCCTTGCCATTCAACAACTTCCAAGTGGGGGTTTTCCTATGGTTACAATTGGCACCTTCCTAACTTCATCCGAATGCGCTTGTGTTCATGCGTGCATTCGAGCTTGTATGTTATCTTCAAATAGGCGCCACATTGCTCCTCTTCTTCCGCATCTTTCACTTGCAAAGGAAGTCCATTGGAGGGGGACAAGCCTGGGTGTCGTTTAAACAGTTTCGGAAACTTTTCCAGCTGTATCTCGAATCTATTCGCCACTTTAAAGAGAGGTACTTTGTCATGAAGCCTCTTACGGATGCGGTCGTGGCTTCCTTGTACGATCACTCAAAATATATTGAGGAAGGTCGGACAGTAGTCCGACTGACTACCAAATTTCCTCTTGAATGACAGTGAAAACATTTCGAGCAAAATCCTGAGTATTACACGGTGAAACCCGAGGACTTGGATGCCCAGGATTGGCTTTTATACGAGAAGTTGGTGGCTTATGTCAAGAGTTTCTCACCGGCAAGATGTGTGGACATGGACAACAACTTCCTTTTTGATGATAAAGGGGAGTATCTCCTCGTTCACAGACTGATAAGTACAAAAGCGGTGCTCGAGTGTTCTTCAGAAGAGGAGGCTTTGAGGTTGTTAGGTAGGGGATATGCTCGTAGTCTTATCTTTGTATGTTTGTTCCTTAGGTAGGGGATATGCTCGGGATCCTATCTTTGTATGTTTGTTCCTTGACTGACAGTTTCTTTTTTGATTGCAAATTGGATGGCGTCCCTCTCTGAGCGCTTACTCAAGTTGAGGCCCAAGAATGCCTCCACCTCGGGTCCTAAGAATCAGGTTGCTTAACTTCATAAGCAGGCCAAAGCTTCCTCCCGAGCGAGTGGTTCTCCTTCCTCCTAGAAGACTCAGGCTCCCCCTTTCGAACAACCGGTAAAGAGGAAGCGCGTGGAGAACCTCGTGCGGATAGCGCCTGAAGGTGACATGGGAGTCAGAGGAGTTTATGTGTTGCCTCCCTACTACCTCAACAGAGAAATTTTCAGCGGGGAGAGTTCTCTAGGTCTTCATGAGAAGGAAAGGGAAGCAATCTTGTCTGAAGATAAAGAGACTCGTTGGAAGAATCTGTCGGATGACATGGCCGCCGTTATGAGGATTCTCAAAATGACTTTGACGCTGAACAATGAAGCCGTGGGCTCCCAGGTCACCCTTGACAAAGCTTACGCCCGAATCCAGAAGCTACAAGGGATAAATAAGAAGTTGAAGGGTGACATCCTCAACCACGAGGCAAAGTACGAGGCACACGTCCAACTTCTCAAAGATCTGAATAAGTTGCAGCCTCCACTGGAGGTCGCAAATAAATAGAATGAGAGACTGGTTGGCCGGGTAAAAGAGTTGGAGGGGGTCGTGGTTCCCGCTGAGCAAGAGACTGACGCAGAGAGAAGCCCTCATAACTAAGAGAGATCTAATCGCACGGATTTGCATGCTCGAACAAGACGTCATGGATACTCTTAGTTATGGCTTCAACACAGTCGTGGAGCAGCTCAATATACTTAACCCCGAGATCAAGCTAGTGGTTAAAGGTGCGGGGACATTTAATCAGGTGTTTGATGGTAAGATTTTTTATCCATTCGACGATGATCTCGTGGAGGAAAGTGATGGGTAGGATGAGATTTGAGATCTCTATGGGGTCCACGTACCCGCTTTTGTTTTTACTTGAATTAGTGGTATGTGTGCTTATACATTTACTTGTTTGGGTCTGCGTGCCCGTGTCTTTGTAATTATTTAGACAATGTTGGCCTTTATTGTCAGTATTTATATATGCTTTTACTTTGCCTCAATTATTTTTTTTAATATTTGTTTGTTGTTGTGCTTGACTTATTTATTTTGTGGAAGTTGATACCTCCGAGGAGATCTGTGCTCGACCTTGGTTGTGGTCGACACATGTTGGGAATGTGTCGAGGAGGTGGATTAGGAATCCGTAGAACGGATTCAAGATCGCGGTTGGGATCTTGACTTTGTGGCTTGAACTTCCCATCGTGACCTGGGTGTCCTGCCTGTTGGGTACTTCAACAGTGGATCTCGATTGAGGTGTCTCTGTCGGGATAAGGTTCTGCTTGAGAAATTAACAACAAATGTGTATTTCGTTTATAGTTTGAGGCTATGTCCGTACCTCGACATTCCCTCGTGGTCAAGTGTGTCCTGTCATCTGTCGGAGAGGACGAGTTGACTACTAAGGCCCATCGTTTAGCAAGGACTTAACTGTAATATTGTTTCAACTTTTTAGCATTCCATGGTCGAGGTAGTGGTTCTCCATTCATGTGTTCGAGGTAGTATGCCCTTATGCCCGTAGCTCCATGGACGCGGTACGACCCTTCCCAGTTTACGGCCAACTTCCCCTCACGGGAATCTTTCTGATTTCTCCGTAAGACTAGGCTGTCGACCTGGAATTCGCGTTTTATGACTTTGCTATCAAGGTGAAGGGATATCTGTTATTTCAACATGGCTTCGTGAAGAGCTTCCCTCGAGCAGATTTCCTCGACTAGGTCAAGCTCTTCCCTTAGGGCCTCGTCGTTTAGCTCCTCGTCTAAAGGGACTTTAGTTCTCCTGGATGGCTCTAAGATTTCCACGGGGATGACTGCTTCGGTGCCATAGGTTAGCCAAAATGGGGTCTCACCGATCATCGAGTATGGTGTTATCTGGTATGCCCAAAGGACTTTGTGCAGCTCTTCGACCCACCCCATTTTGGCTTCTCCCAGTCTGCGCTTGAGTCCTTACAAGATGACTATATTTGCAGCTTCGGCTTGCCCTTTGGTTTGAGGGTGTTCGACTGAGGTGAAGTGCTGCTTGGTGATGAAGTCTTGGAAACCTTGATCGATGAACTGCGTCCCATTGTCGGTCAAGAGCGCTTTTGGTAACCCGAATTGGGAAAGTATGTTTCGCTTGTAGAAACAGAGGATATTGTATGAAGTGATTCAGGATATAGCTTCGGCTTCTATCCACTTTGTGAAATAGTCAACAGCCATGATCAACAATTTATTTTTATATGAACCTTGTGCGAATGATCCGAGGATGTCCATCCCTCACCATGCGAACGACCACGGGGACGACAGTGTTTTGAGTTTGTGTAGAAGTGTGAGGTGCATGTCCGCGTGTGTCTAACATTTTTCGCATCTTTTGACGTGTTCCTTCATATCTTGTTGCATGGTGAGCTAGTAATAGCCTACTCGCAGCGCCTTTCGTGCCAAGGATCTCCCTCCCAGATGTTGGGCGTTGATCCCCTCATAGACTTCCCGTAGTACCTCGGGGATTTTGGATTCCTCGATGCATTTCAGGAGCGGGATGGAGAATCCTCAGTGATAAAGTTTATGATCGATCACCACGTAAGAGCAGGCTCATCGTTTGGTCGCGGTCGCCTCTTTTTGGTCAGCGGGCAATTCTCCCGTTGTGAGAAAGTTAAACATTGGGGTCATCCAATACGAATTGTCCCCAATGGCATTCACCTTGGGTGGTGCAGTGGATTTCTTAATGCTCGAGTGAGAAAAGGATTCTTGGATGATGGATTTATTTCCACCTTTATTTTTTGTGCTACGAGCTTTAAGAGTATGTCTGCCCATGTGTTATGTTCGCGAGGCACATGTTTGATTTCTTCCCGGTCAAACTATTTCATCCGTTCTTTGACTAGGTCCAGATATTCGATGAGGTTGTTGTTCTTAGCCTGATATCCTCCTTGTACTTGAGATGCAACAAGTTGGGAATCCGTGAATATTTGTATTTCTCGGGCACCCAGGTCCTCGGCCAGCCTTAATCCTGCGAGCAGGGCCTCATATTCAGCCTCGTTGTTCGACGTGGGAAATGAGAGGGTGAGGGAGTGTTCAATCACGACTCCTTCTGCGTTCTCGAGGAGGATTCCCGCTCTGCTCCCCGTCGAGCTGGAAGCTCCGTCTACAAAGATGGTTGACTTATGCTTCATTCCTATGGGGGAGTCGAAAGTGGCCATCTCCTCAACAAAGTCAGATCGATATTGGGATTTGAGGGCCTTCCTACTCTCGTACTGAACGTCGAACTCCGAGAGCTATAGGGGCCATTTCAGCATTCGATCGACCATGTTTGGTCGGCCTAGGAGCTGTCTCACGGGTTGGTCTGTTCTTACGACCACTGCGTGGGACAGGAAGTAGTATCTAAGTCTCCTCGCCGTGTTGATGAGGGCTAAGGCTAATTTTTCAATATGTTGATACCTAACCTCGGGGCCTTGTAGCGTCTTGCTCGTAAAATATACCGGTTTTTGTTTGTTAGGAGTCTCACGAATGAGGATTGCACTTGCGGTCTCGATGGAGACGGCCAATTAAAGGAACAAAGTCTTTCTATTTTCCGGTTGTGACAATACGGTCGGTTGTGAAAGGCTTTGCTTGAGGTAGAGGAGGGCTTGTTCGCACTCCTCGGTCCACTCGAAAGTCGCTTCTTTGTGCAGGAGTTTGAAAAATGGTAGCGCGTGTTTCCTGGACTTTGCCACGAAACAGAAAAGTGAGGTTAGCATATCGTTTAGGACTTGTATAGAATTTTTCGAGGCAGGTGTGGGAAGCTTGGAAAATGCTCGACACTTGTTGGGGTTGGCTTCGATTCCCCATTCAGTCAAATAGAAACCGAGGAATTTGCCCACCTTAACTCTGAAGGTGCATTTCTCCGGGTTGAATCTCATTTTGCATTGCCTTGCTTGGGCGAAGAATCTTTTGAGATGGGCAGCATGGTCGGTTTCTGTTCGAGATTTGACGATCACGTTGTCCATATATACCTCGAGCATGTCTCTGATATCATCACGGAAGATTCAGTTGGTAGAGGAGAATTTCTCCCATCTGATGTGTGTGGACAAGGTTTTGTCTTCGTAGCTGTCGGGGACGTGGAAGTCTTCCGTCCTTGTCATGGAGAAAGCCACCTGGACGGGGCCCGATTCATAGAATAGTATGATTTCTTTCTCGACTTCTTTTGCCTCGCGGGTGTCCTGGTGAGGGGCGTGGTTGCGCCTGTACTTCTGAAGTCTCCCTCCTTTGATGAGAGTCTCGATAGCATCCTTAAGGTGGATGCAGTCTTCCGTCAAGTGCTCGTGGCTACGATGGTACTGGCAATATTTTGCAATATTTTGTTTTGGCTGCTTTGGGATTTGCAGGAGCGGGTCGAGGACGTATGATGTCACTGTCCTTGAACTCGGTATTAGAGCACTCCACGAGGATACGCTCGCGGGAAACGGTCAGCGGGGTGTACTCTATGAACTGCCCTGCTGGTCCTCTATGTTCGCGGAGATCACACTGTTTCTCATCCTTTCTCTTCTCCCTAGTCTGTCGAGAAGGGCCCACGTCCTGGTGTTGTGGGATGTTAGCTGGTCTGCGGTTCCTCGAATCACGGGATTTATTGGTCGTTTCTTTCTCCTCGTAGTCCATGCATGCCCTAGCCTTTTCAAGGAGAGCGCAAAAATACCGGGGGGGGGGGGGGGGGGGGATAAATGTTGACAGTATTTCTGAATTCAGTGCCTGGAAGGAGTCATCTCTCGAGCAGGTACCTTTTCATGTGATCGGCACACGGGACCTGAATGGCCTCACGGTTGAACCGATCAATGTATTTCCTGAGGGTCTCCTCACTTCTCTGGATGATTGCCTCAAGGGCGGCCTCTGTCTTCGGATGTCGGCAAGACACGGTGAATGAGCTGATGAATTGGTTCTTGAGGCTCCTCTAGGAGGTGGTCGACCCTGGGGGGAGGTTCTTATACCAGTTCATAGTTGTTTTTCTTAGGGTCGTGGGAAACAACCGACATTTAATTGGCCCCCGATGTTATGGTAACGGAGCATTGCTTTAAACCCATCGATATGGTCGACATGATCTTCAATACTGTCGTACTCCTTTAGTAGGGGGATTCTCCATTCCCCTAGGAATGTGAGCCTTCATGATTGCTTGGGACAATGGACCGCGGGGGTCATCTTCGCCACTTCTGTCCGGAGAGCGGGAAGGAGACCGTTTGTAGTGGCGGTCTTTGTGATGGCCTTGGCCGCGGGGGAGGATCCCTTGGCCGAGGTTGTCCTTCTCTATTTCCCCTATTTTTGTTGTTTCCAGGGATCTTTGCTCTCTGCATGGAGGGGTGTGATCGTGCCTCCCCATAACTTTGGGTTGACTCGTCTTTAACGCAGGACATCGACCAGTTTGTCACAGAGAAGGGTTGTGCGAGATATCCCACTTGCCTCTCTGCGGGAGAGATTAGGGAAAGTCTTCATTGTATCGGGGAGGAGGAGTGTCAGGTCTTCTGTGCCTTCTGGGGGCCTGACGAGTTTTCTCGAGCATTCTCAGCCACCACCCTATGAGAAGATCATGTAGTTGGTTTGGTAAATGGCCGCAAACAGAGCTTTGGTCGTGGTGTCTGCACCTACTGGAACGGGGACCTCCTGGAATGCATTTGGCTCGTAGTTCTGGGAAGGATCATAGTCGTCCTCACGTAGTTGTGAGCGGGACGATAAAGAGGCGGTTAGTCTGTCTCTATATTTTTGCTCGGGACCGACCATGTCTATGTTGTTGTCGGCGCTGTTGTTGCTGACACTGTTGTCGCTGACGTTGTTGTTGTTGGTGTCAACGAGGTGGGCGTGTGTATGGAGTCTAGCACATGGCCTCCTCCCTGATCAAACTGTCCCGAAAAAGCAGGAGTTAGACCCGTTATTCTCGAAGGGCATGATGATGATGATATAGACACGTGATCTACGTTCTCCCAGCAGATACGTGGGGAAATGTCCAACGGTCCTTAAATTGAGTTGCATGCTTTTGGGCATTTGGTAAAGGCGCTGGATTGGGCCTCCCCAACAGTGGAGCAAGTGTCAGCCCAGTCCAGAACAACTTCTCTATAGATATAAGGAAAGCCGCAATGGGTAAATTTCTGTAGATTATTTGAGGGATTTGAGAGCTACGACAGTGATACGTATTGTCCCAAGATGAATGTTTGTTCCAAGATGAATGTCTTGCTTATCCATCTGACTGGAGCTCTTCTATGGATTTGATATGTGTCTGTATTGTATATATCCTCTGATCTCTTTTTCATTCTCCAAGGACCCTTTATATAGGATAATCTTTGACCTAATGGTCATTAAGTCATTTTGTAACATTCGTAAGTAACTATTTAATTGTTTGTAACATACTTAATAAGTGTTTGTAGCTTTATGACCTTTGACTATTTGGGTACCGTAATTGAAGGTGAGACCTATACCTGACTGTCACACAATTCAGGATATATCTCGACTTATCTGAGTTTTGAATGTTCAACCGAGTCCAATCTCTGATTACTCATACCCTACACTCTCTTAAAGATCCATTTATATTCCTGCACCTAGATAACTCTAACCCCCAAACTCAAATCTCAGTCGGTAAAATAATTTCGAAATGTACATATACAAAAGTAACCATAATGTGTCAAGTAAATAATTATACAATAGATAAAAATAAAAATAATTATGTAAATACTGCATATATATATATATATATATATATATATATATATATATATATATATATATATATATATATATATATATATATATATATATATATATATATATATATATATATATATATATATATATATATATATATATATATATATATATATATATATATATATATATATATATATATATATATATATATATATATATATATATATATATATATATATATATATATATATATATATATATATATATATATATATATATATATATATATATTCTATTTAAAAGTATTAAAAATACTTTTAAAATATATCAAAATTTCAATTTTAAATTTAATATAATTAATATGATACTATAAATAATTAGAATTATATCTCAATTAAATTAAAAATATTAAGACAAAACTATTATTAAAAAAAATATAAAAACCAAGTTTTCCCTTTTTTTAATTTTCAAAATACATTATAAAATAAATCTTCCAAACAACTTTTCTTTTTCATTTCTAAAACAATTTTGAAAAATAAAATTCACAAATTTTTTTTATCCTATTTGTTCTCCAATACGGCTTTTCTAAAATAAATTTATAAAATAAAAATTTAAAAACATGAGAGATACACAAATTGCATAACCGCGCGTGGGGAAGCTTATGAGAGAGAAAAAAAAACACTAGTTTAGTGATGTAAGCAAGCACGAAGTCGTCTTCTTTAGATTTTTTTATAAATAAAATCTCCCACAATTCCAACACTCTCTCCATCATCACAATTCACAATTCATTCACCATCCCTCTCTCTCTCTCTCTCTCCTCAAATCATAATATGCAAGACCTACGCCGTTACTCAAACGACACCGTTCATCTCGACCTCGGCACCACCACCACCACCACAACAACCACCATGATCACCACCACAACCTCCTCCTCCTCCTCCTCCTTATCCATGGACATCGACGAATCCGCCGAAACGAAAATCCACCGTCTCATATCAGAACATCCCGTCATCATCTTCACTCGATCTTCCTGCTGCATGTGCCACGTCATGAAGAAGCTTCTCTCCACCATAGGCGTCAATCCAACCGTCATCGAATTGGACGACAACGAGATCGCTTCTCTTCCTCATGAAGACGATCATCTTGCTTCGGTTCTTCGTAACCGCTCTCCCGCCGTCTTCATCGGTGGTGCTTGTGTAGGCGGACTTGAGTCGCTTGTTGCTCTTCATGTCAGCGGTCATCTTGTTCCCAAACTTGTTCAAGTGGGTGCTCTCTATGTATAACAATATCAAATATCAATTTCAATTTATGTTTATTATTATTATTATTATTATTATTATTATTATTATTATTATTATTATTATTATTATTATTATTATTATTGAATCTTGAAAAACTGTATAACTAATTGTATAATTTCTGGTAGTGTTTGTGAAATGAAATTGCAATCTCATTTTAATTTTTTTGTGTTGTTGTTGTTGTTAGTGTAAGTGTTTTTGGTCAAAGGGAATCGAAGTTGATTTGGTTGTGTGTGTGAAATGATACTGAGTTGCTGTTTATGGGGAGGACACGTGTTAGGAGAGAGCATCTGTGATCAGTGGCTTGGGGGGTTTTAGCATGTGCTCTGTTGTTCGTTCTATTTCGTGTGTTTTCATTACTTCATCTTCTCTCACTATTTTTCATTGGGTCCCATTTTCTCAATTATTTTTCTATTGGACCCCAACTTTTGACACTTTTCTTTTCAATCATCCAAATATCATAACTTTTTTCTTTTTTTTTCATTTATGTCCGTCGATCATCATAAACATTTACAATAAAACGGTATTAAAAGGTGTCGCGGAATTTAAATAGTAGAAACTTTTTTGTGGCTGTGATGCGATGGGACCATTTTTTTAAGACCTTGCCCCTTGGTATGAGCCTGATCTTGATTGGGTGGAAGTGTCCATTGCTTCACAAGTTACCAATGATAGGGACAATCATGAACGTCCAAATGAGGCAGTAGCTTCTTTTGTTTCTAGTTATTGACTTCTTGTCCCCTGTTGGGGTTTAGCCACAAACAGACTTCTATCAAAGTACAACTTTGAAAAAATGATGATATCAGCCTAGAAGGCTAGTAAAAGTAAATATTTCTGAAGCTCTAATTTCTAATTCTAACTCTAAAAGTGTGTTTGGTTTAAAAGAGAAATTGTGTAGAAAGAAATAGAAAAAAAAGCAAGTGTAAGAAGAAAGAGAAATATGAAAAATAAAATAGATTTAAAATATTGATTGATTTAAGAGAACGAAAAAAGAAATAGAGAAGAGAGAAGTGTTATATATTTTTGAAAGTATTATAACGTTTTTATGATAAATAACATTTTTAATTAAATTAATTAATCCTTTTAATTTAAATTTAATTAATTAATTAATTGTATCTCATTATAAAAAAATACTAATAACTCTTTTAAGTAAAGTTGTATAAAAAAATAAAAAAAAATAAAAATTTATCATTGTAAAATGTTACATGATTAAATAAATTAAGAAATGTAAAAAATACATAAATTAAGGGCATACAAGAAATTTTAAAGGTTACACACCCTCTTCTTTCATTTCTTGTTAGTGAGGATAGAAAATATTTTTGGTGGGATCCATATGTTTTTACTTTCTCTTTCCTATTTCTCTTAACAAGATAATTTGACCATTTCTTATTAACTTCTCTCCTCTTAGATTCTCTCTCCTCTACTTCTCTTATACCAAGCACATCTTACAAAAACATTACACACATATTTTTTTAAGAAGAATTTTGTCATCTTTAATTACATGCCAATAATATTCGATTTTATATTGTTTTATTAGAGAATTAGAAATATTATGTGAAATGATTGAGTAGAGTTTTGATGTAGCGTAGTATATCTTTGGTTTGATACTATATGAGATCTATAAGATTAATATTCTAAGTTTTAAATCGGTAAAAGAATAAAGACTAATATGAATTATGGTTTAGAGAGTATCTCACATTTCACGTGAGATGTCTTATATACCAGAGACAGTTATGAACTTTTCTTGTTTTTTGACGTAAAACATGAGAGATTGTATGATATCATCTAACGATAGGCATCATTCTGTGACATGGATCTAATATGAAGCTCCAAGATAGAGTTACATTATATCTTAAATACTTCGGTGAAGTGATTTTGGACTGATAGCTGAGTCTCCCCGTTTGGGACATGTAGTTGGGTTGGAACAAAAATATTGATCAAATAAGTTATGATCAAATTTTACATTATCTCTCAGTAGGATTTCAAATTAGGGTATTATTTTTCCCACCCAATACAGCTGAAGGATCACTCTTTGGAAATTAAAAAGTACCCTTGCTAAATTTCGGAAGTGCATATCCGGACACACTTTATTACACGATGACACTTCATAAGTGAGTTATCCAACCTAATTTTGTCAAAAAATGATTCAGAGATGCATCTCTGTATTTTTTGGAGGGCGAGTCTGTAATTGTATCTCCAGACTAACCCCTAAAAGCATTTTGAGTTGATGGAAGAGAGTTATTGCATAACTCATTGGGTATTTTTGAAATGCATCTTCGGAAAAAAAAACCTCACAACAGAGAACATCAGTCCTAGGCAACAAGTTGATTTTGAAATTGATAATTTTTTAGACCAACTTATATTTAGGCCATTTATATTAAGGATATCATAACACCATAAAAATAATATAATTCAAGGACGTTGTATATAAATTCAAACAATAACACAAATCCATACATTAATTAATTAATTGAAAAAGTTACCATGATACATAATTTGTTGCCAAAATACAAATAAAAATGAACTACTATGTATATCTAACCCACTATTTCTCCTTTGCCTCATGAACTGCAAGGCATTTTGTGCCTCGTCTAAGATGTTAAGTACGATGTCTATACTAGAACTGTCTTCCTTAAAATCTCCTCTCTGTAGGGCATTTCTTACAAATGTCTCAATACGCTGACAGGCCAACAACCCGTCATGGGCATGGTCATTCCTAACTTGCTCATGTTCCAATATCTCCTGATGAGTTGATCTAGGCGGTGCTCCTGCAACATCTTATGTCAAGTAAGGATGTGACACATTATAGAACCATAGGATGTAGTCGAATGTAGAAGCCCATGGATGAAGAGTCGTCACACTGTGTGCATTCTCTGGTAACAGATGATTATATGAATCACCGAGAATGGCATCAAGATCTATGTGGTGTACTATCAAAGAAGCTGACACTGAGGGATGTCTTAGAATAAACCGAAGAAACTTAAACGGGTGCATGACCCGCTCAGGAAGATGTGAATACATCGAGTGCAACCCATAAGCCAACCATATAGAATAGAAGGTTATGTTGTCCAAGGGAGCCGTCTGATGGTGATTGTCGTACAAGCAGTAACATATGTCATCTGTTGTAGTGCGGTAAAAAACACTCAAATGGCTCTATAGCTTGATTCCCTTTGAGCGAGATATAAGAGCAAGCATGTGACCAATGCTCAATGTAGTTAGCATCAAGTTCCTTGTCAGATATGCGAGGAAAATGAGAGGATCTACGAGTGAAAATGATTCAGATAAAATATTAGTAATAATTTAGCAGAAGTCTTATGAAATATTAGTAACAGTAAAGGTGCAAATATATTACCATAAGCAGCGTGCAACTTTTTATCACCTGTCTTATCTTCCAAATACAAAGTTCACCTAGCTTCGAGCATAGATGTACCAAGCATGCAACCCTCCAATTGTACTCGTTAATCCCCTCTAAGTCAATAAAGTGTGTCAGGTAGACTTCATCGATGTATGTTGCACTTTTGTCCACAAATATGGTCATGTCAACCAAGCACAAGAGGTATGGCCTCAATGCACATTGTCGGTGGCACACAACATATTCGTCATCACCTTTGGCCTCCATTGCATAGTCAGGTGGTATTTATACAACTTCTCCAGATATAAAAATCTAGCATGAGCGCCTCTTATGGCATCTGTAAGTGCCCTGGCTGGAGAGTTGGCTTCATTTGTAAAACAAATAAGAAAGCAAGTTTACCCATATTCCCTCTGTTGTTTTAATATGTTGGGTTGAAGAAGTTCAACATCTGGACCAACATGTTATGTAAGATGTCACAATATCAGCATATGACATCGCGCCTAAAATTAAGTACTAATTAAGTAACTATGTTATATGTTGAATGTTTGTAACAGCTGTGACTTGTAACCTAACTATTCTAAGTGATCTAAATTATGAAAAGAGGTTATTTGTTGTGTTGAAGAAGTTCAACATCTAGGACAACATGTTAGATGTAATGTCATGACATCTGACTTGGCATCACGTCAACAGAATTGATAATTCAGTTACAGTTCTGGTACTTAAATATTCTGAGAATATATGTGGCGTTTCTTATGGAGAATCTGAAGATCAATCAAGAATCAGTCAGAATATTTGAAGAAAATACTGTTTCTAAATATGGAGATATTTTAGGAACTAGAAGATTGAAGACCTTGATTATAGCAGAAGTTTGCTGCTGAGTTGTAACAGCAAGGAGAAAAGCTTGCTGAGATTTTTGAAGGCCCAAATCCAGTTGGGTAATAGGTTATAAATAGCAGATTGTAACCTAGGGTTTGTAAGCCTCACATAATGTAACATTGAGGGTGTTTTGTTAGGTAAACCTGTCGGTCTGTGGCAAGGTTACCATGTGTGTAAACTCGATACCTGTAGGTAAGGGTTTGGGTGTTCTTGGATGAAGCTATGAAGCAAGTCTAAGTATTTCTGCATTACTTCATATTCATTGTAATGTAGGAAACCAAGTGGGAGGGCTCTACTTCTTGAGTAGGAGTTAGACTTCTGTTGCTGCGGCAATAGGAATGGAAACTGGTAGGTTTCTATCTAGGAGTTCCTAGGTATAGGTTGCACTGGGTAGATGATTAAGTGAAGGATGGGAACTTGTGAAGTTTAGTCCTGAATTAATATTGCTGATAGTGGATCTTCTTCCTGGCTTGGTATGCCCCCAGAGTAGGCGTGTTTCACCGAACTGGGTCAACAACTGATTTGTGTTTTTACCTTCAACACTTTATAATTCTGTCTATTATATATCAAGGTAAAACTGTAATGTTGTAACAGATGATGTCTCAGAACATGTTAAGACATCATGCTGATATCTGTGCAGAAGAAACAGAACTGTGAAGGTTGTTCGCTCTCTGCTGATCATGTGCAACAGATGAACAGAACTGGTACTGAATCACGAAAAATTGGGTATCTACCTTGCAGTGTATTTAGTATGTCATATCAGATGTCTAGACATTGAGTATAACATCTGAATTCTGGCATACACCAGAATTTCAATTGGTATCAGAGCAGGCATCCTGTTCTGTTTCTGGATGAGATCCATGGGTGATACTTTCTGGTATCTGCAAGGTCAATTTTAGTACTGAAGATTGTAACCTGGAATGGTTTGTTATTTCCCTGAATGGTCCCTTGAAGTGGGAGGATGGACTATTCATGACAGGAACTGTGTGTACCTGTCTTGGGTGATTGGCATTTGGCCTGGTTGTGTGGTAGCTGCTCTAGGTTTGATTTATTTTCAAACCTAGGATGAGTGTACGCCTGAAGTTGTGTGTAGTAGTCATGCTAGGTTTGAAGCATAGTCAAACTTGGTCCATTTTCGAAGGCTAGTCTGGTGGAGTGTGTGTGCAAAAATTGAGTTGTATTATGTTCTTCCGCTGCATAATACTTGGCAAAACTCAAGCTCTGATGTGTTTCCCCTCTGGTGGATTGAAGGCTACTTATTCAAGATTTCAACATAAGCTATTGAAGATGTCACAGATACTTGAGTTCTCTCAAGTCCACTCATAAAGACGTTCTTCGATGCTACTAGTTGAAGAGCATATGTTTTGGGTGTCAAACAAAGGGATACTTTTGTTTGGAACCTACTCCTGACCTGGAAGAGGAGGCATCTGTGTGTGCAAAGTTGACAATAGTAGAGTCAACTATGTCTGTGTGCTCCCGAAGGTTACGTTTAGAAGTCAGAACTCTAGAAGTGGAGCTGGTTGATATGTGACATTGTGCAATCCCTATTGGTGGGTTTATTCCTGAAGATTGATAAGGGCTGAGCAGTTGTTCCCTGAAGTACTATGGTGTGAAGAAAGACAAGCCCATTGGTCAATGATAGTGCAACATTATTGGTCCTTCATAGAAGTAGATTGGGATCATGAATCTTGTCATTTAAACATCATGATTAGAAGTGGAAGATCTTTCAAGATGTGAGAATATGAAGACTCAGAGTTTGGTTAAGGTAGTATGTTCCGGCAATACATATCTGCTGAAGTCTGATTGGTGTGATTGGAGTATGAACAGGTATAACTCTTGGAGTTACTTGAATCTGGTAGGGATGTCATATGTCATGTCGAGACATTTGTGTACAATGCATGGATATTTTGTGTGGAGCTTCCATGATTGGTAGTTTGAGGGGGAGATTTGGTTAACCTCCTCACATTAGTTCAGCCTGGTGTTTAGCTGGCTGTTGACCTATGGCACATGGGTTCTGGGTGTTGGGTGACATATTTGCAAGGAAGGATTCATCTCTCTCATTCCTAAGGATGAATCCGATCTGGTAGGAGTTTCAAATCTGTTGAGGTGAGGAGAGTTAGTTCAGAGAAAATTCTATTTACTTGAGTCAAGGGTGGCAACCTAGATATCTCAACTCTTCGGTCTCTCAAAGAAAGTGCTTGCAAGAAGAAGATATTAACACACGAAGAGTATGTCAAAGTATTCAAATGGTGAAAGTGTCTTACAGGATAATGGGAAGGATTTATGATCAATTGCTATTTGTGACAAGTACAAGTGTTTAATTGATTATCCTTGGAGTTCAAGATAACTGATGTTCTTAAAGATGTGAGAACATTCCTTCTTCTAGACCCTGTGAAGAATCACAGGAAGAGTGATGCTTTAGAGCTATCTCTTCGGTAACAGCAAAATCATTTGATCCTTGAAAAAGTTTCCTGGAAACGTGTTCAGACTTGAAGCTACAAGAAGAAGAAGACATCATAATCTTGATGATGGTTACTTGGATCAGTCTGGTTCTGATCTAGGTAAGGAAGTAAATTAGAGAAGGAGCTGAATTCAACAACTAGATGTTATAACATAATGTTGTGACATTTGGTTCAACATCAGATTCTTGGTTGGTGAAGTGGCACATCAACTTAAGATAGGATGATCTACGAAGTTGAAGATTGGATACTTCAAAAAGATCATCTCTTTGCAGCTCTTTGGAGTTGTTGGGTGGAGAAGATGTTACATGTGTATCTAAGCCTTTTGTGATAACTTGTAGTTTGAAGTCCAAATTTCAATTGAAAGAAGTCTGATAAACATGGAGAAGTCAAAAGGTGGCATTTGTTTTTTTTATATGAGGATTCATGAAGGAGATAATCAAACAGTGGCATTTGGTCTATCTTAGCAGTGAATTCAGAGAATCAAGACAATCAACATGTGGTAGCTGAGTATTATCAAGAAAGTTTGATTCAGAGTATGAATGCGTTCAACCAATATTGTTGAACAGAGGGTGCGCTCTTGAAGACATGAAGATGCGTCTTATGTTTTTCATTCATCAAGGGGTCTTAGTTACTTTAGGTGTCTTGAAGATCCAACTGAGTATTGAATGTGACCTACTTGTTTCCATAAGGAGAAGTGATTGTCCCTAACAGGGGGAGTATTGGTTTGTACGAAAAGTCTTCATCAAACTCGTAGGATATAAAGTGTGGCACTTTATTAACTATTGGAATGATGTGTTCAAGACTGAAGAGGACTATGTCTGACCGAATGTCATTACATTGCCTAATGACATTGTTCCTAATTTCCTCTAAAACTACAGACAGGAGGAAAATTGGATGAAGTGTGGATTATTATTAATAAACCCATGTGTGTACAGTTGTTTGACTCAGAGGGAGTAACCATCCTCTTTGTGAAAATGGAATGGTTTCAAGCTGCTAATCTGAAAATAGCAGAATGTATGACGACATAGGATTTGAGCATGTTTTCATCTGCTAAGAAAATAGGGCGGTTGTGTCTCGTTATGAAGCAGTTTAGTGAGCTGGAATGTTTAGGTGATAACTTGTCATCTAATAAAGGTATTACATAACTGATGCAGAGTGTAATATGCCAACGATGTTTCTTGGAAAGGGGATCCTAAGACAAGGGAGTAGTATGTTCTAAAAGACAAATGTCCTTTTTAAAAGGGCAAGACATACTGCATCCTGACATGGTCAAAGGGTCAAACCCAAGGGTAGGTACCTGCATTAAAACCAATCCTAGGGTACTGAAACTGTCAGAGTAAAGTACCAAGATCGTTACTATCTATGCCAAAATTGCATTATTTATGAAGACTCTCTCTATTCTTTCTCTTCATCAGAGGGTTTCAGCAATATGAAGTTTGTTAGCATCTGGGAAAATTGTGCATGGGTATGGATCTGTATGGGCAGTCTTTGTCAAATTCTGGCCAAAAAGGGGGAGAAAGGTAGGGACCCAGTCTCAGGTGAGACTCAGGTGAAAGCAACAGACGGCAATGTCCAGCGAGACTCAGGTGAAAGCAACATGATCCCTAAGTAAGTGACTTTGTTTGTGCCTTGTGTTCTGAGTTAAGAGGATAGTTGTGACTTGTGATCTGAGTTACATGATCACAAGTAATAAGTATCAAGATTATCAACAATAATCTTGAGAAAAGAAATCCTCTTGGGCCATCGATGGCTTGGAGTGGCTCACAGTTGAGGGATAGAGGTTTGTTGTTTGCTCAAAGGACATCAGCCTCTACAAAGAAGATGTTGGACAAGATGTTGTAACATCTCAACTGTGTTGTGGCCTAGTCCCAAAATACAACTTGCACTTATTTGTTTTAGCCAAAATTTGCCAAAGGGGGAGATTGTAAGTGCCCTGGCTGGAGAGTTGGCTTCATTTGTAAAACAAATAAGAAAGCAAGTTTACCCATATTCCCTCTGTTGTTTTAATATGTTGGGTTGAAGAAGTTCAACATCTGGACCAACATGTTATGTAAGATGTCACAATATCAGCATATGACATTGCGCCTAAAATTAAGTACTAATTAAGTAACTATGTTATATGTTGAATGTTTGTAACAGCTGTGACTTGTAACCTAACTATTCTAAGTGATCTAAATTATGAAAGAGGTTATTTGTTGTGTTGAAGAAGTTCAACATCTAGGACAACATGTTAGATGTAATGTCATGACATCTGACTTGACATCACGTCAACAGAATTGATAATTCAGTTACAGTTCTGGTACTTAAATATTCTGAGAATATATGTGGCGTTTCTTATGGAGAATCTGAAGATCAATCAAGAATCAATCAGAATATTTGAAGAAAATACTGTTTCTAAATATGGAGATATTTTAGGAACTAGAAGATTGAAGACCTTGATTATAGCAGAAGTTTGCTGCTGAGTTGTAACAGCAAGGAGAAAAGCTTGCTGAGATTTTTGAAGGCCCAAATCCAGTTGGGTAATAGGTTATAAATAGCAGATTGTAACCTAGGGTTTGTAAGCCTCACATAATGTAACATTGGGGGTGTTTTGTTAGGTAAACCTGTCGGTCTGTGGCAAGGTTACCATGTGTGTAAACTCGATACCTGTAGGTAAGGGTTTGAGTGTTCTTGGATGAAGCTATGAAGCAAGTCTAAGTATTTCTGCATTACTTCATATTCATTGTAATGTAGGAAACCAAGTGGGAGGGCTCTACTTCTTGAGTAGGAGTTAGACTTCTGTTGCTGCGGCAATAGGAATGGAAATTGGTAGGTTTCTATCTAGGAGTTCCTAGGTATAGGTTGCACTGGGTAGATGATTAAGTGAAGGATGGGAACTTGTGAAGTTTAGTCCTGAATTAATATTGCTGATAGTGGATCTTCTTCCTGGCTTGGTATGCCCCCAGAGTAGGTGTGTTTCACCGAACTGGGTCAACAACTGATTTGTGTTTTTACCTTCAACACTTTATAATTCTGTCTGTTATATATCAAGGTAAAACTGTAATGTTGTAACAGATGATGTCTCAGAACATGTTAAGACATCATGCTGATATCTGTGCAGAAGAAACAGCACTGTGAAGGTTGTTCGCTCTCTGCTGATCATGTGCAACAGATGAACAGAACTGGTACTGAATCACGAAAAATTGGGTATCTACCTTGCAGTGTATTTAGTATGTCATATCAGATGTCTAGACATTGAGTATAACATCTGAATTCTGGCATACACCAGAATTTCAGCATCAATCTCTATTAGGACTTCACCTGAGTCAACACCCAAATAGGTCACCATTATGTCTAGGGCCTCAAATTTAGATATTTTAGAGTGGTTTAGTAATCTCCACTGATCAGAAGTTGTAGGAGGCATGAGACATCATCAAGGGAGATGAACATCTCATCAATAGGAATATGAAAATATTATGTCTCTGAGGGTCATCTCTCTATATAACCCGCCCACATTCCATAGTTAATGGTCTTATACCCAGTCTCGCATAAAACTTGCAGCCTAAATAGTTGCAATACATCCTGAAACCATGCCTCTTCATGAAGTGGCAGATTCAATATCTACCTGTTGTAGTTTATTCTTTTTACACTGTCACGGATATGTAAAAAAATTCAACAATATCAGTCGATTCAGTTAGTATTGTTAGAGTATTATAAAATATCTTATAATATTATTTATATTAATTTAGAATATCTTAGATGATCCAATAATATCAGATTTGATTATAATTATTATTATCAAGATTTGTTCTTAACATATGATTGAGTCTATGTACCCTATAAATACGGATTAGTATTGAGTATTTTGTAACAAGTCAATAGTAATTATCAATAATATTTTTCTCTCATCTTTTACACATAATCACAAATTTAACATGGTATCTAGAGTTTGGTTCGGTCCTCCTTGAGTTAATTGTTGCTTTCGCTACTAAGTTCCCAAAATTTTGGGAATGTGTTTGTTTTGATATTATAAGGATAAGTTTGTAAAAGATGAAAAAAATCCTTATGTTGACTTCGGTTTACTCACTCCTTATCGGTTACTTCTCTCTCCATTGATTCATCCTCCTTATTAGTTCTTCTATTTGGTCATTTTTCTCTCTATTGGTTTTTCTATTTGGTTAATCATCTCTCTATTGATTAATTCTTTTTGGTTTGGTTTAGTTTGGATTAGATTGAATTGGTTGATTTGAACTGATTTGATACAATATGGTTTAGTTTGCTTCAGTGTGTTTAATTCAAATTGATTCAGTTTGATTTGATATGGATGACTAATTTGATTCAAATTGATATGGTTCAATTTGGATTAATTAAGTTTGGTTTGTCTTGTTTGGATTAAATTGGTTTGATTTGATCTGATTTGATTCAGGTTGGTTTAGCTCGTTTATGTTTGATTCGATTCAAATTAATTTGGTTCAATTTGACTGGTTGATTTGGGTTACACCCTCTTTTTGGATGCTCCTCCCCCAGTTGGTTTCTATCTTTGACTTCATCAACGACTACTTGTTCTCTCTTTGGTTGTTTCTTCTCTCTATGATGCTTCTTCTTGTTGGTTTCTCTTTTTGTTCTTTATAATATTGGTTAATTTGGGTCGATCGCTTAGTTTTAAGGTTAATTTGTAACAAACTTAAAGCTTAGTAAGCTTCAGCTTGAGGGGGTGTGTTAGTATATTATAAATATCTTATAATATAATTTATATTAATTTAGAATATCTTAGATGACCCCTTAGTATCAGATTCGATTATAGTCAATATTATTAAGATTTGTTCTTAATATATGATTGAGTCTATGTACCCTATAAGTAGGGATTAGTATTGAGTCTTTTGTAACAAGTCAATAGTAATTATAAATAATATTTGTCTCTCATATTTTACACATAATCACAAATTCAACAAGTATAAAACGGATGTAATGCAAAAGTAATTAAATATTTATGCTACCTCTTTGTTCTTGCGTAGAACAAATATCCGTCCGACTTCCCAAGAGGTTGCTAGGGAGATACGCCAGGGAAATGTGTTCCCCAAGATGAATGTCTTGCCTATCCCTCTTGTAAGAGCTTCTTTATATAATGTGTATCTTTGCATCACCAAGAGCCTCAGTTAATGAGTGACTCTTGAGTTCCATAACTCTATAACCTTCGTTGTCCCCATAAATGAAGGAATCGAAGTTGCGTAACGCTGTAATGATTGCACCACCGGAGGTTACATGCATTAATAAGCCGAGGTGATGACCGGTCATGGGTAGGTGCATCCCGGCTACCTACCCTATTCGGGTCGATGATGATGACAGGTTACTACTCGGGTCCATGGGTCATCTGATACTCCCTTAGCCGAGTTGAACCCTGGATACCTTCGCCCTGAGTCGGCCACTGTTTTAACCTTTCTCCTTTCTGATTACACTACCTGGTTGGGCCTATTATTTCTGGGATGTACATAAGCCCCCCGAGTTCAAGTCCTTTCTTGTAAGGACGTCGTATCTTACCACGTAATCGCGGAAGGTAATGCATGCGCCGTCGGGTTGCTGCTCTACTCTGGCCCACGTGTTATGGAGTGAAGAGTCACCATTTTCTCTTTCCTAAAGTAACACTGACTTCCACTTAAATCATTGTTCATTGGGTGACGTTTCCCTCTCCTAGTGCACTGTTCCTTGGACTCTATTAAAGCCCTGCTTTTCCTCCTTTCCTTTTTTATCTCTAACACTGCAGAAGGTGTTACATCTTTCAAAGACGTTCAATCATCTTCAAGTGTTCTCCATTTTCTAGGTATTTTCTCTTATCCTTTCATTTTCTTTTTTCTTTTTAGATTATGGTTACCCTAAGGGAATGTGATGGCGAAGGAAATGTCGTAAAACACTCTAACACCGAGGAGAGGAAAAAGTTGTGGGACCAATGCATGCGAGAGGTGTGAAGTGTTCTAGGTCATGAGGGATTTAATCGGATCATAAAGGAAGTTTATGGTTTCACCCTTTCTTCTTTGAGTGATTTTGACCACGAATCTTCCACCTCAGGTTCCATAGAATTTATGATGGAAACCTCTACCCCTTTCGAATTTGAAGTCATGGGTTACAATAATAGCATGTTTGATGACACAGAGATTGCTAAACTTCAGTATTTGATGGCGGTCTCTTCAATTGGTGAAGAAAGTGATGTTATCTTAGAGGTGTGTGTTCCCGGGGATCGCGTATGTGTGTTTTGTTGAAAGTCCACAAATGAAGACTTCTTTTATTTCTATGTTGGGGTTTTAGAAGATTTCAGAGTCCACATACCCTTCTCCAAGTTCAAGGCCTATGTTTTGAAGGCCATGAATGTCGCACCCTCCCAACTTAGTCCCAACAATTGGGGCTTTATAAAGGCCTTTGAGATGGTTTGTGAGGCGATAGATATTGTTCCCACAGCCGGTCAGTTCTTCTCCTTTTCTGAGGTAAAAGGGGTTGAGAAGCTTTTGTGGATCCATGTTAATGGTATTCCTCACAGAAGTTTCCTCCAGGTGTATACCTCAAACTATAAAGGTTTTAAGGAGTGGTTCCTAAAGGTGAAATGTGGGCCGAGGTGCTCCCAAGTATTATACACTTTGGGTGTGAAGTTCCGCTTTCCCTTCTACTGGACCCGAGACCCTTCTTCTATATTCGGGTTTACGTTTGAAAAGTTGAGCGACTTGGAAGTCCAAGCTCTGACCGTACTTGACTCTTTCCGTATGATGAAGGTCAAAGATTTATTGTCTCTAAGCGTTGAACAAATTCCTGACTTCCTTGGTAATAGACTTTGTTTTTATTTTAGTCATCACATGCTCTTATGTAATACTTACACCGTCTTTTTATTTCTTTATAAATAAGATGACAGGTCTTTCTGTGGTCGAGCAGAAGAGATTAATGATGGAGGCAAGGGCTGCTCAGAGGGCTGTAGGTGGGACCTCTACAATCAAGTCGGACCTGTCCGAGCTGGAGACCCAGATTTCGAAGAAGCACAAAAGGATAGGCTCCAAGGCTACCTCTAGAGTGGATGAGCCCGAAAAGGTACTCCCAAAAGGATCAAGACCATAACGAGCGACAAGGTTTGCCGAGCTGATGTGGAGATTACCTCTCTGATGGGAGAACCCGAGGATAGTCATGCTTCTGAAGAGTTCAAGTTTTAGTCCAACAACTTCGATGGGCTCCGATTTTTCTATGATCATCTCAATACCACCAAGGATGTCAACAAGGTTAAGTCCATTGGTCGTCAAAAAATGACACAAAATCTCAGTTCCTATCTTCTGAGGTATGCAGTTTTGACCCGTGGTCTCTTAGAATCTACTGATGATCATGAGGATACGGGATCGAAACTGAAGGAAGAGATAACCCGATTGAATGAGGCCCAGAAGGCTCAGTCCGAAAAGATGTTTGACGTGGAGAAAGCATTGGTTAAGGATAAAGAGCATCGACAGACTTTGGAGTCTGAAAACAAGGTCACTCTTACCCAACTAAATGAGAGGTTGAAGGTAGAGAAGGCCACCAATGCAAAGCTGAAAGCCACCACTGCTGAGTTGAGGGAAGCTCTTAAGAAGTCTCAGGTGGACCTTCTTTTTGTTGGTGATAAAGCCTTTGAGTGGGCCAAGGATCAGATAATGTGCCTTCATCCCTACCTGGCCATATCGGAGATGGACTACTTTAAGGTGGTGCAGGATGGCCGCCTAGTAGATCTCGAAGATGTGGAAAAGACTCCATCTCCTCAGACGAATCTTGAAGATCCTTCTATCGAGGAGAATGTTAACAACGATGATGCTGGGAAAGAAGACCCTAATGCATGATGATTTGTTATGTGTTTCTGTTAGTCAATCGATAAGGATGCATTTATGTGAATTTTTTTGTAAGGAGTGGTTCGCCATTATTTTTGTTACTTTTTGAACTATCGCCTCAGGGCTTTTTTTTTGCATTTTCGAAGATAATCTTGTATACATATAAGCCCCTCGGATATAAAGTCCATGGGGCTGAATGTGCACGATCATGTCGTTTAAGTGTCCTTAGTTACTTTTCCATGTCGTTTTATTCCGTTTAGGGGTACCACTTTGAAACACGATTATACCCGGTTTGACACTATTGGCATTTATGAACTCGACCCTAATGAGGGGAGTTAGTTATAGAATTCAACCTTGATGAGGGGATTTAGTTATAGAACTCGACCCTGGTGAGGGGAGTTGGTTATAAAACTCGACCCTGATAAGGGGAGTTAGTTATAGAACTCGAGTCTGATGAGGGGAGTTAGTTATAGAACTCGATCCTGATGTGGGGAGTTAGTTATAGAACTCGACCCTGATGAGGGGAATTAGTTATAGAACTTGACCCTAATGAGGGGAGTTAGTTATAGAACTTGACCCTGATGAGGGGAGTTAGTTATAGAACTCGACCCTAATAAGGGTGTTGCACCCTAAAATTTTCCTTCTTCATTTTAATTACATGACTTATGCTTCATCATACATATTCATACATTCTCATGGTAAGGATTAGGGTATTCTGGTCCCCAAGTTCTTTTACAAGCTCTAGAGGATGTTTGTTTGGACAATCAGTGCAAAAGAGGATCTCATATATTCAATATTTAAACTCTCTCAAGATACAAGGGTTTCTTATATTTGTTGACATTTCATTTGTCCCATATGATCATTAGAAGTTGGAAGTTTGCAAAGTTTGGAGAAGAATCACATTTCCACTTTTCATCTCTCAAGATTAGGGTTTTGATCAGTTGAGGAGTCTGAGGCTTGTAAAATACAAATGTGTGAAGTATCATCTCCTAATCATCATATAAGACATCTTTGTTCAAAGAATTTCTCAATTTGTCCAGGAGAATGAGGGTTTTAAAGCTTGGTCATCATCTCATAACACAAAGAGCCAAAATTAAGGTTTTTGGTTTAATCAAGAAATCTTTGATTTTTTGGGCAAAATTTGATTCCGTGCTTCTTAACATGTTTATGAGCATCTATGAATGGAAGGTTGACCATCAATTTTGATTGAAAGAAGTTCAATTGATCAAATGGGGAAAATAGTCATTTTGACCAAAAGTCAACCAAAGTCAAAGTTGATCAAGTGGACTTTTGGTCAACCATCAATTAAAGTATTCTATTTTCATATTTCATGATCATTGGTGTCATAAAATCAAGAGAAAAGATCAAAATGGAGATAACTTGTTGAACAAGGTATTTGGACATTTAGAAATAAAATTCTAACTCTTTAAGTCCTATAGTACTGAATTGTGAACATTCATAACTCTCTCATTTTTTATCCAACGGGGGCAAATCTTATATGCTTGGAAAGCTTGAGAAAAAACCTACAAGTTTGTTAATGTGTGCTCAAACCTTAAAATATAAGCATTTATTAGTTACTGTGCTTAGGAGTTTAGGGCATATAGATGGCAAGTTTGCCCAGCAAAGGAGGCCTCGCGCATGAAATTTCATCAAACATGTGGTGGGAACACCTTCACCATCATTTTTTCTTAATGAATTGATCATAATTTCAAAAATGTTTGAACATCAAAGTTGGAGATATTTGTGTCCTCTTCAATTTTGATTTAAAGATCATTTCATTTTGAGCATTATGGTGAGAGTTACGATGGAATGAACATAAAGGCATGAGATGCTATCTTTCTGGCCAAAATATTTGTCTCGCGCGCGCGTTAGTACAATCGTTATATCAAACACTTGGCGTGCCCATATTCATGGTGGTTCATCTTTTGATTCAAGTTTTAATTTGAAAATTTGTCAAAGGGGAATTGTAGTTGGATATGCAAGCTTCATTTGGCTCTTTGAATCATGCCATTTGGCTCAAGAATGAAGAAGATATCATCATTAGAAATTGAGCTCTCAAATTTGACAAAGTTACCAGCATGCAAGCCATGCATGCATGCGGCCTGCCTAGTCAGGATTGATCAGTCATCACCATCATGTTTTCATGCTCAGATTTAAGGCATCTCCAAGCTTCAACTCAATTTTCTTTCAACATGAGAGTTATTCCCCTTACTTTTCTCTTTCCATTAAGAACAAGCTTGAGCCAATTAATCAAGAGCTCTTAGAGTTATGTTTAGGGGAAGGAGGCTTTATATTATGTTTTGTCATAAGCTTCAGCATAACATTTACACTTTTGCAACAGGCCTGATTTGTCACATGCATAATACTCATTTCCCACTCCCTTTTCACTCATCAAAATGCACACAAATGGTCAGCAATAAGGCATGAAACATATGCTACATTGCTTCACTCAAATCTGCTGCAAACTTCCAACATTACCCTCAAACGGCTCTAAACCTCCAAAGACCTTTCTACCCCTAGCAAAACTTCCTCAATTCTCTTCCCCACTCTATAAAAACTCTTCTTCACTATCATTACAAAAAACTCTTCATACACGCTCCATCACTCTCTCTCACAAGCTTCAAATTCTCTCTTCATTCTTCAATAAATTTTCTAGCTCTCTATACTCTCTTGCTTCAAGCTGCAATATCTTCATAAATTCGTCATCATTGAAGCTGGAAGGAGAAGATTCATCGGGTTGCTTGCTTGTTCAGAGGTGTACACCCCATTTCTACCCAACGAAATATATGAAATCAGAGTTTCAAAATTTCCAACGAATAAATGAGATGCTACACATTCGGCTTATAACAATGACATTTAATCGCATTTAAAACAGATACATAACACTTAAAACTCAGATGAACTAACAACAACATAACTTAGTCTTTTAAAACTAATAACTTTCATAACTACGCATCGGAATCAAATATTCGACTTAAAAAGTATGTAACATCTTTATCCAAATGAAACAACTTCAAAACAACAAGTACTTAACCAAAAATCAACTTAAAATTCAAAAACGAAAGTAAAATCAGCAATAAAACAATAAGTATTCATCCCCCTGAGTGTTATGTATCAGAGCAATGACACCGACTCAAACTACTGGAGGTAAACCGTCTTCACTCTGGATTACCTGCACGCTACCAACACAGGGGTAACATTCAAACTGAAGGGATGAGATATCAAACAATATAATCAGATATATGATAAATAATATATTAGAATCAGATTATACAGAATCACCACTTCATAGCTTATAAACGACATCCTTTACAACTAAGTCATCAACATAATATCACAACTAATTTATCATCACAACAACTCAAGATGCAACATGGAATGCGACTCGTTTTTATGCACATGCATGTGGTACCAATGGAGCAAAACTCCCAACTTAATAATCTTGCCAATTAATAGAGGCAGCAACAAGGCATAAGCCTTCAACTTGATATTTTCCAATCCAGACCAACTTGATATGCTATGTATGCGAAAACACGATTAAGAGCAACAACAACAACAACAACAACATATAACAATGTTGGCATAATCCTACAACTCAATAATTGCCAATTATAGAGGCAATACAACATGATTCATCACCACCTTCAACTTCAATGGTTAAAAGTAAAAATATAACAACAACTTATATACATAACGATACTATTATCGACCAAGTCTTACTAATTTGATTCCACATAAATATTCCACTGACCAATCATTTTTAATTGAACCAATGAAGTTATTATTTTCTGACACTAATTTACATGCACTGCTATTTTAATTTGTAGAGGTTTTTCTGTTATTACTAGCCTACTACTATTGTTAAGGTCATCCTGCTAAATACTTACTAATTATATAATCCACTCTAATCATCTATTTCATTACTCTGCTATTAACCAATGAATATGATATGGTAACATACACACATGAATAAAGTAGGCCAAAAGAAACAGAATACGAATGTTTAGGGTGTGCCCCTCGTCACTAAAGTGTGCCCCTCGTCACAAACTAAAACAAACCATACTGCTCGCCGTAGAGTTGTTCCACTCGGCACATTCCTCTCCATATCATGCCGTCCAGCATGCTCGTGTGCCCCTCGGAACATTCCTTCACCTTGTGTCGTCCAGCACAACACTTGTGCCCCTCGGCACAGGATGTTTCTCACGCAGCTTCTTCATAAACTTACTGATTCAAATACAAAATTCTCCAATCTTCCTCCGATTAATAGTATATTCACAACAACATGACACAATGCAGTATTACATCGACATGGCAACTTAACATAAATTATAGATAAAATCTAACACATAATTGTTATTATCAATAGTGTTGCATACCAATTTAACATCAATTCAGGAATACAGGAACATATTTATGCGTACAACAATTACACCAACCTAATCCATACATACTATTCATCATAATTCCCGTTATAGAGTCAGAACCCCACCGTTACCTTGGATTAAAGGCCGCTCTACAATTTCCGATTGAACCTAGCTTTGCCTCTTTTCCTTTTCCTCTTCTATGTAACTTCTCACGTACTACTCCAAGACTTATTGATCTTTCTAATTAACCTAATTTCTATTATTATAACTAAACTTAATAATAATATTATTCCTAATGGGCTCAACTTACACACCCCACCTATTGCTACTTCTAACCATCAAAATAGGTCCAACTAATATTCTACTAATATTCTATACTTTCTAATATTACTTATTAATACTATTAATCAACTTAATTTAACGGACTAATAACAACACCACAACTTATACCGCCGTAACATAACATTTCAACAATTAATTTGGAATTAATCGAAAATATCTAATTAAATAATTAAATAAATTAACGTGCGTTACAAATCTCCCCCACTTAGAATATTTTCGTCCTCGAAAATTTACCTTGTTCAAACAACTCAGGATAGGAATCCCGCATCTTGCTTTCCAACTCCCACTTTATGCTTTTCCGGCAGCTCCTAGCTAGACTACTTTCACCAAAGCAATCTCTTTGCCTCTTAGAGTCTTAATTTCACAATCCGTGATTCGTACATGCATTATCTTCACAGTAAGATTATCCCATACTTGAACATCATCCATATGAATCACATGAGATGGATCTGAAATATACTTCCGGAGTTGTGACACATGAAACACATCATACAAATTCGAAAGATTAGGCGGTAAAGCCACTCTATAAGCAACATTCCCAACTCTGTCCAAAATCTGATACGGACCAATAAAATGAGGAGTGAGCTTCTTATACTTCAATGCTCTCCCAACACCAGTCACAGGTGTAACTCTCAAAAATACATGGTCACCTACTTGAAATTCTAAATATTTCCTTCATCTGTCATGATAACTCTTCTGTCTACTTTGGGAAGCTTTCATCTTATCTCGAATTAACTTCACCTTCTCGGTAGTCTCTCGAACAATTTCAGGTCCAAGCACTACACTTTCTCCATATTCATGCCAACATAAAGGAGTTCTACATCTATGAACATACAACGCTTCAAAAGGTGCTATTCCAATACTAGAATGGTAATTGTTATTATAAGTGAACTCTATTAATGGAAGATAAGTATCCCACGAGCCTCCCTGCTCAAGAACACATGCTCTCAATAAATCTTCTAACGACTAAATAGTCCTTTCGGTTTAACCATCCATCTGAGGATGATACGCCAAAATCAACATCAACTTAGAACCCAACGCCTCTTGCAAACTCTTCCAAAAATATGAAGTAAACCTCAAATCTCTATCTGACACAATGCACAAAGGAACACCATGCAACTTTACAATTACACTAGTATAAATCTCTGCCAACTTCGACACTGGAAAACAAATGTTAATAAGAATAAAATGAGCCGACTTTGTAAGCCTATCAATAATCACCCAAATTGAATCACGTCCTTTTAAAGTATTAGGTAACTCCGTTATAAAGTCAATCAAAATGCTATCCCATTTTAACTCTGGAACTTCTAACGGTTGTATCAACTCCGCGGGCTTCTGATGTTTTACTTTCGACTTTTGACAAGTTAAACATGCATACACAAACCGAGCTACATCACTCTTTATCCTAGGCCACCAAAACAAATTCTTCAAATCTTGATACATTTTTGTAGCTCCCAGATGAATGCTTAACTTGCTTCTATGACTTTACTCAAGAATCACTTTCTTCATCTCTGCATCATCAGGAATACAAATTCGATTACGGAATCTCAACACACCTCGCGTATCTAAATTAAAATCACTATTCTCTGACTAATTGATCCCAACCATCGAGTCTACCAATTTCACATCTAACTTTTGAGCTTCTCTGATATTATCCAGAAAATCATTATTAATCTTCAACATTCCCAACATAACACTCGGCGGTGTCACCTCGCAAACTAAGCTCATATCTATGAACTGTTCAATTAATTCCAACTCTTTAACCATCATTACCGACATATGTAAAGTCTTTCGACTTAACGCACCAGCCACCATATTTTCTTTTCCTGGATGATAATTCAAATCGAAATCGTAATCCTTAACAACTCCAACCATCTTCGTTGTCTCATGTTTAATTCCTTCTGATCAAGTAAATACTTTAAATTCTTATGGTCACTAAATACTTCAAATCTAGAACCATAAAGATAATGCCTCCAAATCTTCAACACAAAAACAACTGCAACATGCTCTAAATCATGCGTAGGATAGTTCTTTTCATGAGTCCTCAACTGCCTTGACGCATAAGCAACTACCTTTTCATTCTGCATAAGCACACCTCCTAAACCCATCTTAGAAGCATCACAATATACCACAAAAAGTTCTCCTGGATTAGGTAATGTCAAAATCAGAGCCGACGTCAATCTTTTCTTTAATTTCATAAAAATTTCTTCACATTGAACATCCCATACAAAAGCTCCATCTTTACAAGTCAACTTAGTCAACAGAAGTGCCAACTTAGAAAAACCTTCAATAAACCTTCTATAATAACTAGCTAATCCCAAAAAGCTTTTAATCTCAGTAGCCGACTTTGGAGTTTCCCACTGCAACACCGCATCTACTTTAGATGGATCTACAACAACGCCACTACCTGAGATCACATGACCAAGAAAACTAACCTCTTTTAACAAAAATTCACACTTATACAATTTTTCATATAACTTCTTCTCTTTTAAAACTTACAATACTATTCTTAAGTGTTCTGCATGCACTTCTTTCGATTTAGAGTAAATCAAAATGTCATTAATGAACATAACTACAAATCGATCCAAATAAGTATAAAAGATACGGTTCATGTTGTAACACGGTGGGACAACCGGCTTTAATGGTTTTGCATATTTTAACGCAAATGTTGTAGTTAGCAAGAGTCTCCACCGACTTTTCTTTTATTTAACAAAGGAAAGGGTGAAAAGAACAGGAAAGACCTTTTTAAAACATTTGAGTTCGGGGGGTAGGTTATGGAAAGAAAAGGTGTTAGCACCCTTTTCATTTGTAGTTATCTACGATCTCTTAACTGCTAGCTCACTTTTGAAAAATGATTTTTGTGTAAGTGTATTTTGAAAAGACGCCTTAGTGCGGAGAACTTTGTAATGTTTCTCGTTTCGGCAAGAACATATATGTAGCGGTAGAAATGTTTAAGACTAAGCCATGGAATTGACTAGACTTGTACAAATCAAAATAAAATCGCCACCGTACTTTATTGTTTCTAAAGGAATGAGAAAAGAGCGAATAACCCAAAAAAAGAGGGAAAGATTCAAGGTAAGGGGGTTGGTTATGCAAAGGGAAGGTATTAGCACCCTAAACATCTACGGTACTCCGCAAGAACCTCTTTGTAAAATCTGTATATTTTGGCTATAAAAATATTGTATAAAAATGGATGGTGTAGGTGAGAAAAGAAATATATTTTTATGTTTTTTTTGCACCCACCGCGATTGCGAACCTTTAGTGCCTACGTACCACCTTCTGTGCAATAGGGGATCAGGGTACACGTAGTTCCTCTTTTAAAAATTTTAAAACATAAATGTGTTGGTTAATTTTATGAGATAAAACATCATCGTCATTGTCCGTGTGAAAAACATACCTACTACCCACAATCATGAGAAAGGAGAATTTGCATCATCTCAAAGTGAAGGATATGGCTTGGATTTTAAAATCAACAATGCCTCACTCAACACCCAAGTGGAAAATATCTCTCTTCACTAGTTATTGTAGAAGTATAGTTGTTTGCATCACTACAAGGATTGACAAGAGTTCAATCTTTTGAGAAAAAGTTTAAAGATAAAAGTCGAAGTGGAAAAATGGTTTGAAATGAGATTGATTGGCTTTTAGTCTTCTCACAAAAAATGTCAAGTATTATTAAGTTTATTGAAGTTTATTTATGAAAATGTTTTGAAAATGCATGGACCTAAGTCCAAATTTATTATGAAAGTGGTTCAAGTTTTAAAAAAAAACAAGAAGAGTTTTCAAAAAGTGAGAGAAGATTTTTGAAATTAAAGAAGATAGGAGGAGAAGAAGGGACTATCCTAAAGCATAAGGTAAAAGCTAGGGAAAGGAACCATCTAACAAACAAGAAGCCAATAATTGACACTATGAGTCAAGATAGAATTCCTATTCTTTGGATTGAAACTAAACAAGCAATGATACTAGACCTCTTGAAAGAACCAAACTTCAAGTGTATTAAGTCTTCACAAAAATTGGGCAGAGTAACGGCTGTATATGGGTGAATTCCAGATTACAAACAAAGAGTGTAATCACAATAACCTGCATACAAAACAAACAAATAACCCAATGCCTTGAGGTAAACCTCAAGAGCTCCATAAAAAATAATCAGATAAGGTCACAAGGTCTCCAATCATAGGTCAAGGTTTCTAATCCTAAGTCCAAAAAGTCCAATGCTCCATAATGCCAAGGATAGTAACCAAATAGTCCAAGTATCATTAAAGATTTTTAGGGTTTATGTTGATTATTAGGTGTTTTGAAAAAGAAAAGTAAAGCTCAAGTGAGAAAAAATAAAAATGACAAGAAAGTAAATACTCAAATGAGCAAAGGTGAAAATGGCATGAAATGTAAATGCTAAAAGTAAATAGTGCATAAAAATAAAAGGGGGCATATAATAAAAATAAAGGATAAAGTCAATTATTAGTGATTAGTGGTTAGTTGGAGGATCATCTTGAAACTTGCATTTGGAATTCATTAGAGGATTGGTAGAACCAAAGCCTCCACACAACAAGTTGCATTTTCTTTTTGTCAAGTATATCATCCATTTGGAATCCTCATAACTACCATTTAATGATCAACGATGTTTAAGTGATCCGCGTTGACCAAAGGTGTTGTAGATCCATTAGAGGATTGGTATAACCAAAGCCTTCATACAATGAATCTCAAGGTTATTGGATCAAAGAGATCAAATTAACATACTTGGGCTTGCAAATATAAGTTTTGGCCACAAATGATCATTTATTCGAATCGGGACAAAATTTAGCGCTATGTTAAGCAATCGTAAGTGGACTTATATAGAAGTCACACCTATTTTGAGGCCGGTCAATAGCAATCTATACACCATTTGTTTTGAGACATGATATAGAGATCATGCTCCAATAACACTTAGTGCAATAAGAAAGGGACGAGATGAAGAGGTGTGAGAGAGAATACACAAACCACTTTTGAATTAAATTTAATCAAACTATTATTAAAATCATTCATCCATTTTTGTGGAGTTAGACTCAACACCATGGATCCAATGATGTTAATAAAGTTCATGATAAAAAATTTAACCCAAGATCAGCCAAAAAATAGTCACAAAATAATATTACATTTAATATATACAAAAAAGGTTTAAAAAAAAGTTTTAAAATAGAAATAAAAGAGAAAAATGTCAACTATGTTCAAATTGATCAAGAAATAAAAAGTAAGTCCATAGAAAAATCAGAAAAGGACTCAAATAATTTTATAAAATTTTTGGTAATTTTTTAAAGTCAGAAGCTATTTTTAAAATTAAAAGAAATGAGTAACATAAACTAAAAATGATAAAAAATACCAAAGTCAGAAATAAAAAATAAGTGAAGTCACCAATATTTGTCACAATATCGTTGGATCATTCCATAATTTTTTCAGAATTTAAAAATGGATAAAAGTATTTTTAAACATTTAAAACAATTCATATAAAGTGAAAATTTATAAAAATACCAAAACACAAAATTAAATTATGAAAAAATAAAAATCAGAAAGAGAATAATCAAAAATATTTTTTCAGAATTTTTGGACTAAAAATGAATTTTCTATGATTTTTGAAGTTTAAAACAATTAAATATAAAAATCAGAAAAGAAAATAAAAACCAAAAAAATATGGGCCATCTGATCATTGTCAAAATACGTTAGTAAATAGATCAAGTGGACCTGGCGCGCTGTGCATGTTATAGACTTTAGCGAATAATGCATAGGATCATTAATTAAATCAGATTTTTGAAAAACACAAATGGCGCGCCTTCATTATTTGGAAGACGACACATTGATCATCTTCAACCTCCAACAGTCTCAAAACTAGGTTGCTCAATCTGTAAAATTAGAGCACGAGACCTATGCCATTTTCTTCGTCTCTTCAAGACGAAGACAACCACACCTTCGCGACAAATTTATATAAACTGTAGCTCAAACAATTTGGAAGGAAAGTTTTGAAAAGGGATTTGAAATTTCATGATCAAAATGTGTTTCCAGTAAAAACAAGTGTTGCGACTAGAACCAGGGCAATGAGAGCATCACAATGATATCAAAGTTTTAAAGAATTGATGAAGGAATCTACCTATCGAAGTTGAGTTGCAGAGCTCTGAAACTGGACTTCTATGGAATAATATAGGGAACGATTCTTGAATGTAATTATATGGTTAGCTTTAGGGAAGATCAAGGAAGGTGAATTGATGGAAAAATTGGATTGAAAAAGGCTTGTATATGGATTTCGAAGTTGCTGAATTTTAAGTTATGGAACAAGTTTGCCAGGGTGATTCTGGCTATCCAAGCTTGAGGAAGTGAATGGGGAATGACCCTCTATTTATAGGGAATCAAATGGAATGTCCAAGCGTGTGAAATGATGAAGTTTGGAGGGAAATCGTGTGAAGTTGCAAACAAGAAAAGTGTGACTTCTAAATTGATCAAAACTCATCCAAAACACGCATTTTGTTGTGCTAATCAATTCTAGAACTTCATTAAACATGTTTAGAGGCATAAACGCGTGGAAAACTTGTGATTAGAAGCCAAAACAAAGATTTCAAAATCTGACTTGAGATGAAACTTCAGTTCTAAGTTACCAACTTCAAAATCACGGCATTCTCAGCTCAAGGGGTATGAGGGCATGATTCTCGATGCTTTAGAAAGATGAGGTTACAAGCTTTGTAATAGAAAAAGAATGGAATCAAATGGATGCTTGAGCTGAAAGTTGTGTTGAGTCAAAGTTGGAGAAAAAGGGTTGACTTTCCATACTTAGAAATATTTCAAATTTTTCTTCAAAAGTGACCTATAATGTTTTGCATCCAAACATGGCCTTCCTCTTGGAATTTTATATTGACCAAAAAATATGGCATGAAATATACCTCTTGAATGACATTTTGGGACTTGAATCATTCAAAATATCCAAAAATTTAGAGAGTTATGAATTGTTGAAGTTGGCAAAAAATCATGAAATGACCTATAATCTTTTGTATCCTTAAGGAAACTTCCATCCATTTTCTCACTTTGCACATGAAAGAAGGCATAAAGTTCACATCCTCAAGATCATTGTGGAAAAATAATGGGCTCAAGGTGATAAAAATTGACTAAGTTTTGATCATTTAAAGTCACACATGGAAAATTGGGGATTCATCTGGAGGACTTGTAATCTTTCTTCTTCATCAAGTTTCTTCCACATGAAAAATCCTTGGAACTTTTGAAGTGATTTGTTGATAACCCTTTAAAGAGAAGGATGTCTTTGGAATCAATCAAAAATACCAAAAGATGAGCAATATATACTCCTTTGAAGTTCAAAACCCTAGCTCATAGATCAAGAAACATGCCTTGAGGAACTTTGACAATTTTGAACAAACTTCTTGTACCAAAACAAATTCTTTGTAAATATAATTTGTTGAGGATGATAACTAGAACTCATAGAAACCACAACCACTTCCATATCTTGAGAATTGAGAGAAATATGCATTTGTGACCAATGGGAACAAATCCTTGTCCAAGCATGACAACTTCTCCAATCAATCCCTTGTGCTTTTGAACCAAATTTGATAACCTTGAAATGTGGTGAACCAAAATAACCTTGCCATGCCATTCCTTCCAAAACAAATCCAATGGTGAGGTTTGAACTTCTAAAGATTTATTGACTAGGGCATGGAAATAAAATCATGAACCCATGCAGCAACTTGTTAAATCTCACTGCCTTTACTTACATGAGTAACAAGCAAGACAAACCAACATTGCATTTTATTAATTAAGAGAAGAAATCAAGACAAAAATATTCATGATCACAAAAAGAACACAAGTCAAGGTGCTTGGTGATTCCTCAAAGAGAAAAGCTAAATATAGGGAGGGGAACCAAGAATCCTAATGTGATCTTATTGTGATTAAATCAACATGGTATGATAAAGGGATCTTAGGGGCAAAAATTGGGGTACAACAGCTGTCCTTATTTAAGTTTCTTCTACCCGGAGATACAAAGGTTAAAAACAAATCTTCGTGTCGACGCGATCGAAGATACTTAAATATAAAACAAACCCTATTTTTGGCCCTAAGATGCCATGCAATTCTTATGAATATGAGTGCATATGGACAACTCTAAAGGGACGCAAAACACCACCGGAGATGTAACAAAAAATAAAGAAACAAGAGAGTAACCTAACCAGGAAAATAAATCACTGGTGGATCAAAAAGACTTAAATCAGAGAGGATAGTAAAGTGGTCAAAGGATACACCAACTCCTACTGGAGGTAAAGCTACCAATGTTCACTGAAGGTAGAGAGAAAAGAAATAATAACACCGATGTTCACTGACGGTGAGCTACCAACATTCACTGAAGGTAGAAGGAAAAAAAATATCATAGCATCGCTGTTCACTGACGATGAACTACCAACGTTCACTGAGGGTAGAAAAAAGATAACAATCATCGATGTTCACTGCCGATGACCTACCAACTTTCACTGAAGGTAGGAAGAGAATATATTATAGCACCACTGTTCACTGACGATGAACTACCAACATTCACTGAGGGTAGAAAAAAGATAACAATCACCAACTTTCACTGAAGGTAGAAAGAGAATATCATAGCACCGCCGTTCACTGACGATGAACTACCAACATTCACTGAGGGTAGAAAAAAGATAACAATCACCAACTTTCACTGATGGTGATCTACCAACTTTCACTGAAGGTAGAGAGAGAATATATCAAAGCATCGCCGTTCACTGACAATAAACTACCAATGTTCACTGAGGGTAGCAAAAAGATAACAAACACCAACTTTCACTGAAGGTAGAGAGAAAATATATCATAGCACCACCGTTCACTGACGATGAACTACCAACGTTCACTGAAGGTAGCAAAAAGATAACAAGTTTCCCTAAAATTCTGGCATTTCGCCTAGAACGGGTCTTAACTTCTTCTTTAACTGAGGTACTTTGCCTGGAAAGGGTAAGCTGTCTCAAATAAAGAGACTTCCACTTGTGACCCGTCTCTGCGAATTTGAAAGTATTGTCATCCACTGGAGTAATTTGACAACGGACTGCAAACTATCCACTCATAGAGAAGATAGCAAAAAGGTTACGTCGACTTTTATAGGGAAGCACAAGTTGCTCAAATAAAGAGACCTGTTACTTGTTGTCATGGAGGATTGTAAAAAGAAATGACTTTATGGGGAGAACAATACGGCTTCATGGGGAATGAAATATGACTTCCTGGGGAAATTCCATGATATTCCTGCTGAGGAGATAAAGTCTTCTTGTGCAAATTAAATGCACAAACCAAAACTCGAAGCTTTCAAAAATCCAGAGTAAATAATATTGTTGGGAAACCAAAGATTCAAATCAGAAATAAACTGGAATGAAACAGTCAACCAAAATACATCCTTTGAGAAATAAACTCAAGAGGGAAAACCAAATCCATCTAAACAAGGAGCTGTACCGGAAGGCTAAAGTAAAAATCTTCCACGAGGGATAACTCAGTGGGGAAATTGAAATAATATACGCTTTCTGCTTATGGCCAACACTCTATTGAAGAGAGAACAACATAACTTTACAAAACAGGGTGATATGTCAACAAAAGTATTAACAAATGTTAATGATCATTGATTTTCCAATTTTAGCTATGCATGATGTATCTATGAATGTATGAGTGTTATTGTGCGTATACTGACAAAACAAATATACAACACTGGGAGTAACCAGGCAAAAACACCTCAGGCCTAAACAACACTCAACTAAATCACATACAAGATGATCATTCTAAATAAAAGGTAAATGCCAGCTGATGAAACATAACCTACTGCCTGCTTTAGCTTTACTGAGGAGAAACATAATCCGGAAGTAAACAAAACAAAGTGGCAGAATAGTACAGATACAGGGATAGAACATCCATCTCCAGGCTTCACCAGGGAAACAAATGTTTTCAAAAGTAACACTTCTACTGGGGATTGCAAAACCGATGTCAAGTAAAGTAGATGGACACCAAATCATCAAAACATTCACTGGGGAATTCAGGCCCACTTCATTGGTGAGGTTAATCACCACATCCTTAAAGGTAAAACCACAATACATTCTTCACTAGAGAAATCGAGGACCTGTGTTCTTCAAGAGTGATTATGGTACCAAGTCCTCTGGAAAAAGAACTTCCATTAGACCGAATGAAAACTTCACTGGAGAAATCTCGGATTAAAACCTTACATCATGAAAACTCAGACAAGGAGGAGAAATGAATCCAAACTTGACCGAGGATACCGGAGTCTCGAACCCAATACGGTGAATCATCCTGATTAAACTTTCCCGAGGGGAACAAAAACTTCTTAAAACAATTGGAGTTTGTCCATTCCTGGGATCACCATTTTTGTTGTTGTTGTTTTATTTTGCATCACAAATTCTAAAGTAAAAGCAAATTGTAAATTCTCTTTTGAAAAATTGATTTTGTTATTTAATCTTTTTGCTTTGAAAGTTATTATCAATAATAAATGGAGTCTTTGCAAGCTAAATAAAATAAGTAACACAAAGGGTTGGGTAACAACTCAAACTTTATTAATAAAATGGTAGTCTGGGAATGGCGAGACTCCATAGATGATTACAAAGTTTGGAAAATGGTAATGTATAATGGAAAGGATACATTGAGATACAATGACCACTATCCCCTCTAACAATTTTTAAAATCCTGAGCAGCAACTTCCATTGAAGTATGATGAGGATTCGAGAAGATTGTTGCTTCAATGATCAGATCTTGCATGATGCAGTTACTTGCCAAGAAAGTCCCTAACTTTTGCCTAAGCTGCCCTTGTGGGTTTTCAACTTAGCGGGGAATTTATTATGTTTATGTCGCTAACTTTTTCCTAGACCGCCCTTTCGGGTTTTCGGCCTACCGAGACGCTCTTTTTTGCCTAAGCCTCCCTTTCGGGTTTTCAACTTAGCGAGCTATCCTTTTACTTCTTTAGGCGAAGTATTTCTTGACTACATCATCATTCATGGGACGTGGGAACTCCTCACCATCTATAGTTTAAAGAATTAATGCACCGCCAGAGAAGGCTTTCTTGACAACATATGGGCCTTCAAAATTGGGAGTCCACTTGCCCCTAGAATCAGTGTTGAAAGACATGATCTTCCTGAGCATGAGGTCACCTTCTCTGAATTCACGAGGTTTGACCTTTTTATTGAAAGCTTTCTTCATTCTTTTCTGATATAATTGTCTGTAACTCGGTGGGAGAACTGACTTGATTATTTTGCGTTTTATTGCAAATGTTACGAATAGCAAGAGTCGCCACCGACTTTTCTTTTATCCAAAAGGAAAGGTTGAAAAGAACAGGAAAGACCTTTGAGATGTTTTCTTGAGTTCGGGGGGCAGATTATGAAAAGGGAAGGTATTAGCACCCTTTTCATCCATAGTTATCTACGGGCTCTTAGTTGCTTGCTAGATCACTTGCTTTTATTTGAAAATGTGCTTTGTGTGGTTTTTGAAAGTATTTTGAAAAGGGTGCCATCGTTTAGTCAAATTTTGTAATGATTCTCGTTCGTAAGAATGTATACAAAGTGTTGATCCTTTGAAAATGTTTTCAAGTTTGAAAGGTGTTTTGAAAGTGTTGGTGTTTGTTTTCAAAATAGCAAGGATGTTTTGGTTTTGAAATTGAGCAAGCAACTAGAAACAATCTACCTACTCAAAAGTCTTTCATGTTTATTTTCTCTTTACTTTGACATTGTTATCTTACCAGTGATTTGGTAAGTAAACATATCTTTGGATGTAAAAGGGACGGGCAAGGGTCATCGTATAGCCATGATTAGAAATGTTGTAAGATATCTTAGCATTTTCTTTAAGGGACTAAGATCATTTTTAAAGAAAACTTTGATAGTGTCATCGCGGGACTATGATCTTGTATTTTGTTTGTTTTTGCTAAGATATCCCACATGCATAATATGGCCATTTTATAAGGCAACAAAGTGGATTTACCCTAAGGGTGTATGTGTGCAAGTGTATTGGTTTACATGCTTGATTTGTCTTTAAATTAGGATTTTCTAAGCATTGATTTTATCTTTCCATACAAACCCTAATTACTAGCATTTGTATATAAATTATTAAATTGCGGAAAATAAAAATACTAAGCTATTACATCATTAGGGGAGGGGATATACACATTACAAATGGGGAATTGCAAGAAATTAAAACCCTAATTATCTATTACAACTATATTGAATTTGAATAAATGTACAAGAAATGAAATGAGTATAATGTACAAATATGAATGGATAAGGAATGATTTTTTATTGTATTAAAGATTTTGACCTAATTAAATTAAAATTAGATAATTGACTAGAATAAGAAAATTAAAATTAAGTTAATAAAAGAAATTAATTTATTAAAGAAAACAAGTTTTTTAGGGTTTTTATGAATTTAATTAAATTAGTAAATAAAATTAATTAAATAAAAGTCCTAAGTTCTAAATTGATTTTAATTTACAAGAAAATAATATAATATAATAATTAAACCTAAATATTAATTATTAAGAAAGAAATTAATTTATTAAGAAATGTTTCTGTTCTTTTGATTTTATAAAATAAAATAAAATAAAATAAGTGTAAAAATAATAAATAAAATATTTTTTTTGGGTTTTTATTAATAACAATAAAAAATAATATTAATAATAATACCAATAATAATAATAATGATAATAATAATAAAGGAAAAGAAATAGGATATAATAAGAAAAAGAAAATAAAAATGAATTTGGGCCAGGGGTGCTGAAATGAGACAGGGGTCAGAAAGAGAAAAAAAAAGTAACCAGGCCCATGTTGGAGGCCCCAAACATGTTCAAACAAAAAAGAAACAGAAAAAATATGAAAAAAGGAGCAAAACGGACGTTGGGGCTCGAACCCAGATCCGTTAGGTGAAAGGCGCGCGCTTTAACCACTAAGGTGGTGATACATCCGTTAACATTGGCACAACAATAAATACATAACACATAACTTTCCCTGACTTTACTTTATCTTCAACCTCCAGCCAAATGATCTGTAACTTGCTCATTCTTCAACCATTTTCAAAAATGTAAACATGAAACTTGTGTATTTTTTCACCACGAATCCAACCATGTAACTAATTTAAGCTAACATTCAAAGATAAAGATGAATTTATGAAAGTACCAAATTCTGACCTAAATGTTTCAGCAAGTTTAAACTCAAAATTCTTCATGCTCAAGCAACTTAAATGGAATCTATGGACATGTATAGTTTCAGGGCAATGATATCTACATTCTATCTTCACAAATGCAAGCCTAACAATGCTTATATGAATAGTTCAAAAGTCAGAAAACTCAGCTTGCAAGAGGGTATCGTGTTTTGAGTTTGAGCAGCTTTTGATGAGTTCCAGTGATTGGGTTAGCTTCCTCAAGTTCCCAGGAAGCTAATGTGATGCTTGGCTTGAGCTGAAAGTGGCTGAGGAGTTCTTGAGAAGTCAACTTGTAGAGTCCTATTTTTGGTTATGGAGGTTGATGAAGATGGAGTTACAGTTATGAAACAGGGTCAGGGATGAGTTGTATTTTATGTTTAGAAGCTTTAGGAACCAAAAGGCTTGGAAACACACGAGGGAGATGTGAGTTTCAAGTTTTTGGTCAGATTATGCAACAATGGAGTTTTTTGATACAATTATGAGATTTTGTGTGTTTTAGGGCTTACGCATACATGTGTTTTGATGCAAATAACTTGTGCATAAGTAAGGAAAAGGATGTGAGGCTTGAGAGGGTCAGAATCACACAAGTACAAGTTATGGCTATGTTACTTGATTTTGAAGAAAAGTGAAAACATGGTTTCAAGGTAAAGTACAAGCATGGGATGACTTGTTAGAGGCTTGAGACAAATTTCTTTTGGGTTATAGGTCGTGTATGATCAGAAGAGAACAAGTGCAAAGCTCAAGAACAGATGTTGTGCATAAAGCTACTTTTCCAAAATGGCAATGTGCACTTTCTTCCCAAAATGGAAATAAGCATGGGCAATGCATTGAATGCTTGAGTTGAAGCCTCTAACAGCTGTTCCAAATATTAATTATGGAGTGCCAAGCAAGTTTGAGGTCTGAAAAGCAAATATTATATAGCCTAGCATGGATTTGAATTCTTGTTCTTCATGAAAATGACCTATTATTCAAGAATGAAATGCCAACTTCATGCCTTCGATTCTCCTTGCTCAAACAGGATCTCAAGGAGTTCTTAGACATTTTAGAAATATTGTAATGTGCTCTACAACCCCTCTTTGAATCACTTTTGAAAATTCCCCTTGGAACTATGTGAAAAATTGCCATGAAGTTAGGTCAAAATCCTGCCTAAACTAGGACAAATTTTTCACTAAGTGTTTAGTTTTATGAACATGTGTTCACAAAATCATAACTTGAAATCCATGCATTTATAGGAGAAGTTATTTAAAGCAATGTTTTATATATCATTGAGATCTAAAACTTTCATGTTGAAAGTTTCCTTTGAATCATCTTGCATCATGGTGAAAAATTGGCTCAAAGTTGTGAAAAAATATGAAGTTTTCAACACTTAGAAAAATTTCTAAGTTTGAAAACTTTGACTTTTCAAAATGAAATCTTGAATTTTTGATTTATCGATGAACAAGTTTCATATTTGACATGTTGTGATAAATTGTGATCTTTGACACTTGATTTTGACCAAAAAGTCAAAGTTTGACTTTTCAGTGTACAATTGACTTTTGATCAGTTGACTGAAAAATCAACTATCAATCAAATGACCTTGAGAAATGTTTTGAGTCATGCCATTAGGTCAAAATGATGCAATTGAAACCTTGAGATCATGTCTCAAACCAAATAACCATTTGCTAGGTCAAAAATAAGAAATTTCCCTTTCTCAATAAAAACCCTAATTTTGACCATTTTGCCCTTTTGATGATCTGATCAAATTTCTTGAGGAATTATGGTCCAAACTTTATCAAATGACATATAGGAGTTCAAAATGATGATATGGATAAAAAATTATGAAATTTGACTGTAAATTGGCCATAGTTGACTTTTTCCCCAATACAACTGCTTTTTAGGTCAACTGATCAATTGATTGAGCAAAAATATGATCCAAGACTTGAAACTTGACATGAGAAATCTTAGGGGTCCATAATGATCTATTAAAGTCATATGAGGCATTAAAAATTCAATTATCCTTGTGCAATCTCAAACCCTAATTTCAGTCATCAATGCTTAAGGAGGTGTCTTGAGCTGATCAACCCTTGTGCAGTCTTGAACCAAATGAGATCTTGTGAGAAAATACTTGATAAATGAGAGGGAAAATTTTGGGGTACAAAAAATGCCCCTGTTCAATCTTCTTAAACCTGAAGAGTTAGATTGGCGGATCAGCCATTCTTGACCTGAAGGTGGAAGATGATTGAACACTAAAGTGCCCAGAAATTTGCACTCGAAGATGGATTGTGAATGGGCTTATAGATGCCATTTGGAAGAATGGTGGAGATTTTCTGGAGATGGGCTTGTAGATGCCATCCAAGGGTTACTGTTGACAGAAAATGGTCTAAGTCTGAACTTAATTTCCACTGGAAAAGAATCAGCACAAATCTTTGGAGCAATTTATCTGAACCAGGAGAAATCTTGTATGTTGCTTGACTGGGAAGAATCAGAATAAATCTTGGAGCGATATCTGAACCATAAATGTTCATTTGGAAAGTATCAGGATAAACCGTTGAGAGATTTAAAACTGAAACAAAAGAGTACTTGAATATTATTTAACTGGAGAGAATCAGAGTAGATCTTTGAGTGATTTATCTGAACCAGAGAAAGCGTCTGCTGGAAAGAATCAGAATAAACTGTTGAGAGATTTATCTGAACTAGAGAAGGCGTCTGCGGGAAAGAATCAGAATAAACCATTGAGAGATTTAAACTGAACCGATAGGGATCTGGAGAAGAATCAGAATAAATCATTGAGAGATTTATCTGAACCAGAGATGACGTATGCGGGAAAGAATCATAATAAACCGTTAAGAGATTTAAACTGAACCGTCAGGGATCTGGAGAAGAATATGAACAAATCATTGAGAGATTTATCTGAACCAGAGAAGACGTCTGCGGGAAAGAATCAGAATAAACCGTTGAAAAATTTAAACTGAACCAGCAGGGGTCTGAAAGAAATATCTGTTATGTAGATGGTTGACCAGTCGTTTCTTGGGAATTGATCTGTAATTGACTTGTTGAAAATTTGACGATAATTCTCTGTTGATTGATCTTTCCTGAAAAAGATGAAAGGTTAGTTTCATGCAATGTCATGATGCATGAAATGCATGGTGCAATGATGTTCTCAAAATAAATGAGATTGTGTCGTATGTATTTGTGCTGTCAATGCTATAACGTATAGATGCAATGTATAGACACGTTAATTGTTATGCCGCAGTGTTGCTGGAGTCGGGGAAAATAAATCCCCGAGTTCTGCTGGGTATAAGGAGTGTAAGTCTTCATGTTTTGAAGTTTAAGTGTTGACGAGCTTCCATTTGTTAGAGAAATAAACTCTATTGTGTAAGGGGAAACTCCGTGCATTGCTTGTGGACCTTGTGAAATCCTGTTGGGGAATCCTGAGAAATTGGGCGACTTTCATTGAGGAATCTTTGGAGCTGTAACTGGAAGTTTTATTCCGCCGGGGGTGTGAGAGCACTTGATACCATTAGAATGCATATTGGAGATATGATGATGATCCTACAACGGGATGCACTGTGTTGTACCCCAAAATTTCTCCCCTCACTTTTTCAAGAATCTCCTCACAAGATTTCTACTGGGCCAAAACTGTACAAGGTTTGATCAACTCAAGTCGCCATGGATCATATTGGATTTTCAAGCATCAGGTCAAGGAGGAAGCTATTGAAAGATCAAAGCAGATGAATTTGACTGCTTTTGACAAAATCAAAGAAAATAAGTTTGCTTTGACTGATGCTTAACTTCAACAGAAGTTGCTCCTCTACTTTAGCTTCGACTGAGTTTGGTTTCCCTTTGGAACATTCTCCTTCGACTCAAAGAGGAAGAGTCTCTGGTAGCCTCCTTCGACTCGAAGAGGAAGAGTCTCTGGTATCCTACTTCGACTCAAAGAGGAAGGGCCTCTTGTATCCTTTTTCGAATCCAAGAAGAAGAGTCTCTTGTAGCCTTTTTCGACTCAAAGAGAGAGAAGCCCCCTGTTGATGTCCTTCGACTCAGAACTTGGTGGATTCCTAATGGCCTCCTACAGCTTCCCTTTGACACATGCATAGCCTCTATACCATGACATGTCTGGATGTTCCAATCGAAGGTTATACCTTGGTGGCCCATCTGAATAATTGCAAGATGCATATGTGGTCCATTCGAAGGACATTTTGAAAGAAACATTGTTATCTGAAAAGAAGTCTAGTCGAAAGCTGGAGCCAGTTGGTCAAAACAAAGGAGAAGTAGTCCAGATGCTAGTAGTATCAGGTACAAATCTGTTTCACTGGCCACAACGTTCCAAAACTGCTACAAACCAGTCCTGCCACGCTGCCCCCATATTTGCACCAAATTGGTATATAAAAAACTGTACCTCGAAGGCTACAAGAACAACATACCCAATTTGTTCAAATTTCTTTTGTTTTCCCTCCCAAACCTCAGCCAAACTCATCTATAAATAAGAGCCTCCATCACACGTTTTAGGGCCCCTGATAGTTGAAAAAAAACTCTATTTGTGAAAAATTACCAAATTCTCAAAAACTCCCAAACACTATTAAAAATTCTCAAACATTCCCAAACACTATTAAAAATTCTCAAACATTCCCAAACACTCAAACTTTAAACAACTCAGATCCCTTCATACATAAGAAAACCTTTAGACTCAATCCCCAACTGCCAGTTAGTTAACCACAACTGACTGCCCAAACAAAACAGCAACGAAACTAGCTTCGGGAAGGTTCCAGCGAAGGTCCATCCATCATCGAAGAAGCCACTTATAAGTCCTACGACTAAGCACTTCAAGAGGTAAGTTTTTTTCCCTCTAAACTAAAATTTTTGCTCATTTAAATATCATTTGTGAATGTAAATAAAAGGAAAATGTAGATCTCCTATCTAGGAAGTTGATCATGCTTTCGACCCTCACTGCTTGTATACTAAGAATCTCAACCCTGACTAGTTTGACTTTAGATCCTGGTTCCCAATAATCTTGTGCTAACCCCTGATTTGTAGCTGTCGAAAGTTACACTTGTTGGTTTCATTTTCAAGTTTAGACGGGTTTCCTGTATCTTTTGACTGGCTAAACATTAGAGCCTTCTCGAAATCTAAACTTGGGAGCTTTGCATTCCTGCAATCAAAGGAGACATCAAAGAGTTTGAAACGAAAGGTGTGCATTCCATGCTGATTCCTAAATCCTGTCAAAAGAAATAGTAAGAAGGGTGAGTTGAAGGTTACCGGCTAACACTCCTGCAGTCGAAGGAAACAAAAAAAGGCAGATTCGAAAGGGGCCATAAAGATTTGAGTCGAAGGGTGCTACTGCCTGGGTCGAAGAGCTCATTTTCCTTTCTTTTATTTTGTTTTTGCCTTTACATTTTCTTGCCTTTCAATATGGCTGTAATAGTGTAAGATATTTATTTCCTGCATTTTTATTGCTTTATACAAATGTTAGTAACTAGGATGTATGGTAAGATAAAACCAACAAATAGGCCACCCTAATCAAAGACTAAATGCATGCAAATCAAACACATTATTCACACATGCACCTCTAGGGTAATTTCACTTGTTGTCTCGAAAACAGTCATGTCCCTCGAATATGGGGCGCTTTAGCAAAGACCCTTCAGTAAAAGATCGCAGTCCCTCGATAACCCTCGACGTTGCCTTTAATAAAACGGTATCGTCCCTTACAAAAATTGCTAAAGCGTCTCATAAGTTGCTTTCGATGACTGTAAAATTGACCCACGCCAGTCCCTTCACATCCAACTATGGGGCTCCTTACCAAATAAATGGTAAGATAGCAACGTCTAAAGGAGAAATAAAAGAACATTTAAGACCCTTCGAGTGGGTAGATTCGCTCCTAGTTACTCGCTTGCGCACGACAAAAACATTCTTGCACCTACACTTTCATCTCAAAACACTTTCGAAAGATAAAAGGTTCTGTATACGTTCTTATAGAGACGAGAACCATTGCAAAACATCTTTTCAAAACATTTTCTGAAACACAATCCACAAACACATCTTTGAACCACTTTTTGAAATAAAAACTTTGTACGCGTTCTTATAGAAACGAGAACCATTACAAAGAGATTTTCCAAAATACTTTCAAAGCCCACACTACAAGCACATTGTCAAATAAAAGCAAGTGATCTAAATGAGTAACTAAGAGCCCATGGAAAACCATGGATGAAAAGGGTGTTAATACCTTCCCTTTTCATAATCTACCCCCCGAACCCAAGAAATAATCTCGAAAGGTCTTTCCTGTGCTTTTTTACCTTTCCTTTTGGATAAAAGAAAAGTCGGTGGCGACTCTTGCTATCCGCACAAATGTGATCAAAATGCAAAACTTCAAGTCAGTTCTCCCACTGTATCACAGAACTGGCGACTCTGTTAGGGATGAAGTTCTAAAAAAAGTGGGGTTACCTTAGTGTTAGATCACCTTTACTCGCTTTCATTATTTGATTTGTGTGCTTTATATTTAGTTCTTTGTATTGGGATGGCTTTGATCCTCCACTCGGATCTGAGACACCTTTTTAGGTAAATAGCAATAGGTTGTGGAGACTGTACGGTGTGGACCGATATGGTTGAAACAATGGCTATGTTAGTGTGACGCATTTGTGGGTAACGGTATCCCTCGCGGTGAATCGAGGAGAATACGAGGCCGCTGAGTGGCGTCATGAAGCACTAATTGACCTTAGAACCCTAATTGAACAAACTTGGCCATTAGGACGTAGTGAGGTATCCGGTTTCAGTGTAAAGCTGAAAATTGGTTGATACTCGATACTACACTCATTGAGGCTAGACTTTTGGGATATCTCGGCCACAAGAAAAGATTGTTATGCTGAGACAATGCCTAAAAGAAAGGTAGGTGATATTGAGATCCTTTAGAACCCGATCATTATTTCTAGGACAGGTTGAGCCAACTAAACTTCAAGAGGGTACTTACCTACAAAACTCATGCAATCCTAAAACATAGGGACTTGTTTGTTATGTGTGTATATATATTCTTGTACATAAATATCATTAACATCATCAACATCATATGCATGCTCACTAACCATTTCAAGGATTTAGAAATTTATTTTTGTTTTTGTTTTGTAGGACATGAATTCTCTCCGAAGAAACACCATCCGAATCAGCTTTGTAAAAGCACATCCTCAACTTCAAGAGCTAGCCTCAAGATTTCCCGGGGATTCTCCTTTTACCAAGAAATATGGTCGACTCCTCAGTTTGGCTACATCCAACTTCCAAGAAGAAATGATGTGTGTACTATTCCAATTCTTTGATCCCGTACATCATTGTTTCACTTTCCCGAATTATCAATTGGTACCTACACTGGAAGAGTTCTCTCTACTCTTAGGGGTGCCCGTGCTTGATCAGATACCGCTCACCGGTTTAGAAGGGATTCCAAAACTTGAAGTCATCGCCAAAGCTTTACATGTGAAGAGGGCCGACGTCATAGCCAATTGGGAGACAAGAAGTGGGGTTAAAGGATTTCTAGCTAAGTTTCTATTGGAAAAAGCTCGTTCATTCTGGGATGACATGGATTTGCAAGCTTTCAAAGACGTACTAGCTCTCCTCATTTATGGTTTGGTTCTGTTTCCCAATTTGGACCAATTCATAGACATTAATGCCATCAAAGTTTTTCTCTCTCGCAATCCTATACCTACCTTACTAGGAGACATCTTGCATTGCCTTCATACCCGCACCATGAAGAAAAGAGGCACCCTTTTGTGTTGTATCCCCCTACTCTCTAAGTGGTTCACTTCACACCTACCTCAATCAACATTGAAGAACGAGCAAAGACTGACTTGGTCTCAAAGATTGATGTCTCTCACCCACTCTGATATCCGTTGGTGCTCGAGATCTTTGGAAGATATCTCTATCATTGACCGCTGTGGGGAGTTCCCTAATGTACCTCTGCTTGGTATTAGGGGAGGAATCACCTACAATCCATGCTTAGCTCTTCAACAGTTTGGGCATGCCCAAAGAGACGGACCTCGCGAGATGCTCATCCAAGGTCTGGTGTTTGACTACGACAAAGAAGACCAAGGTTACCGCAAGAGGTTTACACGTGCTTGGGGAATGGTGAACAAGGTGGACAGTAGGACTTTGGGACATAAAAACTCTATTCCTCTCGAGCCTTACCTTAGGTGGGTACGGGCTCGTGCCCAGAGTCTCTTGATGCCTTACCCTTCTATCCTTCCTGACATCATTGAGCCGGTTATTGAAGGAGACATCCCATACACCATTCTTTATCTTGACATGCCTACCTCTCTCGAAGACCTGCAGAAAGCTTGGGTTCAGTTGAAGGAAGAGCTAGACACCTTTGAAGCCCAGTATTACGCCAGTGAGAAGAAGGTCCTGGAGCTCACCAAACTGCTTCATGAATAGAAAAACCTGAATGCCTACATTGCTCCAAAGAGGATGCGTTCGGTCTTTTTGTCTTAGGAGTTTTGCTGTATTTTGTTTCTTTCTTTGTAAGCCCAAGGAGGCATGATGTATTCAAACTTGGTTTTATTTAATATGACACATGTTCCTTTTTTGGTTTGAACAAGTTTAAATCTCTAAATTTCCTTGAAATCATTTGCATATTGCATTTTAATTCATCATAACATCATACAGGTTTCTTATAACAGGTCACCTTATCCTTCTACTGTTTATTTCAGTGAGATGGATGTTGAGCAGACTGTGAAAGATCTTCAGGCGCAAAACGCGCAATTTCAAAAAATGCTCATGGCTCTGACAAAAGGTCAAGAAGAGTTGAAGACTCAGCTGGCTAAAGAGAAGAAGAAGAAAACGAAGAAATCAACCAGTGTTGTGATTATGGGAAGAAGGTTTAAAGGACAAACTAGGCGAACTTTAGACTTTGCAACATCGTTAGGCGAAGGAGATAATCAAACCCAAGAAGTGAACAACGACCCAGCATCCGAAGGAGAGGAGGAGCCTGATTACTCTGAGGAACAATATCCTCCTGCTGATGATAAATACAAACAGCTAGAGGATCGTTTGAATGCTATGGAGATTCAGAGGGTACCCAGTTTGGACTTTGAAGAATTAGGACTCATCTTGGGGGTTGTCATCCCACAAAAATTCAAGGTCCCAACTTTTGCCAAGTACGATGGTGTCTCTTGCCCGAAGCTACATCTAAGGTCATATGTCAGAAAGATTCAACCCCACACGGCTGACAAGAATCTGTGGGTGCATTTCTTCCAGGAGAGTTTATCTGGGACTCAGTTGGATTGGTTCTACCAATTGGAAGGGATGAATGTTCGCAACTGGGAAGAGTTGGCCGCCGCTTTTCTACAAACAATATCAGTATAATGCTGATTTGGCTCCGACTAGGACGCAGTTACAAAGGATGACTATGGGAACGGGTGAAGGTTTCAAAACCTATGCTCAAAAATGGAGGGATCTCGCAGGCAGGGTCCAACCCCCTATATCTGATAGAGAATTGGTGGATATGTTCCTAGGCACCTTGTCAGGACCATTTTTCAATCACCTGATTGGGAGTTTCTCAGTTGGGTTTACTGAATTAATTATGACTGGTGAGCGGGTTGAGGCCGGTATAAAAAGCGGAAAAATTCAAAGAGATACATCCTCGAGTATGGTGAAGAAGCCTTTTGTTAGAAAGAAGGAGGTCAGTGCTGGATATGATTATAGAAGTCAAAACAAAGCCGACCGTCGTCCGGTAGTAGGGGCTGTCATGATTTCTAACCCTGCACCAAATCAGCAGCAAAATTATCAGCACAAACCAGAAGCGCCCATGAGACGATTTACCCGGATTAACATGACCATGTCTCAAGTTTTGCCACACCTTCTCAAGACCAATATGGCAACTTTAAAGGAAGCTCCCAAGAATCCCAATACTGCTTCTCCTCGCTACAACCCGAACGCTCGATGTGCCTATCATTCTGAAATCCTGGGGCATGATACAAATGACTGTTGGACCTTAAAGAATAAGGTGCAAGACCTTATCGATGCGAAAGAGATTGAATTTGATCCCCCAGAAACGCCTAATGTAATAACGATGCCAATGCCCAGACATGGCCAATGTATCAACGCCATTGATGATGATCGTTTTGTTTCCTCCGTGAATGACTTAGTTACTCCTCTGTTGACCATTAAACAAAATCTACTGCAGGCCGGTCTGTTTCCGGGTTGTGATGAAAATTGCCGCTTATGCAGGTCTCAATCGAACGGTTGTTTGTTACTAAAGATAGGCGTCCAGCGCCTAATGACCAGCAAAGAAATCCTATTTGAAAAGCTACCTCTTATCAAAAGTTCTTATCAGGATGTTTCGATAATCACCATTTCCGACAATCCTCCTAGGGTCTCCAGACCCGTCAGGATTACATCTGTTCCCAGATCTGCACCCTTAATCATCACTATGCCAAAACCAATATCATACTCCTCGGATAAAGCTGCTCCCTGGAGTTATGAGGCTGACGTTTATTACTACGGCGTCAAGCAAGATCAGTTGGCTGTCAAGGATGAAGTTGCGAGAGATATTGATCACGATATCGGTAACATCACTGGAACCAGAAAAATAACAAGAAGTGGAAGAGTCTTCTCACCTGAGATTTCTCCAAAGACCGTTGCTACTCCTATGATCATTCCTACTGCCAAACCTACCGACACTCCCAATGATACTCCTACTGATATCCCGACTACCAATACAAGGGGCAAAGAGGCTCTGAATGAGTTTGTCCAAGCAAGAGAGCGTCCCGAGATCATCCTTGAAGCTTCTAGAAAAGAAATAGAAGAAATCCTGAAGATAATCAAGAAAAGTGACTACAACATTGTTGAACAGTTGGGGAAAACCCCCTCGAAGATATCATTGTTGTCTTTACTTTTGTGTTCTGAGACCCACGCCAAAGCCTTGGTAAAGTTCCTTAAGACCGCTCACGTACCCCAAGAGACCTCCATCGACCAATTTGAAAACTGTGTGGCCAGTCTAACTGCTGATAATGGATTGGGCTTTTCCGATGCTGATTTAACCTATAAGGGAAGGAAACACAACGATGCCTTACATATTTCCATTGAATGCAGGGGCACCACACTTGCCCATGTTTTGGTGGATACCGGTTCATCATTGAATGTTTTGCCCAAAAATGCTCTCGACCGACTGGATTACGAGGGGCTTATCTTGAAACCAAGCAACATCATAGTAAGGGCCTTTGATGGCTCCAAGAGGACAGTGCACGGAGAAGTTAGTATCCCCATAAAAATTGGGACTCAGACTTTTGACTCAATTTTCTATGTGATGGACATCCGCCCTTCATACTCTTGTTTGTTGGGTCGACCCTGGATCCATGGTGCTGGTGCCGTCACTTCTACCCTACACCAAATGCTAAAATACCCGATCAGAGGAAAGATTGTCACAGTTCATGGAGAGGAGGAGTACATGGTTAGTCATCTGAACTCTTTTAGGTATGTTGAAATGGATGGTGAATTCATAGAGACTCCCTGTCAGAACTTTGAGGAGGTTCCAGCAACGGTCGCGGCAACCAAATCTACTCCAAAGGTCCCGAAGATTACCAAACCTCCATTAAAGATGGCCTCGTTGAAAGATGCTCGAGCAGTGGTTGAAGAGGGAGGATGTACTATCTGGGGTCAGCTTCCGGATATTCCCTACAAGTCCAACAAATTTAGGTTGGGATTCACTTCAGAGGCCCAAAGAGCTATTTGACGTTCTCGCGCCGGGGGACCACCTCTGTGTATCAGCAATCGAGGAATCAATGCAATAGGAGACAGTGATGGCAACTGTGACATGGACAAATGGATTTTTCCAACCATCGGCGGTGGGCTCAACAATTGGGAGGCCAAAGATTTCACTCCTATTACTTTTATTCAAGAGTAATTGTCTTATAATATTTTCAAGCTTGTAATATTTAAACAATTAAGATTTTTTAAAAACCTTGTCTTACCCGAGGCACAACGGTCCATTTGTGAGGGTTGTCACTTCATTCTCATATGTCATTAATGAATCATGGATGTTTTTGCATCAAATTTTGTTTTCTTTGTCTTTTCTATCTTACATTTTATTTCTTTCAAAGGTAGCTATGCTCTTACACACACTCACATATTAAAAATGCAGATCTACATCCACTCAGGATCTCATGGGTAACAGTTCTGCTATGGCCAATTGTGACTTTGAAAATCCGATCTACCAAGCCGATGACGAAGGTGAGGAAGATTATGAAGTGCCTGGGGAGTTGGCCAGGTTGTTGCAACAGGAAGAAAGGACCATTCAACCACACGAAGAGCCGGTCGAAATAGTTAACTTGGGAACCGAGGAAGACAAGAAGGAGGTCAAGGTGGATGCCAATCTGGAACCCAGTGTCAAGGAGCGCCTAATTCAGTTATTACACGACTATGTTGAGATCTTTGCCTGGTCGCATGAAGACATGCCGAGACTTGATGCAAACATTGTGGTACATCGTCTGCCTACAAAAGAAGATTGTCCCCCAACAAAGCAAAAGGTTCGTCGCATGAGGCCTGATATGTCGGAAAAGATCAAAGCAGAAGTCATGAAGCAATTCAATGCCGAATTTTTGGCTGTCACCTCTTATCCCCAATGGGTGGCCAATGTTGTTCCTGTGCCCAAGAAAGATGGTAAGGTGCGAATGTGTGTGGACTACAGAGATTTAAACAGTGCAAGCCCCAAAGATGATTTTCCACTCCCCCATATCGACATCCTAATCGACCATACGGCGCAACACAAAGTGTTTTCCTTCATGGACGGTTTCTCGGGCTACAACCAAATCAAAATGGCGCCTGAGGATATGGAGAAAACAACCTTTGTTACACAGCGGGGCACTTTCTGTTATAAGGTCATGCCATTTAGACTGAAAAATGCTACGGCAACTTATCAACGTGCCATAGTAGCTTTATTTCATGACATGATACATCATGAGATAGAGGTCTACATGGACGATATGATAGCCCGATCACAGACAAAAGAAGAGCACCTTGATCACTTACAGAAGCTGTTTGAGAGGCTGAGGAAGTACAAGTTGAGATTGAATCCAAGCAAGTGCACATTCAGAGTACGGTCTGGTAAACTCCTAGGCTTTGTCGTCAGCAACAAGGGTATCGAGGTTGATCCTTCCAAGGTTAAAGCGACACAAGAGATGCCATCTCCTCGTATTGAAAAGGAAGTCAGAGGATTCTTGGGACGTTTGAATTACACCGCCAGGTTTATTTCTCACATGACAGCTACTTGTGAGACAATCTTCAAACTCTTGAAGAAAGATCAAGTAGTCAAATAGAATGACGAATGCCAAGTTGCTTTTGACAAAATCAAAGAATACCTGCAAGAGCCTCCTGTTTTGATGCCTCCAGTCGAGGGAAGACCACTAATCATGTATCTGACCGTTTTAGAGAACTCAATGGGGTGTGTATTGGGGCAGCATGACGAGTCTGGCCGAAAAGAGCACGCTATTTACTACCTGAGCAAAAAGTTTACCGACTGTGAAACCAGATATTCACTGCTCGAGAAAACTTGCTGCGCTCTGGCATGGGCTGCTCGCTGGCTAAGACAGTATATGTTGACCCATACTACTCTATTGATATCTAAAATGGATCCGATAAAGTACATCTTTGAGAAGCCCGCTCTTTCTGAGAGAATAGCGAGATGGCAGATGATCCTGACAGAATATGACATACAATATACTCCCCATAAATCCATAAAGGGTAATGTATTGGCTGATCACCTCGCTCACCAAGCTGTGGAAGACTATCAGTCCATGAAGTTTGAGTTCCCGGATGAAGATATCATGACATTAGACAACTGTGAAGAAATCAGGCAATATAACGGACCTGAACAAGGATCTCGATGGACCCTGTTATTTGATGGGGCATCCAATACACTTGGCAACAATATCGGTGTTGTACTCATATCCCCGGAAGGATGTCATACTCCCTTTACTGCCAGACTTTGCTTCAACTGTACAAACAACATGGCAGAATACGAAGCATGCATCTTCGGTCTCAAAGCTGCTATAGACCTGGGGATCAAATACTTGGATGTATTTGGAGATTCAACTTTGGTCATTAGTCAGGTCAAAGGGGAATGGGACACCAAACACCCTGAACTTATCCCTTATAAAGAACATATGTTGACATTGTTGCCGCATTTCGAGAAGATTACCTTCGAGCATTTCCCGCGAGAAGAAAATCAGCTAGCGGATGCACTAGCTACAATGTCATCTATGTTTAAACTTAATTGGGATAATGAGGCTCCTCAAATCACCATTGAACGAATGGATGAACCAACTTACTGTCACGAGATCGGTACTGAAGAAGTAGTGGATCGACCTTGGTTCCAAAAAATTAAAAGGTATCTCGAGTCTCAGGAATATCCAGAAGGAGCTTCAGTGAATGACAAGAAGTTTCTAAGAAGATTCTCGGCTAAATTCTTCCTTAGTAACGGCATTTTGTAGAAACGCAGTCATGACTCTGTATTGCTTCGGTGCATAGACAAGGCTGAGGCTGAAAGGATCATGGTTGAATTACACGAAGGTACTTTTGGTACTCATTCCAGTGGGCATACAATGGAAAAGAAAATCCTACGGGCAGGCTATTATTGGTCTACCATGGAGGCAGATTGCTACCAACACTCTCGGATTTGCCATAAGTGTCAGATTTATGCGGATAAAGTGCACGTACCTCCAGTTCCTCTAAACGTCTTGATGGCTCCTTGGCCCTTTGCTATGTGGGGAATTGATATGATTGGGGAAATCAAGCCAACGGCCTCCAATGGATACCACTTCATCTTAGTAGCCATCTACTATTTTACAAAGTGGGTTGAGGCAGCTTCCTTTGCTTCCGTTACTAAGAATGTGGTCGCCCGGTTCATCAAACAGAATCTCATCTGTTGGTACGGCATCCCAGAGAGAATCCTCACTGATAATGGTACAAATCTAAACAACACTATGATCACCGCTCTGTGCGAGCAATTCAAGATTCAGCATCACAATTCTTCCCCTTACCGGCCAAAGATGAATGGTGCTGTAGAAGCTGCTAACAAAAACATTAAGAAGATCATACAGAAAATGACAGTCACATACAAAGACTGGCATGAGATTCTACCATTCGCTCTCCACGGGTATCGTACCTGTGATACGGTGGGAGAACTGACTAGGGTTTTGCGTTTGTTTTCGCAAATGTTTCGGTTGAGCAAGAGTCGCCACCGACTTTTTATTTTATCCTAAGGAAAGGTTTAAAAAGCACAGCAAAAACCTTTGAGATTTTTCTTGGGTTCGGGGAGTAGATTATAGAAGGGGAAGGTATTAGCACCCCTTCTATCCATGGTTATCCATGGGCTCTTAGGTACTTGCTTAGATCAACTTGCCTTGGTTTTCAATTGTTTGAAATGGTGCTTGGTGTGTGGTTTTGAAAATGTTTTGAAAAAGATGCCTTGTATTAGGCTAACCTTGTAACAATTCTTTACTCGAATGTTTTACAAAAGGTGTTTTATCTTTTAAAAAGATGTTTCACGGGTTTTGGAAAGTTTGATTTTGAAAGTGTTTGTGAAGTGGGTTTTTTGAAATTAGTCAAGTGTTTTCTTTGCAAATTGACAAGTACTTAAGAGTTTATCTACCCTAAAGTTTTCTCAAAGATTTTTGTTATGTTTTTAAACCTTTTGACAATTTTGTTCCATCATTGCATTTGGTGAACAATCTTGTCTTAGGAGATGAGAGGGACAGGCGCGGGTCATCGTTTGGACCATAATTGCAACGACGTTAAATGTCTTTGGGCAATTTTCTTTGAGGGACTTGATCATTTGTTTTTGTTTGTTTTTGAAAAGTTTTATCGAGGGACTATGATCATTCAATTTGTTTGTTTTGCCCAAAGAAGTTCAACATGCAATATGGCCCATTTATTTGAAGGCAACAAAGTGGAATGCCCTAGGGGTGCAAGTGTGAGATGTGTTGTTTATTTTCATGCTCATTTATCTTGGTATTAGGTCAAACTATTTTTTATCGTTTTTCGCATGCAAACCCTAATTCTAACATGGCATAATTAGGAAGCGTATAAAGTGCGAAATTTAAATTCCTACGCTATTACAACATAATAATATAGGGAGGGGGGTACAAATTTACAAATGGGGGATATTTAGACAAGAATTCAAATCTAGGCTATTACATCATTTTTGAATATTTGCAAGGTAAACAAATTGCATAATTAAATAGAAATTAAATAAATATGCAAAATGCAAAAAAGAAAGTTTTTATATGTATGAAAAAAAGTATTGTTTATGTAAAATAAAACAAGAAGAAAGAAAAAAAAAGGTATTATTTTTGAGTATTTTCATATTTAGGGCAAAAAACCCTAATTTTAATCAAAATGTATATTAATTAATTAATTCACATAATATTTATTATTTGCATACAAACATAAAATAAAATATGGTATATTTGTAAAAAGGTCATTTTTCAGTATTAAATATTAAAAATAAAGTATATACATTTTTTGGCATTTTTATTCTAAGTATATTAATATATATATATATATATATATATATATATATATATATATATATATATATATATATATATATATTTATATTATTTAAATATGTATTATATACAAATAATAATAATATTCAATTTTTTTTAGAAAATAGGATTTTTTATATGAAATATTTTCAGAGAGTAATATAAAATAAAAATAAAAATGGAAGTGCTTTTACATATTTTTCTATTTATCCTAAATAATAATATATATCTATTTATATACAAATCAAAAAGAAAATCAAATAAAAACCAAATAAAATCAAAAAATGATGAGAAAAATATTTTCAAAATTTTAATATGTTGAGAAAAAATAAACAAGTCAAACAAAAAAAGAAAAAGTCAAAAATGTTAAAGAATGAAGCAAATGGGCTTAGGGGTGTGAAACAGAAAAAGTGGTGTGGATAGCAAAAATAACACAGGCCCAGCCCAATCCACTTCTTCTTCAACCTCTGAACAGATTTTTGTTCAAAAACGCGCGCCAACAAGCTTCCTTCGAATGTCCTGATTCTTTGATTTTTTCAACAAACTTCCAACACAAAAAATGTTAAGCATGAAGAGACGATTCTAACCATAGGCATAACTTGTTCTAACTCTCTAAGATGAGGGAGAATTTCTCCTCCCCCAAATCCTAACCTAATTTTTCTGTCATTTTCAAAGCTCAAATTCTCTCTACTCAGGCAAAAGAAATGAAATGTAAAGCTATGTACATGTTCAGGGCTATGAGTAGGACCTTGTTTCTTCACAAACTTAAGACTAAATATGCATGATAAGAGAGATACGAATTCAAACTTTTACCTATTCAGTTGAACTTCTATCTGGAGAATGAGGAACTTTCAGTGCAAGGTGATGATTGGAAAAGCTTCCTTGAGGTCCAGGGATGCTTTTTCAATGCTTACTTTGTCTTGAAACTCCTTGTATCGAGCTGTGGAACTTCAACTGCAAAAGGAAAAATTAAAAATGGTGGAAACTGTTAGAGTGATTACAGGTCAGGTTTTAGGCCATGGTTAGTTTGCATATGTTGTATGGAAGGTGTATGAATTGATTTTGGTGAGAATGCTCGAGGGAAATGGGAGTTTGCACTCAAACTGCAGAGGCAACTCTGTTTTTGCAGTTTGAGGATGATTCTGAGGTGGAGGGTGTTTTGGAGGGCAAGGACTTGTGCAAAAGCTTGATTGGGATCTACTGAGTGTGTTTGATAAGTTTGCTCTTCTGTTTCTAAGCTGAGATGAGTGTTGTCACAAGTTATGGACTTTTCTTCTTTTCTAAGCAACAAAAGCAAAATGGCTTCCTAGGCATGTAGGGGGTCTCCTAATGGGCTGCATAATCTTCTCTTGATCAGAGCAATTTGTCCATAATCTTGTGCCATTTAGATTTAGCTTGTACTTGTTTGATTTTCAAATTGACATAAAGTGAACTTTTGCAAAAATGGATAGTTTACTTTTTCCAAATTGGGATTAATCCTCTAGACAAAGCTTGAACTCAAAGAACTTGGTCTTGGTACAAAGAATATGCATTAAATTTATGAGTGTAACTTGGTTTAAGGACCTGTAATCAAGGGCATGCTGGTTTTGAGAAGTTGCATAATCTTATGAACATGAAAAATGGCCAATTCAAAAGTGAGTTTTTGCTATATTGTGAAATTCGATTCTCCCTAACCATGAAGTTGTTTGAGAAGTTCTTGGACATTTTGGAAAGCTTGGAATGTGTACTACAATCCATCTTTGAAATGCAAATTGAAATCCCAAGTGGAAGGGTATGAAAAATGGCCTTGAAGTAGGGTAGAAAACCTTGTCAAAATAGGTCAAAATTTTACTAAGTTAAAAATGGTTTAGTGCCCTTACTCAAAAAATTGTAACTTGAGATACAAGCTTCAAATGAGAAAACTTTGTGAATCAAAGTTGTAGATTATGCAACAAGCTACAACTTTCATGTTTTGACTTTTGTTTGAATCCAAATGGATCTTGGTGAAAAGGTGGGGCAAAGTTGGGAAAAAATTAGGGTTTTTCATAACTTAGAAAAATTCTAAGTTATAAAAAATTCCATTTTCTAACCCTAATTTGCAAATTGTGATTTCTTGGTGAACAAGTTTCATGATTTGGCATATTTTGATGAAAAATGAATCTTGACTCTTGATTTTGACCAAAAAGTCAAAGTTTGACTTTTCAGTATACAGTAAAAATTGATCAATTGACTGAGAAATTCAACTGTCAATCTTGTGTATTTGGGATCTTTTGAACTTGTTGAGCATGTCAAGATAATTCCATGGGGTCCTTGAGCCCATATGTGAGCTTGGTTTGCCATTGGCTAGGTCAAACAGTCAAAAATTGCCTCTGTACAGTCAAAACCCTAAAAATGACCATTTTGCCCTTTTGGTGATCTGATCAAATTTCTTGTGGAATTGTGATCCAAACTTGATCAAATGGTTCATATGAGTTCATAATGTTGATGTGGATCAAATTTCATGAGATTTGACTGTCAATTGACCATAGTTGACTTTTTCCCCAATACAGTTGATTTCTAGGTCAACTGTCCAATTGACTGGGCAAAACTTGGAATCAAGACTTGAAACTTGGTATGGATAAACTTAGGAGGTCAATATGAAGCCAGAAAGTCATCTTGGGCACTTTGGGTCAAAACAACTTTGTGCAAACACAAACCCTAATTTTGAGTCTATAGTGCAAAGAGAGGTCTTGAGCAGATGAAACCCTAACTGAGTCTTGAGTTTCAAGAGCTTTGTGAGGAGAAATCAGTGAGAAATGGGAGGGAAAATTTTGGGGTACAACAGTTGCCCCTGTTCAATCTTCTTGGACCTGAAGAGTTAGATTGGCAAGCTTGCCTTTCGTGACTCGAGGGTAAAAGGAGATTGGACACTAGAGTGCCCGGAAATTTGCACTCGTCAAAGCACTGGATGCGGGAATGGGCTTAGAGATGCCATTTGGAGATGGGCTTAACGATGCCATCTGGAAGATTGACAGAAACTTGTCGGGGATGGGCTTAAAGATGCCATCTGGAAGGGAATATCAGGAAAGTGTCCAAGCTTTGGACCACTTTTGAATTAGAGGTCTGAACAAGCCGTAGGTTGACATCCGTTACTTGGGAAGAATCCATGAACTGTTTTCAGAAGTCTTGAGAAGAATCTGAACAAGTGATAGGTTAACATCCGTTTACTTGGAGAACCCGTGAACTGTTTTCAGAAATCTTGAAGTTGAATAAGCAATAGAACAACATCCGTTGTTGGGAAGCGTCCGTAAACTGTTTTCAAAAGTTGCATCTGAACAAGTTGATAGATTAACATCCGTTACTTGGGAAGAATCCATGAACTGTTTTCAGAAGTCTTGAGAAGAATCTGAACAAGTGATAGGTTAACATCCGTTTACTTGGAGAACCCGTGAACTGTTTTCAGAAATCTTGAAGTTGAATAAGCAATAGAACAACATCCGTTGTTGGGAAGCGTCCGTAAACTGTTTTCAAAAGTTGCATCTGAACAAGTTGATAGATTAACATCCGTTACTTGGGAAGAATCCATGAACTGTTTTCAGAAGTCTTGAGAAGAATCTGAACAAGTGATAGGTTAACATCCGTTTACTTGGAGAACCCGTGAACTGTTTTCAGAAATCTTGAAGTTGAATAAGCAATAGAACAACATCCGTTGTTGGGAAGCGTCCGTAAACTGTTTTCAAAAGTTGCATCCGAACAAGTTGATAGATTAACATCCGTTACTTGGGAAGAATCCATGAACTGTTTTCAGAAGTCTTGAGAAGAATCTGAACAAGTGATAGGTTAACATCCGTTTACTTGGAGAACCCGTGAACTGTTTTCAGAAATCTTGAGATTTGAATGATTTTAGTCTGTCGACTGATCTTACCTGAAAAGGCAAAGAGTTAGTCGTATGCAATGCTATGATGCATGATACAATGTATATTTTGTGTTATGGATGTAAATGGATGTGCATGTAAGCTGGAGAGCTGTCTTGCATAGGATAGATGAATCCGGGACAGCGGAAGATAGAAGTATCCTGACTGCTGCCGGGGAAAATAAGTCCTGGGTTGTTGCTGGGGAACCTGGAGCTTGGGTTGTATACCAATCTTCTGGGGAATTCCCGGAGTCTTCTACTGGGGAGTACCAAACTAGTAGACTTAATGCTGGGGAGACTAGATTGAGAATCTTCAGCCAGGAGAGAAGTATCTCTGGAAATTTCACTGGGGAACTCAAGATTTTTCTTCCTAAAAACTCTGTGGGGAGAAGGTTTAAAAGTCTGATTCCGCTGGGGATTGTCCATTTGAAGCTTTTGATCTGCTAGAGATACTGAAGCTTAAACTCTGAGGGAAAATGATTTCTGGAAGATTCTCTGGCTGGGGACTTCGCAAAGATAACCTCCTCCGGGGATAGTATTGATAAGTTATTATTGGGGGATTTTGAGGAACTCCGCCGGGGATGGGAAGAATTTTGGCGAGCGCGATCTCACCTGGTTGTTAGCTGAGGATAACCCAGTTATAAGCCTCTGTGAGGAATAACTTTGAATAAAACCCGGGAGGGGCGTCCGTACTCTGCGGGGAATACCTTTCAGAACCTTACTGGGGACAAGCTTCGAGGGTCTGCTGGAGAGAGACCTCAGGGTTTGCCAGGGATGTGGATTACAGGTCTTGAGGGATTTCCTTTGAAAAGGTGTTAAAATCTCCATCTGTACTTTCATCCTATCAGTAATCCTTTTCTTAGGTTTTAATTAGGAATTGATCATGTTTCAAATGCATATGCCTATTTAACAAAACATTGGACGTTTCTCAAAATAAAGCGAATAGTGCAAGAGAAAAAGAAAAAGGGAAATGACACAAATTTTGGGAAGAGTATTTGTATTGATTTTCTTTGAGTATATTTGTACAAAGGAAACAATCATCCTAGTAAGAGGATCTTGCCGTAAATATTTGAAAAATTTATACAAAATAAAGATGGCTATGTGAAATAATTCCATGGGATTCCATTCTGCTGTAGCTTTCACAACTCTGAACCTCTGTCCATTCAATGCTTCGTTTGACGATGGCTGGATTGATCAGAAACCTGGAACCGGTTGATGAAGAGACTGTCTTTGAAGTGATCCGACGAGACATAGTCATACGCTTTAATTCCCTAACTTTTGCCTGAATCGCCCTTTCGGGTTTTCGATCCACCGGGAAACCCCTTTTTGCCCAAGCCGCCCTTTCGGGTTTTCGACTTGCCGGGTGTACAGATTTTTTTGTTTTTATCCCTAACTTTTGCCTGAACCGCCCTTTCGGGTTTTCGGTTCACCGGGATGCCCATTTTTGCCCAAGCCTCCCTTTCGGGTTTTCGACTTGTCGGGTTACTTTATGCGTAGTATCTTTTGACTATGTCTGCGTTCGCAGGGTGCGGCAAATCGTCGCCGTCCATGGTGGTCAGAATCATTGCACCACCAGAAAATATGCTCTTGATCACAAATGGTCCTTCATATGTAGGAGTCCATTTGCCCCTGGGATCACTTTGCGGTAAGATAATCCGTTTGACTACTAGATCTCCGACTTGATACACTTGACGCCTAACTTTCTTGTTGAAAGCCTTGATCATCCGTTTTTGATATGTCTGACCATGGCATATAGCAGCAAGTCGCTTTTCGTCGATCAAATTGAGTTGATCAAGTCGGGTCTGCATCCAATCATCTTCATTCAAACCTGCATCTTTCATGATCCTTAGAGAAGGGATCTGAACTTCCATAGGCAAAACAACCTCCATGCCATAAACCAGAGAAAATGGGGTTGCCCCAGTTGAAGTACGTGCCGTCGTGCGGTATCCATGCAGAGCAAATGGCAACATCTCATGCCAGTCTTTGTAAGTGACTGTCATTTTCTGAATGATCTTTTTAATGTTTTTGTTCGCAGCTTCAACAGCACCGTTCATCTTCGGCCGATAGGGAGATGAATTGTGATGATAAATCTTGAACTGTTCGCATAATGCAGTGATCATTGTGTTATTCAGATTTGTACCGTTGTCCGTGATAATTCTGTCTGGAACACCATACCGACATATGAGGTTATGTTTGATAAAGCGGGCAACCACATTTTTGGTGACAGAGGCGAAGGAAGCTGCTTCGACCCATTTAGTGAAGTAGTCAATGGCAACCAGGATGAAGCGATGTCCGTTGGAAGCCGTGGGCTTGATCTCTCCAATCATATCAATGCCCCACATTGCAAAGGGCCACGGAGCAGTCAGGACGTTGAGGGGAACCGGAGGAATATGAACTTTGTCAGCATAGACTTGACACTTGTGACAAGTACGGGAATGTTGATGGCAGTCAGCCTCCATGGTAGACCAGTAATAGCCTGCCCTTAGGATCTTCTTAGCCATTGTATGCCCGCTCAAGTGAGTGCCAAATGGTCCGCTGTGTATGTCGGTCATAATTAACTCTGCTTCAGCCTTATCCACACATCGGAGTAATACACAATCATGGCTTCGTTTGTAAAGGATGCCGTTGCTCAGGAAGAACTTAGCAGCGAATTTCCTTAAGAACTTCTTGTCATTCACGGAAGCTCCTTCAGGATAATCTTGGGTCTCGAGATACCTTTTGATTTCATGGAACCAAGGTTGTTCCACTACTTCTTCGGTATTAATCTCGTGACAATGCGCGGGTTCATCCATTCGCTCGATGGTGACTTGGGGAGCCTCGTTATCCCAGTTGAGTTTAAACATGGAGGACATTGTGGCTAGAGCATCTGCTAGCTGATTCTCTTCTCGCGGGAAGTGCTCGAAGGTAATTTGCTCGAAGTGAGGCAACAATGTCAGAACATGTTCTTTGTATGGAATAAGATTGGGATGTTTGGTATCCCAATCTCCTTTGATCTGGCTGATGACCAAAGCCGAGTCCCCGAATACGACCAAAGATTTGATCCCCAAGTCTATAGCAGCCTTGAGACCAAAGATGCAGGCTTCATACTCAGCCATGTTGTTTGTGCAGCTGAAGCAAAGTCGGGCCGTGAAAGGAGTGTGGCATCCTTCCGGAGAAATGAGTACCGCGCCAATACCATTTCCAAGTGCATTTGAAGCACCATCAAAGTACAGGGTCCATCGGGATCCCTTTTCGGGTCCGTCATACGGCCCGTCACTTTCAATGTTGTCCAAATTCATGATGTCCTCGTCTGGGAAGTCAAATCTCATGGGTTGATAGTCTTCAATAGCCTGATGAGCCAGATGGTCAGCTAATACACTCCCTTTTATAGCTTTTTGGGTGGTGTACTGGATGTCATACTCAGTTAAGATCATTTGCCATCTAGCTATCCTTCCAGATAAAGCGGGCTTTTCGAAGATATATTTGATAGGATCCATTTTGGATATCAACAAGGTAGTATGAGTCAACATATACTGCCTTAGTCGGCGAGCAGCCCATACCAAAGCGCAGCAAGTTTTCTCGAGCAGTGAGTAGCGAGTCTCATAGTCGGTAAACTTTTTGCTAAGGTAATAAATAGCATGCTCTTTTCGACCAGACTCGTCATGCTGGCCCAGAACACACCCCATTGAATTATCCAAGACGGTCAAATACATGATCAAAGGTCTTCCTTCGACGGGTGGCATCAGAATAGGAGGTTCTAGCAAATATTCCTTGATTCTATCAAAAGCAGCTTGACAATCGTCGTTCCATTCCACTACATGATCTTTCTTCAAGAGTTTGAAAATTGGCTCACAGGTAGAGGTCAGATGTGAGATGAACCTGGCAATATAGTTTATGCGCCCCAAGAAACCTCTAACTTCCTTTTCAGTACGGGGAGCAGACATCTCTTGTATTGCTTTTACTTTTGCCGGATCGACTTCAATGCCTTTGTTGCTTACAATGAATCCCAGGAGTTTACCGGACCTAACTCCAAAAGTGCATTTGCTTGGATTCAGCCTTAACTTGTATTCTTTCAATCTGGCAAACAACTTTTCCAGATGTTCAAGGTGCTCTTCCTCTGTTTGCGACCGAGCTATCATATCGTCTACGTAAACTTCAATCTCATGATGTATCATGTCATGAAATAAAGCTACCATGGCGCGTTGATAAGTTGCCCCCGCGTTCTTCAGCCCGAACGGCATCACTTTGTAACAGAAAGTGCCCCATTGTGTGACAAAAGTTGTTTTCTCCATATCCTCGGGGGCCATTTTGATTTGATTATAGCCCGAGAACCCGTCCATGAAGGAAAACACCTTATGCTGAGCTGTATTGTCGATCAAGATGTCAATATGAGGTAGCGGGAAATCATCCTTAGGGCTGGCCCTATTCAAATCCCGGTAGTCCACACACATTCTGACTTTGCCATCCTTTTTAGGCACTGGCACAATGTTAGCGACCCATTGAGGATAGGATGTAACAGCCAAAAAGCCAGCATTGAACTGCTTCATTACTTCTGCTTTGATCTTTTCGGACATGTCAGGCCTCATTCGGCGAACCTTTTGCTTGATCGGTGGACAGTCCTCTCTTGTGGGGAGACGGTGAACCACGATGTCTGTGTCCAAACCCGACATGTCTTCATAGGACCAAGCGAAGATTTCAACATACTCATTCAGTAACTGTACCAAGCATTCCTTAACTTCTGGTTCCAGGTTGGCACCCACTTGCACCTCCTTCTGATTCTCCTCGGTTCCCAAGTTGACAGTTTCCAATGGCTCCTCATGCGGTAAGATGGCTCTTTCCTCTTGTTGCAGAAGTCTGGCTAGTTCCCCTGGTACTTCACAACCTTCGTCATCTTCATACTTGGCTAGATTGACCAGGTCTTCAGAGTTATTGAAAGATACAGCAGAATAGTCACCCATGGAATCCGGAGTGAATGGGTACCTGCATTGGTGAGTGTGGGTGTGTGTAAGGGATAGCCATCCTTAAACAAAAATGCAAAAGGAAAGGAAATGAACACAAGCAGTTTATCAAATGAAAAACGTCCAATGAATCATTAAACATGGCATATGAATATGAAAAATAGTCAAAACCCTTACAAGTGGACCTACATCCCCCGGGCAAGGCAGGAGGTGAAAAAGATAGTGTACGGATTGTTTGAAAGTAAAATATTACAGACCAAAATAGGAAATGTTCGATAGATAAATTACTGAGGAAGAAAAGTGATGGGGACAAAGTCTTTTGCCTCCCAATTGCTCAACCCTCCTCCGACAGTTGGATAAACCCAATCTTCAATGTTGCTGTCCTTGTCTTCATCTTCCAAGGCGTTGATTCTGTAAGGAGAAATTTTGACTGGCGCCCTCTCAATCTTTGACCGGCGCATAGCCTTCTGACCGGCAGCTGTGAAACCTAATCCAGACTTGTCAGCTTTATGCGGAAAATCGGGTAGCTGCCCCCACGCTGAGTTCTTCCCTTCTTTAACTGCAGCCCTTGCATCTTCCAGAGATGCCATCCTGGCCATCTGCCTTGGTGTCTCAGCTGTCAATTTCGCCACTGCTATCTCAGGAAACACTTCTTCGAAATGTTGAAACGGTGTCTCAATAAACTCCCCTTCAACTTCCACATACCAGAAAGAATTTAAATGGCTAATCATGTACTCTTCTTCGCCGTGGACAGTAATGATCTTTCCCTTGACAGGGTACTTCAGCATCTGATGCAGGGATGAGGTGACTGCCCCAGCATGGTGTATCCAAGGTCTACCCAGCAGGCAGGAGTATGATGGGCGGATGTCCATTACGTAGAAAGTGGATTTAAACACCTCAGTACCTATCTTGACAGGAATTTCAACTTCTCCATGGACCATTCTTTTCGACCCATCAAAAGCTCTGACGACAATATCACTCGGCTTCAATTCCAACCCTTCGCAATCTAGCCGGTCCAAGGCCTTCTTAGGCAAAACATTCAGTGATGAACCGTATCAACCAGAACATGTGCAAGGGTGGTTCCGCGACACTCGATTGAAATATGCAACGCATCATTGTGGTTTCGGCCTTTAGGGGTCAGGTCGGCATCAGAAAAACCCAGCCCATTGTCTGCAGTCAGGCTAGCCACGCAATGTTGAAATTGATCTGCAGAGGTTTCCTGGGGCACATGAGCTGCCTTTAGAAACTTAATCAAAGCTTGAGCGTGCGCTTCTGAGCAAAGCAACAGTGCCAGCATGGAGATCTTGGAGGGGGTTTGCCCCAACTGTTCCACCATATCATAATCACTTTTCTTGATTATCCTCAAAATTTCGTCCATCTCTTTCTTGGAGGCTTCCGGAATCACCAAGGGTTGAGCCCTCGTCCTGACGGGCTCATCTTGTATTCCTTTTCCTTTATCGGCAATGGTAGGAGAGACAACACTAGGAATGAAAATTTCTTCGATCAAAGGAGTTCTGGTAGAGAGCTTTGCTGGCGCAGGGATGACTTCTTTTACTGATGAGGGTCCAAAGACTGTTTTTGGAGGAGCAATCTCTGGAGAAAATATCCTCCCACTCCTGGTGATTTTGCTGGTGCCCGCAATGTTACTAATGCTGGCTTCATCGTCATCTGAATCTTCTTCAATTATTTCAACTTGCTTGATACCATGGTAGTAGATGTCACCACCATATTTCCAAGGTATCGACTTCTCAGAAACATAGGGAACAGGCCCCGGCATTGTTATCTTCAAAGGTATAGACTTTGCAGCTGGTGTAATCTTAACTGGCTTTTTGACGGCCTCGGAAAGATTGGCGTGAATGGTTATGATTGAGACATTTTCAACATAAACTGGAACGGCAGGAACTTTTTCGAACAAAATTTGTCGGCTATCCATGAGGCCTTGGATGCCTTTCTTCAATAGCGGACAATCAAACGGCAGAGAGTGGCAACAGTAACAGTCTTCTTTACATCCCGGGAAGATCCCGGCCCTCAACAAATTCAACTTAACGGTTAACAGTGGAGTAGTCAGATCACTAACATCAGCAACATACAGATCCTCTTCAATGGCATTGACATTCCGACCGTGCTTCGGCATAGGTGCAGATATCACATTGGGTTTTTCTGGAGCGTCAAACTCTACTTACTTAGCCTCTATCAGGTCCTGAATCTTATGCTTGAGTGCCCAACAATCATTGGTGTCGTGTCCAACACTGTCTGAATGATAGGCGCATTTAGCATTGGCATGATAATGCGGGGAAGACGTATTCACATTCTTTGGCGCTTCCTTGATAGTGGCAAGATTTAATTTCAACAGATGGGGAAGCACCTGTGCTGGAGTCATATTAATACGGGTGAATTGCCGGTGTGGCCTTTCTACCCGTTGCTGATTTGGTCTGGTCTGGTTATAGCGAGGCTGCTCACTTGGAGTGTTTTGAATCATTACGGCCCCCACAGTCGGCCGACGCTCCACCTTCCCTGCTCTTTTTTGAGAATATACCATAGCTGTCTCCTTCTTAAACGACTTCTTCTCAACACTTGCAGTGACACCCTTTTGAATCTTTCCTGACTTGATGCCAGCCTCAATTCTCTCGCCTGTTAAGATCAAATCAGTAAACCCCGCGGAAGAGTTACCAATTAAATGATTGAAAAATGGCCCAGATAGGGTCCCAAGAAACATATCAACGAGCTCACGATCGGTTAAAGGAGGCTGCACCCTGCCAGCCAAATCCCTCCATTTTTGTGCATATTCCTTGAATCCCTCACTTGTTCCTAGTGACATACCCTGAAGTTGGGTACGAGTAGGAGCAAGATCAGAATTATACTGGTATTGTTTGTAAAAAGCGGTGGCCAAATCTTCCCAACTTCTGACACTGGTTCCTTCTAACTGATAAAACCATTCCAACTGAGCCCCCGACAGGCTGTCTTGAAAGAAGTGAATCCAGAGGTTTTTATCTGCCGCATAGGGTTGAATTTTTCTCACATAAGACCTGAGATGCATCTTGGGATAGGATAGCCCGTCGTACCTCACAAACACTGGTACTTTGAATTTTGGGGGAATCACAATTCCGGCGACCAAGCCCATGTCTTCAAAATCTAAACCCGGTACCCTTTGCAATTCCATAGCAGCCAATCTGTCTTCTAAACCTTTATATTTGTCATCAGCTGGAGGATACTGCTGGTCAGAATAATCTTCATCCTCTTCAACTTCTTCCTCCTCTGCATCAGACTCGGAAGGCACCACAACTTGATCTCTTTTACTAGTCCCTTCATCAGAAGTTGGAGGAAATTCAAGCACTCTCCGAGCTTCTCCGTTGAATCTTCTCCCCAAAGTGGACACTCCAACCCTCTTCTTCTTCTTCTTCACTGGGTCCTTATTCTCCAGTTGAGTCTTGATATCCTCCTGACCTTTAGCCAAAGTCATCAGGAGTTGCTGGAACTGTGCATTCTGAGCCTGTAGGTCTTTGACTGTTTGCTCGAGATCCATCCTACTGAAATAAACAGCAGATAGATAAGGAACCTTGGAGTGAGACCTGTTTATGCACATGATGAATGGTATGATTATGCAATGCATTCAAGGGTTTAGAACATTCACAATTGTTTCAGACAAAGAAGAACGCACGTCATATTAATAAGAAGAAATTTGTTAGTACATAAATGCCCCATGGGCCAAATATTACAAAATAAACTTCCTAAGGCAGAAAGACATTGCGCATCCTCTTTGGTGTGATGTAGGTATTGAGGGCCTCTTGCTCGTGGAGTCGGCGGGTAAGCTCTAGAACCCTCTTTTCACTGGCGTAGTAGCTAGCTTCAAAAGTGTTCCGTTCCTCTTTGAGCTGGATCCAACTCTTCTGCATTTCCTCCCACGATGTAGGCATGTCTGGATGCAGGATGGTGTAGGGAACCTCTCCTTCATTGACGGGCTCTTTAATCATAGGGAGAACATGAGGATAAGGCATCATTAGACTTTGGGCTCGGGCTCGTACCCACTTGAGATAGGGCTCAAGAGGGATGGAGTTCTTGTGTCCCAGAGTCTTGCTATCAACCTTGTTGAGTTTTCCCCAAGCTCTGATGAATCTTTGGCGAAGTCCTTGCGCATCGTTGTCGAAGTCAAAAACTAGGCTAGGAATCAGCATGTCATGAGGGCCATCCCTCCGTGCATATCCAAATTGTCTCAAAGCTAGGCAAGGATTGTAGGTGATACCTCCTCTGATTCCAAGCAAAGGAACATTAGGAAACTCTCCGCAGCGATCGACAATGATGACATTTTCTCTGGACCGAGAACACCAATGCACATCAGAATGAGTAAGAGTCATCAACCGTTGGGACCACCTTGTACCTTGATCATTCTTCAGGACAGATTGTGGAAGGTGCGAAATAAACCACCTTGCGAGGATAGGAGTACAGCACATGAGAACACCCCTCTTTCTCATTGTTCGTGTGTAAAATGAGTGAAGAATATCCCCAAGCAATGTCGGTATTGGATTCCTGGACAAGAAGATTTTGACGGCGTTGACATCTACCAATTGGTCAGGATTTGGGAACAAGACCAACCCATAGATAAGGAGTGCCACAATCTCTTCAAAGGCTTGTAGGTCCAATGAGTTCCAACATTCTTGTGCCTTTTCAAACAAGAACTTTGCTAAGAATCCTTTGACGCCGCTTCTGGTTTCCCAATGCCCCTTGATTTCAGATGGTTGTAGATGTAATGCTCGAGCAACATCTTCAGGCTTTGGTTCCTTCTCCGTACCGTTGAAGGGTAGTTGATTAAGGATAGGGATTCTTAGGAGTTGAGAAAACTCCTCCAAAGTGGGAACCAACTGATAATCAGGGAAAGTGAAACAGTGGTGAAGAGGGTCAAAGAACTGGAATAGCACTTTCATCATATCTTCTTCAATGTTGGTGTTGACTAGGCTGATCAGTCTACCATGTCTTTCACTGAAGGATGAATTTTCCGGAATTCTTGAAGTGATCTCCTTGAGTTGAGGAGAGATTCTCACAAGGTTGACTTGAATGGTATTTCTGCGAGGTATTTCCATGACCTACAAAACAAGAACAATGATGAAGATCCAAACCCTTGAAATGGTTAGCGAATGCATATGATGCTTTATGATGTTTATGATGTATGCGCAAGACATATGTACAAGCAAATCACACCAAACCCTAGTTTCAGGCTCGCATGGGGTTTCATAGGTAAATACCCTCTTGAGTGTAGTTGGCTTAAAAACCTGTCCTATAAATAGTAACCGGGTTCTAAGGAGCTCAATATCACTGGATTGTTTTCATTGTTCATTGTTTTGGTTTAGCCACTTAACTAGCGACCAAAATATTCCAAGAAAACAACCCTCAATGAGTGTAGTATCGAGTATCTACCAACTTCGGACTGCACCAAAGCCGGTCATCTCACTACCCCTAATAAAAGGCCAAGATGGTCAAGTAAGGTTCTAGGTCATTAATGCTTAGTGACATCACTCAGCGGCCCCGTACTCTCCTTGATTGAACTCAAGGGTTACCGGTACTCACAAATATGTCGCACTAATATAGCTATTGCTTAGATCGTGTCGGTATACCCCGCACAGTTTCCACAACGTATTGCTATCTATGAATGTTTCCCAAAATCCGGGTGGAGGATTGTAAACCCAAACAATAGAGCCAAAGTATAAAGCAAGCAAATCAAACAATTAGTCATGCAAGAGGGTGATCTAAGCCCTAAGGTTACTCCACTTTAAAAAGTCTCCCCAGCAGAGTCGCCAGTTCTGTGATACGGTGGGATAACTGACTAGGGTTTTGCGTTTGTTTTCGCAAATGTTTCGGTTGAGCAAGAGTCGCCACCGACTTTTTATTTTATCCTAAGGAAAGGTTTAAAAAGCACAGCAAAAACCTTTGAGATTTTTCTTGGGTTCGGGGAGTAGATTATAGAAGGGGAAGGTATTAGCACCCCTTCTATCCATGGTTATCCATGGGCTCTTAGGTACTTGCTTAGATCAACTTGCCTTGGTTTTCAATTGTTTGAAATGGTGCTTGGTGTGTGGTTTTGAAAATGTTTTGAAAAAGATGCCTTGTATTAGGCTAACCTTGTAACAATTCTTTACTCGAATGTTTTACAAAAGGTGTTTTATCTTTTAAGGGTTTTGGAAAGTTTGATTTTGAAAGTGTTTGTGAAGTGGGTTTTTTGAAATTAGTCAAGTGTTTTCTTTGCAAATTGACAAGTACTTAAGAGTTTATCTACCCTAAAGTTTTCTCAAAGATTTTTGTTATGTTTTTAAACCTTTTGACAATTTTGTTCCATCATTGCATTTGGTGAACAATCTTGTCTTAGGAGATGAGAGGGACAGGCGCGGGTCATCGTTTGGACCATAATTGCAACGGCGTTAAATGTCTTTGGGCAATTTTCTTTGAGGGACTTGATCATTTGTTTTTGTTTGTTTTTGAAAAGTTTTATCGAGGGACTATGATCATTCAATTTGTTTATTTTGCCCAAAGAAGTTCAACATGCAATATGGCCCATTTATTTGAAGGCAACAAAGTGGAATGCCCTAGGGGTGCAAGTGTGAGATGTGTTGTTTATTTTCATGCTCATTTATCTTGGTATTAGGTCAAACTATTTTTTATCGTTTTTCGCATGCAAACCCTAATTCTAACATGGCATAATTAGGAAGCGTATAAAGTGCGAAATTTAAATTCCTACGCTATTACAACATAATAATATAGGGAGGGGGGTACAAATTTACAAATGGGGGATATTTAGACAAGAATTCAAATCTAGGCTATTACATCATTTTTGAATATTTGCAAGGTAAACAAATTGCATAATTAAATAGAAATTAAATAAATATGCAAAATGCAAAAAAGAAAGTTTTTATATGTATGAAAAAAAGTATTGTTTATGTAAAATAAAACAAGAAGAAAGAAAAAAAAAGGTATTATTTTTGAGTATTTTCATATTTAGGGCAAAAAACCCTAATTTTAATCAAAATGTATATTAATTAATTAATTCACATAATATTTATTATTTGCATACAAACATAAAATAAAATATGGTATATTTGTAAAAAGGTCATTTTTCAGTATTAAATATTAAAAATAAAGTATATACATTTTTTGGCATTTTTATTCTAAGTATATTAATATATATATATATATATATATATATATATATATATATATAATATATATATATATAATATATATATATATATATATATATATATATATATATATATATATATATATATATATATATATATATATATATATATATATATATATATATATATATATATATATATATATATATATATATATATATATATATATATATATATATATATATATATATATATATATATATATATATATATATATATATATATATATATATATATATATATATATATATATATATATATATATATATATATATATATATATATATATATATATATATATATATTTATATTATTTAAATATGTATTATATACAAATAATAATAATATTCAATTTTTTTTAGAAAATAGGATTTTTTATATGAAATATTTTCAGAGAGTAATATAAAATAAAAATAAAAATGGAAGTGCTTTTACATATTTTTCTATTTATCCTAAATAATAATATATATCTATTTATATACAAATCAAAAAGAAAATCAAATAAAAACCAAATAAAATCAAAAAAATGATGAGAAAAATATTTTCAAAATTTTAATATGTTGAGAAAAAATAAACAAGTCAAACAAAAAAAGAAAAAGTCAAAAATGTTAAAGAATGAAGCAAATGGGCTTAGGGGTGTGAAACAGAAAAAGTGGTGTGGATAGCAAAAATAACACAGGCCCAGCCCAATCCACTTCTTCTTCAACCTCTGAACAGATTTTTGTTCAAAAACGCGCGCCAACAAGCTTCCTTCGAATGTCCTGATTCTTTGATTTTTTCAACAAACTTCCAACACAAAAAATGTTAAGCATGAAGAGACGATTCTAACCATAGGCATAACTTGTTCTAACTCTCTAAGATGAGGGAGAATTTCTCCTCCCCCAAATCCTAACCTAATTTTTCTGTCATTTTCAAAGCTCAAATTCTCTCTACTCAGGCAAAAGAAATGAAATGTAAAGCTATGTACATGTTCAGGGCTATGAGTAGGACCTTGTTTCTTCACAAACTTAAGACTAAATATGCATGATAAGAGAGATACGAATTCAAACTTTTACCTATTCAGTTGAACTTCTATCTGGAGAATGAGGAACTTTCAGTGCAAGGTGATGATTGGAAAAGCTTCCTTGAGGTCCAGGGATGCTTTTTCAATGCTTACTTTGTCTTGAAACTCCTTGTATCGAGCTGTGGAACTTCAACTGCAAAAGGAAAAATTAAAAATGGTGGAAACTGTTAGAGTGATTACAGGTCAGGTTTTAGGCCATGGTTAGTTTGCATATGTTGTATGGAAGGTGTATGAATTGATTTTGGTGAGAATGCTCGAGGGAAATGGGAGTTTGCACTCAAACTGCAGAGGCAACTCTGTTTTTGCAGTTTGAGGATGATTCTGAGGTGGAGGGTGTTTTGGAGGGCAAGGACTTGTGCAAAAGCTTGATTGGGATCTACTGAGTGTGTTTGATAAGTTTGCTCTTCTGTTTCTAAGCTGAGATGAGTGTTGTCACAAGTTATGGACTTTTCTTCTTTTCTAAGCAACAAAAGCAAAATGGCTTCCTAGGCATGTAGGGGGTCTCCTAATGGGCTGCATAATCTTCTCTTGATCAGAGCAATTTGTCCATAATCTTGTGCCATTTAGATTTAGCCTGTACTTGTTTGATTTTCAAATTGACATAAAGTGAACTTTTGCAAAAATGGATAGTTTACTTTTTCCAAATTGGGATTAATCCTCTAGACAAAGCTTGAACTCAAAGAACTTGGTCTTGGTACAAAGAATATGCATTAAATTTATGAGTGTAACTTGGTTTAAGGACCTGTAATCAAGGGCATGCTGGTTTTGAGAAGTTGCATAATCTTATGAACATGAAAAATGGCCAATTCAAAAGTGAGTTTTTGCTATATTGTGAAATTCGATTCTCCCTAACCATGAAGTTGTTTGAGAAGTTCTTGGACATTTTGGAAAGCTTGGAATGTGTACTACAATCCATCTTTGAAATGCAAATTGAAATCCCAAGTGGAAGGGTATGAAAAATGGCCTTGAAGTAGGGTAGAAAACCTTGTCAAAATAGGTCAAAATTTTACTAAGTTAAAAATGGTTTAGTGCCCTTACTCAAAAAATTGTAACTTGAGATACAAGCTTCAAATGAGAAAACTTTGTGAATCAAAGTTGTAGATTATGCAACAAGCTACAACTTTCATGTTTTGACTTTTGTTTGAATCCAAATGGATCTTGGTGAAAAGGTGGGGCAAAGTTGGGAAAAAATTAGGGTTTTTCATAACTTAGAAAAATTCTAAGTTATAAAAAATTCCATTTTCTAACCCTAATTTGCAAATTGTGATTTCTTGGTGAACAAGTTTCATGATTTGGCATATTTTGATGAAAAATGAATCTTGACTCTTGATTTTGACCAAAAAGTCAAAGTTTGACTTTTCAGTATACAGTAAAAATTGATCAATTGACTGAGAAATTCAACTGTCAATCTTGTGTATTTGGGATCTTTTGAACTTGTTGAGCATGTCAAGATAATTCCATGGGGTCCTTGAGCCCATATGTGAGCTTGGTTTGCCATTGGCTAGGTCAAACAGTCAAAAATTGCCTCTGTACAGTCAAAACCCTAAAAATGACCATTTTGCCCTTTTGGTGATCTGATCAAATTTCTTGTGGAATTGTGATCCAAACTTGATCAAATGGTTCATATGAGTTCATAATGTTGATGTGGATCAAATTTCATGAGATTTGACTGTCAATTGACCATAGTTGACTTTTCCCCCAATACAGTTGATTTCTAGGTCAACTGTCCAATTGACTGGGCAAAACTTGGAATCAAGACTTGAAACTTGGTATGGATAAACTTAGGAGGTCAATATGAAGCCAGAAAGTCATCTTGGGCACTTTGGGTCAAAACAACTTTGTGCAAACACAAACCCTAATTTTGAGTCTACAGTGCAAAGAGAGGTCTTGAGCAGATGAAACCCTAACTGAGTCTTGAGTTTCAAGAGCTTTGTGAGGAGAAATCAGTGAGAAATAGGAGGGCAAATTTTGGGGTACAACAGTACCACAACTTGCACATCAACTGGGGCAACACCCTATTCTCTAGTATACAGTATGGAGGCTGTCTTGCCTATTGAGGTCCAGATCCCCTCTGTAAGAATCATGAAGAATGCTGGTTTGAATGAAGAAGATTGGATCCATACTCGATTTGACCAACTAAACTTGATTGATGAGAAGAGGCTTACAACTATCTGTCATGGTCAGATGTACCAAAAACGTATGATCAAAGCTTTTAATAAAAAGGTCAAACGTCAGGTATATCGGGTCGGTGACTTGGTAATCAAGCGTATCATTTTGCCACAAGGTGATCCTAGGGGCAAATGGACTCCTACATATGAAGGGCCGTTTGTAATCAAAAGCATATTCTCTGGTGAAGCAATGATCTTGACCACCATCGATGGTGACGACCTCCCGCACCCTGTAAATATGGACATAGTTAAAAGATACTATGCATGATCAAAGACCCGCTAGGTTGACTGGCCTAAGCAAAAATAAGGGCTTCCCGGCGAACCAAAAGGGTTCGGGCAGAAATAAGGGATGGAAATTAAAAAAAATTTGTATACCCGGCAAGTCGAAAACCCGAAAGGGCGGCTTGGGCAAAAAAGGATTTCCCGTTGGGCTGAAAACTCGAGAGGGAGGTCCAGGCAAAAGTTAGGGATTAAAGCGTATGACTATGTCCCGTTGGATCATCTGACAGACAATCTTCAGTGTTGACCAATCAACTCAAATGGCTCTAAATCAATCCAATCGACTTCGCCGAGGCGACAAGTGGACAAGACATTCAGAGACATGAAGACTATAGCAGAATAGGAACCCCATGGGATTATTTCACATAGCTATCCTTCCTTTGTATTAATTTTCATTTTTTACGACGACATTTTCTCGCTAGAATGCTCGTCTCATTGTACAAAATTACTTATTCAAGTTAATACAAAGATGTACCCTTTGGAAATTGCAAAACCATTTGTTTTTTTTCTTTGTTTCCGTGTCTTGTTTACAAAAACGTCCAATGATTTATTTTTGAATATATGCATTTGAATGTGATTACTGTTACAAATAAACAAAAAAAAAAGGAAAGACAGTTACTAATGACTCTAAGAAATAGGATAATATCTATAAGCCATTCTATAAAACCCCCGCAGGTACTTTCTCCAGCCAGAGCGAAAGCAAATACATCCTACTATAGAATCGCTAACATATCCCCAGTATGCAGCCTGTCGGTATCAAGCGTTCTCATATTCCTGACAAAGTAGAACTTCCAATTACCGCTCCAGAGGTTCCCCGGTAAGTTTCCCAACCTCTCAGATTTCCCCAGCAGAATTTCACGAAGGCTACAAGCGGTGTCTGGCTTTTCCCTCCTACAACAGAGTTTATATTTGGAAACTCATCCATCAGTGCTTCAGAAGGGATTTATTTTCCCCGCTTCCAGCAATGCTACAGCACAAACAATCTTTAATTCCATACATTTGCATCCATACATCATAACATTGAAAACTCAAGTACATACCATGCAATCTCATTCATTTTGAGAGGCAAGTATCACCCCATGCATCGCATATATCATAGTATTGCATACAATTAACTCTTCACCTTTTGCAGGAAAGAGTTATTTGACAGGAAATCATCATCAACAAATTTGCAAAAGACCAAGATTTTCAACAAGAAAAGACTGATCGACCATCTACATAACAAAATATTTCCTCCAGATTTTCACTGGTTCAGATAAATCTCTCAACGATTTATTCTGATTCGTCTCCAGATTTTCACTGGTTCAGATAAATCTCTCAACGGTTTATTCTGATTCGTCTTTAGATTTTCACTTGTTCAGATTAATCTCTCAACGGTTTATTCTGATTTGTCCCCAGATTTTCATTGGTTCAGATAAAATCTCTCAACGGTTTATTCTGATTCGTCTCTAGATTTTCACTGGTTCAGATAAATCTCTCAACGGTTTATTCTAATTCGTCTCCAAATTTTCACTAGTTCAGATAAATCTCTCAACATTTTATTCTGATTCATCTCCATATTTTCACTGGTTCAGATAAATCTCTCAACGGTTTATTCTGATTCGTCTCCAGACTTTCACTGGTTCAGATAAATCTCTCAACGGTTATTCTGATTCGTCCCCAGATTTTCACTGGTTCAGATAAAATCTTTCAACGGTTTATTCTGATTCGTCTCCAGATTTTCACTGGTTTAGATAAATCTCTCAACGGTTTATTCTGATTCGTCTCCAGATTTTCACTGGTTCAGATAAATCTCTCAATGGTTTATTCTGATTCGTCTCCAGATTTTCACTGGTTCAGATAAATCTCTCAACGTTTTATTCTGATTCGTCTCCAGATTTTTACTGGTTTAGATAAATCTCTCAACAGTTTATTCTGATTCGTCTCCAGATTTTCACTAGTTCAGATAAACCTCTCAACGATTTATTCTGATTCGTCTCCAGATTTTCACTGGTTCAGATAAATCTCTCAACGGTTTATTCTGATTCGTCTCCAGATTTTCACTGGTTCAGATAAAATCTCTCAACGGTTTATTCTGATTCGTCTCCAGATTTTCACTAGTTCAGATAAAATCTCTCAACGCTTTATTCTGATTAGTCTCCAGATTTTCACTGGTTCAGATAATTCTCTCAATAGTTTATTCTGATTCGTCTCCAGATTTTCACTGGTTCAGATAAATCTCTCAACGGTTTATTCTGATGTGACTCCAGATTTTCACTGGTTCAGATAAATCTCTCAATGGTTTATTCTAATTCGTCTCTAGATTTTCACTGGTTTAGATAAATCTCTCAACAGATTATTCTGATTCGTCTCCAGATTTTCACTAGTTCAGATAAATCTCTCAATGGTTTATTCTGATTCGTCTCCAGATTTGCACTGGTTCAGAGAGATCGAGTGCAAACTTTTTGTCAATAATCGTCTTTGGATGGCATCTATAAGCCCATCTCCGACAACTCTCCTTTGCTTCTCCAAATGGCATCTTTAAGTCCATTTCCTTATGCAATCGACCGATGCATCATCAAGCGCAAATTTCTGGGCACTCTAGTGTTCAATCATCTTCTACTTTCAAGCCGCGAACGACAAACGCGTCAATCTCGCTTTTCAAGTTTAAGAAGATTAAACAGGGGCAGCTGCTGTACCCCAAAATTTGCCCCCTCACTTTTTCAAGAATCTCCTCACAAGATTTCTACTGGGCCAAAACTGCACAAGGTTTAATCAGCTCAAGTCGCCATGGATCATATTGGATTTTCAAGCATTAGGTCAAGGAGGAATCTATTGAAAGAGCAAAGCAGATGAATTTGACTGCTTTTGACAAAATCAAAGAAAATAAGTTTGCTTCGACTGGTGATTAACTTCAATAGAAGTTGCTCCTCTACTTTAGCTTCGACTGAGTTTGGTTTCCCTTTGGAACATTCTCCTTCGACTCAAAGAGGAAGAGTCTCTGGTAGCCTCCTTCGAATTGAAGAGGAAGAGTCTCTAGTAGCCTCCTTCGACTCAAAGAGGAAGGGCCTCTTGTATCCTTTTTCGACTCCAAGAGGAAGAGTCTCTTGTAGCCTTTTTTGACTCAAAGAGAGAGAAGCCCCCTGTTGATGTCCTTCGACTCAGAACTTGGTGGATTCCTACTGGCCTCTTGCAGCTTCCCTTCGACACATGCATAGCCTATATACCATGACATGTCTGGATGTTCCTATCAAAGGTTATACCTTGGTAGCATCTAAAGAATTGCAAGATGCATATGTGGTCCATTCGAAGGACATTTTGAAAGAAACATTGTTATCTGAAAAGAAGTCTAGTCGAAAGCTGGAGCCAGTTGGTCAAAACAAAGGAGAAGTAGTCCAGATGCTAGTAGTATCAGGTACAAATCTGTTGCACTGGCCACAATGTTCCAAAGCTGCTACAAACCAGTCCTGCCACGCTGCCCCCATATTTGCACCAAATTGGTATATAAAAAACTGTACCTTGAAGGCTACAAGAACAACATACCCAATCTTTTCAAATTTCTTTAGTTTTCCCTCCCAAACCTCAACCAAACTCATCTATAAATAAGAGCCTCCATCACATGTTTTAGGGGCCCCTGATAGTTGAAAAAAACTCTGTTTGTGAAAAATTACCAAATTCTCAAAAACTCTCAAACACTATTAAAAATTCTCAAACATTCCCAAACGCTCAAACTTTAAACAACTCAGATCCTTTCATACATAAGCAAACCTTTCGAATTAATACCAACTTCCAGTTAGTTAACCATAACTGTCTGCCCAAACAAAACAACAATGAAACTAGCTTCGGGAAGGTTCCAGCGAAGCTCCATCCATCATCGAAGAAGCCACTTATAAGTCCTACGACTAATCACTTCAAGAGGTAGGTTTTTTTTCTCTAAACTAAATTTTTTTCTCATTTAAATATCATTTGTGAATGTAAATAAAAGGAAAATGTAGATCTCCTATCTAGGAAGTTGATCATGCTTTCGACCCCACTGCTTGTATACTAAGAATCTCAACCCTGACTAGTTAGACTTTAGATCCTGGTTCCCAATAATCTTGTGCTAAACCCTGATTTGTAGCTGTCGAAAGTTACACTTGTTGGTTTCATTTTCAAGTTTAGACAGATTTCCTGTATATTTTGACTGGCTAAACATTAGAGCCTTCTCGAAATCTAAACTTGGGAGCTTTGCATTCCTGCAATCAAAGGAGACATCAAAGAGTTTGAAACGAAAGGTGTGCATTCAATGCTGACTCCTAAAGCCTGTAAAAAGAAATAGCAAGAAGGGTGAGTTGAAGGTTACCGTCTAACACTCCTGCAGTCGAAGGAAACAAAAAAAGGCAGATTCGAAAGGGGCCATGAAGATTTGAGTCGAAGGGTGCTACTGCATGGGTCGAAGAGATCATTTTCCTTTCTTTTATTTTGTTTTTGCCTTTACATTTTCTTGCCTTTCAATGTGGTTGTAATAGTGTAGGATATTTATTTCCTGCATTTTTATTGCTTTATACAAATGTTAGTAACTAGGATGTATGGTAAGATAAAACCAACAAACAGGCCACCCTAATCAAAGACTAAATGCATGCAAATCAAACACATTATTCACACATGCACCTCTAGGATAATTTCACTTGTTGTCTCGAAAATAGTCATGTCCCTCGAATATGGGGCGCTTTAGCAATGACCTTCAATAAAAGATCGTAGTCCCTCGATGACCCTCGACATTGCCTTTAATAAAACGGTCTCGTCCCTTTCGAAAATTGCTAAAGCGTCTCATAAGTTGCTTTCGATGACTGTAAAATTAACCCACGCCTGTCCCTTTACATCCAACTATGGGGCTCCTTACCAAATCAATGGTAAGATAGAAACGTCTAAAGGAGAAATAAAAGAACATTTAAGACCCTTCGAGTGGGTAGATTCACTCCTAGTTACTCGCTTGCACACGACAAAAACATTCTTGCACCTACACTTTCATCTCAAAACACTTTCGAAAGATAAAAGGTTATGTATACGTTCTTATAGAGACGAGAACCATTGCAAAACATATTTTCAAAACATTTTCCGAAACACAATCCACAAACACATCTTTGAACCACTTTTCAAAATAAAAACTTTGTACGCGTTCTTATAGAAACGAGAACCATTACAAAGAGATTTTCCAAAATAATTTCAAAGCCCACACCACAAGCACATTGTCAAATAAAAGCAAGTGATCTAAACGAGTAACAAAGAGCCCATGGAAAACCGTGGTTGAAAAGGGTGCTAATACCTTCCCTTTTCATAATCTACCCCTCGAACCCAAGAAATAATCTCGAAAGGTCTTTCCTGTGCTTTTTTACCTTTCCTTTTGGATAAAAGAAAAGTTGGTGGCGACTCTTGCTATCCGCACAAATGCGATTAAAACGCAAAACTTCAAGTCAGTTCTCCCACTGTATCACACCCTGATTTCTGTTCTTGATGGAAAAGGTACCTGCGGGGGATTTTATGGAATAGTCTAAAGATATTATCCTATTTCTTAAAGCCATTAGTGATTGTATTTCTATTTTCTGTTCTTATTTTTTGTCCATTTGTAAATAGTAGTCACTTTCAAATGCATATGTTCAAAAATAATCATTGGACATTTTCGCAAAAAAAACACGACAATAAAAGAAAAACAGATAGTTTTGCACTTTCAAAGGAATATCTTTGTATTAACTTGAATAAGTACTTTTGTACAATGAGACAAACATTCTAGTAAGAGAATATCGTCGTAGAAAGTGAAAATTAATACAAAGAAAAGATAGTTATGTGAAATGATCCCATGGGGTTCCCATTTTGCTATAGCCTTCATGTCTCTGAGCGTCTCATCCACTTGCTTCCTTGTCCGAAGCTGATTGGATTGATTATAACCGTTTGAATTTGTCATTCGATGCTAGAGGTCGTCTATAAGGTGATCCAACGGGACATAGTCATACGCTTTAATTCCCTAAATTTTGCCTGGACCACCCTTTCGGGTTTTCAGTCCACCGGGATACCCTTTTTTTCCCAAGCCGCCCTTTCGGTTTTTCAGCTTGCCGGGTGTATGGATTTTTTTGTATTTTATCCCTAATTTTTGCCCGAACCTTTATGGTTCGTCGGGATGCCCTTGTTTTTCCTAGGTGTGTCAACCTAGCGGGTCTCTTATGCGTAGTATCTTTTGACTATGTCCGCATTCACAGGGTGCAGAAGGTCGTCGCCATCCATAATGGTTAAGATCATTGCTCCACCAGATAATATGCTTTTGATCACAAATGGTCCCTTGTATGTAGGAGTCCATTTTCCCCTGGGATCACCTTATGGAAATATGATACGCTTGATTACCAAATCACCAACCTGATATACCCGACGTCTGACCTTTTTGTTAAAGGTTTTGATCATACATTTTTGGTACATTTGACCATGACAGACAGCCGTAAGCCTCTTCTCATCAATCAAGTTCAACTGGTCAAGCCGAGTTTGAATCCATTCAGCCTCATTCAACCATGCATCCTTCATGATTCTCAGAGAAGGTATTTGGACTTCAATTCGTAGAACAACTTCGATGCCGTATACCAAGGAGAAGGGAGTTGTCCCTGTTGATATGCGCGCCGTGGTACGGTAACCGTGGAGAGCGAATGGTAACATCTCATGCCAATCCTTGTATGTCACTGTCATTTTTTGTATGATCTTCTTGATGTTTTTATTTACGGCTCCGACAGCACCATTCATCTTTGGCCGGTAAGGAGAAGAATTATGGTGCCGGATCTTGAATTACGCGCATAGTGCGGTGATCATAGTGTTATTGAGATTCGTACCATTTTCTGTGATGATTCTCTCTGGGATATCGTACCGACAGATGAGATTCTGTTTGATGAATCGGGCCACAACATTCTTGGTAACAAAAGTGAAAGAAGCTGCCTTAACCCACTTCATGAAGTAGTCAATGGCCACCAAGATGAAGCGGTGTCCATTAGAAGCTTCTGGTTTGATTTCTCCAATCATGTCGATTCCCTACATCGCGAATGGCTAGGGAGCTGTCAGGACGTTTAGAGGCACTGGAGGTATATGCACTTTGTCAGCGTAGATCTGACACTTGTCACAGGTTCGTGAATGCTGATAGCAATCTGCTTCCATGGTAGACCAGTAATAACCTGACCGTAGGATCTTTTTAGCCATCGTGTGCCCACTAGAATGGGTGCCAAAAGTACCTTCATGTATAACAACCATGATCTTGTCTGCCTCAACCTTGTCTATGCAACGAAGCAAAGTAGAGTCGTGGTTACGTTTGTAAAGGTTGTCATTACTGAGGAAGAACTTAGCAGATAATCTTCTCAAGAACTTCTTATCATGGACTGAAGATCCCTCCGGATACTCTTGGGCCTAGAGATACCTTTTAACTTCATGGAACCAAGGTTTGTCCACTACTTCTTCGGTATCGATCTCGTGACAGTAAGCTGGTTCATCCATCCGTTCAATGGTGATATGGGGAGCCTTGTTACCCCACTTGAGTTTAAACATGGATGACGTAGTGGCTAGCGCGTCCGCTAGTTGATTTTCCTCTTGTGGAAAATGCTCAAAGGTAATTTCCTCGAAATGTGGGATTAATGTCAACACATGTTCTTTGTAGGGAATGAGGTTAGGGTGCTTCATGTCCTATTCTCCTTTGATCTGACTGATGACTAAGGCTGAATCTCACAATACACTTAAGGACTTGATTCCCAAATCTATGGCAACTTTGAGATCCATAATACACACTTCATATTCCTCCATATTATTGGTACAGTTGAAACAAAGTATTGCGGTGAAGGGAGTATGACATCCTTCAGGGGATATGATTACAACACCTATGCCATTGCTACCGTACCCCAAATTTGTCTTACCGCGATGATTTTATTAAAATAAAGAAATGTTTAATTAAAGGTGGTACATCAGTATCTAATGGCCCATCTTTATCCAAGACTAGGGGGTGTATTTTAATAGGGACTTTCTAAATCAGAAAGACTCATAAATCCATTTACGAAGCATATTGGCCAATGGCCCATGAGACTCGAATACAAAAGTTTATTTCAGAAGAATTACTGGAAAAAACTCTAATTATACAAAGAGGTCCATTTAAGTAAAGAAGAGGGGTGGAAATGTCAATTGAAAGTTGTTAGAATTCAGTTTGCTTGGCCCATTTCCACTCTGGTCTTTAAATATAAAAAAGGAGAGGTATGAATATAAATGGCAGGCCCATTAGTTTTCAGCCAAGCCCATTTGACATTTTTTTATTTATTTTATTTATTTGAAAAAATTATTATTATTAAGATTTCCTATCATTATTATTGTTAAAAAGAAATTCCTTTTACAAATTATAAATGAATTTACTGTAATTATATTATGGTTAAAACATTTCGTTTATAGAGTTACTTAGTAAAAGTTCCTTACTTTGAGGATCTATTTTTAAGGTCTAGAATTGGATCCAATCTGCATTAAAGGAGAATGTTTGAAATGATATAAAAAAAAGGTTGTGGACAGGAAAATGTTTTTTTAGGCAATAAAGGCCCAGAATGAAAAGTGCTGGCAGGCCCAAGATTGAAACACCTGTTGGACCAAAATTTATGAATTGTTTTAGAAACATGTACTGTGCGAATCACGACTATATTTGCGCACGTTTTCTACTTTTAACAGGTACTGTAGGAATCAGTACAAACCAAATCTACAAAGTTGAACCAAATCCCAGTTTTATCGTCACGGTAAAATAAAAAATCTTGATATCAATAACAATCCAAGCTCAGAATTCCAAAATCTAAATTAATCAGATGTTCTGCAAAATCTTGTAAATTACAACAAAAATCTCAGAAAAATTACACAAAATGAATCAAATCCAAAATTAAATTAATCTCCCATACAATACAGAATCAAATCTCAGAAGCCCAACACACAAAATCAAAAGAAGAATCAAATCACAATCCCTTATCAATTTTCCTAATCCCTAATTTCTATCTAACACCTAGATCTATGCTAAACAAATGGTAACGACAAATTGATTGAAACCCTAAAAAATTTAATCTATAAATAAAGAAGAGGGAGAACAATAAGAGGGGAGGACTTTTGTTGTCAGAAGGGAGAAAGAACTTGGGGATAAACCTTGAAGAAAACCTTGCGTTGAAGATCCAAAGGGAGAGGCGATTAGAGTTTCCAGATCGGAAACCCTAATCACCCTTGAACGTCACCGGCGCTAACCACCGAACGCCACCACTGCTCCGCTTTCCCCAAATCCTACGAAACGAAAGAGATTAGTTTAAATCGGACTGAAAAGCTCTGAAATCGGAACCCAGGAATTACAAAAAAAGGGTAAAAAAAAGAATATACTCAGCTTTCGTTTTCATTATTTTTTGATTTGTGGAGTGATTGGGGTAATCGGGGTTTAGAGCTTGCAATCGGGGAGGCTTGTTGGTGAGGGAAGACGCGGCGGTGGTTACTAGATTTTAGGGTTAGCGAAAAGGGGTTGGGGGATGAGTTTTCTGAGGTTGAACGAGGGAGAAGGGCAAGTGAGAATTAGAGGATTGGTTTCTGAAGGGTGAAAAAAGGAAAAAACGAGTTATGTAATTGGTAATAATTCAGCGTGCGCGTGTCCATTAGGTTTTTGTATGCCCCTCAATCGTGACCCTTGGATATTGATTGGACGGCCATAAGGGCAGGTCCATCGTAAGCGTGGTATACTCTCGCATGCTAGATCTCGCTGGCCCTCCTTCCATAGCTTAATGGGCCTGGCCCGTTTCTTGTAACCCCCCTTTCATTAGTTTGCTGAAACGCAAAGCCAAACACACACCCCTCATGGCCTGGACTATCTTAGGCCCAAATCTAGATAACTCTTCACACCCCCCTATTTTTACTCATCAGCTAATAACACACCTCCCCCAGGTTTAATCAATTATTTATATTTATTATTTTTAATACATTATATTTTTAAATTCTTATACTTATGATATATTTTTTTATATATAATAATTATTATTTGCAATAATTGGTATTATTAATTTTTATATTAATTATTATTATTATATTAATTATTATTATTATGCATAAGGACAAATTATTTTTATATTAAAATAGCATATATTATGTATATATATTTGCATTAAATATTTTTAACCATGCATTAATCAAGATTTTTGCAATTAATATTATTAAAAAACACAAACAAATTTCAAACTATTTTTGCGAACAAATTAAGCTAATCAACAGTCTTTTTGCAAATAGAGTTTCAAACCAATTTTGGCTTACTGCGTACTCAGTCAAAATCTCCGCAATCACTACTCCCGACCGAGTGCGAAGTGATTAATATGTTTACAAACCCTCTAAAAGATACTAACCCATACGAACTACGAATTGGAACTCTAATTCCTCATAAGAGGATACGTAGGCATACGATCTAAAATCGTGGCAAGTCTTACTAATTAAAACTTAAAACACTGTTTACCCCAAACCTAAACCTAGAGCTTAATATCATTATGAACAAGGTGGATGAAAGGTGCCTAACACCTTCCTTTTGTCCAATTGAGTCCGAAACCTAGAATCTATGTCCGCGAATTAGGTTTTTCTGTTAGATTCCCTTCCTTAGGATAAAACAAATAGTGGCGACTCTTGATTTAAAAACCAGTCGCAACAGCTGACAATTCAACTGGGGACTCTCCTTAAACCCTAGGTTTTAGGTCTCTTTTGGGTTTTCATTTTTGTTTATTTATTTGCATTAATTTATTTATTGCATTTTATATTTTTTTGTCTATTTTTATTTATTATTATATATTTGTTATGTGGCGGGTTTTTATCTCAAAAAAATATATTTCCAATAAACCTTAAAAAGAAGGTTCGTCTATTAGCTTAGGGGATATATCATCCCTGCGAGTTTATGTGAAGAATTCTCCTAGAGTCGGTGAACTTCTGAAAAAGGAACTTATCGAGATATATCCTCTTGACGAGTAGGGATTTGGAAGGTCACCCATGACTCGTTGTAACGACCTTAACCAAAAATCTCATGACGAGACCTTTCACGACTTTGAGACGAAAGTTTCAGTCCGTAAAGAGGCTCCACCTAAGGGAGGCCCTTGTGCCTTGTCCCTCTGGTGTTATTCATGACACCCTTAAGGAATCCACCTTTTGTGAGGGTAGACTTACCGTAGGTCAAAATTAAGGGGCCTACCTCATAGGGGTATCCATCACAAAAACATGTCACAAAATACCGTTACTCAATTCAACACTTATACATTCATGCATTCATGTATATCTCATGTTCATCATTTGTTCCTTTTATCTGTCTTATTCACAGGGTACAAAATAAAAGATAACAAAATCAAGATTTTTGGTGACTGTCTTAAAAATGGATGCCAAAGGGAAACAACTTGTCTGCGTCAACGCCTGCAAGCCTGACCTTTCTGAAATCAAAACTATAAAAGGTAAACTGTCCGAAAGAGCTCTGAAGATGTACACTTTCCGTTATGGGTATACCCTTTATTTGACTAAAATAGAAGTACAGATGGATGCAGTCTCTGCCCTAATTCAATTTTGTGACCCTCCATTGAGATGCTTCACTTTCCAAGACTTCTAGCTAGCACCGGCTCTGGAGGAATTTGACAGAATCCTGAATTTTTCCAAAGAAAAGGTGTTGTACCCTAAAATTTTCCCTCTCATTTATCAAGTAATCTCTCACAATATCTCCTTCAATTCAATACTGCATTAGGTTTTGATCAGCTCAAGACACCTCATTAAGCACTGATGACCAAAATTAGGGTTTGAGATTGTACAAAGATAATTGAACTTTAAATGCCTCATATGACTTTCATGGATCATTATGGACCCCCAAGATTACTCATGTCAAGTTTCAAGCCTTGGGTCACACTTTTGCTCAGTCAATTGAGCAGTTGACCTAAAAATCAGCTGTATTGGGGAAAAAGTCAACTATGGCCAATTTACAGTCAAACTTCATAATTTTTTATCCACATCAACATTATAAACTCATATGTATCATTTGGTCAAGTTTGGACCATAATTCCTCAAGAAATTTGATCAAATCATTAAAAGGGCAAAATGGTCAAAATTAGGATTTTGATTGAGAAATGGCAATTTCTGATTTTTGACCTAGAAAATGATCAATTGGCTTGAAGCATGATCTCAAGAATTCAATTGCATAATTTTGACCTAATGGCATGACCTAAAACATTGCTCAAGGATCAATTGGATTGATAGTGAATTCTCAGTCAACTAATCAAAAGTCAACTGTACACTGAAAAGTCAAACTTTAACTTTTTGGTCAAAATCCAATGTCAAAGATCACAATTAATCAAAACATGTCAAAATATGAAACTTATTCATCAAGAAATCAAAAAGTCAAGATTTCATTTTGAAAAGTCAAAGTTTTCTAACTTAGAAATTTTTTTAAGTGTTTAAAACTTCATGTTTTTTCATAACTTTGAGCCAATTTTTCACCATAATGCAAGAGGATTCAAAAGAAGCTTTCAACATGAAAGTTGTAGACATCCATGATATATACAAATTTTCTTAACACAACTTCTTCTAAAAGTTCTTGGATCTCAAGTTACTAATTCATAAAGTCATGGTCTTGAAATTGAACACTTAGTGAAATTTTGCCCTAGTTTTGGTCAGGATTTTGACCTAACTTCATGGAACTTTTTCATATAATTCCAAATGAAATTTTCAAAAGTGATTCAAAGAGGGGTTGTAGAACACATTACAATCTTTCCAAAATGTCCAAGAACTCCTTGAGATCATTCTTGAGAAGGGAGAATCAAAGAGAGGAAGTTAGGGTTTTCAAACTTGAATTACAAGCCATTTCATGATGAACAAGAATTCAAATCCAAGCCTATGTTGCATAATCTTTACTTTGAATACCTAAAACTTGTTTTTCACTCCATAATTAAATGTTTACACAACATATGGAGCCATTGTCCAAGCATTTGAATCATTATCCAAGTTGCATTTCCATTTTTGGAAGAAAGTAACGATTCCATTCTTGTAAAGAAGCTTTAATCACAAAGTTAATGCATAGAGCTTTGCACTTGTTCCTTATAATCAAAAGCAATTTCAAAGGCAAAAGAAACATGTCTAAAGCCTCCCATAAACTCAGGTCATGCTTGTACTATACCTTGAAACCATGTTTTCACTTTTCTTCAAAATCAAGTAACATAGCCATAACTTTACATCTTGTGCTTCCGACCTCCTCAAGTACTCCAACCTTTTCCATACAAAAACACAAGTATATTGCAACATAACACACGATTTCAATCCCTCAAGAACTCTCAAAAATACCCTTGCTACACAGAACTGTCTCACTTGACAGTTTTGAGCCAAAACTCTCCATCTCCATTTCCACACGTGCGTTTTGATTCTTAACCATCCAGACACCTTACTTACATCATATACAAGTGATCCAAGCCCCTGTTTGAAGACTGTAACTCCTCCATCACTATCCACCATTTCCAAATTTGAAGCTTGCAACTTGACTTGAGTTGGGAGTTTCAGCCATCCTCAAAGCAAAGTAGGAGTTGGAACACACTCAAGGAGGTCCAGGAAAGCTACATAAATCATCAGGCCATCACAAAGGTTTCTTAAACTCCATACATGACTCCAGCTGCAAGAGGTAAGTTTTCAAACTTATATCTCTTCATACAAGCATCATTTGAGTTTTATTTGTGAAGATAAAATGTAGATACCATTGCCACGAAGCTGTACATATCCATAGTTTGCATTTATATGGCCTGAGCTTAGAGAATTTTAGAGTTGAAGTTTTCTGAAATTTTTAGGTTTTGAATTAGGGCCATAAAAATTCTCATTCATCTTTGACTGTTAGCTTAAGTTATTTATATGGTTGGATTCGTGGGAAGAAATGCCATAACTTTCATGTTTGAACTTTTCATTTTTGTTGAGAGATGAAGAAGATATAAGTCCTTTGGCTGGAGGTTGAAGATGAAGTGTAATCAGGGCGCGTTTTGTGTTATGTATTTATCCTTTCACACAAGTTAACGAATGTATCACCACCCCAGTGGTTAAAGCGCGTGCCTGTCACCCTTAGGTCCTGGATTCAATCCCCAACGTGACCTTTTGCTATTTTTTTTCACTATTTTCACACTTTTTTTGTGTTTTTTTTGGCAGCGCTTGGGCTTTCATGTGGGCCTAGTCATTTTTTCTCATAATACCCCTTACATTACTAATCCACCCCCCTGACTTTTCTTTATATTTTTATTTTTATTTATTTTTCTTCTTCATTAATATTATTATTATTATTATTATTATTATTATTATTATTATTATTATTGATATTATTATTATTATTATTATTATTATTATTTTCATAAATCATAAAAAAAATCCAAATTTATTTTTATTCATTATTTATACTTATATATTTTATTTTCTCCATAAAACAAAAAGAACAAAAAAACATTTTCTTAAACAAATTAATTTCTTTTTTTCTTAAATAATTAATATATTATTTTATTTTCTTAGTTAAAATTAATTTAGAACTTAGGTTATTTTAATTAATTAATCTTCATTTTTATTTTCATTAATTTAAAACATTTTCATAAAAAACCCTAAAAATCCTTTTCAAATTAATTTTTTTTCTTAATTAATTTAAGTTAATTTTATTTGATTTTAATTAATCATTTTCTTTAATTAGGTCAAGACAAAACCCCTTTCATAAAAAACAACAAAAATCATTTCTTTTTTCCATTTATATTCTTGCATTTTATTTTCAATTTTGTACAATATTCAATATGGTTGTAATGGATAATTAGGTTTAATTTTCTTGCAATCCCCATTTGTAAATTTGTACACCCCCTCCCCTAATGATGTAATAGCGTAGTAATTTTTACTTTTCGCAATTTATCGCTTAATATAAATGCTAGTAATTAGGGTTTGTATGAGAAGATAAAATCAACAAGTAGCAAACCCTAATCAAAGACTAAACAAAGTATGAAAAATTAATACACTTGCACACAAGCACCCCTAGGGTAAAATCCACTTGGTTGCCTTATAAAAATGGCCATATTATGCATGTGAGGTATCTTAGCAAAAACAAGAAAAATACAAGATCATAGTCCCTCGATGACGCTATCTATGTTGCCTTTTTAAAATGATCTTAGTCCCTAAAGAAAGATGATAAGATACTTTGCAACATTGCTAATCATGGTTATACGATGACCCATGCCCGTCCCACTTACATCCAAAGATAGGGATACTTACCAAATCAATGGTAATACAATGTCAAAGGAAAGAGGAAATGAACATGAAATACTTTTGAGTAGGTAGATTGTTCCTAGTTACTTGCTCCATTTCAAAACAAAAACATCCTTGCTATTTTCAAAAACAAGCACCAACACTTTCAAACTTGAAACATTTTCAAAAGATCAACACTTTGTATACATTCTTACGAACGAGAATTATTACAAAGTTTGCCTAAACGAAGGCACCTTTTCAAAATGCTTTCAAAAACCACACAAAGCATATTTTCAAACAAAAGCAAGTGATCTAGCAAGTAACTAACAGCCCATGGAAAACTATGGATGAAAAGGGTTCTAATACCTTCCCTTTTCATAATCTACCCCCCGAACTCAAGAAACAATCTCAAAGGTCTTTCCTGTGCTTTGTTACCTTTCCTTTTGGATAAAAGAAAAGTCAATGGTGACTCTTGCTAACCGAAACATTTTGCGATAAAACACAAAACACCCAAGTCAGTTCTCGCACCGTATCACAGAAATGGAGACTCTACTGGGGACCTTTTTTAAAGTGGGGTTACCTTAGGGCTAGATCACATTTACTTTCTTTCATTGTTTGACTTTTATGATTTACATTATGGTTCTTTGTTTGGGTTTGAATCCTCTACCCGGATTTGGGATACCTTATAGGTAAGTAGAAATACGTTGTGGAAACTATGCGGGGTATACTGACACGGTCTAAGCAGTAGATACATTAGTGCGACATATTTATGGGTACCGGTATCCCTTGAGTAGTCAAGGAGAATACGGGGCCGCTGAGTGATGTCATGAAGCACTAATGAACTTTTAGAACCTTTACTTGACTAACTTGGCCTTTAGGACATAGTGAGATGACCGGCTTTGGTGCAGTCCAAAGTTGGTAGATACTCGATACTACACTCATTGAGGTTTGGTTTTTTGGGATATTTCGGTCACCATCAAAGAGGCTTGCGCTGAATCAATGCCCAAGGAAACAAACCAGTGATATTGAGCTCCTTTGAACCTGGTTACTATTATTAGGACAGGTTTGAGCAAACTAAACTTCAAGAGGGTACTTACCTATGAGACTCCATGCAAGCCTAAACCTAAGGACTTGTTTTCTTTATTTGTGTATATACTTGTACATAACATCATAAACATCATAACATCATACTCGTACTCACTAACCATTTCAAGGATTTTGGGATTTATCTTTGTTCTATTTTGTAGGACATGGATTCTATTCGCAAGAAAACCATTCAAGATAATCTCGTAAGGATCCCTCCTCAACTTAAAGAGTTAGCATCAAGGATTCCTGAAAATTCTCCATTCACCAAAAGACATGGTCGCCTACTAAACTTGGTCACCTCCAACACTGATGAAGACATGATGAAGGTGCTCTTTCAGTTCTTTGATCCTCTACACCATTGCTTCACTTTTCCCGATTATCAACTTGTGCCAACTTTGGAGGAATTCTCCCAACTCTTGAGAATTCCTATTCTTAATCAACTACCTTTCAACGGTACAGAAAGAGAACCAAAGCTAGAAGAAATTGCTCAAAGCTCTACACTTGCAACCATCTGATATCACAACTAATTGGGAAACAAGGAGTGGTGTCAAAGGTTTCCTAGAAAAGTTCTTATTTGAGAAAGCCCAAAACTGTTGGAATTCTTTGGATTTGCAAGCTTTTGAAGAAATTGTGGCTCTCCTCATCTATGGGATGGTTTTGTTTCCAAATCCTGACCAACTCATAGATGTGAACACCGTCAAAATCTTCATGTCTCGTAACCTGGTGCCTACTTTGCTAGGGGACATCCTACATTCTTTTCACACTCGCACCATGAGGAAAAGAGGTATCCTTATGTGTTGTACTCCTCTCTTAGAAAGATGGTTTATTTTGCATCTTCCCCAATCTGTATTGAAGAACGAGCAAGGTTCAAGGTGGTCACATAGGTTGATGACGCTCATACATTCAGATATTCACTGGTGTTCCCGCTCTTTGGAGAATGTTACTATCGTCGACCGTTATGGAGAATTCCCTAATGTCCCTTTGCTTGGCATTAGAGGAGGTATCACTTACAATCCCTTCTTATCCCTATGACAATTTGGTTATGACCGGAGGGATGGTCCCCATGATATGCTTATCCAAGTATTGGTATTCGACTACGAGAATGACAATCAAGGTTACTGTTAGAGGTTTATCCGAGATTGGAGGATGTTGAACAAGGTGGATAGAAAGACACTAGGACACAAGAATTCCATTCCCCTCGAGCCTTACCTTAAATGGGTACAAGCTCGTGCTCAGAAACTTGTGATGCCTTATCTCTCCATCTTACCAGTCATCGTGGAGCTTGTGGTCGAAGGAGATGTTCCCTACACTATCCTCCATCCCGACATGCCTATCTCTCTCGAAGACTTACAAAAGGGTTGGATCCAGATGAAAGAAGAACGAGATACTTTCGAGGCTCAATTATATGCTAGTGAAAAGAGGGTCTTGGAACTTATGAAGCAACTATAAGAAGAGCAAAGTGTGAACGCTTATCTCACACCAAAGAGGATGCGTTCGGTCTTTTTATCTTAGAAAGTTATTTTGTAAGCCCAGGAGGCATGATGTAATCTTTCTTATTTTGTCAAATGAAAATTAACGTTTGTTCATTCTTTTGTCTATACAAATTTAAATTTCATTAATCCTTGAAATCATTTGCATGTACATATTCCATGCATCATAACATGACAAGTTTTCACATAACAGGTTTCCTTATCTTTCTGCTGTTTATTTCAGCAAGATGGATCTAGAGCAAACTGTGAAGGATCTCCAAACCTAGAATTATCAGTTTCAGGAGACTCTACTAGCCCTAGCCAAGGGGCAGCAAGATATGATGGCTTTGCTGGCCGTTAAGAAGAAGCCAAAGAAGAAAGCTCTATTCAACATGGGTAGAAGGTTCAAGGAGACAGTTCGTCAAATCCCAGTAGTAGGAGATTCATCTGAAGAGGACGAGAACCAGATTGGCAAGGTCAAGAGTACTCAGGCTGACTATATCAGTGATCAAGTATCTGATGATGATTATTTCAATGAGCAGTATCCACCCACTGATATCAAATACAAGAAGTTAGAACACAGATTGAAAGTTGTTGAAATCCAAGACGTCCCCGATTTAGATTTTGATGATTTGGGTTTGATCTCTGGGGTAGTCATTCCCCACAAATTCAAAATACCAATCTTTGCAAAGTACGATGGGGTTTCTTGTCCAAAACTCCATTTGAAATTTTATGTGCACAAGATATAGCCGCACGGTGCTGATAAGAAGCTATGGGTTCACTTTTTCCAAGAGAGCTTGGCTAGAACGCAACTTGAATGGTTTTATTAGTTAGATGGTTCTCGTATCAATACCTTGGAGGATTTAGCTACTGCCTTCTACCATCAGTATCAGTACAATGCCGACTTGGCACCAACAAGGGTTCAGTTGCAAGATATGACCATGGGGAAGAATGAAGGATTTAAGGAATATGCGCAAAAGTGGAGAGACCTTGCTAGTATGGTCCAACCTCCCTTGACTGATAGGGATCACATCGACATGTTCATGGGCATTTTATCTGGTCCTTTCTTTAATCTGTTGGTTGGCTTCTCTTCTTCTAGTTTCACCGAATTGATCTTAACCGATGAAAGAGTTGAAAGTGGCATCAAAAGTGGGAAGATCTCTGTGGCATCTAACTCCACTCCTAATCCTATCAAGAAACCTTTTGCTGCAAAGAAGGAAGTCAATGCTGTGTACGGGGCAAGGGCCCATACCAAGAAGAACGATCACCCGTCTGTCAATACTGCCAGAATCTCCAATCCAACTCCTACTCCAAGACCATCTGCAAATCATCAACATTTTGAAACTCCAAGAAGACAATTTACGAGGTTAGGCATGTCACTGTCTCAAGCCCTTCAACATTTTCTCAAGGCTAATTTAGTGACATTGCGCGATCCTCCCGCCAACCCTGACACCTCGTTACCAAAGTATAATCTAAACGCTAAGTGTGCTTACCGTTCAAGCAGCCCCGGGCACGAGACTGACCAGTGATGGGCCTTGAAGAACAAAATCCAGGATTTGATTGATAACAAAACTATTGAATTCAATCCTCCTCCAACGCCGAATGTAATTACCGCTCCGATGCCGAAACATGACAAAAGTGTTAATGTGGTTGAAGATACAATTTTTGTCGCCTCTATTTAAGAATTGACTACTCCGCTGAATATAATAAAAAACAATCTGTTGAAAGATGGGATTTTCCTTGGGTGCGTAAAGGACTGTGTGTGCTGTACAAGACAACTCAATGGATGTGAAGGGCTGAAGAAAGGCATACAACGCCTAATGGTTAGCCACAAAATTCTATTCGAGAAGACCCCACTTGCCAAAAGTTTGACTAACAAATGTGAAGACCTCTCCATTATTACCATCTCAAACAAGCCTCTTAGGATCACCTCCAAAGGTCCTATTAGGATTTCAAATGAACCCACTATTGCTCCCTTAATAATTACGAATCCTGGGCCGGTTCCCTATTCTTCAAACAAAGCGGTACCATGGAATTACAGTGCTGAAGTGTTCTATCATGGGATAAACAAGACGCATGGATCGAAGAAGAAAAAGATGACAATGTTGGCAACATAGCTGGCTCAAGAAAAGTAACTAGAACTGGGAGAATATTTTCACCCAATATCTCACCACCAGTTGTTACAAGGGCGCCCATCCGCATTACTACTGCCAAGCCAAGTACTAATACAAGAGGGAAGGAGAAGGTTGTTGAGCCTGGTGTGATTGAAGTACCCTCCAAGGACGTAGCTGATGAAGAACCCTCCACTCGCGAGATGGACGAGATCTTAAAGATCATAAAAAGAAGCGACTTCAAGATTGTAGAACAGTTGGGACAAACCCCTTCTAAGATTTCAATGTTGTCAATGCTGCTTTGTTCCGATGCCCATGCTCGGACATTAATCAAGTTCCTAAAAAAGGCTCATGTCCCCATGAGACAACAACAGACCAATTTGAGAATTGCGTGGCTAGCCTGACAGCTGATAATGGCTTGGGATTTTCAAATGCTGACTTAACACCTCTTGGGAAGAATCATAATAAAGCTTTACATGTTTCTGTCGAGTGCAAAGGGACTACCTTAGCACATGTGCTAGTCGACACTGGTTCTTCTCTGAATGTATTACCCAAGGAGGCGTTAGACCGTCTAGATTGTGAAGGTTTAGTCTTGAAGCCAATCGATATCATTGTAAGGGCATTTGATGGATCAAAGAGGACTGTTCATGGGGAGGTAGATCTTCCAATCAAAGTGGGCTCCCAAATCTTCAACTCCACCTTCTATATTATGGATATTCGTCCTGTCTATTCTTGTCATTTAAGTCGCCCGTGGATCCATAAAGTTGGGGTAGTAACCTCAACCCTCCACCAGAAACTCAAATATCCAGTCAAGGGTAGAATAGTCACCGTCTGTGGAGAAGAAGAGTTTATGGTGAGCCACCTTAACTCTTTCAAGTATGTAGAGATGGATGAAGAATTCGTTGAGACTCCGTGTCAAGCCTTTGAGTTTGTACCACCGATGATTGCTGCTACCAGATGTTTTTCTGATGAGTCTAAAGTTGTTAAGGCCATGCCAAAGATGGTATCAATTAGGGATGCCCGCACGGAAATTGAAGAAGGAAACTGCGATACTTGGGGGAAACTCCTCGATATCCCATTTAAAGCGGACAAGTTTGGTTTGGGCTTCACCGTCAAAGCTCAGAAGGAGGTAAGGCGTGCTCGTGCTGGAAAGCCACCTCTTCGCATTGGAAGCCATGAAGTCAACACCATGGGTGATTCTGAAGAAGGAGCTGCATTTGAAGAGTGGGTATATCCAACTACAACGGAGCTGAAGAATTGACATACAAAGGATTTTGTTCCCATCTCCTTCATTGAGGAGTAATCTACTTTTTATTACTTTTATTTCAATTCAAGAACATGTTGTCTGTAATATTTTAACAATGACTTTTCAGCCATTTGCCTGGCCCGGGGCACTTTGGTCCATTTGTCAAGGGTTTTATTTATGTTCATCTAATCATATGATCATTCAGTACATTGGACTCTTTTGCATTCAAATATTTGTGTTCATTGTCTTTCCTTTCTTTCAAATACATTTTTCAAAAAAAATTTTTCCATGTATCTTACATGCACACACACACGCTCTTGCAGGTCCACATCCACTCTGGATCCTATTTCCAATGACTCTACTATTGCCGACTATGACTTTGAATGTCCTATCAACCAATCCGAAGACAAAGGCGAGGAAGATTGTGACATACCGGGAGAGCTATCCAGACTTCTGTTACAAGAGGAAAAAGCTATTCAACCGCACAAAGAGTCAGTTGAAGTTATCAACCTGGGTACTGAGTCAGATAAGAAGGAAATCAGGATCGGCGCTAATTTGGAAAGCAGTGTCAAGAGCAAGTTGGCTCAGATGTTGCATGATTATGTGGAAGTATTTGCTTGGTCTTATGAAGATATGCCTGGGTTGGATACCGACATCGTAGTTCATCATCTGTCGACAAGAGAGGACTTCCCTCCTGTTAAACAAAAGGTTCGTCACATGAGGCCTGATATGTCTGAAAAGATCAAAGCTGAAGTGATGAAACAATTTGATGCAGGGTTCATAGCTGTGACATCCTATACTTAATGGGTTTCCAATGTGGTGCCAGTGCCAAAGAAGGACGAAAAAGTTCGCATGTGTGTAGACTATAGGGATCTGAATAGGGCAAGCCCCAAGGATGAATTCCCTCTACCACATATTGACGTATTAGTTGATAATACTGCTCAGCATAAAGTCTTCTCTTTCATGGATGGCTTCTCAGGCTATAATCAAATAAGGATGGCTCCCGAAGACATGGAGAAGACTACTTTTGTTATGCAATGGGGGCACCTTCTGCTACAAGGTCATGCCATTCAGATTAAAGAATGCAGGGGTAACATATCAAAGGGCTATGGTAGCTTTATTTCATGACATGATTCATCATGAGATAGAGGTATATATGGATGATATGATTTCCAGATCACAAACCGAAGAAGAACATCTCGATCATCTGTACAAATTATTCAAGAGGCTGAAGAAGTACAAGCTGAGATTAAAACCTAACAAGTGCACATTTGGAGTACAATCTGGAAAGCTTTTGGGTTTTGTTGTTAGCAATAAAGGCATTAAAGTTGATCCTGCCAAGGTAAAAGCCATCCAAGAAATGCCAGTCCCTCATTCTGAAAAATAAGTCATAGGATTCTTGGGTCATCTCAATTACATTGCCCGTTTCATATCTCACTTGACTGTTACTTACGAGCCAATCTTCAAGCTCTTAAAGAAAGATTAGGTGGTCAGATGGAATGATGAGTGCCATATTGCCTTTGAAAAAATCAAAGAAATCATACAAGAAGCTCCTATTCTCATTCCTCCAGTTGAAGGAAGACCCTTGATCATGTACTTGACAGTATTAGAGAATTCTATGGGGTGTGTTTTGGGCCAACATGACGAGTTTGGCTGAAAAGAGCATGCTATTTATCACCTGAGCAAAAAGTTTACCGACTGTGAAACCAAATATTCAATGCTCGAGAAAACTTGCTGCGCTCTGGCATGGGCTGCTCGCCAGTTAAGACAGTATATGTTGACCCATACCACTCTGTTGATTTCTAAGATGGACCCAATCAAGTACATCTTCGAGAAACCTGCCCTCTCCAGATGGATAGCCAGATGGAAAATGATCTTGAATGAGTATGACATTTAATACACGACTCAAAAGGACATCAAATGAAGTGTACTAGTAGATCATTTGGACCATCAAGCTGTGGATGATTATCAGTCAATGAACTTCGACTTCCCCGATGAGAACATCATGCTGGTAACCGGCTGTGCGAAACCTGGACCATATGACGGACCTGAACAAGGATCCCGATGGACTATGGTATCCGATGGGGTTTCCAACGCCTTAGGTAATGAAATTGGTGTTGTGATCATCTCTCCTGAAGGTTTCCACACTCCTTTCACTGCCAGACTATGCTTCGATTACACAAACAATATGGCCGAGTATGAAGCATGCATCTTAGGTCTGAAACTGCTATTGACTTAAGGATCAAGCAGTTGGATGTGTTCGGTGATTCCGCCCTAGTGATCAGCCAAGTAAAAGGATATTGGGACACTAAACACCCTAATATTCTCCCTTACAAGGAACTTGTGCTATCCCTAATTCCTTACTTCGAAGAGATCACTTTTGAGCACTTCCCTAGGGAAGAAAACCAGTTGGCTGATGCTTTGGCAACCATGTCTTCAATGTTCAAGGTCAGATGGGATAAAAAATCCCCTGTGATAACAATTGAAAGATTCATTGAACCTGCACATTGCTATGAGCTTGACACCGATGCAGAAAATACATGGTACCATGAGGTTATGAGATACCTTGAAGCAGAAGAGTATCCATAGGGGGCATCTATCAATGACAGAAAGTTCTTGTGAAGATTTGCAGCCAAATTCTTCCTAAGTAACGGGATATTGTACAAGTGCAACCATGATTCAACTCTACTCCGATGTGTGGACAAGAAGGAGGCGGAGGAGATCATGGAAGACATGCACAATGGTCTCTTTGGTACTCACTCAAGTGGACATACGATGGCTAAGAAAATCTTAAGAGCCGGTTACTATTGGTCAACGATGGAGACTGATTGCCATCAACATTCAAGAACATGTCACAAATTCCAAATCTACGCTGACAAGGTCCATGTGCCTTCTATCCCTCTGAATGTCATGACCGCTCTGTGACCATTTGCAATGTGATGCATTGACATGATTGGAGAGATCAAGCCCACCACTTCCAACGGACATCGCTTCATTCTTGTTGATATCGACTATTTTACCAAATGGGTTGAGGCTGCCTCATTTGCCTCAGTCACCAAGAATGTGGTAGCCAGATTCATCAGACACAACCTTATCTGCCGTTATGGTATCCCCGAAAGGATCATCATCGACAATGGGACTAACCTCAACAATGCTATGATCACTAAGCTTTGCACTCAGTTTAAGATCAAGCATCACAATTCTTCTCCGTATAGACCGAAAATGAATGGCGCAGTCGAAGCGGCCAACAAAAATATCAAGAAGATTATGAAAAAAATGGTGGTAACCTATAAGGATTGGCATGAGATGTTGCCGTTTTCTCTACATGGCTACCTTACTTCAGCTATAACATCAACTGGGGCAACTCCATTTTCTCTAGTCTATGGCATGGAAGCTATTTTGCCAGTGCAAGTTCAGATTCCCTTGCTAAGAATTATGAATGAGGCAGGCCTAGGTGAAGACGAGTGGGTTCAAACGAGATTGGATCAACTGAACTTGATTGACGAAAAACGGTTAGCTGCTGTTTGCCGTGGTCAGACGTACCAAAAACGGATGATCAAGGATTTCAACAAAAAGATCAAGCCTCGAGTATATCAAGTTGGTGACTTGGTGATAAAAGGCATCATTCTACCATTAGTCGACCCCAGAGGCAAACAAAATCCCACCTATGAAGGGCCATTTGTTTTCAAGAGAGTTTTTTCTGGCGGTGCCATGATGCTGACTACCATAGATGGCGAAGATTTCCCACATCCTATAAACGCGGACATAGTTAAAAAATACTACACATAAGAGACCCGTTAGGTTGACACACCTAAGCAAAATAAGGGAATCCCGGCAAACCCAAAGGTTTGGGCAAAAATTAGGGATATATGCAAAAGATTGTACACCTGGCAAGTTGAAAACCCGAAAGGGCGACTTGGGCAAAAAAGGGTATCCTGGTGGACTGAAAACCCGAAAGGGCGGTCCAGGCAAAAGTTAAGGATTAAAAGTGTATGACTATGTCCTGTGGAATCAACACAGTCAATTTTATCACCAAGGTCCAAGTTCAAACGGTCCAAGATCAATCCAATCAACTTCTATCAACGGCAAGGGACATTCGAAGACATTGGGGAAATAGTAGAGTTGGAAGGCAATGAGATCATTTCACATGGCTATTTGTTTTCATTCTCAATTTTGTTTTCCTTTTGATGATTTCATCTTACCAGGATCTCCGTCTCTCTGTATAAAAATGCCTATTCATGAGCAAAATATCAATACAAATATACTTTGAAGTGCAAAATATTTGTCTTTGTTTTGAACGCAAATTTGTTCAATGACTAAAATTGAATGAACATATGCATATGAACATAATTAAAACTGTTAGGCACATATGACCTAAGAAGTAACATGAACTTCTATAAATGCATATGGAATATCCCCACAGAGTTATTTCATTAAAATCATCTCCACATGAACATCTACAATAAACCCTTTCCCCAACAAAGTTACTCACAAAGTCTCTTTGCATAGGATAATCCCCGACCAGAGTCTCAATCTCTTTGCAGCTCTCTCTCCAGCTAAGTCGATTTTTACAAGTTGAAGCCTCGTGGATCTCTTCCTAAAAGAAACTCACTTCCCCAACAAGGTTTATTTCCCCAACAGGGTTTACTTCCCCAACAGGGTTTATTTCCCCAACAGGGTTTATTTTCCAGACATGTTTTATTTCCCCAACAACAATCGAGGGACCACAAAATTCCCCAGTCGAGTACATCCTCCCCAACCGAGTCTGTATTCCTCCCGCATAGTCCATCCTCCCCAGTTGAGCCTGTTATTCCCCAGTTGTGTATATCCTCCCCAGTTGAGTGTATCCTCCCTAAGCTGAGTCTGTCCTACCCGATTGAGTCTACACTCTCCAGTTTGAATTTTCCTTTCAGATTATTGCAAATCATAGGGCCACAGCCCCTGATCCCTAGTAAATCCGTCAGCAAAGCCTTTACTATTTCTAAAAAGATACTATGAAGCCTGAACCCGACCAGATATTAGCACAATTTTCAAGTTATTACTGAAGCTTGGACCCGACCAGATAATAGTTTGACTTCTTCAATTGCCGAAGCCTAAGCCCGACCAGGTAGCAGTTTAATTCCTACAAAATCATTAGAAAAACTCCTCTTCTCCAGTAGAGTTTTCCTCTATCCCTATTGAATTACTGAAACCTGGACCCGACCAGATAACAGTTTGAGTATCTGAAACTTGGACCCGACCAGATAACAGTTGATCTCAATTTCAAGATACTGTGAAACCTGGACCCGACCAGATAATAGTCTAACTCTTCAAAGATATAGAAGAACCTTGACTCAATCTGACCAAGGTTTAACTTCTTTTCCCCAATAGAGTTTGCCTCTGCCCCAACAAATTACCGTGAAACCTGGATCCAACCAGATATCAGTTTTCAATTTCATCTTTTCAAGAAAGTTGTTGTGAAGCATGGATTCGACCAGATAGCAATTACCCTCTGAGATTCATTGTGAAACCTGGAAATCGACCAGATAACAACTAAATCCCTAAAAAATTTATTGTGAAACCTGGACCCGACCAGATAGCAATTGACATCATCAACCTCAGAAATCTGTAAAGCCTAGACCCGAGCAAATAACCGTTTTTCAAACAATTTATTGTGAAACCTGGAGCCCGACCAGATAACAACTAACTATGATCCCCAGAGAGACACTATGAAGTCTGGACTCGACCAGATAATAGTACAACTTTCCAAAACCATGAAACCTAGACTCGACCAGATAGTAGTTACCACTTCAAGTTACTGCGAAGCATGGATCCGGCCAGATAACAGTTAACAGTTAACTTCCGTATCCCCAACAAGTTGTTGTGAAGCTTGGATCCGACCAGATAACTATTCAATTTCAAGAAAATTTTCTGCAAAGCCTGGAATCTGACCAGATAACAATTAATTCGTCTCTTCCCCCAGTAAGTTGCCGTGAAGCCTGGATCCGACCAGATAGAAGTTGACTACTTCATCCTCAACAAATCGTGAAGCCTGGATCTGACCAGATAACAACTGACATTCAAGAGATATTCTCTAGTGAAAGCATCCTTTCAACAAAATTTTAAGATATGCATATTCTTCATCCCCAACGGCAATCAGGGATTCAACCCCCCAGAATTTCCTCAGCAGCAGTCAGGGATTTATTTTCTCAGACAAAAAACATACATCTCACATTCATACATCATAGCATGTGTAGCGGTAGAAATGTTCAAGACTAAGCCATTGGATTGACTAGACTTTATACAAATCAAAAATAAAAATTTCCACCGCGCTTTATTGTTTCCAAAGTAATGGGAAAAGAGCGAATAACCCAAAAAGAGGGGGGGAAATTCAAGGTAAGGGGGTTGGTTATGCAAAGGAAAGGTATTAGCACCCTAAACATCTACGGTACTCCGCAGGAACCTCTTTGAAAAATATGTATATTTTGGCTATAAAATATGTTGTATATAAAATGGATAGTGGAGGTGAGAAAAGAAATATATTTTTTTATGATTTTTGCACCCGCTGCGGTTGCGAACCTTTAGTACCTACGTATCACCTTCCGTGCAATAGGGGATCAGGGTACACATAGTTCCTCTTTTAAAAATTTGAAATACAAGTGTGTTGGTTAATTTTATGAGATAAGACATCATCGTCATTATCCATGTGGAAAACATACTTACTACCCACAATCATGAGAAAGGAGAATTTGCATCATCTCAAAGTGGAGGATATGGCTTGGATTTTAAATTCAATAATGCCTCACTCAACACTAAATTGGGAAATATCTCTCTTCACTACATATTGTAGAAGTATAGTTGTTTGCATCACTACAAGGATTGACAAGAGTCTAGTCTTTTGAGAAAAGGTTTTAAAATAAAAAAGCCAAAGTTGCAAAATGGTTTGAAATGAGATTGATTGACTTTTAGTATTCTCACAAAAATGTCCAGGTATTATTAAGTTGATTAAAATTTATTCATGAAAATGTTTTGAAAATGCATGGACCTAAGTCCAAGTTTATTATGAAAATGGTTCAAGTTTCAAAACAAGAATATTTTTCAAAAGGAGGAAGAAGATTTTTGAAATTAAAGAAGATGAGAGGAGATGAAGAGACTATCCTAAAGCATAAGGTAAAAGCTAGGGATAAGAACCATCTAACCAACAAGAAGCCAATACTTGACATTATGAGTCAAGATAGAATTCCCATTCTTTGGATTGAAACCAAGCAAGCAAAGATACTAGACCTCTTGAGAGAGGCAAACTTCAAGCATATTAAGTCTTCACAAAAATTGGGTAGAGTAACGGCTGTATGCAGGTGAATTCCAGATTACAAACCAAGAGTGTAATCACAATAACCTGCACACAAAACAAATAAACAACCCAATGTCTTAAGGTAAACCTCAAGAACTCCATACAAAATAATCAGATAGGATCACAAGGTCTCCAAGATAGGCCAAAGTTTCTAATCCTAAGTACAAGAAAAATTCCCATGCTCCATAATGCCAAGGATAGTAACCATATAATCCAAGTGCCATTAAAGGTTCTTATGGTTTATGTTGATTATTAAGTATCTTAAAAAAGAAAAAAAAAAGCTCAAGTGAGCAAAATAAAAATGACATAAAAGTAAATGCTCAAGTGAGCAAAGATGAAAATAGCATGAAATATAAATGCTAAAGTAAATAGTACATAAAGCATAAAAGCATAAGGTAAAGAGCATAAAATAAAGTTAATTGTTAGAAATTAGTGGTTAGTTGGATGACCATATTGAAACTTGCATTTGGAACTCATTAGAGGATTGGTAGAACCAAAGCCTCCACACAACAAGTTGCATTTGCTTTTTGTCAAGTATATCATCCATTTTGGAATCCTCAAAAGTAACATTTAATGATCAACGATGTTTAAGTGATCCGCGTTAACCAAAATTGATGAAGATCTATTAGAGGATTGGTAGAACCAAAGCCTCCACACAATGAGTCTCAAGGTTATTGGATCAAAGGGATCAAATTAACATACTTGGGCTTGCAAACATAGGTTTGGGCCATGAATGATCATTTATACGAATTGGGACAAAATTTAGCACTATGTTAAGCAATCCTAAGTGGACTTATGTATAATTCGCACCTATTTTGAGGCCGGTCAATAACAATCTATGTACTTCATGTTTGGATAAATGATATAGAGATCATCACCCCTTAACATGTAGCACAATTAAAAAAGAAAGGGATAAGATGAAGAGGGAGGGGAATGATAATCTAATTTGGATCACTATCTTAAATTTATTTCATCTTTAAATTCAATCACTCATATAGATGGATTAAAGCACTAAACATATCATTAATCCAAAGCACCAAGAATGAATTAAATAATTCACTCTTTGATAGATTTGAATTGATGAACATTTATCCAACTTCATCTACACCACAAAGTCCATTGAATTTAAAGAGAAATTGGACATTTAAAATTGTAATCCAAATTATCCATCAAAGAGAGTGAGCAGAAAAAATATTTGAGTCAAAACAGCCCCAAAATAAGGCAGAAAAAGTATTTTTGGCACTATTATAATCGATTGTTCTTAGACAGCAACCAATTGCATCAATGCAGTTTTTTTCAAATCAATTTTCTATGACAATCGATTGCAATGTTACAACAATTGATTGCAACATGTTAAAATCAGTAGAAAACAACATTTCAAGGATCAAATTCTTGTTCCAACTTTTCATCAAACACTTTATGATCATGGATCCAATTGAGCATGAAAATTCCATCAAATTATGAGAAAATAGCACTAATGGAATCATAAAACAATGCTCAATGAATCAAAACCAGAAATCCACAAGAGATCACATCGTGAAAGATGATGATCCAACTTACCAAATGTAGAATTAGAGAATTATCAAACAACTTCCAGAATTTGCTTCAATTCAACCACACGAATCAATTACTAAAGCTTGGATGTAGAGAATTGATGAAGAAAAAGTATTTGGATGAAGGTTTAGCTCAAAGATTAGTAAGCTTCAATGCAAAGCTTACTATCCTTTTTTGAAAGTGGAGCTTTGAGTGAATTTGGTAGATGGAGAGAATTGAGAGATTTTTTTAGCAAAATGAGTTTGGCTATCAAAAGCTTATGATTTGAATGAAATGAGGTCTCTATTTAGAGTTTAGGATTGGGATTAGTGGTAATTGATTCTTGAAGCCAAAAATTGAATTAATGATATAATTTTCAAATTATGCAGAAAAATTGGAGCAAAAAAGATGACAGTTTTGAAATTGCTGGCTTTTTTCAAAAATCACGTGTGTTTTGCTGCTATGAGTCGACACAAGAGTCGTATGCATCGACACATTCTAGTTGTATAACACAACATGAGTCGACGCAAGCTTCTATGGATCGATACAAGCTTCCTTTTCAACTCAATATAGAATCAATCAATTTGCATGAGTCGACGCAAGCTTCTATGGGTCGATACAAGCTGCTATTTCAACATAATAAAAAATCAATCAATTTGCATGAGTCGACACATAACATGTATGTGTCGACACATGCTAGTTATACAAAACGGGATGAGTCGACACAAGCCTTTATGGGTCGATGCAAGCTGTTTTTGTCAGCATATTACATAATTGATTGTCTTGCATGGGTTGACACATAACACGTATGTGTCGACACATACTAAATTCTTTTGATTTTTAAATGCTAAAAATACACTTTTTTCAAAGATTGTGCACAATACACTCTGTGAAATCGATTGCACTATGGGAGAAATCGATTGTACAGGAAAACAAAAATGAAATATTTTAATTATTATTATTTTTCTTTGCAAATAAAGATTTTATGGAAATAATACCGAAAAACCATATTTGTCGGATGCTTTGACTCGGTACCTACAAAACACAAATATGCAAAGGCAAAGACAAATATTTTTTGTATTTTGGTTAGAGGTTAATTATAAACGCATATACAAAATACACAACTAAAGTGCTTGGAGATTCCTCAAGAGAAAACTTAAAGATATGAGATAGAAAAAGAGGAAGAACCAACCCTAATGTGATTTTGTTATGATCAAGTTGACATGATATGATAGGGGAATCTTAGGGGAACAAATTGGGGTACAACATCTGCCCTTATTTAAGTTTCTTCTATCCGGCGGTACGAAGGTTAAAAATCGTCGTGTCGACGCGATCGAAGATACTTAAATATAAAACAAACCCTATTTTTGGCCTTAAGATGCCATGCAAATGCTTATGTATATGAATGCATATGAGCAGTACCAAAGAGACGCAAAGTATCATTGGGGATGCAACAATGATAAAGAAACAAAGGAGCAACCCCACCAGGAAAATAAATCACTGGTGGACCCAAAGAACTGAATCAGAGATGATAGTAGGATGGTCAAAGGACACACCAACTTCTACTGAAGGCAAAGCTACCAACGTCCACTGAAGGCAGAGAGGAAGATATCAAACATCGAAGTTCACTGCCGATGGTCTACCAAATTTCACTGAAGGTAGAGAGAAAATATATCATATCACCACCGTTCACTGAGGATGAACTATCAACATTCACTGAAGATAGAAAAAAGATAATAAACACCGACGTTCACTGTCGATGGCCAACCAACTTTCACTGAAGGTAGAGAGAAAATATATCATATCACTGCCATTCACTGACGATGAACTATCAACGTTCACTGAAGATAGAAAAAAGATAATAAACACCGACGTTCACTATCGATGGTTTACCAACTTTCACTGAAGGTAGAGAGAAAATATATCATATCAATGCCGTTCACTGACGATGAACTACCAACGTTCAATGAGGGTAGAAAAAGATAATAAACACCAACGTTCACTGTCGATGGTCTACCAACTTTCACTGAAGGTAGAAAGAGAATATATCATATCACCGCCGTTCACTGACGATGAACTACCAACATTCACTGAAGATAGCAAAAAGATAATAAACACCAACGTTCACTGTCGATGTCCTACCAACTTTCACTGAAGGTAGAGAGAGAATATATCATAGTTTTCCCCAAAATTCGGGCGTTTCACCTAGAACGGGTCTCAACTTCTTCTTTAACCAAGGCAATCCGCCTGGAAAGGATCAAACATAAGCTGTCCTAAATAAAGAGACTTGCTATTTATGGTCACGGAGGATTGCAAAAAGAAACGACTTTCTGGGGATAGAAATATGGCTTCCTGGGGAAAGAGGTATGGCTTACTGGGGAGATGCCATGATATTCCTGTAGAGGAGATAAAGTCTTCTCGTGCAAAATAAATGCACAAACTAAAACTCAAAGTTTTCAGAAATCCAAAGTAAATAATATTATCATGTAACCACAAATCCAAACCAGAAATAAACTGGAGCCAGACAGTCAACGAAGATACATCCTTTGAGAAATAAACTCAAGAGGGAGAACCGAATCCATCTAAGCAAGGAGCGTTGCAGAAAGGCCAGAGCAAAATGTTAATGAACAATGATTTGTCAATTTTAGCCATGCATGATGTATGTATGAATGTATGAGTGCTATCGTGCGCATGCTGGCAACACAAATACATAATCAGTAGGAACAAACAAACAAAACCTCCTCAGGTACTAACAACAATTGGCTAAACTTCAACCAGAATGATCATTCCAAGAAAGGTAAAGGCCAACTGCGAAAACCAAACCTACTGCCTGCCTTTAACTTTACTAAGGAGAAACATAATTCAGAGGTAGAAAAATCAAACAGATATCGGGATAGAACATCCTTCTTCCGGCTTCAATGGAGAAACCAGTTTTTCCGAAAGTAACATGCCTACTGGAGATTGCAAGACCAGCCTCAAATAAAGCAGACTGACGCCAAAACAATCAAGATTCAATGGGGAATTCAAGCCTACCTCCCTGGAGAAAATTGCGGATTGAAACTTTACATCATGAAAACTTATTCCAACAAAATATGCCCTGGGATAGCCTTCCTGGGGAATCAAGAAGTCAACATTATAAAAAGAGGTCAAACCCATGGGGATTTTAAATCAAACCCAACACTTGGTGGGTGAAAACCCAAAGGGTTGATAACTGTCTCGACACTTATTAGAAAATATACCGCCCTGGTCTAGTTTCCCGGGAAATAAATACCAACAATAATGCCAATACTACAGAAAGAGCGACATCTCAGCACACCAAGGGAATAAAACCTTTCATCGTATGAGGGAATACTTTGTTGGGGAATCTGGGACAGAGGCTTCTGACCATGCAACCCCAAAATCAAAAGTGAACCAAGACTTGACTGGGGATAATGGGATCACAAACGCAATACTGCACCTTACACCAATTGGTATCGTCTTTAACTACTTGAGAAACAATACAAAGATCATGCACATACCAGCAAAATGACCTGAGAGAACCTTCATGAGGGAAATAAAACTTCTCAAAACAATTGGAGTTTGTTCATTCTTGGGATCACCATTTTTGTTGTCATTGTTTCATCACAAATCTCAAAGTAAAAGTAAATTGTAAAAATCTCTTTTTTTTAAAAAAAATCAATTTTGTTTTTTAATCTTTTTGCTTTGTAAGTTATTATCAGTAATAATTGGATTCTTTGTAAGCTAAATAAAATAAGAACACAAAGAATTGGGTAAAAGCTCGAATTTCATTAATAGAGTGGTAGTCTGCGAATGGCAAGACTCCATGGATGATTACAAAGTTTGGGAAATGGTAATACATAATGGAAAAGATACATTGAGATACAATGACCACTATCCCCCTAGCAACTTTTAAAATCCTGAGAAACAGCTTTTGTTGAAGTATGGTGAGGATCCGAGAAGATTGTTGCTTCAACGATCAAGTCTTGTCTGACATAGTTACTTGCCAAGAAAATCCATAACTTTTGCCTAAGCTGCCCTTGCGGGTTTTCAACTTAGCGGGAAATTTATTCTGTTTATGTCTCTAATTTTTTCCTAGGCCGCCCTTTCGGATTTTCGGCCTACCGAGACGCTCCTTTTTTCCTAAGCCTCCCTTTCGGGTTTTCAACTTAGTGAACGGTTCTTTTATTTCTTTAGGAAAAGTATTTCTTGACTACGTCAGCATTCATGGGACGTGGGAACTCCTCGCCATCCATAGTTTCAAGAATTAATGCACCACTAGAGAAGGCTTTCTTGACAACATACAAGCCTTCAAAATTAGGAGTCCACTTTCCCCTAGAATCAGTGTTGAAAGACATGATCTTCCTGAGCACGAGGTCGCCTTCTTTGAATTCACGAGGTTTGACCTTTTTATCAAAAGCTTTCTTCATTATTTTCTGATATAACCGTCCATGACACACAACTACCATTCTCTTTTCCTCAATCAAATTCAATTGGTCAAACCTGTTCTGGACCCATTTAGCCTCTGTCAATTTGGTTTCCATTATCACACGCAACGAGGGAATCTCTACCTCGACAGGGAGTACAACTTCCATTCCATACACCAGGGAGAACGAAGTTGCTCCAGTTGAAGTGCGAACAAATTTTCGATATCCATGCAGAGCAAAAGGGAGCGTTTCATGCCAATCCTTATAAGTAAAAACCATTTTCTAGATAATTCTCTTGATATTCTTATTAGCAGCTTCAACAACCCCATTCATCTTTGGCCTGTATGGAGACGAATTGTGATGGAAAATCTTGAATTCTTCACACAGTTCTGTCATCATCTTGTTGTTCAAATTCGAGTCATTGTTAGTGATGATTCAGCTCGGTACACCATACCGGCATATAATATTATTTCTGATGAAACACACAACCACCTGTTTGGTAACTTTGGCATAAGAAACAGCCTCTACCCATTTGGTGAAGTAGTCAATTGCTACCAAGATAAAACAGTGTTTGTTTGAAGCTTTGGGTTTTATCATCCCGATCATGTCAATACCCCACATAGAGAAAGTCCATGGGGGAGGAAATAACATTGAGAAGTGTCGGAGGCACATAGACCCTATATGCATAGATCTGGCATTTATGGCACTTCTTTGCAAATTTGTAACAATCAGACTCCATTGTTAGCCAATAATAACTTGCCCTTAGCATCTTTTTAGCCATCGAATGTCCATTAGCATGAGTGCCAAATGAACCTTCATGAATCTCATGCATTAACATGTCTGCTTCATGTCTATCTACACATCTGAGCAAGACCATGTCATAATTTCTCTTGTATAACACATTTTCACTGAGGAAGAAACTGTCTGCCAATCTTCTCAATATCTTTCTATCTTTCTTCGACGCACCAATCGGGTATTCCTGAGTCTGAAGAAAATGTTTGATATCATAATACCAAGGTTTTTCATCTGCTACCTCCTATGTCGTAAACACAAGAGCGGGCCTATCCAGCCGTCGAACTGTAATTTAGGGTATATCATTCCAAGTATTCACTTGGTACATGGAAGCCAGAGTTGCCAGAGCGTCCGCCATTTGATTTTCATCTCTAGGGATGTGATGGAATTCAACAATATTGAAGAAGGGTAATAATCTTCTAGCATAATCTTTGTAAGGGATCAATCCAGGGTGATGAGTTTCCCATTCTCCTTTAATCTGATTTATTACCAAAGCTGAATCACCATACACATCTAGAATTTTGATTCTGAGATCAATAGCTTCCTCAAGACCCATGATGCAAACCTCATATTCTGCCATATTATTAGTGCAATCAAATGTTAACCTTGCAGTAAAAGGAATGTGCGATCCATGAGGAGTGACAATCACATCACTAATTCCTTTACCATAAGCATTCACAGCTCCATCAAATATCATACTCCAACGAGATTCAGGGTCAGGGCCTTCCTCAGGCAATGGTTCATCGCAATCTTTCACATTCAGGAACATCACATCCTCATCGGGGAATTCATATTCTGCAGACTGATGATCTTCCACCAGTTGGTGAGTAAGGTAATCTGCCAACACACTACTTTTAATAGCCTTTTGAGTGCGGTACTCGATATCATATTCAGATAACAACATCTGCCAGCGGGCAATTCTCTCGGTAAGAGGAGGCTTTTCAAAAATGTACTTGATTGGATCCATTTTGGAGATCAACCAAGTGGTATGATTCAGCATATACTGCCGCAAACGCTTTGCCGCCCAGGCCAAAGCACAACATGTCTTTTCCAGCATGGAATACCGCGACTCACAATCAGTGAATTTTTTGCTGAGATAATAAATGGCGAACTCCTTCTTCTCTGTTTCGTCCTGTTGTCCCAGAATACAACCCAATGATTTATCTAATACTGTTAGATATATAATCAACGGTCTTCCTTCTACGAGAGGGAGCAAGATAGGAGGTTCAAGCAGATATTCTTTAATATTATCAAATGCCCTTTGGCAGTTGTGATCGGTGGAAATAGAACTGACTGTTTTGAAATGCTGGTTCGCGAAATGTCGCGGTAAGCAAGAGTCGCCACCGTCTTTTATTTTCTCCAACAAGGAAAGGACAAAAGCACATCAAAATTCCTTTTCGAGATGTTTCTCGGTTCGAGAGGTAGATTATAGAAAGGGAAGGTGTTAGCACCCTTTCTATCCGTGGCTATCCACAGGCTCTTAGGTACTTGCTCACTATGTTTTCAAAAATGTTTTGTTTTTCTTGTGTTTGTGGGTTTTGAAAAAGTTTGTTTGAAAACTTCGTTTTAACTCTTGTATCTGTCCTCAAGAGTGTATGAAGTGTTTGTTTGAAAACTTTGTTTGAAAAGTGTAATTGCGAAGAGTATTTTTATTTTGAAAGAGCAAGTACCTGAGAACCTCTACCTACTCAAAAGAAATTAAGCTGTGTAAATGTCCTTTAGACAGTACTATCCCACTATTGAGAAGTAGGTAGCACCGTCGTTGGAGTTTCAGGTCAATTCAATTATAGGGACATGTGGTCACCAAAGCAATAGTAGGACGCCTTAGCGGTAACCCTAATGTCTTAGATCATTTTATCCGAGGCAACCGTTTCGAGGCAACTTGGATCTTTAGACAGGAGGGCGACCTCTATAACACCCTATACTCAATGACCACGTCGAGGCAACCAAGTGAGGCGTACCTTAAGAGTGGCATGTGCACGTGTGTCAGGATTCAGTTAAGTTATCTTTACACATGTTTATGGTGAGCTACATTTTGATTTTAATTTCAGAGAAGTCTTGTCATGCATAGCCTAGTTAGCATACATCTAGCAGTTAATAGTTGCGGACAATAAATTGCGGAAAGTAAAGCTACGCTATTACAAGGCGTCGGGTATTTACATCGCCAAAAACAAACCCTTGGAAAAGTAAATTGCGGGAAATTAAAGAAAGCGATAAAAAGGGTCCTAATTAACGCTATTACATCCTCGGAGCAATTACATAAATATGATCAAAAATAATATGCGCGAGAAAGAATTGAATCGGAGAAGTTCTAGGGTTTTGACCCTTTTTGAGAAAAAAAGAAGTTTGCTATTATTTCGCAATTAGTTAAATTAAACCTAAAACTAATTAATTAATAAAAGATATTTTTGAGTTTTTTATGTTTTAATGAAATAAATAAAAAAAAAAGTCAAAGGTTAGTAAAAACCCTAATTCTAATTTATTTTATTTGTTGTAAAAGAAAATTAAAATTAAACCTAATTAAACTAAATTAATTTATGTTAGTGTTTATTTACAAAAATAACTAATTAAATTTAATCAATAAAAATGTTATTATTTTTTATGTTTTCTGGATTTATTATGGAAAATAATAATTATTTAGTTAATAGTTAATTAAGAATTAAATTTAAATAAGTAAAATAAAAAATAATAAAAGAAAAATAAAGAGGCAAACTCAAGGGGTTTGGGCCAGTTTTGGAGGTGCATTTGTCAATTTTGTGGCCCATTAAGCTGTTCAGCCACGTTGACTTTAGCAATTCCCTGTATGCTCATTGATTGAGGTGTATGGTAGTCATCATCTTTGACCACTGGATCCAGGCTTGGAGACACGTGGCGCCTGGAAATTTGAAGCGCATCGTAGAACCTCTTTTGAAACCTGCATGGGATTATGTGAAAGAAAATAATAACAAGAATTTTGGGGGACCTGGGATTCGAACCCAGGTCCCAACGCTCACATGCCCATGCCTTAACCACTCCAACCACCTGCACGCTTTTGATAATATAATAACAAGTAATCATTATATTAAGAATTTAGTCCATATGCTGTAAAACATAAAAAAACGCGCATGTTTTTGAACTGGCCAACCATATACTAACACATCATCATCTTCTTCATGTTTCCTGCAAAAACAAACATTAGATAGCGGGGGTTTTTAACCCCCACAATATGCTTGCACGAAAAATAGCGATTAAAGCTATGGTACACATAAATGTTTCGCGAGGGTTTGGTTTTGTTCGTCTTGTTCTGACGAATTCAGTCATGGGTCTCACAAGTCTCAATTTTTTCTGGTTTAGGAATCCCTAATTTCAAAGCTTATGAACCCTAAAACTTGTTCATGGCATCTTTGGATTTATGGCGTTTCAGTTCAATTAAACTATATCATTAGCTTTGTACAGTCCCTGGCAACACAAAACAGTCATGAAAACATATTAAAGATGCATGAATCCCGATATACGATTGGGAATAAAAACTGCAAACCGTGACTCTGTTCCCAGTGATTTCTTGAGCTTTGAAGCTAGAATTTGATTGTAACACGTTCTGGGAACCTCCTGCAGTGTATTAGAATCAACAAAAGCCTTTGAATCGTTCTAGAATGCCAATGTCAGTTTTGAGTTTTCTTGGAAAATTTTCAATATGCAATATGCTTTTCTGCAGCTTTCTTTTACGTGTCTTGCATCAGGGTTTACTTGAATATATATAGAGGAATGGAATTAGGTCAAAATCTTGAGCAAAAATCCATGGAATTGATGATTGAATATTTGATTGAAAATCAAATCTTTTTGCATTTTCATGATTGAACAAAGTTGCCAATTTTGGAGATTTTGCATCTTTGATTTGTACACGAAATTGCCAGCATATCTTGACCATATTTGCTTCACAAATTGATTGAAAAAATCAAATCTTGTATTTTCCTACAATTTAAATTAATTAAATGAATTAATATTAATTAAAAATCCAATTAATTAATAAAAAATAAGAAAATAAATTCAATTAAGCTTGATGGGTCGTGCATAGGCCATGGATGAAGTTTCAACAAGAAATTTGAGGCCCATTAGCAAAAATAAGGTGTTTTGAGCAAAGTTGACTTTTGCAAATTCCTAAAAATTTCCCAACTTCTCCAATGCATATCTTGCTCAATTTTGATCATATGAACATGTTCTTGGACATTTTGGAAAGGTCTTGAAGTCCTCTAACCAATTACTTTGGTCCCATGTCATTTGGATTTACCAATCTCAAGTTATGGCCTTTGACTTAAAGTGCATTTTTGTTGACTTTTGAATTTGACCTATAATGTAGAAATTGATAACTTTTTGTGAGAGCATTTCTTGGACTTGGAGTGTGAAGATGGATTGTAGGAAATTGCATCTCCTTCAAAATGAGCATTGGATGGTATTTTTCTGATGAACCATGAAAAAGTTATGCCCTGGTCAAGATACAGTTGACTTTTCTACTGTCCAAAAATAGTAACTTTTGCATCTTGATGATTTTTGAGCTATCCTTGTGGAATCATGATCAAGACTTGATAAAATGATGACTGTGGGCTCAAAATAAGATGTTGACCAAAAATTCTGACTTTTGACTGCAAAATGACCATTTTGCCCTTGTAGTTGACTGTGGGTCAAATGAGGCTTTTGACTGTGCAACTTGGCACTGTGAGTCTTGAAACTTGGCATGTAGGTGCTTGAGAATGCATATAGGCCTATGAGACTTGATTGAGCCATTGAAAACCTCCAATTCCTTGAAAGAACCAAAACCCTAATTTCAGCTGTCTTAGGAGATGGTTTGACTGTGCAATCCTTGAGAAATCTTGAACAATTTGAAGATCATTCTTGACAAATCTTGAGGAATATGGGAGGGAAAATTTTGGGGTACAACAGTTGCCCCTGTTCAATCTTCTTAAACCTGAGGATGTAGATTGGCTTGCGTGCCTTTCGTGATCCGAAGGTGGAAGATGATTGAACACTAAAGTGCCCAGAAATTTGCACTCACATAGTGTAGTATCAACAATGTGATGTTGGGAATGGGCTTACAGATGCCATTTGGAAAGATGATGGATAGGAGGATGGGCTTATAGATGCCATCTGGAGATTATTGGTAGAAGGATGGGCTTATAGATGCCATCTGGAGATGTGACAGAATCTTGTCGGGGATGGGCTTATAGATGCCATATGGAGATTGTTTGTTGAGTCATAACCTGGTAGGTTGAAAGAAGGAACCTGTGTAGGACTGCCTGATGATGAGTCCGTGTAGAACTGCATCTTGGAAGAGAAGGAACCGGTGTAGGGTTGCTTCATGATGGTCAAGTAGATAGTTGTCCTGTCTGGTTTCAGGTATTAATCTACAATCAATCGTCCACAGATATTTCCTGGCTAGTTATATGTGTTGATCCGGAACTTAAGAGAGGTGGGTCAAGGAGATAGTTTTCCTGGCTGGTTTCAGGTATTAATCTCTGACTTGAGAAAGAAAGATAGTCTTCCTGGATTGTTACAGGTATTGATCTTCAGTCTCTTCAATGTAGATAACTTTCTTGTCTGGTTTCAGGTATAGATCTACAATCAGCTCATATAGGTGGTTTTCCTGTCTAGTTTCAGGTGTTAACCTATAATCGGTCGTCCACAGATATTTCCTGGCTAGTTACAGGGGTTGATCCGGAACTTAAGAAAGGTTGGTCGAGGAGATGGTTTTCCTGTCTGGTTTCAGGTATTAATCTCTGACTGGAGAAAGAAAGATAGTTTCCTGGCCTGTTACAGGTGTTGATCTTCAATCTCTTCATGTAGATAACTTTCCCGGCTAGTTACTGGTATAGATCTACAATCAGTCGTTCACAGATATTTCCTGACTAGTTACAGGTGTTGATCTGGAACTGCAAAAGTTGATGGTAATCATCTTTTGATTGACCTTTTCCTGAAAAGGCAAAGCATTAGTTGTATGCAATGTCATGATGTATGAAATGCATGATGTTCTCAAAATGAGATCGTATGATATGATACGTATATGCATGTATCATGATGTATGAAAATGTGATGTGTTAGCTGGGGAAAATAAATCTCGGATAACTGCTGGAGAATGATGTTGAATTCTTTGTTTCCGCTGGGGATGATGAACGAAGATGATTGCACGAATAAACCTGTAGGAGAGGATGACTCCGTTGGGGGAATAAACTTGATGAAGGGATTACTCTGCGGGGAGTTACTCTGTGGGAAATAGATGCTTCGCTGAGATTTTAACGATAACTCCGCTGGGGATTCCGTTGATAAGCTCTGTTGGGGGATTTTTGATGAACTCCGCTGAGGATAGAAAGAACTTCGCTGGGGACGATCTTTCCGTTGCAATTTGCTGAGGATAACCCAGTTAGACTCTGGTGGGGCCAACCTTCTGAATACGGCTGGGGAGATGCATTTGTACTCTGCAGGGGACAAGCTTCCAGAATCTACTAGGGAGATGATTCAACTCTGGCGGGGAAGCTTTTCAGACTGCACTGGGAAATGGCTCCACTGGGGGTATCTTGTATTCCGCCGGGGAACAATCTTATATTTCGTTGAGGAATATTAAGACTGCCGGGGATGCTTGCTGAGGAATATCTGTGTACTCTGCTAGGGAATCTTAAGATCTACTGGGGATATCCAACTCCTTTTTAGGGCTGACAGTAAACTAACTCTGCTTGGGGGAGAGTATTGCTGACTTGCTGGGGATACTGTGCCTTTTTTAGGGCTGATGGGGGGCCAACTCTGCTTGGGGAGAGTATTGCTGAATTTGGTCTCACTCTGCGGGGAGTGAAGGTATCTTGGTCATATTCTTCAGCTGAACTTACCTTGGTACCTTGGTGGACAGAGCAACTAGATCGTTTAGCCAATTCTTATTGCCCCTTGTTTCTGATGTCACCCGTAATTAGTCCTTTGTTTCGCATGCAAATATTTGTGATCAGCAATTAATGTCAAATGCATATATCAAAAATGAACATTGGACGTTCTTTGCAAAACAAAACAGATAAAGGAAAAACAATTTCCAATTTGTCTGAAAAATGAGCTTGTATTGATTTTTAATTTTGCCTGTAAATAGGCGTTTTTTGTGTACAAGAGGATGACGTCCTAATAAGAGAATGCCGCCGAACAAAATAGAGTTTATACAATTTGTGAAAAGAAAACAAAACAGCTATGTGAAAAATCCCACTGGGTTCCAACTCTGCTATCGCCTTTATGTCTTCAAGCGTCTCATCACTTTGCTGCTTAGTTGATGAGGAATCTGATTGATTGGTGCCGTCCGAGCCTGATGGTCGATACCGAAGTCTGGATGCAGGGTGATCCAATGAGACATAGTGTTACGCTTATCTCTATCTTTTGCCTGGACCGCCCTTTCGGGTTTTCAGTCCATCGGGATACCCATTTTTGCCCAAGCCGCCTTTTCAGGTTTTCGACTTGCCGGGTGTACAAATTTTTTTTATTTTTTTTATTTTTCATCCCTTATTTTTGCCCGAACCCTTTTGGTTCTCCGGGAAGCCCTTATTTTTGCCTAGGCCAGTCAACCTAGCGGGTCTTTAGTCACGCGTAGTATCTTTTTACTATGTCTGCATTGGCGGGGTGAGGAAGGTCGTCACCATCCATGGTGGTTAGAATCATTGCTCCTCCTGAGAAGATGTTCTTAACCACAAATGGCCCTTCGTACGTGGGGGTCCATTTTCCCCTGGGATCACCTTGAGATAGAATGATGCGCTTGATTACCAGGTCCCCAACTTGATACTCTTATCGTCTGACTTTCTTGTTAAATGCCTTGATCATCCGTTTTTGGTACGTCTGACCATGACAAATAGCAGTGAGTCTCTTTTCGTTGATTAGGTTTAGTTGATCAAGCCGAGTCTGGATCCAGTCATCTTCGCTCAAACCTGCATCCTTCATTATCCGGAGAGAGGGTATCTGAACTTCGATGGGCAAGACTGCCTCCATGCCGTATACCAAGGAAAAGGGTGTTGCCCCTGTTGACGTCCGTGCTGAGGTACGGTACCCATGAAGAGCAAATGGTAACATTTCGTGCCAATCTTTGTAGGTCACTGTCATCTTCTGCACAATCTTCTTGATGTTTTTATTAGCTGCTTCTACAGCCCCATTCATCTTTGGCCGGTAGGGAGAAGAGTTGTGGTGCTGTATCTTGAATTGCTCGCAGAGCTCAGTGATCATCTTGTTGTTAAGATTGGTACCATTATCCGTAATGATCCTCTCAGGTACACCGTATCGACAGATCAGGTTATGCCGAATGAACCGTGCCACTACTTTCTTGGTTACGGTGGCAAAGGAAGCTGCTTCCACCCACTTCGTAAAGTAATCAATTGCTACCAGGATGAAGCGATGTCCGTTGGATGCCGTAGGTCTGATTTTGCCAATCATATCAATGCCCCACATGGCAAAAGGCCAAGGTGCTGTCAAGACGTTCAAAGGAACTGGAGGAATGTGCACCTTATCAGCATAGATCTGGCACTTATGACACGTCCGAGAATGTTGGTAACAGTCAGCTTCCATTGTGGACCAGTAATATCCTTCCCGAAGGATTTTCTTTGCCATGGTATGTCCACTGGAATGCGTTCCGAAGGTGCCTTCATGCAGCTCTGCCATGATCCTTTCTGCTTCAGTCTTATCCACACAACGCAGTAAGGTTGAATCATGGTTTCGTTTGTAAAGGATGTCATTGCTGAGGAAGAACTTTGCCGCGAACCTTCTCAGAAACTTCTTGTCATTGACGGATGCGCCCTCGGGGTATTCTTGAGCTTCAAGGTACCTCTTCACTTCATGATACCGAGGTTTTTCTGTTACTTCTTCGGTCTCAAGATCACAACAATGTGCGGGTTCGTCCAATTTCCAAATAATGATCCGGGGAGCCTCATTGTCCCACTTGACTTTGAACATAGAAGACATTGTAGCTAACGCGTCCGCCAACTGATTTTCTTCTCTTGGGAAGTGTTCAAAGGTTATCTCCTCGAAATGGGGAAGCAACATCAATACATACTCCTTGTAAGGAATAAGATTTGGGTGTTTCATATCCCACTCGCCTTTGATGTGACTGATCACGAGAGCGGAATCTCCGAAGACACTCAGAAACTTGATCCTTAGGTCAATTGCAGCTCGAAGACCCATAATGCATGCTTCATACTCCGCCATGTTGTTGGTGCAGTTGAAACATAGTCGAGCGGTAAGTGGAGTATGAGAGCCTTTAGGAGATATGATCACAACGCCAATGCCATTACCCAAAGCGTTTGAGGCTCCGTCAAAGTGCATAGACCATCAGGATCCTTCCTCAGGTCCTTCATCCGGTCCAGGTATTTCACAATCAGTCACTACCATGATATTCTTGTCTGGAAATTCAAAGTTCATAGATTGGTAGTCCTCCACTGCCTGATGTGCCAAATGGTCTGCCAACACACTTCCCTTGATTGCTTTTTGAGTCGTGTACTGGATATCATATTCAGTCAAGATCATCTGCCATCTTGCTATTCTTCCAGACAAGGCAGGCTTTTCGAAGATATACTTGATTGGATCCATTTTTGAGATCAACAGAGTAGTGTGAGTCAACATATATTGTCTCAACCGACGAGCAGCCCATACCAAAGCGCATCAAGTTTTCTCGAGCAGTGAGTATCGGGTCTCACATTCGGTAAACTTTTTGCTAAGGTAATAAATGGCGTGCTCTTTTCGGCCAGACTCGTCATGCTGCCCCAGCACATACCCCATTGAGTTGTCCAGTACTGTCAAGTATAAGATTAGAGGTCTCCCTTCAACTGGTGGCATAAGAATAGGTGGTTCTTGGAGATACTTTTTAATTCTTTCGAAAGCGGCCTGACATTCATCGTTCCAACGTACTACTTGATCTTTCTTCAGTAGCTTGAAGATTGGTTCACAAGTAGCAGTTAGGTGCGAGATGAATCAGGCAATGTAGTTCAGCCGTCTTAGAAAGCCTCTGACTTCCTTCTCTGTCTTGGGAACTGGCATCTCTTGTATGGCTTTCACTTTGGCAGGGTCCACTTGAATACCTTTGTCGCTTACGACGAAGCCTAGCAATTTTCCCGATCTCACTTCGAAGGTGCACTTGTTCGGGTTTAACCTCAGCTTGTACAACTTCAACCGGTCAAACAGCTTCTGTAGATGGTCAAGGTGTTCTTCCTCAGTTTGGGACCTTGCAATCATATCATCGACGTATACTTCAATCTCATGATGGATCATGTCATGAAACAAAGCAACCATGGGACGTGGGTAGGTTGCCCCAACATTTTTCAACCCGAAAGGCATGACCTTGTAGCAAAAGGTGCCCCACTGAGTAACAAAAGTGGTCTTCTCCATGTCTTCAGGAGCCATCTTGATTTGATTATAACCGGAGAAACCGTCCATGAAGGAGAATACCTTATGCTGAGCAGTGTTGTCAACCAGAACGTCGATGTGAGGCAGCGGGAAGTCATCCTTAGGACTCGCCCTGTTCAAATCCCTGTAGTCAACACAAATTCTGACTTTACCATCTTTCTTCGGCACTGGAACCACATTGGCAACCCACTGAGGGTAAGAAGTTACTGCTAGAAAACCGGCGTCAAATTGTTTCATAACCTCAGCTTTGATTTTCTCGGACATCTCTGGACGCATACGACGAACCTTCTGTTTTACCGGAGGGCATTCTTCCTTAGTGGGCAGGTGATGAACCACAATGTCGGTATCCAACCCAGGCATATCTTCATAAGACCAGGCAAAGATTTCCATGTAGTCATGCAACATCTGAATCAACCGTTGTTTCACACTGAGCTCCAGATTGGCACCAATCTTGACTTCCTTTCTGTCTGTCTCAGTACCCAGATTTACCGTTTCCACTAGCTCTTCATGTGGCTGAATGGCCCTCTCTTCCTGGAGTAGCAGTCTTGCAAGCTCACCAGGCACTTCACAATCATCTTCACCTTCGTCTTCGGCTAAGTTGATCGGATTTTCGAAGTCATAATTGGCAGTAGCAAAGTCATTACCAGTGAGATCCAGAGTGGAATGGGACCTGTATATGTGAGTGTGTGTAAATAACTGTTTTGCAATATATAATAAATAAAGACAAGGAGCGCAAGATTTGAAATGCAAAAAACGTCCAATGCTTTTATTAATGATATATGAAAATGACACACAAAAGCCCTCACAAATGAAGCCACGGTGCCCCGGGTAAGACACCGGGCCATAAAGTTTCATAATATTGTTTGTTACAAATTCAAAACAAAGGAGTTCATTACTGAGTCACAAAAGTAATAGGGACGAAGTCTTTCGCTGTCCAGTTGTTTGGTGCACCGTTGGTCGTAGGGTAGATCCAGCTGTCGAATTCAGATTCCTCTACGTCGTCTTCAATGGCATTTACTCCCGAGTTGCTGATGAACACATGAGGTCTTCCAATCCTTGCCCTACGAACAGCCTTCTGAGCTTCTGCAGTGAAACCCAAACCAAACTTGTCAGTCTTCTGAGTGAAATCAGGAAGTCGGCCCCAGTTTGCACACCCACCCTTCTCAATAACAGCCTGGGCATCCTTTAAGGAAGCCATCTTCAAAGGAGAATCTTCAATCACAGTTTCAGCTGATGCAAGTGTCTGAGGGACCTCTTCAAAGTGCTGGAATGGAGTCTCAATGAATTCCCCATCCATCTCTATGTACCGGAACGAGTTAAGGTGGCTGACCATGTATTCTTCCTCCCCCTGAACTGTCACAATCTTCCCCTTGACCGGGTATTTCAGCTTCTGATGTAGTGTGGAGGTCACAGCTCTAGCCTTATGGATCCAGGGACGACCCAACAAACAAGAATAGGACGGTCGGATGTCCATCACATAGAATGTAGAGTCAAAGACCTGAGAACCAACCCTGATTGGAATATCAACCTCACCATGTACCATCCTTTTAGACCCATCAAAGGCCCGGACAACAATGTTACTAGGCTTCAGCTCCAAAACCTCGCAATCCAACCCGTCTAGAGCTTTCTTGGGCAAGACGTTCAATGAGGACCCATTGTCAACCAACACATGTGCAAGAGTAGTTCCCCTGCATTCAATGGAGACATGCAGGGCGTCGTTATGGTTCTTCCCTTTAGCAGTCAGATCAACGTCGGAGAAACCCAAGCCATTATCAGCAGTTAAGTTGGCCACACAGTCGGTAAACTGATCAGCTGACGTCTCTTGTGGCATGTGGGCCGTCTTCAGGAAGGTAATCAAAGCCTTGGCATGGGCCTCTGAACACAACAACAGTGATAGCATAGAAATTTTAGATGGGGTGTGCCCCAGCTGCTCAACTACATTAAAATCACTCTTCTTGATAATCTTAAGAATCTCTTCCATCTCCTGTTTGGAAGCTTCAACATTGGTGGTCTTTGGCGCCTCCGTCCGGGCAGGCATATCAGTAGCGATCCCTTTGCCCCGAGCGTCAGATGACTCGGCAGCAGGGGTAGAAATAAGAACTTGGTCTGGAAGGGAAATAGGCACACTTGCAGGTGTGATGACAATAGGTCTCTGGATTGTTGGAGGCGCAATATCTGGTGAGAAAAGCCTACCACTGTGAGTGACTTTAGCAGGCCCGGTGATGTTGCTGACGCCAGTACTAGTATCAAACTCTTGTTTAACTCCAAGCACATAAACATCTTCCCCATAGTGCCAAGGGACAGCTTTGTCAGATGTATAGGGGATGGGCCCCGGAACAGTGATGATTATAGGAGCAATCTTCTGAGCAGGCATAATTTTGACAGGCTTCCTCGGGGGAGCCTTGGGAGAATTGTTGAAAATAGTAACAATGGACACTTCTTCAGTAGGGGTAGCAGGAACAACAATCTTCTCGAACATGATTTCTTTATTATCCATCAGGTTTTGGATACCTGATTTCAAAGATGGGCAACCAGCAGGTGAAACGGAACACAAATGGCAACCTTCACTACATCCCGGAAATAAACCGGCTAGCAACAGGTTCCTCTTGACAGTCAACAACGGAGTAACAATATCATCCACAGAGGCTACATATAGGTCTTCCTCTACAACATTCACTCCATGCTTGGGCATGGGAGAACTCACAACATTGGGCCTTTCGGGTGCCTCGAACTCTATCTCTTTAGCATCAATTAGGTCCTGGACCTTATTCTTCAGAGCCCAACAATCATCCGTAGTATGCCCCGGCCTGTCAGAATGATAAGCGCAGCGGGCGTTAGGATTGTACTTTGGGGATGTTGTGTTTACAACCTTCTGAGCTTCTTTTATAGTTACCAGATTGGTTGTCAGTATCTGCGACAATATCTGGGACAAGGTCATGCTGAGCCGAGTGAACTGCCTTCGGGGTCTCTCACCCCTTTGCTGGTTGTAATGCTGAGGAGCAGCAGCAGGCTTTGAAATAACCACCGCGTTGACAGCTTGGCGGCGTTCCGGTCTATTCTGTCTCCTTGAACCATAGACAGCACTAGATTCTTTCTTGAAGGGTTTCTTCTCAGTGCTCGAGGAGGCACCTTTCTGTATCTTCCCAGACTTGATACCAGCTTCAATTCTCTCACCAGTCAAGATAAGGTCTATAAACCCGGCAGAAGAATTTCCAATCAAATGGTTGAAGAACGGACCAGACAGGGTCCCCAAGAACATATCCACAAGTTCACGGTCAGTCAGAGGTGGCCGCATCCTTCCAGCAAGGTCTCTCCACTTTTGAGCATATTCCTTAAATCCTTCACCCGTCCCTAGTGACATAACCTGGAGTTGGGTACGCGTAGGAGCGAGGTCGGAATTATACTGATACTGCTTATAGAACGCAGTAGCCAAATCCTCCCAGTTATGAATACTGGCTCCATCCAGCTGATAGAACCATTCGAGTTGAGTCCCTGAAAGACTATCCTGGAAGAAATGGATCCACAAATTCTTGTCAGTGGTGTAAGGTTGGATATTTCTTACATACGACCAGAGGTGCAGCTTAGGACAGGAAGCTCCGTCGTATTTGGCAAAAGCAGGTGCCTTGAACTTATGTGGAATCACCACCCCATAGGATAAGCCTAGGTCTCCAAAGTCCAACCCGGGCACATTCTGAATCTCCATAGCACTTAAGCGGTCCTCCAGCTATTTGTACCTGTCCTCAGCAGGAGGGTATTGTTCATCATTATAATCCGTCTCGTTGTCAGAGACCACGGGACTAGGAACCCTTCTCTCTTGGGGACTGTCTTTCCCTACAGAGGAAGTAGTCAGATCAACCTCATTTTGTAGTCCATTCCCAAAACTGCGTCCAGTGTTGAACAAGACGGTCCTCTTCTTCTTCTTCTTCTTCTTCAGAATCAGAGTCTTCAACTCCTATTGACCCTGGGCTAAGCTCATAACCAACTCTTGGAACTGGGCGTTCTGGGCCTGGAGGGCCTTGATAGCTTGTTCAATAGTAGGTTCGGTAGACATGATGATTGCTGAAATAAACAACGAAGAAGATAAGTGACCTGTGAAAAGGGTACCTGTTATGCATATGATGAAATGAAATGCGTATGATTTATGTTTTCAAAGACAATCGGGATTCAACTTTGTAGACAAAAAGGAAACACACTTTATTAGATTCAACTTTGGAATTTAAATTGTTCAACAAATTGCCCTTAGGCGTTACAGGAATGGAAATACTGAAAAGTAAATAAAAACTGCAAAAGAAACATCCAAGGCCCGTCAGTGCTCCCATGGCCTCTTCTTCTCGGTACGGATATAGTAATTCAGGATCCGCTCGTTCTCCAGTTACTTCGTCAGCTTCTGGATCTTCTGTTCCTGTTCATTGAACCTTTCCCGATAAGAATTCCGTTCTTCCTGCAGTTGTGCCCAAGACCTTTTCAGTGTGTCAACATCAGTGGGCACATGAGGACGGAGAATAGTTGGAGGAACCCCGTCTTTGTCAGGAATTTCAAGAGTAATAGGCCTAACAGCTTCGTATGGCATACCTAACTTCTGAGCACGGATGCGGACCCATCTGAAGTAGGATTCCATTGGTAGAGAAGTTTTTGGTCCCAACTCATGTGAGTCAGCTTTGTGAATTCTGTCCCAAGGCCGGATGAATCTACGACGCAACTCGTCACTATCTACCTGAAACTCAAAACTGATGTGAGGTATCAACATCTCATGAGGCCCTGCTCTTCTGGCTCTTCCAAACTGACGGAGAGCTAAACATGGGTTATAAGAGATTCCTCCCTGGGTACCGATCAATGGAACATTAGGATATTCTCCGCAACGATCAATAACAGCCACCTCATCTAAACCTCTGAGAGTCCAAATGATGTCATTATCAGTGAGAGACATTATCCTATGAGCCCAGCCTCTTCCTTCTTTGTTCTTTAAGACGAACTTAGGGAGGTGCAAAATAAACCACCTCACCAATAAAGGAGCACAACACCACAAAGTTCCCCGTCTTCGGGCAGTACGAGCATAGAGTTGTTGCAGGACATCACCCAAGAGAGTGGGTACAAGGTTCCGAGAGATGAAGATCCTTATGGCGTTGACATTAACAAAGGTATCAGGATTCGGAAACAATACCAGACCATAGATTAAGAGAGCCAGAATGTCTTCGTACGCCCTGAAGTCCAAGTCATTCCAGAAACTATTAGCTTTGCCAATCAGAAACTTAGCCAAAAAGCCCTTAACTCCACTTCTAGTCTCCCAGTTAGCCATTACCTCTTCTTTGGTCAAGGGAAGGGCTGCAACAATCTCTTCAGGCCTAAGAGTCTTCTCCCAACCAGTGAATGGAGTCTGCTCCAAAACAGGGATACCAAGTAAATCAGAGAATTCTTCCAGGGTAGGGACCAGCTGGAAGTCTTGAAAGGTGAAGCAATGGTATAGGGGATCATAAAACTGGGCCAGGACACTCATCAATTGTTGGTCCCACTTTGAAGTGACTAAACCGAGAAGAGAACCATGCCTCTTGATGAAGGAAGTAGTGTTTGGAATCCTATCAACCAATTCTGTAAGCAAGGCAGGTGGTTGAACAAGGTTGAGCTGGATAATATTCCTTCGCATGGGCATCATGATGTCCTACGAAACAGAGCAAAGATGAAACCCTCTTGTCTTTGAAATGGGTTAGTCCTTATGCAGGATGCATGCAATGTTATGATGGTATGATGTCATGATAAGGCACACCACAAGTATTCACAAAAGGCAAACATGGTAAGGCACACAAGTCACATAAGACAGCCCTTAGAGTTCAGGCCAGCATGAAGTTTAGGTACTACCCTCTTTCAGTTTCAGTTGGTTAAGACCTATCCTAAAAATAGTAACCGGGTTCTAGAGGATCTCAATATCACTGACTACCCTCGATCGGTCATAACTCCAGCTTAGCAATCTTTTCTTGCGTCCGGAACCATCGCGAGAGTTTAGCCTAAATGAGTGTAGCATACTGCTACTGTTCTATGGCCAAGTTGGTTAATTTATGGTTCTAAGGTCAGTTGGTGCTTAATGACTCCTCAGAAGACCCATATTCTCCTCGTTCCAACACAAGGGATATCGGTACAGACCAAGGTGTCACACCAATGTAGCTACTGCTTCACCCGTGTCGGTCTACGCCGGACAGGTCCCTCACAGTTTATTGCTACTTACCTAAAGGGTATCCCCCAGATCCGGGTTGGGATCTATGAAACTCTGATGCAAGCCCACAATATTAAAGCAAACAAGGCATACAATTGAAAACATAGAATGATCTAATCCTAAGGTACACCTCACTTATTAATATTCCCCAGCAGAGTCGCTAGTTCGTTGATCGGTGGAAATAGAACTGACTGTTTTGAAATGCTGGTTCGCGAAATGTCGCGGTAAGCAAGAGTCGCCACCGTCTTTTATTTTCTCCAACAAGGAAAAGACAAAAGCACAGCAAAATTCCTTTTCGAGATGTTTCTCGGTTCGGGAGGTAGATTATAGAAAGGGAAGGTGTTAGCACCCTTTCTATCCGTGGTTATCCACAGGCTCTTAGGTACTTGCTCACTATGTTTTCAAAAATGTTTTGTTTTTCTTGTGTTTGTGGGTTTTGAAAAAGTTTGTTTGAAAACTTCGTTTTAACTCTTGTATCTGTCCTCAAGAGTGTATGAAGTGTTTGTTTGAAAACTTTGTTTGAAAAGTGTAAGTGCGAAGAGTATTTTTGTTTTGAAAGAGCAAGTACCTGAGAACCTCTACCTACTCAAAAGAAATTAAGCTGTGTAAATGTCCTTTAGACAGTACTATCCCACTATTGAGAAGTAGGTAGCACCGTCGTTGGAGTTTCAGGTCAATTCGATTATAGGGACATGTGGTCACCAAAGCAATAGTAGGACGCCTTAGCGGTAACCCTAATGTCTTAGATCATTTTATCCGAGGCAACCGTTTCGAGGCAACTTGGATCTTTAGACAGGAGGGCAACCTCTAGAACACCCTATACTCAATGACCACATCGAGGCAACCAAGTGAGGCGTACCTTAAGAGTGGCATGTGCACGTGTGTCAGGATTCAGTTAAGTTATCTTTGCACATGTTTATGGTGAGCTACATTTTGATTTTAATTTCAGAGAAGTCTTTTCATGCATAGCCTAGTTAGCATACATCTAGCAGTTAATAGTTGCAGAAAATAAATTGCGGAAAGTAAAGCTATGCAATTACAAGGCGTCGGGTATTTACATCGCCAAAAACAAACCCTTGGAAAAGTAAATTGCGGGAAATTAAAGAAAGCGATAAAAAGGGTCCTAATTAATGCTATTACATCCTCGGAGAAATTACATAAATATGATCAAAAATAATATGCGCGAGAAAGAATTAAATCAGAGAAGTTCTAGGGTTTTGACCCTTTTTGAGAAAAAAAGAAGTTTGTTATTATTTCACAATTAGTTAAATTAAACCTAAAACTAATTAATTAATAAAATATATTTTTGAGTTTTTTATGTTTTAATGAAATAAATAAAAAAAATAGTCAAAGGTTAGTAAAAACCCTAATTCTAATTTATTTTATTTGTTGTAAAAGAAAATTAAAATTAAACCTAATTAAACTAAATTAATTTATGTTAGTGTTTATTTACAAAAATAACTAATTAAATTTAATCAATAAAAATGTTATTATTTTTTATGTTTTCTGGATTTATTATGGAAAATAATAATTATTTAGTTAATAGTTAATTAAGAATTAAATTTAAATAAGTAAAATAAAAAATAATAAAAGAAAAATAAAGAGGCAAACTCAAGGGGTTTGGGCCAGTTTTGGAGGTGCATTTGTCAAATTTGTGTCCCATTAAGCTGTTCAGCCACGTTGACTTTAGCAATTCCCTGTATGCTCATTGACTGAGGTGTATGGTAGTCATCATCTTTGGCCACTGGATCCAGGCTTGGAGACACCTGGCGCCTGGAAATTTGAAGCGCATGGTAGAACCTCTTTTGAAACCTGCATGGGATTATGTGAAAGAAAATAATAACAAGAATTTTTGGGGACCTGGGATTCGAACCCAGGTCCCAACGCTCACATGCCCATGCCTTAACAACTCCAACCACCTGCACGCTTTTGATAATATAATAACAAGTAATCATTATATTAAGAATTTAGTCCATATGCTGTAAAACATAAAAAAACGCGCGTGTTTTTGAACTGGCCAACCACATACTAACACATCATCATCTTCTTCATGTTTCCTGCAAAAACAAACATTAGATAGCGGGGGTTTTTAACCCCCACAATATGCTTGCACGAAAAATAGCGATTAGAGCTATGGTACACATAAATGTTTCGCGAGGGTTTGGTTTTGTTCGTCTTGTTCTGACGAATTCAGTCATGGGTCTCACAAGTCTCAATTTTTTCTGGTTTAGGAATCCCCAATTTCAAAGCTTATGAACCCTAAAACTTGTTCATGGCATCTTTTGATTTATGGCGTTTCAGTTTAATTAAACTATATCATTAGCTTTGTACAGTCCCTGGCAACACAAAACAGTCAGGAAAACATATTAAAGATGCATGAATCACGATATACGATTGGGAATAAAAACTGCAAACCGTGACTCTGTTCCCAGTGATTTCTTGAGCTTTGAAGCTAGAATTTGATTGTAACACGTTCTGGGAACCTCCTGCAGTGTATTAGAATCAACAAAAGCCTTTGAATCGTTCTAGAATGCCAAAGTCAGTTTTGAGTTTTCTTGGAAAATTTTCAATATGCTATATGCTTTTCTGCAGCTTTCTTTTACGTGTCTTGCATCAGGGTTTACTTGAATATATATAGAGGAATGGAATTAGGTCAAAATCTTGAGCAAAAATCCATGGAATTGATGATTGAATATTTGATTGAAAATCAAATCTTTTTGCATTTTCATGATTGAACAAAGTTGCCAATTTTGGAGATTTTGCATCTTTGATTTGTACACGAAATTGCCAGCATATCTTGACCATAATAGCTTCACAAATTGATTGAAAAAAAATCAAATCTTGTATTTTCCTACAATTTAAATTAATTAAATGAATTAATATCAATTAAAAATCCAATTAATTAATAAAAAATAAGAAAATAAATTCAATTAAGCTTGATGGGTCGTGCATAGGCCATGGATGAAGTTTCAACAAGAAATTTGAGGCCCATTAGCAAAAATAAAGTGTTTTGAGCAAAGTTGACTTTTGCAAATTCCTAAAAATTTCCCGACTTCTCCAATGCATATCTTGCCCAATTTTGATCATATGAACATGTTCTTTGACATTTTGGAAAGGTCTTGAAGTCCTCTAACCAATGCCTTTGGTCCCATGTCATTTGGATTCACCAATCTCAAGTTATGGCCTTTGAGTTAAAGTGCATTTTTGTTGACTTTTGAATTTGACCTATAATGTAGAAATTGATAACTTTTTGTGAGAGCATTTCTTGGACTTGGAGTGTGAAGATGGATTGTAGGAAATTACATCCCCTTCAAAATGAGCATTGGTTGGGATTTTTCTGATGAACCATGAAAAAGTTATGCCCTGGTCAAGATACAGTTGACTTTTCTACTGTCCAAAAATAGTAACTTTTGCATCTTGATGATTTTTGAGCTATCCTTGTGGAATCATGATCAAGACTTGATAAAATGATGAATGTGGGCTCAAAATAAGATGTTGACCAAAAATTCTGACTTTTGACTGCAAAATGACCATTTTGCCCTTGTAGATGACTGTGGGTCAAATGAGGCTTTTGACTGTGCAACTTGGCACTGTGAGTCTTGAAACTTGGCATGTAGGTGCTTGAGAATGCATATAGGCCTATGAGACTTGATTGAGCCATTGAAAACCTCCAATTCCTTGAAAGAACCAAAACCCTAATTTTAGCTGTCTTAGGAGATGGTTTGACTGTGCAATCCTTGAGAAATCTTGAACAATTTGAAGATCATTCTTGACAAATCTTGAGGAATATGGGAGGGAAAATTTTGGGGTACAACAACAGTCATCCTTCCACACACAACCTTGATATTTCTTTAACAACTTAAAGATCGATTCACATGTTGCAGTCATGTGAGAAATAAATCTGGAAATATAATTCAAACGCCCGAGGAAACCTCTGACTTGCTTTTCAGTTCTTGGTGCTGGCATTTCTTGAATTGCTTTGACTTTATCAGGGTCAACTTCAATTCCTTTCTGGCTAACAATGAAACCCAACAATTTCCCCGATCGAACACCGAAAGTGCATTTATTTGGATTCAAGCGGAGACGATACTTCTTCAAATGCTGAAACAACTTCAACAAATCTTCTATATGCCCTTCTTCAGTCTGGGATTTGGCAATCATATCATCAACATATACTTAGATTTATTTGTGCATCTGATCATGGAATAGGGTTGTCATAGTCCTCTGGTACGTTGCACCAACGTTCTTCAACCCGAAAGGCGTCACTCTGTAACTGAATGTTCCCCAGGGTGTGATAAACGTTGTTTTTTCCATGTCCTCTAGACCCATTATTATTTGATTATACCCGGAAAACCCGTCCATGAACGAGAATACTTTGAATTTTGTTGTGCTGTCTACTAACATGTCAATGTGAGGCAATGGAAAATCATCTTTTTGACTAGATTTATTTAGATCTCTGTAATCTACGCACATGTGGACTTTACCGTCTTTTTTCGATACTGGGACAATATTGGAAACCAATTGAGGATACACTGACGTCATAAGAAAACCATCATTAATCTGCTTTAGGACCTCCTTTTTGATCTTTACTTCCATATCTGGGTGGGTTCTTCTCAACTTTTGTTTAACTAGAAGACACTCTGGCTTCAACGACAAACGATGCTCGACAATATCTGTATCTAGACCGGGCATATCTTGGTAAGACCAAGCGAAAATATCCACATACTCTTTCAACAGCTCAATCAACCTGCTATTCTCATCGGGATGCAACGATGCTCCAATCTTGACTTCCTTCGGATCTTCTTCTGAAACCAAATTGATCACTTCCAAAGGCTCCTTACATGGTTGAATGGTATTTTCCTCGTGCTCTAGCAACCGTGAGACCTCTTCTGGGATCTCATCATAATCTTCTTCTTCAGCCCCAAACACAGGACATTCAAAGTCGAGAGAGGGTGCAGGGTCATTGTATTCAACGAGTTTTTTAATTAATCTACACATATGATTTATGATTGCTTTTAGAAACTGACACATATAACAAGTGATCATGCAAATTGATTTTTAGTTATTATTTATTTTGAAAGGTTTTTTTTTTTATTTTCCAAGAAAAAGCAGAAAATAAAGACATAATTCAGGAAGCAAAGACAACTTTTATTAATGATATTAAAAGTCACAGCAAACAGATAAGCCCTACATCATTAATACTTCTACCTTAGGCAGAGTGAAAGCTTTTTTAAGAAAAAAGAGATTAACAAAAAAAATTACTTTGAAACATGTATGGAAGAAGGAACATCAATGGTGACCCAGTTTTGAACCCTGACTCCATGTGTCACATAATTCGGCACTTCCTGCTCTGCTTTATCCTCTTCAGCAACATTAATTCCAGAATCAATTGGATGGAGGTAGCCTCCGCTGCGGAAAACATCATGATAACTGTTCACAGTAGACTTTGGCTTCAAACTTTCTCCTTTTCCATTCTTCGAAGAGAAACCTAAACCAGTTCTGTTCTTATTCATGGGTGGATCCACAATTCGTCCCCAAACTGCATTATGACCATTGCGCACAACCTATTGCGCGTCCTTTAGCGAAACCACAAAATTCTCATTTCTCCTTATGTTGTCAATGGATAGGGCTTGGAACTGGGTACCAACAGCAGCCTCATCCGCTTCTACGACACTGAAAGAGGACAAATGGTATATCAGCAACGCCTGCTCCCCATTTATGATCACCACCTTCCCTTTACACACAAACTTTAGCTTCTGATGTAGAGTTGAAGTGACAGCCCCTGATTCGTGTATCTATGGCCGTCATAGCAAACAACTATATGCGGGAATAATGTCCATGACCTGGAAGGTTATCTGGAACAAATGTGGTCCTATATGGATGGGTAAGTCCACTTCACCGATGACAGATTTTCTCGACCCATCAAATGCTTTCACAATGATGCCACTCGGTCGCATTGGTTCTCCTTGATACTTTAACTTCATGAGAGTACTCCTCGGTATAACATTCAACGCGGATACATTATCAATTAGCACATTGGATAGCGAATCATTCTTGCAGTTCATAGATATGTGGAGGGCCGGCTTGTGATTCCTCCCTTCATATGGTAATTCATCATCGCAGAAACTCAAGTTATTACATGAGGTAATGTTTCCAATTACGCTGCTGAATTGATCTAATGGTATGTCACTCTCCACAAAATCTTGGTCTAGTACTCTCATCAATGATTCTCTATGAGCAGAGGAGTTCATCAATAAAGCTAGGATAGATATCTTTGAAGGAGTCTGTAGTAGCTGATCTATAATTCTGTAGTCGCTCATCTTAATCATCTTCAAAATATCATCCACTTCTTTCTCTAATGTAGCTCCACTAGTCTCTACTGTAGCCTTCTTAGGTTCATCATTCTCAGCAATTTTCTTTCCAGTAACAACATCTCTTCGTACAACCGGTTCAAACTCACGACCGCTACGGGTCACCCTGCTCTTTTCAGCTATATTTCCAACATCGGGTATCGTCTGGATGGGAACTTCCACCCCATCTTCTAAGATTGTAGCGTTGTATTTGTAAGGCACAACCTTATCTTATTTGTAGGGAATAGGACCTGGAAAACTAATTACCAATGGGGTAACAGCTGGTTTGCTATGGTACTCCACTTCAAGATGAGCGGGTGCACCAAAACAAGGCACAATGACGTTTACCCCTTCTTCAACACAATCAGTCATCAAAAAGTCATATCTGGGAAATGAATCTTCGTCTAAAGAGAAAAACTCATCTGCAGAGGCATACTCTTCCTCTGACTCTTCTTCTGTTAAGAAAACTTCAACCATATCAACCTCATGATAACCATCCCTCTGACCTGTGATCTTGATAGTTCCATTGTCTAATAGCAACTGAACACCCTCCCCCACAATTGAACATCCTCGGGGATTTTGACAACAAACCAGGCAAGATCCATATTGGTGTTCCACCTGACCAGCCGTATGGCAGAAGGTAGCATGCAACTGCACGAGATCCTCGTTCAAATGCTCTATATCAAAAATTCTGAATTTACCAGGACATATAGAAACCATATTCACTTCCTCTTCATATTCTGCCCTAGGCCTGATTATATGGATTAAACCCTCATCCATCATCTCCTGTAAATCAACCTTTATCTTCTCGCAACCCTGTATATCTGTACTGCAAATAGCACAACCGGCGTGGTCATGCGTATAGTAGCTGAATTCACAGAGGTCTACATGAATTTTCACCAAGTCTCCTCTAACTAGATTAATGTCAAAAATCCAGAAGTCGCCTGGACAACCGGCCACCATATTTATAGCATTTACTCCCCCGTGTTTGGGTAGAGGATTATCTTTCACATTAGGTCCCATGTCCTTGAAAGATAGAATTCCAGACTTCACCAACCTTTGCACTTCAGTCTTCAAAGGATAACAATTCTCAACACTATGCCCTGGTGCTCCCTGATGAAAAGCACATGTTTGGTCTGCCTTGTAATACCAAGGCAATGGTGATGGTACGGCAGAAGACGGTCGGGTTTGAACCAACTTCTTCTGAATCAATGTCGGTAGTAGCTCTGCATAGCTCATGGGAATAGGGTCATAGTTATCCCTTCTCTGATTATTCCCTTGGCTCCCCTGCTGGGACGGTCTTTGATAAGCAACGGTAGTCGGACCGGCATTCATAACAGGAGTAACTGAGGCGACTTGCTGGTGACGCTGATAATTCCTTCTAGGCACGTTTACCCTCCTCTCTTGTATAACAGCATTTGCATCCCCTTCTTTCTTCTTGGTAAACCCATAAGATGGCTTCTTCACACCTCCGGATCCTTCACTCTTCGTTAAACGACCTTCTCTTACAGCCTATTCTAAGCGGATACCCATTCCTACCATCTCAGTAAAGTCACTTAGTGTGCTTGCTACCATCCTTTCTTAGTCATCTCCTTCTCTTCCATGGGAGGAATCACTTGGGCTCTACTTCGCGCCATCTCTGTGCATACTCTTTGAACGATTCCCTGTCTTTCTGAACCATAGCCCTAAGTTGGTCACGGTCGAGCGCCATGTCCACATTGTACTTGTATTGCTTGATGAATGCTTCTCCCAAATCATTAAAAGTATGGATGTTAGTGCTGTCCAAACTCATATACCATTTCAGTGCCGCGCCAGTCAAACTATCCTGAAAAAAGTGAATCAGCAGATGCTGATCATCAGTGTGGGTAGACATTCTCCTCACGTACATTACCAAGTGATAACGAGGGCAAGTGTTTCCCTTATACTTCTCAAATTCAGGGACCTTTAACTTAGTAGGTATCTTAACATTCGGGACCAAACATAGCTCATTCACATTCTGACCAAATAACTTTTTTCCCCTAAGAGCCTTCATCTCTCTTTGCATCTTATCAAACTGCTCTTGAAAATCATCCATTCTGTCATAGAGACCCAAGTCTTCACTCGGCGGAGGGAAAGGATGACATACATCATCATTAACAAATGGAACCATGTTTACCGAAGGAGGTGCAGTAGGAACAGCATGCACCACAGGAGGTGCCTGAGTAACAACAGTCTAAGCCACTGGAGTATCTTGAGGACCAATATTGAAACCTTCAGGTGCAAAATTCTCTGGCATTCCCCATGGATAACCTTGAGGCATGCGATTCTGAATAACAGCCGGAGTAGCGGATACAGGAACAGTAAGAACTTCAGTATTTGCCCTTATTGGTTGAGGTTGAACACTCGGTGGCTGATTCTGAGCAACCACCAGAGCTTCCATCAAAGCAGTGATATTGGCCATGCCGGTCTTCAAAGCAAAAACTTCCTCTCGCAGCTCGCGATTCTCCTGCTCTAAGTTGTCCATCTTCTTTTTGAAATTATCCCGAGTATTATAGTGATGAGTCGGCTTGCTGAACGAAGTAAAGAAGCTTGGTAAGACACCTGGGTATGCATAACAAATGCAAGAAATATGCGCAATATGATGCATGATATGCAATGCATATGATTATTTTTACTTTGTTATTTAATATTTCAAGGGATTTACAGTTTATAGACATATTGCAAACATCAAAATAATAACACATTTGAAATATTGAAATTTTTTATTATAATAACTTCAAAATGGATTACAAGTTTCAATGATCCCAAGTACAAGATAAAAATACAATCTAAAATTCTGAGAAAAAGAACTGATGGAGATCAATCTGTACACTGGAGCTTCCCTGTGAGCCTGGCAATCTGAGCCCTCAACCTTTGGTTTCCTTCCACATGTCTGATGGCAACCTCCTTCTAATCATCTGAATTAGGAAGTGAGTAACCAACACATGTTTGAGGCTTAGGGGAAAATAAATCCCCTTGCCTCTCCATAGACTCCACCGCTCGACTCTTAAGGATCTCAATCAAATTGCCTTTCTTCTTCGAGTCTGCTTTATAGGAACTCTGTAAAGTCTGGAACTTGTTCTTCCAAGCATCCCTTTCCCGTTGCATCCTGACCAAAGCGAGTTGCAGCTCTTCTACATCATCCAATAAGGGAGGGGTGGTCTTCACAAATAGATAGGCATGGGTGTCTCCCGAGTATACGACATCTTTAACTGAATATCTCTCAATCGAATCCATTGGAGATATGGATCCAAAGAAAAAAATACCCCTAGGTCCCAAATCCTTCCTACTCTTCTTATGAATGTGACATCAGGCCTTCGCAATCTACTCCCTAGCTTCCCTATGGTCTTCTCCTTACTTCAGAAAGAAACTACTCAAATGAATACTATTCGGTTTATCCCTCATCGGATAACTAAGCTGTCGCAGTGCAAGAACAGGGTTATAGTTAATTCCTCCCTTTGTACCAAGAAGCGGTACATTGGGGAAACTACCATAAATGTCAATAATCTCCATATCCTGGTGAGCTCGATGATACCAATCAATATCCGAGTGAGTAAGTGCCATGATCTTAGGAGCCCAACGGGGTTCCTTCTTGACATCCCAAAAAGCATCAGACTGAGGCATATGAGAAATAAACTACCGGTACAACAGAGGCGTGCAACAGATAATCATTCCCCCATGATAAGAATTCTGAAGATGGACATAGTAATAAGCATCACCCAACAGTGTAGGAACTGGGTTTCCAATCATGAAAATCCTGATAGGGTTAATGTCGACAAACTTGTCCACATTAGGAAATAAGAACAATCTGTAAGCAAGTAGAGAAAAGATGGCCTCAAAAGTAACTGTACTCTTCATTCTGGAAAAGTAACGAGCTTTCTCCAACAAGAACTGAGCTGGTAATCCTCTAATCCCTCCTTTAGTAGTCATACGGGCTTCCACCTCAGACTTCCCCAGATGAATCAAAGCAGCAATCTCATGTGGTTTTGGCTCACCCTCTAAACCAGTAAAAGGAGCACGATCGGTAACAGGTAAATCTAATAGATAAGAATACTCCTTAAGTGTAGGCATCAACTGATAATCGGGAAAAGTAAAGCAGTGATACATTGAATCATAGAACTGGACCAAGGTCGAGAGAATACCCTCCTTCATCTTCAACTTCATGAGAGGAATAATGGATCAATACTTCTTCCGGAAGTCTACATAACACTCGATCTATGGAATTAGACTGACCAACTCATCTATCTTAGGATCCTTGAAACTGTATTTCCCGGTCTTTCTCTTTCCAGAATCCATGGTTAAAAGTACCTGAGATATTCACAAATAGTCAACCTTTAAATCCCTTGAAATATTGTTTTCTTCAAAAGATGCTTATGAGTGCATGGATGCATGATGCAACCATCACACACAAGATCACACATATAGGGTTCATAGGTTCAACGTGACGAGCATGAGGTCGAAGGTACTACCCATAAGGTGTTGGTCTAAAAAGTTATCACCTGCCGAACAAGGTTATAGAGGTTCCCAGAGTCTACATCCTTCCTTCGGATATTACCAACTTCTCGATTAACTTGGTAATTAGTAATATTCTCAAGAAAGACTCGTCCGAGTGTAGTATCGCGTGACAACTATTTCTGGATTACTCCGTCATAGCTTCCCTACTACACCTAAAAGGCCAAGATGTGTTTGGTATTCTACGGTCCTCAGTTTCAGCAGGCTCCTAGGTAGAAAGCAGTATGTTTTCCCGATTACTCGGTAAACGACACTATAGTCAAAGGGGCCTCCACTGAGTGAGGGATATCATGCCTCCTTTTTTGGGATTACTCCCTCAAAGTTAACATGACTATACCGCCCGTCCTATCTTAAAGTTTGCCAAGTCCGGGTATAGGACTTATGAGTAATCACCAAGCACCCTGAAAACCAAGAAAATCCGAACAAACATATATACAAAATATAAAACATAAACAACAATAGCACATATACAAATATAAACAAAGATAGGCTCAACCCACTTAGGGATGGACCAGCAAGAGGTCAATCTTTCCCCAGTGAAGTCGCCATTTTTCTGTAGCGGTAGAAATGTTCAAGACTAAGCCATTGGATTGACTAGACTTTATACAAATCAAAAATAAAAATCGCCACCGCGCTTTATTATTTCCAAAGGAATGGGAAAAGAGTTAATAACCCAAAAAGAGGGGGAAAGATTCAAGGTAAGGGGGTTGTTTATGCAAAGGGAAGGTATTAGCACCCTAAACATCTACGGTACTCCGCAGGAACCTCTTTGAAAAATCTGTATATTTTGGCTATAAAATATGTTGTATATAAAATGGATGGTGTAGGTGAGAAAATAAATATATTTTTTATGAGTTTTGCACCCGCCGCGGTTGCGAACCTTTAGTGCCTACGTACCACCTTCCGTGCAATAGGGGATCAGGGTACACATAGTTCCTCTTTTAAACATTTGAAACACAAGTGTGTTGGTTAATTTTATGAGATAAGACATCATCGTCATTGTCCATGTGGAAAACATACTTACTACCCACAATCATGAGAAAGGAGAATTTGCATCATCTCAAAGTGGAGGATATGGCTTGGATTTTAAAATCAATAATGCCTCACTCAACACCCAAGTGGAAAATATCTCTCTTCACTACATATTGTAGAATTATAGTTATTTGCATCACTACAAGGATTGACAAGAGTCCAATCTTTTGAGAAAAGGTTTTAAAATAAAAAAGCCAAAGTGGCGAAATGGTTTGAAATGAGATTGATTTACTTTTAGTCTTCTCACAAAAATGTCAAGGTATTATTAAGTTGATAGAAATTTATTCATGAAAATGTTTTGAAAATGCATGGACCTAAGTCCAAGTTTATTATGAAAATGGTTCAAGTTTCAAAACAAGAAGATTTTTCAAAAGGAGGGAGAATATTTTTGAAATTAAAGAAGATGGGAGGAGATGAAGAGACTATCCTAAAGCATAAGGTAAAAGCTAGGGATAAGAATCATCTAACCAACAAGAAGCCAATACTTGACATTATGAGTCAAGATAGAATTTCCATTCTTTGGATTGAAACCAAGCAAGCAAAGATACTAGACCTCTTGAGAGAGCCAAACTTCAAGCATATTAAGTCTTCACAAAAATTGGGCAGAGTAACGGCTGTATGTAGGTGAATTCCAGATTACAAACCAAGAGTGTAATCACAATAACCTGCACACAAAACAAACAAACAACCCAATATCTTGAAGTAAACCTCAAGAACTCCAGACAAAATAATCAGATAGGTTCACAAGGTCTCCAAGATAGGCCAAGGTTTCTAATCCTAAGTCTAAGAAAAAGTCCCATGCTCCATAATTCCAAGGATAGTAACCAAATAGTCCAAGTGCCATTAAAGGTTCTTATGGTTTATGTTGATTATTAAGTATCTTAAAAAAGAAAAGAAAAGCTCAAGTGAGCAAAATAAAAATGACATAAAAGTAAATGCTCAAGTGAGCAAAGATGAAAATAGCCTGAAATATAAATGCTAAAGTAAATAGTACATAAAGCATAAAAGCATAAGGTAAAGAGCATAAAATAAAGTCAATTGTTAGAAATTAGTGGTTAGTTGGATGACCATCTTGAAACTTGCATTTGGAACTCATTAGTGGATTGGTAGAACCAAAGCCTCCACACAACAAGTTGCATTTGCTTTTTGTCAAGTATATCATCCATTTTGGAATCCTCAAAAGTAACATTTAATGATCAACGATGTTTAAGTGATCCGCGTTAACACAAATTGATTAAGATCCATTAGAGGATTGGTAGAACCAAAGCCTCCACACAATGAGTCTCAAGGTTATTGGATCAAAGATATCAAATTAATATACTTGGGCTTGCAAACATAGGTTTGGGCCACGAATGATCATTTATTCGAATCGGGACAAAATTTAGCGCTATGTTAAGCAATCGTAAGTGGACTTATGTATAAGTCGCACCTATTCTGAGGCCGGTCAATTGCAATCTATGTACTTCACGTTTGGATAAATGATATAGAGATCATCACCCCTTAACATGTAGCACAATTAAAAAAGAAAGGGATAAGATGAAAAGGGAGGGGAATGATAAGCTAATTTGAATCACTACCTTAAATTTCTTTCATCTTTAAATTCAATCACTCATCTAGATGGATTAAAGCACTAAACATATCATTAATCCAAAGCACCAAGAATGAATTAAATAATTCACTCTTTGATAGATTTGAATTGATGAACATTTATCAAACTTCATCTACACCACAAAGTCCATTGAATTTAAAGAGAAATTGGACATTTAAAATTGTAATCCAAATTATCCATCAAAGAGAGTGAGCAGAAAAAATATTTGAGTCAAAACAACCCTAAAATAAGGCAGAAAAAGTATTTTTGGCACTGTTATAATCGATTGTTCTTAGACAGCAACCAATTGCATCAGTGCAGTTTTTTTCAAATCAATTTTCTGTGACAATCGATTGCAATGTTACAACAATTGATTGAAACCTATTAAAATCAGTAGAAAACAACATTTCAAGGATAAAATTCTTGTTCCAACTTTTCATCAAACACCTTATGATCATGGATCCAATTGAGCATGAAAATTCCATCAAATTATGAGAAAATAGAACTAATGGAATCATAAAACAGTGCTCAATGAATCAAAACCAAAAATCCACAAGAGATCACATCGTGAAAGATGATGATCCAACTTACCAAAGGTAGAATTAGAGAATTATCAAACAACTTCCAGAATTTGCTTCAATTCAACCACAAGAATTAATTACCAAAGCTTGGATGTAGAATATTAATGAAGAAAAAGTGTTTGGATGAAGGTTTAGCTCAAATATTAGTAAGCTTCAATGCAAAGCTTACTATCCTTTTTTGAAAGTGGAGCTTTGAGTGAATTTGGTAGATGGAGAGAATTGAGATATTTTTTAGCAAAATGAGTTTGGCTATCAAAAGATTATGATTTAAATGAAATGAGGTCTCTATTTATAGAGTTTAGGATTGGGATTAGTGGTAATTTGGTAATTGATTCTTGGAGCCAAAAATTGAATTAATGATACAATTTTCAAATTATGCAGAAAAATTGGAGCCAAAAAGATGATAGTTTTGAAATTGCTGGCTTTTTTCAAAAATCACGTGTGTTTTGCTGCTATGAGTCGAAACAAGAGTCGTATACGTCGACACATTCTAGTTATGTAACACATCATGAGTCGATGCAAGCTTCTATGGATCGATACAAGCTGCCTTTTCAACTCAATACAGAATCAATCAATTTGCATGAGTCGACGCAAGCTTCTATGGGTCGATACAAGCTGCTATTTCAACACAATACAGAATCAATCAATTTACATGAGTCGACACATAACATGTATGTGTCGACACATGCTAATTATACAAAACAGGATGAGTCGACACAAGCCTCTATGGGTCGATACAAGCTGCTTTTGTCAGCACATTACATAATTGATTGTCTTGCATGGGTCGACACATAACACGTATGTGTCGACACATACTAAATTTTTTTGATTTTTGAAGGCTAAAAATACACTTTTTTCAAATATTATGCACAATACACTCTGTGCAATCGATTTCACTATGGGAGCAATCGATTGTACAGGAAAACAAAAATGAAAAGTTTTAATTATTATTATTTTTCTTTGCAAATAGAGATTTTAGGGAAATAATACGGGAAAACCTTATTTGTCGAATGCTTTGACTCGGTACCTACAAAACACAAATATGCAAAGGCAAAGACAAATATTTTTTGTATTTTGGTTAGAGGTTAATTATCAACGCATATATAAAATACACAACTAAGGTGCTTGGATATTTCTCAAGAGCAAACTTAAAGATAAAAGATAGAAAAAGAGGAAGAACCAACCCTAATGTGATTTTGTTATGATCAAGTTGAAATGATATGATAGGGGAATCTTAGGGGCAAAAATTAGGGTACAACAGCATGTACATACCATTTGCATTTAACATAATACCACATCTGGTTAAAATCATGCCGGCATCTGCATTTTACTAAATCTTTTTCTCATAGGTAAAACATCAAGTTTTAGTATAAATTAACAAGATATTTGTGATGATACTTCTTCCAGTGTTTACCAGCATTCCTCCAAATGGAATCTATAAGCCCATTCACCATCCATCTTCGAGTGCAAGTTTCTGGGAACTCTAGTGTTCAATCATCTTTCACCTTAAAGTCACGAATGGCGGATCCACCAATCTAACTCTTCAGGTTTAAGAAGATTGAACAGGGGCAGCTGTTGTACCCCAAAATTTGCACTCTCATTTATCAAGTAATCTCTTACAAGATCTCCTTCAATTCAATACTGCATTAGGTTTTGATCAGCTCAAGACACCTCCTTAAGCACTGATGACCAAAATTAGGGTTTGAGATTGTACAAGGATAATTGAAATTTCAATGCCTCATATGATTTTAATGGATCATTATGGACCCCCAATATTACTCATGTCAAGTTTCAAGCCTTGGATCACACTTTTGCTCAGTCAATTGAGCAGTTGACCTAAAAATCAACTGTATTGGGGAAAAAAGTCAACTATGGCCAATTTACAGTCAAACTTCATAATTTTATATCCACATCAACATTATAAACTCATATGTATCATTTGATCAAGTTTGGACCATAATTCCTCAATAAATTTGATCAAATCATCAAAAGGGCAAAATGGTCAAAATTAGGGTTTTGATTGAGAAAGGACAATTTCTGTTTTTTGACCTAGCAAATGATCAATTGGCTTGAAGAATGATCTCAAGAATTAAATTGCATCATTTTTACCTAATGACATGACCTAAAACATTGCTCAAGATCAATTGGATTGATAGTGAATTCTCAGTTAACTGATCAAAAGTCAACTGTACACTGAAAAGTCAAACATTGACTTTTTGGTCAAAATCCAATGTCAAAGATCACAATTCATCAAAAAATGTCAAAATATGGAACATGTTCATCAAGAAATCAAAAAGTCAAGATTTCATTTTGAAAAGTCAAAGTTTTCTAACTTAGAAATTTTTCTAGGTATTTAAAACTTCATGTTTTTTTCATAACTTTGATCCAATTTTTCACCATGATGCAAGAGGACTCAAAAGAAACTTTCAACATGAAAGTTGTAGATATCCATGATATCTACAACTTTTCTTTACACAACTTCTTCTAAAAATTCTTGGATCTCAAGTTACTAATTCATAAAGTCATGGTCTTGAAATTGAACACTTAGTGAAAATTTGCCCTAGTCTTGGTCAGGATTTTGACCTAACTTCATGGCACTTTTTCATATAGTTCCAAAGTGAATTTTCAAAAGTGATTTAAATAGGGTTATAAATCATATTACAAGCTTTCCAAAATGTCCAAGAACTCCTTGAGATAATTCTTGAGCAGGGAGAATCGAAGAGAGGAAGTTAGGGTTTTCAAACTTGAATTACAAGTCATTTCATGATGAACAAGAATTCAAATCCAAGCCTATGCTGCATAATATTCACTTTGTAGGCCTCAAACTTGTTTTTAACTCCATAATTAAATTTTTACACAACATATGGAGCCATTGTCCAAGCATTTGAATCATTATCCAAGTTGCATTTCCATTTTTGGAAGAAAGTAACCATTCCATTCTTGTAAAGAAGCTTTAATCACAAAGTCAATGCATAGAGCTTTGCACTTGTTCCTTCTGATCACAAGCAATGTCAAAGGCAAAAGTAACATGTCTAGAGCCTCCCATAAACTCAGGTCATGCTTGTACTATGTCTTGAAACCATATTTTCACTTTTATTCAAAATCAAGTAACATAGCCATAACTCTACATCTTGTGCTTCTGACCTCCTCAAGTACTCCAACCTTTTCCATACATAAACACAAGTATATTGAAACATAACACACAATTTCAAGCCCCCAAGAACTCTAAAATAAACCCTTGCTGCACAGAACTATCTCACTTGATAGTTTTGAGCCAAAACTCTCCATCTCCATTTACCCGTGTGTTTTGATTCTTAACCATCCAGACACCTTACTTATATCATATACAAGTGATCCAAGCCCCTGTTTGAAGACTGTAACTCCTCCATCACTATCCACCATTTCCAAATTTGAAGCTTGCAACTTGACTTGAGTTGGGAGTTTCAGCCATCCTCAAAGCAAAGTAGGAGTTGGAACACACTCAAGGAGGTCCAGGAAAGCTACAGAAATCATCAGGCCATCGTAAAGGTTGCTCAAACTCCATACACGACTCCAGCTACAAGAGGTAAGTTTTCAAACTTTTATCTCTTCATACAAGAATCATTTGAGTTTGATTTGTGAAGATAAAATGTAGATACCATTGCCACGAAGCTGTACATATCCATAGTTTGCATTTATATGGCCTGAGCTTAGAGAATTTTAGAGTTGAAGTTTTCTGAAATTTTTAGGTTTTGAATTAGGGCCTGAAAAATTCTCATTCATCTTTGACTGTTAGCTTAAGTTATTTATATGGTTGGATTCGTGGGAAGAAATCCCACAACTTTCATGTTTGAACTTTTCATTTTTGTTGAGAGATGAAGAAGATACATGTCCTTTGGCTGGAGGTTGAAGATGAAGTGTAATCAGGGCGCATTTTGTGTTATGTATTTATCCTTTCACACAAGTTAACGGATGTATCACTACCCCAGTGGTTAAAGCGCGTGCCTGTCACCTTTAGGTCCTGGGTTCAAGCCCCAGCGTGACCTTTTGCTATTTTTTCACTATTTTCTGACCTTTTTGTGTTTTTTTGGCAGCGCTTGGGCTTTCATGTGGGCCTAGTCATTTTTTCTCATAATACCCCTTGCATTACTAATCCACCCCCTGACTTTTCTTTATATTTTTATTTTTATTTTATTTTTCTTCATTATTATTAATATTATTATTAATATTATTATTATTATTATTATTATTATTATTACTATTATTATTTTCATAAATCATAAAAAAAATCCAAATTTATTTTTATTCATTATTTATACTTATATATTTTATTTTCTCCATAAAACAAAAAGAACAAAAAAAATTTTCTTAAACAAATTAATTTCTTTTTTTCTTAAATAATTAATATTTAGGCTTAGGATAAATTAATATATTATTTTATTTTCTTAGTTAAAATTAATTTAGAACTTAGGTTATTTTAATTAATTAATCTTCATTTTTATTTTCATTAATTTAAAACCTTCTCATAAAAAACCCTAAAAATCCTTTTCAAATTAATTTGTTTTCTTAATTAGTTTAAGTTAATTTTATTTAATTTTAATTAATCATTTTCTTTAATTAGGTCAATACAAAACCCCTTTCATAAAAAACAACAAAAATCATTTCTTTTTTTTCCATTTATATTCTTGCATTTTATTTTCAATTTTGTATAATATTCAATATGGTTGTAATAGATAATTAGGTTTAATTTTCTTGCAATCCCCATTTGTAAATTTGTACACCCCTCTCCCATAATGATGTAATAGCGTAGTAATTTTTACTTTTCGTAATTTATCGCTTTATATAAATGCTAGTAATTAGGGTTTGTATGAGAAGATAAAATCAACAAGTAGCAAACCCTAATCAAAGACTAAACATAGCATGAAAAATCAATACACTTGCACACAATAACCCCTAGGGTAAAATCCACTTGGTTGCCTTATAAAAATGGCCATATTATGCATGTGAGGTATCTTAGCAAAAACAAGCAAAAATACAAGATCATAGTCCCTCGATGACGCTATCTATGTTGCCTTTTCAAAATGATATTAGTCCCTAAAGAAAGATGCTAAGATACCTTGCAACATTGCTAATCATGGTTATACAATGACCCATGCCCGTCCCGTTTACATCCAAAGATAGGGTTACTTACCAAATTAATGGTAAGATAACAATGTCAAAGGAAAGAGGAAATGAACATGAAAGACTTTTGAGTAGGTAGATTGTTCCTAGTTACTTGCTCCATTTCAAAACAAAAACATACTTGCTATTTTCAAAAACAAACACTAACACTTTCAAAACATCTTTCAAACTTGAAATTTTTTCAAAAGATCAACACTTTGTATACATTCTTACGAACGAGAATTATTACAAAGTTTGCCTAAACGAAGGCGCGTTTTCAAAAATACTTTCAAAAACCACACAAAGCATATTTTCAAACAAAAGTAAGTGATCTAGAAAGTAACTAAGAGCCCATGGAAAACCATGGATGAAAAGGGTGCTAATACCTTCCCTTTTCATAATCTTCCCCCCGAACTCAAGAAACAATCTCAAAGGTCTTTCTTATGCTTTTTCACCTTTCGTTTTGGATAAAAGAAAAGTCAGTGGCGACTCTTGCTAACCGCAACACTTTGCGATAAAACACAAAACACCCAAGTCAGTTCTCCCACCGTATCACAAAAGGCCTATGTAGGTATTGGGAAAACTATTGAAGTAAAAGCTTTGGCAAAAGGCCTAGGGATCCCATATCCTGAATTGGTGCAGAATTATCGAAGAGAAGGTCCAATACAAGGAATCAAAAGAATATACCTGGAAGCTAAGGCACTAGAATTTTCTAATTATAAGGAGTGGGAATCTTGCGTTAATTGTTTAAGGTTGTTGGTATTTAGTGTAATCTTGTTTCCTCAGACTATGGACTATATTGACCCTGCGGCCATTAGCATATTATGGGGAGAGAAAGTCTTTAATACGGATCCTACTCCCACCTTGCTTGCCGACATTTATTAAACTTTGCATATGATGTATGAAAAAATAAGAGGTATGCTAAATTGTTGTATCCCGCTTCTATATACTTGGTTCATGACTCATCTCTACAAGGAAGACTATATGATCCCAGAACTGACCAGGTGTGAGTGGCCACAAAAATTAAGGTCTCTCACTGCAAACTCAATATTATGGTATGCAAGAAAGTTGGATATTGGTGACATCACTATTAGCTGTGGGGATTTTCCCAATGTCCCTTTGATTGGATCACGAGGCTATATTAACTACAACCCTACTCTAACCCTACGACAGCTAGGGTATCCTTTGGAAGACAAACCTTCGGACGAATAACTCCGACCATTTATCATCCATAATATGGGTATTGAAGACCAAGGGTTGCTCAACAAAGTTATTCAGGCCTGCAATAAGGTTAACAAAAGGAAGGCTGAACGAAAGAATGCCATAGTAAGAGAACCCTACACCAAATGGGTCCAAGATAGGGTACAAATTATCAAGCTGCCATTCAAGAAAGATCCAGAGTACAAGTCAGAGGTCCCAGAGATAACACCTATATCTTTGGAAGAAGTAGACAATCTGAAAAATGCCTTAAACCAAGCTCAAAGAGAGAAAGAAGCACTGGAAGTCGACCTCCTCAATCTGACCAAAGAAAAAAAATAAATACAGCTTATACTCGAGTCAAAGGATGAGCAAATTGATAAAAGTCAAAAGGACCTGGTGAAAGAAAGTCTCAAACAAAAGCGTACAACTGAAGGGCTGTTAAGTGCAACGTTCAACCTAGATTCCCACAACCAAAGGTTAGAAGAGGCCGCTGCTGAAATCGGGAGGTTAACTAGGTGGTATGAAAAGGCGACACATGACAAAAAGGTGTTAGAGGAAAGTTTGAGAGCCCAAATCCAAAGTCTGGCACAAGCTTCCTTAGATCAAGAAGAGCAAATAAATTACCTCGCCACCGAACTCCAAGACAGTCAGAAATCGGAGGTCAAGGCACGCCTTTAGAGGATAGAAGCAGAGAAACTTTTGAATCAGAGGACTCGAGAATATGAACATGTATGTTTAGAGCTGTAGGGTCTTCAAAAGGATTTTCTCATCCAACAGAGGCTTTACACAGAAATGAGGGGTGAAAAGATGTATTGGGAAGAGCAGTACACCAAGATCGCCCAAGAGGGGAGGGATAACCATAAAATAATCCCACATCTTTACCAGGAATACAGGCACTACAAAGACAAACATGAAAAGCTAGTCTTCTTAGCCAACAATCTCATCAAGGACATCCCTAGAAGTTTAAAAGATGCAGAGAATGTGATGGTTCCTCTTCCGAAAGACGTCAAAGACTTTCTACCACTCTGTCGGGCAATAGTTGATGGCTTCAGAGCATACATCCGCTGGCGCACTTAGGAAATTTAGTTCCTTTTTAAATTATGTTTACGCAAACAAGTTTTGATTTCAGTTTGTAATATTTTTCAATATCTGGATTATGTTACTCTTAATAAAGGCATTTTGTTTCCCTATCTCGAAGGTGTATCTATTTTTAAGCTGGTCACCAAATAAAATGATAAGTGGATATAAATATGTACCCTAATAAATAAGACAGTTAAAATAAGACTCATTTCATAATCATGCACCTCCATCTGCACGCATGCATTTATAAAACACTAGCATGTCATTTTAAAGAAAAACTCATTTTCTTTAAAAATCTCTCCAGTTAAGCCATTGGTAAAAGAAGACCTCCACCTCCTTGGCCCCCATATCAAACAAGGGCCCATCAACAGAAAACAATGGAACAGATCGAGGAGACTCAAGCTGTGTTTAAAGAGGATCTTGATCAGGTGAAGGGTAACATAAGCTCAATGAAAGGAGATTTGAGCCAGGTTCTTCTAGCTTTGAAGAACATTATCGACATGAAGGATCAAATTCCCAGGGTAGCCTTTGAAGAGGTAGCCCAAACCGTTGGTGCATCGAGCGGTTACCAACTGAGGAAAGAGCCGGAAGCAGGACCCCAAAAGTCCTCCTTGGCCCAGTAAGAGATTGAAACTGAAGGATTCATCCCACCACCGTCGAAATTAGGGGCATCACATACCCTACAAATTCCAACCAATAACACAGATAATTACCTAGACTTGCAATACGGAGATCATGACCCAGAGGATGCTCCCCAGGCACCCTTGAAGACAACTGGTGCTCAGGCTGCAGACAACCCACTGGTAATGAATCAATATAAAGCCTTGGAAGAAAGACTGAAGGCTATGGAGGGCTTCGAAGCTTTCAAAGTAGACTCTCTGGAAATGGGTTTAGTCCCTGATACGGTGATACCGCCAAAATTCAAAGTACCCGACTTTGGTAAGTATAAAGGGATCACTTGTCCGAGGAATCATCTTCATATGTACTGCAGAAAGATGCATGCCCACACCCATGATCAGAAAGTAATGATTCACTGTTTCCAAGACAGTCTAAGTGGGGCATCCTTGGACTGGTACATGCAGTTGGCACGAACACATATCTGAACTTGGGTGGATCTCGCTAATGCTTTCTTGAAGCATTACAAGTAAAACTTGGACATGGCGCCTACTCGCTTGCAACTCCAAAATCTATCCCAAAAGAAGGAAGAATCCTTCAAAGAGTACACTCAAAGGTGGAGGGAGATGGCATCTCGTGTGCAACCCCCACTGCTGGAAAAGGAACTCGTAGATACGTTCATGGGAACCTTGCAAGGGCTTTATTATGATAAAATGGTGGGAAGTGTCACGTCAGGATTTCCAGACTTAGTAACTATTGGCGAAAGAATCGAATCTGGTTTGAAGAGTGGAAAGATATCCGGGGGGTCATCAAGCGCCCCTTACAATTCAAAAAGACCGACTTCAAAATTCCCAAGAAGGAAGGAGGGAGAAGTCAATGTTGTGGCCTCATAACAAAGGACCTCACAACCATTGGTAATCCCGCAAGGACAAAGGCAAGACAAGTTTAAAAGGTCACCTAGAAATTTTGATCCACTTCCCATGCCACCAAGCCAATTATTACAACACTTGGTTAAGGCATCCCTGGTAGAAATCAAGCCTTTAGCTCCTCTGGTCGGGCCACTCCCGCAAAGATACAATACCGACGCTAGGTGTGAGTATCATGCAAATTCTCCAGGGCACACCATAGACCAATGTTGGGCCTTCAAGTATAAGGTTCAGGATTTGCTAGAGTCTCAAGACATCACCTTCGACAAGCCTAATATCAAGTCAAACCCCATGCCTCCGCATGGTGGACCGATAATAAACGCAATCGAGGTGGTCACCGACTTTGGGGAAACCATAAAGGCAAAAACCCCTATCAACTTGTTGAGGGAATATCTGTTCGAATATGGATTCCTGTTAGAGCACAATAAAGCTTTGGAAACAACTTTGGGAAGTCTGGTGGATCAGGGGATAGTCCAATTCGGACTATACCCTAAAGAAAAATATGTAGCCACAATCGGAGGGAGAAAGCCACTGGTAATCCCTTGCCAAGCTCCAAGCCTTACCAAGAAGACTCTAGTCATTCCATGGGGAGAATCAGCAGAGGTCACCAGAGGGGTACCTAAGAAGACCCTCTTAATACCCACTACTCCAAAAGCTACGATGGTAATTAAGGGACCGTCACCTATCCCTTACGAGGATGATAAAGCGGTACCTTAGATTTATGACTCAGCTGTATACATCAATAGAGTGAAGCAGGAGAGCGGGCCATCCGCAAGTCAAGGACCTGCAATTTCGAACATAGCAGGAACAAGAGGTATGAACCGAAGTGGGCGGATCTATGGAGTTGAACCAACAAAAAAGACAGATTTGGTTCCAACGAAGGACAAAGGAAAAACAGTGGTTGATACAAATCAGGGAACAAAATCTCCGGACAAAGACTTTACTGATCAAGAGGCATAGAAGTTTATGAAAATAATAAAAAAGAGTGACTACAAAGTGGTGGATCAGCTCCATCAAACGCCGGAAAAAATCTCCATACTCTTGTTACTAATCAACTCTGAAGTGCACCGGGATTCTTTGATGAAGGTGTTAAGTTCAGTTCATGTCGTAAAAGAAATTTAGGTAAATCAATTTGATAATGTTGTAGAAAAGCTCACGTCCGGATCCTACCTGGGTTTCAACAACAATGAACTACCGCCACAGGGCCAGGCCCATAACAAATCCCACCATATTACTATGTATATATGTACTACCCATCTGTCCAGGGTTCTCACTAACACCGGTTCCACTCTTAATGTGTTGCCAAAGTCAAGTCTCGTAAAGTTAACAATAGAAGACGTGATGATGAGACCAAGTTCTACGATAGTAAAGGCATTTGACGGTTCTTGAAGCTCAGTACTAGGGGAGGTGCACCCTCCAGTCAAGATTGGGCCGCATGTCTTTAATATCACTTTTCAGGTCATGGACATCGAACCAGCATACACTTGTTTATTAGGGAGACCTTGGATACATGCGGCAGGGGCCATAACCTCGACCTTGCATCAAAAGTTGAAGTTCCTAGTAGAAGGGAAGTTGATCATAATTGACGGCGAAGAAGACATTTTTGTAAGTCATATTGAATCATACAGATATATCAGTGCCGATGAAGATTGCATAGCTACCCCGTTCCAGGATTTGGAAATTGCTTTGATGGTAACATTACCGGTTGAGAAGTGTAACAAGACTAAAGTGACATCATGGAGATATCTGCAAATGACTATGGGAGGTGATGCCTCAAAACACTGGGGAAAGCTCCCAGAGATTCCTGAGAAAAAGAATCGCTTTGGTTTGGGTTATGAATCGTCAATGGCTACTATGAAAGGCAAAGCATGTTTTCCCCCAATCCGGGAGACGTTCGTCAGCAAAGGAACAGAGCATGGAGGGCACGTGGCAATGGTATCAAGCAAGACCAACACTAAAAGGGCAACCGACTTCATCGGAGAGGGCGCCCCAGGAGAAGAGCTTAAAGGATGGACTGCTGTGAATATTCCCGAGATATCTTTCTTTTCTAAGTAATATTTCTTGTTTTGAAAGAACCTATGTCGAACCCGAGGCATAGGGGTTGCTTGTAAGGGTTTTCTTTGTTCTTATTTTAGACAATATTTATAATTAATAAAGTTATATTCTATTTTCAATTAAGATCCTTGTCTTTTTTTTGCATTTATCTATTAAATATAAAAATGGCAATACTTTCTTTGCATATACATTTTCAAATTCCAAGCGCTAAAATATGCACCAAAACATGATAAATATGCAGATCCATGCCCAAAATTACCGATAACACTACTGCTACGACCCGATATGATTTTGATGTTCCTATCCACCAAGCCGAAGAGGAAGATGATGAAGATCTTGAACTCTCCAAGGAAATGGCGAGGGAAATAGAACGAAAGGCTAACAATATACAACCGTATCAAGAGCCTATTGAGACCATTAACCTAGGCACAAAAGGAGATCCAAAAGAAATCAAGCTAGGGGCAATGTTAGAGCAGAGCGTCAAAGACAAGATATCAAGTTATTGCACGAGTATGTGGATATATTCGCTTGGTCTTACAGGGACGTGCCAGGGTTGGATACGGACATCGTGGTGCATAGATTTCCTCTCAAAGGAGGTTGTTCTCCAGTTAAGAAAAAACTCAGAAGAACCCGTCTAGATATGTCCAGCAAAATCAGAGAGGAGGTTCTCAAACAATTTGACGCAGGGTTCCTAGCAGTGGTAGACTATCCACCCTGGATAGCTAACATTGTACCAGTACCCAAAAAGGATGGAAAAGTATGCATGTGCGTAGGTTATCGAGACATAAACAAGGAAAGCCCCAAAGATGATTTTCCGTTGCCTCACATAGATGTCCTAGTGGACAATACAGTTCAAGCCTTGATATTCTCATTTATGGATGGTTTCTCGGGCTATAACCAAATCAAAATGGCGCCTGAGGACATGGAAAATACTACCTTCATGACACCTTGGTGAACTTTCTGTTACAAAGTAATGCCATTCGGTCTCAAGAACGCAGGAGCAACTTATCAGAGGGCAATGGTCATGTTATTCCATGATATAATCCACAAGGAGGTTGAAGTATACATCGATGATATGATTGCCAAATCCCATACGGAGGAGGAACATATCACACATCTGTAAAAGTTATTTGAGCGGCTACGTAAGTTCAGACTAAGGTTGAACTCGAATAAATGCACCTTCGGCGTCAGATCAGGAAAATTGTTAGGTTTTATCGTAAGCCAACGAGGCATCGAGGTGGATCTAGACAAAGTAAAATCCATACAAGAGATGCTCGCTCCAAGGACAGAAAAAGAAGTATGTGGTTTCTTAGGGAGATTGAACTACATATCAAGGTTCGTATCACATCTAACAGTTACGTGCGAACCAATATTCAAGTTATTACAGAAAGATCAGACGGTAGTATGGAATGATGATTGTCAAACTGCCTTCGAAACAATAAAATAGTATCTGGAAGAGCCACCTGTCTTAATACCACTAGTCCCCAGAAGGCCAATCATCATGTACTTGACAATGCTCGAAGGGTCAATGGGTTGTGGTTTGGGACAACAGGATGAAACTGGTAGAAAGGAGCATGCAATCTATTACCTCAGTAAGAAATTCACTGATTGCGAGACCAGGTACTCACTCCTGGAGAAGACTTGTTGCACATTGGCTTAGGCTACCAAGAGGTTGAGGAAATATATGTTAACCCATACTACATGGTTAATAGCAAGAATGGGTCCTCTAAAATACGTGTTTAAAAAGCTATCCATTACCGGAAGAATCGCACGATGGAAGATGTTATTATCAGAACATGACATCCAATATGTCACACAAAAAACCATCAAAGGTATTGTACTAGCTGATCATCTTGCTCACCAACCGCTATCGGAATATCAGCCCATGAAGTTCGACTTTCCCGACGAAGATGTCATATTTATAACTGACTATGAAATACCAGGACCAAATGAAGGGCCCGAGCAAGGGGCACGTTGGACACTCACGTTCAACGGGGCTTCAAATGCACTAGGTCACAGTGTAGGGGCAGTGTTAATATCTCCCAAGAATCACCACCACCCTACACGGCCAAATTATGTTTTGACTGCACCAACAATATCGCCGAATACAAAGCCTGTATACTAGGGCTAGAAGCTACCATCGATTTAAGAATAAAGCATCTGGAAGTTTTCGGGGATTCTGCGTTAGTCATATACCAGGTTAATGGAAAATGGGATACTAACCACCTTAAACTGATTCCATATTAGGATCATGTTTTAAATTTAGCTGCAAAATTTACAGAAATCACTTTCAGTCATATCTCACGAGAAGAAAATCAAATGGCAGACGCTCTGGCAACCCTATCAGCTATGTTCAAAGTGACTTGGCCGAATCACGAACCACGTATTACGATTAGACATTTCAAAGAGCCTGCACATTTCCTCGCTATTGAGGAAGGACCCGACAGTAAACCTTGTTTTTATGACATCAAGAAGTACTTAGAAAGGCAGGAATACCCGGAAAATGCCTCTATCATTGACAAGCGAACCTTGTGCAGGTTAGCTTCTAAGTTCTTTCTAAGTAATGGAGTGGTATACAAAAGATATTACGATATGGTACTACTTAGATGTGTGGAAAAACAAGAAGCAAATACACTCATGAGAGAAATCCATGAAGGCACCTTCAGGACTCATACAAATGGGCACGCCATGGCTAGAAAGATTTTGCGAGCAGGGTATTATTGGTTAACAATGGAAGCTGAGTGCTATCACTACGCGAAGACATGCCATAAGTTTCAGATCTACATCGACATGATAAATGTACCACCGACTCCTTTAAACGTCATGAGCTCCCCTTGGCCATTTTCGATGTGGGGAATTGATATGATTGGTATGATCGAGCCGAAAGCATCCAACAGACTCCACTTTATATTGGTAGCCATCGACTACTTTACCAAATGGGTAGAAGTAACATCCTACGCCAACGTAACAAGTAAAGTGGTTACACGCTTTATCAAACAAAATATCATATGCAGATATGGTGTCCCAAGCCAGATAATTACAGATAACAGGTCTAATTTAAATAGCAAGATGATGAAGGAATTATTCGATGACTTCAAAATCGAGCATCACAATTCTTCACCATACAGACCAAAGATGAACGGAGCCGTCGAAGCAGCCAACAAAATATCAAGAAAATCATCCAGAAAATGGTGAAGACATACAAAGATTGGCACGAAATGCTCCCCTTTGCTTTGCATGGCTATCACACTTCTGTACGCACATCAACAGGCGCGACTCCTTTCTCACTTGTATATGGCATGGAGGCAGTACTCCCGATGGAAATTGAGATACCATCACTCCGAGTCATGAGAGAAACAAAACTGGAAGAGGAAGAATGGGTACAGGCTCGACTCGATCAACTCAACCTCATTGAAGAAAAACGATTAACGACTTTGTGTCATAGTCAATTACATCATAAGAGAATGAAGAGGGCCTTAGACAAGAAGGTACGCCCTCGAATAGTCAAACAAGGGGATCTTGTGCTCAAAAAGATTTTACTATCTCGCCTCGATTCACGTGGTAAATGGACACCTAACTACAAAGGTCCATTCGTAGTCAAAATAACATTCTCTGGAGGTGGTCTCATCCTTGCAACAATGGATGGGGAAGAACTACCGCATCCAACCAACTCGGACGCAGTCAAAAAATACTATGTATAAGAAAGCTCGCTAAGATCGAACCTCCAAAAGGTGCGACTTAAGCAAAAAAAGGAGCATCCCGGTGGATCGAAAACCCTAAAGGGCGATCCAGGCAAAAATTAGGGGCAAAATTTTTTTTTTCCCGGTGGATTGAAAACCCGAAAGGGAAATCCAGGTAAATGTTAGGGATTTCATACAAAGAAATAAAGGACAAAAAGACTGCGATCTGGGAGCTACGACTGCGAACCATGAAGGGAAGAATAGATTGGAATCATAAATCTCAGAGGTGAGGGGGATAAGAACATCAAAAGATATGGGGGAACAGCAGTAGCAATTATCATTTTTCATTGCCATTTACTATTTTAAGTCTTTCTGTAATTACCTCTTTCTAGGAATTGTATCTTGTATTCTCGCCCACTCTGGGACATATCAATAAAACATTTGTTTTCATTATATCTGTCGAATCATGTTTTTACTTTCTCATATTTTTCTACAGAATACTATGATTATTACTCATGAATATTGTCTTGAAATAATTTCGGGGAATTAACAGAATAAAAGCATCTGACAAATATCGAAAAACGCTTGGGTTAGAAAAATAACGAAGGAAGATCCACATATACGTCCATGCACATAGCTAATCATACGTCTTGCAACACAAAAATCTATACACATGTCTATGCTTGTATCTATGCATATCTACGCCCATGTCCATACACATGTCTGTGCCTATGCCTGCACTCCACAATACCAAGTCTATGCCTACATCTGCGTGTCTGCACACAAAGTCTACGTCCATTTCAGCACCTATGCCCAAATTTACGACACAAGGTCTACACTTACGTTCACGCCTACACATCTATGCATAGGCCATCATTTACATCTATGCCAGCATATATACAAAATCAATGTTCAAATTTTGCTAACACTCAAGTTTAACAATACTTTGACGACACAATAATACAACAACAAGGAATTGGTAAATTCTAAACCAGTGGTTTAAGGGAGAATGCAAAAAAGAATTTTCATAACATTCCAAGGCATACACGTGTCTTACACATATACATGTTGCATATCCCGAGCATACATATACTAAGCACTTTTGCATATAATGTGCATATGGTCAGGGTGTCATGTCATGATCAAACATCATACATTTTGCATACCCACAAGATTCAGTGAACATGCATACATATATCGTCGAGCGAGCAGACAAATAATTTTACCCTTGATACAACCATCTAAGGGTCAATCCACGCAGTACTCCTCCTACAGTTCAACCCGTTACCTCAGCCTTCATGCCGTGACACATTCAGTCCATCACCTAAGTCTTCCTGCAGTGATAAGCTCCTTGCAAACTCAGTACGTTTCCTTTAAGCCGCAATGCATTCTCAAAACCCATTACATTGCCTCTAAGCTGCAATGTATTTGCAAAACTCATTACGTTTCTTCTAAGCCACAACGTATTCGCAAAAGCTCATTACGTTGCCTCTAAGCCGCAATATATTTGCAAAACTCAACACATTGCTTCTAAACCGCAATGTATCTTTCCAGATCAACATATTGGCTCTAAGCCGCAATATATTATCCAAATCGACGCATTGCCTCTAAGCTGCAATGTACCTTCAAACCCATCACGTTTCCTCTAAGCCGCAATGAATTCTCAACACTCCGTTCATTGCCTCTAAGCCGCAACATATTCTCAAAGACCCATTACATTGCCTCTAAGCCACAATGTATTATCCAAGCCAACACATTGCCTCTAAGTCGCAATGTATTCACGAAACTTAGTATATTGCCTCTAAGCCACAATATATCATCCAACTCAAACACATTGCCTCTAAGCCGCAATGCATTTGCAAAACCCATTACATTGCCTCTAAGCCGTAATGCATTCACAAACTCAACACATTGCCTCTAAACCACAATGCGTTCTTCCAAACACAACATATTTCCTCTAAGCCGTAATGTATCCGCAAACTCAACACATTGCCTCTAAGCCGCAATGTATCATCCAAGTCAACACATTGCCTCTAAGACGTAATGTATCCTCAGAACTCAACACATTGCCTCTAAGCCGCAATGCGTTCTTCCAACTCAAACACATTACCTCTAAGCCACAATACATTTTTCCAACCCAAACACATTTCCTATAAGCCGCAATGCGTTTTTTAGACTCAAATACATAGCCTCTGAGCCACAATGTATTCATGCTCAAAACATCGCCCCCGATGTCACGCAGCGATTCGCAAATGTAGCCCATGGCCTCAGTCTTCAAGCAGTCATGCATCATCAATCATTACTATACTCACCCTCCATATGGGTGAATAAGCCAAGACATACAGAATTGCGATATCTGCCTCATTATCAAATCCGGGTAAGCGATATATCATCAGCTTTGCCTACTTACTTAAGACACTTAAGGGTATGCTACATCAGTATAACCTTATGTTTGTCGGACAAATTTTGGGATACTTCAAGTATTCAATAAACTTCCAATCAAAATGCGTGAGACTCGAGTTTTCTCACACTATTCGATTAAAAGATAATTGAATAGGGGCAGCTGTCGTACCCCAAAGGTGGTACATCAGTATCTGATGGCCCATCTTTATCCAAGAGCAGGGGGCGTATTTTAATAGGGGCTTTCTAAATTAGAAAGACTCATAAATACATTTATGAAGCATGTTGGCCAATGGCCCATGAGATTCGAATACAGAAGTTTATTTCAGGAGAATTACTGGAAAGAACTCTAATTATACAAAGAGGTCCATTTAAGTAAAGAAGAGGGGTGGAAATGTCTATTGAAAGTCCGTTAGAATTCAATTTGTTTGGCCCATTTCCACTCTGGTCTTTAAATAGCAAAAAGGAGAGGTATGAATATAAATGGCAGGCCCATTAAGTTTTCAGCCAAGCCCATTTGACATTTATTTATTTATTTGAAAAAATTATTATTATTAATATTTCCTATCATTATTATTGTTAAAAAGAAACTCCTTTTACAAGTTATAAATGAATTTACTGTAATTATATTATGGTTAAAACATTTCGTTTATAGAGTTACTTAGTAAAAGTTCTTTACGTTGAGGATCTATCTTTAAGGCCTAGAATTGGATCCAATTTGCATTAAAGGAGAATGTTTGAAATGATATAAAAAAAGGTTGTGGACAGGAGAATGTTTTTTTGGGCAGTAAAGGCCCAAAATGAAAAGTGCTGGCAGGCCCAAGATTAAAACACTTGTTGGACCAAAATTTATGAACTGTTTTAGAAACATGTACTGTGCGAATCACGACTAGATTTGCGCACGTTTTCTGCTTTTAACAAGTACTGTAGGAATCAATACAAACCAAATCTTCAAAGTTGAACCAAATCCCAGTTTTCTCGTCACAGTAAAATAAAAAATCTTGATATCAATAACAAACCAAGCTCAGAATTCCAAAATCTAAATTAATCAAATCTTCTGCAAAATCTTGTAAATTACAACAAAAATCTCAGAAAAATTACACAAAATGAATCAAAACCAAAATTAAATTAATCTCCCATACAATACAGAAAAAATCTCAAAAGCCCAACACATAGAATCAAAAGCAGAATCGAATCACAATCCCTAATCAATTTTCCTAATCCCTAATTTCTTTCTAATTCCTAGATCTATGCTAAACAAATGGTAACAAAAAATTGATTGAAACCCTAAAAAATTTAATCTATAAATACAGAAGAGGGAGAACAGTAAGAGGGGAGGATTTTTGTTGACAAAAGGGAGAAAGAACTTGGGGATAAACCTTGAAGAAAACCTTGCGTTGAAGATCCAAAGGGAGAGGCGATAAGAGTTTCTAGATCGGAAACCCTAATCACCCTTGAACGTCACCGCCGCTAACCACCGAACGCCACCGCTACTCCGCTTTCCCGAAATCCTGCGAAACAGAAGAGATTAGTTCAAATCGGACTGAAAAGCTCTAAAATCGGAACCCAAAAATTACAAAAAAGGGTAAAAAAAGAATATACTCAGCTTTAGTTTTCATTATTGTTTGATTTGTGGAGTGATTGGGGTAATCGGGGTTTAGAGCTTGCAATCGGGGAGGGTTGTTGGTGAGGGAAGCCGCGGTGGTGGTTACTAGATTTTAGGGTTAGCGAAAAGGGGCTGGGGGATGAGTTTTCTGAGGTTGAACGAGGGAGAAGGGCAAGTGAGAATTAGAGGATTGGTTTCTGAAGGGTGAAAAAAAAGTAAAAAACAAGTTATGTAATTGGTAATAATTCAGCGCGCGTGTCCATTAGGTTGTCGTATTCCCATCAATCGTGACCCTTGGATCTTGATTGGATAGCCATAAGGCCAAGTCCATCGTAAGCGTGGTATACTCTCGCGTGCTAGATCTCGCTGGCCCTCCTTTCATAGCTTAATGGGCCTGGCCCGTTTCTTGTAACACCCCACCTTTCAGTAGTTTGCTGAAACGCAAAGCCAAACACACCCCCTCCTGGCCTGGACTATCTTAGGCCCAAACCTAGATAACTCTTCACACCCTCTTGTTTTTACTCATCAGCTAATAACACACCTCCCCCATGTTTAATCAATTATTTATCTTTATTATATTTAATACATTATATTTTTAAATTCTTATACTTATGATATATTTTTTTATATATAATAATTATTATTTGCAATAATTGGTGTTATTAATTTTTATATTAATTATTATTATTATATTAATTATTATTATTTTATTAATTATTATTATTGTGCATAAGGACAAATTATTTTTATATTAAAATAGCATATATTATGTATATATATTTGCATTAAATCTTTTTAACCATGCATTAATCAAGATTTTCGCAATTAATATTATTAAAAAACACAAACAAATTTCAAACTATTTTCGCAAACAAATTAAGCTAATCAACAGTCTTTTTGCAAATAGGGTTTCAAACCGATTTTGGCTTACTGCGTACTCAGTCAAAATCTCCGCAATCACTACTCCCAACCGAGTGCGAAGTGATTCAAAATATGTTTACAAACCCTCTAAAAGACACCAACCCATACTAACTACGAATTGGGACTCTGATTCCTCATAAGAGGATACGTAGGCATACGATCTAAAATCGTGCCGAGTCTTGCTAATTAAAACTTAAAACACTGTTTACCCCAAACCTAAACCTAGAGCTTACTATCCTTGTGAACAAGGTGTATGAAAGGTGCCTAACACCTTCCTTTCGTCAAATTGAGTCCGAAACCTAGAATCTCTATCCGCGAATTAGGGTTTTCTGTTAGGTTCCCTTCCTTAGGATAAAAACTAATAGTGGCGACTCTTGATTTAAAAACCAGTCGCAACAATTGCCGAGTGCGTTAGAGGCTCCATCAAAAACCAAAGTCCATAGGGATCCTTGTTCAGGTCAGTCATATGGTCTGAGTTCTTCACAATTGTTTACCATCATGATATCTTCATCTGGGAACTCAAATTTCATGGACTAATACTCATCAACAACTTGATGAGCAAGGTGATCGGCTATCACACTGCCCTTTATTGCTTTTTGGGTAGTGTACTGAATGTCGTATTCAGTCAAGATCATCTGCCATCTTGCTATTCTCCCAGAGAGAGCAGGCTTCTTGAATATGTATTTAATTGGATCCATCTTGGATATCAATAAGGTAGTATGGGTTAGCATATACTGTCTTAGCCGGAGAGCAGCCCATGCCAGAGCGCAACAAGTTTTCTTGAGGAGCGAATATCTGGTTTCACAGTCGATAAACTTTTTGCTCAGGTAGTAAATAGCATGCTCTTTTCGGCCAGACTCGTCATCCTGCCCCAGCACACACCCCATTGAATTTTCCAAGACAATTAGATACATGATTAAAGGTTTACCCTCGATTGGTGGCATCAAAACAGGAGGCTTTTAAAGGTACTCTTTGATCTTGTCGAAGGCAGCTTGGCATTCAATATTCCATTGGACTACTTGATCTTTCTTCAATAATTTGAAGATTGGTTCACAAGTAGAGGTTAGGTGAGAAATGAATCTGGCGATGTATTTTAGCCGTCCTAAGAATCCCATGACTTCCTTCTCGATGCGAGGAGCAGGCATCTCTTGTATTGCTTTTACCTTGGCAGGGTCCACTTTGATACCTTTACCGCTGACGATGAAGCCTAGGAGTTTACCGAACCTCACCCTAAATGTGCATTTATTCGAATTCAACCTTAGCTTGTATTTCTTTAGTATTTCAAACAGTTTCTGCAAATGGTCAAGATGTTCCTCTTCGGTTTGAGATCTGGCTATCATGTCGTCCACATAGACCTCTATTTCTTGATGGATCATGTTGTGAAATAGAGCTACCATGGCGCACTGATAAGTTGCCCCAACATTTTTCAACTCGAATGGCATAACTTTATAACAGAACGTGCCCCACTATATGACAAAGGTCATTTTCTCCATGTCCTCAGGTGCCATTTTGATCTGGTTGTAGCCTGAGAAACCATCCATGAAGGAATATACTTTATGTTGTGCGGTGTTGTCAACCATAATATCAATGTCGGGAAGCGGGAAGTCATCTTTAGGGATTGCCCTATTCAAATATCTGTAGTCCACACACATGCGTACTTTACCGTCCTTTTTAGGCACTGGAACAACATTGGCGACCAATTGTGGATAGGAGGTGACGGCTAAGAATTCAGCATTGAATTTTTTCATGACTTCAGTCTTGATCTTTTCTGACATGTCTGGCCGCATGCGACGGACTTTCTGTTTTACTGGAGAGAAGTCTTCTTTTTTCGGTAGATGATGGACCACAATATCAGCGTCGAGTCCTGGCATGTCTTCGTATGACTAGGAAAATACCTCAACATAGTCATGTAGTAACTGAATTAAGTGCTTCTTGATAATAGATTCCAGATTGGCTCCTACCTTGACTTCTTTATTGTCCTCTTCGGTACCTAAGTTAACTGTGTCTACTGGTTCTTCGTGGGGCTGTATGGTCCTTTCTTCCTGTTGTAGTAACCTGGCTAGTTCCCCTGACACATCACAATATTCCCCACCTTCGTCTTCAGCTTGGTAGATCAGATTTTTAAAGTCACAATAGGCCATAGCAGAATCGTTATCCATGGGATCCTGATTGGATGTAGATCTGCATTTTGATATGTGAGTGTGTGTAAGAGCATATTTATATTTAAAAGAAATAAAAATGTAGAAAAAGAAAGACAAAGAGCACAAAGTTTGCATGCAAAAATGTCCATGATTCATTGATGACATATGAAAATGAAGTAACAACTCTTACAAATGGACCGTTGTACCTCGGGTAAGACACAAGATTTTAAAAGTCTAAATTATTTGATTATTACAAGTCCGACAAAAATTTAAAGACAATTACTGTTGGATAAAAGTAATAGGGACAAATTCTTTGTCTTCTCAGTTGCTGAGTCCTCCGTTGATAGTTGGGAAAATCCAATCTTCTAGGTCACAACTGTCATAACTATCCTCCACTGCGTTGATTCCATGGTTGCTGATCCGCAAAGGTGGTCCCCTGGCACGAGCACGGCGAACAGCTTTCTGGGCTCCTGAAGTGAAACCCAAACTGATCTTTTCATATTTATAGGGAATATCTGGGAGTTGTCCCAAAATAGTACACCCACCTTCTTCGACTACTGCCCTGGCATCTTTCAGAGAAGCCATCTTTAGCGGAGGTCTGGTAATCTTTGGAACTTTGGGGACAGTCTTGGTTGCTGCCACTATTTGTGGGTCTTCCTCGAAATGATGACACGCAGTTTCAATAAACTCACCATCCATTTCCACATATCTCAAGGAGTTCTGGTGACTGACCATATATTCTTCCTCTCTGTGGATAATGATAAGTTTTCCCTTGGTTGGGTATTTTAACATCTGATGTAATGTAGAGGTGACGGCACCAGCGTCATGAATCCAAGGTCGGCCCAATAAACAGGAATAAGAAGGGAGAATGTCCATCACGTAGAAATTTGAATCAAAGGTTTGAGTTCCAACTTTAATGGGGATGTCCACCTCCCCATGCACCATTATCTTCGAACCGTCGAAGGCCCTTACCACTATGTTGCTGGGTTTTAAGGTAAGACCTTCACAGTCTAGTCTATCAAGAGCCTTCTTAGGTAGCACATTCAAAGATGAACCAGTATCAACCAGGACATGGGCCAAAGTAGTGCCCCTACATTCAACAGAGACATGCAACACCTTGTTGTGTTTCCTCCCTCTAGGTGTCAGGTTAGCATCAGAAAAGCCTAAGCCATTGTCAGCTGTTAAATTAGCCACGCAATATTCAAATTGGTAATTAGAGGTTTCTTGTGGCACATGGGAAGTTTTAAGAAATTTCACCAAGGCCTTCGTATGAGCGTCGGAGCATAACAGTAAAGCTAGCATAGAAATCTTTGACGAAGTCTGCCCTAGCTATTCGACTATGTTGTAGTGACTTCTCTTTATAATTTTCAAAATTTATTCCATCTACTTCTTGGAGGCTTATGGGATAGATACTTATTTCGCCTTCATCCAGACATGCTCAACCAAAATTCCTTTGCCTCGAGTCTCGGTCAACTCAGTGATAGGGGTATCAGCAGGGGTAACCACGGGAACTGTAGTAGTAGGAACAAAAGCAGGGATGATCCCATGACCAGTAGAAATTTTCGGAGGCGCAATCTCAGGATAGAACACTCTTCCATTTCAGGTTATTTTGCATGTTCCCACAATGTTGCCAATGTCGGGGTCAGCCTTCTCAAAAATCGAGTCTTCATCAGCCAGCCAATCTTGCTTGATGCCGTGGTAGTAGACGTCACCCCCATAGTTCCAGGGGACAATTTTATCTGATGAGTACGGGAGTGGTCCTGGAATAGTAATTATCAGTGGAGTCACCTTCGGAACAGATGTAATCCTAACGGGTCTTTTGGTGGAGACCCTGGAAGGATTGGCAGAAATGGTTACTATCAAAACATCTTTGTAAGAAATGTTGGGAACGAGAGTCTTATCAAACAAAATCTCTTTGTCATCCATTAGGTGCTGGACACCTGCTTTCAATAAATGACAACCAGTTGGTAGGGATAAATAGAGGTGGCAGCCTTCGCCATAAACCGGAAATAAATCGGCCTTCAACAGGTTCCTCTTGACTGTCAGGAGAGGAGTAACAAGTTCATCAACAACAGTAACAAACACATCATCTTCAATAGCGCTAACATCACGACCATGCTTGGGCATAGGAGCGGTGATAACATTTTGGATCTCAGGAGCATCAAATTGAATTTCTTTTGCCTCGAGAAGGTCTTGCACCTTGTTTTTCAAAGCCTAACAGTTATTGGTATCATGGCCTGGACTTTCTGAATGGTAAGCACAATGAGCGTTAGGGTTGTAATAAGGGGAGGCGGTGTTGGGATTCTTCGAGGATTCCTTTAAAGTTACCAGATTAGATCTCAACAAATGTGGCAGGACTTAAGACAACATCATATTTATCCAGGTAAACTGTCTTACCAGTCTTTCTGTTCTAGGCTGGTTGTTCCTTTGTTGAGTAGGTGCAGGCTTAAGGATCATGACGGCCCCTACCGTTGGATGGAGTTCAGTTCTGTCCTGATTCCTTTAAGGGTACACAACACCCACCTCTTTCTTCCCAATAAATGGTTTTCTCATGGCACTGGAGGATGCATCCTTTTGGATCTTCCCACTCTTAATCCTAGCTTCCACTATTTCCCCGGTCAAGATTAATTCAGTGAAGTCGGCTGAGGAGCTTCCAATTAGATGATTAAAGAAAGGACCGAACAGGGTACCCAAAAACATGTCTACTAGCTCCCTGTCAGATATGGGAGGTTGGACTCTTCCCGTTAAGTCCCTCCATTTTTTAGCGTAGTCTTTGAAACCCTCGTTCGAACCTATGGTCAGACTTTGGAGTTGAGTACGGGTGGGAGAAAGGTCTGTGTTGTATTGATAATGTTTATAAAAAGCAGCGGCCAAGTCTTCCAAATTATGGATATTGGCCCTCTCCAGTTGATAGAACAAATCTAGCTGAGTCCCGGATAGACTATCCTGAAAGAAGTGGACCCACAAATCTTTGTCAGCAGTGTGAGGCTGTATCTTCCTCACATAAGATCAGAGGTGCATCTTGGGACACAAAACCCTATTGTACTTAGAAAACACTGGTGCCTTGAACTTTGGTGGAATAACAATCCTAGACACCAATCCCAGCTCTTCAAAGTCTAGCCCGAGCACTTTCTGAATCTCCATTGCACTTAGACGCTCTTCCAGATGTTTGTATTTGTCATCAGCCGGAGGATACTGCTCTTCATAGTAATCATCTTCTTCTTCCTCTTCAGATTCTGGATAGCCAGACTCTTCCTTTCTTTTCCCTTCTTGATTATCCTTTTCACCTCATTGATGTTGTGAAGTCTAGGGTCCGTCTGGCCCTGGGAACCTTCTTCCCAGATTCAAAACACTGGTTGATTTCTTTGCTTTCTTCTTCTTTTCTTTAATCATCAAAGTTTTCAAATCCTCTTGTCCTTTGGCCAGAGTAAGAAACATTTGTTGAAACTGAGCGTTCTGCGCCTAGAGATCTTTTACGGTCTTCTTAAGATCCATCTTACTGAAATAAACAGTATAAAGATAAGGAGACATATTGTAAGAAACCTATTTGTGTTATGATGAATGAAGATGCATATGCAATGATTTCAAGGAATTTAGAGATTTAAATTTGCTTTAGACAAAAAGGAACACATGTTATATTAATAAATCAAAGTTTGAGTACATCATGCCTCTTTGGGCTTACAATGAATTAAAATACAAAATTCTAAGAAAAAAGAGTTGAACGCATCCTCTTTGGTGCGATGTAGGCATTCAGGCTCCGCTCTTTATGAAGCTGCCTGGTGAGTTCCAGAACCTTCTTCTCGCTGGCATAGAATTGAGCCTCGAAAGTGTCTCTCTCCCCTTTAAGTTGTATCTAATCCTTTTGCAAGTCTTCGAGAGAGGTGGGCATGTTGGTATGAAGGATAGTGTATGGGAGATCTCCTTCCATAACAGGCTCTATGATAACTGGAAGAATAGAGGGGTAAGGCATCATAAGACTTTGAGCACAAGCTCATACCCATTTGAGATAAGGCTCAAGATGGATGGAATTCTTATGCCCCAACGTCTTTCTATTAACTCTATATACCATGCCCCAAGCTCGCATGAACCTTTTGCAGACCCTGAGCATCATTCTCGTAGTCGAAAATGATTCCTTGGATAAGTGTATTGTGGGGACCATCCTTTCTCACATATCCAAACTATCGCAGTGCAAAACAAGGATTGTAAGTGATTCCTCCTCTAATGCCTAAGAGAGGGACATTAGGGAATTCTCCGCATCGATCAATGATGGTAACATTCTCCGTGAATCGAGGACACCAATGAACGCCTGAATGTGTAAGAGTCATTAGCCTATGAGAACATCTCAAACCTTGCTTAATTTTCAAGACGGATCAGGGTAGGTGCGAAATAAACCACCTAGCCAAAAGAGGTATGGAACACAAAAGGGTTCCTCTCCTCTTAATAGTGCGAGTATGCAACGAATGTAGGATATCTCCAAGCAGAGTAGGTACTGGATTGCGTGACAGGAAAACCTTAACCGCATTCACGTCTGTGAGATGGTCTGGATTAGGAAACAGTACCAAACCATAGATGAGAAGGGCTAACACCTCTTAAAAAGCTTGTAAGTCTAAGGTATCCCAAAAATGATGAGCTTTCTCGAACATGAACTTAGCCAAAAAACCCTTGACACCTCTCTTGGTTTCCCAATTGGCTACTACGTCAGACCGTTGTAAGGATAGAGCTTTAGCAATATCTTCAGGTTTAGGGTCTCCTTCCATACCATTTAAAGGTACCTCATTAAGGATAGGAACCACCACCACCAGAGAAAGCTTCTCCATGGTAGGCACTAACTGGTAGTCCAGAAAAGTGAAGCAGTGATGTAGAGGGTCAAAGAATTGAAAGAGCACTTTTAACATTTCTTCATCAGGGTTTGAGGTGACCAAGCTGAGAAGTCGACCATGTCTTTCAGTGAATGGAGAGCTTTTGGGAACCCTTGACACCAAATCCTTAAGCCTAGGAGGTATTTTTACCAGACTGACTTGGATACTGAATCTGCGGGCGAGAGCCATGTCCTACAAAACAAGACAAAAATAAACCCTAAGAATCCTTGAAATGGTTAGTATGACATGTTATGTTATGATGTTATAATTATGCTCAGATACAACAAATATAGAAAACACAAGCAAGTCTCACAGAGACCTTAGGTTTAAGGCTTGCATGGATTTTAAGGTGATACCCTCTTGAAGTTGAGTTGGCTCAACCTATCCTAAATATAGTAACTGGGTTCTTAGGGATCTCAGTATCATCGGTCTTTCCCCAAAATCTTGTTCCGATAGACAATTGACTTGCCACCAAACAAAACTCAAGGGTCAAACCTCAATGAGTGTAGCATCGAGTATCAAACGACTTTGGGTTTACACCAAAGACGACTATCTCACTACGTCCTAAAAGCCAAGCTGGTCAATTAAGGTGCTAAGGTTAGTTGACGCTTTATGATACCACGCAGTGGCCCCGTATTCTACTTGATTACTCAAGGTCTACCGGTACACACCAAAGTATCACATCAACATAGCTATTGTTTCAACTGTGTCGTGATACCCCACACAGTTCCCTCACAGTTTATTGCTACTTACCTAAAAAGGTTCCCCAAATCCGAGTGTAGGATTAAAGCAAACCCAAACAAGGAACCATAATGTAAAGCATACAAGTCAAACAAGGAAAGCAAGTAAATGTGATTTATCCCTAAGGTAAACCCACTTTTAAAAATTCCCCAGCAGAGTCGCCAGTTCTGTAACACGGTGGGAGAACTGACTTGGTTATTTTGCAGTTTATCGCAAATGTTGCGGTTAGTAAGAGTCGCCACTAACTTTTCTTTTATCCAAAAGGAAAGGTTGAAAAGAACAGGAAAGACCTTTGAGATTTTTTCTTGAGTTCGGGGGGTAGATTATGAAAAGGGAAGGTATTAGCACCCTTTTCATCTGTATTTATCTACGGGCTCTTAGTTTCTTGCTAGATCACTTGCTTTTGTTTGAAAATGTGCTTTGTGTGGTTTTTGAAAGTATTTTGAAAATGGCGCCATCGTTTAGGAAAACTTTGTAATGATTCTCGTTCGTAAGAATGTATACAAAGTGTTGATCCTTTGAAAATGTTTTCAAGTTTGAAAGGTGTTTTGAAAGTGTTGGTGTTTGTTTTGAAAATAGCAAGGATGTTTTGGTTTTGAAATTGAGCAAGCAACTAGGAACAATCTACCTACTTAAAAGTCTTTCATGTTTATTTCCTCTTTCCTTTGACATTGTTATCTTACCATTGATTTGGTAAGTAACCCTATCTTTGGATGTAAAAGGAAAGGGCAAGGGTCACCGTATATCCATGATTAACAATATTGTAAGATATCTTAGCATTTTCTTTAAGGGACTAAGATCATTTTTGAAAGGCAACTTTGATAGCGTCATCGAGGGACTTTGATCTTGTATTTTGTTTGTTTTTGCTAAGATAGCCCACATGCATAATATGGCCATTTTATAAGGCAACAAAGTGGATTTACCCTAAGGGTGTATGTGTGCAAGTGTATTGGTTTACATGCTTGATTTGTCTTTAAATTAGGGTTTTCTAAGCATTGACTTTATCTTTCCATACAAACCCTAATTACTAGCATATGTATATAAAGCATTAAATTGTCGAAAATAAAAATACTAAGCTATTACATCATTAGAGGAGGGGATATACAAATTACAAATCGTGAATTGCAAGAAATTAAAACCCTAATTATCTATTACAACCATATTGAATTTGAATAAATGTACAAGTAATGAAATGAGTATAATGTACAAATATGAATGGATAAGGAATGATTTTTTATTGTATTAAAGGTTTTGACCTAATTAAATTAAAATGAGATAATTGACTAGAATAACAAAATTAAAATTAAGTTAATAAAAGAAATTAATTTATTAAAGAAAACAAGTTTTTTAGGGTTTTTGTGATTTTAATTAAATTAGTAAATAAAATTAATTAAATAAAAGTCCTAAGTTCTAAATTGATTTTAATTTACAAGAAAATAATATAATATAATAATTAAACCTAAATATTAATTATTAAGAAAGAAATTAATTTATTAAGAAATGTTTCTGTTCTTTTGATTTTATAAATAATAAATAAAATATTTTTTTTGGGTTTTTATTAATAACAAAAAAAATAATATTAATAATAATACTAGTAATAATAATAACAATAATAATAATAATAAAGGAAAAGAAATAGGATATAATAAGAAAAAGAAAATAAAAATGAATTTGGGCCAGGGGTGCTGAAATGAGACAGAGGTCAGAAAGAGAAAAAAAAAGTAACCTTGCCCATGTTGGAGGCCCCAAACCTGTTCAAACAAAAAAGAAATAGAAAAAATAAGAAAAAAGGAGCAAAACGGACGCTGGGGCTCGAACCCAGGTCCGTTAGGTGAAAGGCGCGCGCTTTAACCACTGAGGTGGTGATACATTTGTTAACATTGACACAACAATAAATACATAACACATAACTTTCCCTGACTGTACTTCATCTTCAACCTCCAGCCAAATGATCCGTAACTTGCTCATTCTTCAACCATTTTCAAAAATGTAAACATGAAACTTGTGTATTTTTTTACCACGAATCCAACCATGTAACTAATTTAAGCTAACATTCAAAGATAAAGATGAATTTACGAAAGTACCAAATCCTGACCTAAATATTTCAGCAAGTTTAAACCAAAAATTCTTCATGCTCAAGCAACATAAATGAAATCTATGGACATGTATGGTTTCAGGGCAATGATATCTACATTCTATCTTCACAAATGCAAGCCTAACAATGCCTATATGAATAGTTCAAAAGTCAGAAAACTCACCTTGCAAGAGGGTATCGTGTTTCGAGTTTGAGCAAATTTTGATGAGTTCCAGTGATTGGGTTAGCTTCCTCAAGTTCCCAGGAAGCTAATATGATGCTTGGCTTGAGCTGAAAGTTGCTGAGGAGTTCTGGAGAAGTCAACTTGCAGAGTCCTGTTTTTGGTTATACAGGTTGATAAAGATGGAGTTACAGTTATGAAACATGGTCAGGGATGAGTTGTATTTGATGTTTAGAAGCTTTAGGAACCAAAATTCTTGGGAACGCATGAGGGAGATGTGAGTTTCATGTTTTTTTGTCTGATTATGCAACAATGGAGTTTTTTGATACAATTTTGAGCTTTTGTGTGTTTTAGGGCTTAAGCATGCGTGTGTTTTGATGCAAATAACTTGTGCATAAGTAAGGAAAAGGATGTGAGGCTTGAGAGGGTAAGAATCACACAAGTACAAGTTATGGCTATGTTACTTGATTTTGAAGAAAAGTGAAAACATGGTTTCAAGGTAAAGTACAAGCATGGGATGACTTGTTAGAGGCTTGAGACAAATTTCTTTTGGGTTATAGGTCGTGTATGATCAGAAGAGAACAAGTGCAAAGCTCAAGAACAGATTTTGTGCATAAAGCTACTTTTCCAAAATGGCAATGTGAACTTTCTTCCCAAAATGGAAATAAGCACGGGCAATGCATTGATTGCTTGAGTGAAAGCCTCTAACAGCTGTGCCAAACATTAATTATGGAGTGCGAAGCAAGTTTTAGGCCTGAAAAGCAAAGATTGTGCATCCTAGCATGGATTTGAATTCTTGTTCTTCATGAAAATGACCTATAACTCAAGAATGAAATGCCACCTTCATGCCTTCGATTCTCCTTGATCAAACATGATCTCAAGGAGTTCTTGGATATTTTAGAAAGCTTGTAATGTTATCTACAACCCCTCTTTGAATTACTTTAAAAAATTCCCGTTGGAACTATGTGAAAAATTTCCATGAAGTTAGGTCAAAATCCTTCCTAAACTAGGGCAAAATTTTCACTAAATGTTTAGTTTCATGAACATGTGTTCACAAAATCGTAACTTGAAATCCATGCATTTCTAGGAGAAGTTGTGTAAAGCAATGTTTTATATCTCATTGAGATCTACAACTTTCATGTTGAAAGTTTCCTTTGAATCATCTTGCATCATGGTGAAAAATTGGCTCAAAGTTATGAAAAAATATGAAGTTTTCAACACTTAGAAAAATTTCTAAGTTTAAAAACTTTGACTTTTCAAAATGAAATCTTGACTTTTTGATTTCTTGATGAAAAAGTTTCATTTTTTTACATGTTGTGATGAATTGTGATCTTTGACACTTGATTTTGACCAAAAAGTCAAAGTTTGACTTTTAAGTGTACAGTTGACTTTTGATTAGTTGACTGAAAAATCAACTATCAATCAAATGACCTTGAGCAATGTTTTGCGTCATGCCATTAGTTAAAAATGATGAAATTGAAACCTTAAGATCATTTCTCAAACCAAATAACCATTTGCTAGGTTAAAAATCAGAAATTGCCCTTTCTCAATCAAAACCCTAATTTTGACCATTTTGCCCTTTTGATTATCTGATCAAATTTCTCGAGGAATTGTGGTCCAAACTTGATCAAATGACATATAGGAGTTTACAATGTTGATATGGATAAAAAATTATGAAATTTGACTGTAAATTGGCCATAGTTGACTTTTTCCCCAATACAACTGATTTTTAGGTCAACTGATCAATTGACTGAGCAAAAATGTGATCCAAGACTTGAAACTTGACATGAGCAATCTTGGGGGTCCACAATGATCTATGAAAGTCATATGAGGCATTAAAAGTTCAATTATCCTTGTGAAATCTCAAACCCTAATTTCAGTTATCAATGCTTAAGGAGGTGTCTTGAGCTGATCAAACCTTGTGCAGTCTTGAACCAAAGGAGATCTTGTGAGAAAATACTTGATAAATGAGAGGGAAAATTTTGGGGTACAACAACTTCCCCTGTTTAATTTTCTTAAACATGAAGAGTTAGATTGGAGGATCGGCCATTTGTGACTTGAAGGTGAAAGATGATTGAACACTAGAGTGCCTAGAAATTTGCACTCGAAGATGGATTGTGAATGGGCTTATAGATGCCATTTGGAGGAATGGTGGAGATTTGCTGGAGATGGGATTGAAGATTCCATCCCAGGGTTACTGTTGACAGAAAATGGTCTAAGTATGAACTTGATTTCAACTGGAAAAGAATCAACACAAATCTTTTGAGTGATTTATCTGAACTAGGAGAAGTCTTATATGTTGCTTGACTGGGAAGAATCAGAATAAATCTTGGAGCGATTTATCTGAACCAGAAATGTTCATTTGGAAAGTATAAGGATAAACCGTTGAGAGATTTAAAATTGAACCAAAAGAGGTCTTGAATATTCTTTAACTGGAGAGAATCACAGTAGATCTTTGAGTGATTCATCTGAACCAGAGAAAGCGTCCACGGGAAAGAATCAGAATAAACCACTGAGAGATTTATTTGAACCAGAGAAGACGTCTATGGGAAAGAATTAGAATAAACCGTTGAGAGATTTAAACTGAACCGGAAGGGATCTGGAGAAGAATCGGAACAAATCATTGAGAGATTTATCTGAACCAGAGAAGACGTCTGTGGGAAAGAATCAGAATAAACCGTTGAGAGATTTAAACTGAACCGGCAGGAATCTGGAGAAGAATCAGAACAAATCATTGAGAGATTTATCTGAACTAGAGAAGATGTATGCGGGAAAGAATCGGAATAAAATGTTGAGAGATTTAAACTGAACCGAAATGGATCTGGAGAAGAATCAGAACAAATCATTGAGAGATTTATCTGAACTAGAGAAGACGTCTGCGGGAAAGAATCAGAATAAACCGTTGAGAGATTTAAACTGAACCGGTAGGGATCTGGAGAAGAATCAGAACAAATCATTGAGAGATTTATCTGAACCAGAGAAGACGTATGCAGGAAAGAATTAGAATAAACCGTTGAGATATTTAAACTGAACTGGGGTCTGAAAGAAATATCTGTTATGTATATGGTTGACCAATCGCTTTTTGGGAATTGATCTGTAATTGACTTGTTGAAAATTTGACGATAATTCTCTGCTGATTGATCTTTCCTGAAAAAGATGAAAGGTTAGTTGCATGCAATGTCATGATGTATGAAATGCATGGTGCAATAATGTTCTCAAAATAAATGAGATTGTGTCGTATATATTTGTGCTGTTAATGCTATGACGTATGGATACAATGTATGGACACGTTAATTGTTATGCCGTAGTGTTGCTGGATTCGGGGAAAATAAATCCCTGAGTACTGTTGGGTATAAGGAGTGTAAGTCTTCATGTTTTGAAGTTGAAGTGTTGATGAGCTTCCATTTGTTAGATAAATAAACTATGTTCTGTAAGGGGAAACACCGTGCATTGCTTGTGGACCTTGTGAGATCCTGTTGGGGAATCCTGAGAAATTGGGCGACTTTCACTGAGGAATCTTTGGAGTTGTAACCGGAAGTTTTGTTCCGTCGGGGGTGTGAGAGCACTTGATACCATTAGCACGCGTACTGGAGATATGATGGCGATCCTACAGCAGGATGCCCTGATTTCCGTTCCTTTTGGAAAAGGTACCTGCAGGGGATTTTATGGAATAGTCTAAAGATATTATCCCATTTCTTAAAGCCATTAGTGATTGTCTTTCTATTTTCTGTTCTTCTTTTTTGTCCATTTGTAAACAGTAGTCACGTTCAAATGCATATGTTCAAAAATAATCATTGGACATTTTCGCAAACAAAACAAGACAATAAAAGAAAAACAGATAGTTTTTCACTTTCAAAGGGATATCTTTGTATTAAATTGAATAAGTAATTTTGTACAATGAGATGAACATTCTAGTAAGAGAATGTTGTCGTAGAAAGTGAAAATTGATAGAAAGAAAAGATAGCTATGTGAAATAATCCCATGGGGTTCCCATTTTGCTATAGCCTTCATGTCTCTGAGCGTCCCATCCACTTGCTGCCTTGTCTGAAGTTGATTGGATTGATTATAACCGTTTGAATTTTTCAGTCGATGCTAGAGGTCGTTTGTAAGGTGATCCAATGGGACATAGTCATACTCTTTAATTCCCTAACTTTTGCTTGGACCTCCCTTTCGGGTTTTCAGTCCACCAGGATACCCTTTTTTGCCCAAGTCGCCCTTTCGGGTTTTCAGCTTGTCGGGTGTACAATTTTTTTTTTGTATTTTATCCCTAATTTTTGCCCGAACCTTTATGGTTCGCCGGGATGCCCTTGTTTTGCCTAGGTGTGTCAACCTAGCGGGTCTCTTTTACGTGGTATCTTTTGACTATGTCCACATTCATAGGGTGCGAAAGGTCGTCGCCATTCATAGTGGTTAAGATCATTGCTCCACCAGATAATATGCTTTTGATCACAAATGGTCCCTCGTATGTAGGAGTCTATTTTCCCCTGGGATCACCTTGTGGCAACATGATTCGCTTGATTACCAAATCACCAACCTGATATACCTGATGTTTGACCTTTTTGTTAAAGGCTTTGATCATACGTTTTTGGTACATCTGACCGTGACAGACAACCGTAAGCCTCTTCTCATCAATCAATATCAACTAGTCAAGCCGAGTTTGAATCCATTCATCCTCATTCAACCCTGTATCCATCATGATTCTCAGAGAAGGTATTTGGACTTCAATTGGTAGAACAACTTCCATGCCGTATACCAAGGAGAATGGAGTTGCCCCTGTTGATATGCGCGCCGTGGTACCGTAACCATGGAGAGAGAATGGTAATATCTCATGCCAATCCTTGTATGTCACTGTCATTTTTTGTATGATCTTATTGATGTTTTTATTTGCGGCTTCAACAACACCATTCATCTTTGGCCGGTAAGGAGAAGAATTATGGTGCTGGATCTTGAATTGCGCGCATAGTGCGGTGATCATAATGTTATTGAGATTCGTACCATTGTCTGTGGTGATTCTCTCCAGGATACTGTACTGGCAGATGAGATTCTGTTTGATGAATCGGGCCACAACATTCTTGGTAATGGAAGCGAAAGAAGCTGCCTTAACCCACTTCATGAAGTAGTCAATGGCCACCAAGATGAAGCGGTGTCCATTAGAAGCTGTTGGTTTGACTTCTCCAATCATGTTGATGCCCCATATCGCGAATGGCAAGGGAGCAGTCAGGACGTTTAGAGGCACTGAAGGTATATGCACTTTGTCAGTGTAGATCTAACACTTGTGACAGGTTCGTGAATGCTGATAGCAATCTGCTTCCATGGTAGACCAGTAATACCCTTCCCGTAGGATCTTTTTAGCCATCGTGTGCCAACTAGAATGGGTGCCAAAAGTACCTTCATGTAGATCAACCATGATCTTGTCTGCCTTAACCTTTACTACGCAACGAAGCAAAGTAGAGTCGTGGTTGCGTTTGTAAAGGATGCCATTACTGAGGAATAACTTAGAAGATAATCTTCTCAAGAACTTCTTATCATTGACTGAAGCTCCCTCCGGATACTCTTGGGCCTCGAGATACCTTTTAACTTCATGGAACCAAGGTTTGTCCACTACTTCTTCGGTATCGATCTCGTAACAGTAAGCTGGTTCATCCATCTGTTCAATGGGGATCTGGGGAACCTCGTTACCCCACTTGAGTTTAAACATGGATGAAATAGTGGCTAGCGCGTCCGCTAGTTGATTTTCCTCTCGTGGAAAATGCTCAAAGGTAATTTCCTCAAAATGTGGGATTAATGTCAACACATGTTCTTTGTAGGGGATGAGGTTAGGGTGCTTCGTGTCCCATTATCCTTTGATCTGACTGATGACTAAGGATGAATCTCCAAATACACTTAAGGACTTGTGTGATATGGTGGGAGAACTGACTTGAGGGTTTTGTGTTTGTTCGCAAATGTTGCGGTTAGCAAGAGTCGCCACCGACTTTTCTTTTATCCAAAAGGAATGGTGAAAAAGCACAGGAAAAACCTTTGAGATTATTTCTTGAGTTCAGGGGGTAGATTATGAAAAGGTAAGGTATTAGCACCCTTTTCATCCATGGTTTTCCATGGGATCTTATTTACTTGCTAGATCACTTGCTTTTGTTTGAAATTGTGCTTTGTGTGGTTTTTGAAAATATTTTGTAAAGAGGCCATTGTTTAGGCAATCTTTGTAATGATTCTCGTTCGTAAGAATGTATACAAAGATGTTTGATCTTTTGAAAATGTTTTCAATTTTGTAAGATGTTTGAAAGTGTATGTGTTTATTTTAAAAATAGCAAGGATGTTTGTTTTGAAATGGAGCAAGTAATTAGGAGCAATCTACCTACTCAAATGTCTTTATTGTTCTTTTTCTTTTCCATTGACATTATTGTCTTACCATTGATTTGGTAAGCAACCCTATCTTTGGATGTAAACGGGACAAGCATGGGCCATCGTATAACCATGATTAGCAATATTGCAAGGTATCTTAGCATTCTTTTTGAGGGACTAAGATCATTTGTAAGGAAACTTAGATAGCGTCATCGAGGGACTATGATCTTGTATTTGCTTATTTTTGCTAAGATACCTTACATGCGTAATATGGCCATTTTGTATAAGGCAACCAAGTGGGATAACCCTAGGGGTGCTTGTGTGCAAGTGTATTATTTTCATGCTTGATTTTATCTTGAATAGGGTTTTCTATTTGATTGATTTTGTTCTTTCCATACAAACCCTAATTACTAGCATGTGAATATAAAAGAATTTAAATTGCGGAAAGTAAAAATACTAAGCTATTACATGATTTGTGGGAAGGGGGTGTACAAATTGAATGGGGATTGCAAGAATTTAAAGCCTAATTAGTCTATTACAACCATATTGAATTTATACAATAATAAATGTACAAAAATAAATATGCAAGAATGTAAATGCAAAGAAAATGAATCTTTTTGTTTGGATTTTTTATGAGAAAAAGGAATTTGTTTTAACCTAATTAAATAAAAGAAAATAATTAATTAAAATAATAAAAGTAAACCTAATTTACTAAGAAAAGATTTTAAATAAAAACCCTAAATCTATTAATTGATTAAAAAGAAAAATTAAGTTTATAAGAAAAGCATTTTTTTTTTGTTATTTTTGTCTTGAAAATATTTATGGTATCATGAAATATTTTTAGTCTTTTTTATATCAAAAATAATATATTTTAATAAGTGTAAAAGAAAAATAAATATTAACCTAGTTTTAATTAAATTTACAAAGTGATTTGTAAAAAATAAATAAAGTATAGTTAATAAAAATATTTTTTTGGTGAGAATAAATATAATAAAGTAAATTAAAATGAAGATTAATTTTTTGATATTTTTTATGATTTTTAATATTAGTGAAAAATTATTAAGAAAAAACAAATAAAATAAAAATAAGAAAATAAAATAAATTGGGCCAAGGGTGCATAAGCAGGCAGGGAGGTCAGCTAGCAAAAACAAAAAAACAATACCAGGCCCAAAGGGCCCAGCGCCTGCAAAAAATATGTTAGAAAGTCAAAAATATGAAAAATGGGCAAAAGGGTACCACTGGGGCTCGAACCCAGGTCCCATAGGTTAACAGGCGCGCGCTTTACCACTCGAGTGGCTATGCATCCGTTAACTTGTATGAAATAATAAATACATAACACAAAACGCGCCCTGACTGTACTTCATCTTCAACCTCCAACTAAAGGATCTGTAACTTGCTCATTTCTCAACCATTCGCAAAAATGTAAACATGAAAATTGCTCTATTTTGTCACACGAATCCAAACATATAAATATCATAAACTATAAGTCAAAGACGAATGAGAATTTTTTACAGTACCAAATTCTGACCTAAATATTTCAGAAAGTTCAAACTCAAAATTCTCCTAGCTCAATCAAAATAAATGAAATCTATGGACATGTACAGCTTCAGGGCAATGATGTCTACATTTTATCTTCACAAATGCAAGCCTAACAATTCCTAATTAATGAGATAGAAGTTCAAGAAAAATACCTCAAAACCGGAAATCATGAAATGGATTTGAGCTTGTTTCAAGCAGTGCTGATGATCAGGTTAGCTTCCTTGGACCTCTAGGAAGCTAATGCAATGGTTGGCTTGAGCTAAGGGTGGTTGGAATGGTCTGGGGAAGTCCAACTGTGATGCTCTGTTTTTGGTTATGGAAGACAGGGAAAATGGTGTTACAGAAGTGAAACAGGTACAGGGATTAGTTACTCTTGATGCAAGGAAGCTTTAGAAACTAAAAGGCCAAGAAACGCACGAGGGAAATGTGAGTTTGAGGTTCAAGGTCAGAAACTGTGCAACAATGGAGTTTTTGGGAAATTTTTGATTTGAGAGGGTTTTGGTGTATTTCAGGGTGTTCAAACTCGTGTTCTAGCTCACAAACAGTGACTCTATTTATAAGCAACAAGTTTGGGATGCTCTAGTTGATCAGAATTCAAATTTGCATCCTTAAGCTAAACATGTGATTTTTTGACAAAACAAGTTTTAAAGTCTTGTGTACTTGCTAAGATAGAGTGTTTATGCTTTAAACACACTTGCTTCTGACTTTGTGGATGGAGTGTGATCATATGGAACAAGTTAGAGGCTCAATGTGAACTTTATGCAAAAAGCTTGCTTTACAAGAATGGTATTGTTAACTTTCTTCCCAAAATGGAAATGTGAATTGGATAAAGCTTAAATCATTTGGATTATAACTCAAAAGTTTGTGTAATCCATTAATTATGGAGTGACAAACAAGTTTGGGGCCTGCAAAGCAAAGATTATGCAGCCTAACATTGAAATTGCATTTGTGTTCATCATGAAAAATGACCTATAATTCAAATGACAAAACACCAACTTCATCTCTTAGATTCTCCCTACTAAAGAATGATCTCAAGGAGTTCTTGGACATTTTGGAAAGCTTGCAACGTGCTCTGAAACCCATCTTTAAATTTCTTTTGAAGATTCCCCTTGGAACTATGTGAAAAATGGCCATGAAGTTAGGTCAAAAAATCTGCCTAACTAGGGCAAAATTTCACTAAGTCTTTTTTAATTCATGAGCATGTATTCATAAAATTATAACTTGAGATCCTAGCACTTTTGGAAGAAGTTGTGTGAAGAAAAGTTGTAGAGTTCATGGAGATATACAACTTTCATGTTGGAATATTCCTTTGAATCATCTTGCATCATGGTGAAAATTTGGCTCAAATTTATGAAAAAACACGAAATTTCCAACACTTAGAAAAATTTCTAAGTTTAGAAATTTTGAATTTTCAAAATAAAATCTTGACTTTTTAATTTCTTAATGAATAAGTTTCATATTTTGACATGTTTTGATGAATCATGATCTTTGATACTTAAATTTGACCAAAAAGTCAAAGTTTGACTTTTCAGTATACAATTGACTTTAATCAGTTGACTGCAAAATTCATCTGTCAATCCAATGGATTTGCAATGTTTTGAATCATGTCATTAGGTAAAAATTATTCAATTTGACTCTTGAGATCATGCCTTAAACCAATTGACCATTTGCTAGGTCAAAAATCAGAAATTGCCATTTCTCAGTCAAAACCCTAATTTTGACCATTTTCCCCTTTTGGAGATTTGATCAAATTTCTTGAGGAATTGTGGTCAAAACTTGATCAAATGATACATATGAGTTTAATATGTTGATATGGATAAAAAATTATGAAGTTTGACTATAAATTGGCCATGGTTGACTTTTTCCTCAATACAACTGATTTTTAGGTCAATTGTTCAATTGACTGATCAAAAGTCTGATCCAAGGCTTGAAACTTGACATGAGTAATCTTGGGTGCCCATAATGATCCATGAAAGTCATATGAAGCATTGATAGTTCAAAAAATCCTTGTGCAAACTCAAACCCTAATTTTGGTCATCAGTGCCTAAGGAGATGTCTTGAGCTGATCAAACCCTAGTGCAGTCTTGAGCCCAAGGAGATCTTGTGAGCAAATTCATGATAAGTGAGAGGGCATATTTTGGGTTAAAAAAGCTACCCCTGTTCAATCTTCTTAAGCCTGAAGAGTTACATTGGCATGTTTTTTCATTCGTGACTCGAAGGTGGAAGATGATTGGACACTAGAGTGCCCAGAAATTTGCACTCGGTGATGTGATGGTTGTGGGAATGGGCTTAATGATTCCATTTGGAGAGATGATAGAAAGTTTTTGGAGATGGGATTATAGATGCCATCCAAGAGTGATTGTTGGTATTGTAATTCGTAAGCTGAAAGAATGAGTATCAGAATGGAGCCCGTGTCTGGAGCGTATCTAAACTGTATCTGAGAGCTGATTTTGAATGATTATCAGAATGGCATTTGTGTCTGGAGCGTATCTGAAATGTATCTGAGAAGTTGAATCTGAATGAGTATTAGAAAGGCATTTGTGTCAAGAGCGTATCTGAACTGTATCTGAGAAGTTGAATCTGAATGAGTATCAGAATGTCATCAGTGTTTGGAGCATATCTGAACTGTATTTGAGATTTGAATCTGAATGAGTATCAGAATGGCATCCGTATCTGAAGCATATCTGAACTGTATCTGAGAGTTGAATCTGAATGAGTATCAGAATGGCGTCCGTGTCTAGAGCGCATCTAAACTGTATATGAAGACTTTGAACATTGTTAATGGTAGCTGTTTGATTAATCTTATCCTGAAAAAGATAAAATGTTAGCTAATATGCAATGTTATGTTGTATTAAATGTATGATATAATGCATTCGTTCTATCGATGTTTATGATATATGGATGTGATGTATGCGCATGCGAGCTAATCCGCCACACTGCTGTTGGATTGGGGAAAATAAATCCCTGACCGCTGCTGAGGATATGGAGTGTAAGTCTTCATGTCGTGAAGTTGAAGTGTTAATGAATTTCCGCTTAGAGAAACAAACTCTGTTGTAAGGGAAATGCCGTGTACTGCTTGTAAAATCCTGTTGGGAAATCCCGAGAAATTGAACGACTTCTACTGAGGATTGATAATTGGAAGCTTATTCCGCTGGGAATTAAACTGCAAATTGTGGGGGATTTATGGAAATAGCTTAGAGAGATTTCCCTACCTCTTAAAGCCATTAGTAATTGTCTTTTATTTTGTTTATTTGTAAACATTAATTATGTTCAAATGTATATGTTCAACAATGAATCATTTGACGTTTTTGTAAATAAAACACAAGAGTAAAGAAAAGCAGATAGTTTTGCACTTTCAAAGGAATATCTTTGCATTGACTTTGAGTAAGTATTTTTGTACAGTGAGACGAACATTCTAGTAGGAGAACTCTGTCGTAAGAAAAAATGAAAATTTTAATACAAAGAAAAGATAGCTATGTGCAATAATCCCATGGGGTTCCCATTCTGCTATAGCCTTTGTATCTCTGAGCATCTTGTCTATTTGTTGCCTCTTCTTAAGATGATTGAATTGATCAGAACCTCTGAGTTTGCAGGTTGAAGCTAAAGGTTGTCCTTAAAGTGATCCAACGGGACATAGTCATACGCTTTAATTCCCTAACTTTTGCCTCGACCGCCCTTTCGGGTTTTCAGTCCACCGGGATACCCTTTTTTTTCCCAAGTCGCCCTTTCAGGTTTTCAACTTGCCGCGTGTACAAATTTTTTGTTTTTGTCCCTAATTTTTTCCCGAACCTCTTTTGGTTCGCCGAGATTCCCTTGTTTTTCCTAGGTGTATCAACCTAGTGGGTCTCTTATGCGTAGTATCTTTTGACTATGTCCACGTTCGCAGGATGCGGCAGGTCGTCGCCATCCATGGTGGTCAAGATCATTTCCCCACGAGATAAAATGTTTTTGATTACAAATGGTCCTTCGTATGTAGGAGTCCATTTGCCCCTGGGATCACCTTGTGGAAGTATGATGCGTTTGATTACCAGATCCCCAACTTGATACACTTGGCGTCTGACCTTTTTGTTGAAAGCCTTGATCATCCGTTTTTGATACATTTAACCATGGCAAACAACAATAAGTCTCTTCTCATCAATAAAGTTTAATTGATCAAGTCGAGTCTAAATCCAATCTTCTTCATTCAGCCCTGCATCCTTCATAATTCTTAGAGAGGGGATCTGAACCTCAATAGGCAAGAAGGCTTCCATGACGTAAACCAAAGAATAGGGTGTTTCCCCGGTTGATGTACGAGCTGTGGTACGATACCCATGGAGAGCGAACAGTAGCATCCCATGCCAGTCTTTGTATGTGACTGTCATTTTCTGTATGATCTTTTTAATGTTCTTATTTACAACTTCGACAACACCATTCATCTTCGGCCGGTAAGGAGAAGAATTGCGATGCTGAATCTGGAATTGTTCGCACAAGACGGTGATCATAGTGTTGTTAATATTTGTACCATTGTCAGTGATGATCCTTTCCGGGATACCTTTTGGAGATTTGTTCAAATTTCTTAAGGAATTGGGGTCCAAACTTGATCAAATGATACATATGGGTTTAAAATGTTGATGTGGATAAAAAATTATGAAGTTTGAATGTAAATTGGCCATGGTTGACTTTTCCCCCAATACAATTGATTTTTAGGTCAACTGTTCAATTGAATGATCAAAAGTGTGATCCAAGGCTTGAAACTTGACATGAGTAATCTTGGGGGTCCATAATGATCCATGAAAGTCATATGAAGCATTGATAGTTCAAAAAATACTTGTGCAAACGCAAACCCTAATTTTGGTCATCAGTGCCTAAGGAGATGTCTTGAGCTGATCAAACCCTAGTGCATTCTTGAGCCCAATGAGATCTTGTGAGCAAATTATTGATAAGTGAGAGGGAAAATTTTGGGGTACAACAAATTGATTCCCAAATCTATGGCAACTTTGAGACCCATAATACATGCTTCACATTCCGCCATATTATTGGTACAATTGAAACAAAGTCTTGCAGTGAAGGGAGTATGACATCCTTCAGGGAATATGATTACAACACCTATGCCATTGCCGAGTGCGTTAGAGGATCCGTAAAAAACCAAAGTCCATCGGGATCCTTGTTCAGGTCCGTTATACGGTCTGAGTTCTTCACAATAGTTTACCATCATGATGTCTTCATCTGGGAACTCGAATTTCATGGAGTGATAGTCATCCATAGCTTGATGAGCAACGTGATCGACTAGCACACTTCCCTTTATTGCTTTACTGGGTAGTGTACTGAATGTCGTATTCAGTCAGGATCATCTTCCATCTTGCTATTCTCCCAGAGAGGGCAGGCTTCTCGAATATGTATTTAATTGGATCCATCTTGGATATCAATAAGGTAGTATGGGTTAGCATATACTATCTTAGTCGGCGAACAACCCATGCCAGAGTGCAGCAAGTTTTCTCGAGCAGTGAATATCTGGTTTAACAGTTGGTAAACTTTTTGCTCAGGTAGTAAATAGCATGCTCTTTTCGGCCAGACTCGTCATGATGCCCCAACACACACCCCATTGAATTTTCCAAGACAGTTAGATACATGATTAAAGGTCTACCCTCGACTGGAGGCATCAAAATAGGAGGCTCTTGAAGGTACTATTTGATCTTGTCGAAGGAAGCTGGGCATTCATCATTCCATCGGACTACTTGATCTTTCTTCAATAATTTGAAGATTGGTTCACAAGTAGCGGTTAGGTTAGAAATGAATCTGGCGATGTAGTTTAGCCGTCCTAAGAATCCCATGACTTCCTTCTCGGTGCGAGGAGCATGCATATCTTGTATTGATTTTACCTTGGCAGGGTCCACTTTGATACCTTCACCGCTGACGATGAAGCCTAGGAGTTTACTGGACCTCATCCCAATGTGCATTTATTCGAATTCAACCTTAGCTTGTATTTCTTCAATCTTTCAAACAGTTTCTGCAAATGGTCAAGATGTTCCTCTTCGGTTTGAGATCTGGTTATCATGTCTTCCACATATACCTCTATTTCATGATGGATCATGTCGTGAAATAGAGCTACCATGGTGCGTTGATAAGTTGCCCCAACATTTTTCAACTCGAATGGCATAACTTTGTAACAGAACGTGCCCCACTGTATGATGAAGGTCGTTTTGTCCATGTCCTCAAGTGCCATTTTGATCTGGTTGTAGCCTGAGAAACCATCCATGAAGGAATATACTTTATGTTGTGCGGTGCTGTCAACCAGAATATCGATGTGGGGAAGCAGGAAGTCATCCTTAGGGCTTGCCCTATTCAAATCTATGTAGTCCACACACATGCAGACTTTACCGTCCTTTTTAGGCACTGGAATAACAATAGCGACCCATTGTGGATAGGAGGTGATGAATAAGAATCCGACATTGAATTGTTTCATGACTTCAGTCTTGATCTTTTCTGACATGTTTGGCCGCATGTGATAGACTTTATGAAATTCTGGCAGCAGATACTCAATGTCACAGTGAATGTTATGACACCGTATCTGACTTTCTATAAGACAGTAAATAAAAACAGTAAAGGACACAGTCAATTGTTTACCCAGTTCAGTGTGAAACAACACCTACTCCAGGGGCTACCAAGCCAGGGAGGAAATCCACTATAAGAGATATTAATTCAGGAATAAACCAACCAGTTTATCTCCTTCACTTAAGACCTACCCAATGCAACTTCAATCTAAGTTCAACTTAAACCTGAGTTCCTACTCACTCCCCCTCAATCACAACAGTGATACTTAAAACAATTGACTAATGAAATAATGAAGACACTCTTCAAAACATACACTTGATTATGCTTCACATCTTTTTAATCAAGTAACACAAACACTCGTGCTTCACAGCTTTGAGTGATACATAAACCTAACTTGACTTTGCTTCAAAGCTTTAGTCAAGAGACACAAAACACTCTTGCTTCAAAGCTTTGAGTGATACAAAAACCCTTACAATCAAAACCTATTCCAAGTCACTTATCACAATGATACTTGCTTGGATTACAGCAGTTAAAACTATACAACTCCTAATTGATCTTCAGTCAAAGAGTTACTTTGCAACCAGCATTCCTGTTGAATATATATGCGGCTGTTTCTTCAGTTAGGGTTTCCACAAAAAGCTAGGGTTAATTAGGTTTAACCTTAAGACTTGGTCACAAGACTTTATCAACCAGATTAGGGTTGAGCTAGGTTAACCCAAAGTCCACGTGAGATTCTGTTCTGGAAGGAAAGAGCCATCTTCCTGAAAAATCTCAGAATTAACCAAACTGCATATCAGTTAGATCAGTACAGGATGTCTTAACATTTGTTATGACATCAGAATTCCTGTTTACTGATTTTGGTAGAAGGAAATAAATGTGATCATTGCAAAATGCTCAGATACACACTCATAAACAATAGCTATTGTATGCCATACTTTTTCTGTATAAAGTACCTAATAATCCAGAATGTTATGACATCAGTCATGACATTTACACACATGGTTTTACCAAAAATACATGCCAATAACTAAACACTTACAAACTCCCCCTTTGGTAGATTTTTGGCTAAAACCCCTAAGCAATCAGAGAATATAGAGCAGCAGAATTAATATGTCTGCAGAAAAATATAATGTCTACCAAGTGATTAACACAAAATATCTCCCCCTCTTTAGCCACAAATAGGCCAAAGATACATGTACTTATATGTTATACAGTAATCCAAAATAAGTAATAAAAACAACAAGAAAAACTGAAATCACTTGCATCAACAAGAACCAGCATCAGGCTTGTCAACTCCACCAAACTTTAAGCACTGTCATCTTCAGAGGAGCTACTTTCTTCAGCATTGAGCTGATCTTCAGCAACACCCTCTTCCCTTATGTTTCCTTCAGTCTCCTCCTGTTCTAATATGGCTATTAGGTTTTCTAGAGTCTTTTTCCTTGTCTCCAGCTCTTTGCAGGTCTCTTTCAATACAACTATAATATCAGATGTCTTGGACTGAGTTTTTACAGATGATGTCTTAGCTGATGTTATGACAATGTCAGGAACATGAGATCCCTGAAATAGCTTGTAGTGTAACCCAAGAGCAGGAGCTCTTTTGCAAGCAGTATCTCTTTCCACCAGGATATCAGGGTACTGAGCAAGGATAATTCCACATAGGAGGGAGGGAAAGGCAACAGGGCCTTTAACAGCATAGCTACCAACATGTTTTAAAGTTTGATCAAAAATATACCTGCCATAGTCAAATTCAGTCTTGGTTCTAACAGCATAAATGAATCTCCCCAATCCTGTGGAGATGATTGATTTATGGTTGGTAGGGACCCAGTTGGCTGCACCAATCTTGTGCAGGATGGCAAATTTCATGCTTAGTTTGCTGGCATTCAGCTTGCCTTTTAAGGGCCAGCACTTGACTTGTCTTGCTGTGATGGTTTGGCATACTTCATTGTCAGTGACTTCTAGTTCAGAGCAAGCCTCATTTGATCTTCCAAGAAATTTGTTAATTTCAGATGGAGAGAAATTAACCCTTCTTCCTCTCACATAGACACATTCAAAGTCAGCTGACCTTCCATCAGCACATTCATCAGACAAATTCACTATGAATTCCTTGACCAGATTTTCATAGCATTTGGTAAATTTTACCACAGTCTTCATTAGTCCAGCAGCTTTGATCAGGCCCATGATTTCCTTGCAATCCATGGCACCATTGTTTAGTTCTCTTTCCAAGGCTATTCTCTTCAAGCAAACATACTTCCATCTGTTGGCATTTTCAGGGTGGTGAAATGAAATGTTGTTAGTGGGGACTTCAGGAACTCTAGCCATTTTGCTGGAAGGGAGTTTCCTTTTGAGAGGAATGTCTTCAGCATCAATTTCAAATTCTGATTCCTCATCAGAATCATAAGGCTCAGGTTCTTTTCTCTTCTTTGTTATTGGTTGTCTCGCAGGCTTTGAGAGACTCCCAATATGCACTTGAGCTTTCACCTTCCCTTTGGACAGTCCAATCTTCACAGTTTCTACACCAGTCTTGCCTTCAGACCTGGTTTTCTTATCAGCAGGTTTCTCTTTGGTCAAACATTTTGCAGCATCCTGATTACCCTTTCTGTTCATCATTCTCCTAGCTATGCTAGGGTTGATATTTGCAATTAGGTCATTGTCTGAGTATTCCTCATCCACATCAATAACAGGTGGTTCAACATTCTTCTCTGAAGGGTTCTGAATATCATCAAGGTTTTCAGATGATTTCTGAATGTTGTCATTTGGTGTCTCAACATTCTCAGAGACATCTGGATTTGCTTCAACATTTGGGCTTGCTGATTCTTGAGTTAATGGAACAGAAATCCCCGGTACAGAGTGGTTCTCACTCAGTATTCTTGTTACAAGCCTAGCTATTACTTGATGTACATAAGCTGATCCTTCCCTATTTGGTACAGAAGATGAAGGTTGAGAGGGATTACCGGATGAAGTAGCTTGAGACCTTCCTGCATGCCTTGTTCTCAGCTTTTTGACCTTGGAGGGGTTAGTTGCCATTTCTCTAAGAGGAGTAATCTCCAAGATTTCAGAATCCATGCATGAGGTGATTGCCCGAGAATCTTGATCAGATGATGAAGATGAAACGGTCGACTTGGATGAGGATGATGTTTGAGACATTTTGATTGACTTAGAAAACCAGTAGTAACTAGAGAGAAAACTTTGATTGAGAGAAATGGATTTGTTGCAAAGTCGAGAGAGGAAGGAGGCAAATGAGTGTCTATTCAACTTCTTAATAATTTTGAAAGAATTGGGAAAACATATGATTAACCCACTCAAAATAGACTTAACAAAAATAACTCCTTCAACCCTTGTTTTAAGCAAAATTAATTGCTACAATTTCTCATGTTGGAAAATACCCAACTTGCCCCTCAAGTTTTCAAATTGATTTGCATTAAGTGCCTTGGAATACATGTCAGCCAGTTGTAGCTCAGTGGCAACATGTTCCAGATTAATTGTTTTCTTCTCTACAAGGTCTCTGATTAAGTGATGTCTAATGTCAATGTGCTTGGTCCTGCTATGCTGAATAGGGTTCTTGGAAATGTTAATTGTACTCAGATTGTCACAGTAAAATGTCATAACATCTTGTGTGACATTATACTCAGTGAGCATCTGTGTCATCCAAATAATTTGAGAACAACTACTCCCAGCTGCAATGTATTCAGCTTCAGCACAAAAATGAAAAGGAAGTCTTTTGGCATGTATCATAGCTCTGGCAGATTCCTGTATGGTCCTATTTTTCCTCTCTTCAACTCCATTTTGTTGAGGAGTTATAGGAGAAGAGAATTCATGACTAATTCCTTCTGAGGAACAGAACTCATTAAACTTACTGTTTTCAAATTCTTTGTCATGATCACTTCTGATTCTGACAACACACCCCTCTTTTTCTCTATGAATTCTTTTGCACAGTTCTTTAAAAACTTCAAACACATCAGATTTTTCCCTAATGAAGTTAATCCAGGCGAATCTGGAAAATTCATCCACCACAACATAGGCAAGACTTTTCACCTGCATTGGTCCCATATGAAGAAGTTCTAGAACCTTAGAGGTGGTCAGATGTCTTGACTTTGGATGTGACATCGTAGTCTGCTTACCAACCTGACATTCACCACAAACTCTCCCTTCATCAATTTGCAGTCTTGGAATCCCTCTGACTGCCTCCATGGAGATAATCCTTTTCATTCCTCTTAGATGGAGATGGCCAAGTTTTTGGTGCCACAGTTTCACCTTTTTTTCTTCTTTGGTAATAGAACACACAGTGGAGTAATTAGTGTTCTCAGGCTCCCACAAGTAACAGTTGTCTTTAGATCTGACTCCTTTCATTACAACTTCTTGTTTTTCATTAATTACAAGACATTCAGATTTTGAGAAGTTGACCTTGAATCCTAGATCACATAATTGACTGATACTAATGAGATTAGCAGTCAGGCCTTTTACCAATAGTACTTCATTCAGATTTGGAACTCCAGGGCAGTCCAAATTACCAACTCCTTTGATTTCACCTCTAGCACCATCTCCAAAGGTCACATAACTAGTGGTGTGAGGTTTAACATTATTGAGAAGGTTCTTGATTCCAGTCATGTGCTTAGAACACCCACTGTCAAAGTACCAGTCTTCCTTTGCAGAGACTCTCAGGGAAGTGTGGGCTATCAGGGCAGTAGCCTTTTTCTTCCATTGAGGAGTATGTGGTACCCTGTTAGACTTAGGTTTGACACCTGGGTTCTGATTAGGGTATCCATACAATCTGAAGCAGAAAGGCTTTATGTGACCAAACCTCCCACAATGATGACATCTCCATCTTTGGTACTTTTTCTTCATATTTCTCTGTTCCCAATGTTGAGTGTTATGACATCTGCTTTGACATTTGTTTATCAGACCTGATCTTCTTGTCTGCACCAGATTTCTTTGCTGCCACAAATCCTAGACCAGACTTGTTTCCCACATTTTGTCCAACCTGAAGGATTTCTTCCAATTTGTCAGTTCCATTTGTCAGCATCTTGACAGATTTGGTCATCTGGTTCAGTTTTGAGTTCAGCATTTGAACTTCCCCTTCTAGATGACTTATAGTTTCAAGGTCTGCCCTTTTTTCAGCCTCCAACTTTATGATGAGTTTTGTTTGTCTCTCATTTTGCACACAGACTTCAGCACTTCTGATACACAATTTCTTGTAAGTATCAGCCAGTTCTTCAAATGTCACTTCCTCATCACTAGTGTCACTTTCAGAGGTACAAACACCAGTTAGTGCAGTAACTAGTTTGGCAGATTCTTCTTCAGAATTACTTTCTGAATCACAGTCAGACCAGGTAGCAGTCATTCCTTTCTTTTGTTTCTTAAGAAAGGTAGGACATTCAGCTCGAATATGCCCATATCCTTCACAACCATGGCATTGAATTCCTCTGCCTTGATTTCCCTTCTCTTCAGACCTTGGTCTTCTGCTGGAGTCATAAGATCTGTTAATGTCAGAGGGGATGTTCTCAACATTTGACATTGACTTTGGATCCATTGTCTTGATGAGTTTGTTGAATTGTCTTCCAAGCATGGCTATAGCTTCTAAAATATTTTATTCTTCATCCTCCTTGTTTTTATCTTCAGAGTTGGATACAAGTGCTATGCTCTTGTTTTTCTTGTCAACATTGTCACTGATCCCCATCTCAAAAGTCTGAAGAGACCCAATGAGTTCATCCACCTTTAACTTGCTGATATCCTGGGCTTCCTCTATAGCACTTACCTTCATTGCAAATCTTTTAGGCAGGGATCTGAGAATCTTTCTCACCAGTTTTTCTTCAGACATCTTTTCTCCCAATGCTCCTGAGGTGTTGGCAATCTCCAAGATGTTCATGTGAAACTCAGGAATGGTTTCATCTTCCTTCATCCTTAGATTCTCAAACTTGGTAGTCAGCATCTGAAGCCTTGACATTTTTACTTTGGATGTGCCCTCATGGGTAGTTTTGAGAGTGTCCCACACTTCCTTGGCCAGTTCACATTGATGTACTAGTCTGAATATGTTTCTATCAATTCCATTGAATAAGGCATTTAAAGCTTTGGAATTACCCAGGGCTAACTCATCTTCTTCTTTGCTCCATTCTTCCTCAGGCTTCAGACTGATTGTCCCATCTTTCTCAGTTATGGTGGGATGGTTCATCCTTTGTCAGCAGCTCTCCAAGCCTTTTTGTCCAGTGATTTTAAGAAGGCAATCATACGAGGTTTCCAGTAGTCATAATTTGTTCCATCCAGAATGGGTGGTCTATTTCCAAAAACTCCTTCTTTGTCCATAGTGCCAGAAAGTGATATCCCTAGATCTCACCCAGTAATACAGGCAGGGTGCCTGCTCTGATGCCAATTGAAATTCTGGCAGCAGATACTCAATGTCACAGTGAATGTTATGACACCGTATCTGACTTTCTATAAGACAGTAAATAAAAACAGTAAAGAACACAGTCAATTGTTTACCCAGTTCAGTGTGAAACAACACATACTCTGGGGGCTACCAAGCCAGGGAGGAAATCCACTATAAGAGATATTAATTCAGGAATAAACCAACCAGTTTATCTCCTTCACTTAAGACCTACCCAATGCAACTTCAATCTAAGTTCAACTTAAACCTGAGTTCCTACTCACTCCCCCTCAATCACAACAGTGATACTTAAAACAATTGACTAATGAAATAATGAAGACACTCTTCAGAACATACACTTGATTATACTTCACATCTTTTTAATCAAGTAAGACAAACACTCGTGCTTCACAGCTTTGAGTGATACATAAACCTAACTTGACTTTGCTTTAAAGCTTTAGTCAAGAGACACAAAACACTATTGCTTCAAAGCTTTGAGTGATACAAAAACCCTTACAATCAAAACATATTCCAAGTCACTTATCACAATGATACTTGCTTGGATTACAGCAGTTAAAACTATACAGCTCCTAATTGATCTTCAGTCAAAAAGTTACTTTGCAACCAACATTCCTGTTGAATATATATGCAGCTGTTTCTTCAGTTAGGGTTTCCATAAAAAGATAGGGTTAATTAGGTTTAACCTTAAGACTTGGTCACAAGACTTTATCAACCAGATTAGGGTTGAGCTAGGTTAACCCAAAGTCCACGTGAGATTCTGTTCTGGAAGGAAAGAGCCATCTTCCTGAAAAATCTCAGAATTAACCAAACTGCATATCTGTTAGATCAGTGCAGGATGTCTTAACATTTGTTATGACATTAGAATTCCTGTTTACTGATTTTGGTAGAAGGAAATAAATGTGATCATTGCAAAATGCTCAGATACACACTCATAAACAGTATCTACTGTATGCCATACTTTTTCTGCATAAAGTACCTAATAATCCAGAATGTTATGACATCAGACATGACATTTACACACCTGGTTTTACCAAAAATACATGCCAATAACTAAACACTTACACTTTATATTTTACTGGAGGGAAGTCTTCTTTTGTCGGTAGACGATGGACCATAATATCAGCTTCGAGTCCTGGCATGTCTTTGTATGACTAGGAAAAGACCTCAGCATAGTCATGTAGTAACTGAATTAAGCGCTTCTTGACACTAGATTCCAGATTGGCTCCTACCTTGACTTCTTTCTTGTCCTCTTCGGTACCTAAGTTAACTGTGTCCACTGGTTCTTCGTGGGGCTGTATGGTCCTTTCTTCCTATTGTAGTAACCTGGCTAGTTCCCCTGGCACATCACAATCTTCATCACCTTCATTGTTGGCTTGGTATATCATATTTTCAAAGTCACAATAGGCCATAGCAGAATCGTTACCCATGGGATCCTGATTAGATGTAGATCTGCATTTTGATATGTGAGTGTGTGTAAGAGCATAACTATCTTTGAAAAAAATAAAAATGTAGTAAAAGAAAGACAAAGAGCACAAAGTTTGCATGCAAAACCGTCCATGATTCATTGATGACATATGAAAATGAAGTAACAACTCTTACAAATGGACCGTTGTGCCTCGGGTAAGACACAAGGTTTTAAAAGTCTAAATTATTTGATTATTACAAGTCCGACAAAAATTTAAAGACAATTACTGTTGGATAAAAGTAATAGGGACAAATTCTTTGGCTTCCCAATTGCTGAGTCCTCCATTGGTAGTTGGGAAAATCCAATCTTCTAGGTCACAACTGTCATCACTATCCTCCACTGTGTTGACTCCATGGTTGCTGCCATCTTTAGCGGAGGTCTGGTAATCTTCAGAACTTTGGGGACAATCTTGGTTGCTGCCACTATTTGTGTGACTTCCTTGAAATGCTGACACGGAGTTTCAATGAACTCACCATCCATTTCCACATATCTGAAGGAGTTCAGGTGACTGACTATATATTATTCATCTCCGTGGATAATGATAATTTTTCCCTTGGTTGGGTATTTCGACATCTGATGTAATGTAGAGGTGACGGCACCAGCGTCATGAATCCAAGGTCGGCCTAATAAACAGGAATAGGAAGGGCGAATGTCCATCACGTAGAAAGTTGAATCAAAGGTTTGAGCTCCAAACTTAATGGGGATGTCCACCTCCCCATGCACCATTCTATTCGAACCGTCGAAGGCCCTTACCACTATGTTGCTAGGTTTTAAGGTCAGACCTTCACAGTCTAGTCTATCAAGAGTCTTCTTAGGTAGCACATTCAAAGATGAACCAGTATCAACTAGGACATGGGCCAAAGTAGTGCCCCTGCATTCGACAGAGACATGCAACGCCTCCTTGTGTTTCCTCCCTCTAGGTGTCAGGTTAGCATCAGAAAATCCTAAACTGTTATCAGCTATTAAACTAGTAACACAATCTTCAAATTGGTCAGCAGAGGTTTCCTGTGGCACATGGGCATTTTTAAGAAATTTCACCAAGGCCTTCACATAAGCCTCGGAGCACAAGAGTAAAGCTAGCAAAGAAATCTTTGACGGAGTCTGCCCTAGCTGTTCGACTATGTTAGTCACTTCTCTTTATAATTTTCAAAGTTTCTTCCATCTCCTTCTTGGAGGCTTCTGGGATAGATACTGATTGCGCCTTCATCCAGACAGGCTCAACCAAAATTCCTTTTCCCCGAGTCTCGGTCGACTCGATCACATGACTGGTAGCAGTTTTAGGAGGAGCAATCTCAGGAGAGAACACTCTTCCATTTCAAGTTATTTTACTGGTTCCCACAATGTTGCCAATGTCGGGGCCAGCCTTCTCAAAAATCAAGTCTTCATCAGCCAGCCAATCTTGTTGATGCCATGGTAGTAGACGTCACCCCCATAGTTCCAAGGGACAGTTTTATCTGATGAGTACGAGATTATTCATGGCATAGTAATTATTAGTGGAGTCACCTTCAGAACATATGTAATCCTAACGGGTCTTTTGGTGGATACCCTAGAAGGATTGACGGAAATGGTTACTATAGAAACATCTTTGTAAGAAATGGTGGGAACGAGAGTCTTCTCAAACAAAATCTCTTTGTCATCCATTAGGCGCTGGACACATGATTTCAATAAATGACAACCAGTTGGTAGGGATAAACAGAGGTGCTAGCCTTCGCCATAATAAACCGACCTTCAACAAGTTCCTCTTGACAGTCTGGAGAGGAGTAACAAGTTCATCAACAACAATAACAAATACATCATCTCCAACAGTGTTAACATCACGGCCATGCTTGGGCATAGGAGCGGTGATAACATTTGGGATCTCAGGAGCATCAAATTCAATTTCTTTTGCCTCGAGAAGGTCTTGCACCTTGTTTTTCAAAGCCCAGCAGTTGTTGGTATCATGTCCTGGACTTTCTGATGGGTAAGCACAGCGAGAATTAAGGTTGTAATGAAGGGAGGCGGTGTTGGGATTCTTCGGGGCTTCCTTCAAAGTTACCAGATTAGATCTCAACAAATGTGGCAGGACTTGAGACAACGTCATATTTATCCGGGTAAACTGTCTTACCGGTCTTTCTATTCTAGGTTGGTTGTTCCTTTGTTGAGTAGGTGCAGGCTTAGGGATCATGACGGCCCCTACCGTTGGACGGTGTTCAGTTCTATCCTGATTCCTTTGAGGGTACATAACACCCACCTCTTTCTTCTCAATAAATGGTTTTCTCACGGCACTGGAGGATGCATCCTTTTGGATCTTCCCACTCTTAATCATAGCTTTCACTCTTTCCCTGATCAAGATTAATTTAGTGAAGCCGAATGAGGAGCTTCCAATTAGATGATTAAAGAAAGGACCAGACAGGGTAACCAAAAACATGTCTACTAGCTCCCTGTCAGACAGGGGAGGCTGGACTCTTCCCGCTAAGTCCCTCCATTTTTTGGCGTAGTCTTTGAAACCCTCATTCGAACCCATAGTCAGACTTTGAAGTTGAGTACAAGTGGGAGCAAGGTTTGTGTTGTATTGATATTGTTTATAAAAATCAGTGGCCAGGTCTTCCCAATTATGGATATTGACCCTCTCCAGTTGATAGAACCAATCTAGCTGAGTCCCAGATAGACTATCCTGAAAGAAGTGGACCCATAAATCTCTGTCAGCAGTGTGAGGTTTGTATCTTCCTCACATAAGCTCGGAGGTGCATCTTGGGACACGAAACCCCGTTGTACTTAGAAAACACGGGTGCCTTGAACTTTGGTGGAATAACAATCCTAGACACCAATCCCAACTCTTCAAAGTCTAGCCCGAACACTTTTTGAATCTCTATTGCACTTAGACGCTCTTCCAGATGTTTGTATTTGTCGTCAGCCGGAGGATATTTCTCTTCAGAGTAATCATCTTCTTCTTCCTCTTCAGATTCTGGATGGCCAGTCACTTCCTTGATTTTTCCTTCTTGATTATCCTTTTCACCTGATGATGTTGCAAAGTCTAGGGTCCATCTGGCTGGCCCCGGGAAACTTCTTCCCAGATTTAAAACACCGGATGATTTCTTCGCTTTCTTCTTCTTTTCTTTGATTAGCAAAGTTTTCAAATCCTCTTTTCCTTTGTGCAGAGTCAAGAACATTTGTTGAAACTGAGCGTTTTGTGCCTGGAGATCTTTTATGGTCTGCTCAAGATCCATCTTACTGAAATAAACAGTAGAAAGATAAGGAGACCTATTGTAAGATACATGTTTATGTTATGATGAATGAAGATGCATATGCAATGATTTCAAGGAATTTAGATATTTAAGTTAGATTTAGACAAAAAGGAACGCATGTTAATTAATAAATCAAAGTTTGAGTACATCATGCCTCTTTGGGCTTACAATGAAATAAAATACAAAATTCAAAGACAAAAAAGTTGAATGCATCCTCTTTGGTGCGATGTAGGCATTCAGGCTCTGCTCTTCATGAAGCTTCCTGGTGAGTTCCAGAACCTTCTTCTCGCTTGTGTAGAATTGGGCCTCGAAAGCGTCTCGCTCCCCTTTAAGTTATATCTAATCCCTTTGCAAGGCTTCGAGATAGGTGGGCATGTTGGGGTGAAGGATATTGTATGGGGCATCTCCTTCCACAACAGGCTCTATGATAACTGGAAGAATAGAGGGGTAAGGCATCATAAGACTTTGTGCACGAGCTCATATCCATTTGAGATAAGGCTCAAGAAGGATGGAATTCTTGTGCCTTAGCGTCTTGCTATCAACTCTATGTACCATGCCCCAAGCTCGCATGAACCTTTTGCGGTAATCCTGGGCATCATTCTCGTAGTCGAAATAGATTCCTTGGATAAGTGTATTGTGTGGACCATCCCTTCTCGCATATCCAAACTGTCGTAGTGCCAAACAAGGATTGTGAGTGATTCCTCCCCTAATTCCTAAGAGAGGGACATTAGGGAATTCTCCGCATCGATCAATGATGGTAACATTCTACGAGTATCAAGGACACCAATGAACGCCTGAATGTGTAAGATTCATTAGCCTATGAGACCATCTCAAACTCTGCTCATTCTTCAAGACAGATCGGGGTAGGTGCGAAATAAACCACCTAGCCAAAAGAGGTGTGCAACACAGAAGGGTTTCTCTCCTCTTTATAGTGATTGTATGCAACGAATGTAGGATATCTCCAAGCAGAGTAGGTACTGGATTGAGTGACAAAAAACCTTAACCGCATTCACGTCAATGAGTTGGTCCAAATTAGGAAACAGTACCAACCCATAGATGAGTAGGGCTAACACCTATTCAAAATCTTGTAAGTCTAAGGTATCCCAAAAATGATGAGCTTTCTCGAATAGGAACTAAGCCAAAAAACCCTCCACACCTCTCTTGGTTTCTCAATTGGCTACTATGTCAGACCGTTGTAAGGACAAAGCTTTGTCAATATCTTCAGGTTTAGGGTCTCCTTCCATACCATTGAAAGGTACCTCATTAAGGATAGGCACCCCCAACAGTAGAGAAAACTCCTCCATGGTAGAAACTAACTGGTTGTCCGGAAAAGTGAAGCAGTTATGTAGAGGGTCAAAGAATTGAAAGAGCACTTTTAACATTTCTTCATCAGGGTTTGAGGTGACCAATATGAGAAGTCGACCATGTCTTTCAGTAAATGGAGAGCTTTCGGGAGCCCTTAACACCAAATCCTTAAGCCGAGGAGGTATTTTTACCAGACTGACTTGGATAGTGAATCTACGGGCGAGAGCCATGTCCTACAAAACAAGACAAAAATACACCCTAAGAATCCTTGAAATTGTTAGTATGACATGCTATGTTATGATGTCATAATTATGCTCAGATACAACAGATATAGAAAACACAAGCAAGTCTCACAAAGATCTTAGGTTTAAGGCTTGCATGGATTTTAAGGTGATACCCTCTTGAAGTTGGGTTGGCTCATCCTGTCCTAAATATAGTAACCGGGTTCTAAAGGATCTCAATATCACCGATCTTTCCCCAAAATCTTGTTCCGATAGACAATTGACTTGCCACCAAACAAAACTCAAGGGTCAAACCTCAATGAGTGTAGCATCGAGTATCATCCGACTTTGGGTTTACACCAAAGATGGCTATCTCAATACGTCCTAAAATCCAAGTTGGTCAATTAAGGTGCTAAGGTCAGTTGACGCTTTACGATACCATGCAGTGGCCCCGTATTCTCCTTGATTACTCAAGGGTTACCGGTACACACCAAAGTATCACATCAACATAGGTACTGTTTAAACTGTATCGGTATACCCCACGCAGTTCCCTCACAGTTTATTGCTACTTACCTAAAAAGGTGCCCTAAATCCTAGTGTAGGATTAAAGCAAACCCAAACAAGGAACCATAATGTAAAGCATGCAAGTCAAACAAGGAAAGAAAGTAAATGTGATCTAGCCCTAAGGTAACCCCATTTTTAAAAATTCCCCAGCAGAGTCGCCAGTTCTATAACAGTGGGAGAACTGACTTGGTTGTTTTTCGTTTTATCACAAATGTTGCGGTTAGCAAGAGTTTCCACCGACTTTTCTTTTATCCAAAAGGAAAGATTGAAAAGAACAGGAAAGACCTTTGAGATGTTTTCTTGAGTTCGGGGGGTAGATTATGAAAAGGGAAGGTATTAACACCCTTTTCATCTGTAGTTATCTACGGGCTCTTAGTTGCTTGCTAGATCACTTACTTTTGTTTGAAAATGTGCTTTGTGTGGTTTTTGAAAGTATTTTGAAAAGGACGCCATCGTTTAGGCAAACTTTGTGATGACTCTCGTTCGTAAGAATGTATACAATGTGTTGATACTTTGAAAATGTTTTCAAGTTTGAAAGGTGTTTTGAAAGTGTTGGTGTTTGTTTTGAAAATATCAAGGATGTTTTGGTTTTGAAATTGAGCAAGCAACTAGGAACAATCTACCTACTCAAAAGTCTTTCATGTTTATTTCCTCTTTACTTTGACACTGTTATCTTACCATTGATTTGGTAAGTAACCCTATCTTTGGATGTAAAAGGGACAGGCAAGGGTCATCGTATAGCCATTATTAGCAATGTTGTAAGATATCTTAGCATTTTATTTAAGGGACTAAGATCACTTTTGAAAGGAAACTTTCATAGCGTCATCGAGGGACTATGATCTTGTATTTTATTTGTTTTTGCTAAGATATCCCACATGCATAATATGGCCATTTTATAAGGCAACAAAGTGAATTTATCCTAAGGGTGTATGTTTGCAAGTGCATTGGTTTACATGCTTAATTTGTCTTTGAATTAGGGTTTTCTAAGCATTGATTTTATCTTTCCATACAAACCCTAATTACTAGCATTTGCATATAAAGCATTAAATTGTGGAAAATAAAAATACTAAGCTATTACATCATTAGGGGAGGGGATATACAAATTACAAATGGAGAATTACAAGAAATTAAAACCCTAATTATCTATTACAACCATATTGAATTTAAATAAATGTACAAGAAATGAAATGAGTATAATGTACAAACATGAATGGATAAGGAATGATTTTTTATTGTATTAAAGGTTTTGACCTAATTAAATTCAAATGAGATAATTGACTAGAATAAGAAAATTAAAATTAAGTTAATAAAAGAAATTAAATTATTAAAGAAAACAAGTTTTTTAGGGTTTTTGTGAATTTAATAAAATTAGTTAATAAAATTAATTAAATAAAAGTCCTAAGTTCTAAATTGATTTTAATTTACAAGAAAATAATATAATAATTAAACCTAAATATTAATTATTAAGAAAGAAATTAACTTATTAAGAAATGTTTTTGTTCTTTTGATTTTATAATACAAAATAAAATAAATAAGTGTAAAAATAATAAATAAATTTTTTTTTTGGGTTTTTATTAATAACAATAAAAAATAATATTAATAATAATACTAATAATAATAATAAAAATAAAGGAAAGGAAATAGGATATAATAAGAAAAAGAAAATAAAAATGAATTTGGGCCAGGGGGTGCTGAAATGAGATAGGGGTCAGAAAGAGAAAAAAAAGTAACCAGGCCCATGTTGGAGGCCCCAAACCTGTTCAAACAAAAAAGAAACAGAAAAAATATGAAAAAAAGGAGCAAAACGGACGCTGGGGCTCAAACCCAGGTCCGTTAGGTGAAAGGCGCGCGCTTTAACCATTGAGGTGGTGATACATCCGTTAACATTGGCACAATAATAAATACATAACACATAACTTGCCCTGACTGTACTTCATCTTCAACCTCCAGCCAAATTATCTGTAACTTGCTCATTCTTCAACCATTTTCAAAATTGTAAACATGAAACTTGTGTATTTTTTCACCACGAATCCAACCATGTAACTAATTTAAGCTAACATTCAAAGATAAAGATGAATTTATGAAAGTACCAAATCTTGACCTAAATGTTTCAGCAAGTTTAAACTTAAAATTCTTCATGCTTAAGCAACATAAATGAAATCTATGGACATGTATAGTTTCATGGCAATGATATCTACATTCTATCTTCACAAATGCAAGCCTAACAATGCCTATATGAATAGTTCAAAAGTCAGAAAACTCACCTTGTAAGAGGGTACCGTGTTTTGAGTTTGAGCAGCTTTTGATGAGTTCCAGTGATTGGGTTAGCTTCCTCAAGTTCCCAGAAAGCTAATGTGATGCTTGGCTTGAGCTGAAAGTGGCTGAGGAGTTCTGGAAAAGTCAACTTGCAGAGCCCTGTTTTTGGTTATGCAGGTTGATGAAGATGGAGTCACGGTTATGAAACATGGTCAGGGATGAGTTGTATTTGATGTTTAGAAGCTTTAGGAACCAAAAGGCTTGGGAACGCACGAGGGAGATGTGAGTTTCATGTTTTTGTCAGATTATGCAACAATGGATTGTTTTTTATACAATTTTGAGATATTGTGTGTTTTAGGGCTTAAGCATGCATGTGTTTTGATGCAAATAACTTGTGCATAAGGAAAAGGATGTGAGGCTTGAGAGGGTCAGAATCACACAAGTACAAGTTATGGCTATGTTACTTGATTTTGAAGAAAAGTGAAAACATGGTTTCAAGGTAAAGTACAAGCATGGGCTGACTTGTTAGAGGCTTGAGACAAATTTATTTTGGGTTATAGGTCGTGCATGATTAGAAGATAACAAGTGCAAAGCTCAAGAACATATTTTGTGCATAAAGCTACTTTTCCAAAATGGCAATGTGCACTTTCTTCCCAAAATGGAAATAAGCATGGGCAATGCATTGAATGCTTGAGTTAAAGCCTATAACAGTTGTGCCAAACATTAATTATGGAGTGCCAAGCAAGTTTGAGACCTGCAAAGCAAATATTGTGTAGCCTAGCATGGATTTGAATTCTTGTTCTTCATGAAAATAACCTATAATTCAAGAATGAAATGCCAACTTCATGCCTTCGATTCTCCTTGATCAAACATGATCTCAAGGAGTTCTTTGACATTTTAGAAAGATTTTAATGTGCTCTACAACCACTCTTTGAATCACTTTTGAAAATTCCCATTGGAACTATGTGAAAAATTGCCATGAAGTTAGGTCAAAATCCTGCCTAAACTAGGGCAAAATTTTCACTAAGTGTTTAGTTTCATGAACATGTGTTCACAAAATCATAACTTGAAATCCATGCATTTCTAGGAGAAGTTGGGTAAACAAATGTTTTATATCTCATTGAGATCTACAACTTTCATGTTTAAAGTTTCCTTTGAATCATCTTGCATCATGGTGAAAAATTGGCTCAAAGTTGTGAAAAAATATAAAGTTTTCAACACTTAGAAATTTCTAAGTTTGAAAAATTTGACTTTTCAAAATGAAATCTTGACTTTTTGATTTCTTGATGAACAAGTTTCATATTTTGACATGTTATGATGAATTGTGATCTTTGACACTTGATTTTGATCAAAAAGTCAAAGTTTGACTTTTCAGTGTACACTTGACTTTTGATCAGTTGACTGAAAAATCAACTATCAATCAAATAACCTTGAGAAATATTTTGAGTCATGCCATTAGGTCAAAATTATTCAATTGAAACCTTGAGATCATGACTCAAACCAAATAACCATTTGCTAGGTCAAAAATCAGAAATTTCCCTTTCTCAGTCAAAACCCTAATTTTGACCATTTTGCCCTTTTGATGATATGATCAAATTTATTGAGGAATCGTGGTCCAAACTTGATAAAATGACATATAGGAGTTCACAATGTTGATATGGATCAAAAATTAGGAAATTTGACTGTAAATTGGCTATAGTTGACTTTTTCCCCAATACAGTTGATTTTTAGGTCAACTGATCAATTGACTGAGCAAAAATGTGATCCAAGATTTGAAACTTGAAATGAGAAATCTTGGGGGTCCATAATGATCTATTAAAGTCATATGAGGCATTAAAAGTTCAATTATCCTTGTGCAATCTCAAACCCTAATTTCAGTCATCAATGCTTAAGGAGGTGTCTTGAGCTGATCAACCCTTGTGCAGTCTTGAACCAAAGGAGATCTTGTGAGAAAATAATTTCTGAATGAGAGGGAAAAATTTGGGGGTACAACACTGTCCATGACACAAAACTGTCATTCTCTTCTCCTCGATCAAATTCAATTGGTCAAACCGGTTTTGGACCCATTCAGCCTCAGTCAACTTGGTTTCTATTATCACACGCAAAGAGGGAATCTCAACCTTGACTGGGAGTACTGTTTCCATTCCATACACCAGGGAGAACAGGGTTACTCTCGTTGAAGTACAGACAGATGTTCGAAATCCATGTAAAGCAAAAGGGAGCATTTCATGCCAATCCTTATAAATAATGACCATTTTCTGGATAATCTTCTTGATATTCTTATTAGCAGCTTCAACAGCCCCATTCATCTTTAGCATGTACGAAGAAGAATTGCGATGGACAATCTTGAACTCTTCACACAATTCTGTCATCATTTTATTGTTCAAATTCGAGCCATTGTCGGTGATAATTCTACTCGGCACACCATACCGACATATAAGGTTATTCTTGATGAAGCGCACAACCACCTGCTTAGTAACACTAGAATATGAAGCAGCCTCCACCCATTTGGGTTCTATCATCCCGGTCATGTCAATACCCAACATAGAGAAAAGACATGGGGGAAGAGATCACATTGAGAAGTGTCGGAGGCACATGATCCTTGTCCGCATAAATTTGGCATTTATGACACTTCTTTGCAAATTTGTAACAAACAGATTTCATTGTCAGCCAATAGTAACCTGCCCTTAGCATCCTTTTAGCCATCGAATGTCCATTGGCATGAGTTCCAAATGAACCTTCATGAACTTCATGCATCAACATGCCTACTTCGTGTCTATCCACGCATCTGAGCAAGACCATGTCATAATTTCTTTTATACAACACATTTTCGTTGAGGAAGAAACTGCCTGCCAATCTTCTCAATGGCTTTCTATCTTTATTCAATGCATCAATCGGGTATTCTTGAGTCTGGAGAAAATGCTTGATATCATAATACCAAGGCTTCTCATTTGCTACCTCCTCTGTTGTAAACACATGAGCGGGTCTATCCAGTCGCTGAACCATAATTCGAGGTATATCATTCCAAGTATTAACTTGACGCATAGAAGCCAGAGTTGCCAGAGCATCCTCCATTTGATTTTCATATCTTGGAATATAATGGAATTCAACTTTATTAAAGAAGGTTAATAACCTTCTAGCATAATATTTGTAAGGGATCAAGCTGGGGTGACGAGTATCCCATTCTCCTTTAATCTGGTTTATTACTAAAGCTAAATCACCATACACATCTAGAATTTTAATTCTGAGATCAATAGCTTCTTCGAGACCCATGATGCAAGCCTCATATTCTACCATATTATTAGTACAATCAAATGTCAACCTTGCAGTAAAAGGAATGTGTGATCCATGTGGAGTGACAATCACAACACCAATTCATTTACCATAAGCATTCACAGCTCCATCAAATATCATACTCTAACGAGATTCAGGGTTAGGACCTTCCTCAAGCAACGGTTCATCACAATATTTCACTTTCAGGAACATCACATCCTCATCGGGGAATTCATAATCTACAGACTGATGATCCTCCACTGGTTGGTGAGCAAGATATCTTCCAACACACTAATTTTAATAGCTTTTGAATGCGGTATTCGATATCATATTCAGATAGCAACATCTTCCAGCGGGCAATTCTCCCAATAAGAGCAGGATTTTCAAAAATGTACTTGATTGGATCCATTTTGGAGATCAACCAAGTGGTATGATTCAACATATACTGCCGTAAACGCTTTCCCGCCCAGGACAAAGCACAACATGTCTTTTCCAGCATGGAATACCGCGACTCACAATCAGTGAAATTTTTACTGAGATAATAAATGGAGATCTCTTTCTTCCTCGATTCATCCTGTTGTCTCAGAATACAACCCATAGATTTATCTAACACCGTCAGATACATAATCAACGATCTTCCTTCGACAGGAGGGAGCAAGATAGGATGTTCAAGCAGATATTCTTTAATATTTCAAATTCCCTTTGACAGTCATCCGTCCACACACAACCTTGATCTTTCTTTAACAACTTAAAGATAGGTTCACATGTTCCAGTCATGTGGGAAATGAATCTGGAAATATAATTCAAACGCCCGAGGAACCCTCTGACTTGTTTTTCAGTTCTTGGTGATGGAATCTCTTAAATTGCTTTGAATTTATCAAGGTCAACTTCAATTCCTTTCTGGATAACAATGAAACCCAACAATTTTCCTGATCGAACACCGAAGGTGCATTTATTTGGATTCCAATGGAGACGATACTTCCTTAAATGCTGAAACAACTTCAATAAATCTTCTACATGCCCTTCTTCAGTCTGGGATTTAGCAATAATATCATCAACATATACTTCAATTTCCTTGTGCATCAGATCATGAAATAGGGTTGTCATAGCCCTCTGGTACGTTGCACCAGCGTTTTTCAACCCGAAGGGCATCACTCTGTAACAGAATGCTCCCCAGGGTGTGATAAATGTTGTTTTTTCCATGTCCTCCGGAGCCATTCTTATTTGATTATACCCGGAAAATCCGTCCATGAACGAGAATACTTTGAATTTTGTTGTGCTATCCACTAACATATCAATGTGTGGCAATGGAAAATTATCTTTTGGACTAGCTTTATTTAGATCTCTGTAATCTACGCACATGCGAACATTTTTGTCTTTTTTCAGTACTGGGACAATATTGGAAATCCATTGAGGATACACTGATGTCACAAGGAGACCAACATTAATCTGCTTTAGAACCTCCTCTTTGATCTTCACTGCCATATCTGGGTGAGTTCTTCTCAACTTCTGTTTTATTGGCAGACACTCTGGCTTCAACGATAAATGGTCCTCTACAATATCTGTATCTAGACCAGGCATATCTTGGTAAGACCAAGCAAAAATATCCACATACTCTTTCAACAGTTCAATCAACCTGCTCTTCATATTAGGATGCAGCGATGCTCCAATCTTGACTTCCTTCGGATCTTCTTCTGAACCCAAATTAATCACTTCCAACGGCTCTTTATATGGCTAAATGGTATTTTCCTCGTGCTCAAGCAACCGTGAGACCTCTTCTGGAATCTCATCATAATCTTCTTCTTCGGCCTCATACACAGGACATTCAAAGTTGGGAGAGGGTGCAGGGTCATTGTATTCAACGGGTTTTTTAATTAATCTGCACATATGATTTATGATTGCTTTTAGAAAATGACACATATAAAAAGTGATCATGCAGATTGAATTTCAGTTATTATTTATTTTGAAGGTTTTTTTTCTGATTACCATTTTCCAAGAAAAAGTAGAAAATAAAGACACAATTTGGGAAACAAAGACAACTTTTATTATTGATTTTAAAAGTCACAGCAAATAGATAAGCCCTACAACACTAATACTTCCACCTTGGGTAGAGTGAAAGCTTTTCAAAAATATTAAAAACACAAATCACTTTGAAACATGTATGCAATAGGGAACATCAATGGTGATCTAGTTCTGAACTCTAACTTTGTGCGTCACATGATTCGACATTTCATGCTCTGCTTCATCTTCCACAATGGCATTAATCCTGGAAATAGTTGGATGAAGATAACCCCCGCTACGGAAGATGTCTTAATACTTGCTCGCAGCAAACTTCGACTTCATGCTCTTACCTTTGTCATTCTTCAAAGAGAACCCCAAGCCGACTCTGTTCTTGTTCACATGTGGATCCATAATCTGTCCCCATACCTCGCTATGACCCTTTCGCACAACTTGCTACGCATCCTTAAGAGAAACCATGGAATTCTCATTTCCTCTTATGTTGTTAATGGATAAGGCTTGGAACTGGGTTCTAACAGTAGCTTCATCCGCCTCCACAATGCTGAAAGAGGACAAATGAGATATCAATAATGCATGTTCCCCATTTATGATTACCACTTTCCCTTCACGTACAAATTTCAGTTTCTGGTGTAAAGTTGAAGTGACATCCCCTGCCTCATGTATCCACGGCCGTCCCAACAAATAGCTATAAGCGGGAACAATGTCCATGACCTGGAAAGTTATCTGAAACAAACGTGGTCCTATATGAATATGCAAGTCCATTTCACAAATAACATATTTCCTTGATCCATCAAACGCTTTCACAATGATGCCACTCGGGCGCATAGGCATTTCTTGATATTTCAACTTCATAAGAGTGCTCCTCGGTATAACGTTCAAAGCGGATCCATTATCAATCAACACTTTGGATAGTGAATCATTCTTGCAATTCATAGAGATGTCGAGGGCCAGGTTGTGATTCCTTCCTTCATCTGGTAATTTATCATCGCAGAAACTCAAATTATTACATGACATAATGTTCCCTATTATGCTGCTGAAATGGTCTATTGGCATATCACTCTCCACAAAAGCTTGGTCCAATACCCTCATCAAGGATTCTCTGTGAGTAGATAAGTTCATCAATAAAGCCAAGTTAGATATTTTTGAAGGAGTCTGCAGTAGCTGATCTACAATTCTATAGTCGCTCATATGGATTATCTTCAAAATATCATCCACTTCTTTCTCTAACGTAGCCCCACTAGTCTCACCCGTAGCCTTCTTGGGTTCAACATTCTCAATAATTTTCTTTCCAGCACTAACATCTCCTCGAACAACTAGTGCAAACACACAACCGCTGCGGGTCACCCTGCTATTTTTAGCAATATTCCTAACATTAGGCATTGGCTGGATGAGAACTTCCACTCCATCCTCTAATATTGTAATGTTGTATTTATAGGGTACAACCTTATCTGACTTGTAGAAAATAGGACCCGACAAACTAATCACCAATGGGGTAACAACTGGCTTGCTATAATATTCAACTTCAAGATGGGCGGGTGCCCCAAAACAAGGTACAATGACGTTTACCCCTTCTTCAACACAATCAATCATTATTGAGTCATTTTTGGAAAACAGATCCTCATCTGAGGAGAAATACTCATCTGAGGAGAAATACTCATCTGCAGAGGCATACTCTTCATCCGACTCTTCTTCAGTCAAGCAAACCTCAATCAAATCAACTTCATGGTAATCATACCTTTGACCTGTAACCTTGATAACTCCATTATCTAACAACAATTGAACACCCTTCTCCATGATTGAACATCTTCGGGAGTCTCGACAGCAAATTCGGCAAGATCCATACTGGTGTTCTACCTGACCAACCATATGGCAGAAAGTAGCATGCAATTGCACAAGGTCCTCATTCATATATTCTACATCAAAAATTTGAAATTCTCCAGGACATCCCGAATCCATATTCACCTTCTCTTCATACTCTTCCCTAGGCCTAATTATGTGGATGAGGCTCTCATCCATTATCTCTTGTAAATCAGCCTTTATCTTATCGCAACCCTGTATGTCTGTACTGCAAATAGCACAACCGGAATGGTCATGTGTGTAGTAGCTAAATTCACAGAGGTCTGCATGCATTTTCACCAAATCTCCTCTAACCAGATTAATATCAAAAATCCAGAAGTCACCTGGACAACCGACCACCATATTTATAGCACTTGCTCTTCCATGCTTGGGTAGAGGATTGTCTTTCACATTAGGACCCACGTCCTTGAAAGATAGAATACCAGACTTTATCAATTTCTACACCTCAGTCTTCAAAGGATAACAATTCTCAACATTATGCCCTGGTGCTCCCTGATGAAAAGCACATGTTTGGTCTGCCTTGTAATACCAAGGCAATGGTGATGGTACAACAGAAGATGGTCGAGTCTGAACCAACTTCTTCTGAATCAATGCCGGTAGTAACTCTGTGTAGCTTATAGGAATATGGTCATAACTCCCCCTTCTCTGATTATACCCTTGATTCCCCTGCTGGGACGGTCTCTGATAAGCAATGGTAGTTAGAGTTGCACCCACAATTGGAGTAACTAAGGCGACTTGATGATGATGCTCATAATTCCTTCTAGGAGTATTATCCCTCCTATCTTGCATAACAACATTTGCATCCCCTTCCCTTTTCTTGGTAAACCCATAAGATGGCTTCTTCTTACCTATAGAGTTTTCACTTCTCGTTAAATGACCCTCTCTTACAGCCTCTTCTAAGTGGATACCCATTCCTACCATTTCAGTAAAGTCACTTGCGGCACTTACTACCATCCTCTCGTAGTAGAAAACACCCAGCGTTTTCAAGAAAATCTTAGTCATCTCCTTCTCTTCCATGGGAGGAATCACTTGGGAGGATACCTCACGCCATCTCTGTGCATATTCTTTGAACGATTCCCTGTCTTTCTGAACCATGGCCCTGAGTTGATCACGTCCAGGCGCCATGTCCATGTTGTACTTGTATTATTTGATGAATGCTTCTCCCAAATCATTGAAAGTATGGATGTTAACACTGTCCAAACTCATATACCACTTCAGTGCAGCACCGATCAAACTATCCTGAAAAAAGTGAATCGGCAGACGCTGATTATCAGTATGGGTAGACATTCTCCTTACATACATCACCAGAATAGCAGGTATCTTAACATTCGGGACCAAGCATTCACATTCTTCCAAAATAGCTCTTTTCCTGAGGGCCTTCATCTCTCTTTGCATCTTGTCAAACTGCTCTTGAAAATCGTCCATTTTGTCATAAAGACCCAAGTCTTCACTCGGTGGAGGGAAAGGACGACACACATCATCGTTAACAAACGGAACCATATTCACCGAAGGAGGCGCAACAGGAGCAGCATGCATCACAGGAGGTGTTGGAGTAATAATAGTATGAACAATTAGAGTATCTTGAGGATCAAGATTGAAACCTTCAGGTGCAAAATTCTATGGCATTCCCCATGGATAACCTTGAGGCACGCGGTTTTGAACAACTGCTGGAGTAGCAGATACGAGAACAGTCTGAGCTTCAGTAGTTGCCCTTTTTGGTTGAGGTTGGACAATCGATGGTTGATTCTAAGTAACCACCAGAGATTCCATTAGAGAAGTAAGATTGGTCATGCCGGCGTTCAAAGTAGAAACCTCCTCACGCATCTCGCGATTCTCTTGTTCTAAGTTATCCATCTTCTTTCTGAAATTAGCCCGAGTGTTGTAGTGGTGAGTCAGCTTGCTGAATGAAGTAAAGAAGCTTGGTAAGACACCTAGATATGCATAACAAATGTAAGAAATATGTGCAATATGATGCATGATATACAATGTACATGATTTTATTTTATTATTTAATATTTCAAGGGATTTAAAATTTATGGACATATTGTAAATATCAAAGTAATAACGCATTTGAAATACTGAAAAATTTCATTATAACAACTTTAAAATGGATTACAAGGTAAAATGATCCCAAGTACAAGATGAAAATGAAATCTACAACCCTGAGAAGTAAAACTGATGGAGATCACTCTATACGATGGCGCTTCCCTGTGAGCTTGGAAATCTGAGCCTTCAACCTCTGGTTTTCTTCCACATACTTGGTGGCAACCTCCTTCCAATCACCTGAATCAGGAAGTGAGTAATCAGCATATGATTGATGCTTAGGTGAAAATAAATCCCCTTTCCTCTCCATAGTCTCAACCGCTCGACTCTCAAGGATCTCAATCAAGTCGTCTTTCTCCTTCAAGTCCGCTCTACAGGAAATCTCTAAAGTTTAGCACTTGTGCTTCCAAGCATCCTTTTCCTATTGCATCCCGACCAAAGAAAGCTACAGCTCTTCTAGATCATCTAATAGGGGAGGAGTGGTCTTCACAAACAGATTAGGCATAGGTGTTTCCCGGGAATACGACATCTTCAACTGAATAGCTCTCGTTTGGATCCACTGAAGATATGGCTCCAAAGAAACAGCACCCCTGGGTCCCAAATCCTTCCTTCTCTTCTTATGAAGGTGATTCCAGGCTTTCGCAATCTGCTCCCTAGCTTCCCTATGGTCTTCTCCCTCCATCAGAAAGAAACTACTCAAATGAATACTATTTGGTTTATCCCTTATCGGATAATCAAGCTGTCGTCATGCAAGAATATGGATTCCTCCCTTTGTACCAAGAAGAGGTACATTGGGGAAACTACCACAGCTGTCAATAATCTCTATATCCTGGTAAGCTCGATGATACCAATCAATATCTGAGTGAGTAAGTTCCATGATCTTAGGAGCCCAACGGGGTTCCTTCTTGACATCCCAAAAAGCATCAGACTGAAGCATATGAGAGATAAACCACCGGTACAACAGGGGCGTGCAACAGATAATCATCCCCCCATGATAAGAATTCCGAAGATGAATAGAGTAATAAGCATCACCCAACAAGGTAGGAACTGGGTTTCCAATCATGAAGATCCCGATAGAATTAATGTCAATAAACTTGTCCACATTAGGAAATAAGAACAAACCATAGGCAAGTAGAGCAAAGATGGCCTCAAAAGCGACTGTACTCTTCATCCTGGAAAAGTAGCGACCTTTCTCCAAAAAGAACTGAGCTGGTAATCCTCTAATCCCTCCTTTGGTAGTCATATGGGCTTCCACCTCATACTTCCCCAGATGAATCAAAGCAGCAATCTCATGTGGTTTTGGCTCACTCTCCAAACCAGTAAAAGGAACACGATCGGTAACGGGTAAATCCAACAGATAAGAATACTCCTCCAGTGTAGGCATCAACTGATAGTTGGGAAAAGTAAAGCAATGATACATCGTATCATAGAACTGGACCAAGGTCGAGAGAATACCCTCCTTCGTCTTCAGCTTTATGAGAGGAATGATGGATCCATACTTCTTCCGAAAGTCTGCTGAACACTCTATCTCGGGGATTAGACTGATCAACTCATCTATCTTGGGATCCTTGAAACTGTACTTCCCGGTCTTTCTCTTTCCAGAATCCATGGTTAAAAAGTACCTGAGATATTCACAAATGGTAAATTTTTAAATCCCTTGAAATAAGACCTCTTCAAAAGATGCTTATGAGTGCATGGATGCATGATGCAACAATCACACATAAGATCACACATATAGGGTTCATAGGTTTAATGTCACGAGCATGAGGTCGAAGGTACTACCCATAAGGTATTGGTCTAAAAATTATCACCTGCCGAACAAGGTTCTAAAGGTTCCCAGAGTCTACATCCTTCCTTCGGATATTACCAACTTCTCGATTAACTCGGTAATTAGTAATATTCTCAAGAAAAAATCGTCAGAGCGTAGTATCGCGTGACAACTATTTCCAGATTACTCCGTCATAGCTTCCTCGCTACACCTAAAAGGCCAAGATGGGTTTGGTATTCTACGATCCTCAGTTTCAGCAGGCTCTCAGGTCGAAAGCAGTACGTCTTCCCGATTACTCGGTAAACGACACTACAGTTAAATGGGCCTCCACTGAGTGGGGGATCTCATGCCTCCTTTTTTGGGATTACTCCCTCAAAGTTAACATGAATATACTTCCAGTCCGGGTATAGGACTTATAAGTAATCACTAAGCATCCTGAAAACTAGGAAAATCCAGATAAACATATATACAACATATACCACATAAACAACAATAGCACATACACAGATATAAACAAGGATAGGCTCAACCCATTTGGGATGGACCAGAAAGAGGTCAATCTTTCCCCAGTGAAGTCTCCATTTTTTGTAGCGGTAGAAATGTTTAAGACTAAGCCATGGGATTGACTATACTAGTACAAATCAAAATAAAATCGCCACCGCACTTTATTGTTTCCAAAGGAATGGGAAAAAAGCGAATAACCCCAAAAAAGGGGGAAAGATTCAAGGTAAGGTGGTTGGTTATGCAAAGGGAAGGTATTAGTACCCTAAACATCTATGGTACTCTACAGGAACCTCTTTGTAAAATCTGTATATTTTGGCTATAAAAATATTGTATAAAAAATGAATGGTGGAGGTGAGAAAAGAAATATATTTTTATGGTTTTTTTGCACCCGCCACAGTTGCGAACCTTTAGTGCCTACGTACCACCTTCCGTGCAATAGGGGATCAAGGTACACGTAGTTTCTCTATTAAAAATTTTAAAACACAAATGTGTTGGTTAATTTTATGAGATAAAATATCATCGTCATTGTCCGTGTGGAAAACATACCTACTACCCACAATCATGAGAAAGGAGAATTTGCATCATCTCAAAGTGGAGGATATGGCTTGGATTCTAAAATCAACAATGCCTCACTCAACACCCAAGTGGAAAATATCTCTCTTCACTACATATTGTAGAAGTATATTTGTTTGCATCACTACAAGGATTGATAAGAGTTCAATCTTTAAAGAAAAAGATTAAAGATAAAAGCCAAAGTGGCAAAATGGTTTGAAATGAGATTGATTGACTTTTAGTCTTCTCATAAAAAATGTCAAAGTACTATTAAGTTTATTGAAGTTTATTTATGAAAATGTTTTGAAAATGCATGGACCTAAGTCCAAATTTATTATGAAAGTGGTTCAAGTTTTAAAAAAAAACAAGAAGATTTTTCAAAAAGAGAGTGAAGATTTTTGAAATTAAAGAAGGTGGGAGGAGAAGAAGGGACTATCCTAAAGCATAAGGTAAAAGCTGGGGATAGGAACCATCTAACCAACAAGAAGCCAATACTTGACACTATGAGCCAAGATAGAATTCCCATTCTTTTGATTGAAACCAAACAAGCAATGATACTAGACCTATTGAAAGAACCAAACTTCAAATGTATTAAGTCTTCACAAAAATTGGACAGAGTAACGACTGTATATGGGTGAATTCCATATTACAAACAAAGAGTGTAATCACAATAACCTGCACACAAAACAAACAAACAACCCAATGCCTTGAGGTAAACCTCAAGAGCTCCAGACAAAATAATCAGATAAGGTCACAAGGTCTCCAATCATAGGCCAAAGTTTCTAATCTTAAGTCCAAAAAGTCCAATGCTAGTAATCAAATAGTCCAAGTATCATTAAAGATTTTTAGGGTTTATGTTGATTATTAGGTGTTTTGAAAAAGAAAAGTAAAGCTAAAGTGAGCAAAAATAAAAATGACAAGAAATTAAATACTCAAATGAGCAAAGGTGAAAATGGCATGTGTGATACGGTGGGAGAACTGCCTTGAGGTTTTGCGTTTGTGTTTGCAAATGTTTTGGTTTAGCAAGAGTCGCCACCGACTTTTTATTTTATCCTAAGGAAAAGTCAAAAAGCACAGGAAAGACCTTTTAGATGTTTTCTGGGGTTCGGGGAGTAGATTATGAAAAGGGAAGGTACAAGCACCCTTTTCATCCATGGTTATCCATGGGCTCTTAATTACTTGTTTAGATCACTTGATATTGCTTTTCAATTGTTTGAAATGGTGCTTTGTGTGTGTTTTTTCTGAAAATGTTTTGAAAAGAGGCCATCATTGTGGCAACCTTTGTAATGATTCTTGTTTGAATGTATACAAAGATGTATGTCTTTTGAAAAAATGTTTCAATGTTTTGAAAGTTTGATTTGGGAAATGTTTTGAAATTGTGTTGTGAGGTGTGTTTGAAAATAGCAAGGATGTTTTTGCAAGTTTTTGATCAAGTAAATAAGAGTTGTCTACCCTATTTTACTCAAAGATATTTCTTATATGTTTTTAACCCTTTTGACAGTTTTGTTTTACCATTGCATTTGGTAAATAACCTTGTATTAGGATGTTAAACGGGACAGGCGCGGGTCATCATATTGACCATGATAGTAATTGTGTTAAGTATTTTTAGCAAATTTTCCGAGGGACTAGATCATTTTGTTTAGGCAACCAAGATAACGTCATCGAGGGACTACGATCTTTTATTTTGTTTTTGTTTTGCCAAAGTACTCAACATGCATAACATGGCCATTTTTCAAGGCAACAAGTGGATGAAACTCTAGGGGTGCAAGTGTGCATTGTGTTTGTCATTTTCAAGCATTTAAGTCTTGTATTAGGTCAAGCTATTTTTTGATTTTGGAATCTTGCCATACAAACCCTAATCTCTAATCATGGCATAATTGAAAGCATAAAGTGCGAGAATTAAAAGTCTAAGTTATTACAAAAGTATCCGGGAATGGGGGTACAAATTATTACAAATGGGGATGAGTCTCACAAGAATAATAATGTCCAAATATCAAGTATTACAACCAAATAGAATTGTCGCAATTCAATACAAAGCTATAACAAATTAAGAAGAAAATCAATAAATTATGAAATGACTGTATTTACTTAAAAATAAATAAATAAATTCTATTCTAAAAAAGAAAGATTAAATATTTTATTATTAACCTTTTTTGTATGTGTTTTATTAATTATGTAAATAAAAAGTTTAAAGGAAGAAAATTAGTTAAATAAAATTTCTATTATTTTGTATTTTTTTTAATAAAAAAAAGGTTTAAAGAAAAAAAATTTAATTAAATCAATTTAAACTGCTTTTTTTTTTGTTGGTATTTTCATTATGTGAAATAAGATTAATTAAGAAAATAAAACTAATTTAAGAAAATCAAAGTTTTAAATATTATTGTAAGTGTTTAGTTATTGGCATGTATTTTTGGTAAAACCAGGTGTGTGAATGTCATGACTGATGTCATAACATTCTGGATTATTAGGTACTTTATGCAGAAAAAGTATGGCATACAGTAGCTGCTGTTTATGAGTGTGTATCTGAGCATTTTGCAATGATCACATTTATTCTTTCTACCAAAATCAGTAAACAGGAATTCCGATGTCATAACAAATGTTAAGACATCCTGTACTGATCTAACAGTTATGCAGTTTGGTTAATTCTGAGATTTTTCAGGAAGTTGGTTCATTCCTTCCAGAACAGAATCTCACGTGGACTTTAGGTTAACCTAGCTCAACCCTAATCTGGTTGATAAAGTCTTGTGACCAAGTCTTGAGGTTAACCCTAATTAACCCTAGCTTTTCGTGGAAGCCCTAACTGAAGAAACAACTGCATATATATTCAACAGGAAAGTTGATTGGAAATTAACTCTCTTAGACAGAAGATCAATTAGGAGCTGTATAGTTTTAACTGCTATAATCCAAGCAAGTATCATTGTGATAAGTGACTTGGAATAGGTTTTGATTGTAAGGGTTTTTTGTATCACTCAAAGCTTTGAAGCAAGAGTGTTTGTGTCTATTGACTAAAGCTTTGAAGCAAAGTCAAGATAGGTTTATGTATCACTCAAAGCTGTGAAGCAAGAGTGTTTGTGTTACTTGATTAAAAGCTGCGAAGCATAATCAAGTGTATGTTCTGAAGAGTGTCTTCATTATTTCATTAGTTAAATGTTTAACTATCACTGCTGTGATTGAGGGGGAGTGAGTAGGAACTCAGGTTTAAGTTGAACTTAGATTGAAGTTGCATTGGGTAGGTCTTAAGTGAAGGAGATAAACTGGTTGGTTTATTCTTGAATTAATATCTCTTATAGTGGATTTCCTCCCTGGCTTGGTAGCCCCCAGAGTAGGTGTTGTTTCACACTGAACTGGGTAAACAATTGACTGTGTTCTTTACTGTTTTTATTTACTGTCTTATAGAAAGTCAGATACGGTGTCATAACATTCACTGTGACATTGAGTATCTGCTGCCAGAATTTCAATTGGCATCAGAGCAGGCACCCTGCCTGTATTACTGGGTGAGATCTAGGGATATCACTTTCTGGCACTATGGACAAAGAAGGAGTTTTTGGAAACAGACCACCCATTCTGGATGGATCAAATTATGACTACTGGAAACCTCGTATGATTGCCTTCTTAAAATCACTGGGCAAAAAGGCTTGGAGAGCTGCTGACAAAGGATGGAACCATCCCACCATAACTGAGAAAGATGGGACAATCAGTCTAAAGCCTGAGGAAGAATGGAGCAAAGAAGAAGATGAGTTAGCCCTGGGTAATTCCAAAGCTTTAAATGCCTTGTTCAATGGAATTGATAGAAACATATTCAGACTGGTACACCAATGTGAACTGGCCAAGGAAGTTTGGGACACTCTCAAAACTACCCATGAGGGCACATCCAAAGTAAAAATGTCAAGGCTTCAGATGCTGACTACCAAGTTTGAGAACCTAAGGATGATGGAAGATGAAACTATTCATGAGTTTCACATGAACATCTTGGAGATTGCCAACACATCAGGAGCATTGGGAGAAAAGATGTCAGAAGAAAAACTGGTGAGAAAGATTCTCAGATCCTTGCCTAAAAAATTTGCAATGAAGGTAACTGCTATAGAGGAAGCCCAGGATATCAGCAAGTTGAAGGTGGATGAACTCATTGGGTCTCTTCAGACTTTTGAGATGGGGATCAGTGAAAATGTTGACAAGAAGAACAAGAGCATAGCACTTGTATCCAACACTGAAGATGAAAACAAGGAGGATGAAGAAGAAAGTATTTCAGAAGCTATAGCGATGCTTGGAATACAATTCAACAAACTCATCAAGAGAATGGATCCAAAGTCAAGGTCAAATGTTAAGAACATTTCCCCTGACATTAACAAATCTTATGACTCCAGCAGAAAACCAAGGTCTGAAGAGAAGGGAAATCAAAGCAGAGGAATTCAATGTTATGGATGTGAAGGATATGGGCACATTCGAGCTGAATGTCCTACCTTTCTTAAGAAACAAAAGAAATGAATGTCTGTTACCTGGTCTGACTGTGATTCAGAAAGTAATTCTGAAGAAGAATCTGCAAAACTAGTTACTGCACTAACTGGTGTTTGTACCTCTGAAAGTGACACTAGTGATGAGGAAGTGACATTTGAAGAACTGGCTGATACATACAAGAAATTATGTATCAGAAGTGTTGAAGTCTGTCTGCAAAATGAGAGACAAACAAAACTCATAATAAAGTTGGAGGCTGAAAAAAGGGAAGACATTGAAACTATAAGTCATCTAGAAGAGGAAGTTCAAATGCTGAACTCAAAACTGAACCAGATGACCAAATCTGTCAAGATGCTGACAAATGGAACTGACAAATTGGAAGAAATCCTTCAGGTTAGACAAAATGTGGGAAACAAGTCTGGTCTAGGATTTGTGGCAGCAAAGAAATCTGGTGCAGACAAGAAGATCAGGCCTGATAAACAAATGTCAAAGCAGATGTCACAACACAACACTCAACATCGGGAACAGAGAAATATGAAGAAAAAATACCAAAGATGGAGATGTCATCATTGTGGGAGGTTTGGTCACATAAATCCATTCTGCTTCAGATTGTATGGATACCCTAATCAGAACCCAGGTGTCAAACCTAAGTCTAACAAGGTACCACATACTCCACAATGGAAGAAAAAGGCTACAGCCCTGATAGCCCACACTTCCCTTAGAGTCTCTGCAAAGGAAGACTGGTACTTTGACAGTGGGTGCTCTAAGCACATGACTGGAATCAAGAACCTTCTCAAGAATGTCAAACCTCACACCACTAGTTATATGACCTTTGGAGATGGTGCTAGAGGAGAAATCAAAGGAGTTGGTAACTTGGACTGCCCTGGAGTTCCAAATCTAAATGAAGTTCTATTGGTATAAGGCCTGACTGCTAATCTCATTAGTATCAGTCAATTATGTGATCTAGGATTCAAGGTCAACTTCTCAAAATCTGAATGTCTTGTAACTAATGAAAAACAAGAAATTGTAATGAAAGGAGTCAGATCTAAAGACAACTATTACTTGTGGGAACCTGAGAACACTAATTACTCCACTGTGTGTTCTATTGCCAAAGAAGAAAAAGAGGTGAAACTGTGGCACCAAAAACTTGGCCACCTTCATCTAAGAGGAATGAAAAGGATTATATCCATGGAGGCAGACAGAGGGATTCCAAGACTGCAAATTGATGAAGGGAGAGTTTGTGGTGAATGTCAGGTTGGTAAGCAGACTAGGATGTCACATCCAAAGTCAAGACATCTGACCACCTCTATGGTTCTAGAACTTCTACATATGGATCTGATGGGACCAATGCAGGTGGAAAGTCTTGGTGGAAAGAGATATGCCTATGTTGTTGTGGATGACTTTTCCAGATTCACCTGGATTAACTTCATTAGGGAAAAATCTGATGTGTTTGAAGTTTTTAAAGAACTGTGCAAAAGAATTCAAAGAGAAAAAGAAGGGTGTATTGTCAGAATCAAAAGTGATCATGGCAAGGAATTTGAAAATAGTAAGTTTAATGAGTTCTGTTCCTCAGAAGGAATTAGTCATGAATTCTCTTCTCCTATAACTCCTCAACAAAATGGAGTTGTAGAAAGGAAAAATAGGACCATACAGGAATCTGCAAGAGCTATGATACATGCCAAAAGACTTCCTATTCATTTTTGGGCTGAAGCTATGAATACAGCTTGTTATGTCCATAACAGAGTCACTTTGAGAAAGGGAAACTCATCCACCATTTATGAACTCTGGAAAGGAAGAAAGCCAACTGTGAAGTACTTCCATGTATTTGGCAGCAAATGCTATATTCTGGCAGATTGTGAACAAAGGAGAAAGCTGGACCCTAAAAGTGATGGAGGTATATTTCTAGGATACTCCTCCAACAGCAGAGCTTATAGGGTATTCAATTCCAAGACCAAAGTCATGATGGAATCAATAAATGTCATAGTTGATGATTATCATGAAGAAACAGATGTCCCTTGTAATGTTGAGACATTCTTTGAGACTCCAACTCAACAGAATGACCTTCCTAACACCACTACAGCAGACTCTGAATCCAAGGAAGCTAGCAAAATCCCTTCCATCAGAATTCAGAAAGATCATCCTAAAGAACTCATCATAGGGGATCCTAACAGTGGAGTTATTACAAGATCTAGAGAAATCATCTCAAACTCTTGCTTTGTGTCTAAAATTGAACCAAGAAATGTTAAGGAGGCTTTAACTGATGAATACTGGATTGGTGCAATGCAAGATGAATTGAACCAATTTAAGCAACATGAAGTTTGGGAGTTAGTTCCTAGACTTGAGGGAACAAACATCATTGGCACAAAATGGATATACAAGAACAAATCAGATGCTGAAGGAGTTGTCACTAGGAATAAGGTAAGACTTGTTGCCCAAGGATACACTCAAGTTGAAGGGGTTGATTTTGATGAGACCTTTGCCCCTATAGCCAGACTGGAATCTATTAGACTCCTATTGGGAATCGCTTGTCTCCTGAAGTTCAAGCTATTTCAGATGGATGTAAAAAGTGCCTTCCTAAATGGGTACTTAAATGAGGAAGTTTATGTGGAACAGCCTAAAGGTTTTGTGGATCCAAACCACCCTGATCATGTCTACAAATTGAGGAAAGCTCTATATGGTCTGAAACAAGCTCCTAGAGCATGGTATGACAGGTTAACAAAATTTCTCTCAGACAAAGGATACAAAAAAGGAGGCTTAGATAAAACCCTCTTTGTCAAAAATGAAGGAGGGAAGTTAATGATAGCTCAAATATATGTTGATGACATAGTGTTTGGGGGAATGTCAGAAGAAATGGTTAAACATTTTGCTGACCAGATGCAGGCTGAATTCGAAATGAGTCTCATGGGAGAACTGACTTATTTTCTTGGACGGCAAGTCTCACAGATGGAGGACTCAATCTTTCTATCTCAAAGCAAGTATGCAAAGAACATTGTCAAGAAGTTTGGTATGGAGAATGCCAGTCACAAAAGGACTCCTGCACCTACTCATTTAAAGCTATCCAAAGATTCAAGTGGGGTTAAGGTGGACCAAAGTCTGTACAGAAGCATGATAGGAAGTTTGTTGTACTTAACAGCCAGCAGACCTGACATTGCTTTTGCAGTTGGAGTTTGTGAAAGATACCAAGCTGATCCTAAAGACAGTCATATCAACCAAGTGAAGAGAATTTTGAAGTATGTAAGTGGAACTTACAACTATGGCTTGCTATACTCTCATGGCTGTGAACCAACTCTGACTGGTTATTGTGATGCTGATTGGGCTGGAAGTGCTGATGATAGAAAAAGCACCTCTGAAGGATGTTTCTTCTTAGGAAATAATCTGGTCTCCTGGTTCAGCAAGAAACAGAACTGTGTGTCTCTCTCTACTGCTGAAGATGAATACATTGCAGCTGGTAGTAGCTGTTCTCAAATGATCTGGATGAAACAGATGCTTACTGAGTATAATGTCACACAAGATGTTATGACATTGTACTGTGACAATCTGAGTACAATCAACATTTCCAAGAATCCTATTCAGCATAGCAGGACCAAGCATATTGACATTAGACATCACTTTATCAGAGACCTTGTAGAAGAGAAGACGATTAAACTGGAACATGTTGCCACTGAGCTACAACTGGCTGACATTTTTACCAAGGCACTTGATACAAATCAATTTGAAAACTTGAGGGGCAAGTTGGGTATTTGCCAACTTGAGGAATTGTAGCAATTAATTTTGCTTAAAACAAGGGTTGAAGGAGTTATTTTTGTTAAGTCTATTTTGATTGGGTTAATCATATGTTTTCCCATTTCTTTCAAAATTATTAAGAAGTTGAATAGACACTCATTTGCCTCCTTCCTCTCTCGACTCTGCAACAAATCCCATTCTCTCAATCAAAGTTTTCTCTCTAGTTGCTACTGGTTTTCTAAGACTATCAAAATGTCTCAAACATCATCCTTATCCAAGACGACCGTTTCATCCTCATCCTCTGATCGAGATTCTCGGGCAATCACATCATGCATGGATTCTAAAGTCCTGGAGATTACTCCTCTTAGAGAAATGGCAACTAACCCATCCAAGGTCAAAAAGCTGAGAACAAGGCATGCAGGAAGGTCTCAAGCTACTTCATCCGGTAATCCCTCTCAACCTTCATCTTTTGTACCAAATAGGGAAGGCTCAGCTTATGTTCATCAAGAAATAGCTAGGCTTGTTACAAGAATTTTGAGTGAGAACCACTCTGTACCTGGGATTTCTGTTCCATTAAATCAAGAATCAGCAAGCCCAAATGTTGAAGTAAATCCAGATGTCTCTGAGAATGTTGAGACTCCAAATGACAACATTCAGAAATCATCTGAAAATCTTGATGATATCCAGAACCCTTCAGAGAAGAATGTTGAACCACCTGTTATTGATGTGGATGAGGAATACTCAGACAATGACCTAATTGCAAATATCAACCCTAGCTTAGCTAGGAGAATGATGAACAGAAAGGGTAATCAGGATGCTGCAAAATGTCTGACCAAAGAGAAACCTACTGATAAGAAAACCAGGTCTGAAGGCAAGACTGGTGTGGAAACTGTGAAGACTGGACTGTCCAAAGGGAAGGTGAAAGCCCGAGTACATGCTGGGAGTCTCTCAAAGTCTGTGAGACAACCAATAGCAAAGAAGAGGAAAGAGCCTGAACCTTCTGATTCTGATGAGGAATCAGAATTTGAAATTGATGCTAAAGACATTCCTCTCAGAAGGAAACTCCCTTCCAGCAAAATGGCTAGAGTTCCTGAAGTCCCCACTGACAACATTTCATTTCACCACCCTGAAAATGCCAACAGATGGAAGTATGTTTGCTTGAAGAGAATAGCCTTGGAAAGAGAACTAAACAATGGTGCCATGGATTGTAAAGAAATCATGGACCTAATCAAAGCTGCTGGACTAATGAAGACTGTGGTAAAGTTTACCAAATGCTATGAAAATCTTGTCAAGGAATTCATTGTGAATTTGTCTGATGAATGTGCTGATGGAAGGTCAGCTGACTTTGAATGTGTCTATGTGAGAGGAAGAAAAGTTAATTTCTCTCCCTCTGAAATTAACAAATTCCTTGGAAGATCAAATGAGGCTTGCCCTGAACTAGAAGTTACTGACAATGAAGTATGCCAAACCATCACAGCAAGACAAGTCAAGTGCTGGCCCTTAAAAGGCAAGCTGAATGCTAGCAAGCTAAGCATAAATTTGCCATCCTGCACAAGAATGGTGCAGCCAACTGGGTCCCTACCAACCATAAATCAACCATCTCTACAGGATTGGGGAGATTCATTTATGCTGTTAGAACCAAGACTGAATTTGACTATGGCAGGTATATATTTGATCAAACTTTAAAACATGATGGAAGCTATGCTGTTAAAGGCCCTATTGCCTTTCCCTCCCTCCTATGTGGAATTGTCCTTGCTCAGTACCCTGACATCCTGGTGGAAAGAGATACTGCCTGCAAAAGAGCTCCTGCTCTTGGGTTACACTACAAGCTATTCCAGGGATCTCATGTTCCTGACATTGTCATGACATCAGCTGAGACATCAACTGTAAAAACTCAGTCCAAGACATCTGATGTTATAGCTGTGCTGAAGGAAACCTGCAGAGAGCTGGAGACAAGGAAAAAGACTCTTGAGAACCTAATTGCCAGATTAGAACAGGAGGAGACTGAAGGACAAAGAAGGGAAGAGGATGCTGCTGAAGATCAGCTCAATGCTGAAGAAAGTGCCTCTTCTGAAGATGACAGTGCTTAAAGGTTGGTGGAGTTGACAAGCTTGATGCTGGTTCCTGTTGATGCAAGTGATCTCAGATTTTTTTTGTTTTATTACTCATTTTGGATAACTGTATAACATATAAGTACATGTATCTTTGGCCTATTTGTGGCTAAAGAGGGGGAGATATTTTGTGTTAATTACTTGGTAGACATTATATTTTTCTGCAGACATATTAATTCTGCTGCTCTCTATTCTCTGATTGCTTAGGGGTTTTAGCCAAAAATCTGCCAAAGGGGGAGTTTGTAAGTGTTTAGTTATTGGCATGTATTTTTGGTAAAACCAGGTGTGTGAATGTCATGACTGATGTCATAACATTCTGGATTATTAGGTACTTTATGCAGAAAAAGTATGGCATACAGTAGTTGCTGTTTATGAGTGTGTATCTGAGCATTTTGCAATGATCACATTTATTCTTTCTACCAAAATCAGTAAACAGGAATTCTGATGTCATAACAAATGTTAAGACATCCTGTACTGATCTAACAGTTATGCAGTTTGGTTAATTCTGAGATTTTTCAGGAAGTTGGTTCATTCCTTCCAGAACAAAATCTCACGTGGACTTTAGGTTAACCTAGCTCAACCCTAATCTGGTTGATAAAGTCTTGTGACCAAGTCTTGAGGTTAACCCTAATTAACCCTAGATTTTCATGGAAGCCCTAACTGAAGAAACAACTGCAAATATATTCAACAAGAAAGCTGATTGGAAATTAACTCTCTTAGACAGAAGATCAATTAGGAGCTGTATAGTTTTAACTGCTGTAATCCAAGCAAGTATCATTGTGATAAGTGACTTGGAATAGGTTTTGATTGTAAGGGTTTTTTGTATCACTCAAAGCTTTGAAGCAAGAGTGTTTGTGTCTATTGACTAAAGCTTTGAAGCAAAGTCAAGATAGGTTTATGTATCACTCAAAGCTGTGAAGCAAGAGTGTTTGTGTTACTTGATTAAAAGCTGTGAAGCATAATCAAGTGTATGTTCTGAAGAGTGTCTTCATTATTTCGTTAGTTAATTGTTTAAGTATCACTACTGTGATTGAGGGGGAGTGAGTAGGAACTCAGGTTTAAGTTGAACTTAGATTGAAGTTGCATTGGGTAGGTCTTAAGTGAAGGAGATAAACTGGTTGGTTTATTCCTGAATTAATATCTCTTATAGTGGATTTCCTCCCTGGCTTGGTAGCCCCCAGAGTAGGTGTTGTTTCACACTGAACTGGGTAAACAATTGACTGTGTTCTTTACTGTTTTTATTTACTGTCTTATAGAAAGTCAAATACGGTGTCATAACATTCACTGTGACATTGAGTATCTGCTGCCAGTATTTCTATTGGCATCAGAGCAGGCACCCTGCCTGTATTACTGGGTGAGATCTAGGGATATCACTTTCTGGCACTATGGACAAAGAAGGAGTTTTTGGAAACAGACCACCCATTCTGGATGGATCAAATTATGACTACTGGAAACCTCGTATGATTGCCTTCTTAAAATCACTGGACAAAAAGTCTTGGAGAGCTGCTGACAAAGGATGGAACCATCCCACCATAACTGAGAAAGATGTGACAATCAGTCTGAAGCCTGAGGAAGAATGGAGCAAAGAAGAAGATGAGTTAGCCCTGGGTAATTCCAAAGCTTTAAATGCCTTGTTCAATGGAATTTATAGAAACATATTCAGACTGGTACACCAATGTGAACTGGCCAAGGAAGTTTGGGACACTCTCAAAACTACCCATGAGGGCACATCCAAAGTAAAAATGTCAAGACTTTAGATGCTGACTACCAAGTTTGAGAACCTAAGGATGATGGAAGATTAAACTATTCATGAGTTTCACATGAACATCTTGGAGATTGCCAACACATCAGGAGCATTGGGAGAAAAGATGTCAGAAGAAAAAATGGTGAGAAAGATTCTCAGATCCTTGCCTAAAAAATTTGAAATGAAGGTAACTGCTATAGAGGAAGCCCAGGATATCAGCAAGTTGAAGGTGGATGAACTCATTGGGTCTCTTCAGACTTTTGAGATGGGGATCAGTGAAAATGTTGACAAGAAGAACAAGAGCATAGCACTTGTATCCAACACTGAAGATGAAAACAAGGAGGATGAAGAAGAAAGTATTTCAGAAGCTATAGCCATGCTTGGAAGACAATTCAACAAACTCATCAAGAGAATGGATCCAAAGTCAAGGTCAAATGTTAAGAACATTTCCTCTGACATTAACAAATCTTATGACTTCAGCAGAAAACCAAGGTCTGAAGAGAAGGGAAATCAAAGCAGAGGAATTCAATGTCATGGATGTGAAGGATATGGGCACATTCGAGCTGAATGTCCTACCTTTCTTAAGAAACAAAAGAAAGGAATGTCTGTTACCTGGTCTGACTGTGATTCAGAAAGTAATTCTGAAGAAGAATCTGCCAAACTAGTTACTGCACTAACTGGTGTTTGTACCTCTGAAATTGACACTAGTGATGAGGAAGTGACATTTGAAGAACTGGCTGATACATACAAGAAATTATGTATCAGAAGTGTTGAAGTCTGTCTGCAAAATGAGAGACAAACAAAACTCATAATAAAGTTGGAGGCTGAAAAAAGGGCAGACATTGAAACTATAAGTCATCTAGAAGAGGAAGTTCAAATGCTGAACTCAAAACTGAACCAGATGACCAAATCTGTCAAGATGCTGACAAATGGAACTGACAAATTGGAAGAAATCCTTCAGGTTGGACAAAATGTGGGAAACAAGTCTGGTCTAGGATTTGTGGCAGCAAAGAAATCTGGTGCAGACAAGAAGATCAGGCCTGATAAACAAATGTCAAAGCAGATGTCACAACACAACACTCAACATCGGGAACAGAGAAATATGAAGAAAAAATACCAAAGATGGAGATGTCATCATTGTGGGAGGTTTGGTCACATAAAACCATTTTGCTTCAGATTGTATGGATACCCTAATCATAACCCAGGTGTCAAACCTAAGTCTAACAAGGTACCACATACTCCACAATGGAAGAAAAAGGCTACAGCCCTGATAGCCCACACTTCCCTTAGAGTCTCTGCAAAGGAAGACTGGTACTTTGACAGTGGGTGCTCTAAGCACATGACTGGAATCAAGAACCTTCTCAATAATGTCAAACCTCACACCACTAGTTATTTGACCTTTGGAGATGGTGCTAGAGGAGAAATCAAAGGAGTTGGTAACTTGGACTGCCCTGGAGTTCCAAATCTAAATGAAGTTCTATTGGTAAAAGGCCTGACTGCTAATCTCATTAGTATCAGTCAATTATGTGATCTAGGATTCAAGGTCAACTTCTCAAAATTTGAATGTCTTGTAACTAATGAAAAACAAGAAATTGTAATGAAAGGAGTCAGATCTAAAGACAACTGTTACTTGTGGGAACCTGAGAACACGAATTACTCCACTGTGTGTTCTATTGCCAAAGAAGAAAAAGAGGTGAAACTGTGGCACCAAAAACTTGGCCACCTTCATCTAAGAGGAATGAAAAGGATTATATCCATGGAGGCAGTCAGAGGGATTCCAAGACTGCAAATTGATGAAGGGAGAGTTTGTGGTGAATGTCAGGTTGGTAAGCAGACTAGGATGTCACATCCAAAGTCAAGACATCTGACCACCTCTAAGGTTCTAGAACTTCTACATATGGATCTGATGGGACCAATGCAGGTGGAAAGTCTTGGTGGAAAGAGATATGCCTATGTTGTTGTGGATGACTTTTCCAGATTCACCTGGATTAACTTCATTAGGGAAAAATCTGATGTGTTTGAAGTTTTTAAAGAATTGTGCAAAAGAATTCAAAGAGAAAAAGAAGGGTGTATTGTCAGAATCAGAAGTGATCATGGCAAGGAATTTGAAAACAGTAAGTTTAATGAGTTCTGTTCCTCAGAAGGAATTAGTCATGAATTCTCTTCTCCTATAACTCCTCAACAAAATGGAGTTGTAGAAAGGAAAAATAGGACCATACAGGAATCTGCCAGAGCTATGATACCTGCCAAAAGACTTCCTATTCATTTTTGGGATGAAGCTATGAATACAGCCTGTTATGTCCATAACAGAGTCACTTTGAGAAAGGGAAACTCATCCACCATTTATGAACTCTGGAAAGGAAGAAAGCCAACCGTGAAGTACTTCCATGTATTTGGCAGTAAATGCTATATTCTGGCAGATCGTGAACAAAGGAGAAAGCTGGACCCTAAAAGTGATGGAGGTATATTTCTAGGATACTCCTCCAACAGCAGAGCTTAAAGGGTATTCAATTCCAGGACCAAAGTCATGATGGAATCAATAAATGTCATAGTTGATGATTATCATGAAGAAACAGATGTCCCTTGTAATGATGGGACATTCTTTGAGACTCCAACTCAACAAAATGACCTTCCTAACACCACTACAACAGACTCCGAATCCAAGGAAGCTAGCAAAATCCCTTCCATCAGAATTCAGAAAGATCATCCTAAAGAACTCATCATAGGGGATCCTAACAGTGGAGTCATTACAAGATCTAGAGAAATCATCTCAAACTCTTGCTTTGTGTCTAAAATTGAACCAAGAAATGTTAAGGAGGCTTTAACTGATGAATACTGGATTGGTGCAATGCAAGATGAATTGAACCAATTTAAGCAACATGAAGTTTGGGAGTTAGTTCCTAGACTTGAGGGAACAAACATCATTGGCACAAAATGGATATACAAGAACAAATCAGATGTTGAAGGAGTTGTCACTAGGAATAAGGCAAGACTTGTTGCCCAAGGATACACTCAAGTTGAAGGGGTTGATTTTGATGAGACCTTTGCCCCTGTAGCCAGAATGGAATCTATCAGACTCCTATTGGGAATCGCTTGTCTCCTGAAGTTCAAGCTATTTCAAATGGATGTAAAAAGTGCCTTCCTAAATGGGTACTTAAATGAGGAAGTTTATATGGAACAGCCTAAAGGTTTTGTGGATCCAAACCACCCTGATCATGTCTACAAATTGAGGAAAGCTCTATATGGTCTGAAACAAGCTCCTAGAGCATGGTATGACAGGTTAACAAAATTTCTCTCAGACAAAGGATACAAAAAAGGAGGCTTAGATAAAACCCTCTTTGTCAAAAATGAAGGAGGGAAGTTAATGATAGCTCAAATATATGTTGATGACATAGTGTTTGGGGGAATGTCAGAACAAATGGTTAAACATTTTGCTGACCAGATGCAGGCTGAATTCGAAATGAGTCTCATGGGAGAACTGACTTATTTTCTTGGACTGCAAGTCTCACAGATGGAGGACTCAATCTTTCTATCTCAAAGCAAGTATGCAAAGAACATTGTCAAGAAGTTTGGTATGGAGAATGCCAGTCACAAAAGGACTCCTGCACCTACTCATTTAATGCTATACAAAGATTCAAGTGGGGTTAAGGTGGACCAAAGTCTGTACAGAAGCATGATAGGAAGTTTGTTGTACTTAACAGCCAGCAGACCTGACATTGCTTTTGCAGTTGGAATTTGTGCAAGATACCAAGCTGATCCTAAAGTCAGTCATATCAACCAAGTGAAGAGAATTTTGAAGTATGTAAGTGGAACTTACAACTATGGCTTGCTATACTCTCATGGATGTGAACCAACTCTGACTGGTTATTGTGATGCTGATTGGGCTGGAAGTGCTGATGATAGAAAAAGCACCTTTGAAGGATGTTTCTTCTTAGGAAATAATCTGGTCTCCTGGTTCAGCAAGAAACAGAACTGTGTGTCTCTCTCTACTGCTGAAGATGAATACATTGCAGCTGGTAGTAGCTGTTCTCAAATGATCTGGATGAAACAGATGCTTACTGAGTATAATGTCACACAAGATGTTATGACATTGTACTGTGACAATCTGAGTACAATCAACATTTCCAAGAATCCTATTCAGCATAGAAGGACCAAGCATATTGACATTAGACATCACTTTATCAGAGACCTCGTAGAAGAGAAGACGATTAAACTGGAACATGTTGCCACTGAGCTACAACTGGCTGACATTTTTACCAAGGCACTTGATACAAATCAATTTGAAAACTTGAGGGGAAAGTTGGGTATTTGCCAACATGAGGAATTGTAGCAATTAATTTTGCTTAAAACAAGGGTTGAAGGAGTTATTTTTGTTAAGTCTATTTTGATTGGGTTAATCATATGTTTTCCCATTTCTTTCAAAATTATTAAGAAGTTGAATAGACACTCATTTGCCTCCTTCCTCTCTCAACTCTGCAACAAATCCCATTCTCTCAATCAAAGTTTTCTCTCTAGTTGCTACTGGTTTTCTAAGACTATCAAAATGTCTCAAACATCATCCTCATCCAAGACGACCGTTTCATCCTCATCCTCTGATCGAGATTCTCGGGCAATCACATCATGCATGGATTCTAAAGTCTTGGAGATTACTCCTCTTAGAGAAATGGAAACTAACCCATCCAAGGTCAAAAAGCTGAGAACAAGGCATGCAGGAAGGTCTCAAGCTACTTCATCCGGTAATCCCTCTCAACCTTCATCTTCTGTACCAAATAGGGAAGGTTCAGCTTATGTTCATCAAGCAATAGCTAGGCTTGTTACAAGAATTTTGAGTGAGGACCACTCTGTTCCTGGAATTTCTGTTCTATTAAATCAAGAATCAGCAAGCCCAAATGTTGAAGTAAAGTTTACCAAATGCTATGAAAATCTTGTCAAGGAATTCATTGTGAATTTGTCTGATGAATGTGCTGATGGAAGGTCAGCTGACTTTGAATGTGTCTATGTGAGAGGAAGAAAATTTAATTTCTCTCCCTCTGAAATTAACAAATTCCTTGGAAGATCAAATGAGGCTTGCCCTGAACTAGAAGTTACTGACAATGAAGTATGCCAAACCATCACATCAAGACAAGTCAAGTGCTGGCCCTTAAAAGGCAAGCTGAATGCTAGCAAGCTAAGCATAAAATTTGCCATCCTGCACAAGATTGGTGCAGCCAACTGGGTCCCTACCAACCATAAATCAACCATCTCTACAGGATTGGGGAGATTCATTTATGCTGTTGGAACCAGGACTGAATTTGACTATGGCAGGTATATATTTGATCAAACTTTAAAACATGATGGAAGCTATGTTGTTAAAGGCCCTATTGCCTTTCCCTCCCTCCTATGTGGAATTGTCCTTGCTCAGTACCCTGACATCCTGGTGGAAAGAGATACTGCCTGCAAAAGAGCTCCTGCTCTTGGGTTACACTACAAGCTATTCCAGGGATCTCATGTTCCTGACATTGTCATGACATCAGCTGAGACATCAACTGTAAAAACTCAGTCCAAGTCATCTGATGTTATAGCTGTGCTGAAGGAAACCTGCAGAGAGCTGAAGACAAGGAAAAAGACTCTTGAGAACCTAATTGCCAGATTAGAACAGGAGGAGACTGAAGGACAATGAAGGGAAGAGGATGCTGCTGAAGATCAGCTAAATGCTGAAGAAAGTTCCTCTTCTGAAGATGACAGTGCTTAAAGTTTGGTGGAGTTGACAAGCTTGATGCTGGTTCCTGTTGTTGCAAGTGATCTCAGATTTTTTTGTTTTATTACTCATTTTGGATAACTGTATAACATATAAGTACATGTATCTTTGGCCTATTTGTGGCTAAAGAGGGGGAGATATTTTGTGTTAATTACTTGGTAGACATTATATTTTTCTGCAGACATATTCATTGTGCTGCTCTCTATTCTCTGATTGCTTAGGGGTTTTAGCCAAAAATCTGCCAAAGGGGGAGTTTGTAAGTGTTTAGTTATTGGCATGTATTTTTGGTAAAACCAGGTGTGTGAATGTCATGACTGATGTCATAACATTCTGGATTATTAGGTACTTTATGCAGAAAAAGTATGGCATACAGTAGCTGCTGTTTATGAGTGTGTATCTGAGCATTTTGCAATGATCACATTTATTCTTTCTACCAAAATCAGTAAACAGGAATTCTGATGTCATAACAAATGTTAAGACATCCTGTACTGATCTAACAGTTATGCAGTTTGGTTAATTCTGAGATTTTTCAGGAAGTTGGTTCATTCCTTCCAGAACAAAATCTCACGTGGACTTTAGGTTAACCTAGCTCAACCCTAATTTGGTTGATAAAGTCTTGTGGCCAAGTCTTGAGGTTAACCCTAGCTTTTCGTGGAAGCCCTAACTAAAGAAACAACTGCATATATATTCAACAGGAAAGCTGATTGGAAATTAACTCTCTTAGACAGAAGATCAATTAGGAGCTGTATAGTTTTAACTGCTGTAATCCAAGCAAGTATCATTGTGATAAGTGACTTGGAATAGGTTTTGATTGTAAGGGTTTTTTGTATCACTCAAAGCTTTGAAGCAAGAGTGTTTGTGTCTATTGACTAAAGCTTTGAAGCAAAGTCAAGATAGGTTTATGTATCACTCAAAGCTGTGAAGCAAGAGTGTTTGTGTTACTTGATTAAAAGTTGTAAAGCATAATCAAGTGTATGTTCTGAAGAGTGTCTTCATTATTTCGTTAGTTAATTGTTTAAGTATCACTGCTGTGATTGAGGGGGAGTGAGTAGGAACTCAGGTTTAAGTTGAACTTAGATTGAAGTTGCATTGGGTAGGTCTTAAGTGAAGGAGATAAACTGGTTGGTTTATTCCTGAATTAATATCTCTTATAGTGGATTTCCTCCCTGGCTTGGTAGCCCCCAGAGTAGGTGTTGTTTCACACTGAACTGGGTAAACAATTGACTGTGTTCTTTACTGTTTTTATTTATTGTCTTATAGAAAGTCAGATACGGTGTCATAACATTCACTGTGACATTGAGTATCTGCTGCCAGAATTTCAATTATTAATGTTATTATTAACTTAAAAAGAAAATAAATTAAAATAAAATGAATTAATTAACAAAACATGAGTATTTGTTAGGAAAAGAAAATAATGAAGGATGGGCTTAGGATGCTGAAATGTGTTTGAGGCCCAAAACAAAAAAAATGAAGAAGAACAAAGAAAAGTCAGAATGGAGGGAGGGGGTGCGCTGGCCAATTAAATGGGCTTTGGTTTGGTGGCCAGATAGGCCCAAGACAAAGTTTGCAATCGTTTTGTTAGGGTTCTCTAATTAGGGTTTGTGAACCCCTTTACAGCGGCACCGTTCTCGTTCTTCCTCTTCGTCTTTCTCACTCAAAAATGCTCTGACCTTCCCCTAAGCCCTAGCCGCCGGAACACTTTCCTTCATTCTCTCATCTCCTCACAATGATCCATGGCTTTATTGTAACGGTAAGATTCGTCTCTGAGTTTTACAGTTTGTTTATGTTTGTTTAATTTTTACAGTTTGGCTAATCTATTGTATTGCATGGCTTATTGAGGTGAAGAAATGGGTTTGAGAAGAAACATACCTTGGAGTTTTCTCTATGAAGAGGAGAGGAAAGGTGAGATGGAGCTGGTGGCGTTCCTGGTGGCTAGAGGCGGAGGGGAGGGATGATGACGGACAAGCGCGCTTTTTGGAAACTTCTTTCCTCTCTCTTGCCTTTGAATGTTAATGATGATTCAATGTTTTCTGAAACTCTTTTCCTCTCTCTTTGAGTTTGAATGTTGATGAGGATAACTGTTCTGAAACCTTTTGATGTTGGTGTTGTTGATGATTATTTCTGAAACCTTGTTGATGTTTCTTTTCCTTGAATCTGAATGTTGATGAAACTTGGCTTCTGAAACTTTTGATTGTTTGTAGTTGTTTGCTTCTGAAACTTGAATGTTTATTTCACTTCTGAAAACTTTGTTTCCTCTTTCCCTCTCTCTTGGAATTTGGATGATGATGGTTAAACTGATTTGAACTGAGTTTTGATATTTGGTAGTGGATGTTGATATTTTTTGGTTGATGATGATGCTTGTTGCAAGCTTCTGAAACTTTTTGTTGGTTTGAATTTGTTTCTGAAACTTGGTTTTGTTTGGGGATCCTTGACAGTTTTGCCAAATACCCAGAGTTTTGTGGTGGCTACAGTTGTAGGTTTGAAGGTTTTTGGTTTGGGTTATTACAAGCTTGTGGTTTTTGTTTGATAGCAGGCTTTTGGTGATTTGTTGAGTTTTTGGTATGCTAGTTTTGATTGTGTTCTGCAATTGTTATGCAGTTATGGTTGTTGTTCTGTATTGATTCACAAGGTTTGGGAGTTGCTGATTGGCAAGCTTTTTGCTTACAGTTTGACAAGTTTTTACAGGTTGTTTGGCTATGCAGGTTGAGAGTTTTTGCTGCTATGCAGTTGTTCTGCAGGTTTTTTACAGTTTTGCAAGCTTGGCTGTGCAGTTTGGTTTGCTTGAAACTGTTAAAGGGTTTTTTTAGGTTTTGGGAGAGTTATACAGTTTTGGTTAGCTTGCTTCGGTTTGTTTGTTCACAGGGTTTTTGTGAAACAGTTTGCACAGGTTTTTTTTATGTTTGCTGCAGTTTTGCAAGCTTTCTTTTGGTTCACAGGGTTTTTGTGATTGTTGCAGTTTGGGGAAGCTTTGTTTTGGCTTGGCTGTTTGTGAATTGTGAAATGTTTTTGCCCTGTTTGCTTGGTTTGGGAACTTTTTAACAGGTTTGTAGAGTTTGTGTGAACCTCTTAATAGTTTGCAGTTTTTGACACAAATGTTCTCTCTCCTTTTTGTTATGCAGTTTTTGAGTTTTTATATCCTTTTTGCTGTTTGTTTTGCAACTTGTGATAGCCTTTTTGCCAAACTGTACACTCTCACCAAGGTGATATCTTTTCTCTCTTTCTCTCTCCATGACAAAGCAGATTTGTTTTTCCACTTTTCTGAAAAGTTTGCCTTTTTGCTGGAAAATGATGAAAAGCTATGACAAGCTTTTGGCTTGTGATTTGGTTTACCTCCTGCATTTTGCCTGCTACATGTCTGCACTTGTACTTGCTGCATTGGTCCAGTTTGCATCCAATTTGCTTTAGTCGCTATTCTTGGTTTGCTTACTTTGTTTTGTAATGCAGCTTGACAGTTTGGCCTATGTTTTGGCACCTTGCTTGTGCTGTTTGTACAGTTTGGCGCATGTTTTCCTTAGTTAGTACAGTTTTGCATTCAGTTTGTTGACTTAGTACAGTTTGGTGCCTGTTTGCCTTAGTTGTTGCATTATTTAGCTTAACAGTTTGCCTTGCTGTTTGGTAATGCAGTTTGGCGCCTTGCTATGTTTTTGAATAGATTGCTTTGTTTGCATTCTTCTTTTTGCAATTTTTTATTTTTCTCTTTGTGAACCAAGAAGAGTAATCTTCTTGTGATTCGCAAAGAGAAGAATAAAAACATCATGAACCATAGCACTCTGATTCCAGACGACAAACTTTAATGATTAAAATTTCCTTTTCTTTTTTATTTGAAAATTCTTTTCATATTCAACTGACTGCACTAATCCCTTTTCCTTTGTCTTTTTCATGTGAGCACAAATTGGACGGTGACATAGCAAAAGAATCCGGAGACTTTGAGCATGGGAGCAATGGAGCTTAGGCTTGGACTTAGATTTTTTCTTTGAGAGATTTTTCATTTAATTGTAATAATTTATTCTTCAAGTACTATAAGCTGTAAAACTTAAAGCACGTGAAATAATAAATTATTTTTTGTAACTGCATTTGAAATAAATGAAAAAGTCTTTATCCAGTAAAACTCTTCTACTGTCAATAATTTGCAACTCTCTCTCTGCATCTTCACTTAATCCTTTAAGATTCTCATATCAAAATAATTGAAATTGCATTCCAATAATTCTAATACAGATAACTTAAAGTCTAAGTAATCCGATAACTTTGTAGTCTCGTAACCTTGCCACAACATTCCAATCAAAATACGCACTGGGTATTCCAATAAACAAACAAGCATTTAATTCCATTAACAAGCAAACATTTTAACAGACGCACATCATCTGGTTAACTTGGATCAGACAAAACCTGAAAGTTCCAAATGACAGTCTTAGCTCCTATCTTATACCAGATAATCAGGCCTTGAGAACAAACAGTAACCTTTCAGCAAACTTGAAAAAGTGTGAAAACATGTGACGGCTAATTGAATTTCTGAGAATTATGTTTCTTCTGAGAAATGCCAGAGAAAACCCTAATTCTTGATTTACTTCCATAGAAAAGTCTGTTTGATCGATTTCTGAGCCAATCTTGAAAATCTGAGAAAACCCTAGGGTTGCGATTTCTTGTGAAAAAGGGAGGGCAAATTTTGGGGTACAACAGCTGCCCCTGTTCAATCTTCTTAAACTTGAAGAGTTAGATCGACGAGTTTGCCATTCGCGACTCAAAGGTAAAAGATGAGTGGACACTAGAGTGCCCATAAATTTGCACTCGTCAAAGCATAGTTGAGGGAATGGGCTTAAAGATGCCATTTGGAGATGTGACCGAATCTTGTCAGAGATGGGCTTAAAGATGCCATCCAAGAATGTTTGTTGAACTGTATGTTGTAGGTGAAAGAATGAGTATCAGAAAGGTATCCATGTTTGGAACGTCTCTGAGCTGGGGGTCTAAATAAGAAATAGATTAACATCCGTGTTTGGTGCATCCGTAAACTGTTTTCAAGAGGCTGAATCTGAACAAGCGATAGATTAACATCCATGTTTGGAAGCACCTGTAAACTGTTTTCATGATCCTTAGGTTGAACAAGCAATAGATTAACATCCATGTTTGGAGCATCCAACTGTTTTCAATAAGCTGAATCTGAACAAGCGATAGATTAACATCCATGTTTGGAAGCACCCGTAAACTGTTTTCATGATCCTTGAGTTTGAACAAGCAATAGATTAACATCCATGTTTGGAAGCATCCGTAAACTATTTTCATGAGATGAATTTGAACAAGCGATAGATTAACATCCATGTTTGGAAGCACCCGTAAACTGTTTTCATGATCCTTGAGTTTGAACAAGCAATAGATTAACATCCATGTTTGGAGCATCCGTAAACTGTTTTCATGATCCTGACTCTGAACAAGCGATAGATTAACATCCGTGTTTGGAGGCATCCGTAAACTGTTTTCAGATTGTATACTGGCAGCTTGTTAATCTTATCCTGAAAAGGGTAAGATATTAGCTGAAACACAAAGTTATGTTGCATGAAATGTATGATGCAATATATGTGTTTTATCAATGTCCATGATTTATGAATGTAATGTATGCGCATGTAAGCTGATTAGCCGTCTTGCTGAGGAAGATAAATCCTAGATAGCTGGAGATAGTAAAATCTTTGACTGCTGCCGGGGAAAATAAATCTTGGACCATTGTTGAAGAGTATGTGTGTCTTCAAGCTTTGCTTAGAATATTTCTACCAGGGATTCTTGTTTTGTTGTTTGAGGAGGACTCCGCTGGAGAATATTTGAAAACTCTGTGGGGAATTGAGAATGAGAATCTTCATTCTGCTAGGGGAATTTGTGCCGAGGAATCAAGAACGAGAATCTTCGATCCGCAAGGGATTAAAAACTCTGACAAATTTATGCCGAGAGTAAAGAAGGCTCTGGCAACTTTGCTGGAGAATCAAGGATGAGAATCTTCATTCTGTTGGGGGAGTAAAAAACTCTGTGGGGAATAGCTATACTGTTGGGGAGTAGCTATCCTGCTGGAGAGTAAGCTCAGGACTCTGGGAAAAGCTTATTCCCGTTTGGAAGAATTTCAGGAGTTTAGGTTGTATGCCACTTTGAGAATGAGAATCTTCATTCTGTCGGGAATATCAGGAACTCGGGTTATATGCCACTTTGAGAATGAGAATCTTCATTCTGTCGGGAATATCAGGAATTCGGGTTATATGCCACATTGAGAATGAGAATCTTCATTCTGTCGGGAATATCAGGAGCTTGGGTGTGTGCCAATCTACTGGGGAAGCAAGAATGAGAATCTTCATTCAGGCGTTTGGGTCAGGAGGTTGGGTGTATGCCAATCTACTGAGGTTTTAAGGATGAGAATCTTCATTCTGTTACAGGTATCAGGAGCTTGGGAGTATGCCAATCTACTGAGGTTTCAAGGATGAGAATCTTCATTCTGTTAAGGGTATCAGGAGCTTGGGAGTATGCCAATCTTCTGAGGTTTTAAGGATGAGAATCTTCATTCTGTTATAGGTATCAGGAGCTTGGGAGTATACCAATCTTATGAGGTTTCAAGAATGAGAATCTTCATTCTGTTAACGGTATCAGGAGCTTGGGAGTATACCAATCTTCTGAGGTTTCAAGAATGAGAATCTTCATTCTGTTAACGGTATCAGGAGCTTGGGAGTATGCCAATCTTCTAGCGTTTCAAAAATGAGAATCTTCATTCTGTTAACAGTATCAGGAGCTTGGGAGTATACCAATCTTCTGAGGTTTCAAGAATGAGAATATTTATTCTGTTAACGGTTAACTGTTATCTGGTCAACGTCCAGGTTTCACAGTGTTGTATTGCTATCTGGTCAACGTCCAGTCTTCAGAGGGAAATCAAATGGCTATCCGGTCAACATTCGGTTTTCCCTTTGATTTTGGGGCCTACTAATATCCAGTTGAATTCGGGCTTCAAAGTAATTGGCCGAGTAAACTATTATTTGGTCAACATCCAAGTTTCACAGTATACCTTACTGTTATCTGGTCGTAACCCAGGCTTCAGTGTCTTTACCACTATCTGGTTGTAATCCTGGCTTCACGATGTGTCATACCATTATCTGGTCGAATCCAGGCTTCATGGCGTTCGGAGATGTCAAGATATTATCCGGTCGAATCCGAGCTTCATAACTTGTATTAAAGATATACCACTATCTGGTCGACTCCAGGCTTCGTAGTATTCTTGGCTGCTATCTGGTCGTAATCCAGGCTTCACAGAAACTGTGAGAATTTGATTGCATCTTTCCTGAAAGGTAAAGGTTAGTTGCATGACATATATCAAACAATGACGTTCTCAAAATAAATGAGATTGTGTGGTATGACGTCCTGATGTACGGATGTGTAATGTTTTTCAAGACGACCTCTCGCTGGGGAAAATAAATCCCGAACTGGTGATGGAGAAAAGATTTGGATTCTTCGTCTCTGATAGTGAAAAATCTGGAAGTGAATTAGAATGAATCGTTGAGACATTTATCTGAAATAGCAAAACCCGGAATATCTTCCACTGGAATAAGAATCAGGGAGATCTTAGTGTCGATCTGACTGAAACAGAGAAGGTCTTGGATTAACTTTGACTCGACCGAATGATGAAGTAATATTTGACGATTGCTACTACCAAAGGTAATTAAGGACTCTTTGACGACTGCTACTCTAAGAGGTGATGAAGGAATCTTGGACGATTACTACTCCAAAAGGTGATGAAGGAATCTTGGACGATTACTACTCCAAAAGGTGATAATAACCTTTACCTGCCGATCAATCTGCATATGTTATGAATTTTGTTGAAATGTAATTTTATTTTGGAGAATAAATCCTTGACAAGTGTTGGGGAAATAAACCCATGACCGCTGGTCTGCTAGAGAGGTGATGAACTTCTTGAGGGTTCTTGAATTTCTTTTCAGAAGGATTTTGGAGAGATTCATCATTGCCCCTAGTATCAAATGTTTATGGCACTGCCAGGAAATTTGAACCGTACGTAACCCTTTTATGAGATTGACGTTTAATGCCCCAAGTGATGGAGATGGAGACTTGCCCCAGGTTACTCTGCAATTGAGAGATTTCTTGAAATCTTGACTGGACTTCCCCAGGTTTACTGGACTTTGAGAGATTTCTTGAAATCTTGACTGGACTGCCCCAGGTTAACTGGACAATGCCATGCCAAGTCCCCTTTTGTTAATAGGAGATTTTTGCAACGGAAGTGTCATTCCACTTGAAGTGATTTTGTTCACTGAGAGGGCTTTCGTTCATCGGAACATTCACTGTGTGAATTTCTTCGCTGTCAAACAAATAGCCACATGCAAACAATAATATTCAAATAATGCAAAGTTTATGCTTGTCTTGAAATTTTGAAAAATGTGTTTTTTAGCAGAAACTTTTTATAAGAAAAATTCAACTCAAGATTTAGAGCAAAGCCTTACAGAAGTCAGGATACCTTTTGTAACAGTATGCTTTCGAACTAACCCATGCTTCAATTAGGACTTTTGAAGGGTTGTAACATGTCTTGGTTCACGGTTTAAGAAACAAAGGATAAAGGCTCAAAGTATATTTGTACTCACCCGCTCTTCGTGATGTTCTTCAATCCTAACCTCAGTTAATTGTGCATTTGAACTCCAAATGAGTCTGGAACAACGTTTTTGTGTGATGGTTCACACAAGTTGAATTTTGTTGGAAGGCAGTTATTTTTTGCAACATTTTTCATGTTGTTGAGGATTTGTAGTGGCGTCGTTCTTTTGATTCATTATCCGTAATTTTTGCCTGGCTGTTCTTATTTTTGAGATTACAGTCAGCGGGATGCCCCAGCTTTCGCAAGTCTCCTTTGTAGGTTTTGAATCAGTGGGCTTTTCTTTTTTTTTTAGAGATAATGACTGTCTATGAGATAAGGAACCATCACTGTCTTTTGGTTCCAAAGGAAATTTTGATGTCATTCGTTGTATTACGAACTGAGAGTTTGCGGCTAAACGCACATTTGAATTAACTGAGAGACTACCCTGCCCCAGGTTTGATTAAAGGTTTCAATTTGTGTTAAAACAGAAAACTTCTACTTCTTTGGCTCGACGGGGTTGACTAAGGATTATCTTCCTTATAACTCCAGTGTTTAGGATTTGAAAGAAACGCCTGTACATCGTCAGCAAGGTCTGTCCAAAAGCATACTGTATGAGATTATGGCATTGTTTTCATCATCCTCCCTCTAAAGGCTTGTAAATTTTAGCAAGAGTTAAATGTCATAAAGAAAGTAGAAAGCATAGTTCAAGAATAGTGAAAACGAATGGATGAATTCAAGACAAACATGCATTAATGAAATAGAGTTTGACATCAACAGATAATTGTTTAAATAACAAAATAAATTACAACTAGAAAATTCAAATGAAACAAAAGCCTCTTAGTTCGAACTTGTCATTTCAGGTGGAGAACCCTCAGCGGAAGATTTTCATTTGGCCATCCTGTGTGAACTCCAGTGTTGTTTCTTTAACCAGATCTTGAATTTTGTTTCTCAATGTCCAACAGCCATCAGTGTCATGTCCAAGACTGTTGGAATGGTACGCACGTCTCGCATTTGGATTGTACCCTAGAGCGGTTGTGTTGGGACGCTGAGGGGGGTCCCTTAGTATAATCAGTTGGACTTCCAACAAGCGTTGCAGTACTTGGGATAATGGCATGTTAATCTCAATGAAGCGCTTTTCAGATGTATTTTACTTACGCCGATTACCCCGTTGATGTTGGTGAGGTTGTTGTTGGGCTTGTGACCCTGAAGCAAATTGGGGAGACTTTCCCTTGACTTCTTGTCTCAAAGGAGGCTGAATGGTGACTTGATCCTCAACCCTAATTGTTTGCCCCACTTGGTTACATCCATCCTGATGCAGTTTGTTAATGAGGACCTTTAGCTCCTCTTGTCCTTGAGCCAGGTTTTGAATGAGAGCCATCTGGCCCACCAGTTGTCCCATCATCTGAATTTTCATTGTTGCCAACTCAATTTGTAGCCCTTCCAACTGATCATTCCTGATGCCCCCTGGATTTCCTAGGACCATGCCTCTTGTGAGGAGAGCTTTCACTTCTTCCTGCCCCTTGGATAGGTTCAAGAACATTTCTTGAAATTGAGTGTTTTGAGCCTGAATATCTTTGACAGTCTTCTCTAGAGCCATCTCTACTGAAATAAACAGTAGGAATGTAAGGAGACCTGAAAGGGGAAAACCTGTCATGATATAATGCATGATATGTGGATGCATATTTTCAAGGATCTCGCGGGGTAAACACAAGAAAAAGTTAGAGGTTGAACTTCGATCAACATCTTTGACTGGAGAACTTTGTATCGGTGGATGTCTTTCCACGAGAATCAAGCTCACCATGTCAAGTGGGTCATAGCCATTGACTCAAGTTGTTGTACTTGATCTTTGACGGAATTTGTTTAGAGGAAAATGAATCCTCTTGCCCTTTGGTAGACGTCTGGTTCAACGTGACCCTGCATCAAAGACCCTCGAGATCCTTGAAATGGTTATTGAAAATGCTAAGGTATGATGTTATGATGTTATGTACAGATATACAAAAGTAAGCAAGTGTATATACAAATAGTTATATTCACACAAAGAAGACAAGTCCTTAGGTTTAGGCTTGTATGGAGTTCGTAGGTAAGTACCCTCTTGAAGTTAGTTGGCTCAACCTGTCCTAGAAATAGTAACCGGGTTCTAAGGAGCTCAATATCACTGGATTATTTTGTGTTCATTGTTTCAGTTTAGCCACTTTACTGGCGACCAAAATATTCCAAAAAAACAACCCTCAATGAGTGTAGAATCGAGTATCTACCAACTTCGGACTACACCAAAGCCGGTCATCTCACTACCCCTAATAAGGCCAAGTTTGTAAAGTAAGGTTCTAAGAGTTCATTAGTGTTTCATGACATCACTCAGCGGCCCTGTATTCTCTTTGATTGACTCAAAGGCTACCGGTACCTACAAATATGTCGCACTAACGTAGCCACTGCTTCAACCATGTCGGTATACCCCGCACAGTTCCCTCACAGTTTATTGCTACTTACCTAAAAGGTGCCCCCAAATCCGGGTGTAGGATTTAAAACAAACCCCAAGCAAGGACCCAAAAAGTAAAGCATACAAATCAAGCAAGATAAGCATGTAAAGGTGATCTAGAACCCTAAGGTAACCCCACTTTTGGAATCATCCCCAGCAGAGTCGCCAGTTCTGTGATACGGTGAGAGAAATGACTTGAGGTTTTGCGTTTGTGTTCGCAAATGTTTTGGTTTAGCAAGAGTCGCCACCGACTTTTTATTTTATCCTAAGGAAAGGTCAAAAAGAATAGGAAAGACCTTTGAGATGTTTTCTTGGGTTCGGGGAGTAGATTATGAAAAGGGAAGGTGAAAGCACCCTTTTCATCCATGGTTATCCATGGGCTCTTAGTTACTTGTTTAGATCACTTGCTTTTTCTTTCCAATTGTTTGAAATGGTGCTTTGTGTGTGGTTTTTTTGAAAATGTTTTGAAAAGAGGCCATTGTTGTGGCAACCTTTGTAATGATTCTTGTTTGAATGTATACAAAGATGTATGTCTTTTGAAAAGATGTTTCAATGTTTTGAAAGTTTGATTTGGGAAATGTTTTGAAATTATGTTGTGAGGTGTGTTTGAAAATAGCAAGGACGTTTTTGCAAGTTTTTGATCAAGTAACTAAGAGTTGTCTACCCTATTTTACTCAAAGATCTTTCCTATACGTTTTTAACCCTTTTGACAGTGTTGTTTTGCCATTGCATTTGGTAAACAACCTTGTATTAGGATGTTAAACGGGACAGGAGCGGGTCATCGTATTGACCATGATAGCAATTGTGTTAAGTATTTTTAGCAAATTTTCCGAGGGACTAGATCATTTTGTTTAGGCAACCAAGATAGCGTCATCGAGGGACTATGATCTTTTATTTTGTTTTTGTTTTTCCAAAGTACTCAACATGCGTAACATGGCCATTTTTAAAGGCAACAAGTGGATGAAACCCTAGGGGGTGCAAGTGTGCATTGTGTTTGTCATTTTCAAGCATTTAAGTCTTGTATTAGGTCAAGCTATTTGTTGATTTTGGAATCTTGCCATACAAACCCTAATCTCTATTCATGGCATAATTGAAAGCATAAAGTGCGAGAATTAAAAGTCTAAGTTATTTCAAAAGTATCCGGGAATGGGGGTACAAATTATTACAAATGGGGATGAGTCTCACAAGAATAATAATGTCCAAATATCAAGTATTACAACCAAATCGAATTGTCGCAATTCAATACAAAGCTATAACAAATTAAGAAGAAAATCAATAAATTATGAAATGCATGTATTTACTTAAAAATAAATAAATAAAATCTATTCTAAAAAAGAAAGATTAAATATTTTATTATTAACCTTTTTTGTATGTGTTTTATTAATTATGTAAATAAAATGTTTAAAGGAAGAAAATTAGTTAAATAAAATTTCTATTATTTTGTATTTTTTATTAATAAAAAAAAGGTTTAAAGAAAACAAAATTAATTAAATCAATTTAAAATGCTTTTTTTTTGGTATTTTCATTATGTGAAATAAGATTAATTGAGAAAATAAAACTAATTTAAGAAAATCAAAGTTTTAAATATTATTAATGTTATTATTAACTAAAAAAGAAAATAAATTAAAATAAAATGAATTAATTAACAAAACATGAGTATTTGTTAGGAAAAGAAAATAAATGAAGGATGGGCTTAGGATGCTGAAATGTGTTTGAGGCCCAAAACAAAAAAATGAAGAAGAACAAAGAAAAGTCAGAATGGAGGGAGGGGGTGCGCTGGCCAATTAAATGGGCTTTGGTTTGGTGGCCAGATAGGCCCAAAACAAAGTTTGCAATCGTTTTGTTAGGGTTCTCTAATTTGGGTTTGTGAACCCCTTTACAACGGCGCCGTTCTCGTTCTCCCTCTTTGTCTTTCTCACTCAAAAACGCTCTGACCTTCCCCTAAGCCCTAGCCGTAGGAACACTATCCTTCATTCTCTCATCTCCTCACAATGATCCATGGCTTTATTGTAATGGTAAGATTCGTCTTTGAGTTTTACAGTTTATTTATGTTTGTTTGATTTTTACAGTTTGGCTAATCTATTGTATTGCATGGCTTATTGAGGGGAAAAAGGGGTTTGAGAAGAAACGTACCTTGGAGTTTTCTCTATGAAGAGGAGAGGAAAGGTGAGATGGAGCTGGTGGCGTTCTTGGTGGCTAGAGGCGGAGGGGAGGGATGATGACGGCCAAGCGCGCTTTTTGGTAGCTTCTTTCCTCTCTCTTGCCTTTGAATGTTGATGATGATTCAATGTTTTCTAAAACTCTTTTCCTCTCTCTTTGAGTTTGAATGTTGATGAGGATAACTATTCTGAAACCTTTTGATGTTGGTGTTGTTGATGATTATTTCTGAAACCTTATTGATGTTTCTTTTCCTTGAATCTGAATGTTGATGAAACTTGGCTTCTGAAACTTTTTATTGTTTGTAGTTGTTTGCTTCTAAAACTTGAATGTTTATTTCACTTCTAAAAACTTTGTTTCCTCTTTCCCTCTCTCTTGGAATTTGGATGATGATGGTTAAACTGGTTTGAACTGAGTTTTGATATTTGGTAGTGGATGTTGATATTTTTTGGTTGATGATGATGCTTGTTGCAAGCTTCTGAAACTTTTTGTTGGTTTGAATTTGTTTCTGAAACTTAGTTTTGTTTGGGGATCCTTGACAGTTTGGCCAAATACCCTAAGTTTTGTGGTGGCTACAGTTGTACATTTGAAGGTTTTTGGTTTGGTTTGTTACAAGCTTGTGGTTTTTGTTTGATAGCAGGCTTTTGGTGATTTGTTGAGTTTTTGGTATGCTAGTTTTGACTGTGTTCTGCAATTATTATGCAGTTATGGTTGTTGTTCTGAATTGGTTCACAAGGTTTGGGAGTTGCATATTGGCAAGCTTTTTGCTTACAGTTTGACAAGTTTTTGCAGGTTGTTTGGCTATGCAGGTTAAGAGTTTTTGGTGCTATGCAGTTGCTCTGCAGGTTTGTTACAGTTTTGCGAGCTTGGCTATGCAGTTTGGTTTGCTTGAAACTGTTAAAGGGTTTTTTTAGGTTTTGGGAGAGTTATACAGTTTTGGTTAGCTTGCTTCTGTTTGTTTGTTCACAGGGTTTTTGTGAAACTGTTTGCACAAGTTTTTTTATGTTTGCTGCAGTTTTGCAAGCTTTGTTTTGGTTCACAGGGTTATTGTGATTGTTGCAGTTTGGGCAAGCTTTGTTTTGGCTTGGCTGTTTGTGGCTTGTGAAATGTTTTTGCCCTGTTTGCTTGGTTTGGGAACTTGTTAACAGGTTTGTAGAGTTTGTGGTGAACCTCTTAACAGTTTACAGTTTTTGACACAAATGTTCTCTCTCCTTTTTGTTATGCAGTTTTTGACTTTTTATATCCTTTTTGTTGTTTGTTTTGCAACTTGTGATAGCCTTTTTGCCAAACTGTACACTCTCACCAAGGTGATATCTTTTCTCTCTTTCTCTCTCTATGAAAAAGCAGATTTGCTTTTCCAGTTTTCTGAAAAGTTTGCCTTTTTGCTGGAAAATGATGAAAAACTATGACAAGCTTTTCGCTTGTGATTTGGTTTACCTCCTGCATTTTGCCCGCTACATGTCTGCACTTGTACTTGCTGCATTGGTTCAGTTTGCATCCAATTTGCTTTAGTTTCTATGCTTGGTTTGCTTACTTTGTTTTGTAATGCAGCTTGACAGTTTAGCCTATGTTTTTGCACCTTGCTTGTGTTGTTTGTACAGTTTGGCGCCTGTTTGCCATAGTTAGTACAGTTTTGCATTCATTTTGTTGACTTAGTACATTTTGGTGCCTGTTTGCCTTAGTTGCTGCATTGTTTAGCTTAACAGTTTGCCTTGCTGTTTGGTAATGCAGTTTGGTGCCTTGCTATGTTTTTGAATAGATTGCTTTGTTTTCATTCTTCTTTTTGCAATTTTTTATTTTTCTCTTTGTGAACCAAGAAGAGCAATCTTCTTGTGATTTGCAAAGAGAAGAATAAAAACATGATGAACCATAGCACTCTGATTCCAGACGGAAAACTTTAATGATGAAAATTTCCTTTTCTTTTTTATTTGAAAATTCTTTTCATTTTCAACTGACTGCACTAATCCCTTTTCCTTTGTCTTTTTCATGTGAGCACAAATTGGACGGTGACAAAGCAGAAGAAGCCGGAGACTTTGAGCATGGGAGCAATGGAGCTTAGGCTTAGACTTAGATTTTTTCTGAGAGATTTTTCATTTAATTGTAATAATTTATTCTTCAAGTACTATAAGCTGTAAAACTTAAAGCACATGAAATAATAAATGATTTTTTGTAACAGCATTTGAAATAAATGAAAAAGTCTTTATCCAGTAAAACTCTTCTACTGTCAATAATTTGAAACTCTCTCTCTACATCTTCACTTAATCCTTTAAGATTCTCATATCAAAATAATTGAAATTGCATTCCAACAATTCTAATACAGATAACTTAAACTCTAAGTAATTCGATAACTTTGTAGTCTCGTAACCTTGCAACAGCATTCCAATCAAAATACGCACTGGGTATTCCAATAAACAAACAAGTATTTCATTCCATTAACAAGCAAATATTTTAACACACGCACATCATCTGGTTAACCTGGATCAGACAAAACCTGAAAGTTCCAAATGACAGTCTTATCTCCTATCTTATCCTAGATAATCAGGCCTTAAGAACAAACAGTAACCTTTCAGCAAACTTGAAAAAGTGTGAAAACATGTGACGGCTAATTGAATTTCCGAGAATTATGTTTCTTCTGAGAAATGCGAGAGAAAACCCTAATTCTTGATTTACTGCCATAGAAAAGTCTGTTTGATTGATTCCTGAGCCAATCTTGAAAATCTGAGAAAACCCTAGGGTTGCGATTTCTTGTGAAAAAGGGAGGGCAAATTTTGGGGTACAACAGCATGAAATGTAAATGCTAAAAGTAAACAGTGCATAAAAATAAAAGGGGGCATATAATAAAAATAAAGGATAAAGTCAATTATTAGTGATTAGTGGTTAGTTGGATGATCATCTTGAAACTTGTATTTGGAACTCATTAGAGGATTGGTAAAATCGAAGCCTCCATACAACAAGTTGCATTTGCTTTTTGTCAAGTATATCATCCATTTGGAATCCTCATGAGTACCATTTAATGATCAAATATGTTTAAGTGGTCCGCGTTGACCAAAGGTGTTGTAGATCCATTAGAGGATTGGTAGAACCAAAGCCTCCACACAATGAATCTCAAGGTTATTGGATCCAAGAGATCAAATTAACATACTTGGGCTTGCAAACATAAGTTTGGGCAACGAATGATCATTTATTCGAATCGGGACAAAATTTAGCGCTATGTTAAGCAATCGTAAGTGGACTTATATAGAAGTCACACCTATTTTGAGGCCGGTCAATAGTAATCTATGCACCATTTGTTTTGAGACATGATATAGAGATCATGCTCCAATAACACTTAGTGCAATAAGAAAGGGATGAGATGAAGAGGGGTGGGAGAGAATACACAAACCACTTTTGAATTAAATTTAATCAAACTATTATTAAAATCATTCATCCATTTTTGTGGAGTTAGACTCAACACCATGGATCCAATGATGTTAATAAAGTTCATGATAAAAAATTTAACCCAAGATCAGCCAGAAAATAGTCACAAAATAATATTACATTTAATATATACAAAAAAGGTTTATAAAAAGTTTTAAAATAGAAATAAAAGAAAAAAATGTCAACTATGTTCAAATTTATCAAGAAATAAAAAGTAAGTCCATAGAAAAATCAAAAAAGGACTCAAATGATTTTATAAATTTTTTGGTAATTTTTTAAAGTCAGAAGCTATTTTTAAAATTAAAAGAAATGAGTAAAATAAACTTAAAATGATAAAAAAAATACCATAGTCAGAAATAAAAAATAATGAGGTCACCAATATTTGTCACAATATCATTGGATCATTCCATAATTTTTTCAGAATTTAAAAATGCATAAAAGTATTTTCAAACATTTAAAACAATTCAAATAAAGTGAAAATTTATAAAAAATACCAAAACACAAATTAAATTATGAAAAAATAAAAATCAGAAAGAGAATAATCAAAAATATTTTTCAGAATTTTTTCAGAATGTTTGGACTAAAAATGAATTTTCTATGATTTTTTGAAGTTTAAAACAATTAAATATAAAAATCAGAAAAGAAAATAAAAACCAAAAAAATATGGGCCATCTGATCAATGTAAAAACGCGTTAGTAAATAGAACAAGTGGACCTGGCGCGTTGTGCATGTTATAGACTTTAGTGAATAATGCATAGGATCATTAATTAAATCGGATTTTTGGAAAACACAGATGGCGCGCGTTCATTGGTCGGAAGATGACACGTTGGTCATCTTCAACCTCCAGCCAGTCCTAAAACCAGGTTGCTCAATCTGTAAAATTAGAGCACGAGACCTATGCCATTCGCTTCGTCTCTTCAAGACGAAGACAACCACACATCCGCGACAAGTTTATATAAACTGTAGCTCAAGCAATTTGGAAGGAATGTTTTGAAAAGGGATTTGAAATTTCATGGTCAAAACGTGTTTCCAGTAAAAAACAAGTGTTGCGACTAGAACCAAGGCAATGAGAGAATCACAATAATTTCAAAGTTTTGAAGAATTGATGAAGGAATCTACCTATTGAAGTTGAGTTGCAGAGCTCTGAAACTGGACTTCTATGGAACAATATAGGGCACGATTCTTGAATGTAATTATATGGTTAGCTTCAGGGAAGATCAAGGAAGGTGAATTGATGGAAAAACTGGATTGAAAAAGGCTTGTATATGGATTTCGAAGTTGCTGAATTTTGAGTTATGGAACAAGTTTGGCAGGGTGATTCTGGCTATCCAAGCTTGAGCAAATGAATTGGGAATGACCCTCTATTTATAGGGAATCAAATGGAATGTCCAAGAGTGTGAAATGATGAAGTTTGGAGGGAAATCGTGTGAAATTGCAAACAAGAAAAATGTGACTTCTAAATTGATCAAAACTCATCCAAAACGTGCATTTTGTTATGCTAATCAATTATGGAACTTCATTAAACATGTTTAGAGGCATAAATGCATGGAAAAATTGTGATTAGAAGCCAAAACAAAATATTTCAAAATCTGACTTGAGATGAAACTTCAGTTCCAACTTACCAACTTCAAAATCATGGCATTCTCAACTCAAGGGGTCTTAGGGCATGATTCTTGATGCTTTAGAAATATGATATTATAAGCTTTGCAATGGAAGAAGAATAGAATCAAATGGATGCTTGAGCTGAAAGATGTGTTGAGTTAAAGTTGGAGAAAAAGGGTTGACTTTCCATACTTAGAAATATTTCAAATTTTTCTTCAAAAATGACCTATAATGTTTTACATCCAAACATGGCCTTCCTCTTGGAATTTGCTCTTGACCAAAAAAGATGGCATGAAATAGACCTCTTAAATGACATTTTGGGAGAGAGTTATGAATTGTTGAAGTTGGCAAAAGAATCATGAAATGACCTATAATCTTTTGTATCATTAAGGAAACTTACATCCATTTTCTCACTTTGCACATAAAAGAAGGAATAAAGTTCACATCCTCAAGATTATTATGGAAAAATAATGGGCTCAAGGTGATAAAAATTGACTAAGTTATGATCATTTGGAATCACACATGGAAAATTGGGGATTCATTTGGAGGACTTGTAATCTTTCTTCTTCATCAAGTTTCTTCCACATGAAAACTCCTTGGAACTTTTGAAGTGATTTGTTGATAACCCTTTGAAGAGAATTATGTCTTTGGAATCACTAAAAAATACCAAAACATGAGCAAGATATACTCCTTTGAAGTTCAAAACCCTAGCTCCTAGATCAAGAAACATGCCTTGAGGAACTTTGACAATTTTGAACAAACCTCTTGTACCAACTTAAATGCGTTGTAAATATAAGTTGTTGAGGATGATAATGAGAACTCATAGAAACCAAAACCACTTACATATATTTAGAATTGAGAGAAATATGCATTTGTGACCAATGGGAACAAAGCCTTGTCCAAGCATGATAACTTCTTCAATCAATCCCTTGTGCTTTTGAACCAAATTTGATAACCTTGAAATATGGTGAACCAAAATAACCTTGCCATGCCATTCCTTCCAAAAAAAATCCAATGGTGAGGTTTGAACTTATCAAGCTTTATTGACTAGGGCATGGAAATGAACTTATGAACCCATGGAGCAACTTGTTAAATCTCATTGCCTTTACCTACATGAGTAACAAGCAAGACAAACCAACATTGCATTTTATTAATTAAGAGAAGAAATCAAGATAAATATATTCATGATCATAAAAGGAACACAAGTCAAGGTGCTTGGTGATTCCTAAAAGAGAAAATCTAAATATAGGGAGGGGAACCAAGAATCCTAATGTGATCTTATTGTGTATGAATCAACGTGGTAGGATGAAGGGATCTTAGGGGGAAAATTGGGGTACAACAGCTAAGTATGAGCTAACTACTTACTCGAAAGATTTTTGTTCTTTTCCTCATTTATTTTAGATAGTGCTATCCTACTATTAGTCAGTAGGTAGCCCCATCATTGGATGTTTGAGGGATAATCGTGGGTCATCGTACAGTCATAAAGGCAACTCGTGGGGCACTTTATCAATTTTATCATAAGGGACTAGATCATATACCGAAGGCAATATCAGAGGGTCATCGAGGGACTACGATATTTTTAACCGAGGATCTTTGCTAAAGTGTCCCACGTTCGAGGGACATGACTGTTTTTCCGAAGGCAACAAAGTTGAAATTAAGTTGTCTAACATTTTCTTTTAGTCTTTCCATACAAGCCTATTAGAATACATCTAGCAGTTAAATATATACAAGTGCGGAGAATAAAATGCGGAAAATAATTTACGCTATTACATCGCTTCGGGATGGGGGGAATTACAAACCAAAAATGGGGGAAATAAAAAGTAAAAGGTCCTAATTAAATTCTATTACATCCCATGTACAATTACATAATTGTAAAAAATGATGCGAATAAAATAAGATGAACGTGCGAAGAAGAAAAGAGAAAGATGTAAAGAAAACCTAAAAAATCTAAGTGATAAAAAGAAATGTTTTTGTTGTTTTTTTAGGAAAAATGATTAAATTAAATTAAAGAAAACCTAATTATAATTAATTTAATTAATTAAAAAAAGATGATTAAATAATTAATTAAAATTAATTTTAATTAATAAAAATCTAAGTCTAATATTTTTTTGTAACTTTATGATTTTATGATTTTTTTTGTTATTAAGAAGAAATAATTGAAGTAAAAGAAAACAAATAATAAAAGAAAAAGACAAAAAAAATTAAATTGGGCCAAGATGCAAAACAAGTAATTAGGGGGTGTGAGAATCAGAAACCAATTGGCCCAATAATATTGGCCCAGGCGCTGGAGGAAAAATCTCTAGGATCCTGTGCATCTCTCCCATGAGGCCTATCGTGGGTGCTCAGATACGGATTGCTGGATCTGGATCTGATGATGTTGACGTGTGTTGTACCCCAAAATTTTCCCTCTCATTTATCAATACTTTTCTCACAAGACTTCTTGGACTCAAGACAAGATTAGGGTTTGGTCAGCTCAAGACATCTCATCTTGCACTGATAACCCAAAATTAGGGTTTGAGTTTGCACAAGGATTTTTGGACCACCAATGCTTCATGTAACTTTCATACATCATCTTGGACCCTTAAGATTGTCCATGTTAAGTTTCAAGCCTTAAACCACATTTTTGATCAGTCAATTGGACAATTGACCTAAGAATCAGTTGTAATGGGGAAAAAGTCAACCATGGCCAATTTACAGTCAAACTTCATAACTTTTGATCCACAACAACATTTTAGACTCATATGTACCATTTGATCAAGTTTGGATCACAACTCCTCAAGAAATTTGATCAAATCATCAAAAGGGCAAAATGGTCAAAATTAGGGTTTTGATCGAGAAAGTGCAATTTCTGATTTTTAACCTAGCCAGTGACCAATTGAGTTCAAGCATGATTTCAAAGGCTCAATGGCATCATCTTGACCTAATTACATGGTTCAAAATATATCAAGTTCATTGGATTGACAGATGAATTTTGCAGTCAACTGATCAAAAGTCAACTGTACACTAAAAAGTCAAACTTTGACTTTTTGGTCAAAATCAAGTGCCAAGGGTCATAATTCATCAAGATATGTCAAAATATGAAACTTGTTCACCAAGAAAACCAATTTTGAAAATTAGGGTTTTGAATTTGAAAATTTTCATAACTTATAATTTTTCTAAGTATGGAAATCTTCTTATTTTTTCCCAACTTTTCACCACTTTTTCACCATGATGAATTTTGATTCAAGAAAAGTTCCAAACATGAAAGTTGTAGTCCTCCATGAAATCTATAACTTTTCTTTACAAACTTTTCCCAAAATATGCTTGGATCTCAAGTTATGAATTTGTGAATATAGGTCCATGAACTTCTTAACTTAGTGAAATTTTGCCCTAATTTAGGCAGGTTTTTGACCCAACTTCATGGCAACTTTTCACCTAGTTCCAAGAGGTATCTCAAAATTCATTTCAAAGATGGATTATAGAGCACATTTCAAGCTTTACAAAATGTCCAAGAACTCTCCAAGATCATTTTTGGTTAGGGAGAATCAAAGAAGGGAAGTTGGCATTTTCTCACTTTTGTTCATGCCATTTTCACAAAGCATCAAGTTGCAAATCATATGTATGTTGATTGTATCTTGCTTTACAGGTCCTACACTCACTTTACACTCCATAATTAAATTCAAACTCAGTTCACAAAGGCATTATCTTTGCTTTGAAGCTTTGTACAAGAGATAATTCCATTTTAGGCATAAAGTTCACATTGCCATTTTCATAAAGATGAGCTTTTGTAACTTTATCAATCTTGAGCCTTGGACCTGTCCCTTTGGTGCAAGCAATGTACACAGGCCTCAAGCAAATTGTACAAGTGCAGTTCAGCTCTTAAGCTAGCCAGTACAAGCATGTAGCATTGGTCTTGTCACTTTACTTAAAATGCAAGAAAGGTTGCCAAAAGGTAAAAAGCTTGTACAGCTAGTAGGAAGTGGACTTGGTATCATTTCTATACAAGTATACAAACCTGTCACAATGCAAAAGGGGTGGGCTTGACACTTGAAACTCTCTAAAGCTCAAAAACACTCAAAACTGTCCAAAACTCAGAGCTTCTGCAAAATCACAACCAACCAATTTTTGGCTCGTGCATTTTGTGTTTGAACACTTCAAACATCTCATATACAACATACCGAAGCTATCCAAGCCATCACCCTGGCTCTGTAACCCTTGTTTCAGCCTTTTCCATTTTCAACCTTGAAGCTTGCAGCTTGACTTGTGCAGAAAGTTCCAGCCATTCTCAAGGCAAGATAAGCATTGGATTAGCTTCAGGGAAGTTCAAGGAAGCTCAAACAATCCTCAGGCCTCCATTAAAGTCTCTGCATTTCTCTATTCGAATCCAGCTGAAGGAGGTATATTTCTTAAACTCTATCTCTGTATTTAGGCAACTTCAAGCCAAGATTTGTGAAGAAAAAAGTAGTCCTTATCATAACGAAGTTATACATATGCATACTTTTCATTTATATTAACTATGCTGAGAGAATTTGAAGCTTGAAGTTCATGAAATTTTTAGGTCACGAATTGGGGGTTCCAAAATTCTCACTGATCTTTGAGAGTTAGGTTACAAAATTTATATTGTTGGAATCGTGAGCTCAAATGCCACAAGTTTCATGTTATGAGTTTTTGTTTTTGTGCAAGCATGTGAGAGTTACAGGTTTGAACATAAAACGCGTGTAGAAGAAGACTGGCTAGAGGACAGGGATGAAGTCTGGGCTTTTTGGCGCTTTGGGCCTTTTTGTTTTTGATATTCACACCTCCTGATTTGCTACTACACCCCCTGGCTATTTTTTATTTTATATTTTTGCATTTTCTTTCATATTTTTATATTCATTACTTTCATTAATTTTTCTTAATGATAAAAAATACCAAAAAATGATTTATTTATTTTTACACTTTTATTTTATTTTTTTAATTATTTTCTCACATGAAAAATAGTTTATTTTGATAAATAGAACTTACTTTCTTAAATAACTTGTAAATATATTTAAAAATACTTAATATTTTTATTATATATTTTATACTCATAAAAAACTTGTTTGTGTACATATTTAATTTTTAATATTTATATATAATATTATTTATTATTTTCTTGTACAAAAAATGGACAAAATAATAACATAAAGCATTATTTTCTTTTAATTAAAAATTAGGGTTTCACCCCTCCAAAAATAATATTATTTTAAGGTTTAAATTAAATATATTTCTCATACAAAAAAACAAATATCAAAACATTCTTTTACATACATATGCATTGCATTTTAAATATTTGTACATTTATTTAATTTGCGCAATATTCGATTGGGTTGCAATAATATATTTAGGTTTATATTTGTGCAAAATCCCCATTCAATACTTGTATTCCCCCTCCCATAATAATTGTTGTAATAGCTTAGTTTATTTTACGCAATTTATTGTTTTATATAATATGCTTAGTAACTAGGGTTTGCATGACAAGAACAAAAACAAAACAAATAGAAAAAACCTAATGCAAGACAAAAGCATGAAAATGACACACTTTGCACACAAACACCCTTAGGGTTTATCCCACTTGGTTTCCTAAAATAAAATGGCCATGTTACGCATGCGAAATATCTTGGAAAAACAAAACAAATATAAGATCATAGTCCCTCGTTGACGCTATCAAAAGGTTGCCTAAAACAAAATGATCTTGGTCCCTAAAAAATTCTAAGATACTTGGCAACATTGCTATCATGGTCATACGATGACCCACGCCCGTCCCGTTTACATCCAAAGATAGGGTTGCTTACCAAATCAATGGTAAGTAAACAATGTCAAAGGAATAAAAATGCACAAGAAAGACATTTGAGTAGGTAGATAGCTTCTAGTTACTTGTTCCATTTCAAAACAATCCTTGCTATTTTCAAAAACAAACACACACACATTTCAAAACATCTTACAAAACATTGAAAACATTTTCAAAAGACAAACATCTTTGTATACATTCTTACGAACGAGAATCATTACAAAGATTGCCTAAACGAATGGCCTCTTTTTCAAAATACTTTCAAAATCACACCAAACACCATTTCAAACAAAACAAAGCAAGTGATCTAAACAAGTAACTAAGAGCCCATGGAAAACCATGGATGAAAAGGGTGTTATCACCTTCCCTTTTCATAATCTACCCCCCGAACTCAAGAAAATATCTCAAAGGTCTTTCCTGTGCTTTTTTACCTTTCCTTTTGGATAAAAGAAAAGTCGGTGGCGACTCTTGCTAACCGCGACATTTGCGATAAAACGCAAAACCTCAAGTCAGTTCTCCCACCGTATCACAAGGTGAGAGCACATGATGAGCGTGATTCTAACATCAAAAACATCATGCGATCACTTGTTCATGTCCTGTTCTCTAATATGAATGCAACTGTACCACAAAAAAGTGTTAAATAGACCTGCAATTGATTATACATATTTTTTACCACCAGTGAGTTCGTGAATGACCTTATAAGCATGGTTGGACGTGTTCTTGGATCTGGGGAGACTCTTGGGGATCTCAGGAGTAAGGTTTGATCACTGATTTGGATTGATTGTGCCTGGAAAAGAAGTTGTGAATTTTGGCAATTTTGAGAAATTTTTGAGAGTTTGGTAGAGCTTTGTGAAGAGCTTTTGGAGAGCTTTTTGAAGAGGAATTTTGTGGTCCTTTGTCTTATGAGTTGTTGTGTATTTATAGAGAGAATGAGTTTTTAACCAACATGGCAAGGAATTACACCATTAAAGCCACCAACATGGCAAGGAATCATACCATTAAGCCATGTTTTCATGACAAAAATTCATATTTGAAAAATTGCAAAAGCAACATGATTCTTGCCATTTATACCTCTTGCATGAACTTGGTAATGTCTTATGTATCTTGCATGAAATTTGTGTGAGGGAAAAGCCCCTCTATAAGTATTTTAATGATCTCAAAAATATTATTAATCTCTCTCTGTATTTGGGTCTGTCCTATTAACAATCTTGCAATGGAATGATTGGAATAAAGATCTCCAGAAACACTTATTTTTGAGAAAATTCAATCTGTGCGTCAACTCAAAGATATGTGCAGTCGAATCATCATCTTGAATCAAGCCCTGGATGTGTCAGGTCGACCCTTCCGGTCGACTCAAATTGGAAATCAAAACATTCAAATTTTGAGTCGGCACAAGCCCTGAAGTGGTCGATGCACTGCACTTCAAAATGGAATTCTCTCTGACTGTTGGATGTATCATATTGACCCGTCCAGTCGACTCAACCTGGGAATCAAAATATTCAAAACTTTCATCGATGCAAGTCCTGAAGCGGTCGATGCATTTCACTTTAAAATAGTTTTCTCTCTGAGTGCGGGTTGTGTCGCACCGACCCCTACTCCTGGTTGAGTCGACCGCTCACTGGACTCATCTGATTTTCTGTTATGTTTGTGGGTCTTGGCTATTAGGTAACATATATATATATATATATATATATATATATATATATATATATATATATATATATATATATATATATATATATATATATATATATATATATATATATATATATATATATATATATATATATATATATATATATATATATATATATATATATATATATATATATATATATATATATATATATATATATATATATATATATATTCATTATGCATCATTATTTGAAGTTAACAAGAACTAGTGAAATATACACATAGTGCTCATCATCTTTATCCTCTCTTCTTAAAAATAAACATCTACACATAATCATGGTTGTTGATTCAAGAAAATTGTTGTGGTGATAATGTTCAAATCAAGCATTCAATTCAGATTTGGGTTCAGCAATTGTGGGATGTTCTTGAATAAAAACGTTTGGATTTTCTCCTCCAAGATTTCTATTGGTGCGGAGGTTTTTGCACAAGCCTTTGCTTCCTTAAATTCAGCCGAGTGAAAGGATTAAGAAACATGGGTTTTCTTAATCAAGTAGCGCTAACCGGAGGATTGTGAAGATTGATTTGGGGTCAAATTTCTTGCAGTCGAAATCAGTCGGGTGAAAGGATTAAGAAATGGTGGGTTTGCTTAATCAAGTAGCGGTAACCGGAGGTTTGTTCAAAGAATTTAGCACTTGGTTTTGCTTAAACCAAGGAAAGGAAAGAAGACTATTACATCAGCAACATTGGTTTGTTTGTATTTTGAAATATATCTTCTCTTGTATCATTTTCAACTTAATATCAAATATCTCAATTCTAGATTCTATAATTGGGGGAAGACGTACCCTACGCGAGGACGACAAGGGGAATTGCCTTAACAAATCGTGTGTTCTTCTGCTTTTTCTTTATCTCTATACTTGATTACTATACTATGCAAAAATTAATTTGTCAAATATGCATTTATTGAAATTGTAGTGTGTTGAGTTCATTTCAAAACATTAGTGTGATACGGTGAGAGAACTGACTTGGTGTTTTTCATTTTATCCCAAATGTTGCGGGTAGCAAGAGTCGCCACCGACTTTTCTTTTATCCAAAAGTAAAGGCTGAAAAGAACAGGAAAGACCTTTGAGATTGTTTCTTGAGTTAGGGGGGTAGATTATGAAAAGGGAAGGTGTTAGCACCCTTTTCATCCATAGTTATCTATGGGCTCTTAGTTGCTTTCTAGATCACTTGCTTTTGTTTGAAAGTGTGCTTTGTGTGGTTTTTGAAAGTATTTTGAAAAGGCGCCATCGTTTAGGAAAACTTTGTAATAGTTCTCGTTCCTAAGAACGTATACAAAGTGTTAAGCTTTTGAAAATATTTCATGTTTGGAAAAGGTTTTTAAAGTGTTTTTGAAAGTGTTGGTGTTTTTTTTGAAAATAAGCAAGAGGGTTTGATTTGAAAATGAGCAAGCAACTTGGAACAATCTACCTACTCAAAAGTCTTAGTTCATTTCTTCATTTCCTTTGATATTGATATCTTACCATTGATTTGGTAAGAAGCCTTATCTTTGGATGTAAAAGGGACGGACGTGGGTCATCGTATAGTCATGATAGCAATGTTGTGAAATATCTTAGCATTTCTCTTTGAGGGACCAAGATCATTTTGAAACGCAACATTGATAGCATAATCGAGGGAATATGATCTTGTATTTTTTATTGATTTTTGCTAAGATATCTCACATGCATAACATGGCCATTTTTGTAAGGCAACAAAGTGGAATTACCCTAAGGGTGCAAGTGTGCAAGTGTATTGGATTTACATGTATTGTTTATCTTGAATTAGGGTTTGCTAATTGTTGGTTTTAGTCTTTCCATACAAACCCTAATTACTAGCATTTATATAAAGCGATAAATTGCGGAAAGTAAAATTACTATGCTATTACATCATTAGGGGAGGGGGTGTACAATTTTTAGAAATGGGGATTTTGCAAGAAAATTAAACCTAATTATCTATTACAACCATATTGAATAATATACAAGAATTGAATAAATAATAATGTACAAATGCAAATGAAAAAGAAATGATTTTGTTTGGTTTTTTATGAAAGGGTTTGATCTTGTCCTAATTTAGAAAATGATTAATTAAAAAAAAACAAAACAACTTAAACCTAAATTAATTAAGAAAGAAATTAGGTTAAAAAGTATTTTTAGGGTTTTTTTATGAAAAGGTTTTAAATTAATAAAAGTAAAATGAAAATTAATTAATTAAAAGAAACCGAAGTTCTAAATTAATTTTAAATAAAAATAAAATAAAATAATAATTAAGCCTAAGTCTAAATATTAATTATTTAAAAAAAGAAATTAATTATTAAGGAAAATGTTTTTTAGTCTTTTTGTTTTATAAAGAAATAAAAATGTAAATGAACATTTTTTAAATATGCAAATAAATAAATAAAATATTTTTGGATTTTTCATTAATAAAAAAAATAATAATGATAATAATAGTAATAATAAAAAAATAATATAAAAAAATAATATAAAATATAAAAGAAAATAAATAAAAGTTAAAAATAAAATAAAAATGATTTGGGCCAGGTGTGTGAATGTGAAAGCAGGGGTGAGAAATAAGCAACAAAAAAAAACAGAAGCCCAGCATTGAGGCCCATGCGCCCGTTTCAAACAAAAAAATGGACGAAAAATGTGAAAAAGAGCAAAAGAGTACCACTGGGGCTCGAACTCAGGCCCCAAAGTTTAACAGGTGCGCTCTTTACCACTGGAGTGGCTATACATCTGTTCATTAATACAAAACCATAAATATATATTCGAAATCAAGTCAGGAGGCCAACTTTATCTTCTTCCTCGCGCCAACAAATTTTGAAAACTGTAACTTCGTCAATTCTCAACCATTTCCAAAAGTGTAAACATGAAACTTTTGCATTTTTCCACCATGAATCCAACCATGTAACTAACGTAAGCTAACACTCAAAGATAAGGATAAATTATGTTAGTACCAAAATGAACCATAATTTTTCAGAAAATTCAAATCCAAAATTCTCAATACACAGTCAATATAAATGAAAACCATGAACATGGTTAGCTGTAGAGAAATGATACCTACATTTCAACTTCAAAATGTATGTACAAAAGATGCTTGTATCAAGATATCACAGTTGAGAAAAACTTAGCTTGAAGTGAGAATCGTGTATGGAGTTTTAGCAACCTTTGAGATGTCCTAATGATCTGTTTAGCTGGCCTGGACCTCCTTGAGTGTATTCCAACTCCTACTTTGATTTGAGGATGGCTGAAACTCCCAACTAAAGTCAAGTTGCAAACTTTAGTTTTGAAAATGGTGGATGGTGATGGAGGGGTTACATTTAGGAAACAGGGGTCTGAATCACTTTGATATGATGTATGTAAGGTGTTTGGATGAGTAGTTTTCAAAACGCACGAGTGAAAATGGAGATGGTGAGTTTTTGCTCAAAATTGTCAAGTTTGGGCAGTTCTGTGCAGCAAGGGTGTTTGGGAGAGTTTCAGGATGTTTCAAATCATGCCTTTTCTTGCAATAGACTTCTGTATATGCGTGGAAAAGGTTTGAGATCAAATGTACTCAAGACTTCAGAGTTCTAGCCTTTTGGCTCTATAACTTGCTTTTGAAGAAAAGTCAAAAGACAAATCTCCAAGTATTGTACAAGCATGTTCTGAGTTTAAAGAGGCCTTAGACACATTTCTTTTGGTTTATAGGGGTTGTGTGTGCAGAAAGAACAAGATAGAAGCTCAAGACAAGTTGACTTTGTGATTAAAGCAACTTTTCAAGAATGGAATGGTAACTTTGTGCCATAAATAGAAAAGCAACTTGGATAATGGCTCAAATGCTTGGACAATGGCTCTATCAGTTGTGTAAACATTTAATTATGGAGTGACAAACAAGTTTGAGGCCTTCAAAGAAAAGATTATGCAGCCTAAAATGGATTTGGTTCATGTGTTCATCAAGAAATGGCTTGTAATTCAAATTTGAAAACCCTAACTTCTTGCCTTCGATTCTCCTTGCTCAAGTATGATCTCAATGAGTTCTTGGACATTTTGGAAATCTTGTAACATCCTCTACAACCTATATGTTGGACATTTTTGAAAATTCATCTTGGAACTATGTGAAAAATTCCATGAAGTTAGGTCAAAATCCTGCCTAAACTAGGGCAAAATTTCACTAAGTTTCCAAGTTTCATGAACATGTGTTCACAAAATCATAACTTGAAGTCCATGCATTTCTATGAGAAGTTATGTTCTAAAATGTTTTATATCTCATTGAGATCTAAAAATTTCATGTTGGATGTTTCCTTTGAATCATCTTGCATCATGGTGAAAATTTGGCTCAAAGTTGTGAAAAAATTGAGTTTTCAAACACTTAGAAAAATTTCTAAGTTTAGAAATTTTAACTTTTCAAAATGAAATCTTGAATTTTTGAATTCTTGATGAACAAGTTTCATACTTTGACATATCTTGTTGAATTGTGATCTTTGACACTTGATTTTGACCAAAAAGTCAAAGTTTAACTTTTCAGTGTATAGTTGACTGAAAATAAACTATCAATCAATTGATCTTGAGCAATGTTTTGAGCCATGCCATTAGGTAAAAATTAATCATTTGAATCCATGAGATCATAACTTAAACCAATAAATCATTTGCTAGGTCAAAAATCAGAAATTGCACCTTCTTAGTCAAAACCCTAATTTTGACCATTTTGCCCTTTTGATGATCTGATCAAATTTCTTGAGAAATTGTGATCCAAACTTGATCAAGTGACATATATGAGTTCATAATGTTGATATGGACCTAAAATTATGAAGGTTGACTGTAAATTGACCACAATTAACTTTCCCCCAATACAACTGATTTTCGATCAACTGATCAATTGACTGAGCAAAAATGTGATCCAAGAATTGAAACTTGACATGAGAAAACTTGAGGGTCCAAAATTATCCATGAAAGTCATATGAGGAATTAAAAGTCCATTTGTCCTTGTGCAAACTCAAACCCTAATTTTCAGTCATCAGTGCTAAATGAGGTGTCTTGAGCTGATCAACCCTTGTGCAGTCTTGAACCAAAGGAGATCTTGTTAGATTACTTGAGAAATGAGAGGGAAAATTTTGGGGTATAATAGCTGCCCCTGTTCAATCTTCTTAAACCTGAAGATTTATATTGGCGGATCTGCCATTCATGACTTGAAGGTGGAAGGTGATTGAACACTAGTGTGCCCAGAAATTTGCACTCGAAGATGTATTAGGAATGGGCTTATAGATTCCATTTGGAGGAATGGTGGTAAATACTGGAGGAAGTATCAACATAAATCTTTGGTCGATTTATACTAAAACTCAATGTTTTTCCTGTGGGAAAAAGGGTTAGTAAAATGCAGATGTATGCAGAATGTTCACAAGGTGAATGAGATCATGCTAAATGTATTTTATATGTATATGCTATGATGTATGAATGTGAGATCTATGTTTGTCCGAGAAAATAAATCCCTGACTACTACTGAGGAGTTCTGGGAAGCTGAATCCCGGATCGCTGTTGGGGATGAGGAGTATACATATCTTCAAACTTTGTTGAAAGGATGCTTCCGCTGGGGAATATTTCTTGCATGTTAGCTGTTATCTGGTCGGGTCCAGGCTTCACAATTTGCTGAGAGCAAGGAAGTCAACTGCTATCTAGGAGGTTCCAGGCTTCGCAGTTACTTACTGAGGAAGGATAAATTAAATGTTATCTGGTCGGATTCCAGGCTTCGCAGAAAATTTCTTGGGGAGAGTGAAGTTAGGTTGTTATCTGGTTGGATTCCAGCTTCACAACAACTTGCTGGGGATACGGAAGTTAACTGTTATCTGGTCGGATTCCAGGTTTTGCAGTAACTTGCTAGGAAGGATGAATTTAAACTGATATCTGGTCGGGTCCAGGCTTCATAGTAATTTGAAGTGGTAACTACTATCTGGTCGGGTCCAGGCTTCATAGTTTTTGAAAAGTTATAGTATTATTTGGTCGGGTCTAGGCTTCATGGTGTCTTACTGAGGATTGTAGCTAGTTGCTATCTAGTCGGATTCCAGGCTTCATAATAACTTTCTTGAATAGACGAAGTTGAACTGATATTTGGTCGGACCCAGGTTTCACAGATTTCTGAGGTGGATGAAGTTAATTGGTAACTAGTTGGGTCCAGGCTCCACAATAAACTTGTCTGAAGAAATAGAGTTAAACTGATATCTGGTCGGGTCCAGGCTTTAGAGTAACTTGATTGGAACTTAGTTGTTATTTGGTCGGATTTCAGGTTTCACAACAGACTTCTGAGGGGAATTGCTATCTAGTCAGATCCAGGCTTCATAATAACTTTCTTGAAAAGATGCATTTGAAAACTGATATCTAGTCGGATCCAGGCTTCACAGTAACTTGTTGGGGTAGAGGAAAACTCTACTAGGGAAAAGAAGTTAAACCTTGGTATGGTTGAGTCTAGGTGCTTCTATATCTTTGAAGAGTTAAACTATTATCTGGTTGGGTCCAGGTTTCATAGTATCTTGCAGAGTTAACTATTATCTGGTCAGATCCAGTCTTCATAGTTAGTTGAAAGTGTGATACGGTGGCAGAACCGAATGTTAATATTGGTTTTTCATTTTGTATTCGCAAATGTCGCGGTAAGCAAGAGTCTCCATCGACTTTTCTTTTATCCAGCAAAGGAAAGGGTGAAAAGAACAGAAAAAGACCTTTTTTCGAGATTTCTGAGTAAGGGGGGTAGATTATGGAAAGGGAAGGTGTTAGCACCCTTTCCATCCATGGTTTTCCATGGGCTCTTAGGTACTTGCTCATTTTCTAAAATTTCTTGTGTTTGTGTGTTTTGAAAGGCTTTGAAAATGCCTTAGTGCAGCGATTCACTTTATGGTAACTCTTGTATCAGTCCTCAAGAGTGTGATAAAGTGTTTTGAAAACTTTTGTTTGAAAGTGTGTGAAAAGGATTGTTTGAGCAAGCACCTAACAGTTATCTACCTACTCGAAAAAAAAAACTGTTCTCTTCCTCCTATCCTTTAGACCGTGTTATCCTACTATTAGTGAGTAGGTAACCCTAGTCGTTGGATGTTAAGGGACTATCGAAAGGGACGTAATGGTCATTGAAGGCAACATGTAAGGATACCTTAGCATTTCAAAGGTACTATCATCATAAGATCATATCTCGTAGGAAACTCAAGGGACATTTAGGGACCATGATCTTTATGATGACTTTAAACTGTGGGTCTTTGCTAAGAGTATACCTATGCTTGAGGGACATGACCATTTTTCCGAAGGCAACCAAGTGAGGTAATACCCTAGGGGTGCAAGTGTGCAAAAGTGTGTTTTTTCAGGCATATTTATCTTGAATTTTAGTGATCTAAAATTGATTGATTAAGCATACACGCCTAGGTTGCTAGCAATTTATATACAGGCATATAAAACATAAAAGAAAGAAATAGAGGCCCTAAGCTATTACAAGGCTTTGGTGTAGATACATAAGGAATTGACTGAAAATAAGATGCGGAAATAAAACCCTAATTAAGCTATTACAAATCGGGTGCAGTTACATCAATAGTAAAAATTAATCGTACGATAAAAATAATTACGCGTGAGAATAAAAAATTGAAATAAGTTTGAAACTATAAAAACCCTAATTTGATCATTGAAAATATTTTTTGGGATTTTTGTGAAAAAGGATTTGGAGTTTGACCTAATTTTCTAATTAATTTTAATTAATAAAACAAATTAAAGTTGATGAAATTAACTAATTTACAAAAGTTAATTTATTGAAAAAGGCTAAATCCTATTTTTTGTGATGTTGATTTTTATGATTTTATGGAAAAATTAATTTAAGCAAAACAAATAAACTAATTTAAATAAAACAAAATTAAAAGGAAAAAAGAGTAAGCCTGAGGGGTGTAAACCCAAATTGGAGGGTGCATGTTGTATTCCTGCTCAAAGCCCAATCCAGATAGTTGCGCGTGATTCAGTGTGGTTGCCCCAGGAGTGTCCACCAGGGGGAGCTTTGTTGGGAGCATTGGATCCAAGCATTGACTGATCTAAGAATGAGAATCTGGGGGTCTATGATATGTGCGCTTGGAAAGGAGGCATTGAATCTACATAGAAATATTAAGAAAAATAACATGTAGGAGGCAGTAATTGAACCCCTAACCTCCTACACACGCGCGCTGAAAAGCCTTCCCCTTCGCCACTGAGCCAGTTGTTCAATCATTGATGTAAACAAATAACATATATTATATGTGATGAAAATTCAATGGCTGTAATAAAAACGTGCAAGAATTCAAACGGGCCACTCAGGTTTTGACACACAGTCATCTTCTTCGTTGAGACTATCATTTTAGCCTAAAGGTTTTACCTACGGACAGCGCAGTAGCTACAAACCTGCACATCTCAAAAATCATAATTACACAATATAAATTCAAATCAAATATGTAGATCAATTGGGGTTGGTCTCGTGAGTACGATGGTACTCATCGTTTGTCCTGATTTTCCCTGAAACGAAAGACCCTAAAAATAACCTTGAAACCCTAACCACAGTATTCAATCAAATATGCATCAAAACATATAATTAATTGTGCAGATATGTTCTAAATAATCATACAAACATGAATATGTATTTAAAAATCATTGATCATGCATATATTTCAAATACCAGTTTCAAGAACCATGGAAAACTATGATAACTGTATATACAGTTTCTTGATGTGGTGATGCGTGAGAGTGGTCCAGAAAGCTTCCAAATATGCCTAGGAATGGATTGCACTCTTTGCAACTCCTTGAATCTCCCTCTAGAGCAAAACTCGATCAACACTTTTTGTCAAAATTCTAGACAGTCCTGTGCGTTCTACACAGCCCAAAAATCCTCCTCTTTGATCAGGGTTTGTTATGTATATATAGTGGAATGAATTAGGTTAACAAATTTGAACTGCATCTTGAATATTGAGTGATAAAAGATTTGATTTATCTTGCATCTTTTATTTCTAAAATGGCCAAGTCTTTGTGTTTTATTCCAATGCGTTTTCTTCTATTTGCCAGCCTGTTTCACTCTTTACTTGATTGAGAAAATCCTCTTCAAATTATGGGCTTTCTGGCTTGTTTTGGAACAAGTCCCAGCTTCATTCCTTCGAATTCCTTCCTTGCCAGCCTTTCTTCATTCTTTACTTGATTCAGAAAATCCTCTTTCGATTATGGGCTTTCTGGCTTGTTTTGGAACAAGTCCCAGCTTCATTCCTTCGAATGCCTTCCTTTCCAGCCTTACTTCAATTCGAACTAGTCAGGACTTTCCTTATTAGAACCTTTATCTCTTTGATGGTCCTAACTTCGAATTATGCCAGCTTTAGTACTAAAGCTCCTTCGATTGGATCACCATTTACTTCAATTTCCTGCCTTTTTGAAGAGAAGTCTTTAGTCGAATCAGCTCTTGTGGCATTGTGACCCAACAAGGCAAGACTCTGGCCTGGACATGTTTTCAGAGTGCCCTCTTGATGGCCTCTTTCGAATGGCCTGGAGGGAGTCCTTTGAAGGGTCCTTGTCCAAGTACCAATCAAAGGGTATTTATTGGAATATCAAACGAAGAGTCCTTTGCTATGCCAATCGAAAGGCTTTGACACAATGCCCATCGAAAGGCTTGTCATGAGGCCAATCGAAAGTTGCTATGTAGATTGTAATCAAAGAGAGCTTTGGAGATGCATCTCGGAAGGAATTTTATGGATGCCAATCAAAAGGAACTTTTGAGATGCCAATTGAAAAGGAACTAAGTAGGTGCCAATCAAAGAGCCTCGTTAACAGGCCAATCGAAGGAAACTTAGAAACAGGCCAATCAAAGGAAACTTAGAAATAGCATTTGAAAAATTTCCATGTCTTTAGGCAAAGGTTTGTAACCACCTATGCAAGAGGAAAATCTTGGAAAAATATAAGAGGGAAAATTTTGGGGTACAATAGAAAGGTTACACTATTATCTGGTCGGGTCCAGGCTCTATAGTGATTTCAGAAGTTGACTACTATCTGGTCGGGTCCAGGCTTCCTAGCGGCTTGAAAGTTCTACTAATGTTTGGTCGGGTCCAGGCTTCATAGTATCTTTTGGAGATAGTAAACGTTTTGTTGACGACATTACTGGGGATTAAGGGTTGTGAAAAACACAAGAAGGGGGGGGGGGGGGGGGGTTGAATTGAAAAACTTAAATCAAAAGGCTTAATAACACAATATTTTTATCCTGGTTCGTTTGATCTCAAACTACTCCAGTCCACCCGTCAAGGTGATTTCGCCTCTCTCCAACGAGGTCTTAATCCACTAATCTTCAAAGGATTACAATATCTACTTTAACAACTGTTAAAGTCTTCTTGAGTATAACCACAAACAGGTTTATCTCAAGGAAATCTTTTACAAAAAATTGAACAAGAGTGTGTTGTTGTTTTCTAACAAAACAGTATATCACAATTGTGATAATTACACAAATTAAGCTTGGAATAAAATAAATTTTCTAGAGCTTGAATAAGCGTGATTTGGAATTCTCTGCAAATGATGTGTGCGTGCGTACGTGCTTCTTTCACAAGCAGACTTGTTTATATAGGAAAGCAAGAGACGTTGTCCATAAAGCAAGTTTAATGATAATAACACACTTTCCTTTTGAAGAGGATCTTGTCTGAAGAAAGCCGTTAGCATTTAATTATGTCTTGAATAACCAGTAATGCTTCAGAGTATTCTTTGCTTTAACTGTTGATAACACTTCAGAGTGTTGATGACTTGGTTAAGATGTCTTTGTTCAGAGTCAGAGTGTACTTGTTTAGGCGCAGATTTTGGTCATCAAACTTCAGCGTAAAGCCTGTTTTGCTTTCAGCATGTAATGCTTTATTGCCTATCTTCTGATGTTGATCCAATCAGAACTTCTGCATATACAAGACATAATTTTAAGTAGCATATTTGTTCTTTGTATATACCTTTGTATTTTTTTATTCTGTGTATTTTGTTATCATCAAAACTCTAATCAAGGGTTGTAGAATCAAACTATGTTCTAACAATCTCCCCCTTTTTAATGATGACAAAACTTATCCGTAGCTCTGTTCTTGCATCTGATGAGTTTCAGAAATTATCCATTTTCTGAAACTTGTCCAAAGATAATCTGAAGTAGCAGGGTTAATCATCTCAAGACTAGCATGCTTCAGGGAGGTTATCCATTTCTGCATTTCTATTTCAAACATCGATAAACTAGTACCAACATCTGGTGAGGGTTCAGATGGTTTTGGTTTTGGAATGGCCGTTTTGTGAGTTATGGCAGCAAGACGTTCAAACACAGTTAGATCAATGACAAGTTTAGCATTGTCATCTGGATTGCTCTTTGGTGAGGGAGTGGGAGAGTCTGGTATAATTATTAGACTAGTTGGGGAGTTTGGTGGAGTTGATTCTAGTAAAGAGGGAATTTGGGGAATTTCCCAAATGGTGAGGGGCATACGGATGGCCAGAGGTTCAGTGATACCTGGAATGGGAATGGTATCAGAATCTGAAGTGGATTCTTCAGATTGATTGGATTGAATGTTATGAAGTTCTGGTTCACAGGTTTCAGCTGGATGGTCCTCAGAAGTTTGAACTTCTGGTTGTGGTAGTTCAGGTTGTGGAGAGAGGGGAATATCTGGTTGAGGAGATGGAGGTAGTGGTGTTTCTGGTTGTGGTGCTTTTGTGATGGTTTCAAAGTTTGGATTTTCTGGTGTGGGAGCAGAAATATTTTGGTCAAAAGATTCAATGTCTGACAGAACTTTTGCAAGTTCTGGTTGAGTTGTTTCAGTATTTAGATTGATTGGTAGGGAGTGAGATTATCTAAGACTTAGAGTTTTTGAGGGGTCAAAACCTATGTCAAAATCATCAAAGGTTTGAGGGGTAGGAATTTCTGAATGGGTAGGTAAGGGTCCAGATGTTGATACAGATATTGATTCTAAAACATTAACAGTTACAGAAGAAGGATTACCTTTCCTTTTAGCAGCTTTTGGAGTCCGCTGGGATGGTCCTTCTGTTGCTGCCTTTCTTTTCTTGTTCTTCTTCAGCACAACTTATGGAGCCTTCTGTTGTAAGTCCTGAATATTTAAATCTGGTGCAGTGCCATCTGCCTTGCATGCATCCAAATATCTGACGATAATTTCAGGCTTGGAGTCAATTTCTGAGAACATTTGAAATCATCCAGAGGAATTCTTCTGGAGGTGATGGTTGCAAAACAAGTAACATTGGGTTCCTTCTTGATGTTCTCAATAATCTTCATCTTTTTAAGATTCTTTGCATTCAAAGGCTTCCCAGCAGTTGCCTCTAGAGAGCTGATTTCTTGTGCTTCTGTTAGATGCTCTATCAGCCTATTCTCTGTCAGAATATCTTATATGAGTCTTCCAAGGGGTATCCAGTCCCTTTTGGTGCGCTCATATTCTATAGTCTCATTAACACTGGTCCTTATATGATTGAAAAGTAAGTGAGCCAGATTCACCTTAGTCTTCTGGGAGATAAAGTAGATCAGAAACTACTGATCAATGTTTATGTAGTCAGGAGAGCTGGTTGGCTTCCTGTGGTTTATGCATCCCAGAATTATCTTAGCCCATATTCTGTGATGGTCCTTCAGATCCCTTATCTTGTTGGAGGGAAGATCCAGAGTGAAAATTTCCCTTGCAATTGAAGCAACATCAGCACATCTTTCAGCCATGTCTATACACCTTACGCCACCACCACTGTAACCTATCAATCTTGCAATAAGGTCTTCAGTTATGACTATCTTCTTCCCCCATTACATACAAAGTGACTTGATGCTTGGAGGATGAAGCATGAATCCAAAATTCCTTCACAAGGATTAGAAAAGTTGTACCTAGAAGACGGTCAAAATACCTGTTCCATCCTTGAGCCTTTACTTCTTCAGAAAGATTGAATCCATTTTCTTGAAGACTGTCAAAATCTACAATTAGTTCTGAAAGCACTTCTAGGTTATCAATGGGCGTGAGGAGAGTTCTGAACGGTTCTTCATATTGTTCCATGGATTCTGTTCTCTGAGTGTTGGTATTTGGGATGCTTGAGGAAGCCATGTTCACATAGAAAATTTGAGAAGAAAATGAAGGGGTTTTTGAAAAATGAAAACTGAAAACAATTAGATTGTAGAGAAAGTGAAAGTGAAAGAGTATAAAGAGTGAAACATGCGTTTAAATATATTTTGAAAACATAAACTGCAAGAGAGAGAAATAATTTGTAATGATTATAAGCATTAATGACAACTGATTTTAGGGGATTCAGAAAGATATTTGGAACGGTTACCCATGACATGTGTATCAATGCACCTAATCAGTGCTTTTGACCTTTCAAAAAAGTGAACGCGTGTTCAGCCTCAGAAGGTAGCTGATGAATGGATGACAATTGTTTGCTTACATGAACAGCACACTTCTATCCTTGAAATGAAACGCTCAGATCTTCATGGATAGATTCTAATACAATCTGTACTTCTAAAAATCTGAAGGCAGGTTGATCAACAGTTCACAGAAAATAACCAAAATTCTGAAGGTTAAGATATATAAATAAAATAGTTTATTCTGGGCAAAGCTTCATGCTGAGATGTTTCAGAATGAAGTTAAACCTATCTTCAGAAAGAGGTTTTGTAAAGACATCAGCCCATTGATGGTCTGTGTTAATGAATTTTAAATTGAGAATCCCTTTATGAATATAGCCCCTAATAAAATGATGTTTTATTTCTATATGCTTAGACTTAGAATGCAAAATAGGATTTTTACTGAGACAAATAGCAGAAGTATTGTCAAAGAGGATAGGGATGTTACTCTCAAATATATTGAAGTCCTCAGGTTGAATCTTCATCCAGAGCATTTGCGTGCTGCATCCAGCTGCTACTATGTATTCAGCTTCTGCTGTTGATAGAGCTATTGTGGATTGTCTTTTGCTGGACCATAGAATCAGATTTTCTCCCAGAAACTAGCAGCTTCCAGAAGTGTTTTTACGTTCTACTCTGTCTCCAGCAAAATCTGCATCACAGTATCCTACTAAGCTGTAATCACTTGATTTTCTATAAAACAAACCCAGATTAGCAGTACCTTTCAGATACTTGAAAATTCGCTTAACTGCTGTTAAGTGAGATTCTCTAGGATCTGATTGGAATCTAGCACAAATGCAAACACTGAATAGAACGTCAGGCCTTAAAGCTGTCAGATAGAGAAGAGAACCAATCATACCTCTATAGACCTTCTGTTCTACCTTTTTTACTTACCTCTTCTTTTTCCAAAATGCACGTGGGATGCATTGGAATCCTTGATGGCTTACATTCTGAGAGATCAAATTTCTTCAGAATTTCTCTGACGTATTTGCTCTGATGAATGTAAGTTCCTTCTGGAGTTTGATTAATCTGAATGCCCAGAAAGAATTTTAGTTCCCCCATTAGGCTCATCTCAAACTCTGCCTGCATACATTTAGCAAACTCTCTTCCCATAGAGGGTTTAGTGGATCCAAATATGATGTCATCAACATAGATCTGACATACAAAAATGTCATTCTTAACTGTCTTACAGAACAAGGTTGTGTCCACTTTCCCTCTGGTGAATTCCTTTTCCAACAGGAAGTTACTTAGTCTTTCATACCAAGCTCTGGGAGCTTGTTTCAGACCATAGAGTGACTTCTTTAGTTTGAAAACATATTCTGGATTCTTGTAACTTTCAAAACCAGGGGGTTGGTGCACATATACCTCTTCTTCTATATATCCATTTAAGAATACACTCTTGACATCCATCTGATACAGAGTGATGCCTTTATTAACAACAAAAGATATTAAAAGTCTGATAGATTGTAAACTGGAGACTGGAGCAAAGATTTCTGTATAGTCTATCCCCTCTTGCTGACTATAACCTTGTGCTACCAGTCGTGCTTTGTTTCTGATGACTTTACCTTGTTCGTTTAGTTTGTTTCTGAACACCCATTTTGTACCAATGACGTTGAATTCTTTTGGTTTGGGAACCAGATCCCATACGTCATTTCTGGTGAATTGATTGAGCTCCTATTGCATTTCCAGAATCCAGTCATTGTCCAGAAGTGCTTCATCAATTGTTGTTAGTTCAATCAGAGAAACCAGTCCCATGAGAGACTCTTCAGAATTTCTGAAAGTAGATCTTGTTCTGATTGGATCTTCCTTCCTTCCTAAAATTGTTTCTTCTGGGTGATCAATGTTGCTTCTGGATGGTCTTTTCTGGAGTTGATCAACAGAAGGTGCTGGATTGCTTGCGGTGACTCTTTCTGATGTTGAGGGAGTGTCTCTGTTGAGAGCCTCTGATGAGTTGTCTTCAGTACCTGTGAGTTCAACTTCCATACCTGCAAGAAATTCATTCTGCTTTGACTTTTTGAGAGTCAAGCTTATCATCAAACCGAACACTGATTGACTCTTTAACAATCTGTGTTTCTGTATTGTATACTCTGTACCCTCTTGAGCATTCAGAGTATCCTAACATAATACACTTTTGTGCTTTAGAGTCAAACTTGTTCAGATATTGTATTCAAAATAAAACATGTACATCCAAATGGGTGAAAATAAGAAATGTAGGTCTTTCTGTTCTTCCACAATTTATATGGAGTATTTTCCAGAATAGGTCTTATGGAGATTCTATTCTGAATATAACACGTTGTGTTTATTGCCTCTGCCCAGAAGATCTTAGCAACGTTAGTCTCGTTGATCATGGTTCTGGCCATTTCTTGCAATGTTCTGTTCTTTCGTTCTACAACTCCATTTTGCTGGGGAGTTCTAGGACAAGAGAAATCATGCAGAATTCCTTTTTCATTAAAGAATAATTCAAAATCTTTATTTTCAAATTCTCCACCATGATCACTTCTGACTTTGACGATTCTAAGATCCTTTTCATTCTGAACTTGGTTGTAGAAGGTAACAAACACAGAATGTGACTTGTCCTTGTGCCTTAAGAACTTTACCCATGTCCATCTGCTATAGTTGTAGCGATAAAAAATGTAGCGGGGTAAATCGGAGATCGAATTATTGATTAATTCGTCTCACAAAAGCAAGAGTCTCCACCGCGCTTTATTGTTTCCAAGGGAAAAGGGGAAAGAGCGAAATAAAACCCTAAATATGCAATGTAAATAATACTTTTTAAAAGTAGTAAAAAAATACAAGGCGTTTTTGAAAAAGAGATCTATGGTTCGGGGGTTGGTTATACAATGGGAAGGTATTAGCACCCAATGCATCTATAGTACTCTATAGGAACCTTTTGAAGTATCTGTTTTATTAAAATTGATCGTTTGATTAAAAATGAATCGTTTTGGCCGAAAAGGGGTACGGACGGGTTTTTGAAGATACGACGACCTAACGTCGAAGTTTTTGCTTAAAGGGTATAAGTTTTGAAAAGATTGAGTATTTGAGGAAAAATTATCCTAAGTTTTAATGAAAATGCGAATGTTCGCGCGATTAGACTTGAGGACATGAAGTCAACAAATTTATCGTTTTTTCCCTTGGATTTAAACGTAAATAGAATAAATAAGTAAATATGAAATAATTAAACAGAAAAAATTATGCGGATAATGATTAAATAACAACAGTTAAATAAATGACCAAATGGTGTAAATATGCATTTTTATGATTTTTGTTTAATATTAATGAAAAGAAAATGTTTTAATAGTTTTCATTTTTTACGCATTTTTAATATGGATAAAAAGTAATGAGAATTAATTAGAGAAAAACAAAAATATTTTTAAGTTTTTTAAGTTTCTATTTTTTATATATTTTTAGAGTTCTATATAAGGTATTATTTTTTAAAGAAAATATTAAATAATCAAAACTAAATGAATACCTAAAAGTTACTAACTTAAAACTAATTAATCAAAAAGGGAATATTTAAAATTATCAAATAGACCTAAATTTAATAAACAAAAGGTAAAATGATTAAAAGTTTTAATTAAATTTATTAATTGATTAAACTACTAATTAATTTAAACTAAGTTGGTAATGTTTCTAAAAGCTAAAAAAAGAGATAAATAGAAAAGTGTATTAAAAAGCTAGAAGAACAATTTAAATATGGGCCAAAGGTGTCTAAGAGGGCCTAATCAAAATTAAAACAGGGGGGTGCACAAAGGGGACGTTGGGCTTTAGGCAGAAAGGCGGGTCCAAATAATGTTCATAATTTTGTTTCAAGGGTTAAGCGCATTTGGTAATTGGGATTAGGGTTTCTGGTTACAGAACGGCGCTCATCGTTGTCTTCTTCGCGTGACCCATCTCTTCGTCTCTTGCTTCGCTACTGCGTTCCAAGGCCCAAGCCACCGGCATCTCATCCTTCTCTTCCCTCCAGTCCGAGCATTAGGGCGACGGTCACGAATTCACGGTACAAATATTATCTTTCAATTCTTTATGTTTTGGTTACGGTTATGCATGCTCGTGATTTTGATTCTGTTTGTTTTACTATATTGATTTGAGGCATTTTGAAAAGAAAAGAGAATGGATACCTTGGGGACGGAGGAGAGGTTGAGGTGAGCTAGGAGGCTGGGCAAGGAAGGACGGTGGAGGCGCCGTGAGCTTGCTTCGGATTTACCGGTACTTTGTTCCTTTTGGCCCTTTTGCTTTGCTTTTCCCTCTTCTTCTCTTGCTACTGCTACTTGCTTCTGAGGTTTTTGGTGCTTTGAATATTTTGAATGCTATGTTGAAAAAATGATTTTTGACTACCTTGAGGATATTCATGCTTTTCTCTTCTTCTTTCTGGTTTCTGTGTATTTGATGCTTCCCGTTGCTTTTTGTTGGCCGGTGATGAGATAATCTGAGGCCTGATGGTATGCTTGTTATTGTGTGGACATTGGTTTTGGTTCTACTGGTTTTTACAGTAGGTTATGGTTTTGGAATGGTTTAGGCCATTTGTTTTTAGTCCATGGTCTTGACAGGTTTATGGTTCTGATATGGTTTGATTTTGGCTATTGATGGTTCTACTGGTTTTTACAGTAGGTTATGGTTTTTGAAATGGTTGAGGTTTTGAAAAAAAAAGGGTTATGGTGTTTTTTTGGTTTGACAGTAGGTTTTGAATGGTGTATGAAATGGTTATGGTTTATGGAAATTGGTTTATGCATATGGTTATGGTTTAGGCCAAGGTTGCTTTGTTTAGGCCATAAGGTTCGGTTTTGGCTGTGGTTTTAGGGATGGTACATGTTTGGTATTGTTATGCAGGTTAATTGTTTTGGGTCGTGTGTTTATGTTATCATGGCTTAGGCTTTGAAAAATGGTTATGGTTTGGCCGGGCAACAGGTTTTGAAATGGTTAAGGATGGTACAGGTTTTATGTTACAGGTTATTTGTGAGGCTTTTGCTTTGGAATGGATTTGTGCAGGTTATGCTGGTTATCGTTTGAAACTTTGAGAAAAAATGTTTTTGTATTTTTCTTAACAGTTTGGTTTCTAGGCTTTAAAACAGGTTCTTGAACTCTCTCTTTTTTTAAGGGGTTTGTGTTATGTTATATCAGTTTTTGTTCTTCCTCCTCTGAGTTTTACGCTACAGGTTGAATACTTTTATTATATGCCCTTGATGCCTCTGCACATTACTGCTTCATATGGTTTGTCTCTATTCCTATTTCATGCTTTCTCTTTTCTTACTACATTGCTGCTGTTCTGTTGGCTATCTATTTCCTGCCTAAACCAAAACCTGTAAAACCAAACTTCTTCTCTCTTCTCTCTCCTCAATACAAATTGACATAAAAATGTGATGTTATGTATTGGTTCTGAAAAAGCATTTTGCTGGAAAATGATGTAAATGGAATATTACTTGCTTGCATATATGGTTTTGAACTGCACACTTTCTTTGACTAGTGCATGGGAGCCTCATGTTTTTTGGCCTCTTCCATATTTCTTGGCATGTTTACGTTACATATGGCCTTGTGTTGAAAATGCATATGCTGTTTTGCTATGCATGCTGTGTTGATTTTGAAATATGCTGTTGGCTTTTGAAAATGAAATTGATTTTTGGTTTTTTAACTATGCAGTTTTGAAAACAAAAATGAATTTGTGCATCTTCTAACCTGTGCATTCTATTTTAAAAAATAAAAATTCATCCCTTTTTGTGAACCGGGAGAAATTCCGTGATTTGCAAAAAGGGTAAAAAACTGATTCCAGCCGTTTGCTTTTAATGATGAACACTAAAAAATAATTTTCTGCTTTTAATTATTTATTTATTTCTGACTTTTTCTTTTAATTGTTTTGCAGGTAAAATTAAATGAGCAGACAAAAGCATTGGATAGAAGACTAGAATTAGAATCTTAGAAAAATAGTTTTATTTTACTTTAAACTTTTATGTAATTTGTTATTATAAATATTTTGTAAATAATACAATATTTAAATAACAATTGTAATAAAATAGAATAAAGTGAAATAAAATTCTATTCTTTCCCAGTCAATTCTTTTTCTTTCCAATTATTTATTTATCGTTTATAATTCTTTAAATTGTATAATAATTGAAAATCAATTTCAATCACTTAAATTCAGAATAATAAACGAATAAATAAACATCATTGATCAATTAATAATTTCAATTATTTAATTCGTTATTCATAATTTCTAAATTATAATAATTAAAAATAGGACTTCAATTATTTAACTTGGAATGATAAATAATTAAATAATCATTATTGACCAATTAATGAACTTCTTTTCAAATATTTATTATATTATTCATAAATCTTTAAATTATGTAATAACTGAAAATAAATTCCAATTATTTAAATTTAAGATAATAAATAATAAATAAAAACTGTCTGAACGATTAATATGCCTCTTTTCGAATATTTATTTTATTATTTATAGATCTTTGAATTATATAATAACTGAGAATAAATTCCAATTATTTAAATTTAAGATGATAAATAATTAATAAACATCATTTAAGTCTTGATCAGTTAATAAATTTAGCGTTCAAAAATAAACAGCTCTCGACTTGAAAAAGTTATGAATTTTTAAAAATCAAAAGATCAAAATGCTTGCAATGTAATGATGCAGATGGGAGATGGTATATTAGGTCAAAATTTGGGGTACAACAGCTGCCCCTATTTAAGTTTCTTCTATCCGGAGATATGAAGATTAAAATCTTCGTTTCGACGAGATTGAAGGTACTTAAATACATAATTACGTAAATTTTGTCCTAAGATGCCGCCCTTATGTTACGAATGTAGTGATTGAATTCACAGAGAACGATATTGTATGAAACAAGACAATGTTGGAGGAATCGAACACCAACAAGACACAGAGACATGGATTATACACTACTGGGGAAACAAGCTATCGACTTCAAATGGCAGACTCTTGACAGCGAATAAAATCGAGGGAATACGACCTCTGACCCTAACAAAGCCGGCATCTTACATAGGCCATAAAACAGATTATTAACCTAGAACAGTGAGTTTGCAACTCAAGGTTAAAGATAGACGAAGAGCAATCAATCTTGCTGATGATGGATTACCGACTTCTGAAGGTAATGATTCATGACAAGCTTCTCGGCGAGATTTCCGGAGATACTCATTAATGCTGATATAATAATACTGTAGAGACGCAAGTTGTTCAAATAAAGAAACTGCCACTTGCCGTCTTCCAAAGAAAATACCGATAACGTACAAGATGCTCAAATAAAGAGGCTGCTACTGGCTGTTTTCCAAAAATAATAATGCACAAGTTGCTCGTGAAGAGCTGCCGCTTGTCGTTTTCCACAAGATAAAATGACGTACAAGTTGCTCGTGAAGAGCCGCCGCTTGTCGTTTTCCAAAAATAATAATAACGCACAAGTTGCTCGTGAAGAGATGCCGCTTGTCGTTTTCCAAAAAATAATAACGCACAAGTTGCTCGTGAAGAGCTGTCGCTTGTCGTTTTCCGAAGAGTAACTCAGAAAGAAGTTGCGATGACACCGGCAGAGAATAAAATCTTCGTCAAAGAGAATCATGAATCAGTCCATTCCCAAGGATATCACATATAAATGTGCAAAATAAATACACCAACTGTCTAGGTCGCAATTTCACTGGGAAAAATCATGAGATAGCCTATGCAAGAGACAACAACTTCATCCAGGAATAACTAAAGAGAAAAACAGTCAAACAAGACTCCACCCAATGGGAAAGAAACTCGATTGGGGAATTCATCCTATCCAGAAATGGACAAGGTGAGCTAAATCAAAAATCATCCATGAGGATTAGCTCAGTTGGCGAATTTAGAAAGGAAGCACATTTTCTGCCTAAGCTAAACTTCTACTTGGAAAGAAACATGTACGTTATTTGAATAAACAAAGTACAACCCAAGAGTCAATGGCAAATGTAAATATGCGTGCATGATATAAGTGTAAATGAATAAATGAATGTTATGCTGACAAAACGAACAAATGGAATATCCTGGAGACGATAAGATGTCGTGACAAGATAGATACTCGGCCAATCTTAAAAAGACGGAAGATAACTGGAACTGGAAACACAAAGCAACGTTGGAGCGTAACACGCCACAAAGCTCAAGTCTTCTGAGGAAAAAAGCACTCAAAACCAATCTTACAAAACCAAAAGACCACTGGCAAGAAACAAAATGTACCATACCTCCGAAATCTGCTCAAACAAAGGTAGCCAAAACAACACTTAACCGGAACACTTGGGGAGTCACCAAACTTAGTACCACCAGAAACACGAGCTTACACAACTAACACCTCATGATGATTTTGAAAGAAAACATGTTCATCATGCAAGGATAAATTACTGTACTGTTTTGCATTTCATGGCTTGACCATCCTTGGAACAAACTATTAATATTCCTTTCGTTATTCACGACACATTTTTAAAATAAGAATATTTTAAGTAAATTTGTTTCAAGTATTTCCATAAAAATTAAAATTTTGCTCACACAAGGGTAAATGCTCAAACTTTATTAATAATGTGGTAGTTCGCTAACAATACGACTCCAACGGTTTACAAAAGTTTGCAGTACATGAAAGAAAAAGGTTACAAAAAACGATGATCGCTATTCTCCCTAACAACTTCGAATTCCAAAATATGCTCAAATGCCCAGACTGGTCTGACCAAAAGCCTGCCTAAGCGAAATACTTCTTGACTGCATCGGCGTTCAAGGGACGCGGGAGTTCTTCACCGTCCATATTGGTGAGAATCAAGGCACCTCCAGAGAAAACTTTCTTAACGACGTACGGTCCTTCATAATTCGGAGCCCACTTGCCCCTTGAATCAGGTTGGAAAGATAATATCTTCTTGAGCACAAGGTCACCTTCTCTGAACTCGCGCGGTCGAACCTTCTTATCAAAAGCCTTCTTCATTCTCTGCTGATACAATTGACCGTGACACAAAGCTGTCAATCTCTTCTCTTCAATTAAATTCAACTGATCATATCTACTTTGACACCACTCAGCCTCAGAAAGCTTAGCTTCCATCAACACTCTCAGAGACGGAATCTCAACCTCCACGGGGAGTACAACTTCCATACCATAAACCAGGGAAAATGGAGTTGCACCTGTTGAAGTTCGAACTGAAGTACGGTATCCGTGTAAAGCAAACGGAAGCATTTCATGCCAATCTTTATAAGTTACTACCATCCTCTGGACAATCTTTTTGATATTCTTGTTAGCAGCTTCCACAGCCCCATTCATCTTCGGTCTATAAGGAGAAGAATTATGATGTTCGATCTTGAACTCTTCACAAAGCTCTCTCATCATCTTGTTAATCAAATTCGAACCATTGTCAGTGATAATCTTGCTCGGGATACCATACCGACAAATGATCTGATTCTTGATAAATCTGACTACCACCTGTCTGGTTACATTAGCATAAGATGCTTCTTCCACCCACTTAGTAAAATAATCGATCGCTACCAAGATGAAACGATGACCATTTGAAGCTTTGGATTCAATCATTCCAATCATATCAATGCCCCACATAGAGAAAGGCCAAGGTGAAGAGATAACATTGAGGAGGGTCGGTGGGACGTGCATCTTGTCCGCATAAATCTGGCATTTATGACACTTCTTCACATACTTGCAGCAATCAGATTCCATGGTCATCCAGTAGTAACCAGCTCTCAACATCTTTCTAGCCATCGCATGTCCATTGGCATGAGTGCCAAAGGATCCTTCGTGTACTTCTTGCATCAGCATGTCTGCTTCACGTCTGTCTACACATCTGAGCAAGACCATGTCATAATTCCTCTTATACAAAACTTCTTCATTGAGAAAGAAGCTGCTTGCTAACCTTCTCAACGTCTTCCTATCTTTATTGGATGCCCCAGGCGGATACTCTTGAGCTTGAAGAACACGTTTAATGTCATAGAACCACGGTTTTTCGTCGGTGACCTCTTCTACTGAGAACACATGAGCAGGTCTGTCAAGGCACATAACTCTGATTGTAGGAACATTGTTCCAATCATTCACTTGAAACATTGAAGACAAAGTAGCTAAAGCATCAGCCATTTGGTTTTCATCTCTAGGGATATGGTGTAATTCCACCTTGTTGAAGAAAGTTAACAATCTTCTAGCATAGTCTCTGTAAGGGATCAAACCAGGATGACGAGTCTCCCATTCTCCTTTGATTTGATTAATCACCAATGCCGAATCTCCGTAAATATCAAGAATCTTAATCCTTAGATCCACCGCTTCTTCGAGACCCATAATACATGCCTCATACTCAGCCATGTTGTTCGTGCAGTCAAACTTCAATCTCGCCGTGAACGGGATATGAGTACCTAGGGGAGTGACGATGATTGCCCCAATTCCATTTCCATAAGAATTCACAGCTCCGTCAAATATTAAACCCCAACGGGATTCAGGATCAGGTCCTTCTTCAGGTAACGGCTCTTCACAATCTTTAGCTTTCAAGTACATAACATCTTCATCTGGGAAATCAAACTTGATGGATTGATAATCGTCAATTGGTTGGTGAGCCAAATGATCGGCTAAAATACTCCCTTTGATTGCTTTCTGAGTGTGATACTCAATGTCATATTCAGACAACAACATCTGCCAACGGGCTATCCTTCCAGATAAGGCGGGCTTCTCAAAGATATACTTGATCGGATCCATTTTGGAGATCAACCAAGTGGTGTGGTTAATCATATATTGGCGCAGACGGCGAGCAGCCCAAGCTAAAGCACAACAGGTTTTCTCAAGCAATGAGTACCGAGACTCACAGTCTGTGAATTTCTTACTCAGATAATATACGGCATGTTCCTTTCTTCCAGTCTCATCTTGTTGACCAAGCACACATCCCATGGATTCTTCCAATATAGTCAGGTACATAATCAAAGGTCTTCCTTCCACCGGAGGAATCAAAATGGGAGGTTCAAGTAAATATTCTTTGATGCTATCAAAAGCTCTCTGACAATCTTCTGTCCACACACATCCTTGGTTCTTTCGGAGAAGTTTGAAAATCGGCCCACAGGTAGCAGTCATATGAGATATAAATCTAGAGATATAGTTCAGTCTCCCAAGGAATCCTCTTACTTGTTTTTCCGTCTTGGGGGCGGGCATTTCTCGAATAGCTTTGACTTTATCAGGATCTACCTCAATACCTTTCTGACTGACAATGAAACCCAGAAGTCTTCCAGAACGAACACCAAAAGTACACTTGTTGGGATTCAGACGGAGTTTGTACTTCCTCAAATGCTGGAATAACTTCAACAAATGCTCCAAGTGATCCTCCTCAGTCTGTGATTTGGCAATCATGTCATCCACATACACTTCGATCTCCTTATGCATCATGTCATGGAACAAAGCAGTCATGGCCCTTTGGTATGTTGCGCCAGCATTCCTCAAACCAAACGGCATAACCCGATAACAGAAAGTCCCCCAAGGTGTAATGAAAGCGGTCTTTTCCATGTCTTCTGGTGCCATCTTGATTTGATTGTAACCAGAGAAACCGTCCATGAAAGAAAAGACTTTGAACTTGGCGGTACTGTCGACCAAGACGTTAATGTGAGGTAATGGGAAGTCGTCCTTCGGACTAGCTCTATTCAGATCTCTGTAGTCTACACACATCCGAACCTTACCATCTTTCTTTGCAACAGGCACTATATTGGCTAACCACTGAGGATAGACCGATGTCACAAGGAAACCTGCATTAATCTGTTTCTGAACCTCCTCTTTGATCTTGTCAGCCATATCGGGACGAGTCCTTCTCAGCTTCTGCTTGATCGGCGGACATTCAGGTCTCAACGGTAAACGATGCTCCACAATATCATTGTCCAAACCTGGCATATCTTGGTAGGACCAAGCAAACACATCAACATACTCCTTGAGGAGCTCCAACATCTTCTCTTTAACTTCCGGGATAAGCAATGCTCCGACTTTGACTTCCTTTCTATTTTCCTCATCACCCAAATTGACCAACTCTAAAGGTTCTTCAAACGGTTGAATGATCTTCTCATCATGCTCAAGCAAACAGGAAATCTCAACAGGAATCTCTTCATCATCCTCTTCTTCGGCTCTGAACATAGGGAATTCAAAGTTGGGAGAGGGCATAGGATCATTATTTTCGATGGTTAAGTCATGGATTAATCTGCACATATGATTATGCTTTATTTTAGAAATCGATTGGTGCAAATAAAACAAAAGGTTATTATATTTTCCTATTACTACCAATTAATTTTCATTACTATTTCCCAGAATAAATGAAAAATAAAACAGTAGTGGACAAAATAACATTTTTATTCATTAAAGGGAAATACTTGAAACAAGGAGCCCAGACATATCTCTTTTGCCTTGGGCAGAGCAAAAGGAATTATTTTTCATAGACCGACACAAAATACTCTTCGCCTTGGGCAGAGCGAATTTTTTCAAAGAAAAACAAATCAAAACATTACTCGGAAACGTGCATAACAACAGGAACATCAACAGCTATCCAGTTTTGGCAAGCCAATCCAGGCGTCACAAAATCGGGCAAATCTTCCTCGGAATTGTCATCTATGATAGCATCAACCTCAGGATGTATAAACCCAGCACTTCGGAAAACCTCTTGAATCGGACGAACAACCACCTCCTTTCTGACTCTTGCAGACACTGGATGAAAACCCAGACCTTCCCCGGACTTGTTCTCGGGCAACGTCAACACCTGGCCCCATCCTTCGGCCGTACCACTTTCCACCACTCTCCGCGCATCCTCAAAAGAAGAAATGGATGCCCCTTGCTTCTTTACTGCATTCTTCGCAACAGAAAGACCTTGGAACTGGGTTCCAACATCCTCGTCAGCATCAATAAAAGAGAATGATGATAAATGGCTTACCACCATAGCCTGCTCTCCCCCAATCATCACTAGCTTCCCATGCCTCACAAACTTCAGTCTCTGATGGAGCGTAGAGGTGACTGCCCCTGCATCATGGATCCAGGGACGACCCAATAAGCAACTGTAGGCAGCACGAATATCCATCACTTGGAAAGTGATTTGAAAAGTATGGGGACCAATTACTATAGGCAGATCCACTTCACCAATGACTGTCTTCCTAGAACCATCGAACGCTTTAACAATTACTCCACTAGGTCTCATAGGAGCACCTGGATATGAAAGCCGAGATAATGTAGTCTTGGGCATCACATTCAACGACGAACCTGTATCTACCAACACACTTGATAAGGTATCATTTCCACAACTTACTGAGATATGCAAAGCCATATTATGGTTTCTCCCCTCCTCCGGGAGTTCTTCATCACTGAAACCAAGATTGTTACACGAAGTAATATTTCCCACAATCCCATCAAACTGGTCAACCGTCACATCATGATCCACGAACGCCTGGTCCAAGACCTTCATCAAAGCTTCTCTATGGGCACCAGAATCTCTCAGTAAAGCGAGCAAAGAAATCTTGGAAGGAGTTTGCAAAAGTTGGTCCACAATCTTATATTCACTTCTCTTGATAAGCTTCAAGATCTCATCATCCTCAGGGTGAGGGATAGGTTCACTGGATCGGCCTATCTCAACCCTTGGTTCAACATTTCTCACTGGAATCTCCGCCGGTATGGGTCTCCTGACTTGAACTTCTGGTCTCTTCAGAGGTACTGTTGCAAAAACACGTCCACTTCTCGTAACTCTACTCACATCAGCAATGTTAACAAAAGATGGTCTCGTCGGTATAGGGACTTCCACCCCATTCTCAATCATTGTGGCATTATACTTATACGGTACAACTTAGTCTGAGTTGTAAGGCACAGGACCAGGTGGGTAAATAATCAAAGGATCAACAGGTGCAGTCTGACTGTCGTAAGCGATCTCTACTGATTCAGGCAAATTGAATTGTGGTATGATAACATTCACTTCATCTTCTGGATTTCTGTCATACGTAATAGTGATAACTCTCTGGTCTAGCAACTTCTGAATATCCTCCTTCACAATAGGACAATCAACCTCTCTTGAACAAAACTCACAAACATCATAATCATGCTGGTGCCTAACAAAGGCAAGTCTTCTCAAACTCTGATGTAACTTGATCAACGACTCTCTTATGTGTTCAACTTGAAAAACTCGAAACTTCCCCGGACAGCCTTCCACCATATTCACTGATGCTGCCCCATGTCGAGGCAAAGGATTATCTCTAACGTTTGGATTAACATCCTTGAAAGACAAAATACCATTCTTAATCAATCTCTGCACGTCCGCCTTCAGAGCAAAGCAATTCTCAAGGTTGTGCCCCGGCGACCCTTGATGATATTCACAGAACTGATCCGCCTTGTACCACGGAGAAGTACTGTTCGGTGCGACAGGAGGAGGCTTTGTCGTTATGATATTCTTTCTGATAAGAGCAGGGAACAATTCAGTATAAGTCATAGGAATGGCATCGAACTACGGTTTTCTGGGTGAACGGTTCTGATTGTTGAATGGATAAGCCTGTTGTCGAGGCTGCTGCTGAAATGGCCGTTGTTGAGTTGGCGGGGTTTGATGAGCTGGGGTCATCAAAGCTGGGCGGACAGCCGGAGTGACTACCGCAACGTGAGAGTAACCTCTCCTTGGTCTACCGGGGAACAAAGCGCTGACATCCCGCTCTTTTCTTTTCGGGAACACACTTCCAAACTTCTTAGCACTGCTAGACGGACTTCCTTCTTTAACCAAACGCCCTTCACGAATCCCTTCCTCTAACCGCATGCCCATGCTTACCATTTCGGTGAAGTCACTGGGTGCGCTGGCTATCATTCTTTCATAGTAAAAGGAACCTAAAGTCTTCAAAAATATCTTCGTCATCTCTTTCTCCCCAAGAGGTGGATAGATTTGAGCAGCAATTTCACGCCACCTCTGGGCGTACTCCTTAAAAGATTCTCGGTCTCTTTGCGACATCGCCCGGAGTTGATCCCTGTCCAGTGCCATGTCAACGTTGTACTTATACTGGTGGACAAAAGCTTCGCTAAGATCGTTGAAGTTGCGGATTCGAATACTGTCTAAACCCATATACCACTTTAGAGCAGCACCCGTCAAACTATCTTGAAAATAATGAATCAACAAGTCGTGATCATCGGAATACGTAGACATCTTTCTCATGTACATTGTCAAATGACTTCGAGGACACGAATCACCCTTATATCTCTCAAAGTCTGGCACTTTGAATTTTGCTGGAATCTTGACATTCGGAACTAAACAAAGGTCATGCGTGTTCTTCCCAAACAAATCTTTCCCCTTTAATGCTCTAAGCTCTTTCTGCATTTCCTGGAACTGATCCTGAAACTCTTCCATTCTATCAAAAAGACCCAAACTTTCAGCAGGCTCGGCAGGATAAGTAGGTTCATTCAAGTATGGCACGGAATGAACCACAGGAGCGACGGTTGTCATAATCGGTTGCGGAAAAGGTGTCACAGACGAAATTACTGGCGGCATGGCAGTTGTCTCTGGTTGAGGAAGAGACAAAGCAGGTTGAAATAAAGGTTGTACGGCAGGCTGATACCCCTCTGGCACAAAGTTGTAAGGCATTCCCCACGGAAAACCTTTCAGCATCTGATGTTGAAGCGGAGAGTTGATTTGAGTCACGGATGTAGGAACGGTGACAATCTCGGAAACCACTGGAGTTGAAGTCTGAATCTCGGCAGCTGTAGTCGATGGCTGATTCTGAACAGCCACCAAACTTTCCACTAACGCAGTTAACTTTTCCATCTCGATACGAAGGGTAGCAACCTCCCCATGAAGCTCATGATTTTCCTGTTCTAGATCTTCCATTTTCCTCTGACGATTGACTCGAGTGTCGTATCGGTGAGACAGCTTGACAACCTTTGGAGTGGAAAAAGAACAAGGATAAGACTCTAGAAAACATGTGAAGTGATATGTTGAATGATGCATGATGTGCGATGCAGACGATGATTCATTTTAAAAGTTTTTCAAGGAACTTTAATAATTTTGCATACATCAATGGTAAAGGAATTTGGAACAACAAAAACTCAATCCATTAATTGAAAACAATAAATTACAACTCACAACTTGGAATAACAAAACAATAAATTACAACTTTGGGATAACAACCCAATAATAAAAGCAGTAAATTACAACCTCGAAACATGGAATCCATAATAAAGCGATAAATTACAATTTTAAAACATGAAGTCCAAAATAAAGCAATAAATTACAACTTTGGAGCGTGAAGCCCATAATAAAGCAATAAATTACAACTTTGGAGCATGAAGCCCATAATAAAGCAATAAATTACAACTTTGGAGCATGAAGCCCATAATAAAGCATTAAATTACAACTTTGGAGCATGAAGCCCATAATAAAGCAATAAATTACAACTTTGGAGCATGAAGCCCTTTTACATAGTTTTACAAAATGACATCAATAAAATAAAACTAAAAGCTAAAGATCACTCAGAATCCTCAGATGAAAGACCAAACACCAACTGTAACCGGAGCTTCTTGATCTTCTCTTCATAAAAGTCTTCTATCTCTTTCTTCTCAGCTACCAGTCGATCAATGATTTCCTTCTGCGGATTAGGAACGAGAGCCACGCTTAACGAACCTTCCTTCTTTCTCTTCCTCTCGCTAGCATACTTCTTCAGCAAGGCATCCTTTTAACGAAGCTTCTCATCGTGATCAATGAACCAGCCGTCTTGAATAAACAGCAACTCCTCCTTTTCCTTTAACTGTCGAGTTAGGACTCGATTCTCATATTCAGACATATGGTACTTTTCTTTCCAAGCATCCCTCTCGGACTTCATCCTAGCCAGATTTCCTTGGTATTCTCCTATATTCGCGATAGGGATAACAACAAATGATGGTGCAACGGTGGGCAATAAAGGTTTCTCAAGTTTATAGGGCATCTTGAGAGCACAAGCCCTAGCACGGATCCACTGTAGGTAAGGCTCCAAAGAAACGGTACCTCTATGTCCTAACATATCTCTCCCTTTCCTATGGATGTGGCGCCAAGCTCCTTCGATCTCCCTCTTAGCTGCCTGATGATCTTGTCCTTCCTGTAGAAAGAAACCACTCACATGGATGTTGTTTGGTTTATCTCTCATCGGGTACCCGAACTGACGGCGCGCGAGAACAGGGTTATAGTTAATTCCACCTCTCGTACCGAGAAGAGGCACGTTAGGAAAAGCACCACAGCTATCGATGATCTTCACGTCGTAGTAAACTCGATTATACCAGTCAATGTCGAAATGAGTGAGAGCCATGATCTTTGGCGCCCAACGCGGTTCCTTCTCGAGTTCCCAGAAAACATCAGACCCAGGTAGATGCGAAACATACCACTGATACAACAACGGTGCACAACAAATAATCATCCCTCCTTGATAAGAGTTTCGAAGATGGATGGAGTAGTAGGTATCTCCTAGCAGCATAGGGACCAGATTTCCAATCAAGAAAATTCTGATGGCGTTGATATCCACAAACTTATCAACGTTAGGGAACAAGAATAGACCATAAGCGAGTAAAGCAAACACGTCTTCAAAGGCAACAAAATCTTTTATCTCAGCGAAATGACGAGCTTTCCTCAACAAGAACTGCGCAGACAAGCCTCGGATTCCCCCTTTTGTAGTCATGTTCTCCTCTATCTCTGATTTCTTCAAGTGGGTGATGGTCGCTATCTCGGGAGATTTGGGCTCCTCTTCTAATCCAGAAAAAGGAACACAGTCGGTGATCGGCAAACCAAGTATGTAGGAATACTCTTCTAAGGTGGGCATCAACTGGTAATCCGGAAAGGTGAAACATCGGTACAAGGGATCGTAGAATTGAACCAACGTATTAAGAATGCCTTCCTTCATCTTGCGCTTCATGAGAGGTATAATGGACCCATACTTTCTCTGAAAATCCGTCGGGTTCTCGATCTTCGAAATCAAACTCTTCAGTTCTTCAATCTCGGGCTCCTTAAAACTAAAGCTTCGAGTGTTTCTCCTTCCAAATTCCATAATAACCTGAGATGTCTTCAAAAATCATTCTGAAGTTCCTTGAAAAACAAGTCTTTTACAAAGATGTTGATGAATGCATGAATGAATGATAATGCAATAGTCACACACAAGTTCACAAACATGGGGTTCAAAGGTTCAACGTTCAGCATGGAGTCGAGGGTAAAGCCCACCCAAAGGTATGTACTAATGGTTCAATCACACCTGTAAGACAATGTTCTAAGAGTTCCCAGAGTCTACATTCCTCCTTCGGATATTACCAACGTCTTGATTACTCAATAATTAGAAAAATTCTCAAGAGAAACTCGTCCGAGCGTAGCATCGCGTAACAACTACTTCCGAATTACTCCGTTATAGTCTCCGCACTACACCTAAAAAGGCCAAGATGGGTTAGGGTTCTACGGTCCTCAACTTCTCGGGCTCCTAGGTCGAAAATAATAATGTCTTCCCGATTACTCGGTAAACAAATATTAAGTTCAAGAGGGCCTTCCATTGAGTGGGGGATCTCATGCCTCCTTTTTCGGGATTACTCCATCAAAGTTAACATGACTATACCGCCCGTCCTATTCCTTAAGTGTTACTTAATCCGGGTATAGGATTCGTCCTTGCAAAAAACCCAAAAAACCCCAATATAAACACATAATCAAACAAACAAATAATAATAAAACAGATAAAATAAACTAGGCTTAACCCACTTAGGGATGGACCAGCAAGAGGTCAATCTTTCCCCAGCAGAGTCGCCAATTCTGTAGCGATAAAAAATGTAGCGGGGTAAATCGGAGATCGAATTATTGATTAATTCGTCTCACAAAAGCAAGAGTCTCCACCGCGCTTTATTGTTTCCAAGGGAAAAGGGGAAAGAGCGAAATAAAACCCTAAATATGCAATGTAAATAATACTTTTTAAAAGTAGTAAAAAAATACAAGGCGTTTTTGAAAAAGAGATCTATGGTTCGGGGGTTGGTTATACAATGGGAAGGTATTAGCACCCAATGCATCTATAGTACTCTATAGGAACCTTTTGAAGTATCTGTTTTATTAAAATTGATCGTTTGATTAAAAATGAATCGTTTTGGCCGAAAAGGGGTACGGACGGGTTTTTGAAGATACGACGACCTAACGTCGAAGTTTTTGCTTAAAGGGTATAAGTTTTGAAAAGATTGAGTATTTGAGGAAAAATTATCCTAAGTTTTAATGAAAATGCGAATGTTCGCGCGATTAGACTTGAGGACATGAAGTCAACAAATTTATCGTTTTTTCCCTTGGATTTAAACGTAAATAGAATAAATAAGTAAATATGAAATAATTAAACAGAAAAAATTATGCGGATAATGATTAAATAACAACAGTTAAATAAATGACCAAATGGTGTAAATATGCATTTTTATGATTTTTGTTTAATATTAATGAAAAGAAAATGTTTTAATAGTTTTCATTTTTTACGCATTTTTAATATGGATAAAAAGTAATGAGAATTAATTAGAGAAAAACAAAAATATTTTTAAGTTTTTTAAGTTTCTATTTTTTATATATTTTTAGAGTTCTATATAAGGTATTATTTTTTAAAGAAAATATTAAATAATCAAAACTAAATGAATACCTAAAAGTTACTAACTTAAAACTAATTAATCAAAAAGGGAATATTTAAAATTATCAAATAGACCTAAATTTAATAAACAAAAGGTAAAATGATTAAAAGTTTTAATTAAATTTATTAATTGATTAAACTACTAATTAATTTAAACTAAGTTGGTAATGTTTCTAAAAGCTAAAAAAAGAGATAAATAGAAAAGTGTATTAAAAAGCTAGAAGAACAATTTAAATATGGGCCAAAGGTGTCTAAGAGGGCCTAATCAAAATTAAAACAGGGGGGGTGCACAAAGGGGACGTTGGGCTTTAGGCAGAAAGGCTGGTCCAAATAATGTTCATAATTTTGTTTCAAGGGTTAAGCGCATTTGGTAATTGGGATTAGGGTTTCTGGTTACAGAACGGCGCTCATCGTTGTCTTCTTCGCGTGACCCATCTCTTCGTCTCTTGCTTCGCTACTGCGTTCCAAGGCCCAAGCCACCGGCATCTCATCCTTCTCTTCCCTCCAGTCCGAGCATTAGGGCGACGGTCACGAATTCACGGTACAAATATTATCTTTCAATTCTTTATGTTTTGGTTACGGTTATGCATGCTCGTGATTTTGATTTTGTTTGTTTTACTATATTGATTTGAGGCATTTTGAAAAGAAAAGAGAATGGATACCTTGGGGACGGAGGAGAGGTTGAGGTGAGCTAGGAGGCTGGGCAAGGAAGGACGGTGGAGGCGCCGTGAGCTTGCTTCAGATTTACCGGTACTTCGTTCCTTTTGGCCCTTTTACTTTGCTTTTCCCTCGTCTTCTCTTGCTACTGCTACTTGCTTCTGAGGTTTTTGGTGCTTTGAATATTTTGAATGCTATGTTTAAAAAATGATTTTTGACTAGCTTGATGATATTCACGCTTTTCTCTTCTTCTTTCTGATTTCTGTGTATTTGATGCTTCCCGTTGCTTTTTGTTGGCCGGTGATGAGATAATCTGAGGCCTGATGGTATGCTTGTTATTGTGTGGACATTGGTTTTGGTTCTACTGGTTTTTACAGTAGGTTATGGTTTTGGAATGGTTTAGGCCATTTGTTTTTAGTCCATGGTCTTGACAGGTTTATGGTTCTGATATGGTTTGATTTTGGCTATTGATGGTTCTACTGGTTTTTACAGTAGGTTATGGTTTTTGAAATGGTTGAGGTTTTGAAAAAAAAAGGGTTATGGTGTTTTTTTGGTTTGACAGTAGGTTTTGAATGGTGTATGAAATGGTTATGGTTTATGGAAATTGGTTTATGCATATGGCTATGGTTTAGGCCAAGGTTGCTTTGTTTAGGCCATAAGGTTCGGTTTTGGCTGTGGTTTTAGGGATGGTACAGGTTTGGTATTGTTATGCAGGTTAATTGTTTTGGGTCGTGTGTTTATGTTATCATGGCTTAGGCTTTGAAAAATGGTTATGGTTTGGCCGGGCAACAGGTTTTGAAATGGTTAAGGATGGTACAGGTTTTATGTTACAGGTTATTTGTGAGGCTTTTGCTTTGGAATGGATTTGTGCAGGTTATGCTGGTTATCGTTTGAAACTTTGAGAAAAAATGTTTTTGTATTTTTCTTAACAGTTTGGTTTCTAGGCTTTAAAACAGGTTCTTGAACTCTCTCTTTTTTTTAAGGGGTTTGTGTTATGTTATATCAGTTTTTGTTCTTCCTCCTCTGAGGTTTACGCTACAGGTTGAATACTTTTATTATATTCCCTTGATGCCTCTGCACATTACTGCTTCATATGGTTTGTCTCTATTCCTATTTCATGCTTTCTCTTTTCTTACTACATTGCTGCTGTTCTGTTGGCTATCTATTTCCTGCCTAAACCAAAACCTGTAAAACCAAACTTCTTCTCTCTTCTCTCTCCTCAATACAAATTGACATAAAAATGTGATGTTATGTATTGGTTCTGAAAAAGCATTATGCTGGAAAATGATGTAAATGGAATATTACTTGCTTGCATATATGGTTTTGAACTGCACACTTTCTTTGACTACTGCATGGGAGCCTCATGTTTTTTGGCCTCTTCCATATTTCTTGGCATGTTTACGTTACATATGGCCTTGTGTTGAAAATGCATATGTTGTTTTGCTATGCATGCTGTGTTGATTTTGAAATATGTTGTTGGCTTTTGAAAATGAAATTGATTTTTGGTTTTTTAACTATGCAGTTTTGAAAACAAAAATGAATTTGTGCATCTTCTAACCTGTGCATTCTATTTTAAAAAATAAAAATTCATCCCTTTTTGTGAACCGGGAGAAATCCCGTGATTTGCAAAAAGGGTAAAAAACTGATTTCAGTCGTTTGCTTTTAATGATGAACACTAAAAAATAATTTTCTGCTTTTAATTATTTATTTATTTCTGACTTTTTCTTTTAATTGTTTTGCAGGTAAAATTAAATGAGCAGACAAAAGCATTGGATAGAAGACTAGAATTAGAATCTTAGAAAAAATAGTTTTATTTTACTTTAAACTTTTATGTAATTTGTTATTATAAATATTTTGTAAATAATACAATATTTAAATAACAATTGTAATAAAATAGAATAAAGTGAAATAAAATTCTATTCTTTCCCAGTCAATTCTTTTTCTTTCCAATTATTTATTTATCGTTTATAATTCTTTAAATTGTATAATAATTGAAAATCAATTTCAATCACTTAAATTCAGAATAATAAACGAATAAATAAACATCATTGATCAATTAATAATTTCAATTATTTAATTCGTTATTCATAATTTCTAAATTATAATAATTAAAAATAGAACTTCAATTATTTAGCTTGGAATGATAAATAATTAAATAATCATTATTGACCAATTAATGAACTTCTTTTCAAATATTTATTATATTATTCATAAATCTTTAAATTATGTAATAACTGAAAATAAATTCCAATTATTTAAATTTAAGATATTAAATAATAAATAAAAACTGTCTGAACGATTAATATGCCTCTTTTCGAATATTTATTTTATTATTTATAGATCTTTGAATTATATAATAACTGAGAATAAATTCCAATTATTTAAATTTAAGATGATAAATAATTAATAAAAATCATTTAAGTCTTGATCAGTTAATAAATTTAGCGTTCAAAAATAAACAGCTCTCGACTTGAAAAAGTTATGAATTTTTAAAAATCAAAAGATCAAAACGCTTGCAATGTAATGATGCAGATGGGAGATGGTATCTTAAGTCAAAATTTGGGGTACAACAATAGTCATCTACGATTACTAACCCATACTTCTTGCCACTGACTGAAGTAGTTTTTACTGGTCCAAATAAGTCAATTTGCATAAGTTCTAATGGTTTAGAGGTGGAAACAACATTTTTGGATTTGAAAGCAGGTTTTGCAAACTTACCTTTCTGACATGATTCACACAGAGCATCTGAATTTAACTTCAAGTTAGGAAGTCCTCTGACCAGATTGAGTTTGTTAATCTGAGATATTCTTCTCATACTAACATGTCCCAATCTTTTGTGCCAGATCCATTGCTCGTTGTTAACAGACAGAAGACATTTTACATTCTGACTTTTCAGTTCAGAAAGTTTGATTTTATAAATTTTGTTTTTCCTCTTTCCATTAAATAGGATAGTCCCATCTTTCTGACTAACAGCTTTGCATGAATTTGGATTGAAGATTATATCATAACCGTTATCACTTAATTGACTTATGGATAACAAGTTATGCATTAATCCATCAACTAATAAAACATTACTTATATAGGGAAGATTTCCATTACCTACTGTTCCAGAGCCAATGATCTTTCCTCTATGATTGCCTCCAAAGCCTACGTGGCCTCCAGGCTTAAGTTCAGGGCTTTGGAACATATGCCTTCTTCCCGTCATGTGTCGTGAGCAGCCAGAGTCCAGGTACCATGATTGGTGTCTTTGCTTTGCTACTAAAGATATCTCTTCTGTATCTAATTCATAGTCTGAACCAGAAGCTTCACTTTCTTTAGATACGTTTGTCACGAGAGCTATGTTTTCTCTTTCATCATCTGATTCTGAGTCAGCTTCAGATGTGTCAGAATCATCCCATGTAGCCATGAGACTTTTCTTCTTTTCCTTTCCAAACTTCTTTTTGGGCTTCTCCTTCTGAAGCTTTGGGAAATCACTTTTGTAGTGCCCTTTCTCGTTACATTCATAGCATATGATGTCTTTGTTGTTTGGTTTTCTGTATTCTGAAGAGCCTTCAGATCTTCTGTGTCCAGAGGAGGATTCTGACCTTCTGTATCTGGAGGAAGATTCATTCTGATTTTCTGATCTTCTGGGATTCCTGAACTTCCTTTGCCTCTGCTTCCGCAGTTGGTTCACCCTTCTGGAGAGGAGAGACAGTTCATCTTCTTCTGATGAGGATCCATCAGAGGTTTATTCTACAGCCTGCAAAACTTTAGAGTCAGATTTTCTGTTAGATTTTAAAGCTAATGGCTTACCTTGCTTTTGAGGTTCATCTGCTTCTAGCTCTATCTCGTGACTTCTGAGGGAGCTGATAAGTTCCTCCAGAGAGATTTTGTTGAGATACTTGGCTAGCTTAAGCGCTGTGACCATTGGCCTTCATTGTTTTGGCAAGCTTCTGATGATCTTCTTAACGTGATCAACAGTGGAATACCCTTTGTCAAGAACTTTTAGACAAGCAACAAGAATTTGGAATCTTGAAAACATAGTTTCTATTGATTCACTATCTTCCATCTTGAATGCCTCATACTTCTGAATGAGCTCAAGGGCTTTGGTTTCTTTGACTTGAGTGTTGCCTTCATGCGTCACTCTCAGAGAATCAAACATATTCTTGGCAGTTTCTTTGTTTAATATTTTCTCATATTCTGAATATGAGATGGCGCTGAAAAGACTTGTTCTGGCCTTGTGATGATTTCTGAACTCACGCTTTTGCTGATCAGACATCATTTTCCTGTCAATCTTCTGACCACGTCCATCCACTGGGTGCATGTATCCATCAGTCACCATGTCCCACAGATCAGCTTCATGGGCCAGAAAGAAACTCTCAATTCTGTCTTTCCAATAGTCAAAGTTCTCTCCATCAAAGACTGGAGGTTTGCCACTGAATCTGTCCCTTTTTTCATTGTTGTCATTGCTGATGTTTTGACTTGGTCCTGCCATTGTGTTTTTCTAACGCTGGATCTTGTACTGACACGGATAAGTGTTTAAGCTCAGAACCAGGCGCTCTGATGCCAATTGAAGATGTGAAAAACACAAGAAGGGGGGGGGGGGGGGGGGGGTTGAATTGAAAAACTTAAATCAAAAGGCTTAATAACACAGTATTTTTATCCTGGTTCATTTGATCTCAAACTACTCCAGTCCACCCGTCAAGGTGATTTCGCCTCTCTCCAACGAGGTCTTAATCCACTAATCTTCAAAGGATTACAACAGCTACTTTAACAACTGTTAAAGTATTCTTGAGTATAACCACAAACCGATTTATCTCAAGGAAATCTTTTACAAAAAATTGAACAAGAGTGTGTTGTTGTTTTCTAACAAAACAGTATATCACAACTGTGATAATTACACAAATTAAGCTTGGAATAAAATAAATTTACTAGAGCTTAAATAAGCGTGATTTGGAATTCTCTGCAAATGATGTGTGCGTACGTACGTGCTTCTTTCACAAGCAGACTTATTTATATAGGAAAGCAAGAGACGTTGTCCATAAAGCAAGTTTAATGATAGTAACACACTTTCCTTTTGAAGAAGATCTTGTCTGAAGAAAGCCGTTAGCATTTAATTCTGTCTTGAATAACCAGTAACGCTTCAGAGTCTTCTTTGCTTTAACTGCTGATAACACTTCAGAGTGTTGATGACTTGGTTAAGATGTCTTTGTTTAGAGTCAGAGTGTACTTGTTTAGGCGCAGATTCTGGTCATCAAACTTCAGCGTAAAGCCTGTTTTGCTTTCAGCGTGTAATGCTTTATTTCCTATCTTCTGATGTTGATCCAATCAGAACTTCTGCATATACAAGACATAATTTTAATTAATATATTTGTTATTTGTATATACCTTTGTATTTATTTATTCTGTGTATTTTGTTATCATCAAAACTCTAATCAAGGGTTGTAGAATCAAACTATGTTCTAACAGTGTGGACTCAGTCGGGGAAGACAGACCCAACTTGGGGAGGAAAGCCTCAGCTAGAGAGGATATACTCAGCTGGGGAAGACAGACTCAGCTTGGGGAAGATACATTCAGCTGGAGAGGACATACTCAGCTGGGGATAACAGGCTCAGTTGGGGAAGATAGACTATGCCAGGGGAATACAAACTCGGCTGAGGAGTTATGCTACTCGTTGTTTATTGGGGAAATAAAACCCTGTTGGGGAAATAAACCCCGTTGATGAATACTTGATGAACTGCTGACAAGGTTAGTTCTTTGAGGAAGAGATCCACAAGGCTTCTACTTGTAGGATCAACTTAGCTGGGGAGAGAGCTGCCAAGAGGTTGAGACTCTGGCTAGAGATTTAACCTGTGCAAAGAGACTTTATGGGTAACTTTGTTGAGGGAAAAGGTTTATTGTAACCATCCTTGTGGGGATAATGCTAATGAAATGACTCTGTGGGGATATTTCATATACATTAAAGAGATGTTTGTTGCTGCTTAGCAGGTCACATGTTCCAAATAGTTTTAATTATATTCATATGCATATGTTCGTTCAATTTTAGTCATTGGACAATTTTACATTCAAAACAAAAACAGAAAGTCTGCACTTCAAAGTATATTTGTATTGATATTTTGCCCATGAATAGGCGTTTTGTACAAAGAGACCGAGATCCTAGTAAGAGGAAATCGTCGAAAGGAAAACAAAATTGAAAACAAAAATAAATAGCCATGTGGAAATGATCTCATTGCACTCCAACTCTACTATTTCCCCAATGTCTTCGAATGCCCCTTACTGTTGACAGAAGTTGATTGGATTAATCTTGGACCGTTTGAACTCGGACCTTTGTGATAGAGTTGATTGTGGTGATTCCACGGGACATAGTCATACTCTTTCAATCCTTAACTTTTGCCTGGACCTCCCTTTTGGGTTTTCAGCCCACCAGGATACCCATTTTTGCCCAAGTCGCCCTTTCGGGTTTTCAACTTGTCGGGTGTATAATCTTTTGCATATATCCCTAATTTTTGCCCAAACCTTTTGGTTTTCCAGGATGCCCTTATTTTTACCTAGGTGTGTCAACCTAGAGGATCTCTTATGTGTAGTATTTTTTAACTATGTCCGCGTTTATAGGATGTGGGAAGTCTTCACCATCCATGGTAGTCAGCATCATGGCACCGCCAAAGAACACTCTCTTGACAACAAATGGCCCTTCGTAGGTGGGAGTCCATTTTCCTCTGGGATCTCCTTGTGGAAGAATGATGCGCTTTATCACCAAGTCACCAGGTTGATATACTCGAGGCTTGATCTTTTTGTTGAAAGCCTTGATCATCCATTTTTGGTACGTCTGACCATGACAAACAACAGCCAATCACTTTTTGTCGATCAATTTCAACTGATCCAATCTCGTCTGAATCCACTCGTCTTCGCCTAGGCCTGCTTCATTCATAATCCTTAGTGAGGGAATCTGAACTTCCACTGGTAAAACAGCTTCCATGACATAGAGTAAGGAAAGGGGAGTTTCCCGAGTTGATGTTCTAGATGAAGTACGGTAGCCATGTAAAGAAAACGGAAACATCTCATGCCAATCCTTATAGGTCACTACCATATTCTGCATAATCTTCTTAATGTTTTTGTTGGCCTCTTCGACATCGCCATTCATTTTAGGTCTATATGGAGAAGAATTGTGATGCTTGATCTTGAACTGAGTGCACAGCTCGGTAATCATAGCATTGTTGAGGTTAGTCCCATTGTCGGTGATGATCCTTTCGAGGATACCATAGAGGAAGATGAGGTTATATTTGATGAATTTGGCTACCACATTCTTGGTGACTGAGGCAAAAGAGGCGGCTTCGACCCATTTGGTGAAACAATCAATGGCGACCAGAATGAAGCAATGTCCATTAGAAGCGGTGGGCTTGATTTCTCCAATCATGTCAATGCCCCACATTGCAAATGGCCAAGGAGCGGTCATGACCTTCAAAAAGATAGGAGGCGCATGGACCTTGTCAGCATAGATTTGACATATGTGACAAGTCCTAGAGTGTTGATGGCAATCAGTCTCCATCGTTGACGAATAATAGCCAGCTCTCAGGATCTTCTTGGCCATGGTATGTCAACTTGAGTGAGTTCCAAAGAGACCATCGTGCATGTCTTCCATAATTTCCTCTACCTCCTTCTTGTCCACACATCAGAGTAGAGTAGAGTCATGGTTGCGCTTGTATAAGATTCTGTTACTTAGGAAGAATTTGGCTATAAATCTTCGTAAGAACTTTCTGTCATTGATGGATGCTCCTTATGGATACTCTTGTGCTTCGAGATATCTCATCACCTCATGGTACCATGGCTTTTCTTTATCAGTGTCAAGCTCACAGCAATGTGCATGTTTGGAAAATATTTCAATTGTAATCATAGGGGCTTCGTTGTCCCATATGACCTTAAACATTGAAGACATGGTTGCCATGGCGTCGGCCAATTGATTTTCTTCCCTAGGGAAGTGCTCAAAGGTGATCTCTTTGAAGTAAGGAATCAGAGATAGCACAAGCTCCTTGTAATGGATGAGATTAGGGTGTTTAGTGTCCCAATCTCCTTTTACTTGGCTAATCACTAGAGCAGAATCTCCAAACACGTTCAAATGCTTGATCCTTAAATCAATGGCAGCTTTCAGACCCAAGATGCACGCTTCGTACTCAGCCATATTGTTCGTGCAATCAAAGCATAATCTTGCAGTGAAAGGAGTGTGGAAACCTTCGGGGGAGATGATCACAACACCAATTCTATTACCCAAGGCGTTGGAAGCCCCGTCGAAGACCATAGTCCATCGGGATCCTTGTTCAGGTTCGTCATATGGTCCAGGTTTCGCACAGTCGGTTACTAGCATGATGTTCTCGTCCGGGAAGTCAAAATTCATAGACTGATAATCATTGACAGCTTGATGGGCCAAATGATCAGCTAGTACGCTTCCTTTGATGGCCTTTGGTGTTGTGTATTGAATGTCGTACTCAGTCAAGATCATTTTCCATCTTATTATCCTTCCGGAAAGAGCAGGTTTCTCAAATATGTACTTGATTGGGTCCATCTTAGAAATCAACAAAGTGGTATGAGTCAACATATACTGTCTTAGCCGGCGAGCAGCCCATGCCAGAGCGCAGCAAGTTTTCTCGAGCAATGAATATCTGGTTTCACAGTCGGTAAACCTTTTGCTCAGGTAATAAATAGCATGCTCTTTTCGGCCAGAAACGTCCTGTTGGCCCAAAACACACCCCATAGAGTTTTCTAGTACTATCAAGTACATGATCAAGGGTCTTCCTTCAAATTGAGGCATGAGAATAGGAGGTTCTTGTAGATATTCTTTGATTTTGTCGAAGGCAGCTTGACATTCATCATGCCATCTGACTATCTGATCTTTCTTCAAGATTTTGAAGATTGGCTCACAAGTAGCATTCAAATGAGATATGAAGCGGGCGATGTAATTGAGACGACCCAAGAATCCTCTAACTTCCTTTTTAGAGTGGAGGACTGGCATTTCTTGGATGGCCTTCACCTTGGCAGGATCAACTTCAATGCCTTTATTGCTAACAACAAAGCCTAAAAGCTTTCCCGATCGTACTCCAAATGTGCATTTGTTAGGATTTAACCTCAACTTGTACTTTTTCAGTCTTTCGAATAGCTTGTACAGGTGATCGAGATGTTCCTCTTCAGTTTGTGATTTGGCAATCATATCGTCCATATATACCTCTATTTCATGATGGATCATATCATGAAACAAAGCTACCATAGCCCTTTGATATGTTTCCCCTGCATTATTCAATCCGAACGGCATGATCTTGTAGCAAAAGGTGCCCTATTGCATAATGAAAGTAGTCTTTTCCATGTCTTCGGGATCCATCCTTAGCTGATTATAGCCAGAGAAACCATCCATGAAAGATAAGACTTTATGCTGAGCATTATTATTGACCAAGACGTCAATGTGTGGTAGAGGGAAGTCATCCTTGGGGCTTTCCCTATTCAGATCCCTATAGTCTATGCACATGCGAACTTTTCCGTCTTTCTTTGGCACTGGCACCATATTTGCAGCCCATTGGGGATAGAATGTCACAGTTAGGAACCCTGCATCAAATTGTTTCATCACTTCAGCTTTTATCTTCTTAGACATATCAGGCCTCATGCGACGAACCTTTTGTTTAACAAGAGGATAGTCTTCTTTTGTCGGCAGACGATGAACTGTGATGTCAGTATCCAACCCTGGCATATCTTCATAAGACCAAGCAAATACTTCCACATAGTCATGCAACATTTGAACCAACCTTCTCTTGATATTGTCTTCTAAGTTAGCGCCAATCTTAACCTCTCTCTTGTCTGTCTCAGTACCCAGATTGATGACTTCAACTGACTCTTCGTGCGGCTGAATAGCTTTTTCCTCTTGTAATAGAAGTATGGCTAGTTCTCCCGGTATTTCACAATCTTCCTCGCCTTCGTCTTCAGCTTGGTTAATTGGACATCTGAATTCATAGTCGGCAATAGTAGAGTCATTGGCAATAAGATACAGAGTGGATGAGGACCTGCAAGAGTGTGTGTGTGCATGTAATATACATGGCTATTTTGAAAAATGTATTTGAAAGAAAGACAATGAACACAAAGATTTGAATGCAAAAGAGTCCAATGATTTGTATTGAATCATCATATGGTTAGATTAACATAAACAAAACCCTTGACAAATGGACCATAGTGCCCCGGGCCAGGCACATGGCTTAAAAGTCATTGTTAAATATTACAGACAAAATGTTCTTGAATTGAAAGAAAAGCAATAACAAGTAGATTACTCCTCAATGAAGGAGATGGGCACGAAGTCCTTTTCATGCCAATTCTTCAGCTCCGTTGTAGTTGGATACACCCAATCTTCAAATCTAGCTTCTTCATCAGAATCACCCACAACGTTAATTTCATGGCTTCCAATGCGGAGAGGTGGCTTTCCTGCACGAGCACGCCTCACTTACTTCTGAGCCTTGACGGTGAAACCTAAACCAAACTTATCCATTTTGAATGGGATATCGAGGATTTGCCCCCAAGTATCACAGCTTCCTTCTTTAATTGTAGCACGAGCATCTTTGACTAAAACCATCTTCGATACGACCTTAACAGCTTTGAACTCATCAGAGGAACATTTGGTAGCAGCAACCATTGGTGGCACAACTTCAAAGGCTTGACACGAGGTCTCAATGAATTCTCCATCTATCTTTACGTATTTGAATGATTTGAGGTGGCTTACCATAAACTCTTCTTCACCACAGATGGTGACAATTCTTCCCTTGACATGATACTTAAGCTTTTGATAGAGAGTTGAAGTTACTGCCCCAGCTTTGTGGATCCAAGGACGACCAAACAAACAAGAATAGGAAGGACGGATATCCATGATATAAAAGGTGGAGTTGAAGATTTTGAAGCCCACCTTGATTGGACGATCTACTTCTCCATGAACAGTCCTTTTTTATCCACCGAAGGCCCTTACAATGATATCACTGGGTTTCAAGACTAAACCTTCACAGTCTAGATGGTCTAACACCCCCTTGGGTAGCACGTTTCGAGAAGAATCAGTGTCGACTAGAACATGTGCTAGGGTGGTCCCCTTGCACTCGACAGAAACATGTAGAGATTTATTGTGGTTCTTCCCAAGCGGTTTTAGGTCAGCATCTAAAAATCCCAAACCGTCATCAGTCGTCAAGCTCTCCAGGCATTTCTCAAACTGGTCTGTTATGGTCTCATGAGGGACATGAGCCTTTTTCAAGAATTTGATTAATGTCCGAGCACGGGCATCGGAACAGAGTAGCAATGACAACATAGAAATCTTAGAGGGGGTTTGTCCCAATTGTTCCACAATCTTGAAGTCGCTTCTTTTTATGATTTTCAAAATCTCGTCCATCTCACGAGTGCAGGGTTCTCCATCAGCAACATCCTTTATGGGTATTTCTGTTACGATAGGCTCAAAAACCTTCTCCTTCCCTCTTGTATCAGTACTTGGCTTAGCGGAAGTGATGCAGATGGGTGCCTTTGCAACAACTGGTGGTGAGATACTGGGTGAAAAGATTCTCCCAGTTCGAGTTACCTTACTTGAGCCAGTTATGTTACCAACATCATCAGCTTTTTCTTCTTCGATCCAAGCATCTTGTTTTATCCCATGATAAAAAACCTCAGCACCATAGTTCCATGGCACTTCCTTGGTTGAAGAATATGGAATTTGTTCGGGATTGGTAATTATTAAGGGAGCAATAATTGGTTCATTTGAAATCCTAATAGGACCTTTGGAGGTGATCCTAATAGGCTTGTTTGAGATGGTGATAATGGAGAGATCTTCACATTTGTTAGTCAAACTTTTGGCAGGCCGGGTCTTCTCAAGTAGGATCACGTGGCTATCCATCAGGCGTTGAATGCCTTCCATCATCCCTTCACATCCATCGAGTTGTTTGGCACATCAAACACAATCTTTTACACAGCCAGGGAAAATCCCGGATTTCAACAGGTTCTTTTTGATGATATTCAGCGGAGTAGTCAAGTCTTCAATAGAGGCAACAAAAATTGTATCTTCATCAACATTAACACCCTTGCCATGATTTGGCATAGGTGCGGTGATTACATTCGGAGTTGGAGGAGGATCAAATTCAATAGTCTTGTTATCGATCAAATCCTGAATTTTATTCTTCAAGGCCTAGAATTGGTCAGTCTCATGCCCGGGGCTACTTGAGTGGTAAGCACATTTAGTGTTCAGATTATACTTTGGTGAAGAGGTATCTGGGTTGGCAGGAGGATCACGCAATGTCACCAAATTAGCCTTTAGCATATGTTGTAGGGCTTGAGTTAGTGACATGCCTAACCTCGTAAATTGTCTTCTTGGAGTTTCAAACCATTGATGATTTGTAGATGGTCTTTGAGTAGGAGTTAGATTGGAGATTCGGACAATATTAACAGACGGATGATCATTCTTCTTGGTACGGGCCCTTGCCCCGTACACAACATTGATTTCCTTCTTTGCAGAAAAAGGTTTCTTTACAGGATTGGAAGTGAAGGCAGATGCGACAGAGATCTTCCTACTTTTGATGTCGCTTTCAACTCTTTCACCAGTTAAGATTAACTCGGTGAATCCGGAAGAAGAACAGCCAACCAACAAGTTAAAGAAAGGACCAGATAAAGTTCCCATAAACATGTCAATGTACTCCCTATCTGTCAAAGGAGGTTGAAACCTACTGGCCAAGTCTCTCCACTTTTGTGCATATTCTTTAAATCCTTCATTCTTCCCCATGGTCATATCTTGCAATGGAACTCTTGTCGGCGCCAAGTCGGTATTATACTGGTACTGATGGTAGAAGGAGGTAGCTAAGTCTTCCCAAGTATTGATGTGGGAACCATCTAACTGATAGAACCACTCAAGTTTTGTTCCGGCCAAGCTCTCTTGAAAAAAGTGAACCCAAAGCTTCTTATCAGTAGTGTGCTGCTGTATCTTGCGCACATAAGATTTCAGGTGAAGGTTAGGACAGAAAACTCCATCGTACTTTGCAAATACTGGTATTTTGAATTTGTGTGGAATGACAACCCCAGAGATCAAACCCAAATCTTCAAAATCTAAACCGGGGACAACTTGGATTTCAACAGCCTTCGATCTGTCTTCTAACTGCTTGTATTTGACATCGGCGGGTGGATGCTGCTCATTAAAATAATCATCATCAGATGCTTGATCATTAACACAGTCATCTTGGGTACTCTTAACCTCACCAATCTGATTCTCGTCTTCTTTAGATGAGTCTTCTACTACCGGCATCTGACGAACAGACTATTTGAACCTTCTACCCATGTTGAGCAGAGCTTTCTTCTTGGGATTCTTCTTAATTGCCAGCAATGCCATCATATCTTGCTGCCCCTTGGCTAGGGCCAGTAGAGTTTCTTGGAATTGAGAGTTTTGTGCCTGGAGATCCTTCACAATTTTATCTAGATCCATCTTGCTGAAATAAATAGCAGAAAGATAAGGAAACATGTTATGTGAAAACTTGTCATGTTATGATGTATGGAAGATGTATATGCAAATGATTTCAAGGATTTATGAAATTTAAATTCGTATAGACAAAAAGAATGAACAAACGTAAATTTCATTAATCAGTTCAAAATATTACAACATGCCTCTTGGGCTTATAAAATGACTTTCTAATATAAAAAGACTGAACGCATCCTCTTCGGAACAAGGTAGGCGTTCACACTTTTCTCTTCTTGTAGTTGCTTTGTAAGCTCCAAGACCCTCTTCTCGCTAGCATAGAATTGAGCTTCGAAAGTATCTCGTTCTTCCTTTAGATGAATCCAACCTTTTTGCAAGTCTTCAAGAGATGTAGGCATGTCGGGATGGAGGACAGTGTATGGGACATCTCCTTCAACCACAGGTTTCATGATAATTGGTAAGATGGAGGCATAAGGCATCACAAGTTTCTGAGCACGAGCTCGTACCCACCTAAGGTAAGGCTCGAAGGGAATGGAATTCTTGTGTCCCAGCGTCTTACTATCCACTTAGCTTACCATCTTCCAAGCTCGTATAAACCTCTGGTGGTAGCTTTGATCGTCGCTTTCATAGTCGAATACCACTCCTTGGATGAGCATATCATGCGGACCATCCCTTCGGGCGTAACCAAATTGTCGTAAGGCTAAGCAAGGGTTGTAGGTGATACCTCCCCTAATGCAAAGTAAAGGGACATTAGGAAATTCCCCATAACGGTCGACGATAGTAACATTTTCCAAGGATCGGGAACACCAATGAACATCTGAATGTCAGAGCGTCATCAGCCTATGGGACCACCTCAGACCTTGCTCGTTCTTCAACACGGATTGGGGAAGATGTGAAATAAACTATCTTGCCAAGATAGTAGTGAAACACATGAGGATCCCTCTCTTCCTCATAGTGCGAGAATGAAAAGAATGAAAGATATCTCCTAACAAAGTAGGCACCGGATTGCGAGACATGAAGATTTTGATAGTGTTTACATCTATGAGTGTGTCAGGATTTGGAAACAAAACCATCCCATAGATGAGAAGGGCCAAGATTTCCTCAAAAGCTTGTAAGTCCAAAGATTTCCAACAATCTTGAGCTTTTTCGAACAAGAACTTGGCTACGAAACCTTTGACACCACTCCTTGTTTCCCAATTATCCTTGATATCAGATTGTTGCAAGTGTAGTGCTTGGGCAATCTCTTCAAGTTTTGGATCTCTTTCTGTACCGTTGAAGGGTAGTTGATTGAGAATGGGAATCCTCAAGAGTTGTGAAAATTCTTCTAGAGTAGGCACAAGCTGGTAATTGTGAAAAGTGAAGCAATGGTGTAGAGGATCAAAGAATTGGAAGAGCACCTTCATCATATCTTCATCAGTGTTGGAGGTAACCAAGTTTAGGAGGCAACCATGTCTTTCGGTGAATGGAGAATTCTCAGGAACCCTTGATGCTAACTCTTTGAGTTGAGGAGGAATCCTTACGAGATTGACTTGGATAGTATTTATGCGGAGGGAAGCCATGTCCTACAAAACAGAACAAAGATAAATTCCAATAATCCTTGAAATAGTTAGTGAGAATGAGTATGATGTTATGATGTTTATGATGTTATGTACAAGTAAGCATATACAAACAAAGCAAACAAGTCCTTAGGTTTAGGCTTGCATGGAGTCTTATAAGTAAGTACCCACTTGAAGTTTAGTTGGCTCAAACCTATCCTAGAAAAAGTAATCGGGTTCTAAGGGATCTCAATATCACTGATCTGTCTTCTCGGGCATTGTTTCAGTGCAAGCCTCTTTCATAGCGACCGAAATATCCCGAAAAGTCAAACCTCAATGAGTGTAGTATCGAGTATCCACCAACTTCCGACTACACCAAAGTCGGTTATCTCACTACGTCCTAATGGCCAAGTTGGTCAAGTAAAGGTTCTAAAGTCAGTTAGTGCTTCATGACACCACACAGCGGCCCCGTATTCTCCTTGACTACTCAAGGGCTACCGGTACCCACAAATATGTCATACTAACATAGCTATTTCTTAGACCATGTTGGTATACACCGCACAGTTTCCACAATGTATTGATACTTACCTATAAGGTATCCCAAATCCGGGTAGAGGATTAGAACAAGCCCAAACAAGGAACCAAAATGTAAAGCAAAAAAATCAAACAATGAAAGTAAGTAAAGGTGATCTAACCCTAAGGTAACCCCACTTTTAAGATACTCCCCAGCAGAGTCGCCAGTTCTGTGATACGGTGGAATAACTGACTTGGTGTTTTGTGTTTTATCGCAAATGTTGTGGTTAGCAAGAGGTGCCACCGAATTTTCTTTTATCCAAAAGGAAAGGCTGAAAAGAACAGAAAAGACCTTTGAGATTGTTTCTTGAGTTCAGGGAGTAGATTATGAAAAGGGAAGGTGTTAGCACCCTTTTCATCCATAGTTATCTATGGGCTCTTAGTTACTTGCTAGATCACTTGGTTTTGTTTGAAAATATGCTTTGTGTGGTTTTTGAAAGTATTTTGAAAAGGCGTCATTGTTTAGGAAAACTTTGTAATAGTTCTCGTTCGTAAGAACGTATACAAAGTGTTAAGCTTTTGAAAATATTTCATGTTTGGAAAAGGTTTTGAAAGTGTTGGTGTTTGTTTTGAAAATAAGTAAGATGGTTTGATTTGAAAATGAGCAAGCAACTTGGAACAATCTACCTACTCAAAATTCTTAGTTCATTTCTTAATTTCCTTTGATATTGCTATCTTATCATTAATTTGGTAAGAAGCCTTATCTTTGGATGTAAAAGGGATGGGCGTGGGTCATCGTATAGTAATGATGGCAAGGTTGTGAAATATCTTAGCATTTCTCTTTGAGGGACTAAGATCATTTTAAAAGGCAACATTGATAGCGTCATCGAGGGAATATGATCTTGTATTTTTTATTGCTTTTTGTTAAGACATCTCACATGCATAACATGGCCATTTTTGTAAGGAAACAAAGTGGAATTACCCTAAGGGTGCAAGTGTGAAAGTGTATTGGATTTACATGTATTGTTTATCTTGAATTAGGGTTTGCTAATTGTTGGTTTTAGTCTTTCCATACAAACCCTAATTACTAGCATTTATATAAAGCGATAAATTGCGGAAAGTAAAATTACTACGCTATTACATTATTAGGGGAGGGGTGTACAATTTTTACAAATGGGGATTTTGCAAGAGAATTAAACCTAATTATCTATTACAACCATATTGAATAATATACAAGAATTGAATAAATAATAATGTACTAATGCAAATGAAAAAGAAATAATTTTGTTTGGTTTTTTATGAAAGGGTTTGATCAAGTCCTAATTTAGAAAATGATTAATTAAAAAAAACAAAACAACTTAAACCTAAATTAATTAAGAAAGAAATTAGGTTAAAAGGTATTTTTAGGGTTTTTTTATGAAAAGGTTTTAAATTAATAAAAATAAAATGAAAATTAATTAATTAAAAAAAACCTAAGTTCTAAATTAATTTTAAATAAAAATAAAATAAAATAATAATTAAGCCTAAGTCTAAGTATTAATTATTTAAAAAAAACAAATTAATTATTAAGGAAAATGTTTTTTAGTCTTTTTGTTTTATAAAGAAATAAAAATGTAAATGAACATTTTTTAAATATGAAAATAAATAAATAAAATATTTTTGGATTTTTTATTAATAAAAATAATAATAATGATAATAATAGTAATAATAAAAAAATAATATAAAAAAATAATATAAAATATGAAAGAAAATAAATAAAAGTGAAAAATAAAATAAAAATGATTTGGGCCACGTGTGTGAATGTGAAAGCAGACGTGAGAAATAAGCAAAAAAAAAAACAGAAGCCCAACATTGAGGCCCATGCGCCTGTTTCAAACAAAAAATGGAAGAAAATTGTGAAAAAGAGCAAAAGGGTACCACTGGGGCTCGAACCCAAGTCCCAAAGGTTAACAGGCGCGCGCTTTACCACTGGGGTGGCTATAGATTCGTTCATTAATACAAAACCATAAATATATATTTGAAAACAAGTCAGGAGGCCAACTTCATCTTCTTCCTCGCGCCAACAAATTTTGAAAACTGTAACTTTATCAATTCTCAACCATTTCCAAAAGTGTAAACATGAAACTTGTGCATTTTTCCACCAGGAATCCAACCATGTAACTAACTTAAGCTAACACTCAAAGATAAGGATGAATTTATGTTAGTACAAAAATGAACCATAATTTTTCAGAAAATTTAAATCCAAAATTCTCAATACACAGTCAATATAAATGAAAACCATGGACATGGTTAGCTGTAGAGAAATGATACCTACATTTCTACTTCAGAATGTATGTACAAAAGATGCTTGTATCAAGATATCACAGTTGAGAAAGACTTAGCTTGAAGTAAGAATCGTGTATGGAGTTTTAGCAACCTTTGAGATGTCCTAATGATCTGTTTAGCTGGCCTGGACCTCCTTGAGTGTATTCCAACTCCTACTTTGCTTTGAGGATGGCTGAAACTCCCAACTAAAGTCAAGTTGCAAACTTTAGTTTTGAAAATGGTGGATGGTGATGGAGGGGTTACAGTCAGGAAACAGGGGTCTGAATCACTTTGATATGATGTATGTAAGGTGTTTTGATGAGTAGTTTTCAAAACGCACGAGTGAAAATGGAGATGGTGAGTTTTTGCTCAAAATTGTCAAGTTTGGGCAGTTCTGTGCAGCAAGGGTGTTTGGGAGAGTTTCAGGATGTTTCAAATCATGCCTTTGCTTGCAATAGACTTGTGTATATGTATGGAAAGGTTTGAGATCAAATATACTCAAGACTTCTGAGTTCTAGCCTTTTGGCTCTATAACTTGCTTTTGAAGAAAAGTCAAAAGACAAATCTCCAAGTATTGTACAAGCATGTTCTGAGTTTAAAGAGGCCTTAGACACATTGATTTTGGTTTATAGGGGTTGTGTGTGCAGAAAGAACAAGTTATAAGCTCAAGACAAGTAAAGTTTGTGATTAAAGAAACTTTTCAAGAATGGAATGGTAACTTTGTGCAATAAATGGAAATGCGACTTGGATAATGGCTCAAATGCTTTGACAATGGCTCTATCAGTTGTGTAAGAATTTAATTATGGAGTGAAAAACAAATTTAGGCCTGCAAAGCAAATATTATGCAGCCTAAAATGGATTTGGTTCATGTGTTCATCAAGAAATGGCTTGTAATTCAAGTTTGAAAACCCTAACTTCTTGCCCTTGATTCTCCTTGCTCAAGTATGATCTCAATGAGTTCTTAGACATTTTGGAAAGCTTTTAAAATCCTCTAAAACCTATATTTTGGTCATTTTTGGAAAATTAATCTTGGAACTATGTGAAAAATTTCCATGAAGTTAGGTCAAAATCCTGCCTAAACTAGGGCAAAATTTCACTAAGTTTCCAAGTTTCATGAACATGTCTTCACAAAATCATAACTTGAAATACATGCATTTCTATGAGAAGTTGTGTTCTAAAATGTTTTATATATCATTGATATCTACAACTTTAATGTTGGAAGTTTCCTTTGAATCATCTTGCATCATGGTGAAAAATTGGCTCAAAGTTGTGGAAAAATATGAGTTTTCAAACACTTAGAAAAATTTCTGTTTAGAAATTTTGACTTTTCAAAATGAAATCTTGACTTTTTGATTTCTTGATGAACAAGTTTCATATTTTAACATTTCTTGATGAATTGTGATCTTTGACACTTGATTTTGACCAAAAAATCAAAGTTTGACTTTTTAGTGTGCATGTGACTTTTCATTAGTTGACTGAAAATCAACTATCAATCAATTGATCTTGAGAAATGTTTTCAGCCTTTCCATTAGGTCAAAATTAAGCATTTGAATCCATGAGATCATAACTTAAACTAATCAATCATTTTCTAGGTCAAAAATCAGAAATTGCACCTTCTCAATCAAAACCCTAATTTTGACCATTTTGACCTTTTGATGATCTGATGAAATTTCTTGAGGAATTGTGATCCAAACTTGATCAAGTGAAATATATGAGTTCATAATGTTGATATGGACCAAAAATTATGAAGTTTGACTGTAAATTAACCACATTTGACTTTTTCCCCAATACAGTTGATTTTAGGTCAACTGATGAATTGACTGAGCAAAAATGTGATCCAAGACTTGAAAATTGACATGAGCAATATTGAGGGTCCAAAATGATCCATGAAATTCATATTAGGCATTAAAAGTCCATTTGTCCTTGTGCAAACTCAAACCCTAATTTTCAGTCATCAGTGCTAGAGGAGGTGTCTTGAGCTGATCAACCCTTGTGCGGTCTTGAACCAAAGGAGATCTTGTGAGATTACTTGAGAAATGAGAGGGAAAATTTTGGGGTAAAAAAATTGGTAACAATCCTTTTGATTGATACCTAAGAAAACTTACCACTACAATTTAGTAAAATCAAACCTAAGGTGCTTTGCTCACAAGGTGTTTGACAAATTGACTAATACACAAATTATTCATTGTGCTTATCCTAATCTCATTCAACTCATTGGAAGTAATTAATAATCATTGAGGGTGTATAAGTGATTGATCAATTGAGTAAAATTTATTGATTCTTATTTTGTCATTATATCCCATACGGTTACGCATATCCGATCTTTTCAATAGAGGATCGTTTAGACAATTGGAGATTCCAGGAAGCTTTCGCATATTTTTCTGAAAACAATTTTAAAAAATGCAAATTATTTTAAACGATATATTCAACCCCCCTTCTAGATTTATCACATCAACTAACAAGTGTTATCAGAGCACCGGTTCATCTGGTGCTTCACATATTAATTTGTAGAATATGGAGAACGATCCAAAAGGGGCTTATACGAGAGCTCCTATTTTCACCAGTGAAAATTATAACTATGGGAAAGATTTTATGTGTGTGCATATTAAATCTATTAATAGAAAGATATGGAAAGTTATCGAGGATGGTCCTATGCAAATAACCATGACCAATGAGGATAACATTACCATACCAAAATCGGAAGCACTATGGGATGAGGAAGACAAGAAAAAGTATAACTATGATTGGAAAGGTAGAAATATGCTTATTTCTTCTTTAGGTGTTGATGAATATTTTAGAGTATCACATTGTGCGACTGCTAAAGCAATGTAGGATGCTCTACAAATTTCCCATGAAGGGACAAATGATGTTAAACTTGCTAGAATCAATACATTAACTCAAGAGTTTGATCTCTTTCACATGAAGCATGGTGAAACCATTGCTGATATGCAAAAGAGATTTTCTCATATAATCAATCGCTTACACACTCTTGGTCATGTTACTCCCAATGTTGTTGCTACTAACAAAATTTTAAGATGTCTTAATAGGTAATGATAGCCTAAAGTTACAGCAATCAAGGAAGCAAACAATCTAACTACACTCGACATAACAACACTATTTGGAAAGCTTCAAGAGCATGAGTAAGAGCTCATCAATCTCAATAAGCATGAGAAAAAGGAAAAGAAGGAAAAACCAAAAGACATTGAAAAGAAGTCTGTCGCATTAAAGGCTTCAAGCTCAAATTCCTCCACCAATAACTCTTGTGTGAATGATTCTAATGATGAAGATGAAAGCTCAAGTGAAGACATAGGGTTGTTTGTGAGAAAATATCACAGATTTCTCCAAAAGAATGAAGTCCAACACTCGGACAAGAATCTCATCAATTATAGAAACCAATCAAAACCTTCAAGACAAGATGAAGGTAAGAAATATAAATCAAAAGGATCATGTTTCAACTGCGGAAAACCCGACCACTACAAATCGGAATGCTCGTTACTCAAGAAAGACAAAGGAAAAGATAAATTTCAAAAGAGACCTAACAAAGCTAGAAGAGCATACATTTCTTGGGATAGCGATAGTTAAGCCTCAAGAAAAAATGACTCTAGTGACAGAGAAGAAACGACCAACCTTTTCCTCATGGCTCATCAAAATAAGAAAAGCAATGTAAGTCACTCTAAATATAATAAAATTAATAAAATGTCTCACATAAAATTGAGAAGAGCTTTTGATACTCTACAAAATGAGGCTAAGGAAGCTTTTAAACGATTTGCCTCAAATAAGAAAAAATTTCATACCTTGAGCATAAAATGTCCAAATACCAAAAATAATTGGAAGCTCTCAAGGCATCCATGGTAGAGAAAATCAAAACTAATAGTAAAGATGATAAGCTTTCTTGGCATGATTGGGCTGGATGTGAAACTTGCTACATTTGGAAAAAAGAAGTAAAAACTCTTAAAGCCAAACATGACAAGGCTTTACAACCCAAAATTACTTTTAGCATTGATAGATAAAATTTCAAAAGTAGTATGATAAATCCATATAAAAAATACACTTATGAAATATGATATCCTTCAACCAAAAGTAACTTGCCCAAAACTCTAACATGTTTATATTGTTGCAAAAGGGGACACACCATTAGAAAATTTCGATTTAGGAGATTTTTGGTTCCTCAAGGAATTTTCAAATGTTTGCCAAAATGCAACTCAAGTATCATTCACACACAAGGACCCAATAAAAATTGGGTACCTACTTCCCTTGTTTAAACTTGTAGGTGGAATGTCTTGAGACTACGGAGAAAAGATGGTTTCTCGATAGTGGGTGCTCAAGATATATGACGGGCGACATCTCCCTATTTTTTGACTTTGTGGCGAAAAAGAAAGGATTTGTTACATATGGCGACAATAACAAGGGAGAAATACTCGGTAAAGGTAGTATAGATAATCCCTATTCTACTACTATATCAGATGTCCTATTAGTTGATGGTCTTAAACACAATCTTATTAGCATTAGTCAATTATGCGACAAAGGATATAATGTATCATTTTCAAAAGACGGTTGCATAATTGAACACAATGATAAGAAAGATGATGTATTCAAAGGCTTGAGGGTAAACAATGTATACATGCTTGACTTGAATAATGTATCTCTAACCAGAACTAAATGTCTAGTCACTTTAAATGAAGATTCATGGTTGTGGCATAGACGTCTAGCTCACTTGAATTTTGATTTGTTAAATAAAGTTGTCTTGGGGATGTTCCACTGATGTAAATTTATTTTGGACACCCAGGTCACTACAGAATTCTACCACAGTCGAGCTTCTAAATTGCATTCTGTTGTCGAACACTATGATTATGGGTAACCCGAACCTACAAATGATGTTTTTCCAATAGAAGTGACGTACTCTTTCAGTAGTAATGTGTGCTATAGCGTCAGCTTCTACCCATTTTGTGAAGTAGTCGAAGACCACGATGAGGAATTTTAAATGCTCGGGTGTTGTGGAGAATGGTCCCAATATGTCTGCCCTCTATTGGAAAATGGACATGGGGAGAAGATGGAGTGCAGTAACTCGGCTGGAGAGTGTATAAGTGGTGATTATACCTGGAATTTATCACACTTGCACACGAACTTGACATAATCTTGTAAGATTCGAGGACAATAGTACCCTATGCAGAGTATCTTCCCGGATAGGGCTTTCCCTCTGATGTGGCTTCTGCACGCCCCTTCGTGGAATTCTTTCATCACTAAAGTAATCTCTGCTTTTGTCACACATCTTTGCATGGGAACGGGCCTCCTTATTTTGTATAGTTTGTCAGATACTATCAGATAGCGAGTGGATACCTTTTTTATGCGTCTGGCTTCACTGGCATCTTCGGGTAGGATCCTCCCTATGTTAGGTTTATATTATCGGGGCCATCCACCTGATGATATGCTCGATTGACACGGCCTTTTCTTGCTCAATGCTCATCCTTTCTAAGATCTCATGTATCATTTTTTATTCAGTCCTGGTCCCTTGGTACTGATGAGTCGGGCTAATACATTGGCTCATACATTCTCTTCCTTGGGGATGTAATTAATCTCAATTTCTGTGAAGGTTTTTGTCATCCCCTGTGCTATCTGGAGGTATTTCAAAAATGTTGAGTCCACGTCCGGTACTCCCTTTTTATCTACCCTCCAATCAATTGTGAATCGGTGTTTGCAGCTTGATTGGTGATTCCCACCTCCTTAGCTAATTTCATTCATGCTATGAGGCCTTCGTATTCCGCCTGATTATTGATAGCCTGAAATTTGAATCTTAAGGAGTATTCTAGTACGAAGTTACAGGGTCCTTCAAGGACGACCTCGACTCTGCTTCTTTTAAGGTTGGATGAACCGTCAACATGAAGAGTCCACTTGTTCGTATTTTCTTTGAGTATTGAGTCACTTAGTTCCACCATGAAATCGGTTAGCGTCTGTGATTTGATGTTGTTTCTCGAATTGAATTTGATATTGTTGTAACCCAAAATTTACTCTCTCATTTTCTCAAAATTTCTCCTCACAAGATTTTTCAATGGCTCAAGATTGCACAAAGATTGGTCAGCTCAAGACACTTCCTCAATACTGATGACTCAAATTAGGGTTTGAGTTAGCATAAGTAAAATGGACTTTTAATGCCTCATATTACTTTCATGGATCATTTTGGACCTTCAAGAATGCTCATGTCAAATTTAAAGTCTTGCAGTTCAAGTTTGCTCAGTCAATTGATCTGATGACCTAAAATCAACTGTATTGGATAAAAGGTCAACCGTGATCAACTTACAGTCAAACTTCATGATATTTGATCCATATAAATATTTTGAACTCATATGAACCATTTGGTCAAGTTTTGATTACAATTCCTCATGAAATTTGATCAGATCACTAAAGGGGCAAAATGGTCAAAAATTGGGGTTTTGACTAAGGAGGATTGATCTTTGACTTTAAACCAAATACATGACTTATTGGTTTCAAACATGATGTCAATGATTAAAATTCATCAAATTGACCTAATTTCATGGTTCAAAACACTTCTCAAGATCAATTGATTGATAATTGAAATTTGGTCAACTGATGAAAAAGTCAATTGTACATTGAAAAGTCAAGCTTTGCGTTTTTGATCAAAATCAAGTTTCAAAAATCATATTTCATCAAGACATATCAAAATATGAATATTTTTCATCAAGAAATCAAAAAGTCAAAATTCACTTTGAAAAGTCAAAATTTCTAAGACTTAAATTTATTTCGAAGTGTTGGAAAATTTATCTTTTTTCATAACTTTGTGCCAAATTTTTACCATGATGTTAAATGATTCAAATAAAACTTCCAACATGAAAGTTGTAGATCTTGAGGAAATATATAACTTTTATTCACAAATAAAATTCTATAAATGCTTGTATTTTAAGTTATAAATTCATGAAGACATGTACATGAAAGAAAAACACTTAGTGAAATTTTGACCTAGTTTAGGCAGATTTTTGACCTAACTTCTTGGCCAAGTTTCACATAGTTCCAATTTGATTCTTCAAAAATGTCCAACATAAAGGTTGTATAGGATGTTACAAGCTTTCCAAAATGTTCAAGAACTCATTTAGATCATGTTTGAGCTAAGAGAATCGAAGAGATGAAGTTAGGGTTTCATTCTTGAATTACAAGGCAATTTTGTGATGAACAAGATTTCAAATCTTAAGCCTATGCTGCACAATCTTGTTTTTGCAGGCTTCTAACTTGTAAATCACTCCATAATTAATTGTTTAGACAATTGATTAAGGTATGTTTCAAGTGATTAATTCATTAATTCATTCTTGTAAAGCAAGCTTTTCAGAATGTCAACCCTTCTTGAGCCTCTCAATGGCTCATTCTGCACACACTCAACCTAGAAAATCAGAAGAAGCATGTTTAAAGTGATTCAACCACTCTATATAGCTTGTATCACACATTGGGATTTTGGTTTTCCACTTTGCTTCAAAAACAAGCAAAAATGCCATAACATGTGATCTTGGCAATCTGACCATCTCAAGTCTCCAAGTCTTTTCCTATATATCAAGAAACTTTTATGAAACTTAGGACACGATTTGGCTATCTAGAAAACTCACTCAAACTCTCATTTGCACACAAAACTCCATTTTTGTACAGAAACTGACCTTACACTCCCATCTCTTAAACTACTCGTGTGTTTCTTCTCCAAATCATTCCAAAAGCTTCCTAACATCAAACACAACTCATCCCAATACCTGTTACAGTTCTGTAACTCCATTTCCACCATTTTCCAAATTTAAAAATAGAGCATTTCACTTGGACTTCTATAGCACGATTCAGCCATCCACAATTAAATCTAAGCATTGCATTCGCTTCCTAAAGGCTCAAGGAAGCTAACCTGATCATCGTAACACCTTAAAAGCTACTCATACTCAAAACACGGAGTTCAGTTTTGAGGTAAGTTTTCTGATTTTCAAACTCCTCACATAGGTATTGTTAGGCTTGTATTTTCAAAGATAAAATGTAGATATCATTGCCCTGAAACTGCCCATGTCCATAGTTTTCATTTATATTGCCTGAGCTTAGAGAATTTTGAGTTTGAAATTTCTGGAAAAGTTTGGGTCAGATTAGGTACAGCAACATTCTTGCTCATATTTGATTTATAGTTTAAGTGATTTACATTTCTGGAATCGTGAGAAAAAATGGAAAAACTTTCATGTTTACAATTTTAATTTTCATTGAGAAATGAGTAAGTTACAGGTAGTCTGGCTGGCGTGAGATTGAAGATGAAGTGCAGGCCTAGGAATGGGTTTGCAATATATATTTATGTTTTTGTTTATAATACCGGATGTATAGTCACCCCAATGGTAACGCAACGCGCGTATATTGTTGAGGGCGTGGGTTCGAGCCCCAGCGCTGCCATTTTGCCTTTTTTCTAACTGTTCTTTTCTTTTTGTTTCAAACAATAGCGCGTCTGGGCCTCTTTTGATGGGCCTTTCCATTTTACTTCACAATACCCCATGTTTTCTCAATAACAGCGCAACCCATTTATTCATTTTTATTTTCTGTTTCCGGATTACAAAAATACATTGGGCTAGACCAAAATCTGTTTTACCTCAAAAAACACCCCAAATTCAAATTTCACCCCCTGACTTTAACTTTTATATTTTATTTTATTTTCTTTTTATCTTTTCTTTTATTATTATTATTATTATTATTAATAAAATTCAAAAAAATATTTTATTTATTTATTTATATATCTAACATACTTATATTTTTATTTTATTTCCTTTTTTAAACTAAAAAAAGACAAAAATATTTTTCTTAAACAAATTTAATTATTTTCTTAAATAAATTAGTAATTAGACTTAGGTTTAATTATTTTATTTTAATTTAAAATTAACTTAGAACTTAGGTTTTCTTTTAATTAATTAATTTTTATACTAGTTTAATTTAATTAAAACTTTTTTAGAAATAAAGCCCTACAAAACTTGTTTTCTTTAATAAATTAATTTATTTTATTAACTTAATTTTATTTTTCTTATTTTATTTAATTATTTTATTTTATTATTTTTATTTTAATTTAATTAGGTCAAAACTATCTTTCTTAACAAAAATCCAAATAAAAATCCATTTCTTATCCATTCATACTTGTACATCATATTTATTTTATTTCTTGTACATTTATTCAAATTCAATATGGTTGTAATAGATAATTAGGATTTAATTTTTTGCAATCCCCATTTGTAAATTTGTATACCCCATTCCCTAATGATGTAATAGCATAGGATATTTACTTTCCACAATTTTCCGCTTTCAAATATAAATGCTAGTAAATTAGGGTTTGTATGGAAAGATAAAATCAATACTAGAACACCCTAATTCAAGACAAAACAATGCATGAAATAAAAACACTTTGCACACTTGCACCTCTAGGGTTAACCTCACCTTGTTGCCTTGAGAAAATGGTCATGTTATGCATGTGAGACACCTTAGCAAAAACAATAAAAAATCCAAGATCATAGTCCATCGATGACGCTATGAATGTTGTCTTAAAAATGATCTTAGTCCACTAGGAAAATGCTAAGGTGTCTCATAACATTGCATTTTATGACTATACAATGACCCACGCCCATCCCTTTACATCCAAAGATAAGGCTTCTTACTAATTAATGGTAAGATAGCAATGTCAAAGAAAGAGAGAAATGAACAAAAGAATTTTGAGTAGGTTGAACGTTCTTAGTTGCTTGCTCATAATCCATTTTCAAAAAACAAACATCTTTTCAAACACACCAAACACTTTCAAAACATGAAATATTTTCAAAAAATCCAACACTTTGTATGCATTCTTATAGAGACGAGAATCATTAAAAATTTTGCCTAAACAAAGGCGCTTTTTAAAAGTACTTTCAAAACCCACCACAAACACATTTCAAACAAAGAAATTTCAAAAATGAGATAGCAAGCAACTAAGAGCCTGTAGATAACTACGGATGAAAAGGTTTTTAACACCTTCCCTTTTCATAACCTACCCCCCGAACTCAAGAAAATATCTCAAAGGTCTTTCCTGTTATTTTCACCCTTTCCTTATTGGATAAAAGAAAATTTAGTGGCGAATCTTGCTATCCGCAACAATTGCGATAAAACACAAAACATCCAAGTCAGTTCTCCCACCGTATTACAGAACTGGCGACTCTGCTGGGGAATTTAAAAGTGGGGTTACCTTAAAGCTAGACGACATTTAAATTGCTTTCATTGTTTGATTTGTTTACTTTACATTTATGGGTTCTTGTTTGGGTTTGTACTGATCCTCTACCTGGATTAAGGAACATTATTAGGTAAGTAGCAATAGATTGTTGAAATTGTACGGTGTAGACCGGTATAGTTGAAGCAATGGCTATGTTAGTGTGACGCATTTAATGGTACTGGTATCCCTTGTGTTGAATCGAGGAGAATACGGTGCCGTTGAGCGGTGTCATGAAACACTAACTGACCATAGAAACCTTAATTGAACAACTTGGCCATTAGGAAGTAGTGAGATAGTTTACTTTGTTACAAAGCTGAAGATTGGTTGGTACTCGATACTATGCTAATTGAGATCGGACTTTTGGGATATTTTGGCCGCAAGAAAAGATTGATTATGCTAAAATAATGCCAAATGAAGAAAGATCAATGATATTAAGATTCCCTAGAACCCGGTTACTTTGTAGGACAGGTTGGACCAACTAAACTTTAAGAGGGTACTTACCTATGAAACCCATGCAAGCCTAAACCTAATGTCTTTGTCTGATTTGTTTGTGATTATTATTCATGTCATCATAAACATCATAACATCATAAGCATTCTCACTAACCATTTCAAGGATTTAGGAATTTATCTTTGTTCTGTTTTGTAGGTCATGACTTCCACTTGTAGGAATATCATCTGAATCAACTTCGTGAAAGTGCATCCTCAACTTCAAGAGTTAGCATCAAGAGTGCATGGAGATTCTCCCTTCACCGAGAAATATGGTCGACTTCTCAACTTGGCTACCTCAAACTTCCAAGAAGAAATTATGTGTGTACTTTTCCAATTCTTTGATCCTATGCATCATTGCTTCACCTTTCCCAACTACCAATTGGTGCCTACATTAGAAGGATTCTCTCAATCATTAGGAGTTCCCGTACTTGATCAAATACCATTCACCGATATAGAAGATACTCTAAAGCCCGAAGTTATTGCCAAAGCCTTGCATTTGAAGAGATCTGACATTGTGGCAAATTGGGAGACAAGAAGTGGAGTTAAGGGTTTCTTAGCCAAATTTATGTTGGAGATGGCTCGTTTATTCTGGGAAGATATGGATTTTCAAGATTTTGGGGATGTCTTGGCCCTTCTAATCTATGGTTTAGTTCTATTTCCCAATTTGGACCAACTCATAGATGAGAATTCCATCAAGGTTTTTCTCTCTCATAATCCCGTACCTACTTTGCTTAGAGACATTCTACATTGTTTCCACACTCACACCATGAAGAAAAGGGGTACTCTTTTGTATTGCATTCCATTATTGTCTAGGTGGTTTATTTCGCACTTGCCTCGATCAACGTTGAAGAATGAGCAAGGATTGACATGGTCTCAAAGGATTATGTCACTCTCGCACTCGGATATCCATTGGTGTTCTCGATTTTTGGAGGATATTACCATCATTGACCTTTGTGGGGAATTCCCTAATATCCCACTCTTAATCATTAGGGAAGGTATCACCTATAACCCATCTCTTGCATTACGGCAGTTTGGGTATGCACGAAGAGATGGTCCCTATAATACGCTCATTCAAGGTTTGGTATTCGATTATGAGGGTGACGACCAAGGCTATCGTCAAAGGTTCATACGAGCTTGGAGAATGGTAAACAAAGTGTATAGTAAGACATTGGGACATAAAAATTCCATCTCCCTTGAGCCTTACCTTAAGTGGGTACGAACTCGTGCTCAAAGTCTCGCGATGCCTTACCCTGCCATCCTACCTATCATCATGGAGCCTATTGTCGAGGGGGATGTTCCTTACACTATTCTCCATCCTGACATGCCAACTACTCTCGAGAAGTTGCAAGGATTCTGGATTCAACTCAAAGGGGAGCAAGACATCTTCGAAACTCGGTTCTACGCAAGCGAGAAGAAGGTTTTGGAGCTTACAAGACAACTTCATGAAGAACGAAGTTTGAACGCCTACATTGCACCAAAGAGGATGCGCTCATGGGAAGCCTGGTTCTTTTTGTTGTTTATGGATGATGATCTGGTACAACTACATGCAAAATTTTGTTTCATGGATGGTCAGGAGGTACATCATTATGTCTCCTGTCAAATCTGTTGTAGGGATTCCCGTGGTTGTTCTGTTGTAAGAAGAGGTGTTCAATTGCTGTTGGATAAAGGTACTATCAGAGTCACAGAAAACAAAGATGATTATAATGAAGTTAATATGATTGAAGCTACTCTGTTGAGGCCATTTCTCATGATGAATATATTGATGCTGATGAATTCTTTTGCTCTGATAAAGGTATGTTTTCTGATAATGATTCTGTGATTCCTAAATATGTTGAAGAGGTAGGAGTGAATGTCATTATACCACATTTTGATATTCCCGATCTTGTAGAGATTGCATATTGCAGTAGACCTGTTGTAGCTCTTGTAGTTATTTGTTTTCCTGGTGTTGTCCCCTACCAGTCAGATAGAGTTATACCTTAAATACAATGAAAATATCCTGGAAGACGGTGTGGAAATTTCAATCTAACCTTTGACCCATGTTGAGAATATAGTTGAGGCCAGTCGAGTGATCCGTAGTGGTCGTGTCTTTACTCCTATCTTTCAAGGAAGTGTAGATCCTGGAAAAGAGATTCTTGATACTTATGATGAGCCTAAGAAAGTGGTAGGAGTATCCAGTGGTGCTGCCCTAGAGAAGGATGTCGAAGATCCATTTAAGATCATTAAGATGAGTGATTATAATATTATGGACCAATTGTTGCAAACTCCATCTAAGATCTCCACTCTGGCTTTGTTGATGAACTCCTCTGCTCATCGAGAATCTCTTATGAGAGTGTTGGATCAGGATTTTGTTGAAAGAGACGTATCTCTTGATCAGTTTAACTGTGTTGTGGGAAATATTACGTCTTGTAACAATATGAGCTTTTGTGATAAGGAATTACCCAATGAAGGACGAAACCATAATTTGGATCTGCATATATCTATGAATTGTAAGAATGACTCCCTGCCCAATATGCTGATAGACAATGGATATGCTTTGAATGTTATACCGAGGAGCACTCTCATAAAGCTTAAGTACCAAGGAAGTCTTATGCGTCCAAGTGGCATTATAGTAAAAGTTCTGATGGTTCGAGAAAATCTGTCATTGGAGAGGTGGACTTACCCATTCATATAGGTTTGCACATGTTTCAAATTACTTTTTAGGTTATGGATATTGTCCTAGCTTACAACTGCTTATTGGGACGACCTTGGATCCATGAAGCAGAAGCTGTTACATCAACTTTGCATCAGAAGCTGAAATTTGTCCATAAAGGGAAGGTAGTTATTGTGAACGGTGAGCAAGCTCTGTTGATATCTCATTTGTCTTCCTTAAGCATTATAGACATTGATAAAGACACTGTTGGGACCCAGTTCCAAGCTTTGCCAATTGATAATATAAGGAAGAATGAAGATTCCATCACCTCATTTAAAGATGCGCAACAGGTAGTACAGAAAAGCCCTACCAATGTACGAGGACAGGTTATTGATCTACTTATGAACAAGAACAGGATGGGTTTGGGTTTCTCCTTGAAGAATGAATTTATGAAGCCAAAGTCTGCCTTCAGCAAATATCAAGACATATTTCATAGTGCAGGATATCTCCATCCAACTACTCTAGAGGCCAACACTATCCTTGAGGATGGGCCATAAATAGAGATGCCAAACTTTGTGACGCATGAAGTCGGGATCCAGAATTGGGTCACTGTTGATGTTCCTAATTGCATGCATATTTTAAAGTAATTTGTTCTTTCTTATCTTTTCAAAAAAAAATCCTTTTACTCTGCCCAAGGTGAAAGCGATATTGTATGGGTGCGTCTTTTGTTTTGGATTTTCAAATCATTAATAAAAGTTGTTTTTGATTTCCAATCGCGTTTTTGTTTTCTGTTTTTTTTTTAAATTGGTAATTAGAAAAAACCTTTCAAAATAAATAATAACTGTAAATGAATATGCATAATCACTTCTTACATTTGTCAGTTTCTAAAAATCAATCATAATCATATGTGTAGATTAATTAAAAACTCGTTGAATACAATGACCATGTGCCCTCTCCCAACTTTGAATATCTTGTGTATGTAGCTGAAGAAGAAGAGTTTGATGAAATTCCATAATAGGTTTCTAAGTTTCTTGAGCGTGAGGAGAATACCATTCAGCCATACAAAGAGCCGTTGGAAACTATTAACTTGGGTTCAAAAGAAGATTTGAAAGAAGTCAAGATTGGGGCATTACTTCATCCCAATATAAAAAGAAGTTTGATTTAGTTATTAAAGGAATATGTGGATATCTTTGCTTGGTCTTATCAAGATATGCCTGGGTTGGACACTAATATTGTGGAGCATCATTTGCCGTTGAATCCAGAATGTCCTCCTATCAAGCAGAAGTTAAGAACTCGTCCTGATATGGCAGTAAAGATTAAAGAGGAGGTCTTGAAACAGATTGATACCGATTTTATTATGATGTCAGTATATCCTTAATGTATTACCAATATTGTTCTAGTACCTAAGAAAGACGAAAAAGTCCGCATGTGTGTTGATTATAGAGATTTGAATAAAGCAAGTCCAAAAGTCGATTTTTCATTGCCACATATTGATATGTTGGCCGATAGTACAGCAAAATTTAAAGTGTTCTCGTTCATGGGCGGATTATCTAGGTACAACCAAATTAAGATGGCTCTTGAGGACATGGAAAAAATAAAGTTTATCACACCCTAGGGAACATTCAGTTACAGAGTGATGCCCTTCGGGTTGAAGAACGCTGGTGTAATGTACCAGAGGGATATGAGAACCCTATTCCATGATCTGATGAATAAGGAAATCGAGGTATATGTTGATGATATGATCGCCAAATCTCATATTGAGGAAGTGCATTTGGAAGACTTGTTGAAGTTTTTTCAGCGTTTGAGGAAGTATTGTCTCTGCTTGAATCCGAATAAGTGTACTTTTGGTGTTCCTTCTGGAAAGTTACTAGGTTTAATTATCAGCCAAAAAGGAATCGAAGTTGATCCTGATAAATTTAGGGCAATTCAAGAAATTCCTGCAACAAGAACTGAAAATAATTCAGAGGATTCCTTGGGCATCTGAATTATATCTCCAGGTTTATTTCCCATATGAGTGCAACATGTGAACCAATCTTCAAGCTTCTGAAGAAATATCAAGGTTGCATATGGACGGATGAATACCAAAGGGCATTTGAAAGTATTAAAGAGTATTTTCTTGAACCTCTTATCCTACTCCCTCCTGTTGAAGGAAGACCATTGATTATGTATCTGACTGTGTTGGATAATTTTATGGGTTGTATTTTGGGACAACATTTTGAAATAAGAAGAAAAGAATATGCCATTTATCATCTGAGCAAGGAGTATACTGACTGTTGTAACGCGGTGGGAGAATTGACTTGGGTGTTTTGGGTTTGATCGCAATTGTTACGGATAGAAAGAGTTGCCTCCGACTTTTCTTTTATCCAAAAGGAAAGGTTGAAAAGAATAGGAAAGACCTTTCGAGATTATTTTCTTGAGTTCGAGGGGTAGGTTATGAAAAGGGAAGGTGTTAGCACCCTTTTCATCCGTAGTTAACTACGGGCTCTTAGTTGCTTGCTAGATCACTTGCTTTTGTTTGAGAATGTGCTTATGGTGTGGATATTGGAAGTATTTTGAAAACGTCTTTGTAATGGTTCTCTTTTATATAAGAACGCGTACAAAGTTTTGTATGGAAATTAGTTCAAAGGGGTGTTTGTGGAATGTGTTTTTGAAAGTGATTTTGAAAAGGTGCCTTTGTAATGGTTCTCGTTTCTATAAGAACGCGTACAAAGTGTTTGTCTTTTGAAAATGTTTCAAACTGGGAGTGTTTGTGTATAAAATGTTTTTTGTTGTGAGCAAGCGAGCAACTAGGAGTAACCTACCTACTCAAAAGGTCTTAAACGTTATTTTCCTCCTCCTTTAGATGTTTCTATGTTACCATTGATTTGGTAAGAAGCCCCATCGTTGGATGTGAAGGGACGGGCGTGGGACATTTGTATAGTCATAATACCAATATTGTGAGATGTCTTAGCATTTCTCTTGAGGGACTAAGATCATTTGTAAGGCAACATTCGAAGCGTCATCGAGGGACTATGATCTTGTATTTTGATTCTTTTTGCTAAGACGTCTCACATGCATAACATGACCATTTTTAGACAACAAGTGGAGTTAACCCTAAGGGTTCATGTGTGAATAGTGTGTTTGATTTGCATGCATTTTGTCTTTGATCTTTGGGTTGTCTACTTGTTCTTTTTATCTTTCCATACATCCTAGTTACTAGCATTTATGCAAAAGCAATAAAAATGCAAGAAATAAAACCTACAATATTACAACCATATTGAATTGCAATGGAAATATAAAGGCAAAAATAAAATAAATGCAACAAAAATGGATCCTTCGATTTGGGTTGAAACACCCTTCGATTCTGCATTTTTTGGCTTCCTTCGATTTAGATTCTGAAGTGAGTGGAGTCATTCCCTTCGATTTTCCTTTTTGTCTCCTTCAACTGAGGGTTGGGATCAAGATAGTCACGCCTTTCGCCAGGGCCTGGAAGTTAGTATAGTTCTGCCTTTCGCTTGAGGCTTAGAGATAGCAAGTTTTTTGCCTTTGTTTGGGGCCTGGAGACAGCAAAGTTCTGGCCTTCGTTTGAGGCCCAGAAGCAGTAACACTCATGCTTTGCCACAGATTCCTTGCTGACTCTTTGTAAGCATATTGGGACCTCAGATTGTGATTCGAAAAGCTTGTGCAGCTAGCTAATCGAAGGGTATAACTGTTGTACCCCAAAATTTGCTCTCTCATTTATCTAGAATTTTCTCACAAGATCTCATTGGGCTCAAAATTACACTAGGGTTAGATCAGCTCAAGACACCTCCTTATGCACTAATGACCAAAATTAGGGTTTGAGTTGGCACAAGGATTTTTTAACTATCAATGCTTCATATGACTTTCATAGACCATTATGGACCCTCAAGATTACTCATGTCAAGTTTCAAGCCTTGGATCACATTTTTGCTCAGTCAATTGAGTAGTTGACCTAAAAACCAGTTGTATCGGGGAAAAAGTCAACCATGGCCAATTTACAGTCAAAATTCATAATTTTTGATCCACATCAACATTTTAAACCATCATTTGATCAAGTTTTGACCACAAATCCTCAAGAAATTTGATCAGATCTCCAAAAGGGCAAAATGGTCAAAATTAGGGTTTTGACTGGGAAAGGGAAATTTCTGATTTTTTTACCTAGAAAATGGTCAATTGGTTTAAAGAATGATCTTAAGAGTCCAATTGCATAATTTTAACCTAATGACATGATTCAAAACATTTCAAATACATTGGATTGACAGATGAATTTTGCAGTCAACTGATCAAAAGTCAACTGTATAATGAAAAGTCAAACTTTGACTTTTTGGTCAAATTTAAGCACCAAAGATCACAATTCATCAAAACATCAAAACATGAAAGCTGTATATCTCCATGAAATATACAACTTTTCTTCACATAAATTCCCCTAAAAGTGCTTGGATCTCAAGTTATAATTTTATGAGTACATGCTCATGAACTAAAAAAGACTTGGTGAAATTTTGCCCTAGTTAGGCAGATTTTTGACTTAACTTCATGACAATTTTTCACATAGTTCCAAGGGGAATCTTCAAAAGAAATTCAAATATAAGTTATATAGCACATCTCAAGCTTTCCAAAATGTCCAATAACTCCTTGAGATCATTCTTGAGTAGGGAGAATCGAAGAGATGAAGTTGGTGTTTTGTCACTTGAATTGTAGGTCATTTTCATGATGAACACAAATACAAATCAATGTTAGGCTGCATAATCTTTGTTTTGCAGGCCTCAAACTTGTTTGTCACTCCATAATTAATGGATTACACAAACTTTTGAGCTATAATCCAAGTGATTTAAGCTTTATCCAATTCACATTGCCATTTTGGGAAGAAAGTTAACAATACCATTCTTGAAAAGCAAGCTTTATGCATAAAGTCCACTCTTGAGCCTCTAACTTGTTCCCTCTGATCACACTTTATCTACAAAGTCAGAAGCAAGTGTGTTTAAAGCATAACCACTCTATCTTAGCAAGTACACAAGGCATTGAAACTTGTTTTCTCAAAAAATCACATGTTTAGCTAAAGGATGCTAATTCAAATTCTGATCAATAACAAGTCTCTAAACTTGTTGCTTATAAATAGAAGCACTATTCGTGAGCTAGGACACGAGCTTGAAGTCCCTGAAACTCACTCAAACTCCCTCTAATCATAAATTGTTTCAAAACACTATTGTTGTGCAAGTTCTGACTTTACATACCAAACTCCAAATCCCCTCGTGCTTTCTTTGGCCTTTCACTTCCAAAAGCTTCTAAACATCAAATACAAACCATCCAAAGTACATTTGCTCAACTGTAACACCTCCATCATCAAGTTCCATTTTCAAAAACAGGGGTCTGCAACTTGACTTCTCCAGAGCTCCTCAGCCACTTTCAGCCCAAGCCAACCATTGCATTAGCTTCCTAGAGGTCCAAGGAAGCTAACCTGATCATCAGAACTGCCTGAAACAAGCTCAAATCCATTTCACGATTTCCAGTTTTGAGGTATTTTTCTTGAACTTCTATCTCATTATTTAGGCATTGTTAGGCTTGCATTTGTGAAGATAAAATGTAGACCCCATTGCCACGAAGTTGTACATATCCATAGTTTGCATTTACATGGCCTGAGCTTAGAGAATTTTAGAGTTGAATTTTCTGAAATTTTTAGGGTTCAAATTAGGGCCAGATAAATTCTCATTTATATTTGACTTTTAGCTTTAGTTATTTACATGGTTAGATTAGTGAGGGAGAATGCAACAACTTTCATTTTGTCATCTTCCATTTTTGTTGAGAAATGAAGAAGTTACAGGTACATCGGCTAGAGGTTGAAGATGAAGTCATTAGGACTTGATTTGCCTTACATATTTATTGTTTTGTTTATATAAACGGATGTATAGCCACTCCAGTGGTAAAGCGCGCGCATGTTCACCCCATGATCCTGGGTTCAAGCCCCAGCGTGACCATTTTTACATTTTTACATATTTTTTGACATTTTTCTGATTTGTTTGCAGGCGCTGGGCCCTTTAGGCCTGACTTTCTTTTTTTGTTTTTGCTGACTAACTCCCTGCCTACTTCATGCACCCCCTGGCCCATTTGTATTTATTTATTTATTTATTGCATTTTTCTTTTTAAATATATATTCTAAAATACTAAAAAATCATAAAAATACAAAAAATGATATATTTTATATTTTGATTTATTTTATTTTATTTTTCTATAAACAAAAAAATATTTTATTTACTATACTTTATTTATTTTATTAACTAAATCTTATAGACTTAATTAATATTATATTATTTATTTTCCTTCATATCATTTAAAAACATGTTATTTAAATACCAAAAAAAAGACTAAAAATATTTTTAATGCTATAAATATTTTCAAGATAAAAAATGCCAAAAAAAATACTTTCCTTAAATTATTTTCTTTTGATTGATTAATAGAATTAGTTTTTTTTCTTTTAAAATCTTGTTCTTAATAAATTCAAATTTAATTAACTATCTTTTTTATTTAAATTAGGTTAAGACAAAAATCTTTTTTATAAAAGAAAACAAACAAAATTCATTTTCTTTACATTTTGCGTCCTTGTACATTTATTCATTTTTTATACTTGTATATTATATTCATTTCATTCCTTGTATATTTATGCAATTCAATATGGTTGTAATAGATAAATAGATTTATTTTCTTACAAATCCCCATTTGTAATTTGTACACCCCTCCCCTAAATGATTTATAGCGTAGTAATTTTAATTCCTGCAATTTATCGATTTATATAACAAATGCTAGTAATTAGGGTTTTGTATGGAAAGATTAAACCAACCAAATAGCAAACACTAATTCAAGACAAAATCAAGCATGAAAACAAATACACTTGCACGCAAGCACCCCCTAGGGTTATCCAATTTGGTTGCCTTATACAAAATGGCCATATTACGCATGTAAGGTATCTTGGCAAAAACAAGCAAATACAAGATCATAGTCCCTCGATGACGCTATCTAAGTTGCCTTACAAATGATATTAGTCCCTCAAAGAATGCTAAGATACCTTGTAACATTGCTAATCATGGTTATACGATGACCCACGTCCGTCCCGTTTACATCTAATGATAGGGTTGCTTACCAAATCAATGGTAAGACAACAATGTCAAAGGAAGAGAAAATGAACAAGAAAGACATTTGAGTAGGTAGATTGCTCCTAATTACTTGCTCAATTTCAAAACAAACATACTTGCTATTTTCAAAACAAACACCTACACATTTCAAAACATCTTACAAAACTTGAAAACATTTTCAAAAGATCAACATCTTTGTATACATTTTTACGAACGAGAATCATTACAAAGATTGCCTAAACAATGGCCTCTTTACAAAATACTCTCAAAAACCACACAAAGCACAATTTTAAACAAAAGCAAGTGATCTAGCAAGTAACTAAGAGCCCATGGAAAACCATGGATGAAAAGGGTGCTAATACCTTCCCTTTTCATAATCTACCCCCCGAACTCAAGAAATAATCTCAAAGGTCTTTTTTGTTCTTTTTTACCTTTCCTTTTGGATAAAAGAAAAGTAGGTGGCGACTCTTGCTAACCGTAATATTTACGATCAAACGCAAAACCCTCAAGTCAGTTCTCCCACCGTATCACAGAACTGGCGACTCTGCTGGGGAAAATTCTAAAAGTGGGGTTACCTTAGGGATAGATCACATTTATTTGCTTACATTGTTTGACTTGTATGCCTTACTTTATGGTTCTTTGTTTGGGTTTAAATCCTCTACCCAGATTTGGGATACATTATAGGTAAGTAGCAATACATTGTGGAAAATGTGTGGGGTATACCGACATGGTCTAAGCAATATCTATGTTAGTGCGACATATTTGTGGGTACCGGTAGCCTTTGAGTTAATCAAAGATAATAGGGGGCCGCTGAGTGATGTCATGAAGCACTAATGAACTTTTAGAACCTTTACTTGACCAACTTGGCCTTTAGGATGTAGTGAGATGACCGGCTTTTGTGAAGTCCGAAGTTGGTAGATACTCGATACTACACTAATTTAGGTTTGGTTTCTTGGGATATATTTGGTCGCCATTAAAGAGGCTTGTGCAGAAACAATGACCAAGGAAACAAACCAGTGATATTGAGCTCCTTAGAACCCGGTTACTATTACTAGGACAGGTTTAAGCCAACTAAACTTCAAGAGGGTACTTACCTATAAAACTCCATGCAAGCCTGAACCTAAGGATTTGTTTGTTTTATTTGTATATGCATACTTGTACATAACATCATGAACATCATGAACATCATATACATCCACTAACCATTTCGAGGATTTTTGGATTCATCTTTGTTCTTGTTTTGTAGGATATGGATTCACTTCGCAAGAAAACTATTCTAGTCAATCTTGTAAGGATCCCTCCACAACTTAAGGAGCTAGCTTCAAAGATTCCTGAAAACTCTCCATTTACCGAGAGACATGGTCGCCTACTCAACTTGGTCACCTCCAACACAGATGAGGATATGATGAAGGTTCTCTTTCAGTTCTTTGATCCTTTACACCATTGCTTCACATTTCCTGATTATCAACTTGTGCCAACTTTGGAAGAATTCTCACAACTCTTGAGGATTCCCATTCTCAATCAACTACCTTTCAATGGTACAGAAAGAGACCCAAAGTCAGAAGAGATTTCTCAAGCTCTACACTTGCACTCATCTGATGTCATAACTCATTGGGAAACAAGGAGTGGTGTCAAAGTTTTCCTAGCAAAGTTCCTGTTTGAGAAAGCCCGGACTTGTTGGAATTCCTTGGACTTGCAAGCCTTTGAGGAAATTGTGGCTCTCCTCATCTATGGGATGGTTTTATTTCCAAATCCTGACCAACTCATAGATGTCAACGCCGTCAAAATCTTCATATCCCGCAACCCGGTGCCCACATTGCTAGGAGATATCCTACACTCTTTTCACACTCGCACAATGAGGAAAAGAGGTGTTCTTATGTGTTGCACTCCTCTCTTGGCAAGATGGTTTATTTCACATCTTCCCCAATATGTATTAAAAAATGAGCAAGGTTCAAGGTGGTCACAAAGGTTGATGATGCTCAAACATTCAAACATTCATTGGTGTTCCCGATCCAAAGAGAATGTTATCATTATCGACCATTGTTGAGAATTCCCTAATGTCCCTGTACTTGGCATTAGGGGAGGTATCACCTACAACCCATGTTTAGCCTTAAGACATTTTGGTTACGCCCGAAGGGATGACCCGCACGAGATGCTGATTCAAGGTTTGGTATTTGACTACGACAACGACGATCAAGGTATTCACCAGAGATTTATCCGAGCTTGGAGGATGTTGAATAAGGTGGATAGCAAGACTTTGGGGCATAAAAATTCCATCCCTCTTGATCCTTACCTCAAATGGGTACGAACTCGTGCTCAGAGCCTTATGATTCCTTACCCCTCCATTCTCCCGGTAATCATTGAGCCTGTCATGGAGGGAGATGTTCCATACACTATCCTACATCCTTATATGTCCACCTCTCTTGAAGACCTACAAAGAGATTGGATACAACTCAAGGGATAGCGAGATACTTTCGAAGCCCAATTCTACGCAAGCGAGAAGATGGTTTTGGAACTCACTAGGCTACTTCATGAGGAGCAGACTCTGAATGCCTACATTGCACCAAAGAGGATGCGTACTACCTTTCTATCTTAGAGTTTCTTGTATTTGTCTTGCCCAAGAAGGCATTGATGTACTCGAGCTTTAATCTATTAATATAACGTGTGTTTCCTTTTTGTCTAAAACAAATTTGAATCTTAAAATCCTTGAAAACATTTGCATATGCATTTATCATTCATCATAACATAAGCAGGTCTTTTGCAACGAGTCTCCTCATCTCTCTACTATTTATTTCAGTAAGATGGATCTCGAGCAAACAGTGAAGGACCCCCAAGCTCAGAATACACAGTTTCAACAGTTGCTTTTGACCCTAGCCAAAGGACAAGAAGAGTTGAAGACTTTGCTGGATGAGGAGAAGAAAAAGAAAACAAAGAAGGTAACCAGAGTCCTAAACATGGGAAGAAGATTTCATGGGCAGACAAGAAGGACCTTAGACTTTGCAATGACATCCAGTGAAAGAGACAATCAAGATGGGAAGGGCAAGGAAATTGTTGTCCAGTCAGAATTAGAAGAGGAAGAGGAAGAAGAAGACTACTATGAAGAACAATATCCTCCAGCTGATGACAAGTATAAAGATCTCGAAGAGCGGTTGAGTGCGATGGAAATCCAAAAAGTGTCTGGCTTGGACTTTGAGGAATTGGGTTTAGTGTCGGAGATTGTCATTCCTTCCAAATTCAAAGCACCTGTGTTCGCCAGGTATGGCGGAGTCTCGTGCCCTAAAATGCATCTCCGGTCCTATGTAAGGAAAATCCAGCCCCATACCAATGACAAAGACTTATGGGTACACTTCTTCCAAGACAGCCTGTCTGGAACTCAACTTGACTGGTTTTACCAACTAGGAAGAGCCAACATTCATAACTGGGAAGATCTTGATGTAGCCTTCTACAAACAATACCAATACAATGCTGATCTTGCGCCTACCCGTACTCAACTCCAGAGTATGGCCATGGTGTCCAATGAAGGTTTCAAGGACTATGCGCAAAAATGGAGAGACTTGGCTGGAAGAGTTCAACCCCTCTATCTGAGAGAGAATTGGTAGACATGTTCTTGGGCACCTTGTCTGGTCTCTTCTTCAATCATTTAATCAGAAGTTTATCTGCAGGTTTTACTGAACTGATATTAACCGGAGAAAGGGTAGAAGTCGGTATAAAGAATGGAAAGATCCAAAAAGATACATCCTCCTTTGCTGCCATAAGGAAGCCTTTCAACGGAAAGAAAGAAGTGGTTGTCGTTTATCCTCAGAGAAATCAAGATAGGGCCGAACGCCGACCAATGGTGGGGGTTGTGATGATCCCTAAACCTGCGCCTGATCAACAAAGAAACAACCAACCAAGGATGGAAAGACCTGTCAGACAATTCACCAGAATTAACATGACCCCATCTCAAGTATTGCCACATCTACTAAGATCCAATTTGGTGACCTTGAAAGAAGATCCGAAAAAACCCAACACAACATCTCCTCACTATCATCCCAATGCCCGTTACGAATATCACTCTGAAAGTCCCGGCCATGACACTAATAATTGTTGGGCTCTAAAGAACAAAATACAAGACCTCATTGAAGCAAAGGAGATTGAATTTGATGCGCCTGAAAAGCCAAACGTCATTTCTTCCCCTATGCCCAAACATGGCCATAATACCAATGCCATTGAAGAAGAAATGTTTGTTACTTCAGTTGATGAACTTATGACCCCACTTCTGACTATTAAAGTGAAGTTGTTGAATGCCGATGTGTTCCCGGGATATGATGAAGTTTTCCATTTCTGTTTGTCCTCACCAACCAGCTGTCCTTTGTTGAAAGCATGCGTTCAGTGCCTAATAGATAACAAAAAAATTTTGTTTGAAAAGACTTTTGTTCCACTTGTTCCTTTTGAAGATATTTCTATCATTACCATTTTCGCCAATTCTTCCAGGGTCTCCACCAAAAGACCCGTTATAATTACATTAGTTCCGAAAGCAACTCCTTTAATAATCACAATGCCTGGACCAGTCCCATATTCGTCAGACAAAACCATACCATGGAATTATAGAGGGGTTGTCTACTACCACAGTATCAAGCATGATTGGCCAGCCGCCGAAGATTCGAGTTTTGAGAAAGTCAACTCTGAGATCAGTAATATTGCAGGAACTAGTAAGATTACCCGAAGCGGAAGGATATTCTCTCCAGAAATTTCTCCCCCAAAAGCAGTCTCTGGACCCGTAATCATTCCTATTTTTGCTCCCCCAAAAGCTGTTCTCGGTCCTACAATCATCTCAGCCAATACTCCAACTAACAAAGTTGTTACAACCCCTGTTATCATTCCTACTGACACTCCTGCTGCCGAGTTAACCAAGACTCGAGGTAAAAGTATTCTGATTGAGCCTGTCTGGGTGAAGGCTCGGTCATTGGCTATCCATGAGACCTCCCGGAAAGAGATGGAGGAAATTTTGAAGATCATAAAAAGAAGCGACTACGATGTAGTTGAACAACTGGGGCAAACTCACTCTAAAATTTCCATGCTGGCATTACTACTATGTTCCGAAGCGCATGCAAAATCCTTGGTAAAATTCCTGAAAACTGCCTATGTACCCCAAGAGACATTTGTCGATCAGTTTTAAGACTGCGTAGCCAGCTTAACTGTAGATAATGGTCTAGGTTTTTCTGATGCTGATTTAATGCCAAGGGGAAGGAAGCATAATGAGGCATTGCATGTCTCCGTTGAATGTAGGGGCACAACCCTGGCTCATGTTTTGGTAGACACTGACTCATCTCTGAATGTATTTCCTAAAAAAGCTCTTGATAGGCTTGATTGTGAGGGATTAACATTGAAGCCAAGTAACATAGTAGTAAGGTCTTTTGACGGCTCGAAAAGGATGGTACATGGGGAGGTAGACATTCCCATAAAAGTTGGAACACAAAATTTTGATTCAACTTTTTATGTAATGGATATTCGTCCCTCATATTCCTGCTTGCTAGGACGACCATGGATTCACAATGCTGGCGCTGTCACTTCTACGTTGCACCAAATGCTGAAATATCCGATTCAAGGGAAGATTATCATTGTTCATGGAGAAGAAGAGTATATGATCGGCCATCTCAATTCCTTCAGATATGTGGAATTAGATGGTGAATTTATTGAAACTCCATTTCAACACTTTGAAGAGGTCCCGCAAGATGTGGCAGTAACCAAGGTTGTTCGCAAGATCACAAGTCCTCCACTCCGGATGTCATCTCTGAAGGATGCCAAAGCAGTGGAAGAAGAAGGTGGGTGCACTATTTGGGAACAACTCCCAGATATCCCATATAAGTCTGACAAGTTTGGCATGGGTTTCACTTCAAGTGCTCAGAAGGCTGTACGCCGCGCTCGTGCCGGAGGACCACCCCTGAAGATCAGCAACTGCAAGGTCAACGTCGTAGAAGATGATGAAGATAGTTGTGACCTGGAGGATTGGATATTCCCAACTGTCAATGGAGAGCTCAGCAACTGGGAGGCTAGAGATTTTGTCTCGATCACTTTTATCCCACAGTAATTTGTCTTTACATTTTGTTGGATCTGTAATATTAAAATAATTCGCACTCTTAAAACCTTGCGTCTTACCCGAGGCACAATGGTCCATTTGTAAGGGTTATCATCTCATTTTCATATGACATCAATGAATCATGAACGTTTTTGCATACAAACTTTTGTGCTCATTGTTTTTCTTTTTTCATTTTTATTTCCTTCAAGGATAGCTATACCCTTACACACACTCGCACTCACAATGCAGGTATACATCCATTCAGGATCCCATGGGTAAGGATACTGCTATGGCCTTTTGTGACTCTGAGAATCTAATATACCAAGTCGAAGATGAAGGTGAGGAAGATTGTGAAGTACCAGGGGAACTTGCCAGACTACTACAATAAGAAGAGAGAACCATTCAGCCTCACGAAGAACCCGTGGATACAATCAACCTAGGTACCAAAGAAGACAAAAAAGAGATCAAGGTGGGTGCCAATCTGGAACCCACTATCAAGGAGCTTATGATTCAGTTGTTACACGATTATGTCGAAGTCTTTGCCTGGTCATATGAAGACATGCCAGGACTTGATGCAGATATTGTGGTACATCGTCTGCCTACACGAGAGGATTGTCCGCTAGTAAAGCAAAAGGTTCGCCGCATGAGGCCTAATATGTCAGAAAAGATTAAAGCAGAAGTCATGAAGCAATTTAGCGTTGGATTCTTGGATGTCTCCTCTTATCCCCAATGGGTTGCCAATGTTGTTCCCGTGCCCAAAAAGGATGGCAAAGTGCGAATGTGTGTGGACTACAGAGATTTGAATAAGGAAAGCCTTAAGGATGATTTTCCACTCCCCCACATTGATATTCTAGTTGACAATACGGCACAACACAAAGTGTTTTCCTTCATGGACGGTTTCTCGGGTTACAACCAAATCAAAATGGTGCCTGAGGACATTGAGAAAACAACATTTGTCACCCAGTGGGGCACTTTCTGCTATAAGGTGATGCCGTTTGGACTGAAGAATGTTGGGGCAACCTATCAGCGTTCCACGGTAGCTCTATTTCATGACATGATACATCACGAAATAGAGGTCTATGTGGAAGAAATGATAGCCAGATCTCAAACAGAAGAAGAGCATCTTGATCACTTACAAAAACTGTTTGAGAGACTGAAGAAGTATAAACTGAGGTTGAATCCAAACAAATGCACATTTGGGGTATGGTCTGGTAAACTCTTAGGATTTATCGTCAGTAACAAAGGTATTGAAGTAGATCCTGCCAAGGTAAAAGCAATACAAGAGATGCCTGCTCCTCGTACTGAGAAGGAAGTCAGAGGATTCTTGGGGCGTTTGAACTACATTTCCAGATTCATCTCTCACCTGACAGCTACTTGTGAACCAATCTTCAAATTATTAAATAAAGATCAGGTAGTCAGATGGATTGACGAGTGCCAAGTTGCTTTTGACAAAATCAAAGAATACCTACAAGAGCCTCCTATGTTGATGCCACTAGTCGAGGGTAGACCATTGATCATGTATCTGACTGTTTTAGAAAACTCAATGGGGTGTGTATTGGGGAAGCATGACGAGTCTGGCCGAAAAGAGTATGCTATTTATTACCTGAGCAAAAAGTTTACCAACTGTGAAACCAGATATTCACTGCTCGAGAAAACTTGCTTAGCTCTGGCATGGGCTGCTCGCCAGCTAAGACAGTATATGCTGACTCATACTACTTTGTTGATATCTAAAATGGATCCGATAAAATACATCTTCGAGAAGCCTGCTCTCTCTGGGAGAATAGCAAGATGGCAAATGATCCTGACAGAATATGACATACAATATACTACCCAGAAGGCTATAAAGGGCAGTGTACTAGCTGATCACCTTGCTCACCAAGCTGTGGAAGACTACTAGTCCATGAAGTTTGAATTTCCGGATGAAGACATCATGACGTTAGACAATGGTAAAGAATTTAGGCCATATGACGGACCTGAACAAGGACCCCGATGGACCCTGTTCTTTGATGGGGAATCCAATGCACTTGGAAATGGTATCGGTGTTGTACTCATATCTTCGGAAGGGTGTCATACTCCCTTTATCACAAGACTTTGCTTCAATTATACAAATAACATGGCGGAGTACGAAGCATGCATCTTTGGTCTCAAAGCTGCCATAGACTTGGGGATCAAATCTTTGAATGTATTCGGGGATTCAGCTTTGGTTATTAGCCAGGTCAAAGGGGAATGGGACACCAAACACCCAAACCTTATCCCTTATAAAGAACATGTTTTGACGTTGCTACCACATTTTTAGAAGATTGCCTTCGAGCATTTCCCGCGAGAATAAAATCAGCTAGCAGATGCACTAGCCACAATGTCATCCATGTTTAAACTTAAATGGGATAACGAGGCTCCCCAAATCACCATCGAATGAATGGATGAACCAGCTCACTGTCACGAGATTAATACTGAAGAAGTAGTGGACCAGCCTTGGTTTCACGAAGTCAAGAGGTATCTTGAGGCTCAAGAATATCCGGAAGGGGCTTCAGTAAACGATAATAAGTTCTTAAGGATATTCTCTACTAAATTCTTCCTTAGTAATGGCATTCTCTACAAACGCAACCATGGCTCTATGTTACTTCGTTGCGTAGACAAGGTTGAAGCTGAAAGAATCATGGCTGAATTACATGAAGGCACTTTTGGCACCCATTCCAGTGGGAATACGATGGAAAAGAAAATCCTACAGGCAGGCTATTACTGGTCTACCATAGAAGCAGATTGCTATCAACACTCTCGAACCTGCCACAAGTGTCAGATCTATGCTGACAAAGTGCACATACCTCCGGTTCCTCTGAATGTCTTGACGGCTCCTTGGCCTTTTGCTATGTGGGGGATTGATATGATTGGGGAAATCAAGCCAACAGCCTCCAATGGACACCGCTTCTTCCTAGTGTCCATTAACTATTTTACAAAGTGGGTGGAGGCAGCTTCCCTCGCTTCTGTTACCAAGAATGTTGTTGCCCGTTTCATCAAGAAAAATCTCATTTTCCGGTATGGTATCACAGAGAGGATCATCACTGACAATGGTACAAATCTCAGTAACACTATGATCACCGCCTTGTGCAAGCAATTCAAGATCCAGCATCACAATTCTTCCCCTTACCGGCCAAAGATGAATGGTGTTGTTGAAGCCGCAAATAAGAACATTAAAAAGATCATACAGAAAATGACAGTCACATACAAAGACTGTCATGAGATGCTACCATTCGTTCTCCACGGGTATCGTACCACAGCTCGCACATCAATCGGGGCAACACCATATTCTCTGGTTTATGGCATGGAAGCCGTCTTGCCTATTGAGGTTCAGATCCCCTCTCTAAGAATTATGAAAGATGCGGGGCTGAACGAAGACGATTGGATCCAGACTCGACTTGATCAACTGAACTTGATTGATGAGAAGAGACTTATTGTTGTTTGCCATGGTCAAATGTATCAAAAACAGATGATCAAGGCTTTCAATAAAAAGGTCAGACGCCAAGTGTATCAAGTTGGGGATCTGGTAATCAAACGCATCATACTGCCGTAAGGTGATCCCAGGGGCAAATGGACTCCCACATACGAAGGACCATTTGTAATCAAAAATATATTCTCTGGTGGAGCAGTGATCTTGACCACCATGGATGGTGACGACCTGCCGCACCCTGCAAACGCAGACATAGTCAAAAGATACTACGCATAAGAGACCCGCTAGGTTGACACACCTAGGAAAAACAAGGGTATCCCGGCGAACCAAAAGAGATTCGAGCAAAAATTAGGGACAAAAAGAAAAAAAAATTGTACACCCGGCAAGTTGAAAACCAGAAAGGGTGACTTGGGCAAAAAAGGGTATCGCGGTGGACTGAAAACCCGAAAGGGAGGTCCAGGTAAAAGTTAGGGAATTAAAGAGTACGACTATGTTCCGTTGGATCACCTTACGGACAACCTGCAAACTCAGAGGTTCTGATCAATTCAATCATCTTCGGACGAAGCAAAAAATAGACAAGATGCTCAGAGATACAAAGGCTATAGCAGAATGGGAACCCCATGGGATAAATACACATAGCTATATTTTCTTTGTATTAAAATATTCAATTTTTTTACGACGGCATTCTATTACTAGAATGTTTGTCTCATTGTACAAAAATACTTACTCGAAGTCAATACAAAGATATCCCTTTGAAAGTGCAAAAAACTATCTGTTTTTCTTTACTCTTGTGTTTTGTTTACAAAAACGTCCAATGATTCATTGTTGAACATATGCATTTGAACATAATTACTGTTTACAAATAAACAAAATGAAAGACAATTACTAAGGGCTTTAAGAGGTAGGGAAATCTCTCTAAGATATTTCCATAAATCCCCCAGAATTTGCAGTTTAATTGCCAGCGGAACAAGCTTCCAATTATCAATCCCCAGTAGAAGTCGTTCATTTTTTCAGGATTTCACAACAAGATTTTACAAGAAGTACATGGCATTTCCTTTACAACAGAGTTTATTTCTCTAAGCAGAAGTTCATCAACACTTAGACTTCACAACATGAAGACTTATACTCCATATCCTCAGCAGTAGTCAGGGATTTATTTTCCCCAATCCAACAGCAATGCAGTAAACTAGCTCACATACGCATACATTGCATCATAAACATTGATAACGCGAATGCATTATACTATGCATTTCATACAACATAACATTTCATATTAGCTAACATTTTATCTTTTTCAGGATAAGGTTAACATCTACCATTAACAATGTTCAAAGTTTTCAAATACAGTTCAGATACGCTCCAAATACGGATGCCATTCTGATACTCATTCAGATTCAACTTTCAGATACAGTTCAGATATGCTCCAGACACGGATGTCATCCTGATACTCATTCAGATTCAACCTTTTTGATACGGCTCAGATACGCTCCAGACAGGATGCCATTCTGATACTCACCCAAATTCAACTCTCAGATACAGTTCAGATATGCTCTAGACATGGATGACATTCTAATACTCATTCAAGTGCAACTTTCAGATACAGTTCAGATACGCTCTAGACACGGATGCCATTCTAATACTCATTCAGATTCAACTCTCAGATACAGTTCAGATACGCTCCAGACACGGATGTCATTCTGACACTCATTCAAAACTAGCTTTCAGATACGCTCCATACCGGATTCCATTCTGATAATCAGCTCCCAGATACATTTCAGACACGCTCCAGACACGGACGCCATCCTGATACTCAGTCATCCAGCTTACAAATTACAATACCAATAATCACTCTTGGATGGCATCTACAATCCCATCTCCAAAAACTTGTTATCACCTCTCCAAATGGAATCTTTAAGCCCATTCCCTCAACCATCACATCACCAAGTGCAAATTTCTGGGCACTCTAGTGTCCAATCATCTTCCACCTTCGAGTCACGACTGGAAAAACATGCCAATCTAACTCTTTAGGCTTAAGAAGTTTGAACAGGGGCAGCTTTTGTACTCCAAAATTTTCCCTCTCATTTATCTAGAATTTTCTCACAAGATCTCCTCGGGCTCAAAACTGCATTAGGGTTTGATCAGCTCAAGACACCTCCTTATGCACTTATGACCAAAATTAGGGTTTGAGTTGGTACAAGTATTTTTGAACTATAAATGCTTCATATGACTTTCATAGACCGTTATGGACCCCCAAGATTACTCATGTCAAGTTTCAAGCCTTGGATCACATTTTTGCTCAGTCAATTGAGCAGTTGACCTAAAAACCAATTGTATTGGAGAAAAAGTCAACCATGGCCAATTTACAGTCAAAATTCATCATTTTTTATCCACATCAACATTTTAAACCCATATGTATCATTTGATCAAGTTTGGACCATAATTCCTCAAGAAATTTAATCAGATCTCCAAAAGGGCAAAATGATCAAAATTAGGGTTTTGACTAGGAAAGGGCAATTTTTGATTTTTGACCTAGAAAATGGTCAATTGGTTTAAAGCATGATCTCAAGAGTAAAATTGCATCATTTTGACCTAATGACATGATTCAAAACTGAAAATTCTGGCTACAAATACTTAATGTCACGTCCGATGTTATGACACCGTATCTGACTTACTATATGACAGTAAATACAAAAGCAGTAAACAACACAGTCAATTGTTTACCCAGTTCAGTGTGCAACAACACCTACTCTGGGGGCTACCAAGCCAGGGAGAGAATCCACTATAAGAGATGTTAATTCAGGAATAAACCAACCAGTTTATCTCCTTCACTTAAGACCTACCCAATGCAATTCTAATCTAAGTACAACTTAAACCTGAGTTCCTACTCACTCCCCCTCAATCACAGCAGTGATACATAAACCAATTTGACTTGATAATTGATGAAGACACTCTTCAAAACACACTCTTGATTAAGCTTCACAGCTTTTTAATCAAGTAACACAATCACTCGTGCTTCACAGCTTTGAGTGATGTACACAACTAACTTGACTCTGTTTCACAGCTTTAGTCAAGTAACATTCAAACACTCTTGCTTCAAAGCTTTGAGTGCTACACAACCCTTACAATTGAAACCTATTCCAAGACACTTATCACAATGATAATTGCTTGGAGTACAATAAACAAATCTATACAGATTACAAACTTGATCTTCTAATCAATCAGCTGGGATAACTTCAAAAACCGCAGCTCTGTTGAATATATAGCAGCTGCAACTTCAGTTAGGGTTTCCAAAAACCTAGGGTTGATTCCGTTTGACCTTAGGACCAGGTCACAGTACTTCATTGATCAGGTTAGGATTGAGCTAGGTTACTCCTCAGAAAACGCAGGATTCTGTTTAGGAAGGACTGAGTTATTTCCTGAAAAAAACTCAGACTTATCCAATCCTGTAATCCCGCTAGTTCAGAACAGGATGTCATAACATCTGTTATGACATCTGAGAAAACCTGTCTACTGATTAGCAAAGTGTGATCATTTTGCAAACATGCTCAGATACACACTTATAAACATCAGTATTTGAGTTACAATATTTTTCTGCATATGTACCTAAAGAGTTAGTACAACCTGAACTAGAATGTTATGACATCAGTCATGACATTCACACATACACTTGGAATTTACCAAAAATGCAAGCCAATACCTAAACACCTACAAACTCCCCCTTTGGCAGATTTTTGGCTAAAGTCCCTAAACAATCAGAGATAGATAGATAGCAGCAGAAATAAGTGACAGCAGAAAAATATAGTGTTAAGTACTAATTAAGCAGTACCAAAAATATTCTCCCCCACTTTAGCCACAAATGGGCCAAAGATTACATGTTTATAAAGTAATACAGTTATCCAAGACAAAATAATGAGATCTCCACCAGCAACACCACCAAGCAGCAATCATCCTTCAAGTACTGTCATCAGACTCAGAGGAGCCACTTTCTTCAATGTTGAGCTGTCCTTCATCTTCTTCCCTTATGCTTGCTTCAGCCTCTTCCTTTTCTAGCTTGGCAATTAGTGCTTCTAGGGTCCTTTTTCTAGCATCCAGATCTTTGCAAGTTTCTTTTAAGACAGCTATGACATCTGATGTTTTGGACTGGCTCTTTGCAGACGATGTCTCAGCTGATGTTATGACAATGTCTGGAGCATGGGATCCCTGAAACAGTTTGTAGTGCAGGCCAAGGGCAGGGGCTCTTTTGCAGACTGTATCTCTTGCTACAAGTATGTCAGGATATTGTGCAAGGATGATTCCACAAATGAGGGAGGGAAAGGCAATTGGTCCTTTGACAGCATAACTGCCAGCATGCTTCAAGGTTTGTTCAAAAATGTACCTTCCATAGTCAAAGGCAGTCTTGGTTCCTACAGCATAGATGAATCTCCCCAATCCTGTGGAGATGGTTGATTTGTGATTTGTAGGCACCCAGTTTGCTGCTCCTATTTTATGCAAGATGGCAAATTTCATGCTGAGTTTACTAGCATTCAACTTCCCTTTCAATGGCCAGCACTTTACTTGCCTGGAAGTGATGGTCAAGCATACTTCATTGTCAGTTGCCTCTAGATCAGGACAGTCCTTATTTGTTCTTCCAAGAAACTTGTTGATTTCTGATGGAGAGAACTTGACCCTTCTTCCTCTAACAAACACACTCTCAAAGTCAGCTGACCTCCCATCAGCACAATCATTGGATAAGTTCACTACAAACTCTTTAACCAGATTTTCTTCATCACAGTCTTTATTAGCCCAGCATTCCTGATCAGCTCCATGATGTCTTTGCACTCCAAAGCATCATTGTTGAGTTCTCTCTCCAAGGCTATTCTCTTCAAGCAAACATACTTCCACCTGTTTGCATTATCAGGATGATGAAAGGAGATGTTGTCTGTTGGCACTTCAGGCACTCTAGCAATCTTGCTGGAGGGGAGCTTCCTTCTGATGGGAGTATTGTCAATGTCAGCCTCAAATTCTGATTCAGAATCAGAAGTTTCAGGTTGTCTAGCAGTCTGCACCTGTGCCTTCTTCCCTTTAGTCTGAATTTTCTCAGCCAACCCTTCAGCCTTGGATTTCTTAGCATCAGGCTTAACAGTCTTACTACTCTTTCTTTTCATCAATCTCCTAGCAATGCTAGGGTTCACATTTGCAATCAGTTCATTATCTGAGTAGTCTTCATCCACATCCATGATAGGTGGATCAGCAGCCTTTTGAATGTTGCCTTTTGGTGTCACAACATTCTTAGTGACATCTATATTTTCAGAACCTTCCACATTTGGACTTTCTGATTGATTCAAAGGGATAGAAATCCCCGGTACAGATTGGTTGCCACTCAGAATGCTAGAAACCAGTCTAGCAATAGCTTGGTGTACTTGAACTGATCCTTCTTTATTAGGTGTAGCAGACGAAGGAAGAGAAGAGTTACCAGAGATTGTAGCTTGAGCTCTTCCTGCATGTCTGGTCCGGAGCTTTTTGACTCTGGTTGGGTCAGTTGCCATCTCCCTGAGAGGAGTGACCTCAAGAACTTCAGATTCTAAGCATGTAGTGATTGCCCTAGAATCTTGATCAGATGATGATGATGATGAGTGAGACGAAGCCGCCATGGTGGAAGATGATGTCTGAGACATTGTGTTTAACGTTGAGTAGCAGTAGCAGTTTGAGAAAACTCTTTGATTGGGAGGAGAAAACAGGTTGCAAGGATGAGAGAGATAGGGAGTACAAGGGAGTCTTTTCAACTTCTGAAGGCTTTTGAAGGAATTGTGAGTGAATATGATTAACCCACTAAATATAGACTTAATAGAATTAATCCCTTCAACCCTTGTTTTCAGCAAAACTAATTGCTATAATTTCTCATGTTGGTGAATGCCCAATCTGCCCCTCAAATTTTCAAGTCGATTTCCAACAAGCACCTTGGTAGAAGAATCAGTTAGCTGAAGCTCAGAGAAACTATGTTTCAGTTTAAATGATTTCTTCTCTCCAAAGTCAATAGGGTTTAAGGAAATGTTGAATGTTTTCAGATTATCACACCACAATGTCACAACATCTTGTGTAACTTTGTCTTCAGGTAGCATCTGTGTTGACCAGAATTTTTGAGAACAGAATTTATGAGACTTGTTCTTTGCCACATCACATATATTATCAGCCTGTAGTTTAGGAGTTCTTCTGACATCTTCCATAGGAATAGCTCTTTTCATTCCTTCAAGTTTATGCTGCCACTGTTTTATATCTTTTTCTTCTTTGATGATTTGACTCAAAGTGGGGATATCAGTGTTCTCAGGCTGCCACACATAACAGTTATTTTTGGATTTTATTCCTCTCATTACAATATCTAGTTTTTCATTAAACACTAGACATTCAGATCTTGAGAAGTTGACCATGAATCCTAGATCACATAATTGACTGATGCTGATGAGATTAGTAGTCAACCCTTTTACCAGCAGTACCTTATTCAGACTTGGAACTCCAGGGTAGTCCAAATTACCAACTCCTTTGATTTCTCCTTTAGCACCATCTCCAAAGGTCACAAAACTGGTGGTGTGAGGCATAACATTATTGAGGAGATTTTTGAATCCAGTCATGTGTCTGGAACATCCACTGTCAAAGTACCAATCTTCCTTTGCTGAGATCTTCAGGGAAGTGTGTGCTATCAGTGCAGTAGCCTTTTTCTTCCATTGAGGAGCGTGTAGTACCTTTGTAGACTTAGGTTTGACATCTGATTTCTGATTAGGATATCCATGTAGTCTGTAGCAGAAGGGCTTTATGTGACCATATTTCCCACAATGATGACATCTCCATCTTTGGTACCTCTTCTTCATGTGTCTCTGTCCCTGATGTTGAGAGTAATGTTGAGACATCTGGTTTGACATTTGCTTCCTGGTAACAAATTTCTTTGTTTCCACAAATCCTAGGCCAGATTTATTTCCCATATTTTGTCCAGCCTGAAGAATCTCTTCCAATTTGTCTGTTCCATTTGTCAACATCTTGACTGATTTGGTCATTTGATTCAGTTGTGAGTTCAGCAGTTGAACTTCTCCTTCTAAATGACTTATAGTTTCAAGATTTGCTCTCTTTTCAGCCTCCAGCTTTACAATGAGTTTTGATTGTTTCTCATTTTGCACACAGACTTCACCACTTCTGATACACAATTTCTTGTAGGTATCAGCCAGTTCTTCAAATGTTACTTCTTCATCACTGGTGTCACTTTCAGAAGTACAAACACTAGTTAGGGCAGTAACTAGTTTGGCAGATTCTTCCTCAGAATTGCTTTCTGAATCATAGTCAGACCAAGTAACAGTCATTCCTTTCTTTTGCTTCTTAAGAAAGGTAGGACATTCAGCTCGAATATGTCCATATCCTTCACATCCATGGCATTGAATTCCTCTGCCTTGGTTTTCCTTATCTTCTGATCTTGGTCTTCTGCTGGAACTGTCAATGTCAGAAGGAATGTTATGAACATTTGACCTTGACTTTGGGTCCATTCTTTTGATGAGCCTGTTGAACTGTCTTCCAAGCATGGCAATGGCTTCTGATATGTTTTCTTCTTCATCCTCCTTGTGTTCAACATCAGTGTTGGTTACAAGTGCTATGCTTTTGTTCTTCTTGTCACCATTATCAGTGATCCCCATCTCAAAAGTCTGAAGAGACCCAATAAGTTCATCCACTTTTAACTTGCTAATGTCCTGGGCTTCCTCTATGGCAGTTACCTTCATTGCAAATCTTTTAGGCAAGGATCTGAGAATCTTCCTCACCAGTTTTTCTTCTGACATTTTTTCTCCCAGTGCTCCTGAGGTGTTGGCAATCTCCAAGATGTTCATGTGAAATTCATGGATGGTTTCATCTTCCATCATTTTTAGATTCTCAAACTTAGTGGTCAACATCTGAAGCCTTGACATCTTTACTTTGGAAGTGCCCTCATGAGTAGTTTTGAGGGTGTCCCAAACTTCTTTGGCCAGTTCATATTGATGTACTAATCTGAAGATGTTTCTATCAATTCCATTGAACAAGGCATTTAAGGCTTTTGAATTTCCCAGAGCTAACTCATCTTCTTCTTTACTCCAATCTTCCTCAGGCTTCAGACTGATTGTCCCATCTCTTTCAGTTATGGTGGGATGAATCCATCCTTTGTCAGCAGCTCTCCAAGCCTTTTTGTCCAGAGATTTTAGGAAGGCAATCATACGAGGTTTCCAGTAGTCATAATTAGTTCCATCCAGAATGGGTGGTCTGTTTCCAAAAACTCCTTCTTTGTCCATAGTGCCAGAAAGTGATATCCCTAGATCTCACCCAGTAATACAGGCAGGGTGCCTGCTCTGATGCCAATTGAAAATTCTGGCTACAAATACTTAATGTCACGTCCGATGTTATGACACCGTATCTGACTTACTATATGACAGTAAATACAAAAGCAGTAAACAACACAGTCAATTGTTTACCCAGTTCAGTGTGCAACAACACCTACTCTGGGGGCTACCAAGCCAGGGAGAGAATCCACTATAAGAGATGTTAATTCAGGAATAAACCAACCAGTTTATCTCCTTCACTTAAGACCTACCCAATGCAATTCTAATCTAAGTACAACTTAAACCTGAGTTCCTACTCACTCCCCCTCAATCACAGCAGTGATACATAAACCAATTTGACTTGAGAATTGATGAAGACACTCTTCAAAACACACTCTTGATTAAGCTTCACAGCTTTTTAATCAAGTAACACAATCACTCGTGCTTCACAGCTTTGAGTGATGTACACAACTAACTTGACTCTGCTTCACAGCTTTAGTCAAGTAACATTCAAACACTCTTGCTTCAAAGCTTTGAGTGCTACACAACCCTTACAATTGAAACCTATTCCAAGACACTTATCACAATGATAATTGCTTGGAGTACAATAAACAAATCTATACAGATTACAAACTTGATCTTCTAATCAATCAGCTGGGATAACTTCAAAAACCGCAGCTCTGTTGAATATATAGCAGCTGCAACTTCAGTTAGGGTTTCCAAAAACCTAGGGTTGATTCCGTTTGACCTTAGGACCAGGTCACAGTACTTCATTGATCAGGTTAGGATTGAGCTAGGTTACTCCTTAGAAAACGCAGGATTCTGTTTAGGAAGGACTGAGTTATTTCCTGAAAAAAACTCAGACTTATCCAATCCTGTAATCCTGCTAGTTCAGAACAGGATGTCATAACATCTGTTATGACATCTGAGAAAACCTGTCTACTGATTAGAAAAGTGTGATCATTTTGCAAACATGCTCAGATACACACTTATAAACATCAGTATTTGAGTTACAATATTTTTCTGCATATGTACCTAAAGAGTTAGTACAACCTGAACTAGAATGTTATGACATCAGTCATGACATTCACACATACACTTGGAATTTACCAAAAATGCAAGCCAATACCTAAACACCTACAAAAACATTGCAAATCCATTGGATTGACAGATGGATTTTGCAGTCAACTGATCAAAAGTCAATTGTATACTGAAAAGTCAAACTTTGACTTTTTGGTCAAATTTAAGCACCAAAGATCAAAATTTATCAAAATATGTCAAAATAGGAAACTTATTCATCAAGAAATCAAGAAATCAAGATTTCATTTTGAAAAGTCAAAATTTCTAAACTTAGAAATTTTTCTAAGTGTCAAAAATTTCTTATTTATTCATAACTTTGAGCAATTTTTTCATTATGATGCAAGATGATTCAAAGGAAACTTCCAACATGAAAGTTGTAGATATCCATGAAATTTACAACTTTTATTCACACAACTTCCCCTAAAAGTTCTTGGATCTCAAGTTATAATTTTATGAATACATGCTCATGAACTAAAAAAGACTTAGTGAAATTTTGCCCTAGTTAGGCAGATTTTTTACCTAACTTCATGGCAATTTTTCACATAGTTCCAAAGAGAATATTCAAAATAAATTCAAAGATGAGTTATAGAGCACATTGCAAGCTTTCCAAAATGTCCAAGAACTCGTTGAGATCATTCTTGAGTAGGGACAATCGAAGAGATGAAGTTGGTGTTTTGTCACTTGAATTATAGGTCATTTTCATGATGAACATAAATGCAAATCAATGTTAGGCTGCATAATCTTTGCTTTGCATGCCTCAAACTTGTTTGTCACTCCATAATTAATGGATTACACAAACTTTTGAGCTATAATCCAAGTGATTTAAGCTTTATCTAATTCACATTGCCATTTTGGGAAGAAAGTTAACAATACCATTCTTGAAAAGCAAGCTTTATGCATAAAGTCCACTCTTGAGCCTCTAACTTGTTCCCTCTGATCACACTTCATCTACAAAGTCAGAAGCAAGTGTGTTGAAAGCATAACCACTCTATCTTAGCAAGTACACAAGGCATTGAAACTTGTTTTCTCAAAAAATCACATGTTTAGCTTAAGGATGCAAATTCAAATTCTGGTCAACAACAAGTCTCTAAACTTGTTGCTTATAAATAGAAGCACTATTTGTGAGCTAGGACACGAGCTTGAAGCCCTTGAAACTCACTAAAACTCCCTCTAATCAGAAATTTTCTCAAAACACCGTTGTTGTGCAAGTTCTGACTTTACATACCAAACTCCAAATCCCCTTGTGTGTTCTTTGGCCTTTCACTTCCAAAAGCTTCTAAACATCAAATACAAACCATCCAAAGTCCATTTGCTCAACTGTAACACCTCCATCATCAAGTTCCATTTTCAAAAACAGGGGTCTGTAACTTGACTTCTCTAGAGCTCCTCAGCCACTTTCAGTTCAAGTCAACCATTGCATTAGCTTCCTAGAGGTCTAAGGAAGCTAACCTGATCATCAGCACTGCCTGAAACAAGCTCAAATCCATTTCACGATTTCCAGTTTTGAGGTATTTTTATTGAACTTCTATCTCATTACTTAGGCATTGCTAGGCTTGCATTTGTGAAGATAAAATGTAGACCTTATTGCCACGAAGTTGTACATATCCATAGTTTTCATTTACATGGCCTGAGCTTAGAGAATTTTAGAGTTGAAGTTTCTGAAATTTTTAGGGTTCAAATTAGGGCCATAGAAATTCTCATTTATATTTGACTTTTAGCTTTAGTTATTTACATGGTTAGATTCGTGAGGAAGAATGCAACAACTTTCATTTTGTCATCTTCCATTTTTGTTGAGAAATGAAGAAGTTACAGGTACACCGGCTGGAGGTTGAAGATGAATTCATCAGGACTTGATTTGCCTTACATAGTTGTTTTTTTGTTTATATAAACGAATGTATAGCCACCCCAGTGGTAAAGTGCGCGCCTGTTCACCCCATGGTCCTGGGTTCAAGCTCCAGCGTGACCATTTTTATATATTTACATATTTTTTGACATTTTTCTGATTTGTTTGCAGGCACTGGGCCCTTTAGGCCTGACTTTCTTTTTTTGTTTTTGCTGACTAACTCCCTGCCTACTTCATGCACCCCCCTGGCCCATTTGTATTTATTTATTTATTTATTGCATTTTTATTTTTAAATATATATTCTAAAATACTAAAAAATCATAAAAATACAAAAAATGATATATTTTATATTTTGACTTATTTTATTTTATTTTTCTATAAACAAAAAAAAATTATTTACTATACTTTATTTATTTTATTAACTAAATCTTATAGACTTAATTAATATTATATTATTTATTTTCCTTCATACGATTTAAAAACATATTATTTAAATACCAAAAAAAGACTAAAAATATTTTTAATGCTATAAATATTTTCAAGATAAAAAATGCCAAAAAAAATACTTTCCTTAAATTTTTTTCGTTTGATTGATTAGAATTAGGTTTTTTTTTCTTTTAAAAGCTTGTTCTTAATAAATTCAAATTTAATTAACTATCTTTTTTATTTAAATTAGGTTAAGACAAAAATCTTTTTTATAAAAGAAAACAAACAAAATTCATTTTCTTTACATTTTGCGTCCTTGTACATTTATTCATTTTTTATACTTGTATATTATATTCATTTCATTCCTTGTATATTTATGCAATTCAATATGGTTGTAATAGATAAATAGATTTATTTTCTTGCAAATCCCCATTTGTAATTTGTACACCCCTCCCCTAAATGATGTAATAGCGTAGTAATTTTTATTCCCGCAATTTACCAATTTATATAACAAATGCTAGTAATTAGGGTTTTGTATGGAAAGATTAAAACCAACCAAATAGCAAACCCTGATTCAATACAAAATCAAGCATGAAAACAAATACACTTGCACGCAAGCACCCCCTAGGGTTATCCCATTTGGTTTCCTTATACAAAATGGCCATATTACGCATGTAAGGTATCTTAGCAAAAACAAGCAAATACAAGATCATAGTCCCTCGATGACGCTATCTAAGTTGCCATACAAATGATCTTAGTGTAAGTCTAAGAGTGCCTAAGAGGGGGGGGGGTGAATTAGGTATATAAAAATTTATTCGGTTTTATGAGAATACTTGTAGTAATTTGTGGTTAAGTGTTTGAAGGTTTTTGACTATATCTTATCTTTTCTTGATTATGGTGATGAAAACGATAAAAGCGGAAAAGTAAAGAACACGGCGATATATGCCGGTTCCCCTCACAATCCGAGAGTACTCCAGTCCCCTTTCCAACACGAAAGAGATTTCACTATAGTTTAGAATGATTGTACAGCCTATGCTTACTATCTAACCTATAGGGTGACCAAAGGTTCTTAACACCTTTAAGGTCAAACAAACACTAATGTGAATGAAGAACAATCCTCTTCAAATCACAACACTTACTTCCAACAATCCTGGATAGTAAGGGAACACCTTTAAGGTCAAACAAACACTAATGTGAATGAAGAACAATCCTCTTCAAATCACAACACTTACTTCCAACAATCCTGGATAGTAAGGGAATACTTTCTTTTTGTAATACAATGATTTATTTGAAAGAGATGGAGAGCACTATCAATCTTTGATTGATCTTCTTCTTCAAGAAAGAAACAATTCTCAAGCAATGATTATAAATGTTCAGAATGAATGTATGAAACTTGTAATGATTTCTTAATGAAAATGTATATGGCAAGTTTCACAAAATTTATGATTTGTAAGAACACTTGAAAGTTTGTAAGAATATGCAAATTTGAATGATGAAAATTGTTAATTGAAGAAGGTTATTTGAATTTGAAAATCTGCACAATTTATAATGTCACAAATACCTCTTCATTCATGCCATTTGATATGAAAAGATGCAATGCAATCATGAGAGAATACCATTTGAATTATGTTCAAAAAACAAAAGAAAATCTGTACTGGTTCGCTGGGAACCGGTTCCGACCCAGGCAGAACCCGGTTCTTAGTGAACGTTATAACCCATAATTCAAAAATAACACGCAGGAACCGGTTCCCCTATAGGTACAACCCGGTTCCTGGTACAAATTCTAGGGAAGTGTTTTTTGAACAAGTTTGGAACCCGATTCCCTGTTAGCTAGGAACCGGTTCCTGAAAGTTTATTTTCAAAAAATCCTTTTGAAAAAGATCTCAAACATAGTTTTTCTTATTGTTAAAAATGTGGGATATGTATATGATTATGAATGCCTATTTGTGAACATCTATATTCAAGTTCAAGAATTATTTATACCTTTTGACATTTGTTGTTTCTTTAATAATTCTTCTTCTAATCTTCAAGACTTGTAACAAGGTTTTATATGATATTGATAAACTTTTTGCACATCCTTTGAATGTTGATATCCATGTTGTCTTCATCAAAACCAATGCTTTAAACATGACTTGAGAAGCTTGCAATTACATTCTCCCCCTTTTTGATGATGACAACCAAGTCTTGAAAACAATTCTTGAAATGTTTATGTTGTTTTGTGTAGCAAAAATGTTAAGCAAATGCAAGGCTCCCCCTAAATTGTATGCTCCCCCTAAGTCCATGATTCTTTGAATTTTTGAGTGAATTTTATGATAGTTATTTTGGCCTGCAATTTCTTTGAAACAAAACAACACATATGCATATTCTTCTCCCCCTTTGTTAACATCAAAAAGGATGGGGAAAAAGAGTGAAACAAATTCATTTAAAAAACACAAACAATTTTAAACACAACCACACACTAAAACACGAACATAACGAATTGTACGATACAACATATAACAACGAAACATAAGAAACCTAAACATCACGAAACATAAGATGGAACATTGTCTAGACATAACAAAGTAAAACACGAAAATGAAAGAAATTACATAGAAATTAAAAGTAAGTCTTTAGTCTTCATCCTCATTCATCTCATCACCATCATCTTCACTTCCATTTTCACTACCACTTCTTAAAAGCTTTAAAGGCATCACTTTTCTGCACAAGAAACAAAGTCCAAGAATATCTAGAAAAATCATCAACAATAACCAAAGCGAATACATTACCTCCGAAGCTTTTTGTTCTTGATGGACCAAAGAGATCCATGTGTAACAATTGTAGTGGCCTTGTGGTAGACACCACATTCTTAGATTTGAAAGATGATTTTGTTTGTTTCCCTTTTTGACAAGCATCACAGAGTCTATCTTTGACAAATTTTCTCTTAGGCAAACCAATGACAAGATCACGCTTGATTAGTTTATTCAAGTGTTCCATATGAATATGAGCAATCCTTTTGTGCCAAAGCCATGAATCGTCATTGTTTGCCATGAGACATTTTACCTTCAAAGATGGATCATCAAGGGAAATCATAAATATATTATTAATTCTTTTACCTTTGAGTTTTACCTCATTGGTTTCCTCATCCATAATAAGGCATTCTTCTTTGTTGAATTTGATCTTGAACCCTCTATCGCAAAGTTGACTTATGCTAAGAAGGTTGTGCTTTAATCCTTCAACATAGAGAACATCCTCAATTTGAATGGATGGAGGTGTGCCAACTATTCCAACGCCGAGTATCTTTCCTTTGGTGTTGTCTCCATAGGTGACATACCCTTTGGCTTTATGTACTAGATATGAAAATTGGTGTACATCTCCTGTCATATGCTTTGAACATCCACTATCAAGATACCAAACATTTGATGTGGATTTCAAGCATACCTACAAAAACAAATTATTTCTTGTTAGGTACCCAAGTTGCCTTGGGTCCTTCATAGTTAGTTCCCTTTTTCACCCATGCATAATTTCCACTAGCCATACTGAAATTTCTAATATAGCATGCATTGGGTGTGTGTCCAATAATACCACAGTAAAAACAGTTTGGAACAAATTTGCTCTTGTATCTAGGAATTTGTTTTCTTTTAGATACATTAGCCTTTTTCTTTTGATGATTATGAACAACTTTATTCTTTTATACTTTCTTGGGATTGGAACTATTACTAGCCTTTACAAAAACAGTGGGATTGTTACTTGGTTTCTTAGTATTCACATAACCAAGACCTCTTTTATCATTTGGATAACGTTGTTGGCTTAGTAATCCTTCCAATCCTATTTGTCCTTTTTCATATCATTCAATGACTCTTTTCAATTGAACAATTTGAAAGACATTTGATTCACACTTGGAGCATGCAAAGTTTTCCTTTTCTTTAATAAAATTCTGTTTTTGAAGATCAAAATCTTTAGTCATGGTGTCAATTTTTTCTAGACAAATTAGAAGTTTTTTTTCTTGTTTTGACACCTTTTTGTATAAACTTTTGCATTCTTTCAAGAGTTCATCAATTGCACCTTGAACATCATCATCAAAAAGATTAAATTCATTACTAACCTCTTCTTCATCGTCGGAGTGATGTGAAGCCATCAATGCTAGATTTGCACTTTCGTCACTATCCGAATCGGGTGAAGAACTTATCTCATTATCTTCCCATGCAACATAAGCCCTTTTGTTCTTGAACTCCCTTTTGCCTTTGAATCCATTTTTCTTGGAGAGTTTTGGACAATCCGGCTTTATGTGACCTTGCTTTCCACATTCATAGCATGTGACATCTTGTGTTGATGTGGAGGCTTCTTTATCTTTATGCTTATAAAATTTCTTTCTTTTTACAAGAAGCAAGAAGTTTTCAGCTTCCTCCGATGCATCTTTATCTTGACTTTCTTTTGAATCAACTTTCAAAGAAATGCCTTTGGATTTCTTCTCATGATTCTCATGTTTTTCAAGCCTTCCAAGTTCCGTCTCATATTCTTGAAGCTTTCCGAAAAGTGTTGCGAAAGTCATAGTTGTTAGGCTTTTCTTTTCGGATATTGCCGTCACTTTTGGTTACCATTCCCTAGTTAAAGACCTAAGCACTTTAAGATTTAATTCATCGTTAGTTAAAGTCTTACCGAGTGCCTTCAAATGGTTTGTCAAGTGAACGAATCTCTTTTGCAAGTCAAGGATTGATTCTCCGGGCAGCATTCTGAATAATTCATATTCTTGACTCAAAGTGTTCAATCTAGACCTTTTGACTTTGGCCGTTCCTTCACGAGTTTCTATAAGAGTATCCCAAATTTCCTTTTCCGTTGTACATGCCGATACTCGGAAAAATTCATCCATACTAAAAGCACTTTGGAGAATATTGATTGCCTTTTTGTCAAAGAGAACTTTTTTCTTGTCATCGTCATCCCATGATACTTTAGGCTTTGATGACCCAACACCATTGACAACACACACCGGAGTAAATGGACCATTCTCAACAGCATTCCATATTTCTTCTCCTTGCGCTTCAAGATGAGCCTTAATGCGAATTTTCCAAAAGTCAAAGTATTCACCACAAAACAATGGAGGCTTGTTGTTACTACAACCATCTTTGAAAACCGGATTTTGATTTGCGGAAGCCATTCTGGATCTTTAGGAACAATTTACCTATAACTTGCTCTGATACCAATTGTAAGTCTAAGAGTGCCTAAAAGGGGGGGGGGGTGAATTAGGTATATAAAAATTTATTCGGTTTTATGAGAATACTTGTAGTAATTTGTGGTTAAGTGTTTGAAGGTTTTTGACTATATCTTATCTTTTCTTTATTATGGTGATGAAAACGATAAAAGCGGAAAAGTAAAGAACACGGCGATATATCCTGGTTCCCCTCACAATCTGAGAGTAATCCAGTCCCCTTTCCAACACGAAAGAGATTTTACTATAGTTTAGAATGATTGTACAGCCTATGCTTACTATCTAACCTATAGGGTGACCAAAGGTTCTTAACACCTTTAAGGTCAAACAAACACTAATGTGAATGAAGAACAATCCTCTTCAAATCACAACACTTACTTCCAACAATCCTGGATAGTAAGGGAACACCTTTAAGGTCAAACAAACACTAATGTGAATGAAGAACAATCCTCTTCAAATCACAACACTTACTTCCAACAATCCTGGATAGTAAGGGAATACTTTCTTTTTGTAATACAATGATTTATTTGAAAGAGATGGAGAGAACTATCAATCTTTGATTGATCTTCTTCTTCAAGAAAGAAACAATTCTCAAGCAATGATTATAAATGTTCACAATGAATGTATGAAACTTGTAATGATTTCTTAATGAAAATGTATATGGCAAGTTTCACAAAATTTATGATTTGTAAGAACACTTGAAAGTTTGTAAGAATATGCAAATTTGAATGATGAAAATTGTTAATTGAAGAAGGTTATTTGAATTTGAAAATCTGCACAATTTATAATGTCACAAATACCTCTTCATTCATGCCATTTGATATGAAAAGATGCAATACAATCATGAAAGAATACCATTTGAATTATGTTCAAAAAACAAAAGAAAATATGTACTGGTTCGCTGGGAACCGGTTCCGACCCAGGCAGAACCCGGTTCTTAGTGAACGTTATAACCCAGAATTCAAAAATAACACGCAGGAACCGGTTCCCCTATAGGTACAACCCGGTTCCTGGTACAAATTCCAGGGAAGTGTTTTTTGAACAAGTTTGGAACCCGGTTCCCTGTTAGGTAGGAACCGGTTCCTGAAAGTTTATTTTCAAAAAATCCTTTTGAAAAAGATCTCAAACATAGTTTTTATTATTGTTAAAAATTTGGGATATGTATATGATTATGAATGCATATTTGTGAACATCTATATTAAAGTTCAAGAATTATTTATACCTTTTGACATTTGTTGTTTCTTTAATAATTCTTCTTCTAATCTTCAAGACTTGTAACAAGGTTTTATATGATATTGATAAACTTTTTGCACATCCTTTGAATGTTGATATCCATGTTGTCTTCATAAAAACCAATGCTTTAAACATGACTTGAGAAGCTTGCAATTACACTTAGTCCCTCAAAGAATGCTAAGATACCTTACAACATTGCTAATCATGGTTATACGATGACCCACGTCCGTCCCGTTTACATCTAAAGATAGGGTTGCTTACCAAATAAATGGTAAGACAACAATGTCAAAGGAAGAGAAAATGAACAAGAAAGACATTTGAGTAGGTATATTGCTCCTAATTACTTTCTCAATTTCAAAACAAACATACTTTCTATTTTCAAAACAAACACCTACACATTTCAAAACATCTTACAAAACTTAAAAACATTTTCAAAAGATCAACATCTTTGTATACATTCTTACGAACGAGAATCATTACAAAGATTTCCTAAACAATGGCCTCTTTACAAAATACTTTCAAAAACCACACAAAGCATAATTTCAAACAAAAGTAAGTGATCTAGCAAGTAACTAAGAGCCCATGGAAAACCATGGATGAAAAGGGTGCTAATACCTTCCCTTTTCATAATATACCCCCCGAACTCAAGAAATAATCTCAAAGGTCTTTTCTGTGCTTTTTCACCTTTCCTTTTGGATAAAAGAAAAGTCGGTGGCGACTCTTGCTAACTGCAACATTTGCGATCAAATGCAAAACCCTCAAGTCAGTTCTCCCACTGTATCATAATAACAAACTTGTCTTAAAGTCTAAAATGCAATATCCAAACATAACTACAATCCAGGGGTTGTCATGAAAACTAATGGGTCTCAAAGTCCAAAGCGTAACTAAACTAAGGATGAGTTTTCAACATACAAGCAGTCAGAATTGAAAGCTCAAACATAGTCTAAAAATGTCTACATTTTTCTTATTGACATATGCACAGTGAAGAGTTTGTATGTTTGGAATAGGCCATTTCTACAGAAGATCTTGCCCATTCAAATTTGTCTGCAAAGGGGCCACATGGCCAAACGAAAGAATGCGTGCAAGAGATTCCTGCCTTGACTTTATGCAAATATGTTCAAACAAAAGCTTGTAAAAGAGGAGATAGATGTCCAAATGAAAGAATGACAAAAGACTTGTGCTCAAGGATTCACACCCCCAAGAAAAGGATGTGTGCCAGGGATAGAGTGCTCAATCGAAGCTTGCAACAATGGGAAAGTCATTTCCCCAAATGAAATAGGCTTGAAAGGGCCTCGAAGGACATCATCAGGAAACATTTTTCCTTGTGAATTGAAGCTATATTGAAGGGAAGTGTTGCCCTGTCGAAGCTTCTAACAAAATGCTTCAAAGGGGACTTTGGCCTTTTGCATATTATTATGGTAGGAAATTCTGCCTTGTATGTCTTGGCTAACACGCAGGGAAGATGATGTGTGGCCACACGAAAGACCTACACAAACCTTCAAACGAAGTATAATGCTAAAAACGAAACAGGAAATGATCTTAGCCATATGAGCCCAATGCCTCAATCGAAGCATGAAACGAACTTGCCCCAAAGAAATCCAACGCCCAAACGAAATATGCAACCAAGGCCAAAGTGTTCAATCGAAGGATACAGAATCGAAAGGAACTTGGTTTTCCTTTAGTTTTGTCAAAAAGGGCGTTTTCATTTGTTTTGTCCTTTTTTAGCAATTTCTTCCATGATATTAATGCTAAAAAATCCAAATATATTTGTGTAAGTTTGTATTTTGGGAGCCCCTTTGAGAAATGTCTTGAGGAATGAGAGGGAAACTTTTGGGGTACAACAGCTTCCCATGTTCAATCTTCTTAAACCTAAAGAGTTAGATTGGCGAATATTCCATTCGTGACTTGAATGTGGAAGATGATTGAACACTAGAGTGCCCAGAAATTTTAACTTGACGATATCGTGGTTGAGGTGTAAGGAATGGGCTTAAAGATGCCATTTGCATAAATGATAGAGAGTTGGCGGAGATGGGCTTATAGATTCCATCCAAAGGTGATTGTTGACAGAAATTAAACTAAGTCTAAGCTTAACTTTAACTGGGAAAAGAATAAGAGTAAATCTTTGGTCGATTTAAAACTGAACCTAGCAGAAGTCTTGAATAATCTTTAACTGGAAAGAATTAGAATAAATCTTGGAGAAATTTATCTAAACCATAGAAAGTGCCTACGGGAAAGAATCAGGATAAACCATTGAAAGATTTAAACTGAACCAGCAGAGATCTGGAAAATAATCAGAATAAATCTTAGAGTGATTTATCTCAACCAGAGAAAGTGTCTACGGGAAAGAATCAGGATAAACTGTTGAGGGATTTAAAATGAACCAGCAGAGGTCTGGAAAAGAATCAGAATAAATCTTGGAATGATTTATCTAAACCAGAGAAGGTGTCTACGGAAAAGAATTAGGATAAACCGTTGAGAGATTTAAACTGAACCAGCAGAGGTCTGGAAAAGAATCAGAATGAATCTTGGAACGATTTATCTGAACCAGAGAAAGTGTCTACGGGAAAGAATCAGGATAAACCGTTGAGAGATTTAAACTGAACCAGTAGAGGTCTTGAAAAGAATCAGAATAAATCTTGGAGCGATTTATCTGAACCAGAGAAAGTGTCTACGGGAAAGAATCAGGATAAACCGTTGAGAGATGTAAACTGAACCAGCAGATGTCTGGAAAAGAATCAGAATAAATCTTGGAGCGATTTATTTGAACCAAGGAAAGTGTCTATGGGAAACAATCAGGATAAACCGTTGAGAGATTTAAACTGAACCAACAGAGGTCTGGAAAAGAATCAGAATAAATCTTGGAGCGATTTATCTGAACCATAGAAATTTTCTACGGGAAAGAATCAGGATAAATCATTGAGAGATTTAAACTAAACCAGCAGAGGTCTGAAGGAAGTAATGGTCATGTAGATAGTCACCTTGTCCTGTTTTGGGAATTGATCTACCATTTATTTATTCACAGATAATTGCCTCGTCTTATTGAAAATTTGATGATAATTTTTTATTGATTGGTCTTTCCTAAAAAGGTAAAGAGTTAGTTGTATGTAATTCCATGGTGTATGAAATGCATGGTGTAATGATGTTTCTCAAAATGAATGAGATTGCGATATATAAATTTTTGTTGTCAATGTTTATGATGTATGAATTCAATGTATGTACATATTAGTTGTTCTGTTGCACTGTTGTTTAGATTGGGGAAAATAAATCCCTGACTGCTATTGAAATATTGATAGACGGGTTTCTGCATTGCTCGTGAACTTGGTGAAATCCTACTGGGGAATTCCAGAGCAGCTGGATGACTTTCATTGAGGAAGCTTTGGAGCAGTAACTGGAAGTTTTGCTCCGTCGGGGATATGAGAGCACCTGATACCATTAGGCTGCATACTGGAGATACCCCAATGATCCAGTAGCAGGATGTCCTTGCTTCTGCTCCTGCTGGAGAAAGTACCTACGGAGATTTCATGGAATGGCCTATAGATATTACCCTATTTCTTAAAGCCATTAGTAATTGTATTTCTGTTTTTGGTTCCCCCTTTTATTGCTAATTTGTAAATGTGATACGGTGGGAGAACTTACTTGAGGTTTTACGTTTGTATTCGCATTTGTTCGGTTTAGCAAGAGTCGCCACCGACTTTTTATTTTATCCTAAGGAAAGGTTAAAAAGCACAGGAAAAACCTTTGAGATGTTTTCTTGGGTTCGGGGAGTAGATTATAGAAAGGGAAGGTATTAGCACCCTTTCTATCCATGGTTATCCATGGGCTCTTAGTTACTTGCTTAGATCACTTGCCTTTGCTTTTCAATTGTTTGAAATGGTGCTTTGTGTGTGTGGTTTTGAAAATGTTTTGAAAAAGATGCCTTGTCTAGGCAACCTTTGTAATGACTCATGTTTGAGTATATACAAAGGTGTTTGTCTTTTTGAAAAGATGTTTTAATGTTTTTGAAAGTTTGTTTTGAAATTGTGTGGAGATGTGTGTTTGAAAAATGGCAAGGATGTTTTGCAAGTTTTTGATCAAGTAACTAAGAGTTGTCTACCCTATTTTACTCAAAAATCTTTCTTATGTTTTTAACCCTTTTAACAGTGTTGTTTCACCATTGTATTTGGTGAACAACCTTGTGTTAGGATGTTTAACGGGACGGGCGTGGGTCATCGTTTAGACCATAGAGGCAATAGTATCAAGTATCTTTGGCAATTTTCTTAAGGGACTTGATCATTTTTGTTTAGGCAACTTGATAGCGTCATCGAGGGACTATGATCATTTTGTTTGTTTTTGTTTTGTTTTGCCAAAGTACTTGACATGCAAACATGGCCCATTTTTGAAGGCAACAAGTGGATGTAACCCTAGGGGTGTGAGTGTGCATTGTGTTTGTTTTTTCATGCATGTTTATCTTGAATTAGGTCAAGCTATTTGTTGATTGATTTTGCATACAAACCCTAGGTCTATCATGGCATAATTTGGAAACTTTTAAATGTGCGAGAATTTAAAGTCCTAAATTATTACAACATGATTATGGGGATGGGGATACAAGTTTGAATTTGGGGGATATTTGACAAGGAAATAAAATCTAAATTATTACAACCATATCGAATATACAAATATTTAACATTTAAATAAATTCAATGTAAATAAATATCAAAATGCAATGTATTATGCAAAAAAGGATTTTTTATGCATGTAAAAAGGTTTTCATGTTTGAAGTATAAACAAAATAAAAAAAGTCATATTTTTGATTATTTTTGTTGTTTAGGCAGAACCCTAATTTTCAAGTAAATAGTATTATTTATTGATTATGTACAAAACATATTAATTTATACAAAAATAATAAAAAGGAGTATATTGTAGAAAAAAGTATTTTAGTGTCAAATATTAAATAAAAATAAAAATGTATTATTTCTATATTTTTGTCCTAATTATCTAATAAAATATACAAGTATTTATATATTATATATTAAATATACTAAATATGTACAAAAATAAAATATTGATTATTTACAAAAATGTATTTTTTAGGAAATGTTTTCAAAGTGTAAATAAAAAAATAATAACTAAAAATAAATATTTTTATATTATTTTTAGGGTTTTAAAATGAAAAAGGAATTATACTTATTTACATACATATATTCTAATAAAGCAAATAAATGCCAAATATATGTAAAAAAATGTGGAAAAATATTTTTAGTGTTTTTTATGCTTGAGCAAAAAATATAAAATCAGAATCAAAAAGAAAAATGCAAAAATGACAAGTATTTCACATAATGGGCCAGGGGGTGCAAATGGAAAAAAGAGTGTAAACAACAAGACTGACTCAGGCCCAGCCCAGGCCAGTCATCTTCAACCTTCAGCATTTTCAAACGCGCGCCTCTCCTTTCAAAATACAAACTCCTGATTCCTTGATTTTTAGCAAAAACTCATAACACAAATAATGTAGAGCATCAAACCACGATTCCAAACATGTAAAAAACTTGACCTAACTCTAAGAAACCAGGGAGAATTTCTTCACCCCCAATTTCTGACCTAGTTTTTCTTCAATGTTCATGGCTAAAATTCTCACAGCATGCTTAATATAAATGAAAAGTGAACACATGTATGGCTTCAGGGCTATGAGTAGAACATGTTTCATTCACAAACCTAAGCTTAATCATGCCTGGATAGAGAGATAGAAATCCATAGATTACCTGTTTCAGCTTGACTTGAACAGAGCAATGTAGCAACCTTCAATAGAGTTTGGGCTTTGGTTGAGCTTGCCTGAAGTCCAAGGATGCTTCCCAAATGCCTACCTTGCTTTGAAACCACCTGTATCATGCTATGGAAGTCCACCTGTACAGCTTGAAAGTAAAAATGGCAAGTAGGGTTAGAGGTGTTACAGCTTGAGTTTGAGGCTTGGAATAGTTCAGGTGGATGGAATGGAATGTGTTTGAACTCCTTTTGGCCAAAACGCACGACATGAATTGGTTATGGAACTCAAGTTGCAGGGGATGCCTCGTTTCTGCAGCAAGAAGGTGTTTTGGTGTATTAGGATGTATGAGGGGTGGTTGAGTCGTGTTTCAGGTCAGTTGGGATGTATGGAAGATGCTCACAAAGTTTGCTTAAGCTCTAGTTTGCAGGCAATGAAAGTTGGATCTCTTTTGCTTTTTGCTTCTCTTTGAAGCAAGAAAACTCAAGTTGCAATGCAGGCCTGTGTACTCTCTATATCTAGGCTGCAGCATTTGCTCTTGATAAATGGGATATGTGTACAAACTTTTGCTTCAAAGATCTGGCCTGTACCTCAAGGATTTGGAACTTGACATAAAGTATCACTTTTCCAAAATGGCAAGTTTGCTTTTTCCAATTAAGGATTAATTTAGCATGTATTGTCCAAGTGAATGAAATAACACCTTAACACAATGGTTAGGCATTAAATTAAGGAGTGTAAACTTGGTCTTGAGGCCTGCAAGCTAGCAATACACAAACTGATCTGAAAATGCAAGTGTTATGAACAAGCCTTGGCCATGAACAAAAGTGAGTTTTGGCCAACTTTGCAAATTTGATTCTCTCTAACCACAAGGCTGTTTGAGAAGTTCTTGGATAATTGGGAAAGCTTGGAACATGTACTACAATTTATCTTTGTAATGCAAATTGAAACTCCAAGTGGAACCATGTGAAAAATGGCCAAGAAGTTGGACAAAAATCCTGCCTAGAATAGGCCAAATTTCTTCTAAGTTAAAAGTGTTTTGCACCCTTGTTCCAAAAATCCTAACTTGAGATACAAGCTTCCTTTGAGAAAACTTTGTGAATCAAAGTTGTAGATTTTGCAATGGACTACAACTTTAATGTTTCAAGTTTTGTTTGAATCCATTTTCATCTTGGTGAAAAAATAGGACAAAGTTAGGAAAAAATAAGAAAATTTCATAACTTAGAAAATTTTCTAAGTTATAAAATTTTTCATTTTAAACCCTAATTTGTAATTTTTTGTTTCTTGATGAACAAGTTTCATAATTTGACATGTCTTGATGAAAAATGAATCTTGGCACTTGATTTTGACCAAAAAGTCAAAGTTTGACTTTTCAGTATACAGTCAAATTTTGATCAGTTGACTGAAAAATTCATCTGTCAATCCTATGCACTTGAGATCTTTTGAACTTGTTGAGTGGGTCAAGACAATGCCATTGAGTCCTTGAGTCCATATATGAGCTTGGTTTGCCATTGGTTAGGTCAAACAGTCAAAAATTGTCTTTGTGCAGTCAAAACCCTAAAAATGACCATTTTGCCCTTTGGGTGATCTGGTCAAATTTCTTGTGGAATTGTGATCCAAACTTGACCAAATGGTTCATGTGAGTTCATAATGTTGATGTGGGTCAAATTTCATGATGTTTGACTGTCAATTGGCCACAGTTGACTTTTTCCCCAATACAGCTGATTTCTAGGTCAACTGTCCAATTGACTGGGCAAAGATTGGAATCAAGGCTTGAAACTTGGTGTGGATTAAACTTGTGAGTCCAACATGAAGCATGAAAGTCACTTTGGGCATTTTAGGTCAAAACATCCCTATGCAAACTCAAACCCTAATTTGGGTCAACAGTGCAAGGAGGGGCCTTGAGCAGAGCAAACCCTAACTTGATCTTGAGCTCCAAGAGTCTTGTGATGAGAAAATGTTGATGAAATGAGAGGGCAAATTTTGGGGTACAACAGTAAACAATAATTACGTTCAAATGCATATGTTCAAAAATAATCATTGGACGTTTTTGCAAACAAAACAGGAAAATAAAAGGAAAACAGATAGTTTCGCACTTTTAAAGGAATATCTTTATATTAACTTGAATAAGTACTTTTGTACAAAGAAACGAACATCCTATTAAGAGAATGTCGTCGTAAAAATGAAAACTTATACAAAGAAAACACAGCTATGTGAAATAATCCCATGGGGTTCCCACTCTGTTATAGCCTTCATGTCTCTGAGCGTCTCATCCACTTACTGCATTGTCCGAAGCTGATTGGATTGATTAGAATCATTTGAGTTAGACGATCGATGTTGAATATTGGATGTAAGGTGATCCAACAGGACATAGTCTTACGCTTTAAATCCCTAACTTTTTCCTGGACCTCACTTTCGGGTTTTCAGTCCACCGGGATGCCCTTTTTTGCCCAAGCCGCCCTTTCAGGTTTTCAGCTTGCCGGGTGTACATATTTTTTTTGTATTTTATCCCTAATTTTTTCCTAGGGCAGTCGACCTAGCGGGTCTTTTTCATGCGTAGTATCTTTTAACTATGTCCGCATTTACAGGGTGCGGAAGGTCGTCGTCGTCTATAGCGGTTAAGATCATTTCCCCACCAGAAAATATGTTTTTAATCACAAATGGTCCTTCGTAGGTAGGAGTCCATTTTCCCCTGGGATCACCTTGTGGTGGTATGATACGCTTGATTACCAAGTCACCAACCTGATACACCTGACGTCTGACCTTCTTGTTGAAAGCTTTAATCATGCGTTTTTGGTACATCTGGCCATGGCAGACAACTGTAAGCCTCTTCTCATCAATCAAGTTCAACTAGTCAAATCGAGTTTGGATCCAATCATCTTCATTCAACCCCACATCCTTTATGATTCTCAGAGAAGGTATTTGGACCTCAATTGGTAGGACAACTTCCATGTCGTATACCAAGGAGAAAGGAGTTTCCCCTGCTGACGTGCGCGCCATGGTACGGTAACCGTGAAGAGAAAATGGTAACATCTCATTCCAGTCCTTATAGGTCACTGTCATTTTTCGTATGATCTTCTTGATGTTTTTATTAACGGCTTCTACAGTGCCATTCATCTTCGGCCGGTAAGGAGAAGAGTTATGATGTTGGATCTTAAATTGCGTGCATAGTGCGGTGATCATAGTATTATTGAGATTGGTACCATTATCTGTAATGATTCTCTCTGGAATACCATATCGATAGATAAGATTTTATTTGATGAATTGTGCCACAACGTTCTTGGTAATAGAAGCGAATGAAGCTTCCTCGACCCACTTCGTGAAGTAATCAATGGCAACCAAGATGAAGCGATGTCCGTTAGAAGTTGTCGTTTTGATCTCTCCAATCATGTCAATGCCCCCCATTGCGAACGGCCAAGGAGTAGTCAGGACGTTTAGAGGAACGGAGGCACATGTACTTTGTCTGCATAGATCTGATACTTGTGACAAGTTCGTGAATGCTGGTGATAATTTGCTTCCATGGTGGACCAATAGTATCCTTCCTGGAGGATCGTTTTAGCCATCGTGTGCCCACTGGAATGGGTAACAAGGGTGCCTTCATGTAGACCAACCATGATCTTGTCTGCCTCACTCTTATCTACACACCGAAGCAGATTAGAGTCGTGATTGCGCTTATAGAGAACTTTGTTACTGAGGAAGAACTTAGCAGAGAATCTTCTCAGGAATTTGTTGTCGTTGACTGAAGCTCCCTCCGGGTATTCTTGGGCCTCGGGATATCTCTTAATTTCATGGAACCAATTCTTGGCCATTACTTCTTTAGTATCAATCTCGTGACAGTAAGTTGGTTCGTCCATTCGTTCAATGGTGATTTGAGGAGCCTCATTACCCCACCTGATTTTGAACATGGATGACATAGTGGCTAGCGCGTCCGCTAATTAATTTTATTCTCATGGAAAATGCTCAAAGGTAATTTCCTCAAAATGTGGGATTAATGTCAACACATGTTCTTGGTAAGGGATGAGATTAGGATGCTTCGTATCACATTCTCCTTTGATCTGACTGATGACTAAGGTTGAATCTCCAAATACACTTAAGGACTTGATTCCCAAATATATGGCAACTTTGAGACCCATAATACACGCTTCATATTTCGTCATATTATTGGTACAGTTGAAACACAGCCTAGCAGTGAAGGGAGTGTGGCAGCCTTCGGGGGAGATGATCATAGCGCCTATACCGTTGCCGAGGGCGTTGGAAGCTCCATTAAAAACCAAGGTCCATCGGGATCCTTGTTCAGGTCCGTCATACGGTCTGAGTTCTTCACAATTGTTTACCAATATGATATCTTCATCCGGGAATTCGAAATTCATGGATTGATAGTCATCCACAGCCTGATGAACCAGGTGATCAGCTAGCACACTTCCCTTTATTGCTTTCTGGGTAGTGTATTGAATGTTGTATTTAGTCAGGACCATCTGCCATCTTGCTATTCTCCCAGAGAGGGTGGGCTTCTCGAATATGTACTTAATTGGATCCATCTTGGATATTAATAAGGTAGTGTGGGTCAACATATACTGTCTTAGCCGGCGAGCAGCCCATGCCAGAGCGCAGTAAGTTTTCTCGAGTAGTGAATATCTGGTTTCACAGTCGGTAAACTTTTTGCTCAAGTAGTATATTGCATGCTCTTTTCGGCCAGACTCGTCATGCTTCCCTAGCACACACCCCATTGAATTTTCTAAGACAGTTAGATACATGATCAGAGGTCTTCCCTCAACTGGCGGCCTCAAAATGGGAGGTTCTTAAAGGTACTCTTTGATCCTATCGAAGGCAGCCTGGCAGTCGTCGTTCCATTCCACCACTTGATCTTTTTTAAGCAATTTGAAGATTGGTTCACAAGTAGCGGTTAGATGGGAAATGAACCTGGCGATATAGTTTAGTCGTCATAAGAATCCCCTAACTTCCTTCTCAGTGCGACGAGTATGCATTTCTTGTATAGCTTTTACCTTTGCAGGGTCCACTTTGATACCTTTTCCGCTGACAACGAATTCTAAGAGCTTGTTGGGCCTCACTCCAAAAGTGCATTTATTCTGGTTCAGCCTTAGTTTGTATTTCTTTAGTCTTTCAAACAGTTTCTGCAGATGGTCAAGGTATTCCTCTTCAGTTTGAGATTTAGCTATCATGACATCCACATAGACCTCTATCTCGTGATGGATCATGTCGTGAAACAAAGCTACCATGGCACGTTGATAGGTTGCCCCGGTGTTCTTCAACCCAAATGGCATAAATTTGTAACAGAACGTGGCCCACTGTCTGACAAAGGTTGTTTTCTCCATGTCCTCAGGTGCCATTTTGATCTGGTTGTATCCGGAGAAGCCATCCATGAAGGAAAATATCTTATGTTGTGCAGTGTTGTCAACCAGAATATGATGTGGGGAAGCGGGAAGTCATCCTTGGGGCTTGCCCTATTCAAGTCTCTGTAGTCCAAACACATACGTACCTTTCCATCTTTTTTAGGTACTGGAACAACGTTGGCAACCCATTGTGGATAGGAGGTGAAAGCTAAAAATCCAGCGTTGAATTGCTTCATGACTTCAGTCTTGATTTTCTCTGACATTTCTGGCCGCATGCGACGGAGCTTCTGTTTTACCGGAGGGCAATCTTCTTTTGTCGGCAGACGATGGACCATGATATCAGTGTCGAGTCTCGGCATGTCTTCGTATGACCAGGAAAAGACCTCAACATAGTCATGTAGTAACTTATTTAAGTGCTTCTTGACACCAGGCTCTAGGTTGGCACCTACCTTGACTTCTTTCTTGTCCTCTTCGGTACCCAAGTTAATTGTTTCAACCGGCTCTTCGTGGGGCTGTATGGTCCTTTCTTCCTGTTGCAATAACCTGGCTAGTTCCCCTGGTACCTCACAATCTTCCTCACCTTCGTCGTCGACTTTGTAGATCGGATTTTCAAAGTCATGATAGGCCATAGTAGAATCGTTACCCATGGGATCCTGGGTGGATGTGGATCTGCATTTTGATATGTGAGTGTGCGTAAGAGCATAGCTATCTTTGAAAAAATAAAAAGGTAGATAAAAGAAGAACAAAGAGCATAAAATTTTCATGCAAAAATGTCCATGATTTATTGATGACATATGAAGATGAAATAACAACCCTCACAAATGGACCGTTGTGCCTCTGGTAAGACACAAGGTTTTAAAGTCTAAATTGTTTAATTATTACAAGTCTGACAAGAAAATCAAAAGACAATTACTCTTGAATAAAAATAATAGGGACAAATTCTTTGTCCTCCTAATTGTTGAGTCCTCCGTTGATGGTTGGAAAAATCCACTCGTCCGTGTCGCAATTGCCATCACTGTCTTCCACCGTGTTGACTCCTTGATTGCTGATAAGTAAAGGTGGCCCCCCGGCGCGAGTTCGTCGAACATCTCTTTGGGCCTCCTAAGTAAAACCCAAACCAAATTTGTTGGACTTGTAGGTAATATCTGGAAGTTGACCCCATATGGTACATCCACCTTCCTCAACCACTGCTCTAGTATCCTTCAGAGAGCCCATTTTCAATAGCAGTCTGGTAACCTTCGGAGTCTTGGTTGTAGTCTTGGCTGCCGCAACTATTTGTGGGACCTCCTCAAAATTTTGACATGGGGTCTCAATGAACTCACCGTCCATTTCCATATACCTAAAAGAGTTCAGGTGACTAACCATGTATTCCTCCTCCCCATGGACAGTGATGATCTTTCCCTTGATTGGGTACTTCAGCATCTGATGTAGGGTATAAGTGACGGCACCAGCGTCATGAATCCAGGGTCGGCCCAATAGACAGGAGTAGGAAGGGCGGATATCCATCACATAGAAAGTTGAATCAAAAGTCTGAGTTCCAACTTTTATAGGGATGTCAACTTCTTCATGCATTGTCCTCTTAGAACCATCAAAGGCCCTCACCATAATGTTGCTAGGCTTTAAAGTGAGTCCCTCGCAATCTAGCCGGTCAAGAGCATTTTTGGGAAATACATTCAGTGATGAGCCCGTATCCACCAGAACATGGGCTAGCATAGTGCCCTGAACTCAATGGAAACGTGCAAGGCATCGTTGTGTTTCTTTCCTTTGGGAGTTAAGTCAGCGTCAGAAAAACCCAATCTGTTATCAGCAGTTAGGCTGGCCACACAATTCTCAAATTGGTCAATGGAGGTCTCTTGGGGCACGTGGGTGATCTTTAGAAACTTTACCAAGGCTTTGGCATGGGCCTCCGAACACAAAAGTAAGGCCAACATTGATATTTTCGAAGGGGTCTACCCCAACTGTTCCACGATTTTGTAGTCACTTTTCTTGATTATCTTTAGTATCTCTTCCATCTCTTTGCTAGAAGCTTTAAGAATGAATTCCAGATGTGTCTTATTCTGGACAGGCTCAAATAATACCTCCTTGTCCCTTGTCTTGGCAGTAGGGGTTACGGTAGGATTGTCAACAGGAGTATTACTGGGAATGCTGGTAGGAGTGGTAGCGGGAATAATTACAGGAGTAACAATGGTCTTTGAAGAGATCTCAGGTGAAAATATTCTTCCACTTCTTGTCATCTTACTGGTCCCAACAATATTGGCAACGTCAGGATCAGTGTCTTTCGCAACTTTGTCTTTGATAGCCAACAGATCTTGCTTGATGCCATAGTAATAGACGTCAGTCCCATAGTTCCAGGGAACAGCTTTATCCGAAGAATATGGTATTGGCCCTGGCATGGTGATGATTAGGGGAGCAGACTTTGGAACAGATGTAATCTTGACGGGTCTTTTGGTGGAGACCCTGGGAGGATTGTCGGAAATGGTGATTATTGAGACATCTTCACAGGAATTTCTGATAAGAGGAACTTTTTCAAACAGGATTTCTTTGTTAGCCATCAGACGATGGACGCCCATCTTCAGTAACAAACATCCATTTGGTAGAGACACACATAATTGACAACTTTCATCACAACCCAGAAACAGACCGGCTCGCAATAGATTTTGTTGAATGGTCAAAAGAGAAGTAGTTAAATTGTTCATGGAGGAAACAAAACAATCATCATCAACAGCGTTGACACCTTGACCATGTTTGGGCATTGGCGCCGTTATCACATTAGGTGTTTCTGGGGGGTCAAACTTAATCTCTTTCACCTTGATAAGGTCGTGTACCTTATTCTACAAGTTCCAACAATCGTTCGTATCATGCCCCAGGCTTTTAAAATGATAGGCACATCGAGCATTCGGGTTGTAGCAAAGAGAAGCAGTATTGGGGTTCTTGGGAGCTTCCTTTAGAATCACTAGATTGGACTTCAAAAGATGTGGCAAAAATTGGGACAAGGTCATGTTGATCCGGGTGAATCGTCTCATTGGCGCCTCTGGCTTGCGTTGATAGTTTCGCTGCTGATTTGGTACAGAATTAGAAATCATAACAGCCCCTACCGTCGGGCGACGCTCAGTTTTGTTTTGGTTTTTGTGGTCGTATGCAACACTGACTTCCTTCTTTACGGTAAAGGGTTTCTTCATTGTGCTCGAGGATACATCTCTTTGAATTTTTCCACTTTTTATACCGGCTTCTACCCGTTCACCGGTCATGATTAATTCAGTAAATCCAGCCAAAGATCTTCTGATCAAATGGTTGAAGAATGGGCCATATAACGTGCCTAAGAACATATCCACCAATTCTTTGTCAGATAGAGGGGGTTGGACTCTTCCTGCGAGATCCCGCCATTTTTTAGCATGGGTTTTGAAACCTTCACCAGCACCCATACACATGCCTTGCAATTGTGTTCGAGTTGGAGCTAAGTCAGCATTATACTGGTATTGCTTGTAAAAAGCGGTAGCCAAATCTTCCCAATTGCGAATATTAGTCCCCTCCAATTGATAGAACCAATCCAATTGTGTTCCTGACAAGATTTCTTGTAAAAAATGCACCCATAGGTTCCTATCGGCATTATGGGGTTGAATTTTCCTGATGTATGACCTTAAATGCAGTTTTGGACAAGAGACACCGTCATATTTAGCGAAAGTGGGGACCTTGAATTTATGTGGGATGACAACCCCTGAGACAAGTCCTAGCTCTTCAAAATTCAATTCGGGTACCCTCTGAATTTCCATAGCATTGAGTCGATCCTCTAGCTGCTTGTATTTATCGTCAGCTGGGGGATACTGTTCTTCAGAGTATTCCACTTCTTCCTCTTCTTCAGATTTCGGGTGGTCATTTCCTTCCTTGTTCTTTCCTTCTTGATTGTCTCCTTCACCTGAAGAGGTTGCGAAATCTAGAGTTTGCCTGGCTGGTCCTTTGAACCTTCTTCCCATATTCAAAACACCAACTGGTTTCTTTGCTTTCTTCTTCTTCTCTTTGATCAACAAAGTTTTCAAATCCTCTTGTCCTTTTGCCAGAGCCAAGAACATTTGTTGGAATTGAGCATTTTGCACCTGAAGATCCTTTACTGTTTGTTCAATATCCATCTCACTGAAATTAACAGTAGAAAGATAAGGAAACATGTTGTAATAAACCTATTTGTGTTATGATGAATGAAAATGCATATGCAAATGATTTCAAGGAAATTAGAGATTTAAATTTGTTTAGAAAAAAAGGAAACACACGTTATATTAATAAATCCAAGTTTGCGTACACCATGCCTCTTGGGGCTTACAATGGAAGAAATAAAATACAAAAATAAAACTCCTAATACAAAAAGGTTGAACACATCCTCTTTGGTGCGATGTAGGTGTTCAGACTCTGTTCTTCATGAAGCTTCTTGGTGAGTTCCAGAACCTTCTTCTCATTGGCATAGAATTGGGCTTCGAAGATGTCTCGTTCTTCCTTTAGCTGAATCCAACCCTTTTGCAAGTCTTCAAGAGAGGTAGGCATGTTGGGGTGAAGGACAGTATATGGTACATCTCCTTCAGCAACAGGCTCCATGATAATGGGGAGAATGGAGGGGTAAGGCATTATGAGACTCTGAGCATTAGCTCGCACCCACCTAAGATAAGGCTCAAGGGGGATAGAGTTTTTGTATCCCAATGTCTTATTATCCACCTTGTTCACCGTCCTCCGAGCTCGTACAAACCTCTGACGGTAGCCTTGATCGTCACTCTCGTAGTCAAACACTACACCTTGGATGAGCATATCATGAGGAGCATCTCTTCGTGCATACCTAAAATGCCGTAAAGCTAAGCAAGGGCTATAAGTGATACCTCACCTAATGCCAAACAAAGGGACATTAGGGAATTCCCCACAACGGTCAATGATAGAAGCATCTTCCAAGGATCGAGAACACCAATAAGTGTCGGAGTGTGTAAGGGACATCATCCTTTGAGACCATGTCAATCCTTGCTCGAACTTCAATACTGATCGAGGTACATACAAAGTAAACCACTTGGCGAGTAGGGGAATGCAACACAAAAGAGTACCTCTTTTCTTCATAGTGCGAGTATGAAAACAATGTAAGATGTCTCTGAGCAGAGTAGGTATAGGATTACGAGAGAGAAAGATTTTGATGGCATTCATATCTATGAATTGGTCCGAATTAGGAAATAGGACCAAACTATAGATTAGAAGGGCCAGGATATCTTCAAAGGCTTAAAGATTTATTTCTTCCCAGAATGAACGAGCCTTCTCCAATAGAAACTTGTCTAGGAACCCTTTGACTCCGCTTCTTGTCTCCCAATTTGCTATAATGTCGGCTCTCTTCAGATGCAAGGCTTCAGCAATGACTTCAGGTTTTGGAATCCCTTCTAAACCGGTGAATGGTATTTGATCAAGCACGGGCACTCCTAATAGTATAGAGAACTCTTCTAGTGTAGGCACCAATTGATAGTCAGGAAAGGTGAAGCAATGATGTATGGGATCAAAGAATTGGAAGAGCACACACATAATTTCCTCTTGGAAATTATAGGTAGCCAAAATGAGGAGTCGACCATATTTATTGGTAAAAGGAGAATCTCCGGGAACCCTTGATGCTAACTCTTGGAGTTGAGGGTGTGCTTTCACGAAGCTGATTTAGATGGTGTTCCTTCGGACGGGATTCATGGCCTACAAAACAAAGCAAAGATAAATTCCTAAATCCTTGAAATGGTTAGTGAGAATGCTTATGACGTTATGATGTTTATGATGTTATGTACCAGTATGCAAAGCAAGCAAGTTGTTATGTACACACAAAACAGACAAATCCTTAGGTTTAGGCTTGCATGGGACTTATAGGTAAGTACCCTCTTGAAGTTTAGTCGGCTCAACCTGTCCTAGAAAGTAATCGGGTTCTAGGGGATCTCAATATCACTGGCCTTTCTTTTAGACATTGTGTCAGCATAATCAATCTTTTCTTGCGGTCGAGATATCCCAAAAGTCTGGTCTCAATGAGTGTAGTATCGAGTATCAACCAATTTTCAGCTTTCCACCGAAACCTATCATCTCACTACTTCCTAATGGCCAAGTTGTTCAATTAAGGTTCTAAAGTCAGTTAGTGCTTCATGACGCCGCTCAGCGGCCCCGTATTCTCCTCAATTCAACACAAGGGATATCGGTACCAACAAATGCATCACACTAATGTAGCCATTGTTTCAACCATATCGGTCTATGTCGTACAGTCTCCACAATCTATTGCAACTTACCTAAAAAGGTGCCCCATATACGGGTAGAGGATCAAAATAAACCCAAACAAGGAACCATAATGTAAAGCAAACAAATCAAACAAGGAAAGCAAGTAAAGGTGATCTAGCCCTAAGGTAACCCTATTTTTAAGTGATATTTCCCCAGCATAGTCTCCAGTTCTGTAACGCGGTAGGAGAACTAACTTGGGTGTTTTGCGTTTGATCGCAATTGTTGCGGATAGCAAGAGTCACCGCCGAATTTTCTTTTATCCAAAAGGAAAGGTTGAAAAGAATAGTAAAGACCTTTCGATATTACTTTCTTGAGTTTGGGGGGTAGGTTATGAAAAGGGAAGGTGTTAGCACCCTTTTCATTCGTAGTTATCTACGGGATCTTAGTTGCTTGCTAGATCACTTGCTTTTGTTTGTGAATGTGCTTATGGTGTGGGTTTTGAAAATATTTTGAAAATGTATTTATAATGGTTATCGTTTCTATAAGAACGCGTACAAAGTTTTGTTTGGAAAATAGTTCAAAGGGGTGTTTGTGGAATGTGTTTTTGAAAGTGATTTTGAAAAGGTGTCTTTATAATGGTTCTCGTTTCTATAAGAACGCGTACAAAGTGTTTGTCTTTTGAAAATGTTTCAAAGTGGGAGTGTTGGTGTATAAAGTGTTTTTTGTTGTGAGCAAGCGAGCAACTAGGAGTAACCTTCCTACTCAAAAGGTCTTAAACGTTCTTTTCCTCCTCCTTTAGATGTTGTTATCTTACCATTGATTTAGTAAGAAGCCCCGTCGTTGGATGTGAATGGACGGGTATGGGACGTTTATATAGTCATAATAACAATGTTTTGAGATGTCTTAGCATTTCTCTTGAGGGACTAAAATCATTTGTAAGGCAACATTGGAAGCGTCATCGAGGGACTATGATCTTGTATTTTGATTGTTTTTGCTAAGACATCTCACATGCATAACATGACCATTTTTAGGCAACAAGTGGAGTTAACCCTAAGGGTGCATGTGTGAATAGTGTGTTTGATTTGCATGCATTTTGTCTTTGATCTTTGGGTTGTCTACTTGTTCTTTTTATCTTGCCATACATCCTACTTACTAGCATTTATACAAAAGCAATAAAAATGCAAGAAATAAAACCTACACTATTACAACCATATTGAATTGCAGTGGAAATATAAAGGCAAAAATAAAATAAATGCAAGAAAAATGGATCCTTTGATTTGGGTTGAAACACCCTTCAATTCTTCATTTCCTGGCTTCCTTCAATTTGGATTCTGAAGTCAGTGGAGTCATGCCCTTCGATTTACCTTTCTGTCTCCTTCGACTGAGGGTTGGAATCAAGATGGTCACGCCTTTCGCCTAGGTCTAGAAGTTAGCATAGTTCTGCCTTTCAATTAAGGCTTGGAGATAGCAAGGTTCTGTCCTTCGTTTGAAGCTTGGAGACAGCAAGGTTATGGCCTTCATTTGAGGCCCAGAAGCAGCAACACTCATGTTTTGCCACAGGTTCCTTGCTGACTCTTTGTAAGCATATTGGGCCCTCAGATTGTGATTCGAAAGGCTTGTGCAGCTAGCCAATCGAAGAGTATAACAAACCTGTCTTAAAGTCTAAAATGCAATATCCAAACATAACTACAATCTAGGGGTTAGCATGAAAACTAATGGGCCTTAAAGTCCAAAGCGTAACTAAACTAAGGTTGAGTTTTCAACATACAAGCAGTCAGAATCGAAAGCTAAAACATAGTCTAAAAATGTCTACATTTTTCTTATTTACATGTGTACATGATATTAAAATAGAATAGACTCAAGTTTCAAAGAAACTTACCTCTTGAAGTCCTTAAATCGAAGGGAGATGCAAGTGCTTTCTTTGACAGAAAATGGGAGTTCGTTGGGACCTTCCTGGGGCTAGTCCAGTTGCTACTTTGTGAACGCAGTAGCCGGGTCGAAAGAGGTTGTGCGAGTGAATCGAAGGATATTTTATAACAAGTGATGGGATAACTCAAAGGTCTACTGTATGATAGCTGGTTGAATGGGTCGAAGGGTGGTTTGATAGTCACTTGGAGGATGAATCGAAGGTTTATTCTTAGTGTATAGAAATGTTTGAAAAAGAATGTTGGGAAGTGTTTGAGAATTTTTTGAGAATTTTCAAAAGTGTTTCCTTGCAATCCTTCAGGCGCCCCTACTATGTATGGTGATGCCTCCTTTTTATAGATGGCATGGGCTGATGCTTTGGGAGGGAAAACAAAAAATTCAAACAAAAAGGGTATATTGTATTTGTAGCTTTCGAGGGACAGTGTTTTATTTCCATTTTGGTGCAAGGAGTAGGGAAGCAATGCAGGACTGCTGTGTAGCAGTTTTGGAGTTTTATGGCCAGTGTATCAGGCATGATCTTGGCAGCGCATGGGTCTTAGTAAACAAGTACCTTTGGCATCTCAACCTTTTGTCTTGACTCCCTAGCCTCTCCTTTCAACCAGAATTTTTAGTAACCATCTCTTTTTTCTAATCGAAGTGTCATTTGAATGACTCCCATGGATATCCTTCGAAGGGGCCAAATTAATGTTCTTGGGATGGGTCAGTAATATATGCCCTTCGATTGGGGGGCATCCAGACATGCCTGATAAACTCTTCAAATGTACCACCATGGTGCTTTCTTTGCCTGAGGAAATGACATAGTGAAGAGTTTGTATGTTTGGAACAGGCCATTTCTACAGGAGATCCTGCCCACTCAAATTTGTCTGCAAAGGGGCCACATGGCCAAACGAAAGAATGTGTGCAAGAGATTCCTGCCTTGACTTTATGCAAATATGTTCAAACTAAATCTTGTAAAAGAGGAGCCAGATGTCCAAACGAAAGAATGACAAAAGACTTGTGCTCAAGGATTCACACCCCCAAGCGAAGGATGTGTGCCAGGGATGAAGGGCTCAATCGAAGCTTGCAACATTGGGAAAGTCATTTCTCCAAACGAAAGAGGCTTGCAGGGGAAAAATGTGTGATCGAAAAAGGGCAAAAGGGGGTTTTGGCCTCCTGAATTGAAGGACATCATCAGGAAGCTTTTTGCCTTGTGAATTGAAGCTATATTTAAGGGAAGTTTTGCCCTGTCGAAGCTTCTAACAAAATGCTTCAAAGGTGACTTTGGCCTTGTGCATATTATTATGGTAGGAAACCCTGCCTTGTATGTCTTGGCTAACACGCAAGGAAGATGTTGTGTGGCCAAACGAAATACCTGCACAAACCTTCAAACGAAGTCTAATGCTAAAAACGAAACAGGAAATGATCTTAGCTAAGTGAGCCCAATGCCTCAATCGAAGCATGAAATGAACTTGCCCCAAAGGAATCCAGCGCCCAAACGAAATATGCAACCAAGGCCAAAGTGATCAGTGGAAGGATGCAGAATCGAAAGGAACTTAGTTTTCCTTTAATTTTGTCAAAAATGGAATTTTCATTTGTTTTGTCCTTTTTTAGAAATTTCTTCCATGATCTTAATGATGAAAAATCCAAATATATTTGTGTAAGCTTGAATTTTTGGAGTCCATTTGAGAAATGTCTTGAGGAATGAGAGGGAAAACTTTGGGGTACAACAACTGCGAGTCACGATATTCTATGCTTGAAAAAATGTATTGTGCTTTGTCCTGGGCTGCGAAACGCCTATGGCAATATATGGTAAACCATACTACTTGGTTGATTTCTGAAATGGATCCAATCAAGTATATTTTTGAGAAACCGTCTCTTACCAGAAGAATCGCCCATTGGCAGATGCTGTTGTCTGAATATGATATTAAATATGATACTCGAAAAGCTATTAAAAGCAGTGTGTTGGCAGAGTATCTTTTTTGTACCACAAAATTTTCCCTCTCATTTTATTCAAGGCATGCCCATTGAGATCCCCAACTTGCCCAAGGATGACCAAGAATTGACCAGACAAATTCTCCTCCTAAGGCAATGAACCTCTAACTACGGTTTCAATTTTCATTAAGATGTGTGAGCTCCAAACGTCTCAAATGTTTTCCATAGTCCTAATATGTCTTCAATATTGTCCATGCCAAGTTTCATGCCTTGCACAACAAGTTTGCTCAATCAATTATTCAAATGCTTGAAATCAACTATACTAGGTCAAAAGTCAATTGTGGCCTATATACAGTCAAACTTCAAGGTTTTTGGTCAACCTCAACATTTTGAAGTAATATCCATAATTTTATCAAGGGTTGATCATGATTCCTCAAGAAATGCCCCTAATTCATCAAAAGTCAAAATTCCTAAATTAGGGTTTCTATAGGAAAAGGCAACTGAACTTTGACCAAGCATAACTTTCACATACTTCATCCATTTTTTCCCAACCAAAACTCATATTGAATGTAATCTCATTCCTTACAACTTCTCTTCATCCCTCAATTCCAAGAAATGCACCATTTTAAAGATACAAGCTCATACATTACAGGTCATTTTCAGAAAGTCAACAAAAGCCACTTTTTTCCAAGACCTTTTATATCAAGATAAAATCTTCAAATGCAAAATTGATCAAAAGAGGGATTGAAGTAGACATCTTGGTATTTCAAAAAAGTCCAAGATCATCATCATGAGATAAATATTGAGAAAGTTATGGCTTGCCCAAGTTAGGAAAATTTGGGAATTTTCAAGAATTATGCATTGAGAAAATTTGAAGTTTTAAGGCAAGAGCTCAATTACTTGGACTTCAAACATCTTCGTAAGTTTATAGAGGACCGCTAAAATTATTCTTTCCATGCCTTGATTTTTCTAACTATTTTATTCATATTTATTTTAATTTATTTCAAATAAATATAAATTGAAATGTATAAAATAATTGGAAATGGGCTTTGAGCTCTGGGTTGATGTTTTGGACAGCCTAGGCCCATAAAATTTCGTGAAAAGGTGTCTACATTCATTCAAATTCAAAAAATGACAAGTTTCCTTGTTTTTTTCCAAAGTTACAAATTTCATTCATGGCTTTGAAACGTTTGCTTTAAGGTTGTTTAAACCTTTGTATTCTTGTCTCCTCATTCCTCTCTATATAAACAAGCATCTAGCAAGCATTTCAAGACACCTACACAGCCTAGAGAGAGAGCTCTACCATTTTTGCAAAATTATGTAAAGTGGTAAAAAATTTAAACCCACTCTGAAGGTACTTTTGGTCCGAACTAGTAATCATAAGTTGCTCTTGAGGTTCCCGGGGACTTGTTCCAACCATCCACAAAGCTTGCAAGGTCCCATATCACTGGATCCAAGCTATCACCATTTTGAGAAGGTTAGAGGAATTACATGGAATGCATGACGTCTAGAACATTAGATACCATGTATCATCAAGTACTGCTCACACTGGATCCAAGGATGGACCTGGGCTTCACAATCTGGGCTTAGGGAAATTTCAATTGCAACCCCCATTCTACTTCAGCCATCAAGCCCAATCTCTTTTCTTTTTGTTTTATTTAGTTTTTTCATTTCTTAATGTTTTTTAATAATAATAATAAAAAACTCACAGAAAAATTAGGCATAGATTTTTTTAAAAAAAATTAATTTCTTTAATTAATTAATTAATTAAAACTTTAACCTTTTTCTTAATTAAAAATGAATTAGAATTTGAGTCTAATTACTTTCTTTTCATAATAAAAAAAACCACAAAAAAAGGCTTAGTTTATTTTTCTTAATTTAATTTTCTAAGTAGACTTCAGAATAATTAATTTAATTATTTTTCTTAATCTAACTTTTTTTAAAATAAAAACCAACAAAAAGATTTTCTTTTATGTTTTCAGGCGTACATTCAACTTTTCGCGTGTTTATTTCCTTTCGCATTGTTTATATTATTGTAATTGTTGTATGGGATGTAATAGATGATAAGTAGACTCTTTTCATTGCTTTATTTTCTTTTCCCCAATTGCTTTGGAATGTAAATCCCCCTTCCCGAAGCCATGTAATAGTCTAGATTTATATTTTCCGCATTTTATTTTTCTGTATATATTACTGTTAGTAACTAGGCGTGTATGGAAAGACTAATAATCAAACGTTAGAAAACTTAACAAAAAGACAAAAATAACTGAACATAACACACTTGCACATATACATCTCTAGGGTACCCCACTTTGGTTGCCTTTAGAAATAAAATAGTCATGAGGAAGGAACACTTTATCAAAGACCCATAAATCAAAAGATCATAGTCCCTCGATGACCCTACAGTTGCCTTCTCGGTAAATGATCTAGTCCCTAAACAAAATTGCTAAAGCGTCTCCACAAATTGCCTTTGTGACTGTAACGTCCCTTCGAAAGTTCCTCATACATTCAACGATAGGGCTACCTACTCACTAATAGTAGGATAGCACTGTCTAAAGGATAGGAGGAAAAGAATGACCCTTTTCGAGTATAAAAGTAGATAGTTGTTAGAAGTTTGCTCAAAAAACATTTTGCACTTACACAAATACTACTTTTCAAAAAAACAAATTTCAAAAACATTTGCTTTGTTAACACTCTTGAGGACTGATACAAGAGTTAAACGCAAATCAAATTTCCGCATTAAGACATTTCAAAATATTTTCAAACACACAAAGCACAAAGGTATTTCAAAATGAGCAAACCTCTAAGAGCCCGTAGATAACTACGGATGGAAAGGGTGCTAACACCTTCCCTTTCCATAATCTACCCTCCTTACTCATAAAATCTCGGAAAAGGTCTTTTTTTGTTCTTTTCACCCTTTCCTTTGTTGGATAAAAGAAAAGTTGGTGACCACTCTTCCTTACCGCGACATTTGCAAACAAAAAATGCAAAACCAGTATTAAACAGTCAGTTTTGCCACCATATCACAATCTTGCTCACAACCGGTTGATGATTATCATTCTATTAAGTATGATTTCCCTGATGAGGATGTGATGTATCTGAAAGCTAAAGACCGTGATGAGCCTTTGCCTGAGGAAGGTCCTGATCTTGAATCTCGGTGGGGTATGGTGTTCGATGGAGCTGTAAATGCTTATGGAAAAGGAATTGGTGTTGTGATCATCACTCCCCATGGGTCTCATATCCCTTTCACTGCTAGGTTGACATTTGATTGTACCAATAACATGGCAGAATATGAAGCTTGTATTATGGGACTTGAAGAGGCTATGTGTAACACCATATTTCCCCATCGATAATTTTAAACAAAAATCAGAGTAAATTAATTTCTAAAACACAACATCAAAATAGGATGCCACATGCTTCATACGTTATACATGCTCATTAAATAAGATACGCAACACAATTCATATGTTCAAAAGTCTTAAACTTCCTTTCATTTATTCGCAGCAGAAAACATCAATAAATAATTATTCTCAACAATCAACATGAGTGGTATTTTTCATCATCGGAAAATCATCTTAATCATAAGGTAAATTCAAAACAAAAAATGAATACAAAGTTTACCCCCGACATAATAAGACAAACACAAAATCCCCAAGTGTTATGTATCAGAGCAGACACCGACTCAATCTACATAACTGAGGTAACTCTTCGACTAACCTCGACCTCGAGCTACTTCAAATCATCTACACGCTACCCATGTAGAGGCAACATTCAAACAGAAAGGGTGATATATCATAATAATATAAGAGGAAGCATAATAATGAGCGGGTAGAAACTCAAGTACACATCATTATACATCTTTACCTCACACTTTTTCTTGTTCATCATACTACGAAACACATCAACATAATTAAGTGCATAAATAGCACAAAACATCCATCATAACGAAAGTGGAAATTCATTCAACGCTCAAATAATCAATTACTAAAATTCATGCAATGCAGTGAAACTGACACTGACTCAATGCATGTGGTACCAATAGGGCAAAACCCTCAACTTAATAAATGCCAACTTGGGGCAACAGTGCTAATACATGCCATCTTTCGCCAATACATTCCATCTTTCGCCAATACAGGACATCTTTAATGAATGCATGCGACACTGACATGCAACAACATAATTTCACATTGAGTATTCCTATCTATCAATGCCACACCAATATAGGCCATCATCATCATCATCATCATTATCATGCATATCATGTCACATAATCAAAATGCAATAATATAATTTCACACTGATTATTCTTACCTATCAATTCCATGCCAATACAGGCCATCATCATATAATATATCATGCAAACAATCAAATAATTCATACAACATCATCTTACTTAATCACAACACAAATCATTGTACATTACTCAGGAATATACACAAATAGGAACCAATATTGGTAAAATAATTAGTTATTGTATTCCAATTTATTTCTATGGGATATAAAATGATTTTATCTTTCCAACGGTTCAAACGGCGTGTTAAACGGACACCCGAGGTGAAAGTTATGCAATTTACAATTTTATAAAATTATGTCTAACACATTGGTAACCGATTATTGCATTACAGTAGTCGGTTACTGCACAAGTCAGTAGCTCTATTTTTCAAAAATTTGCCACCGATAACCGGTTACTGCATTATGATAACCTGTTACTGCGTAACACAATAGCCTCTTTTCTTCAAATTTTCACGTGGTGGCCAGTTACCAGCAGACCAGTAACCGGATACCGCTGTTGTAGAACAGAAAAATCTGTAACGTTTTCAAATGCGATTTTTAACATTTCAACGCCAAAATTTCCATTTTTTTTCTCATCAAAATTTATCTTTCAATCATTCTAATTATTCACCAACACCTGCCTATCAATTCTAACCAAAATACATCATTAATTTCACAATCAATCATACAAAAATGCATCAAAACTCAATAATGGGAGAAAAACCCCAAGAACACCAATTAGGGAGAAATTAAAACATACAACCATGCAACCTAAACTCTACCATACCCCATCGTTAAGAAACCCATTATAGTGTTAGAATTCCCCCTTACCTTAGATTATTGTGGTTCTTGATTCCTACGGTGAATCTTCTTGCCCTAGCTTCCTAGTGTTTTCTCCTCTTCTCACTTCTACGCTTCTCTTTCTCTTGTTTCTACGATCTAACTCTTTTCCCTTATTATTTCTCTAATATATCACAATAATAATATAACCTTCTTAATTAATTATTTAATAAAATAATACTAATCCTATTATTCTATTATTAATTGTATTTTGATTATTATAAAATAATAGTAAAGCTCATATTTAACCCAAAAATGCCAATAATCACTCTCACCCTTATGTTTCTACACTTTTAGCCATACACTCCTATCACCTCAACTTATATAGTTTCTAATACATCTAATTACTAACAAATGCATCACATCACAATATTCACAAACGCATACAAATACATCGCATCATCTAATTATTTAATTAAAAACAATTCTAATTAAATCAGGGTGTTACACTATCGATCTCAGAATCAAAATTCTTGATGTATATGGTGATGCAGCTTTGGTAATAAACCAGATTAATGGAGAATGGAAGACTCGTCACTCTAGCTTGATTCCCTACAAAGATTATGCAAGAAGATTATTACCTTTCTTCAATAAAGTTGAATTTCATCATATTTCCTGAGACGAGAATCGGATGGAAGATGCTTTAGCAACTTTGGCTTCTATGTACCAAGTGAATGCCTGGAACGATGTACCTATATTACAATTTGGCGTATTGATAGACCAACTCATGTGTTTTCTACAGAGGTGACGTTAAATGATAAACTTTGGTATTATGATATCAAACACTTTCTTCAGACTCAAGAATACTTGGTTGGTGCGTCGAATAAAGATAGGAAGACCTTGAGAAGATTGAAAGGTAGCTTTTTCCTCAATGAAGATGTGTTATACAAGAGAAATTACGACATGGTCTTTCTCAAATGTGTGGATAGCCACGAGCCAGACATATTAATGCATGATATTCATGAAGGATCCTTTGGTACCCATGCCAGTGGACATTCTATGGCTAAAAAGATGCTTAGAGCAGGTTACTATTGGTTGACAATAGAATATAACTGTTACAAATTTGCAAAGAAGTGCCATAAGTTTCAGATTTATGCTGACAAGATTCATGTTCCTCCAACACTCCTCAATGTTATTTATTCCCCATGGCCTTTCTCGATGTGGGGTATTGATATGATCGAGATGATTGAACCCAAGACTTCAAATAGACATCGTTTCATCTTAGTGGCAATTGACTACTTCACTAAATTGGTGGAAGCAGTTTCTTATGTTAATGTCACCAAGCAGGTGGTGGTATGGTTTATCAAGATCAAACTTATATGTTAGTAAAGTGTGCCAAGCAGGATTATCACTGACAATGGCTCAAATTTTAATAATAAAATGATGATGAAACTTTATGAAGGATTAAATATTGTCCATCACAACTCGTCCCCTTACAGGCCTAAGATGAATGGGGTTGTTGAAGCTGCTAATAAGAACATTAAGAATATTATCTAGAAGATGGTTGTAACCTATAAGGATTGACATGAGATGCTCCCTTTCGCTTTGCATGGGTATTATACATTCGTCCTCACTTCAACAGGGGAAACCCCGTTCTCTCTTATGTATGGCATGGAAGCGATACTCCCCGTCGAAGTTAAAATTCCCTCTTTGTGTGTAGTAATGGAAACCAAGTTATCAGAGGATAATTGGGTCCAATTTAGGTTTGACCAATTGAATTTAATTGAAGACAAGAGAATGACGACCTTCTGTCATGGGCAGTTATATCAGAAAAGAATGAAGAAAGCTTTTGATAAGAAGGTCAAGCCTCGTGAATTCAGAGAAAACGACCTCGTGCTCAGGAAGATCATGTCTTTTAATGTTGATTCTAAGGGCAAGTGGACTCCCAATTATTAAGGCCTATATGTTGTCAAGAAAGCCTTCTCTGGTGGTGCATTAATTCTTAAAACTATAGATGTCAAGGAGTTCCTATGTTCTGTGAATGCTGATGCAGTCAAGAAATACTTTGCCTAAAGAAATAAAAGAACAGCTCGCTAAGTTGAAAACCCGAAAGGGAAAATTAGGCAAAAATGAGCGTCTCGGTAGGCTGAAAACCCGGAAGGGTTATCTAGGCAAAAGTTAGAGACATAAAAGAATAAAAATTTTCCGGTAGGTTGAAAACCCGCAAGGGAAACCTAGGCAAAAGTTAGGGATTTCCTAGCAAGTAACTGCATCGGATAAGACTTGATCATTGAAGCAACAATCTTTTTGGGATTCTCATCGCACTTCAACTGAATGCTATGCACATGAGTTCAAAGTTATCAGAGAGAATAGTTGTCATTGTGTTTCAATGTACCTTTTCCGTATATTTACCGTTTTCCAAAACTTTGTAATCATCTATGGAGTCATGCCACTTACGGACTACCATTTTATTAATAAATTTTGAGCTTTTATCCAATTCTTTGCAATTCTTATTTTATTCTGCCTACAAAAATTTCATTTATTACTGATAGTAATTTTCAAAACAATAAGACTTAATAATAAAACATGTTTTTTGAAAAGAATTTGCAAATTACTTTTTACTTTGATTTTGTGAAACAAGGGGACAAAAGTAGTGGTTCCGAGGATGGACGAACTCCGAAGTCATGAAAAGTTTTCTCCAAGATGTATTCTTGGGTTACTCTTGCTGATCTTCACATAGTCTCCCTGCATTTGTTCTTTGGATAGTTGGATTTCCCCAAGTTTTTATATGATGTTGGGTCTGTATAGTTTGATGCTTCTCTACCATATTCCCCGATTAAGTCTTGATGTAGATCTCTCCAGATGAGTGTGTGATACGGTGGCAGAACCGACTGTTAATACTGCTTTGCGTTTTGCGTTTTTTTATTCATAAAATGTCGCGGTAAGCAAGAGTCGCCACCGACTTTTATTTTATCCAACTGGAAAGGACAAAAGCACAGAAAAATTCCTTTTTCGAGATTTTGAGTACGGGGGGTAGATTATAGAAAGGGAAGGTATTAGCACCCTTTCTATCCATAGTTTTCTACGGGCTCTTAGGAACTTGCTCATCATTTTCAAAGTTGTTTGTATGTGTTTGATTTGAAAAAAGTTTTTGTTTTACTTCGATTTAACCCTTGCTTCGGTCTTCAAGCGTGTTACGAAGTTTTTTTGAAAACTTTGTTTGAGAAGTGTTTGGTGTGAAAAAGTTTGATTTGAGCAAGCACCTACTAGCATCTACCTACTAGAAAAAGAGAATGTTTATGTTCTTATTTCCTTTAGACAGCGCTATCCCAATATTAGTGAGTAGGTAGCACCGTCGTTGGAGTTGTAAGGGTCAATTCGAAAGGGACGTACGATCACTAAAGCAATGTTAGGACGTCTTAGTAATAACCCTAATGTCTTAAGATCATATTCGAGGCAACATTTTCGAGGCAACCTTTCCGAGGAAACATTTCCGAACGGGACTTTGATCTTTTGTTTAGACAAGAGGGCGACCACTAAAATACCCTATACTTAATGACCGTTTACCGAAGGCAACCGAAGTGGGAGTATACCCTAGGAGTGCACATGTGCGAGTGATTCAATTTCAAGTTATTATCTTTGCACATTTAGGGTTTGCTACCGTTTTAAAATTTACATATAGTCTTGTCATGCAACCCTATTATCATACATCTAACAGTTAATATTTGCGGAAATTAAAAATGCGGAAAATAAAGCTATGTTATTACAAGGCTTCGGGTGGGGAATTAATTACATATCCAAAACCCGTCAAAACGATAAACAAATGAAAAATCCTAATTTAAACTATTACATCCCATGAGAGATTACATTAATATTTGCAAAAATAAATAAACGCGCGATGAATCGAGAACAACAGAAAAGTAGGGTTTTGACCCCGTCTAACCTAATTACAAGAAAAATTATTTTTTTGGTTGTTTTGATTATTTTATTTTAAGAAAATAAGGTTTTAAATTAAATAAATACAAACCTAATTGCTAATTAATTTAAATTAGGAAATTAATTATTTTTGACCTATTTTATGTTTTGGTTATTTTTAAGAAAAGAAAATAGAATTTAAATTAAACAAAAACCCTAGCTTCTAATTTATTTTAATTTATTTACAAAGACAAATTAAAGTTATCCTAAAATTAAGTAAACTAATTAAATTAATTTTTGATAAAAAAAAATAAAACCTAAATCTAATTTGATGAAAATTTATTTTTAAAAAAGAATTAATTTTGTGTTAGTAAAATAATTAAATAAATTAAATAAAGAAAACATAAAAGAAAAGAAAAATAAAATGGGCTTGATAAACAGCAGTTGGAGGGGTGCCATTAGCAATTTCTTGGGCCCAAGAACCTTGGTCCATGTTGACCTCTATGCTTCCATGTTGTACGTTGACCAAGGTGCACTATGGTCCTTCAATGATGGCCTTCATATCTGGCCTTCTGGAGATCTAATGGTTGAATCCTGAGGGCACATGGTAGGCCTCATGATGCGTGGGATATAGGATCTGTGAAGAACATTTAAGAAAAATTGAAAATGTTTTGAGGCAGGGGTCGAACCCCTGACCTTATACCTGCCACGCCTTAGTGCCTCCTTGGCTACCACTGGGCCACTTGGTTCAACTTGTTAATATATGAAACAAAAACAATAAAATAAGTTTTAAAAAAAAGCTAGCTACCAAACACGCGCCAGATTTCAAACAGACGAATGGGGTGGTGCCACGCAGGTCTTCTTCTTCCTCTCTCTGTTGGTAAAAGTCATGGACTTTTACCTACGGATGAAGGTCCGTAGCTATAACCCCTGCACATTTCAAAATCTCACACAGGCACGATAAATGAAATCTAATGATGTAGATCAAATCTCCTTGACCTTGTGATCATCGTTGCACCTATCTTGTGGACCAATTTTTCCTGTACCAAAAGATCCTAAAACGAGACAAAAAACTCTAGCCATGGTGGATTTCAATATAGCTAACAAAAATGCAATTAATTGTTACCATTAGCTTGCAAACACATTAGGGATTACAAATATGTCATTGAAACATGATAAATATGTAAGAATAAAGAGATTCGATTTTGAAAATAGTGACAAACCGTGGGGGTCGTGGAACCGGATTCTGGGCACGAAGACGCTTGCTTTTGATTGGTATAGCTTCCTTGTACTAACAGGAAGCAAATGAGATGGCTTGGGAGTCTTGAAACTTCCTGGAAATATGAAAACATATCACCAATTTTCTTGATTTTTTTCAAGTTTGTTCTTCCTCTTACACGCCTCCAAACCTTCTTCTTTTGGTCTACATTTGTCCACCATATATACCAATGATCAAATTAGGTTTACAAAAGTGCTTTCAATCTTTGTCAATTATGATCTTTGATCATGATTTGATTTTCATGAAAATATTTCCAAAATAAGCCAATACCAATCTTTTTATGCACAACCATGCCTTGCACGATTTGATTTTGTTGCTAGCTGTATAAGGAACCTGAAACATGCACCAAATCTCAAGACTTAAATGATTTTGATATTTCCATGGTTTATTTTGATTTAAACTGATTTAATTGAAATAAAACATCAAAATAAATGGCAAAAATAAAATAAAGGCAAGTGGGAAGAATTAGGGCTCGTGGACCATGTTACAAACTTAAGCCAAGTACAAAAAGTTGGGCCCATTTGACAAAAATTGCAATTTGAGGCACTTTTGACAAATTTGCAAAAAAGGTCAACTTCACCAATGCATAACTTCTTCAATTTTGACTCTATAAAGGTGTTCTTGGACTTTTTAGAAATCTCAAGATGTCCCCTAAGCAACCCTTTTGGTTTCATCTCAATTTATTCTTCCATGTTCATGTATGAAGCTTTGATAAAAAATATGTTTTTGTTGACTTTTCAAAATGACCTATAATGTCCAAATCCATAACTTCTTGTGAGTGTATATTTTGAACTTGGGAGATGAAGATGAATTGTAGGGAATTGCATCCTCTTAAAAATGAGCTTTGGGTGGGTCATTTCTAATAAAGTATGAGAAAGTTATGCTTGGTCAAAGTTGAGTTGACTTTTCCTGCAAAACCCTAATTTAGCAACTTTTGGGTTTTGATGAATTGTGAGCAATCCTTGATGAATCATGATCAACCCTTGATCAAATGATGAATAATACTTCAAAATGAGGATGTTGACAAAAATCTTGAAGTTTGACTGTATGTGGGCCACAGTTGACTTTTGCCCTAGCATAGTTGATTTTCAGGCCTTTGAGCAATTGACTGAGCAAACTTCCTCTGCAAGGCTTGAAACTTGACATGGATGATCTTGAGAACATACTAGGACAAAGGTGAGCATTTGGGACTCCTTGTACTCAAGTATCTTGATGCAACATGAAACCTTAATTTGAGGTAGACTGCCTTAGGAGAGAGTTTGTCTGGTCAACCCTTGGACTTCCTTGAGCAACTTGAGGATCTTTCTTGAGATGTTTTGAGAAATATGGGAGGGAAAATTTTAGGGTACAACTTCTGCCCCTGTTCAATCTTCTTAAACCTGAGTATGTAGATTGGCTTGTCTTCCTTTTGTGATCCGAGCGTGGAAGATGATTGAACACTAGAGTGCCCAGAAATTTGCACTCACATGAAGTGGTGTCCGTCTTGCGATATCGGGAATGGGATTATAGACGCCATTTGGAGATCGATGACGGAAGATGGGCTTAAAGATGCCATCAGAAGAAGTGTCGATCGCATAAGTGATTCCTTTGCGGGATCCTGTATACCTGTTGTTGAGGAAGACTACGCTGGGGAATGCTAGTCTCTATCTTGGTAAAAAGTTGAATTTTAGGAGCTTCGATCGTCCGTTATTCTACTGGGGAATCGTCTCTTAGTCGAAGAGGTGAAAATGAACTACTATCTGGTTGTGATCCAGGCTTCATAGTGATATGATCAACTGCTATCTGGTCGTGCTCCAGGCTTCACAATGACTTACTGGGGAGATGAGATTTAAACTTGCTATCCGGTCGTAATCCAGGCTTTGCAATTTCTCAATTCTTATCTGGTCGTAATCCATGCTTCAGAAGGAATTAAGTTGTTATCCGGTCGCATCCGGTCTTCAACTTGAATTTAGGGCACACTAATATCTGGTCGACTCCGGGCTTCTTAGTAATTGTCCAGGTAAACTGCTATTTGGTCGAAATCCAAGTTTCGCAGTGTCTTGTACTGTTATCTGGTCGTAATCCAGGCTTCAGTCCCTTACTGCTACCTGGTCGTAATCCAGGCTTTATGATGTTTTATACCATTATCTGGTCGAATCCAGGCTTCATGGTGTTTGGAGAAATCAAGATATTATCCGTTCGACTCTGGGCTTCATAACTTGTATTAAAGATAAACCACTATCTGGTCGTAATCCAGGCTTCGCGATGTCTTTGGCTGCTATCTGGTCGTAATCCAGGATTCACAATGTCTTATACCATTATCTGGTCGAGTCCAGGCTTCATGGTGTCTTGTATTTATATATGGTCGTAATCCAGGCTTCACGATGTTTTATACCATTATCTGGTCGAATCCAGGCTTCATGGTGTTTGGAGAAATCAAGATATTATCCGGTCGACTCCGGGCTTCATAACTTGTATTAAAGATAAACTATTATCTGGTCGTAATCCAGGATTCGCGGTGTCTTCGGATGCTATCTGGTCGTGATCCAGGCTTCACAACCTCTTATACCATTATCTGGTCGAGTCCAGGCTTCATGGTGTCTTCTATTGCTATTTGGTCGTAATCCAGGCTTCACAATAATTTGTTGGGGTTTAAACTATTATCCGGTCGAATCTGGGCTTCATAGCTTAAAGATAAATCATTATCTGGTCGATTCCAGGCTTCGTGGTGTTTGATACTGTTATCCGGTCGTTCTCTGGGCTTCACAATAAGATGGGAAAATCAAGATATTATCTGGTCGGATTCGGGCTTCATAGCTTGAACTTGGTGAGAATTTGATTGTATCTTTTCCTGAAATGTAAAGAGTTAGTCGTATGTAATGCCATGATGCATGACATGTATTGAACAATGATGTTCTCAAAATAAATGAGATTGTGTTGTATGATGTTTATGCACATGTCATGATGTATGGATATGCAATGTTTCTATGATATTCTCTAACTGGGGAAAATAAATCCCGGACTGCTGCTAGAGAGTAAAAAAAAGTTTCGCTTGCTGGAGATAACGACCGAAGATGATTTGAGAATATCTTGGCAGGAGAATAATTCTGCTGGAGGATAATCTGGTGAGGGAATGACTCTGTGGGGAAGAGATACTCAGTTAGAAGATCCGCTGATTTGGAGAAATAACCTCGACTGGGGATGAATTACCGTTGCTGGAAATAATGAACCCTGTTGGGGATTAGGTTTCTGTCTATGGAAGAAATAAACTTCACTGGGGATAGTCTTCCATTGTTGGTGATAGATGAACTCTTCTTGGGGAGAATTGACACCACTGTTTTGGGTATTTTCTACTCTGCGGGGAATGTATGCACTTTTAGTCATATTCTCCAGCTAGGTCCATCCTTGTACCTGGTGGGTAGAGCAACTGTAAGGTTTGGACACTTCTTGTTTTCCCATGTTCCTGGAATTATGAGCAATTATCTTTTGTTTCGCATGTAAATATTTATGAGCAACAATTATTTTCAAATGCATATATCAAAAATGAATCATTGGACGTTCTTACAAAACAAAACAGGAAAAGAAAAAAAATTGAAATTTGTTGTAAAATGAATTGTATTGATTTTGATGTTGGCCTGTAATAGGCGTTTTGTACAAGAGGTTGGCGTCCTAGTAAGAGAACATCGCCGAAAGAACAGGATTTATACAATTTGTGTAAAATAAAGAAAAACAGCTATGTGAAACAATCCCACTGGGTTCCAACTCTGCTATTTCCTTTATATCTTCGAGCATCTCATCACTTTGCTACTTGGTCGAAGGTAGATCAGATTGATTGGCGTCGTCTGAGCTTGATAGTCGATACTGAAGTCTGGTTGAAAGATTATCCAATGAGACATAGTGTTACGCTTTAATCCCTAATTTTTTCCTGGACCGCCCTTTCAAGTTTTCAGTCCACCGGGATACCCTTTTTTGCCCAAGCCTCCTTTTCAGGTTTTCAACTTGCCGGGTGTACAGATTTTTTTACATTTTCATCCCTTATTTTTGCCCGAACCCTTTTGGTTCGCTGGGAAGCCCTTATTTTTGCATAGGCCAGTCGACCTAGCGGGTCTTTGATTATGCGTAGTACTTTTTCACTATGTCTGCATTGACGGGGTGAGGAAGGTCGTCACCATCCATGGTGGTTAGAATCATAGCTCCTCCCAAAAAAATGTTCTTAACCACAAATGGCCCTTCGTACGTAGGGGTCCATTTGCCCCTGGGATCACCTTGCGGCAGCATGATGCGTTTGATCACCAGATCCCCGACTTGATACTCTTGTCATCTGACTTTCTTGTTAAATTCCTTGATCATTCACTTTTGATACGTCTGACCATGACAAATAGCAGTAAGTCTCTTCTCGTCGATTAAATTCAGCTGATCAAGTTGGGTCTTGATCCAATCATCCTCGCTCAAACCTGCATCCTTCATAATCCGGAGAGAAGGTATCTGGACCTCAATGGGTAAGATCGCTTCCATACCATACACCAAAGAGTAGGGTGTTTCCCCTGTTGATGTCCGTGCTGAGGTGCGATACCCATGAAGAGCGAATGGTAGCATCTCATGCCAGTCTTTGTATGTCACCGTCATCTTTTGCACAATCTTCTTGATGTTCTTATTAGCTGCTTCAACATCCCCATTCATCTTCATCCGGTAAGGAGAAGAGTTGTGATGCTGAATCTTAAACTGTTTGCAGAGCTCGGTGATCATTGTATTGTTGAGATTTGTACCATTATCCGTAATGATCCTTTCTGGTACACCATATCGACATATCAGATTGTGTCGGATGAACCGCGCTACGACGTTCTTGGTTACTGTAGCAAAGGAAGCTGCCTCGACCCACTTCGTAAAGTAATCAATAGCCACCAGAATTAAACGATGCACGTTGGACGCAGTAGGTCTGATCTCGCCGATCATGTCGATGCCCCGCATTGCAAAAGGCCAAGGAGCTGTCAAAACATTCAGAGGAACTGGAGGTACGTGCACCTTATCAGCATAGACTTAGCACTTATGACAAGTCCGAGAATGTTGATAACAATCGGCTTCCATAGTAGACCAATAATATCCTGCCCGTAGGATTTTATTTGCCATGGTATGTCCACTGGAATGAGTTCCGAAAGTACCTTCATGTAACTCTACCATGATCCTTTCTGCCTCGTTCTTGTCCACACATCGTAGTAAGGTTGAGTCATGGTTACGCTTGTAAAGAATACCATTACTGATGAAGAACTTCGCAGCGAACCTTCTCAAAAACTTCTTATCATTAACAGATGCACCCTCGGGGTACTCTTGAGCCTCAAGATACCTCTTTACCTCGTGAAACCAGGGTTTATCTGCTACCTCTTCAGTCTCAATATCACAGTAATGTGCGGGTTCGTCCAACCTCTCAATGGTAATCTGGGGAGCTTCATTTTCCCACCTAACCTTGAACATAGAAGACATGGTAGCTAGCGCGTCCGCTAACTGATTCTCCTCTCTTGGGAAGTGTTCAAAGGTTATCTCCTCAAAGTGCAGAAGCAACGTCAATACATACTCTTTGTAAGGAATAAAATTGGGGGCTTAGTATCCCACTCGCCTTTGATCTGACTGATCACCAGAGCGGAATCTCCGAACACACTCAAGAACTTAATCCTTAGGTCAATAGCTGCACGCATGCCCATGATGCACGCTTCATACTCCGCCATGTTATTGGTGCAGTTGAAACACAATTGGGCGGTGAACGGAGTATAACAGCCCTCAGGAGATATGATCACGGCGCCAATGCCATTACCTAACGCATTAGAGGCTCCATCAAAATACATAGACCATCGGGATCCTTCCGCAAATCCTTCATCCAGTCCAGGTGTTTCACAGTCAGTCACCAACATGATATTCTCATCCGGAAACTCGAAATTCATAGACTGGTAATCATCCACGGCCTAATGCGCCAAATGATCTGCCAATACACTCCCCTTAATTTCCTTTTGGGTTGTGTATTGGATGTCATACTCAGTTAAGATCATCTGCCATCTTGTTATTCTTCCGGACAAGGCAGGCTTTTCGAAGATATACTTGATTGGATCCATTTTTGATATCAAAAAGGTAGTGTGAGTCAGCATATACTGTCTCAGCCGGCGAGCAGCCCATGCCAAAGCGCATAAATTTTTCTCAAGCAGTGAGTATCGGGTCTCACAGTCAGTAAACGTTTTGCTAAGGTAGTAAATAGCATTCTCTTTTCGGCCAGACTCGTCATGCTTCCCCAGCACGCACCCCATTAAATTATCCATCACTGTCAAGTATAAAATCAAAGGTCTTCCTTCAACTGGAGGCATCAGAATAGGTGGCTCTTTGAGGTATTCCTTGATCCTTTCAAAAGCGGTCTGACATTCATCATTCCATTTTACCACTTGATCTTTCTTCAACAGCTTAAAGATCGGCTCACAAGTAGCAGTCAGATGTGAAATGAATCGGGTAATGTAGTTCAGACGTCCCAAAAAGTCTCTAACTTCCTTCTCCGTTTGGGGAGCCGGCATCTCCTGTATAGCCTTCACCTTTGCAGGATCCACTTGAATACCTTTATCACTAACAACGAAACCCAACAGCTTACCAGACCTTACTCTAAAGGAGCACTTGTTCGGGTTTAACCTCAACTTATACATCTTCAACCTGTCGAACAGTTTCTGTAGGTGGTCAAGGTGTTCTTCTTTAGTCTGGGACCTTGCAATCATGTCATCAACGTAAACCTCAATCTCATGGTGAATCATGTCGTGAAACAAAGCGACCATGGCGCGCTGATAAGTTTCCCCAGCATTCTTCAACCCGAAAGGCATCACCTTGTAACAGAAGGTGCCCTACTGTATAACAAAAGTTGTCTTCTCCGTGTCCTCGGGAGCTATCTTAATCTGATTGTAACCAGAAAAACCATCCATAAAGGAGAAGATCTTATGCTGCGCGATGTTGTCGACTAGAACATCGATGTGAGGAAGTGGAAAATCATCTTTGGGACTCGCCCTATTCAGATCTCTATAGTCCACACACATTTGTACCTTACCATCCTTCTTCGGCACCGGAACAACGTTGGCAACCCACTGCGGATAAGAAGTAACAGCTAGAAATCTGGCGTCAAACTATTTCATGACCTCAGCTTTGATTTTCTCAGACATCTCGGGGCGCATACAGCGAACCTTCTGCTTTACCGGAGGATAGTCTTCTTTAGTCGGCAGGCGGTGTACCACAATGTCAGTGTCCAAACCAGGCATATCTTCATAAGACCAAGCGAAGATCTCAACATAGTCGCATAGCATCTGCATCAACCGTTGCTTGACACTAGGCTCCAGATTTGCACCTATCTTTACCTCTTTCTTGTCTTCCTCTGTACCCAAATTCACTGACTCCACTGGCTCTTCATGGGGTTGTATGGCCCTCTCTTCCAGTAGTAACAGTCTAGCAAGTTCCCCAGGCACCTCATAATCATCCTCACCTTCGCCCTCGGCTTGGTTGATCGGATTTTCGAAGTCATAACTAGAAGTAGAAGAGTTGTTATCAATGGGATCCAGTATGGATGTGGATCTGCATTATGATATGTGAGTGTGTGTAAGACAATAGCTGTTTTGATAAAGTGCGAGATAGAAAGGAAAAACAAGGAGCGTAAAATTTGTAATGCAAGAAAACGTCCAATGCTTTATTGATGATATATGAAAATGACAAATAATAATCCCTCATAAACAAAGCCAAGGTGCCTCGGGCAAGGCACCGGGCCTTAAAGTTTCAAACTGTCTGTTACAAATCTCAAAACAAAAGTCAATTACTGTGTAATAAAAGAAACGGGTATGAAGTCTTTCGCCGTCCAGTTGTTCAAGCCACCATTGGTTGTAGGGTAGATCCAACTGTCGATATCTGAATCTTCTTCACCATCTTCAATTGCATTCACTCCCTGATCACTGATATGTAGAGGAGGTCTTCCAATCCTCGCGCGCCGAACAGCCCTTTGAGCCTCTGCAGTAAAGCCCAAACCAAACTTGTCAGTTTTATGTGTGAAATCAGGGAGCTGACCCCAATTTGCACACCCACCTTTTTCAGTTACAGCCCTGGCATCCTTAAGGGAAGCCATCTTCACTGGAGATTCGTCAATAGCAGCTTCAGTCGACGCCAAAGTATGGGGGATCTTTTCAAAGTTCTGACAAGGGGTTTCGATGAACTCTCCATCCATCTCCACTTATAGAAAGGAATTGAGATGACTCACCATGTACTCCTCCTCACCTTGTACCGTGACGATCTTCCCCTTTACTGGATATTTCAACATCTGATGGAGCATAGAAGTCACTGCCCCAGCCTTATGAATCCAAGGGCAATCCAACAAGCAAAAATATGATGGTCTGATATCCATCACATATAAAGTAGATGCAAAAGTCTGAGAGCCAACTTTAACAGGGACGTCCACCTCCCTGTGCACCATCCTTTTTGACCCGTCAAAAGCCATGACCACAATGTTACTCGGCTTCAGAACCAAACCTTCACAGTCCAGACGGTCTAACGCTTTCTTTGGCAAAACATTTAATGAGGACCCAGTATCCACCAGTACGTGGGCTATAGAAGTGCCCCTGCACTCGATCGAGACGTGCAAAGCATCATTGTGATTTCTTCCTTTAGCAGTCAGATTTGCATCTGAGAAACCTAACCCGTTGTCGGCAGTCAAACTAACTACGCAATCTTTGAATTGCTCGGCAGAAGTTTCCTGCGGCACATGTGCAGTTTTGAGGAAAGCAATTAAAGCCTTTGCATGGGCTTCCGAACAAAATAACAAGGACAACATGGAGATTTTTGACGGGGTCTGCCCCAGCTGCTCGACTACGTTGTAGTCACTCTTCTTGATAATCTTCAGAATTTCCTTTATTTCCTGCTTATATGTTTCTACAATGATCTTCTTAGGTGCCTCCGTCCGGGCAGGCTCACCTGTGATTTCTTTGCCCCGAGTGCCAGATGGCTCGGCGACAGGGGTGATAACAGGGATAGGAACTGGGACAGTAGCCGATGTACTAGTAGATGGAATGACAACAGGTTTGTGAGTAGTCGGAGGGGAAATCTCAGGAGAGAAGAGTCTTCCACTTCTGGTGACCTTGCTAGCCCCGATAATATTGCTGACATCGGCATCAGCTTCTTCAATCTTTAGGTCTTTCTTAACTCCATGGTAATTCACATTGGTCCCATAGTGCCAAGGGACAGCCCTATCAGAATTGTATGGGATAGGACCAGGGATAATAACGATTAACGGAGCGATTCTTGGAACGGATGTAATCTTAACAGGCTTTCTCGAGGAAGCCTTGGAAGGATTGGTGGAAATGGTTATGATGGAAACATCTTGAATTGGAACCAACGGAATCATAGGCTTCTCGAACAGGATCTCTTTGTTATCCATTAGGCGTTAAACACCTTATTTCAATAGGTGACAACCAGCAGGCAGAACTGAACACATGTGGCAATCTTCGACACAGCCCGGAAATAAACCGGCCAACAACAGATTCTTCTTAACTGTCATCAAGGGAGTAGAAATTTCTTCCACGGAGGTCACAAATAAATCATCATCCACAGCATTCACTCCATGACCATGTTTGGGCATAGGAGCAGTTATGACATTGGGTTTCTCCGGAGCGTCAAACTCAATCTCTTTAGCTTCAATCAAATCTTGCACCTTATTCTTCAAGGCCCAATAGTTGTTCGTATCATAACCTGGGCTATCGGAGTGACAGGCGCAGCGGGCATTCGGGTTATACAGCGGAGATGTGGTGCTAGGATTCTTTGGGGCTTCCCTCAGAGTTAGCAGGTTGGTCTTCAACAATTGTGGTAGAATTTGAGACAAAGTCATATTAAGCCGAGTGTATTGTCTTTGAGGTCTTTCCATTCTTTGCTAATTGTTGAGTTGCGGAGCAACAGTGGGTCTTGATATTACTACCGCATTTACTGCTTGGCGGCGTTCAGGTCGGTTTTGGCTCGTCGAGCTGTAAACTGCACTAGCTTCCTTCTTACCGGTGAAAGACTTCTTTTCTGCACTTGATGAAGTACCTTTCTGTATCTTACCACTTTGGGTACCAGCTTCTACTCTCTCCCCAGTCAAAATCAATTCAGTAAACCCAGATGACAAAATGTCGATTAGATGATTGAAAAACGGACCAGACAACGTCCCCAGAAACATATCAACCAACTCCTTATCAGACAAAGGGGGTTGGACTCTTCCAGCCAGATCTCTCCACTTCTGAGCGTAGTCCTTAAAACCTTCACTTGCACCCATAGACATACCCTGAAGCTGAGTACGAGTGGGAGCAAGGTCGGCGTTATACTGATATTGCTTGTAAAAAGCAGCAGCAAGGTCCTCCCAGTTGCGGACATTAGCTCATTCCAATTGATAAAACCATTCAAGCTGAGTCCCTGACAGACTATCTTGAAATAAATGGACCCACGGATTTCTATCAGCAGTGTAGGGTTGGATTTTTCTGACGTACGAGCGGAGATATTGTTTTGGACAGGATGCTCCATCGTACTTAGCAAAAAGTGGAGCTTTAAACTTGTGAGGGATCACCACCCTAGATGCTAGTCCCAGATCTCCAAATTCCAACCCAGGGACCTTCTGAATCTCCATAGCACTCAGGCGGTCTTCAAGTTATTTGTACCTATCCTCAGCAGGAGGGTACTGTTCGTCATCAAAATCAGTTTCATCATCAGAGACTACAGGACTAGGCCCCTTTTCTTCCTCCTGATTTTCTCCTCCTTTGGATGAATGAGACAGATCAGCTTCCTGTCGCAACCTATTCCCAAATTTGTGACCCATATTCAGTAGAACCACCTTCTTCTTCTTCTTTTTCTTCTCCTTCGGGATGAGAGTCTTCAAATCCTCTTTCCCTTTAGCCAAGTTCAAGAACATCTCTTTTAATTGAGCGTTATGCGCTTGAAGAGCTTTGATGGCTTGATCGGTAGGTATTTCAGAAGACATTTTGTGCTGAAATAAACAGCGAAGAAGATGAGAAACCTGTAATGATACCTGTAATGAGGTGTATGATAATGGAATGCGTATGAAATGATTTCAAAGACTTTGGGAGATTTAAATTTCCAAACCAAGAAATAAACAAACTTTATTAGTTTAAACTTGTAAAAATGTTTAACAATGCCCTTAAGGCGTTACAAAAGAAATAAACTGAAAATAAATCTAAACTAGAAACAAGCAAAATCAGAAACCCCATGGTCGCTTTCCCTTCGTGCTGACGTAATCATTGATTGTCCTTTCGTTCTCAAGTTGCCTTGTGAGCTTCAAGATCTTCCTTTCCTGCTCATGATACTTCTCCCGGTAGGTATCCCTTTCTTCCTTCAACTGAATATAGGACCTCTTCAATGCCCCAAGATCAGTAGGCATGTAGGGATAAAGGATTGTATAAGGAACGCCCTCTTCATTGGTATGCTCCACAATCACTGGCAACACAGCTTCATAAGGCATCCCAAGCTTTTGAGCACGGGCTCGAACCCACTGGAGATAAGGTTTCATAGGGAGAGAAGTCTTTGGTCCTAGCTCGTGAGGGTCAGACCTGTTCACCATGCCTCAAGCTCGTATAAACCTGCAGTGATGCTCATCAACGTCCTCCTTATAGTCAAATGCAATATCTGTAAGAAGCGTCTCATGAGGACCGTCTCTCCGAGCGCGACCAAACTGTCGTAAAGCCAAACCAGGACTGTAGGTTATTCCTCCTCTAATTCCAAGCAACGGGACATTAGGGTATTCCCCACATCGATCAATGACAGCAACACTTTCCATATCCTTAGAACTCCAAAGAATGTCCGTATGGGCAAGTGACATGATTCTGTAAGACCATCCTAACCCTTCCTCATTCTTCAATACAGGCTTGGGGAGGTGTGAAATAAACCACCTCGCCAGCAGCGGCGTGCAACACATGAGGGTCCCTCTTCTTCGCACGGTACGAGTATAGAGATCATGCAAGATATCACCTAGAAGAGCAGGTACAGGATTACGAGACAGAAAGATCTTAACCGCATTCACATCGATAAAGGAATCTGGATTCAGGAAAAGAACCAAACCGTAGATGAGGAGAGCCAACTGTCTTTAAAAGCCTAAAAGTCCAAACTGTCCCAAAATAGTTGAGCTTTATCCATCAGAAACTTGGCTAAGAAACCTTTAACTCTGCTATGTGTCTCCCAGTTGGATACTACATCAGCCCTTTTCAAATGTAAAGCTAAAGCAATGTCATTTGGTCTAGGAGCTTCTTCCAAACCTGTGAAGGGCATCTTCTCAAGGATGGATATGTCCAATAAGTGAGAAAACTCTTCCAAAGTGGGAACTAGCTGATAATATGGGAAGGTGAAACAATGATGCACAGGATCGAAGAACTTGAAAAGCACACTCATCATCTGCTCATCAAACTTTTAGGTAACCAAGCTAAGAAGCTGACCATGTCTCCTAATGAATGAAGAAGTATCAGAAACTCTCGAGGCCAAATCTTTGAGTTGAGCAGGTATTTGCACAAGGTTAACTCGGATGGTGTTTCTACGCATGGAAGCCATAATCTGCAAAACAGAACAAAGATAAATCCCCCGGTCTTTGAAATGGTTAGTCTAATGAAGTATGCATGCTATGTTATGATGTATGATGTCATGGTAAAACACACAAACAGGTATAGCAGATAACAGACATGGTAAAGGCAAACAAGTCACACAATAGCCCTTAAGTTTCAGGCTTTCATGGGGTCTAGGAACTACCCTCTTGAAGTTCAGTTGGTTTCAACCTGTCCTAATAATAGTAACTGGGTTCTAGAGGTTCTCAATATCACTTACCATCCTCCATCGGTCATGGTTTCAGCTCACGCAATCTTTTCTTGCAGCCGGAACTATCTCAAGAGTATGGTCTCAATGAGTGTAGTATCGAGTATCAACCAGTTCTCAGATTTACACCGAGGTCGGCTATATCACTACTTTCTAATGGCCAAGTTGGTCAATTATAGGTTCTAAGGTCAGTTGATGCTTAACGACACACATGGCAGCCCCGTATTCTCCTCGTTTCTCCATAAGGGATACCGGTACCAACCAATGTGCCACATCAATGTAGCTACTGCTTCAACCGTATCGGTCTACGTCGTACAGTTCCCTCACAGTTTATTGCTACTTACCTAAAAGGTGTTCCTCAGATCCGGGTTAGGATCTATAGTAACTCCCAATACAACACCCTCAAAAGTAAAGCAATCAAATCAAACAATAGAAGCAAATATGATGAACTAATCCTAAGGTATACCCCACTTATTAACTCCCCAGCAGAGTCGCCAGTTCTGTGATACCGTGGCAGAACCGACTGTTAATACTGGTTTGCGTTATGCGTTTTTTTATTTGCAAAATTTCGTGGTAAGCAAGAGTCATCACCGACTTTTATTTTATCTAACTGGAAAGGACAAAAGCACAGAAAAATTCCTTTTTCGAGATTTTGAGTACGGGGGGTAGATTATAGAAAGGGAAGGTATTAGCACCCTTTCTATCCGTAGTTTTCTACGGGCTCTTAGGTACTTGCTCATCATTTTCAAAATTGGTTGTGTGTGTTTGATTTGAAAAAAAAGTTTTTGTTTTACTTCGATTTAACCCTTGCTTCTGTCTTCAAGTGTGTTACGAAGTTGTTTTGAAAACTTAGTTTGAGAAGTGTTTGGTGTGAAAAAAATTTATTTGAGCAAGCACCTACTAGCATCTACCTACTCGAAAAAGAGAATGTTTATGTTCTTATTTCCTTTAGACAGCGCTATCCCACTACTAGTGAGTAGGTAGAACCGTCGTTGGAGTTGTAAGGGTCAATTCGAAAGGGACGTACGATCACTAAAGCAATGTTAGGACGTCTTAGTAATAACCCTAATGTCTTAAGATCATATTCGAGGCAACATTTTCGAGGCAACCTTTCTGAGGCAACATTTCCGAACGGGACTTTGATCTTTTGTTTAGACAAGAGGGTGACCACTAAAATACCCTATACTTAATGACCGTTTACAGAAGGCAACCGAAGTGGGAGTATACCCTAGGAGTGCACATGTGCGAGTGATTCAATTTCAACTTATTTTCTTTGCACATTTAGGGTTTGCTACCGTTTTAAAATTTACATACAGTCTTGTCATGCAACCCTATTATCATACATCTAACAGTTAATATTTGCGGAAATTAAAAATGCGAAAAATAAAGCTACGATATTACAAGGCTTCGGGTGGGGAATTAATTACATAGCCAAAACCCGTCAAAACGATAAACAAACGAAAAGTCCTAATTTAAACTATTACATCCCATGAGCGATTACATCAATATTTGCAAAAATAAATAAACGCGCGATGAATCGAGAACAAGAGAAAAGTAGGGTTTTGACCCCGTCTAACCTAATTACAAGAAGAATTATATTTTTGGTTGTTTTGATTATTTTATTTTAAGAAAATAAGGTTTTAAATTAAATAAATACAAACCTAATTGCTAATTAATTTAAATTAGGAAAATTAATTATTTTTGACCTATTTTGTGTTTTGGTTATTTTTAAGAAAAGAAAATAGAATTTAAATTAAACAAAAACCCTAGTTTCTAATTTATTTTAATTTATTTATAAGGACAAATTAAAGTTATCATAAAATTAAATAAACTAATTAAATTAATTTTTGATAAAAAAAAATAAAACCTAAATCTAATTTGATGAAAATTTATTTTAAAAAAAGAATTAATTTTGTGTTAGTAAAATAATTAAATAAATTAAATAAAGAAAATATAAAAGAAAAGAAAAAGAAAATGGGCCTGATAAACAGCAGTTGGAGGGGTGCCATTAGCAATTTCCTGGGCCCAAGAACCTTGGTCCATGTTGACCTTTATGCTTCCATGATGTATGTTGACCAAGGTGCACTATGGTCCTTCAATGATGGCCTTCAGATCTGGCCTTCTGGAGATCTAATGGTTGAATCCTGAGGGCACATGGTAGGCCTCATGATGCGTGGGATATAGGATCTGTGAAGAACATTTAAGAAAAATTGCAAATGTTTGGAGGCAGGGGTCGAACCCCTGACCTTATACCTGCCACGCCTTAGCGCCTCCTTGGCTACCACTGGGCCACTTGGTTCAACTTGTTAATATATGAAACAAAAACAATAAAATAAGTAAAAATAAAGCTAGCTACCAAACACGCGCCAGATTTCAAACAGGTGAATGGGGTGGTGCCACGCAAGTCTTCTTCTTCCTCTCTCCGTTGGTAAAAGTCATGGACTTTTACCTACAGACGAAGGTTCGTAGCTATAACCCCTGCACATTTCAAAATCTCACACAGGTATGATAAATGAAATCTAATGATGTAGATCAAATCGCCTTGACCTTGTGATCATCGTGGCACCTTTCTTGTGGACCAATTTTGCCTGTACCAAAAGATCCTAAAACGAGACAAAAAACCCTAGCCATGGTGGATTTCAATACAGCTAACAAAAATGCAATTAATTGTTACCATTAGCTTGCAAACACATTAGGGATTACAAATATGTCATTGAAACATGATAAATATGCAAGAATAAAGAGATTCGATTTTGAAAATAGTGACAAACCGTTGGGGTCGTGGAACCGGATTCTGGGCACGAAGACGCTTGCTTTTGGTTGGTATAGCTTCCTTGTACTCCCAGGAAGCGAATAAGATGGCTTGGGAGACTTGAAACTGCCTGGAAATATGAAAACAGATCACCACTTTTCTTGATTTTTTTCAAGTTTGTTCTTCCTCTTACACGCCTCCAAACCTTCTTATTTTGGTCTGCATTTGTCCACCATATACCAATGATCAAATTAGGTTTACAAAAGTGCTTTCAATCTTTGTCAATTATGGTCTTTGATCATGATTTTATTTTCATGAAAATCTTTCCAAAATAATCCAAAACTAATCTTTTTATGCACAACCATGCGTTGCACGATTTGATTTTGTTGCTAGTTGTATAAGGAACCTGAAACATGCACCAAATCTCAAGACTTAAATGATTTTGATATTTCCATGATTTATTTTGATTTAAATTGATTTAATTGAAATAAAACATCAAAATAAATGGCAAAAATAAAATAAAGGCAAGTGGGGAGAATTAGGGCTCGTGGACCATGTTACAAACTTAAGCCAAGTACAAAAAGTTGGGCCCATTTGACAAAAATTGCAATTTGAGGCACTTTTGACAAATTTGCGAAAAAGGTCAACTTCACCAATGCATAACTTCTTAAATTTTGACTCTATGAAGGTGTTCTTGGAATTTTTAGAAATCTCAAGATGTCCCCTAAGCAACCCTTTTAGGTTCATCTTAATTGATTCTTCCATGTTCATGTATGAAGCTTTGACAAAAAAGGTGTTTTTGTTGACTTTTCAAAATGACCTATAATGTCCAAATTCATAACTTCTTGTGAGTGTATATTTTGAACTTGGGAGATGAATATTAATTGTAGGGCATTGCATCCTCTTCAAAATGAGCTTTGGATGGGTCATTTATAATAAAGTATGAGAAAGTTATGCTTGGTCAAAGTTGAGTTGACCTTTCCTACAAAACCCTAATTTAGCAACTTTTGGGTTTTGATGAATTGTGAGCAATCCTTGATGAATCATGATCAACCATTGATCAAATGATGAATAATACTTCAAAATGAGGATGTTGACAAAAATCTTGAAGTTTGACTGTATGTGGACCACATTTGACTTTTGCCCTAGCACGGTCGATTTTCAGGCCTTTGAGCAATTGACTGAGCAAACTTCCTCTACAAGGATTGAAACTTGACATGGATGATCTTGATAACATATTAGGACAAAGGTGAGCATTTGGGACTCCTTGGACTCAAATATCTTGATGCAACATGAAACCCTAATTTGAGGTAGAATGCCTTAGGAGAGAGTTTGTATGGTCAACCCTTGGACTTCCTTGAGCAACTTGAGGATCTTTCTTGAGATGTTTTGAGAAATATGGGAGGGGAAATTTTGGGGTACAACAGAGTGTGATTCCCCTTCCCCAGCATGGTTGTGATCAAGTAGAGATTGTAAAGTTACGTAGCATTTTGTTAGTTGATGGATTATCTCTCCCTTTGTATGTTGAGAAGTGATGTAGAATCTCTTGCAAAGCATTACTCTCTCCAGTTATAATATTGTTGTTGTTGTGTGCTCCTCGAGCAGCTAGACAAGGGGAAATATCTTTTTTGAGAAGTGTTGATACAACTATCAATGTTTTGGGTTTTCTCTCTCCAAGTTTCGAGCTTGATTTAAAATCCCCATAGTTTTGCCTTCTTGCTATGATGTTAACTTCTTAATTACCTAGATGAATCAAGGATGCTTTTTCCCTTTAAGGTTGTTATCCCCATGAAGTTCCTTTGATTTTCCTTAGAGAAGTTTGTACAACTTCTATTTTGGGTACTAAATAATGCATTTGGGATCCCCTCAATGATGTGGCATTGTTTTCTCTAGTGAAGTCAGTTTGTCATCCCCAGTTGAAATCTAGACGATGTGGCTTTGTCTTCCCTAGCAAAGTCTGTATGATATTCCCCAGTGAAGCCTGAAGAAGTTTATTATATCTCTGCAACTTTATTTGTTTAATGCTATCAGATTGTGCTTTGATTGTTTCAAGCAACATTTCCTTTCCCAATGGAGTTAAGCCTTGAAGTAGGATGTTGTTTCCTTAGTTGGTGCTTACTCTCTTATGGAAACTTCACCTTGGATGTGATTTAGCCAAGTGTTGTTTTCACCCCAAGCTGGTTTTGTCTGGATATCCCCAGTGTAGTATGTTTGTTTTGTCAGCATATACATGACAACATTCATACATTACTCATGCATACATCGTGCATAGTTGAATTAAAATTCATGGTTCATTTGCACTCATTGATGTTTCTGTGTATATATTATTCTCTTTGTAAAGTTGTGTTACCCTCTCTCCAATAGAATGAGAATCTTAAGTAGAAAGTGTATGTCCTTTCAATTTCCCCAATGAGTTATCCCTCGTGGAAGAATTTTGCTTTAGCCTTCCTACCCAGCTTATACCTGGATGGAATAAATATCCAGTTGAGTTTATTCCTCATTGGATGGTGTCTTGGTTGGCTATTTTACTCTAGTTTATTCCTAGCTTGAATTTGGTCCCCGATGGCAATGTTATTTTGATCTCCCTAGGTTGTGAAACCTAGATTAAATATGCATTTATTTTGCACATGAGGACTTTATCCCCCCAGCAGGAGTGTATTGATATTTCCCCAGGATGTCTAAATTCATTTCCCAGTAGTGTTATTGCAATCCTTCTTATGATGGCAAGTGGAAATCTCTTTATTTGAGCAACATGTACTCTCCCAATAAGTTTATTAGTTCCAGAGAAGATTATATGTTAACTCCAATAGATGAATGGTCTTTTCAATATACAAAATACAGATTGTTGAAATATCTTTACAGCAGTTATTACCCTTTTCAAGGGATGTCTTGATCACAGAAGAAATTGTTACCGTTCTCGGCGAAATCCAGAAGTTGGTAAAATTTATTACCCTTTCTAGGCAGAATTCCACGGTCAAAGAAGAAGTTGAGACCCATTCTAGATGGAATGCCATAATTCTAGGAAACTTGTTATTGTTCTATGTTTTTTCTACCTTCAACCCTGAGTTGGTATTTCACTGTCATTCGTTAGTCAGTATTTACCTCTTTCTCCTCATTGAACTTTACCTCAATAGAGTTGAGTTGTTTCCAGTCATAAGCACAGATGTCAATCATTTGTTTCCAGTCATAAGCACTTATGTCAACCCTTTGTTTCAAGTTATAAGCACTGATGTCAACCCTTTATTTCCAGTCATAAACACTGATGTCAATCCTTTGTTTATAGTCATAAGCACTGATGTCAACCCTTTGTTTCTAGTCATAAACATTGATGTCAACCCTTTGTTTCCAGTCATAAGCATTAGTGTCAACCCTTTGTTTCCAGTCATAATAAATCATGTCAACCCTTTGTTTCTAGTTATAAGCACTGATGTCAACCCTTTGTTCTCAGTCATGAGTACTGATGTCAACCCTTTATTTCTATTCATAAGCACTGATGTCAATCCTTTGTTTATAGTCATAAGCATTGATCTCAACCCTTTGTTTCTAGTCATAAGCATTGATGTCAACCCTTTGTTTCCAGTCATAAGCACTAATGTCAACCCTTTGTTTCCAGTCATAATAAATGATGTCAACCTTTTGTTTCTAGTCATAAGCACTGATGTCAACCTTTTATTCGCAGTCATGAGTACTGATGTAAATCCTTTATTCCCAGTCATAAGTACTGATGTCAACCCTTTGTTCCCAGTCATGAGCACTAATGTCAATCATTTGTTCCCAGTCATAAATAATGATGTCAACCCTTTTGTTCCTAGTCATGAGCACTGATTTCAACCCTTTTATTCCCAGAATAAGTACTGATGTCAATCTTTTGTTCCCAGTTATAAGTACTGACATCAATCATTTTTTCTAGTCATAAGTACTGATGTCAATCATTTGTTTTCAGTCATAAGTATTGATGTCAATCATTTGTTACCTGTCTCAGTACTAATGTTTACCGTCATCTCTGAGGCGGTATTATCATACTGATTTCTACCTTCAACCCTGAGTTGGTGGTTTACTATTCCCCTTTGAGTCTTAATTCCTCTCTTTTTGCTACCTTCTCGGTGAGTTGGTAGTTTGTTGTATTTTGCTGATCAGTGAGTCCTATTACTTTTTCCATATTTATAAAGTTGATGTTAGCTTTTCTCCTCTTTGGGATTTACCCTAGTAGAGTTGAGTCCTCTTTTCCTCAACGGAGTTGATTTGTATCTAACGGAGTTAAGCTTCTTTCCCCAAAGTTGTGTCATTCTCCAGTAATTTATTTTCCTGGTTGAACTCTCTTCATTAGGTTGTCTGTATTATATTTTCTTCCCCAGTGGTGTTCTATGTCACTTGTGGAGGTTTGCATTCATAATCATAAGAACTGCATGACATCTTAGGGCCAAAAATAAGGCTTGTTATGTATTTAAGTATCTCCAATCGCGTTGAGACGACGACTTTAATCTTCGTATCTCTGGATAGAAGAAACTTAAATAAGGGAAATTGTTATACCCCAATTTTTGCCCCTAAGATCTCTCATCATCTCAATACATCAAGATCACACATTAGGGTTGGTTATTTCTTCTACTTCCTCCAATCTTTAAGTTTGCTCTTGGGGGATCACCAAGCACCTTGAATTGTGTATTTTTGTACATGTGCATCTTATGTTGATTAACTCTTAAATAACATCAAAATATGTATATATGTTTCTTTGGATGTTTATATTATAGTTGATGACACAATTGCATCCATCTCACCATCTAACATAGGTTTTTTAGGGATAGTCCTCAGTCAAATGGTTGTTCAATGAAGTCCAAGAGTTTGAGCTTCAAGACTATGTTGATGACATCACATTTCTTTGGTTTAAAGAACTCTTTAAATTTCATTTAGGTTAAGCTTGCTTCAAAGAGAACAACATTCTTCAAGAAGATTCATAGGTTCATGTGTTTATTTTCATGCATTTTTCAATAAGTTTCATTGATAATTAAGCTCCATCTTTGAGTGTGCTTCAAGATAAATCATTTCAAGGTCTAATGTGATCAATCATGTTCTATTTTAAAAAGATAGTTTAAATTATTCAAGGTTGATTCAACAAGTTTGACCTAATTGAACAAGTACTTGATTCAATGATCACATGTGCATAACTCTCTCAATTTTCAACATTTTGAGTTGGTTATTTTTGCTATGGATTCTTATCATCATCTACAAGAACTTCTCTTCAAGGATCTAAGGCTAATTTTGCATGGAAGACCATTTAAGTTTGAAGAAGATTAGAAGTCCCTTGGAAAAGCCTTTGAATGTTATGATTGGACTTTAAATGATCATAACTTGGTCAATTTTTACCACCTTGAGCCCATTCTTTTACTACCATAATCTTTAGGATGTCTACTACAACTTTGATTCCAACTTCAAAGCTTGAAAATGCTTGGAAAACCATTTAAGAATTGAAAAGATTATAGGTCATTTGTGGATTTCTCAAGAAAATTTCATCACCTTCTATTGATCATAACTCTCTCTCAATTTTTATGATTTTTGAGTGATCTCAATTCAACAATTCAATTTGAAAAGTCCTTAACATTTTATCTTCAAGGATCAAAGACCAATTTTGAGTGGAAGGTCATTTAACTTTGAAGAACATTATAGGTCATTCTAAGGTTCCATACTAAAAAAAATTCTAAGTATCAAGAATCTGTGTGTTTTTCCTGATTTCAAACATCAATAACTTTGTGCTCAAAATCCAAATTCCACCTTTCTTGGCACATTGTGAAGCTTGTTATGGGATCTTTCCATTATAAAAAGAATCATTCCATAAAGGTTTCTAGATTTCTTGCACCATAAGCTTGAAGTTGGTTGGTGAAATGGTGATTTTCACTTTAAATCATATTTGATTTTGATTAGTGTGGCTTCTAAACACAAAGTTGTTTCATGTTTGATGTTTAAACATGATTAACCAAGTTGCCTGAAGTGTTTAACACATTAAAACGCAAGAATGGCTGAGCTTTGACAACTTGCAAGTCACACTTTGGTCATGATGCCGGTTTACACGAATTCGCCTCATACTTGATCATTTTTCTCACTTTTTGGTTCCATCATGCTCAGCTATAAATAAGGGACAGATTATATTTATTTCCTCAAGATTTAGAGAGCCACAATCACTCTGCCAAAGTTCATTCGAAGTTTGGAAATTTGAAAATTCATTTCATAATTTCAAGCCTTATCACCTCAAGTTCTTTTTTATTCATCATTCTCTACTCTTATATAAACTCTCCATCACCTAAACCAAACAATTCGAGCCATAAATCAAGCCACATAAGTTCAGTTTCATAGCCATTTTGTAGTCTCTTCTTCTATGAAGCTTATGTTTTTTCTGGTTTCCATTTTCATGGAGAATTGATCATTTAATTTCAAAACTCATTTTCACTTTTTCTTATGTTTTTTTTCAAATCGAGTGAGCTATAGGTTAAATAAATTTTTCGCGAGGGCATGATTGTTTTTGTGTTGATGAGACGAAGCGAATGACTCAGGTCTGAGTTTCCAATTTTACTGTTTGCAAAACCTACAACTCGAGTTGGCGGGAGGTTCAAGATGACCAGCGTGTCATCTCTCAACCAATGACATGTTGGCACACATTTTTTTCAAATATGTTTTTAAATTAATGATTTAGTTTTTTATTCACTAGTGTCCAAATTATGCACAGTGCGCCGGGTCCCTTGGTTCTTTTTACTAACTCGTTTTGACATTGATCCAATGGTCCACATTTTTTGTGTTTATTTTATATTTTCTTATTTTATTTGAGATACAGTATGTTATTCAAGAGAGTTCATGACATGCACAGCGCGCCAGATCCCTTGGATCTAATTATTAATGTGTTTTGACAATGATCAGATAGTCCACATTATTTTGGTTTTATTTTTTATTTTCTGATTTTTGTTTTAATTGTTTTAAACTTCAAAAAATCATTAAAAATTCATTTAAAGTTTAAAAATTATGAAAAAATTACCAAAAATACTTCTGATCTTTCTCTTTGATTTTATTTTTATTTTTCATAATTTTATTTTATGGTTTGATATTTTTATGATTTTCTCATTCTTTTGATTTATTTATTTGTTAACAAATAGTTTATGGTCTTTGAAAATTCTGGAAAAAAATATGGAAGGATCCAATGACTTCTTGACAAATATTGGTGACCTTGTTGAATTTTTATTTCTGATTTTACTATTTTTTGTGATTTTTGTTTTATTTTGATTAAGTTTTATATTCTAAAAAATAGTTCTTGACTTTTCAAATTCTGATTTTTTTTGTCAATACTTGTTGACTCATGTTTGACCTATGATTTTTTTGGGATTTTTATTTGGTGTTTTAATACACTTTGTGTACTTTACCAATTATTTCCTTTTTATTAAACATTTAAAAAAAATTTATTATTTTTTTATTATTTTTATGGTTGGTTCTGATTTGGAGACACTTGAGTGTTACTTTGAGACAAGTTCCTTAACCTCATTGAATCTTGAGTGTTGATAGGTTGAAAAACTAAATCCACCAAAATGGATGAATGATGTTGATGATATTTGAAAATCTAATTCCAATTCATCTGAGACATTGGTTACACTGTGATTTCCCTTTTCCCCTTCATCTCATCCCCTTTCTTCTTTCCTATTGATTGGTTCTTAATGGCCCAAACTTAATGTTTGTAAGCCTAAGTATGGTTAAGTGTTGAGTTATGGCCAATAACCTTGATGGCTCATTGTTATAAGATGTTGTACCCCAAAATTTTCCCTCCCATATTTCTCAATACATTTCAAGTGAAGTCCTCAAATTGCTCAAGGAAGTCCAAGGGTTGACCAGACAAACTCTCTCCTAAGGCAGTCTACCTCAAATTAGGGTTTCAGTTTGCATCAAGATGCTTGAGTCTAAAGGATCCCAAATGCTCACCATTGTCCTAATATGTTCTCAAGATCATCCATTTCAAGTTTTAAGCCTTGCAGAGGAAGTTTGCTCAGTCAATTGCTCAAAGGCCTGAAAATCGACTGTGTTGGGGCAAAAGTCAATTGTGGCCCACATACAGTCAAACTTCAAGATTTTTGGTCAACATTATCATTTTGAAGTATTACTCATCATTTGATCAATGGTTGATCATGATTCCTCAAGGATTGATCACAATTCATCAAAACCCAAAAGTTGCTAAATTAAGGTTTTGGAGGAAAAGTCAACTCAACTTTGACCAAGCATAACTTTCTCATACTTTATCAACAATGACCCATCCAAAGCTAATTTTTAAGAGGATGAAATTACATACAATTCATCTTCATCTCCCAAGTTCAAAATATGCACTCACAAGAAGATATGAATTTCGACATTATAGGTCATTTTGAAAAGTCAACAAAAACACCTTTTGGGTCAAAGCTTCATACATGAACATGGAAGACCTAATTGAGATGAAACCAAAAGGGTTTCTTAGAGTACATCTTAAGATTTCTAAAAAGTCCAAGAACACATCTCTAGGGTCAAAATTGAGGGAGTTATGCATGGGTAAAGTTGACCTTTTTTGCAAAATTGACAAATGTCAAATGTGCCCAAACTTGCATATTTTGTCAAATGGGCCCAACTTTTTATGCTTGCACTGAGTTTGTAACATGACCCACAACCCGTGATCCTTCCCCACTTGTCATTATTTCATTTTTGTCATTTGTTTTGATTTTATTTCAATTAAATCAAATAAAATCAAAATAAAATCATGAAAAGATCAAAAACTATTCAAAGCTTGAGATTTTGTGCATGTTTAGGTCTATTATACAGCTGGAGATGGAATCAAATTGTGCAAGGATCATTTGGACACAAAAAGATTGAGTTTGGCTTGATTTAGAAAGATTTGGTACAATAAATGATGATTCAATCATCATAATTGAAGAAGATTTGATACAAATTGGCAACTTTAATTCATGCTAGGGTACATAAGGAACATGTTCAGATCAAAAACAAGGGAGGGGAGAGGCGTGAAAAATAGAAAGTAAACTTGCAAAAATTCAACAAATATGGTGAATCAGTTTCCAGGTTTCAGGTCACTTCAAGGCATTATAACCATCCTAATCGCTTGCTAGACGTTCCTAGACCGTGTTGCAACCATTGGCAAGCCTCCTTACACTCAGAATCGTGTTGTAAGTACCACACGGTTTCTCACCTTTCTTGATTTCGAATCCATTAATTCTGGCATCTTTAGCATGAATAATTGACATATTCTTAATCCTTATGGAATTTGCAAACTACTGGTTACACTTAATTTCATTTTTGCTAACTATATTTCAAGATGCCGTAGTTAGGGTTCTTGGTTCGTTTTTGGGGTTTTTGTGTACAGGTACAATTAGCCATTAATAATGGTACCATAATGCTCGTGAGATTGCAACGAGTAGGTTGGTACCATTAGTTGTGATTTATCATGCTTGTACAGGGTTTTGGAGATGCACAGGGTTGTACCTACGCCCATTTGTCCGTAGGTAAAAGTTCTTGATCTAAAACGACGGAGACTGTGAGGAAGATGATAACGTGGCCTTCCCTGACTGGCCCATTCAAATTTCGCGCGTTTTCAGAATTCACTTTTGTCTTTATCATATAATATTTTTTTATTATTATTTAAACAAAAAACCAAGCCAGCTCAGATGGTCATCATGCATTAGGATAACGCCTAAGGGCCTAGGTTCGATCCACAGGTCCCAATATTGTTGCATATTATTTTTCTTTGTGTAATCAGGCGCGCTAGCATCCAAGGCATCCACCATGCATCATCAATATCTCATCATCCAGATCATCAATAGGCTAGATCTGAGGGCCATCCCTTGGAGGTCCACCATAAGCATGAGTCAAACGCCCACACAGGATCTTGAAAGTCAAACGGGCCAGGCACTTTTTGGGCTCAGATCTGCCATTAACATCCCATCCTTTTGCTATTTACATCAGGCCTTTTTATTTTTCTTTTCTAATTATTTCTTTTATTTAATTTGTTTAATTTATTTTCTAACCACAAATTAATTTCTTTTTTTACAAAAAATCATAAAATCAATTTCACAAATATAGAATTAGGTTTTATTTTTATTTTATCAAATTTAATTTAATATTAGTCTAATTTAATTTAGGATTAATTCTAACTCTTTTATATATTTAAAATCAATTAGAAAAATTAGGGTTTGCTTGATTTAATTTTTATTTCTTTTCTCAATAAAACAAAAATACAAAAATAAGTTGATTTAATTATTTTTCTTAAATGTAAATTAATTAGTAATTAGGTTTCTTTAAAACCTTATTTTCTTAAAATAATCAAAACAACAAAAAATGATTTTTCTCTTTAAGTTTCAATTAGGTTTAGACGGGGTCAAAACCTTAATTCCTCCTCATTTAATTCATCGCGCGCGCTTATTATTTTTGCAATATTAATGTAACTGCTTACAGTATGTAATAGTTTAATTAGGATTTTCTTTATTTATCGTTTTACGGGTTTTTGGCTATGTAATTAATCCCCTACCTCGGAGCCTTGTAATAGCGTAGTTTTTATTTCTCGCATTTTAATTCTCGCAAATATTAACTGTTAGGTGTATGTAAATAGGATTGTATGACAAGATTGCATGACAATTTAAAATGGCTAGCAAACCCTAATGTGCAAAGACAATAACTTGAAATCAAATCACTCGCACATGCTCACTCCTAGGGTATACTCTCACTTCGGTTGCCTTCGGTAAACGGTCATTAAGTATAGGGTGTTTTAGTGGTCGCCCTCCTGTCTAAACAAAGATCAAATGTCTCTTTTGAAAATGTTGCCTCGGAAAGGTTGCCTCAGAAATGTCCCCTCGAATATGATCTTAAAGACTCTAGGGTTATTACTAAGACGTCCTAACATTGCTTTAGTGATTGTACGTCCCTTTCGAATTGACCCTTACAACTCCAACGACAATGCTACCTACTTCTTAATAGTAGGATAGCATTGTCTAAAGGAAACGAGAATGGAAACAATCCTTTTTTCGAGTAGGTAGATGCTAGTAGGTACTTGCTCAAAATCAAGCTTTTTACACAAACACTTTTTTCAAACAAAGTTTTCAAAAAACACTTCGTAACACTCTTGAAGACAGGAGCAAGGGTTAAAATGAAGTAAAACAAAAACTTATCAAAACAAACACACACGAGCAATTTTAAAAGATGAGCAAGTACCTAAGAGCCCGTGGAAAACCACGGATAGAAAGGGTGCTAATACCTTCCCTTTCTATAATCTACCCCCCGTACTCAGAATATCTCAAAAAATGAATTTTTCTGTGCTTTTTTCCTTTCCTGTTGGATAAAATAAAAGTCGGTGGCGACTCTTGCTTACCGCGACATTTTGCGAACACAAACGCAAAACGCAAACCAGCATTTTTCAAAACAGTCGGTTCTGCCACCGTATCACAGAACTGGCGACTCTGCTGGGGAGAATAAGTGGGGTATACCTTAGGAATAGTTCATCATAAATTGCTTCTCATGTTTGTTTTGGTTGCTTTACTTTTAAGGGTTTTATATTGGGAGTTACTATAGATTCTAACCCGGATATGGGTACACCTTTTAGGTAAGTAGCAATAAACTGTGAGGGAACTGTACCGCGTAGACCGATACGGTTGAAGCAGTAGCTACATTGATGTGGCACATTGGTTGGTACTGGTATCCCTTGTGGAGAAACGAGGAGAATACGGGGCCGCTATGTGTGTCGTTAAGCATTAACTGACCTTAGAACCCTTAATAGACCAACTTGGCCATTAGGAAGTAGTAAGATAGCCGGCCTCGGTGTAAGGCTGAGAACTGGTTGATACTCGATACTACACTCATTGAGACCATACTCTCGAGATAGTTCCGGCCGCAAGAAAAGATTGCGTGAGCTGAAACCATGACCAATGGAGGATGGTAAGTGATATTGAGAACCTCTAGAACCCGGATACTTTTGCTAGGACAGGTTGAAACCAACTGAACTTCAAGAGGGTAATACCTTTGACCCCATGCAAGCCTTAAACTTAAGGGCTTTTGTGTGACTTGTTTGCCTTTGCCATGTCTGTTATCTGCTATACCTGTTGTTCTTATCATGACATCATGCATCATAAAATAGCATGCATACTTCATTTTACTAACCATTTCAAAGACCGAGGGGATTTATCTTTGTTCTGTTTTGCAGATTATGGCTTTCGGGTGCAGAAACACCATCCGAGTTAACTTTATGCAAATACCTGCTCAACTTAAAGAGTTAGCCTCAAGAGTTTATGATACTTCTTCATTCATTAAGAGACATGGTCAGCTTCTTAGCTTGGTTACCTCAAAGTTTGATGAGCAGATGATGAGTGTGCTTTTCCAGTTCTTCGATCCTGAGCATCATTGCTTCACTTTCCCATATTATCAGCTGGTTCCCACTTTGGAAGAGTTTTCTCACTTATTGGGCATATCCATCCTTGAGTAGATTCCCTTCACAGTTATGAAAGAGACTCCTAGACCAGAAGACATTGCTTCAGCTCTGCATCTAAAAAGGGTTGATGTAGTATCTAATTGGGAAACACGAAGCGGGGTTGAAGGTTTCTTAGCCAAGTTTCTAATAGATCAAGCTCAGCTATTCTGGGACAGTTTGGACTTTCAGGCTTTCGAAGATATCTTGGCTCTCCTTATCTACGGTTTGGTTCTCTTCCCGAATCCAGATTCCTTCGTAGATGTGAACACAATCAAGATCTTCCTGTCTCGTAATATTGTTCCTACTCTACTGGGTAATATCTTGCATGCCCTCTACACTCGTACTGTGTGAAGAAGAGGCAATCTTATGTGTTGTATGTTTTTGCTGTCAAGGTGGTTTATTTCTCACCTCCCCAATTCCGTGTTGAAGAATGAAGAAGGTTTGGGATGGTATTACAAGATAATGTCACTTGCCCATACAGACATTCTTTGGAGCTCCCGGGTTATGGAAAGCACTATTATCATTGATCGTTGTGGGGGATACCCTAATGTCCCGTTGCTTGGAATCAGAGGGGGAATAACCTACAGTCCTTGTCTATCTTTGTGATAGTTTGGTCGTGCTCGGAGAGATGATCCCCATGAGTTACTTCTTACGGATATTGCATTTAACTACAAGGAAGACGTTGACGAGCATCGCCGAAGGTTTATACGGGCTTGGGGCATGGTGAACAGATCTGACCCCCAAGAGCTAGGACCAAGGACTTCCCTTCCTATGCAGCCTTAACTCCAGTGGGTCCGAGCTCGAGCTCAGAAACTTGGGATGCCAATGAAGCAGTGTTGCCAGTGATTGTGGAGCCCACCAATGAAGAGGGTATTCCTTATACAGTCTTTTATCCCCACATGCCCACTGATCTTGGGGCGTTGCAGAGATCCTAGATCCAGCTGAAAGAGGAGAGGGATACCTACCAGGAAAAGTACCATGAGCAAGAAAGGAAGATCTTGAAGCTCACCAGGCAACTCGAGAATGAAAGAACGATCAATGACTATGTCAGCACAAAGGGGAAGCGTCCATGGGATTTCTGATTTTTCTTTTTCTAGTTTAGATTTGTTTTCCGTTTATTTCTTTGTAACGCCTCAAAGGAATTGTTGAACCTTTTTACCAGTTAATCTAATAAAGTTTGTTTATTTTTGGTTTGCAAATTTAAATCTCTCAAAGTCTTTGAAATCATTACATACGCATCCCATTATCATGCACACCATTACAGGTACCATTACAGGCTTCTCATCTTCTTCGTTGTTTATTTCAGCAGAAATGTCTTCCGATCAAGCCATCAAAGATCTTCAGGCACAAAATGCCCAATTCCAAGAGATGTTCTTGAGCTTGGCTAAAGGGCAAGAGGATTTGAAAGCTCCCATTCTGAAAGAGAAAGAGAAGAAGAAGAAGAATAAGAAGGTCGTTCTTCTGAGTATGGGCAAAAGGTTTGGGGATAGGTTGAAACAGCAAGGTGGTCTATCTTTTTCATCCAAGGAAGGGGAGAACCAAGAAGAAGAAAAGGGCCCCAGTCCTTCCATCTCTGATGATGATACAGATTATGATGAGGAGTAATATCCTCATGCTGAGGATAGGTACAAGCAGTTAGAAGACCGTCTGAGTGCCATGGAGATTCAGAAGATCCCTGGGTTGGATTTCGGAGAACTAGGATTGGTATCGGGAGTGGTGATCCCTCATAAGTTTAAAGCTCCGGTTTTTTCCAAGTACGATGGAGTATCCTGTCCAAAACTCCATCTCCGCTCGTACGTCAGAAAAATCCAACCCCACACTGCTGATAGAAATTTGTGGGTGCATTTCTTTCAAGATAGTCTGTCAGAGACTCGGCTTGAATGGTTTTATCAGTTGGAAGGAGCCAATGTCTGAAACTGGGAAGACCTTGATGCTGCTTTTTATAGGCAGTATCAGTATAACACCGACCTTGCTCCCACTCGTACTCAGCTTCAGGGTATGTCTATGGGTGCAAGTGAAGGTTTTAAGGACTATGCTCAAAAGTGGAGAGATTTGGCTGGAAGAGTCCAACCCCCTTTGTTTGACAGGGAGTTGGTTGACATGTTTCTAGGGACGCTATCTGGTCCATTTTTCAACCATCTGATCGGCAGTTCGTCATCTGGGTTCACTGAGTTGATTTTGATTGGGGAGAGAGTAGAAGTTGGTTTCCGAAGTGGTAAGATACAGAAGGATACTTCATCAAGTGTAGTAAAGAAACCTTTCACCGGTAAGAAAGAAGCTAGTGCAGTCTATGGCTCGAGGGGCCAAAGCAGACCTGAACACCGTCAAGCAGTAAATGCGGTAGTGATATTAAGACCCACAGTTGCTCCACAACGCAACAATCAACAAAGGGTGGAAAGACCCCAAAGGCAGTACACTCGGCTCAATATGACCTTGTCTCAAATTCTACCACAATTATTGAAGACCAACCTGGTAACTCTGAGGGAGGCCCCGAAGAACCCCAACACCACTTCTCCTCAATATAACCTGAATCCTCGTTGCGCCTATCATTCCGAAAGTCCAGGTCATGATACAAACAACTGTTGGGCCTTGAAGAATAAGGTGCAAGACTTGATCGAAGCCAAAGAGATTGAGTTTGACGCTCCTAAAAAGCCCAACGTCATAACTGCTCCCATGCCCAAACATGGTCATGGAGTAAATGTTGTGGATGATGATTTATTTATCACCTCCGTGGAAGAAATTTCTACTCCATTGATGACAGTTAAGAGGAATTTGTTGTAAGCCGGTTTATTTCTGGGTTGTGGTGAAGGTTGCCACACGTGTTCAATTCTGCCTGCTGGTTGCCACTTATTGAAATCAGGTGTTCAGCGCCTGATGGATAACAGAGAGATCATGTTCAAAAAGACTTTGATTTCGTTGGTTCCAATTGAAGATGTTTCCATCATAACCATTTCCCCAAATCCTTCCAAGGATTCCTCGAGAAAACCTGTTAGGATTACACTCGTCCCAAGAATTGTTCCGTTAATAATTATTGTCCATGGTCCTATCCCATACACTTCGAATAAGGTTGTCCCTTGGCACTATGGGGCTGATGTGTATTACCGTGGAGTTAAGCAAGACTTAAAGAGTGAAGAAGTTGATGTTAATGTCAGCAATATTGTCGGGGCTAGCAAGGTCACCAGAAGTGGAAGACTCTTTTCTCCCGAGATTTCCCCTCCGACTGTCCACAAACATGTTATCATTCCATCTGCTAGTACATCAGCTGCTATCCCAGATCCTATTCTAGTTAGCACCCCTGTCGCCGAGCCATCTGGCACTCGGGGCAAAGAAATCATAGGTGAGCCTGCCCGGACGGAGGCACCTAAGAAGATCATTGTAGAAACCTCGAAACGAGAGATAGAAGAAATTTTGAAGATTATCAAGAAAAGCGACTACAACATAGTCGAGCAGCTGGGGCAGACCCCGTCAAAAATCTCCATGTTGTCCTTGTTATTGTGTTTTGAAGCCCATGCAAAGGCTTTAATTGCATTCCTCAAAACTGCACATGTTCCGCAGGAAACTTCTGCCGATCAATTCAAAGACTTCGTAGCTAGTTTGACTGCCGACAACGGGTTGGGTTTCTCAGATGTAGATCTGACTGCTAAAGGAAGAAATCACAATGACGCTCTGCACGTCTCGATCGAGTGTAGAGGCACTATTATGGCTCATGTACTGGTGGATATCGGGTCCTCATTGAAGATTTTGCCCAAGAAAGCATTAGATCGTCTGGACTGTGAAGGCTTGATTCTGAAGCGGAGCAATATTGTGGTCAGGGATTTCGACGAGTCAAAAAGGATGGTGCACGGGGAGGTGGACGTCCCTGTTAAAGTTGGCTCTCAGACTTTTGCATCTACTTTCTACGTAATGGATATCTGACCATCATATTCTTGCTTGTTGGTTTGCCCTTGGAATCATAAGGCTGGGGCAGTAACTTCCACGCTCCATCAAATGTTGAAATATTCGGTAAAGGGGAAGATTGTCATGGTACAAGGTGAAGAGGAGTACATGGTGAGTCATCTCAATTCCTTTTGCTATGTGGAGATGTATGGGGAGTTCATCGAAACCCCTTGTCAGAACTTTGAAGAGGTCCCCCAGACTTTGGCGTCAACTGAAGTTGCTACTGACAAACCTCCGATGAAGATGGCTTCCCTCAAGGATGCCAGGGCTGTAATTGAAAAAGGTGGGTGTGCAAATTGAGGTCAGCTCCCTGATTTCACACACAAAACTGACAAATTTGGTTTGGGCTTTACTACAGGGGCTCAAAGGGCTGTTAGGCGCGCACGGATTGGAATACCTCTTCTGCATATCAGCAATCGGGGAGTTAATACGATTGAAGATGGTGAAGAAGATTCAGATATCGACAGCTGGATCTACCCTACAACCAACGGTGGATTGAACAATTAGACGGCGAAGGACTTCATACATGTTTATTTTATTCCACAGTAATTGACTTTTGTTTTAAGAGTTGTAATAAACAGTTTGAAACTTTATGGCCCGGTGCCTTGCCCGAGGCACCTCGGCTTTGCTTGTGAGGGCTTATTATTTGTCATTTTCACATATCATCAATAAAGCATTGGACGTTTCTTGCATTACAAATTTTGAGCTCCTTGTTTTTCTTTTTTTGTCTCTCGCTTTATCGAAAACAACTATTCTCTTACACACACTCACGTATCATAATGCAGATCCATATCCACTCTGGATCCCATTAATAACGACTCTGCTACTGCCAGTTATGACTTTGAAAATCCGATCAACCAAGCCGAGGACGAAGGTGAGGATGATTGTGAGGTTCCTGCAGAACTTGCTAGACTGTTACTGCAGGAAGAAAGGGCCATACAGCCTCATGAAGAGCCAGTTGAATCAGTGAATTTGGGTACAGAGCAAGACAGGAAAGAGGTCAAGATAGGTGTGAATCTGGAGTCTAGTGTCAAACAACGGTTGATACAGATGCTACACGACTATGTTGAGATCTTAGCTTGGTCTTATGAAGATATGCCTGGTTTGGGCACTGACATTGTGGTACGCCTCCTGCCGACTAAGGAAGACTGTCCTCCAGTAAAGCAGAAGGTTCGTCGTATGCGCCCTGAGATGTCTGAGAAAATCAAAGTTGAGGTCATGAAACAGTTTGACGCCGGATTTCTAGCTGTCACTTCTTACCCGCAGTGGGTCGCCAACGTTGTTCCAGTGCCCAAGAAGGATGGTAAGGTACGGATGTGTGTGGACTATAGAGATCTGAACACGGCGAGCCCCAAGGATGACTTCCCACTTCTACACATCGATGTTCTGGTCGACAACACTGCGCAGCATAAGATCTTCTCCTTTATGGATGGTTTTTCTGGTTACAATCAGATCAAGATGGCTACTAAGGACATGGAGAAGACAACCTTCTTTACACAGTGGGGCATGTTCTGTTACAAGGTAATGCCTTTCGGATTGAAGAATGCTGGGGCAACGTATTTGCGCGCCATGGTCGCTTTATTCCACGACATGATTCACCATGAGATCGAGGTTTACATTGATAACATGATCGCAAGGTCCCAAACTGAGGAAGAACACCTTGACCATCTCCAGAAATTGTTTGACAGGTTAAAGATGTACAAGCTGAGGTTAAACCCGAACAAGTGCACCTTCGGGGTAAGATCTGGTAAGCTCCTGGGTTTCGTTGTCAGTGATAAAGGTATTCAGGTGGATCCCGCCAAGGTAAAGGCCATACAGGAGATGTCGGCTCCCCGCACAGAAAAGGAAGTTAGAGGCTTTTTGGGATGTCTGAACTACATCGCCCGATTCATTTCACATCTGACTGCTACTTGTGAGCCAATCTTCAAGTTGCTGAAGAAAGATCAAGTGGTAAGATGGAATGATGAATGTCAAACCGCTTTCGAAAGGATCAAGGAGTACCTCCAAGAGCCGCCTATCTTGATGCCTCCAGTTGAAGGAAGACCTTTGATCTTATACTTGATAGTGCTGGATAATTCAATGGGGTGCGTGCTGGGGAAGCATGACAAGTCTGGCCGAAAAGAGCATGTTATTTACTACCTTAGCAAAAAGTTTACTGACTGTGAGACCCGATACTCATTGCTCGAGAAAACTTGATACGCTTTGGCATGGGCTGCTCACCAGCTGAGACAATATATGTTGAATCACACTACCTTATTGATATCAAGAATGGATCCAATCAAGTATATCTTCGAAAATCCTGCCTTGTCCGGAAGAATAGCAAGATGGCAGATGATCTTAAGTGAGTATGACATCCAATACACAACCAAGAAAGCAATCAAGGGGAGTGTGTTGGCGATCATTTGGCGCATCAGGCCGTGGATGACTACCAATCCATGAATTTCGAGTTCCCGGATGAGAACATCATGTTGGTGACCGACTGTGAAGAACCTGGACCGGATGAAGGACCTGAGGAAGGATCCCGATGGTCTATGTATTTTGATGGAGCGTCAAATGCGTTGGGTAATGGCATTGGCGCTGTGATCATATCTCCTGAGGGATGTCATACTCCGTTCATCGCCCGATTATGTTTTAGCTGTACCAACAATATGGTGGAGTATGAAGCATGTATCCTAGGTCTTCGAGCTGCTATTGATCTGAGGATTAAGTTCTTGAGTGTATTCGGAGATTCTGCTCTGGTGATCAGTCAGATCAAAGGCGAGTGGGATACGAAGCACCCAAATCTTATTCCTTACAAAGAATATGTACTGACATTGCTTCCACACTTTGAGGAGATAACCTTTGAACACTTCGCAAGAGAAGAGAATCAGTTAGCGAACGCGCTAGCTACCATGTCTTCTATGTTCAAGGTTAGGTGGGACAATGAAGCTCCCCATATCACCATCGAGAGGTTGGACGAACCCGCGCATTGCTGTGACATTGAGACTGGAGAGGTAACAGATAAACCCTGGTTCCACGAGGTAAAGAGGTATATTGAGGCTCAAGAGTACCCCGAGGGTGCATCTGTTAATGATAAGAAGTTCTTGAGAAGATTCGCTGCGAAGTTCTTCATCAATAATAGGATCCTCTATAAGCGTAACCATGATTCAACCTTACTGCGATGTGTGGACAAAAGCGAGGCAGAAAAGATCATGGCCGAGTTACATGAAGGTACTTTCGGAACTCATTCCAGTGGACATACCATGGCAAAGAAAATCCTAGGGGCAGGATATTATTGGTCCACTATGGAAGCTGATTGTTATCAGCACTCTCGGACCTATCATAAGTGCCAAGTCTATGCTGATAAGATACATGTACCTCCAGTTCCTATGAATGTTTTGACATCTCCTTGGCCTTTCGCAATGTGGGGCATCGATATGATCGGCGAGATTAGACCTATTGCGTCTAACGGTCATCGTTTCATTCTGGTAGCTATTGAATATTTTACGAAGTGGGTTGAGGCAGCTTCCTTTGCTATAGTAACCAAGAGCGTCGTGGCGCGATTTATCCAACACAATCTGATCTATCGATATGGTGTACCCGAGAGGATCATTACTGACAATGGTACAAATCTCATCAATACAATGATCACCGAGCTCTGCAAACAGTTCAAGATACAGCATCACAACTCTTCTCCCTATCGTCCAAAGATGAATGGGGCTGTTGAAGCGGCTAATAAGAACATCAAGAAGATTGTGCAGAAGATAACGGTGACATACAAAGACTGGCATGAGATGTTACCATTCTCTCTTCATGGGTACCGTACCTCAGCGCGAACATCGACAGGGGCAACACCATATTCTCTGGTATATGGCATGGAGGCTGTCTTACCCATTGAAGTCCAGATACCCTCTCTCTGGATCATGAAGGATGCAGGTTTGAGCAAGGACGATTAGATCCAGACCCGACTTGACCAACTGAATCTAATCGACAAAAAGAGACTTACTGCTATTTGTCATGGTCAGACGTATCAAAAGCGAATGATCAAGGCTTTTAACTAGAAAGTCAAACGTCAAAAATATCAAGTCGGGGATCTGGTGATCAAACGCATCATACTGCCGCAAGGTGATCTCAGGGGAAAATTGACCCCCACATATGAAGGGCCATTTGTGGTTAAGAACATTTTCTCAGGAGGAGCTATGACTCTAACCACCATGGATGGTGACGACCTTCCTCATGTCATTAATGCAGACATAGTGAAAAAATACAACGCCTAATCAAGGACCCGCTAGGTCGACTGGCCTAGGCAAAAATAAGGGCTTCTGGAAAACCAAAAGGGTTCGGGCAAAAGTAAGTGATGAAAATGGAAAAACTGTACACTCGGCAAGTCGAAAACCTGAAAAGGCAGCTTGGGCAAAAAGGGTATCCCGGTGGACTAAGAACTCGAAAGGGCGGTCCAGGAAAAAATTAGGGATTGAAGCGTAACACTATGTCTCATTGGATCATCTTGCAACCAGACTTCGGTATCGACTATCAAGCTCGGACGGCACCAATCAATTTGATCTACCTTCGACCAAGTAGCAAAGTGATGAGACGCTCAAAGATATAAAGGCAATAGCAGAGTTGGAACCCAGTGGGATTGTTTCATATAGCTATTTTTCTTTCCTTTTCACAAATTATGTAAATTCTATCCTTCGGCGGCGTTCTCTTACTAGGACGTCAGCCTCTTGTACAAAACGCCTGTTACAGGCTAACTTCAAAATCAATACAATACATTTTCACAAGAAATTTCAACTTGTTTTTCTTTTTCTGTCTTGTTTTGCAAGAACGTCCAATGATTCATTTTTGATATATGCATTTGAAAATAATTGTTGCTCATAAATATTTACATACGAAACAAAAGACAAGTGCTCGTAATTCCAGGAACAGGGGCAAACAAGAAATGTCCAAACCTTACAGTTGCTCTATCCACCAGGTACGGGGATAGACCCAGTTTGAGAATATGACTGAAGGTACATACATTCCCCGCAGGGTAGGAAGTATCCAAAAACAGTGGTGTTAGCTCTCCCCAGCCGAGGTTCATAATCACGAATAAGTCGGAAAAATTCCCCCCAAACAGAGTTTATCTATCACCAACAATAGAAGTTCACCATCAGTGGAGTTTATTTCTTCCACAGGCAGAAATTCAATCCCCGACAGAGTTCATCTTCGCCTGTAATGGTAACTCATCCCCAGCGGAGTTGTTTCTCCAAATCAGCAGATCATCCAAAAGAGTATCTCTCTTCCACACAGAGTCATTCTTCCACAGGATTGTTCGCAAACAGAGTCTCTCCCGGCGGAATATTCTCAAGCAGAACAGACGCAAGTCTCCAGCTAATCATCTTCAGTCATTATCCCTAGCAAGAACGAAGAACTCAATTCCTTGTACTCTCCAATAGCAGTCCAGGATTTGTTTTCCCCAGCTAGAGAACATCATAAGAACATTACATATCCATACATCATGGCATGCACATACACATCATACATCACAATTTCATTTATTTTGAGAACATCATTACTCAATACATGTCATACATCATGACATTACATACGACTAACTCTTTGCTTTTCAGGGAAATATACAATCAAGTTCTCATAAGTTTTTCTCTAGATCAGTCAAATCGATACTAAGATTTCTATTCCAGTTCAAGCTATGAAGCCCGGATTCAAATGGATAATATATTGATTTCTCCAAAATACTACGAAGCCTGGAATCGACCAAATAGTGGTATGTCTTAAATACAAGCTATGAAGCCCGAGAATCGACCGGAAAATAGCTTAACCCTCAGCAAGTTATTGTGAAGCCTGGAAATCGACCAGATAGCAATACAAGATACCATGAAGCCTGGACTTGACCAGATAATGGTATAAAACATCGTGAAGCCTGAATCACGACCAGATAGCGACAAAGGATATTGAAGCCTGGATCACGACCAGATAACAGTATAAGGTACTGCGAAGCTTAGAATTCGACCAAATAGTAGTTTACCCGGCCAATTACTAAGAAGCCCGGAATCGACCAGATATTAGTATGCCTTAAATTCAAGTTGAAGCTCGGATGCGACCGGATAAAAACTTGATTCCTTCTGAAGCCTGGAGCACGACCAGATAATAAGTGAGAAATTGCGAAGCCTAGAGAACGACCAGATAGCAAGTTTAATCTCATCTCCCCAGTAAGTCGCTGTGAAGCCTGGAGCATGACCAGATAGCAGTCGGTCTTATTTTCCTCAGTAAATTATTGTGAAGCCTGGAGCACGACCAGATAGCAGTTCATTTTCACCTCCTCGGCTAAGAGATAATTCCCCAGTAGAATAACAGACAACTGAAGCTCCTAAAACTCTATTTCTCCCGAGAGAGAGACCAACATTCCCCAACGAAGTCTTCCTCAACAACAGGTAGACGGACTCTCGCAAAGGAATCTCTTATGCAATCGACACTTCTTCGGATGGCATCTTTAAGCCCATATTCCGGAATCAACCTCAAAATGGCATCTATAAGCCCATTCCCGACATCGCAAGACAAATACCACTTCATGCGAGTGCAAATTTCTGGGCACTCTAGTGTTCAATCATCTTTAACCTTCAGATCACGAAAGGCAGACAAGCCAATCTACATCCTCAAGTTTAAGAAGATTGAACAGGGGCAGCTGTTGTACCCCAAAATTTTCCCTCCCATATTTCTCAATACATTTCATGTGAAGTCCTCAAATTGCTCAAGGAAGTCCAAGGGTTGACCAGACAAAATCTCTCCTAAGGCAGTCTACCTCAAATTAGGGTTTTAGTTTGCATCAAGATGCTTGAGTCTAAAGGATCCAAAATGCTCACCATTGTCCTAATATGTTCTCAAGATCATCCATGTCAAGTTTCAAGCCTTGCAGAGGAAGTTTGCTAAGTCAATTGCTCAAAGCCTGAAAATCGACCGTGTTGGGGCAAAAGTCAACTGTGGCCCACATACAGTCAAACTTCAAGATTTTTAGTCAACATTCTCATTTTGAAGTATTACTCATAATTTGATCAAAGTTTGATCATGATTCCTCAAGGATTGGTCATAATTCATCAAAACCCAAAAGTTGCTAAATTAGGGTTTTGTAGGAAAAGTCAACTCAACTTTGACCAAGCATAACTTTCTCATACTTTATCAAAAGTGACCCATCCAAAGCTCATTTTTAAGACGATGCAATTCCCTACAATTCATCTTCATCTCCCAAGTTCAAAATATGCACTCACAAGAAGATATGAATTTGGACATTATAGGTCATTTTGAAAAGTCAACAAAAACCCCTTTTGGGTCAAAGCTTCATACATGAACATGGAAGACCCAATTGAGATGAGACTTAAAGGGTTGCTTATAGGACATCTTAAGCTTTCTAAAAAGTCCAAGAACACCTCTCTAGGGTCAAAATTGAGGGAGTTATGCATTGGTAAAGTTGACCTTTTTTGCAAAATTGACAAAAGTCAAATGTACCCAAAATTGCATATTTTGTCAAATGGGCCTAACTTTTTATGCTTGCACTGATTTTGTAACATGACCCACGACCCATGATCCTTCCCCACTTGTCATTATTTCATTTTTGTCATTTGTTTTGATTTTATTTCAATTAAATCAAATAAAATCAAAATAAAATCATGAAAAGATCAAAAACTAATCAAAGCTTGAGATTTTGTGCATATTTAGGTCTATTATACAGCTGGAGATGGAATAAAATCGTGCACGGATCATTTGGACACAAAAAATATTGAGTTTGGCTTGATTTAGAAAAATTTGGTACAATAATCAAATGATGATTCAATCATCATAATTGAAGAAGATTTGATACAAATTGGCAACTCTAATTCATGCTAGGGTACATAAGGAACATGTTCAGATCAAAAACAAGGTAGGGGAGAGGCATGAAAAACAGAAAGCAAACTTGCAAAAATTCAACAAAAGTGGTGAATCAGTTTCCAGGTTTCAGGCCACTTCAAGGCATTATAACCATCCCAATCGCTTGCTGGACGTTCATAGACCGTGTTGCAACCATTGGCAAGCCTCCTTACACTCAGAATCACGCTGTAAGTACCACACGATTTCTCACCTTTCTTGATTTCGAATCCATTAATTCTGGCATCTTTAGCATGAATAATTGACATATTCTTAATCCTTATGGCATTTGCAAACTACTGGTTACACTTAATTTCGTTTTTGCTAACTATATTTCAAGATGCCGTAGTTAGGGTTCTTGGTTCGTTTTTGGGGTTTTTGTGTACAGGTACAATTAGCCATTAATAATGGTACCATAATGCTCGTGAGGTTGCAACGAGCAGGTTGGTACCATTAGTTGTGATTTATCATGCTTGTACAGGTTTTTGGAGAAGCACAGGGTTGTACCTACGCCCATTTGTCCGTAGGTAAAAGTTCTTTATCTAAAACGACGGAGACGGTGAGGAAGATGATAACGTGGCCTTCCCTGACTGGCCCATTCAAATTTCGTGCGTTTTCAGAATTCACTTTTGTCTTTATCATATAATATTTGTTTATTGTTATTCATACAAAAAACCAAGCCAGCTCAGATGGTCATCATGCATTGGGATAACGCCTAAGGGCCTGGGTTCGATCCTCAGGTCCCCATATTGTTGCATATTATTTTTCTTTGTGTAATCAGGCGCGCTAGCATCCAAGGCATCCACAATGCATCATCAATATCTCATCATCCAGATCATCAACAGGCTAGATCCAAGGGCCATCCCTTGGAGGTCCACCATAGGCATGAGTCAAACGCCCACACAGGATCTTGAAAGTCAAACGGGCCAGGCACTTTTTGGGCTCAGATCTGCCATTAACACCCCCTCCTTTTGCTATTTACATCAGGCCTTTTTCTTTTCTAATTATTTCTTTTATTTAATTTGTTTAATTTATTTTCTAACCACAAATTAATTTCTTTTTTTACAAAAAATCATAAGATCAATTTCACAAATATAGAATTAGGTTTTATTTTTATTTTATCAAATTTAATTTAATATTAGTCTAATTTAATTTAGGATTAATTCTAACTCTTTTATATATTTAAAATCAATTAGAAAATTTAGGGTTTTCTTGATTTAATTTTTATTTCTTTTCTCAATAAAACAAAATTACAAAAATAAGTTGATTTAATTATTTTTCGTAAATGTAAATTAATTAGTATTAGGTTTTTTTAAAACCTTATTTTCTTAAAATAATCAAAACAACAAAAAATGATTTTTCTCTTTAAGTTTCAATTAGGTTTAGACGGGGTCAAAACCTTAATTCCTCCTCATTTAATTCATTGCGCGCGCTTATTATTTTTGCAATATTAATGTAACTGCTTACAGTATGTAATAGTTTAATTAGGATTTTCTTTATTTATCGTTTTACGGGTTTTTGGCTATGTAATTAATCCCCTACCCCGGAGCCTTGTAATAGCGTAGTTTTTATTTCTCGCATTTTAATTCTCGCAAATATTAACTGTTAGATGTATGTTAATAGGATTGTATGACAAGATTGCATGACAATTTAAAATGGCTAGCAAACCCTAATGTGCAAAGACAATAACTTGAAATCAAATCACTCGCACATGTGCACTCCTAGGGTATACTCTCACTTTGGTTGCCTTCGGTAAACGGTCATTAAGTATAGGGTGTTTTAGTGGTCGCCCTCCTGTCTAAACAAAGATCAAATGTCATGTTCGAAAATGTTGCCTCGGAAAGGTTGCATCAGAAATGTCCCCTCGAATATGATCTTAAAGACTCTAGGGTTATTACTAAGATGTCCTAACATTGCTTTAGTGATCGTACGTCCCTTTCGAATTGATCCTTACAACTCCAACGACAATGCTACCTACTTCTTAATAGTAGGATAACATTGTCTAAAGGAAACGAGAATGGAAACAATCCTTTTTTCGAGTAGGTAGATGCTAGTTGGTACTTGCTCAAAATCAAGCTTTTTACACAAACACTTTTTTCAAACAAAGTTTTCAAAAAACACTTCGTAACACTCTTGAAGACATAAGCAAGGGTTAAAACGAAGTAAAACAAAAACTTCTCAAAACAAACACACACGAGCAATTTTAAAAGATGAGCAAGTACCTAAGAGCCCGTGGAAAACCACGGATAGAAAGGGTGTTAATACCTTCCCTTTCAATAATCTACCCCCCGTACTCAGAATATCTCAAAAAAGGAATTTTTTTGTGATTTTTTCCTTTCATGTTGGATAAAATAAAATTCGGTGGCGACTCTTGCTTACCGCGACATTTTGCGAACACTAACGCAAAACGCAAACCAGCATTTTTCAAAACAGTTGGTTCTGCCCCCGTATTACAAGAGGCTTTGATTCTATCAATCCTCTAGTGAGTTTTCATTATTTTTTACTTATGTTTAAGGCTCAAACCACATAGATCATATCATTTGGAATCCTCCCTTTTCATCTTTTATTTGACTGATTCTTAGCGGTTCAAACCTTGTGCTTGTAAGCCCAAAGATGATTAAATATTGAGCTATGATCAATAACCTTGAAAGCTCGTTGTTAGGAGGATTTGATTCTATCAATCCTCTAATGAGTCTTCATAAAACTTTGACATAGGCTCAATGTTCAAATCATCATGGATTACTCTTATAAAAAGCATTCAACCCTCAACTATTAATCACTACCTTTTAACCATTGATTATTAACCATTTACTTTACTTTATGCTTTTACTTTATGCATTTATTTTATGTATTTACTTTATGTCATTTACCTTTAGCATTTACATTTCGTGTTATTTGCCTTTTGCTTACTTGAGCATGTACTTTCTGTCATTTTATCTTTGCTCACTTGATCATTTATTTTTGTCATATTTATCTTTGCTCACTTGAGCCTTCTTTTCTTATTTATACACTTAATAATCAACTTGGACATTAAACATGTTAAGGTTACTTGGACTATTTGGTTACTATCCCTGGCCTTGTGGAGTTGTAGATTCTTGAAGACTTAGGATTAGAAATCATGTGGCTTGGAAACTCTGTAATATTTTTGTGAAGTTGTTCCAAAGTCCTTGGGGTTTACTCTAAGGCATTGGTTTGAATTTTTTTCTGTGTGCAGTTTATTCTAATTTTTATGCTTTGTTTGTGATTGGGAACTCCTTTGTATTTAATTGTTACTATGGTCAATTTTTCTTAGATACTTTGCTTGGTTCTTTATTCATCTGAAGTTTGGTATTCATCTGAGGTTTAGTATTTTGATTTCTTGGTTTTAATCCAAAGGATGGAAATTCTACATTGACTTCTTTATATCAAGTGTTGGCTTCTTGTTGGTTAGACCGTTCTTCTCCTTAGCTTTTATTTTGTGTACATAGGATAGTATCTTCATCTCCTCCCATCTTCTTTAATTTTCAAATCTTCTCCCTCCTTTTCAAAACTCTTCTTGTTTTTCAAACTTGAACCACTTTCATAATAAACTTGGACTTAGGTCCATGCATTTTAAAATTATTTTTCTCAATCAAACCTTTAATCAATTTAATCATACTTTGATATCTTTTTTAAGACTAAAATTCATTAACCTCACTCAAACCATTTTTTCCACTTTGGATTTTTACTTTCAAACTCTTTTCTCAAAGATTAGACTATTGTTGATTCTTGTAGTGCTGCAAGCTATTATACTTCTATGATATATAGTGAAGTGAGCCATTTACCACTTGGGTGTTAAGTGATGTCTTGTGGATTTTAAAATCCAAGTGATGTTCTCGACTTTAAGATGATGCAAATGCTCGTTTCTCATAATTGTAGGTAGTAATTATGTTTTCCACTCGGATATAACAATGACGTCTCTTCTCTTAAAATTAGCCAACACGCATGTGTTTTAAAACTTTTGAGGTGAACTACGAGTACCCTGATCCCCTATTACAAAGAAGGTGGTACGTAGGCACTAAAGGTTCGCAACCGCGGCGGGTGCAAAAATTGTAAAAAAAATACTTATTTTCTCATCTCCACCATCTATTTTATGTATACACCTTTTATAGCCAAAATACACAAATTTTCAAAGAGGTTCATGTGGAGTATCGTAGATGTTTAGGGTGTTAATACCTTCCCTTTGCATAACCAACCCCGTACCTAGATTCTCTCCCTCTTACTTTTGGGTTTATTCTCTCTTCTCTCATTTCCTTTGGAAATAATAAAGCACGGTGGCGATTTTTATTTGATCTGTATGAGTTAAGTCAATCCAATAGCTTAGTCTCAATATTTCTACCGCTAAAGTAGAATTATTCTCTAGTAATAATTTCATACATGTCGGATGCGGGCTTCTAAGCTAAGGGTTCATTGAACTGTCCTACTCAGAGGTCGTGTTGGAAAGCTCCAACGAATAACTCTTTGTTTAGATGATATACTTTGATGGTATCTTAGTTGAATCAGGCTAAGTATTCCCGGAGAGACTCCGATTGACATTGTCGGATGTTGAACAAGGACGTTGTGGATACCTTACAGTGCTTGTTGGCAGGGAAGTGCTGGATTAACTTCTTCGTTAGGTCCGGGTAGCTTTCCACGGATAGTCGTGGTAGGCTCATGTACTACCGTAGGGCCACGTCCTTAAAGGTGTCAGTTATTAGTTCAAACTTTAGTGAGTCGGTGGGGCCTATTATCGCCATTTGGTTGTTAATGGAAATAACGTGCTCCTGAGGATCGGTTTTATCGTCGTGCAATGTCAATGATGGTGATTTGAAGTTCTCTGGGACTTGGTCATCCCAGATAGCTTGAGATAGAGGTTATGGTTCCAAAAGCTCCTCTTCTAGGATATTGTCCCCTATGCTTATTTTTTATAGGTCTGTGACGATGTTCTGTAGAGTTTCTTCTGTTGCTTGAGGTCCTCCACCATGGCTAGTAGTTGTGCCATGTCAGGGGGATCTCTAGGTGACAATATTCTGCAGAAGGTGAATTTAGATGTGGCTTAGGAATAATTTTACCAAGGCCCCACGGTGGGGGCCAATATTCTTGCGTAGAACAAATATCCGGCAGGATTTCCAAGAGGTTGCTTGGGAGAGCTTACCGAAGTAAGTTTATAGGATGATTGGGGGATTTGGGAGCTACACCAGTGAAGAGTGTGTCCAAGATGAATGTATTTCTTATCCTTACTGCGGGAGCCTATTTATATAGTGTGTATCTTTGTATCATCAAGAACCTCAGTTAATGAGTGACTCTTGAGTTCCATAACTCTATAACCTTTGTCGTCCCCATAAATGGAGGAATCAAAGTTGTGTAACACTGTAATGATTGTGCCACTAGAGGTTACAGGAATTAATGAGTCGAGGTAATATCGGTCACGGATAAGTGCATCCCGGCTGTGATACGGTGGGAGAACTGACTTGGTTATTTTGCGTTTTATCGCAAATGTTGCGGTTAGCAAGAGTCGCCACCGACTTTTCTTTTATCCAAAAGGAAAGGTGAAAAAGCACAGGAAATACCTTTGAGATTGTTTCTTGAGTTCGGGGGGTAGATTATGAAAAGGGAAGGTATTAGCACCCTTTTTATCCATGGTTTTCCATGGGCTCTTAGTTACTTGCTAGATCACTTACTTTTGTTTGAAAATGTGCTTTGTGTGGTTTTTGAAAGTATTTTGAAAAGGGGCCATCATTTAGTAAAACTTTGTAATGATTCTCGTTCATAAGAATGTATACAAAGTGTTGATCTTTGAAAAAAAATCAAGTTTTGAAAGATATTTTGAAAGTGTTTGGTGTTTGTTTTGAAAATAGCAAGGATGTTTTGTTTTGAAAGTGAGCAAGTAACTAGGAACAATCTACCTACTCAAAAGTATTTTTTGTTTATTTCCTCTTTCCTTTGACATTGTTATCTTACCATTAATTTGGTAAGCAACCCTATCTTTGGATGTAAACGGGACAGGCATGGGTCATCGTATAACCATGATTAGCAATGTTGCAAGGTATCTTTGCATCTTTCTTTAGGGACTAAGATCATTTTTGAAAGGCAACTTTTGATAGCGTCATCGAGGGATTATGATCTTGTGTTTTTTTGTTTTTCATAAGATACCTCACATGCATAACATGGCCATTTTGTAAGGCAACCAAGTGGATTTTACCCTAGGGGTGCTTGTGTGCAAGTGTGTTGATTTTTCATGCTTGATTTATCTGATTAGGGTTTGCTAATTGATTGGTTTTAGTCTTTCCATACAAACCCTAATTACTAGCATTTATATAAAGCGATAAATTGTGAAAAGTAAAATTATTATGCTATTACATCATTAGGGGAGGGGGTGTACAAATTTAGAAATGGGGATTACAAGAAATTAAACCTAATTATCTATTACAATCATATTCAATATTGTACAACAATTGAAAATAAAATACAATAATATAAATGGAAAAGGAGATGGTTTTTGTTGTTTTTTATGAAAGGAATTTTTTTGTCTTTACCTAAATAAAGGGAATGATTAATTAAAATTAAATAAAATCAACTTAAACTATTTAAGAAAATAAATTAATTTGAAAAAAAGATTTTTTTAGGTTTTTTTTTTATGAAGGGTTTTAAATTAATGAAAATAAAATGAAGATTAATTAATTAAAATAACTTAAATTCTAAATTAATTTTAACGAAGAAAATAAAATAATATATTAATTTAACCTAAGTCTAAAAATAATTATTTAAGAAAAAGAAAAGAAATTTATTTGTTTTAAAGAAAATGTTTTTTAGTCTTTTGTTTTATGGAAAATAAAATACATGAGCATAAAAATAAATTTGGATTTTTTATGATTTTATGAAAATAATAATAATAATAATAATAATAATAATAATAATAATAATAATAATAATAATAATAATAATAATAATAATAATAATAATAATAATAATAATAATAATAATAATAATAATAATAATAATAATAATAATAATAATAATAATAATAATAATAATAATAATAATAAGAATAATAAGAAGAAGAAGAAGAAGAAGAAGAAGAAGAAAAAGTCAGGGGGGTGAATTAGTAAGGCAAGAGGTATTGTGAGGAAAAAATACTCAGGCCCACATGAGAAGCCCAAGTACTACCAAAAAATACAAAAAAGTCAGAAATTTGTGAAAAATTGCAAAAGGTCACGCTGGGGATTGAACCCAGGACCTAAGGGTGAACAGGCGCGCGCTTTACCACTGGGGTGGCTATACATTTGTTAATATAAGAAAAACAACAAATACATAACATCAATCCAGTCCTTAAAATGACTTCATCTTCAACCTCCAGCCAAAGAATCTGTAACTTGCTCATTTCTCAATCATTTGCAAAAATGTAAACATGAAAATTGCTCCATTTTGTCACACGAATTCAACCATATAAATATCATAAGCTAAAAGCAAAGATGAATGAGAATTTGTAAAAGTACCAAATTCTGACCTAAATATTTCAGAAAGTTCAAACTCAAATTTCTCCTAGCTCAATCAAAATAAATGAAATCTATGGACATGTATAATTTCAGGGCAATGATGCACTACGCCAAAAACTGCTTTTTGCAGCGCCTCTACTAAAGCGCTTATTGAAAAAGCGCTGCCATAGCCTTCACAAAAAACAAAATTAAAAAAAAGGGAAACCTACGAAGGCGCTTTTTTAAAAGCGCTGGCATAGGTGGGGGATACGAAAGCGCTTTTTACATTAAAAGCGATGTGGTAGGTCAAATAAAAATATTAATAAAAATGAAATAATAGGGTTATGAAGGCGCTTTTTAAAAAGCGCTTTCAAAAGCGCTGGCATAGGGTCTGATGCTACTAAAGCGCTTTTTAGGCTAAAAGCGCCGTGGTAGCTCAAATATCAAAATTAAATAAAATGAAATATTGAACAGCACAGTTCAGAATACCCACGAAACCCAAAACGAAATATCAGAACGAAGCCCTGTTCATCGTCTTCTCCATCTCACCCTCGCCGGCACGAAGCTTTTCAGCACCGTTCATCATCTCACCCTCGCCGGCACGAACCTTATCAGCATCGTTCATCAACTCACCCTCGCCGGCACGAAGCTATTCTCGTTTTTGTTCTGATTCCTCATCCTCGCCGGCACGAAGCTTTTTTCGTCTAGAGTCGTATCAAAAGGTATGTTTCAAAATCCTTGCCATTCATACATTGCTTCTGTTCGATTTGTCTGTGTTGCCGGGAATCTTGTTTTGTATCTTGCACGCAAACTGTTCGATAAAATGAGGAATATTGTCCGTGGCTTCCAACTGATGTATTACTGCCTAATCTCCTTCAATATCTAAAATTGGAATTTTATATAAAAGTTACTTATGAAATTTTATTTGACAGTTCCGCTTTTTTATGCCGTAGAATACCCACTTCAGTTCAGCTTTCCATTCTTGGGGAGTATGCACTAGCTGCATCCATTTTAGCACCTGCAACCATATTTTTCTAGTCTCAACACATTCAAAAAATAGGTGACTACAACTTTCCTGTGCACCACAGTAGATGCATTGTCCATCAGTTTTTTTCCTGTTATTAGCCTTCACAGTATTCCCCACCTTAATAGGAGCATGATCAAAATTAACACTAATTCCTTTGCTTTTATGTTCCTTACTGATGATGCAATTTCATTAACTTATAGGAAACATGGAAAACAAATTTGGAATCACAACAAAAATGGGCTAATAATGCTGTTGCTGATAGATACTTTGCACTCAATTTGTTGGTTAGTTGAAACTAATCCATCTTTTTCACTTGGTTATCGTTGAGATCACCCTACAATTAGTACAACTTACTTTTTTTTTATAAAAAAATTCTAATCATTTTTAAGTTTAGAATTCACCATCTGACAATGATGTGAATGGTCTTTTAAACTGGAAGCAACAATCAATCATTTCTCATATCTTACTGATTCATTGCTATGACTGAAATTCAGTCAAATTAAAATAATGTATTCTCAAGATCTTAGTGATACGTAAATAACATTTCTCTAATGTGTTTGAGCTAAATGGTATATAGATTATAATGGAGAACATTGGTTCAGTAATGACTTTGGCTCTAATAGCCATAAAAACGGATATCACGTTTCCTAATACTTTAAATAATTAACTACTATATAAATACTAGTATTTTATTTTTAAATATTAGTAGTTCTATAAATTCATTTGGTAAGAAGGTGCAGAATTTTACAAAGCATTTGCTATGAGATGGAGGGGTTATAATAAGAGGAGTTGTTTGATCCTATGCTTTGGCCTTTAGCAACTGTGTCCCCTATTACTTGTTTTTGCCTCTCTTTTTCAAGAAATGAGTGCTTCTTTTCATCATGGCACTTGATCACATGTGAAGGATATTCTTAGTTGGCGCAAAAAAGCAAGAGTCTGAGTACTTTTGAATTGAAAAATATCATTTAATCTCAAAAAGAATAATGTATATAGAAATTCAATACCCTTGCGTCCGCAATACTTTTTTTTTTCTACTGAAACTAATTGATTGTGTTATGTGCAACTTAGTAAAGTGTACCAATAGCATTTTTAATATTAGAGACAACCACAAATGAGTGATAGTTCAACGATTTAATATCGATTTTTAGATAAAAATTACATCAGTTATTGTAATTTAAATTTGTGTGTGACTCCTTTGTGGGAGATTGATTTTAAGTGTTATTGTGGTAGGAAAAAGCTGTGAAACTTTCTCCGATTGAAGAAATTCGAACTGTCCTTGATCGTAGTGTACGCGGGACGCTCTCAACATTTTCAAAGGTTTCTATCCTATTCTTGAACTGACTTGAATAACTGATTGTTTTTACTTTTATTTTCCGGCTCAGTGTGAATTTATAATGATTATAGTTGAGTGGAATTCATGAGCTGCGGTTGTGTTTTTGTTTATATTTAGACTGTTATGGCAGTATAGGGCTGTATATGGCAGTATGGCAGTATTGATAGCATTGAAACGAGCACGTTTCAGGGATTCATCAAACATCAATGAAAATCTTAAACACAATGAACCATGCAACACATTAGTTAGCGTGTAGATGTTAGAATTTAGGACTATAGGACTATACCAAAAATATCTGACGGGATTTTTCCGTTGCTAAATCTTCCGGTTGCTTCTCCTCCAATGAAATCTTTACCGTAAGGTTTGAAATCCGACTTCACTATTGTTTGAATATAATTGTTATTACTTGTATCCAAGACTGAATCACTAGTATCTGACTTCACTAGTTAGTAATTAGTTATGAGTTGTTTAGCACATGCTTAAGGTGAGGCAAGAATAACTATGAATTTGATTACCTGATATGTTGAATTTCTTTACAGGTAATTAATTATTATTTTGCTATAGTTGCGTGACTAATTAGTTGCTATAGTCAAACCATGGATAAAAAATGGATGACTGCCAATCGATTGTCGAAAGAGTATGAGGATGGGGTATCAGAATTCGTTAAGTTTGCCGTTGCGCACGCCAGAGAACCCAATGGAATGATATGTCCTTGCTTGAGATGCTGTTATGGGAGACGGGTTGACGCGGTTCAGTTGGAATCGCATTTACTGATGCATGGAATTGATAGAAGTTATGCATGTTGGAATTTGCATGGTGAGAAAAGTAGCGGGAATGTTGAATCGAGTTATAATACGACGTATGCTTCAAATGAGGATTTCGCAGACGCATACGATTATGATCGAGTCGAAGAGATTGCAGAAGTGCTTGAAGAAGATCTTGAGGATTGTCCCAAAATGTTCGAGAGGTTGGTAAGCGATGCAGAGAAACCGTTGTATGATGGTTGTACAAAATTCACAAGATTGTCTGCGGTGTTAAAGTTGTACAACTTAAAGGCGGACAACGGATGGTCGGATAAAAGTTTCACACGGTTATTAGCCCTCGTGAAAGAAATGCTACCAGAGGATAATGTTCTTCCCAATCGAACGTATGAGGCCAAAAAGATGTTGTCCTCTATTGGCATGAGCTATGAAAAGATACATGCATGTCCAAAAGATTGCGTTTTATTTCGAAACGAGTACGCAGTGTTAAATGAGTGTCCTAAATGCGGTGCCCCTCGATATAAGGAAAAGTTGTCTCCGGAAAAGGTGTTATGGTATTTTCCTATAATTCCGAGATTTAGGCGCATGTATCGTAGTGAGACCGATTCAAGACACTTGACTTGGCATGCAGATGAAAGAATTATTGATGGGAAGTTGCGACATCCGGCAGACTCACCACAGTGGACGAAAGTTGATATTGATTATCCTGAATTTGGAAAAGAAGCAAGAAATCTTCGCTTGTCGTTGTCTACTGATGGAATGAACCCGCATGGTATTCAAAGTATCTCGCATAGCACCTGGCCTGTGATTCTTATGATATATAACCTACCTTCGTGGCTATGTATGAAGCGTAAGTACATGATGCTATCTATGTTAATTTCTGGGCCCAAACAACCAGGGAATGACATAGACGTGTACTTGGCACCCTTAGTCGAAGATTTGAAGTTTTTGTGGGAGACCGGTGTGGAGGTTTACGATGGGTATAGGAAAGAAAGTTTCAACTTGAGGGCGATGTTGTTTGGAACAATTAATGATTTTCCGGCATACGGAAATCTATCAGGGTACAGCATTAAGGGTCAAAAAGCGTGTCCTGTTTGTGAAGATGAAACCGATACGATGCGATTGAACTTTTGTCAGAAGAATGTTTTTCTCGGTCATCGTAGATTCTTAAATTCTAATCATCACTATCGTGGGTGGAGAAAGGCATTCAATGGAGAGGCAGAACACGGTAGAGCTCCACATATGTTGACAGGTGATCAGATTTTTGAAAAGGTGAAAGATGTGAGTACTGAGTTTGGCAAGCCTTTTGCACATAGACTTGTCACGAGTGGGTGGAAGAAGAGGTCGATTTTTTTTGAACTTCCATATTGGAAGTCGTTGTACGTAAGACATTTCCTCGATGTTATGCATATTGAAAAAAATGTATTTGATAGTGTTATTGGTACGTTACTCAATATACAAGGAAAGTCTAAGGATGGCATTAACATAAGGAAGGACATGTTAAACATGGGAATTAGAACTGAATTGGCACCCTTGACGAAAGGAAGACGCACATATCTAACACTTGCTGTTTACACTCTATCTAGAAAGGAGAAGAAAATATTGTGTAAGTTCCTCAGTGAAGTTAAAGTTCCAGAAGGCTACTCATCAGATATTAGAAGACTTGTGTCAATGAAAGACCTAAAGTTAAAGAGTTTAAAGACTCATGATAGCCATGTTATAATGGAACATTTTCTACCAATAGGTATACGTTCTATTCTGCCAGAAAAAGTAAGGAGCGCAATAACTAAGTTGTGTTTTTTCTTCAAGTCAATTTGCAGCAAGGTGATCGATCCTGCGATCTTACCAACATTGCAAAAAGAGGTGGTTGTTACTTTATGTGAGCTTGAAATGTATTTTCCTCCCTCGTTTTTTGACATAATGGTTCATCTAGTCGTTCATCTTGTCAAAGAGACACAGTTGTGCGGACCAGCTTATATGAGATGGATGTACCCTGCTGAACGTTATATGAAAATTTTAAAAGGGTACGTGAAAAACCGAAGTCGACCGGAGGGTTGTATTGCGGAACGATACATTGTTGAAGAAGCGGTTGAGTTTTGCACTGAATATCTGTCAAATGTTCAATCAATTGGACTCCCCAAATCTCATATTGTCGAGAAAAAAGAAGGAAAAAGACTAATTGGAAATAAAGTTGTGACAGTGTCAATGGTCGAACGGGATCAGGTGCATTTGTATGTTCTGCACAATGAGATTGAGGTTGAGCCGTATGCTGAAATGCACAAGGGTGTTCTTCGAGGTTTAAATCTGAATAGAAATGAGAATTGGATAGTACGAGAGCACAATCGAAGTTTCATACCGTGGTTTAAGGAACAAATTTATTCAAAGTATCGTTCGGATCCTGCTTCAGTAACAGAAAGGTTGAGATGTTTAGCATATGGTCCAAGTATGATTGTGTTTTCTTATAGCGCATACGCAATTAATGGATACACATTTTATACCAAAGAACAGGATGATAAAAGTACTATGCAGAATAGTGGTGTTACCTTGGTAGCTGAAGCGATGCACATATCAAGTGCGAATGACTTAAACCCGAAATTTGCAAATCTGTCATATTTTGGGGTTATCGAGCGCATTTTGTTGTTTGATTACGGGAAGTTTCAGATTCCTGTATTTGATTGCAAGTGGGTTGAAAATAATAATGGCGTACGAATGGATAAGTCAGGATTTTTGCAAGTGGATCTCAATAGGGTGGGGTACAAAGATGAACCTTTTATTCTAGCCTCTCAGGCTAAACAAGTGTTTTATGTCAATGATCCGACAAGTACGAAATGGTCTATAGTGCTTTTGTCTAACAAAGTAATTGATGAAAACATTGGAGATCAAGGTGATATTGGCGTTGGCATTGAATCTTGTACAAGAAACGATCAAAATGAGAATGAACCTTGTACTAGAGATGATCATAATGAGGGTATTTGGATCAATCCAACCATCCGAGTTGTTAACAGAAGCGTAAAATATATTGCTACCAAGAAAAGAAAGAGACGTTAGTGAAAAAGGTATTATTATAATTATAGCCTAATATTGTAAGTAATATGTGAATAATGTTTTGAATTTTTGGCATATCTTTTGAACCGTTTTGAATTTTTGCGAATGTGACTAGTGTTTATTTAGTAGAACAATGTTTCCGGAGCTGATGGTGAGGTTTATTTCTTGCAAGTTTGGTTTTTTAGCATTTTATTCAATTTTGAGGTCCTTTAGTGCTATTCATATCTTTTTCGACTATCCATTTTCATGTAGTGTACTAATGTGCTTGTTTGACTTTTGTTACAGGTCTAATGGCTAGCAATGAAGAAAACCCGCAAGGAAACCAACAAGAAAACCCACCAGGAAACCAACAAGATCATGAAAACTCACAAGAATCAAATCATGCAGCGGATGATACTTCAGCAAATGATGTTGCACGAGGCATCACCATAATGCGCGAAATCATTCGTGCTAGAGATAAGGGAGTGATATATAATGTAGATTGGAATCATTCAAATCAAGTAGTTGGGGTTAATGCTTCAAAATTCACAAGCTACGTTGGTACACTTGTTCGTATGCATGTGCCAATCTCCATATCTAGATGGAATGAGAAACAATGTGAAGCATTGAAGCAAGGAAAAGAAATGTTTTGGGAAGATGTTAAGGTATGTATGTTATATGGTTTATATGGTTATATGTTTATAAGTTTATAAGTTTATATGGTGTATATGGTTTTTAAACTACTTATATGTTTATATGGTTTATATGGTTTTTAAATTACTTATATGTTTATATGGTTTATACGCAGTGGTCTTTTAACGTTCCAGATGAGCGTAAAGGCTTCGTACTTGGGTTGGCCGGGAAAAGATTTAGAGGGTGGAAAAATCTGTTGACGAACACCTATCTTAAGGATGACAAAGGAAAGTGGCTGGAAGAGTTCCCGGCCGGAAGGCCAGAAAAGTATAATCTTTTCATTAAACAAGAAGATTGGACTGAGTTTATTAGACAAAGAGATGACGAATTCCGGCAAAAGAGTGCCAAAAATAGTGAGAGAGCATCAAAGCCCGCGTATCCATACAAAAAAGGGCGTTTGGGATATGCACGCTTAGAGGAAAAAATTGTAAGTAATAAATAGAAATGATATGTTCTTATTAATTGTCTAAATGTGTTGTATTTGACGATCTAACCGTTTGTTTCTATGCATAGTTAGAGGAGACGAAAAGTGATGAAACCTCACTTCCAGCACATTTGCTGTGGAAGGAAGCTCGTGTGGGCAAGAATCAAGCTGTTGATCCAAGTGTTCTAAGAATTTATGATGAATGCGTAAGTATAACATTGTGTCTTTAATTAAATCAAATTTTTATGACTATTTAATTGATTTTTTTATCTCCATTATTTTCAGGAGACATTGTCACAAACGGAGTCCACCGGTGACGACCAGGATACGAGGAGCGTACTTAGTAAAGCACTGAATGTTCCTGAGTATTCCGGTCGGGTGAGGGGTAAAGGTCATGGTGTGACTCCAACCTCTTTCTACCAGCATCCTCGGAAAAGAAATCCTACCAATGCAGAAGTGATGAATGTACTTATGGAATTACAAGCAAAAGTCAATGCATTGGAAAGAGATAAAGAGGTATTAATGAGGGAAAAGGGCAATGCGACAATGGCGAAAGAAACTAGTGACAACGCTAGTATCAACCGTCAGAATAAATTTCCTGAGGTAATTATAAATATATTGATAAATCTCTATTGTTCAAGTTTCTCATTTTTATTCCACCTCTTTCTATTATTGAATTAAAAGTAATATGTATGCATATTGGTTTAGGGCATTTCATCTTGCCAACTATACGTAATGGCATCAGATTATCACCTTGTTGGCAAGGGAAAAGTGTACAACACTTTGGGAGATTTAATTCATAATACACCGATCCCGGCTGGACACCTGAGAGTATCAGTAGATTATCCTATTGATCCCGATGCGTTGGTACCGGTACCTGACGTGGCCTTGGATATAAGATCGGTGCGAGACGCGGTAGGGTCGTTTGTTGCATGGCCCTTGGACCTCATTTTCATTGATGATGAGGTATGTTTAAAACCGTTAATATGAATCATTTAGATTTCAAATGTCAATTCTGAACCGTTAAGTTAATTATTTTTTAATATTAGCCTCCTACAAAACCCGCTAATAAGGGTAAGGAGATTTTGCAGCAAGGCGACGAGTCTATGGCATCAATTCCAGAGGTACACTTAAATTGTTTATTATATGATATGAATTTAAAACTGAACGATTTTATAATTTACCTAAGTTATATGATTGTTAGGTATCTACGAAAGTGTCACAACAAGTGACCCAGCCTGTTCGTAGTAGACCACCCCCGAAAAAGTCAATGCATAAGGGGGGAAGAGGCGGGGGAAGAGGCGTTTTTGTACCTCGATATCGGAATACACTTGGAGTACTTTTGGAAACCTCATATTTGAAGTCAGGTGGTATTCGTCGAATCCTTATGGATGCAGATATCTTTGGTCTTGACTGCCAAGAAACGATAGGAATGGACGAAATGACTGAGATTATGACGCATGGTGAATTAGGCATCGGCAATGTTCACGCATACATCCGGTATTCCGATAAATATATCATTTAATTAGTTGAACAATTTATTTACACATTTCAATGAAAATAGTCTAATGTTTATATGTTTTTATTTAAGGTTGTTGTACGATAAAAAAATGCGCGAGACTGTATTGGCAAGACGCTTCCATTTCTTGTCTGCCCATATTGTCAGCGGAGCGACAATTGTCAGGGAACCGGGTTCAGTTAGGGAGTACTTAGTGAATCGATACACGGCCTACATCGGCAACCTAGATAGCTTGTTTATTTTGCCGTATAACACTGTTCCAGTGGGGTGAGTTTTTCATTTATTCTAATATATCTTTGTTTATTTTTGCGTAGAAACTTTTCTTCTAAACTGTTGCTTAAATTTTTAGAAAACACTGGTTGTTATTGGCTATCGATCCGATTAAAGAAGTTGTGTACTTTCTGAATTCGGTAGACGGGGAATGGACTAACTATCCCGCTATGAAGGAAACTGTTGATCAGTAAGTGAGATCGTTCTAACTATTCGTGTATATTTATATATTTAATTATTTCTGTGAGATTGATCTAAATATATGTTTTTATTTTCTTAGATCAATACAAATATTTCGTAGTCAAAGGGACGCACAGGTACCCCGGAGTAAATCATCAAATATTACTTGGATCAAAGTGCAGGTACAAAATTAGTTGCTTATATTCTGTTTTTCTATGCAGTGTCCGTTACAGAATAACGATGTAGATTGCGGATACTTTTGCTTGAGGTTTATGAAAGAAATCCTTCATAAAAATCAAGTAGAGATTCCAAGCACGGTATGGATTTATAACTTAGAATAATTTTGTATGATTTCTACATTTAATAACATCATGCATATACTGAAGTAATAATTTCTTATGTAGTACTTTGATGACCTCTATACTATGTCGTACACGAAAGTTCAAGTGGAAGAAGTCAAAGAGGAAATATGTCAATTTTATGTTGAAAACAGATTATTCTGATGGGTATGAATAAAATATTATTGTACGTGTTAGTTTGATTGTGTTGGAGCCTTTAATATTGTTTGTTTAATTTACCGTGTTGTTCATATTCATACTTTGCAGGATGACGACCGTGTCGGTGGAGCATTATTTTCGATGTAATTATATATGATTTAGTTACATATGTATATATATATGGTTACAAATTAACACGATACTTTGTATGTGATTTAGTTATGGTTACAAATGTATATATGGTTACAAATTTAGTTATATATGATTTAGTTACATATATATAGATAAGGATTGAATATTATATGGTATACCGGTTTCTGTTAATATAATACCGATTTCTTAAAATATATGTATAGATAAGGATTGAATTACAGGTTAAATTATTGGACCAAAAAAAAATTACAGGCCGCACAGGGAACCTCAAATTATAGGTTTCACTTTAAAAAATTTGTATGAGCTACGAAAGCGCTTTTGGCTAAAAAGCGCTTTCGTAGGCAGGATAAATAAAAAAAATTAAATAGAAACCCCCTATCAAAGCGCTTTTTATGGAAAAAGCGCTGTGAAAGACCCCCCTATCAAAGCGCTTTTTCCATAAAAAGCGCTGTAAAAGCCATGATAAATAAAAAAACAAAAATTAAATAGAACCCCTATCAAAGCGCTTTTTATGGAAAAAGCGCTGGGAAAGACCCCCCTATCAAAGCGCTTTTTCCATAAAAAGCGCTGTAAAAGGCCTGATAAATAAAAAAAATTTAAATAGCACACCTATCAAAGCGCTTTTCAAAAAGTGCTGGGAAAGACCCCCCTATCAAAGCGCTTTTTAAGGAAAAAGCGCTGGGATAGGTCCACCTACGACAGCGCTTTTGGCCAGAAAAAAACGCTTTCGTAGCTTACGCCAGCGCTGGCTACGGCAGCGCTTTTAAGCGCTTTTAAAGGGCAAAAAAAAGCGCTGTGAAAGCCCATTTTCGTAGTAGTGATGTCTACATTTTATTTTTGAAAATGCAAGCCTAACAATGCCTAAATAATGAGATGAAAAGTCAGAAAACTCACCTTGCAGCTGGAGATTGTGTTTTGAGTTAGAGCTATTTTCAAAGTATTTTGATGATTGGGTTAGCTTTCTTGAACCTCCAGGAAGCTATTGCAAAGCTTACTTTATGCTGAGAGTTCTTGAATCAATCTGAGGAAGGAAGTCAATGTGCAATGCCCTGTTTTTGAAAATGGAGGGTGGTGCAAATGGTATTACAGTTTGAAAATAGGGGTTGGGATAGCTTCTATATGTGTATTAGAAGCTTTGTGGATAGTTTGGCCAAGAAACGCACGAGGGGATTTGGAGACAGGATTCAAAAATCAGAAATGACAAGTTTATGTGCTTGTATGGAAATTTCTAGTTTTGGGGAGTTTGAGGGCTTGTTCAATCGTGTGTTTGCTTTCAATACACTTGTATGGTTATATGAAAAATATTAGAGGACTTGAGGAGGTCAGAAAAGCAAGATCTAGACTTATGGCTATGTTACTTGATTTTTAAGAAAAGTGACAATATGGTTCCAAGATGAAGTACAAGCATGGGCTGAGTTTATGGGAGGCTCTAGACATGTTGCTTTTGCCTTATACATTGCTTGTGATTAGAAGGAAAAAGTGCAAAGCTCTATGCAGTGACTTTGTGATTAAAGCTTCTTTACAAGAATGGAATGGGTACTTTATGCCATAAATGGAAAATTTGCTTGGATAAAGCTTGAATCAAGTGGATAATAGCTCAAAAGCAAGTGTAGTATTCTTATTATGTAGAGATCTTGAGGTTTATAGGCCTGAAAAGCAAGATTGTGCAGCATAGGTTTGAAATTGAATTCTTGTTCATCACAAAATAACTTGTAATTCAAGTGTGAAAACCCTAACTTCATCTCTTCGATTCTCCCTACTCAAGAATGATCTCAAGGAGTTATTGGACATATTGGAAAGCTTTAAATATGCTCTATAACCCCTCTTTGAATCACTTTTGAAAATTCCCCTTGGAACTATATGAAAAAGTGCCATGAAGTTAGGTCAAAATCCTGACCAAACCTAGGGCAAAAATTCACTAAGTGTCTAATTTCAAGACCATGACTTTATGAATTAATAACTTGAGATCTAAGAATTTTTAGGAGAAGTTGTTTAAAGAAATGTTGTAGATATTATGGAGATCTACAACTTTCATGTTGAAAGTTTCTTCTGAATCCTCTTGCATCATGGTGAAAAATTGGCCCAAAGTTAAGAATAAACATGAAGTTTAAACACTTAGAAAAATTTCTAAGTTAGAAAATTTTGACTTTTCAAAATGAAATATTTACTTTTTGATTTCTTGATGAATAAGTTTCATATTTTGACATGTTTTGATGAATTGTGATCTTTGACATTGAATTTTGACCAAAAAGTCAAAGTTTGACTTTTCAGTGTACAGTTGACTGAAAATTCACTATCAATCCAATTGATCTTGAGCAATGTTTTAGGCCATGCCATTAGGTCAAAATGATGCAATTAAACTCTTGAAATCATGCTTAAAACCAATTGACCATTTGCTAGGTCAAAAATCAGAAATTGCCCTTTCTCAGTCAAAACCCTAATTTTGACCATTTTGCCTTTTTGATGATTTGATCAAATTTCTTGAGGAATTATGGTCCAAACTTGATCAAATGATACATATGAGTTTATAATGTTGATTTGGATAAAAAAAATTATGAAGTTTGACTGTAAATTGGCCATAGTTGACTTTTTCCCCAATACTGTTGATTTTTAGGTCAACTGCCCAATTGATTGAGCAAAAATGTGATCCAAGGCTTGAAACTTGACATGAGTAATCTTGAGGGTCCATAATGATACATGAAATTCATATGAAGAATTGAAAGTTAAAATATCATTGGGCAATCTCAAACCCTAATTTTGGTCATCAGTGCTTGAGGAGGTGTCTTGAGCTGATCAACCCTAATGCAGTCTTGAACCAAGAGAGATCTTTGTGAGAAAATATTTGATAAGTGAGAGGGAAAATTTTGGGGTACAACAGCTGCCCATGTTCAATCTTATTAAACCTGAAGAGTTAGATTGGCGCATCCGCCATTCGTGACTTGAAGGTGAAAGATGATTGAACACTAGAGTGCCCAGAAATTTGCACTCGAAGATGGATGGTGAACGGGCTTATAGATGCCATTTAGAGGGGTGTTGGTAAACACTGGAAGAAGTATCAGCAGAAATCTCTTGTTGATTTGTACTAAAATTGATGTTTTACCTGTGAGAAAAAGAGTTAGTAAAATGCAGATACATGCATGATGTTCACCAGATGTGGTATCATGTTAAATGCATATGGTATGTACATGCTATGATGTATGAATGTGAGATGTATGTTTTTGTCCGGGAAAATAAATCCCTAATTGCTGCTGAGGAAATTCTGGGAGGTTGAATCCCTGATTGTCATTGGGGATGAAGAATATGTACATCTTCAAACTTTGTTGAAAGGATGCTTTCACTAGAGAATATATCTTAAATGTCAGCTGTTATCTGGTCGGATCTAGGCCTCATAACTTGCTGAGGATGAAGTAGTCAACTGCTATCTAGTCGGATCCAGGCTTCACGACAACTTACTGGGGGAAGAAACGAATTAACGGCTATCTGGTCGGATTCCAGGATTTGTAGAGAATTTTCTTGAAATTGAATAGTTATCTGGTCGGATCCAGGCTTCTCAACAACTTGTTGGGGATACGGAAGTTTAACTGTTATCTGGTCGGATCCAGGCTTCTCAACAACTTGTTGGGGATACAGAAGTTTAACTGTTATCTGGTCGGATCCAGGCTTCGCAGTAACTTGAAGTGGTAACTACTATCTGGTCGGGTCCAGGTTTCGTAGTTTTGGAAATTTGTACTATTATCTTGTCTAGTCCAGGTTTCATAGTGTCTCTCTGGGAATCATAGTTAATTGTTAACTGGTCGGGCTCCAGGTTTCACAATAAACTGTTTGAAAAACTAATATCTGGTCGGATCCAGGCTTTGTAGATTTCTGAGGTTGATGAGGTCAATTTCTATCTGGCCGGGTCCAGGCTTCACAATAAACAGTGTCGGGATTTAGTTGTTATTTGGTCAGTTTCCAGGTTTCACAACGAATCTCTGAGGGCAATTGTTATCTGGTCGGATCCAGGCTGTTAGAACATAGTTTGATTCTACAACCCTTAATTAGAGTTTTGATGATAACAAACACAAAGAACAAATATGCACTATAAATTTGTGTTATTTTGTATGCAGAAGTTATGACTGAAACAGCATCAGAAGTTAAGCTACAGAAGCTTTCAAGCTGAGACAATCAGAATGTTCTGAAGAATGATGATCAGAATCTACGCTAAAGTAAAGGATACTCTGATTCTAAACAGAAGTCTAATATACCATCAGATCCTCATATCTCTAAGTCATAAATATTCTAAAGCAAATGCAGCATGCAAGATTCTAGTTCTGAAGCGTTACTTTTCAATTAAGACAGCATCATATGCAACGGCTTCATTCAGACAAGAATCTTCTCAATATGGAAGTAGCATTGAGTGTCCATTATTACTCTTTATGTTGGACAATATTTCCACGCCTTTATAAACAAGCCTAAAGTACAAATCGTTTACGATTTTGAATACCACTGCTCATACATCTTAAACGCCGCAATCTTCCATATTCACTTACGCTCAAATTGTGTAAAATATCACAGTAGTGATACAGTTTTTGCAACGAAAAACAACAGTACACAGTAAACCAATTTCTTTTGATTAAACTAGTTTTCCTTGAGATAAACCGGGTTGTGGTTGTACTTAAGAAGACTTTTGCAGTTGTCAAAGTAGTATTGTAATCAAGTTTTGATTAGTGAATTAAGTCCTTGTTGGAGAGAGGCGAAATCACCTTGGCGGGTGGACTGGAGTAGTTTGAGATCAAATGAACCAGGATAAAAATATCGTGTCTGCTGTTTTTGATTTTAAGTTTCAATTCAACCCCCCCCCCCCCCCTTCTTGTGTTTTTCACTTCTTCAATTGGCATCAGAGTGCCTGGTTCTGAGTTCATACACTTAACTGTGTCAGTACAAGATCCAAGGTTTAGAAAAACACTATGGTGGGACCAAGCCAAAACATCAGCAATGATTATCATGAGGACAAGGATAGAATCATCGACAAACCTCCAGTCTTTGATGGAGAAAATTTTGACTACTGGAAAGACAGAATTGAGAGTTTCTTTCTGGCTCATGATGTTGATCTATGGGACATGGTAATTGATGGATACATACATCCTGTGGATGAAAATGGTCAGAAGATAGATAGAAAAAGGATGTTTGACCAGCAAAAACGTGATTTCAAAAATCATCATAAAGCCAGAACAATACTTCTCAGTGCCATTTTATACTCAGAATATGAGAAAACCTCAAACAGAGAGACAGCCAAAAACATGTTTGAATCTCTGAGAATGACGCACGAAGGCAACATACAAGTCAAAGAAACCAAGGCCCTTGCGCTCATTTAGAAATATGAAGCATTCAAGATGGAAGACAGTGAATCCATAGAAGCAATGTTCTCAATATTCCAAATTCTTGTTGTTGGGCTGAAAGTTCTTGACAAAGGATATTCTATTGTTGATCACGTAAAGAAGATCATCAGAAGTATACCCAAGCAATGGAGGCCAATGGTAACTGCACTTAAGCTAGCTAAATATCTCAACAAGATATCTCTGTAGGAACTTGTCAGCTCCCTCAGAAGTCATGAGATAGATCTAGAAGAAGATGAGCCTCAAAAGCAAGATAAGCCTCTTGCATTAAAATCTAACAAAAAATATGATTCTAAGGTTTTGCAGGCTATAGAAGAAACCTTTGATGGATCCTCATCAGAAGAAGATGAATTGTCTCTTCTCTCCAGAATGGTCAATCAACTATGGAAGCAGAGACAAAGAAATTTCAGAAACCCGAGAAGATCAGAGAATCAGAATGAATCCTCCTCCAGATACAGAAAGTCTGAGTCCTCCTTTGGACACAGAAGATCTGAAGCTTCCTCCGGTCACAGAAAGTCAGATAACAAAGACATCATCTGCTATGAGTGCAATGAACAAGGGCACTACAAAAGTGACTGTCCAAGGCTTCAGAAGGAGAAGCCCAAAAAGAAGTTCTTCAAGGAGAAGAAGAAAAGCCTCATGGAAACATGGGACGATTCAGACAATTCTGATGCTGACTCAGAGTCAGATGATGAAAGAGCCAACATAGCTCTTATGGCAAATGTGACAGAAGACAGCGAAGCTTCTGGTTCAAACTCAGAATCATACATAGAAGAGGTATTCCCTGATTTCACTATTAATTTTACTAAGGCTGAACTTGCAGAAAGTCTGAATGAAATACTGGAAAGGTATCAGCAGATCAGAGTCAAATTCAAGAACTTGAAAAGGGATCTTGTCTCTGACTCTGAAAGAACTGAGAGTCTTAGATTAGAGAATTCTGAGTTAAAAGAAAAGATTTTAAAATTAGAAAATGATTTACAAAAATCTCAGAAAAAAATAATCTCATAGACTCCCAGTAATGCTGATAAGATCATCAAAGAGTATGATCACAGCTTTCAGAAGTTTCTGGCTAAAAACATAGATAGAAGCAAGATGGCTTCAATGATTTATGGAGTTAGCAGGAATGGAAGAAAAGGAATAGGATACCAAGGTAAGGTATCTCCACCTAAGCAATTCATGGACCTTATTATAAAACGCACACCACTAAAATCACACTTCACATACAGGCACACACATGATCTAAAATACACTAGTAATGTTTACTCTGTCAAACCAAAATTCAAACAGAATTTTGGTAAAACTAACAAACCAGGACCCAAAAAGATATGGGTACCTAATGACAAAATTATATATGTAGCAGATATCTTTAGCAGCAAGGCTAAAACACCAGTCATGGTACCTGGACTCTGGATGCTCTCGACACATGACGGGAAGAAAGCATATGTTCCAAATCTTGGAACTTAAACCTGGAGGCTACGTGGGCTTTGGAGGGAACCAAAGAGGAAAGATCATTGGCTCTGGAACAGTAGGTAATGGTAATCTTACTTCTATCAATAATGTGATTTTAGTTGATGGATTAATGCATAACCTGTTATCCATAAGTCAATTAAGTGATAACGGTTATGATATAATCTTTAATCAAAATTCATGCAAAGTTGTTAGTCAGAAAGATGGAACTATCCTTTTTAATGGAAAGAGGAAAAACAACATTTATAAAATAAAACTTTCTGAACTAAAATGTCAGAATGTAAAATGCCTTCTCTCTGTTAACAACGAGCAATGGGTTTGGAACAGAATATTGGGGCATGTTAGTATGAGAAGAATATCTCAGATTAACAAACTCAATCTGGTCAGAGGACTTCCTAATCTGAAGTTCAGCTCAGATGCTTTGTGTGAAGCATGTCAGAAAGGAGAATTTGTAAAACCTACTTTTAAAGCTAAAAATGTTGTTTCCACATCTAGGCCATTAGAACTTCTACACATAGACTTATTTGGACCAGTGAAAACTGCGTATGTCAATGGCAAGAAGTACGGGTTAGTGATCGTAGATGACTATAGCAGATTGACATGGGTAAAGTTCTTAAGACACAAGGACGAGTCACATTCTGTGTTCGTCGCATTCTGTAACCAAGTTCAGAATGAAAAGGATCTTAGAATTGTCAAAGTCAGAAGTGATCATGGTGGAGAATTTGAAAATAAAAAGTTTGAAACATTTTTTAATGAAAAAGGCATCTCGTGTGACTTCTCTTGTCCTAGAACTCCCTAACAAAATGGAGTTGTAGAATGAAAGAATAGAACATTGCAAGAAATAGCCAGAACCATAATCAATGAGACTAACATTGCTAAGATCTTCTGGGCAGAAGCAATTAACACAGCGTGTTATATTCAGAATAGAATCTCTATAAGACCTATTCTAGAAAAGACTCCATATGAATTGTGGAAGAATAGAAAGCCCAACATTTCTTACTTCCATCCTTTTGGGTGCACATGTTTTATTCTGAATACTAAAGATCATTTGAACAAGTTTGACTCTAAAGCATAGAAGTGTATTATGTTAGGATACTCTGAACACTCAAGAGGGTATAGAGTATACAATACAGAAACACATATTGTTGAAGAGTCAATCAGTGTTAGATTTGATGATAAGCTTGACCCTCAAAAGTCAAAGCAGAATGAATCTTTTGCAGATATAGAAGTTGAATTCATAGGTATTGAAGACAACTCATCGGAAGTTCTCAATAGAGACGCTCCAACTACTTCAGAAAGAAATGTTACAAGTGCTCTAGTACCTTCTATTAATCATCTCCAGAAAAGGTTATCCAGAAGCATCATAGCTCACCCAGAAGATAAGATCCTGGGAAAGATGGATGATTCAATCAGAACAAGATCAACATTCAGAAACTCTGAAGAATCCCTCATGGGACTGGTCTCACTGATTGAACCAACAACAATTAATGAAGCTCTTCTGGACAATGACTGATTCTGGAAATGCAGGAGGAATTAAACCAGTTCACCAGAAATGGCGTATGGGATCTGGTTCCCAAACCAAAAGGATTCAACGTCATTGAAACAAAGTGGGTGTTCAGAAACAAACTGAATGAGCATGGAGAAGTCATCAGAAACAAGGAACGATTGGTGGCACAAGGTAATAGTCAGCAAGAGGGGATAGACTATACATAAACCTTTGCTCCAGTCGCCAGGTTAGAATCTATCAGACTCTTAATCTCCTTTGTTGTCAATAATAGCATCACTCTGTATCATATGGATGTCAAAAGTGCATTCTTAAATGGTTACATAGATGAAGAGGTATATGTGAACCAACCCCCTGGGTTTGAAAATTCCAAACACCCAGAATATGTTTTCAAACTAAAGAAGTCACTCTATGGTCTGAAACAAGCTCCTAGAGCTTGGTATGAAAGACTAAGTAACTTCCTGTTAGAAAAGGAATTCACCAGAGGGAAAGTGGACACAACTTTGTTCTGTAAGACACTTAAGAATGACATTTTAGTTTGTCAGATTTACGTAGATGATATCATTTTTGGATCCACTAAACCCTCTCTGGGAAGAGAATTTGCTAAGTGCATGCAGGCAGAGTTTGAGATGAGCTTAATGGGGGAACTTAAATTCTTTCTGGGCATTCAGATAAACCAAACTCCATAAGGAAATTACATTCATCAAAGCAAATATGTCAGAAATTCTGAAGAAATTTGACCTCTCAGAATGTAAGCCCTCAAAGACTCCAATGTATCCCACGTGCATTCTGGAAAAGGAAGAGGTCAGTAAAAACGTAGAACAGAAAAATCTACAGAGGTATGATTGGATCTCTCCTTTATCTGACGGCTTCAAGGCCTGATATTTTATTCAGTGTTTGCTTATGTGCTAGATTCCAATCAGATCCTAGAGAATCTCACTTAACAGCAGTTAAGCGTATTTTCAATTATCTGAAAGGTACTACTAATCTGGGTTTGTTTTATAGAAAATCCAATGAATACAGCTTAGTAGGATACTGTGATGCTGACTTTGTTGGAGACAGAGTAGGGCGTAAAAGCACTTCTAGAAGCTGCCAGTTTCTGGGAGACAACCTGATCTCATGGACCAGCAAGAGACAGTCCACAATAGCATTGTCAACAGCAAAAGTTGAGTACATAGCAGTTGTTGGATGTAGCACTCAAATGCTCTGGATGAAAAGTCAACTTGAAGACTTCAACATATTTGAGAGTAACATTCCTATCTTCTGTGATAACACTTTTGCCATATGTCTATCCAGAATTCCCATTTTGCATTCTAGGGCTAAGCATATAGAAATAAAACATCACTTTATTAGAGATTATATTCAGAAAGGAATTCTTACTTTAAAATTTATTGACATAGACCATCAATTGGTTGATGTGTTTACAAAACCCCTTTATAAATATAGATTCAATTTCATTCTGAAACATCTCAGCATGAAACTATGTCCAGAATAAAATGTTTTATTTGCATATTCTAACCCTCAGAGTTTTATTGTTTTCTGTGAACATCTGATCAACATGTCTTCAGAAGTTAGGAGTACAGTTGCATCAGAATCTATCTATGAAGATCTGAACTTTTCATTTCAAGGATAGAGGCGTGCAGTTCAAACCACCAAACATCTGTCATTCTCTCACAAGCTACCTTCTGAGGCTGAACACGCGTTCAAATTCTGAAGGGTCCAAGGCTCTGATTGGATGCATTGAGACATTTGTCACTGGTAACTGTTCAACATCTCTCTAAATCCCCCAATTTCAGGTTTCATTAATTCATATAATCATTACTTATTTTCTCTTTCTTACTGATTACGTTTTCTAAAGAACTTATATAAACTCAATTTACTATTTCATTCATTCATGTTTTACCATCTTCAATATTCTCTCTTGTTCTAGTTTCTTTTTCAAAAAACCCTTCTATCAATTTTCTTCAAAGAATCTGTGTGAACAATGGCATCATCATCAAGTCTCAAGAATCTCAATATTGCTCCTGGTTCTTCATCTACTGAACAATATGGGGAGCCCATTAGAACACTACTCACTTTGATCGATAACCTTGAAGTTCTCTGTGAATTGATCATCGATTTTGAAAGCTTATAAGAAAATGGGTTTAATCTGTATGAAAATGTAACTGCACAGGGATGGAACAGATACTTTGATCGTCTGTTGGGTCCAACTTTTCCAATTCTTGTTAAAGAATTTTGGATTCATGCTACTCCATCCAACCACCAGGTCACATCATATGTTATGGGGAAGAAGATAGTGATTACAGAAGATTTGATTGGGAAACTCATTGGATACAATGGCAGCGGAGTCAGATGCATTGATATGGCTGATAAGTGTTCTGACCTAAAATCCATTGCTAGGGTCATCTTCAATTCTGGACAGCCATCCAGCAAGATCAGAGACTTGAAAGATCATTACAGAATCTGGGCAAGAATAATTCTGGGATGTATCAATCACAGGAAGCCTACAAGCTCTCTTGATTACATCAATATTGATCGGCAGTTTCTGATATACTTCATTGCAAAGAAGACCAAAATAAACCTTCCACATTTGCTCTTCAACCATCTCAAAACAAGTGTGAAAGAGAAAAGAGAAGAAGAAAGAACTAAGAGGGACTGGATTCCTCTAGGAAGATTGATTTCAGATATTCTAACGGAAAACAGGCTGATAGAACATCTGACAGAGGCTCAAGAAATCAGTACTCTGGAAGCAACTGCTGGGAAACCTTTGAATGCCAAGAATTTGAAGAAAATGAAGATTATTGAAAACATTAAGAAGGAACCAACACTTGCTTCTCATGAGGTCATCACTTCTAGGAGAATCCCTCTGAAATATTTTCAACTATTCTCTGAGATAGATGCCTCTCCAGAGATTATAGTCAGATTCCTTGAAGCTTGCAAGGCTGATGGGACTATTCCAGAAATAAACATCCAATATCTGCACAAGCCAGCTCCAGAGGTTGTGCTAAAGAAATCCATAAAGAGGAAGGCAGTAAGAGAAGGATCCTCTCAGAGAACACCCAAAGTTGCGAAAAAGAAAGGTAACATATCTTTTGTTTCTGTTGTAGAATCAATAGCTATTCCAACATCTGAAACCATTCCCCCTCAACCAACAGAAAATCCTTCACCCCAAACATTTGAGGATTTTGACATAGAGTTTGACCCATCTATAACTCTTGGAAATTTCTTAAATGAACCTCACTCCCCCAATCCAAATCCAGAACAACATCAACCAGAACTTGCAAGAGTTCTCTCTGATATTGAACTGTTTGATCAAGACTTTTCCTCACCACTCCCAGAAAATCCAAATACTCAATCTCAACAACCAGAAAATCCACAACCACACTCTCCTCAACCAAAAAATCCACAACCACACTCTCCTCAACCAGAACATCAAAACCTCCACTCACCCCAACTAGAAAATGAAAACCCTCTCACTCCTCAATCTGAAAATCCATCTTCTAAAATACCTGAACCAGAAATTTAACACGCTACCGCAAACCAATCAGAAGACTCGCTTTCAGACTCTGATACCTCTACCCCAATTCCTGGGATAACATAACCTCTTACGGTTCGTTTACCTCTCCCCATTCATGATATTCCAAAAATACCTTCACCATATGATTCCATACCATCAAACACCTCTCACTCACCAATCCTAATTTCTGATTCTTCCACTCCCTCACCTATCAACCTTCCAGCTGACCACCTCAGAATTGTCATTGATCTAGAAGCGTTGGACCATCTAGCTTCCACCTCACACAAAATTGCCATCCACAAACCTAAACCAACCTTAACCAAATCAGATGTTGGTAAGAATCAGTTGATTTTTGAAACAGAAATATAGGAATGGGTTACTTCTTTGAAGCAAGAAAGTCAAGAGAATTCTAATCCTGCTGCTTCTGATTCTCTGTGGGAAAGATTCAGAAAATGGTTAAACTCTGAAACCCAGAAGCTGAAAGAATTGAGCTATGAAAGGGCTCAGCATAACTTCAGTGATCAGCTGAAAGCCTTCAAAGATCAAGTTCTAAGCCACTGGGACAAGAAAGAAATTCTTTTGTTGGAAAACGCTCCCTGGAAAGAGCACCAACCTTCAGAAGCCACTGAACCAGATTCTGATAGTCATCATCTGACTACTGCTCCAGAAAAGGTGATTGCAACAGAAGAAGTTGTTCAATCAGAAGAGGCTGCAGAGTGTTCTGAACGACATGTAACCCTTGAAGATACACTAGCTTCGTCTCTATTCATGAAAACTCTGGAAGAGTTGAAAAAGGAGAACGCCTTAATCCATGCCAGACTGGATAAGAAAGAAGACACAAACAAAGATATCAGGGATATATTGGATAAACAAGAAGATACAACAAAAGAAATCAAAGACATTCTGGGAAAGCAGGAAGAATCAAGCACTCAGAGTAAGAGCTTGTTGGAAGCGTTGTTCACACGACATCCCCCTCCTTCTTAGATTTTCTTTAACTGTTTATCTGTATTTTTCATCTTATCCTCTTTGTTTCTGAAAAATGTCATTGCATTCTATTTTCAATATAAATCATCTTTTTGACTCTAATTATATTGCTTTTTGATACCTGACAAAAAGGGGGAGAACGTAAGATATTTTCAATAACAGTATACTGGGACAAGTCTCAAACATTCTGAATATCTTAACCTCTATGTTTTCTGAAAAGCTTAAACAGGAACATACTCTGATAAGGACAGAAGGGGATGCATCAAAAGCTCTAACGAGAAGGAACTTCAGGGAAGTAACTCATCTCTATCTGAGTAATCAACTCAGGGGGAGACTCTCCTAAGCTTTTTGTTCTATATTTTTCATTGAAAATCCTAGTTTTTGTCATCATCAAAAAGGGGGGAGATTGTTAGAACATGGTTTGATTCTACAACCCTTAATTAGAGTTTTGATGATAACAAACACAAAGAACAAATATGCACTATAAATTTGTGTTATTTTGTATGCAGAAGTTCTGATTGAAATAGCATCAGAAGTTAAGCTAAAGAAGCTTTCAAGCTAAGACAATCAGAATGTTCTGAAGAATGATGATCAGAATCTGCACTAAAGTAAAGGATACTCTGATTCTAAATAGAAGACTAATATACCATCAGATCCTCATATCTCTGAGTCATCAATATTCTAAAGCAAATGCAGCATGCAAGATTCTAGTTCTGAAGCGTTACTTTTCAATTAAGACAGCATCATATGCAACGGCTTCATTCAGTCAAGAATCCTCTCAATATGGAAATAGCATTGAGTGTTCATTATTACGCTTTATGTTGGATAAGATTTCTACGCCTTTATAAATAAGCCTAAAGGACAAATCATTTACGATTTTGAATACCACTGCTCATACATCTTAAACGCTACAATCTTCTATATTCACTTACGCTCAAATTGTGTAAAATGTCACAGTAGTGATACAGTTTTTGTAACGAAAAATAATAGTACACAGTAAACCTGTTTCTTTTGATTAAGCTAGTTTTCCTTGAGATAAATCGGGTTGTGGTTATACTCAAGAAGACTTTGGTAGTTGTCAAAGTAGTATTGTAATCAAGTTTTGATTAGTGAATTAAGTCCTCATTGGAGAGAGGCAAAATCACCTTGGCGGGTGGACTGGAGTAGTTTGAAACACTGATATCTGGTCGAATCCAGGTTTCACATTAATTTGTTGGGGCAGAGGAAAACTCTATTGGGGAAAAGAAGTTAAACCTTGGTCGGGTTAAGTCCAGGTTCTTCTATATCTTTGAAGACTTAAACTATTATCTGGTCGGGTCCAGGTTTCATAGCATCTTGAAATGGAGATCAACTATTATCTGGTCGGACCCAAGTTTCAGGTATTCAAACTGTTATCTGGTCGGGTCCAGGTTTCAGTAATTACTTGAAAGTTGTGATAATATCTGGTTGGATCTAGGCTTCAAAGCATCCTTTTGGAAATAGTAAAGGCTTTACTGACGACTTTACTGGGGATCAGGGGTTGTGGCCCTATGATTTGCAATAATCTGAAAGAAAATTCAAACTGGAGAGTGTAGACTCAGTCGGGTAGGACAGACTCAGCTTGGAGAGGATACACTCAACTGGGGAGGATAAACTCCACTTGGGGATAATAGCCTTGGCTGGGGAAGATATGCTCAGCTGGGGAAGACAAGTTCAGCTGGGGAACTTCACGGTGTCTTGATTGTTGTATGTTGAGGAAATTTGAACTCGGCTGGGGAGTTTTGTGGTTCCTCGATTGTTGTTGGGGAAATAAAACCTGTTGGGGAAAGGTTTAATGCAGCTGTCCTTGTGGGGATAATGATAATGAGATAACTCTGTGGGGATGTTTCATATACATTAAAGAGATGCTTATTGCTGCTTAGCAGGACACCTGTGCCAAATAGTTTTAATTATGTTCATATACATATGTTCATTCAATTTTAGTCATTGGACAAATTTGCATTCAAAACAAAGACATAAATTATGCACTTCAAAGTATATTTGTATTGATATTTTGCCCATGAATAGGCGTTTTTGTACAGATAGAAGGAGATCCTAGTAAGAGGAAATCGTTGAAAGGAAAACAAAATTGAGAATGGAAACAAATAGCCATGTGAAATGATCTCATTGCCTTCCAACTCTACTATTGCCCCAATGTCTTCGAATGTCCATTGTCGTTGATAGAAGTTGATTGCATTGATCTTGGACTGTTTAAACTTGGACCTTGGTGATAAAATTGACTGTGTTAATTCCACGGGACATAGTCATACGCTTTTAATCCTTTACTTTTGCCTGGACCGCCCTTTCGGGTTTTCAGCCCACCAGGATACCCTTTTTTGCCCAAGTCGCCCTTTCGGGTTTTCAACTTGTCGGGTGTACAATCTTTTGCATATATCCCTAATTTTTGCCTAAACCTTTTGGTTTGTCGGGATGCCCTTATTTTTCTTAGGTGTGTCAACCTAACCGGTCTCTTATGCGTAGTATTTTTTAACTATGTCCACGTTTAGGATGTGGGAAATCTTCACCATCCATGGTAGTCAGCATCATGGCGCCACCAGAGAAAACTCTCTTGACAACAAATGGCCCTTAATAGGTGGGAGTCCATTTGCCTCTAGGGTCGCCTTGTGGTAAAATGATGCGTTTTATCACCAAGCCACCAACTTGATATACTCGAGGCTTGATCTTTTTGTTGAAAGCCTTGATCATCCATTTTGGTATGTCTGACCATGACAAACATTAGCTAATCGTTTTTCGTCAATCAAGTTCAGCTGATCCAATCTCGTTTGAATCCACTCTTCGCCTAGACCTGCCTCATTCATAACTCTCAGCGAGGGAATATGAACTTCTACTAGAAAAACAGCTTTCATGCCATAGACTAGAAAAAAGGGAGTTGCCCCAGTTGATGTTCTAGCTGAAGTACGGTAACCATGTAGAGAAAACGGAAACATCTCATGCCAATTCTTATAGGTTACTACCATTTTCTACATAATCTTCTTGATATTTTTGTTGGCCGCTTCGACTGCGCCATTCATCTTCAGTCTATATGGAGAAGAATTGTGATGCTTGATCTTAAACTGAGTGCAAAGCTCTGTGATCATAGCATTGTTGAGGTTAGTCCCATTGTCGGTGATGATCCTTTCGGGGATACCATAACGGTAGATGAGATTGTGTCTGATGAATCTGGCTACCACATTCTTGGTGACTGACGCAAACAAGGCGGCTTCGATCCATTTGGTAAAATAGTCGATAGCAACAAGAATGAAGCGATGTCTGTTGGAAGCGGTGGGATTGATCTCTCCAATCATGTCAATTCCCCACATTGCAAATGGCCACGGAGCGGTCATGACATTCATAGGGATAGGAGGCACATGGACCTTGTCAGCGTAGATTTGGCATTTGTGACAAGTTCTTGAATGTTAATGGCAATCGGTCTCTATCGTTGACCAATAGTAACCGGCTCTTAAGATTTTCTTAGCCATCGTATGTCCGCTTGAGTGAGTACCAAAGAGACCATCGTGCATGTCTTCCATAATTTCCTCTGCCTCCCTCTTGTCCACACATCAGAGTAGAGTTGAATTATGGTTGCGTTTGTACAATATCCCGTTACTTAGGAAGAATTTTGCTGCAAATCTTCGCATTAACTTTTTATCATTGATAGATGCTCCTTCGGGATACTCTTGTGCTTCAAGATATCTCATCACCTCATGGTACCATGGCTTTTCCTCATCGGTGTCAAGCTCATAGCAATGTGCAGGTTCATCGAATATTTCAATTGTTATCGTAGGGGCTTCGTTGTCCCATCTAACCTTGAACATTGAAGACATGGTTGCCAAAGCGTCAGCCAACTGGTTTTCTTCCCTAGGGAAGTGCTCAAAAGTGATCTCTTTGAAATGATGAATTAGGGATAGCACAAGTTCCTTGTAAGGGATAAGATTAGGGTGTTTAGTGTCCCAATCTCCTTTTACTTGGCTGATCACTATAGCGGAATCCCCAAACACATCAAAATGCTTGACCCTTAAGTCAATAGCAGCTTTCAGACCTAAGATGCATGCTTCATACTCGGCCATATTGTTTGTGCAATCGAAGCATAGTCTAGCAGTGAAAGGAGTGTGGCAACCTTCAGGAGAGATGATCACAGCACCAATTCAGTTAACTAAGGTGTTGGAAGCCCCATCGAATACCATAATCCATTGGGATCCTTATTCAGGTCCGTCATATGGTCTGGGTTTCGCACAGTCGGTTACCAAAATGATGTTCTCATCAGGGAAGTCGAAGTTCATTGACTGATAATCATCCACAGTTTGATGGGCCAAATGATCTGCTAGTACACTTCCTTTGATGGCTTTTTGAGTCGTGTATTGAATGTCGTACTCAGTTAAGATCATTTTCCATCTGGCTATCCGTCCAGAAAGGGCAGGTTTCTCGAAGATGTACTTGATCGGGTCCATCTTAGAAATCAAAAGAGTGGTATGAGTCAACATATACTATCTTATCCGGCGAGTAGCCCATGCCAGAGAGCAGCAAGTTTTCTCGAGCATTGAACATTTAGTTTCACAGTCGGTGAACTTTTTGCTCAGGTAATAAATAGCATGCTCTTTTCGTCCAGACTCGTCATGTTGGCCAAAAATGCACCCCATAGAATTCTCTAGTACTGTCAAGTACATGATCAAGGGTCTTCCTTCAACTGGAGGCATGAGAATAGGAGGTTCTTGTAAGTATTCTTTGATTTTGTCAAAAGCAATCTGGCACTCATTGTTCCATCTAACTACCTGATCTTTCTTCAAGAGTTTGAAGAGTGGCTCACAAGTAGCAGTTAAGTGAGATATGAAACGGACAATGTAATTGAGACGACCCAAGAATCCTATGACTTATTTCTCAGAATGAGAGACTGGAATTTCTTGTATGGCCTTTACCTTGGCAGGATCAACTTTAATGCCTTTATTGTTGACGACAAAACCTAGAAGCTTTCCAGATCGTACTCTAAATATGCACTTGTTAGGGTTTAACCTCGACTTGTACTTCTTCAGTCTCTCGAATAATTTGTGCAGGTGATCAAGATGTTCTTCTTTGATTTGTGATCTGGAAATCATATCATCCACATATACCTCTATCTCATGATGAATCATGTCATGAAATAAAGCTACCATAGCCCTTTGATATGTTTCCCCTGCATTCTTCAATCCAAATGGCATGACCTTGTAACAGAAGGTGCCCCGTTGCGTAACGAAAGTAGTCTTCTCCATGTCTTCGGGGGCCATCCTTATTTGATTATAATATGAGAAGCCATCCATGAAAGAGAAGACTTTATGCTGAGCAGTATTATCAACTAAGACGTTAATGTATGGTAGAGGGAAGTCATCCTTGGGGCTCGCCCTATTCAGATCCCTATAGTCTACGCACATGCGAACTTTCTTGTCTTTCTTTGGAAATGGAACCACATTGGTAACCCATTGAGGATAGGATGTCACAGCTAGGAACCCTGCATCAAATTGTTTCATCACTTTAGCTTTGATCTTTTCGGACATATCAGGCCTCATGCGACGAACCTTTTGTTTAACAGGAGGGCAGTCTTCTCTCGTCGGCAGACGATGAACTACGATGTCGGTATCCAACCCAGGAATATCTTCATAAGACCAAGCAAATACTTCCACATAATCATGCAACATTTGAACCAACCTGCTCTTGACACTGCTTTCCAAATTAGCTCCGATTCTGATTTCCTTCTTATCTGATTCAGTACCCAGGTTGATAACTTCAACTGACTCTTCATGCGGTTGAATAGCTTTTTCCTCTTGTAATAGAAGTTTGGCTAGTTCTCCCGGTATGTCACAATCTTCCTCGCCTTCGTCTTTGGATTGGTTGATAGGACATTCAAAGTCATAGTCAGCAATAGTAGAGTCATTGGCAATAGGATCCATAGTGGATGTGGACCTGCAAGAGTATGTGTGTGTGCATGTAAGATACATGGCTATTTTTTTTTAAAAGTATTTGAAAGAAAGGAAACACAATGAACACAAATATTTGAATGCAAGAGAGTCCAATGTACTGAATGATCATATGAATATTGTGATCGGTGGAAATAGAACTGACTATTTTTTAGCTGGTTCGCGAAATGTCGCGGTAAGCAAGAGTCGCCACCGTCTTTTATGTTCTCCAATATGGAAAGGACAAAAGCACAGCAAAATTCCTTATTCGAGAATGTTTCTCGGTTCGGGAGGTAGATTTATAAAAAGGGAAGGTGTTAGCACCCTTTCTATCTGTGGTTATCCACGGGCTCTTAGGTACTTGCTCTTATGTTTTCAAAAATTGTTTGCTTCTTAAGTGTGTGTGGGTTTTGAAAAAAAGTTTCGTTTGAAAAACTTCTAGGTAACTCTTGTATCAGTCCTCAAGAGTGTATGAAGTGTTTTGTTTGAAAACTTTTTGAAAGTGTGGGGTGCGAAAAGATGTTTTTGTTTGTTTGAAAAAGAGCAAGTACCCAGGAGAATCTACCTACTCTAAGGAATTAGGCTGTGTAAGAGTCCTTTAGATAGTGCTATCCCACCATTGAGAGATAGGTAGCACCATCGTTGGAGGTATTCGGGTCAATTCGATGATCGGGACAGTGTGGTCACCGAAGCAATAGTAGGAAACCTTAGAAGTAACCCTAATGTCCTAGATCCTTTTTTATCCGAGGTAACCGTTTTGAGGCAACTGGATCTTTTGGACAGAAGGGCGACCTCTAAGACACCCTATACCTGATGACCACGTTCGAGGCAACTAAGTGAGGTGTACCCTAAGAGTGGCATGTGCAAGTGTGTCAATTTTCAGTTATTTTACTCTTGCATATCATGGTGAGTTATTGTTGATTTTTTAAGTTTAAGAGTTAATCTTGTCATACAATCCTAGTTAGCATACATCTAAGCAGTTAATATATGTACAGGAATTTAAAGTGCGGGAATTGTAAATCCTACGCTATTACAAGGCTTTCGGGGAGGGGGGTTATTTACATGTCCAAAAATATTGGGGGAATAAAGCAGTAAAGCGTAAAAAGGTATCAGCTAAGCTATTACCAACCAGTAAAAATAAACGCGCGCGAATCTAAAAAAATCCTAATAATAAGAACTCTTTTTGTTGTTTTATCTTATTTTGGGATAAAAATAATCTAAATCTATTTAATTTTAGTTTTGGAAAAATGTTAAGATAATTTAAATGTTAATTAACAAAATTAATTTAATAGAAAAAGAACTAGCCTAATGTTTTTTGTGGTTTTTTTTATTTTAATGTTAATTAAAAGGAAGTCTATGAAAACAAAAATAAAATACAAGGGGAATCCTTCGATCCAAGGAGAAAACGGGAGTTTCGACCCAGGGAGAGAAATAGAAGCTTCGATCCAGAGTGGGTCAGGGTACTTTCGATTGGGCCAAACAGCAAGGCGTGAGTAGCCTTCGATCTAGGGAAGAGGATTGTCTTTTGATCATGGAGGTCATGGCTTTCGATCCAGGAATGAGATGCCTCCTTCGATCCAGCAGGCTAATGGGTTCGATCCAGAGAAGGGCTCTCCTTCGATCTGGGATGTTATACCTGCAAAGGCATGTTAGCGAAATAAATTGCAGGGCCTGGGTATTGAATCCCAGGCCCTTCGATCTTGCACTCGTTGGGGTTTCTTCAGGCTAAATCTGCAGCAAGTGTTAGCAAACGAAAAAAAATGACCTGGGTGCCAAACCCAGGCCCTTTGATCCTGTCTAGGATTGCAAATCGAAAGTAACAACAAGTATGAATGTATTATGCAAATATGAGGTTGGATAGTTTACCCTTTCTTACCAACAGATTGGACTTTTAATTTGGGCTCTTCCTGGATGTAGGAATCTTCGATCTGGGCACTTCCTGGATGTAGGAACTTTTGATTTGAGGGCTTCTGGGCGTGGGCACCTTCGATCTGAGGGACTGCTTTGGCTTGGAAAATTCTGGGCAGCGTCTCTCCAATGTTTTGTTCTCCTGCAGATTTATTTTGAAGAAGTGTGTATAATTTTCGTTCTATGATTTCTGTGTGATTTTTCGTGTAATTTTTCTTTTGTGTCCTTTGTAATGTGTCACTGGCCTCCTATTTATAGGAGTGTGGGAGTGCACGAAAATGGCAAGGGACAACCATTAAAATAGGCATTTAACGCTCTGGACAAAAATCAAACACATTAAATCATTTCCTTTTTTGAAACATTCGTGTCCCTTGAATGAACCTGGACGCTTGGATTTCGAGTGCTTTCAGGCCATGCTCTTCGATTAGTCCTGATTTGCCTCTTTCGAATGGACTCCCTGCGTACCCTTCGAATGGGCCTGGCCCAAATATCAATCGAAGGATTCCAATCGAAATGCTTTGCTAACTGGCCAATCAAAAGGTGATGTTCATGCCAAATGAAGGACATGGTTGACATGCCTGTCGACATTGCCTTGACATTATTCCAATCGAATTCTTGTCCATAATGCCAATCGAAATACTCCTTCAGAATGCCAATCGAAATACTCCTTCAGAATGCCAATCAAAAGGTATTTGAAGTACCACTCAAAAATCTTCTTTTTCCTTAGGCAAGAGTTTGTGATCAACCAGGCAGGGGGAAGACTTTGGAAAACATGAGAGGGCAAATTTTGGGGTGCAACAGTTGCCCCTGTTCAATCTTCTTAGACCTGAGGATGTAGATTGGCTTGCGTGCCTTTCGTGATCCGAAGGTGGAAGATGATTGAACACTAGAGTGCCCAGAAATTTGCACTCACATAGTAGTATATCAGCAGTATGATGGCGGGAATGGGCTTATAGATGCCATTTGGAAAGATGGTGGATGGGAGGATGGGCTTATAGATGCCATTTGGATATTGTTGGTAGGGGGATAGGCTTATAGATGCCATCTGGAGATGTGACAGAATCTTGTCGGGAATGGGCCATTTGGAAATGTAATGGATAGTTGTGGAGATGGGCTTATAGATGCCATCGGGGTGTCGATCGCGTAAGAGATTCCTTAGCGAGAACTTGCGTACCTGAGAAAGAAAGATAATTACCTGGCCTGTTACAGGGGTTGATCTTCAAACTCTTCATGCAGATGTGCCCTGGCTAGATACAGGTGTCGAATCTATAATCAGTTGCTCACAGATGTGCCCTGGCTAGATACAGGAATCGAATCCGGAACTTCAAAAGGTTGCTTACAGACATGCCCTGGCTGGATACAGGAATCGAATCTCTAAATTCTTCATGCAGACATGCCCTGGCTGGATACAGGAATCGAATCTCTAAATTCTTCATGCAGACATGCCCTGGCTGGATACAGGTATCAAATCTATAATCAGTCACTCACAGATGTGCCCTGGCTGGATACAGGAATCGAATCTAGAATTCTTTGTATACAGATATGCCCTGGCTAGATACAGGAGTCGAATCTGGAATTAGTCATCTACAGATATGCCCTGGCTGGATACAGGTATCGAATCTTCAAACTCTTCAGATATGCCCTGGCTAGATACAGGAATCGAATCTGGAATTAGTCATCTATAGATATGCCCTGGCCGGATACAGGTATCGAATCTTCAAACTCTTCAGATATGCCCTGGCTAGATACAGGAATCGAATCTGGAATTAGTCATCTATAGATATGCCCTGGCTGGATACAGGTATTGAATCTTCAAACTCTTCAGATATGCCCTGGCTAGATACAGGAATCGAATCTGGGATTAGTCATCTACAGATATGCCCTGGCTAGATACAGGTATCGAATCTTCAAACTCTTTCAGATATGCCCTGGCTAGATACAGGAATCGAATCTGGGATTAGTCATCTACAGATATGCCCTGGCTGGATACAGGTATCGAATCTTCAAACTCTTCAGATATTCCCTGGCTAGATACAGGAATCGAATCTGGAATTAGTCATCTACAGATATGCCCTGCCTGGATACAGGTATCGAATCTTCAAACTCTTCAGATATGCCCTGGCTAGATACAGGAATCGAATCTGGGATTAGTCATCTACAGATATGCCCTGGTTGTATATAGGTATCGAATCTTCAAACTCTTCAGATATGCCCTGGCTAGATACAGGAATCGAATCTGGAATTAGTCATCTACAGATATGCCCTGGCTGGATACAGGTATCGAATCTTCAAACTCTTCAGATATGCCCTGGCTAGATACAGGAATCGAATCTGGAATTAGTCATCTACAGATATGCCCTGGCTGGATACAGGTATCAAATCTTCAAACTCTTCAGATATGCCCTGGCTAGATACAGGAATCGAATCTGGAATTAGTCATCTACAGATATGCCCTGGCTGGATACAGGTATCGAATCTTCAAACTCTTTCAGATATGCCCTAGCTAGATACAGGAATCGAATCTGGAATTGCAACGGTTGATAGTAATTATCTTTGGATTGACCTTTTCCCTGAAAAGGCAAAACATCAGTTGTATGCAATGTCATGATGTATGAAATGCATGATGTCATGATGTTCTCAAAAATAAATGAGATTGTGTGATATGATGTGTATATGCATGCGTATGGTGTATGATAATGTGATGTTTATGAATGTATTTTCGTCTAGGAAAATAAATCCTTGACGAATGTCGGGAAGATAACTCCTGGGCTGATGCTAAAGATTAGAGTTCTTCGTTTCCGCTGGGGATGTTGATTGTAAGAATAAACCGGTAAGAGAAGATGACTCCGTTGGGGAATAAACTTGTTGGAGAGATTACTCTGTAGGGAATTACTCTGTGGGGAGAGATACTTTGCTGAGGTTTTGATGAGAACTCCGCTGGGGATTCCAGTTGATCTGTTATGCTGGGGAATTGATGAACTCCGCTGGGGGATAGGAAGAACCTCGCCGAGGACGATCTTTCCGTGGTAATTGGCTGAGGATAACCCAGTTATAAGCTCTGGTGGAGAATAACCTTTGAATAAAGCCGGGGAGACGCGTTCGTATTCTGCAGGGGACAAGCTTCCAGAATCTACTGGGGAGATGGTTCAACTCTCCTGGGGAGACTTTTGAGATTGCACTGGGGAGTGGCTCCACTGGGTGTCTGGATTCCGCCGGGGAACAATCTTATATTAAGACTGTCGGGGATGCTTGTTTAAGGAATATCTGCATACTCCACTGGGGAATGTTGAGATTTTCTGGGGATACCCAACTTCCTTAAGGCTGACAGTAGACTAACTCTGCTTGGGGAGAGTGTTGACTTGTTGGAGATATTGTGCCTTTTGGGGGCTGCTGGGAGACCAACTCTGCTTGAGGAGAATTGTTGAATCTTGTCTTACTCTGTGGGGAGTGAAGGTATCTTGGTCATGTTCTTCAGCTGAACTTACCTTGGTACCTCGGCGGACAGAGCGACTAGGTCGCTCAGACAACTCTTATTGCCCCAGTTTCTGAGAGAGAAGGTACCTGTGGAGGTGTTTGACAACTGCCGTTTGACAAATCTTCTTCTGGTAGGCAAGTGACGAGGTGACGGGACATAGTCGTACGCTTTAATCCCTAACTTTTTCCTGGACCGCCCTTTCGGGTTTTCAGTCCACCGGGATACCCATTTTTGCCTAAGCCGCCTTTTCAGGTTTTCGACTTGCCGGGTGTACAGATTTTTTATTTTCATCCCTCATTTTGCTCGAACCCTTTTGGTTCGCCGGGAAGCCATTATTTTTGCCTAGGTGTGTCAACCTAGCGGGTCTTTGATTTTGCGTATTTTTTTTCGACTATGTCCGTGCTCTTAGGATGTAGGGAGGTGCCCCTGTCAGTAGTGTTGCGTTGCCCTACTACCAGAAGATCTTCGTTTGATCGTCCAATGCTCCAAGTGATCCAGATGGAGATTTGCCCCAAGTTGGTTGGCCTTTTGAGAGATTCTCCGAATCTTGACTTAACTGCCCCAGATGATAGACCATGATCATGTCTGCCCCTTGGTTGGAAGTACTTTTGTTCACTTAGATATTCGTCGTGCGAATTTCTCTGCTGTTCGAACAAATAGTCATATGCAAACAGTGTTATATCAAGAATGCAAAGCTTATGTCTGTCTTGAAGTTTTTTAAAATGCATTTTTTTTATAAAAACAAGTGAATTTTTTGTAAACTGTGATGTCAACTCGTTATTTTACCACAAGCCTTAAGGAGTCAGGATACCTTTCGTAACAGTATGCTTTCGAAATAACCCATGCTTCAGCTAGGACTTTTAAAGGTTGTAGCGTGGCCCGATTCACGGTTTAAGAAACAAAGGATAAAGGCTCAAATTTTATTTGTACCCACCCGTTCTTCGTAATGTTCTTCAAACCTAAACTCAGCTAATCGTGCATTAGACCTTGTTTGAGTCTTTGCCTTGATATTCCGGTGATGGTTCGGATGTTGATAGTTTATTTTGAATAGGCAGTCATTTCCTTTTGTCGAGGGTTTGTAGGGCCTCTTTCTTTTTTTGATTTTTGTTATCCCTGTTTTTTGCCTGAACTGTTTCCTTTTTTGGAATTACAGTCAGCGGGATGCCCCAGCTTTGTAAGTCTCCTTCATAGGTTTTGACTTATTGGGTTTTTATTTCTGAGGGATAATGACTGCCTGTTTTTATGATTATTTGGAGCCATCACTGTCTTTTGTTTTGTAAGGACTCCTCTGGTGCCATTCGTTGTGCACTTGGATCAGCTGCGAGAACTACCCTGCCCCAGGTTATGATTAAGGGTTTTAATTTTCGAAAAGAAAAACTCCTACTTCTTTGGGTCAAAGGGGGTTGACGAGGGATTATCTTCCTTATAACTCCAGTGTTTAGGAATTGAAACAATGCCTGAACCTCATCAGCGGGGTCTGTTCAAAAGCATACTGTAGATTGTGGTATCGTTTTCGTCATCCTCCCTCAAGAGGCTTTAGAATTTTCAATCGAGAGTTGACATCAAAAAATGAAAGCAGTTTGAATATAGCGAATGAGAATATATTGATTCAAAACAGACATATGCGATGCATTGATAAAGTAAAAGTTTGCTATGACAATAATTGTTTGTATAAACAAAGAAAATACAACTTGAACATTCGAATGAACAAAAAGTCTTCTAGTCTCAGGACTTGTCACTTCAAATGGTGAATCTCGCATGGATAGTAGAAGAACTCGACCTGACCATCTGGGGTGAATTCCACTGCTCCCTCATCAATCAGGTCTTGAATTTTGTTCTTCAAAGTCCGACAGTCGTCGGTGTCATGTCCAGGACTGTCAGAATGGTATGCACACCTTACATCAGGATTGTACCTTGGGGAGGTTGTGTTGGGATTCTTAGGAGGTTCCCTTAATGTCACCAGATTCAATCTTAACAAGTGTTGTAAAGCTTGAGACAGCGGCATGTTGGGCTTGGTAAATTTCCTTCGGTCAACCCGTTGCTTTTGGTGAGGTTGATGCTGGGCTTGTGACCCTGAAGCAAGCTGAGGAGCTTTCCTTTGTCTTCTTGCCCCAAAGGTGGTTGAATGATGACTTGATCTTCAACCTTAGATGTTTGCCCCAGTTGGTTATCCCGAAGCAGTTGGTTGACGAGAACCCTGAGCTCTTCTTGTCTTTGAGCTAAGTCTTGAATGAGAGCCATCTTCCCCGGCATCTGGGTTCTCATTGTATCTACCTCAGCTTGCAGACGTTTCAGTCGTTCGTCCTTATCATCTTCGGGACTTTTCTTGGCCAAATTCCCCATGAGGAGTGTCCTCAACTCTTCCTGCCCCTTGGATAGGCTTAGGAAGATCTCCCTAAACTGAGTCTCTTGAGCATGAAGACCCTGGTTGTTTTGTTGGGGAGCCATTGCTGAAATAAACAGCGAAGATGGTAAGTGACATGTCAAAGGAGTACCTGTAATGCCATGATATGTATGTATGCATGCAATATTTTCAAGGATCCCGCGGGGTAAACAAGAAAATTGTTAGAATTTGAATTTTGTAGCTTGATGGAAGGGACTTCATGTTGATGAGAGTCCTTCTTCAAGAGTCAAGGCTCACCATATCGAGTGGGTCATAGCCCCTGACTCAAGTCATTAACCTTGGCTAGAGGAAAATAAATCCCCTTTACCCCTTGTTGGACATTTGATTCATCATGACCTGCATCACAAAACCCTTGAGGTCCTTGAAATGGATTATTCCTTATGTAGGATGCATGCAATGGTATGATGGTATGATGTTATGCTATGCGTGGAGTAATGTAGGTAAACCCTGTTATGAGTCCAGATTAAGGACTGTAAACAAAACCTGCAAGAAACTCAAGTGTCAGATAACAAGTATGCAAGTAGTCAAGTTTGAAGGCACACAAGTCACACAAAGAGCCCTTAGAGTTTAGGCCAGCATGAAGTTTGGGGTACTACCCTCTTGAAGTTGGTGGGCTCAAAAACCTGTCCTATCAAAAGTAACCGGGTTCTAAGGAGCTCAATATCATTGGGTTGTTTTCTATGTTCATTGTTTTGATTTAGCCACTGAACTGGCGATCAAAATATTCCAAGAAAACAACCCTCAATGAGTGTAGTATCGAGTATCAACCAACTTCGGACTGCACCAAAGTCAGTCATCTCACTACCCCTAAAGAGGCCAGGATGGTCAAGTAAGATTCCTAAGGTCAGTTGATGCTTCACGACACCATGCGGCGGCCCCGTACTCTCCTTGACTTGACTCAAGGGTTACCGATACTCACCAAAGTGCCACATCAACGTAGTAAACTGCTTCAACCGTGTCGGTATACCCCGCACAGTTCCCTCACAGTTTGTTGCTACTTTCTAAGAAGGTATCCCCCATATCCGGGTTAGGATCTATGAAACTCCCAAAACAGGCCCACAATATTAAAGCAAACAGATCAAGCAATTGAAAACATGATGATGAACTATTCCTAAGGTACACCCCACTTATTAAGTCCCCAGCAGAGTCGCCAGTTCTGTGATCGGTGGAAATAGAACTGACTGTTTTTTAGCTGGTTCGCGAAATGTCGCGGTAAGCAAGAGTCGCCGCCGTCTTTTATGTTCTCCAATATGGAAAGGACAAAAGCACAGCAAAATTCCTTATTCGAGAATGTTTCTCGGTTTGGGAGGTAGATTTATAGAAAGGGAAGGTGTTAGCACCCTTTCTATCCGTGGTTATCCACGGGCTCTTAGGTACTTGCTCTTTTGTTTTCAAAAATTGTTTGCTTCTTAAGTGTGTGTGGGTTTTGAAAAAAAGTTTCGTTTGAAAAACTTCTAGGTAACTCTTGTATCAGTCCTCAAGAGTGTATGAAGTGTTTTGTTTGAAAACTTTTTGAAAGTGTGGGGTGCGAAAAGGTGTTTTTGTTTGTTTGAAAAAGAGCAAGTACCCAGGAGAATCTACCTACTCTAAGGAATTAGGCTGTGTAAGAGTCCTTTAGATAGTGCTATCCCACCATTGAGAGGTAGGTAGCACCATCGTTGGAGGTATTCGGGTCAATTCGATGATCGGGATAGTGTGGTCACCGAAGCAATAGTAGGACACCTTAGAAGTAACCCTAATGTCTTAGATCCTTTTTTATCCGAGGTAACCGTTTTGAGGCAACTGGATCTTTTGGACAGAAGGGCGACCTCTAAGACACCCTATACCTGATGACCACGTTCGAGGCAACCAAGTGAGGTGTACCCTAAGAGTGACATGTGCAAGTGTGTCAATTTTCAGTTATTTTACTCTTGCATGTCATGGTGAGTTATTGTTGATTTTTTAAGTTTAAGAGTTAATCTTGTCATACAATCCTAGTTAGCATACATCTAAGCAGTTAATATATGTACAGGAATTTAAAGTGCGGGAATTGTAAATCCTACGCTATTACAAGGCTTTCGGGGAGGGGGATTATTTACATGTCCAAAAATATTGGGGGAATAAAGCAGTAAAGCGTAAAAAGGTATCAGCTAAGCTATTACAAACCAGTAAAAATAAACGCGCGCGAATCTAAAAAAATCCTAATAATAAGAACTCTTTTTGTTGTTTTATCTTATTTTGGGAAAAAAATAATCTAAATCTATTTAATTTTAGTTTTGGAAAAATGTTAAGATAATTTAAAGGTTAATTAACCAAATTAATTTAATAGAAAAAGAACTAGCCTAATGTTTTTTGTGGTTTTTTTGATTTTAATGTTAATTAAAAGGAAGTCTATGAAAACAAAAATAAAATACAAGGGGAATCCTTCGATCCAAGGAGAAAACGGGAGTTTCGACCCAGGGAGAGAAATAGAAGCTTCGATCCAGAGGGGGTCAGGGTCCTTTCGATTGGGCCAAACAGCAAGGCGTGAGTAGCCTTCGATCCAGGGAAGAGAACTGTCTTTTGATCATGGAGGTCATGGCTTTCGATCCAGGAATGAGATGCCTCCTTCGATCCAGCAGGCTAATGGGTTCGATCCAGAGAAGGGCTCTCCTTCGATCTGGGATGTTATACCTGCAAAGGCATGTTAGCGAAATAAAATGCAGGGCCTGGGTATTGAATTCCAGGCCCTTCGATCCTGCACTCGTTGGGGTCTCTTCAGGCTAAATCTGCAGCAAGTGTTAGCAAACGAAAAAAAATGACCTGGGTGCCAAACCCAGGCCCTTTGATCCTGTCTAGGATTGCAAATCGAAAGTAACAACAAGTATGAATGTATTATGCAAATATGAGGTTGGATAGTTTACCCTTTCTTACCAACAGATTGGACTTTTAATTTGGGCTCTTCCTGGATGTAGGAACCTTCGATCTGGGCACTTCCTGGATGTAGGAACTTTTGATTTGAGGGCTTCTGGGCGTGGGCACCTTCGATCTGAGGGACTGCTTTGGCTTGGAAAATTCTGGGCAGCGTCTCTCCAATGTTTTGTTCTCCTGCAGTTTTTTTTTGAAGAAGTGTGTATAATTTTCGTTCTATGATTTCCGTGTGATTTTTCGTGTAATTTTTCTTTTGTGTCCTTTGTAATGTGTCACTGGCCTCCTATTTATAGTAGTGTGGGAGTGCACGAAAATGGAAAGGGACAACCATTAAAATAGGCATTTAACGCTCTGGACAAAAATCAAACACATTAAATCATTTCCTTTTTTGAAACATTCGTGTCCCTTGAATGAACCTGGACGCTTGGATTTCGAGTGCTTTCAGGCCATGCTCTTCGATTAGTCCCGATTTGCCTCTTTCGAATGGAATCCCTGCGTACCCTTCGAATGGGCCTGGCCTAAATATCAATCGAAGGATTCCAATTGAAATGCTTTTCTAACAGGCCAATCAAAAGGTGTTGTTCATGCCAAATGAAGGACATGGTTGACATGCCTGTCGACATTGCCTTGACATTATTCCAATCGAATGCTTGTCCATAATGCCAATCGAAATACTCCTTCAGAATGCTAATCGAAATACTCCTTCAAAATGCCAATCGAAAGGTATTTGAAGTACCACTCAAAAATCTTCTTTTTCCTTAGGCAAGAGTTTGTGATCAACCAGGCAGGGGGAAGACTTTGGAAAACATGAGAGGGCAAATTTTGGGGTGCAACAAATATAAATAAAACCCTTGACAAATAGACCAAAGTGCCCCAGGCCAGGCAAATGGCTGAAAAGTCATTGTTAAAATATTACAGACAACAAGTTCTTGAATTGAAAGAAAAGCAATAACAAGTAGATTACTCCTCAATGAAGGAGATGGGCACAAATTCTTTCGCATGCCAGTTCTTCAGCTTTGTTGTAGTTGGATACACCCACTCTTCAAATGCAGCTTTTTCTTCAGAATCACCCATGGCGTTGACTTCATGGCTTTCAATGCGGAGAGGTGGCTTTCCAGCATGAGCACGCCCCACTTCCTTCTGAGCTTTGATGGTGAAGCCCAAACCAAATTTGTCTGCTTTAAAAGGGATATCGAGGAGTAGCCCCTAAGTATCACATATTCCTTCTTCAATTGACGCACGGGCATCCTTGACTGAAACCATCTTTGGCGTGGCCTTAACAGCTTTAGACTCATCAGAAGAACATTTAGTAGCAGCAATCATCGGTGGTACAACCTCAAAGGCTTGACATGGGGTTTCAATGAATTCTCTGTCCATCTCTACGTACTTGAAAGAGTTAAGGTGGCTCACCATAAACTCTTCTTCCCTACAGACGGTGACTATTATGCCCTTGATTGGATATTTGAGTTTCTGATGGAGGGTTGAGGTTACTTCCCCAACTTTATAGATCCACGGGTGACCTAACATAAAAGAATAGGCCGAACGAATATCCATAATATAGAAGGTGGAGTTGAAGATTTTGGAGCCCACTTTGATTGGAAGATCTACCTCCCCATGAACAATCCTCTTTGATCCATCAAATGCCCTTACAATGACATCGCTTGGCTTCAAGACTAAATCTTCACAGTCAAGACGGTCTAACACCCCCTTGGGTAATACATTCAGAGAAGAACTAGTGTCGACTAACACATGTGCTAAGGTAGTCCCTTTGCACTCGATAGAAACATGTAAAGCTTTATTGTGATTCTTCCTGAGAGGTGTTAAGTCAGCATCTGAAAATCCCAAGCCATTATCAGCTGTCAGGCTAGCTACACAATTCTCAAATTGGTCTGTTGTTGTCTTATGGGGGACATGAGCCTTTTTTAGGAACTTGATTAATGTCTGAGCATGGGCATCAGAGCAAAGCAACAATGACAACATTGAAATCTTAGAAGGGGTTTGCCCTAACTGTTCTACAATCTTGAAGTTGTTTCTTTTTATGATCTTCAAAATCTCGTCCATCTCACGAGCGGAGGGTTCTTCATCAACTAAGTCCTTGGAGGGTATTTCAATCACAACAGGCTCAACAACCTTATCTTTCCTTCTTGTGTCAGTACCTGGCTTGGCGGCGGATGGGCGTCCTTGTAACAACTGGTGGTTAGATATTGGGTGAAAATATTCTCCCAGTTCTAGTTACTTTGCTTGAGCCAGCTATGTTGCCAACATTGTCATATTTTTCTTCCTCGATCCAGGCATCTTGTTTAGTCCCATGATAGAACACTTCAGCACCGTAATTCCATGGTACTGCTTTATTTGAAGAATAAGGAATCGGTCTGGGATTGGTAATTATTAAGGGAGAAACAGTAGGTTCATTTGAAATCCTAATAGGACCTTTGGAGGTGATCCTAAGAGGCTTGTTGGAGATGGTAATAATGGAGAGGTCTTCACATTTGTCAATCAAACTTTTGGCAAGTGGGGTTTTCTCAAACAAAATTTTGTGGCTATCCATCAGGCGTTGAATGCCTTTCTTCAGCCCCCCACATCCATTGAGTTTCCTTGTACAGCACACACATTCTTTTTCATAGCCAGGGAAGATCCCAGCTTTCAACGGATTATTCTTGATTACATTCAGCGGAGTGGTCAATTCTTCAACAGAGGCAACAAAAATTGTATCTTCAACAGCATTAACATTCTTGTCATGCTTCGGCATCGGAGCGGTAATTACATTCGATGTTGGAGAAGGATCAAACTCAATAGTCTTGTTGTCAATCAAATCCTGGATTTTGTTCTTCAAGGCCAAGCACTGGCCAGTCTCGTGCCCGGGGTTGTTTGAATGGTAAGCACACTTAGCATTTGGATTATACTTTGGTGACGAGGTGTCAGGGTTGGCGGGAGGATCGCACAATGTCACTAAATTAGCTTTGAGCAAATTTTGAAGGGCTTGAGACAGTGACATGCCTAACCTTGTAAACTATCTTCTTGGAGTTTCAAAATGTTGATGATTTTTAGATGGCCTTGGAGTAGGAGTTGGATTGAAGATTCAGACAGCGTTGACAGACGGGTGATCATTCTTCTTGGTATGGGCCCTTGCCCCATACACAGCATTGACTTCCTTTTTTGCAGCAAAAGGTTTCTTGATAGGATTGGGAGTGGAGGTAGATGCCACATAGATCTTCCCACTTTTGATGCCACTTTCAACTCTTTCACCGGTTAAGATTAATTCGGTGAAACCAAAAGAAGAGCAGCCAACCAACAGATTGAACAAAAGGACCAGATAAAGTGCTCATGAACATGTTGATGTGATCCCTATCATTCAATGGAGGTTGGACCCTACTGGAAAGGTTTCTCCATTTTTGCTCATATTCCTTAAATCCTTCATCCTTTCCCATGGTCATATCTTGCAACTGAACCCTCGTTGGCGCCAAGTTGGCATTGTACTGGTACTGATGGTAGAAGGCAGTAGCTAGATCCTCCCAAGTGTTGATACGAGAACCATCTAACTGATAAAACCATTCAAGTTGTGTTCCAGCTAAGCTCTCTTGGAAAAAGTGAACCCAGAGCTTCTTATCAGTAGTGTGTGGTTGTATCTTGCGCACATAAGATTTCAAATGGAGTTTTGGACAAGAAACCCCATCGTACTTTGCAAAGAGTGGTACTTTGAATTTGTGGGGAATGACTACCCCAGAGATCAAACCTAAATCATCAAAATCTAAACCGGGGACGGCTTGGATTTCAACAGCTTTCAATCTGTCTTCTAACTACTTGTATTTGATATCAGCGGGTGGATACTGCTCGTTGAAATAATCATCATTAGATTATTGATCATTAGCACAGTCAGCCTGAGTACTCTTGACCTCACCGACCTGGTTCTCGTCCTTTTCAGATGAGTCTCCAACTACCGGGATTTAACAGATTGTCTCCTTGAACCTTCTACCCATGTTGAGCAGAGCTTTCTTCTTTGGCTTCTTCTTAACGGCCAGCAAAGCCATCATATCTTGCTGCCCCTTAGCTAGGGCTAGTAAAGCTTCCTGAAACTGAGAATTTTGGGCTAGGAGATCTGTCACAGTCTTTTCTAGATCCATCTTGCTGAAATAAATAGCAGAAAGATAAGGAAACCTGTTATGCGAAAACCTGTCATGTTATGATGCATGGAATATGTACATGCAAATGATTTCAAGGATTAATGAAGTTTAAATTTGTATAGACAAAAGAAATGAACAAATGTTAATGCTTATTAGACAAAACAAGAAATATTACATCATGCCTCTTGGGCTTACAAAATAACTTTCTAAGATAAAAAGACTGAACGCATCCTCTTCGGTGCGAGATAAGTGTTCACACTTTGCTCTTCTTGTAGCTGCTTCGTAAGCTCCAAGACCCTCTTTTCACTAGCATAGAATTGAGCCTCGAAAGTATCTCGTTCTCCCTTCAGCTGGATCCAACCCTTTTGCAAGTCTTCGAGAGAGGTAGGCATGTCGGGATGGAGGATAGTGTAAGGAACATCTCCTTCAATCACAGGCTCCACAATGACTGGTAAGATGGGGGGATAAGGCATCACAATTTTCTGAGCACGAGCTCGTACCCATTTGAGGTAAGGCTCGAGGGTAATGGAATTATTGTGTCCTAATGTCTTGCTATCCACCTTGTTCAACATCCTCCAAGCTCGGATAAACCTCTGGCGGTAACCTTGATCGTCATTCTCGTAGTCAAATACCACTCCTTGGATAAGCATCTCATGGGGACCATACCTCCGGGTGTAACCAAATTGTCTTAAGGCTAAGCAAGGGTTGTAGGTGATACCTCCTCTAATGCCAAGCAAAGGGACATTAGGGAATTCTCCACAATGGTCGACAATAGTAACATTCTCCAAAGAGCGGGAACACTAATGAATATCTGAATGTCTGAGTGTCATTAACCTATGGGACCATCTTGAACCTTGCTCATTCTTCAATACAGATTGGGGAAGATACGAAATAAACCATCTTTCCAAGAGAGGAGTACAACACATAAGGATACCTCTTTTCCTCATAGTGCGAGTGTGAAAGGAATGTAGGATGTCCCCTAGCAAAGTAGGCACTGGATTACGAGACATGAAGATTTTTACAGCGTTTACATCTTGAAATTCTGGTAGCAGATACTCAATGTCACAGTGAATGTTATGACACCGTATCTGACTTTCTATAAGACAGTAAATAAAAACAGTAAAGAACACAGTCAATTGTTTACCCAGTTCAGTGTGAAACAACACCTACTCTGGGGGCTACCAAGCCAGGGAGGAAATCCACTATAAGAGATATTAATTCAGGAATAAACCAACCAGTTTATCTCCTTCACTTAAGACCTACCCAATGCAACTTTAATCTAAGTTCAACTTAAACCTGAGTTCCTACTCACTCCCCCTCAATCACAGCAGTGATACTTAAAACAATTGACTAATGAATTAATGAAGACACTCTTCAGAACATACACTTGATTATGCTTCACATCTTTTTAATCAAGTAACACAAACACTCTTGCTTCACAGCTTTGAGTGATACATAAACCTAACTTGACTTTGCTTCAAAGCTTTAGTCAAGAGACACAAAACACTCTTGCTTCAAAGCTTTGAGTGATACAAAAACCCTTACAATCAAAACCTATTCCAAGTCACTTATCACAATGATACTTGCTTGGATTACAGCAGTTAAAACTATACAGCTCCTAATTGATCTTCAGTCCAAAGAGATACTTTCCAAACAGCAATCCTGTTGAATATATAGCAGCTGTTTCTTCAGTTAGGGTTTCCACAAAAAGCTAGGGTTAATTAGGTTTAACCTTAAGACTTGGTCACAAGACTTTATCAACCAGTTTAGGGTTGAGCTAGGTTAACCCAAAGACCACGGGAGATTCTGTTCTGGAAGGAATGAGCCAACTTCCTGAAAAATCTCAGAATTAACCAAACTGCACTACAGTTAGATCAGTACAGGATGTCTTAACATTTGTTATGACATCAGAATTCCTGTTTACTGATTTTGGTAGAAGGCAATAAATGTGATCTTTTTCTAAATGCTCAGATACACACTCATACATAGTAGCTACTGTGTGCCACACTTTTTCTGCATAAAGAACTTAATAATCCAGAATGTTATGACATCAGTCATGACATTTACACACCTGGTTTTACCAAAAAAATACATGCCAATAACTAAACACTTACAAACTCCCCCTTTGGCAGATTTTTGGCTAAAACCCCTAAGCAATCAGAGAATATAGAGCAGCAGAATGAATATGACTGCAGAAAAAAATATGAGGTCTACCAAGTAATTAACACAAAATATCTCCCCCTCTTTAGCCACAAATGGGCCAAAGATACATGTACTTAAATGTTATACAGTCATCCAAAATAGGTAATAAAAACAACAAATAAAATCTGAAGACACTTGCACCAACAGCATCAGCATCAGTGGATCTATTTTCTTCAGCATTTAGCTGATCTTCAGCAGCAACCACTTCCCTTCTGATTCGTTCAGTCTCCTCCTGTTCCAACTAGAGAGAGAACTTTGATTGAGAGAATGGGATTTGTTGCAGAGTTGAGAGAGGAAGGAGGCAAATAAGTGTCTATTCTTAATAATTATGAAAGAAATGGGAAAGCATATGATTAACCCAATCAAAATAGACTTAAAAATAACTCCTTCTACCCTTGTTTTAAGCAAAATTAATTGCTACAATTCCTCCTGTTGGCAAATACCCAACTTGCCCCTCGAGTTTTCAAATTTATTTGCATCAAGTGCCTTGGTGAAGATGTCAGCCAGTTGTAGCTCAGTGGCAACATGTTCTAGTTTAATCGTCTTCTATTCTACAAGGTCTCTGATAAAGTGATGTCTTATGTCAATATGTTTGGTCCTGCTATGTTGAATAGGATTCTTGGAAATGTTGATTATGCTCAGATTGTCGCAGTACAATGTCATAACATCTTGTGTGATATTATACTCAGTAAGCATCTGTTTCATCCAGATCATTTGAGAACAGCTACTACCAGCTGCAATGTATTCAGCTTCAGCAGTAGAGAGAGACACACAGTTCTGTTTCTTGCTGAACCAGGAGACCAGATTATTTCCTAAGAAGAAACATCCTCCATAGGTGCTTTTTCTATCATCAGCACTTCCAGCCCAATCAGCATCACAATAACCAGTTAGAGTTGGTTCACAACCATGAGAGTACAGCAAGCCATAGTTGTAAGTTCCACTTACATACTTCAAAATTCTCTTTACTTGGTTGATATGACTCACTTTAGGATCAGCTTGGTATCTTGCACAAACTCCAACTGCAAAAGCAATGTCAGGTCTGCTGGCTGTTAAGTACAGCAAACTTCCTATCATGCTTTTGTACAGACTTTGGTCCACCTTAACCCCACTTGAATCTTTGGATAGCTTTAAATGAGTAGGTGCAGGGGTCCTTTTGTGACTGGCATTCTCCATACCAAACTTCTTGACAATGTTCTTTGCATACTTGCTTTGAGATAGAAAGATAGAGTCCTCCATCTGTGAGACTTGCAGTCCAAGAAAATAAGTCAGTTCTCCCATGAGACTCATTTCGAATTCAACCTTCATCTGGTCAGCAAAATGTTTAACCATTTGTTCTGACATTCCCCCAAACACTATGTCATCAACATATATTTGAGCTACCATTAACTTCCCTCCTTCATTTTTGACAAAGAGGGTTTTATCCAAGCCTCCTTTTCTGTATCCTTTGTCTGAGAGAAATTTTGTCAACCTGTCATACCATGCTCTAGGAGCTTGTTTCAGGCCATACAGAGCTTTCCTCAATTTGTAGACATGATCAGGGTGGTTTGGATCCAGAAAACCTTTAGGCTGTTCCATATAAACTTCTTCATTTAAGTACCCATTTAGGAAGGCACTTTTTACATCCATCTGAAACAGCTTGAACTTCATGAGACAAGCAATTCCCAATAGGAGCCTGATAGATTCCAGTCTGGCTACAGGGGCAAAGGTCTCATCAAAATCAACCCCTTCAACTTGAGTGTATCCTTGGGCAACAAGTCTTGCCTTATTCCTAGTGACAACTCCTTCAGCATCTGATTTGTTCTTGTATATCCATTTTGTACCAATGATGTTTGTTCCTTCAGGTCTAGGAACTAACTCCCAAACTTCATGTTACTTAAATTGGTTCAATTCATCTTGCATTGCACCAATCCAGTATTCATCAGTTAAGGCCTCCTTAACATTTCTTGGTTCAATTTTAGACACAAAACAAGAGTTTGAGATGATTTCTCTAGATCTTGTAATGACTCCACTATTTGGATCCCCTATAATGAGTTCTTTATGATGATCTTTCTGAATTCTGATGGAAGGGATTTTGCTAGCTTCCTTGGATTCAGAGTCTGCTGTAGTGGTGTCAGGAAGGTCATTCTGTTGAGTTGGAGTCTCAAAGAATGTCTCAACATTACAAGGGACATCTGTTTCTTCATGATAATCATCAATTATGACATTTATTGATTCCATCATGACTTTGGTCCTGGAATTGAATACCCTATAAGCTCTGCTGTTGGAGGAGTATCCTAGAAATATACCTTCATCACTTTTAGGGTCCAGCTTTCTCCTTTGTTCACGATCTGCCAGAATATAGCATTTGCTGCCAAATACATGGAAGTACTTCACAGTTGGCTTTCTTCCTTTCCAGAGTTCATAAATGGTGGATGAGGTTCCCTTTCTCAAAGTGACTCTGTTATGGACATAACAGGCTGTATTCATAGCTTCAGCCCAAAAATGAATAGGAAGTCTTTTGGCATGTATCATAGCTCTGGCAGATTCCTGTATGGTCCTATTTTTCCTTTCTACAACTCCATTTTGTTGGGGAGTTATAGGAGAAGAGAATTCATGACTAATTCCTTTTGAGGAACAGAACTCATTAAACTTACTGTTTTCAAATTCCTTGCCATGATCACTTCTGATTCTGACAATACACCCTTCCTTTTCTCTTTGAATTATTTTGCACAGTTCTTTAAAGACTTCAAACACATCAGATTTTTCCTTAATGAAGTTAATCCAGGTGAATCTGGAATAGTCATCCACAACAACATAGGCATATCTCTTTCCACCAAGACTTTCCACCTGCATTGGTCCCATCAGATCCATATGTAGAAGTTCCAGAACCTTAGAGGTGGTCAAATGTCTTGACTTTGGATGTGACATCCTTGTCTGTCTACCAACCTGACATTCACCACAAACTCTCCCTTCATCAATTTGCAGTCTTGGAATCCCTCTGACTGCTTCCATGGAGATAATCCTTTTCATTCCTCTTAGATGAAGATGGCCAAGTTTTTGGTGCCACAGTTTCACCTCTTTTTCTTCTTTGGCAATAGAACACACAGTGGAGTTATTAGTGTTCTTAGGCTCCCACAAGTAACAGATATCTTTAGATCTGACTCCTTTCATTACAACTTCTTGTTTTTCATTAATTACAAGACATTCAGATTTTGAGAAGTTGACCTTGAATCCTAGATCACATAATTGACTGATACTAATGAGATTAGCAGTCAGGCCTTTTACCAATAGTACTTCATTCAGATTTGGAACTCCAGGGCAGTCCAAATTACCAACTCCTTTGATTTCACCTCTAGCACCATCTCCAAAGGTCACATAACTAGTGGTGTGAGGTTTAACATTATTGAGAATGTTCTTGATTCCAGTCATGTGCTTAGAACACCCACTGTCAAAGTACCAGTCTTCCTTTGTAGAGACTCTCAGGGAAGTGTGGGCTATCAGGGCAGTAGCCTTTTTCTTCCATTGAGGAGTATGTGGAACCCTGTTAGACTTAGGTTTGACACCTGGGTTCTGATTAGGGTATCCATACAATCTGAAGCAGAAAGGATTTATGTGACCAAACCTCCCACAATGATGACATCTCCATCTTTGGTACTTTTTCTTCATATTTCTCAGTTCCCGATGTTGAGTGTTATGTTGTGACATCTGCTTTGACATTAGTTTATCAGACCTGATCTTCTTGTCTGCACCAGATTTCTTTCCTTCCACAAATCCTAGTCCAGACTTGTTTCCCACATTTTGTCCAACCTGAAGGATTTCCTCCAATTTGTCAGTTCCATTTGTCAGCATCTTGACAGATTTGGTCATCTGGTTCAATTTTGAGTTCAGCATTTGAACTTCCCCTTCTAGATGACTTATAGTTTCAAGGTCTGCCCTTTTTTCAGCCTCCAACTTTATGATGAGTTTTGTTTGTCTCTCATTTTGCACACAGACTTCAGCACTTCTGATACACAATTTCTTGTAAGTATCAGCCAGTTCTTCAAATGTCACTTCCTCATCACTAGTGTCACTTTCAGAGGTACAAACACCAGTTAGTGCAGTAACTAGTTTGGCAGATTCTTCTTCAGAATTACTTTCTGAATCACAGTCAGACCAGGTAACAGTCATACCTTTCTTTTGTTTCTTAAGAAAGGTAGTACATTCAGCTCGAATATGCCCATATCCTTCACAACCATGGCATTGAATTCCTCTGCCTTGATTTCCCTTCTCTTCAGACCTTGGTCTTCTGCTGAAGTCATAAGATCTGTTAATGTCAGAGGGGATGTTCTCAACATTTGACCTTGACTTTGGATCCATTCTCTTGATGAGTTTGTTGAATTGTCTTCCAAGCATGGCTATAGCTTCTGAAATATTTTCTTCTTCATCCTCCTTGTTTTCATCTTCAGTGTTGGATACAAGTGCTATGCTCTTGTTTTTCTTGTCAACATTGTCACTGATCCCCATATCAAAAGTCTGAAGAGACCCAATGAGTTCATCCACCTTTAAGATGCTGATGTCCTGGGCTTCCTCTATAGCAGTTACCTTCATTGCAAATCTTTTAGGCAGGGATCTGAGAATCTTTCTCACCAGTTTTTCTTCAGACATCTTTTCACCCAATGCTCCTGAGGTGTTGGCAATCTCCAAGATGTTCATGTGAAACTCATGAATGGTTTCATCTTCCTTCATCCTTAGGTTCTCAAACTTTGTAGTCAACATCTGAAGCCTTGACATTTTTACTTTGGATGTGCCTTCATGGGTAGTTTTGAGAGTGTCCCACACTTCCTTGGCCAGTTCACATTGATGTACTAGTCTGAAAATGTTTCTATCGATTCCATTGAACAAGGCATTTAAAGCTTTGGAATTTCCCAGGGCTAACTCATCTTCTTCTTTGCTCCATTCTTCCTCAGGCTTCAGACTGATTGTCCCATCTTTCTCAGTTATGGTGGGACGGTTCCATCCTTTGTCAGCAGCTCTCCAAGCCTTTTTGTCCAGAGATTTTAAGAAGGCAATCATACGAGGTTTCCAGTAGTCATAATTTGTTCCATCCAGAATGGGTGGTCTATTTCCAAAAACTCCTTCTTTGTCCATAGTGCCAGAAAGTGATATCCCTAGATCTCACCCAGTAATACAGGCAGGGTGCCTGCTCTGATGCCAATTGAAATTCTGGCAGCAGATACTCAATGTCACAGTGAATGTTATGACACCGTATCTGACTTTCTATAAGACAGTAAATAAAAACAGTAAAGAACACAGTCAATTATTTACCCAGTTCAGTGTGAAACAACACCTACTCTGGGGGCTACCAAGCCAGGGAGGAAATCCACTATAAGAGATATTAATTCAGGAATAAACCAACCAGTTTATCTCCTTCACTTAAGACCTACCCAATGCAACTTCAATCTAAGTTCAACTTAAACCTGAGTTCCTACTCACTCCCCCTCAATCACAGCAGTGATACTTAAAACAATTGACTAATGAATTAATGAAGACACTCTTCAGAACATACACTTGATTATGCTTCACAGCTTTTTAATCAAGTAACACAAACACTCTTGCTTCACAGCTTTGAGTGATACATAAACCTAACTTGACTTTGCTTCAAAGCTTTAGTCAAGAGACACAAAACACTCTTGCTTCAAAGCTTTGAGTGATACAAAAACCCTTACAATCAAAACATATTCCAAGTCACTTATCACAATGATACTTGCTTGGATTACAGCAGTTAAAACTATATAGCTCCTAATTGATCTTCAGTCCAAAGAGATACTTTCCAAATAGCAATCCTGTTGAATATATAGCAGATGTTTCTTCAGTTAGGGTTTCCACAAAAAGCTAGGGTTAATTAGGTTTAACCTTAAGACTTGGTCACAAGACTTTATCAACCAGTTTAGGGTTGAGCTAGGTTAACCCAAAGACCACGGGAGATTTTATTCTGGAAGGAATGAGCCAACTTCCTGAAAAATCTCAGAATTAACCAAACTGCACTACAGTTAGATCAGTACAGGATGTCTTAACATTTGTTATGACATCAGAATTCCTGTTTACTGATTTTGGTAGAAGGCAATAAATGTGATCTTTTGCTAAATGCTCAGATACACACTCATACACAGTAGCTACTGTGTGCCACACTTTTTCTGCATAAAGAACTTAATAATCCAGAATGTTATGACATCAGTCATGACATTTACACACCTGGTTTTACCAAAAAAATACATGCCAATAACTAAACACTTACACATCTATGAGTTGGTCAGGATTTGGGAACAAAACCATCCCATAGATGAGAAGGGCCACAATTTCTTCAAAATCTTGTAAGTCCAAGGAGTTCCAACAATCTTGAGCTTTCTCAAACAACAACTTGGCTAAGAAACCTTTGACACCACTCCTTGTTTCCCAATTAGTTATGACATCAGATGGTTGCAAGTGTAGAGCTTGAGCAATCTCTTCTGGCTTTGGATCTCTTTTCGTACCGTTGAAAGGTAGTTGATTGAGAATGAGAATCCTTAAGATTTGGTAGAATTCTTCTAAAGTCGGCACAAGTTGATAATCGGGAAAAGTGAAGCAATGGTGTAGAGGATCAAAGAATTGGAAGAGCACCTTCATTGAGTCTTCATCGATGTTGGAGGTAACCAAGTTTAGTAGGCGACCATGTCTTTCGGTAAATGGAGAATTTTCAGGGATCCTTGATGCTAGCTCTTCGAGTTGAGGAGGGATCCTTACGAGATTGACTTGAATGGTTTTCCTGCGAATAGAATCCATGTCCTACAAAACAGAACAAAGATAAATCCCGAAAATCCTTGAAATGGTTAGTGAGTATGAGTATGATGTTATGATGTTTATGATGTTATGTACAAGTATACAAACAAAACAAACAAGTCCTTAGGTTTAGGCTTGCATGGAGTCTCATAGGTAAGTACCGTCTTGAAGTTTAGTTGGCTCAAACATGTCCTAGTAATAGTAATTGGGTTCTAAGGAGCTCAATATCACTGATTTGTTTTCTCGGGCATTGTTTCAGCGCAAGCCTCTTAAATGGCGACCAAAATATCCCAAAAAATGAAACCTCAATGAGTGTAGTATCGAGTATCTACCAACTTCGGACAGCACCAGAGCCGGTCATCTCACTACATCCTAAAGGCCAAGTTGGTCAAGTAAAGGTTCTAAAAGTTCATTAGTGCTTCATGACATCACTCAGCGGCCCCATATTATCCTTGACTACTCAAAGGCTACCGGTACCCACAAATATGTCGCACTAACGTAGTTATTGCTTAGACCGTGTCGGTATACCCCGCACAGTTTCTGCAATGTATTTCTACTTACCTATAAGGTATCCCAAATCCGGGTAGAGGATTCAAACCCAAACAAAGAACCAAAATGTAAAGCATACAAGTCAAACAAAGAAAGCAAGTAAATGTGATTTAACCCTAAGGTAACCCCACTTTTAGAATTCTCCCCAGCAGAGTCTCCAGTTCTGTGATGCAATGGGAGAACTGACTTGGTTGTTTTGCGTTTTATCGCAAATGTTGCGGTTAGCAAGAGTAGCCATCGACTTTTCTTTTATCCAAAATGAAAGGTCAAAAAGCACAGGAAAGACCTTTGAGATTGTTTCTTGAGTTCGGGGGGTAGGTTATGAAAAGGGAAGGTATTAGCACCCTTTTCATCCATGGTTTTCTATGGGCTCTTAGTTACTTGCTAGATCACTTGCTTTTGTTTGAAAATGTGCTTTGTGTGGTTTTTGAAAATATTTTCAAAAGGGGTCATCGTTTAGGCAAACTTTGTAATGATTCTCATTCGTAAGAATGTATACAAAGTGTTGATCTTTTGAAAATGTTTTCAAGTTTTGAAAGTGTTTGGTGTTTGTTTTGAAAATAGCAAGGATGTTTTGTTTTGAAAGTGAGCAAGTAACTAGGAACAATCTACCTACTCAAAAGTCTATCTTGTTTATTTCCTCTTTCCTTTGACATTATTATCTTACCATTAATTTGGTAAGCTACCCTATCTTTGGATGTGAACGGGACAGGCATGGGTTATTGTATAACCATGATTAGCAATGTTGCAAGGTATCTTAGCATCTTTCTTTAGGGACTAAGATCATTTTTGAAAGGCAACTTTTGATAGCGTCATCAAGGGACTATGATCTTGTGTTTGTTTGTTTTTACTAAGATGCCTCACATGCATAACATGACCATTTTGTAAGACAACCAAGTGGATTTTACCTTAGGGGTGTTTGTGTGCAAGTGTGTTGATTTTTCATGCTTGATTTGTCTTTGATTAGGGTTTGCTAATTGATTGGTTTTAGTCTTTCCATACAAACCCTAATTACTAGCATTTATATAAAGCGATAAATTGCGAAAAGTAAAATTACTATGCTATTACATCATTAGAGGAGGGGTGTACAAATTTACAAATAGGGATTACAAGAAATTAAACATAATTATCTATTACAACCATATTGAATATTGTACAACAATTGAAAATAAAATGCAATAATATAAATGGAAAAGGAGATGGTTTTTGTTGTTTTTTATGAAAGGATTTTTTTGTCTTGACCTAAATAAAGGAAATGATTAATTAAAATTAAATAAAATCAACTTAAACTATTTAAGAAAATAAATTAATTTGAAAAAAAAAGATTTTTTTAGATTTTTTTTATGAAGGGTTTTAAATTAATGAAAATAAAATGAAGATTAATTAATTAAAATAACCTAAGTTCTAAATTAATTTTAACTAAGAAAATAAAATAATATATTAATTTAACCTAAGTCTAAAAATAATTATTTAAGAAAAAGAAAAAAATTTATTTGTTTTAAAGAAAATGTTTTTTAGTCTTTTGTTTTATGGAAAATAAAATACATGAGCATAAAAATAAATAAAAATAAATTTGGATTTTTTATGATTTTAAGAAAATAATAATAATAATAATAATAATAATAATAATAATAATAATAATAATAATAATAATAATAATAATAATAATAATAATAATAATAATAATAATAATAATATTAATATTAATAATAATAAGAAGAATAATAAAAAAATAAAGAAAAAGTCAGGTGGGGTGAATCAGTAAGGTAAGAGGTATTGTGAGAAAAAAATACTCAGGCCCACATGAAAAGCCCAAGTGCTGCCAAAAAACACAAAAAAGTCAGAAATTTGTGAAAATTTGCAAAAGGTCACGCTGGGGCTTGAACCCAGGACCTAAAGGTGAACAGGCGCGCGCTTTATCACTGGGGTGGCTATACATCCGTTAATATAAGCAAAACAACAAATACATAACATCAATCCAGTCCTGAAAATGACTTCATCTTCAACCTCCAGTCAAAGGATCTGTAACTTGCTCATTTCTCAATCATTTGCAAAAACGTAAACATGAAAATTGCTCCATTTTGTCACACGAATTCAACCATATAAATATCATAAGCTATAAATCAAAGATGAATGGGAATTTCTAAAAGTACCAAATTATGACCTAAATATTTCAGAAAGTTCAAACTCAAAATTCTCCTAGCTCAATCAATATAAATGAAATCTATGAACATGTATAGTTTTAGGGCAATGATATCTACATTTTATTTTTGAAAATGCAAGCCTAACAATGCCTAAATAATAAGATGAAAAGTCAGAAAACTCACCTTGCAATTGGAGGTCGTGTTTTGAGTTAGAGTTGTTTTCAAAGTGTTTTGATGATTGGGTTAGCTTCCTTGAACCTCCAGGAAGCTATTGCAAAGCTTACTTTATGCTGAGAGTTCTTGAATCAAGATGAAGAAGTCAATGTGCAATACCCTATTTTTGAAAATGGAGGATGGTGCAAATGCTATTACATTTTGAAAACATGGGTTGGGATAGCTTATATATGTGTATTAGAAGCTTTGTGGATGGTTTGGCCAAGAAACGCACGAGGGGATTTGGAGATTGGATTCAAAAATCAGAAATGACAAGTTTTTGTGCTTGTATGGCAATTTCTTGTTTTGGGGAATTTGAGGGCTTGTTCGATCGTGTGTTTGCTTGAAATACACTTGTATGGTTATATGAAAAAGATTAGAGGACTTGAGGAGGTCAGAAAAGCAAGATCTAGACTTATGGCTATGTTACTTGATTTTTAAGAAAAGTGACAATATGGTTCCAAGATGAAGTACAAGCATGGACTGAGTTTATGGGAGGCTCTAGACATGTTTCTTTTGCCTTTGACATTGCTTGTGATCAGAAGGAACAAGTGCAAAGCTTTGTGCATTGACTTTGTGATTAAAGCTTCTTTATAAGAATGGAATGGTTACTTTGTGCCATAAATGGAAAATTTGCTTGGATAAAGCTTGAATCAAGTGGATAGTAGCTCAAAAGCAAGTGTAATCTTCTTATTATGGATATATCTTGAGGTTTATAGGCCTGCAAAGAAAGATTGTGCAGTATAGGTTTGAAATTGAATTCTTGTTCATCACAAAATGACTTGTAATTCAAGTGTGAAAACCCTAACTTCATCTCTTCGATTCTCCCTACTCAAGAATGATCTCAAGGAGTTATTGGACATCTTGGAAAGCTTTCAATGTGCTTTATAACCCCTTTTTAAATCACTTTTGAAAATTCCCCTTGGAACTATATGAAAAAGTGCCATGAAGTTAGGTCAAAATCCTGACCAAAACTAGGGCAAAATTTCACTAAGTGTCAAATTTCAAGACCATGACTTTATGAATTAATAACTTGAGATCCAAGAATTTTTATGAGAATTTGTGTAAAGCAATGTTGCATCATGGTGAAAAATTGGCCCAAAGTTATGAAAAAATATGAAGTTTAAACACTTAGAAAAATTTCTAAGTTAGAAAATTTTGACTTTTCAAAATGAAATCTTGACTTTTTGATTTCTTGATGAATAAGTTTCATATTTTGATACGTTTTGATGAATTGTGATCTTTAACATTGAATTTTGACTAAAAAGTCAAAGTTTGATTTCAGTGCACAGTTGACTTTTGATCAGTTAACTGAAAATTCACTATCAATCCAATTGATCTTGAGCAATGTTTTAGGTCATGCCATTAGGTCAAAATGATGCAATTGAACTCTTGAAATCATGCTTCAAACCAATTGACCATTTTCTAGGTAAAAAATCAGAAATTTCCCTTTCTCAGTCAAAACCCTTATTTTGACCATTTTGCCCTTTTGATGATTTGATCAAATTTATCGAGGAATTGTGTTCCAAACTTGATCAAATGATACATATGAGTTTATAATGTTGATGTGGATCAAAAGTTATGAAGTTTAACTGTAAATTGGCCATAGTTGAATTTTTTCCCCAATACAACTGATTTTTAGGTCAACTGCCCAATTGATTGAGCAAAAATGTGATCCAAGGCTTGAAACTTGACATGAGTAATCTTGAGGGTCCATAATGATCCATTAAATTCATATGAAGCATTTGAAGTTCAAATATCCTTGTGCAATCTCAAACCCTAATTTTGGTCATCAGTGCTTGAGGAGGTGTCTTGAGTTGATCAACCCTAATGCAGTCTTGAACCAAGAGAGATCTTTGTGAGAAAATATTTGATAAGTGAGAGGGAAAATTTTTTGGTACAACACCAGCTACCTACCCTATTCAGGTCGATGATGATGGCAGGTTGCTACCCGGGTCCATGGGTCATCTGATACTCCCTTAGTCGAGTTGCATCCTGGATACCTTCTTCCTGAGTCAACCATTGGTTTAACCTTTCTCCTTGCCGATTACACTACTCGGTCGGGCCTATTATTTTCGGGATTCCTTCCCACACATGCCTAGAAACTTGGTCTGCATAGAGAAGAAGTAGAGAGGTATCATTGGGACCTCATGGAAAGCTACCAGGAATGGCAGCAACATCAGTTGGTTCCTCCTGTTAGGATTCAGGGACTTCAAGGGCTTCAGGGGAAACATGCCTCCTAGAAGTCAACATCGGAGACACATGAGCTCGGAAAATTGACTCTTTCGCATCAAATGAAGTCGCACAAACTGGTGACCGCGAGGGTATGACCCTCTTCCTGTAAATCGATGCATGTTGAGTCACTCGATTTTGCCTCAATATGTCATGCTTCTTAGCCATTGTACCTATAATAAAACTAGAAAAACATATCATGGACAAACAAGTCAAATTCATATGACAGACGTGCAAAATCAAGTTTATGAGTGCAGAGAAATTACAAAAATGCATCTCTGTAATTTGAGAAAAATAAAAAACAAGAAAATTTCAGCGATGCATTTCTGTAAAACTAGAAACGTGAAAATGGCTAGAAATGCATAAACCCATCGCCCTATGCCCTAATCTTCAAAAAAATATGAATGCATGTTTCAATAAACTACCTATTATGAATGTAACTACACCCTAGTATACCTTAAACAACCTATTAACTAATGCATGCATCAAATCTCAAAAAAAGGAAGTGAGGAGAAACTTATCAAATGTGAGTAGTTTAGAAAGCTTGAATGGAGTGAAGTGTGTGTCCTACTATTGAATGTAATGAGGTAGAAGTAGTATTCTAACTTGAAAATGACATAATTGTTGGGAAACAAGTGTGAGTTATATTGAGAAACAAGTGTGAGTTCTAAGTCTCACGTTGCTTAGAAAAGTGAAGGTTGAGTACTTTATAAGTGAGAGAACTCATACACCTATCATCTTAAGGTTTTGGATGAATATGTGGTGTCTCTCTCATTTGTTTGGGTGAGTCTTTGATCTTTAGGTGAGTGTTTAGTACAATGTATATGTTTCTCCCTCAATGATGACTCAATGGTGGTATTAGAGCCCAGTTTGAGTAAGAGACTGACTCCTTGTGTCGAAAGTCTTCCTAACATGATGGTTAGGCGGCGTGTCCCGTTGATGTGTCCATAACGAGATAAGGGTGTCCCTCAATAACGGTATAAGTATGTGGATGAAAGAGCTTCCGCTTTAGGGGGAACATAGTGGATGGACTCACACTTGAGGGAGAGATTATTGAGAAACAAATGTGAGTTCTAAGTCCCACATTGTTTAAAAAAGTGAAGGTTGAACGCTTTATAAGTGAGAGAACTCATACACCTATCACCTTAAGGTTTTGGGTGAATATGTGGTGTCTCTCTCATTTATTGGGTGAGTCTTTGATCTTTAGGTGAGTGTTTGGTCTAATATGTATGTTTCTCCCTCAATGATGACCCAACACTAGTTGCAATTCACTCACGCGCTCTTTTGGTGTTTTGAAAGTTTAACAAATAAAGAAGATGGAAGGAAGAAGTCTGCCTCGAGTTATATGAATTAAAATTCATCTAGATATGCATCTATCTAAAAATAATTTAACTTTGAAATCATAGTTATTACAGAAGTGCACTTACGGAGTCACCCTAACATTAATACGGAGATACATCTTTAAATTAAATTTTGTACAAAATAAAAATGACTCAATTAAAAATGTTAAAATATATATATTTAAGTGTGTCGAAAGATACATTTCTAAATTTGAGAATATTTTTAATTTTTCACTAAAATGTGCTAACAACCCCATAGGATCTACAAAGTAGCTCCTTCATATTACTATGGTCTATTATCTTCAATTATTGCAAAACAAATGCATGTTAAAACCTGCACGGCTCTATTCTATTTTATTTTCTTTTGGACATTCGTGAACATCCATGGAATCAAATCCCCTTTGTTATATACCTCTAAAAAGGAATTAACTTAACAACTTTAGGCACAGTTCATGACTTAATTGAGCTGTTCTTTTCAAACAAGAATCATTTTCATAAAAGGAGTTGGAATTCATTTGAAACTTGTTGGTCTTGCAATTCCAACTCCTCCTCTCATATTCTTCTGTTGACTATGATCACAAGAATAAAATTGCTTTCACTTCTTCTAAAAATGATAGATAGTGACCTTCATTTTTTCACTTTAACCACAACTTCTCATAAGGTATTAACTATAGCTACCATCCATCATATAAAAAGTTGTTGCTTCATTAAATTTTTAAGGTTACAATTTGCAAGTTGTGAAATATGATATAATATGCATTATAGTGGACACTGTTGGAGATATTTAAATAATTGTTATTGAATCTAGCATTCACAAAAGGTAAAAGCCCAGGTAGATTCAAAGCTAAAACAGGTTGCAAGGACAAAGCTTAAATTGCTCTCTGTCATCATGCTAACAGACAATATGGGCTAGTGCATGATGACATGCATGACTTCATCCTCATAAACCTCACCTTCAATCTCTATTATATGTACTCTTACGTATTTGATTCTTCTCAGCAATAAATATTCACGTAAAATAAGTTGAACAATAAATATAAATACAAAAAATCAATTATTATAGTTTTTATAAATTTAGAATATTGAAACATGTTAAAATCAATTATATATAAAGTTGTTTCAAATTTTTGAAAGCCGTAAATAAATTAATCGCAATTTAATTATGAAAAAATAAATGAATATCCTATTTAATTGTGATAGATATTTTATAAAATCTTATTTAATCATAGTTTAACCGTAAATTTTTTTAATCATATATAATTTACACACCCTAAAGAACCGTTGTGATTATACACATATGCAAACAAAAGAACCTACACTAAATTATTAGCCACATAACATTAACATATGGAATGAAAGAATACAAAATATCAACTTTTGGTTACCCCACAAACATAATCTCCAATAGAAACAAAAACAAAAAAGGTTTAGCACTAGGCAACAATGCCACTACTTTCTCCTTGCTTAAACAGTATAAACAAAAGGCACTTTGGTGCTGATGATTCATTGATAAGCAAAGCATCTTAGAAGTAGATTACAGCCACTAGAGCATCTTGGTGCTTTCTAATTCTTAATCAAACATGACTATGTTTGTTGCAACAAAAGGTACCAAAAACAAATACTTAAGACAATTTTTAAATTGCAGGTAAGTTGAGATTTGATATCATGTACTCTTTAGATGGAAAAAGAGTGAATTGTTAATCGTATAGGTGTATTATAGACCATGAGTATTATTTTATAAAATCAGTCATCAAACATCCACCTATATTTTGTCATATATTAATTAACTAAATAAATTAAATCAAAATAAAAATTTAATTGCTATATTACACAATTTTATTACTAAATTAATTAAGCTCCCTATTGTTAAATAGTTAATATAAATAATTTAAATATACAAGCTCACATGATATTTTGAATATTTTATTAAACAAAATATTCCAAAAATCTATCACTTGTACAATATATATAATATTTATAATAATTCTTTAGCACACATCCAAGTGTTATTAATCTTTGATTTTTCTTTTATAATTTAGTCTACCTTATACATCAACAATAGAACCACTACAATTATCGTAACTATTGTATTACATGATAGAACCCCGACGAGTATCACATTAATGTATTTGGTGACATATATCGATATGAATGACTAAAATAAAATTTTCTTGCACTTGGATAATTATATTATATCTATTTCAAATTGGTCAAATTAAATTCTTCAGTGAGATCGAAATTGAATTCCCTAAAGTGCCATTTAAAATAAAATATTTGCATAAACAAAAAAAAACTATTACAATAAAGAATCTTAAACTTTATTTCTACAAAAATTTAACTAATACAAACTGTGTTTCAAAAAAGAGGAAAGACTCCCACTAATTTAAGACGATCTTAAAACCATGACTCATGTGAGCAACATATCTATGAAAAGTCTTGGGCGTTAAGTCTTTGGTAAGTGGATAAGCTAGCATTAATCATGTCCTTATATGTTCTATAAAAGTTTGTTTCTCTTGGACTCTTTCCTATAAACCATATATTTGATATTAATCATTTTGACTTTGTAAAACTCATGTTTTTGTTGCACAATTGTCAAATCTTCAAAGGCCTCTGGATGCTTTCAATGACGTGTAGGCATGTGACAAAGTCTACATCCATGTTTCATGATTGATGGCACAAAATGAGCCACAAATTCTATTGTCATTGTGGAAGAAGTCACTAAAGTATGTTTCATAGACTTTTATAGGAGACATTTTCTCTAGCCAAAAGGAAGATATAACCATATGTGGATCGTTTATTGTCTAGGCATCTTGTAAAAGCAAAGTTATAATATTAAATGATCTCTAAGCTATTTGACTTCGTATAAGTGAGCACAAAGTCTCTAGTTCTCTTTAGATAGCTTAAAATAATCTTAACTATTGTCATGTGTTGAATACCATAGTTACTCAGATAACTGCCAAGAACTCATTCAGTAAAAGCTAAGTCAGAACGAGTGCATGAGACTCCCTACAACTGAAGCATAAAAAACCTTATGCGTTTCTTTCTTTTCAAGATTTGTAATAGGGAATTGTTTGAGACTAAATTTAACTCCTCCAACAACATGTGTGTCTCCTATTTTCTTGGAAAATCTATCCAAAAATTGTATCAATATAGATCTTATGTGATAATCCTAAGATACTTCATGATAGATTTCTAAGTATTTGGATTCATAAGATAAATAAGTCATCCCCATGATCTTTCATATCAAAATTCTTTGTGAGAAATCTCTTAGTTTCGTGCAATAAGATTATATCGTTATTTTTCAAAAGAATATCATCTACATATAATACCAAGAAAATATATGTATTACCACTGAACTTATAGTATACACTATCATCAACTAGATTAGCCTCAAAACCACAAAAGGATATGACTTGATGAAATTTTAAATATCATTAACGAGAAGCCTGCTTAAGGCCTTATATGGATATCTTAAGTTTGTAAACCATATATTTTGTGTATCTCAACTTAAAGTTTTTGGGTTACATCATATATATTGTTACTTAAATGTTTCCATTAGAAACACGATCTTTACATCCATATGATGCAACTCCAAATCAAAATGAGACATTAATACCATTATGATCATGAAGAGTCTTTCGATAAAACTGGAGAGAAATTATCTTTATAATCGATGTTTTTCTTTTTAGTAAATCTTTGGTGATAATACGAGCTTTAAATCTTTCAACATTATCCTTCGAATTTCTTTTGGTTTTAAATATCTATTTATAACCAATGAGTTTCTTTTGTTCAAACAACTTACCGATATCCTAAATGTCATTGTCATACATTGATTTCATCTCATCCTTCATGGAATCAATCCACTTTAGAGAGTTAGGACTCTGCATAGCATGATGAAACTTGATAGGTTCTTTATCGGTCAAGCCAATTTCATTATCATGTTTCTGAAGAAATACAACATAATCATTTGAAATTTCATTTTTCCTCTCTCTCTCTCTAATGGATCTTTTTAATAATAAATACTCGTAAGGTTGTTGAGTTTTAACTATAGGTGGTGCTTAAGGAAGAAACTCGGTGTTGTCTTGTTCTTGAGGAATGTTAGGAATAACATATCGATATGTTTCTAGATTCATTTCTGGTGGAATGACAAGTACAAAGACTTGCTCATGCTTAGTAATAATTTCTTTATCAAATACAACACTCATTAGAGTCTCTTCTCCCTTAAACTCAACATCCTCAAGGAATCTTATTATTCTAGTTACATGATTGTAAAAAATGTACCAGCGAGAGCATTAAGCGTACTCAATAAAATAGAAACTAACAATATTTGCCTCTAACTTATCCTTACGTGGCCTATAAGGTTTCGCTTAAGCTGGATATCTCCAAATGTGCAAGTTCCTAATGTTAGGCTTATTCTCATTTCATAACTCATAAGGGGTTTAGCTACTACTTTACCAAGTACTCTATATTAAGAATATAAATTGTGTTTTGTAATGCCTCTCCCTAAAGTGACTATAGTATAAAATAATGAATAATCATACTCCTCACTATATCTTTAAGTGTTTGATTTCTTCATTCTGCAACTCCATTCATGTTAGAAATATCCAGTATTGTATATTATGGGATAGTTTCACAGTCATTGAAGCAAAGCACAAAGAGTCTAAGACATTGTTCCTCCGATCCATCATATCGTTCATAGTATTTATCACCATGATCTGATTTGACAGCCTTGATTATTTTTCAAGTTAAAATTCAAATTCAGATTTGAAATGCTTAAACATGTCTGGATACTGGGATTTATTATGAATTAAGTACAAATAGTTATATTTAAAGAAGTTGTCTATGAATGTAATAAAATATTTTTGTCTATTCCATGAACACATATAAAAAGGACCATATATATCTATATGAATTAGTTCTAAGACTTATTTAGTTCTGTCAGCATCAACATTCATTTTGTTTGTTTGTTTATCCTTAATACACTATATACAAATTTGAAAATACGAAAAATTCCAAGTATCTGAGAGTACCTACTGACACAAGTGGTATGCCATAAAGTGGTAGAATTTTTATTTCATTTTTGTTTTGTATATGTGACTCTATTTACATTATTTTATTATAGTGACGGTCAATATCAAGCATATAAAGATAATTGTTTAGATACCCTTAATCAATAGTAATTAAATCATGCAATAGACTAAATTTATCATTTTTAAATGAACAAACATAACCACATATATCCAATATATAAATAGAAATTAAATTTCGTCTAATAGACCATGCAACAAAAATCTCAACGAAATTCAAATAAAAATAAGTCGTTACTAATAATCTAAAAGTTCATATAGCCTCTACTCCAACTTTATTTTCATCTCCCTCGTAAATGAATCTTTCACAATTATCTTTAGATACATAAAATAAACTAATTTCAGAATAAAGAAAAGTGAGAAAATTACTCTTTTTTACATACGACATTCTTGAAATGATCCTTTTTCACATGTCTAGCTTTATTGCAGAAGAAACATGTGAACTCCTTTGATTTCTCATTTGTCTTCTTATTGTGAAAAGATTCCTTTGCATCTCTTTTTCTTTTATTGTGAGAGTTAGTATCCAAGTGAGCATTTTCCGTCTCATTAATGTAGGAGGACTTTTTAAGCCATCCAGTTTGTTTCAGGCCCAAAAACAACATTTTAATATTTTCTATTTTATTTCTATTTTGGATTAAAAATTTATTGGAGTTTCCTTTTTCTATTTTATTTCTGTTTTGGATTAAAAACTCATTAGGATTTCTTTGATTTTGTATTTAAACACCTTTGGTGTGAGTCAAATATCATCTTTTGATATAATAAAATTCAGTATTTTCTTTATCTTGTAGATTCCAGAGTTTATCTGACAGGTTTGTATTTGCAATCATGTGTTCTCATTCTAGGTTTAGTGCTTGTTAATCCCTAGTGTTTCTAACTACGTTAAGTGGCATTAGAGCATTGTTTTATTCTATTTATTTTTGTAACTTGATCATACATGGGAGATTAATTGGTGACTAGAGCAGATCTTGAGGGAATTACTGCAGCTTTAACTGCTTTGACTGAACAGATGTTGAATTTAGCAAATCAGGTGAACAACGCCAACAACAATGAAAATTAGCGAAGAGATAAGTGAGGAGAACATGTTAGAGTTCCACGGGGTGGAAACAATCGTTGTGTTGTTATTGCTGAAAATTTGGGTTCTGGAGAAAAAGAACCTTACGAGGAAGAGGTAGTTGATAATGGGAATCAACATAACCATAATTATCGAGTAAAGGTTGATATTCCATTATTTTATGAAACGATGGGAGTGGGGGAGTTTCTGGATTAGCATATAGACACTGACAGGTTCTTCGACGTTATTGGCGTCCATGATAACAAGCAAGTTAAGATGGTTGTGATACGGTGGGAGAACTGACTTAAGGTTTTGCGTTTGTGTTCGCAAATGTTGTGGTTTAGCAAGAGTCGCCACCTTTCTCCAATTTTTGTCAAAATAATATTTTTATCTGTTTTCTCCCTTTTTGACAGTTTCCTTTTAATTTTGGTATTTGGAAAATTCCAAAGTACATGTGCAAGCTTGAACCTTGAGAATCCTTGTGAGAAAGGCCTTGAAGAATGAGAGGGCAAATTTTGGGGTACAACAATGGTGACTATCAGGCTGAAGAGTATTGCTGTTTTCGGGTAGGTTAAACTTGTTGTTCAAAGGTAGAGGTAGAGGAATAGGCTAGTTAAAACTTGGGGACGAATGAAACAATTGATGTTGAAGCAGCTTTTACCAGAGGATTATGAATAAATTCTATATAAGATATATATTGAGTGTGCTCAGAGCAAGAGAACTATGATTGAATACACAGTTGAGTTTATGTATTTTTTTTAGTGCAATGAATTGGAAGAATCAGAGAGACAGAAAGGGGCTCGATGCATCAGTGGTCTAAAGGGATCCTTGCAGAATAATATGGGTTTACAAACTGTATGATTCGTAGCTAAAGCATCTAGACTAGCTTTTAAGGCAAAATTAATGGAGTAATCCCCTCGAAATTTCTCATCTTTTAGTTATTTGCTCCAGAATAAATTTGAATCAGTAGACAAAAATAAAAAGAGTGCAACAATCAGGGATTTCAACCCTGAGAATAAGGGGACTGGCAATCCTAGTGGTGTGCAGTAGGATAAAGCACCAATCCAGATGCAGAATAACTCATATGATAAACTCACTGTAGACATGTGTTATCGTTGTAATGGAAGACATCAAAGATCAGATGTTTATCCAACAAGGTGAGTCGTTGTTGTTATGGAAGAAATGGAAGAAAAAGAGGAAAGAGAAGGACATGCAATTGAGAATAATGAATATGAAGGGGTTGAGTTTTCCAAAGAAGAATATGATGAGAGGGTAAATTTTGTGTTACGGAGAATTTTACTAGCATCTAAAGATGAAGAGAAACGCAAGAATTTGTTAAAAAAAACATTATTTTATCAAGAACAAGGTGTGTAATCTGATTGTGGATAGTGGCAACACATAATCTGGTATCGCACAATTGGTAGATTATTTGAAGTTATCCACACAACCTCATGAGAAGCCAAACACCCTCGGTTGGGTAAGCAAGAGCAATTCGAGTAACACTAGTCTGCAGAGTTCCTTTCTCCATTGAAAAATATTATAGAGAGTAGATACTTTGTGATGTTCTTGATATGGATGTTTGTTATATTTTACTTGATAAACCTTGACAGTTTGATGATAATATCACTTATCGAGCACATGATAACATGATGATGTTTACATAGGACCCATATAAAATTGACATGGCTCTTATTTTATACTTTTTATTTCAATTGTTATGGCTCATATTTTGTACTTTCAATTGAAAAAAATAAATTCCACCAATGATAATCATTCTATGAGAAAAAGAGTAAAAATTTAAATTGTGCCTCATCTCTTTCATAAACTCAAACATAAGAAAAACATTATTTTCAAACATAAATTATTATCAATCATAATAAATTAAACATAAAGACTTGATCTCATACTACTAAAAAAAATTAACTTAATAATTATACATATAAGCATATAAGCATGTTCAATATAATATTATGTCAAATAATCTTTCTAATACAGAAGTCACATATATGAGTTTAAGATCAATAACATATTGATTTATCACTTGTCGAAAGAAAGAAATCAAAAAATACCTAAATTCTTAGAGAAAAGTCTCAAATAGTAATTCTAATTCTAGAGAGACAAAGAGTAATGAATTCTTGTTGTCTCGTAACTCTTCCTCAATCGACATTTCTAATTAAACAAATAAATAATTTATTATTCAAAGAAAAATTCAACTAACCTTATTATACATTATGATTATTAAATCAGTTAACATTTTGTATGATTAAAAATCTAATATATATATATATATATATATATATATATATATATATATATATATATATATATATATATATATATATATATATATATATATATATATATATATATATATATATATATATATATATATATATATATATATATATATATATATATATATACTCCGGTCACAGTTATAAGTCAAAATAACTACTTTCATATAGATTAAGAAAATTAGTTATGTGTAATTAATTTTATTGAATTAATGTATAATCAAAGTGAAATTTACTATAATATGCATTTCTTAAGTGTGATTTATGTTTTTTCCAATGAAAATATGACAGGGATATAATTTCTTCTCACATATATATAATTTCTTCTTATTTTTATTCCTTAAAAGATATTTAGGTATATTTATCATATTTTTATTGGAGAAAAATGTGAATCACATCTATAAAGTTATATCTAAATATTTTTCTTAAATTAAAGGCATAAAAATAATACAAATGTTAATTAATTTAAAAGTTGATGACTTTTGTTTATAACAATTATCAAGATTTAAAGTCATTTTTTTCTTATAATAGTAACTGGAGGTAGTATATATATATATATCTAACGAACTAAAACGAATTATATTATAACGAACTAAAATGAATTTTATGATTTAACTCAATTCAGCTGGCCCTCCCGCAAAATTTAAAAAGTGTTTCCCAATTAAGAAAAAGGAGTGAAGCATGAGTAGTATGATAATTAAGGGCAAAGGGTCCCAAGTCCTAACTCCACTTCCTATGATGATGGACCCAATTATTTTTCCTTTAGGTTGGGAAAAGATTGCAAGGTGACGACATTCAACCACTACAAATTAACTATGGCCATATCATAAAGTGTAAAATTTTAAGTGAGTGGCCATTTCATTTTCCAGATATTTAATTCAACATCAGACCTGGCATGCATGTCATGATACATTCATTAACATTATTGCTGGGTCCCATTTTAGAATCTTACAGCCTAACTTAACAAGAATCTTCCAATGATTCCCTTTCCACACACAACACAAGTATGTGAATTAGTTTTAGTAAATAAATTGTAAGGTTCGGTCCTAGACTTGATTTAGGTATATTTTGTGTTCAAAGACTATATTAAAGTATTTAATTAATTGACTATCATTTTTTGTGTGTGAATAATTGACTATCATTTGTATCCAAAACTAGTGGCGAGTCAAATAATGCCACTTGGCAACTCAAATTTGATCCAAAAATAGAAAGAAAATCTCTATACAAAATCACAACACATCAAAAATAAATAAATGTAATTTTAATCTTCACGGACTCTTAAAAAAATACAACTTAAACACTCCAACATCGACAATGTCAAAAATATAAGACACTGATAACATTACATATTATATAATAGTCTTCGGCACAAACAATAAAATACGATGCAAACACTTCAACATCAACAATGTCAAAAATATAAGATACTTACACCATTAATTCTCATTGATAATCTGTTTCAATATATGGTGTTAATCATTTTAGATCTGTGCGAGATTTGTCCAATAAAAAGGTATAAGGTATATTGAAATAAAGAAAAAAACAATTCTTTTTTAAACACTTGTCTGAATTGTCTAACAGGTGTTGTATGAGATACGAATGTCGAACACCAATTTAAAGAGTTTCTAAAAAAATAAAAATAAAATCATTTATTTGAAAACACTTGTGTGAGCTAACACTTGTCATATGTGCTTCATAGATCTTCACTTCCTTCTTAGGCACATTTTATACTTCCCTCATGGCCAATCTCTGCTTGCTTCATGCTCCAAGCATTAAGTTTTGAAATAACCACACTTTGGCTTCCATTGTTGAATACATAAAGATGTGCGTCTTTCTTTATAGCCAATAATGGATAAACTCTACTTGTTATGGTAGCTCTTCCTCCATCACCAAAACTCTCAATAATGGACTTGTCAATCTGCATATTAACACCTCATATATATCAAATTAGCATACACATTATGATACAACAAAAATGAACAATACTTATTATCATGATCTAATAATCTTACCAAGCTTCTTAGTGAAATCGCTTTGAGATTGGGATCTATGTCAAAGATTGTACCATATGTGGTTTTATCAAGATCTTGCCGCAATGAAGACCTGTAAAGCATATACAACTTAATATTATGAGCTGTCGGACCGGGATTTCGTGCAGTAGAGAAAACATGCATTCATGTATTAAAGGGATCTCGACCATTGAACAAAGATCCAACAGTTCGTGTTTTGACTAATAAATCAGTTTAAAATACGATCTGTCTGATCAATATCAAATGATCGAGATTCCTAATTACCGGCTTTTAGAGAATCAAAATCCCTCCTATAGCATTATAAATTTAGAGAATGTTAGAAATAACCTGCTCTGGTCACTGCACATCAGACACAGATATCTATTAGGAGTTTTATATATTTGGAAAGACACTGCAGTTTGCTCTGTGAGATCCTTTGAAGCTAAAGCTAACAAACCAAATGGCCCTATTTGTCCATTTCTTGATGCATATTGTTTGCTACATAATAGTTGGGGATCAAAATGACTTGGATCTTCTAACCACTCACCACTTTCTAGATCCGGTAGCTCAAACAACACTTCTACATCAACCTTAAAGTTCAAAGCATATTATCATTGATGTTGTATTTTCTCATAAAACAAAATTTATTAATAAAAATTTCAAAATATGTTGCAGCAATTTACTAACCTGTGATGCAGTGATGCCTGAGACTTCAAGAGTTGATCCACCCTCGAGTTTCTTTCCAGTAATACTGACTTTTGTGTCTCTTAAACTTTCTACCTCTTCAATTGGCCACTGCACTAATCTCTTCCCACTTTTATCAAGCCAAACTTTCCTTGGAATTGTCTACATTACAAAACAAGATTACACATTCAACAGATTGATGAACTTGATTAACATTTGCAATCCTAAGTTATTCTCGAATACTGATAATATGTGCGATTTCATTGACTCAACCTTAAAATTACCTGTAAACCTGCCCATCCTTTCTCAATATCGTCTTGTGTAGTGTCAGACTCATTCACCCATCCCCATAATATTCTCCTATTCTTAGCATAGTCAAAAAATGACTTTGAAGCGTAAAATTTACCATAGTCAAACCGTAAATCTTTACTAGTTCCTGTAAATTTTTCATCGGGAACAAAGTTTTCCTTATCAGATACATATTTACCAAGAAAATAATAGTCATGTTGATTGCTTTGATAGCCTATCTTCAAAACATGCGTAACACTTGAATTTTCCACGGATGTATCAACCCCGTTTGTACTATTAATATACACGGGAAAAAAATCCGGACATTCAATAACTCGAGTATTATCTGTTGCAAAAAAAGGTTTTGGATTCTTTGTCCAATTGACAAAATCCTCACTCTGGTAAAGAATAGTTTTTCCTTCGTCGCCCTTTTGAGCACCGATGATTACTCTCCATTTTCCATCTTTTCCATGCCAAGCAGTTGTAGGGTCTCTGAATTCATCTTTTTCAACCTCATTAGGTGGAGTGATCAAAGGATTTTGAGGGTGTTTTTGCCATTCTCTTAAGAAAGGGTCTGATAGATTCTTTGGCATAGCTAAGTTTTGAACTTGATGTTTATTGTGATCAATTCCGGTGTAAAGAATAACAGGTTTTCCACCTGGGAGTATAGTGGCTGAACCTGACCAACAACTGTTGATGTCATAAGGCTCACTTGGTTCAAGAGCATTATTGAGATGAATCCAATTGACGAGATCGTAGGATACTGAATGAGCCCAAATAATTTTATCACCAAATGTTGCTGCATATGGATTATGTTGGTAGAATAAGTGATAAACACCTTTGTAGTACATAGGAGCTGCAAAGAGGTAAATTATAAATCAACACTAGCCATTTGGATAATATAATATACACAAGAAAGAATGCTTAATGGCTTGAATAAACATGGTTATCAAGATCTTGAGATTTTACGATCTCACTCACCCCAACGATCCAGATATTAAGTAGAATAAGATTTTACGATCTTGCTACCCCCTCTTATCATAAAAATATAATTGGGTAGGATCTCCCATCTTAGTTATGATCTTATGTTTCACGATTTTGCTATCCTCTCCTAGTCTTATGAAGATCTCGATCTTGACAACCTTGTGAAGAAACTATTTGATTTCTGTTTGGAGTGACTTATTTAAGATTATTTAAGCTTATGTATATTATATCTATAAGCTCTTTTCAACTTATTTTCATAAGCTTTTTCATATAAGCTATGAAAGTAGCTTATAACTAATATAGAAACAGATTCACTTTATTTTCCATAAGTAGGACTGTTCAATAAAACCAAAAACCAAGCCGCACTGAAAAAACCGAACTGAGAATTCGCAAACTGAATTGAACAAGTTCAGGCCTGTTCATGAACTACCTACATCAGATCAGTTATTTTCGGTGAGGCTTGTTCAGTTTAACAGTTTGGTTTCGGTTTTTTAAACATTCATAATATTCTATTTGGTTCCATTTTCGTTTTTTTTTTTCAAGAGTCTTAATTATCTGTTAATAATATCCATTTGGTGCAACCCAGTTCACAAAGTATCAGTTCAAAAAGTACTATTCGGTTTTTTGTAAAGGTAGTTCCGGTCCAGAACCACATAACCGGAGCACCGTACCATTATACTAGATAGTTTGGGACAAACAGTTAACTGTTCAATTCGGCTTTCTTGGTTAAGCAAATTACGAAAAGTCATATATATAAGCACTTAATTAAGTTGTTTATCTAAATTCTTAAAAATTTAAATGCAAAGGAAAAGTAAGTAGATTTTAACATAGTAACAGATAGTCAAATAAATAAACTGGCTTACCATTTGGATCTGCATAATGAAGAAGGCATCTACTATCAATTTTCTTCAACAAAAACATGTAAATTGACAGAAAATAATCAGCCATATCAATGGTTTATAACAAAAGCAACCCAGAAAGTTATCGCTAATTGAAAGTAATTTGACATAGGTTGGTCGAGATAATACCGTTCATCCAATTCTGCGGAGGTTGAAAGTGATAAGAAGTTCTGTAAGGTTGTTCATCAGTTACCTTGTACCTGACATGATCAATATTGCTACTATCTGTTGATGCTTCAATTCCACTTCTACTGTTTAATAGAAAAGAAACCATCACAAAAACAAGCAAAGAAATCATCATAAGTAATAGTGGTACTGCAAATTTTTTCATCAAGGTCAACAAAAGCAAGATGGCTTTTGGTTTTACTTTGATACCAGATAGGAACAATGATTCCTGGAAAGTGAAGACAAATACAGAACCAATTAGATTTTAGTTATGTAACACCAATAGGATAATTCCAAATAGAAATTATATTAAAAAGTTTATAAGTCAGAAATTATATATATATGTAGAATTTATCAATATCCAAAAGACTGATTAAACCTTCAAAGGCAATCAAATAGTAATATACAAGTATAAAAATGGTATTGCTTTCTGCAACAGATAGTTCTTATTATAGTAAGTGTAGCTAGGCTGTCACTATTATATTGTCCAATAATTTATTTGTTTACAAGGAAAGATCTTGATCTTCCTGGTTAAACAAATATTTCACAGTTGATTTCATCAGTCTCTCATGTGAAATATGACTTTAATAATGGAGATCATATGTTTGCTTTACATAAACTTTTAGTCTTCTAATTAATCATCTTCAAGTCTTGTAAGAAATTCAACTGATTCCTCCAACTTGCAGATAAAAGTAAGTTCAACAACCACACATGAGCAAAAAATAAGATAATGAAATTGATTAATCTAATAATTGACAAATTGACATAAATAAGATTATTTCTTTAATAAAAAGAGAAAAAGAAAAAAAAAACAAATTATTTCCTCCACACAATACATAGAAATTATCTAAATAAATGTATGGATTTCCAGATTCTATTTAGCTATATTATGCTTTCCATATGGCTAAACTCTGCTTTCTTCATGCTCCACGAGCATTAAGTTGTGAGATAACCACACTTTGCATAAAGATTGGCATCTTCCCTTATAGCATACAAGGGATAAACTCTACTTGTCATACAACCTCTGCCTCATCTCCAAAACTCTCAATAATGGACGACCTATCAATCTGCATATTAACAGATATATATCAAATTAGCTTGTACATTATGATAGAACAAAAACACTTTTTGTGACTAATAAACATACCAAGCTTCTTCATTTTGAGATTAGACCTGTAAGTGTACACAACATAAGTTCATGAGCTCTGATTTTCTGCAGTAAAAAAACATGCATTTCAAGGATCTTGATTATTTTATGAGATTTAAGTCGTTCAATCTTTATCTAATGGTCGAGATCGACTATTATAGATGTAAAAGCTAGTTACAGTTTCTATCGCAGGCTATATAATCAACATTCTCATTATCAAAACTATTTCTACACTTTTCTTCTCTTGTCCATAGTGAGTAAGAAATAAGCAGGTCTGACCACTGATCATTACGCATTTATTGCTATCGACGACTCACGACTCTATATACGCAGAGAGATATTACAGTCCTCTCTGTTGGATCTTCTGATGCTAAATCTAACAAACCAAATGGCCCTATCATGCCTTTAATACAGCATCTCAAAGACGACTTCCACATCAACCTTGAAAAGTTAAAATTAAAAAGTAATTAGAAAAGAATTATGAACAAAATCTGAAAAAACACGCAACAGTTCATGCATTAGTTTAATTATGTACCTGTGAATGTGATCTACTTAGGAGTGTCTATTCCGTGACTGATTTGATCGTCGCGTAGTTTTTCTAACTCTTAAAATTGGCCACTGAATTAAATGCTTCCCACTTTTATCAAGCCAAAACTTCCTTGGAATGGTCTAAATTGCAGAGAAAAACTAATCATTCATCAAATCCAATAACTATAGTCTAGATCATGTTATAACACAGGTATAAGGGATAGACTAAGGCTTCATTTCCAGTTTACATACCTGTGATGCAGTGATGATACCAGTGACTTCAAGAACAGACCCACCTACGAAGTATCTCTTCTGTCGTACAGATTTGCTTGCCACGAAGTTTTTTTACCTTTTCAATTGGCCGCGGTATCAACTGCTTCCCATTCTAATGAAGTCAAACTTGCCTTCAAATCGTCTAAAACAACAACATTCAAGTCTTATTCCACTAAATTGGATCAGGTACTTGGATCAAATTATGTTTCTATCCAATTTGTTAATCTCGAGATCTTCCTTAATAGTTTTTCTAGGCTTCCCCTACCTTAGTTGTTAGACTTCTCTCTATCAGATATACTCTCCTTACAACGGAATCTAAAAGTCTTCTCTCTATATGTCCAAATCATTTAAATCTGTTTACACCATCTTTTCTACTATAGATGTTACCCAAACACTCTAATATTGTCTTTTATAATCTTATCTCATATAATCTTACCACATCCAACACAACGTGTTCATCACTGCGCTACACTTATTTATTCTCGTGTTGATTCTGAACTGTCCAACATTATAGAGATTCGACAAAATTTTACGATGATTATTGACTACCTAACACAACCCTTTACTTCTATTTGGGCTTGGGACTGACTATGCATAGTAAGGCTAACATAGACATGTTTTCCTGTAAATTTTAGATCAAGAACAAAATTTTCTTGATCAGGAACATATTTGCCAAGAAAATGGTAGTCCTGATGTTGAGTGCATATAATCAAATGCAACTCTACTATTGCATTTAAGTCCCCAACATTGACAAAGTTCCCACTAGGATGCGGCCAGGCCAAAAAAAGTGAATAAATAATTGAAAATATGAGAAAAATGGCTAGCATGCCATTTTGATCAACATTAGAAAAGTTTTCAACAAAACATGTCAAATGACAGAGAGAATAGAACTAGACATGAGAAGTGATTTAGAACTGAAAGTAATACTTTTTAGAGATTTCATTGACTTGACTTCCAAGAAAAAAACTGAAAATTGGATTATAAAAATAAATAAAAGAAACTATATTATTCATACCATCTCAGTATCTTCCCATTTTGAAATTCAGTATTCATAACTAGCAAAATACTGACTCATATTTCAGTAATCTAAAAACCCCTTCCATCCTGGAAGCTACACCTTAGTCAATTCTCAGATTTTTTTCTATTCGATCTACATTTTTTTACGTATTCCTGAATCACTTATTTAAAATATAACCAAAATCAAGCTAGAACTAAAAAAACAATTAACTCAATATTCATTGTCTAGGTGCTGCATACCCTGTGAAGGACCACTCCAAATTTGAAACCTCAATGGCTATACCAAACTGCATCTAATCCATATAATAGATGCAAAGTTAAACAGAAATGAAGTAATTCATAACAGAAATGTACCACTTACGCCTGAATCTCAAGCAGTACAAGCTTTAACAGGACGGTGAAGAAAACTGCAAGCATCACAAGATAAATTAAAAAAATTTACTTCAATCCACAAAAATCAATTATGCTTCATATATTAGAGCAAACAACATTACAATGTAACAGTATCTCTCAATTTCTGTGAAGCACTAACCCAGACAAAGATACAAGATACGACACTGGAACTTGTGTGTAATCATCGGCAATAATTTGAAAATATACAAGTGATTAAGTGCAATCGAATGCATCAGTGTCAAACATTAGACATGCCTTTAATTTGAAGCTTGAGTGTTACATTTCTCAATTTAACATCACTTAACCTCAATTTGGGTAGTAATTGATTCTCAACCCTCAATTTTGTGTCAAACTAAACTTCATTTACAAAAGAATCAATAAATATAAAACCCATCATCATCTTCTTCATCACTTGTGTATTCATCCGAATCCTCGTCTTCGCTATACTCCAACCTAAAATCTTGTCCCATTTCCATTTCCTCATCCTCTTGAAAAAACAACACATCACCAAAATCATCGACTGTCGTCGTGGTTGTAGTATTTGTATCTGTTCTTGTTCTTCTCCTATCTCTACTCTTTGCCAGCAAATCCATCTCCAAAACCTCTCCATTCTCAACCGCATTCCAAGGAACCCACAAATCAGCATGTCTCCCCAAAGCTCTATCAACATCCCCAACAACAACAGTCCCTAAATTCGCCTCTCTAGCCTTCCGCAACATGTCGCTAAAATCCGAATCATCCGAAACCAAAAACAACCAATCAATCCCTCTATTCATGGAATGCATCATCTGTTTCTTCAAAGCCCAATCAGCCGCCTGAGGCTTATCCTCCACAGTCTTGACAAAAACCCCCGCCCGCCGCAACTCCGACGCAAGACCATACCCAACTTTCGGCTTAACAATCTCTCTAACCGCATCGTTATACTTCTGGTCCCCACTAATAAAGCGTTCCTTAAACTTCTGTCTCTTCTTCCCTTTCAAGGAACTCAAACGGTTCAGCTTCTTTTGCCGCTCTCGTTGGTGAAGCTGTTTGAAGTGTTTCTTAAGATCCACGTTGGTTTTGCATTTCCGACCGCAGACGGAGCATACGTAAGGCTCGGAGGGGTTGACGATTCCCTTGCGTTCGAGGATGTCAAGATGTTTGCGTTCACGGCGTTGGTCGAGGACCCATTGCGGGAGGTGGATGAAGGCGTGACGGTTGGCGTAAGCGGAGATGTCGGTGAGTTCGCCGAAGCGTTCGGCGAGGGTTTTGAGAGAGAGTGCGGCGTCGTACGGTGGACCGCGTGGGGGTTTGTTGTCGAGGTCCCAGAGGACAACGACTTTGTTCTGTTTTGGTACGTAGGTTCCTTGTTTGGTTTTGACCATGTCGATGTCGACGATGTTGTTGTTGGTGGTGGTGGTGGTGCAGCATTGTGTATGGGTTTGGGGTTTTGTTTTGAGGAAGAGGAAGGAAGGGGTGGGTTTGGAAGAGATGAAGGTGTGGTGGAAGTGGAAGTGGAAGTGGAGAGTGTTATGGAGGGAGACAGAATCCATGGTTTGATTTTAGTAGATAAGCTTATGGACGGTCATGGTTTAAGCCCCTACAAAAAGCGATTATTTATTGCCAAATTCACAAAAATAAAATACCTATTTAACTTATCATTTTTAATTAATTAATATATTAAAAATTATTAATTAAATTATTAAATTAGAAATTAATAACTAAGATATATTTAAACATCTATGTAAATTTTAAAAGTACACTTTATAACTTACTTTCATGAAATCACGTTCTTCATTCTTGCTATCGAACACACATTCTCTATTGTAATTTCTCTTTATGAACACATGTTCTTCATTCTTGCTATCGAACCCACATTTTCTATACATAAGACTTTGCTTCGTTAGTTATTACCTTTTTAACACTCTTAGACTCAATCTATTCCTCATGAGGCCTCTCTTCTGATTGACTGCGTCTACAAGCCCAAATTGCCCTTTTATGAAACCTCCTCCAGTCTACAGCTTCTGCGGTCGACTTTCTATAATCAAAACATCTTCAAAGAACTCTTTTGCTTTTGGTTGGATTTTGACCCCCTTTGTAAAAATCTCAGCCAACACTTGTTTAATTAAACTAAAAAAAGAAGAGAATGTTGTAATATTTCTTTCTAAGTTTACTTTGTTAGTATTTTATTTTTTATTTTTTTATCTAAGAAGGAAACATGATAGCATTTTTAGTCAAAACATCGAATCTCGAATTTGTTTATGAGTCTTGAGTGATTCTAAAGTTTTAAATTTTCTTTTATATTACATGTTAGAATATTCCATATTTACTAACAGTTCACCACTCTTTTTACTCTATATTACATTCAAATTATCAATATGATGTATGCAAAACTATTTTCATTTTTTATATATATATATATATATATATATATATATATATATATATATATATATATATATATATATATATATATATATATATATATATATATATATATATATATATATATATATATATATATATATATATATATATATATATATATATATATATATATATATATATATATATATTAGACCAAATAGTTCGGTTTCATTGAAAGTCGTTAAGTTTGTTGGTTTGATGTCAATTATATTTTTGTCTTCTTTAAATAATTCATATAATCTCTAAAAAAAATTATAATCTTTTAATCATACTCTAAATTTATTTATTATATATTCAATTCTATTTGATAATATATAATATTTAATTTTGACAAATATTTTTTAGATTGAAATTTCTTTAGCATATTTCTTTAGGTACATATATTGTTGAAAAATTTTATGTAACTTTTATAAAAGACTGATGATAATGTTTTTTTATAGTAAAAACTTTGACATCACAATTTTTTATTTTCTTTTTATATTTTTGATATTTGTTTTTCTGATTAAATAATAATTAAATAAATAAAAAACTTAATATACTAAATTCATGTTTCTAAATAGCAAAAAATATCCACTTGCTATGTATTATATTTGATTTTTTTATTATTCTTATTATTATAAGTCAATATTATTTTTTATTTTTAATACTGATTAATAATTAAATAATTTAAATATTAACTAAAAAAATAAGATATACTCTATAGTTTTCTTCTCATGACTTAAAAGATAGAAAATATAATTTTCTTGGTCATCTTATGTACAATTCTACTACTCTATTAACTCACAATTTATTCATAAATTTTTTATATTCAACAACTACTTATAATCTATTAATTATATATAATTTTTTTAAGTATATGTTAACAAATAAATAGGACAAAATAAATAATATATCATAGAGCTTCACCTTGAAATAATTTAAAATTCTCAATTTTTTTCTCCCTTCTCAATCTTTTTTTTTTATTTTTTTTATTTTTATTTTCTTCTTTTACTATTTCTTCGAAATTTTGTTTTTCTGTTTTTTTTCCTTCTAATATCATTGTTTGTTGATTTACAAATTTCAAATGATTTATAGTTTTATCTTCATCTTTTATCGTTATATATTATGTATAATATAATAATTTAACTCATTTAAAAATGATGATGTTTTATGTGTAGATTTTCTCTTACTATATCAAATAGATAGATGATAAAGTAACTAGAGCTCATGGGTCATCTTCATATTTTTGACAATAAAAATTTTTTATATTGGCTGTATTGTTTATGAAAATAGATATCTCTTACTATATATATATACTCTTTTAATTTTTTTCTTCTTCTTAATCATGTTAAAAATATATTTAATTTCTCAAAAATAAAATTATAAATTATTGTCAATTTATTTTCATAAACAATACAGTCAATATAAAAAATATTTATCATCTCTATTGTAAATTATTTTTATATTACTATAATCATTACCAAAACTAATTTAATAAAATATATTTGTGCATCGCACGGCTAATCGTCTAATTTCATTTATTAAAGATGAATAAGTGAGATGTCATGTGGTAGAAATACATTGTTGTATCTAATGTTTTTGCATAATTATCATTTGTATATGAGTTTTTGTACAACTATATGTTGTAACTGGTTTTTAAATCAGAGTCGTCACCCTTAATTTTTATTCTAAAGGAAGAGAGTATAAAGGAATAACCCTAAAAGGTTCAGAGATTTTAGGCCTGACTCAATTCTAGATGAAGGAAAGGTGTTAAGCACCTCTCATCTACTTTGTTCACAAGGATACTAGGTTTAGAAGCGCTTTTTAAGAAAATAGGGTTTTAAGTTTTATTAGGGGAGCTCGTCACAATTTTTGATCGTATGCCTATGTATCCTCTTAGGGGGAATCAGAGTCTCATTTCGTAGTTCGTAGTTGGTTTGTATTTTTTATAGATTAAGAATTATATTTGAATTTCCTGTATACTTAATCTAAGTGTACGAATAGCGGAGATATTAGACAGAATACGCAGTCGATTCAAATATACTTATAATCCTTTTTGAAGATTAATTATTAGATTAATTAGATTTACGAAAATAATTTGTGGTTGATTAAATATTTTTTAATATATTAATTATGAAAATATTTTATTTAAATGCATGATCAAAAGAAATAATTTAATGCAATAAATAAAATATATTTGAATCTGTTTAGGAAAATATTATGATTTATAAAATAATAGTTAATATAATATTATAATATATAAATATATATAAAAAAGGAAAATATAAAAATAATAAAATAATTATAATAAAATAATAATAAAACAATTTTTAAAAAAACGTAGGGGTGCAAATTATGTAGGGTAGTAAAATTGGGAGATGTTAATAGTATGAGCCTGAATTCAGATATTGAATTCAGACCCAAAAGGCAAGGGGTGTGTTTTTTTATCTACGCGGCAAAAAGAGAGGTGTATAAGGAATATGTCCCAAGTCCATATTTTGGACTTAACCCATTTTGCCTGGGGGTATACTTCGAACGTGTTAGTAAAGTAAAAACAAAAGGGTGTATAATCAGTAATTGGATTCAGCCCAATGTTTAACTCTTATATCAAATACAAAAACGTAAAAAAGGGAAAAAGAAAATGAATGATCTGTTACCATGTCGTACTTTCTCTTCTCTGCTTCGATCTTGTCTCCGCTAATCTCGCCCTTTCGTTTTGTTTCGTAAGTGACGGAGGTGGATGGTGAGAACGACGATGACGAGTTGAAGCAACAGCGGCTCGGCTCCTTCTTTTTCTCCGTTGAGAAATTTTTGCTCTGTAAGTTTTTCTTTCTGATTTTCTGTAGTAACTTTCCTCCTTTTTTTTCGTTTTCTTTTTGTTCTAAATTCTTTAGATTTTATAGTATTTTTTAGGGATTAGCTTATTAGGAAATAAACAAAATTGTCTATAAATTGAATTAGGTTTTAATTAGGGCTTGAATTTTTTTAGGAAAGAAACAATTACGTCTGTAAATTCGATGAAGTTTTAATTTATTTTTGTTTATGGTTTGTTCTTGTTTTGGAAAGAATCAAATGTATAATGCAGATTTGAATAGTGATTGTCCAGTAGTACATTTTCTTGTTTGATCAGCACAGTACTTGTTTCCATGCGTTGTCTTTTACAATTTGAACAATGGATGTTTGTTGGATTCGGTTTTGGGCCAGACATTAACTGGATTTTGGACTGTACGTATTTTGGTTCTGGGTCGAATTGGGTCTACTCTTTAAAGGCCTCTCAAAGATTAAAACAAAAGTACCCTCTTTTTTTTAATTAAGTAATAGTAATAATAATCTAAAAACAATTTCCAAAACAAATTAACAGACTAAAACGCGTCGTGCTATTTCATTATTGGGCTTTCAAAAACAAATTATTTTTTATAAAAAAACTAAATAGGCCTTATTGTCTTATTGGACTTATTTTTTAAAAAAGAAATAATTTGTTTTATGAAGCCCTTCTTTTAAATAAAAAACAAGAATCAATTTCAATGAAGTTTATAATATAATATCTAAATTAAAAAACAATATTAATTAATTAATAATAATGTTAAAAATAGCCACCAATTATAATAGCAATTAATTATATTAAAAGAAACCATAATCAATAAAATTAAAATAATAATAAAAAAAAGTCAGAAATTGACTTCCAATTATTCTAATTAAACATTGGGCCATCAAGAAAATTTTGATGGGCCTATTTGATCAATAATACACCAACTTCCTTTATCACTTGAAATAGACTTTTGATCTAATGGGTCTTTAGAAATAAATTGATATGGGCTAGTCAAACGACATAATAGTTTTTTAAACAACCTCTTTGAAATGTACCTCTTTCTATAAAAATGCACCCCTCTTAAAAGAATGAATCCTTAATGGGTCATCAGATATTGATGGTTCATTTTAGATCGACACACCTTTTTTCTATTTTAAACCCCTATAGAAATAAAACCTACACAACGTAATTTACTGAATTAGAAACCTAAACATAGTATAAGGGTAGGGCAAATTTGGGGTATGGCAGCTGCCCTTATTTTATCACTTTTCAATCGAATAATATGATAATACACAAGTCTCATACATTCTGATCGGAAATTTATTAAATATTGGAAGACACCAAAATTTATGTGAAGGATTATAAGAATATGTTGTACAGTGTTCCGATGAATGTGAAAAGTAGGCGTAGATGATGATGTATCATTTAATCAGCATTCATACCAAAGTAGACTTGACTTAGATATGACGACACAAATAACCCGTCAATATCTAAGAAGAGATAGTTTGCATATTTACCATAACCTAGAAGGTAAAATAATACAAGTTTTTCGAAGCTGACTTACTAACGCTTGGAGACTAATATAGTAAGTTTTGGTTTGATTTTATTTTTTTTATTCATCTCAACCTAAGGGATGAATAAAACGAAGCATGATAACATATTGCTGCATGGAGACTGATGCAATGGATTATGCAGGTTTATTCACATATATATCGCAACATAAGGGATAGATATTTGAAAAGAGCTTGATACCTACATCGCTGCACGGAGACTGAGGCAATGAGTTATATCAAGGAAGAAACTTGATAACAATATTGTTGCATGGAGACTGATGCAATGAGTTAAATTGCAGATTCGCACATTGCTGCATGGAGCCTGACGCAATGGGTTACGTAAATTTATTTTGCATATCTATCACAACCTAGTGGATATATATTTGAGAAGAGCTTGATAACTACATCGTCGCATTGAGACTGAGGTAATAAGTTATGTTGTACCCCAAAATTTGCTCTCTCTCTTTTTCACAAGAAATCACAGCTTCGGGTTTTTCCTGATTTTTCAAATTGGCTCAAGAATCGGTCAAACAGACTTTTTCTTATCAGTCTATCCAAATTAGGGTTTATATTGATTTTGAATCAGTTCAAGCAGATTGTTAGGGTTTGGTTGAGTTTGGCTCAGGGTTTGATCAGGCGGACGCTTCTTTGACGATAAATCAAGAATTAGGGTTTGCACGCGCATTCTCAGAAGAATTTGAATCCACAGTGTCTTAATTGGCTGTCACACTGCTTTGACGCCTGTTCAAGATTTCAGTTTGTTTCTCAAAACCTGAACCTCTGGGTTAGAAGCTGAGGCTTCTGGTTGAAATTTTACAGTTTTAGTTTAATCAAGTGAAGTGAAAGGCGTCTAGACGTTTGTTTGTTTAAGTTGTGCAATTGGTTAACTGACATGCCGGGCTTATTGCTGGTTAAAGTGGGGTTTGTGAGACTACAACGTTATTAATTATTTATCTTATCTAAGTTAGAATAATTGGGATGTACTTCCAGTTATTTTAATTCAAGAAACTTAAATAATTAAATAGACAGTGAAACAGAGAAATATCTGACAAAAAGACTTTTATTTATTTTTAATTATTGGTACAAGTGTTATTTAAATATAGTAATTTTATTTACAGTATTTATAATAATGTTTATTACAAATGATTAAAATAAAATAAAACTATATCCTAAGTTTCTTGAGGTCTTCATCTTCTACCGCTGCTTCCTTTGCCCGACTGGTATTTACCTGCAAAGACAGAAAAAGAAGTCAACACAGATGAATTAAAAAAGTATTTTTCAGACAGTTAATCAAAAAACTCATCATTAAAGGTTTTGGCCAGAATCAGTTTGTTCGTCCTCTCTGCAAATCGCAAGAAGATGTCTCTTCTTGGTTCACAAAGAGGGAAGTAAAATGTTTGCAAGCATATGAATTATTTAATCAAATACAAAGCTGCATAAATTCAAATTGGCAAAAAAGGCAAACTAAACTGAAATGCCAAACAAACTGCATAAGTGCAAACCATCCAAGAGGCAATTCAAACTGTCAAAGAAACTAAACCAAATTGCATTGTCAAACTGAAAATACCAAACTAAGTCACAAGTAAAAAACTGTCAAAAGCTGTCAAAGAAGCTTTCAATAAAGCTGTCAATAAGTACACAAAAGCAATGCAGAAAATCTGGAGGTAAGAAGATATGCAGAGGAAAGACAAAATGCAAGTAAACTTGTAAAAGCTTTTTTCATCATTTTCTGGCCAAAACCTTTTCAGAAAATAAGCACTTTAAGCAATTAAATATGCTTTAATAGAGAGAGAGAAAGAGAGGCTTACAGTTTGCAGGCTTAGGGGGATAGAGATATAAAACAAAGAGTTTCAATTCAGAACAAAGGGGGCAGAACACACATAGAAAAAGATAACACAAAAGCTTGCCTCAAGCCTGCTTCAAACTACCAGAAGCAAACATAGCACAAGCCCTCAAACCTGTTACAGAAGCAAGCCTTGAAGCCTGTAACCCAAACAAACCTCAAAGCAGCCAAAGCCTAAAAACACAAAAATCTGCATAAACCCCAGCCTGCCTGAACAACTAGCCTAAAAGCTTGTTCATTTTCAAACCTGCATAAAAACTTCAAGCCTGAACCAGAAAAGATTCAAAAAAACAAAACTCCAAATCTGTATTAAAACAACGAGCAAGCCTGTATAGCATCTCATGCCTGCCTGAACAACAAACCTAAAAAGCTTGTTCAGTTTCAAACCTGAGCCTGCCTCAAACACTTCAAGCAAGCATAACCAAGCTTGTTTGTACCAACAAAAAGCCTCAAAACTGTCTTCAAACCAAAGCCCTGTATAGCCTAAAAAAACCTGTCAAACTGCATAGCATTCAAGCCAAAACGCCTCAGAACTAAAGTTCATCATAGGCCAAAACAGAAACCCAATCCATAATAGCCAAAAAGACATTCTCAGAAACAGGCAACTCAGAAGCATACAAACATCAAAAATCAGCAGCAAATAACATTCTCAGATTCAATATCATCATCATTGAAAAACTCCAACAAAATGCCTCAGAACATGTTCATCATAGGCTAAACAAATCTAAGCATCTCAGATTCAAACAACTCATAATTGAAAGCTCACCAAGATCCAAAGAGAAAAAAAATCAGAAGTGAAACAAGCAAACAATTCTCAGAAGAAACTCATCATTGAAAGATCAACAAAATCTGAAACAAGCATCTCAGAATCAAAGAACAAAGCATTCAAGCCAAACCAACTCAGATACCAAAGCCAAGAGAAAAGAAGATGCAGAAGTGAAGTGCCCTAGGGTTTTCAGAAGCATAGCATTCATCATAAAACAAAGCAAAGATACAAGTACCAGGAAGGCCAGCAAGCACATCACCGCGTCCCTCCGCCTCCGGCCACCAGAGAACGCCTCCTGTCCAAATCCTCCGTCTCCAAAACCCTAAAGGTAGTAATTCCTCCTTCTTTTTTACACCTCACACAAACATAAACAACATAGAAGAACAGAACATATAAAAGAAAAACATGCAAGACAAGAACTTGAAACCCTAAAGCGTGTTTGAAGAAGGAAATTCGTTACCTTTTCTTTATCACTGCCTGAACGACCATGGAGAGAGGGAAGTGGAGGTGGCGTCTGGTAGCCTGAGGCGGTTGGATGAGACATCAGTTGGCCATGTTTGAGAAAGGATGAAGAGGCGAAGAAGAAGGTGAGGAGCGGCGCCGTTCATGAACAAACCCTTGTTCTGAGCAATAAACATTCAAACCCTAAAAATTATTATGAACCATTTGGGCCTTCCCTCACAAAATACACCCTAAGCCCAATCCATTCTGGCGCCTGCATCCCCCTTTTCTTTTAAAATCTGCTTGTTTCTCATTTGGGCCAAAAACAAACCCCTAAGCCCATTTAATTTCTTCTTATTTATTTATTAGGTTATACAAACTAATACCTTTTTTTTATTTATCACTTTACTTTCTTTTTTTTTCATAACCTATTTTATTAAAATAAAATAATACATTAACCTTTTTTATACAAAATTTTCTTAAATGCTTCTTTTCTATTTTATTACACTTAAAAATACATAAATATTAGATTTTATTAAGTTTAAACAATTTTCTCTTTAAAACTTTTTTTGTTTAATAAATCACTTTTATAAAACTTCCTAAATAACATTAACAAAATATGCAAACAATAGATTTTTGTTAAGTTAAAATATTTTCTCTTTAAAACCTTTTTTTGTTTATTTATAATTAACAAAAAACACAAAAAATGATAATAATACTTAATAATACATTAGGTTAACATTTGTATCACTTGTAAATAATCATGTGCATCTTACATACTTTTGATTCTCTTTTATCCTTATACTTTGCTATCTTTACATTGAGAATGGGACGATTCGATTTGGTTGTAAATGATATTTGGACACTACTATCCTGATAAGACTCATCCCCATTTGTAAACATTTGTACCCCCATCCCCGGATACTTATTTGTAATAGCGTAGACTTTAAATTCCCGCAATTTATCGCTTTCCATATACTGTATAGTAACTAGGGTTTGTATGCGAAGATTCAAAATCAACCGCTAGATAACCTAACACAAAGACAAATGCATGAAAATCAATACACAATTCACACTTACACCTCTAGGGTAACCTGGCTTGTTGCCTCGAAAAATGCAATCATGTCCCTCGAGTACGAGACACTCTAGCAAATGTCCCTTAGATAAACAAAAATCGTTAGTCCCTCGATGACCCTCGATGTTGCTTTCGATAAAACAATCTCGTCCCTTACAAAATTGCTAGAGCATCTCACAAGTTGCCTTCAATGATTGTATACGATGACCCACGCCTGTCCCGTTAACATCCTAACACAAGGTTGTTCACCAAATAAAATGGTGAAACAACACTGTTAAAAGGGTTAAAACATGAGAAAGATCTTTGAGTAAATTAGGGTAGACAACTCTTAGTTACTTGATCAAACTTGAAAAACACGTTTGCCATTTTCAAACACACTTCACAAACACAACTTCAAAACAAACTTTCAAAAACATTGAAACATCTTTTCAAAAAGACAAACACCTTTGTAAAACATTCGAGTAAAGAATTGTTACAATGGTTGCCTAAGACAAGGCATCTTTTTCAAAAAAATTTCAAAACCACACACACAAAGCACCATTTCACACAATTGAAAAGCAAAGGCAAGTGATCTAAAACAAGTAACTAAGAGCCCATGGATAACCATGGATGAAAAGGGTGCTAGCACCTTCCCTTTTCATAATATACCCCCCGAACCCACGAAAACATCTCAAAGGTCTTTCCTGTGCTTTTTGACCTTTCCTTAGGATAAAATAAAAAGTCGGTGGTGACTCTTGCTAAACCGAACAAATGCGAACACAAAACGCAAAACCTCAAGTCAGTTCTCCCACCGTATCACAGAACTGGCGACTCTGCTGGGGAGAAAATTAAAAGTGGGGTTACCTTAGGGTTTTAGATCACCTTTACATACTTGCTTTAATTGCTTTAATTGCTTTACTTTTTTGGGTTCCTTGTTTGGGTTTGCTATAGATCCTACACCCAGATTTGGGGGCACCTTTTTAGGTAAATAGCAATAAACTGTGAGGGAACTGTGCGGGGTATACCGACATGGTTGAAGCAGTAGCTATGTTAGTGTGACATATTTGTGAGTACCGGTAGCCCTTGAGTAGTCAAGGAGAATACGGGGCCGCTGAGCGATGTCATGAAGCACTAACGAACTCTTAGAACCTTACGTGACCATCTTGGCCTTTTTAGGGATAGTGAGATGACCGATTTTGGTGCAGTCCGAAGTTGGTAGATACTCGATACTACACTCATTGAGGGTTGTTTTCTTGGAATATTTTGGTCGCCAGTTAAGTGGCTAAACTAAAACAATGAACACAGAAAATAATCCAGTGATATTGAGCTCCTTAGAACCTGGTTTCTATTTTAGGACAGGATGAGCCAACTAACTTCAAGAGGGTACTTACTTACAAACCCCACGCAAGCCTAAACCTAAGGACTTGTTTGCTTTGTATGAATATGATTACATGTATATACACTTACTTGCTTTTGCATACATGTACATAACATCATAACATCACACCATAGCATTTTCAATAACCATTTCAAGGATCTCGAGGGTCTTTTGATGTAGGGTCACATTGAACCAGACGTCTACCAAAGGGCACTAGGTTTTCTCCTCTAAACAAATGCCATCAAAGATCGAGTGCAACAACTTGAATCAGGGGCTATGACCCACTTGACATGGTGAGCTAGATTCTCATGGAAAGACATCCACCGTTACAAAGTTCTCCAATCAGAGATGTTGATCGAAGTTCAACCTCTAACATTTTCTCGTGTTTACCCCGAGAGATCCTTGAAAACATGCATCCACATATCATGCATTGCATCATAACAGGTTTTCCTTTTCAGGTTTCCTTACTCTCCTACTGTTTATTTTAGTAGAGATAGCTCTGGAGCAGAATATAAAGGGCATCCAGGCTCAAAACGTTCAACTTCAAGAGATGTTCTTGAACCTATCCAAGGGGCAGGAAGAGTTGAAAATACTCCTCGCAGGGAACCTGGCTGAGAAAAATTCGGAAGACAATAAGGACAAACAGTTGGAACAACTGCAAACTGAGGTTGAAGCAATGAGAACCCAGATGCTAGGGCAGATGACTCTTATCCAAGGCCTAGCCCGAAAACAAGAAGAGCTGGGAACCATTATCAATCAATTTCGTCAAGACGGTTGCAACCGTATGGGGAAAACAATCAGGATCGGAAATCAAGGCCTTGCTCAGCTTCCCATGAGACAAGAAACCAGTTTAAAGGAGAGAAGACCTTCTCACTTTGCTTCCACATCATGAGCCCAACAACAACTTCGTCAACATCAACCGGATAATCATCCAAAGGGGGAAAGACTTCAAAGGCAATTCACCCAAATCAACATGCCATTGTCACAAGCATTGCAGCACATGTTGAAGATGAATCTAATTACGGTGATAAACCCTCATCCGAACCCCAAAACTTTTTCTCCCAGCTACAATCCAGGTGCCAGGTGTGCCTATCATTCTGATAGTCCTGGACATGATACAAACGATTATTGGGCATTGAAGTACAAGATTCAAAACCTGATCGACGAAGGAATGCTGGAGTTCACACAAGATGGCCAGACTGAATTCTTCTGCCAAAGGTCCACCACCTAAAGTGACAAGTTCAGACAAAGAGGCTTTTGTTTCATTTGAATTTTCAAGTTGTAATCTCTTTGTTATTCAAACAATTATCTATTAATGTCAAACTTTGTTTCATTAATGCATTGCACATGTTTGTCTTGATTTGATCCACTCATTTTCATTACACTTGAACTATGCTTTCTACTTTCTTTATGATATTTAACTCTTGATAAAAAGTTGCAAGCCTTTAGAGGGAGGATGACGAAACAATACCATAATCTCATACAGTATGCTTTTGAACAGACCTCACTGATGATGTACATGCATTTCTTTCAAATCCTAAACACCGGAGTTATAAGGAAGATAATCCCTAGTCAACCCCTTCGAGCCAAAGAAGTAGGAGTTTTATGTTCTAAACAAATTGAAACCTTTGATTTAAACCTGGGGCAGGGTAGTCTCTCAGTTAATTCAAAAGATGCGCATTGAAGTCGCAAACTCTCAGTTCGTAATACAATGAACGACATCAAAAAACATTCCTTTGGAACCAAAAGACAGTGATGGTTCCTTATCTCATAGGCAGTCATTATCTCTCAAAAGAGAAGAGCCCACTGAGCCAAAACCTATAAAGGAGGCTTAAGAAAGCTGGGGCATCCCACTGACTGTAATCTCGAAAACAGGAACAGTCAGACAAAAGTTAGGGATAACGAATCAAAAGAAGGAGGTCATTACAAATCCTCAACAACATGAAAAATGTTGCAAAATAAAAAGGAGAAAATGTTTGCCTTCCAACAAATTCAACTGGTGTGAACCATCACCAAAAAGTCGTTCCAAACTCGAATAGAGTTCGACGCACAATTAACTGAGTTTAGGATTGAAGAACATCACGAAGAGCGGGTGGGTACAAATATACTTTGAGCCTTTATCCTTTGTTTCTTAAACCGTGAACCAAGCCACGTTACAACCCTTCAAAAGTCCTAATTGAAGCATGGGTTAGTTCGAAAGCATACTGTTACAAGAGGTATCCTGACTCCTGTAAGGCTTTGCCCTAAATCTTGTGTTGAATTTGTCTTATAAAAAGTTTTCTGCTAAAAAACACATTTTTTAAAACTTCGAGACAAGCATAAACTTTGCATTATTTGAATATCGTTGTTTGCACATGGTTATTTGTTTGACAGTGAAGAAATTCATACAATGAATGACCAGTGAACAAAAGCCCTCTTAGTGAGCAAAATCACTTCAAAAGGGATGACACTTCCATTGACAAATCTCTTATCGACAAGGGGGCATGACATGTCACTATCCGGCACACCTGGGGCAGTCCAATCAAGGTTTCAACAGATCTTTCAAAGTTCAGTTAACCTGGGGCAGTCCAGTCAAGGTTTCAACAGATCTTTCAAAGTTCAGTTAACCCGGGGCAGTCCAGTCAAGATTTCAACAAATCTCTCAATTACAGATTAACCTGGGGCAAGTCTCCGTCACCATCACTTGGGGCATTCGAATGTCAAAATCAAGGTCGTTCAAAATTTCCTTCATCACCTGCTGGAAGTTACGATCAACATCAAAAATTCCTTCATCACCTGCTGGAATTCAAGAGCGTTCAAAATTTCCTTCATCACCTGCTGGAAGTTACAACCACCGACAGAATAACGGACAATTGAAGCTCCTAAAAATATGTTTCTATCAAGAATGAAGATTCTCATCCTTAAAACCTCAGAAGATTGGTATACTCCCAATTTCTGACCCTTAACAGAATGAAGACTCTCATCCTTAAAACCTCAGAAGATTGGTATACTCCCAATTTCTGACCCTTAACAGAATGAAGACTCTCATCCTTAAAACCTCAGAAGATTGGTATACTCCCAATTTCTGACCCTTAAAAGAATGAAGACTCTCATCCTTAAAACCTCAGAAGATTGGTATACTCCCAATTTCTGACCCTTAACAGAATGAAGACTCTCATCCTTAAAACCTCAGAAGATTGGTATACTCCCAATTTCTGACCCTTAACAGAATGAAGACTCTCATCCTTAAAACCCCAGAAGATTGGTATACTCCCAATTTCTGACCCTTAACAGAATGAAAATTCTCATTCTCAAAGTGGCGTATAACCCAAGTTCCAGATTAATACCTGTAGCAAGCCAGGAAAACTATCTGTGGACGACTGATTGTAGATTAGTACCTAAAATCAGCCAGGAAAACTATCTACATGAAGAGATTGAAGATTAATACCTGTAACAAGCCAGGAAAACTATATTTTTTTCTCAGGTCAGAGATTAATACCTGAAACCAGCCAGGACAACTATCTCATCGGCCAACCTTTCCAAGTTCCAGATTAATACCTGAAACCAGCCAGGAAACTATCTGTGGATGACTGATTATGGATTAATACCTGAAACCAGCCAGGAAAACTATCTACATGAAGAGATTGAAGATTAATACCTGTAGCAAGCCAGGAAAACTATCTTTCTTTCTCAGGTCAGAGATTAATACCTGAAACCAGCCAAGACAACTATCTCATCGGCCAACCTTTCCAAGTTCCAGATTAATACCTGTAGCCAGCCAGGAAACTATCTGTGGACGACTGATTGTGGATTAATACCTGAAACCAGCCAGGAAAACTATCTACATGAAGAGATTGAAGATTAATACCTGTAGCAAGCCAGGAAAACTATCTTTCTTTCTCAGGTCAGAGATTAATACTTGAAACCAGCCAGGACAACTATCTCATCGGCCAACCTTTCCAAGTTTCAGATTAATACCTGAAACCAGCCAGGAAACTATCTGTGGACGACTGATTATGGATTAATACCTGAAACCAGCCAGGAAAACTATCTACATGAAGAGATTGAAGATTAATACTTATAGCAAGCCAGGAAAACTATCTTTCTTTCTCAGGTCAGAGATTAATACCTGAAACCAGCCAGGACAACTATCTCACCAACCAACCTTTTCAGGATTCCAGATCATCCTGCAGCAATCAAAAGATTCTTGCAATCCCCTGCAGCAGTCAAAGATTCACTTTCCCCGACAGCAGTCAAGATTCTATTATCTCCAGCTATCCAGGATTCATCTATCCTCAGCAAGACAGCTATTCAGCTTACATGCGCATTCATTACATTCATATATCATAAACACATATATTGCATTATGCATTTCATACATCATGACATTGCATACAACTAACGTTTTACCTTTTCCAGAAAAAGGTCAATCAACAGGTGGCTACCATCAACCTTTTCAAGTTCCAGATCAATACCTGTAGCAAGCCAGGAAAACCATCTGTGGACGAGGGATTGAAGATCAATACCTGTAACGAGCCAGGAAAACTATATTTCTTTCTCAAGTTGGAGATTAATACCTGAAACCAGACAGGACAAATATCTACTCGACCAACTCATGTTTATTCAACTTCAAGACTTCTGAAAACAGTTTACGGGTTCTCCAGATACGGATGTTAGCCTATCGCTTGTTCAGATCCAAGACTTCTGAAAATAGTTTACGGATTCTCCAAACATGGATGTCAATCTATTGCTTATTCAGACCCCCAGTTCAGAGACGTTCCAAACATGGATACCTTTCTGATACTCATCCACTCACCAACGACATACAGTTCAACGAAAGTTCTTGGATGGCATCTCAAGCCGATCCCCCGACAAGATTCTGTCACACCTTCAGATGGCATCTATAAGCCCATCCTCCGACCAACAATTTCCAGATGGCATCTCTAAGCCCATCCCCCGACAAGATTCTGTCACATCTCCAAATGGCATCTTTAAGCCCATCTCCAAATGGCATCTTTAAGTCCATTCCCTCAAATTACGCTTTGACAAGTGCAAATTTTTTGGGCACTCTAGTGTCCAATCTCCTTTTACCTTCGAGTCGCAAACGGCAAACCTGCCAATCTAACTCTTCAGGTTCAAGAAGATTAAACAGGGGCAACTGTTGTACCCCAAAATTTGCTCTCTCTCTTTTTCACAAGAAATCACAGCTTCGGGTTTTCCCTGATTTTTCAAATTGGCTCAAGAATCGGTCAAACAGACTTTTTCTTATCAGTCTATCCAAATTAGGGTTTCTATTGATTTTGAATCAGTTCAAGCAGATTGTTAGGGTTTGGTTGAGTTTGGCTCAGGGTTTGATCAGGCGGACGCTTCTTTGACGATAAATCAAGAATTAGGGTTTGCACGCGCATTCTCAGAAGAATTTGAATCCATAGTGTCTTAATTGGTTGTCACACTGCTTTGACGCATGTTCAAGATTTCAGTTTGTTTCTCAAAACCTGAACCTCTGGGTTAGAAGCTGAGGCTTCTGGTTGAAAATTTACAGTTTTAGTTTAATCAAGTGAAGTGAAAGGCGTCTGGACGTTTGTTTGTTTAAGCTGTGCAATTGGTTAACTGACATGTCGGGCTTATTGCTGGTTAAAGCGGGGTTTGTGAGACTACAACGTTATTAATTATTTATCTTATCTAAGTTAGAATAATTGGGATGTACTTCCAGTTATTTTAATTCAAGAAACTTAAATAATTAAATAGACAGTGAAACAAAGAATTATCTGACAAAAAGACTTTTATTTATTTTTAATTATTGGTACAAGTGTTATTTAAATACAGTAATTTTATTTACAATATTTATAATAATGTTTATTACAAATGATTAAAATAAAATAAAACTATATCTTAAGTTTCTTGAGGTCTTCATCTTTTACCGCTGCTTCCTTTGCCCGACTGGTATTTACCTGCAAAGACAGAAAAAGAAGTCAACACAAATGAATTAAAAAAGTATTTTTCAGACAATTAATCAAAAAACTCATCATTAAAGGTTTTGGCCGGAATCAGTTTGTTCGTCCTCTCTGCAAATCGCAAGAAGATATCTCTTCTTGGTTCACAAAGAGGGAAGTAAAATGTTTGCAAGCATATGAATTATTTAATCAAATACAAAGCTGCATAAATTCAAATTGGCAAAAAAGGCAAACCAAACTGAAATGCCAAACAAACTGCATAAGTGCAAACCATCCAAGAGGCAATTCAAACTGTCAAAGAAACTAAACCAAATTGCATTGTCAAACTGAAAATACCAAACTAAGTCACAAGTACAAAACAGTCAAAAGCTGTCAAAGAAGCTTTCAATAAAGCTGTCAACAAGTACACAAAAGCAATGTAGAAAATCTGGAGGTAAGAAGATATGCAGAGGAAAGACAAAATGCAAGCAAACTTGTAAAAGCTTTTTTCATCATTTTCTGGCCAAAACCTTTTCAGAAAATAAGCACTTTAAGAAATTAAATATGCTTTAATAGAGAGAGAGAGAGAGAGAGAGAGAGAGAGAGAGAGAGAGAGAGAGAGAGAGAGAGAGAGAGAGAGAGAGAGAGAGGCTTACAGTTTGCAGGCTTAGGGGGATAGAGATATAAAACAAAGAGTTTCAGTTCAGAACAAAGGGGGCAGAACACACATAGAAAAAGATAACACAAAAGCTTGCCTCAAGCCTGCTTCAAACTACCAGAAGCAAACATAGCACAAACCCTCAAACCTGTTACAGAAGCAAGCCTTGAAGCCTGTAACCCAAACAAACCTCAAAGCAGCCAAAGCCTAAAAACACCAAAACCTGCATAAACCCCAACCTGCCTGAACAACAAGCCTAAAAGCTTGTTCATTTTCAAACCTGCATAAAAACTTCAAGCCTGAACCAGAAAAGATTCAAAAAAACAAAATTCCAAATCTGTATTAAAACAACGAGCAAGCCTGTATAGCATCTCATGCCTGCCTGAACAACAAACCTAAAAAGCTTGTTCAGTTTCAAACCTGAGCCTGCCTCAAACACTTCAAGCAAGCATAACCAAGCTTGTCTGTACCAATAAAAAGCCTCAAAACTGTCTTCAAACCAAAGCCCTGTATAGCCTAAAAAACCTGTCAAACTGCATAGCATTCAAGCCAAAACGCCTCAGAACTAAAGTTCATCATAGGCCAAAACAGAAACCCAATCCACAATAGCCAAAAAGACATTCTCAGAAACAGGCAACTCAGAAGCATACAAACATCAAAAATCAGCAGCAAATAACATTCTCAGATTCAATATCATCATCATTGAAAAACTCCAACAAAATGCCTCAGAACATGTTCATCATAGGCTAAACAAATCCAAGCATCTCAGATTCAAACAACTCATCATTGAAAGCTCACCAAGATCCAAAGAGAAAAAAAAATCAGAAGTGAAACAAGCAAACAATTCTCAGAAGAAACTCATCATTGAAAGATCAACAAAATCTGAAACAAGCATCTCAGAATCAAAGAATAAAGCATTCAAGCCAAACCAACTCAGATACCAAAGCAAAGAGAAAAGAAGATGCATAAGTGAAGTGCCCTAGGGTTTTCAGAAGCATAACATTCATCATAAAACAAAGCAAAGATACAAGTACCAGGAAGGCCAGCAAGCACATCACCGCGTCCCTCCGCCTCCGGCCACCAGAGAACGCGTCATGTCCAAATCCTCCGTCTCTAAAACCCTAAAGGTAGTAATTCCTCCTTCTTTTTTACACCTCACACAAACATAAACAACACAGAAGATCAGAACATATAAAAGATAAACATGCAAGACAAGAACTTGAAACCCTAAAGCGCGTTTGAAGAAGGAAATTCGTTACCTTTTCTTTATCACTGCCTGAACGACCATGGAGAGAGGGAAGTGGAGGTGGCGTCTGGTAGCCTGAGGCGGTTGGATGAGACATCAGTTGGCCATGTTTGAGAAAGGATGAAGAGGCGAAGAAGAAGGTGGAGAGCGGCGTCGTTCATGAACAAACCCTTGTTTTGAGCAATAACCATTCAAACCCTAAAAATTATTATGAACCATTTGGGCCTGCCCTCATAAAATACACCCTAAGCCCAATCCATTATGGCGCCTGCACCCCCCTTTTCTTTTAAAATCTGCTTGTTTCTCATTTGGGCCAAGAACAAACCCCTAAGCCCATTTAATTTCTTCTTATTTATTTTTTAGGTTATACAAACTAATACTTTTTTTTATTTATCACTTTACTTTTTTTTTCATAACATATTTTATTAAAATAAAATAATACATTAACCTTTTTTATACAAAATTTTCTTAAATGCTTCTTTTCTATTTTATTACACTTAAAAATACATAAATATTAGATTTTATTAAGTTTAAACAATTTTCTCTTTAAAACTTTTTTTGTTTATAATTAACATTAATAAAAACACAATAATAATAATAATAATACATTAGGTTAACATTTTGATCATTTGTAAATAATCATATGCATTTCACAAATACTCTTGATTCTCTTTTATCCTTATACTTTGCTATATTTTTACATTGAGAATGCGATGATTCGATTTGGTTGTAAATGATATTTGGACACTACTATCCTGATAAGACTCATCCCCATTTGTAAACATTTGTACCCCCATCCCCGGATACTTATTTGTAATAGCTTAGACTTTAAATTTCCGCAATTTATCGCTTTCTATATACTGCATAGTAATTAGGGTTTGTAAGCGAAGATTCAAAATCAACCGCTAGATAACCTAATACAAGACAAATGCATGAAAATCAATACACAATTCACACTTGCACCTCTAGGGTAACCTCACTTGTTGCCTTGGAAAAATGCAGTCATGTCCCTCGAGTATGAGACACTCTAGCAAATGCCCCTTCGATAAACAAAGATCGTTAGTCCCTCGATGACCCTCGATGTTGCCTTCGATAAAATGATCTCGTCCCTTACAAAATTGCTAGAGCGTCTCACAAGTTGCCTTCAATGATTGTATACGATGACCCGCGCCCGTCCCGTTAACATCCTAACACAAGGTTGTTCACCAAATACAATGGTGAAACAACACTGTTAAAAGGGTTAAAACATAAGAAAGATCTTTGAGAAATTTAGGGTAGATAGCTCTTGGTTACTTGACCAAACTTTCAAAACAATCCTTGCCATTTTTCAAAACACACTTCACAAACACAATTTCCAAACAACTTTCAAAAAACATTGAAACATATTTTCAAAAAGACAAACACCTTTGTAACATTCGAGTAAAGAATTGTTACAATGGTTGCCTAGACAAGGCATCTTTTTCAAAACATTTTCAAAACCACACACACAAAGCACCATTTCACACAATTGAAAAGCAAAGGCAAGTGATCTAAAACAAGTAACTAAGAGCCCATGGATAACCATGGATGAAAAGGGTGCTAGCACCTTCCCTTTTCATAATCTACCCCCCGAACCCAATAAAACATCTCAAAGGTTTTTCTTGTGCTTTTTAACCTTTCCTTAGGATAAAATAAAAAGTCGGTGGCGACTCTTGCTCAACCGAAACATTTGCGAAAACAAACGCAAAACCTCAAGTCAGTTCTCCCACTGTATCACAAGTTATATCGAGGAAGAAACTCGATAACGATATTGTTGCCTGGAGACTGATGCAATGGGTTATATCGCAGAAAAAGTTTGATAACAAGTTAACAACATTGCTGCATGGAGACTGATGCAATGGAACAAGTTTGATAATGACAACCTGTAATACGGTGAGAGAACTGACTTGGTTGTTTTGCGTTTGATTGCAAGTGTTGCGGGTAGCAAGAGTCGCCACCGACTTTTCTTTTATCCAATAAAGGAAAGGGTGAAAAGAATAGAAAGACCTTTTGAGAATTTTCTTAAGTTCAGGAGATAGGTTATGAAAAGGGAAGGTATTAGCACCCTTTTCATCTGTAGTTATCCACAGGCTCTTAATTTCTAGCTCACTTTGAAATGCTTTGTGTCTGTGTATGTTTGAAAATGTTTGAAGATGTTTTGAAAATGGTAATTTTAGAATGATTCTTGTATCGTTGAGAATGCATACAAAATGTTTGTTTGGAAATATTTTGAAAACGCCTTGGTGCGTCAATTTTGCAATGATTCTTGTACTGTTGAGAATGTATACAAAATGTTTGTTTTGAAAATATTTGTTTGAAAAGAGAGTGTTTGAAAAGATGTTTGTTTTTGAAAGTGTGAGGTGTGAAAATAGTTTTAGTTTGTGAGCAAGCAATTACGAGCAATCTACCTACTTAAAAAGTCTTGTATTCTTTTCCTCCTCCTTTAGATAGTGCTACTTTAACATTGGTTGGTAGGGAGCCATATCATTGGATGTGAGGGACAGGCGTGGATCATCGTACAGTCATAGAAGGCAGCTTGTAAGATGTTTTAGAAATTGTCGTAAGGGACTAAGCTACTTTCACCACGAATTCAACCATGTAAAGAACTTAAGTTATAAATCAAAGATGAACATGAATTTTGTTCGGTACCAAAATAAACTCTAATTTTTTCTGAAAGTTCAACTTCAAAATTCTCCACGTACAGTTAACATAAATTAACACTAAAGGCTTGGTTAGCTTTAGGGAAATGATGTCTACATTTTTCATTCACAAAGTAACCATTAATGATGCTTATATAGAGAGTTCAAAGTTGAGAAAACTTACCTCAAAACTGGAAATAGTGATTGGTGTTTGAGCACTCTTGAAAGTGTTGTGATGATCTGGATAGCTTCACTGAACTCCTAGGAAGTTATTGCAATGCTTACTTTGAGCTGAAAGTGTCTGAGACTTTCTGGAGAAGTCAAGTTGCAGGTTGTTGTTTTTGAAAATGGAGGATGGTTCAAATGTTGTTACAATGATGGAACAGGGTCTTTGATAGGTTCTAAATGAGGTATGAAAGCTTTGTGATTTATTTAGAGTGAAAACTCACAAGTGGATTGTGAGTTTGAAGTTCAAGGTCAGAATGTGCAACAATGGAGATTTTGAATGCCAATTCTGATTTCATGGAGTTTGAGGGTATTAGAGGGATCTTGAACTCGCGTGTTAGCTTGTAAAAAACTTCTTTATTTATAGAGAAAAGGTTTGGAAGGCTCAAGTAACCATATTTCAAAGATCACGTGCTATGGTTATGTGATTTGGTTTTGAAGCAAACTTGAAATACATTATTCCAATGCATGGTACAAGGGCTTGTAGGGTGGTTAGGAGCTGCAGATATGTTCCTTATGGCTTTGAGATTGTGTATGCTCATAAGAAACAAGTGCAAGGCTCAATGAGAGTGGACTTTATGATTAAAGCTACTTTTCTAAAATGGAAGTCTTGGCTTTCTTCCCTAAATGAAAAATCAACTTGGACAAAGCTTGAATCACTTGGACAATGGATCAATCAATTGTGTAAACATTAAATTATTGATTTATTTGCAAGTTAGAATGCCTATAAAGCAAGATTATGCAGCATGGTTGAAGATTGGATCATAAAGTTCATCACAAAATGACCTATAATTCAAGTTTGTGATGCCATCCCCATCTATTTCAAACTCCTAGCTCAAAAATGATCTCTTCAAGTTCTTGGACATTTCGGAAAGCTTCAAACATTGTATACAACCTTCATGTTGACCATTTTGGCTAAATCAAATTAGAACTAGTTGAAAATTGGTCAAGAAGTTGGGACAAAAATCTGACCAAACATGTTGAAAATTTCACTAAGTGTTTTGATAAAAATGTCATGACTTTATGAGCCTATATCTCCAAACATAAGCATTTTTTTGGAAATCAAACCTCAATTACAAAGTTGTAGAATTCATCAAGATCTACAACTTTCATTTTGAAAGTTTTCCTTGAATCATCTTGCATCTTGGTGAAAAATGGTCATGAAGTAGTGAATTTAATAAGGATAAAAACACTTAGAATTTTTCTAAGTCTTGGAAATCTTGACTTTTTGTTGACTTTTCTTGATTCTCTTGATTTTTGATGATAAATTTTGATATTTTTGAATGTCTTGATGAATTTTTATCTTTGAAATTCAATGTTGACCAAAAAGTCAAAGTTTGACTTTTGTGTGTCAGTTGACTTTAATCAGTTGATCCAAATTTCAACTATCAATCACTTGATCTTTGAATATGTTTTGAACCATGAAATTAGGTCAAGATGTTGTGTTTGAATCATTAAGATCATGCTTAAATCTATTAGGTCATGTATTAGGTCAAAAGTCAAATGATCAGTCATTCTCAGTTAAAACCCTAATTTTGACAATTTTTGCCCCTTTGATGATCTGAGGGTTTTTCTTGAGGAATCATGATCAACCCTTGATAAATTGATGAACATGACTTCAAAATGTTGATTTTGGCCAAAAATATTAAATTTTGAATGTATATTTATCATAGTTAACTTTTTACCCAATACAACTGATTTTCAGTCATCTGATCAATTAACTGAGCAACTTTGAGATACAACACTTGAAACTTGGCATGAGCCTTCTTGGAAGTCTATGATGAACCATGAAAGTCACTTTAGGCATTACAAGTCCAATTTTACTTGTGAAAACTAAAACCCTAATTTGTGGTCTCGATGCTTAGGAGGTGAGCTTGTTTGATCAACTCTTTGATAATCCTTAAGCATTTAAGATCTTTTGTGATAAATGTCTTAAAGAAAAGGGAGGGCAAATTTTGGGGTACAACATATTCTCCTGTTCAATCTTCTTAAACCTAAAGAGTTAGATTGGCATGTTCGCCATTCATGACTTAAAGGTGGAAGATGATTGAACACTTAAGTGCCCAGAAATTTGCACTAGCCTGTGCATGAAGTAAAATTGTTTGTTGATTATGCCGGAAATGGGCTTAAAGATGTCATTTGGAGAGGTGATGAAGAGTTGTCAGAGATGGGCTTATAGATGCCATCCAAATTAACTGTTGGTAGAGAAATTATACTAAGTCTACGCTCGACTTTAATCTGAGCCAGAAAATGTGTACTGGAAGAAGTATCAGAATAAATCTTTGGTCAATTTAATTTGAGCCAGAAGATGTCCGCGTCCGTATTTAACTGGAGGAAGTATCAGAATAAATTTTTGGTCGATTTAATCTGAGCCAGTAGATGTCTTTAAATCTTTAACTGGGAGAAGTATCAGAATAAATCTTTGGTCGATTTAATCTGAGCCAAAAAAGGTCTACTGAGAGAAGTATCTGAATAAATCTTTGGCCAATTTAATATGATCCAGCATAGGTCTTTAAATATTTAATTGGGAGAAGTATCAGAATAAATCTTTGATCGATTTAATCTAATCCAGAAAAGGTGTACTGAGAGAAGTATCAGAATAAATCTTTGGTCGATTTAATCTAAGCCAACAAATGTCTTTAAATCTTTAACTGGGAGAAGTATCAGAATAAATCTTTGGTCGATTTAATCTGAGCCAGAAAAGGTCTACTGAGGGAAGTATTAGAATAAATCTTTGGTCGATTTAATCTGAGCTAGCAGATGTCTTTAAATCTTTAATTGGGAGAAGTATCAGAATAAATCTTTAGTCAATTTAATCTGAGCTAGAAAAGGTCTATTGAGAGAAGTATCAGAATAAATATTTGGTCGATTTAATCTGAGCCAGCAGAGGTCTTTAAATCTTTAACTGGTAGAAGTATCATAATAAATCTTTGGTCAATTTAATTTGATCCAGAAAAGGTCTATTGAGGGAAGTATCAGAATAAATCTTTGGTTGATTTAATCTGAGCCAACAAATGTCTTTAAATATTTAACTGGGAGAAGTATCAAAATAAATCTTTGGTCAATTTAATCTGAGCTAGAATAGGTCTACTGAGAGAAGTATCAGAATAAATCTTTGGTCTATTTAATCTTAGCCAATAGAGGTCTTTAAATCTTTAACTAGGAGAAGTATCAGAATAAATCCTTGGTCAATTTAGTCTGAGCCAGAAAAGGTCTACTAAGAGAAGTATCAGAATAAATATTTGGTAGGTTTAATCTAAGCCAGTAGATGTTTGAAGGAAGTGTTCATCATGTAGATATTTGCTCTGCCTTGTTTCAGGGAATGACTTACAATCTGTTTTGAGGATTTATTGATGATAGCGGTTTGTCGATTGATTCTTCCTGAAAAGTTAAAGAGTTAATTGTATGCAATGTCATGATGTATGAAATGCATTACGTGATGATGTTCTCAAAATAAATGAGATTGTGTTATATGCGTTTTGTATACATATGCTATGATGTATGAATATATTGTGAAGTGTATTTGTAAGCTCGTGCTGTATTTTGTCTGGGAAAATAAATCCTTGACTATTACTGGGGATGAAGAGTATGTGCATCTTCAATCTTATCTAGAATGCTTCCGTTGGGGATTCTTGTTTACTTGTTTGAGGAAACTCTGCAAAGGATATTAACTTCCTACTTGGGGAGTAGAGTTTAGGAACATTGGTTGTTCATTGCTATACTGGGGAATTTAATTCTTATATATCCTGACTGGGGATAAAAGAGATGGATAATCTTCTGACTTGTTTGGGGAGGATAATTTTTGTACAACTTGACTGGGGATAAAATAGATGAATAATCTTCCGACTCGTCTGGGGAGGATAAAGTTGACTGATATCAGGTTCGATTATATGTTTTACAACAATTTTCTGGGGATAATGGTGACTTCAATGGGAAGAGGAATTTTACTGGTGATTCGTAAATAGACTCGAGCTGGGGAAATTGTAGTTTGTTAGGGAAATAAACCATGTTGATGGAGAAATATTCTGCTGAGGAAATAAACTCTCCTGGGGAAATTGAATTTGCTAAAGAGAAGAACTTCGTAGGGGTTTTATAGTTTTCAAACTCAACTGGGGAAGCGAATTTTCATGAAGTGTAATAATTGGAACTCCGTAAGGAAATTGTGGGGAATGTATCCTATGAAGATTATTCTATGGGGATAATCTCATAAAAGTAACTCTATGGGGATTTATGGACAGCTCGAGTGTCATCTCAACTCCTAGAGTTTTTTGAGTAAATGCTTATTCTTGTTCTTATGCATATATTTGTTGACAGTTAATCAAGTTCATATGCATATGTTCATTTAATTTAGTCATTAGACGTTTTTGCAAACAAAATAGAAAAAACCAAGAGTTTGAACTTTAAGGTGTATTTGTATTGATAATTTGCCTATAAATCGACAATTTTGTACAAAGAGACTGAAATCCTAGTAAGAGGAAGTCGTCATGAAATGAAAAGAGTACAAAGTGAAAACAAAATGTATAGCCATGTGGAAGTGATCTCATTGAGTTCCAAACTCTGTTATTTCCCCTATGTCTTTGAACATCCCGTCCCTTGCCATCGGAAGAAGTTGAGTGAACCATTTGAACTTTCGACTTTGGTAATAAAGCTTGCATGTAAGCGATCCAACGAGATATAGTCGTACACTTTTAATCCCTAATTTTTGCCTGAACCGCCCTTTCAGGTTTTCAGTCCCCCAGGATACCCTTTTTTACCCAAGCCTCCCTTTCAGGTTTTCGACTTGCCGGGTGTACAATATTTTGTATATATTCCTAATTTTTGTCCGAACTTTTTGGTTCGCCAGGATGCCCTTATTTCTGCCTAGGTGTGTTAACCTAGTGGGTCATTCTTATGCATAGTATTTTTTTGACTATGTCCGCATTCACAGGGTGCGGAAAATCTTCGTTATCCATAGTGGTTAGCATCATAGCACTGCCCAACAATACTTTCTTGACAACAAATGACCCTTCGTAGGTGGGAGTCCATTTGCCCCTGGGATCGCCTTGTGGTATAATGATTCACTTTATTACCAAGTCACCAGCCTGGTATACTCGATGCTTGATCTTCTTGTTGAATGCCTTGATCATACATTTTTTATACATCTGACCGTGACAAACATCCTCCAGCCTCTTTTTGTCAATCAAATTCAACTGATCCAACCTAGTATGAATCCATTCGTCTTCGTCTAAGTCTACATCTTTCATAATCCTTAGAGAAGGGATTTGAACTTCGACAGGAAGGGCAACTTCCATACCATAGACTAGAGAGAATGGGGTTGCCCCAGTTGATGTTCGTGCCCAAGTACGATAGCCATGAAGAGCAAATGGTAACATCTCATGGCAGTCTTTATAGGTCACCACCATATTTTCACAATCTTATTTATGTTCTTGTTGGCGGCTTCCACTGTGCCATTCATCTTAGGTATGTATGGAGAAGATTTGTGATGCTTGATCTTGAACTATGTGCAGAGTTCAACGATCATGGCGTTGTTGAGGTTGGTACCATTGTCAGTGATGATCCTTTCAGGGATGCCATAACGACAAATGAGGTTATGCTTGATGAATCGAGCCACCACATTCTTGGTAATTGGGGTAAATGAAGCTGCTTTAACCCACTTTGTAAAGTAGTCAATAGTGACAAGAATGAAGCGATGTCCATTAGAAGATGTAGGCTTAATTTATCCGATCATATCAATGCCCCACATTGAAAATGGCTAAGGAGCAGTCATGGCATTCAAAGGGATTGGAGGCACATGGACTTTATCAACATGAATCTAGCACTTATGGCAAGTCCTTGAGTCGTGGTGACAATCGATTTCCATAGTCGACCAAAAATAACCAGCTCTCAGAATCTTATTGACCATAGTATGTCCACTGGAGTGAGTACCAAAGATGCCTTCATGTATATCCTCCATAATTTTCTCTGCTTCCTTCTTGTCCATACAATAAAGCAGGGTTAAATCATGGTTGCACTTGTACAAAATCCCATTGCTCAGGAAGAACTTGGCAGAGAACATCCATAAGAATTTCTTGTCATTGATTGACGCCCCTTCAAGATACTCTTGAGCTTCGAGATATCTTTTCACTTCATGAAACCAAAGCCTCTCCCCTACTCCATCAGTGTCAATCTCATAACAGTGTGTCGGTTCATCAAATCTTTCAACAGTAATTCTGGGAGCCTAGTTGTCTCATTTGACCTTGAACATGGATGACACGGTATCTAAGGCATCCTCCAACTGATTCTCTTCCCTTGGGATATGTTCAAAGGTAATCTCTTCAAAGTATGGGATCAAGGTCAGCACTAGTTCTTTGTAAGGGATAAGATTTGGATGTTTTGTATCCCACTCTCCTTTAACTTGACTGATTACCAAAGCCGAGTCTCCATATACACTTAAGAATTTGATTCTTAGGTCAATAGCATCTTTCAGACCCAAGATGCATGCTTCGTACTCAACCATATTGTTGGCACAATCAAAGCAAAGTCTGGCAGTGAAAGGCGTATGACAACCTTCGGGGGAAATGATCACAACACCAATTCCGTTACCCAGTGCGTTGGAAGCTCCATCAAAAACCATAATCCATCGGGATCCTTGCTCAAATCCTTCATACAGTCCAGGCTTTTCACAATCCGTAATCAGCATGATATTCTCATTCGGGAATTCGAAGTGCATAGATTGATAGTCATCTCCAACTTGATGCGCCAAATGATATGCCATCACACTTTCTTTGATTGCTTTTTGAGTAGTGTACTGGATATCGTATTTAGTTAAGATCATTTGCCATCGGGCTATCCTTCTGGAGAGAGCTGGCTTTTCAAAGACGTACTTGATGGGATCCATCTTAGAGATTAATAGAGTAGTATGAGTCAACATACACTGTCTTAGTTGGCGAGCAGCCTATGCCAAAGCACAACAAGTTTTCTCGAGCAGTGAATATCTTTTTTAACAGTCGGTAAACTTTTTGCTAAGGTAGTATATTGCATGCTCTTTTCGACCATACTCGTCATGCTGCCCAACACACACCCCATTGTTAAACTGACTCCTATGTTTGTTAAAATTATTACTAACTGTGATACGGTGGGAGAACTGACTTGAGGTTTTGCGTTTCATCGCAAATGTCGCGGTTAGCAAGAGTCGCCACCGACTTTTATTTTATCCAAAGAGAAAGGTAAAAAAGCACAGGAAAGACCTTTGAGATGTTTTCTTGAGTTCGAGGGGTAGATTATGAAAAGGGAAGGTGCTAGCACCATTTTCATCCATGGTTTTCCATGGGATCTTAGTTACTTGCTTAGATCACTTGCTTTGCTTTGTTTTGTTTGAAATGGTGTTTGGTGTGGTTTTGAAAGTATTTTGAAAAGAGGCCATCGTTTTGGAAATCTTTGTAATGATTCTCGTTCGTAAGAATGTATACAAAGATGTTTGTCTTTTGAAAAATGTTTCAATATTTTGTAAGATGTTTTGAAATTGTGTGTGTGTTTGTTTTTGAAAATAGCAAGGATTGTTTTGAAATGGAGCAAGTAACTTAGAAGCTATCTACCTACTTAAATGTCTTTCTTGTGCATTTTTATTCCTTTGACATTGTTGATCTACCATTGATTTGGTAGACAAGCCTATCTTTGGATGTTAAATGGGACGGGCGTGGGTCATCGTATGACCATGATAGCAATGTTGCCAAGTATCTTAGCATTTTTGTGGGACCAAGATCATTTTGTTTTAGGAAACCTTTTGATAACGTCATCGAGGGACTATGATCTTATACTTGTTTTGTTTTTCCAAGATACTTCGCATGCGTAACATGGTCATTTTAATTTAGGCAACCAAGTGGGTGAAACCCTAATGGTGCTTGTGTGCAAAGTGTGTCATTTTCACGTTTTTGTCTTGCATTAGGTTTTTTTGATTTGTTTGGTTTTTGTTCTTGTCATGCAAACCCTAGTTTACTAAACATGGTATATGAAAGCAATAAATTGCGTAAAATAAACTAAGCTATTACAACAATTATTATGGGAGGAGGGATACAAGTTTTTAAATGGGGATTTTGCACAAATATAAATCTAAAAATATTATTACAACCCAATCGAATATTGTGCGTATTCAATAAATATACAAATATTAAAATACAATGCAAATGTATTTATGTAAAAATGTTTTGTATTGTGTTATTTGTATGAGAAAATAAATAAATTAAACCCTAGAAAAAAGGAAAAATAATATTATTATTTTTGGAAAAGGGTGAAACCCTAGTTTTTTAATTAAAAGAAAAATACATATTCTATATTACTAACTTGTTCATTTTTGTATAAATAAATAATAAATAATATTATGCTTAAATATTAAAATTAAATATGTATGGAAAATAAACATTTTATGTGTATAAATAATATAATAAAAATGTTTAAGTATTTTTAATTGTATTCACAAATTATTTAAGAAAATAAGTTCTATTTATTAAAATAAACTATGTTTCATGTGAAAAAAAATAAAAAAATAATAAAGTTGCAAAAAAATGTTTAATTATTTTTAGGGTTTTTTAATATTCAGAAAAAATAATCAAAAGTAATAAAAATGAAAATATGAAAGAAAATATAAAAAATGTAAAAACTTAGCCAGAGGGTGCAAATAACAAGTCAGGGGGTGCAAAAAGTAAAAACAAAAAGCCCAATGCAACAAAAAAGCCCAGAACCATCGTCCCTGTCCTCCAGCCAACTCCTACGCGCGCGCTTCAGCTCAACCTGTAACTCTCAAATGCTTGCACGAAAACAAAAACTTATAACATGAAACGTGTGGCATTTGAGCTCACGATTCCAACCATATAAAATTTGTAACCTAACTCTCAAAGATCAGAGAGAATTTTGATGGTCCTAATTCGTGACCTAGCTTTTTCAGCATTTTCAAACTTCAAATTCTCTCAACATAGTTAATATAAATGAAAAGTATGCATATGTACAACTTCACCATGATAATGGCTACATCTTTTCTTCACAAATCGTGGCTTGAGGATGCCTAAATACAGAGATAGAGTTTGAGTAAAATACCTCCTTCAGCTGGATTTGGATAGGGCAATGTATGGACTTTAATGGAGGCCTGAGGATTGTGTGAGCTTCCTTGAACTTCCTTCAAGCTATTGCAATGCCTAGTTTGCTTTGAGAATGGCTAGAACTTCCTCCACAAGTCAAGCTGCAAGCTTCAAGGTTGAAAATGGAAATGGTTGAAACGGTGGTTACAGAAACAGGGTAAGGGCTTGGATAGCTTTGGTATGATGTGTATGAGGTGTTTCAAGTGTCAAGCCACAAAATGCACGAGCCAAAAATTAGTTGTCAATGATTTTGCAGAAATGTTGTGTTTGGACAGAATTTTGGAGTTTTTCAGTTTGAGAGAGTTTTAGATGTTAAGAAATTGTGTTTTGCATTGTGACAAGTTTATATATTTGTATAGAATGAATACAAAGTCAGCTTCTCATCAGATGTGCAAGCTTTGACCTTTTCACCAACTTTCTTGCTTTTGAAGTAAAGTGAAGTGACTTATGCTACATGCTTGTCCTTGCTTGCTTGAAGCCTGGAATGAACTTGTACCAACTGCTTGAGTGTTGTGTAAGTTGCTTGCATTAAAGAGACAGATCCAAGGCTCAAGATTGATAAAGTTACAAAAGCTTCTCTTTATGAAAATGGCATTGTGCACTTTTGGCCAAAAATTGAAATGTAACTTGTACAAAGCCTCAAAAGCAAAGATAAAACCTTTATCTTCTGAGTTTGCATTTAATTATGGAGTGTAGAGTGATTTTAGGACCTGTAAAGCAATATTCAAACATCAAAGATCTGATTTGCAACTTGATGCTTTGTAAAAATGGCTTGATCAAAAGTGATAAAATGCCAACTTCCCTTCTTCGATTCTCCCTAACCAAAAATGATCTTGGGGAGTTCTTGGACATTTTGGAAATCTTGCAATGTGATATATAATCAATATTTGAAATGTATTTTGATATACCTCTTGGAACTAGGTGAAAAATGTCCATGAAGTTGGGTCTAAAACCTGCCTAAATTAGGGCAAAATTTCACTAAGTTATTTAGTTCATGGATCTATGTTCACAAATTCATAACTTGATATACAAGCATCTTTTGGGAAAAGTTTGTGAATCAAAGTTGTAGATTTCATGGAGGACTACAACTTTCATGTTGGAAGTTTTCTTTGAATCAAAATGCATCATGGTGAAAAAGTGGTGAAAAGTTGGGGAAAAATAAGAAAATTTCCATACTTAGAAAAACTCTAAGTTATGAAAATTTTCAAATTCAAAACCCTAATTTTCAACATTGTTTTTCTTGGTGAACAAGTTTCATATCTTGACATATCTTGATGAATTATGACCCTTGGCACTTGATTTTGACCAAAAAGTCCAAGTTTGACTTTTTAGTGTACAGTTGACTTTTGATCAGTTGACTGCAAAATTCATTTGTCAATCCAATGAACTTGAGATCTTTTGAACCATGTGAGTAGGTAAATATGATGCCATTGAGTCCTTGAAATCATGTTTAAACCTAATTGGTCATTGGCTAGGTTAAAAATCAGAAACTGCCCTTTCTCAATCAAAACCCTAATTTTGACCATTTTGCCCTTTTAATGATTTGATCAAATTTCTTGAGGAGTTGTGATCCAAACTTGATCAAATGGTACATATGAGTCTAAATTGTTGATGTGGATCAAAAATTATGAAGTTTGACTGTAAATTGGCCATGGTTGACTTTTTCCCCAATACAGCTGATTTTTAGGTCAACTGTCCAATTGACTGATCAAAAATGTGGTTCAAGGCTTGAAACTTAACATGAGCAATCTTAGGGGTCCAAAATGGTGTATGAAAGTCACATGAAGCATTGATGGTCCAAAAATACTTATGCAAACTCAAACCCTAATTTTGGGTTATCAATGCAAGATGAGGTGTCTTGAGCTGACCAAACCCTAATCTTGTCTTGAGTCCAAGAAGTCTTGTGAGGAAAATCTTGATAAATGAGAGGGCAAATTTTGGGTTACAACAGCTGCCCCTGTTCAATCTTCTTGAACTTGAAGAGTTAGATTGGCGAGTTTTTCCATTCGTGACTCGAAGGTAAAAGATGATTGGACACTAGAGTGCCTGTAAATTTGCACTCGTCAAAGTGTAGTTGAGGGAATGGGATTAAAGATGCCATTTGGAGAGGTGATAGAATGTCGTCAGAGATGGGCTTGTAGATGCCATCCAAGAATGTTTGTTGAACTGTAAGTTGTAAGTCAGAAGAATGAGTATCAGAATGGTGTCCGTATCTAGAACGTATTTGAACTGTATCTGGAGACTGAATCTGTATGAGCAAAGGAATAGCGTCCGTGTCTGGAGCGTATCCGAGCCGTGTCTGTACTTGAATATGAATGAGTAACAGAATGGCTTTCGTGTTTGGAGCGTATCTGAACTGTATCTTGACTTGAAATTTGAATAAGCGACAGAATGACATCCGTGTCTGGAGCGTATCTGGACTAGAATCTGAATAAGTAACAGAATGAATTCCGTGTCTGGAGTGTATTCGTATTGTATCTAAAGTTGAAATCTGAATGAGTATCAGAATGGCACCCTTGTCTGGAGTGCATCTGGACTGTATTTGAATTAGAATCTGAATAAGTAACAGAATGACTTCCGTGTCTGTAGTGTATCTGTACTGTATCTTGAGTTGAGATCTGAATGAGTAACAGAATGACTTCCACGTCTGGAGTGTATCTGTACTCTATCTGAAATCTTTGAACATTGTCAATGGTAGCTGTTAATCTTATCCTGAAAAGGGTAAAATGTTAGCTGAAACACAAAGTTATGTTGCATGAAATGTATGATGCAATATATGTGTCTTATCAATGTTTATGATATATGGATGTAATGTATGCGCATGTAAGCTGATTTGCTATATTGCTGAGGAAAATAAATCCTTGACTGCTGAGGATAAGAAATCCTTGGCGACTTCACTAGGGATATCGGGATTCTTCATGTCTTGAAGTTGGAGTATTGGCAAAAATTCTATTGTGAGAGTAATGCCATGTACTGCTTGAATAATCTGCTTGGGGAATCCAGAGAACTTTGATGACTTCTACCGGGGAATTAAGAAATGAGAATCTTCATTCTGTTGGGGAATCCAGAGAACTCTGATGACTTCTGCTGGGAATTTAAACAAAGGGAATCTTGGTTCTGTCGGGGAACAAAGAAAACTCTATGGGGAAAAAGTTTATTCCTGTTCGGAAAAAGTTCAGGAGTTTCGGTCGTCTACCGCTCCACTGGGGAATTCCTAGGTTGGGGAGAAACAGAAGTTAACTGTTATCCGGTTGATTTTCAGGCTTCAAGATAGCTTGCCGGGGAATTTGAAGAAACTAGATGGTTTCCACTGGGGATTAATGGTTTGAAGTTTTGGCTCCGCCGGGGATCTTGATGACGTACTGTAGGGGTTGCTCATGGAATAGCCCAAAGAAGTTTTCCTATTCTTTCAACCTGTCAATAATTGTTCTTTTCCATTTCGTTGATTTGTAAACGGTAATTATGTTCAAATGCATATGTTCATTAATGAATCATTGGACGTTTTTGCAAATAAAACACAAGTGTAAAAAGAAAAAGACAAATGGTTTTATGTACTTTGAAGAGATATCGTTGTATTCACTTTGAATAAGTATTTTGTACAAAAGAGATAGACATCCTAGTAAGAGGATGGTGTCATAAGAAAAATTTATACAAAGAAAGATAGCTATGTGTAAAAAATCCCATGGGGTTCCCATTCTGCTATAGCCTTCGTATCTTTGAATATTTTGTCCATTCGTTGCTTCGTCCGAAGATGATTGAATTGATCAGAAGCCTTGAGTTTGTTAGTGAAGAGATTATCCTTAAAGTGATCCGACGAGACATAGTCATACGCTTTAATTCCCTTACTTTTTCCTGGACCGCCCTTTCGGGTTTTCGATCCACCGGGAAACCCTTTTTTGCCCAAGTCGCCCTTTCGGGTTTTCAACTTACCGGGTGTACAATTTTTTTTATTTTATCCCTAATTTTTTCCTGAACCTTTTTGGTTCGCCGGGATGCCCTTGTTTTTCCTAGGTGTGTCAACCTAGCGGGTCTCTTATGTGTAGTATCTTTTGACTATGTCTACGTTCTCAGGGTGTGGCAGGTCGTCGCCGTCCATGGTGGTTAAGATCATTGCACCACCAGAAAAGATGTTCTTGATTACAAATGGTCCTTCATAGGTAGGAGTCCATTTGCCCCTAGGATCACTTTGTGGCAAGATGATGCGCTTGATCACTAGATCTCCAACTTGATATACCTGGCGTCTGACTTTCTTGTTGAAAGCCTTGATCATCCGTTTTTGATACGTTTGACCATGGAAAACAGCAGTAAGTCTCTCTTCATCAATTAAGTTTAACTGATCAAGTCGGGTTTGGATCCAATCGTCTTCACTCAAACCTGCATCTTTCATGATTCTTAAAGAGGGGACCTGAACCTCAATAGGCAAGACAACTTCCATGCCATAAACCAAAGAATATGGTGTTTCCCCAATTGTTGTGCGAGTCGTGGTACGGTACCCATGGAGAGCAAACTGTAGCATATCATGCCATTCTTTGTATGTGATTGTCATTTTCTGTATGATCTTATTAATATTTTTATTCGCAGCTTCGACAGCACCATTCATCTTTGGACGATAAGGGGAAGAATTGTGATGCTGAATCTTGAATTGCTCGCACAAGGCGGTGATCATAGTATTGTTAAGGTTTGTACTGTTATCAGTGATGATCCTTTCTAGGATACCGTACCGGCAAATGAGATTCTGCTTGATGAAGCGGGCAACAACATTCTTAGTAACAGATGCGAAGGAAGCTGCTTCGACCCATTTTGTGAAATAATCAGTGGCCACTAAAATGAAGCGGTGTCCATTGGAGGCTGTAGGCTTGATCTCCCCAATCATATCGATTCCCCACATAGCGAAGGGCCAAGGAGCTGTTAATAGATTTAGAGGAACCGGAGGCACGTGCACCTTGTCTGCATATATTTGACATTTATGACAAGTCCGAGAGTGTTGATAGCAGTCTGCTTCCATGGTAGACCAATAATAGCCTTCCCGTAGGATTTTCTTCGCCATCGTATGCCCATTAGAATGAGTGCCAAAGGTACCCTCATGCAATTCAGCCATGATCTTTTCAACTTCAATCTTGTCCACACAATGGAGCAGAACACAATCATGATTACGTTTGTACAGGATGCCATTACTTAGGAAGAACTTAGCGGAGAATCGCCTTAAGAACTTTTTGTCATTGACTGAAGCTCCTTTAGGATATTCCTGAGCCTCAAGATACTTTTTGACTTCAGGGAACCAAGGTTGGCCCACTACTTCTTCAGTATTAATCTCGTGACAGTGTGCTGGTTCATCCATTCGTTCAATGGTGATCTGGGGAGCCTCGTTATCCCAATTAAGTTTAAACATGGATGACATTGTGGCTAGAGCATCTGCTAGCTGATTTTCTTCTCGCAGGAAGTGCTCGAAGGTAATCTGCTCGAAATATGGTAGCAATGTCAAAACATATTCTTTGTAAGGGATAAGGTTAGGATGCTTAGTGTCCCACTCTCCTTTGATCTGACTGATGACCAAAGCTGAATCCACAAACACCACTAAGGATTTGATTCCCAAGTCTATGGCAGTCTTGAGTCCAAAGATGCATGCTTCGTACTCTGCCATGTTGTTCGTACAGTTGAAGCAAAGTCTGGCAGTAAAAGGAGTATTGCATCCTTCCGGAGATATAAGCACAATGTCGATACTGTTACCAAGTGCATTGGATGCCCCATCAAAGAACAGGGTCCATCGGGATCCTTGTTCAGGTCCGTCATATGGTCTGATTCCTTCAAAGTTGTCTACTGTCATGATGTCTTCGTCAGGGAATTCAAACTTCATGGACTGATAATCCTCTACAGCTTGGTGAGCAAGATGATCAGCTAGCACACTGCCCTTTATAGCCTTTTGGGTCGTGTACTGTATGTCATATTCTGTTAGGATCATCTGCCATCTAGCTATCCTCCCAGACAAAGCAGGCTTCTCAAAGATGTATTTTATCGGATCCATCTTAGATATCAGCAAAGTGGTATGAGTAAACATATACTGTCTTAGCCGGCGAGCATCCCATACCAGAGCGCAACAAGTTTTCTCGAGCAGTGAATATCTGGTTTCACAGTCGGTAAACTTTTTGCTCAGGTAATAAATAGTGTGCTCTTTTCGGCCAGACTCGTCATGCTGCCCCAATATGCACCCCATTGAGTTCTCTAAAATGGTCAGATACATGATTAGCGGTCTTCCCTCGACTGGTGGCATCAAGACAGAAGGCTCTTGTAAATACTCTTTGATTTTGTCGAAAGCAATCTGACAGTCATCATTCCATCTAACTACTTGATCTTTCTTCAACATCTTGAAGATTGGTTCACAAGTAGATGTTAGGTGAGAAATGAACCTAGCAATATAGTTCAGGCGTCCCAATAATCCTCTGACTTCCTTCTCAGTGCGAGGAGTAGGCATTTCTTGTATCGCTTTGACTTTGGCAGGATCAACCTTGATGCCTTTGTTGCTGACAATGAAACCCAAGAGTTTACCGGACCGGACTCCGAAAGTGCACTTGTTCGGGTTCAACCTTAGCTTGTACTCCTTCAACCTGACAAACAGCTTTTGCAAGTGTCCAAGGTGTTCTTCTTCTGTTTGTGATCGGGCTATCATGTCATCTACATAGACCTCTATCTCATGATGTATCATATCATGAAACAAAGCTACCATGGTGCGTTTATAGGTTGCCCCGACATTCTTCAGTCCGAATGGCATCACTTTGTAGCAGAACGTACCCCACTGTGTGATAAATGTAGTTTTCTCCATGTCCTCAGGTGCCATTTTGGTCTGGTTATAGCCTGAGAATCCGTCCATGAAAGAAAATACTTTGTGTTGAGCTGTATTGTCAACCAGGATGTCGATGTGCGGAAGTGGAAAATCATCTTTAGGGCTGGCCCTGTTTAAATATCTATAATCCACGCACATTCTCACTTTGCCATCCTTTTTAGGCATGAGAACAATGTTAGTAACCCATTGTGGATAGGAAGTAACAGACAGAAATCCAGCATTGAATTGTTTCATAACTTCTGCTTTGATCTTCTCTGACATGTCAGGTCTCATGCGGCGGACTTTTTGCTTCACTGGTGGACAATCTTCTCTTGTGGGTAGACAGTGAACCATGATGTCTGTATCGAGTCCCGGCATGTCTTCGTATGACCAGGCAAAGATCTCAACGTAATCATGCAACAGCTGAATTAGGCGCTCCTTGACACTCGGCTCTAGATTGGCACCCACTCTGATTTCCTTTTTATCTTCCTCGGTACCCAGATTGATTGTATCCAACAGCTCCTCATGAGGAAGAATAGCTCTTTCCTCTTGTTGTGATAGTCTGGCCAATTCCCCTGGCACCTCACAATCTTCCTCACCTTCGTATTCGGCTTGGTAGATCAGATCTTCAGAGTCACTGAAGGCTATAGCAGTATCGTTACCCATGGGATTCGGAATGGAAGGGTACCTGCATTTGTGAGTGTGGGTGTGTGTAAGGGTATAGCCATCTTAAAACAACAAAATGTAAAAGAAAGACAATGAGCACAAAAGGTTTATATATGAAAAAGCATCCATGATTCATTAAATGACATATGAAAATGAAAGAAAAACCCTTACAAATAGACCGTTGTGCCTCGGGTAAGACACAAGGTTGAAAATGTACGAATTGTCTGTGAATTATTACAAGTCCAACAGAAATGTAAAAGATAAATTACTGCGATATGAAAGTTATGGGAACGAAGTCTTTGGCTTCCCAGTTGCACAGTCCTCCGCTGATAGTAGGAAACATCCAATCTTCAAAGCTGCCATCTTCTTCACCATCCTCCACTGCATTGACCCTTTGGTTGGTAATCTTCACAGGTGGCCCTCCAGCACGAGCGCGACGCATAACCTTCTGAGCAGTTGAAGTAAAACCCAAGCCAAACTTATCTGATTTGTATGGAATGTCTGGAAGCTTCCCCCAGATGATGGATCCGCCCTCTTCCACTCCTGCCTTTGCATCCTTTAGAGATGACATCCGAGGTGGAGGTCTTGTGATCAAAGGAATTGAGGATACCGCCTTGGTCGCTGCTATTTCCTGAGAGACTTCTTCAAAATGTTGGAAAGGGGTTTCAATGAACTCTCCATCCAATTCTACATATCGGAAATAATTCAGATGACTAATCATGTATTCCTCTTCTCTATGGACAATTATGATTTTCCCTTAGACAGTGTATTTCAGCATCTGATGCAAAGTGGAGGTGACCGCACCGGCATTGTGAATCCAGGGGTGTCCCAACAGACAAGAGTAAGAAGGACGGATGTCTATCACATAGAATGTTGAATTGAACGTCTGAGTTCCCACCTTTATCGGGATGTCCACCTCCCCATGGACCATCCTCTTAGAGCCGTCAAATGCTCTCACAATTATATTGCTGAGTTTTAATGTCAGCCCCTTACAATCCAACCTATCAAGAGCTTTCTTTGGTAAGACGTTCAGAGATGAACCAATATCTACCAAGACATAGGCTAGGGTCGTCCCTCTACACTCCACTAAGACATGTAGTGCCTCGTCGTGTTTTCTCCCTTTGGGCGCCAGGTCGGCATCAGAGAAACCCAGGCCATTATCAGCTGTCAGACTGGCCACACACTCTTGGAATTGGTCAGCCGACGTCTCTTGTGGCACGTGAGTTATCTTCAGAAACTTTACCAAAGCTTTTGCATGTGCCTCAGAGCACAGCAGCAATGCTAACATAGATAATTTGGAGGGGGTTTGCCCCAATTGTTCAACCACATCATAATCACTTTTCTTAATTATCCTAAGAATTTCTTCCATCTCCTTCTTGGATATTTCAGGGACAGCTAATGATTGAGCCTTCGTCAGGACATGCTCCCCTTGAACATTCTTTCCTTTATTCTCAGCAGTGGAAGTAGGGATAGGAATTGTGTTGTCATTGTTGGTAGGTACGCTTGCAGGTATAATCACTGGTGCAGAGGTAATCTTCGGAATGGCCACGGGTCCAAAGACTGCCTTTGGAGGGGCAATCTCTGGAGAGAAAACTCTTCCATTACGGGTAATTTTGTCATGCATTCATTAGGCCACTTCGATCCAGAGTCATGTTAAATGTATCATCACATCCATCTAAATTCCGACATCATGGATCTAACAAAGAGCCCAACCTCACTTGGCATCTACCCTTAAGCCCAATTCTCATCGGCACCTCAAAATTCCAACATCCATTGATGCATATCCAAGTCACTCATTACATGCATCAATCAATCATTACATTTTGTGCATCAATCAAAATATACACGCATAACATAAAACATGTTTCATGTGAAGACAATCATCATTGTCAATCAAGTAATATGTTCTATGAGGAATCTCGGCAGTAGATTCTCTTGGTTAATCTCAACAGTTGATTATCTAGAAGACCTCGGTAGAAGGTAGTTCTCAATTGAATCTTGGAGGTAGATTCCCCTAGTTAATCTCGACAATTGATTATCTAGAAGACCTCGACAGAAGATAGTTCTCAACAGAATCTCATAGTAGATTCTCCTGGTTAATCTCGGCATATGATTTTCCAGAAAACCTCGGCAGAAGGTAGTTTCATATTAGAATCTCGACAGTAGATTCTCCTGGTTAATCTTGGCAGATGATTTTCTAGAAGACTTCGGCAGGAGGTAGTTATCAATCGAATCTCAACGATAGATTCCCCCGGTTAATCTTAGAAGATGATTTTCTAGAAGACCTCGGAAGAAGGTAGCTCTTAATAGAATCTCGGCAGTAGATTCCCTTGGTTGATCTCGGCAAATGGTTTTCCAAAAGATCTCGGCAGTAGGTAGTCCTTAATTGAATCTCGGCAGTAGATTCCTTAGAAATCTCGGCAGTAGATTTCTCATTAAGAACCCCACATCAAGCATAATATGCACATAACCATATCAAATATCAAGACCATCCATAACGTTTGGTGCATCTGACATACATAAACATCAAAAAGGGCATTTGATAAAACATCAGAGAGTATTTTGGTTAGAAAACACGTCGAAAGAGGTCCACGAATATTCCTATGCCTGTGACACAAATATCAAAATCTCGCCAACACTTATTTATCTTATTCAAATCAACTCAAAGACACCATGACAATGCAACATACGATGTTGGGGAGTCGGTGATACAAAACAAATGGTTTAAAAGGAGAGAATACTAAAACATTTACAAAATTTTGGGGCATATACAAATATTACATTTCTGGAATACAAAAACTACATGATTGTTGTACCCCTGCCCTCCCATATTTCTCAATACATTTCAAGTGAGGTCTTCAAATTGCTCAAGGAAGTCCAAGGGTTGACCAGACAAACTCTCTCCTAAGACAGTCTACCTCAAATTAGGGTTTCAGTTTGCATCAAGATACTTGAGTCCAAGGGATCCCAAATGCTCACCATTGGCCTAATATGTTCTCAAGATCATCCATGTCAAGTTTCAAGCCTTACAGAGGAAGTTTGCTCAATCAATTGCTCAAATGCCTGAAAATCGACTGTTAGGGCAAAAGTTAATTGTGGCCCACATACAGTCAAACTTCAAGATTTTTGGTCAACATCCTCATTTTGAAGTATTATTCATCATTTTATCAAGGGTTGATCATGATTCATCAAGGGTTGCTCACCATTCATCAAAACCCAAAAGTTGCTAAATTAGGGTTTTGTAGGAAAAGTCAACTCAACTTTGACCAAGCATAACTTTCTCATAATTTATGAGAAATGACCCATACAAAGCTCATTTTGAAGAGGATGAAATGCCCTACAATTCATCTTCATCTACCAAGTTCAAAATATGCACTCACAAGAAGTTATGAATTTGGACATTATAGGTCATTTTGAAAAGTCAACAAAAACAACTTTTTTGTCAAAGCTTCATACAAGAACATGGAAGACTCAATTGATATGAGACCAAAATGGTTGCTTATAGGACATCTCAAGATTTCTAAAAAGTCCAAGAACACCTTCAAAGAGTCAAAATTGAGGAAGTTATGCATTGGTGAAGTTGACCTTTTTTGCAAAATTGCCAAAAGTTAAAAGTGCCTCAAGTTGCAATTTTTGTCAAATGGGCCTAACTTTTTGCACTTGTTTTGAGTTGGTAGCATGATCCACGAGCCCTAGCTCTTTCTACTTGTCTTTATTTTATTTTTGATATTTATTTTTATTTTTGATTTCAATTAAATCAAATTAAATCAAAACAAATCATGGAAATATCAAAACCATTTAAATCTTAAGATTTGATGCATGTTTCAGGTCCCATTATAGCTAGCGAGTGAATCAAATCGTGCAAGGCATAGGTGTGCATAAAAAGATTGATTTTGGCCTATTTTTGGAAAGACTTTCATGAAGATCAAATCAAGATCAAAAATCATAATTGGCAAAGATTGAAGGCATATTTGTAACCCTAATTCATTCCTTGGTATATAGTGGACAAAAGCAGATAAAAAATGGGAAGGTTTTGAGGCGTGGAGAGGAAGAACCAAACTTGAAAAAACTCAAAGAAAGTGGTGATCTGACTTGATACTTCCAAGCATTTTCAAGACTCTCAAGCCATCCCATTCGCTTCCTGGGAGTGCAAGGAACCTATACCAATCAAAAACAAGCGTTCTAGTGCCCAGAATCCGGTCCCACGACCCCCACGGTTTTCCCTTGTTTCCAAAATCGAATCTTGTTATTCTTGCATCTTCATCATGTTTCAATAGCATATTCTGAATCCCTAACGTGTTTACAAGCTCATGGTAACGATTAATTGGATTTTCACTAACTGTATAGGAATCTACCATTGTTAGGGTTTTGTTTTGTGTTTTGGGTTTTTCCTGTACAGGAAAAATTGGTCCACAAGAAGGGCACCATGATGCTCAGCAGGCCAAGGCGATTTGATCTATAGCATTGGATTCCATTTATCGTGCTTGGGTAAGATTTTGAAACAAGTAGGGATTATAGTGACGGATGTTTTTCCGTAGGTAAAAGTCTCTGACTTTTACCAACGGAGAGGGGAAGAAGACAACCTGCGTGGTAACATCCTATTCGCCTGTTTTAAATGTGGCGCGTGTTTGGTAGCCAGCTTCGCTTTACTTATTTTATTATTTTTGTTTCATATATTAACAAATGGAATCAAGTGGCCCAGTGGCAGCCAAGGGAATGCTAAGGCATTGCATGGCACGAGGTTAGGGGTTCGACCCCTGCCTCCAAACATTTGCAATTTTTCTTGAATTTTCTTTACAGATTCCATATCCCACATTGCATGAAGTCCACCATATGCCTCAATGCTCAACCATTACGATCTCCAGGAGGCCAGATCTGAAGGCCATTGCATGAAGGATCATGCTGCACCCTGGTCAATGCACAACATGGGATCTTGGAAGTCAACGTGGATCAGTTGGTTTGGGCCCAAAAGCTTGTTGTTCACACCCCTCCAAATTGCTTGCAAACAGGCCCATTTTCTTTTTCTTTTCTTTTATATTTCTTTATTTTATTTAATTATTTTCCTAACACACAAAATTAATTCTTTTTTATCAAAAAATCATAAAAATAATTTTTCATCCAATTAGATTTAGGATAATTATTTTTTTTATCAAAAATTAATTTAATTAGTTAATTTAATTTTTTTTAGGTAACTTTAATTCTTTTTGTAAATAAATTAAAATCAATTAGAAGAATTAGGGTTTTTGTTTAATTTAATTTTTATTTCTCTTTTCTCAAAATATCACAAAAATATAAAAATAGGTCAAAATGTAAATTATTTTCTTTAATTTAATTTAATTAGTAATTAGGCTTGTATTTAATTTAAAACCTTATTTTCTTAAAATAATAAAAAACAACCAAAAAATGATTTTTTCTTTTAATTAGGTTAGATGGGGTCAAAACCCTATTTTCCTCTCGTTCTAGATTCATCGTGCGCGTTTATTTTATTTTACAATATTGATGTAATTGCTCATGGAATGTAATAGATTAATTAAGACTTTTTTCCTTTCATTTATCGTTTCAACGAGTTTTTTGGCTATGTAATTAATTTCACCTGAAGCCTTGTAATAGCGTAGCTTTATTTCTCGCATTTTAATTTCCGCAAATATTAACTATTAGATGTATGATATTAGGGTTGTATGACAAGAATGTATGTTAATTTTAAAATGGTTAGCAAACCCTAAATGTGCAAAGATAATAAATTTGAAATTGAATCACTCGCAGATGTGCACTCCTAGGGTATACTATCACTTCGGTTGCCTTCGGTAAACGATCATTAAGTATAGGATATTTTAGTGGTCGCTCTTTTGTCTAAACAAAGATCAAATGTCCCGTTTGTAAATGTTGCCTCAGATAGGTTGCCTCGGAAATGTTGCATCGAATATGATCTTAAGACTTTAGTGTTATTACTAAGACGTCCTAACATTGCTCTAGTGATCGCACGTCCCTTTCGAATTGACCCTTACAACTCCAATGACGGTGCTACCTACTCACTAATAGTGGGATAGCGTTGTCTAAAGGAAACAAGAACAAAAAGATTCTTTTTTCGAGTAGGTAGATGCTAGTAGGTACTTGCTCAAAATAAACTTTTCCACACTTACACTCTTTTCAAACAAAGTTTTCAAAAACACTTCGTAACACTCTTGAAGACAGAAGCAAGGGTTAAATTGAAGTAAAACAAAAACTTTTCAAATCACAAACACGGAAGCAATTTTTAAATGATGAGCAAGTACCTAAGAGCCCATAGAAAACTACGGATAGAAAGGGTGCTAATACCTTCCCTTTCTATAATCTACCCCCCGTACTCAGAATATCTCGAAAAAGGAATTTTTCTGTGCTTTTTTCCTTTCCAGTTGGATAAAATAAAAGTCGGTGGCGACTCTTGCTTACCGCGACATTTTGCGAACACAAACGCAAAACGCAAACCAGCATTTTCCTAAAACAGTCCGGTTCTGCCACCGTATCACAGAACTGGCGACTCTGCTGGGGATTTAATAAGTGGGGTATACCTTAGGATTAGTTCATCATATTGCTTCTATTGTTTGATTTGATTGCTTTATCTTTGTGGGATTTGTATTGGAGTTACTATAGATCCTAACCCGGATCTGGGGAAACACCTTTTAGGTAAGTAGCAATAAACTGTGAGGGAATTGTACGGCGTAGAACAATACAGTTGAAGCAGTAGCTACGTTGATGTGGCACATTGGTTGGTACCGGTATCCCTTATGGAGAAACGAAGAGAATACGGGGCCACTACGTGTGTCGTTAAGCATCAACTGACCTTAGAACCCTTAATTGACCAACTTGGCCATTTGAAAGTAGTGAGATAGCCGACCTCTGTGTAAAGCTGAGAACTGGTTGGTACTTGATGCTACACTCATTGAGACCATACTCTCGAGATAGTTCTGACCGCAAGAAAAGATTGCGTGAGCTGAAACCATGACTGATGAAGGATGGTCAGTGATATTGAGAACCTCTAGAACCCGATTACTTTTCTAGGACAGGTTGAACCAACTAAACTTAAAGAGGGTACTACCTTAAAACCCATGCAAGCCTAAACCTAAGGCTGTTTGTGTGACTTGTGTGCTTTCAGCTTGAACTACTTGCACAATTTTATTATCTGACAACATGAGTTCCTTGCAGGTTTTGTTTACAGTCCTTATCCAATAGCTTGGATTTCTTGCAGAGTTTACTTGCTTACATCACCTTGCACTTTTGCTTAAACGCATAACACACACATCATAACATCATGCCTTAACATTTCCTTAACCATTTCAAGGATCTCAAGGTTTTGTGATGCAGGTTATGGTAAATCAAACATCTAGCAAGGGGCAAAGGGGATTTATTTTCCTCTAGCCAATGCCGTCTAGAGATCAAAACAGTATAACTTGAGTCAGTGGCTATGACCCACTCGATATGGTGATCTTGACTCTTGAAGAAGGACTCTTAACGACACGAAGTTTCTCCAATCAAGCTGCAATCAAATTCTAATAGTTTCTTGTTTACCCCGCGAGATCCTTGAAAACATTGCATACATATATCATACATATCATTGCATAACAGGTGTTCCATTACAGGTCTCTCATGTTCTCGCTGTTTATTTCAGCAATGGCTCTCAAACAAGATAACAGAGATCTTCAAACTCAAGAAGCTCAGTTCAGGGACATATTCCTAAACCTATCCAAGGGGCAGGAAGAGTTGAAAACACTCCTCGTTGGGAATTTGGTCAAGAAAAGTCCTGAAGACAATAAGGATGAACGACTGGAACAACTCCAAGCTAAGGTAGGTGCAATGAGAACCCGGATGCTGGGGCAGATGGCTCTTATCCAAGGCCTAGCCCGGGGACAAGAAGAGTTGAGAACCATTATCAACCAACTTCATCAAGACGGATACAACAATATGAAGCAAACAGTCGAGGTCGGGGACCAAGTTATTGATCAACCTCTAAGAAGACAAGGGTTTGGTTTGGTTAAGAGTGGACCTTTCCAAGTTGCTACTACATCACGGGTCTAACAACAGCCTCGCCAAAAACAACGGGTTAATCAGAGTAAGCCAGATACACCCAAGAGGCAGTTTACCAAACTCAACATGCCGCTGTCTCAAGCTTTACAACACATGATGAGGATGAATCTGGTTATGTTGATAGGACCTCATCCGAACCCCAAGACTTCTTCGCCTAACTACAAGCCTGATGCAAGGTGTGCATATCACTCCAACAGTCCGGGGCATGATACTGACGATTGTTGGAGGTTGAAATACAAAATTCAAGACCTGATTGATGAAGGAGCATTAGAATTCACACAAGATGGTCAACTGGAATGTTTCTGTCAATCCTCCAAGGCTCACCATTTGAAGTGACAAGTTCTGACAAGAGAGGCTTTTTATTCATTAGAATTTTCAATTTGCAATTTTCTTTTAATTGTTCGAACATCTATTCATGTCAAACTCTGTTACTTTATCAATGCATTGCATATGTCTTTTTTGAATCAATCCATTCGTATTCACTATATTTAAATTTCTTTCCTTTTTGTGATATTCAACTCTCGAACAAAAACTTTAAGCCTTAGAGGAAGGATGACGGAAATCTCTACAGTATGCTTTTGAACAGACCCTGCTGACGATGTACAAGCATTGTTTCAAATCCTAAACAGTGGATAAGGAAGATAATCCCTAGTCAACCCCTTCGAGCCAAAGAAGTATGAGTTTTATTTTCACACAAATTAAAACCCTTAATCATAACCTGGGGCAGGGTAGTTTCTCAGTTAATTCAGATGCACGTTCAGTCGTAATATTCTACTTCATCATAATGAATGGCATTAAAGACATCCTTCTGAAACAAAAGACAGTGATAGTTCCCTATAATCATCAAGGCAGGCAGTCATTATCTCTCGAAATAAAAGCCCATTAAGTCAAAACCTATGAAGGAGACTTAAGAAAAAAACTGGGGTATCCCGCTGACTGTAATCACAAAAAGAAACAGTTCAGGCAAAAGACAGGGATAATAAAACCAAAAAAAGAGGTTACTACAAATCCTCAGCAAAAAAAAAAGGATTACAAAATGACTGCCTTTTTCAAGTAAACTATCAGTATCTGAACCATCACTGGAATATCAGAGCAAAGACTCAAACGGATTCTAAACGCGCAATAACTGAGCATAGGACTGAAGAACATCATGAAGAGCGGGTGGGTACAAATAAATTTTGAGCCTTTATCCTTTGTTTCTTGAACCGTGAACCAGGCCACGTTATAACCCTTAAAAGTCCTAGCTGAAGCATGGGTTAGTTCGAAAGCATACTGTTACAAAAGATATCCTGACTCCTATAAGGTTTGCTATAAATCCTGAGTTGACATCACACTTTTACAAAAAAAAAATTGTTTTACTAAAAAATGAATTTTCAAACTTCAAGACAGACATAAGCTTTGCATTCTTAAAATAACATTGTTTGCATATGACTATTTGTTCAACAGCAGAGAAATTCGCATGACGAATATCTATTGAACAAAAACCTTCTCAATAAAAAGGACCACCTCAAGTGGAAAACACTTCCAACCAAGGGGCACAACATGATCATTGTCCATCATCTGGGGCAGTCAAGTCAAGATTCAAGGAATCTCTCAAAGATACCAAATAGCCAGGGGTAGATCTCCATCTGAATCACTTGGGGGAATTGGGCATGAATTCCAGCAACGAATCATGTACGATCGAACAAACATCTTCTGGTAGTGTGGCAACACAACACTACCGACAGTGACAACTCCCTACACCCTGAGAGCATGGACATAGTCAGAAAATACTGCACATGAACAAAGATCCGCTAGGTTTGCTGGCCTAGGCAAAAATAAGGGCATCCCGGCGAACCAAAAGGGTTCGGGCAAAAATTAGGAATAAAAACAAAAAAAAAGATCTGTACACCCGGCAAGTCAAAACCTGAAAAGGCGGCTTGGGCAAGAAAGGGTATCCTGTTGGACTGAAAATCTGAAAAGACGATCCAGGCAAAAGTTAGGGATTAAAGCGTACGACCATGTCCCGTTATCTTGTCACTTTCCTATCAGTAGAAGATCGGCAGTTACCAAGCACCTCATAAGTTGGGATGACACTCAATCCACAAGGCCTCCGCAGGCACTTTCTCCAGCAGGTACAGAGGCAGAAAAGTCTTGATGCAAAGTCATTATCGTATCCTCAGCATGCGTCCTAGTGACATCAACACTCCCCACAGAGTAAAGCCAACAAAAGTGTTGATCTCTGCCTCCCCAAACAGGAGTTACTTTCCCCAGCCAAGCTCTTTCGGAGAGCCGACGTCTATATTCCCCAGCCGAATTTTGTAATCGCAAGCGGTTCATAAAGTTTTCTCCCGAACAGAGTTTATTTCTCTGAATACAGAAGCTCAATCCCCGATCGAGTTTATCCCTTCAGCTATGGAAGCTTCTCTTGTTAGAACAAAGTTTGAATCTACTACCCTAAGTTAAAGTTTTGATGATAACTAAATGCTAGATTAAATAAATTGTATAATTCATATGAGACATATATGCTACCTAAAAATTATATTGTGCATTTACAGAAACTCTGATGGATATCAGCATAAGAATGTCAACATCAACATCAAAAGATGAAATATCATATGCCAGCATCAGAAGATGAAATATCATATGCCAGCATCAGAAGATCAAAGCATGTGCTTACGCTGAAGCTTGATGAACAAATCTGCGCTTAACATACTCCAAACTCTGATCAAGACCAAAACAATATCATCAGCACCTAGAAGCGTCAGAATAAGCCAAAGCAAATCAACACGCTTAATTGACAACGGTACTGTGCATTCAAGACACTTTATTACCAACGACTGTATTCCAAGACAAAGATCTTCTCAATATGGAAAGAACGTAATGGGCATTGAAATGGAATAATTGACTACAACGTATCTTTTTCCAAGGCTATATAAACAAGTCAGTGAGAAATGAATTGGCTAATGCTCTACAATTCTTTACACGCAAAAAGCAAATCATCTTCATCCTCACTCATACAGCTTGCTATATCTCTCAAATTGCTTACTCTATAGTTATAGCATCCTAGTTTTACATAAGCTTAATTTGTGTATTATCACAGTTGTGATATAAAGTTTTTGTAGAAAACATTCAACACGTATAGTATCCATTATCTGTAAGAAAGAATTTTCTTGAGAAACCGGTCTGTGGTTTAGACTCAAGAAGGCTTTAGCAGTTGTTAAAGCAGTTGTAATATTCAGTTGAATATAGTGGATTAAGACCTCGTTGGAGAGAGGCGAAATCACCTTGACGGGTGGACTGGAGTAGTTTGAGATCAAACGAACCAGGATAAAAATAACGTGTTGTCTGCATTTGAATTCAAGTTTTACAATTCAACCCCCCTTCTTGTGTTTTTCACTTCTTCAATTGGCATCAGAGCACCTGGTTCTGAGCTAAAACACTTAACCGTGTCAGTACAAGATCCAGCGTCAGAAAAACACAATGGCAGAAACATATCAACACACCAGCAATGACAACAATGAAGATAGAGACAGATTCAGCGGCAAACCTCCAGTCTTTGATGGAGAGAATTTTGATTACTGGAAAGACAGAATTAAAAGCTTCTTTCTGGCACATGATGCTGATCTGTGGGACATGGTGACAGATGGATACACGCACCCAGTGAATGCAAGTGGTCAGAAGATTGACAGGAAGGCAATGTCTGATCAACAAAAGCGTGACTTCAAAAATCACCACAAGGCCAGAACTATTCTTCTCAACGCCATCTCTTACGCTGAATATGAAAAGATATCTAACAAAGACACTGCAAAGAGTATGTTTGACTCTCTCAGAATGACGCATGAAGGCAACATTCAGGTCAAAGAAACTAAAGCTCTTGTGCTCATTCAGAAGTATGAGGCATTCAAAATGGAAGAAAGTGAATCAATTGAAACGATGTTCTCAAGATTTCAAATTCTGGTGGCTGGTCTCAAAGTTCTGGACAAAGGGTATTCTACTGCTGATCATGTCAAGAAGATCATCAGAAGCTTGCCAAAACAGTGGAGGCCAATGGTTACAGCGCTGAAGCTAGCTAAAGATCTCAACAAAATCTCTCTGGAGGAACTTATCAGCTCCCTCAGAAGTCACGAGATAGAGCTAGAAGCTGATGAACCTCAGAAGCAAGGTAAGCCTTTAGCCTTAAAATCTAACAGAAAATCTGACTCCAAAGTTTTGCAGGCTGTTGAAGAAACTTCTGATGGGTCCACATCAGAAGAAGACGAACTGTCCCTCCTCTCCAGAAGAGTGAATCAACTATGGAAGCAGAGGCAAAGAAAGTTCAGGAATACCAGAAGATCCGATCAGAATGAGTCCTCCTCCAGATACAGAAGGTCAGACTCCTCCTCTGGATACAGAAAATCTGAAGGCTCTTCAGGAAGCATAAAGCCAAACACCAAGGACATCATCTGCTATGAATGCAACGAGCAAGGACACTACATGAGTGACTGTCCAAAGCTTCAGAGGGAAATACCCAAAAAGAAGTTTGGAAGGGAAAAGAAGAAGAGTCTCATGGCTATATGGGATGACTCTGACTCGTCTGAAGCTGACTCAGAATCAGATGATGAGAGAGCAAACATAGCTCTCATGGATAACATATCAGAAGACAATGAAGCTTCTGAATCAGACTCTGAATCAGACACCGAAGAGGTATTCCCTGACTTTGCAATTAATTTTACTAAGGTTGAACTTGCTGAAAGCCTTAACGAAATTCTGGAAAGATATCAGCAGATCAGATTTAAATTCAGAAACCTGAAAAGGAATCTTGATTCTGACTCTGATAAAACTGAGAGTCTTAAATTGGAAAATTCTAAGTTGAAAAATAAAATTTCAAAATTAGAAAATATTTTACAAAACTCTCAGAAGGAAACAATTTCTGAAACTCCCAGCAGCGCTGATGAGATCATCAAGGAGTATGATCACAACTTTCAGAAGTTCCTTGCTAAAAGCATAGATAAAAGCAAAATGGCTTCAATGATCTATGGAGTTAGCAGAAACGGCAGAAAGGGAATAGGATACCAAGGTAAGGTACCTACACCAAAGAATACCATGGACCTAATTATTAAACGCACTCCTCTGAATTCACACTTCGTGTATGGTCACACACATGACATTAAATATACTAGTAGTAATTATTCTGTGAAACCAAAATTCAACTAGAGTTTTGGTAAAACTAACAAATCAGGACCCAAGAAAATATGGGTACCTAAGGATAAAATAATACATGTTGCAGATATCTTTAGTAGCAAATCAGAAACACCAGTCATGGTACCTGGACTCTGGCTGCTCACGACACATGACAGGAAGAAGGCATATGTTCCAAAGCCCGGAACTTAAGCCTGGAGGCCACGTAGGCTTTGGAGGCAATCAGAGGGGAAAGATCATTGGCTCTGGAACAGTAGGTAATGGAAATCTTCCCTCTATAAATAATGTTCTATTAGTAGATGGATTAATGCATAATCTGTTATCCATAAGTCAATTAAGTGATAACGGTTATGATATAATCTTTAATCAAAAATCATGTAAAGCTGTTAGTCAGAAAGATGGGACTATCCTATTTAATGGAAAGAGGAAAAACAACATTTATAAAATCAAACTTTCTGAACTGAAAAGTCAGAATGTAAAGTGTCTTCTGTCTGTTAACAACGATAAATGGATCTGGCACAGAAGATTGGGGCATGTTAGTATGAGAAGAATATCTCAGATTTACAAACTCAATCTGGTCGGAGGACTTCCTAATCTGAAGTTCAATTCAGAAGCTCTGTGTGAAGCATGTCAGAAAGGCAAGTTTGCAAAACCTGCTTTCAAATCTAAAAACGTTGTTTCCACCTCTAAGCCATTAGAACTTCCGCACATTGACTTATTTGGACCAGTTAAAACTGCTTCAGTCAGTGGCAAGAAGTACGGGTTAGTAATTGTAGATGACTATAGCAGATGGACATGGGTAAAGTTCTTAAGACACAAGGACGAGTCACACTCTGTGTTTGTCACCTTCTGTAACCAAGTTCAGAATGAAAAGGATCTTAGAATCGTTAAAGTCAGAAGTGATCATGGTGGAGAATTTGAAAACAAAGATTTTGAGTCATTCTTTAATGACAGAGGCATTCTGCATGATTTCTCTTGTCCTAGAACTCCCCAGCAAAATGGAGTTGTAGAACGAAAGAACAGAACATTGCAAGAAATGGCCAGAACCATGATCAATGAGACAAATGTTGCTAAGATCTTCTGGGCAGAGGCAATAAACACAACGTGCTACATGCAGAATAGAATCTCCATAAGACCTATTCTGGAAAAGACTCCATATGAATTGTGGAAGAACAGAAAGCCTAACATTTCATATTTTCATCCATTTGGATGTACTTGTTTTATGTTAAACAAAAAAAATTATTTGAACAAGTTTGACTCTAAAGCACATAAGTGTATTATGTTAGGATACTCTGAACGCTCAAGAGGGTACAGAGTATACAATACAGAAACACAGATTGTGGAAGAATCAATCAGTGTTCGTTTTGATGATAAGCTTGACTCTGAAAAGTCAAAGCAGAATGAAGTCTTTGCAGGTATGGAAGTTGAATTCACAAGTTCTGAAGACAAGTCATCAGAAGCTCTCAACAAAGACACTCCTTCAACATCAGAAAGAGGCACTGCGAGCAATCCAGCAACATTTGTTGATCAACCTCAGAAAAGACTATCCAGAAGCAGCATGGATCACCCAGAAGAAACAATCTTAGGAAGAAAGGAAGATCCAATCAGAACAAGAGCCAGCTTCAGAAACTCTGAAGAATCCCTCATGGGACTTATTTCTCTGATTGAACCTTCTTCAATTGATGAAGCACTTTTGGACAACGACTGGATTCTAGCAATGCAAGAAGAGCTGAATCAATTCACCAGAAATGACGTGTGGGATCTAGTTCCCAGACCAAAAGGATTCAACGTCATTGGAACAAAATGGGTGTTCAGAAAAAAATGAACGAACAAGGTGAAGTCATCAGAAACAAGGCACGACTGGTAGCACAAGGTTATAGTCAGCAAGAGGGGATAGACTATACATAAACCTTTGCTCCAGTCGCCAGGTTAGAATCTATCAGACTTTTAATTTCTTTTGCTGTTAATAAAGGCGTCACTCTATATCAGATGGATGTCAAGAGTGCATTCTTAAATGGCCATATAAAAGAAGAGGTTTATGTGCACCAACCCCCTGGCTTTGAAAGTACAAAAAATCCAGAGTATGTTTTCAAACTAAAGAAGTCACTGTATGGTCTGAAACAAGCTCCCAGAGCTTGGTATGAAAGACTAAGTAACTTTCTGTTAGAAAAGGAATTCACCAGAGGGAAAGTGGACACAACCTTATTCTGTAAGACAGTTAAGAATGACATCTTAGTGTGTCAGATTTATGTTGACGATATTATATTTGGATCTACTAATCCTTCTCTTGGAAGAAAATTTGCTAAGTGTATGCAGGCAGAATTTGAGATGAGCCTCATGGGGGAACTGAAATTCTTTCTGGGAATTCAGATCAATCAAACTCCAGAGGGAACTTACATTCATCAGAGAAAATATGTCAGAGAACTTCTGAAGAAATTTGATCTCTCAGAATGTAAGTCATCAAAGATTCTAATGCATCCCACGTGCATTCTGGAAAGAGAAGAGGTAAGCAAAAAGGTAGAACAGAAGGTCTACAGAGGTATGATTGGTTCTCTTCTTTATCTGACGGCTTCAAGGCCTGATATTTTATTCAGTGTATGCATTTGTGCAAGATTCCAATTAGATCCTAGAGAATCTCACTTAACAACTGTTAAGCGAATTTTCAAGTATCTGAAAGGTACTACTAATCTGGGTTTATTTTAAAGAAAATCTAGTGATTACAGCTTAGTAGGTTACTGTGATGCTGACTTTGCTGGAGACAGAGTAAAGCGTAAAAGCACTTCTGGAAGCTGCCAGTTTCTGGGAGAAAATCTGATCTCTTGGTCCAGCAAAAGGCAATCCACAATTGCGCTATCAACAGCAGAAGCTGAATACATAGCAGCAGCAGGATGCAGCACACAAATGCTCTGGATGAAAAGTCAGCTTGAAGACTTCCAGATATTTGAGAGTAACATCCCTATACTCTGTGACAACACTTCTGCCATTTGCTTAAGTAAAAATCCAATTTTGCATTCTAGGGCTAAGCATATAGAAATAAAACATCATTTCATTAGGGACTATATTCAGAAAGGCATTTTAAACTTAAAATTTATTGATACAGACCATCAATGGGCTGATATTTTCACAAAACCACTTTCTGAAGATAGGTTCAACTTCATTCTGAATCATCTCAGCATGAAGCTCTGCCCAGAGTGAAAATGTTTTAATTTTATATATTAACCTTCAGAATTTGTTTTATTTTACTGTGAACTTCTGATCAATCTTCTCTCAGAAATTTAGACATGCAGATTATATCAGATTCTATCCATAAAGATCTGAGTGTTTCATTTCAAGGATAGATGTGCTGTTCACTAAATCAAACAAGTGTCATCCATTCATCAGCTAATTCCTGAGGCAGAACACGTATGCACGCTTCTGAGAAGGCAAAGCGCTGATTGGATGCATTGAGACACATGTCATGGGTAACCGTTCCAAATATTTGTCTAAATCCCCTAAAATCAGCCAACATTAAATGCGAGTAATCATGATTTAATTTTTTGAAACGTTTATGTTTATGTTTTCAAAACTTTTTTTTAAACCTATTTAAACGCCTTATACATCATTCATTCACTTTTTACCGTCACTTACAATCTTCAAAATATTTATGTGTTCTTACTGTGTGTTCATCTTCTTTCTCAAAGAAACCCTTTTTCAAGCTTTTTCTCAAAAAACCCTTGTGTGAACATGGCATCTTCTAGCACTCCTTCTACAGGTTCCCAGCAAGATGCTTCTTCTGAACAGTATCAGACTCCTTTCAGAATGCTCCTTACTCCGGTCAAGACCTTGGAAGTTCTGTCAGAATTGATAGTAGATTTCAACATTTTGAAGGAAAATGGCTTTGATTTGTCTGAAGAAATTAAGGCACAAGGTTGGGAAAGGTACTTTGACAGGTTGGTGGGTCCAACGTTCCCCATCTTGGTTAAATAATTCTGGATACATGCGTCTTCCTCAACTCATCAGGTTACTTCGTATATCATGGGAAAGAAAATTGTGATTACTGAAGATCACATTGCAAGGCTGATTGGATACAATGGTGGTGGCATTCGCTGTATAGACATGGCAGAAAGGTGCTCAGATGTTGTTGTTATAGCAAGGCAGATTTTCACACATGGGGTTCCCTCCAGCAAAATAAGAGATTTGAAAGATCAGCACAGAGTTTGGGCAAAGATTATTCTGGGATGCTTCAATCACAAGAAGCCTACAAGCTCTCCTGATTACATAAACATAGATCAGCAGTTTCTGATCTACTTTATTAATCAGAAGGTAAAGATTAATCTAGCTCATCTTCTGTTCAACCATCTGAGGACCAGCGTCAAGGAGACTAGAGAAGAAGAAAGGACTAAAAGGGATTGGATACCCTTCGGCAGATTGATATCAGATATTCTAACGGAGAATAGGCTGATTGAACACTTGACAGAGGCACATGAAATAAGCTCTCTAGAACCTTCTGTTGGCAAGCAGCTGAATGCCAAGAATCTCAAGAAAATGAAGCTAATAGAGAACATTAAGAAGGATCCCAACGTTACTCCTTTTGCTGAAATCTCCAGCAGAAGAATTCCTCTGGACGACTTCCCCATGTTCTCAGAGATTGACTCCAATCCTCAAATAGTTCTGAGATACTTGGATGCGTGCAAAGCTGATGGAACAACACCCAATCTCAACATTCAAGATCTTCAGCAGAAGGCACCAGAGGTTACTCTGAAGAAGACTAAGAAGAGAAAGGCTGCATCAGAAGGATCGTCTCAGCAGACCCCAAAGAAGAGAGGTAATCTGTCTTCTGTTAATGTTTTAAATTCATCAGCTGCTCCAACATTTATTCCAATCCCAGCTTCAATTGAAATCCCAATTCCCATTCCAATCATTGATGATACTGAACCTGAGTTTGACCCTTATGAGTCATTAACCCTTAGAAGATCCCGCGCCAAACCTCACAATCCAAAACCTATAATCACAACAGAACCAGAACTTGAAAAAGTTCTTTCAGAAATAGATCAACACTCTTCCGCTCCCCATACAGAAAATCCAAATCTTCAACCAGAAACTCCCCACTCACCTCAACCAGAAACTACACTCTCACCAATACCAGAAGATCCACATTCACCACAACCAGAAATTCCACAACCTCCATCTCCATAACCAGAACTTAATCCACCCTCACCTCAACACAAATCATCTCAACAACCTAAGTTTCAACACTCTAAGGCTCAAACCCCTTAACCTCAATCATCTGAATCCTCTGAACCACAACCCTTAGTCATACAATTTCCTGGTGGTACCACTGTTAATATCCCTCAACTACCATCCTCACCAGAAATTACTCCACCTAATACCCCATCCAGTCTAATAATCATTCCTGATTCTCCTACTCCCTCACCCAAGCAAAATCCAGATGACCACAACAAGACCTTCATTGATCTAACAGTCCTTGAACGCCTTGCTGCCCTTAGAAATAAAACCGCCATTCCCAAACCCAAACAACCAGATGTTGGTTCTAGCATCTTGAATTTTGAAACAGACATGCAGAAGTGGATTTCTTCTCTAAAACAAGCTAGTCCAGGAGTGATTGATCCTGCTGTTTCAGACCACCTCTGGACACAATTCAGAGGATGGGTATGCGCTGAAACCTTTAAGCTGCAAGACCAAAGCTATGAACAGGCTCAACAGAACTTCAGCAATCTCCTGAAAGAAGTTGAAGGTCTGCTGAATGTTAAAGGGCTTCTTCTGGACAGTGAGCCTTGGTCTGAAAAGCGTCCAGCTTCAACAGTTCAACCAGCAGAAGAACAGACGATTCCAGCTGAAGATTTAACTCAAGAAGAAGTTATTGCAGAAAGCTCTCAGAAGCATCCTGATTCTGACATCTCTCAAGCTGCATTGGACAGGCAGACTCTTGAAGAGCTGAAGCAAAATGATCTTCGACTGCAGGAGAGAATGGATGAGAATGATCAACGAATGAAGGAAAGGATGGATGTTCAGGATAGTAAGATTGACTCAGTAGTCAGCATGGTGCATCAGCAGAAGGAAACCACTGATCAGATTAAGAACATGCTAGAAGCTCTGTTCACACGCCTTCCTCCCCATTCTTAGATTTTGATTATTGATGTTTTCACTGTTTTCTTTACATGTTATCTGTAATATTTTCTGAGCTCTGCACTGAATACAATCGTTTTTCTGCACTGATCGTTTTTAACTTCAATTATTTGCACTTTTTGATTGCTGACAAAAAGGGGGGAGAAAGAATGATATTTTTCAATAACGGATTACTGAGACAAAAGTCTCAAACATTCTAACACTCTGATATACTTGAATGTTTCTTTGTTCTGCATAAGCTTACAGGTACAAGAATCTGATGAACTCTAACACACTGAAGCTCTGCTCTAGTAAAGGAAAGATCTGATGCTCAAAGAAAGTTCAATAAAGATATGATGCTAAAGGACTCGTGAAATTAAAAGGGAAGTAATAAACTCAGGGGGAGTTTTTCTGATCATAACTCTGATACCTTTCTATTCCCTATCTTCTTATCCTTGATACCTTTCTGTTTATCGCTGATACAAATTTATTATTTGGTTATCTCTGATATTTTTTTCTTTAAATTTCAATTGAAAATATCCGGTTTTTGTCATCATCAAAAAGGGGGAGATTGTTAGAACAAAGTTTGAATCTACTACCCTAAGTTAAAGTTTTGATGATAACAAAATGCTAGATTAAATAAATTGTATAATTCATATGAGACATATATGCTACCTAAAAATTATATTGTGCATTTACAGAAACTCTGATGGATATCAGCATAAGAATGTCAACATCAGCATCAGAAGATGAAATATCATATGCCAGCATCAGAAGATGAAATATCATATGCCAGCATCAGAAGATCAAAGCATGTGCTTACGCTGAAGCTTGATGAACAGATCTGCGCTTAACATACTCCAAACTCTGATCAAGACCAAAACAATATCATCAGCACCTAGAAGCGTCAGAATAAGCCAAAGCAAATCAACACGCTTAATTGACAACGGTACTGTGCATTCAAGACACTTTATTACTAACGGCTGTATTCCAAGACAAAGATCTTCTCAATATGGAAAGAACGTAATGGCCATTGAAATGGAATAATTGACTACAACGTATCTTTTTCCAAGGCTATATAAACAAGTCAGTGAGAAATGAATTGGCTAATGCTCTACAATTCTTTACACGCAAAAAGCAAATCATCTTCATCCTCACTCATACAACTTGCTATATCTCTCAAATTGCTTACTCTATAGTTATAGCATCCTAGTTTCACATAAGCTTAATTTGTGTATTATCACAGTTGTGATATAAAGTTTTTGTAGAAAACATTCAACACGTATAGTATCCATTATCTGTAAGAAAGAATTTCCTTGAGAAACCAGTCTGTGGTTTAGACTCAAGAAGGCTTTAGCAGTTGTTAAAGCAGTTGTAATATTCAGTTGAATATAGTGGATTAAGACCTCGTTGGAGAGAGGCGAAATCACCTTGACGGGTGGACTGGAGTAGTTTGAGATCAAACGAACCAGGATAAAAATAACGTGTTGTCTGCATTTGAATTCAAGTTTTACAATTCAACCCCCCTTCTCGTGTTTTTCACTTCTTCATCTCTCTCCAACGGAATTATTCCCTCGCAGAGTTATTCTCAAGCAGAGTCTCTCCTCAACAGAATATCCATAAACAAGGGGCAAATCCCCAACATAGTCATCTCTGGTTCACCATCTCCAGCGGAAGTAGAAGAACCACTTTCTCTACGATGGTCAGGAACTCAATTTCCATTACTCTCCAACAGGAGTCAGGGATTTATTTTCCCAAACTCGGACGTGCCACAATAGCATTTCATGTTCATATATCATGACGCGCGCATACATATTGCATACGACATAATCTCATTTATTTTGAGAACATCATCATACAATGCATGTCACGCATCATGTACGATTAATCATGTACCTTTTTAGGAAAGATGGTTATCATCAACGACTTCCAGCAAGTTCAAGATTAGCTCCGGAAACTAAACAGAGTAATTATTTGCACGATCAAATGCAACTTTACACGGGTTCATCACGAAGCAATCTTACACGGGTTTCTCCTAAATGCAGCTTCACACGGGTTTATCCTAAAAAATCTTACACGAGTCTTTTCTCATACATTTCCAAATAAAGTTTTACACGAACTTATCACAAATTAACCTTACACAGGTTCCTCCTAAAGTTTTACACGAACTTATCACAAAGTAACCTTACCCAGGTTCCTCCAGAAGTTTCGCACGAACTTATCACAAAGTAATCTTACCCAGGTTCCTCCTGAAGTTTTACACAAACTTATCACGAAGTAACCTTACCCAGGTTCCTCCTGAAGTTTTACACAAACTTATCACAAAGTAACCTTACCCAGGTTCCTCCAGAAGTTTCACACAAACTTATCCCGAAGTAACCTTACCCAAGTTCCTCCTGAAGTTTTACACAGACTTATCCTGAAGCAACCTTACCCATGTTCCTTCTCGGTCCCGATGTAGTTTCACCCGGACTCATCCTAAAGCAACCTTACCCAGGTTCCTCCTTACAATTTCCCGATGTAGTTTTACCCAGACTCATCCTAAAGCAACCTTACCCAGGTTCTTTCTCAGTTCAGATGCAGTTTTACCCAAACTCATCATGAAGTAACCTTACCTAGGTTCCTGCCGAAGTTTTATACGAACTTATCCCGAAGTAACCCTACCCAGGTTCCTCCTAAAGCCTTACACAGACTCCTCACAAAGCAACCTTACCTAGGTTCCTTCTCAGTTCAAATGCAGTTTTACCCAAACTCTTCACAAAGCAACCTTACCCAGGTTCCTTCTTGGTTCAGATGCAGTTTTACCTAAACTCCTCACAAAGCAACCTTACCCAGGTTCCTTCTCGGTTCAGATGCAGTTTTATCCAAGCTCCTCACGAAGCAACCTTACCCAGGTTCCTTCCCATAAGCCCTACTATCCAGGTTCCTTCTCATTACCTTACCATCCAGGTTTCTTTTCTCTTATCTCTGGACAACATTCCACAACACTGTAATACCTAGACCTGATCAAACACGATCGATTTCACCTTTCCCCAGTAGGTCACAATGCAGCCTATACACGACCATATAGCAGTTCATTTTCACCTCCTCGACTAAGAGATGATCCCCCATTAGAATAACGGACGACTGAAGCTCCTAAAATTCTATTTCTCTCAAGATAGAGACCAACATTCTCCAGTGGAATCTTCCTCAACAACAGGTATACAAGCTCTCGCTAAGGAATCTCTTATGCGATCGACACTTCTTCTGATGGCATCTTTAAGCCCATATTTCTTCATCAATCTCCAAATAGCATATATAAGCCCATTCCCGACATCACAAGACAAATACCATTTCATGCGAGTGCAAATTTCTTGGGCACTCTAGTGTTCAATCCCCTTCAACCTTCGGATCACGAAAGGCAAGCAAGCCAATCTACATCCTCAGGGTTAAGAAGATTGAACAGGGGAAACTGTTGTACCCCAAAATTTTCCCTCCCATATTTCACAATACATTTCAAGTGTGGTCTTCAAATTGCTCAAGGAAGTCCAAGGGTTGACCAGACAAACTCTCTCCTAAGGCAGTCTACCTCAAATTAGGGTTTCAGTTTGCATCAAGATACTTGAGTCCAAGGGGTCCCAAATGCTCACCATTGGCCTAATATGTTCTCAAGATCATCCATGTCAAGTTTCAAGCCTTGCAGAGGAAGTTTGCTCAGTCAATTGCTCAAATGCCTGAAAATCGACTGTGCTAGGGCAAAAGTTAACTGTGGCCCACGTACAGTCAAACTTCAAGATTTTTGCTCAACATCCTAATTTTGAAGTGATATTAATCATTTGATTAAGGGTTGATCATGATTCATCAAGGGTTGCTCACCATTCATCAAAACCCAAAAGTTGCTAAATTAGGGTTTTGCAGGAAAAGTCAACTCAACTTTGACCAAGCACAACTTTCTCATACTTTATGAGAAATGACCCATCCAAAGCTCATTTTGAAGAGGATTGAATTCCCTACAATTCATCTTCATCTCCCAAGTTCAAAATATGCACTCACAAGAAGTTATGAATTTGGACATTATAGGTCATTTTGAAAAGTCAACAAAAACACCTTTTTTGTCAAAGCTTCATACATGAACATGGAAGACTCAATTGAGATGAGACCAAACGGGTTGCTTATAGGACATCTCAAGATTTCTAAAAAGTCCAAGAACACCTTCAAAGAGTCAAAATTGAGGAAGTTATGCATTGATGAAGTTGACCTTTTTTGCAAAATTGCCAAAAGTCAAAAGTGCCTCAAATTGCAATTTTTGTCAAATGGGCCTAACTTTTTGTACTTGTTTTGAGTTGGTAGCATGATCCATGAGCTCTAGCTCTTTCCACTTTTCTTTATTTTATTTTTTCTATTTATTTTGATTTTTTATTTCAATTAAATCAAATTAAATCAAAACAAATCATGGAAATATCAAAACCATTTAAGTATTAAGATTTGATGCATGTTTCAGGTCCCATATACAACTAGCAAGTGAATCAAATCGTGCAAGGCATAGGTGTGCATGAAAAGATTGATTTTGGCCTATTTTTGGAAAGACTTTCATGAAGATAAAATCAAGATCAAAAATCATAATTGGCAAAGATTGAAGGCATATTTGTAACCCTAATTCGTTCCTTGGTATATAGTGGACAAAAGCAGATCAAAAAGGGGAAGGTTTTGAGGCATGGAGAGGAAGAACCAAACTTGAAAAAACTCAAAGAAAGTGGTGGTCTGACTTGATACTTCCAAGCATTTTCAAGACTCCCAAGCCATCCCATTCGCTTCCTGGGAGTGCAAGGAACCTATACCAATCAGAAACAAGCATTCTAGTGCCCAGAATCCGGTTCCACGACCCCCATGGTTTGCCCTTGTTTCCAAAATCGAATCTTGTTATTCTTGCATCTTCATCATGTTTCAATAGCATATTCTGAATCCCTAACGTGTTTACAAGCTCATGGTAACCATTAATTGCATTTTCCCTAACTGTATAGGAATCTACCTTTGTTAGGGTTTTGTTTTGTGTTTTGGGTTTTTCCTGTACAGGCAAAATTGGTCCACAAGAAGGGGACCATGATGCTCAGCAGGCCAAGGCGATTTGATCTATAGCATTGGATTCCATTTATCGTGCCTGGGTAAGATTTTGAAACAAGCAGGGGTTATAGTGACGGACGTTTGTCCATAGGTAAAAGTCTCTGACTTTTACCAATAGAGAGGGGAAGAAGACAACCTGCGTGGCAACATCCCATTCGCCTATTTGAAATCTGGCGCGTGTTTGGTAGCCAGCTTCTCTTTACTTATTTTATTATTTTTGTTTTATATATTAACAAATAGAATCAAGTGGCCCAGTGGCAGCCAAGGGAACGCTTAGGCATTGCATGGTATGAGGTCAGGGGTTCGACCCCTGCCTCCAAACATTTGCAATTTTTCTTGAATTTTCTTTACAGATTCCATATCCCACATTGCGTGAAGTCCACCATATGCCTCAAGGTTCAACCATTAAGATCTCCAGGAGGCCAGATCTGAAGGCCATTGCATGAAGGACCATGATGCACCTTGGTCAATGCACAACATGGGATCTTGGAAGTCAACGTGGATCAGTTGGTTTGGGCCCAAAAGCTTGCTGTTCACACCCCTCCAAATTGCTTGCAAACAAGCCCATTTTCTTTTTCTTTTCTTTTATATTTCTTTATTTAATTTAATTATTTTCCTAACACACAAAATTAATTCTTTTTTTATCAAAAAATCATAAAAATAATTTTTTATCCAATTAGATTTAGGATATTTATTTTTTTTATCAAAAATTAATTTAATTAGTTTATTTAATTTTTTTTAGGTAACTTTAATTCTTTTTGTAAATAACTTAAAATCAATTAGAAGAATTAGGGTTTTTGTTTAATTTAATTTTTATTTCTCTTTTCTCAAAAAATCACAAAAATACAAAAATAGGTCAAAATGTAAATTATTTTCTTTAATTTAATTTAATTAGTAATTAGGTTTGTATTTAATTTAAAACCTTATTTTCTTAAAATAATCAAAAACAACCAAAAAATGATTTTTTTCTTTAATTAGGTTAGACGGGGTCAAAACCCTATTTTCCTCTCGTTCTCGATTCATCGTGCGCGTTTATTTTATTTTACAATATTGATGTAATTGCTCATGGGATGTAATAGATTAATTAGGACTTTTTTCCTTTCATTTGTCGTTTCAACGGGGTTTTTGGCTATGTAATTAATTTCACCCGAAGCCTTATAATAGCGTAGCTTTATTTCTCGCATTTTAATTTCCGCAAATATTAACTGTTAGATGTATGCTATTAGGGTTGCATGACAAGAATGTATGTTAATTTTAAAACGGTTAGCAAACCCTAAATGTGCAAAGATAATAAATTTGAAATTGAATCACTCACACATGCGCACTCCTAGGGTATACTCTCACTTCGGTTGCCTTCGGTAAACGATCATTAGGTATAGGATGTTTTAGTGGTCGCTCTTTTGTCTAAACAAAGATCAAATGTCCCGTTCGGAAATGTTGCCTCGGAAATGTTGCCTCGAATATGATTTAAGACTTTAGGGTTATTACTAAGACGTCCTAACATTGCTCTAGTGATCGTACGTCCCTTTCGAATTGACCCTTACAACTTCAACGACGGTGCTACCTACTCACTAATAGTGGGATATCATTGTCTAAAGGAAACAAGAACAAAAAGATTCTTTTTTTGAATAGCTAGATGCTAGTAGGTACTTGCTCAAAATAAACTTTTCCACACTTACACTCTTTTCAAACAAAGTTTTCAAAAACACTTCGTAACACTCTTGAAGACAGAAGCAAGGGTTAAATTGAAGTAAAACAAAAAATTTTCAAATCACAAACACGGAAGCAATTTTTAAATGATGAGCAAGTACCTAAGAGCCCGTAGAAAACTACAGATAGAAAGGGTGCTAATACCTCCCCTTTCTATAATCTACCCCCCGTACTCAGAATATCTCGAAAAATGAATTTTTCTGTGCCTTTTTCCTTTCCAGTTGGATAAAATAAAAGTCGGTGGCGACTCTTGCTTACCGCGACATTTTGCGAACACAAACGCAAAACACAAACCAGTGTTTTCCTAAAACTGTCTGGTTCTGCCACCGTATCACAACGATGCATATATATTTTGGGCTCTATATCAATCTAGGACATTATGCATGTGTATCATACATGACATTTTTTCAAACACACTTTGGGTAAAACCAATATCTTGAGGCCCATCATTAGTAAGCTTATCTGTGCGAACTGAATAGTTCAAACTTTAAGAGATACCTTGGTTGAAAACCGACGCAGCCGGTATCATTAGCGAAAATTTGGGGTTTATTTCTTCATGATGATAGTATTGGTTGAGAGCAGACACAACCAACATTATCGATGAATTTGGGGTTTATTTCTTCATGGTGATAGTCTTGGTTGAGAGCGACACAACCAACATCATCGATGAATTTGGGGTTTATTTCTTCATGGTGATAGTCTTGGTTGAGAGCGACACAACCGACATCATCAATGAATTTGGGGTTCATCTCTTCATGGTGATAATCTTGGTTGAGAGCGACACAACCGACATCATCAGTGAATTTATGATTCATCTCTTCATGTTGATAGTCTTGGTTGAGAACTAACACAACTGATATCAACAGTGAATTTGAGGTTCATCTCTTCATGTTGATAGTCTTAGTTGAGAACTGACACAACCGACATCAACAGTGAATTTGGGGTTCATTTCTTCATGTTGATTGAGTCTTGGTTGAGAATAACACAACCGGCATCATCAGTGAATTTGAGGTTCATCTCTTTATATTGATAGTCTTGGGGTTTATTTCTTCATGTTAATAGTCTTGGTTGAGAATGGACACAACCGACATCATCAATGAAACTTTGGGGTTCAATCCTTCATGTCGATCTTATACCTTAGTTGAGAACAAACGCAACTGGTATAACATCAACAAACACCTCGGTTGAGAACAGACACAACCGGTGAAACTCCGATCAAAATACTTTAGTTGAGAACATACACAACTGGTATATCTATAATCTATATCTTTGGTTTAATTATCTAGGATTTGGTTATCAAAATCTGTGTTATTCATCCCCTAGGATACAATGAATATGCAAAATCTGCATTAAACTTATTGTGTTAGTCTCGAAGCATTAGTAACTCAAAATTTCAAAATGGTATTGTTTACTCTATAACTGCAATATAGCTTGTTGCATCAGTCTGCAACAATAAGTTATCAATTTTTCAACTTGTGTTATTTACCTACTAGGTTATGGTAAATACGCAAAAATCTGCGATCTCTTTTCTAAGTATTGGCGATTTATCCACGTCGTCATATCTAGGTCAATTTAACTTTTTTGCTCTAACTCTGATAGGATGACACATCATCATCTTTGCCAATCTCTTTATCCAAAATCTGGTAGGATGACACATCATCGTCTTTGCCTATTTCTTTGAGCTCTTCGGTATGCTATACCAGTGTATCCTTATTTAATAATCTTTGGTTCAAATTTTGGGGTCTTCCATTATTTAATAACCCTTCGATTCAAATGTGTGAGATCTGCGCATTCTCACACCAATCAATTGCAGAGTGATTAAATAGGAGTAGCTGTCATACCCAAAATTTATCCGCCTTGGTGCTACACTCAAAATTATTTTCAAAATTGGATTTTAAAATTCTTTTGGTTCGTATTCACTAACATTCTTTGGGTTTTATAAATATTTATATTCAAGTCTATTTAAAAATATAAATTATTTGTATTTTTAAATAATAAATGTTTCCACATCTTTCATATGATTTCAATTGGTTTTTTTATTTCAAATGAGTATGAGGTCACAGGGTCAAATCCCACCATCCAATGTTTTGACTTTTTTTGGTGTTGCTAATTTTAAATGTCATTTTTATTGTTATTTAATTAAAAAAAATCATTTTTTAATATTTAAATATTAAATTTTGTATTTTCGATTAATGAATTTTAAAAATATTTTGTTATCTTTTGTATTTTAGGTAGTAATATTTGTTTTAGGAGAGAATCAATGTAATTGGTTACAATAATTATAAATCAAAAAATTTTATTTTATTTTTATTTTAATTATTTAGATTGATGACTGATTTTATATATATATATATATATATATATATATATATATATATATATATATATATATATATATATATATATATATATATATATATATATATATATATATATATATATATATATATATATATATATATATATATATATATATATTTGTTAATTTTATTTCAATTTCAAGTTACATTGAAATCTCTCCAAAAATTAAGTTCTTTTTGTTATTTAAATATTATTTTCGTACACAAATTTTTTAACACTATCACACACAATCTCTGTGCACAAATTTCTACCGCCGCTGGTGTCACCTTCAGGTAAGTCTTTCTACTTATACAATTTAGTTTTTTTTTATTTCATTAATTATCCTTTTCTAGCATAATTTATTTATTTAATTTAGTTTTACATTTACATTAGTTTTATTTCAAAATACAAAAAAAGTTACTGAAACTTTGTTTTTCATTGTTATTAGGTTATTACGTTAATTAAAGAAAATACAAAAGTAAATTAACTTATACATATTTTCTTAAATCTCCTCAATTAATTTCCTAACATAAAAACACAAAGTGATGTTATTTCGTTTTTATTTAATTATTACAAAAATATTTTATTTAATTATTTTGTCTAATTAACTTATTTAGTAAGAATTAGATTAATTAATTTATTTTATTTAAGAATAACAAATGAACAATACAAGAAATACAATAAAAATAAAATACTTTTGTAAATCAAATTAGTTAATATTTTACAAAGATATTATTAAATCCTGTTGATTAATTGGCAAGTTCAATTTCTGAACTTGGGCCTCTGTTATTTACACACCTTATTTTCCTACTAAACTAAGTTTACATCCCCACCTGCATTTTGGGTCCAGTTCAATATCTGAACTTGGGCCCTCACTTGTCAGACCCTATTATCTATATCCCCCTATTTTACTAGCCCAGCACAAATTACACCCCCTGCATTTTTTAAATTTAATTTCTTTTTATTATTTTATTATAATAATTTTTTAAATTCTAATATTATTTATATTATTATAAAATCAAATGTTTATTTTCCAAACTCATCCAAATATTTTTTTTTGCATTAAAATTATTTTTAATCATGCATTAATAAGATATTTTTATAATTAATACATTAAAAATATCTAACTAACACTGAACTCTTTTTATTAAATCAAATTAAACTCAACAATCAATTTTCAAAAAGGATTACGAAAATATTTCAATCGCCTGCGCACTTCGTCTAATAACTCCACTATTCACACACCCAGGTTTGATTCAGGGAAAATTCAAATATCTTCGTAATCCATAAAAAAACACCAACCAACTACGAACTACGAATTGTGACTCTGATTCCTCATAAGAGGATACGTAGGCACACTACTTAAAAATCTTGGCGAGTTCCCCTAATAAAAATTAAAACCCTATTTCTCAAAGATCGCATTTCTAACCCTAGTATCCTTGTGAACAAGGTAGACGAAGGGTGCCTAACACATTCCTTTTGTCTAAGAACGAGTCCAACAACTCAGAATCTCTGACAACATTAGGGTTATAATTTATATTCTCTTTCTAAAGATAAAAATTAAGGGTGATGACTCTCATTTTAAAACTGGTTACAGCACCAGAGAAGGGCCTAAGATCGCCCACAAAATAGCTACCTTGAGGTCACCCAAAAAAGGGTTACCTCGAGGTCGCCCATGGAAAGGCTCAAAGTCATCAAAAGATGGGCTCGAGATAGCCTAAAGAAGAGCTACCTCGAGGTCTCTCACTAAAGGTCTACCTCGAAGTCGCTCAAAGAAGGGATCGAGGGAGCCCTAAGAAGGACTACCTCGAGGTAGTCCAAAGAAGAGCCCGAGATTAGTCAAAGAGTGTAACACCCTAAACCTCGACTCTTTAATTTAAAAAGATAAATAATATTATTCTAAATTAAGGTGTTACACACACTCGTCATGTCATACTCTTTCAATGAAAACAATTAAACATGCAGCAGAACTCAACAAATAAGACATACTTCAAATTATCTCTTCAAAAATAAAGTGCTTGATTAAATTAAATAATCCAAAACATTAACTCAAACATTAATAAACAACATATTCTCAGTGTTACAGATCAGAGCAACTGAAACTAAAATAACATAAAACGATAAATATATGATGAAAGCCTCAATGTCATCTTCCAATTCACAGTAGATATTGCTCCTCCTGAGTACTTGTATCATTGTGTACAAAATACCACACAAACAAAACAAAAGATGGGTGAGAATACACTCAAATATATTAGCGGTGTAAAACATAATAAGGGTAGCATATTCATAAAAATCAACGAACACATCAAGAATATGCATAACAACGAAACAATTCACAATACTTTTATGTATAGAAAGAGACTGACAATCTCGACTCAATGCATGTGGTACCATTTTACAGACATTAAAGGTATGTTACTGATATTCGTCTTCTCATTGTGTTTCCTCTTCGAACCCGATTTCTATTTGAACCCAAACTCATCATTGATCCCCACTTCTAAACTAACAACTCGTCACTTCTCAACACGAAACATGATGTCTGACATACATATGCAACAACACTATTGATTCCACTTTGAACCGTATACAACAACACATAAGGCAGACAAAGTAGTTCAAACTCCGAACTACAAGTCTCAACATCAACAACATATAATTATATTCATCAGTACATAACTATACAAACAGTTCACAACTCATACACATTAATATAATTCACAAAACATACAATTATGTAAAACTTCCCATATATTATTAAATTCATCATAATATTTTATCTCAGCATAAAACTCAAGGTCATCTCATTTCTCATCAATAACCATCTCATCATCGACATTAACATCATTCTCATGCGGAAATCAATCACAATAATCAAAACAAAATGTTTTCCTCGCCTTTAACCAACAACTAGCGTTACATAACAAATAATTCCATATAATCACATTATCAAGTACTTTATTAACCTCTTAGCACCGTACCATGAGGTAGTACTATGTACTAGCTTTTCAATGCTTCAAACCGCGCCTCAAATAAAGCCACTGAGTTCAAGTTATGATGAAAACAAAATCAGTAGAATTCCGCTGCTGGATTGTCTTGCTACACGAGGCCCTCCATCGCTAAGCACAGACACACAAATATGCAAACCTATAATTGTGATTTTCACGATTAGAGGACTTCTGGAGCTTTGATTTTGGTTCGTAAAAACCAATACACTCAAAATTTCATCACACATCAAACATACATCATTTCACTCATCATTTGAACATATTAATCATTTATCTCATCAATTTGTTACAAATCTAAGGATATATTTATCAAGCCAACACTCATGAACATAAGCATCAAAAATTCAGATTTGCATATACACATGATACACAATCTCAACAACATAACAAAGCACAAATTTCATATCAATTGCAACAACAAAATAGTTTTCACATAAACCTCAACATAAATCTCAACAATGGAAAAAAACTTAGAGGAGGGTGAGGATCCCTCTCTATCCTTCTTGCATTTGATACTAATATTAGAGTAATTCCTCCTACCTTAATTTCTAGCAAAGGTCTTATCTTTGTCATGACTTGAATCCTGAATATTCAACTCTTTTTAACTCTTAACTCAACTCTTTCAAGTTAGTTGATCTATCTCTCCCTCCCCAAGACATAATCTTATTGTTCAACATATAATATTTCTAGATATAAAATATTATTTGATTCTGACCACATGATTTAATCATAAAATGAAAAAAATTCAATTGCATATTCACCTAAAATATTAGGAGATTGTGATTGAAGAAAAGGGTTACAATTTTATTAGCTCATGGTGATATTTTAGATATTACAATTGTAGGAATTCGACTAAATTATCAATCAACAATAAATAAAGGATTAGACAAATGCTGGATATTTTTAATCTTGAATTTTCTAACAATTTTTTTTGCATACCCAATTAGATTACATCATCTTAAATAACTTGCTCCAACACTAACAGTCGTGATATACCAATGAAAGTTGATTTATTAAATTGACGCACTAAAATTATTTCTTTGACAAAAAAAACATCACAAATAATTTCAATCATACACCACATACAAATTAAGTAAACAATGTTGCATGGTTTTCCAAATTCATTTCTTTGTTGCTATATTAGGCTTTCCACTCCAAACTCTGCCTTCTTCATGCTCCAAGCATTAAGTTGTGAGATAACCACACTTTGGATTCCATCATTGAATACATAAAGATGTGCATCTTTCTCTATAGCCAACAAGGGATAAACTCTACTTGTTATGCAAGCTCTCCCTCCATCTCCAAAACTCTCAATAATGGATCTATCAATCTGCATACATTAACACCTCATATATCAACTAGAAAGCATATAATAAAAAAAATTGAACAAAACCTATGATAACAAAAAAACATACCAAGCTTCTAAGTGAAATTGTTTTAAGATTGGGATCAATGTCAAATATAGTTGCATATATTTTTTTGCCAAGGCCCTCTCTCAATGTAGACCTGTAAAGTGTATACAGCTTAAATTTCATGAGCTCTAGTCTCAATTGCGTACTAAAATTGTAAAGATCTCGATCATTTGATAAAGATTTAACTGTTAAATCTTTGTCTAATGATCGAGATTAAAATTGCGGCTGTAAAAAACTAATTCCCTCACATGAGAAGTTCAATGTCATTATGAGATGAAATATTTTTATTGCATAATAAGTTTGGAGATTAAAAAAAAACCTGCTCATATCACTACACATCAAGCATATATATCGATCGAGGACTCTATATATTTTGAAAGATATTGTAGTCTTCTCTGTCTGGTCTTTTGATGCTAAAACTTGCAAACCAAATGGCCCTATCACGCCCTTTCTTGATGCATAATCTTCACTAGAGAGTATTTGAGGATCAACGTCACTTGGATCTAGTAACTCAGCATTTTGTAGATCAGGTAGCTCAAACAAGACTTCCACATCAACCTAGAAAAGTAAAATTAAAAAAAGTAAAATTAAAAAGTAACCACAATAAATACTTCAAATCAATTGTGTGTTTGGTGTTCGACATGACACTGACATATATAATTACACTAGTTTAACTACGTACCTGAGATGCAGTGATACCTTTTACTTCAAGAATTGATCTACTTAGGAGCGTCTCACCCGTGATACTGATTTGATTGTAGCGTAGTTTTTCTAACTCTTCAATCGGCCATTGCATTAATTGCTTCCCATTTTTATCAAGCCAAAACTTCCTTGGAATTGCCTACATTGTAGAGAAACACTAATCACATAACTATTATCTATATGGTGGTATAAAAAATAACACAAAGTTTTAAATTGCAGTTGCAATCGCATAGCAGTTCTTAACATCATGAAACTAAAATAGAATACCTGTAGACCAGCCCACCCTTTTTCAATGTCATCTTGTCTAGAGTCAGTTTCTTCCACCCATGCCCATATTATTCTCCTGTTCTTAGCATAATCAAAAAATGACTTTGAAGCAAAAAAATTACCATAGTCAAGTCTCAAGTCCTTCCAAGTTCCACTATATTTTTCATCAGGAATGAACTTTTCCTGCTCAGAATCAGATACATATTTCCCAATTAAGTAGTAATCGATATGCGTTCGTTGATAACTTATCTTCAAGACATGTCTAACACTTGAATTTTCCATAGTTGTATCAACCCCATTTTCGCTATTGATATACACAGGAAAAAAATCTGGACATTCAATAACACCAGTACCTTGTGTTGCAAGAAAAGGACTAGGATCAACTATCCAAGTAACAAAATCATCACTTTTGCAAAGAATAACTTTTCCTTCATCACCATTTTGAGCACCAATTATCACCCTCCATTTTCCATCTTTTCCTTTCCATGCAGTCGAAGGGTCTCTGAATTCACACTCTTCGACTCCACTAGGTGCTGTCATCAATGGATTTTGATGGTGTTTTTCCCATTCCTTTAAGTAAGGGTCAGATGGATCTTTTGGCATAGCTAAGTTTTGAACTTGATGTCTTTTTTCATTGATTCCTGTGTACAACATAGCAGGTATATCACCTGGGAGTATAGTGGCTGAGCCTGAGAAGCAACTGTTGATGTCACCAGTACAAGATGGTGTAATTGCATCATTGAGATGAGTCCAATTTATGAGATCTTTGGATACAGAATGAGCCCATATCATTGTTTTACCAAAGGTTGCTCCATCAGGGTTATATTGGTAGAAGAAATGGTAAACTCCTTTGTAGTACAATGGTCCTATCACACAAAAATAATACTGAGTTACCAATCATTCGATATTTACTTTTGTTTTGATATACACAAAAATTCTGACTTAGTTAAGATTAATTTGTAACAAATGAGAAATTTTTAACTAAAATAAATAGCTGAGAGAATGAAGCATACCATTAGGATCTGCATGATGAAGTGAATTTTGGTCAACAAAACATGTCAAATGACACAGAAAAGAGTTAGATATATAACATATTACACATATTCAAAAAGCAAATGGAAAATTAGTGATTTTACCATTCATCCAATTTTTTGGGGGCTGAAAGTGGTACCAAGTTCTGTATGGCTGTTCTGAATTGATGCTGTTTGAGGATGCATCATCCTTTGTAATGTTCTCCATGAAGATTGCTGATATGGTTTGGTTTGATCAAGAACTAATATATATATATTAATGCACTTAATTAGTCTTCCACTTGGTGAATAGATCATGACAACATGTTTAATATTTATAATGAATTATAGACGCAACTGCATAAATTATTAGAATATAGACCCACCATTGCAAACAATATTTTTATCAAAGACTTGACTTCCATATATAATGTTTATAGTAAACAAACACATGGTCAAATTTAATATAAAGTTTAAAAAAATATAAGAGGTGAATCATTACCGTTTCTAGTAAAAATAACTTTTAATAATAAAATAATGAACATTATAATATTTTATCAAAATTTCCTAAAAAGTTGTACAATTTATCATTGGTTGGAATTAATACTAAAAAGTAATAAAATATATAAATTCATTTGAATTAAAAATTATTCGACACTAAAAATATGACTTAAAAAGAGGAAGTGTTTATATATTCTACCTCCATCTTAAAATAAAGGACATCTACGTTCGAATCATAAATAATTCAGAGTTAGTAATGGTATTAAATTTATTTATGTTATTTTATAAATTTATCTTTTAAAAATTAATTTATATTTTATTAAAATATTTTTAATGTTGATTTCCAACAATTTTTTAAATAATAATAAAATATTAGTACATAAATAATTAATATGATTAAAAATTAATTATAATCTATTTACTTTTTAAATTTATTTTACATATTTTTAATAAAATGATAGGACCGAGACATTAAATAATTGTAATAGAAACAAGATGAAATGTAACATCCCATTTGAGGTAATTTTCTATTTTCTATTTTGAAAATTAAAAAAAATTAAAAATAGTTTTTACTTTAAGTTTTAACATTTTTGAAAAGTAAAATAAATTTTTGTTTTAAGTTATGAAATTTTTAAACAATAAAATCAATTTTAAATATAAACTTAAAAAAGAATATTCATAGTTAACATATCTAAATTCAAATAAGTCATGCTATTATATTTGTAAAATAATTAAAATATTATTAATATATAATGTGTTTTTTAGTAGTAATTTAATAATAATGGTTAAAGGGGTGATTGTCGAAGGATACATGTTAAAGTGATGACCGTTGATCGTGAAAGTGGTGGTAGTTGATGGTGGTCAGGGGTGATGATTAGTGGTGGTTTATGGTTGTCGTCAGAGTGATAAGAGTGATAGCTGGTGGAGGTGATTAGTGATTGGCGATAAGTAGTGGTCGACGATAGTTAACATGGTGGTTGAAGGTGGTCATAATGGTGGTTCGTGGTGATCGAAATGACAGTCCAATTAGAGATCATAGATGGATAAAGTGGCTATTAAAGGTGTTCGGGGTGGTAGTCCAAAGTGACGTGAATAGTGGTTGGTGGTAATTTAATGTGGTAAGAATAATGGTCGAAGTGGTGGTCGGTGATGCTCATAATAGTGGTTGGAGTAGAGATTGACAACCATTGATGGTGATGTCTTAAATGTAAAACAAAAACATAAATTAAAAAACTTATTGTTGAGATTGTAATCTCTTGTGTCGAAGCAGTTTGTTGCTCGACATAAACAGGATTGTATCGAAATAATCTAATGTGTGTCGAGTTGTATTAGATGTCGAAGTATCGAAGCAGGTTGCTTGATACTGGATTTCGACTTAGACCAAAATAGATATTTTGGGCTTTTATATTTTTGGACTTTGACTTAGGGAGCAAGCTAACTTAAAACTATAAATAGAGGGAGTAAACCCTATTATTTAATCACTCCACACTTGCAGTTCACTACGCCATAAGAGGGAATAAACAGCGTTTTTTTTAATCATAGACAACGCTTACAAGCGCTGCCTATTCCTGCGCTACTGTAACCATAGACAACGCTTTTTATCTATGTGAAAGCGCTGCTTAATGTAGACTTTAGACAACACTTTATTGAACAAGCGCTTTCTAAAGGCCCCTATAGGCAGCGCTTTTAACATTATAAGCGCTTTTTATAGTGTGTATATAATAGCGCTTTCACTTTAGACAACGCTTTAGAAAGCGTTGTGTAATGTATTTTTTTCTCTTTTTTTTAATATATTTTAGGCAACGCTTATTTTGAAGCGCTTTCTAAAGTCCCCTTTAAGGAAGCGCTTGTTATTTCACAAGCGCTTTCTATTCCCCATCATAGGCAGCGCTTTTTGGTTTAAAGCGCTGTCTAATGTTCATAATTTTTTTAATAATTCAGCTTATATTTTAAGCGCCCTGTACACATAATCACTTAAAATTTAAGCGATGTCTTTCAAATTTGCACTAAATTTTATAAATTTGAAGTTTCAATCCAATAAGTATGCACCAAATTTACATATTTATATATACAACTTTAATTCAACAATTTATATATACTTAAATGGGATACAACTTAAGAATTCAATAATTTATATATACATAAATTTAAATATTTACATATACAACTTTATAAACCAATAAATATGCACCAAATATACATATTGTTATCTTCTAAAGCTGCTATATTCTCTACTGTTTTCTCTACAAACAACAACAATGAAGAATCCTAAATGAATCTATATATCTTCTACATATGTACCTACTCGAAACAAAAGCAACAAAGACATGTATATCAGAACCAAGCTATATATATATATATATATATAACAAATAAATCTTATAACTATTATAATTTAATACAAATCAATGTAACAAAAACAAATCAAGAATCCGTTATAATCCACCATTAAAAAATTCCCCGATTTATACCATGATACAAACAAAATTTTGTTTGAATTTAAATTCAATACCATCCTAACTAACCTTCCACATAACAACAACAATGCAACAATTTAACACACTATGACGACATAGTATCTCATCAAAACTCAAACTTATATATACTCAAAATTCTCATCAATGAAAGTGTCACAATACCTTATAAAATTCTCATCTCAATAATGTATTGACATCAATCCTCCTTAATTTCGTCTAAATGATCTTTCAAATAAGTAGAAGACTTGTATTCATCAAAGTACTACAGAATATAACATAATTTGATTTAGTTAAAACTAATTAATTAGATGAAATTCGTTACATATATTAAAATAAATCATAAGTTAGAAACTCATACCATGGTTGAAATCTCTATTTGATTCAAAAGAATAATTTCTTTCATAAACCTCAACATGAAATAATCGCAATCTATACCATTGTGCTGACTAGGACACTGCACATGAAAAAAAAAAAAAAAAAAAAAAAATATATATATATATATATATATATATATATATATATATATATATATATATATATATATATATATATATATATATATATATATATATATATATATATATATATATATATATATATATATATATATATATATATATATATATATATATATATATATATATATATATATATATATATATATATATATATATATATATATATATATATATATATATATATATATATATATATATATATATATATATATATATATATATATATATATAGTTTAACTTGTTTTATCAAGTAGTGTTGTACCCCAAAATTTTCCCTCTCATTTATCAAATATTTTCTCACAAAGATCTCTCTTGGTTCAAGACTGCCCTAGGTTTGATCAACTCAAGACACCTCCTTAAGCACTGATGACCAAAATTAGGGTTTGAGATTGCACAAGGATATTTGAACTTTCATCGCTTCATATGACTTTCATGGATCATTATGGACTCCCAAGATTTCTCATGTCAAGTTTCAAGCATTGGATCACATTTTTTGCTCAGTCAATTGAGCAGTTGACCTAAAAATCAATTGTATTAGAGAAAAAGTCAATTATGGCCAATTTACAGTCAAACTTCATAATTTTTGATCCACATCAACATTATAAACTCATATGTATCATTTTATCAAGTTTGTGCCACAATTCCTCAAGAAATTTGATCAAATCATCAAAAGGGCAAAATGGTCAAAATTAGGGTTTTGACGGAAAAAGGGCAATTTCTGATTTTTGACCTAGCAAATGGTCAATTGGTTTGAAGCATGATTTAAATAGTTCAATTGCATCATGTTGACCTAATGACATGACCTAAAACATTGCTCAAAATTAATTGGACTGATAGTGAATTTTCAGTCAACTGATCAAAAAGTCAATTGTACACTGAAAAGTCAAACTTTAACTTTTTGGCCAAAGTTCAATGTCAAAGATCACAATTCATCAAAACATGTCAAAATATGAAACTTATTCATCAAGAAATCAAAAATTCAAGATTTCATTTTGAAAAGTCAAAGTTTTCTAACTTAGAAAATTTTCTAAGTGTTTAAACTTCATATTTTTTCATAACTTTGGGCCAATTTTTCACCATGATACAAGAGGATTCAGAAGAAAATTTCAACATGAAAGTTGTAGATCTCCATGATATCTACAACGTTGCTTTACACAACTTCTTCTAAAAATGATTGGATCTCAATTTATTAATTCCTAAAGCCATGGTCTTGAAATTGGACACTTAGTGAAATTTTGCCCTAGTTTTGGTCAGGATTTTGACCTAACTTCATGGCACTTTTTCATATAGTTCCAAGATGAATTTTCAAAAGTGATTCAAAGAGGGGTTGTAGAGAACATTACAAGCTTTCGAAAATGTCCAAGAACTCCTTGCGATCATTCTTGAGCAGGGAGAATCGAAGAGATGAAGTTAGGGTTTTCACACTTGAAATACAAGTCATTTTGTGATGAACAAGATTCAAATTTCAAACCTATGCTGCATAATCTCTACTTTACAGGCCTTAAAATTGTTAGGCACTCCATAATTAATTGATTGTACAACTTTTAAAGGTCTCAATTAAAGCATTCAATGCAAGGCCATGCTTTATATCCATTTTGAGAAGAAAGTGCACAATGCCATTTTGATAAAGTAGCTTTTTGCACAAAAATTATTCTTGAGCCTTGAAATTGTTTTCTTCTGATCATACATGTCCTATAACTCAAGAGAGGTTTGTCTAAACACTTACAATCACTCAACCCATGCTTGTACTTCCTCTTGGAACCATACTTCCCACTTTTCTTCAAAATTAAGTAACATAACAATCAGCCTAGATCTTGTACTTCTGACCTTCTCAAGCACAAAAAACCTTTTGCTTATACATACACAAGTAATTTGTCACAAAACAGACGCATGCTTGAGCCCTGAAAACACCAAGAACTCAGACTTTCATCTCATACCTCCATTTTCACATAACCTGACCAAAATTTTGAAACTCATAACTCCCTCCTGCGTTTTCAAGCCTCTTTGTTCCTAAAGCTTCTTAACATTATTTAGAAGTCATCCCTTACCCTGTTACAGTTCTGTAACACCATCTTCCTCCATTTCCAAGTTCAAAAACAGAGCACTGTAAGTGGACTTCTCCAGACCATTTCAACCACTCTCCAACCAAGTTAATCATTACATTAGCTTTCTGGGACCTTAGTGGAGCTATTCTGATCATCACAACACCTTGAGGAGTGCTCGTTTGCAGAACACGATTTCCAGTTTTGAGGTAAGTTATCTCAACTTTGAACTCTTCATACAAGCATCATTAATGGTTTATTTGTGAATGAAAAATGTAGATATCATTGCTCTAAAGCTAACAATGTCCATAGTTTTCATTTATGTTGCTTGAGCTTAGAGAATTTTAAGATTGAAGTTTCTGAAATTTTTAGGGTTCATATTAGGACCATTAAAATTCATGCTTGTTTTTTATCTATAATTTTATTGCTTTGCATTTCTGAAATCAAGAGGAAATTTGCCACAAGATTCATGTTTACATTTTTGCAAATGGATGAGAGATGAACAAGATGCAGGTACTCTGGCTGGGCGTGAGGTTGAAGATGAAGTTCAGGCCATTTCTAATATATATTTATTGTTTTGTTTATATGAACGGATATATAGCCACCCCAGTGGTAAAACGCACGCCTGTTAACCTTTGCGACATGGGTTCGAGCCCCAGTGGTACCCTTTTGCTTATTTTCTCACATTTTCTCATTTTGACACTTGTTTGCAGCGTTGGGCCTCCCCCCTTTGTGCTTTGTATTTTTTCTACATTCTGACCCCCTGCTCACTATTCACACTTGGCCCATTTTATTTCTTTTTTCTCATTTTCTCATTTATTTGTTTTTCTTTAATATTTTATCTAATATTAAAAAAAAATCAAAAAATATATAAAAAACATTAGAGTTATATTTTGATATAGTTTATTTATTTTTTACAATAAAAATCATTTTTATTTAATCATACTTCATTTATTTTACTAATTAGTTTGTAAATGTAATTAAAAACTAGGGTTTTAGTTATTTTTCTTTTACACAATTAAAATATATTATTTTAAAACCAAAAAGACCAAAAACATTTTATAAAACTATAAATTATTTTAAAGACAAAAATACCAAAAAATATTCTTCTTACAAACCTAATTTCTTTTTTTAATCAATTAATATTTAGATTAAGGTTTTATTTAAATTCTTTTCCTAGTAAATTTAGGTTTACTTTTTACTAATTTAATTAATTATTTTCCTTTAGTTAATTAGGTTAAAACAAAACCCTTTTTCCTAAAAAAATCCAAACAAAAATCCATTTTCTTTCCATTTTACATTCTTTGTATATTTATTCATTTTTGTACATTATTTATCCAAATTCAATATGGTTGTAATAGATTATTTAGATTTAAATTCTTGCAATCCCAATTTGTAATTTGTGTACCCCTCCCACAAATATTGTAATAGCATAGTAATTTTAGATTCCACAATTTATCGCTTTATATACAATGCTAGTAATTAGGGTTTTGTATGGAAAGACTAAAACCAACAAATAGAAAACCCTAATTAAAGACAAAAACAAGCATGGAAATCAATACATTTGCACACAAGCACCCCTAGGATAAAATCCACTTGGTTGTCTTACAAAATAACCATGTTATGCATGTGAGGTATCTTAGCAAAAACAAACAAACACAAGATCATAGTCCCTCGAAGACGCTATCAAAAGTTGCCTTTCAAAATGATCTTAGTCCCTAAAGAAAGATGCTAAGATACCTTGCAACATTGTTAATCATGGTTATACGATAACCCACGCCCGTCCTGTTTACATCCAAAGATAGGGTTGCTTACCAAATCAATGGTAAGATAAAAATGTCAAAAGAAAGAGGAAATGAACAAGAAAGACTTTTGAGTAGGTAGGTTGTTCCTAGTTACTTGCTCACTTTCAAAATAAAATATCCTTGCTATTTCCAAAACAAACACCAAACATTTTCAAAAAATATTTCAAACTTGAAAACATTTGCAAAAGATCAACACTTTGTATGCATTCTTACGAATGAGAATCATTACAAAGTTTGCCTAAACAATGACGCCTTTTCAAAATACTTTCAAAAACCACACAAAGCACATTTTCAAACAAAAGCAAGTGATCTAGAAAGTAACTAAGAGCCCATGGAAAACCATGGATGAAAAGGGTGCTAATACCTTCCCTTTTCATAATATACGCCCCGAACTCAAGAAATAATCTCAAAGGTCTTTCCTGTGCTTTTTCACCTTTCCTTTTGGATAAAAGAAAAGTCGATGGCAACTCTTGCTAACTGCAACATTTGCGATCAAACGCAAAACACCCAAGTCAGTTCTCCCACCGTACCACAAGTAGCATCACTAATATAATCAAAATTGTTAAAATATACCTGCATTCTAATCCATGTAATGTTGTTTGCCTTACTCTTTGGTACTTGAATATCTCTTTGTGATCTAAAAATTTGTATAACCCTAACAACATATAAATGAAGATTTAGAACAATCTTACATAAAAAAATAAATAAGTATACAAACGAAGATTTAGAACAATCTAACTTACGTATCAACCATCTCCTTCATATTTTGTATTTTGTCCAATCGCCTTATAAGGAATCCTAATAATATACAACTTTTCTTATTGGATTAATCATAACCAACAACCAGTGTCCACTGTAAGATTAACAAAGGTTAGATAGAAACTTTCTACAGAACGTCAAAACACGAAAAATTGTAATAGATGAAGTTTGAATAAAAATCTTACCCATTGCCAGTATTAAATGAAAAAAAAACAATTTTCTATATCTTTGTTGGCCATAAATGTACGAACAAAATAATATTTGACATCATCTGGTCTTTGTTCGATTAATAGTGCATTGATATTGTTTGGAGATAAGAAGGAGAATCTTTGGTCCAATTGATGCGGGCGCATCAAGTTGGCATACATGAAACTTAAATAAAAACATCATTAATATTAAGACCATTCATTGAAATTAGTAGATAAATTTTTCAATAAATTAAATAAAGTTGATCGGGGAATACCTGATGTATGTATTGACAACACTGAGGCCTAATTCTTCATGTCTAAGAACTTGATCCACATCCTCTTTACTTATTGTTTCGTAATAGGAAAAACCAAAAATACCTTCCTCCATAGGTATATTACGAGCACATCTATCGGCCAAATATGAAATTCCCATTATTGTCTGAAGGCACGGCCTATACCGAGAAGTAGGTTTTTTTCTAGCCGCAGACTTTGCCACATCCTTTTTTTGTGCGGACATGTTGCCAATTCCAGGCTTCTTACTCATATTGACTTTTTGCATATGTTTAACATGAATCTAAAGATCAAATGCATATAATAAGTTAGATGAAGTATAAGATCGTGAATTAACTTTTTCTATGTATAATATATATCAATTTACCTCTTTTTTGGATGCAACTGACTCGGTCTGCTGCTTAATCCCCTTATCTTTTGATTTGGATTTTGTGGGACTCTATCATTACCATGAAAAAAATGTACGTTAAATGGTCGTAAAAAATATGAATACTCAAAGGTTCATAATAGTTTTCAACATACCTCATCATCTATGCAAATAAGGATTAACGACCATGCAACATAAGATCCTATTGCCTCTCCCACCAATATTGTATCTGAAATATCGTCAGGCAACGGTAATGACACATCCCTCTCTAAAGCAATATCAATTGATACTTTCAAAAATCTAGCAGGGAGCGGTTTATGGTGAAGTACTTATCCCAAGGTGTTATTCACTTTTCCCTTGCCAACCATGCGATAAGTCGGTGACGATAAATATAGCTAGCTGACAAGGTGAAATGCCCTAAACCAATAATAAATGTGAAATTGTTAATGTTTATATATGTCAATTACAAAAATTGTGCTAATTCATAATAATATATGTTACCTCCTTGAACCCTAAACCTTGCCTTTCAGACATGTATCTTTCTTTGTCCTTTTCCAACTCACGAACTTTAGCTTTTAATTTTTATAACTCTTTCATCACTTCTTTATTGCTATGACCTTTCCTCTTTTGATGGTTACCTAAAGATGTTTGAGTCACCCCGAATCCCTTACCCCTTACATGATCGGTATACTCAGGAACATTTAATACTCGACTAAGTATGCTCATGCAATCATGGTCTTCAGCTTGAGTTAAAGATTGAGATAGACTCTCCTGAAATTCATATGCATAGCCAAATAAATTAGTGGTGATTAAACTCATAAATTTTGTATTTTAATAAACTTTTGATTTAATTATATGAATATTGATATACTTATGCATTTCTCATAAATTTGAAGCACATCTTCCTTAACAACTCCATCCTTACCCACCCGGGAAGCCTTCCACATAACATGTTCCGGAAGAGATGTTTCTTGACTTTTCTCCTCTTCTAACTACACATTAAGAGAAATAATAAAATTAATAATAACACATGATTAACAAGTATATCATATCATTTATATATACTTACCAATATTTATTGCAAGCGTGCATATCTCATACGCCCTTTTCTATATGGATACGGGAGACTGGATGCTCTTTGGCGATTCACGCCACTCACATCCTGAAAATCTGAGGTTCTTCTTTTTCTTTGAAGGTTTCCCATTCTTCAGGAGAAATCAAGCCTGCATACGCCTTTGGAAGTTCTGCATCGATAAAATTTTTATCGGCATCCCTAAGAAACTTGTTTGTCAAAAAAGATCAAAACCCTCTTAGTCTTTTTCCGGCCAATTGAAGACAATATGATTTTCGATCATCATCAATTTTAAAAGACCTCTATAAAAAAACATACATAGAGTGCATTAGTAATTTATATACATAAGCATAAACAAAAATGAAAGACATCACATATCACACCTGTATTTCAGTCCATATTTTTTCTTTAACGGGTTTCAGCTCACGCCTTCTCCAATCATCACAAGTGATTGGAACTTTTGTCCTCACAACGGAACCAATGTAACTTATCAACATTGAACTGTTAGGCTCAATTAGTTGTTTGTCTTCATTCCAATGTATGTCAAATTTGATACCTTTATCTCTTGCACGAATTATTGACTTCATAATTGTTATTCCTCGTCTAATATCATTCTCCACACCACGAGCTGATTCATTTCCATCAATATTAGAAGCGGGATATAATTTTTCCTCATTAGTAGCCACTTCACCTGTAATATTAAAGAAAAACATAAACACCATATAAAATTCAAGTAGAATTTAATAAATAAACACAATATAAAAGCATAAACACAATATAAAACCATAAACACAATATAAAAAAAAAACACAATTTTATTGAATGACAGAACATATAACATTTTACTAGTACCTTTTTCACTAACATCTCTTTCGTTTCTTGGTTGGAATATGAATTACTTGGCTTTTAACAACTCGGATGGATGGATTGATCTAAATTTCCTCATTATGATCATTTTTAATATATGATTCATCCGCTATAATATTCTTATCTTGATCATTTCGTACATACGACTCATTCCCTCTAACATATGACTCATTATCAACATCAAAATCACTTTGATTTACACTGTTATCATCAATCACTTTGTTAGATAAAAGAACTATAGACTATTTCGTACTTGTCCGATCAGTGACATAGAACACTTGTTTAGCTTGAGAGGCTAGAATAAAGGCTCATCTTTGTACCCCACCCTATTAAGATCCACTTGTAAAAATCCCGATTTATCCATTCGTATGCCGATATTATGTACCCACTTGCAACCAAAGATAGGCATCTGAAAATTCTCATAATCAAACACCCAAATGTGCTCGATAACCCCAAAATATGATAGATTTGCATATTTGGGGTTTAAGTCATTCATACTTGAAATGTGCATTGCTTCAGCTAAAATAGTGACACCACTATTTTGCATAGTACTTTTATCATCTTGTTCTTTGGTATAAAATGTGTATCCATTAATTGTGTATGCGCTATAAGAAAACACGAGAAAACTCAGACCATATGCTAAACATCTCAACCTTTCTGTTATTGAAGCGGGACTTAAATCAAACTTTGAATAAATATGATCTTTGAACCATTGTATAAAACTATGATTGTGCTATCTTACTATCCAATTTTCATTTCTATTCGGATTTAAACCCCGAAGTACATCCTTGTGCATTTCAACATACGCCTCAACCTCATTGTCGTTGTGCATAACATATAAATGCATTTGATCCCATTCAACCCTTGATATTGTCACAATTTTATTTTCGATTAAATTTTTTCCTTCCATCCTTTCGAAAATATGAGATTTGGGTAGTCCAATGGATTGAACATTGTTCAAATATTCAGTACAAAACTCAACCTCTTCTTCAACAATGTATCGTTCAACCATATAACTCTGGCCGACTTTGATTTTTCATGTACCCTTTCAATATTTTCATATAACGCTCAACATGGTACATCCATCTCATATAAGTTGGTCCACACAATTGTGTCTCTTTCACAAGATGAACAACAAGATGTACCATAATGTCAAAAAGTGAGGGAGAAAAATATATTTCAAGCTCACACAAAGTAATAACTATTTATTTTTGCAATATTGGTAAGATCTCAGAATCGATCACCTTACTACAAATTGACCTGAAGAAAAAACACAATTTAGTTATGGCGCTTCCTACTTTTTCTGGCAAAATAGAACGTATACCCATTGGTAGAAAATGCTCCATTATAACATGGAAATCATGTGTCTTTAAACTCTTTAACTTGAGGTCTTTCATAGAAATAAGTCTTCTAATATCTGAAGAGTAACCTTCTGGAACTTTAACTTCACTTAGAAACTTACACAATATTTTTTCTCCTTTCTAGATAAAGTATAAGCAGCAAGCGGCAAATATGTTTGTGTTCCTTTATTCATGGGTCCTAATTCAGTTCTTATTCCCATTTGTATCAAGTCCTTTCTTGCTTTAAGGCCATCTTTAGACTTTCCTTGTATATTGAGTAACATACCAATAACACTTTCAAATACTTTTTTTCTTCAATATGCATAACATCAATAAAATGTCTTAAATACAACTATTTCCAATATGGAAATAAAATAAAATTGACCTCTTCTTCCACCCAACTTTGAAAAACGTATGTGCAAAAGGCTTGCCAAACTGAGTACTCATATCTTTCACCTTCTCAAAAACTTGGTCAATGTCAACGTGGGTGGAGCTCTATCATGTTTTGGATTTCCATTGAATTCCTTTCTCAACCCACGGTAGTGATGATTAGAATTTAAGAATCTACGATGACCAAGAAATATATTCTTTTGACAAAATTCCAATCTCTTCCAACTTGTGTGTTCTTCACAAATAGGACACACTTTTTGACCTTTAACGCTATACCCTGATAGATTTCCGTATGCCAGAAAATCATTAATTATGCCAAACAACACCACCCTCAAATTGAAACTTTCTTTCCTATGTCCATCATAGACCTCCACACCGTTCTCCCACAAAATCTTTAAATCTTCGATTAACCGTGTCAAGTATACATCTATGTCATTCCCTGGTGGTTTAGGTCCAGAAATTAACATAGATAACATCATGTACTTGCGCTTCATACATAGCCATGAAGGTAGGTTATAAATCACAATAATCACAGGCCATGTGGTATGTGAGATATTTTAAAGACCATGCGGGTTCATTTCATCAGTAGATAATGCCAAGCGAAGGTTTCTTGCTTCTCTTCTAAAATCAGGATAATCATTATCAATTTTCGACCACTGTGGTGAATCTTCCGGATGTCGAAACTTTCCATCAATAATTCTTTCATCTGCATGCCAAGACTAGTGTCTTGCATCGATTTCACTATGAAACATGCGTCTAAATCTCGGAATTATAGGAAAATACCATAAGACTTTTGTTGGAGATTTTTTTTTATTATATCGAGATAAACCGCATTTAGGACACTCATTTAATGATGCATATTTGTTTCGAAACAAAATGCAATCATTTGGACAAGCATGTATCTTATCATAGCTCATGCATGTAAGTACGAAGTGCGCCTAAGAGGGGGGGGGGGGGGGTGAATTAGGTACTTTAAAATTTTTATGGTTTTAGTGATGATGGATATTATTTTTCTGGCTTATGGTGAGTTTATGAAAGAGTAAAGTGCAGAAAAATAAAGAGACACAAGCGATATATCCTAGTTCCCCTCACAATCCGAGAGTACTCCAGTACCCTTTCAACATGAAAGAGATTTCCTTATAGTTGTCAAACTTAAATAAGAACTACCAAAACCAAGAATAATCCTCTTGGATTTTCACTATGTCAACAATGAGAACAATCCTCTCAAGGTGACCTTACTTGTTTCCAATAATCCTGGAAAACAAAAACCACTAATCTTATTTCCAATAATCCTAAAAAATAAGAAAGTGTACAATAATATTTTGATTGAGTAAGTTTGTAGATCAATAATCACTTTGAGTGATTTTATTAATAACTTGATCTTCTCTTCCAATAAAAATGATATACAATGACTCAAGACTTAGATTGCTCAAAGTTTTTTGTTATACAAGATATGAAAATATCCAGAAAACCTTTTGAATGAAAGTGAAAAAGACTTGAGTTGAATATTTGAAAATTCAGAAAAATATTTATTGGAAGAGGTTGTTTTTGATTTTGAAATATCAGTATTTATATGTTCATAACACCTCTTTGAAACAACATAAGTTTATGTAAATTAATCATGAACAATTGCCATGATTAAGTGAAAAGATTCCATGAAATGGTGTTATGAAAAGGTGTGTTCAAAGTTGCTGATTTTCAAAAACGTTCAGCGAGCAATCGGTTGCACCCTTGATGCAAATCGATTGCACGGGTTCTAACAGCCAAAAATTTCAAATATTTTCAGTGAGCAATCGATTGCACAAACATGCAAATCTACTGCACTTTAAAACATTCACATTTTTAACCAGAGAGCAATCAATTTCACTCTTGTGTAAATCGATTTCACTAAGAAACAGAAGCAAAACAGCTGAAAATGTAAGTCATGAAACCGATTGCATCAATATGTAAATCAATTGCACGGATGTAAAAATGGATTTTTTACTTATAAAACTTGAGAAAAAGTTTGGAAAAGTTTAAAAACTTCTTTTGATCATTGAGCATCTAAGACTTAAGTTCATAGCAAGAATTGTTATTATACCTTATGAAATTTGCCAAGAGCTTGAACCAAAGACTTTTATCCATTGATGCTTTAGCTTGATCAACATCTTTGCCTTCTTGCCATTATGGTTTGCCTTCATCAAAATAAAGTTCATTGAGAGGCTTGATATTACAATGCCAATAGAGCACAACATTTTTTTGGCCTCATATGTTTGATCAGGAAGAACATTATCCTCCGGAAGCATATCTTTTATAAGGACTAATAACTCCTTGAAACTTTTATCCGACCATCCATTGCCCGCCTTTAAGTTGTACAACTTTAATACCACAAGCAGTCTTGTGAATTTAGTGCAACCTTTATACAACGGTTTCTCTGTATCGCTTACCAACCTCTCAAACATTTTGGGACAATCTTGAAGATCTTCTTCAAGTGCTTCTGCAATCTCTTCGACACGATAATAATCTTATGTATCTCTACCATTGTCGTCTGAAGCTTATGTCGTACTATCCCCCGGTTCAATATTCCCATTACTTTTCTCACCATGAAATATCCAACATGTATAACTTCGATTAATTCCATTCCTCAGTAAATGCGATTCCAACCCAACTGCGTCAACCCGACCCCCATAACAACAACCCAAGCAAGGACATTTCATTCGACTGGGGTTTTCGGCATGTTCAACAACGAGCTTAACGAATTCTAATACCCCATTCTCGTACTCTTTTGACAATCAATTGGAAGACATACATTTTTTATCCATGGTTTTACTACCAAGTAGCCTAAACAAAAACACTATAATTAATCACGTAGCTATAACAAAAGAACAACTAATTACTTGTAGAGAAGTCAGCAACTTCTAGAACCACAAAACGTAAGATTGTGAAAGCGGCTATGAAATCGGGCAACAACTACACATAAACAATTAGGTTCACTACTTCAATTTCAAACATGTTTAAAACAAAACGGGTTTTGAGTGTATCTTGTAATATATTCATGAACCTCACTTTGTAAACTCCTTACCTGAGATGCTAGAAAGCCAAGCTATTGAATATCATAACTCACAACTTTATCTCTGGCCTAATAACAAAAGAAAAACAAAATCGTGTTTAAGAACTTACTGAATTGCGGAAAACTTACAAAAACATATGAACAAAATCGCGTTGAAGTTACGAAATATATGAACAAAATCGCATTAAAGTTACGAAATATATGAATAGAATCGCGTTATGAACCGAAATATATGAACTTATACAAGCAAAAGGAGTAAAACTCTCTTGGAACAAAATCTCAGTAAAACTTTCAAAAAATAACTATGAGCAGCAACAACTAACACTTGATTATAACACAATGCATTATATATAAATCAAAGTAGTAAAACATTATTACCTCAAAATCTTAGTATCACAATCAACAATAACGAGCAACTTCCTGAAACATTCAGCACAAATTTTTTCATCAACAACACTGCCCAAAAACATGCAGTTGAAATCAAAATTGCCGAGAAGAAAACAGAATCGCGTTGAAGAACTTACAGAATTGCGGAAAATTGTTCGAAATCAGAATCGTGGAGAACAAAACAGAATCGTGGAAAACAAAACAAAATCATGGAAAACTGTTTGAAATCGTTGTTGGAGAATCGTTGTTAGAGAATCGTTGTTGGAGAAAGTTGTTCGAAATTGCGTTGCAAAGAAACATTAATCGTTGTAGAATCGTCGCAGAGAAATATGTTTTGAAAATGAAAACTAAGTTTTGGAGTTTTAGTTTTTTAAATTTAGAAATAAGACATTAATGACTTTAGGCAACACTTTTTAGAAAGCGCTTTCTGATGTATTACCTTTAGCAGCGCTTTCTAATTAAAAGCGCTTTCTGATGTTTGCCCTATAGCAGCGCTTATGGCCTTAATCAGCGCTTCTTAAAATCACTTTCTAAAGTAGGCCTTTAGCAGCGCTTTTTCTCAAATTTATTTTAAGGCTATAACAACTCTTTCTAAAATAAGCATTTAGCAGCGCTTTGGGCTTATGACAGCGCTTCCTACTGTTGGGCCTATAGCAGCACTTTGAGTTTAGGTAGCGCTTCTAGAATTTATTTATTTAATTTCAATTTCAATTGACCTTAGGCAGCGCTTTCATAAAGCGCTAACTAAAGTGAGGCTTAGGCAGCACTTTTTCTTAACTTTAGGCAACGCTTTATTTCAAAGCGCTGTCTAATATTTATAATTTAAAATTTAAAATTTTATCCTGATATTTAGCAGCGCTTTCATAAAGCGCTGCCTAAAGTGAGGCTTAGGCAACGATTTTTCTTAACTTTAGGCAGCAATTTTTGCCAAAGCGATGTCTAATATATATAATTTATTATTTAAAATTTTATCGTGACATATAGCAACGCTTTGATTTACAAGTGTTGCCTAAGAGCTGTTTAAGCGTAGTGGTTGCATAATAAAATTCACATATTGTGATTAGAGAGAAACTCTGCAGAAAATAGTTTTTTCTCTTAATTTTGTTCAAAACCTAATCTTCTTCTTCCCAATTATCTTTTCTTTCTTCTTTCATTAAAATTGTTGCATAAAATCATCTTGCAACAAAAGTTGGTTGATTCACTAGAGTGAAGAGTGAAGAACAAGGCATTTAGACCGGGTTGATTGAATCTTATTCATCAAGATTAATTTGTAATTCTCCATAGGTTTGATATAATTCCCAACATCTGGTATCTAGAGTTATGGATGAGCGATTCGAGGCAAGCAATAGTAATAGCAACGAATCATCCAAACAGTAATTTTTCAGCGAGTCTTCTAATTATGAAGAGTCAAAATTATGAGAATTGATGCAAGCAAATAAAGGTGGTTTTCTGTTATTAAGATCTTTAGGATCTTGTGAAGGAAGATGTATCACCACTTCCAGAAGAAGCAACAGATGAAGAAGAAAAAGTGGAACACAAAGAATTGAAAAGGAAAGATCATAGAGCTCTCTTTATAATTCATCAATGTGTTGATTCAGATAATTTTGAGAAGCTGAGTGATGTAGAATCAACAAAAGAAGCATGGAAATTCTGGAAAAATCGTTTGAACGCGCATATAAGGTGAAAGAGGTGAGATCAAAAAATCACAAAAGAACGTATGAATTACTTTAGATTGAATAAAGTGAAAGCATAACATATTTCTTCACTAGGATTACGAAACTGGTGAATCAAATCAAAGCATGTGGAGAAGCGCTGATGTCAAGATCAATTATCTCAAAGATCTTAAGGTCTTTGGCTCCAAAGTTTGATCACATGTTAATAGCTATAGCAGAGTCAAAAGATTTATCGACATTGAAAAAGGAAGAGCTTCAAGGGATGCTTGAATCTCATTGTAGCGGTAGAAATATTGAGACTAAGCCATTGGACTGACTTAACTTGCACAGATAAAATAAAAATTGCCACTGCACTTTATTGTTTCTAAAGGAATGATAAAAGAGTGAATAAACCCAAAAAAGAGAGGGGGTAGAATCTAGGTATGGGGGTTTGTTATGCAAAGGGAAGGTGTTAGAACCCTAAACATCTACGGTACTCCGCAGGAGCCTCTTTGAAAATTTGTGTATTTTGGCTATAAAATGTGTATACAAAAATAGATGGTAGAGATGAGAAAAGACGTATTTTTTTACAATTTTTGCACCCGTCGCGGTTGCGAGCCTTTAGTACTACGTACCACCTTCCCTGAAATAGGGGATAAGGGTACTCGTAGTTCACCTTAAAAATTTTAAAACACAAGTGTGTTAGTTAATTTTAAGAGAAAATACATCATTGTCATATCCGAGTGGAAAACATACTTACTACCCACAATTATCAGAAATGAGAATTTGCATCATCTCAAAGTGGATGATATAACTTGAATTTTAAAATAAACAAAGCCTCACTCAACACCCAAGTGGAAAATATCTCACTTCATTATATAACGTAGAAGTATAGTAGCTCGCATCACTACAAGAATCAACAAGAGTCTAATCTTTTGAGAAAAGTTTTAAAGTAAAAAGCCAAATCGGAAAAATGGTTTGAATTAAGCTAATTGACTTTTAGTCTTCTCACAAAAAATCTCAAAGTATGATTAATATTGATTAAAATTTGATTAAGAAAAGATTTTGAAAATACATGGAACTAAGTCCAAGTTTATTATGAAAGCGGTTCAAGTTAGAAAACAATAAGAGTTTTGAAAAGGAGGGAGAAGATTTTTGAAATTAAAGAAGATGGGAGGAGATGAAGGGACTATCCTAAAGAATAAGATAAAGGCTAAGGAAAAGAATGATATAACCAACCAAAAGCCAACACTTGACATAAAGAGTCAATGTAGAATTCTCATCCTTTGGATTAAAATTAAGCAAGAAAAAAAATACTAAACCTCTTAGGAATACCAAGCTTTAGATGAATTAAGTCTTCACAGAAATTGGGTAGAGTAACAGTTGTATACAGAGGAATTCTTAATCACAGACAAAGCATATAATCAGAATAACCTGCACACAAATAAAATCAACCCAATATTTTGGAGTACACCCCAATAACTTCAGACAAAATAACAACAAAAACACAATGTCCCAAGGGTAATCAAGGCTTCTAATCCTAATTCCAAGAGGTCCATAACTTCTTTATGCCAAGGATAGTAACCAAATAGTCCAAGTAACCTTACAATTTTATTTTAATGTTCAAGTTGGTTATTAAGTGTCTTCAAAAAGAAAAGAAAGCTCAAGTGAGCAAAATAAAAAGGACATAAAGATAAATTCTCAAATGAGAAAAGATAAAATGACATAAAGATAAATTCTCAAATGAGCAAAGATGAAAAATAGCATGTGTAATACGGTGGGAGAACTGACTTGGTTTTACATTTTATTGCAAATTTTATGGATAGCAAGAGTCACCACCGACTTTTAATTTATCCAATAAGGAAAGGGTAAAAAGAACATGAAAGACCTTCGAGAATTTTCTGAGTTTGGGGGGTAAATTAGGAAAAGGGAAGGTGTTACCACCCTTTTCATCCGTAGTTATCTACGGGCTCTTAATCGCTAGCTCACTTTGTTTGAAAATATTTTGAAAATGCCTAAGTACGACAAACTTCGTAATGATTCCCGTATCGTTAAGAATGCGTACAAAGTGTTTGTTTTAAAAATATTTCAGAAAAGTGTTTTGTGTAAAAAGATGTTTTGAAAAGTGTGAGCAAGCGATTAACAATATTCTACCCTTACTCAAAAGTCTTTCGTGTTATTTTCCTCCTCCTTTAGATATTGCTACCCTACCATTAATTAGTAGGAAGCCCTATCATTGGATGTGAATGGACAAGCGTGGGTCACCGTACAATCATAAAGGCAACTCGTAGGGTGCTTTAGCAATTTTATCGTAAGGGACTAAGATCGTTTATCGAAGGCAGCATCGAAGGGTCATTGAGGGACTATGGTCTATTGTATCGAAGGGACTTTGCTAAAGCGTCCCCATGTTCGAGGGACATGACTGTTATTCGAAGGCAATAAGTGGGGTTATCCTATATGTGAGTGTGTGAAAGGTGTATTGAATTCAGTTATTTATCTTTCATTTAGGGTTCTTTAATGGTTGATTTTAGATCTTGCCATATATGCCCTAATTACTAGCAGTTATAAAGAAAGCAGTAAAGACAGAAATTAAAAGTCCTATGCTATTACAATGCTTCGGGAAACGGGGTACAAACCACAAATTGGAGGGAAATATAAAGTAAATAAAACCCTAGTTAAACTATTACATTCTGTAGCAATTACATAATAGGAAAACTAATGCGAAAATACTATAGTATGCGAAGATTGTAAAATAAGAGGAAAATTGTTTGATTAAAAAGACTTAATAATTAACCTAACGTCTAATTAATTTTAATTAATTAAAAAAGTAAGGTAATTAAACTAGGCAAATCCTAAAGTCTAAGTCGATTTTAAGTTAATTGAGAAAACCTAAAAAATCAAATTAGGGTTTATTGGTAAAAACCTAAACTAAATTAAGGTTAATTAAATAAACCTAAAATTGATTAAATTAAAAAAACCTAAAGTTAATTATTTGAGTTTATTAAAAAAACAAATGTTTGTAAAGAATGTTAGGTTTTATGAAAAAGATTTGATTAATTTGAAGAAAAAGAAAGAAGGAAAAGGGTTAGAAGAGTAGAGAATTAAGAGTAAAAAAAATAAACCAGTACGGGTGGGTGTTGAATCCACGCCCTCAAGGCCTTCACGCAGCATGGCTAGCACCAGGCCAAGTGTGCGCTTGTGTCCAGGATATGCATCCAACACGTTTAGTAATCAACCTGCAAAAATATTAGAAATTAAAGAAACAAAATGTCAAAAGGTTGGATCGAACCCAGGCTCTTCATACCAATGTCTTATCGCGCACGCTCTTGCCACTTGGGTGGTTGTTTCATTCGTTCATATAATTAATCTAAATGAATATAATATATAAACAAATGCATTGGCCGGAGAAGCGCCGTAGCCCTAGCTCCGATCGTCTTCTCCAGTGACTTGTGTTATCCAAAACCTGCAAATTCAAACAGTTAGTGATCCAAAACGTCCTATCCCCATAATTCAACCCTCCTAAATCCAAATACGGGCTTAGTTTTGGCTAAAAGTCCTTGGATAGTGAATTTTAAAGCAAGAACCCTAACTCGGTTCAAGAATGGCAAGTCAAGATCTGGACGTCAAAAACCCCATGTAACGATTACAACCTGCTCTGAACATACATATAAACTGATTTGGATGGTTAGAAACGTCCAACAATGCATGGAATTAAAAATATATGAATGATAAAAAATCAATAAAAATATATGAATGATAAAAAAATCAAGAACCAACCATAGATTATATGCATGTTTCAAGTCCTTTGGATCATGGTAACCAATCCAATCTTACCCTTCAATGTTCTTAGAAGCGAATGTAATGGAGGTTTGGTAGTGAGAAGGCTTGAAAATAGGGTTTTCAAGACTTAGGGTTCTTGAGAATTTTTTTTCTATTTTTTGACAATATTGAGAGGCAAGGATTTCGTGTCTTTGCTCTTGTCTTGATGCCTGAATATATAGAGAATGTTTAGGGAAAAAAGAAATGGGCTTGGACTCTTGTAGTAAGATGTAATTTTATCTTATTTTATTTTATATTATTAATGAATTAAATCAAAAATAATAAAAATAATTAAAACAAGGCCAAAGGGTGTATGAATGAATTATGAGGTGCATGAAGAGTATAACACACATTTGGACCTCAAAACCACGGCCCAATAGTCCAAAATATCAAGCTTGCTCAATTTGAACTTCACGTATTTGCTCAAAATTTCCCAACTTGTAATGGTCATAACTTATCCAATTTTTATACTTTAAAGGTGATCTGGGACTTTTTGGAAAGCTCAAGATGTCCTTTACAACCTCTATATTGATCATGTTTTCTTTTGAATACTTTATATTGATGTAAGTTTCCTTGAGAAAAAGTGTCCTTTTGTTAACTTTTGAAATGACCAGTAATGTGTTGGCTTATATATCTCAAATGATGCATTTATTGGACTTGAGCATTGAGATACAAAGTTATAGAGAATTGACTTTCCTTCAAAATGGGATTTGGTTGGGGAAAAGATGATGAAGCGTGTGAAAGTTATGCTTGGTCAAAGTTCAGTTGACTTCTCCTAAGGAAACCCTAATTTGACAACTTTTGACTTTTGATGATTTGAGGGTTTTTCTTGATAAATCATGATCAACCCTTGATCAAATTATGAATATGACTTCAAAATCTTGATGTTGACCAAAAATCTTGAGGTTCGACTGTATGTTGACCATAGTTGACTTTTTACCCAATACAATTGCTTTTCTATCATTTGAGCCATTGATTGAGCAAACTTGTGATGCAAGACTTGAAACTTGACATGGGCATTCTTGGAGACCTATGGAGAACCATGAAAACCACTTGAGAGCTTGAAAACCCAATTTTCCTTGAGAAATATCAAACCCTAGTTGTGGACCCATTGCTTAGAAGGAGAATTTGTCTGATCAATTCTTGAGCCAATTTGAGAAAATGAGGATCTCATGAGAATATCTTGAAGGAAAATGGGAGGGAAAATTTTAGGATACAATAGATGCCCCTGTTAAATCTTATTAAACCTGAGGAGTTAGATTGGCATGTCCGTCATTCGTGACTTGAAGATAGGAGATGATTGAACACTTAAGTGCCCAGAAATTTGCACTCGCCTGTGCACGAAGTAACAATGTTGGCTGATGATACTGGGAATGGACTTAAGGATGCAATTTGGAGAGTAACATGATGTTAGAGATGGTATTATAGATGCCACCCAGAGTAACTGTCGATAGGAATATCATAATAAGTCTACGCCTGGCTTTGTCTTAAGAAGATGTATTTGGAATGAGTCTACGCCCGACTTTGTCCAAAAGAAGCATCAGAAAGAAATCTATGTTTGATTTCATCTGAACCAGAAGATGTCCATGCTCGACTTCAACTAGAAGAGGTACCAGAAAGAGTCTACACTTGACTTTTTCCAAAAAGAGCATCAGAAATAAATCTACACTTGATTTCATCCGAACCAGAAGATGTCTACGCTCGACTTTAACTAGAAGTGGTACCGAAAAGAATCTACACCTGACTTTTTCCAAGAAGAGCATCAGAAATAAATCTACACTTGATTTCATCTGAATGATGTACTAGAAGATGTCTACGCCCGACTTCATCTAGAAGAGATATTTTTCAGAATGACTCTCTGGGGAAAATGTTTAAGTAGCTACCGGTCAGATTTAGTCTCTGAGGGATATGCTTGTCTGAATTCAACTTCTGAAGGAAATTGTCTGGTTATGCAGATAGTCGCCCCATCCTGTTTCGGGAGTTGATCCATATCATGTTTGATAAATTGCTGATAATATTTGTCTGTTAGTGAACTTTACCTGAAAAGATAGAGTTAGTATTTATGCAATGTCATGATGTATGTAGTGCATTGTGTAATGATGTTCTTTAAAGCAAATGAGAGCGTGCTATATGCATTTCGTATGCATATGCTATGATAAATGATGTATGGATGTGGGATGTCATTGAAGTGTATCATTAGCTTTGTATAACATTTTTGATCGGGAAAATAAATCCCAGACGATTGTTGGGGATGACAAATATGAATCTTCGATCTGTTGGGGGTTCCTGCTTGCTGTTTGAGGAAACTTCGCTGGGGAATTTGATTTCTACTTGGGGAGAAGAGTTCAAGAACATTAGTCGTTCATAGATCTACTGGGGAGTTTAATTCTTATATACCCTGACTGGGGATAAAAAAGATGGATAATATTCTGAGGTATTGTCTGACTGAGTTTTTGATATGCATACCGACTTGTCTAGGGAGGATAAGATTAACTGATATCTGGTCCGGTTTCAGATTTCGTTGTAACTCTTCGGGGATACTGGTCTGGACTAACCTTTGCTGGTGAGAGAAGTTTTGTCGGTGATTTACAGTAGTCAGAGGGATAAACTCAAGCTGGGGAGACTGAATTCCACTGGGGAAATAAACCCTGTTAGGGAAATAAACCATGTTGTGGAAATAAACCCCGATGGGGAAATAAACCCTGCTGGAGAAAAACTCTGTTGAGGAAATAAACCCGCTGGAGGAATATGTTCTGCTGGGGACATGAGCCCTGGTAGATAAGAGAAATCCGCAGGGGATTGAATCCGGATGGAGAAATAAACTCAGCTGAGGAAGAGAATTCTTGTGAACTATGCTGCTATCATAATCTACTAAAGATTGTATTTTTGTAAGTTAGCGACATTGCCGGGGAAAAGATTATACTTCTTTATCTGCTAGGGGAATCTGCTGGTGAGTACGATTAGAGTATTTCAGATTTGTGGGAAATATGTCTTCTCGTGAAGCTGATTCTGTGGGGAATTATCTTATGGAAACTACTCTGTGGGGAAACTTTACTCGGGATTACTCTGTGGGGATTTATGGACAGCTTGAATATTATCCCACCTCCTGCAATCTTAAGTAAATACTCATTCCTTCTTTTATGCACGTATTTGTTAATAGTAATCATGTTGATATGCATATGTTCATTCAATTTAATCATTGGACGTTTTTGCAAACAAAACAGAAAAAGTAAAATAAATTTTGAACTTTAAAATTGTGTTTATATTGATAGAGTGCCTATATTAAAATTGTGAAATTGTGTTTATACAAGGAGGCAGAAATCCTAGTTAGAGGAAATCATCGTGAAAAATGAACAGAGTAAAAAATATAAACAAAATATATAGCTATGTGTAAATGATCTAGTCGGGTTCCAACTCTTCTATTTCCCCTATGTCTATGAGCATCTCACCCCTTGATTGTCGGAAGAAGTTTATTGAATTGATCGACACCGTTCGAACTTGACGTTGGTAATAAAGATGGATATAAGTGATCTAACGGGACACAACTCTATGTTTTAATCCCTAATTTTTGCCTGGACCGCTCTTTAGGGTTTTCAGTCCACCAGGATACCCTTTTTTCCCAAGCCACCTTTTCAGGTTTTCAACTTTCCAAGTGTACAATCTTTTATATATCCCTGATTTTTTCCCGAACCCTTTTGGTTTGCCGAGATTCCCTTATTTTTTCCTAGGCCAGTTAACATAGCGGGTCGTTTTTTTATGCGTAGTATCTTTTAACTATGTCCGTGTTCACAGGGTGTGAAAGATCTTCTTTGTCCATGGTGGTAAGTATCATATCACCACCTGAAAATACCTTCTTGATTACAAATGGCCCTTCTTAGGTGGGAGTCCATTTTCCCCTGGGGTTACCTTGCGGTAGGATGATACGCTTTATTACCAAGTGTGATACGATAGGAGAACTGACCTGAGGTTTTGCGTTTGTGTTCGCAAATGTTTCGGTTTAGCAAGAGTCACCACCGACTTTTTATTTTATCCAAAGGAAAGGTCAAAAAGCACAGGAAAGACCTTTGAGACGTTTTCTTGGGTTCGGGGGGTAGATTATGAAAAGGGAAGGTGCAAGCACCCTTTTCATCCATGGTTATCCATGGGCTCTTAGTTACTTGTTTAGATCACTTGATTTTGCTTTTCAATTGTTTGAAATGGTGCTTTGCGTGTGGTTTTTGAAAATGCTTTGAAAAAGAGGCCTTGTCTAGGCAACCTTTGTAATGATTCTTGTTTGAATATATACAAAGATGTTTGTCTTTTGAAAAGATATTTCAATATTTGAAAGTTTGTTTTGTGAAATGTTTTGAAATTGTGTTGTGAAGTGTGTTTGAAAATAGCAAGGATGTTTTTGCAAGCTTTGATCAAGTAACTAAGAGTTATCTACCCTATTTTACTCAAAGATCTTTCCTATACGTTTTTAACCCTTTTGACAGTGTTGTTTTACCATTGCATTTGGTAAACAACCTTGTATTTAGATGTTAAACGGGACAGGCGCGAGTCATCGTATTGACCATGATAGCAATTGTGCTAAGTATCTTTAGCAAATTTTTGAGGGACTAGATCATTTGTATAGGCAACCAAGATAGCGTCATCGAGGGACTATGATCTTTTGTTTTGTTTTTGTTTTGCCAAGATACTCAACATGCATAACATGGCCATTTTAAAGGCAACAAGTGAATGAAACCCTAGGGGTGCATGTGTGCATTGTGTTGTCAATTTTCATGCTTTTATGTCTTGTATTAGGTCTAACTATTTGTTTTGATTTTTGGATATTGCATATAAACCCTAATCTCTATCATGGCATATTTGAAAGCATAAAGTGCGTAAAATAAATCTACACTATTACAACATTTGATATGGGAAGGGGGATACAATTTTGAATGGGGAATATTTGCAAGAAAATAAAACCCTAATATTTACTATTACATCCAAATTGAATAAATGGTACAAATGAATAAATTGGCAATAATTAAATAAGCAATTTAAATATAAATATGCAAAATATTATAACTATGTAAAAAGATATTTTTTTGTTTATTTTTATGTATGTAAAAGTATAATATTTAATGTATTAAAAAAAGAAATAAAAATATTATTTTTTTATTAAGGGTAAAAACCCTAATTTTCTTTTAAGAAAGTAAATATATATTAATTATATTATTCATGTACAATAAAAAAAATATATACAAGATAAAAATATATTTAGAAAAATATTATTTAAGTATAAATAAATAAAAAATAAAAATAAAGGTATAATATTATTATGTATTATTTTCAAGTTTTCATTAAATAAAATAAAAGTATATACTCACTAAATTATTTTTATGTTAGAAAAATAAAATAAAATACAAAAATAAATGTGAAAATTTATAAAAATATTTTTGGTATTTTTTATGTTTGGAAAATAATAAAATAAAATCAAAAATGAAAAATAAATACAAAAATATAAAAATATGAAGAAATGGGCCAGGGGGTGCAGTCAGCAAGGCAGGGGGTGCAAAAAGTGAGCCAGAACCAAGCCCAGCCCTCTGAACTTCATCTTCAACCTTTGTCAACCAAAAACGCGCACGCCTAACTCATACATGGAAAACCTGCATGCGTGCTCTAATGCAAAAACTCATAACATCAAAGTTGTAGCATTTTTCAAGACGATTCCAACCATATAAGAAACTTAATCTAGCTCTCAAAGACCAGAGAGAATTTCTCTGGCCCTAATTTCTAACCTAACTTTTTCAGGAAGTTCATGAATCAAATTCTCTTAACACGTTTAACTTAAATGAAAACTGAGCATATGTACAGCTTCAGGGCTATGAGTACTACATTTTTTATTCATAAACCTAAGCCTAATGATTCCTAAATAGAGAGATAGGAAGTTGATAAAAACCTGTTTCAGTTGAAATCGTGTATGGCAATGTGGAGCTTTTCAGTGAGGCCTGAGATGTTTGGGAGCTTGCTTGAACTTCCCCTGACCTTCCCCAATGCCTAGTTTGCCTTGAATGTGTTTGAACAAGCTTGTAGAACTCAACCTGCACAAGCTGAAAACAGAAATGGTGAAGCTTGAAAATGGAGTTACAGTCACTGCCTAATGGTTGGGATAGCTTGGATAGGTTATATGGAAGGTGTTTGAACATGTTTGGGGCAAAACGCACGAGGGGTTTTTGCTATGGAACTCCAAGTGTAGGAACTGCCCTATTTTTGCAAGAGGAATGAAATTTGATGTTCAAGAGTGTTTGAGGGATCAAAGGATCATGTTTCAGGCTTAATGCAATGTCTAGAACTTGTTTCAAATGCTTGCTAAGCTTGGTTATAACAAATGTGCCAGTTCTCTTGATTTTGGCAAGTTTCTTGTATTTTAAGCAAAAGTAAGTCATGATGCAAGACAGTCCTGTACAGGCTATCTATCAGCTTTCACATTATGATTTTGGCCCCCTCAGTTGGTGGATATTGTGTGCTATACCAGATCTTGTTCAAGGCTCAAGGATTCTATTTGACATAAAGCAAATTTGACAAAAATGGCAATGTTGCCTTTTTGCCATTTTAGGATTAATCTTTTGTGTAATCCTCCCATGACCAGAACAAAGCCCTAAACCAATGGATTTGCATTTAATTATTGAGTATGGAAGGGTTTTGGGACCTGTAATCAAGTACAAACAAGGCTGATTAAAGTTTGCAACTTGTATCAATATGAAAATGCCATGGATCAAAAGTGAGTTTTGCCAACTTCAAGCCTTCGATTCTCCCTAACCACAAATGATTTTGGAGAGTTCTTAGACATTTTGGAAATCTTGTAACATGCTCTACAATCCATATTTGAAATTAATTTTGATATTCCAAGTGGAACTAGGTGAAACATTTCCATGAAGATAGGTCAAAATCCTGCCTAAACTAGGGCAAAATTTCACTAAGTTAAAAGTTTCATGGACCCTTGTTCCAAAAATCATAACTTGAGATCCAAGCTTCTTTTGAGAAAACTTTGTGAATAAAAGTTGTAGATTTTGTGGAGGACTAAAACTTTCATGTTGGAAGTTTTGTTTTAATCCAATTGCATCATGGTGAAAATATTGGGCAAAGTTGGGAAAAATTAAGAAAATTTCATAACTTAGAAAAATTCAAAGTTATGAAAATTTTCAATCTTAAACCCTAATTTGCAAAATTGGGTTTCTTGATGAACAAGTTTCATGTTTTGACACATCTTGATGAAAAATGACCCTTGACACTTGATTTTGACCAAAAAGTCAAAGTTTGACTTTTCAGTGTACAGTCAAATTTTGATCAGTTGACTGAAAAATTCATCTGTCAATCCAATGCAATTGAGATCTTTTGAACCTTGTGAATAGGTCAAGATGATTCCATTGAGTCCTTGAATCCATGCTTGAACCCAATTTTCCATTGGCTAGGTGAAAAGTCAGAAATTGCCCTTCTGCAGTCAAAACCCTAAAAATGACCATTTTGCCCTTTTGATGATCTGATCAAATTTCTTGAGGAGTTGTAGTACAAATTTGATCAAATGGCTCATATGAGTTTATAATGTTGATATGGATCAAAATATATGAGGTTTGACTGTAAATTGGCCACAATTGACTTTTAGGCCAATTGTCCAATTGACTGGGCAAAAGTTTTATTCAAGGCTTGAAACTTGGTATGAGCAAACTTATGATTCCAACATGAAGCATGAAAGTCACAATGAACATTAGAAGTCCAAAATTCCTTGTGCAAACTCAAACCCTAATTTAGGTCAACAGTGCAAAGAGATTGTTAGAACATAGTTTGATTCTACAACCCTTGATTAAAGTTTTGATGATAACAAAATACAAAGAATAAATAAATTCAAAGTTATATATATAGAACAAATATGCTTCTTAAAATTATTTTTTATATATGCAGAAGCTCTAATGGAATCAGCATCAGAAGATCAATAATATATCAGCATCAGAAGATCAGTAACATATGCTATACGCTGAAGCTACCAGATTATACGCTGAAGCTTGATGACCAGAACCTGCGCATAAACATATACACTCTGACTCTGGTCAAAGATCTTTACCAAGTCATCAGCACTCTGAAGCGTTATCATAAGCAAAGAAGACTCTGAAGCATTATTAAGCATTTAAGACAGAATTAAATGCTAACGGCTATCCTCAGACAAGATCTTCTCAAAAAGGAAAGTGCGTTATTATCATTAAAATGGCTTTATGGACAACGTATCTCTGCCTTGCCTATTTAAACAAGCCTGTGTGAGAAAAGACGCACGCATGCACATACATATTTTGCCAAGCCTTCAAAATCACGCTTACTCAAACGCTTTAGCAATTCAGTTTTATTCCAAGCTTAAATTGTGTAATTATCACAGTTGTGATATATTTTTTTATTAGAAAACGTTAACAAATCATTGTTCAAATTATTTGTAAAAGATTTCCTTGAGATAAACTGGTTTGTGGTTATACTCAAGAAGGCTTTAACAGTTGTTAAAGTAGCTATTATAATCCTTTGAATATAGTGGATTAAGACCTTGTTGGAGAGAGGCGAAATCACCTTGACGGGTGGACTAGAGTAGTTTGAGATCAAACGAACCAGGATAAAAATACTGTGTTGTCTAAGCATTTGTTTTAAGTTTTACAATTCAACCCCCCTTCTTGTGTTTTTCACATATTCAATTGGCATCAGAGCGCCTGGTTCTGAGCTTATAACACTTAACCGTGTCAGTACAAGATCCAGCGTCAGAAAAACACAATGGCAGGACCAAACCAAAACATTAGTAATGACAATAATGAAGAAAGAGACAAATTCAGTGGCAAACCTCCAGTCTTTGATGGAGAGAACTTTGACTACTGGAAAGACAGAATTGAGAGTTTCTTTCTGGCCCATGATGCTAATTTGTGGGACATGGTGACTGATGGATACACGCACCCAGTGGATGGAAGTGGTCAGAAGATTGACAGGAAAACGATGTCTGATCAGCAAAAGCGTGAGTTCAGAAATCATCACAAGGCCAGAACAATTCTTCTCAGCGCCATCTCTTATTCAGAGTATGAGAAGATATCAAACAAAGACACTACAAAGAATATGTTTAACTCTCTGAGAATGATGCATGAAGGCAACATTCAAGTCAAAGAAACCAAAGTCCTTGCACTCATTCAGAAGTATGAGTCATTCAAGATGGAAGAGAGTGAATCAATAGAAACTATGTTTTCAAGATTTCAAATTCTTGTTATTGGTCTAAAAGTTCTTGACAAATGGTATTCTACTGCTGATCATGTTAAGAAGATTATCAGAAGCTTTACAAAACAATGGAGGCCAATGGTCACAACGCTTAAGCTAGCCAAGGATCTCAATAAAATCTCTCTGGAGGAACTTGTCAGCTCCCTCAGAAGTCACGAGATAGAGCTAGAAGCAGATGAACCTTAAAAGCAAGGTAAGCCATTAGCTTTAAAATCTAACAGAAAATCTGACTCCAAAGTTTTGCAGGCTATGGAAGAAACCTCTGATGGGTCCTCATCAGAAGAAGATGAATTATCTCTCCTCTTCAGAAGGGTGAAACAATTGTGGAAGCAGAGGCAAAGGAAGTTTAGGAATCCCAGAAGATCAGAAAATCAGAATGAATCTTTCTCCAGATACAGAAGGTCAGAATCCTTCTCTGAACACAGAAGGTCTGAAGGTTCTTCAGGAAACAGAAAGCCAAACAACAAAGACATCATCTGCTATGAATGTAACGAGCAAGGGCACTACAAAAGTGATTGCCCAAAGCTTCAGAAGGAAAATCCCAAAAAGAAGTTTGGCAAGGAAAATAAGAAAAGTCTCATGGCTACATGGGATGATTCTGACACATCTGAAGCTGACTCAGAATCATATGATGAAAGAGCAAACAAAGCTCTCATGGAAAACATAACAAAAGATAGTGAAGCTTCTGAGTCAGAATCTGAATCAGATACAGAAGAGGTATTCCCTGACTTTACTATAAACTTTACTAAGGCTGAACTAGCTGAAAGCCTTAATGAAATTCTGGAAAGATATCAGCAGATCAGAGTCAAATTCAGAAACCTGAAAAGGAATCTTGCTTCTGACTCTGATAAGACTGAGAGTCTCAAATTGGAGAATTCTGAGTTAAAAGATAAAATTTCAAAATTAGAAAACCAATTGCAAAACTCTCAGAAGGAAACAATCCATGAAACTCCCAGCAATGCTGATGAGATCATCAAGGAGTATGATCACAGCTTTCAGAAGTTTCTAGCTAAAAACATAGACAGAAGCAAAATGGCTTCAATGATCTATGGAGTTAGAAGAAATGGCAGAAAAGGGATAGGATATCAAGGTAAGGTACCTACACCAAAAAATGCCATGGATTTAGTTATAAAACGTACTCCACTTGATTCACACTTTATATATGGGCACACACATGACATAAAATATACAAGTAGTGATTACTCTGTCAAACCAAAATTCAACCAGAGTTTTGGTAAAAATAACAAATCAGGACCCAAGAAAATGTGGGTACCTAAGGATAAAATAATACATGTGGCAGATATCTTTAGCAGCAAAGCAAAAACACCAATCATGGTACCTGGACTCTGGCTGCTCACGACACATGACGGGAAGAAGGCATATGTTCCAAAGCCTGGAACTTAAGCCTGGAGGCCACGTAGGCTTTGGAGGCAATCAGAGAGGAAAGATCATTGGCTCTGGAACAGTAGCACAAAAGTGTATTATGTTAGGATATTCTGAATGCTCAAGAGGGTATAGAGTATACAATACAAAAACACAGATTATGGAAGAGTTAATCAGTGTTCGTTTTGATGATAAGCTTGACTCTCAAAAGTCAAAGCATAATGAATTCCTTGCAGGTATGGAAGTTGAACTCACAGGTACTGAAGACAAATCATCAGAAGCTCTCAACAGAGACACTCCCTCAACATCAGAAAAAGTCACTGCAAGCAACCCAACACCTTCTATTGATCAACTCCAGAAAAGACCATCCAGAAGCAGCATGGATCACCCAAAAGAAATAATCTTAGGAAGAAAGGAAGATCCAATCAGAACAAGATCTAGCTTCAGAAACTCTGAAGAATCCCTCATGGGACTGGTTTCTCTAATTGAACCAACAATAATTGATGAAGCACTTCTAGACAATGACTGGATTCTAGAAATGCAAGAGGAGCTAAATCAATTCACAAGAAATGACGTATGGGATCTAGTTCCCAAACCAAAAGGATTCAACGTCATTGGTACAAAATGGGTGTTCAGAAACAAACTGAACGAACAAGGTGAAGTCATCAGAAACAAAGCACGACTGGTAGCACAAGGTTATAGTCAGCAAGAGGGGATAGACTATACAGAAACCTTTGCTCCAGTCGCCAGGTTAGAATCTATCAGACTCTTAATTTCATTTGCTGTTAATAAAGGCATCACTCTGTATCAGATGGATGTTAAGAGTGCATTCATAAATGGCTATATAGAAGAAGAGGTATATGTGCACCAACCCCCTGGTTTTGAAAGTTCCAAAAATCCAGAATATGTTTTCAAACTAAAGAAGTCACTCTATGGTCTGAAACAAGCTCCTAGAGCTTGGTATGAAAGACTAAGTAACTTCCTGTTAGAAAAGGAATTCACCAGAGGGAAAGTGGACACAACCTTGTTCTGTAAGACAGTTAAGAATGACATTTTAGTATGTCATATTTATGTTGATGACATCATATTTGGATCCACTAAACCCTCTCTGGGAAGAAAGTTTGCTAAATGTATGCAGGCAGAATTTGAGATGAGCCTAATGGGGGAACTAAAATTCTTTCTGGGCATTCAGATTAATCAAACCCCAGAAGGAACTTACATTCATCAGAGCAAATATGTCAGAGAACTTCTGAAGAAATTTGATCTCTCAGAATGTAAGCCATCAAAGATTCCAATGCATCCCACGTGCATTCTGGAAAGAGAAGAGGTAAGTAAAAAGGTAGAACAGAAAGTCTACAGAGAGTAGAACGTAAAAGCACCTCTGGAAGCTGCCAGTTTCTGGGAGAAAATCTGATCTCATGGTCCAGCAAAAGACAATCCACAATAGCTCTATCAACAACTGAAGCTGAATACATAGCAGCAGCTGGGTGCAACACACAAATGCTCTGAATGAAAAGTCAACTTGAGGACTTCCAGATATTTGAGAGTAACATCCCTATCCTCTATGACAATACTTCTGCTATTTGTCTAAGTAAAAATCCCATTTTGCATTCTAGGTCTAAGCATATAGAAATAAAACATCATTTTATTAGGGACTATATTCAGAAAGGGATTCTAAATTTAAAATTTATTAACACAGACCATCAATGGGCTGATATCTTTACAAAACCTCTTTCTGAAGATAGGTTCAACTTCATTCTGAAACATCTCAGCATGAAGCTCTGCCAAGAATAAAACTGTTTTGATTCCATATCTTAACCTTCAGAACTTTGTTTATTTTTTTGTGAACTACTGATCAACCTTTCTTCAGATCTTTAGAAGCACAGATTGTATCAGAATCTATCACAATCAAGGATAGAAATGTGCTGTTCACTCAAGCAAACAAGTGTCATCCAGTCATCAATTACTTTCTGAGGCTGGACACGCGTTCAAGTTTCTGAAAGGTCAAAAGCGCTGATTGGTTGCATTGAGACACATGTCATGGGTAACCGTTCCAATATCTTTCTGAATCCCCCTAAATCAGCTATCATTAAATGCTCATAATCATTATATTTAATTTCTCTCTCTTGCCATTTATGTTTTCAAAATTGGTTTTAGAAATCTATTTAAACACAATTCTCACCACTTACACTTTTTTACCTTCACTTTCATTTTCTCTACAAACTTAATGTTTTAAGTTTGCATCCTTTCTCAAAACCCTTTAAATTTCTTCTCAAAACCTTCGTGTGAACATGGCTTCCTCAAGCATCCCTACTTGCAGTTCTCAGAAATCAGATTCCACTGAACAATATGAAGAACCCTACAGAACTCTTCTTACACCCATCAAAAATCTAGAGGTTCTTTCAGAATTGATCGTGGATTTCAACAGTCTTCAAGAGAATGGGTTTAATCTCTCTGAAGAAGTTAAAGCTCAAGGCTGGGACATATATTTTGACCGACTGGTGGGTCCAACATTCCCAATTCTGGTAAAGGAATTTTGGATTCATGCTTCATCTTCCAACCATCAAGTTACTTCATACATTATGGGGAAGAAGATTGTTATAACTGAGGACCTCATTGCACGATTAATAGGCTACAGTGGTGGTGGTGTATGTTGCATTGACATGTCTGAAAGATGCGCTGATGTTGCCCTAATTTCTAGAGAAATCTTCACTCTGGGTCTTCCCTCCAGCAAGATAATGGATTTAAAAGACCATCACAGAATATGGGCCAAGATCATTCTGGGATGCATAAACCACAGGAAGCCTACCAGCTCTCCTGACTACATCAATATTGATCAACAATTTTTGATCTACTTCATCTTTCAGAAGATTAGGGTAAATCTGGCTCATCTGCTGTTTAACCATCTAAGGACCAGCGTTAAGGAAACCAGAGAAGAGGAGCGCACAAAAAGGGACTGGATACCCCTAGGAAGACTTATATCAGATATTCTAACAGAGAATAAGCTGATTGATCATCTTACAGAGGCTCAGGAAATCAGCTCTTTGGAAGCTACTGTTGGCAAACCGCTAAATGCAAAGAATCTGAAGAAAATGAAGTTGATTGAGAACATCAAGAAGGAACCCAATGTCACTTCTTTTGCAACAATCTCTAGCAGAAGAGTCCCTCTGGATAACTTTCCCGTGTTCTCAGAGATTGATTCTAAACCTGATATAATAGTCAGATATCTGGATGCATGCAAGGCGGATGGTACAACACCAAATTTGAACATTCAGGATCTGCAACAGAAGGCTCCAGAAGTTGTGCTGAAGAAAACCAAGAAAAGGAAAGCTGTAGAAGAAGGATCATCCCAGCGGACTCCTAAAAATAAAGGTAATCCTTCTTCTATAACTGTTTTAGATTCAATTCCTGTATCAACATCTATCCCAATTCCCACTCAATCAGAAAACCCAACACCACAAACATTTGATGACTTTGACATTGAATTTGACCCCTCTGAATCCTTAACTCTTAGAAGATCTCGCTCCCAACCTCCAAATCCAAATATTGAAGAAACCTAACAAGAACTTGCAAAAGTTCTATCTGATATAGATACCTTTGACCAACATACTTCTGCTCCCATGCCAAAAAATCCAAACCCTGAAACCACCACAGAAGGACAACCAGAAATTCCCCTCTCACCACAACCAGAAATTCCCCTCTCTCCACAACCAGAAATCCCACTACCTCCATCTCCTCAACCAGAAATTCATCCACCTTCTCCACAACCTGAACTATCTCAACCAGAAGTTCAAACTTCTAAGACTCAACCTTCTGAATCCTATGAACCAGAACCTCATAACGATCATTCAAACCAAACTGTTGATTCCGATACCATTCCCATTCCTGGAATTACAGAACCTCTGGCCATTCGTATGCCCCTTGGTACCATTCTGAATATTCCCCAAATTCCCTCCTCACTAGAATCAACTCCACAAAACTCCCCATCAAGTCCAATCATAATTCCTGACTCTCCCACTCCCTCACCAAAGAACAATCTAGATGACCACAACAAGACTGTCATTAATTTAACGGTTTTTGAACGTCTTGCTGCCATAACCCACAAAATAGCTATCCCAAAACCAAAACCATCTGAACCCTCTCCAGATGTTGGTACCAGCTTATTGACATTTGAAACAGAAGTATAGAAGTGGATCACTTCTTTGAAATAAGCTAGTCTTGAGCTGGTTGATCCTGCTGCATCAGACTACCTTTGGTCAAAGTTCAGAAGATGGGTATGTTCTGAAACTCATAAGTTGCAAGAACAGAGCTATGGACAAGCTCAACAAAACTTCAGCAATCTGCTGAAAGAAATTGAAGATCCAATTCTGAGCCAGCTGCTTAAGGAAGAAGTTATCCCTCTAGACATTACTCCCTGGTCTGAACATCGTCCAGCATCCAAAGTTCAACCAGAGTCAGAAGATCTCAATCTGATTGATACTCAAGGACAGATGATTCCTGCTGAAGCACTGGGTCAAAAAAAGGATATTGCAGAAGGCTCTGGGAAGCATCCAGTTTCTGAAGATCCTCAAGCTTCCTCCCTTGACAGGCATACTCTAGAAGACCTGAAAAGATCTGATATGTTGATGAATGAAAGAATGGATAAACAGGACAACAAAATTGAGGAAATCAAGAGCATGTTAACCCAGCAACAAGAAACCAACATCCAGGTCAAGAGCTTGTTGGAAACCTTGTTCACGCGTCTACCTCCTCCCTCTTAGAATTTCCTTGTCTTTAAAACTTGTTTATCTGTAATTTTCTTACATTGTTCTGAACTTATCATTGCTTCTGGTTTTTAATACAAACACATTTTAGCTCTGATCTTATGTTCTTTTTGATAACTGACAAAAAGGGGGAGAAAGAATGATATTTTTCAATAACGAATTACTGAGACATAAGTCTCAAACATTCTGATCTATTTAAATTTTTTCTCTTCTGAAAAGCTTGAACAGGTACAAAACTCTGAGGAAAGATACAGTAAGGTTTTGATGCTCAAAGACTCATGGAATTAAAGGGAAGTAATCAACTCAGAGGGAGCTTTCTCTTCTTAATTCTATACTTTTTATTCTTCATTTTTAATTGAAAAATCTGGTTTTTGTCATCATCAAAAAGGGGGAGATTGTTAGAACATAGTTTAATTCTATAACCCTTGATTAGAGTTTTGATGATAACAAAATACAAAGAATAAATAAATTCAAAGTTATATATATAGAACAAATATGCTTCTTAAAATTATGTTTTATATATGCAGAAGCTCTGATGGAATCAGCATCAGAAGATCAGTAATATATCAGCATCAGAAGATCAGTAACATATGCTATACGCTGAAGCTACCAGATTATACGCTGAAGCTTGATGACCAGAACCTGCGCATAAACATATACACTCTGACTCTGATCAAAGATCTTTACCAAGTCACCAGCACTCTGAAGCGTTATCATAAGCAAAGAAGACTCTGAAGCGTTATTAAGCATTCAAGACAGAATTAAATGCTAACGGCTATCCTCAGACAAGATCTTCTCAAAAAGGAAAGTGTGTTATTATCATTAAAATGGCTTTATGGACAACGTATCTCTGCCTTGCCTATTTAAACAAGTTTGTGTGAGAAAATACGCACGCATGCACATACATATTTTGCCAAGCCTTCAAAATCACGCTTACTCAAACGCTTTAGCAATTCAGTTTTATTCCAAGCTTAAATTGTGTAATTATCATAATTGTGATATATTGTTTTATTAGAAAACGTTAACACATCATTGTTCAAATTATTTGTAAAAGATTTCCTTGAGATAAACCGGTTTGTGGTTATACTCAAGAAGGCTTTAACAGTTGTTAAAGTAGCTATTGTAATCCTTTGAATATAGTGGATTAAGACCTCGTTGGAGAGAGGCGAAATCACCTTGACGGGTGGACTGGAGTAGTTTGAGATCAAACGAACAAGGATAAAAATACTGTGTTGTCTAAGCATTTGTTTTAAGTTTTACAATTCAACCCCCCTTCTTGTGTTTTTCACATCTTCAGAGATGTCTTGAGCAAAGCAAAACCCTAATCTGGTCTTGAGTTCAAAGAGTCTTGTGGTGAGAAATCTTGAAAAAATGAGAGGGCAAATTTTGGGGTACAACAACTGCCCCTGTTCAATCTTCTTGAACCTGAAGAGTTAGATTGGCGAATTTGCCTTTCGTGACTTGAAGGTAAAAGAGGATTGGACACTAAAGTGCCCGTAAATTTGCGCTCGTCAGAGTATAGCTGAGGGAATGGGCTTAAAGATGCCATTTGGAGATGTGACAAAATCTTATCGGAGATGGGCTTAAAGATGCCATCCAAGAAAATTGATCGTACAAGAGATTCCTTTGCGAGAGCCTGTATACCTATGGTTAAGGAGGACTACGCCGGGGAATGCTCGTCTCTGTTGTGGTAGAAATAGAACTTTAGTCGTCTATTATTCTACTGGGGAGTCATCTTTGGTTGAAGAGGTGACAGTGAACTGCTATCTGGTCAACATCCAAGCTTTACAGTCTTGTATTACTATCTGGTCAACATCCAGGCTTCATGATACTTTGCTTCCTATCTGGTCAACATCCAGTCTTCAGAAGGATATCAAATGGTTATCCGGTCAACATCCGGGTTTCCCTTTTGATTTTGGGGCCTACTAATATCCGGTTGAATCTGGGCTTCAAAGTAATTGGCCGAGTAAACTGTTATTTGGTCAACATCTAAGTTTCACAGTATACCTTACTATTATCTGGTCAACGTCCAAGCTTCACAGTCTTATATTGCTATCTGGTCAACATCCAAGCTTCACGATACTTTGCTTCCTATCTGGTAAACGTCCAGGTTTCAGAAGAATATCAAATGGTTATCCAGTCAACATCCGGGTTTCCCTTTTGATTTTGGGGCCTACTAATATACGGTTGAATCTGGGCTTCAAAGTAATTGGCCGAGTAAACTGTTATTTGGTCAACATCCAAGTTTCACAGTATACCTTACTGTTATCTGGTCAACGTCCATGCTTCACAATCTTGTATTGCTATCTGGTCAACATCCAGGCTTCACGATACTTTGCTTCCTATCTGGTCAACTTCCAGGTTTCAGAAGAATTTGCAGGGGATTCAACTGTTTTTCGGTCGTTCTCCGGGCTTCAGTATAATCAAGGTATTATCTGGTCGAATCCAGGCTTCATAATTGGAATAGGAATCTGCCCTTTGATTTGAATAAGCAAATAGGAGAGCATCCGTGTCTAGAGCATCTCTAATCCGTCTTCTGAGCTTTGAATACCTATCTTACGTAGCTATCAATTTCATTCTGAAAAGGGTAGAATGTTAGTTGAAACACAAAGTTATGTTGCATGAAATGTGTGATGCAATAAGATGTGTTTTATCAAATGTCTATGATATATGCATGTAATGTATGCGCATGTAAGCTGATTGACTATTTTGCTGAGGAAAATAAATCCTGGATAGCTGGAGGTAATAAAATCTTTGACCGCTGTTGGGGAAAATAAATCTATGACTGTTGTTGGAGATTCGAAATCTTTGACAACCTCTGTGGGAAGAAGCTATACCGCTGGGGAGATCAGGAGTTTGGGTTGTATTCCAATCTACTGGGGACTTCAAGAGTGAGGATCTCCGCTCTGTTGGGGGTATCAGGAAAACTGAATAGTTTCCACTGGGGATCAGTAGATCAAAGTTTCTTCTTCGCCGGGGATCTTAATGACGTGCTGATTTGATCGGCGACTTCACTGGGGAAAAAGTTTTTATAAATAACTCTCTGAGGAATTATCTGGTTTTAAAGCGACTCTCCGGGGAAAATGGAGGAAACTGGATGGTCTCCACTGGTGTTCAAAGGTCGAAGGTTTGACTCTGTTGAGGAAGAAAATTTCATCCTCACTACGGGTTTGTAGTTCAAAGTTTCGCTCCGCTGGGGATATGCATTTCAAGGCTTTAGTTCCGCCGAGGATCTGGATGATGTATTACAGGTGATTTCATCTGGAATAGCCTAAAGACATTTCCTATACTTCCATCCTATCAGTAATTATTCTTTCTCATTCAGTTTTATTTGTAAGCAATGATTATATTCAAATGCATATGCTCATTTAATAAATCATTGGACATTTTCAAATAAAACACAAGTGTAAAAAAGAAAGAAAAGGCAAGCAATTTTCTGCACTTTGAAGTATCTTTGTATTAACTTTGTGTAAGTATTTTGTACAAAGGAGACATACATCCTAGTAAGAGAATGTTGTCATAAAATTGAGAAAAAATTATACAAAGAAAGATGGCTATGTGTAACAATTCCATGGGGTTCTTATTCTGCTATAGCCTTCGTAACTCTGAGTATCTTGTCCATTCGTGGCTTCGTTCGCAGGTGATTGGATTAATCAGAAGCTTGGAGTTTGTCCGTGAAGAGATTGCCCTTAAAGTGATCCGACGAGACATAGTCATACGCTTTAATTCCCTAACTTTTGCCTGGACCGCCCTTTCGGGTTTTCGATCCACCTGGAAACCCTTTTTTTGCCCAAGTCGCCCTTTCGAGTTTTCAACTTGCCGGGTGTACAATTTTTTTGTTTATCTCCAATTTTTGCCTGAACCGCCCTTTCTGGTTTTCGATTCACCGGGATGCCCATTTTTGCCCAAGTTGCCCTTTCGAGTTTTCAACTCGTCGGGTCGTTTATGTGTAGTATCTTTTGACTATGTCTGCGTTCGCAGGGTGCAGTAGGTCGTCACCGTCCATGGTGGCCAGGATCATTGCCCCACTAGATAAGATGTTTTTGATCAAAATGGTCCTTCATAAGTAGGAGTGCATTTTCCCCTGGGATCACTTTGCGGCAAGATGATCCGCTTGATTATAAGATCTTCGACTTGATATACCTGGCGCCTGACTTTCTCGTTGAAAGCCTTGATCATCCATTTTTTATACGTCTGACCATGGAAAACAGCAGTAAGTCACTTCTCGTCAATTAAGTTAAGTTGATCAAGTCGGGTCTGAATCCAATCGTCTTCACTTAAACCAACATCCTTCATAATTATCAAGGAAGGAATCTGAACCTCCATAGGTAAAACAGCTTCCATGCCATATACCAAAGAAAAAGGGGTTGCCCCAGTTGAAGTACGCGCCGTGGTACGGTATCCGTGCAGAGAAAACGGTAACATCTCATGCCAGTCCTTGTAGGTGACTGTCATCTTTTGAATGATCTTCTTGATATTTTTGTTTGCAGCTTCGACAACACCGTTCATCTTAGGCCGATAGGGAGATGAATTGTGATGTTGAATCTTGAACTGCTCGCACAGAGCGGTGATCATAGTATTATTCAAATTTGTACCGTTGTCAGTGATGATCCTGTCGGGGATACCATACCGGCATATGAGGTTCTGCTTGATGAAGCGGGCTACCACATTCTTTGTAAAGAAAGCGAAGGAAGCTTCTTCGACCCACTTGGTAAAGTAATCAATGGCCACCAGGATGAAACGGTGTCCATTGGATGCCGTAGGATTTATTTCTCCAATCATGTCGATTCCCCACATCGCGAATGACCAAGGATCTTTTAAGACATTGAGAGGAACTAGGGGAATATGTACCCTGTCAGCATAGATTTGGCATTTGTGACAAGTACGGGAATGTTGACGACAACCAGCTTCCATGGTAGACCAATAGTAGCCTGCTCGTAGAATCTTCTTAGCCATTGTATGACCAATTGAGTGGGTGCCGAAGGTGCCATCATGTAGTTCATCCATGATCTGCTCAGCTTCAACCTTGTCCACACAACGGAGTAGGACACAATCAAGATTGCGCTTGTATAGGATACCATTGCTCAGAAAGAACTTGGCAGCAAACCTCCTTAATAACTTTTTGTCATTGACTGAAGCTCCTTCAGGGTATTCTTGTGCTTTGAGATACCTTTTGACGTCATGAAACCAAGGTCGGTCCACCACTTCCTCGGTATTAATCTCGTGACAATGTGCAGGTTCGTCCATTCATTCGATGGTAATTTGAGGGGCCTCATTATCCCAGTTAAGTTTAAACATGAAAGACATTGTAGCTAGAGCATCCCCTAGCTGATTTTCTTCTCGCGGGAAGTGCTCGAAGGTAATCTGCTCGAAATGAGGTAACAACGTCAGGACATGTTCTTTGTATGGGATGAGATTAGGATGTTTAGTGTCCCAATCTCCTTTGATTTGACTGATAACCAAATCTGAGTCCCCAAACACAACCAAAGATTTGATTCCCAAGTCAATAGCAGCCTTGAGACCAAAGATGCAAGCTTCATACTCGGCCATGTTGTTGATGCAGCTGAAGCAGATTCTTGTAGTGAAAGGTGCATGGCAACCTTCTGGAGAGATAAATACCGTGCCGATACCGTTTCCAAGTGCATTTGAAGCACAGTCAAAGTACAGGGTCCATCGGGATCCTTTTTCAGGTCCGTCATACGGTCCGTTACCTTCAATGTTGTCCAATGTCATAATGTCTTCGTCAGGGAAGTCAAACTTCATGGATTGGTAATCTTCGACAGCTTGATGAGCTAAATGGTCAGCTAGTACACTCCCATTTATAGCTTTTTGGGTCGTGTACTGGATATCATACTCAGTCAGGATCATTTGCCATCTAGCGATTCTTCCAGATAAAGCAGGCTTTTCGAAGATATACTTGATCAGATCCATTTTAGAAATCAGCAGAGTGGTATGTGTCAACTTATACTGCCTTAGCCGACGAGCAGCCCATACAAAAGTGCAGCAAGTTTTCTCGAGTAGTGAGTAGCGAGTCTCACAGTCGGTAAACTTTTTGCTAAGGTAATAAATGGCATGCTCTTTTCGACCAGACTCGTCATGTTGGCCCAGTACGCACCCCATTGAGTTATCCAAAACAGTCAGATACATGATTAGCGGCCTTCCTTTGACGGGTGGCATCAAGATAGGAGGTTCTAGCAAATAATCCTTGATTTTATCGAAAGCAACTTGACAGTCATCACTCCATTCAACCACCTGATCTTTCTTCAACAACTTGAAGATTGGCTCACAGGTAGATGTCAGGTGAGAAATGAACCTTGTAATATAGTTTAGGCGTCCTAAGAAACCTCTGACCTCCTTTCCAGTGCGGGGACAAGCATTTCTTGTATGGCTTTGACTTTGGCAGGATCAAGCTCGATGCCTTTGTTGCTGACGATGAATCCCAAATGTTTACTGGACCTGACTCCGAAAGTTCACTTTCTAGGGTTCAGTCTGAGCTTATACTCCTTCAACCTGACAAACAACTTTTGCAGATGGTCGAGATGTTCTTCTTTTGTCTGTGAACGGGCTATCATGTCGTCTACGTAGACTTTGATCTCATGATGTATCATGTCATGAAACAAATCTACCATGGCTCGCTAATAGGTTGCCCCGACATTCTTCAGTCCGAATGGCATCACTTTATAGCAAAAGGTACCCCACTGCGTAACAAAGGTAGTCTTCTCCATGTCTTCGGGGGCCATTTTGATTTGGTTGTATCCCGAAAATCCATCCATGAAAGAAAATACCTTATGTTGAGCTGTATTGTCAACCAAGATGTCAATGTGTGGTAGTGGAAAGTCATGTTTAGGGCTAGCCCTGTTTAAATCTCTATAGTCCACACACATTCTCACTTTGCCATCTTTCTTAGGCACGGGCACAATGTTAGCAACCCATTATGGATAGGAAGTAACAACAAGAAACCCGACATTGAACTGCTTCATCACCTCGAATTTGATCTTCTCATACATATCTGGCCTCATTCGGCGGATTTTCTTTTTAATTAGTGGACAGTCTTCTCTTGTAGGGAGATGGTGAACCACAATATCTGCATCGAGTCTCGGCATGTCTTCATAGGACCAGGCGAAGATCTCAACATATTCATTCAACAGCTGAACTAAGCGCTCTTTGACATTCGGCTTTAGGTTGGCACCCACTTTAGCCTCTCTTCTGTCTTCGGCAGTACCCAAGTTGATAGTCTCCAACAGTTCTTCATGGGGCAGAATAGCCCTTTCTTCCTGTTGTAGAAGTCTATCCAACTCTCCATGCACTTCACAGTCTTCATCACCTTCGTATTCGACATGAATTACCAGATCTTCAGAGTCACTGAAGGCCATAGCAGAATTGTTGCCCATGGAATCTAGAGTGGATGGGTACCTGCATTTTGTGAGTGTGGGTGTGTGTAAGGGATAGCCACCTTTAAACAAAATAAAATGTAAAAAGAAATAAAATGAACACAAAAGTTTATATATGAAAACGTCCATGATTCATTAAAAATGGCATATGAAAATGAAGAATCAAAACCCTTACAAATGGACCTATATGCCCCGGGTAAGGCACAAGGCAAAAAGAGTGTACGGATTGTTTAAAAATTATTACAGACCAACGAAAAATGTTCAAAAGATAAATTACTGATTGATGAAAGTAATGGGAACAAAGTCTTTCGCCTCCCAGTTGTTCAGTCCTCCTTCAATGGTCGGGAAAATCGAATCTTCAAAGTTGCTCTCATCTTCCACATCTTCCAAAGCATGAACTCCATGATGAGTGATCTTTAATGGTGGTCCTCCAGCCCGGGAGCGACACACAACCTTCTGACTAGCAGCAGTGAAACCCAAACCGAACTTATCTGTCTTGAAAGGAAAATCTGGTAGCTGACCCCACACTGTACTTCCTCCTTCCTCGATTACAGCCTTCGCATCTTTAAGGGATGACATCCGGGACACATGCTTGGTAATGATGGGTACAGAAGTCATTGTCTTAGCTGTCGCATCTTCAAGAGAAACCTCTTCAAAGTGTTGGAAAGGTGTTTCTATGAATTCACCATCTAACTCCAGGTAGCGGAAAGAGTTTAGGTGGCTTATCATATACTCCTCCTCACCATGAACCGTTATGATTTTCCCCTGGACTGGATATTTTAGCATTTGGTGTAGAGAAGAAGTGACTTCCCCAGCATTGTGGATCCATGGCCTTCCCAGCAAACAAGAATATGAAGGACGGATGTCCATCACATAAAATGTAGAGTTGAAAATTTCCGTTCCCACCTTAATTGGGATGTCCACTTCTCCGTGAACCATCCTCTTAGAACCGTTGAAGGCTCTAACAATGATATTACTGGGCTTTAGGGTCAAACCCTCACAGTCCAATCTGTCCAATGCTTTCTTTGGTAGGACATTTAAAAACGACCCGATATCAACCAGAACGTGAGCAAGTGTGGTTCCTCTTCACTCCACCGAGACATGCAGCACATCATTATGCTTTCTTCCCTTAGACGTTAGATCGGCATCAGAGAAGCCAAGACCATTGTCGGCTGTAAGGATAGCTACACACTCTTGAAACTGATCCGCAGAAGTTTCTTGAGGCACGTGCGCCGTCTTCAGGAATTTGATCAAGGCTTTGGCATGAGCCTCAGGACAGAGCAATAGGGCCAGCATGGAGATTTTTGAAGGGGTTTGCCCCAACTGCTCTATGACATCATAGTCGCTTTTCTTAATTATATTTAAAAATCTCCTCCATTTCCTTTTGGGTGGTCTCGGGGATAACCAAAGTCTGAGCCCTCGTCCTGACGGGCGCTTCTTGGATCCCCTTACCTTTATCAGCAGTAACAACAGAGGGTATAGCTTCGGGAGTAACAATTTCTTCAATAACTGGACTTCGCACAGATATCTTGACTGGAACAGGAGCACTTGAGGGTCCGAAGATTGCCCTTGGAGGAGCAATCTCCGGAGAGAAGATTCTTCCGCTACGAGTGATCTTACTTGTCCCTGCAATATTTCCTACGTCAAGAGTTTCTTCATCGGAGTTCTATTCGACTGATTCAATCTTCTTAACACCGTGGTAGAAAATCTCTCCTCCATAATTCCGCGGTATCGTCTTATTGGACTTGTATGGGATAGGCCCCGACATAGTAATCTTCAGCGGTACAAACTTTGGATCGGGTGTAATCTTAACAGGTCTTTTGGAGACCTTGGAAAGATTGTCAGAAATGGTAATTATAGCAACATCATTGATTGGAGTAACAGGAGTAACATGAGTTTTCTAAAAGAGGATCTCTTGATTATCCATTAGGAGTTAAACGCCTAACTTCAATAACGGACAGTCGTATTGTAGGGATGAACAAAAGTAGCAATCTTTTTCACTGCCTGGAAAAATCCTGGCTTTCAACAGATTCATCTTGATTATTAGCAATGGAGTCATTAAGTCATCAACAACAACGACATACAGATCCTCTTCGATAGCATGGGCACTGTGACCATGCTTTGGCATTGGGGCAGAAATCACGTTCGGCTTTTCGGGCGCGTCAAATTCTACCTCCTTGGCATCTATTAAATCTTAGATCTTGTTTTTGAGGGCCCAACAGTTGTTGGTGTCGTACCCTATGCCGTCAGAATGGTAAACACACTTAGCATTGGCATGATAAAAAGGAGAAGTTGTATTCAGATTTTGTGGCGGATCTCTCAAGGTTGTAAGGTTCATCTTCAAGAGATGGGGGAGAACCTGGGCAGGCGTCATGTTTATTTTGGTGAACTGCCTAGCAGGCCTTCCTCCTCTTTGTTGGTTGGTTCTTGGTTGATCATTTCTAGGTTGATCAACTGCAGTCTTTTGGATCATTACAGCCCCCACCGTTGGCCGGCGCTCTACTCTTCCTCGACCTTTTTGAGAGTAAACAACTAACACCTCCTTCTTAGCTGGAAAAGGTTTTTTGACAGTGGCAGAAGCAGATGTATCTTTTTGAATCTTACCACTCTTGATGCCAGCTTCAACTCGTTCACCAGTCAGAATTAATTTAGTGAACCCTGCCGATGAACTCCCTATCAGGTGATTAAAGAATGGACCAGACAGCATCCCCAAGAACATATCAACCAGCTCTCTTTCAGACAATGGTGGTTGCACCCTTCCAGCCAAGTCCCTCCACTTCTGGGCATACTCCTTAAAGCCTTCATTAGAGACCATACCCATACTCTGTAGTTGAGTACGAGTAGGTGCTAAGTCTGCGTTATATTGATATTGTCTGTAGAAGGCAGCAGCCAGATCCTCCCAATTATGTACGTCAACCCTCTCAAGTTGGTAGAACTAGTCCAATTGTGTACCCGAGAGACTATCTTGAAAAAAGTGGACCCACAGATCCTTATCAGAAGAATGAGGTTGGATATTTTTGACATAAGACCGTAGGTGCATCTTCGGAAAAGACAAACCATCGTATTTGGCAAACGTAGGCACCTTGAATTTGGGGGGAATCACAATCCCAACAACCAACCCTAGCTCCTCAAAATCCAGCCCAGGAACCCTTTGTACCTCCATAGCTGCCAACCGCTCTTCCAGATTTTTATACTTGTCGTCTGTAGGAGGGTACTGCTGCTCAGAGTAATCTTCATCCCCTTCCTCTTCTTCTTCAGCCTCAGACTCAGAGGGCACCACAACTCCCTTTCATTTGCCACCCCCTTCATCAGACGTTGAGGGGAAATCCAGGACTCTTCTAGCTTGGTTCTCAAATCTTCTTCCCAGAGTAGCCACACCCACTCTTTTCTTCTTTTTCTCCTTTTCTTTTTCCCTTTCCTTCTCTAACAGTGCTTTAAGGTCCTCTTGACCCTTTGCCAAGGTCATGAGGAGTTGTTGGAATTGCGAATTCTGTGCTTGTAGATCTTTGACCGTCTTCTCTATATCCATCTTGCTGAAATAAACAACAGAGAGATAAGGAAACCTGGTGTGAAGACTTGTTTATGCATATGATGAATGATATGTATTCATGTAATGCATTCAAGGATTCAGAAATTCAAAGTTGTTGCAAACAAAAAGAACACACGTCATATTAATAAGAAGAAATTTGTTAGTACATAAATGCCCCATGGGAAAAATATTACAAAAATCTTAATGTAAAAAGATGTTGCACATCCTCTTTGGTGAGATGTAGGTGTTGAGAGTCTGCTCTTCATGGAGTCAATGAGTAAGTTCCAAAACCTTCTTCTCACCGGCGTAGAAACTGGCTTCAAAAGTATTCCGTTCTTCCTTGAGTTGTATCCAACTCTTTTGCAAATCTTCCAATGACGTTGGCATGTCCGGATGCAAGAGGGTGTATGGAACCTCTCCTTCCATAACAGGCTCTTTGATCATAGGGAGAATGTAGGGGTAAGGCATCATAAGACTCTGGGAACGGGTTCGTACCCATTTGAGGTAAGGCTCAAGGGGGATGGAATTCTTGTGTCCCAGTGTCTTACTGTCCACTTTGTTGGGCATCCTCCAAGCTCGGATAAACCTTTTTCGAAGTCCTTGAGCATTGTTGTCGAAGTCAAAAACCAAGTCTGGAATCAGCATGTCATGAGGGCCATCCCTTCAGGCATACCCAAATTGTCTCAGATCCAAGTAGGGGTTGTAGGTAATGCCTCCCCTAATGCCAAGTAGTGGGACATTAGGTAATTCCCCACAACGATCAATGATGATGACATTTTCTCTGGACCGAGAACACCAATGAACATCAGAGTGTGTGAGAGTCATCAATCGTTGTGACCACCTCAAGCCTTGCTCATTCTTCAAGACTGGCCGGGGAAGGTGAGAAATAAACCACCTTGATAGAAGAGGAGTACAACACATGAGAACACCTCTTTTCCTCATTGTTCGTGTGTGAAATGAGTGGAGGATATCCCCAAGCAATGTAGGCACATGATTCCGAGATATGAAAATCTTGACAACATTCACATCTATAAGCTGATCAGGGTTTGGGAACAAGACCAACCCATAGATGAGAAGTGCTACAATCTCCTCAAAAGCTTGCAGATATAGAGAATTCCAGCATTCTTGTGCCTTCTCAAACAGAAACTTTTCCAAGAAACCCTTGACACCACTTCTGGTTTCCCAATGACCTTTGATATCAGATGGTTGCAAGTGTAAGGCTTGAGCAACATCTTTAGGCTTTGGCTCTCTTTCCGTACCGTTGTAGGGTAGTTGATGGAGAATAGGAATCCTCAGAAGTTGAGAAAATTCCTCCAAAGTAGGTACCAGTTGGTAATCAGGAAATGTAAAGCAATGGTGTAGGGGGTCAAAGAACTGGAAGAGAACTTTCACCACGTTTTCTTCAATGTTGGAGTTGACCAAGTTGAGAAGTCTACATGTCTTTCACTGAAGGGAGAATTCTCTGGAATCTTGGAAGTAAGCTCCTTGAGTAGAGGAGGGATTCTCACAAGGTTGACCTGAATAGTTTTCATGCGGAGTGATTCCATAACCTACAAAATAGGAACAAAGATGAAGGTCCAAACCCTTGAAATGGTTAGTGGATGCATATGATGCTTTATGATGTTCATGATGTATGCACAAGTATATGTACAAACAAATCACACAAGATCCTAGTTTCAGTCTTGCATGGGGTTTCATAGGTAAGTACCCTCTTGAAGTTTAGTTGGCTCAACCTGTCTTATAAACAGTAACCGGGTTCTAAGGAGCTCAATATCACTGGATTATTTTCTATGTTCATTTTTTCAGTTTAGCCACTTTACTGGCGACCGAAATATTCCAAGAAAACAACCCTCAATGAGTGTAGTATCGAGTATCTACCAACTTCGGACTGCACCAAAGTCGGTCATCTCACTACCCCTAATAAGGCCAAGATGGTCAAGTAAAGGTTCTAAAAGTCCATTAGTGCTTCATGACATCACTCAGCGGCCCCGTATTCTCTTTGATTGACTCAAAGGCTACCAGTACCCACAAATATGTGGCACTAATATAGCTATTGCTTCAACCATGTCGGTACACCCCGCACAGTTTCCACAATGTATTGCTATTTACCTATGAATGTTTCTCACAAATCCGGGTGGAGGATTCAAACCCAAACAAGAGAACCAAATGTAAAGCAATCAAAGCAAACAAGATAAGCATGTAAAGGTGATCTAAACCCTAAGGTAACCCCACTTTTGGAATAATCCCCAGCAGAGTCGCCAGTTCTGTGATACGATGTGAGAACTGACTTGAAGTTTTGCGTTTTTGTTCGCAAATGTTTCGGTTTACCAAGAGTCGCCACCGACTTTTTATTTTATCCAAAGGAAAGGTCAAAAAGCACAGGAAAGACCTTTGAGATGTTTTCTTGGGTTCGGGGGGTAGATTATGAAAAGGGAAGGTGCAAGCACCCTTTTCATCCATGGTTATCCATGGGCTCTTAGTTACTTGTTTAGATCACTTGCTTTTGCTTTTCAATTGTTTGAAATGGTGCTTTGCGTGTGGTTTTTGAAAATGCTTTGAAAAAGAGGCCTTGTCTAGGCAACCTTTGTAATGATTCTTGTTTGAATATATACAAAGGTGTTTGTCTTTTGAAAAGATATTTCAATATTTGAAAGTTTGTTTTGTGAAATGTTTTGAAATTGTGTTGTGAAGTGTGTTTGAAAATAGCAAGGATGTTTTTGCAAGCTTTGATCAAGTAACTAAGAGTTATCTACCCTATTTTACTCAAAGATCTTTCCTATACGTTTTTAACCCTTTTGACAGTGTTGTTTTACCATTGCATTTGGTAAACAACCTTGTATTTGGATGTTAAACGGGACAGGCGCGAGTCATCGTATTGACCATGATAGCAATTCTGCTAAGTATCTTTAGCAAATTTTTGAGGGACTAGATCATTTGTATAGGCAACCAAGATAGCGTCATCGAGGGACTATGATCTTTTGTTTTGTTTTTGTTTTGCCAAGATACTCAACATGCATAACATTGCCATTTTAAAGGCAACAAGTGGATGAAACCCTAGGGGTGCATGTATGCATTGTGTTGTCAATTTTCATGCTTTTATGTCTTGTATTAGGTCTAACTATTTGTTTTGATTTTTGGATATTGCATGCAAACCCTAATCTCTATCATGGCATATTTGAAAGCATAAAGTGCGTAAAATAAATCTACACTATTACACCATTTGATATGGGAAGGGGGATACAATTTTGAATGGGGAATATTTGCAAGAAAATAAAACCTTAATATTTACTATTACATCCAAATTGAATAAATGGTACAAATGAATAAATTGGCAATAATTAAATAAGCAATTTAAATATAAATGTGCAAAATATTATAACTATGTAAAAAGATGTTTTTTTGTTTATTTTTATGTATGTAAAAGTAACATATTTAATGTATTAAAAAAAAGAAATAAAAAGATTATTTTTTTATTAAGGGTAAAAACCCTAATTTTCTTTTAAGAAAGTAAATATATATTAATTATATTATTCATGTACAATAAAATAAAATAAAATATATACAAGATAAAAATATATTTAGAAAAATATTATTTAAGTATAAATAAATAAAAAATAAAAATAAAGGTATAATATTATTATGTATTATTTTCAAGTTTTCATTAAATAAAATAAAAGTATATACTCACTAAATTATTTTTATGTTAGAAAAATAAAATAAAATACAAAAATAAATGTGAAAATTTATAAAAATATTTTTGGTATTTTTTATGATTGGAAAATAATAAAATAAAATCAGAAATGAAAAATAAATACAAAAATATAAAAATATGAAGAAATGAGCCAGGGGGGTGCAAAAAGTGAGCCAGAACCAAGCCCAACCCACTGAACTTCATCTTCAACCTTTGCCAACCAAAAACGCACGCGTCTGACTCAAACATGGAAAACCTGCATGCGTGCTCTAATGCAAAAACTCATAACATCAAAGTTGTAGCATTTTTCAAGACGATTCCAACCATATAAGAAACTTAATCTAGCTCTCAAAGACCAGAGAGAATTTCTCTGTCCCTAATTTCTAACCTAACTTTTTCAGGAAGTTCATGAATCAAATTCTCTTAACACGTTTAACTTAAATGAAAACTGAGCATATGTACAACTTCTGGGCTATGAGTACTACATTTTTTATTCACAAACATAAGCCTAATGATTCCTAAATAGAGAGATAGGAAGTTGATAGAAACCTGTTTCAGTTGAAATCGTGTATGGCAATGTGGAGCTTTTCAGTGAGGCCTGAGATGTTTTGGAGCTTGCTTGAACTTCCCCTGACCTTCCCCAATGCCTAGTTTGCCTTGAATGTGTTTGAACAAGCTTGTAGAACTCAACCTGCACAAGCTGAAAGCAGAAATGGTGAGGCTTGCAAATGGAGTTACAGTCACTTTCTAATGGTTGGGATAGCTTGGATAGGTTATATGGAAGGTGTTTGAACAGGTTTGGGGCAAAACGCACGAGGGTTTTTTTGCTATGGAACTCCAAGTGCAGGAACTACCCTGTTTTTGAAAGAGGAAGGTGATTTGATGTTCAAGAGTGTTTGAGCGATCAAAGGCTCGTGTTTCAGGCTTAATTCAATGTCTAGAACTTGTTTCAAATGCTTGCTAAGCTTGGTTATAACAGATGTGCCAGTTCTCTTGATTTTGGCAAGTTTCTTATATTTTAAGCAAAAGTAAGTCATGATGCAAGACAGGCCTGTACAGGCTATCTATCAGCTTGCACATTGTGATCTTGGCCCCCTCAGTTGGTGGATATTGTGTGTTGTACCAGATCTTGTTCAAGGCTCAAGGATTCTATTTGACATAAAGCAAATTTGACAAAAATGGCAATGTTGCCTTTTTGCCATTTTAGGATTAATCTTTTGTGTAATCCTCCCATGACCAGAACAAAGCCCCAAACCAATGGATTTGCATTTAATTATTGAGTATGGAAGGGTTTTGGGACCTGTAATCAAGTAAAAACAAGGCTGATTAAAGTTTGCAACTTGTATCAATATGAAAATACCATGGATCAAAAGTGAGTTTTTGCCAACTTCAAGCCTTCGATTCTCCATAACCACAAATGATTTTGGAGAGTTCTTGGACATTTTGGAAATATTAAAACATGCTCTACAATCCATATTTGAAATTAATTTTGAGATTCCAAGTGGAACTAGGTGAAAAATTGCCATGAAGATAGGTCAAAATCCTGCCTAAACTAGGGCAAAATTTCACTAAGTTAAAAGTTTCATGGACCCTTGTTCCAAAACTCATAACTTGAGATAAAAGCTTATTTTGAGAAAACTTTGTGAATAAAAGTTGTATATTTTGTGGAGGACTACAACTTTCATGTTGGAAGTTTTGTTTGAATCCAATTGCATCATGGTGAAAATATTGGGCAAAGTTGGGAAAAATTAAGAAAATTTATAACTTAGAAAAATTCTAAGTTATGAAAATTTTCAATCTTAAACCCTAATTTGCAAAATTGGATTTCTTGATGAACAAGTTTCATGTTTTGATACATCTTGATTAAATATGACCCTTGGCACTTGATTTTAACCAAAAAGTCAAAGTTTGACTTTTCAGTGTACAGTCAAATTTTGATCAGTTGACTGAAAAATTCATCTGTCAATCCAATGCAATTGAGATCTTTTGAACCTTGTGAATAGGTTAAGATGATTCCATTGAATCCTTGAATCCATGCTTGAACCCAATTTGCCATTGGCTATGTGAAAAGTCAGAAATTGCCCTTCTGCAGTCAAAACCCTAAAAATGACCATTTTGCCCTTTTGATGATCTGATAAAATTTCTTGAGGAGTTGTAGTCCGAATTTGATCAAATGGCTCATATGAGTTTATAATGTTGATATGGATCAAAATGTATGAGGTTTGACTGTAAATTGGCCACAATTGACTTTTTCCCAATACAACTGATTTTTAGGTCAACTGTCCAATTGACTGGGCAAAAGTTTGATTCAAGGCTTGAAACTTGGTATGAGAAAACTTATGAGTCCAACATGAAGCATGAAAGTCACATTGAACATTAGAAGTCCAAAATTCCTTGTGCAAACTCAAACCCTAATTTAGGTTAACAGTGCAAGGAGATGTCTTGAGCAAAGCAAAACTCTAATCTGGTCTTAGGTTCAAAGAGTCTTGTGATGAGAAATCTTGACAAAATGAGAGGGAAAATTTTGGGGTACAACAACTGCCCCTGTTCAATCTTCTTGAACCTGAAGAGTTAGATTGGCGAATTTTCCTTTCGTGACTTGAAGGTAAAAGAGGATTGGACACTAAAGTGCCCGTAAATTTGCGCTCGTCAGAGTATAGCTAAGGGAATGGGCTTAAAGATGCCATTTGGAGATGTGACATAATCTTGTCAGAGATGGGCTTAAAGATGCCATCCAAGAAAATTGATCGCACAAGAGATTCCTTTGCGAGAGCCTGTATACCTATGGTTAAGGAGGACTACGCCGGGGAATGCTGGTCTCTGTTGTGGTAGAAATATAACTTCAGTTGTCTGTTATTCTACTGGGGAGTCATCTTTGGTTTAAGAGGTGACAGTGAACTGCTATCTGGTCAACATCCAGGCTTTACAATCTTGTATTGCTATCTGGTCAACATCCAGGCTTCACGATACTTTGCTTCCTATCTGGTCAACGTCCAGTCTTCAGAAGGACATCAAATGGTTATCCGGTCAACATCCGGGTTTCCCTTTTGATTTTAGGGCCTACTAATATCCGATTGAATCCGAGCTTCAAAGTAATTGGCCGAGTAAACTGTTATTTGGTTAACATCCAAGTTTCACAGTATACCTTACTGTTATCTGGTCAACGTCCAGGCTTCACAGTCTTGTATTGCTATCTGGTCAACATCCAGGCTTCACGATACTTTTCTTCCTATCTGGTCAACGTCCAGGTTTCAGAAGAATATCAAATGGTTATCCGGTCAACATCCGAGTTTCCCTTTTGATTTTGGGGCCTACTAATATCTGGTTGAATCCGGGATTCAAAGTAATTGGCCGTGTAAACTGTTATTTGGTCAACATCCAAGTTTCACAATATACCTTACTGTTATTTGGTCAACGTCCAGGCTTCACAGTCTTGTATTGCTATCTGGTCAACATCCAGGCTTCATGATACTTTGCTTCCTATCTGGTCAACATCCAGGTTTCAGAAGAATTTGCAGGGGATTCAACTATTTTCCGGTCAATCTCTGGGCTTCAGTATAATCAAGGTATTATCTGGTCGAATCCAGGCTTCATAATTGGAACAGGAATTTTCCCTTTGATTTGAATAAGCAAATAGGAGAGCATCCGTGTCTAGAGCATCTCTAAGCTGTCTTCTGAGCTTTGAATACCTATCTTAGGTAGCTATCAATTTCATTCTGAAAAGGGTAGAATGTTAGCTGAAACACAAAGTTATGTTGCATGAAATGTATGATGCAATAAGATGTGTTTTATCAAATGCCTATGATATATGCATGTAATGTATGCGCATGTAAGCTGATTGGCTGTTTTGCTGAGGAAAATAAATCCTGGATAGCTGGAGGTAATAAAATCTTTGACCGCTGTCAGGGAAAATAAATCTATGACTGTTGTTGGAGATTCAAAATCTTTGACAACCTCTGTGGGGAGAAGCTATATCACTGGGGAGATCAGGAGTTTGGGTTGTATGCAAATCTACTGGGGACTTCAAGAGTGAGGATCTCCGCTCTGTTGGGGGTATCAGGAAAACTGAATAGTTTCCGCTGGGGATCAGTAGATCAAAGTTTCTTCTTCGCGGGGGATCTTAATGACGTGCTAATTTAATCGGCGACTTCACTGAGGAAAAAGTTTTTAAAAATAACTCTCTGAGGAATTATCTGGTTTTAAAGCGACTCTCCAGGGAAAATGGAGGAAACTGGATGGTCTCCACTGGTGTTCAAAGGTCGAAGGTTTGACTCTGTTGGGGAAGAAAATTTCATCCTCACTGCGGGTTTGTAGTTCAAAGTTTCACTCCGCTGGGGATATGCATTTCAAGGCTTTAGTTCCGCCGAGGATCTGGATGATGTATTACAGGTGATTTCTTCTGGAATAGCCTAAAGACATTTTCCTATACTTCCATCCTATCAGTAATTATTGTTTCTCATTCTATTTTATTTATAAGCAGTGATTATATTCAAATGCATATGCTCATTTAATAAATCATTAGACATTTTCAAATAAAACACAAGTGTAAAAAAGAAAGAAAAGGCAAGCAGTTTTCTGCACTTTGAAGTATCTTTGTATTAACTTTGTGTAAGTATTTTGTACAAAGGAGACAGACATCCTAGTAAGAGAATGTTGTCATAAAATTGAGAAAAATTTATACAAAGAAAGATGGCTACGTGTAACAATTCCATGGGGTTCCCATTCTGCTATAGCCTTCATAACTCTGAGTATCTTGTCCATTCGTGGCTTCGTCCGCAGGTGATTGGATTGATCAGAAGCTTGGAGTTTGTCCGTGAAGAGATTGTCCTTAAAGTGATCCGACGAGACATAGTCATGCGCTTTAATTCCCTAACTTTTGCCTGGACCGCCCTTTCGGATTTTCGATCCACCGGGAAACCCTTTTTTTGCCCAAGTCTCCCTTTCGGGTTTTCAACTTACCGGGTGTATGATTTTTTTGTTTATCCCTAATTTTTTCCTGAACAGCCCTTTCGGGTTTCGATTCACCGGGATGCCCATTTTTGCCCAAGTTGCCCTTTTGGGTTTTCAACTCGTCGGGTCGTTTATGCGTAGTATCTTTTGACTATGTCTACGTTCGCAGGGTGCGGTAGGTCTTCGCCGTCCATGGTAGCCAGGATCATTGCCCCACCATAAAAGATGTTTTTGATCACAAATGGTCCTTCGTAAGTAGGAGTCCATTTGCCCCTGGGATCACTTTGCGGAAAGATGATCCGATTGATTACAAGATCTTCGAATTGATATACCTGGCACCTGACTTTCTTATTGAAAGCCTTGATCATCCGTTTTTGATATGTCTGACCATGACAAACAGCAGTAAGTCGCTTCTCGTCAATTAAGTTAAGTTGATCAAGTCGGGTCTGAATCCAATCGTCTTCACTTAAACCAACATCCTTCATAATTCTCAAGGAAGGAATCTGAACCTCCATAGGTAAAACAACTTCCATGCCATATACCAAAGAAAAAGGGGTTGCCCCAGTTCAAGTACACACCGTGGTACGGTATCCGTGTAGAGAAAACGGTAACATCTCATGCCAATCCTTGTAGGTGACTGTCATCTTTTGAATGATCTTCTTGATATTTTTGTTTGCGGCTTCGACAACACCGTTCATCCTAGGCCGATAGGGAGATGAATTGTGATGTTGAATCTTGAACTGCTCGCACAGAGCGGTGATCATAGTATTATTCAAATTTGTACCGTTGTCAGTGATGATCTTGTCGGGGATACCATACCGACATATGAGGTTCTGCTTGATGAAACGGGCAACCACATTCTTTGTAACGGAGGCGAAGGAAGCTGCTTCGACCCACTTGGTAAAGTAATCAATGGCCACCAGGATTAAACGATGTCCATTGGATGTCGTAGGCTTGATTTCTCCAATCATGTCGATTCCCCACATCGTGAATGGCCAAGGAGCTGTTAAGACATTGAGAGGAACTGGGGGAATATGTACCTTGTCAGCATATATTTGGAATTTGTGACAAGTACGGGAATGTTGACGACAATCATCTTCCATGGTAGACCAGTAGTAGCCTGCCCGTAGAATCTTCTTAGCCATCGTATGACCACTTGAGTGGGTGCCAAAGGTGCCATCATGTAGTTCAACCATGATCTTCTCAACTTCAACCTTGTCCACACAACGGAGTAGGACATAATCAAGAGTGCGCTTGTATAGGATACCATTTCTCAGAAAGAACTTGGAAGGAAACCTCCTTAAGAACTTTTTGTCGTTGATTGAAGCTCCTTCAGGGTATTCTTGTGCTTCGAGATACCTTTTGACGTCATGAAACCAAGGTCGGTCCACCACTTCCTCGGTATTAATCTCGTGACAATGTGCAGGTTCTTCCATTCATTCAATGGTAATTTGAGGGGCCTCATTATCCCAGTTAAGTTTAAACATGGAAGACATTGTAGCTAGAGCATCCGCTAGCTGATTTTCTTCTCGCGGGAAGTGCTCGAAGGTAATCTGCTCGAAATGAGGTAACAACGTTAGGACATGTTCTTTGTATGGGATGAGATTACGATGTTTAGTGTCCCACTCTCCTTTGATTTGACTGATAACCAAAGCTGAGTCCCCAAACACAACCAAAGATTTGATTCCCAAGTCAATAGCAACCTTGAGACCAAAGATGCAAGCTTCATACTCGGCCATGTTGTTGGTGCAGCTGAAGCAGAGTCTAGTAGTGAAAGGTGTATGGAAGCCTTCTGGAGAGATAAATACCACGCCGATACCGTTTCCAAGTGCATTTGAAGCACCATCAAAGTACAGGGTCCATTGGGATCCTTTTTCAGGTCCGTCATACGGTCCGTTACCTTCAATGTTGTCCAATGTTATAATGTCTTTGTCGAGGAAGTCGAACTTCATGGATTGGTAATCTTCGACAGCTTGATGAGCTAAATGGTCAGCTAGTACACTCCCCTTTATAGCTTTTTGGGTCGTGTACTAGATATCATACTCAGTCAGGATCATTTTCCATCTAGCGATTCTTCCAGATAAAGCAAGCTTTTCGAAGATGTACTTGATCGGATCCATTTTAGAAATCAGCAGAGTGGTATGTGTCACAGTCGGTAAACTTTTTGCTAAGGTAATAAATGGCATGCTCTTTTCGACCAGACTCGTCATGTTGGCCCAGTACGCACCCCATTGAGTTATCCAAAACAGTCAGATACATGATTAACGGCCTTCCTTCGACGGGTGGCATCAATATAGGAGGTTCTAGCAAATACTCCTTGATTTTATCGAAAGAAACTTGACAGTCATCACTCCATTCAACCACCTGATCTTTCTTCATCTACTTGAAGATTGGCTCACAGGTAGATGTCAGGTGAGAAATGAACCTTGCAATATAGTTTAGGCGTCCTAAGAAACCTCTGACCTCCTTTTCAGTGCGGGGGGCAGGCATTTCTTGTATGGCTTTGACTTTGGCAGGATGAACCTCGATGCCTTTGTTGCTGATGATGAATCCCAAAAGTTTACCGGACCTGACTCCGAAAGTGCACTTTCTAGGGTTCAGTCTGAGCTTATACTCCTTCAACCTGACAAATAGCTTTTGCAGATGGTCGAGGTGTTCTTCTTCTATCTGTGAACGGGCTATCATGTCGTCTACGTAGACTTCGATCTCATGATGTATCATGTCATGAAACAAAGCTACCATGGATCGCTGATAGGTTGCCCCGACATTCTTCAGTCCAAATGGCATCACTTTATAGCAAAAGGTACCCCACTGCGTAACAAAGGTAGTCTTCTCCATGTCTCCGGGGGCCATTTTGATCTGGTTGTATCCCGAAAATCCATCCATAAAAGAAAATACCTTATGTTGAGCTGTATTGTCAACCAAGATGTCAATGTGTGGTAGTGGAAAGTCATCTTTAGGGCTAGCCCTGTTTAACATAATATCATGACAAAGTGTATTATGATTCATCATGCCTCAAGTTTTCTAAAATAGTTCAAAGGTACAAGGGTTGATTGAAGAAGTTTGACCTAGTTAGACAAGTTTAGTTTCATTGATTACAAGTGCATATCTCCCTCAATTATCAAGATTTGGAAGTGGTTTTGGTTGCTACGGCTTCTCATTATCATCCTCAACAGCTTCTATTGACATGACAAAAGTATTTGTGCAAGAAAGTTGATCAAAATTGCAAAGGTTTCTCAAGGCATGTTGTTACTCTAGGAGCTAGGGTTTTGAACTTCAAAGGGGTATAGCTTGCTCATCTTTTGGTATTTTTGGGTGATTCCAAAGACATAATTCCCTTCAAAGGGATATCAACAAATCACTTCAAAAGTTTCAAGGAAATTTTGTGAGGAAGATACCTAATGATGAAGAGAAATTACAAGTCCTCTAAACAAACCATCAAATTCCCTTATGTGACTTCAAAAGATCATAACTTGGTCAATTTTTATCTCCTTTAGTCCATTATTTTTCCATAATGATCTTAAATATATGGAATTCAACCCTTCTTTTAAGTGCAAAGTGTGAAAATGAATGGAAGATGTCCTAAGGATGCAAAAGATTATAGGTCATTTTATGAAATTTTGCCAATTTTAACAAGTCATAACTTTCTCATTTTTTGGAGATTTTAAATGGTTCAAGTCTCAAAATGTCATTCAAGAGATCTACCGCATGCCATATTTTTTGATCAAGAGAAAATTTCAAAGGGAAGGCCATGTTTGGATGCAAGACATTATAACTCATTTTTGAAGAAAAAACTTAGAATTTTTCTAAGTACAAAAGTCAACCTCTTTTTCTCAACTTTGACTCATCACAATTTTAAGCTCAAGCATCCATTTGATTCCATTCTTTGCACGTTGTAAATCTTGTGATCTCAACTTTCTAAAGCTTCAAGAATCATGTCCTAAGACTCCTTGAGCTGAGAATTCCATTGATTTAAACTTGGTAACTTGAAACTAAAGTTTCTTCCAAAGACAGAATTTGAAATCCTTGATTTAGCTCCTAAACACATTTTTTCTGCGCGCTTTTTATTCTAAACATGTTTAGTGAACCTCCAAAAGTTATTAGCATAATAAAATGCAAGGTTTGGATGAGTTTTGATTAAATTAGAAGTCACACTTTTCTTATTTGCAACTTCACATGATTTCCCTCCAAACTTCATCATTTCACACCCTTGAGCATTCAATCAGCTTCCCTATAAATAGAGGATCATACCTCATTCATTTTCTCAAGCTTAGAGAGCCAGAATCACCCTTCCAAACTTCCTCTTGAACTCAATTTTCTGCAACTTCGAATTTGCTCTTACAACCTTTCTCAATCATTTTCTTTGTCAATTCACCTTCCTTGAACCTCACTGAAGCTAACAAAGAAGAATTAAGCTCTAAGACTTCCTAAATCGTGCTAGCCAAGTCCAGTTTTAGAGCTCAGCAACTTAACTTCAATAGGTAGATTCCTTCACCAATTCTCTCAAACTTTGATACTGTTATGAAGCTCTCATCATCCTGATTCTAGTCGCAATACTTGTTTTCAACTGAAAGTACATTTTGGCTATGAAATTTCAAATCCCTTTTCAGAACTTCTTTTCAAAAGCGACTGGGCTACCGTTTATATAAATTTTCCGCGAAGGTACCAATGTAATCGTCTTGAAGAGACGAAGCGAATGGTACCAGTCTCGTGTCCTAATTTTACAAATTCTAGAACCTGCAGATCCGTTGGCTGGAGGTTGAAGATGACCAACGTGTCATCTATCAACCAATGAAGGCGTGCCACATATTTTTCAAAAATCTGATTTAATTGTTGATTCCATGCATTATTCAGTAAAGTCTATGATATGAACAACGCGTTTAATCCATTGGATTAGCTTACTAATGCATTTTGACTCTCATCCATTGGTCCACATTTTTTTGACTTTACTTTATTTTCTGATTTTTATATTTAAATTGTTTTAAACTTCAAAAAATCATAGAAAATTCATTTTAACTTCAAAAAATCTGAAAAAATTATAAAAAATACTCTTGATTTTTCTCTTTCTGATTATTATTTTTTCACAATTTTATTTTGTGTTCTGATATTTTTTTATAATATTTCACTTTATTTGAATTGTTTTAAATGTTTAAAAATACTTTTCTTAATTTTTAAATTTTGACAAAAATATGGAAGGATCCAATGACCTTTTGACAAATATTTGTGACCTCATTTTATTTTTATTTATGACTTTACTGTTTTTCACAATTTTTGGTTTGTTTTTCCTTTTTTTTTTAATTTTAAAAATAGTTTCTGACTTTAAAAAACTACCAAAAATTTTGTATAAATATTTGAGCTCATTTCTGATTTTTCCATGGTCTTAGTTGACTTTTCTTGGATGTTTTGTATATAATTGTTACTTTCCCCCTTTATTTTCATTTAAAAATCTTTTTAAAAATATTTTTCTTTACTTTAAAATACCATTTTTATTTTGAATTATATTCTGGCTGATCTTGGACTATCAAATTTTGATCATAAGCTTTACTAACATCATTGGATCCATTGTGTTGAGTTTGACTCCATAAAAAATGGATGAGTGATTTTAATAATAGCTTGATTAAATTTTTGGTTCAAATGCGGTTTAATTCTTACCCCATCCCTCTTCATCTCATCCCCTTCTTATTGTACTAAATGTTATTGGAGAATAATTTCCATGTCATTTCTCAAAATATATGGTACAAATATTGCTATTGACCGACCTCAAAATAGGTGTGACTTCTATATAAGTCCACTTACGATTGCTTAACATAGCGCTAAATTTTGTCCCAATTTGAGAAAATGATCATTCGTGGCCCAAACCCATGTTTGTAAGCCCAAGTATGTTAATTAGAACCCTTTGATCCAATAACCTTGAGATTCATTGTTAGGAGGCTTTGGTCTTACCAATCCTCTAATGAATTTTCATAAACTTTGGTCAAATTGGATCACTTAAACATCATTGATCATTTATTGTTGCCTTGAGATTTAAATGAATGATATACTTGACAAAAAGCAAATGCAACTTGTTGTTGAGAGACTTTGATTTTATCAATCTTCTAATGAGTTCCAAATGCAAGTTTTAAGATGGTCATTCAACTAACCACAAATTCCTAACAATTGACTATCTTTAATGCTTTTATTTAATGCTTTTACTTTAAGCACATTTATTTTGGCATTCACATTTTATGCTATTTTCATCTTTGCTCACTTGAGAATTTACTTTTTATGTCATTTTTATTTTACTCATTTGAGCTTTCATTTTCTTTTTGAAGATACCTAATAATCAACTTGAACCATAAAAAAATTTAATGTTACTTGGACTACTTGGTTACTATCCTTGGCATGATGGAGATTGTGGACTTCTTGGACTTAGAATTAGAAGCTGTGACCTACTTTGAGACCTTGTGACCTCAATTGTTATTTTGTATGGAGTTCTTGGGGTTTTCCTCAAGACATTGGGTTGTTTGTTTGTTTGCTTTGTGTGCCGGCTATTGTGATTACATGCTTTTGTCTGTGATCGAGAATTCATCTGTATACAGTCGTTACTCAGTCCAATTTTTGTGAAGACTTAATGCAATTGAACCTTGGTTTTCTTAAAAGGTTTATTGTCTTTTCTTGTTTTGTTTCAAATCCGAAGGATGTGAATTCTACATTGACTCATTGTGTCAAGTGTTGGCTTCTTGTTGGATAGATGGTTCTTTTCTCTAACTTTTACCTTATGCTTTAGGACAGTCCCTTCATCTCCTCCCATCTTCTTTAATTTCAAAAATCTTCTCCCTCCTTTTGAAAACTCTTATTGTTTCAAAACTTGAACCACTTTCATAATAAACTTGGACTTATGTCCATGTATTTTCAAAATATTTTCTTAATCAAACTTTAATCAACTTAATAAGACCTTGACATTTTTGTGAGAAGACTAAAAGTCAATTAATCTCATTCAAACTATTTTTTCCACTTTGGCTTTTTACCTTAAAACTCTTCTCAAAATATCAGACTCTAGTCAATCCTTGTAGTGATGCGAGCTACTATACTTCTACGATATGTAGTGAAGTGAGATATTTTCCACTTAGGTGTTGAGCGAGGCTTTGTTGATTTTAAAATCCAAGCTATATCCTCCACTTTGAGAAGATGCAAATTCTCCTTTCTCATAATTGTGGGTAGTAAGTATGTTTTCCACTCGGATAATGACGATGACGTCTCGTCTCTTAAAATTAAACCAACACACTTGTGTTTTAAATTTTTTAAAAAGATGAACTACGAGTACCCTGATCCCCTATTTCATGGAAGGTGGTACGTAGGCACTAAAGGTTCGCAACCACAGCGGGTGAATTTTTTTAATAAAAAATACTTCTTTTCTCATCTCCACCATCTATTATTTTATACAACACTTATAGCCAAAATACACAGATTTACAAAGAGGTTCCTACAGAGTACCATAGATGTTTAGGGTGTTAATATCTTCCCTTTACATAACCAACCCCCAAACTTAGATTCTCTCCCCCTCTTTTTGGGTTATTCGCTCTTTTCCCATTCCTTTAGAAACAATAAAGCACGGTGGCGATTTTTATTTTGATCTGTGTGAGTCAAGTCAATCCAATGGCTTTGTCTCAATATTTATACCACTATAGAAAAAAATGGCGACTTCACTGGGGAAATATTGACCTCTTGCTGGTCCATCCCTAAGTGGGTTGAGCCTATCTTTGTTTATCTGAATATGTGCCATTATGTGTTGTACCTTATATGTTGAATATATGTTTGTCTGGATTTAAGTGGTTTTAAGGGTGCTTGGTGATTTCTCATAAGTCTTATACCCGGACTCAGGCAAACTTAAGATAGGACGTGCGGTATAGTCATGTTAACTTTGAGGGAATAATCCCAAAAAAAAAAGGATGCATGAGATCCCCCACTCAGTGGAGGCCCCTTTGACTGTAGTGTCATTTACCGAGTAATCGGGAAGAAGTACTGCTTTTGATCTGGGAGCCTACTGACAGAGTAATCCGGAAATGGTTGTCACGTGATACTACGCTCAGACGAGTTTTTCTTGAGAATATTACTAATTACCGAGTCAACCGGGAAGTTGGTAATATCTGAAGGAAGGATGTAGACTCTGAGAACCTCTTAGAACCTTGTTTGGAAGGTGATAAACTTTTAGACCGTACCTTGTGGGTAGTACCTTCGACCTCATGCTCATGACGTTGAACCTATGAACCCTATGTTTGTGATCTTGTGTGTGATTGTTGCATCATGCATTCATGCACCCATGAGCATCCTTTAAAAATTTTTGTTTCAAGGGACTTAAAGTTGACCCTTTGTGAATATCTCAGGTACTTTTTGACCATGGATGTTGGAAAAAGAAAGACTAAGAAGTACAATTTCAAATATCCCAAGATAGATAAGTTAATGAGTCTGATACCCGAGATCGAAAGTTCTACAAATTTTTGTAGGAAGTATGGGTCCATCATTTCTCTTATGAAGCTCAGGATGAAGGAGGGCATTCTCTCGACTTTGGTCTAGTTCTATGATCCGATGTATCGATGCTTTACTTTCCCTAATTATCAGTTAATGCCTACATTAGAGGAGTATTCTTATCTTCTGGGGTTACCTATTACCGGTCGTGTTCCTTTTACTGGTATGGAGGGGGAGCCAAAATCCCATGAGATTGCTACTTTGATCAATTTGGGGAAGTCCGAGGTTGAAGCCCACATGACTACCAAAGGAGGGATTAGAGGATTACTAGCTCAGTTCTTATTGGAGAAAGCTTGCTATTTTGCCAGAATGAAGAGTACGGTTGCTTTTGAGGCCATCTTTGCTCTACTTGCTTATGTGTTGTCTTATTTCCAAATATTGACATATTTGTGGATATCAATGCCATCAGGATCTTTATGATTGGGAACCCAGTCCCTACATTATTGGGTGATGCTTATTATTCTATTCATCTTCGATATTATTACCATGGAGGGATGATCATTTGCTGCATGCCTTTGTTGTATCAGTGGTTTATTTCTCACTTGCCTATGTCTGATGCTTTCTGGGATGTCAGGAAGGAACCTCGTTGGGATCCAAAGATTATGGCCCTCACTCATTCAAATATTGTTTGGTATCATCAGCCATACTATGATGTTGAGATTGTCGATAGTTGTGGTAGTTTTCCCAATGTACCTCTTCTTGGTACATAAGGAGGAATTAACTACAACCCTGTTCTTGCATGACGACAACTTGGATATCCGATGAGGGATAAGCCAAATAATATTAATGTGAGTGGTTTCTTTCTTAAAGATGGAGAAGTTCATAAGGAAGCTAAAGAGAAGATTGCGAAGGCTTGGCATCATATTCACAAGAAGGGTAGGAAGGACTTGGGACCTAGAGGGGCTGTTTCTTTGGAGTCTTATATTCAGTGGGTACAAGCAAGATCCATCTAGTTGAAGATGCCATATTCCCGTGAAGCACCCATGTATGATATGTTTGTGAAGACCACTCCTTCCCTATTGTATAATATGGAAGAGCTTCAGCTTACCTTAGTCAGGATGCAGCAGGAAAAGGAAGCTTGGAAGAATAAGTGTCATACTTTAGAGGTGTCTTACCGAGTAGACCTAAAGGAGAAAGACAACTTGATCGATATTCTTGGAGCCGTGCTATAGAGACGATGGAGAGGCAAGAGGATTTAGTTTCCTCTAGGCCTCAGTCAAACCTTAGTTGCTTACTTCCCAACTCCGATGATTGGAAAGAGGTCGCCAACAGGTATGCGGAAGAGAACCAAAGGTTGAAGGCTCAGATTGCAAGACTCACAAGGAAGCGTCAGCATGTAGAGTGATCTCCTTCAGATTTGCTTTCTTAGGGTTTTTATAATTTATCTTCATCTTGTACTTGGGATTATTGAAATTTGTACTAAAAAGTGTAATCCATTTTGAGATTATTATAATGAGATTTTCAGTATTTCAAATGTGTTATTACTTTGATATTTGCAAAATTGTCTATAAATATTTGAGTTCCTTGAAATATTAATAATAAAATAAATCATATGCATTGCATATCATGCATCATATTGTACATACTTCTTGCATATTTTGAGCATAATCAGGTGTCTTACTGAGCTTCTTCACTTTGTTCAGCAAGTTGTCTCATCAGTATATTACTCGAGCTAATTTTATAAGAAAGATGGACAATCTAGAACAAGAGAATCGCGAGTTGTGCAAAGAAGTTTTTGCTCTGAAGGCTGGTATGGACAATCTCACTGCTCTAATGGAATCTTTGGTGGCTGCTCAGAATCAGCCACCACTTGCTCAGCCTCAATAGACAATAGTTACTACTGAAGCTCCAACTGTTCCTATTTCTGCTACTCCAACTTCTGATTTTAAGAATCATTTGCCTCAAGGTTATCCTTGGGGAATGCCAAAAAACTTTATTCCAGAACGTTATAATCAGGATCCTCAAGTTGCTCCACTTTCTCCGATTGCTACTGCTTCTGCACCTCCTGTGGTTCATATTACTCCTGCTGCTAGGAATGAGATTCACTATGCTGCACCTCCCTCGGTGAATGTGGTACCATTTGCTAATGATGAAGTGTATCACCCTATTCCTCCACCAAGTGAAAGTTTGGGTTTATATGATTGAATGGACGATTTTCAGGATCAGTTTGATAGGCTGTAGAAAGAGTTGAAGGCCCTCAGAGGGAAAGAACTGTTTGGGCAGAATGTGAATGCTATGTGTTTGGTTCTAAATGTGAAAATACCTGCAAAGTTCAAAGTACCGGAGTTCGAAAATTAAGAGGGAAACACTTGCCGTCGTTCCCACTTAGTGATGTATGTGAGGAGGATGTCTACTCATACATATGATCAATGTTTGTTAATTCATTTCTTTTAAGACAGTTTGACCAGTGCAGCCTTGAAATGGTACATGAGCCTGGACAATGCCAACATTCATAATTTCAATGACTTGGGTGAAGCGTTTATCAGACAGTACAAATACAATATGGACATGGCGCCTGACTGTGATCAACTCAGGGTCATGGTCCAGAAGGACAATGAGTCATTTAAAGAATATGCACAAAGATGGCGTGATGTAGCCACCCAAGTGATTCCTCCAATGGAAGAAAAAGAGATGACAAAGATTTTTCTGAAGTACTAGGTGCATTATATTATGAAAGGATGGTGGCGAGTGCACCCAGTGATTTTACCGAGATGGTGGGAATGGGTGTCCGTTTGGAAGAAGTTGTAAGAGAATGTCGTTTGACAAGAAGTGAAAATTCCTGCAGTGTGAAGCGAAGAATGGGAAAACAAGAAAGGGGGGGGGGGGGGGGGGTTGAATTGGGGTTTTTAAAACTTAAAGTAAAGAACACGTTGGTTATCCTGGTTCGTTTGAACTCAAACCACTCGAGTCCACCCGTCAACGTGATTTCGCCTCTCTCAACGAGGTATTAATCCACTCAAACTTTATTACATAGCTACTATGACAACCGTCAAAGTCTTCTTGAGTTTAAACCACAACCCGGTTTTCTCAAGGAATTACACTATATAATATTTAAGAGAGTGTACAAAAAGTGTTTCTAATAAAACAGTATCACACAAGTGATGTTTTACACAAATTAGATTCAGTACGTTGAAGGTGATGAAGATGACTAATTTGTTGTGCGCTCAAAAATCATAAACGATATCTCCTTCAAGATTTGTTTAAATAGGAAATGCATGTGGGAGCTTTTGGAATGTTGATAAATAGTAATTAAAGATATTTCCAAAAATAAAGATTCTTGTCCCCTTTCAGCCGTTACTTTTGAATAGCCATAAGTGAATTGTAACGCTTCAGAACATGCTTGCTTCAGAAGATGAAAGTTATCGTTACTTCTTTCCAAAACTATATGAATCAGATAATAGATTTCCTGTTCGCAGCGTTTAGACACTCAGAAGTTGCAGCCTTAGAACTTCTTTATAAAAGATGTATTGAATCAGAGTTTGAACAACTATCTAACTCATCTTCTGTGTTTCTTCCATCAGAACTTCTCTGCAAAACAAAATATTTATTTAGGGAGCATAATTGTTCTTAGAGTGTTTGTTATCATCAAAACTCTTACAAGGGTTGTAGAATCAAACTATGTACTAACAATCTCCCCCTTTTTGATGATGACAAAAAATTGGATATTTTGATAGAAACTTAAAGAACATAAAGCATTTAAAGTCTCCCCCTGAGTTGAATACTCAGATAAAGAAGAAATACTTCCCTGAAGAGTATTTTGATCAGAGTTTTTGAAAAAAGAATTTTGGATGTGTCCACTTCTGTTCTCAACAGAGTTTGTTCCTGTTTTGCTTTTAGAAATAAAATAGAAGAAGTTATGTTATTCAAAATGTTTGAGACTGAGTCTCGATATTGTTATATTATAAATATCTTACGTTCTTCCCCTTTTTTGTCTAGAATCAAAAAACAATAAAAACACTTTAAGTAATATCAAGGACGGTTTGTATTCAAAAGGATTTCAATAAAACACATTTTGAAGAAAACAAATAACAAGAACACAATGAAGAAAGAAAATTCCAGAACTAAGTTTGAGGTGGTGGAAGTCGGGTGAACAGGGCTTCCAACAAAATCTTAATCTGATTGCTTGACTCTTCTTGTTTTCCAAGCATCCCCTTGATTTCCTTACACGTATCATCCTGTTTGTCTAGTCTTTACTTAAACACAACATTCTCTTTCTTCAACTTCTCCAGAGTTTGTAGTACAAGAGATGAAGATGGTATAATAACAGAAGGTTCCACCTTTTCAGAGCAAGCTGCAGATGATTCTGACCCAGGAGCTTCTTCAACTTCCTTGCCTTTGTCTTGAAACCTAACCAGAGGCAGAGGATTAGAGGATGGTTCATTAAATTGTGTTGGCTGATGATCTTCCCAAGGGACATTGTCCAGCAGAAGGAGTGGCTTATTTTCCCAGTGACGCAGAATTTAATCCTTGAAGATATTCAAATGATCACAAAAGTTCTGTTGAGCAATTTCATAACCCAGCTCCTTGAGTTTCTGGGATTCAGAGTTGAACCATTTTCTGAACTGGTTCAAATGAGAATCAGAAGCAGCAGGATTAAGATTCTCTAAGAAAGCTAGCTTCAGAGAGTTAACCAATTCCTATATTTCTATTTCAAAAATCATCAAAGATTTACCAACATCTGCATTGGAGATTTTTGGTTTTGGTTTTGGTACGACAATTTTTTGAGAGTTTGTGACAAGATTGTCCAGAGCTTCTAAGTCTATAACTGTTCAAAGGGGATCTTCTGGGTGGTTGTTTGGAGAGGGAGAGTCAGGAATAATAATGGGTGAATGTGGTGTGTTTAGTGGAGTGGATTAATAGGGAGATGGAATATCTGGGATGGAGTGGATTGTGAGTGGTTGTGAGACCATGAGAGGGCAGGTGATTCTAGGAATGGATGTTGTGGTATCAGATTCAAAATTTGGATTTTCTGAGTGGGGAGCTTCAAACAGCGGATCAAATTGATCAATATCAGAAAGAACTTGAGCAAGTTCAGGCTGATTTTTGTCAATATGGGTAGTAGGTGGATTGTCCAGAAGGTTATCTAGAGATAGTGAGGGGTCAAATTCAATGTCAAAGTTATCAAAAGTTTATGGTGAAGGATCTTCTGTGAGTTTTGGAGAAGAAGGGTTTTCAGATGTTGATAATAGTATTGATTCAATAACAAAAATAAAAGATGGATTACCTTTATTTTTAGCAGCCTTGGGAATCTTCTGAGAAGTTCCTTCTACAGCAGCTTTCTGTTTCCTTGATTTTCTGGGAGCATTCCAGAGGTTGTTGTCTCAGATCATGGATGTTTACTTCTGGAATTGTCCAATCCCTTTTACAAGCATCCAGATACCTAAGAATAATCTCTGGAGAAGCATCTATTTGGGTAAAGAGTGGAAAGTCCTTCAAAGGTACTCTTATATTTGTAATGACTTCCTTGGTTATTATTGTTGGATCCTTCTTGATGGTTTCAATGATCTCCATCTTCTCCAGGTTCTTAGCATTTACAGGTTTACCAGCACAAGCTTCTAGAGTGATGACTTGTTGAGCTTCTGTCAAATGTTCTATCAGTTTTTTTTCTGTCAGAATATCTGAGATGAGTCTACCCAGAGCAATCCAATATCTCTTTGTTTTTTCTTCTTCTCTTGTCTCATTGACGCTGGTCTTCAGATGATTAAACCAAATATAAGGAATATTAACCTTTGATTTGTTGCTATGAAATACAGAATATACTGATGATCAATATTTATATAGTCTGGAGAACTTATGGGTTTTCTATGATTGATGCAGCCCAAAATGATTTTTGACCAAATTCTGAGGTAGTCTTTCAGATCTTTGATTTTGTTGGAAGGTTGGCCAGAAGTAAAAATATCTTTTGAAATCTTTGTTAGGTCAGAGCTTTTGTCCTCCATATCGCTGCAATGGATACCTCTGCCGTCATGACCTATCAATTGCCCAATGAGATCTTCAGAGATTACTATTTTCTTTCCCATCACAAAAGAAGTGACCCGATGATTTGAAGCAGTAACGTTAATCCAGATACTTTGTCCATCCTTGAAATTCAACAATAGGAGTTAAATCGTATCCGTTTTCCTTCATACTGACGAAGTCCATAATGAGTTCACACAGAACTTCCAGCGAATCAATGGGAGTTAGGAGTGTTCTTGAGGGTTCTTCGTACCTTTCTGCTATTGAGGAAGAAGAGCCAGGAATGCTTTGACAGCTTTGAGCAATTTATTAGGAAGAAACCATTGTTCACACATACTTTTTTAGGGTTTTGAATGATTGAACACAAGTAATAGAGAAAAGGGAATTGAGAGTGGAAAAGTGATAGTGAAAGTGAGCAACGTATTTATAGAAAAATAGGAAACTTAATTAACAAGAAAAGGGTAAAAAATGATTACTAGCATTAATGATTCCTGAAAAGAGGGATGGCATAGAGATATGAAACAGTTACCGATACGACACGAGTCTCAATGCATCCAATCAATGTTTCAGTCTCTTCAGAATTTGAACATGTGTTCAACATTAGAAGAAACCCTTGTGAAGAGATGACAAATGTTGATATTGTGAACTGCAAGCCTATCTTTGAAATGAACCGTTTGGAGATCATTCAGATCTTCTTAGATAGATCCTGATACAACTTTCCTTCTTACTTCTAAAGAATTATTTATCAGATGTTCACACAAAAAAAACATAAAGTTCTGAGGGTTAACGTATACATAAATAAGACTATCATTCTAGGTAGAATTTCGTGCAGAGATGTTTCAGAATGAAGTTAAACCTATCTTCAGAAAGGGGTTTTGTGAAAATATCAGCCCATTGATAGTCTGTGTCTATAAATTTTAATGAAAGAATTCCTTTCTGAATATAGTCCCTAATAAAAAGATATTTTATTTCTATATGCTTAGCCCTAGAATGTAAAATAGGATTTTTTGAAAGACATATAGCAGAAGTGTTGTCACAGAGTATAGGAATGTTACTCTAAAATATGTTGAAGTCTTCAAGTTGACTTTTCATCTAGAGAATTTGTGTGCTGCATCCAGCTGCTTCTATATATTCAACTTCAATAGTTGACAATGCAATGGTGGATTGCCTCTTGCTGGATCATGAGATTATATTTTCTCCCAAAAATTGGTAGCTTCCAGAATTACTTTTCCTTTCTATTATGTTTCCAGCAAAGTCAGCATCACAGTACCCTACTAATTTGTATTCTTTGGTTTTTCTATAACAAAGACCAATATTAGTATTACCTTTCAGATACTTGAAAATTCTCTTAACAACTGTTAAGTGAGATTCTATAGGATTTGATTAGAATCTAGCACACAGACAGACACTATACAGAATATCAGGTCTTGAAGCTGTTAAATATAAGAGAGAACCAATCATACCTCTGTAGATCTTCTATTCTACCTTTTTAATTACCTCTTCCTTTTCCAGAATGCATGTGGGATGCATGGGAGTTTTGGTTGGCTTACATTCTGATAAGTCAAATTTCTTCAGAAGTTCTTTGACATACTTGCTTTGATGTATGTTCCTTCTGGAGTTTGATTTATTTGGATGCCCAGGAAGAACTTGAGTTCTCCCATGAAGCTCATTTCAAACTCCGCATGCATAAACTTAGCAAATTCTCTTCCCAAAGATGCTTTAGTAGATCCAAAAATAATATCATCTACATAAATCTAACAAACTAGAATGTCATTTTTAAATAGTTTACAGAATAAAGTTGTGTCCACCTTCCCTTTGGTAAAATCATTTTCTGACAGAAAACTACTTAGTCTTTCATACCAAGCTCTGGGAGCTTGTTTCAGACCATACAATGATTTCTTTAGTTTATAGACATATTCCGGATGTTTTGAATTTTCAAAACCAGGGGGTTGGTGCACATAAACTTCTTCATCAATGTAACCATTTAAAAATGCACTTTTAACATCCATCTGACAAAGAGTGATGCCATTATTTACAACAAAAGAAATTAAAAGTCTGATAGATTCTAACCTGGAGACTGGAGCAAAGGTTTCTGTATAGTCTATCCCCTCTTGCTGACTATAACCTTGTGCCATCAGCCGTGCTTTGTTTCTGACGACTTTTCCTTGTTCATTCAGTTTTTTTCTGAATACCCATTTGGTTCCAATTATGTTGATCTCTTTTGGTTTAGGAACTATATCCCGTACATTATTTCTGGTGAATTGGTTTAATTCTTTCTGCATTGCCAATATCCAGCCATTGTCCAGAAGGGTTTCGTCAATGGAAGTTGGCTCAATAAGAGACACTAATCCCGTGAGAGATTCTTCAGAATTTCTAAATGTAGATCTTGTTCTGATTGTGTCTTCTTTCTTTCCCAAAATTTTGTTTTTCGGATGAGCTAAACTTCTTCTGGATTGTCTTTTTGGAAAGTCTCTTCAGATGTTGCTGTATATTTGTGACATCTTTTTCTGGAGTTAACTGTGATTCTTTATGAGAAACTTCTGATGCAGTGTCTTCAGTACTTGTAAATTAGACTTCTATATCTGCAAAAGTTTTATCCTGCTTTAACTTTTGAGAGCCAAGCTTATCATCAAATCTGACACTGATGTGTAGCAGTAGAAATTTTTAAGACTAAGCCATTGGATTGACTAGACTTATACAGATCAAAATAAAAATCGCCACCGCGCTTTATTGTTTCCAAGGAATAGGAAAAGAGCAAAAAACCCAAAAAAGAGGGGGAAAGATTCAAGGTAAGGGGGTTATTTATGCAAAGGGAAGGTATTAGCACCCTAAACATCTACCGTACTCCGCATGAACCTCTTTGTAAAATCTGTATATATTGGCTATAAAAATGTTGTATGTAAAATAGATGGTGGAGGTTAGAAAAGAAATATATATTTTTTTTATGATTTTTGCACCCGCCGTGGTTGTGAACCTTTAGTGCCTACGTACCATCTTCCGTGCAATAGGCAATCAGGGTACTCGTAGTTCCTATTTAAAAATTTTAAAACACAAGTGTGTTGGTTAATTTAATGAGATAAGACATCATTGTCATTTTTCGTGTGGAAAAGATACTTACTATCCACAATCATGAGAAAGGAGAATTTTCATCATCTCAAAGTGGAGGATAAGGCTTGGATTTTAAAATCAACAATGCCTCACTCAACACCCAAGTGGAAAATATCCCTCTTTACTACATATTATAGAAGTATAGTTGTTTGCATCACTACAAGGATTGACAAGAGTCTAATCTTTTTGAGAAAAGTTTTAAAATAAAAGAGCCAAAGTGGCAAAATAGTTTGAAATGAGATTGATTGACTTTTAGTCTTCTCACAAAAAATTCTAAGGCATTGTTAAGTTGATTGAAGTTTATTTATGAAAATGTCTTTAAATGCATGGACATGAGTCCAAGTTCATTATGAAAGTGGTTCAAGTTAAAAAAAAGAAAAGTTTTCAAAAGGAGGAAGAAGATTTTTGAAATTAAAGAAGATGGGAGAAGAAGAAGAGACTATCCTAAATGCATAAGGTAAAAGCTAGGGATAAGAACCATCTAACTGACAAAAAGCCAATACATGACATTATGAGCCAAGATAGAATTCCCATTCTTTGGATTGGAACCAAGCAAGCAAAGATACTAGACCTCTTGTGAGAACCAAACTTCAATTGTATTAAGTCTTCACAAAAAAATGGGCAGAGTAACGACTGCATACGGGTGAATTCCAGATTACAAACAAAGAATGTAATCATAATAACTTGCACACAAAACAAACAAGAAACCCAATGTCTTGAGGTAAACCTCAAGAACTCCAGACAAAATATCAATTAAGGTCACAAGGTCTCCAACATAGACCAAGGTTTCTAATTCTAAGTCCAAGTACCATTAAAGTTTTTTATGCTTTATGTTGATTATTAAGTGTCTTAAAAAAAGGAAAGAAGAGCTAAAATGAGCAAAAATAAAAATGAAAAAAAAAGTAAATGCTCAAATGAGCAAAGATGAAGATAGCATGAAATGTAAATGCTAAAAGTAAATTGTGCATAAAGCATAAAAAATAAAAGGGCATAAAGTAAAAACAAAAGATAAAGTCAATTATTAGTGATTAGTGGTTAGTTGGATGATCATCTTAAAACTTACATTTGAAACTCATTAGAGGATTGGTAGAACCAAAGCCTCCATACAACAAGTTGCATTTGCTTTTTGTCAAGTATATCACCCATTTGGAATCCTCACAAGTGCCATTTAATGATCAACGATGTTTAAGTGATCCGTGTTGACCAAAAGTGTTATAGATCCATTAGAGGATTGGTAGAACCAAAGCCTCCACACAATGAATCTCAAGGTTATTGGATCAAAGAGATCAAATTAACATACTTGGGCTTATAAACATAGGTTTGGTCCACAAATGATCACTTATTCGAATTGGGACAAAATTTAGCGCTATGTTAAACAATCGTAAGTGGACTTATATAGAAGTTGCACCTATTTTGAGGCCGGTCAATAGAAATCTATGCACCATTTGTTTTGAGACATGATATAGAGATCATGATCCAATAACACTTAGTGCAATAAGAAAGGGATGAGATGGAGAGGGATGGGGAAGAATATACAAACCACATTTGAATTAAATTTTAATCAAACTATTATTAAAATCATCCATCCATTCTTGTCGAGTTAGAATCAACACCATTGATCCAATGAGGTTAATAAAGTCCATGATAAAAAATTTAACCCAAGATCGACCAGAAAATAATCACAAAATAGTATTGCTTTTAATATATACATTTAAAGGGTTTTAAAATATTTTTTTTAAAATAGAAATAAAAGAGGAAAATACTAACTATGTTCAAATTAATCGAGAAATATAAAGTAAGACCATAGAAAAATCAGAAAAGGACTCAAATATTTTTATAAAATTTTTGGTAATTTTTTAAAGTCAGAAACTATTTTTTAAATTAAAAGAAATGAGTAAAATAAACCAAAAATGATAAAAGATAACAAATTCAGAAACAAAAATAAAATGAGGTCACCAATATTTGTCGCAATATCATTGGATCATTCTATAATTTTTTCAGAATTTAAAAATGTATAAAAGTATTTTTAAGCATTTAAAACAATTCAAATAAAGTGAAAAGTTATAAAAAATACCAAAACACAAAATTAAATTGTGAAAAAATAAAAATCAGAAAGAGAATAATCAAAAATAATTTTCATAATTTTTTCCAGACTTTTTGGACTGAAAATGAATTTTCTATGATTTTTTGAAATTTAAAACAATTAAATATAAAAATCAGAAAAGAAAATAAAAAACAAAAAGATTTGGACCAATGGATGAGAGTCAAAACACGTTAGTAATCAGATCCAAGGGATTTGATGCACTGTGCATATCATGGTCATTACTAAATATCACACCGGATCCAACATTTTTAAAATAAAACAACTTAAAATATGGCGCGTTGGATGGAGTCTGACTCACAAAAGTAATCAGATCTAAAGGTTCCTGAGGCACGCGCATTATAAGGCAATCATATTGTATCCATTTTAAAAAAATAACGTGGCTTCATGTCATTGATTGAAGACGGACATGTCATCATCTTCAACCTCCAGCCATCCCCAAATTGAATCTTCCAAACTGTAAAATTAGAAAACCAGACCGGTACCATTAGATTCGTATCTTCAAGACGATTCTAATGGTACCATCGCGCCAAATTTATATAAATTATGCAAGACTGTGTTTGAAAAAAACCAGAAAAAATAGCGAGCACGAAAATCTCAGATATCTTGCTCAATTCTCAATGAAATTGCAAACTATAAAGAGCACGAGGATCAGAAGAACACAAGGAGTGGGTTGGTCTTTTATTTGAATCAATTTGGCCAAGAAACCTACCTGAACGAAGTAGTGAGAAATTGCTCTAAAACTGAACTTCCGCAGATCAATATTGGTCACAATTCTTGAAAGTAACCGTATGGTTAGCTTCAGAGAAGTTCAATGAAGCTAACTGAATGAAGCTTTTGGTGTTTTAAGGTGAGAATGTAAGAAATCAGAATTTCAAATTTTGAGTTCATGTGGGATCTGAACAGGGGTCAATTGGCTATCAAAAGCTTGAAAAAAATAGTGAGGGATGATCCTTATTTATTGCTGATTATGATGCAAGGCTCAAGCGTGTGAATTGGAGGCAAAATGAGTGAAATCGTGTGGACTTGCTAAATGTGAAAAGTGTGACTTCGCATAGCTCAAAATGCAGCAAATTGGATGGTTTAAGGGTTGTTTCTTGTTATGGAAAGTTCCTAAACATGATTAGACACGAAATTGATCTTTAAACAAGCTTGTAATTGGATTTAAACTAATTTTCAAATTTGACTGAACTTGGAATTTCCATTTCATGATGCCACTTTCATAACCATGGTGCCAATAATGTAGGGCACCTTATGATGTGATTCTTGAAGAATTTGAAAGATGAAGTCACAAGCTTTTAAATGTGTAAGGAATGAGATCAAATGGATGTGTGAGCAAGAAGTTGCATTGAGTCAAAGTTGGAGAAAAAGGGTTGACTTTCCATACTTAGAAATATTTCAAAATTTTCTTCAAAAGTGACCTATAATGTTATGCATCCAAACATGGCCTTCCACTTGGAATTTTCTCTTGACGAAAAAATATGTCATGAAATAGACCCTTTTAATGACATTTTGAAACTCGAACCATTAAAAATCTCCAAAAATTGAGAGAGTTATGATTTGTTGAATTTGGCAAATAATCATGAAATGACCTATAATCTTTTGTATTCTTAGGGCATCTTCCATCCATTTTCTCACTTTGCATATAAAAGAAGTAACAAATTTCACATCTTCAAGATCATTGTGGAAAACGAGTGGGCTCAAGGTGATAAAAATTGACAAAGTTATGATCATTTGAAGTCACACATGAGAAATTAGGGGTTCATCTGGAGGACTTGTAATCTTTCTTCATCATCAAGCTTCTTCCACATGAAAAATCCTTTAAACTTTTGAAGTGATTTGTTGATAACCATTTGAAGAGAAGGATGTCTTTAGAATCACTCAAAAATACCAAAATATGAGCAAGTTATACTTCTTTAAAGTTCAAAACCCTAGCTCCTAGATCAAGAAAATGCCTTGAGGAACTTTGATAATTTTGAACAAACTTCTTGTACCAACACAAATGCTTTGTAAATAGAAGTTGTTGAGGATGAAAATGAGAACTCATAGTCACCAAAACCACATCCATATCTTGATAATTGAGAGAAATATGCACTTGTGACCAATGGGAACAAAGCCTTGTCCAAGCATGACAACTTCTCCAATCAACCCCTTGTACTTTTGAACCAAATTTGATAATCTTGAAATGTGGTGAACCAAAATAACCTTGACATTCCATTTCTTCCTAAACAACTTCAATGGTGAGGTTTGAACTTCTCCATCCTTATTTCCTAGGGTATGGAAATAAACTCACGAACCCATGGGTCAACCTACCAAGCCAAATTGCCTTAACCTACATTACTAACAAGTAAGACAAACCAAAATTGATTTTTATTAATTAAAGGAAAAAAATAAAGATAATATATTCATGATCACAAAAGAAAAACAAGTCAAGGTGCTTGGTGATTCCCCAAAGAGCAAATCTAAAGATAGGGAGGAGAACCAAAAGCCCTAATGTGATCTTGTGGTGATTGAACCAACATGGTATGATGAAGGGATCTTAGGGGCAAAAATTGGGGTACAACAGCTTCCCTTATTTAAGTTTCTTCTATCCGGAGATACGAAGGTTAGAAATCTTCGTGTCGACGCGATCGAAGATACTCAAATATAAAACAAACCCTATTTTTGGCCCTAAGATGCCATGCAATGCTTATGAATATGAGTGCATATGGACAACTTCAAAGGGACACAAAACACCATTGGGGACGTAACAAAATAAAGAAACAAGAGAATAACCCAACTAGGAAAATAAATTACTGGTGGATCAAAAAGACATGAATCAGAGAGGATGGTAAAATGGTCTGAGGATACACCAACTTCTATTGAAGGCGAAGCTGCCAACGTTCACTGTAGGAAGAAAGAGAAAAGAAATGACAACATCGACGTTCATTGAAGGTGAGCTACCAACATTTACTGAAGGTAGAAGGAAGAGAAAATATCATAGCATCGCCATTCACTGACGATGAACTAGCAACGTTCACCGTGGGTAGAAAAAAGATAACAATCACCAACTTTCATTGATTGTGACCTACCAACTTTCACTGAAGGTAGAGAGAAAATATATCATAACATCGTCGTTCACTGACGATGAACTACCAACATTCACTGAAGATAGAAAAAATATAACAATTACCAACTTTCACTCAAGGTAGAGATAAAATATATCATAGCTCTCTGTTCACTAACGATGAACTATCAACGTTTACTGAAGGTAGAAAAAAGATAACAATCACTAACTTTCACCGATGGTGACCTACCAACTTTCGCTGAAGGTAGAGAGAAAATATATCATAGAATCATTGTTCACTGATGATGAACTACAAACGTTCACTGAGGGTAGCAAAAAGATAACAATCACCAACTTTCACTGATGGTGACCTACCAACTTTCACTGAAGGTAGAGAGAAAATATATCATAGCATCGCCATTCACTGACAATGAACTACCAACTTGAAGATAGAAAAAAGATAACAATCACTAACTTTCACTGATGGTGGCCTACCAAATTTCACTGAAGGTAGAGAGAAAGTATATCATAGCATCGTCGTTCACTGATGATGAAATAAAAACATTCACTGAGGGTAGCAAAAAAGATAACAATCACCAACTTTCACTGATGGTGACCTACCAACTTTCATTGAAGGTAGAGAGAAAATATATCATAGCATCGCCGTTTACTGACGATGAACTACCAACATTCACTGAGGGTAGCAAAAAGATAATTAGTTTTCCCCAAAATTCTGGCATTTCACCTAGAATGGGTCTCAACTTCTTCTTTAACCGAGGCACTCCGCCTGAAAAGGGTAATATATAAGCTATCTCAAATAAAGAGACTTCAACTTGAAAAGATTTCACAACAAATTGTCTCTGCGATATTGAAAGACTTGTCATCCACTGGAGTAATTTGACAACGAACTGTAAACTATCCACTCATAGAGGAGATAACAAAAAAGTAACGTCGACTTTTACGGAGAAGCATGAGTTGCTCAAATAAAGAGACATACTACTTGCTGTTATAGGAAGATTTGTAGAAATGACTTCTTGGGGAAATTCCAACATATTCTTGCTGAGGAGATAAAATTTTTCTCGTGCCAAAATAAATGCACATTTCCTAAACCAATGCTCGAAGCTCGCAGAAATCCAAGGTGATAATAATGCTGGGAAACAAAGATTCAAACCAGAAATAAACTGGAGTGAAACAGTCAATCAAAATACATCTTTTGAGAAATGAACTCAAGAGGGAAACCCAATCTATCCAGCCAAAGAGCTGCACCAAAAGTCTAAAGTAAAAATCTTCCACGAGGGGTAACTTAGTGGGGAAACTGAAAGAATATATGCTTTCTGCTTAAGGCCAACACTTTATTGGAGAGAGGACAAGATAACTATGCAAAACAGGGTAGTGTGTCAAAAAAAAATTAATGAATGTGAATGAGCAATGATTTTCTAAAATTAACTATGCATGATGTATGTATGAATGTATGAGTGTTATCATGTATATGCTGACAAAACAGACATATAACACTGGGAGTAACAAGGCAAAACTAACTCAGGCACAATACACACTCGGCTAAATTACATCCAAAACGATCAATCCCAGAAAAAGTAAGCGCCAAGTAAGGAAATAAAACCTACTGCCTGGTTTAACTTTACTGGGGAGAAACACAATCTGGAAGTAAACAAATCCAAGCGACAAAAAATAGTACAGATACATGGATATAACATCCTTCTCCAGGCTTCACCAGGGAATATCACCCAGACTTCAACGGGGAAACAAATGTTTTCAAAAGTAACACTTCTACTGGGGATTGCAAAATTAATTTCAGGTAAAGCAGATGGACGCCAAATCATTGAAACATTCACTGGGGAATTCAGGCCCATTTTGAAAGAGGAAACACACAAACTTTGTTAAGGCATATAATGTCCCATCATCAAGAAATTAACTGGGGATTTCGTGCTGACTTCACTGGGGAGGTTAACACGACATCCTCAAAGGGAAAACCAATATACGTTCTTCACTAGAGAAACCATAGACCTGTGTTCTTCAAGAGTGATTATTGTACCAACTTCTTTGGGAAGAAAGAACCTCTATTAAACAAACGAAAACTTCAATGGAGAAATCTCGGATTGAATCTTCATATCATGAAAACTCAGAAAATAGGAGAAATGAATCAAAACTAGACCGAGGACACTGGAGTCACAAACCCAATACAGCGAAAACATCCTGAGTAAACCTTCCCGGGGGAAACAAAAAACTTCTCAAAATAACTGGAGTTCGTCCATCTCTGGGATCACCATTTTTGTTGTTTTCTCACGCGTCACAAATTTTAAAGTAAAAGCAAATTGTAAATTCTTTTTGAAAATCACTTTTGTTATTTTAATCTTTTTGCTTTGACAGTTATTATCAATAAAGAAATACAAAGAATTGGGTAAAAGCTCAAACTTCATTAATAGAATGGTAGTCTGCGAATGGCGAGTGTAACGCCCCAGACTGCTTTCAGGATTATCGACTAACCCCATAAACCAACACGAGTCTTTTCAGCATGATTTATCCTCACTCACAGGCTTTCTGAGAAACTTCCCTGAAGGTCACCCATCCCAGAATTTCTCCAAGTCAAGCACGCTTAACCGTGGAGTTCTTATGAATGAGCTACCGAAAAGAAGATGCATCTTGTTGGTATAGGTAGTACAAATTAATCCTTATAAGTCTTCCTTCAACCATGCAGACCTATACCTGTATAGCCTTGGGATCCCTCTCATTATGATGTTGTGGCCAACTTTTCCCTCTTAAGCCTCAGGTGTTACATGCGGTGCAACAACTCCTCGCCTTTTTCGGCCTCGAGTGTTACATGCCCACCAGCTTCCGCATTGTTCATCCTCGAACCACATTGTACTGGGAGAGATATGGCTCTAATACCATTTGTAACGCCCCAAGCTAGCTCAATTGTTAGTGGGAATGCATTGAGCATGTACTTGAACCCCAGGGTACAGGGTTCGATTCCCACGAAAGGAAAAAACTCTACTAGTGAGGGGGTAGAGAAGATCGTGAGGTAATAGTGCTGGGAACGCTGAAGGCTCGGGCTGTTACAGCGAGACTCCATGGATGATTAAAAAGTTCGGAAAATGGTAATATATAATGGAAAAGATACATTGAGATACAATGACCACTATCCCCTCTAACAACTTTTGAAATCCCGAGCAGCAGCTTCTGTTTGAAGTATGACGAGAATCTGAAAAGATTGTTGCTTCAATAATCAAGTCTTGTCCGATGTAGTTACTTGCCAAGAAAGTACCTAACTTTTGCCTAAGCTGCCCTTGCGGGTTTTCAACTTAGCGGGAAATTTATTCTGTTTATGTCTCTAATTTTTTCCTAAACCGCCCTTCCGGGTTTTCGGCCTACCGAGACACTCTTTTTTGCCTAAGTCGCCCTTTTGGGGTTTCAACTTAGCGAGCTGTTCTTTTATTTATTTAGGCGAAGTATTTCTTAACTGCACCAACATTCATGGGACGTGGGAACTCCTCGCCATCCATAGTTTCAAGAATTAATGCACCGCCAGAGAAGGCTTTCTTGACAACATATGGGCCTTCAAAATTGGGAGTCCACTTTCCCCTAGAATCAGCGTTAAAAGACATGATCTTCCTGAGCACGAGGTTGCCTTCTCTGAATTCACGAGGTTTGACCTTTTTATCAAAATCTTTCTTCATTCTCTTTTGATATAACTGTCCATGACACAAAGCTGTCATTCTCTTCTCTTCGATCAAATTCAATTGGTCAAACCGGTTCTGGACACATTCAGCCTCTGTCAACTTGGTTTCCATTATCACACGCAAAGAGGGAATCTCAACCTCGACTAGGAGTACAGCTTCCATTCCATAGACAAGGAAGAACGGGGTTGCTCCTATTGAAGTGCGGATAGATGTTCGATATCCATGCAAAGGAAAAGGGAACATTTCATGTCAATCCTTATAAGTAACAACCATTTTTTGGATAATCTTCTTGATATTCTTATTAGCAGCTTCAACAACCCCATTCATCTTTGGCCTGTACAGAGATGAGTTGTGACGAACAATCTTGAATTTTTCACACAGTTCTGTCATCATTTTGTTGTTCAGATTCGAACCATTGTCGGTGATAATTCTGCTCGACACACCATACCGACATATAAGATTATTCTTAATGAATCGCACAACCACCTGCTTAGTGACATTAGCATACGAAGCAGCCTCCACCTACTTGGGGAAGTAATCAATTTCTACCAAGATAAAACAGTGTCCATTCGAAGCTTTGGGTTCTATCATTCCAATCATATCAATACCCCACTTAGAGAAAGGCCACAGGGAGGAAATCACATTGAGAAGTGTCGGAGGCACATGAACCTTGTCCGCATAAATCTGGCATTTATGAAACTTCTTTGCAAATTTGTAACAATCAGATTCCATTTTCAGCCAATAGTAACCTTCCCTTAGCATCTTTTTAGCCATTGAATGTCCATTGGCATGAGTGCCAAATGAACCTTCATGAATCTCATGCATCAACATGTCTGCTTTGTGTTTATCCATGCATCTGAGCAAGACCATGTCATAATTTCTCTTATACAACACATTTTCACTGAGGAAGAAACTGCCAGCCAATCTTCTCAATGTCTTTCTATCTTTCTTCGAAGCACCAAACGGGTATTCCCGAGTCTAGAGAAAACGCTTGATATCATAATACTAAGGTTTCTCATTTACTACTTCTTCTGTTATAAACACATGAGCGGGCCTATCCAGTCGCCGGACTATAATTCGAGGTATATCATTCCATGTATTTACTTGATACATAGAAGCCAGAGTTGCCAAAGCATCTGCCATCTGATTTTCATCTCTTGGAATATGATGGAAGTCAACTTTGTTAAAGAAGGGTAACAATATTCTAGCATAATATTTATAAGGGATCAAGCTGGGGTGATGAGTATCCCATTCTTCATTAATATGATTTATTACCAAAGCTAAATCACCGTACACATCAAGAATTTTAATTCTGAGATCAATAGCTTCCTTGAGACCCAAGATGCAAGCCTCATATTCTGCCATATTATTAGTGCAATCAAATGTTAACCTTGCAGTAAAAGGAATGTGTGATCCATGTGGAGTGACAATCACAACACCAATTCCTTTACCGTAAGCATTCACAGCTCCATCAAATCTCATACTCCAGCGAGATTCAGGGTCAGGACCTTCTGTAGCGGTATAAATTTTTAAGACTAAGCCATTGGATTGACTAGACTTTATACAAATCAAAATAAAAATCACCACCGTGCTTTATTGTTTCCAAAGGAATGGGAAAAGATAGAATAACCCAAAAAGAGTGGGAAAGATTCAAGGTAAGGGGGTTGGTTATGCAAAGGGAAGATATTAGCACCCTAAACATCTACGGTACTCCGCAGGAGCCTCTTTGTGAAATCTGTATATTTTGGCTATAAAAAATGTTGTATAAAAATGGATGGTGGAGATGAGAAAAGAAATATATTTATTTTATAATTTTTGCACCCGCCACGATTGCGAACCTTTAGTGCCTATGTACCACCTTTTCGTGCAATAGGGGATCAGGGTACACATAGTTCCTCTTTTAAGAATTTAAAACACAAATGTGTTGGTTAATTTTATGAGATAAAACATCATCGTCATTGTCCCTGTGGAAAACATACTTACTACCCACAATTATAAGAAAGGAGAATTTGCATCATCTCAAAGTGGAGGATATGGCTTGGATTTTAAAATCAACAATGCCTCACTCAACACCCAAGTGGAAAATATCTCTCTTCACTACATATTGTAGAAGTATAATTGTTTGCATCACTATAAGGATTGACAAGAGTTCAATCTTTTGAGAAAAGTTTAAAGATAAAAGCCAAAGTTGCAAAATGGTTTGAAATGAGATTGATTGACTTTTAGTCTTCTCACAAAAAATGTCAAGGTAATATTAAGTTTATTGGAGCTTATTTATGAAAATGTTTTGAAAATGCATAGACATAAGTCCAAGTTTATTATGAAAGTGGTTCAAGTTTTAAAAACAAGAAGAGCTTTCAAAAGGAGGAAGAAGATTTTTGAAATTAAAGAAGATGGGAGGAGAAAAAGGGACTATCCTAAAGCATAAGGTAAAAGCTAGGGATAAGAACCATCTAACCAACAAGAAGGCAATACTTGACATTATGAGCCAAGATAGAATTCCCATTTCTTGGATTGAAACCTATCAAGCAAAAAAAATTAGACCTCTTGAGAGAACTAAACTTCAAGTGTATTAAGTCTTCACAAAAATTGGGCAAAGTAACGGCTGTATACGAGTGAATTCCAGATTACAAACAAAGGGTGTAATCACAAAAACCCGCACACAAAAACAAACAAGCAACCCAATGTCTTGAGGTAAACCTCAAGAACTCCAAACAAAATAATCAGATAAGATTATAAGGTCTCCAGGATAGGCCAAGGTTTCTAATCCTAAGTCCAAGAAAAGTCCCATACTCCATAATGCCAAAGGATAGTAATCAAATAGTCCAAATACCATTAAAGATTTTGTAGGGTTTATGTTGATTATTAAGTATATTAAAAAGGAAAAGAAAAGCTCAAGTGAGCAAAATAAAAAATGGCAAGAAAGTAAATGCTCAAATGAGCAAAGATGAAAATGGCATGAAATGTAAATGCTAAAAGTAAATGGTACATAAAGCATAAAAAAAATAAAAGTAAAAAGTAAACAAGTAAATAATTAGTGGTTAGTTGGATGACCATCTTGAAGCTTGCATTTGGAACTCATTAGAGGATTGGTAGAACTAAAGCCTCCACACAACAAGTTACATTTTCTTTTTGTCAAGTATATCATCCATTTGGAATTATCACAAGTGCCATTTAATGATCAACGATGTTTAAGCGATCCGCGTTGACCAAAGGTGTTGTAGATCCATTAGAGAATTGGTAGAACCAAAGCCTCCACACAATGAATCTCAAGGTTATTGGATCAAAGAGATCCAATTTACATACTTGGGCCTGCAAACATAAGTTTGGGCCACGAATGATCATTTATTTGAATTGGGACAAAATTTAGCGCTATGTTAAGCAATCGTAAGTGGACTTATATAGAAGTTGCACATATTTTGAGGCCGGTCAATAGCAATCTATGCATCATTTATTCTGAGACATGATATAGTGATCATGCTCTAACAACATTTAGTGCAATAAGAAGGGGATGAGATGAAGAGGGATGGGAGAGAATATACAAACCACTTTTGAATTAAATTTAATCAAACAATTATTAAAATCATTCATCCATTTTTATGGAGTTAAACTCAACACCATGGATCCAATGATGTTAATAAAGTTCATGATCCAAAATTTAACCCAAGATCAGCCAGAAAATAGTCAAAAAATAATATTACATTTTAATATATACAAAAGGGTTTAAAAATAATATTTAAAAATAGAAAATAAAGAGAAAAATATTAACTATGTTCAAATTAATCAAGAAATAAAAAGTAAGATCATAGAAAAATCAGGAAAAGGCTCAAATAATTTTACAAAATTTTTGGTAATTTTTAAAAGTCAGAAAATATTTTTAAAATTAAAATAAATGGGTAAAATAAACCAAAAATGATAAAAAAATAGTAAATTCAGAAACAAAAATAAAATAAGGTCATCAATATTTGTCACAATATCATTGGATCACTCCATAATTTTTTCAGAATTTAAAAATGTATAAAAGTATTTTTAAACATTTAAAATAATTCAAATAAAATGTAAATTTATAAAAAAAACCAAAACACAAAATTAAATTGTGAAAAAATAAAAATCAGAAAGAGAATAATCAAAATATTTTTTCATACTTTTTTCAGATTTTTTGGACTTCAAATGAATTTTCTATGATTTTTTGAAATTTAAAACAATTAAAATATAAAAATCAGAAATGAAAATAAATGTAAAAATATGTGGACCATTGGATGAGAGTCAAAACACATTAGTAATCAAATCCAAGGGATCTGGCGCGCTGTGCATATCATGGTCATTAGTGAATAAAGTACAAAATCAAATATAAATAAGATTTTCAAAAATAACAAGTGGCGTGCCATCATTGGTTGGAAGATAACACGTAGGTCATCTTCAACCTCCAGCCAACGTGATTTGCAGGTCTCTCAAACTGTAAAATCAGAAGCTCAGACCTATGCCATTCGCTTCGTCTCTTAAAGACGAAGACAACCACACTCTCGCGCCAAATTTATATAAACTGTAGCTCAAGCAATTTGGAAGGAATGTTTTGAAAAGGGATTTGAAATTTCATGGTCAAAACATGTTTCCAGTCAAAGGTAAGTGTTTTAACTAGAACCAGGGCAATGAGAGCAACACAATGATATTAGAGTTTTGAAGAATTGATGAAGGAATCTACCTATTGAAGTTGAGTTGCAGAGCTCTGAAACTGGACTTCTATGGAATAATATAGGGCACAATTCTTGAACTTCAGGGAAGATCAATGAAGGTGAATTGATGGAAAAATTGGATTGAAAAAGGTTTGAGAATGGATTTTGAAGTTACTGAATTCTGAGTTGTAGAACAAGTTTGGCAGGGTGATTCTGGCTATCCAAGCTTGAGAAAACGAATGGGATAGTTCATGTATTTATAGGAGAAGCAAATGGGATTAAAAGAAAGAGTGAATGATGCATTTTAGAGGGAATTCGTGTGGGTCGACATCATGAGGAAAATGTGACTTCTATTTTGTCAAAACTCATCCACAGCGCGCGTTTTGATGCACTAATCAACTTGGGAAAGTTGACTAATCATGTTTAGACCCAAAACGCGTGCTAATTTTAGGTTTAGAGGTTGTTACATGAAATTCAAATCCTGACTTGCAATGAAACTTCAATTCCAAGTTACCACTTTTGAAACAATGGCATTCGCAGCTCAAGTGGTCTTAAGGCATGATTCTTGATGCTTTAGAAAGATGAGGTTACAATATTTGCAATGGAAAAAGAATGGAGTTAAATGGATGCTTAAGCTGAAAGTTGTGTTGAGTCAAAGTTGGAGAAAAAGAGTTGATTTTCCATACTTAGAAATATTTCAAGTTCTTCTTTAAAAATGACCTATAATGTCTTGCATCCAAACATGGCATTCCACTTGAAATTTGATATTGGCCAAAAAAGATTGCATGAAGTAGATCATTTGAATGACATTTTTAAACTTGAACCATTCAAAATCTCCAAAAATTGAGAGAGTTATGAATTGTTGAAGTTGGCAAAAAAATCATAAAATGACCTATAATCTTTTGCATCCTTAAGGAAACTTACATCCATTTTCTCACTTTGCACATAAAAGAAGGCATAAAGTTAACACCTTCAAGATCATTATGGAAAAATAATGGGCTCAAGGTGATAAAAATTGACCAAATTATGATCATTTGAAGTCACACATGGAAAATTGGGGATTTATCTGGAGGACTTGTAGTCTTTCTTCCTCATTAAGCCTCTTCCTCATGGAAACTCCTTGAAACTTTTGAAGTTATTTATTAATAACCCTTTGAAGAGAAAGATGTCTTTGGAATCACCCGAAAAAAAAGAGATGAGCAAGATATATTCCTTTGAAGTTCAAAACCCTAGCTCCTTAGATCAATAGAATGCTTTGAGGAACTTTGACAATTTTGAACAAACTTCTTGTACCAACACATATGATTTGTAAAATAGAAGTTCTTGAGGATGATAATGAGAACTCATAGCCACCAAAACCACTTCCATATCTTGAACATTGAGAGAAATATGCACTTGTGACCAAATGGAATAAAATCTTGTCCAACCATGACAACTTCTCCAATCAATCCCTTGTGCTTTTCAACCAAATTTGATAACCTTGAAATGTGATGAACCAAAACAACCTTGCCATGAAATTTCTTCCAAAAAAATCCAATGGTGAGGTTTTAACTTCTCAAGCTTTATTGACTAGGGCATGGAAATAAAATCATGAACCCATGGGGTAATTTGTTAAATCCCATTGCCTTTACCTACATGGATAACAAGCAAGACAAACCAACATTGCATTTTATTTAGTTAAAAGAAGAAATCAAGACAAAAACAATATTCATGATCACAAAAGAACATAAGTCAAGGTGCTTGGTAATTCCTCAAAAGGGCAAAGCTAAATATAGGGAGGAGAACCAAGAATCCTAGCGTGATCTTGTTATGAATGAATCAACATGGTACGATGAAGGGATCTTAGGGGCAAAAATTGGGGTACAATAGCTTCCCTTATTTAAGTTTCTTCTATCCATAGATACGAAGGTTAAAAAAAAATCTTTGTCTCGACGCGATCGAAGATACTTAAATATAAAATAAACCCGATTTTTGGCCCTAAGATGCCATGCAAATGTTTATGATCATGAATGCACATGGACAATTCTAAAGGGACGCAAATTACCACTGAGGATGTAACAAAATAAAGAAGCAAGGGAGAAACCCCACCAGGAAAATAAATAACTAGTGGATCAAAAGACCTGAATCAAAGGGGATGGTAGAATGGTCAAAGGATACACCAACTTCTACCGAAGGCAAAGCTACCGACGTTTACTAAAGGAAGAGAGAAATATAACAGACATCGACGTTCACTGATGGTGATCTACTAACTTTCACTGAAGGTAGAAAGAGAATATATCATAGCACCGCCGTTCACTGATGATAAACTACCAACATTCACTGAGGGTAGCAAAAAGATAACAAACATCGACGTTCACTGGCGATGTCCTACCAACTTTCACTGAAGGTATAAAAAATAGAAAATATCATAGCACCGCCATTCACTGACGATGAACTACCAACGTTCATTGAGGGTAGAAAAAATATAACAAACACCAATTTCATGGACGATGATCTACCAACTCTCGCTGAAGGTAGAAAGAGTATATCATAGCACCGCCATTCACTAAAGAAGAACTACCAACGTTCACTGAGGGTAGCAAAAAGATAACAAACACCAACTTTCACTGATGGTGATCTACCAACTTTCACTGAAGGTAGAAAGAGAATATATCATAGCATCACCGTTCACTGAAGATGAACTACCAACATTCACTGAGGGTAGCAAAAAGATAACAAACACCAACTTTCACTGATGGTGATCTACCAACTTTCACTGAAGGTAGAAAGAGAATATATCATAGCATCGCCGTTCACTGACGATGAACTACCAACGTTCACTGAAGGTAGCAAAAAGATAACAAACACCAACTTTCACTGATGGTGATCTACCAACTTTCACTGAAGGTAGAAAGAGAATATATCATAACATCGCCATTCACTGAAGATGAACTACCAACGTTCACTTAAGGTAGCAAAAAGATAACAAACATCGAGGTTCACTTCCGATGTCCTACCAACTTTCACTGAAGGTAGAAAGAGAAAATATCATAGCACCGTCGTTCAGTGACGGTGAACTACCAACATTCACTGAGGGTAGCAAAAAGATAACAAACACCAACTTTCACTGATGGTGATCTACCAACTTTCACTGAAGGTAGAAAGAGAATATATCATAGCACCACTGTTCACTGACAATGAACTACTAACATTCATTGAGGGTAGCAAAAAGATAACAAACACCAACTTTCACTGATGGTGTTCTACCAACTTTCACTGAAGGTAGAAAGAAAATATATCATAGCACCGCCGTTCACTGATGATGAACTACCAACGTTCACTGAAGGTAGAAAAATGATGACAAACATCGACGTTCACTGCCAATGTCCTACCAACTTTCACTGAAGGTAGAAAGAGAAAATATCATAGCACCACTGTTCACTGACGATGAACTACCAACGTTCACCGAGGGTAGCAAAAAGATAACAAACACCAACTTTCACTCATGGTGATCTACTAACTTTCACTGATGGTAGAAAGAGAATATATCATAGCACCGTTGTTCACTGACTATGAGCTACCAACGTTCAATGAGGGTAGCAAAAAGATAACAAGTTTCCCCAAGATTATGGCGTTTCACCTAAAACGGGTCTCAACTTCTTCTTTAACCAAGGCACTCTGCCTGGAAAGGGTAATATATAATCTGTCTCAAATAACGAGACTTCCACTTTCAAATATTTCACAACGAGCTGTTTCTATGATATTGAAAGTCTTGCCATCCATTGGTGTAATCTGACGATGAACTGCGAACTATTCACTCATAGAGGAGATAACACAAAAAAGTTATGTCGACTTTTACAGGGAAGCACAAGTTACTCAAATAAAGAGACCTGCTACTTGTTGTCATGGAAGATTGCAAAAATAAATGAATTTCTGGGGATAGAAATATGGCTTTCTGGGGAAACAGGTATGACTTCCTGGGGAGATGCCACGATATTCCTGCTGAGGAGATAAAGTCTTTTCGTGCAAAATAAATGCACCAACCAAAACTTGAAGTTTTCAGAAATCCAAAGTAAATAATATTGTCGTGGAACCACAGATTCAAACCAGAAATAAACTGGAATGAAACAGTCAACCAAAAATACGTCCTTTGAGAAATAAACTCAAAAGGAAAAACCAAATCCATCCAAACAAGGAGCTGTACAGGAAGGCTAAAGCAAAAATCTTCCATGAGGGATAACTCAATTAGGAAATTGAAAGAATATACGATTTCTTCTTAAGGCCAACACTCTATTAAAGAGAGGACAACGTAACTCTGCAAAACAGGGTGATATATTAACAAAAATATTAAAAAATTTCAATGAATAATGATTTGCCAATTTTTAGCTATGCATGATGTATGTATGAATGTATGAGTGTTATCGTGCGTATGCTAACAAAATAGATATACAACATTGGGGAATAACCAGGAAAAACTACCTCGGGTACTAACAACACTCGGCTAAACTTCATCCAAGATGATCATTCCAAGACAAAGTAAATGCCCACTGAGGAAACAAAACCTACTGGCTGCTTTAGCTTTACTGGGGAGCGACATAATCCGGAAGTAAGCAAAACAAAGTGACAGAATAGTACAGATACAGGGATAGAACATCCTTCTCCAGGCTTCACCGGGGAAACAAGTGTTTTTTAAAGTAACATTCCTACTGGAGATTGCAAAACCAATCTCAAGTAAAGCAGACTAATACCAAAACATCAAAACATTTATTGGGGAATTCAGGCCTACTTCATTGGGGAGGTTAACACCACATCCATAAAGGGAAAACCACAATACGCCCTTCACTTAGAGAAACCAGGGACCTGCGTTTTTCAAGAGTGGTTATGATATCAACTTCTCTTGAAAAAAAACTTCTATTAGGCCAAACGAAAACATCACTGGAGAAAATGCGGATTGAAACTTCACATCATGAAAACTCAAAAGAGGAGAAATGAATCCAAACTTGACCGAGGATACAGGAATCATAAACCCAATACGCTGAAAACATCCTGAGTAAACCTTCCCGAGGGGAACAAAAACTTCTCAAAACAACTAGAGTTTGTCCATTCCTGGGATCACCATTTTTGTTGTCATTGTTTCATCACAAATATCAAAGTAAAAGCAGATTGTAAAATCTTTTTTTTGAAAAATCAATTTTTTTTATTTAATCTTTTTTTCTTTGAAAGTTATTATCAATAATAAATGGAGTCTTTGCAAGCTAGATAAAATAAGATATACAAAGAATTGGGTAAAAGCTCTAGTTTCATTAATAGAATGGTAGTTTGCGAATGGCGAGACTCCATGGATGATTACAAAGTTTGAAAAATGGTAATATATAATGGAAAAGATACATTGAGATACAATGACCACTATCCCCTCTAACAACTTTTGAAATCCTGAGCAGTAGCTTCTGTTGAAGTATGGTGAGGATCCGAGATGATTGTTGCTTCAACGATCAAGTCTTGTCTGACGTAGTTACTTGCCAAGAAAGTCCCTAACTTTTGCCTAAGCTGCCCTTGCAGGTTTTCAACTTAGCGGGAAATTTATTCTGTTTAGGTTTCTAGTTTTTGCCTAGATCGCCCTTTTGGGTTTTCGGCCTACCAAGACGCTCCTTTTTTGCCTAAGCCTCCCTTTCGGGTTTTCAACTTAGCGAGCTGTTCTTTTATTTCTTTAGGCGAAGTATTTCTTGACCGCGTCAGCATTCATGGGACGTGGGAAATCCTCGCCATCCAAAGTTTCAAGAATTAATGCACCGCCAGAGAAGGCTTTCTTGACAACATATGGGCCTTCAAAATTGGGAGTCCACTTGCCCCTAGAATCAGCGTTGAAAGACACGATCTTCCTGAGCACGAGGTCGCCTTCTCTGAATTCACGAGGTTTGACCTTTTTATCAAAAGCTTTCTTCATTCTTTTCTGGTATAACTGTCCATGACATAAAGCTGTCATCCTCTTCTCCTCAATCAAATTCAATTGGTCAAACCTGTTCTGGACCCATTCAGCCTCTGTCAATCTGGTTTCCATTATCATACGCAAAGAGGGAATCTCAACCTCGACAGGGAGTACAGCTTCCATTCCATACACCAGGGAGACCGGGGTTGCTCTGTTGAAGTGCAGACAGATGTTCGATATCCATGTAGAGCAAAAGGGAGCATTTAATGCCAATCCTTATAAGTAACAACCATTTTCTGGATAATTCTCTTGATATTCTTATTAGCAGCTTTGACAACCCCATTCATCTTTGGCCTTTATGGAGATGAATTGTGATGGACAATCTTGAATTCTTCACACAGTTCTGTCATCATCTTGTTGTTCAAATTCGAGCCATTATCAGTGATGATTCTGCTCGGCACACCATATCGACATATAAGGTTATTCTTAATGAAGCGCACAACCACTTGCTTAGTAACATTGGCATATGAAGCAGCCTCTACCCACTTGGTGAAGTAATCAATTGCTACCAAGATAAAACGGTGTCCATTCGAAGCTTTGGGTTCTATCATCCCAATCATGTCAATACCCCACATAGAGAAAGGCCACGGGGAGGAAATCACATTGAGAAGTGTCAGAGGTACATGGACCTTGTCCGCATAAACCTGGCATTTATGGAAGTTCTTTGCAAAATTGTAACAGTCAGACTCCATTGTCAGCTAATAGTAACCTGCCCTTAGCATCTTTTTAGCCATCGAATGTCCATTGGCATGAGTGCCAAATAAACCTTCATGAATCTAATTAATCAACATGTCTGCTTCGTGTCTATCCACGCATCTGAGCAAGACTATGTCATAATTTCTCTTGTACAACACATTTTCACTGAGGAAGAAACTGCCTACCAATCTTCTTAATGTCTTTCTATCTTTCTTCGACGCACCAATCGGGTATTCCTGAGTCTGAAGAAAATGCTTGATATCATAATACCAAGGTATTTCATCTGCTACCTCCTCTGCTGTAAAGACATGAGCGGGCCTATCCAGTCGTCGAACCGTAATTCGGGGTATATCATTCCAAGTATTCACTTGGTACATAGAAGCTAGAGTTGCCAGAGCATCCGCCATTTGATTTTCATCTCTAGGAATGTGATGGAATTCAACTTTATTGAAGAAGGGTAATAATCTTCTAGCATAATATTTGTAAGGGACCAAGCCGGGGTGTAGAGTATCCCATTCTCCTTTAATATGATTTATTACCAAAGCTGAACCACCATACACATCTTGAATTTTAATACTGAGATCAATAGCTTCTTCGAGACCCATGATGCAAGCCTCGTATTCAGACATATTATTAGTACAGTCAAATATTAACCTTTGAGTAAAAGGAATGTGCGATCCATGAGGAATGATAATCACAACACCAATTCCTTTACCTTAAGCATTCACAACTCCATAAAATATCATACTCCAACGAGATTCAGGGTCAGGACCTTCCTCAAGAAATGGTTCATCACAATCTTTCACTTTCAGGAACATCACATCCTCGTCGGGGAATTCATATTCTATAGATTGGTGATCCTCCACTGGTTAGTGAGCAAGATAATCTACCAACACACTACTTTTAATAGCTTTTTGAGTGCGATATTCGATATCATATTCAGATAACAACATCTGCCAACGGGAAATTCTCCCAGTAAGAGCAGGCTTTTCAAAAATGCACTTGATTGGATCCATTTTGGAGATCAACCAAGTAGTGTGATTCAACATATACTGCCGCAAACGCTTTGCCGCCCAGGCCAAAGCACATGTTTTTTCCAGCATGGAATACCGCGACTCACAATCAGTAAATTGTTTTACTGAGATAATAAATGGCGAACTACTTCTTCCCTATTTCATCCTGTTGTCCCAGAATACATCCCATGGATTTATCTAACATTGTCAGATACATAATTAAAGATCTTCCTTCTACAGGAGGGAGCAAGATATGAGGTTCAAGAAGATATTCTTTAATACTTTCAAATTCCTTTTGGCAATCATCCATCCACACACAACCTTGATCTTTATTTAACAACGTAAAGATCGGTTCACACGTTGCAGTCATGTGGGAAATGAATCTGGAAATTTAATTCAAACGGCCGAGGAAACCTCAGACTTGCTTCTCAGTTCTTGGTGCTGGCATCTCTTGAATCGCCTTGACTTTATCAGGGTCAACTTCAATTCCTTTCTGGCTAACAATGAAACCCAACAATTTCCTTGATCGGACACCGAAGGTACACTTATTTGGATTCAAGCGGAGACGATACTTCCTCAAACGCTGAAACAACTTCAACAAATCTTCTACATGCCATTCTTCAGTATGGGATTTGGAAATCATATCATCAACATATACTTCGATTTCCTTGTGCATCAGATCATGGAATATCATTGTCATAGCCCTCTAGTACGTTACACCAGCGTTCTTCAACCCGAAGGGCATCACTCTGTAACAGAATGTTCCCAAGGGTGTGATAAACGTTGTTTTTTCCATGTCCTCCGGAGCCATTCTTATTTGATTATACCCGGAAAATCCGTCCATGAACGAGAATACCTTAAATTTTGCTGTGCTATCCACTAACATATCAATGTGTGGCAATGGAAAATCATATTTTGAACTATCTTTATTTAGATCTCTGTAATCTACGCACATGCGGACCTTTCCTTCTTTTTTCGGTACTGGGACAATATTGGCAATCCATTGAGGATACACTGACATCACAAGAAAACTAGCATTAATCTGCTTTAAAACCTCCTCTTTGATTTTTACTGCCATATCTGGGTGAGTTCTTCTCAACTTTTGTTTAATTGGCGGACACTCTGGCTTCAACGGAAAACGGTGCTCTACAATATCTGTATCTAGACCAGGCATATCTTGATAAGACCAAGCAAAAATATCCACATACTCTTTCAACAGCTCAATCAACCTTCTCTTCACATCAGGATGCAATAATGCTTCAATCTTGACTTCCTCCGAATCTTCTTATGAACCCAAATTGATCACTTCCAATGGCTCTTTATATGGCTGAATGGTATTTTCCTCGTGCTCAAGCAACTGTGAGACCTCTTCTAGAATATCATCATAATCTTCTTCTTCATTCCCATACACAGGACATTCAAAGTTGGGAGAGGATGCAGGGTCATTGTATTCAACGGGTTTTTTAATTAATCTGCACATATGATTTGTGATTGCATTTAGAAACTGACACATATAACAAGTGATCATGCAAATTGAATTTCAGTTATTATTTATTTTGAAAGGTTTTTTCGGATTACCATTTTCCAAGAATAGCAGAAAATAAAAAAAAACACAATTTGGGAAACAAAGACAACTTTTATTATTGATTTTAACAGTCACATCAAACAGATAAGCCCTATAACATTAATCTTCCACCTTGGGCAGAGTGAAAGGTTTTTCAAAAATATTAACAAAGCAAATTACTTTGAAACATGTATGAAAGAGGGAACATCAATGGTGATCCAGTTCTGAACCCTAACTCCGTGCGTCACATAATTCGGAACTTCCCGCTCTGCTTCATCTTCCATAATGGCGTTAATCCTGGAAACAGTTGGATGAAGAAAACACCCGCTACGAAAGATGTCTTGATACCTACCTGCAACAGACTTCGGCTTCATGCCCTTACCTTTGTCATTCTTCAAAGATAATCCCAAGCCAGTTCTGTTCTTGTTCACAGGTGGATCCACAATTCATCCCCAAACTTCACTATGACCATTATGCACAACCTGCTGCGCGTCCTTCAGCGAAACCATGGAATTCTAATTTCCTCTTATGTTGTCAACGGATAAGGCTTGGAACTGGGTTCCAACAGTAGCTTCATCTACCTCTACAATGCTGAAAGAGGACAAATGAGATATCAATAATGCCTGCTCCCCATTTATGATCACTACTTTCCTTTCACGTACAAACTTCAGCTTCTGGTGTAAAGTTAAAGTGACAACCCCTGCCTCATGTATCCACGGACGTCCTAACAAACATCTATAAGTGGGAACAATGTCCATGACCTGGAAAATTATCTGAAACAAATGTGGTCCTATATGAATATGCAAGTCCACTTCACCAATAACAAATTTCCTTGACCCATCAAACGCTTTCACAATGATGCCACTTGGGCGCATAGGCGTTCCTTGATATTTCAACTTTATAAGCGTACTCCTCGGTATAAGATTCAACACAAATCCATTATCAACCAGCACATTGGATAGTGAATCATTCTTGCAGTTCATAGAGATGTGGAGGGCCAAGTTATGATTCCTTCCTTCATCTGGTAATTCATTATCGCAGAAACTCAAGTTATTACATGACGTAATGTTCCCTACTACACTGCTTAATTAGTCTACTGACATATCTCTCTCCACAAAAGCTTGGTCCAATACCCTCATCAAGGATTCTCTGTGAGCAGATGAGTTCATCAATAAAGCTAAGATAGATATTTTTGAAGGAGTCTGCAGTAGCTGATCTACAATTCTGTAGTCACTCATCTTAATTATCTTCAAAATATCATCCACTTATTTCTCTAACGTAGCTCCACAAGTCTCACCCGTAGCCTTCTTAGGTTCATCATTCTTAGCAATTTTCTTTCCAGCACCAACATCTCTTCGAACAACTGGTGCAAACACACGTCACGCTACTATTCTCAACAATATTTCCAACACCAGGCATTGGCTGGATGGGAACTTCCACTCCATCCTCTAAGATTGTAGCATTGTATTTGTAGGGTACAACCTTATCTGACTTGTAAGGAACATGGCCCGACAAACTAATCACCAATGGGGTAACGACTGGCTTGCTATAATATTCAACTTCAAAATGTGCGGGTGCACCAAAACAAGGTACAATGACGTTTACCCCTTCTTCAATACAATCAGTTATTATTGAGTCATTTCTGGAAAACAAATCCTCATCTGAGGAGAAATACTCATCTGCAGAGGCATACTCTTCATCCGACTCTTCTTCAGCCAAACAAACCTCAACCATATCAATTTCATGGTAATCATCCCTTTGACCTGTAATCTTGATGGTTCCATTGTCCAACAATAATTGAACACCTTTCTTCACGATTGAACATCCTCGGGAATCTCGATAGCAAATTCGGCAAGATCCATACTGGTGTTCCACCTGATCAGCCAAGTGGCAGAAAGTAGCATGAAATTGTACAATATCCTCATTCATATGTTCCACATCAAAGATTCTGAACTCTCTAGGACATCCAGAAACCATGTTTACTTCTTCTTCATACTCTACCCTAGGCCTGATTATGTGGATGAGGCCCTCATCCATCATCTCCTGGAAATCAGCCTTTAAATTGTCGCAACCTTGTATGTCTGTACTGCAAATAACACAACTAGAATGGCCATGCGTATAGTAGTTAAATTCATAGAGGTCTGTGTGCATTTTCACCAAATCTCCTCTAACTAGATGAATGTCAAAAATCCGGAAGTTGCCTGGACAACCGGCCACCATATTCACAACATTTACTCCTCCATGTTTGGGTAGAGGATTGTCTTTCACATTAGGGCCCACATCCTTGAAAGATAGAATACCAGACTTCACCAATTTCCACACCTTAGTCTTCAAAGGATAATAATTCTCAACATTATGCCTTGGTGCTCCCTGATGAAAAGCACATGTTTGGTCTGCCTTGTAATACCAAGGTGTTGTACCCCAAAATTTTCCCTTTCATTTTACTCAACACGTTCTCATTGAGATCCTCAACTTGCTCAAGGATGCCCAAGAGTTGACCAGACAAGCTCTCTCATAAATAAATGGACCTCCAACCAGGGTTTCCATTTTCATCAATATGGGTGAGATCCAAATACCTCATATGCTCTCCATAGTCCTAATATATTCTCAAGGCCCTCCATGTCAAGTTTCAAGCTTTGCACAAGAAGTTTGCTCAGTCAGCTGCTCAGATGCTTGAAAATCAACTGTATTAGGTCAAAAGTCAACTGTGGCCCACATACAGTCAAACTTCAAGATTTTTGGTCAACATCAACATTTTTAAGTGATATCCATCATTTCATCAAGGGTTTACCATGATTCCCCAAGGAATGCTTCTAATTCATCAAAACTCACAAGTTGCTACATTAGGGTTTTCTTAGGAAAAGTCAACCAAACTTTGACCAGACATAACTTCCTCATACTTTATCAGAAATTTCTCATTCAAGGCTCATTTTGAAGAGAATCCAATTCCCTAAAACTCATCTTCATCCCTCAAGTTCAAGAAATGCACTCATCAAAATATATAGATTCACACATTATAGGTCATTCAAAAAAGTCAACAAAAACACCTTGTGGGTCAAAGCTTCTTACATGAACATGGAAGATCCAATTGAAACGAAACTAAAAGGGTTGTTTATAGGACATCCTAAAGTTTCTGAAAAGTCCAAGAACACCCTCTCAGGGTCAAAGTTGAGAGAGATGTGCATTGTCAAAGTTGGCCATTTTTGGAAATTTGCACAAAGTTAACCATGCCCAAAATGCATTTTTCTTCAAATGGGCCCAACTTTTTATGCTTGTATCTTGTTCCTAACATGGTCCATGACCCATGAACCACTCCATGCCTCATTCACTTATTTATTTAATTTATTGTGATTTTATTCATTTAAAATTAAAATAAAATTAAATAAAATCAAAGCAAATCATATAAGTTATTTTTGGGATGATTTTGGCATTGAATGAAGGTGATATATGCTGTCAAACAAAGACCAAATCATGCAAGGGCTGATTGGAATAAAAACAACATGTTTTGGCCAAGTTTAGAAAGAAAAGAATCAAGTTGAAAATCAAATCTTTTTCTCATCAATCTCCAAGATTTGTTCTAACTTTGTTGACTAATGCCTTCTAATACATATACACAATATGGCTAGACCTAGTAGGCACGCAGCTGATGCCAAATAACTGATCTCAAGCTGCCAAAATTCAAGAAAAAAACTCAAACTCAGATTCTACATTGCATCCTTCCTCAAGGGGATTTGAGGATTGTAATTCACTCCTGGGCACCTCCTGAAGCTAATAGTACCATTTGCACGCCTCAAAACTCCAGGAATCACCGCATAACATCATCACGGTTTACCAATTTTTTCAAATTCGTATCCATGCATTCTTGCATTGTTAATCAATTTTAATTGCATATTCGTGTTCATATGGATGCCTATAAGCTTTCTACGTATTTAATTTCTAGTTTTGATGCATCAATGCCAAATTGCCATTGTTAGGGTTTTAACCTCCGTTTTAGGGCTTTGAGATGCAGGGAAAATTGGACCAAAAGAAGGTTACCATCATACTCGTGAGATCAAAACGAGTTGATCTGTATGCTTAGAATTGATTTATCATGCCTGGATTTAATTTTTAAAGTTTGCAGGATTGTAGTTACAGTGGGCATCCGTAGGTAAAATGGTTGATATCTAAAGCCACGGTCCAGGGAAGAAGACGGTGGCATGGCAGCCAACCACTGGCCAATTTGAATTTATGCGTGTTTTTAGGCATAAGGCGTGCGTTGTTATTATAATATTGTTTGTTTATTATATTACCAGATAAGCAATACAGCGCAGATGGCAAGGAGTGTGGGCATGTGAAGCATGAGACCTGGATTCGATCCCAGGTCCAAACATTTTCTCATTTTCTGAATGATTCTTTCCAGATCTAGTATGCCTCACAGTCAAGTGTCCATCATGCGTTCCCATCAACAGTCCGTCAGATCTCCTCAAGCCTGGATCAAACGTCCCAGATTTGATGAACACGCTGGAGATTCAAAGGGTTAGCATCACAGGATCCTTTGCAGCTCTCTGGGCCTCTAGCTTTGGGCCTAATAGGAGATTTGGCAGCATACCCCCCTTTTCCTCCCAGCAACAGGCCCAATTTCCAATTCTCTTTTAACTTTTAATATTTTTTTATTTGTTTTTAATTATTTTACAAAAACCATTTGATTTAATTATTTCACAATAAAAATATTTTTTCATTAAATCATAAAATCAGAAAAAAATCACAAAAAAATATTAGATTTAGTTAATTATTTTCATAAAATATTTATTTGCATTTAATTAATTAGTTTAATTAGGTTAACTTAAACATTTTTTTTTGTAATTAAAATTTAATAGAAATTAGGACTAACTTGCAAATTTCAAAACTTATGTTATTTTCTCAATAAAAAAAATACAAAAGTTTTTTTTAATTAATTAGATTCTTAGTACTTTTTGACTTATTCCCATCTTAATTCTTCGCGGGTTTATTCCTTTCCGTGCCATTATTTTTCAATTAATGTAACTGTTGATGGTTTGTAATAGTTTCAAAATAGGGTTTTATTTACTGTTTATTCTCCGGTTTTTTGATTATGTAATCCCCTCCCCAAAGCCTTGTAATAGTTAGGATTTTAATCTCTCGCTTTTAATTTCCGCAACTATTTAACTACTAGATGTATAGATAATAGGCTTGCATGTGAAAGATAAACGATTAATACAATAGAAAACCCTAATTGTGCAAAGATAATTAACTGAAAAAAACACACTTGCACATGTTCACTCCTAGGCTTTTCCCCACTTGGTTGTCTCGGAAATAATGGTCGTGTCCCTCGAACGTAGGGATATCTTAGCAATGACCCGCGATTCAAAATCTTCATAAAGATCATAGTCCCTACTTGTCCCTCGAGTTTCCTACAAATTGATCTTATAACGATAGTCCCTTCGAAATGCTAAGGTATCCTTACTTGTTGCCTTCAAAGACCATTCCGTCCCTTCGAACATCCCTTTATAAATCCAACAACGAAGCTACCTACTCCTTAATAGTAGGATAGTGCTGTCTAAAGGAAACGAAAACGAACCTACTTTTTTCGAGTAGGTAGAAATCTTAAGTACTTGCTCAAAATAAAAAAAACTCTTTTTCCCAAACACTTCCAAAACAGTTTTCAAAAACAACTTCGTCACACTCTTGAGGACATATACAAGGGTTATCACGAAGTTAAACAAAAACATTACAAAATACACACAAGCAATTTCAAAATGAGAAAGTACTTAAGAGCCTGTGGAAAACCACAGATAGAAAGGGTGCTAACACCTTCCCTTTCTATAATCTACCCCCGTGCTCAGAAACATCTCGAAAAAGGTTTTTTCTGATCTTTTTCCTTTTCCTTTGTAGAATGAAATAAAAGTCGATGAAGAATCTTGCTTACCACGACATTTGCGAATAGAAAATGAAAACCAGTATTAACAATTAGTTCTGCCACCGTATCACACAAGGCAATGGTGATGGTACAACGGGAGGTGGTCGGGTATGAGCCAACTTCTTCTGAATCAATTCCGGTAGTAATTCCGTATAGCTCATAGGAATAGGGTAATAACTCTCCCTTCTCTAATTATACCCTTGGTTCCTCTGCTGGGATGGTCTCTGATAAGCAACGGTGGTTGGAGCTACACCCACAACTGGAGTAACTGAGGCGACTTGCTGATGACACTGAGAATTCCTTCTAGGAGTGTTAACCCCCCTCTCTTGCATGAAAACATTTGCATCCCCTTCCTTCTTATTGGTAAACCCATAAGATGGCTTCTTCACACCACCAGACCCCTCACTCTTTGTTAAACGACCCTTTCTTACAGCCTTTTCTAAGCGGATACCCATGCCTACCATTTCAGTAAAGTCACTTGGCGCACTCGCTACCATCCTCTCATAGTAGAAAGCACCCAGAGTCTTCAAGAAAATATTAGTCATCTCCTTCTCTTTCATGGGAGGAATCACTTGGGCGGCTACCTCACGCCATCTCTATGCATATTCTTTGAATTATTCTGTCTTTCTGAACTATGGCCCTGAGTTGATCACAGTCAGGCGCCATGTCCATGTTGTACTTGTATTGTTTGATAAACGCTTCTCCCAAGTCATTGAAAGTATGGATGTTGACAGTGTCCAAACTCATATACCACTTTAGCACAACACCGGTCAAATTATCCTGAAAAAAGTGAATCAGTAGATGCTGATCATCAGTATGGGTAGACATTCTCCTTACATATATCACCAGATGAGCACGAGGGCAAGTGTTGCCCTTGTATTTCTCGAACTCCGGGACTTTAAACTTCGCAGGTATCTTAACATTCTGGACCAAGCATAATTCATTCACATTCTTCCCAAATAACTCTTTTCCCCTGAGGGCCTTCATCTCTCTTTGCATCTTGTCAAACTGCACTTGGAAATCACCATTCTGTCATAAAGACCAAGTCTTCACTTGGTGGAGGGAAAGGACGACACACATCATCGTTAACAAATGGAACCATATTCACCGAAGGCGGTGCAGCACGAACATGAACCATAGGAGGTGCAGGAGTAACAATAGTCTGAACAACCGAAGTATCTTGAGGACCAAGATTGAAACCTTCAGGCACAAAATTCTCTGGCATTCCCCATGGGTAACCTTGAGGTATGTGATTATGAACAACGGATGGAGTAGCAGACATAGGAACAGTCGGAGCTTCAGTAGTAACCCTTGTTGGTTGAGGTTGAACACTCGGTGGCTGATTCTGAGCAGCCACCAGAGATTCAATCAGAACAATAAGATTTGCCATGCCAACCTTCAAAGCAGAAACCTCCTCGCGTAGCTCGCGATTCTCTTGTTCTAAGCTGTCCATCTTCTTTCTGAGATTAAGCCGAGTGTTGTAGTGATGAGTCAGCTTGCTGAACGAAGTAAAGAAGGTTGGTAAGACACGTGGATATGCATAACAAATGCAAAAAATATGTGCAATATGATGCATGATGTTCAATGCACATGGTTTTATTTTGTTATTTAATATTTCAAGGGATTTAAAATTTATAGACATATTGCAAATATCAAAGTAATAACGCATTTGAAAATACTGAAAATTTTATTATAACAACTTCAAAATGGATTACAAGTTTTAATGATCCTAAGTACAAGATGAAAATAAAATCTAGAACCCTGAAAAGCGAAGCTGATGGAGATCACTCTATACGCTGGCGCTTCCCTGTGAGCTTGGCAATCTGAGCCTTCAACCTCTGGTTTTCTTCCGCATATCTGGTGGCAACCTCCTTCCAATCACCTGAATCAGGGAGTATGCAAATAGCATCTGGCTGAGGCTTAGGAGAAAATAAATCCCCTTGCCTGTCCATGGTCTATACTGCCCTAATCTCAAGGATATCAATCAAGTCGTCTTTCTCCTTCAAATCTGCTCTATAGGAAATCTCTAGAGTTTGACACTTATTCTTCCAAGCGTCCTTTTCCTGTTGCATCCTGACCAAAGTAAGCTGCAGCTCTTCAAGATCATCTAATAGGGGATGAGTGGTCTTCCCAAATAAATCAGGCATAGGTGTTTCTCGGGAATACAACATCTTCACCTGAATAACTCTTATTTGGACCCACTGAAGATATGGCTCCAAAGAAACAACATCCCTAGGTCCCAAGTATTTCCTACTCTTCTTATGAATGTGACGCCAGACCTTCCTAATCTGCTCCCTAGCTTCCTTATGGTCTTCTCCCTCCTTCAAAAAGAAACTACTCAAATGAATACTATTTGGTTTATCCCTCATCGGATAACCAAGCCGTCGTCACGCAAGAACGGAGTTATAGTTAATTCCTCCCGTTGTACCAAGAAGAGGTACATTGGGGAAACTACCAAAACTGTCAACAATCTCTATATCATGGTAAGCTCGATGATACCAATCAATATCCGAGTGAGTAAGTGCCATGATCTTAGGAGCCCAACGGGGTTCCTTCTTGACATCCCAAAAATCATTAGACTGAGGCATATGAGAGATAAACCATCATTACAATAGAGGCGTGCAATAGATAATCATCCCCCATGGTAAGAATTCCGAAGGTGAATAGAGTAATAGGCATCTCCCAGCAATGTAGGAACCGGGTTTCCAATCATGAAGATCCTGATAGCATTAATGTCAACAAACTTGTCCACATTAGGAAATAAGAACAACCCGTAAGCAAGTAGAGAAAAGATGGCCTCAAAAGCGACTGTACTCTTCATCCTTGCAAAGTAACGAGCTTTCTCCAATAAGAACTGAGCTGGTAATCCTCTAATCCCTCCTTTAGTAGTCATATGTGCTTCAACCTCAGGCTTCCCCAGATGGATCAAAGCAGCAATCTCATGTGATTTTGGCTCATCCTCCAAGCCAGTAAAAGGAACATGATCGGTAACAGGTAAATCCAACAGATAAGAATACTCCTCCAGTGTAGGCATCAACTGATAGTCGGGAAAATTAAAGCAATGATACATCAGATCATAGAACTGGACCAAGGTCGAGAGGAAACCCTCCTTCATCCTAAGCTTCATGAGAGGAATGATGGATCCATACTTCTTCCAAAAATATGCAGAACACTCGATCTCGGGAACTAGACTGATCAACTCATCTACCTTGGGATCCTTGAAACTGAATTTCCTGGTCTTTCTTTTCCCAGAACCCAAGGTTACCTGACATATTCACAAATGGTCAACTTTTAAATCCCTTGAAATAAGATTTCTTCAAAAGATGCTTATGAGTGCATGGATGCATGGTGCAACAATCACACACAAGATCACACATATTGGATTCATAGGTTCAACATCACGAGCATGAGGTCGAAGGTACTACCCATAAGGTATGGTCTAAAAGTTATCACCTACCGAACAAGGTTCTAGAGGTTCCCAGAGTCTACATCCTTCCTTCAGATATTACCAAATTTATCGATTAACTCGGTAATTAGTAATATTCTCAAGAAAAACCCGCCCGAGCATTGCATCGCATGACAACTATTTCCAGATTACTCCGTCATAGCTTCCGCACTACACCTAAAAGGCCAAGATGGGTTTGATATTCTATGGTCCTCAACTTCAGCAGGCTCCAAGGTCAAAAGCAGTACGTCTTCCCGATTACACGGTAAACGACACTACAATCAAAGGGGCCTCAACTGAGTGGGGGATCTCATGCCTCCTTTTTTGGGATTACTCCCTCAAAGTTAACATGACTATACCGCTCGTCCTATCTTAAAGTTTGCCCAAGTCCAGGTATAGGACTTATAAGTAATCACCAAGCACCCTGAAAACCAGGAAAATCTAGATAAACATATATACAACATATAACACATAAACAACAATAGCATATACACAGATATAAACAAAGATAGGCTCAACCCACTTATGGATGGACCAGCAAGAGGTCAATCTTTCCCCAGTGAAGTCTCCATTTTTATGTAGCGGTAGAAATGTTTAAGACTAAGTCATTGGATTGACTAGACTTATACAAATCAAAATAAAAATCGCCACTGTGCTTTATTGTTTCCAAAGGAATGGGAAAGGTGAGAATAACCCAAAAAAGAGGGGGAAAGATTCAAGGTAAGGGGGTTGGTTATGCAAAGGGAATGTATTAGCACCCTAAACATCTACGATACTCCACATGAACCTACTAGTAAAATTTGTATATTTTGGCTATAAAAATGTTGTATGTAAAATAGATGGTGGAGGTGAGAAAAGAAATATATTTTTTTATGATTTTTGCACCCGCCGCGGTTGCGAACCTTTAGTGCGTACGTACCACCTTCCGTTCAATAGGGGATTGATCAGTGCATTTTGATGCACATTTTTTCATGATTGTACTCATGCACTTCCATGGTTTGTTTAGCTTATTTTTGTATTTTATAGTGTTTTTCTATTTTAGTTTATTTCTACTCTTATTTGATTTTCGCACTTTATTTTCAGCATTAGCAGTCTGTACAAATAAATTCATAACTTGAGCTACGGGAGTCGGAATGAGGCGTGCTACTAGTCGTTGGAAAGCTAAGAGAAAGAGCTACAATTTTTATTCATAAGTCGAGAGCTGAATCAAAATGTAGAAGGGCCATAAAATTCGTTGAAGTTGCAGCATTTTATATTTAAGTTTTGGGTCATTTGTTTTGGGCATGGGTTATATTTTTGACCCAGTTAGGTTATGAACCGAATCCTTGTCTTTGCTATACCTAGCAGCCACTGTAGTAATTTAGTTTTGACCTTTGATTATTGAGAAAAATTACTTTTGGATTTGGTACGGATTTTCATGGAGAACTAATTTATCTTGACAATCTGCTGTATTCAGGTTCTGACACCTTGAGGTTATAATAATTCTAATTCATCTTTTATTTCATTCAATATTAATCTATGTTCTTGTATGCTTAATTAAAATTGCATAGAGTATATTGATTTAATTCGATTGATTGTATGATCCTAACCATAGTCACGTCAACATTTGCTTAATTCGTTGCCGTGTCTGATTGATTCATGTTTGCTTAATTCATGAGGCTTAATTCCGTTTGCTTAATTCGGATAATAGGAACTAACATCATACTATTCTCATTGCGCTTGCCATTGAGTTTGTACTCGAATAGGAATAGATAATCCGCTTAGAGAATTGGAATTACGATAGCCGATGATAGGTAGGAACCGAATCAGCAGATTGACTTTTCAACTTATTTTGATAATCACTTATTTCGTGTTATAAATCGATCCTAAAACCAACCCCCCATTCGATTTCTATTAGTAATAATAAAATCAAGAATCCTTGTGAGAATGATATCCGAGTTACAGTTGTCGTAAAATACTACAATTTTGAAAAATACTCGTTTTGATTCGCGCGCGACAGCGGATCAAATTGGCACCGTTGCCGGGGATTCTTGTTTTTATTAACTGATATTATAGTCATATGTTTAGTGTTCTTGTTATTTTTTATTGGTTTTTTTTGTTGTTTTGTTGTGTTTGTTGATTTTCAGGGTTGCAATTTCGATTGCAGTATAGTTTTTCAGTCTACCAGGTAAGGTTGAAACCTACTGTTTCGATTTGCTCTGAATTTTTTCATGAAGTTCCGAAAACAATCGAAGAACAGTACTCCTTTAGAATAAAATTCTAAAAGACTTTGGCCCTCAAAATCGCAAATTCATCTTTTTTCTATTTTTAACGAATTGTTTACTGTTTTCATAGAGTCGAAAAAAATCGAAAAAACTCTCAAAATTGTTATTTTTCCTAATTAGATTAAATCTAGTATTATTTTATTTTTCTGAATTTTATTTAATCGATTTCCTTCATTGTGTTTGTTTTTTATTATTAGGGACATTGTTGGCATTTTGAATATTGTTGCTGCATTGTGTATTAGTCCTGACCACTAAGTCTTGCTATTCTGAATTTGTTACTTTTGATCCTGAAGTAGAGAAAACCTTGCACATACGGCGTAGAAAATTCCAGGCTACCACTAGTTCATCACCCACAATTGAGTCTGATTCTGAGTCTAACTATTTGCATAACTTGTTTGCTTCGAATTCTGAATTTGTTTTTGATATGGCTGACCAAAGAACCTTAAGGAAATTGGCTTCCCCTGATGTGAATTATAATGACATGTGTATTGAATATGATAATGTTGCTGTTCCTTTTGAATTAAAATCGGGTTTAATACACTTGTTGCCCAAGTTTAGTGGTCTTGTAGGTGAGGATCCACACAAACATTTGAAAGAATTTCAGGTCGTGTGTTCTACACCATTGAAGCCTGAAGGGACCACTGAAGATCACATCAAACTTCGAGCTTTTCCTTTTTCATTACAGGGTGAGGCAAAGGATTGAATATACTATCTTGAGCCAAATTCAATCACAAGCTGGAATGCTCTGAAAAAAGTGTTCTTGGAGAGATATTTTCCTGCCTCTAGAGCTGCCTCAATAAGAAAGGAGATTTGTGGTATTAGACAAGGCAATGAGTCATTGACTGAGTATTGGGAGAGATTCAAACACTTGGTATCTAGATGCCCTCAACACCAGATTACCGAGCAACTACTTATCTAGTACTTTTATGAAGGTTTGTTATCGATGGATAGGAACATTCTTGGTGCTGCTAGTGGTGGAGCCCTTGTCGATAAAACTCCAGCTGCTGCCAAAGCCCTTATTAAAAATATGTCTCTTAATTCTCAACAGTTTACCAGTAGAGACAATTATGTTCAAAGCAAAGGCGTGGATCAAATTCAGGTTTCTTCCAACAAAGCTTTAGAGACCAGAATTGACGAGCTCATTGCCTTAGTCAAACAGTTGGCAGTAGCAAAACCTCAAACAACAAATGTGTGTGGTATTCGTACTTCTCATGAGCATCCGACCGATACTTATCCTATTATGAGAGACGAGTCCATTGCTGAGCTGCCTGAAGCTTATGCAGCCAACCTTTACAATCAAAACAGGTACGATAACACTCCTGACCTGTCCACCAACAAATACCATCCCAATTGGAGGAACCATCCCAACCTTCGATATGGAAATCCATAAACTAGCCAACAACAGAACCCACCCCAAGTGGTTATCCCTGCACCTTCGGGACCATCCTTAGAGGATCTTGTCAAACAAATGGCTGTCAATAACATTCAGTTCCAACAAATGACCGATTCTAGCATTCAGACCTTGCACACACAAATGGGATAGCTTGCTACTCAAATAAACGCGATGCAATCCCAAGGGTCAAACCAACTTCCAGCCCAAACAGTTGTCAATCCGAATGGTCATAATGCTAATGTCAGTGCAATTTCTTTGAGATCTGGAAAGGTTACAGAACCAGCCCCTAAAAAAAATAAAAAATTTATTGAGGTAACATCTGAACCTTCTCCTTCTGAATCTGTTTCACCTGAACTTTACTCACCTTCTTCAGTTGCGGTGGAAACTGAAAAAATTAATGAAAAGGAGTATGTTCCATTAGTTCCCTTCCCACATAGAGTTATGAAAAATAAAAGAATTGAGGAGGGAGAGAAAGAAAGAGAGATATTGGATGTTTTTCAAAAAGTCGCGGTAAACATTCCGCTTCTTGATGTAATTAAGAAGGTTCCTAAGTATGATAAGTTTCTGAAGGATCTTTGTACCAACAAGAGGAGGATTAAGGGAAGTGAAAGAGTCAACTTAGGAAGAAATATTTCTGCTTTTATTCAGCCCAAACCTTCATCTGAAAAGGTTGTAGGTGAGCAAAATGTTTCAGCCCTCACTACTCAGGTTCTCCCACAAAAGCAGAAGGATCCGGGAACATTTACTATTCCTTACACCATCGGGAACAATAAATTTGAGAATTGCATACTTGATTTGGGAGCGGGCATTAATGTGATGCCTACTTCTATTTATAATAACCTTTGTCTTGGTCCTTTGCAGCATACATGTTTAATCATTCAATTGGCGAACAGGAGCAACACTCGCCCCGCCGGCGTAGTCGAAGATGTCCTTGTTCAAGTTAAAGATTTGATTTTTCCTGCTGATTTTTATATTCTAGACATGGAAGGAGAAACAAAATCCAGCAGAGCTCCCATCATTTTAGGAAGACCGTTCATGAAAACGGAAAAAACAAAAATTAATGTTGACGATGGAACCATGTCCATGGAATTTGGTGACATTATCGCAAAATTCAACATTTTTTATGCCATGAAACATCCCCTGGAGGAGAATTCCATTTTTCACATTGAGTTGATCTCTAGATTGGCTGATGACACCTGTTCTGAATTATTTTCCATTGATTTTCCATCTTTATCTGGATTTGATGATGTTTACGTCTGTTCTGATTATACTGACAATAACTTGTGTGTTATGTGTGCTGAGATTGATGCTGCCTTGCAAGCTGATGTGTTTCCTACAGGTGAAGTTGTTATTGATGAATCTGTTTTTGCAGTTGATGCCCTTGACATCCTTGCTGCCCCAGACACTCCACCCATAGAGCAGCCCCCGTCCTTAGAGCTGAAACAACTCCCTGAAAACCTGAAATACGCTTATTTCATTTTGAAGAAGCATAAGAATCAAATTGGATGGACCTTAGATGATATTTATGATATTAGTCTGTCCATGTGCATGCATAGGATCTCACTTGAAGATGTAGTAAAAGCAGTGAGGCAACCCCATAACCTTTTGATCCTTGATATTGTGAAAGATGAGATCATGATCACGTGCCTGTTTAACACTTTTACTTATCAAAGATTCTTCTTTGATCCTGGAATAAAAGACGAAGGCACTAATAAAAATTTCAAGTTCAATGGACATTACCCAAAGCTACTCAATGAGAGCTCCACTTTAGAAGAAGAGAATGTAGAAGATCTCTCGTTGGAAAAGGCTACTTATGCGATCATCTATCCGCCTTGACTCCTCGGGTGTGTTCTTTCCTCTCTCTCTCTCTCTCTCTCTCTCTCTCTCTCTCTCTCTCTCTCTCTCTCTCTTCTCCCTTATTTTATGCTTGTTTCTTTCATTGAGGACAATGCTTGCTTTAAGTGTGGGGGAGGGAATCCTTTTTTTTCTTTGCTTTTGTTCGTTGTTTTATTTTCAGTTATAAAAAAAATAAAAAATATGCATCTTTTTGAAAATTTTGGGTTATAGATTAATATGAGGTTAGTTGTGGAGACTTGGGAAAAGTTCACAAGATCGGTATCATCTTAACACTGTAAGTCTCATGCATATGGAAGTTAATTTGAATTTTTATTATGACATAGCATTGAATTCTCATCTTTTAATAGCTCTTGAGTAGTTTATTTCAGCAGTCAACACTATCTCACACGCACTCTACGTAGGGAAGCCGATGAAAATAAGTGAGTGATTCAAGTTTTATTTGAAAAAAAAAGGAAAGAAAAAGGAATGTGCCTTCTAAGTTTGGTGACCCTCACCCAGTCACTTAACCCAACGGTCATAGAACCTAAAAAAAAAGTTGATAATAAGACTCGTTGTTAGTTGGTTCAGCGGTTTCTGGTGCTGAACTTGGTAGGGCAGATTACGACCCGATTCCCCGCAACTACAACTGAGTAAGCAAAGAGTTATGCCACGTAAGTACCAGAACCCTGTGCAAAAAGGATCAGAGTCACTAACCGGTTGCCTTACTATGAGTGTGTGGAGATAACGGGCTTAATGTGATTGCGCCTGAATGAAAAAGAGAAAAAAAGAGGATGAGTAAGTTAGGCTTTGGCATAATAATATGATTCGAATTGGTTTGTATATTCAAGAGATAAGATTAGTGTTCCTACGACATCCTTAGTGTGCAATATTAGTACCTATTGATGCAATCTTAACCGAAGAAGAGTTTGTAGCCTAGAATGAGTAGCTGATGATGCTGTTGTGTTTCTTTTGATTTTATTTTGCTCGGAGTGCAAAAATTCAAGTGTGGGGGAATTTGATCAGTGCATTTTGATGCATATTTTTTCATGATTGTACTTATGCACTTCCATGGTTTGTTTAGCTTATTTTTGTATTTTATAGTGTTTTTCTATTTTAGTTTACTTCTACTCTTATTTGATTTTCGCACTTTATTTTCAGCATTAGCAGTCTGTACAAATAAATTCATAACTTGAGCTACGGGAGTCGGAATGAGGTGTGCTACCAGTCGTTGGAAAGCTAAGAGAAAGAGCTACAATTTTCATTCAGAAGTCGAGAGCTGAATCAAAATGTAGAAGGCCCATAAAATTCGTTGAAGTTGCAGCATTTTATATTTAAGTTTTGGGTCATTTGTTTTGGGCAATGGTTATGTTTTTGACCCAGTTGGGTTATGAACCGAATCCTTGTCTTTGCTATACCTAGAAGCCTCTGTAGTAATTTAGTTTTGACCTTTGATTATTGAGAAAAATTACTTTTGGCTTTGGTACGAATTTTCATGGAGAACTAATTCATCTTGACAATCTGCTGTATTCAGGTTCTGACACCTTGAGGTTATAATAATTCTAATTCATCTTTTATTTCGTTCAATATTAATTTATGTTCTTGTATGCTTAATTAAAATTGCATAGAGTATATTGATTTAATTCGATTGATTGTATGATCCTAACCATAGTCACGTCAATGTTTGCTTAATTCGTTACCGGGTCTGATTAATTCATGTTTGCTTAATTCACGAGGCTTAATTCCGTTTGCCTAATTCTGTTGGCTTAATTCAGATAATAGGAACTAACATCATACTATTCTCATTGCACTTGCCATTGAGTTTGTACTCGAATAGGAATAAATAATCCGCTTAGGGAATTGGAATTACGATAGCCGATGATAGATAGGAACCAAATCAGTAGATTGACTTTTCAACTTATTTTGATAATCACTTATTTCGTATTATAAATCGCTCCTAAAACCAACCCCCATTCGATTTCTATTAGTAATAATAAAATCAAGAATCCTTGTGAGAACGATATCCGAGTTACAGTTGTCGTTAAATACTACAGTTTTGAAAAATACTCGTTTTGATCCGCGCGCGACAGCCAATCAGGGATCAGGGTACTCGTAGTTCCTCTTTAAAATTTTTAAAACACAAGTGTGTTGGTTAATTTTATGAGATAAGACATCATTGTCACTGTCTGTGTGAAAAACATACTTACTACCCACAATCATGAGAAAGGAGAATTTGCATCATCTTAAAGTGGAGGATATGGCTTGGATTTTAAAATCAACAATGCCTCACTCAACACCCAAGTGGAAAATATCCCTCTTTACTATATATTGTAGAAGTATAGTTGTTTGCATCACTACAAGGATTGACAAGAGTCTAATATTTTTTAGAAAAGTTTTAAAATAAAAGAGCCAAAGTGGCAAAATGGTTTGAAATGAGATTGATTGACTTTTAGTCTTCTCACAAAAAATGACAACATATTGTTAAGTTGATTGAAGTTTATTTATGAAAATGTCTTGAAAATGCATGGACATGAGTCCAAGTTCATCATGAAAGTGGTTCAAGTTAAAAACAAGAAGAGTTTTCAAAAGGAGGAAGAAGATTTTTGAAATTAAAGAAGATGAGAGAAGAAGAAGAGACTATCCTAAAGGCATAAGGTAAAAGCTAGGGATAAGAACCATCTAACCGACAAAAAGCCAATACTTGACATTATGAGCCAAGATAGAATTCCCATTCTTTGGATTGAAACCAAACAAGCAAAGATACTAGACCTCTTGTGAGAACCAAACTTCAAGTGTATTAAGTCTTCACAAAAAATTTAGGCAGAGTAACGGCTGCATACGGGTGAATTCCATATTACAAACAAAGAATGTAATCACAATAACCTGCACACAAAACAAACAAACAACCCAATGTCTTGAGGTAAACCTCTAGAAATCCAGACAAAATATCAACTAAGTTCACAAGGTCTCCAACATAGGCCAAGGTTTCTAATTCTAAGTCCAAGTACCATTAAAGTTTTTTATGGTTTATGTTGATTATTAAGTGTCTTCAAAAAAGGAAAGAAGAGCTAAAATGAGCAAAAATAAAAATGACAAAAAAAGTAAATGCTCAAATGAGCAAATATGAAGATAGCATGAAATGTAAATGCTAAAAGTAAATGGTGCATAAAGCATAAAAAATAAAAGGGCATAAAGTAAAAACAAAAGATAAAGTCAATTATTAGTGATTAGTGGTTAGTTGGATGATCATCTTGAAAATTGCATTTGGAACTCATTAGAGGATTGGTAGAACCAAAGCCTCCACAAAACAAGTTGCATTTGCTTTTTGTCAAGTATATCACCCATTTGGAATCCTCACAAGTGTCATTTAATAATCAACGATGTTTAAGTGATCTGCGTTGACTAAAAGTGTTGTAGATCCATTAGAGGATTGGTAGAACCAAAGCCTCCACACAATGAATCTCAAGGTTATTGGATCAAAGAGATAAAATTAACATACTTGGGCTTGCAAATATAGGTTTGGGCCACAAATGATCATTTATTCGAATCGGGAAGGCACACCTATTTTGAGGCCGGTCAATAACAATCTATGCACCATTTGTTTTGAGACATGATATAGAGATCATGCTCTAATAACACTTAGTGCAATAAGAAAGGAATGAGATTGAGAGGGGTGGGGAAGAATATACAAACCACATTTGAATTAAATTTTAATCAAACTATTATTAAAATCATCCATCCATTCTTGTGGAGTTAGACTCGACACCATGGATCCAATGAGGTTAATAAAGTCCATGATCAAAAATTTAACCCAAGATCAACCAGAAAATAATCACAAAATAATATTGCATTTAATATATACATTTAAAGGGTTTTAAAATGTTTTTTAAAAATAGAAATAAAAGAGGAAAATACAAACTATGTTCAAATTAATCAAGAAATAAAAAGTAAGACCATAGAGAAAATCAGAAAAGGACTCAAATATTTTTATAAAAAAATTTGGTAATTTTTTAAAGTCATAAACTATTTTTAAAATTAAAAGAAATGAGTAAAATAAACCAAAAATTATAAAAAATAACAAATTCATAAACAAAAATAGAATAAGGTCACCAATATTTGTCACAATGTCATTGGATCATTCCATAATTTTTTCAGAATTTAAAAATGTATAAAAGTATTTTTAAACATTTAAAACAATTCAAATAAAGTGAAAATTTATAAAAAAAATACCAAAACACAAAATTAAATTGTGAAAAAAATAAAAATCAGAAAGAGAATAATCAAAAATATTTTTCATAATTTTTTCAGATTTTTTAGACTAAAAATGAATTTTCTATGATTTTTTGAAATTTAAAACAATTAAATATAAAAATCAGAAAAGAAAATAAAATAAAAACCAAAAAGATGTGGACAAATGGATGAGAGTCAAAACGCGTTAGTAATCAGATCCAAGGGATCTGACGCGTTGTGCATATCATGGTCATTACTAAATATCACACCAGATCCAACATTTTAAAAATAAAACAACTTAAAATATGGCGCGTTGGATAGAGCCTGACTCACAAAAGTAATCAGATCCAAGGGTTCCTGAGGCACGCGCATTGTATGGCGAGCATATTGTATCAATTTCAAAAAAAATAACGTGGCTTCATGTCATTGGTTAAAGATGAACATGTCATCGTCTTCAACCTCCAGCCATCTCCAAATTGAATCTTCCAAACTGTAAAATTAGAAAATCAGACCGGTACCATTAGATTCGTCTCTTCAAGATGATTCTAATAGTACCATCGCGCCAAATTCATGTAAATTATGCAAGGTTGTGTTTGAAAAAAACCAGAAAAAATAGCGAGCACCAAAATCTGGGATATCTTGCTCAATTCTCAATGAAATTGCAAACTATAGAGAGCACGAGGATCAGAAGAACACAAGGAGTGGGTTAGTATTTTATTTGAATCAATTTGGCCAAGAAATCTACCTGAACAAAGTAGTGAGAAATTGATCTGAAACTGAACTTCCGCAGATCAGTATTGGTCACAATTCTTGAAAGTAACCGTATGGTTAGCTTCAGAGAAGTTAAATGAAGCTAAGTGAATGGAGTTTTTGGTGTTTTAAGGTGAGAATGTAAGAAATCAGAATTTTAAATTCAGAGTTCATGTGGGATCTGAACAGGGGTCAATTGGCTATCAAAAATTTGAAAAAAAAAGAGTGAGGGATGATCCTTATTTATAGCTGATTATGATGCAAGGCTCAAGCGTGTGAATTGGAGGCAAAATGAGTGAAATCGTGTGGACCTGCTAAATGTGAAAAGTGTGACTTCACATGGCTCAAAATGCAGCAAATTGGATGGTTTAAGGGTCGTTTCTTGTTATGGAAAGTTCCTAAACATGATAAGACACGATCTTTAAACAGGCTTGTAATTGGATTTAAACTAATTTTCAAATCTGACTGAACTTGGAATTTCCATTTCATGATGCCACTTTCATAACCATGGTGCCAACAATGTAGGGCACCTTATGATGTGATTCTTGAAGCATTTGAAAGATGAAGTCACAAGCTTCTCAATATGCAAGGAATGAGATCAAATGGATGCTTGAGAAAGAAGTTGCATTGAGTCAAAGTTGGAGAAAAAGGGTTGACTTTCCATACTTAGAAATATTTCAAATTTTTCTTCAAAAGTGACATATAATGTTTTGCATTTAAACATGGCCTTCCACTTGGAATTTGCTCTTGACCAAAAAAGATGGCATGAAATAGACCCTTTGAATGACATTTTGAAACTTTAACCATTCAAAATATCCAAAAATTGAGAGAGTTGTGATTTGTTGAAGTTGGCAAAAAAGTATGAAATGGCCTATAATCTTTTGTATCCTTAGGGTATCTTCCATCTATTTTCTCACTTTTCACATAAAAGAAGGCAAAAATTTCACATCTTCAAGATCATTATGGAAAAAGAGTGGGATCAAGGTGATAAAAATTGACCAAGTTATGATCATTTTAAGTCACACATGAGAAATTGGGGGTTCATCTGGAGGATTTGTAATCTTTCTTCACCATCAAGCTTCTTCCACATGAAAACTCCTTGAAACTTTTGAAGTGATTTGTTGATAACCATTTGAAGAGAAGTATGTCTTTGGAATCACTCAAAAATACCAAAAGAGGAGCAAGATATGCTTCTTTAAATTTCAAAACCCTAGCTCCTAGATCAAGAAAATGCCTTGAGGAACTTTGACAATTTTGAACAAACTTCTTGTACCAACACAAATGCTTTGTAAATAGAAGTTTTTGAGGATGAAAATGAGAACTCATATTCACCAAAACCACATCCATATCTTGAGAATTGAGAGAAATACGCACTTGTGACCAATGGGAACAAGGCCTTGTCCAAGCATGACAACTTCTCCAATCAACCCCTTGTACTTTTGAACCAAATTTGATAATCTTGAAATGTGAACAAAAATAACCTTGACATGCCATTTCTTCTAAAAAAACTTCAATGGTGAGGTTTGAACTTCTCCAGCCTTATTGCCCAGGGCATGGAAATAAACTCATGAACCCATGGGTCAACCTACCAAGCCAAATTGCCTTGACCTACATTAATAACAAGTAAGACAAACCAAAATTTCATTTTATTAATTAAAGGAAAAAATCAAGACAATATATTCATGATCACAAAATAAAAACAAGTCAAGGTGCCTTGTGATTCCCCAAAGAGAAAATCTAAAGATAGGGAGGAGAACCAAAAGCCCTAATGTGATCTTGTGGTGATTGAATCAACATGGCATGATGAAGGGATCTTAAGGGGAAAATTGGGGTACAACATGATGGAATCTTCTACAATTCGTGTTTCTGTGTTATATACTCTATAGCCTCTTGAGCATTAAGAGTATCCTAACATGAGACACTTTTGTGCTTTAGAGTCAAACTTGTTCAGATGTTCTTTAGTGTTCAGAATAAAACAAGTACATCCAAATGGATGAAAATAAGAAATGTTGGGCTTTCTGTTCTTCCACAGTTCATATGGAGTCTTATCCAGAATAGGACTTACGGAGATTCTATTCTGAATGTAACATACTGTGTTAATTGCTTCTTCCCATAAGTTCTTAGCAATGCTAGTCTCGTTGGTCATGGTTCTGGCCATTTCTTGTAAAGTTCTGTTCTTTCATTCTACAACTCCGCTTTGTTGAGGAGTTATAGGACAAGAGAAATCATGAGAGATGCCATTCTCATTAACAAATAGTTCAAATTTTTTGTTTTGGACTTGGTTACAGAAGGCAAAGAACAGAGAATGTGACTCGTCCTTGTGTCTTAAGAACTTTACCCATGTCCATCTGCTATAGTCATCTACGATCACTAATCCATACTTCTTAATGGATGCAATTTTCACTGGTCCAAATAGATCTATATGCATAAGTTCTAATGGTCTAGAGGTAGAAACAACATTTTCAGTTTTAAAAGAAGGTTTTGCAATGTTGCATTTTTGACATGCTTCATACAGAGCATCTGAGCTGAACTTCAGGTCACGAAGTCCTCTGACCAAATTGAGTTTGTTAATCTAAGATATTCTTCTCATACTAACATGCCCCAATCTTCTATGCCAGACCCATTGCTCATCATTAACATAAAATATGCATTTTACATTCTGACTTTTTAGTTCATAAAGTTTTATTTTGTAAATGTTGTTCTTTCTCTTTCCATTAAAGAGGACATATCCATCTTTCTGACTAACTTCTTTGCAGGAATTTTGATTGAAGATTATATCATAACCATTATCACTTAATTGACTTATGGATAATAAGTTTTGCATCAATCCATCTACTAACAGAACATTAGTTAAAGAAGGAAGTGTATAATTACCAATAATTCCAGAGCCAATAATCTTCCCTTTCGGATTGCCTCTGAAACCTATGTAGCCTCCTGATTTGAGCTCTAGGCTTTGGAACATATGCTTTCTTCCCATCATGTGTCGAGAGAATCCAGAGTCCAGGTACTAAGATTGGTGTTTCAATCTTGCCGTTAAAGACATCTGCAACATAGACAATTTTATCCTTAGGTACCCATATCTTTTTGGGTCCTTGTTTATTAGAGTTACCGAAATTCTGTTTGAATTTTGGTTTAGCAGAAAAAGCATTACTAGTATACTTTATGTCATGTGTGTGCCCATATGTGAACTGAGAATACATAGGTGTGCGTTTAATGACCATATCCTTAACTTTCTTAGGTTGAGATACTTTACCATTGTATCCTATTCCTTTTCTCCCATTTCTGCTAATTCCATAGATCATTGAAGCCATCTTGCTTCTATCTATGTTTTTAGCAAGAAATTTTTGAAAGCTATGATCATATTCCTTTATGATCTTATCAGAGTTACTAGGAACTTCTGAGACAGTTTCTTTCTGAGCATTTTGTAAATTATTTTCTAGTTTAGAAATTGTTTCTTTCAACTTAGAGTTTTCTGATCTCAGTTTCTTAGTTTCTTCAGAGTCAGAAACTAGATCCTTTTTCAGGTTCTTGTTTATGACTCGAAGTTTCTGATATATTTCAAGAATTTCTGATAGAATCTCTTCTAATTGAGATCTAGAAAAGTTAGAGAATACCTCTTCTTCCTCTGAGTCTGATTATGATCTAGATGATCCAGTGTCTTTTGATACGTTGGCCATTAGGGCTATGTTGGCTCTTTCATCTTCTGATTTTGTTTCAGCTTCAGAAGAGTCTGAGTCATCCCATATTTCCATGAGGCTTTTCTTATTTTCCTTAAAGAACTTCTTTTTAGGTTTCTCTTTTTGAAGATTTAGACAGACGCTTTTGTAATGCCCTTGTTCATTGCATCCGTAGTAGACAATGTCTCTGTTACTTGACTTTCTGTATCCAGAAGATGGTTCAAAATGATTCCCTGTTCTTCTGGAAGTTCTGAACTTCCTCTGCCTGTGCTTCCATAGCTGATTGACTCTTCTGGAGAGAAGAGACAGTTCTTCTTCTTCTGATAAGGATTCACCTGAGTTTTCTTTGTTTTCCTGCAAAACTTTCGAGTCATGTTTTTTGTTAGATTTAAGAGCTAAATACTTACCTTGCTTCTGGGGCTCATCTTCTTCTAACTCTATCTCATGACTTCTCAGGGATCTGACAAGTTCTTCGAGAGAGATTTTGTTTAGATCTTTGGACAGTTTAAGAGTTGTGACCATGGGTCTCCATTTCTTGGGTAAACTTCTGATGATCTTCTTTACATGATCAGTAGTTGAGTACCCTTTATCCAGAACTATTAACCCAACAACCAGAATTTGAAATCTTAAGAACATTGTTTCAATGGTTTCATCTTCTTCCATTTTGAAGGCTTCATACTTCTGAATAAGCGCAAGAGATTTGGTTTCTTTGACTTCCGTGTTGCCTTCATGCGTCATTCTCAAGGAGTCAAACATGTGTTTTGTTGATTCTCTGTTTGTGATCTTCTCATACTCTGTGTATGAGATAAAACTCAAGAGAATAGTTCTGGCCTTATGATGATTTCTGAATTCTCTCTTTTGATGATATGTCATTCTTTTTCTGTCAATCTTCTGACCGCTTTCATCAACAGGATGTATGTACCCATCAGTCACCATATCCCAGAGATCATCGTTATGAGCTAGAAAGAAACTTTCGATTCTGTCTTTCCAGTAATTGAAGTTTTCACCATCAAAGATTGAAGGTTTTCCGCTGATTCTGTCTTTATCATCGTGGTAATCATTGTTGATGTTCTGACTTGGTCCCACCATAGTGTTTTTCTTGCTTGGATCTTTTTCTGACACGGTTAAGTGCTTGTACTCAGAACCAGGCGCTCTGATGCCAATTGAAGAATGGAAAAACACAAGAAGGGGGGTTTGAATTGGGTTTTTTAAAACATAAAGTAAATAATGTAACACCCCAATTCTACCCCAAGCAATTTATGCAAATAAATCAGAGTTATAAAATTTCAATCATACAAATGAATCGGGACGTCACAAATTCTTCTAACAAACTCATTGCATTCATCATGGATATATAACACTTTTAATAAAACATCGGATGAACCATCAACATAGCATCTTTAATAGAATAATTCAACAACTACGCAGCGAAATTCTTCAATAACATCTTTAAATAAAATAACAACTTCGAAACATCTCATATTTAGTAAATAAACAATTTAAAGTTCAACAACTAAAAATCAGCAATAAAAAATCAGCAAGCGTTCATCCCCCCGAGTGTTACATATCAGAGCAATGACACCGACTCGATCTATTGAAGGTATACAACCTTCACTCTCGATTACCTGCACGTTACCAACAGAGGGGCAACATTCAAACAGAAGGGGTGAGATATCTAACAATATAATAAAGCGCATGATAATTAATATATTAAATTAGATCAATAATATCACCACTTCTCATCTCATAATCAACAATAATTACAACATATATACTCATTCATCAACATCAAATACATCTCATTATTCATTCATATGATGCGACTAAAAACTATCCAAATGCATGTGGTACCATTGGAGCAGAACTCCCATCTCAAAAATCTAATCTGCCAATTAATAGAGGCATCAACAAGGCCTAGCCTTCATCTCAAAATTTTCCAATCTAGGCCATCTCAACGAGCATAAGCTCCATCTAAAAAATGCAATGTATGCCATGAATGTAATGTCAACATCTCAATCATCTAAAAACACAACATCTCATAAACATCTCAGAACAACAACATCTCAGAACAACAACATCTCAATCATCTCAAAATAACAACATCTCATAAACATCTCAATTGCAGCATCTCATAAACATCTAATCTGCCAATTAATAGAGGCATCAACAAGGCATAGCCTTCATCTCAAAATTATTAAACATCGTTTATTTATCAAACGTCATTTGTTCATCATAACTATGAAACACAACTTTAATAACCACATCTTACTAATAACTCAGCTGTATATTATTACTACAGTAATCCATACTGTTATTCTGTTACTGTACATCATTATTGTCACTAAATCCTACTGTCATAATTCTAACAGCAGCCTCTAACATCTCAAAATTCATCATTCTGTCCAAAATCCAGCATAACGGTCATCTACGGGAATTAATCCTAAATCCTAAATTAGTTACTAGGATTAAACTTCTTTTTCATCATTTAAATCATCTAGAATAAAGTTCATCGCGTTAGCTAATCAACTCTTCGAACGGCATCTCAAACAGCATCCTACAACTCAAGTTACAGCAATTTAAAAATTGATTTTGCCAAAATTATTCAGTATGGGTCGACACAAAACTCCTTGGATCAACACATCCTGCTTCATTTGCTCACTATGAGTCAACACATCCTCCTTATGGATCGACTCATTTTGCTTCAAATTACAGCATGTATCGACACATGCACTCTTCGTGTCGACTCATCCTGAGTCTTGTACTCATCATGCATCGACACATCCTCTCTTTGCGTCGACTCATCCTGAGTCATATACTTAACATGCATCGACGCAAGCCCTGCATGCATTGACTCATCATGAGTCTAACAGCCTCCTTGCATCGACTCATCCGGTTTGAGGTCGACGCATCCTGTGATTTTCTGCATAATTTTCTGCGTTTCTACTATAATTTCACTACGGGAATCTAATTACAGTCCTACAAACCTCATTATGATCATACTAAATCATCACCTAACATTATACTCTTTTACTACATCGATCAAACAACATAATAACATTCTTATTCATCAAAAATTCATCAAATCTTCATCATACCTCATTCATAATGCAAATTATGCAAGAACAAACAACAATTACATCTAACCCCATATATCAAACATCATGAACCCAATTATAAAGCCAGAACCCCACCCTTACCTTAGATCGAAGGTCGCTCTACAATTTCCGGGTTGAATCTTTGTTCTTGCCGTCTCCTTCAAAATCCAGCAGCTTCACGTTCTCCTCAAATCCTTATTTTCTCTTCTACTGCTGCCTCCTTCTATTCTTTCACACAAATAATAAAATAACCTAATATTATTATATTTTTGCTTATTGGGCTCAAAACCTACACCCCCTTATTACTTCCACTCACACCATATAGGCCCACATTAATAATATTAGCTTCTAACATTATTTCACAAAATAATATAATACCTAAAATATATTATTATTTCTCCATTTAATAAAATAAATCCAATTTAATAACACTTCTTCACAATTATTCCAAAAATAATTTAATTAAATAATTAATTAAATTACGGGCGTTACAAAGAACACGTTGGTTATCCTGGTTCATTTGAACTCAAACTACTCCAGTCCACCCACCAAGGTGATTTCTCCTCTCTCAACGAGGTCTTAATCCACTAATCAAACATGATTACACAACTACTTTAACAACCGTCAAAGTCTTCTTGAGTTTAAACCACAACCCGGTTTTCTCAAGGAATTACACTATATAATATTTAAGAGAGTGTACAAAAAGTGTTTCTAATAAAACAGTATCACACAAGTGATGTTTTACACAAATTAGATTCAGTATGTTGAAGGTGATGAAGATGACTAATTTGTTGTGCGCTCAAAAATCATAAACGATATCTCCTTCAAGCTTTGTTTAAATAGGAAATGCATGTGGGAGCTTTTGGAATGTTGATAAATAGTAATTAAAGATATTTCCAAAAGTAAAGATTCTTGTCCCCTTTCAGCCGTTACTTTTGAATAGCCATAAGTGAATTGTAACGCTTCAGAACATGCTTGCTTCAGAAGATGAAAGTTATCGTTACTTCTTTCCAAAACTATATGAATCAGATAGTAGATTTCATGTTCATAGCGTTTAGACACTCAGAAGTTGCAGCCTTAGAACTTCTTTATAAAAAATGTATTGAATCAGAGTTTGAACAACTATCTAACTCATCTTTTATGCTTCTTCCATCAGAACTTCTCTGCAAAACAAAATATTTATTTAGGGAGCATAATTGTTCTTAGAGTGTTTGTTATCATCAAAACTCTTACAAGGGTTGTAGAATCAAACTATGTTCTAACATGAAGAAACCATCATACGGGTTTGCTAAAAAGAAAGAGGGAGAGACAAATGCTGTTATTCAAGAAAGAAGGATTAATCCTCCTAGAAGAAATCATCAGTGTCATCAAAAGGTTGCCTTAGTAACTCCAGTTGTTAATATAGCTCCGACTACAGTCGCTTATCAAAGACCAGCCCCTCAAGGAAATCAAGTGCAGAATCAAAGGAGAGAGCCTTTTGACTCTATCCCTATGAGCTATGCAGAGTTACTCCCAACATTGATCCAGAAAAAGTTGGTCCAGACTAGGCCACCCCCGGCTATACCATCACCATTGCCTTGGTACTACAAGGCAGATCAGACGTGCGCTTTCCATCAGGGTGCACCAGGGTATAATATGGAAAACTGTTATCCTTCTAAGTCTGAGGTACAAAAAATGGTGAGATCTGGCCTTTTGTCCTTCAAAGATGTCAGTCCTAATGTCAAAGATAATCCTTTGCCAAAGCATGGAAGAACGAATGTTGTTAACATGGTTGCTAGTTGTCCAGGGGACTTTCGCATTTATGATATTGATTTGGTAAGAGGATACTTGGTAAAGATGCATGCAGACCTTTGCGAGTTTAGTTACCATACTCATGACCGTGCTGGTCGGGGTATCTGTAGTACTGATATACAAGGTTGCAATAAGATAAATGCTAATTTGTAGGAGATGATGGATGAGGGCCTCATCCATATAATCAAACCTAGGACAGAATATGAGGAAGAAGTGAACATGGTCTTTGGATGTCCCAGATAGTTCTAGATCTTTGATGTGGACCATATGAATGATGATCTCGTGCAATTGCACGCTACCTTTTGCCACATGGCTGGTCAGGTAGAGCACCACTATGGATCTTGCTAGGTTTGCTGCCAGGATTCCTGAGGATGTTCCATTGTAAGAAGAGGTATTCAGTTGTTATTGGATAATGGAACTATCAAAGTTTCAAGCCAAAAAGATGATTACCATGAGGTTAACAAGATTGAGGTTTGCTTGGCTGAGGATGAATCAGATGATGAATATGCTTCAACGGATGAATTCTTTTCCTTAGATGAGGATATGCTCTCCAACGATGATTCTTTGATACCCAAGTTTTCTGAAGAAGGTGTGAACATAATTGTGCCTTGTTTTAATAATTCTGCCCCCGTTGAGATTGAATACTGTAGCAAGTCAGTTGTTTCCCCAATGGTGATTTTCTTGCCAGGGCCTGTTCCTTACAAATCACACAAATTTGTACCGTACAAGTACAATGCTACTATTTTAGAGGATGGTGTGGAAGTTCCCATCTAGCCTTTGTCTAACATCGAGAATATTGCTGAGATTAGTAGAGTGACCCACATTGGTCATGTATTTGCATCGATTGTTCGAGAAAACAATAATGCTAGTAAGAAAGTTGTGGAAAGTAATAAGAATAAGAAAGATGTAGAGGAGTCTAGTGGTGCTACCCTGGAGAAAGACGTGGATGATATTTTTAAGATTATCAAAATGAGCGACTACAGAATTGTAGATCAGCTATTGCAGACTCCTTCAAAGATATCTATCCTAGCATTGTTGATGAATTCTGCTGCCCATAGAGAATCTTTAATGCGGGTGTTGGACCAAGCCTTCGTGGAGTGTGATATGTCGTTAGATCAATTCAGTAGTGTGGTAGGTAATATTACGTCTTGTAATAACCTAAGCTTTTGCGATGATGAATTTCCCGACGAACGGAGGAATCACAATGTGGCTCTCCATATATCCATGAACTGTAAAAATGATTCATTATCAAATATGCTAATTGATAATGGGTCCGCCTTAAATATTATACTGAAGAGCACGCTGATGAAGTTGAAATATCAAGGGGCTCCCATGCGCCCAAGTGGTATTATTGTAAAAGTTTTCGATGGAACAAGGAAGTCAATTATTGGGGAAGTGGATCTGCCTATCCACATAGGCCCACACCTTTTCCAGATCACTTTCCAAGTCATGGATATTGTGCCCGCATACAACTGTTTACTGGGATGGTCATGGATACATGAGGCATGGGTTGTCACTTTAACTCTACACCAAAATATGAAGTTCGTACGTGAAGGCAAAGTAGTTATTATAAATGGAGAGCAAGCATTGCTGATTTTTCATCTATCATCTTTCAGTGTTGTAGAAGTAGATGAAGCTGTTGTTGGAACGCAGTTCCAAGCTTTTTCCGCTGATAACGTGAGAGAGAATGAGAATTCTATGGCTTAATTCAAAGATGCTCAACAAGTTATGCGCAATGACCCTAGTAAAGTATGAGGGAAGATTGTTGATCCGCCGGTGAACAAGAATATGGCTGGTTTAGGATATTCATTAAAGAATGGAAAAGTTGAGATCCTGAAGTCAAAGTCTACTGTGAGCAGCTATCATAATATTTTCCACAACGGAGGTTACCTCCATCCAACTGTTTCTGGAATTAATGTTATTATGGAGGATGAAGAAGAGCAGGAAATGCCAAATTATGTGACCCCTGGAGTCAAAGTCTAGAACTGGGTCACTATTGATATTTCCTTTTGCATCTGTGTCTCAAAGTAATTTGTTTTTGTTTATCTTTGCAAAAAGCTTTCACTCTGCCCAAGGTGAAAGTTAATATTGTACAAGCTTATCTGTTTGCTTTGCTCATTAAAATCATAAGTAAAAGTTATCTTTGATTCCCAAATTGTGTTTTTATTTTCTTCTTTTTCTTGGAAAATGGTAATAAAAAAACCCCTTTGAAGTAAATAATAATTGTGAATAAATCTGCATAATCACTTGATATATGTGTCAATTTCTATAAGCAATCATAAATCATATGTGCAGATTAATTAATAAACTCGTTGAATAAAATGACTCTGCATCCTCTCCCAACTTTGGATATCTTGTGTATGGGGCCGAAGAAGAAGAATATGATGACATTCCAGAAGAGGTTTCAAAGTTGATCGAGCACGAGGAAAGTGCTATTCATCCATATAAAGAGCCATTGGAGACCATCAATTTGGGTTCATAGGAAGAGCCAAAGAAGGTCAAGATTGGAGCATTACTGCACACCGACGTGAAGAGCAGGTTAACCGAATTGTTAAAAGAGTATGTGGACATTTTTCTTGGTCTTACCAAGACATGCCTGGTCTAGATACTGATATTGTGGAGCATCATTTTCCGTTGAAGCCAGAGTGCCCGCCAGTCAAGCAAAAATTGCAAAGAACTCACCCTGATATGGTAGTGAAAATTAAAGAAGAAGTTTTAAAACATATTAATATCGGTTTTCTTGTGACACCAGTGTACCCTCAGTTGATTGCCAATATTTTCCCAGTACCAAAGAAAGAAGGAAAAGTTCGCATGTGCGTTGATTATAGAGATTTAAATAAAGCTAGTCCAAAAGATGATTTTTTATTGCCGCATATTGATATGTTGGTTGATAGTACATCAAAATTCAAAGTATTCTCGTTCATGGACGGATTTTCTGGATATAATCAAATAAGAATGACTCCCGAGGACATGGAAAAAACAATGTTTATCACACCCTGGGGAACATTCTGTTACAAAGTGATGCCCTTCGGGTTGAAGAACGCTAGTGCAACATACAGAGGGCTATGACAACCCTATTCCATGATCTGATACACAAGGAAATTGAGGTGTATGTTGATGACATGATTGCCAAATCACAAACCGAGGAAGGGCATGTAGAAGAGTTGTTAAAATTGTTTCAGCGTTATGAGGAAGTATCGTCCCGGTGGGGTATGGTATTTGATGGAGCTGTGAACGCTTATGGGAAGGGAATTGGCGATGTGATTATCACTCCACATGGATCACACATTCCTTTTACTGCAAGGCTGACATTTGATTGTACCAATAATATGGCAGAGTATGAGGCTCGTATCATGGGTCTCGAGGAAGCCATTGATCTCAGAATCAAAGTCCTAGATGTATATGGTGATTCAGCTTTGGTACTTAGTCATATTAAAGGAGAATGTGATACTCGTCACCCTGGCTTGATCCCTTACAGAGATTATGCTAGAAGATTATTACCCTTCTTTAACAAAGTTGAATTCCATCATATTCCCAGAGATGAAAATCAGATGGAGGATGCTTTGGAAACTCTGGATTCTATGTATAAAGTGAATACTTGGAATGATATGCCTCGTATCACAGTGCAACGTTTGGATAAACCAACTCATGTGTTTGCGGCAGAGGGAATAACAGATGAAAATCCTTGGTATTATGACATCAAGAATTCTCTCCAGACTCAGGAATACCTAGATGGTGCATCAAATAAAGATAGAAAGACATTAAGAAGGTTGGAAGGTAGCTTTTTCCTCAATGAAGATGTGCTGTATAAAAGAAATTATGACATGGTCTTGCTCAGATGCATGGATAGACACGAAGCAGACATGTTGATGCATGAAGTCCATGAAGGTTCCTTTGGTACTCATGCCAATGGACAATCGATGGAGAAAAGGACACTTAGGGAAGGTTATTATTGGCTGACAATGGAATCTGACTATTACAAATTTGCAAAGAAGTTCCATAAATGCCAGATTTATGCTGACAAAATCCATGTGCCTCCGACACTTCTAATGTAATTTCTTCTCCATGGCCCTTCTCTATGTGGGGTATTAACATGATTGGAACGATTGAAACCAAAGCGTCAAATGGACATCGTTTCATCTTGGTGGCAATTGACTACTTCACCAAATGGGTGGAAGAAGCTTCATATGGTAATGTCACTAAGCAGGTGGTGGTGCGCTTCATCAAAAACAATATCATATATCGGTATGGTGTGCCAAGAAGGATTATCACCAACAACAACTTAAATCTGAATAATAAGATGATGACAAAAATTTGCGAATAATTCAAGATTGTCCATAACAATTCATCTCCCTACAGGCCAAAGATGAATGGGGATGTTGAATCTGCTAATAAGAGCATCAAGAAGATCATCCAGAAACTGGTTGTCACTTATAAAGATTGGCATGAGATTCTCCCTTTTTCTTTGCATGGGTATCAAACCTTTACCTGCACTTCAACAGGGGCAACCCCTTTCTCCCTTGTGTATGGTCTGGAAGCAATTCTCCCCATTGAAGTTGAGATTTCCTCTTTACGCGTGATAATGAAAACCAAGTTGTCAGAGGTTGAATGGGTCCAGAACAGGTTTGACTAGTTGAATTTGATTGAAGAAAAGAGAATGACGGCCTTGTGTCATGGTCAGTTATACCAGAAGAGAATGAAGAAAGCTTTTGATAAGAAGTTCAAACCTCATGAATTCAGAGAAGGCGACCTCGTGCTTAGAAAGATCGTGTTCTTCAATGCTGATTCTAGGGGCAAGTGGACTTCCAGTTTTGAAGGCCCATATGTTGTCAAGAAAGCCTTCTCTGGCGGTGCATTGATTCTTGAAACAATGGATATCAAGGAGTTCCCATGTCCTGTGAATGCTGATGCAGTCAAGAAATACTTCTCCTAGAAAAATAAAAAGAACAGCTCGTTAAGACGAAAACCTAAAAGGGCGGCTTAGGCAAAAAGGAGCGTCTCAGTAGACCGAAAACTCGAAAGGACGGTCTAGGAAAAAAATTAAAGACATAAACATAATAAATATTCCCACTAGGTTGAAAACTCACAAGGAAAACCTAGGCAAAAGTTAGGGATTTCTTGGCAAGTAACTGCATCATATAAGGCTCGATCATTTGAAGCAACAATCTTCTTGAATCCTCACCACTCTTCAACTGAATTCACTGCTCAGGAATTCAAAGTTGTTAGGGAGAATAGTGGTCATTGTATTTCAATGTATCTTTTCCAATATATATTACCATTTTCTAAACTTTGTAATCATCTATGGAGTCTCTCCATTCACAGACTACCATTATATTAATAAAGTTTGAGCTTTTGTCCAATTCTTTGCAATTCTAATTTTATTTAGCTTACAAAGACTTCATTTATTATTGATAGTAATTTTCAAAGCAAACAAATTAAATAACAAAATTATTTTTAGAAAAGAGTTTACAAATTACTTATTGCTTTAGATTTTGTGACTCAAGAAGAACAAAAATAGTGACTCCAAGAACAGACGAACTCATAAATTTTGGAAGTCTGATTTCCCAAAAAGGTTCTCCAAAGGCACTTTTGTTGGATTGAGTATGTTCTTCATGATTTTCTCAGATAGTTGAAGACGATACCAGTTGATGTATGGTGCGGTGTTGGGTTTGTGATCTCGGTTTCCCCAGTGAGGCAACCAGACAAGGGCAATGTCTTTTCTAAGAAATGTTGAATAGTTGTCAAATTGTTTTTGGTTTTCTCCTGCCAAGTGCTGGATTTGATTTAAAATCCCCATAAGTTTGATTTCTTGTTGTAATATTTGAATTCTTAAATCCCGGGATAAGACTATCCCCATGAAGTTTCATAAGTTCTCCCTAGAGAAGATGGTGTAGTCCTCACTCTCAGTATTGAAGAATGTATCTTGGTTTCCCCTCGGGATATTACCCTCCCCAATGAAGTCAGTACAATATCCTCAGTTGATGTCTCAACAATATGGCATTGTCTCCCCTATTGAAATTAGTATGGAAATCCCCAGTAGAAGTACAAACCGTGAAACATTTGTTTCCCCCATTAAAATCTGTGTGATATTCCCTGGTGAATCCTGGAGGAGGATGTTATACCCCTGTATCTATGCTGATTTACTGTTATGATTTGATTATTTTCGAATTATGTTCCTTCCCAGTGGATTTAAGCCATGAAGTCGGGATTTGTTTCCTCAGTCAGTGCTTACTTTATCATGAAATTTTCATCTTGGATATGTTTAAGCCGAGTATTGACTGTACCCAAGTTTGGTTTTGTCTTGTTATCCCCAGTGTTATATGTCTGTTTTGTCGGTATATACATGATAACATTCATACATTCATACATACATCATGCATAGTTGAATTTAGAAAATCATTGCTCATTTGCATTCATTAATATTTTGTTGACATGTTACTATGTTTTGCAAAGTTGTGTTATCCTCTCTCCAATAGAGTGTCAACCTTAAGCAGAAAGTATATCCTTTCATTTTCCCCACTGAGTTATCCCTCGTGGAAGAATTTTTCTTTAGCCTTCTTGTTCAATTCATCATCTGGATGGAATGTGGTTCCCTCTTGAGTTTATTTCTTATGAGGTGTTATTTTGGTCGACTTCTTTATTCCGGTTTATTTCTGGTTCGAATGGGTGGTCCCCAGCAGTATTATTATTTTTATTTCGGCAAGCTTTGAGCCCTGGTTTGAGAATGCGCATTTATTTTTCACGTGAAGATTTTTATCTTTTCAACATGAATATATGGGCATTTCCCCAGGAATATATTCCTTTCCCCGGGAAGTTTTTTTTCTTTCCCAGGAAGCCATGTTTCCTTCCCCCGGAAGTCATTATCACAATTCCTTCTCATAACAACAAGTAGCTGATCTCTTTATTTGAGCAACCTGTACTTCCCCAATAAGTTTGATAGTTTCCAGAGAAGATTCAGATTTGTTACTCCAATGAATGGTAGCCTTGTCATTATGGAAGGTTTTTTGTTGCTGAGATTTTGTTACTCCAATTAATGGTAGCCCTGTCATTATGGAAGGTATTTCATTGTTGAGATTTTGTTACTCCAATGAATGGTAGCCTTGTCATTATGGAAGGTAGTTCGTTGCTGAGATTTTGTTACTCCGATGAATGGTAGCCTTGTCATTATGGAAGGTAGTTCGTTGCTGAGATTTGGTTATTCCAATGAATGGTAGCCTTGTCATTATGGAAGGTAGTTCATTGATGAGATTTTGTTACTCTAATGAATGGTAGCCTCGTCATTATGGAAGGTAGTTCATTGCTGAGATTTTGTTACTCCAATGAATGGTAGCCTTGTCATTATGGAAGGTAGTTCGTTTCTGAGATTTTGTTACTCCGATGACTGGTAGCCTTGTCATTATGGAAGGTAGTTCGTTGCTGAGATTTTGTTACTCTAATGAATGGTAGCCTTGTCATTATGAAAGGTAGTTCGTTGCTGAGATTTTGTTACTCTGATGAATGGTAGCCTTGTCATTATGGAAGGTAGTTAGTTGTTGAGATTTTGTTACTCCAATGAATGGTATCCTTGTCATTATTGAAGGTAGTTCGTTGCTGAGATTTTGTTACTCCAATGAATGGTAGCCTCGTCATTATGGAAGGTAGTTTGTTGTGGAGATTTTGTTACTCTAATGAATGGTAGCCTTGTCATTATATAAGGAAGTTCGTTGCTGAGATTTTTTTACTCCGATGAATGGTAGCCTTGTCATTATAGAAGGTACTTCGTTGCTGAGATTTTGTTACTCCAATGAATGGTAGCCTTGTCATTATGGAAGATAGTTTGTTGTTGAGATTTTTTTACTCTGATGAATGGTAGCCTTGTCATTATAGAAGGTAGTTAGTTGCTAAGATTTTGTTACTCTAATAAATGGTAGCCTTGTCATTATGGAAGGTAGTTGGTTTCTGAGAGTTTGTTACTCCAATGAATGTTAGCCTTGTCATTATGGAAGGTAGTTCATTGCTGAGATTTTGTTACTCTAGTGAATGGTAGCTTTGTCATTATGGAAGGTAGTTCGTTGTTTAAATTTTTTACTCCAATGAATGGTAGCCTTGTCATTATGGAAGGTAGTTCATTTTGAGATTTTTACTCCCATGAATGGTAGTCTTGTCCTTATGGAAGGTAGTTCATTGTTCAGATTTATTGCTCCAATGAATGGTAGCCTTGTCATTATGGAATGTAGTTCGTTGCTGAGATTGTTTCACTCCAATGAATGGTAGCCTTGTCATTATGGAAGGTAGTTCATTGTTGAGATCTTTTTCAGATGAATGGTAGTCTTGTCATTATGTAAGGTAGTTCGTCATTGAGTTTCTATTGCTCTGAAGAAGTTCATTTGTTCCCAGTCGGGAGCACTGATGCCAATCATTTACCTCTTACCCTAATATTGGTATTTACCAGGTATTATCTTACCTCTTCTTTCCTCGGTGGGTCGATGTTTCATTTTTTTGCTATCTCCTCAGTGAGTGGATAGTTCGCAGTTATCTGTCGGTGACAATTATCCTCTATCTCCTCTTTGGGCTTTACCCCAATAGAGTCGGGTCTCTTGTTCACCAGTGATTTATTTTCCTGGTTGGATCTTCCTATTGATCCTGTTTTAGTTGTTACATCCCTAGTGGGGTCTTGCGTCCTTTTTAGATTTTATCATCTGCATTCATAATCATAAGCATGGCATGGCATCTTAGTACAAAAAATAAGGCTTGTTTTACATTTAAGTATATTTAATCACGTTGACACGAAGACTTTTAAACTTTGCATCTCCGGATAGAAGACACTTAAATAATGGCAACTGTTATACCCTAATTCCCCCCCCCTAAGATTCCTCTATCACATCATATCAACTCAATCACAACAAGATCACACACTAGGGTTTGGCTCATCTCCTTATCTTTAGCTTTGCCCATGGGGAATCACCAAGCACCTTTATTTGTATCTTGTTGTCATCTATGCTTTGATTAACTTTTAACTAATAAATACAATGTATGTTTTCCCTAATTGTTGATATCATAGGTGAAAGCACAACACCTTCTAGCAAGTTGATCCATAGGTTCATGAGTTTACTTCCATGCCTTCTTCAACAAAGCTTCATTGAGATTCAAGCTTCATTATTGAATATATTTTGACATAATATCATGAAAAAGTCTATTATGATTCATCATGCTTCAAGTTGTCAAAAATAGTTCAAAAGTAAAAGGGTTGAATGAAGAAGTTAGACCTAGTTGGACAAGTCTTTAGTTTCATTGATCACAAGTGCATATCTCCCTCAATTCTCAATATTTGGAAGTGGTTTTGGTTGCTATGGATTCTAATTATCATCCTCAACAACTTCTATTGACATGACAAAAGTATTTGTGCAAGAAAGTTGATCAAAATTGCAAAGGTTTCCTAAGGCATTATGTTACTCTAGGAGCTAGGGTTTTGAACTTCAAAGGAGTATAGCTTGCTCATCTTTTGGTATTTTTGGTTGATTCCAAATACATACTTCTCTTTAAAGGGATATCAATAAATAACTTCAAAATTTTCAAAGAAATTTTGTGAGGAAGATACCTAATGATGAAGAAAGATTACAAGTCCTCTAAACAAACCATTAAATTCCATTATGTGACTTCAAAAGATCATAACTTGGTAAATTTTTATCACCTTGAGCCCATTATTTTTCCAAAATGATCTTAAAGATATGGACTTCAACCATTATTTTAAGTGCAAAGTGTGAAAATTAATGGAAGATGCAATAAGGATGCAAAAGATTATAGATTATTTTATGAATTTTTTCCAAAATTCAACAAGTCATAACTTTCTCATTTTTGGAGATTTTAAATGGTTCAAGTCTCAAAATGTCATTAAGAGATCTAGTTCATGCCATATTTTTTGGTCAAGAGAAAATTTAAAAGGGAAGGCCATGTTTGGATGCAAGACATTATAAATCATTTTTGAAGAAAAAACTTAGAATTTTTCTAAGTACAAAAGTCTACCTCTTTTTCACAACTTTGACTCATCACAATTTTCAGCTCAAGCATCCATTTGATTCCATTCTTTTCACATTGTAAAGCTTGTGATCTCATATTTCTAAAGCTTCAAGAATCATGTCCTAAGACTCCTTGATTTGAGAATGCCATTGATTTGAACTTGGTAACGTGAAACTGAAGTTTCTTCCAAAGACAGAATTTGAAATCGTTGATTTAGCTCCTAAACACATTTTTTATGTGCGTTTTTGCTTCTAAACATGTGTATTGAACTTCCAGAAGTGATTATCATAATAAAACACAAGGTTTGGATGAGTTTTGATCAAATTGAAAGTCACATTTTTCTTGTTTGCAACTTCACACGATTTCCCTCCAAATTTTATCACTTCACACGCTTGAGCATTCAATCAACTTTCCTATAAATAAAGGATCATACCTCATTCTTTTTTTCAAGCTTAGAGAGCCAGAATCACCCTGCCAAACTTCCTCTTGAACTCAATTTTCCGCAACTTCGAATTTTCTCTTACAACCTTTCTCAATAATTTTTCTTTGTCAATTCACCTTTCTTGAACCTCACTGAAGCTAACAGAAGAATAATTGAGCTCTAAGACTTCCTAAATCGTGCTAGCCAAGTCTAGTTTTAGAGCTCTGAAACTTAACTTCAATAGGTAGATTCCTTCACCAATTCTCTCTAACTTTGATACTGTTATGAAGCTCTCATCATCCTGATTCTAGTCACAACACTTGTTTTCAACTGGAAGTACGTTTTGGCCATGAAATTTCAAATCCCTTTTTAGAACTTCTTTTCAAAAACGACAGAGCTACAGTTTATATAAATTTTTCGCGAAGGTACCACTGGAATCATCTTGAAGAGACGAAGCGAATGGTACCGGTCTCGTGTCCTAATTTTATAGTTTCTGGAACCTGCAGATCTATTGGCTGGAGGTTGAAGATGACCAACGTGTCATCTATCAACCAATGAAGGCGTGCCACACATTTTTCAAAAATCTGATTTAATTGTTGATTTCATGCATTATTCAGTAAAGACCATGATATGCACAATGCGTCTGATCCATTAGATTAGCTTACTAACACATTTTGACTTTCATTCATTGGTCCATATTTTTTTGACTTTATTTTATTTTCTGATTTTTATATTTAAATTGTTTTAAACTTCAAAAAATCATAGAAAAATCATTTTAACTTTCAAAAACATGAAAAAATTATGAAAAATACTTTTGATTTTTCTCTTTCTGATTAATCTTTTTTCACAATTTTATTTTGTGTTATGATATTTTTTATAATTTTTCACTTTATTTGAATTGCTTTAAATGTTTAAAAATACTTTTCTTAATTTTTAAATTCTGAAAAAAATATGGAAGGATCCAATTACCTTTTGACAAATATTGGTGACCTCATTTTATTTTTATTTCTGACTTTACTATTTTTCACAATTTTTGGTTTGTTTTGCCTATTTTTTTTTTTAATTTTAAAAATAGTTTCTAACTTTAAAAAATTACAAAAAATTTTGTATAAATATTTGAGCTCATTTTTGATTTTTCTATGGTCTTAGTTGACTTTTCTTGGATGTTTTGAATATGATTGTTACTTTCCCCCTTTATTTTCATTTAAAAATCATTTTAAAAATCTTTTTCTTTACTTTAAAATGCCATTTTCATTTTAAATTATATTCTGGCTGATCTTGGACTATGAAATTTTGATCATAATCTTTATTAACATCATTAGATCCATGATGTTGAGTTTGACTCCACAAAAAATGGATGAATGATTTTAATAATAGCTTGATTAAATTTTTGGTTCAAATGTGGTTTAATTCTTACCCCATCCCTCTTCATCTTATCCCCTTCTTATTGTACTAAATATTACTGGAGAATAATTTCCATATCATTTCTCAAAACATATGGTACAAATATTTCTATTGACCGACCTCAAAATAGGTGCGACTTATATATAAGTCCACTTACGATTGCTTAACATAGCGCTAAATTTTGTCCCGATTTGAGAAAATGATCATTCGTGGCCCAAACCCATGTTTGTAAGCCCAAGTATGTTAATTTGAACCCTTTGATCCAATAACTTTGAGATTCATTGTTAGGAGGCTTTGGTCCTACCAATCCTCTAATGAATTTTCATCAACTTTGGTCAAATTGGATCACTTAAACATCATTGATCATTTATTGTTGCCTTGAGATTTAAATGAATGATATACTTGACAAAAAGCAAATGCAACTTGTTATTGTGAGGCTTTGATTTTATCAATCTTCTAATGAGTTCCAAATGCAAGTTTCAAGATGGTCATTTAACTAACCACTAATTCCTAACAATTGACTTTATTTTATGCTTTTACTTTAAGCACATTTATTTTGGCATTTACATTTCATGCTATTTTCATCTTTGCTCACTTGAGCATTTACTTTTTATGTCATTTTTATTCTGCTCATTTGAGCTTTCATTTTCTTTTTGAAGATACCTAATAATCAACTTGAACCATCAAAAACTTGAATGTTACTTGGACTACTTGGTTACTATCCTCGGCATTATGGAGATTGTGGACTTCTTGGACTTAGGATTAGAAGCTGTGACCTACTTTGGGACCTTGTGACCTCAATTGTTATTTTGTCTGGAGTTCTTGGGGTTTTCCCCAAGATATTAGGTTGTTTGTCTGTTTGCTTTGTGTGCAGGCTATTGTGATTACATGCTTTTATTTGTGACCGAGAATTCATCTTTATAAAGCCGTTACTCTGCCAAATTTCTGTGAAGACTTAATTCAATTGAAGCTTGGTTTTCTTAAAAGGTTTATTGTCTTTTCTTGTTTGGTTTCAAATCCAAAGTATGATAATTCTACATTGACTCATTGTGTCAAGTGTTGGCTTCTTGTTGGTTAGATGGTTCTTTTACCTAGCTTTTACCTTATGCTTTAGGATAGTCCCTTCATCTCCTCCCATCTTCTTTAATTTCAAAAATCTTCTCCCTCCTTTTGAAAACTCTTCTTGTTTTAAAACTTGAACCACTTTCATAATAAACTTGGACTTATGTCCATGTATTTTCAAAATATTTTCTTAATCAAACTTTAATAAAAACTTAATAAAATCTTGACATTTTTGTGAGAAGACTAAAAGTCAATCAATCTCATTCAAACCATTTTTGCCACTTTGGATTTTTACCTTAAAACTCTTCTCAAAAGAATAGACTCTAGTCAATCCTTGTAGTGATGCGAGCTACTATACTTCTATGATATGTAGTGAAGTGAGATATTTTCCACTTGGGTGTTGAGTGAGGCTTTGTTGATTTTAAAATCCAAGCTATATCCTCCACTTTGAGATGATGCAAATTCTCCTTTCTCATAATTATGGGTAGTAAGTATGTTTTCCACTCGGATAATGACGATGACGCCTCGTCTCTTAAAATTAAAAAACACACTTGTGTTTTAAATTTTAAAAAAAGATGAACTATGAGTACCCTGATCCCCTATTGCATAGAAGGTGGTACGTAGGCACTAAAGGCTCGCAACCGCGGCGGTTGCAAGAAAATTATAAAAAGATACTTCTTTTCTAATCTCCACCATCTATTATTTTATACAACACTTATAGCCAAAATACACAGATTTACAAAGAGGTTCCTATGGAGTACCATAGATGTTTAGGGTGCTAATACCTTCCCTTTGCATAACCAACCCCCAAACTTGGATTCTCTCCCCCTCTTTTTGGGTTATTCGCTCTTTTCCCATTCCTTTGGAAACAATAAAGCACAGTGGAGATTTTTATTTTGATATGTGCGAGTCAAGTCAATACAATGGCTTAGTCTCAACATTTCTACCGCTACAATAGTACGTCCACTGGAATGAGTACCAAAGATACCTTTGTGCGTATCCTCCATAATTTTCTCCACCTCCTTCTTGTCTACACAACGAAGTAGAGTCGAATCATGGTTGCGCTTGTACAAAATTTCATTGTTCAGGAAGTCATTAATATATGCTCCTTCAGGATACTCTTGAGCCTCAAGATATCTTTTCACTTCATGAAACCAAGGCTTCTCTTCTACTCCATCAGTGTCAACTTCGTAGCAGTGTGCATGTTTGTCTAGACTTTCAATGGTAATTCTGGGAGTCTTGTTGTCCCATCTGACTTTGAACATATACAACATGGTAGCTAACGTGTCTTCCAATTGATTATCTTCTCTTTGGATGTGCTCAAAAGTGGTCACCTCGAAATACAAAATTAAGGTCAGCACATGCTCTCGATACAGAATGAGATTCAGATGCTTAGTATCCCATTCTCCCTTAATATGACTAATTACCAGGGCTGAGTCTCCATATATGCTCAAGAACTTGATCTTAGATCAATGGCAGCTCTAATACCCATGATGCACGCTTCTTATTCAGCCATATTGTTGGTACAGTCAAAGCATAATCTGGCGGTGAAGTGTGTATGGTAACCCTGAGGAAGATAATCACAACCTCAATTCCATTAACAAGTGCATTAGAAGCTCAGTTGAAAACCATAGTCCATCGGGATCCTGTCTTTGGTCCTTCATACAATCTGGGTTCTTCACAATCTGTAACTATCATGATGTTCTCATCCGGGAACTCAAAATTCATAGATTGGTAATCTTCTACAGCTTGATGCGCCAAATGATCTTCTAGTACACTTCCGTTAATATCCTTCTAAGCGGTGTACTAAATGTCGTATTCTATCAAGACCATTTTCCATCTGGCTATTCTTCCAGAGAGAGCGGGCTTCTCGAATATGTATTTGATGGGATCCATTTTAGAGATCAATAGAGTAGTATGAGTCAACATATACTGTCTTAGTCGGCGAGCAGCCCACGCCAAAGCGCAACAAGTTTTCTCGAGCAGTGAATATCTTGTTTCATAGTCAGTAAACTTTTTGCTAAGGTAGTATATTGCATGCTCTTTTCGACCAGACTCATCATGCTACCCCATTACACACCCCATTGAGTTCTCTAACACTGTTAAATACATGAGCACAGGTCTTCCTTCAATTGGTGGCATCATAATTGGAGGTTCTTGTAGGTACTCCTTGATTTTGTCAAAGGCTATCTGACAATCATCGTTCCACTTTACTACCTGATCTTTCTTCAGCAACTTAAAGATCGGCTCACAAGTAGCGGTCAAGTGAGAAATAAATCTGGAAATATAATTCAATCGTCCCAAGAAACCCTCAACTTTCTTCTCGGTATGGGGAGGAGGCATTTCTTGAATAACTTTGACTTTAGCGGGATCAACCTCGATTCCTTTGCCACTGACAACAAAACCTAGGAGTTTACCGGATCTCACCCCAAAGGTGCACTTGTTTGGAGTCAACCTTAGCTTATACTTCCTCAGTCTCTCAAACAACTTATGCAAATGGTCCATATGCTCTTCTTCAGTATGTGATATGGCTATCATATCGGAGACATAGACCTCTATCTCGTGGTGAATCATGTCATGGAACAAAGCTACTATAACACATTGATATATTGCGTCAGTGTTCTTCAACGCAAAAGGCATAACCTTGTAGCAGAAAGTTCCCTAATGTGTAATAAAAGTAGTCTTTTCTATGTCTTCAAGTGCCATCTTAATTTGATTATAGCCTGAGAAACCATCCATGAAGGAGAATACCTTATGTTGAGCGGTGTTATCGACAAAAACATTAATATATGGAAGTGGGAAGTCATCTTTGGGGCTCGCCCTGTTCAAATCCCTGTAGTCTACACACATACGTATATTTCCGTCTTTCTTTGGTACCAAAACAACATTTGTAACCCATTGAGGATATGATGTCACTACTAAGAACCCTGTGTTGAATTGTTTCATAACCTCAGCCTTGATCTTCTCTAACATCTCGGGACACATACGACAAACCTTCTGTTTTATCAGAGCACAACCTTCTTTCATCGGCAGACGGTGAACCACAATGTCAGTAACAAGCCCTGGCATGTCTTTGTATGACCAACCAAAGATCTCAACATATTCATGCAACATCTATATCAACTTGTTCTTGACACTATCCTCTAAGCTGGCGCCTATCTTGACCTTTTTTCTGTCTATTTCAAAACCCAAGTTTACCACTTTAACTGGCTCTTCATGTGGTTGAATAGCTTTCTCTTCTTGCACTAACAGTCTGGCAAGTTCTCCTAGTATTTCATAATCTTCCTCACCTTCGTCCTCAGCTTGGTAGATCAAATTTTCAAAGTCATAAGTGGCAATAGCAGAATCGTTATCAACGGGATCTAGAGTGGATATGGATCTGCAATGTATTGTATGGGTGTGTGTAAGAAAACATAACTATTTTAAAAATGATAAAAGTGAAAATAAATAAAGAGACCACAAAATTTGAATGCAACACGTCCAATGCTTTTATTAAATGAAAATATGTTTATGAAATGACAACCCTTAACAAATGCATCGTTGTGCCCCGGGTAAGGCACAAGGCTTAAACTCATTGTTCAAATATTACAAAGCCAAAACTTGAAAGCAATAAAAAATAGAAATGTAGCTATCACTCTTGACTAAAGGAGATAAAGATAATGTCCCCAGCCTTCCATTTGTTGAGCCCATTGCCAACGGTAGGAAAGATCCAACTGTCAAGGTCACAATCACTGTCAGCATCTTCTATCATGTTGACTCCGTTGTTGCTGATGCGGAATGATGGCCTTCCGTGTCGAGTGCGATGAACAAACCTCTGACCCTCTGCAATGAAACCCAAGCCAAACTTTTCAGATTTATAGGGGATGTCAGGAAGCTGGCCCCAAATAGTACAACCACCTTATTCTACAGTAGCTTTAGCATCTTTTAGTGAAGCCATTCTGGGCGAAGACCTAGTAACTTTGGGAATGGTGGAGACATCTTCAGTTGAGGAAGGAGGGATAACTTCGAAAGTTTGACAGGGATTCTCTATGAATTCACTGTCTATCTCTACATATTGGAAAGAATTCAAGTGGCTAACCATATACTCTTCTTCACCGCAGACAATAACAATCTTTCCGTTCACATGATATTTTAATTTCTGATGTAGGGTAGAGGTGACAACGCCTACCTCATGGATCCAGGGGTGTCCCAGTAAGCATGAATAAGCTGGTAGAATATCCATTACATAAAAGGTAGATTCAAATATCTGTGAACCTACTTTGATTGGAAGATCCACTTCCCCGTGTACCATCCTTTTTTACCCATCAAAGGCTCGAACTACAATTTCATTAGGTTTTAGTATAACCCCTTCGCAATCAAGTCTGTCCAGAGCGCCTTTCGGTAGCACGTTCAATGAAGAACCAGTATCAACCAATACATGGGATAGAGTAGTGCCCCTGCAATGGAGACATATATGGCCTTATTATGGTTTCTTCCCTTAGGAGTCAGATCAACATCAGAGAAACCTAAACCATTGTCAGTCGTTAAGCTCGCGACATAACTTGCAAATTGACCAACAAAAATCTCTTGTGGCACATGAGTAGTCTTCAAAAATTTCACTAAAGCCTGTGCATGGGCTTCAGAACACAATAACATGGATACCATAGAGATCATGGATGGGGTCTGCCCTAGCTGTTCAATGATTTTGTAGTCACTCTTGTGGATGATCTTCAATACCTCTTCCAACTCTTGTCTAGAGGTGTCTTCAACTGTAGCTTCCTTAGGTGCCTCCTGTAGCAGTAGAAATGTTCAAGACTAAGCCATTGGATTGACTAGACTTTACACAAATCAAAATAAAAATCGCCACCGCGCTTTATTGTTTCCAAAGGAATGGGAAAAGAGCAAATAACCCAAAAAAGGGGGAAAGATTCAAGGTAAGGGGGTTAGTTATGCAAAGGGAAGGTATTAGAACCCTAAACATCTAAGGTACTCCGCAGGAACCTCTTTGAGAAATCTGTATACTTTGGATATAAAAATGTGTTGTATATAAAATGGATGGTGGAGGTGAGAAGAGAAATATTTTTTATGATTTTTGCACCCGCTGCAGTTGCGAACCTTTAGTGCCTACGTACCACCTTTTGTGCAATAGGGGATCAGGGTACACGTAGTTCCTCTTTTAAAAAAAATTGAAACACAAAGTGTGTTGGTTAATTTTAAGAGATAAGACATCATCGTCATTGTCCGTGTGGAAAACATACTTACTACCCACAGTCATGAGAAAGGAGAATTTGCATCATCTCGAAGTGGAGGATATGGCTTGAATTTTAAAATCAACAATGCCTCACTCAACATCCAAGTGAAAAATATCTCACTTCACTACATATTGTGGAAGTATAGTTGTTTGCATCACTACAAGGATTGACAAGAGTCTAACCTTTTGAAAAAAGTTTTAAAATAAAAGCCAAAGTGGCAAAATGGTTTGAAATGAGATTATTTAACTTTTAGTCTTCTCACAAAAATGTCAAGATATTATTAGATTAATTGGAATTTATTTATGAAAATATTTTGAAAATGCATGGACCTAAGTCTAAATTTATTATGAAAGTGGTTTAAGTTTAAAAAAAACAAGAAGGGTTTTCAAAAGAAGGGAGAAGATTTTTGAAATTAAAGAAGATGGGAGGAGAAGAAGAGACTATCCTAAAGCATAAGGTAAAAGCTAAGGATAAGAACCATCTAACCAACAAGATGCAAAAACTTGACATTATGAGCCAAGATAGAATTCTCGGTCTTTGGATTGAAACCAAGCAAGCAAAAATACTAGACCTCTTCAAGTGTATTAAGTCTTCACAAAAATTGGGCAGAGTAACGGCTATATACGGGGAAATCCAGATTACAAACAAAGGATGTAATCACAAAAACCTACACACAAAAACAAACAAGCAACCCAATGTCTTGAAGTAAACCTCAAGAACTCCATACAAAATAATCAGATAAAGTCACAAAGTCTCTAAGATAGGCCAAGGTTTCTAATCCTAAGTCCAAGAAATAGTCCACTGCTCCATAATGCCAAGGATAGTAACCAAATAGTCCAAGTACCATTAAGAGTTTTTTAGGGTTTAAGTTGGTTTATTAAGTATCTTAGGAAAAGAAAAGGAAAATCTCAAACGAGCAAAGTAAAAATGACAAGAATATAAATGCTCAAATGAGAAAAGATGAAAATGGCATGAAATAAAAATGCTAAAAAAATAAATAGTACATAAAGCATAAAAGAATAAAAAGCATAAAATAAAACAAGTTAATAATTAGTGGTTAGTTGGATGATCATCTCGAAACTTGCATTTAGAACTCATTAGAGGATTGGTAGAACCAAAGCCTCCACACAACAAGTTGCATTTGCTTTTTGTCAAGTATAGCATCCATTTGGAATTCTCATAAGTACCATTTAATGATCAACGATGTTTAAGTGATCCGCGTTGACCAAATGTGTTATAGATCCATTAGAGGATTGGTAGAACCAAAGCCTCCATACAATGAATCTCAAGGTTATTGGATCAAAGAGATCAAATTAACATTCTTGGGCTTGTAATCATAAGTTTGGGCCATGAATGATCATTTATTAGAATCTGGACAAAACTTAGCGTTATGTTAAGCAATCGTAAGTGGACTTATATAGAAGCCGCACCTATTTTGAGGTCGGTCAATAGAAATCTATGCACCATTTGTTTTGAGACATGATATAGAGATCATGCTCCAACAACATCTAGTTCAATGAGAAGGGGATGAGATGAAGGAGATTTAGGATAAAAAGATAAACCGCATTTGAATTAATATTTAATCAAACTATTATTAAAATCATTCATCCATTTTTGTGGAGTCAAACTTAACACCATGGATCCAATGATGTTAATAAAGCCATGATCAAAAAATCAACCCAAGATAGCCAAAAAATAATCACAAAATAATAATATAATTAATATATATATTAAAGGGTTTAAAAATGTAAAAAAAAAGGAAAATAATGAGGAAAATATCAATTATATTCAAATTAATCAAGAAATAAAAAATAAGACCATAGAAAAATCAGAAAAGAGGCCAAGTAATTTTACAAAATTTTTGGGAGTTTTTAAAAGTCAGAAACTATTTTTAAAAATTAAAATAAATGGGTAAAATAGACAAAAATAGTAAAAAATAGTAAAGTCAGAAACAAAAATAAAATAAGGTCACCAATATTTATCACAATGTCATTGGATCATTCCATAAATTTTTTCAGAATTTTAAAATGTGTAAAAGTATTTTTAAACATTTTAAACAAATCAAATAAGTGTAAAATTTATAAAAAATACCAAAACATAAAATTAAATTGTGAAAAAATAAAAATCAGAAAGAGAATAATCAAAAATATTTTTCATAATTTTTTCAGATTTTTTGGACTAAAATAGAATTTTCTATGATTTTTTGAAATTTAAAACAATTAAAATATAAAAATCAGAAAAAGAAAATAAAAGAAAAAGATGTGGACCATTGGATGAGAGTCAAAACGCGTTAGTAATCAAATCCAAAGGATCTGGCGCGCTGTGCATATCATGGTCTTTAATGAATAGTGTACAAAATCGTTAAATAAATCAGATTTTAAAATAACAAATGTCATGCTTTCATTGGTTAGAAGATGACACATTGGTCATCTTCAACCTCCAGCCCTCACGAATTGCAAGTCTCTCAAACTGTAAAAATAGAAGCTCAGACCTATGCCATTCGCTTCGTCTCTTCAAGACAAAGACAACCACACCCTCGCGACAAATTTATATAAACTGTAACTCAAGCAATTTGGAAAGAAAGTTTTGAAAAGGGATTTCAAAATTCATGTTCAGAACATGCTTCCAGATAAAAGTAAGTGTTGCAACTAGAACCAGGGCAATGAGAGAAAAACAATGATACCAAAGTTTTGAAGAACTGATGAAGGAATCTACCTATTGAAGTTGAGTTGCAGAGCTCTAAAACTGGACTTCTATGGAGCAATGTAGGGCACAACTCTTGAATGTAATTATATGGTTAGCTTCAGAGAATATCAAGGAAGGTGAATTGATTAAAAAATGGATTGAAAAAGGCTTGAGAATAGGATTCGAAGTGGCTAAATTCTGAGTTGTGAAGCAAGTTTGGCAGGGTGATTCTGGCTATCTAAGCTTGGGAAATTGAATGGGGGATGACCCTCTATTTATAGGGAATCAAATGGAATGATCAAGCGTGTGAAATGATGAAGTTTGGAGGGAAATCGTGTGAACCTGATGCACGAGCAAAGTGTGATCTAATTTGCATCAAAACTCATCAAATCCTTGCATTTCAATGCTCTAATCCACTTTGGCAACTTGGTTAAACATGTTTAAATCACAAACGTGTGCTAATTTGATGTTTAAAGGCCAAAACATGAATTTCAAATTCTGACTTATGGAGAAACTTCAGTTCCAAGTTACCAAGTTCAAACCAATGGCATTTCCACCTCAAGGAGTCTTAGGGCAAAATTCTTGATACTTTGGAAAGATGAGGTAACAAGATTTGCAATGGAAAAAGAATGGAATCAAATGGATGCTTGAGCTGAAAGTTACATGGAGTCAAAGTTGAAGAAAAAGAGTTGACTTTCCATACTTAGAAATATTTCAAATTCTTCTTTAAAAATGACCTATAATCTTTTACATTCAAACATGGTCTTCCACTTAGAATTTGCTCTTGGCCAAAAAAGATGGAATGAAGTAGATCTCTTGAATGATATTTTGCAATTTTAACCACTCAAAATCTCCAAAAATTGAGTAAGTTATGACTTGTTGAAGTTGTCCAAAAATCATGAAATGACCTATAATCTCTTGCATTCTTAAGGCAACTTGTATCCATTTTCTTACTTTGCACATAAAAGAAGGCATGAAGCACACATCCTTAGGATCATCATGAAAAATGAATGGGTTCAAGGTGATAAATATTGACCAAGTTATGACCAATTGAAGTCACATGTGGAGAATTGGGGATTCATCTGGATGGCTTGTAATCTTCCCTCTTCACCAAGTTTCTTCCACATGAAAAATCCTTGGAACTTTTGAAGTGATTTGTTGGTAACTTGTTGAAGAGAATGATGTCTTTGGAATTACTCAAAAATACCAAAAGATGGGCAAGATACACTCCTTTGAAGTCCAAAACCCTTGCCTCTAAATTAAGAGAATGCTTGGTGGAACTTTGCCAAGTTTGAGCAAACTTTTTGTGCCAATATTCTTCCTTTGTGAATAGAAATTGTTGAGAATGATGATGAGGACTCATGGCCACCAAAATACCAACTCCAAACAAACTTCAATGGTGTGGTTTGAATTTATCAAGCTATTGATTAGGGCATGGAAATAAACTCATGAACCCATGAAGCAACTTGCTAAACCTCATTTCCTTTACCTACATTATTAACAAGCAAGACAAACCAATATTGCATTTTGTTAATTAGAGAGAAAATCAAAGCAAAATATCCATGATCACAAAAGAACACAAGTTAAGGTGCTTGGTAATTCCTCAAAGAGAAAAGCTAAAGATAATTAGAAGAACCAAAAGCCCTAATGTGATTTTGTTGTGATTGAACTAATATGGTATGATGAAAGAATCTTAGGGGCAAAAATTGGGGTACAACAGCTGCCCTTATTTAAGTTTCTTCTATCCGGAGATACGAAGGTTAAAAATATTCGTGTCGACGTGATCGAAGATACTTAAATACAAAACAAACCCTATTTTTGGCCCTAAGATGCCATGCAAATGCTTATGCATATGAATGCATATAAACAAAACCAAAGAGATGCAAAGTAACATTGGGGATGCAACAAAAATGAAGAAACAAAGGAGCAACCCCACCAGGAAAATAAATCACTGGTGAACCATAAGAACAGAATCAGAGAGGAAGATAACAAGCATCAACGTTCACTGCCGATGTACTACCAACGTTCACTAAAGGTAGAAAGAGAAAATATATCAAACCACCGCCATTCACTGACGGTGAACTATCAACGTTCACTGAAGATAGCAAAAAGATAACAAACATCGACGTTCACTGCCGATGTACTACCAACGTTCGCTGAAGGTAGAAAGAGAAAATATATCAAACCACCGCCGTTCACTGACGATGAACTATCAATGTTCACTGAAGATAGCAAAAAGATAACAAACACCGACGTTCACTGTTGATGTACTACCAACATTCACTGAATTTAGAAAGATAAAGTATATCAAACCACCGCTGTTCACTGACGATGAACTATCAACGTTAACTGAAGATAGCAAAAAGATAACAAACACAGACGTTCACTGCCGATGTACTACCAACGTTCACTTAAGGTAGAAAGAGAAAATATATCAAACCACCGCCGTTCACTGACGCTGAACTATCAACATTCACTGAAGATAGCAAAAAGATAACAAACACCGACGTTCACTGCCGATGTACTACCAATGTTCACTGAAGGTAGAAAGAGAAAATATATCAAACCACTGCCATTCACTGACGATGAACTATCAACGTTCACTGAAGATAGAAAAAAGATAACAAACACCGACGTTCACTGCCGATGTACTAGCAACATTCACTGAAGGTAGAAAGAGAAAATATATCAAACCACCGCCGTTCACTGAAGATGAACTATCAGCGTTCACTGAAGATAGCAAAAAGATAACAAACACTAACGTTCACTGCCGATGTACTACCAACGTTCACTGAAGGTAGAAAGAGAAAATATATCAAACCACCGCCGTTCATTGATAATGAACTATCAACATTCACTGAAGATAGCAAAAAGATTACAAACACTGACGTTCACTGCCAATGTACTACCAACGTTCACTGAAGGTAGAAAGAGAAAATATATCAAGTTTCCCCAAGATTCTGGTGTTTTGCCAAGAACGGGTCTCAACCTTTTCTTTAACCAAGGAAATCTGCCTGGAAAGTGTAATACGTAATCTGTCTCAAATAAAGAGGCTTCCACTTATTGTCTAGGGGAATTGCAAAGAGAAATGACTTTCTGGGGATAGAAATATGACTTCCCGGGGAAATACCACGATATTCCTACTGAGGAGATAAAGTATTCTTGTGCAAAATAAATGCACAAACAAAAACTCAAAGTTTTCAGAAATGATATTGCCATGTAGCCACAAATCCAATTCAAAAATCAACTAGAGCAAGATGGCCAATGCATATACATCTTTTTGAGAAATAAACTCAAGAGGGAAAATCAAATTCAACTAAGCAAAGAGCGTTGCAGGAAAGGTCAGAACACAATGTCAATGAACGATGATTTTTAGCAATGCATGATGTATGTATGAATGTATGAGTGCTATCATGCATATGCTGGTAAAAAGGATACATAATCAGTGCCACAAACAAAACCGCCTCAGGTACTAGCAACATTGGGCCAAACTTCAACCAGAAAGATCAATCCAAGAAAGGTAAAAGCAACTGCGGAAACCAAACCCATTGCCTGCCTTAATTTTACTGAGGAGAAACATAATCTGGATGTATCCAAATCAAACAAAAACCGGGATAAAAAACCCTTCTACCGGTTTCATCGGAGAAAACAGTTTTCCAAAAGTAACATGCCTACTGGAGATTGCAAGACCAACCTCAAATAAAGCAGACTGACGCTGAAATAACCAAGCCTCACTGGGGAATTCAAGCCTACCTTCCTGGAGAGTAAACTGCGGATTGAAAATTTTCATCATGAACACTCATTCCAACAAGAGATGCCCTGGGATAACTTTCCTGGGAAATCAAGAAATCAACATTAATGTCAAAACTGCAACAAGAGCAACATCTTAGCACACTGAGGAAACAAAACCTTTCATCATATGAGGGAAAACTTGCTGGGGAATCTGGGACGGAGACTTATGACCATGAAAACCCAAAAAAAAGAGTGAATCAAGACTTGACTGGGGATAATGGGATCACAAACTCAATATTGTACCTTGCACGCACTGAAATTGTCTCTAACTATATGAGAAACATACAAGGATTACGCACATACCAACAAAATGACCTGAGAAAACCTTAATGAAGGGAGTAAATCTTCTTAAAACAACCGGAGTTTGTTCATTCTTGGGATCACCATTTTTGTTATCATTGTTTTATCACAAATCTCAAAGTAAATTGAATTGTAAAGATCTCTTCTCTCTTTTTTTGAAAAGTAAATTTTGCCTCTTTTTTTTTTTAATCTTTTTGCTTTAACAATTATTATCGGTAATAAATGATGTCTGCAAACTAAATAAAAATAAGAACACCAAGAATTGGGTAAAAGCTCGAATTTCATTAATAGAATGGTAGTCTGCGAATGGCGAGACTCCATGGATGATTACAAAGTTTGGGAAATGGTAATACATAATGGAAAGGATACATTGAGATACAACAACCAATATCCCCCCTAACAACTTTTGAAATCCTGAGCAGAAACTTTTGTTGAAGTATGGTGAGGATCTGAGAAGATTGTTGCTTCAACGATCAAGTCTTGCCTGATGTAGTTACTTGCCAAGGAAATCCCTAACTTTTTCCTAAGCTGCCCTTGCGGGTTTTCAACTTAGCGGGAAATTTATTCTGTTTATGTCTCTAATTTTTGCCTAGACCGCCCTTTCGGTTTTTCGGCCTACCGAGACGCTCCTTTTTTGCCTAAGCCGCCCTTTCGGGTTTTCAACTTAGCGAGGTGTTCTTTTATTTCTTTAGGCAAAGTATTTCTTGACTGCATCAGCATTCATGGGACGTGGGAATTCCTCGCCATCCATAGTTTCAAGAATTAATGCACCACCAGAGAAGGCTTTCTTGACAACATATGGGCCTTCAAAATTGGGAGTCCACTTGCCCCTAGAATCAGTGTTGAAAGATATGATCTTCTTGAGCACGAGGTCGCCTTCTCTGAATTCAAGAGGTTTGACCTTTTTATCAAAAGCTTTCTTCATTCTTTTCTGATATAACTGCCTTGACATAAAGCTGTCATCCTCTTCTCTTCAATCAAATTCAATTGGTCAAACCTGTTCTGGACCCATTCATTCTCTGTCAACTTGGCTTCTATTATCACACGCAACGAGGGAATCTCTACCTCGACAGGGAGTACATTTTCCATTCCATACACTAGTGAGAATGGGGTTGCTCCTGTTGAAGTGCGAACATATGTTCGATATCCATACAGAGCAAAAGGGAGCATTTCATGCCAATCCTTATAAGTGACAACCCTGTTCTGGATGATCTTCTTGATATTCTTATTAACGGCTTCAACAAACCCATTCATCTTTGGCCTGTATGGAGATGAATTGTGATGGACAAACTTAAATTCTTTGCATAGTTCTGTCATCATCTTGTTGTTAAAATTCGAGCCATTGTCAATGATGATTCTGCTCGGCACACCATACCGGTATATAAGATTGTTTTTAATGAAACACACAACCACCTGTTTGGTAACATTAGCATATGAAGCAACCTCTATCCATTTGGTAAAGTAGTCAATTGCTACCAAGATAAAATGGTGTCCATTCGAAGCTTTGGGTTCTATCATCCCGATCATGTCAATACCCCACATATATAAAGGCCATGGGGAAGAAATCACATTGAGGAGTGTCGGAGGCACATGGATCTTATCTGCATAAATCTGGCATTTATGGCACTTCTTTGCAAATTTGTAACAATCAGATTCCATTGTCAACCAATAATAACCTGCCCTTAGCATCTTTTTAGCCATCGAATGTCCATTAGCATGAGTGCCAAATGAACCTTCATGGATCTCATGCATCAGCATGTCTGCTTCGTGTCTATCCATGCATCTGAGCAAGACCATGTCATAATTTCTCTTGTATAACACATTTTCACTGAGGAAGAAACTGCATTCCAATCTTCTCAGTGTCTTTCTATCTTTCTTCGATGCACCAAACGGGTATTCCTGAGTCTGAAGAAAATGCTTGATATCATAATACCAAGGTTTTTCATCTGCCACCTACTCTGTTGCAAACACATGAGCGGGCCTATCTAGCCATCGAACTGTAATTCGGGGTATATCATTCCAAGTATTCACTTAGTACATAGAAGCCAGAGTTTCCAGAGCATCTGCCATTTGATTTTCATCTCTAGGAATATGATGGAATTCGACTTTATTGAAGAAGTGTAGTAATCTTCTAGCATAATCTTTGTAAGGGATCAAACCAGGGTGATGAGTGTCCCATTCTCCTTTAATATGCTTTATTACCAAAACTGAATCGCCATACACATCTAGAATTTTGATTCTGAGATCAATAGCTTCCTCAAGACCCATGATGCAAGCCTCATATTCTGCCATATTATTAGTGCAATAAAATGTTAACCTCGTGGTAAAAGGAATATGTGATCCATGAGGAGTAACAATCATAACACCAATTCCTTTACCATAAGCATTCACAGCTCCATCAAATACCATACTCCAACGAGATTCAGAGTCGGGGCCCTCCTCGGGCAATGGTTCATCACAATCTTTTACTTTCAAGAACATCACATCTTCATCGGGGAATTCATATTCTACAGAGAAATGATCTTCCACCGGCTGGTGAGCAAGATAATCTGCAAACACACTACTTTTGATAGCCTTTTGAGTGCAGTACTCGATATCATATTCAGATAACAACATCTGCCAGCGGGAAATTCTTCCAGTAAGAGCACTGTGATACGGTGGAAGAACTGACTGTTTTTTGGAATGCTGGTTTGTGTTTTGCGTTTCTTTTTGCAAAATGTCGCGGTAAGCAAGAGTCGCCACTGTCTTTTATTTTATCCAACAAGGAAAGGAAAAAAGCACAGAAAAATTCCTTTTTTGAGATATTTCTGAGTACGGGGGGTAGATTTATAGAAAGGGAAGGTATTAACACCCTTTCTATCCGTAGTTATCTACGGACTCTTAGGTACTTGCTCATCATTTTCAAAATTGTTTTCTTTGTGCTTGTGGGTTTTGAAAAGTTTTGGTTTTAACTTCGATTCAACTCTTGCTTCTGTCTTCAAGAGTGTAATGAAGTGTTTTTGAAAACTTGTTTGTAAAAGAGTGTATGTGTGAAAAAAGTTTTGTTTTAGATGAGCAAGTATCTAAGAACTAATCTACCTACTCGAAAAAGGAATCATTCTATGTTTGTTTCCTTTAGACAACACTAACCCACTATTAGTGAGTAGGTAGCACCGTCGTTGGAGTTTGAGGGTCAGTTCGAAAGAGGGACATACAGTCACTAAAGCAATGGTAGGATATCTTAGTGGTAACCCTAATGTCTTAGATCATTTATCCGAGGCAATGATATCCGAGGCAACCTTTCCGAGGCAACTTATGATCTTTTAGACAAGAGGGCGACCTCTAAAACAACATATACTCAATGACCGTTTATGAAGGCAACCAAGTGGGAGTGTACCCTAGGAGTTCGCATGTGGGAATGTGTTGATTTCAGTTATTTCTATCTTTTCACAATTAAGGGTGATCTAACTGTGTTAAATTTAGTCATTCATTCTTGTCATGCAAACCCTATTATCAAACATCTAGCAGTTGAATACTTGCAGAAATTAAAGGTGCGAAAATAAAACTATGCTATTACAAGGCGTCAGGTATTTACATCGCCAAAAACAAACCCTTTGAAATTTAAAAGCGGTAAAAATAAATAAATGTCCTAATTTAATTATTACAAACCGGGAGGAGATACAATAATTGAAATAATAAAGCGCGCGAGAAACTTGAATCGAATGCGAAACTAGGGTTTTGACCCTCTTAATTAAAAGAAAATGTTTTTGTTGTTTTTATTTTTTTAAGAAAAGAAATTAATTCCTAAAATTAAATGCTAAATTAATTAGTTAATTAAATTAATAAATGAAAAATAATTAAATGACATATTTTTGGATTTTTGTTATTTTAGGAAGGAAATAAAATAATTAAGTTAATGTTAAAAAACCTATTGATTCTAATTAGTTTTAAATATTTACAAAATAGATTAACGTTATCTAAAAAAGTAACCTAATTAATTTAATTAATATTTATTGATGAAAAATAAAAATTCTGATTTTAATTGGGCATAAAAATATTGTTTGTGATTTTTTGATAAAAAAAATTGTTTTTGGTTAGTAAACAAATAAATAAATAATTAAATGGAAATATAAACAAAAATATAAAAGAGAGAGATGGGCCTGAATATTGGGGTGTGCATAGCAATTTTCCTGGGCCCAAATGGAGGTCCATCCTGACTTTCTGGATCCTGTATGGCACATTTGACCTGGCTTATGGTGTGCTTGCAATGGTGGCCACCAGATTTGGCCATCTGGCCATCTGGCGTGTTGATGCTGAAGGAGTATGATGGACATCAAGCTTAAGCGTGCATTGGATCACCTGCAAGAATAATGAAAAATAACAAATGCTGGAGGCAGGGATCGAACCCCTGACCTCCATCCTCTGAATGCCTTAAGACTCACGTGGCAACCATTGGGCTATTTTGTTCTTATTGTTAACATTAATCAAACGCTGAAAGTAATATGTAAACAAAAGAATATTGGAAAACAATAAAAAAATGAGCGTAAACATTTGAATGGGCGAATCAGGTGGATCCACGTATGCTTCTTCTTCCCTGCACCGTGGCTAAAAATTCAAAGACCTATACCCACAGACAATGTCCGTTGCTACAAGCCATGCTCGTTCCAAAATCTCTTACAGGCCACATAAATGGAACCTAACACCATGGTTAGATTCGTCTCATCCTCCTGATCACAACCATGCCCATTATGAAGGCTAATTATTCCTGAAATAAAAAGCCCTAAACCAAAGTCTGAAACCCTAACAATGGTGGATTTCGTTACAGACCATTAAAATAAAATTGGCTATTGTAGGAAGTTTTTAAACATCATGATGATCAAGAATGTACAATCATTTTTCATTATGGGTGCAAGAACAAGGCTATTCGAATTCAAGAATATAGTGATACCGTTGCGGACTTACATTGCGTGGGAGGGCTTGAAAATGCTTGGTTTCGATTGCTTTAGATTCCTGAGAGTGCCAGGAAACGATTGGGACAGATACCAGGCCTTGAGGATGCCTCTAACCACCAATTAGATCTCACACTTTTTGCTTCTTTTTTTAAACTTTGTTCTTGCTCTGCGCCTGATTTCCAACCCCGCTTTTGATCTGCACGCAGTCCTTATGTATTAGTGAAGGGATTAGGGTTGCAAATTGCATCCAAATCTTCTTCTTTCAATGCTTTGGATATTGATTTGATTTGCTTTGAAGATCTTTCCAAACATGGCTTATTTTGAATCTTTTTGTGCACTCTAAGGCTTGGCACGAATTTGAATGATGCTAACTGTAATTGGAACCTGAAACAAGCACAAAATCCCTTGTTATCAATGCTTTGGATTTTTATTTGATTTAAATAAAATTAATTCAAATAAAAATCAAAATAATTAATAAAAATATGATATGGACAAGTGGAAAAGGATAGAGCACGTGGGCTATGATGCCAACTCAAAACAAGTGAAAAAGATTGGGCCCATTTGGAAAAATTTGAAGTTTTGGGGATAGTTGACTTTTGGCAATTTTGCAAAAAAGGTCAACTTCAACAATGCATAACTTCCTCAATTTTGATTCTTTGGAGGTGTTATTGGACTTTTTAGGAAGCTTGATATGTCCTATAAACAACCCTTTTAGTCTCATCTTAATTTGATATTCCATGATCATGTATGAAGCTTTGACAAAAAAGGTGTTTTTGTTGACTTTTCAAAATGACCTATAATGTCCAAATTCATAACTTATTGTGAGTGCATATTTTGATCTTGGGAGATGAAGATGGATTGTAGGGAATTTCATCCTCTTCAAAATGATATTTGGATGGGTCATTTCTCATTAAGTATGAGAAAGTTATGCTTGGTCAAATTTGAGTTGACTTTTCCTGCAAAACCCTAATTTAGCAACTTTTGAGTCTTGATGAATTGTGAGCAATCCTTGATGAATCATGATCAAACCTTGATAAAATGATGAAATATACTTCAAAGTTAGGATGTTGACCAAAACTTTTGAAGTTTGACTGTATGTAGGTCACAGTTGACTTTTGCCCTAGCACAATCGATTTTTGGACCTTTGAGCAATTGACTGAGCAAACTTCCTTTGTAAGGCTTGAAACTTGACATGGATGATGTTGAGAACATATTAGGACAATGTTGAGAATTTGGGACCACTTGGACTCAAGTATCTTGATGCAACATGAAACCCTAATTTGGGTAGACTGCCTTAGGAGAGAGCTTGCCTGGTCAACCCTTGAACTTCCTTGAGCAATTTGGAGATCTTTCTTGAAATGCTTTGAGAAATATGGGAGGGCAAATTTTGAGGTACAACAAGCAGGATTCTCAAAAATATACTTGATTGGATCCATTTTGGAGATCAACCAAGTGGTATGATTCAACATATATTGTCGCAAACGCTTTGTCGCCCAGGCCAAAGCACAACATGTCTTTTCCAGCATGGAATACCGTGACTCACAATCATTGAACTTTTTGCTGAGATAATAAATGGCGAACTCTTTATTTCCCATTTCATCCTGTTGTCCCAGAATACAACCCATGGATTTATCTAACACTGTTAGATACATAATCAACGGTCTTCCTTCTATAGGAGGGAGCAAGATAGGAGGTTCAAGCAGCTACTCTTCAATACTTTCAAATGCCCTTTGGAAGTCATCCGTCCACACACAACCTCGATCTTTCTTTAACAACTTAAAGATCGGTTCACACGTTGCAGTCATGTGGGAAATAAATCTGGAGATATAATTCAAATGCCCAAGGAAACCCCTGACTTGCTTTTTCAGTTTTTGGTGCTGGCATTTCTTGAATTGCTTTGACTTTGTCAGGGTCAACTTCAATTACTTTCTGGCTAACAATAAAACCCAATAATTTCCCCGATCTAACTCCGAAGGTGCATTTATTTGGATTCAAGCGGAGACGATACTTCCTCAAACGCTGAAACAACTTCAACAAATCTTCTATATGCCCTTCTTCAGTTTGGGATTTGGAAATCATATCATCAATGTATACTTCGATTTCTTTGTGCATCAGATCATGGAATAGGGTTGTCATAGCCCTCTGGTATGTTGCACCAGCGTTCTTCAACCCGAAGGGCATCACTCTGTAACAGAATGTTCCCCAGGGTGTGATAAACGTTGTTTTTTCCATGTCCTCTGGAGCCATTCTTATTTGATTATACCCGGAAAATCTGTCCATGAAAGAGAATACCTTGAATTTTGATGTGCTATCCACTAACATGTCGATGTGAGGCAATGGAAAATCATCTTCTGGACTAGCTTTATTTAGATCTCTGTAATCTACACACATGCAGACTTTTCCGTCTTTTTTCAGTACTGGGACAATATTGGAAATCCACTGAGGATACACTGACGTCACAAGAAAACCAACATTAATCTGCTTTAGGACCTCCTCTTTGATCTTTACGGCCATATCTGGGTGGGTTCTTCTCAACTTTTGTTTAACTGTCGGACACTCTGGCTTCAACGGAAAACGATGCTCGACAATGTCTGTATCTAGACCAGGCATATCTTGATAAGACCAAGCAAAGATATCCACATATTATTTCAACAGCTCAATCAACCCACTCTTTACATCAGGATGCAACGATGCTCCAATCTTGACTTCCTTCGGATCTTCTTCTGAACCCAAAATTAACCACTTCCAAAGGCTCTTCATATGGCTGAATGGTATTTTCCTCGTGCTCAAGAAACCGTGAGACCTTTTCTAGAATCTCATCATAATCTTCTTCTTCATCCCCAAACACAGGACATTCAAAGTTGGGAGAGGGTACAGGGTCATTGTATTCAACAGGTTTTTTAATTAATCTACACATGTGATTTATGATTGCTTTTAGAAACTGACACATATAACAAGTGATCATGCAGATTAATTTCAGTTATTATTTATTTTGAAAGGTTTTTTTATTTTTATTTATTATTATCATTTCCCAAGAAAAAGCAGAAAATAAAAGACATAATTTTGGAAGCAAAGACAACTTTTATTAATGATCTTAACAGTTATAGCAAACAGATAAGCCCTACAACATTAATACTTCCACTTTGGGCAGAGTGAAAGCTTTTCAAAAGAAAGAAACATTTTAGCAAAACAAATTACTTTGAGACATGTATGCAAGAAGGAACATCAATGGTGACCTAGTTGTGAACTCGGACTCCATGTGTCACATAATTTGGTACTTCCTGTTCTGCTTCATCCTCTTCAACAACATTAATTCCAGAACCAATTGGATGAAGGTAGCCTCCACTGCGGAAAACATCATGATAATTGTTCATAGAAGACTTTGACTTCAAACTTCCTCTTTTGCCATTCCTCGAAGAGAAACCCAAACCAGTTCTGTTCTTGTTCACGGGTGGATCCAGAAGTCGTCCTGAAACTGTATTATGACCATTGCGCACAACCTTTTGCACGTCCTTCGCGAGACCATAAAATTCTCATTCTTCCTTATGTTGTCAATGGATAGGGCTTGGAACTGGGTACCAACAGTAGCCTCATCCGCTTCTATAACACTGAAAGAGGATAGATGGGATATCAATAACTCCTGCTCCCCATTTATGATCACTACCTTCCCTTCACGCACAAATTTTAGCTTCTGATGCAGAGTTGAAGTGACAACCCCTGCTTCGTGTATCCATGGCCGTCCTAGCAAACAGGTATATGCAGGAATAATGTCCATTACCTGGAAGGTTATTAAAAACAAATGTGGACCTATATGGATGGGTAAGTCCACCTCACCGATGACAGATTTCCTCGACCCATAAAAAGCCTTCACAATGATGCCACTCAGGCACATAGGTGTTCCATGATACTTTAACTTCACGAGGGTACTTCTTGGTATAACATTCAATGCGGATTCGTTATCAATCAGCACATTGGATAGCAAGTCATTTTTGCAGTTCATAGATATGTGGAGGGCCAAGTTATGATTCCTCCCTTCATCTGGTAACTTATCATCACATAAACTCAAGTTGTTACATGACGTAATGTTTCCAATTACGCTGCTGAATTGATCTAACGGCATGTCATTCTCTACAAAAGCTTGGTCTAATACTCTCATCAGTGATTCTTTATGAGTAGAGGAATTCATCAATAAATCTAGGATGGATATCTTTGAAGGAGTCTGCAATAGCTGATCTGCAACTTTGTAGTCGCTCATCTTAATTATCTTCAAGATATCGTCCACTTCTTTCTCTAATGTTGCTCCACTAGTCTCTCCTGCAATCTTCTTAGGCTCATCATTCTCAGCAATTTTCTTTCCAGCAACAACATCTCTTCGAATAACCGGCATAAACACACGACCAGTACGAGTCACCCTGCTATTATCAGCTATATTTCCAACATCTGGTATTGGCTAGATGGGAATTTCCACCCCATTCTCTAAGATTGTAGCATTGTATTTGTAATGCACAGCCTTATCTAGTTTATAGGGAATCGGTCCTGGCAGACTAATTACCAATGGGATAACAACTATTTTGCTATGGTACTCCACCTCAAGATGAGAGGGTGCACTAAAACAAGGTACGATGACGTTTACACCTTCCTCAATACAATCAACCATCAAAAGGTCATTTCTAGCAAACAAATCTTCGTTTGAAGAGAAATACTCATCCGCGGAGGCGTACTCCTCCTCTGACTCTTCTCCCATCATACAAACTTCAACCATATCAATCTCGTGATAATCATCTCTCTGTCCTGTGATCTTGATAGTTCCATTGTTTAACAACAACTGAACACCCTCCCTCACAATAGAACATCCTCGGGGGTCTCGACAGCAAACTATGCAAGATCCATATTGGTGTTCCACTTGACCAGCAGTACGACAGAAAGTAGCATGCAACTGCATGAGATCCTCATTCAAATGCTCCACTTCAAAAATTCTTAATTCACCCGGACATCCAGACACCATATTCACTTCCTCTTCATATTCTGCCATAGGCCTGATTATATGAATTAGACCTTCATCCATCATCTCCTGTAAATCAGCCTTTATCTTCTCGCAACCCTGTATGTTTGTACTGCAAATAGAACAACCGACGTGGTCATGCGTCTAATAACTGAATTCACAGAGGTCTGCGTGCATTTTCACTAAATCCCCTCTAACAGATTAATTCCAAAAATATGGAAGTCACCTGGACAACCGGCCACCATATTCACAACACTCACTCCCCCGTGCTTGGGCAGGGGATTGTCTTTCACATTAGGTCCCATGTCTTTGAAAGATAAAATTCCATACTTCACAAACCTTTGCACTTCAGTCCTTAAAGGATAACAATTTTCAACATTATGCCCTGGTACTCCCTGATGAAAGGCACACGTCTGGTCCGCTTTGTAATACCAAGGCAATGGTGATGGTACTGCTGGAGGTGGTCGTGTCTGGACCAACTTCTTTTGAATCAATGTTGGTAGTAGCTCTGCATAACTCATGGGAATAGGGTTATAGTTCTCCCTTATCTGATTATTCCCTTGGTTCCCTTGCTGGGACTGTCTTTGATAAGCAACAGTAGTCGGAGCAGTATTCATAACAGGAGTCACTGAGGTAACTTGTTGGTGACGCTGATAATTTCTTCTAGGAGCGTTTACCCTCCTCTCTTGCATAACAACATTGGTATCCCCTTCTTTCTTCTTTGTAAACCCATAAGCTGGCTTTTTCACACCTCCGGATCCTTCACCCTTTGTCAAACGGCCTTCTCTTACTGCCTCTTCTAGGTCGACACCCATCCCTACCATCTCTATAAAATCACTTGGGGAACTTGCTACCATTCTTTCATAGTAGAAAGCGCTTAGCATCTTCAGAAATTTTTTAGTCATTTCCTTCTCCTCCATGGGAGGAATCACTTATGCATCCACTTCGCGCCATCTATGCACATACTCTTTGAACGATTCTCTATATTTCTGAACCATGGCCCTAAGCTGGTCACAGTCAGGCGCCATGTCCACATTGTACTTGTATTGTTTAATGAATGCTTCTCCCAAATCATTAAAGGTATGGATGTTGGCGCTGTCTAAAATCATGTACCATTTCATCGCTGCACCGGTCAGACTATCTTGGAAAAAGTGAATCAGCAGACGTGTGAATTTGATGCATGAGCAAAGTGTGATCTAATTTGCATAAAAACTCATCTAATCCTTGAGTTTCAATGCTCTAATCCACTTTGGAAACTTGGTTAAACATGTTTAAATCACAAACGCGTGCTAATTTGATGTTTAAAGGCCAAAACATGAATTTCAAATTCTGACTTATGGAGAAACTTCAGTTCCAAGTTACCAAGTTCAAACCAATGGCATTTCCACCTCAAGGAGTCTTAGGGCAAAATTCTTGATGCTTTGGAAAGATGAGGTAACAATCTTTGCAATGGAAAAATAATGGAATCAAATGGATGCTTAAGCTGAAAGTTACATGGAGTCAAAGTTGAAGAAAAAGAGTTGACTTTCCATACTTAGAAATATTTCAAATTCTTCTTTAAAAATGACCTATAATCTTTTGCCTCCAAACATGGTCTTCCACTTAGAATTTTCTCTTGGCCAAAAAATATGGAATGAAGTAGATCTCCTGAATGACATTTTGCAATTTGAACCACTCAAAATCTCAAAATATTGAGCAAGTTATGACTTGTTGAAGTTGGCCAAAAATCATGAAATGACCTATAATCTCTTGCATTCTTAAGGCAACTTCTATCCATTTTCTTACTTTGCACATAAAAGAAGGCATGAAGCAAACATCCTTAGGATCATCATGAAAAAAGAATGGGTTCAAGGTGATAAAGATTGACCAAGTTATGACCAATTGAAGTCACATGTGGAGAATTGGGGATTCATCTGGATGGCTTGTAATCTTCCCTCTTCACCAAGTTTCTTCCACATGAAAACTCCTTGGAACTTTTGAAGTTATTTGTCGGTAACTCATTGAAGAGCATGATGTCTTTAGAATTAATCAAAAATACCAAAAGATGAGCAAGATACACTCCTTTGAAGTCCAAAACCCTAGCCTCTAAATCAAGAGAATGCTTGGTGGAACTTTGCCAAGTTTGAACAAACTTTTTGTGCCAATATTCTTCCTTTGTGAATAGAAATTGTTGAGAATGATGATGAGGACTCATGGCCACCAAAACTACTTCCATACCAACATCTAAACAAACTTCAATGGTGAGGTTTGAATTTCTCAAGCTATTGATTAGGGCATGGAAATAAACTCATGAACCCATGAAGCAACTTGCTAAATCTCATTGCCTTTACCTACATTATTAACAAGCAAGACAAACCAATATTGCATTTTGTTAATTAGAGATAAAATCAAAGCAAAATATCCATGATCACAAAAGAACACAAGTTAAGGTGCTTGGTAATTCCTCAAAGAGCAAAGCTAAAGATAATTAGAAGAACCAAAAGCCCTAATGTGATTTTGTTGTGATTGAACTAATATGGTATGATGAAGGAATCTTAGGGGCAAAAATTGGGGTACAACACCTCCGTATGGGCATGCTCCATCATTTTCTCTTTGCCTCGAGTCTTAGCAGTTGACTCGGTACCAATGACTCCAACAGGTGTAGCAATAGTCTTCGAAGAGACTTCCGGAGAGAAAACCCTTCCGCTTCTAGTAACCTTACTGGTTCCAGTAATATTTTCAACACTGGGATCCGCAACTTTAGTAAATTCAACTTCAACAGACGGTAGTTCTTGTTTGATGTCATGATAGTAGACGTCGTATCCATAGTTCCAAGGAATAGCTTTATCCAAAGAATATGGGATAGGTCCAGGTGTAGTGATGACCAGAGGAGCAACTTTCAGATTGGCAGTAATCCTTACAGGACCTTTAGAGGTGATCCTGACAGGAGGGCCAGGAATTACGGATAAGTTTTGACACAAACTCTCAGCAGACAAAACCTTTTCGATCAAAATTATATGATTGTCCATTAGGCGTTTAATTCCTTCCTTCAATAATCTGCAGCCATTGGGTTGGGCTGTGCAGCAGTAACATTTTTCAATACATCCCAGAAATAAATCGGCCTGCAGTGGATTCTTCTTGATAATTGGTTGAGGAGTTACCGATTCACTTATAGCAGCAACATAAAGAACATCATTAATTGCACTTATGCCTTTTTCATGCTTCAGCATAGGCACAATAATCACATTCGGGGTCTCCGAAGGATCAAACTCAATTTCCTTGTTGTCAATCATATCCTGAATTTTGTTTTTCAGGCTCTAGCAATTATTGGTGTCATGCCCAGGACTATTAGAATGGTAGGCACATCTCGCGTTTAGATTGTACTTAGGAGAGGAAGTGTTAGGATTCTAAGAAGGATCCTTTATCGTAATCTATTCCACTTTTAGAAAATGTTATAACACATGAGACAATGGCATATTAATCTTGGTAAACTGCCTTCCCAGAGCGTTTGTCCTACGCCTATTTCACTGTTGTTGTTGAACCAGTGCAGGATTAGAAATTAGTACCGCTCCCACAGACTGATTGCGGTCATTTTTACCATGGACCTTATGGCCGTAAAAACATTGGTTTCCTTTTTATTATTGAACTCTTCTTTACAACACTCGAAGACGCAACCACTTGAATTTCTCGCTCTTAATACCACTTTCAACATGTTCTCCAGTTAGAATCAGCTCAGTAAAACCAGATGATGAGCTTCCAATCAGATGATTAAAGAATGGACCTGTTAGAGTACCCCATGAACATATCAACAAGCTCCCGGTCAGACAAGGGATATTGCACCCTTCCATCTATGTCCCTCCACTTCTGGGCATATTCTTTGAACCCTTCATTCAAACCCATAGTCATGTTTTGTAATTACAGACGAGTCGGTGCAAGGTCATCATTATATTGATACTGCTTGTAAAAATCAACGGCCAAGTCTTCCCAAGTATGAATGCTGGTTCCTTCCAGTTGATAGAACCACTCGAGTTGTGTACCGGACAAACTTTCCTGAAAGAAGTGCACCCATAACGTTCTATCAACAATATGGGGTTGGATATTTCGAACATAAGATCACAATTTAAGTTTCAGATAAGACACACCATCATATTTAGCCAAAACAGGGACTTTGAACTTGTGAGGGATAACCACCCTCGGAATAAGACCCAGCTCTCTGAAATCCAATCCAGGCACTTTCTGGATTTCCATGGCCTTGAGGCAATCTTCTAGTTGTTTGTATCTATCATCCGCAGGAGGATGCTGTTCATCAGAATAGTCTTCGTCCTCAAGCATCTTACAAGAACCAAGGTTGCTTCCAACTTCATCCCTGACACTCCTACCATCCTCCTCTTGGTTGTCATCTTCATCAGAAGGGATATCAGCAGTTTGAAATGGTTTAGCATGACCTTTGAATCTTCTTTCCATGTTGATAATAGCAATTGGCTTCTGATTCTTCTTCTTTTTGGCAATGAGCGCCATCATATCTTTTTGTCCTTGAGCAAGATTCAGGAGGGTCTCCTGGAATTGGGCATTCTGAGCTTGGAGTTCCTTAACAGTATGCTCAAGAGCCATCTTTTACTGAAATAAACAGCAAGAAGATGAGAAAACTTGTTTATGTAATGATGCATGATATGCATATGCAATGTTTTCAAGGATCATTGCGGGATTTAAATTTGTTTAAACAAAAAGAAACAAGAGAAAATTTAGTAATTAACTCGAATTATAATTACTTTTAATAAAAGAGTTACAAAATAGCAAAAATATAAATTCAAGTCTCCTATGGACGCTTCCTCTTTGTATTGACATATGCGTTAAGGCTTTGTTCTTTGTGGAGTCGTTTCGTCAGCTCCAATACTTTCTTCTCACTAGCATATAACTGAGCTTCGAAGATATCTCTTTCTTCCTTTAGTTAGATCCAGGACTTCTGTAGTTCTTTGAAATCGGTAGGCATACCAGGATGTAGAACAATATGAGGAACATCCCCTTCAATAACAGGCTCTACGATTACTGGTAAGATAACAGGATATGGCATTTTAAGATTCCGAGCACGAGATGGCACCCATCTGAGGTAAGGCTCTAGAGGAATGGAATTCTTATGTCCCAAAGTCTTTCTATCAATCCTGTTGAGTGTGTGTTGTACCCAAAAATTTTCCCTCCCCTTTTTCTCAAGACATGCTTTCAAGGCTTCTCAAACATTCAAGATACTCAAGGGTTGAACAGTCAAGAGGCTCCTCCTAAGTCAAGAATCCATAACTAGGGTTTAGAGTTCCTCAAATAAGTTTGGGTTGCAAAGGTCTAAAATGGCTTATATGGTTCTTCATATGTCCTCAATAAGGTTCATGTAAAGTTTCAAGTCTTGCATCACAAGTTTGCTCAGTCAATGATTCAAATGATTGAAAATCAGTTATATTTGGCAAAAAGTCAACTATGGTCAACATACAGTCAAACATCAAGATTTTTTGTCAACATAAACATTTTGAAGTAACATTCATCATTTTATCAAAGGTTGATCATGATTCCCCAAGGAAATCCCTCAAATCATCAAAAGTCAAGAATTGTCAAATTAGGGTTTCCTTAGGAGAAGTCAACTAAACTTTGACCAAGCATAACTTTCACATGCTTCATAAACTTTTCCCTAAACAAATCTCATTACGAAGAAGATTTAACTCTATAAAATTTTGTTTTTATGCTCAAGTCCAAAAAATGCTTCATTTGAAAGATATGAGCTAATACATTATAGGTCATTTTCAAAAGTCAACAAAAGATACTTTTTGTCAAGGAAACTTACATAGAGATAATGTCTCCAAATGCAAAAATGATTAAAATAGAAAGTGTAGAGGACATCTTGAGCTTTCCAAAAAGTCAAACATCATCTTCAAAAGATAAAAATTGAACAAGTTATGAGTTACATAAGTTGGGAAATTCCGAGGAAATTCATGAAATGCAAAATGAACAAACTTGAGATTTTGAACTTATGGCCTAACGTTTTGAGCTTCATACATGCCCATGACCCTAAGAGAGACTCCTAAATTCACTCATACTTTGCCCTACACATTTATTCTTTTATTTATATCTTTTTGTCTTTATTTAAATAACTTCAAAATAAATTGAATAAAATTATAAAATCATGGGTTAGTGCACATGGGCATGGCTTTTGGTCAGCATTGAGGCCCAAATACAAGCCAACAACATATCCAGGTTTGTTGCAAGCTCAAAATGGAAAGAACATCATAAGTATGGCAAGTTTTCAAAAAATGATTATTGTTTTAAACCATGGCTTCATTAGTTGATATCCTTCCATCTTGGCTAGCCCACTCACTCTCTCTATAAATAATCAAGCAAGGCAGGCCAATAACACACGAAATCATCTGCATAAAAACTCTCATAAAAATTCTCCAAAATATTAGGGAAATCTTGAAATTCTTGTTGAAGCTTGTATCACTCAAATCCAGCAATCTAAACATCTTTCTGAAACCTCCAGAAGTCCATTCAGACCCTTTGCCAAGCCAATCCACGTCCCAAGCAAGATATCGAAACTGCACCAGTTTGGTAAATGTTCAAAAACTGAATTTCTTGATTTATGTCTTATTAGCTAATCTCATGTATTCACATATGTTCGTATGCATCTTCAGAGTTGATCTAACGCATAATATGTAAGTTGTAGCGCAAGAAGAGGTTGATGCCATGGCTAGGGCATGGAGCTTCCAAAGCTTCAGATCTTAGGTTACAAGAACTTTCAGCCCATTTGGACCCCAGATTCGGATTCAGGGGGATTTTTTAAGGGGGTTAGGTTTGATTTGAGCCTATAATCCTCGTTGTTTTGCAGGTTTTGGTTTTAAGCCAACCGAAGAAGACAAACGGAAAGTTGACTCCGATGTGCTGACTCTGGTGGCCTAGGTGTCCTCGTCTAAATGGTCCATTCAAATCCACTTGGGCGCGCATTTTTGAAATTAAAAATACAATTGATTTAATATTATATTTAATAATATGTGTTTGTATAACGGATGAATCACTCCACCCCAGTGGCAACACACACACACATAAGGCATTCATGTGCCTTGTCCTGGGTTTGATCCGTGATTTCTCCCTTCTCATGTTTTCTCGATGTTTACCTTTCCCATCATATGGTATAAAAGACGTTTGATTGCGACTTCATTGTTTGATGATTTTCGGCCGGCTGTTTCAGCTGGCGACTTCACTGGGGACAGGTCGACCAAATGCTGGTCCATCCCGGAGTCACTCCTAGCTATTATTTCCTTTATTTGGGTGTTTATTTTATGTTTTTAGTTTATGCATTCATTTTGTATATACCTGAGCATACGTATGCATTTCACTTTACTGTTTTCCATATACTACTGTTGTACTGGACCTACTTCTTATTGGGTGGGTGTTACTATTGAGGTAAAAGGCCCAATACCCAGGCCAAGTGACAACCATAAGGACCCTAAGAATAAAGTGGAACACGATGGATAGAGGATGTATATTTCCCTATACAGCTGTGTCGTCCATGCTCAGATGAGGTTTTAATGAGGTGCTATCATTATCACGTAGGTGTATGATGATAGTAATCTCAAGCGAACCCATGATTTTGAGTTACCATTGCCTTACCCTGACCTAGTCTTCACCCGTGAGTGGGGCAGGAATAATTTATCACAGTTAAAAATGGTGACTATGTTTAGATGGTTACTTATGTTCAGATGGTGACTATACTCAAACGGTGACTATCGATTCTAATGGTTATGCTCTGGATTTCTGTTGGTGACTATGAGGCTCTCAGATTTATTTTCTGAGATCCGAATCTGTTCTTGAGGTTCTTTGGTCTATGTTCTGAACCTGTGATCCTGGTACTTACAGACTATATAGAGACAGTATAGCAGAAATTAGTATCATGGAAGTAGTAACCCCATGATCATTTGCACTTACATCATATCATATTTATTTTTTTCAAAAGAAATGTCAGAAAAGTGAAACTATATACTAACCTTGCATGTGCACGTCCATTTCAGGGTATCTCACGAAGTTATAGTTTCCGTCAGTAACGTCCAGCAACAGTGATGTTCTTAAGAGGACCAGAAGAGATAATTGTACTTATCAGTTCCGTTCAAGTTTTCCGCTCAAGTTCTTGGCCTTTGAAGGATTAAAAGACCATTTAGTTCTTCCTAATGTAGAAGCTTTTAGTGAAAGACATGGTAGCACTTTGACTCTACTTCATCTTTACAACTATGAGTTACTCTATTTCACCTTCCAGGACCATCAGATCACTCCAACTTCGAAAGAGTGCTCTCATTTTCTCAAGATTACCGATCATATATTTATCGCTGTTCTGAATGAACCTAACTTTGGAGCTATTGCTAAGGCACTTTATTTGGGCCTTAGTAATTTGAGATAGAGATAGAGGAAGAATGGTAGCCTACCTTCAGACTGATTATTATATTATTGTCTTGATTAGCGCCATACTTGTTGGACGAAATCGCTTGCCTTGTATTCTCGCAACTCTCTTGTATTGAATTCTGTGGGAATTTCTCCTATTTCTGGATGTTTCCTTTATATGGCCGTTCTTATCATCATGTTGCTTGATTATTACTGACGTTAATTGAGTTATGGAAAACCGGAATGGACAATCATTTCATACATCATACATATCATGCATTTCATAAATTGCAGGTTTTCTGGCAGGAATTCTTATCTGACGGTTTTGCCTCTTATTATCAGAATTTACAAGAAGACTTCCTTACATCCTTATCGCACTCGAGCCAACAAGTTGAGGATTATGGAATGGATTAAGCAGAACCAGGTCACTCTCCGCAAAGACATGGACACCATGGCCAATCAGATGAATGAGCTCATGGAAACTCTTCATGCCGTCATCCAAGGGCAGGAAGAGCTCAGACTGAGTGTTACTAAGCTGGTTGACATTGCTTATACGTCCAAGAATGGTGGACCCAGGAATGACAATGGGGGGATTCCTAAAGAGAACCCACGACTGATTATGGATGACCACTATGATGTCATTGATCTCGATGACCCTCCAAAGAATTCTACAGCTAATTTGTATGAAACTACTAAGATGTACAAGGCTTGGGAAGAACGCCTGAAGGCCATGGAGACTTCCAAGAAACCGAGATTCAGTTCCGCTGCTATGTGTTTGGTTCCATGGGTTGTGATTCCACCAAGGTTTAAGGTACCTGATTTCGACAAGTATAAGGGGGTTACATGCCTAGAGACTCATCTCCGATCTTATTGCAGAAAGATGGCTGCTTATGCTAGTAACGAGTCGTTGCTTATGCATTTCTTTCAGGACAATCTGGCTGAAGCTCCATTAGAGTGGTACATGCAGTTGGAGCAAACTCATGTTAGTACTTGGGATGAGATTGTCGAGGCTTTCCTAAAACATTATCATTACAACACCACCATGGCGCCTAGCCGTGCACATCTGTAGAGTATGTCTCACAAGACTAATGAGTCTTTTAAAGAGTATGCCTAGAGGTGGCACAGTCTGGCCGCAAGAGTTCAGCCTCCTCTCTTGGACCGCCAACTAGTAGACTTGTTTATGAGTACCCTCCAAGGACCGTATTTGCAACATATGCTTGGAAGTACTTCTGGTTCATTTTCAGATATGGTCATCATCGGGGAGCGGGTTGAAATGTGTATTAAAGTGGGGACTATTATAGGTGCATCTGGCACAAATGGTAACAACAGTTCAGGTGGTGGAAAGAAACCGTACTCTAGCGGTTTTGTAAAGAAAAAGGAAGGAGAGGTGAGCAATTCCTCTGATGATAAGGGGAAAGCTATTGTACAGGTTCCATATTACCAAACTCCTGCTGCTGCTCCGCAACAACAGTATGCACCACCATGAAACTATCAACAGAATCAGAGGCCCCAATGGCAGAGGGGTCAACAAAGGTCGCAAAGGTACCCTGAGAGGAAGTTGGATCCAATCCCGATGTCGTATGCCCAATTGCTTCCACAATTTCTATCTGGTCAATTGGTACAACTCCAAGAGATGGGTCCTCCTCCGAATGGACTTCTGAGGGGTTATGACATTAATGCACGTTGTAAGTTTCATTCCGGTGCTCCAGGCCACTCGATTAAAAACTATAGAGCTTTAAATTACAAGGTGAAATCTCTTTTGGATGCCAAGGAGTTAAGATTCTCTCCTATAGGCCCTAATGTTCAGAATAATCCTATGCCTCCCCGCCATGGGGCTGTTACCAATGCAATTGGGTTCAATGATGATCATGAATTGGTAACTTAGGTTGATGAGGTTCGGATGTCCATGACAGTTTTGAGAGAGCATCTTTTTCAACAAGAAGTTCTACAAGAGCTTCATGACTTTTGTTTGAAATGCTCATCCAATCCGGATGAGTGTGATGGTTTGAAAAACTCCATTCAAAGATTGATGGACGAAGGGGTTGTTAGAGTTGATAAATTCATCCCCGAAGGTGATGTTGCTATTCTAGAGATTCCGTATTATCTGGCCAATGTTCAGAGGAACCCTTCAAGAGTTCCGTTGGTTATTCAAGTTCCAATGCTCTCTGTGCCAAATCAGAATCCAGTTGCTCCCCTGCCAACCCAAGCATCGACACTTCCAAATCCAGTTCCCGTTCCGATAGCTGATAACAGGGCAGTGCCATGGGAATATAATGTTGTTTACATCCGTGGAAAGAAAGTTATATGTCCGCCGATTGAAAATAAGGACATAACCGACATTGTTAGAACTAGCAAAATAACCGGAAGCGGCAGAGTCTTCTCTCCTACTCCACCACCTCCCGAAGAAGTTATCAAAGAGATTCCTGTGAAAGATAAAGGGAAATAAGTAGTTAATGATTCTTCTGGGACGTATTTTGAACAATAAGTGGAGCATCTAATCAGGGTGATCAAGAAGAGTGATTTCAAGGTGGTTGACCAGCTGAATCAGACGTCTGCAAAGATATCAATCTTATCCCTTCTTCTCTACTCCGAAGCTCATCGAACCGCCTTGATGAGAATTCTGCATGGTTCCCATGTAAATCCTGAAATTTATATGGCCCAATTTGAAGGTGTTGTTACAAATATTTCTGCAGGGAACTGTCTGGGTTTCAATGATGACAAGCTTCCTCCTGAGGGCCGAGCTCATAATAAAGTGTTGCATATTTCCATCAGATATTTAGACACTGTGATGTCTCAAGTCCTGGTAGACACTGGGTCTTCTTTGAACGTGATTCCTAAACATACTTTGTTTAAGATGAACATGGACGTGGTTATGATGAAACCTAGCACGCTGAAAGTCAAAGCTTTTAATAGGTCAAGAAGATCAGTAGAAGGGGAAGTAGACTTTCCCATCAAGATTGGTCCCCACGTGTTCTACCTATCATTCTATGTCATGGATATTCGTCCATCTTATACTTGCCTACTGGGACGCCCATGGATCCATATGGCAGGGGTTGTTACCTCAACTCTGTACCAACGTTTGAAGTTCATCATCCAAGACAAGGTTATCGTCATTGGCAGAGAGGAAGATGTCGTGATCAACAATGTTACTTCCTTCTGTTATGTCGAAGTGGACGGGGAAGTTCATGAAACCCCTTTCCAAGCCTTGGAAATCATTTCGGTTGACAGAGTCCCTGCCATGCTGGAAACTACAAAGAAGTCTGGAGTTCCAATGGTTTCCTTGGGGGATGCCAAAGCCATTGTGGAGTCTGGGATTCCCAATGAAGACTGGGGAAAAGTGATAGAGGTGCACGAAAAGCAGGACAAGTCTGGACTTGGGTTCAGATCCTCTTTTTCAGATCGTTTTGGTACGGGTCCAGCCGTGCTCAGAGGGAAACAAGTTCCTCCGCTTACAAAAGTGTTTGTTAGTGCTGGTCCAAGTGTTCAAGGAAAAATCCATGCAGTGGATGGTGATGATGAAGACGGTGCAGATATGGCTCAATACATCTACCAGATTGCACCTGATCAAGAACTCGACAATTGGACTGCTACTAACATTCCTGAAGTGGTTTTCTATGACATGTAATGTTCTTGTTTTAAATAAGTCACATGTTTTTTCCCGAAGCATGTTGACAGCTTGTGAAAAGGGCCCCCTCATGTTTCTATGTTTGTTTAAAATTGAATAAAATCGAATTTTTGCATACAATTTTTACTCTCTGTCTTTTCTTATTTTCGTAAAATAAAAATGGAAATGCTTTTCCTTCTAACTCTTTAACCATTTTCCAATTTGCATCTATATTCTAAAATGAGGCATGATTCATAAATCATGCAGGTGTGCCTCGAATTCCATTAAAAACGATGTTGTTACAGTTCCTTGCACCAATATCCTTGGAAATCCGAATGACCAAGCCGATGAAGACAGTGGGGAAGATTGTGACATTACAGAGGAATTGGCAATACTGTTGAGACAAGAAGAGAAAATGATCCTGCCTTATCAAGAAGCTATTGAGGTCATCAATCTCGGCACCGACACAGTGAAAAGAGAGGTCAAGATAGGGGCCGTTTTGTAAGATGATGTAAATAAGGGGTTGATTGAGCTTCTCAGAGAGTACTCCGACATCTTTTCTTGGTCGTATGAAGACATGCCTGGTTTGGATACGGATATAGTCATGTACCATTTGCAACTCAAACAAGAATGTCCTCCGATAAAGCAAAAGCCACGGAGAACTCGTCCAGATATGTCTCTCAAGATCAAAGAAGAGGTTGAAAAGCAGTTGAACGCAAGCTTCTAGTTGGTATGTGAATACTCAGATTGGATTGCCAACACCGTACCCGTCCCTAAGAAAGAAGGGAAGGTGCGCATGTGTGTGGACTATAGGGATTTGAATAAAGCAAGCCCAAAGGATGACTTCCCATTACCTCACATCGACGTATTGGTTGATAATACGGCTCAGTCCTCGGTTTTCTCCTTCATGGATGGTTTTTCGAGATACAATCAGATAAAGATGTCCCCAGAAGACATGACAAAGACGATGTTCACTACTCCATGGGGTACTTACTGTTATAAGGTCATGCCTTTTGGCCTTAAAATTTTTGGTGCAACATATCAACATGCCATGGTGACGCTCTTCCATGATATGATTCATAAGGAGATCGAAGTATATGTTGACGATATGATTGTAAATCACAAACCGAGGAGGAACACTTGGTCCATATGCAAAAGTTATTTGCGTGGCTGCAAAAGTTTAGGCTAAGGCTCAACCCGAATAAGTGTACCTTCAGGGTGTGATCTGGAAAACTACTTGGTTTTATCGTGGGTCAGTGAGGAATTAAATTAGATCCCGACAAAGTAAAAGCAATACAGAATATGCCAGCGCCAAAAAATGAAAAAGAAGTAAGAGGGTACCTTGGGAGATTGAACTACATAGCCAGGTTCATCTCTCATCTCACAGCTACTTGTGAACACATCTTTAAATTGTTGTGCAAGAATCAAGATGTCCAATGGGATGATAATTGCTAGGAAGACTTTGAAAAGATCAAACAGTATCTCCAAGAGCCACCAATCCTTATTCCTCCAGTGCCTGGGAGGCCACTCATCATGTACTTGACAGTGCTAGAAGGATCCATGGGTTATGTGCTTGGACAGTAGGACGAAATAGGACGTAAAGAGCACACCATTTACTATCTGAGTAAAAAGTTTACCGATTGCGAATTCAGATATTCTTTACTTGAAAAAACTTGTTGTTCACTTGCTTGGGAAGCTCGACGTCTGAGGAAATATATGCTGACATACACGACCTTTCTAATATCAAAGATGGATCCGATAAAGTATATCTTTGAAAAACCAGCACTCACAGGAAAGCTTGCTCGATGGCAGATGCTTTTATCTGAATATGACATTTAGTATGTTAGAAAAAGGCTATCAAGGGTAGCATTCTTGCGAATTATATCGCTCATCATTCGTTAGAAGAGTACCAATCAATGAAATTTGACTTCCCCGGTGAAGATGTTATGAAGCTTGATGATTATGATAGGGTCGATCCAGAAGAGCGATGGACTCTTATGTTTGATGGTGCCTCGAACGTTGCAGGTCATGGAATTGGGGCAATACTGACTTCTCCATGTAATACTCATACACCGTTTAAGGCCCGGTTATGTTTTGATTGTACGAACAATGTGGCAGAATACGAAGCATGCGTGATGGGTCTAGAGGCAACCATTGACCTTAAAATCAAAATCCTTGAAGTCTTTGGAGACTCTGCTTTGGTCATACATCAGGTACGAGGTGATTGGGAAACGAAGCACCCCAGTTTGATTTCGTACAGAGACTACATCCTGCAGCTAATACCCGCCTTTGATGAAATCACCTTTGAACATATTCCCAGGGACGAAAACCAGCTGGCTGATGCTTTAGCCACTTTAGCATTGATGTTCTCAGTGAGCTTTCTGAATCAAGCGCCTAACATATGCATCCTCTTGTATAAAGAGCCTGAACATGTCTTTCCTGCCCATTGTCTCTCAACCGAGGATGTGTCTGATGAGAAGCCGTTGTATTACGACATCAAACGTTACCTCGAGAAGCAAGAGTATCCTGAAAATGCTACAATTTATGATAAGTGTATGCTTAGAAGGTTAGCATCCAAGTTCCTTTTATCAGGAGACGTCCTGTATAAGAGAAATTATGACTCGATTCTGCTCATATGCGTGGATAAACACGAAGCGGAGTCGATCATAAAGGAAATCCATGAGGGTTCTTTCGGGACTCATTCGAGCGGGCATTCTACGGCAAAGAAAATATTACGCGTGGGATACTTCTGGAAGACAATGGAGAGCAACTATTGTGTATATGCAAAATTGTGCCACAAATGCCAAGTGTATGCAGACAAAATTCATGTTCCTCTAACTCCTTTGAATGTTATGACTTCCCCATGGTTGTTTGCGATGTGGGGAATTGATATGATTGGGAGGATTGAACCAAGTGCTTCGAATGGTCATAGATTCATTCTAGTGGCTATTGATTATTTCACCAAATGGATGGAAGCGGCTTCTTACAAGAATGTAACCAAACAGGTCATTACCAACTTCATCAGGAAAGAAATCATATGCGATTATGGAGTTCCTCACAGAATCATCACTGACAATGGTTCTAATCTTAACAACAACATGATGAAGGAGTTGTGTGAAGAGTTTAAAATTGAACATCACAATTCATCATTGTATCGACCAAAGATGAACGGTGCAGTCGAAGCTGCTAACAAGAACATAAAGAAGATCGTCCAGAAGATGGTCAGAACATACAAAGATTGGTATGAAATGTTGCCTTTCGCTCTGCATGGTTACAGAATGTTTGTACGTACTTCATTAGGGGCAACTCCATTTTCTCTTGTCTACGGTACAAATGCAGTGCTTCCTGTCGAAGTAGAGATTCCTTCGTTGAGGGTTCTGATGGAAACCAAGCTTGTTGAGGCAGAGGCGGTTCAGACAAGATTCGACCAACTCAACCTGATTGATAGAAAGCGCTTGGTAGCCATTTGTCATGGCCAGTTGTACCAACAGAGGATGAAAAGAGAATTCGACAAAAAGATCCGTTCTCGGAAGTTTTATCCTGGTGATTTGGTCTTGAGAAAGGTCATCGTGTAAAGCCATTCTGATCCAAGGGGCAAATGGACTCCCAATTACGAGGGACCATATATCATGAAGAGAGAATTTTCAGGAGGTTCTCTAATCCTGACAGACATGGATAGGGAAGACGTTCCACTCCCAGTCAATTCAGGCTCAGTCAAAAAATACTATGCATAAAGAGGCCCGCTAAGTCGAAAACCAGGAAGGGTGACTTAGGAAGAAATGGGCATCCCGGTGGACATGAAAGTCCAGGAAAAAATTAGTGATAAAAAAAAATAATAACCCGCTAATTTGAAAACCTGAAAGGGCGACTTAGGAAAATATGGGTATCCCTTTGGATCGAAAACCCCAAAGGGCGATCCAAGCAAAAGTTAGGGATCTTAAGCGAGAGGTTATAGTCTGAATTCTCTTCATGAATGACACACGCACATCTATAGCACCTTGGCAGCGAATTGATCGGCCCAACTGCTACTCCTCAGAGGCAAGGCATTGAGACTACTGAGGATATGGGAACTGTAGCAATACTGGTTTTAATGGAAATTCGAGCATCTCTCATTGCCATTTATACTTGTTGTATTTTCCGTTTCTATTTCACAGCTACCTCATATAAGATTTTCATCCTTGTATAAATGCCTATTCACGGGTCTATCAATAAAGTTTATTTTCATCAAAAAAAATTCTCTTACTATCATAAAATGTTTTTCGTATGCAGAATGTGTTTTATTTGTTATTAAACATTTCATTAGAAACATGGGGAATAAAAAGTCTCAAGCCGAGATAAAACTTGACTTTACATCGATATATAACCATGAGGGAGTGTCGTATGCATTCCAAATGTTGTTTCTCTTTGCAGGTGGCAATTTATAATGGTCACTCTGACCTGGCTAGTGCACAGAGCTTCCTTCATTTACTACAGACAATTTCAAACCTGATTCCCCAAGTGAATTCATAAAGTTTGGAGTCGACGTTTGGCTCAGCACGCGCAAGTGCGTCCCCAGTAGGGTTAATCGAGTGCATCTACAGTGGAGCTAAACCGGGGCATTCGCAGAGCTAAACTGGGGAATTTGCAAATGTCCATGCCCATCTTTTATCCCCGAGTGATTTAAGAGATGATTCCCCGGTATGGCGTAAACTTTGAGCATATATTCAGAGATATTCACATGGTGTTCGGTGTCCATTCTTCGGCATATTTAGTTCTATGGTTCAGGATGTATGGAAGTCTAGCCTAATTATCTCTTCCCTAACGGTATGATTTAGAATTCAGCAGCGTACTTGAAGACTCTCTTCGTCAACAATTCAATCTTCAGTAGAGTCATCAATAATCCTTGGTATTGTGAGCTCCCCGGTGAAAATTCTTATCAGTATCCCAGAAATCTTTGGTACTGCAGGTTTCTAGCACCGATATGTATTGGCATCCCCAGTGATGAGCAACAGTTCCCAACGGGCCTTTGCTTATCCCCGTGAAGTATATTTATTGACATTGCATATAGATATCACTATATAACATTGCATCCATAAAAGCGCGTAGTCGATCCATCAGAATGAATCTTTGCAGCAAAAGAAATTCAAACATGTATACGAAGCATAAGCCAGATCAGGTACCCTACACGAAAGACCTGAATTATTCAAGGACGACAATACATTCCCACAAGAAGGTATCACGTCCCAAAATCCCCAGCTGGTGACCTTCACCTCCACCTATTCCCACTAAAATAGATATACCTCGTTATTTTAAACCCAATTCCCGTCTATAGTCCAATTCCCGTCTGACAAATAGTTCACTCTTCCAACACTCGTCTGTTCAACCCCTAAACAGTTGTCTGTGTCAACTCCAAAACATTCATCCATATCAGTCCCTCAAAAAGTCGTCCGTGTTTAACCTTTCCTTGATACTCGTCCGTATCTTCTTTCGATACTTGTCTATATTGATTCCAACACTCGCCCGTGTTATCTCTTCCTTGATACTCAGCTGTATCTTCTTTCGATACCCATTCATATTGACTCAAACACTCATCTGTGTTTAACCTTTCTTCGACACTCGTCCGTATCGATTCAAATGCTCGGCTGTGTTATCTCTTCCTTGTATTGGCATCACGCTACATTACAAGTTTGATCTCTTCCTTGTATTGGCATCACGCTACGTTACAAGTTTGATCTCTTCCTTGTATTGGCATCACGCTATGTTAGAAGTTTGAACTCTTCCTTGTATTGGCATCACGCTATGTTATAAGTTTGATCTCTTCCTTGTATTGGCATCATGCTACATTACAAGTTTGATCTCTTCCTTGTATTGGCATCACGCTACATTACAAGTTTGATCTCTTCCTTGTATTGGCATCACGCTACGTCACAAGTTCGATTTCTTCCTTGTATTGGCATCACACTACGTTACAATTTCGATCTCTTCCTTGTATTGGAATCACACTACGTTACAAGTTTGATCTCTTCCTTGTATTGGCATCACGCTACGTTACAAGTTTGATCTCTTCCTTCTATTGGCATCATGCTACGTTACAAGTTTGATCTCTTCGTTGTATTCGCATTACGCTACGTTACAAGTTCAATCTCTTCCTTGTATTGGCATCACGCTACATTAAAAGTTCGATCTCTTCCTTGTATTGGCATCATGCTACGTTACAAGTTCGATCTCTTCCTTGTATTAGCATCACACTACGTTACAAGTTTGATCTCCTCCTTGTATTGGCATCACACTATGTTACAAGTTCGATCTCTTCCTTGTATTGGCATCACGCTACGTTATAAGTTCGATCTCTTCCTTGTATTGGTATCATGCTATGTTACAAGTTCGATCTCTTCCTTGTATTGGCATCATTCTACGTTACAATTCTATCTCTTCCTCGTATTGGCATCACACTATGTTACAAGTTTGATCTCTTCCTTGTATTGGCATCACGCTACGTTACAAGTTCAATCTCTTCCTTGTATTAGCATCACGCTACGTTACAAGTTCGATCAATTCCTTGTATTGGCATCACGCTACGTTACAAGTTTGATCTCTTCCTTGTATTGGAATCACGCTACGTTACAATTTCAATCTCTTCCTGGTATTGGCATCACACTACGTTACAAGTCTGATCTCTTCCTTGTATTGGCATCATGCCACGTTACAAGTCTCATATGTCCTTGCATTGACATCTTTCTTCTAAACACTCATCGTGTCAATATCTAAACACTCGTCGCGTCAGCTTCCGATACTCGTCGTGTCAAGTTCTAAACACTCGCCGTGTCACCTTCCAATCTCCATCTCTTCACTAGAAAACAAAAATTCTTTCCCCAGCAGATATCATAAAAACAAACAAACACTTACACTTTCTCTCAGAACAAATTTTTGGCATTGTTATTTATTCATCTTCTACCTTGAACATCTGAAAGGCACACACGAATCGTGCTTTCAGGTTTAAGACGATTAAATAGGGGCAGCTGTAATACCCCAAATGTGTCTTACCCTCTCACTTTTATCTGGCTTATGCATCTCACCTTTTTTTTCTGAAGTATATAACCTTTATTAGGTCAGCTAACTCCTCATGCATCATTCATCAATAAATTTTGCACGGGATCAATGTTCATGAACGAGGATTAGGGTTTTGTCCATTGGCTGAGGTGTATATGTTCAATAAAGCTCGATTCTTCTAGTTATTTTCCAAGGCAGTGAAATTATGGAATTAGGGTTTTGTGTTCATGGATGTTGTGGATCTTTCTTCATCAAGCTACAAGGTCATCCTCCATCAAGAATTTATCAAGCACAAGTGGATTAGGGTGTCACATCTTCTATGTGTGAATTTATAACATCTATCGACTAGGTTTCATTGAGCTTCATATTACATTTCTTTCTATACTTCAAGCGCCCTCAAGGCATTGTTGTTATCCATAAAATCAAGATATAGTGTGGATTGGATTGCAAAAGGCAAGCCATGATACAAAGGTGATATTATGGACGTGTGATGTGACCAAGGCATTGTTATTTGTTACTTCGATTACAAAAGGTGGGGCTAAGAGGGAAATTAAGAGTTCTTGCAAGGAGGCGAGATTGACTTGGTTTGGATTTTATGGAATCGTTATTTAGAGTCATTTGAAGTGCTATCTAATGTCATGGATTATATTTGTTTGGAGTTTGCAAAATAAGAAGGGCATTTAGATTTCTTGAAGAACATGTGAAATTATAAAAGCATTAACGAAGTATGGTCATGACATTAAGCTAGGTTCAAGTTGAATTCAAAATGGTTATAGTCAAACAAGGTTTATTCAAAGGTCATCCATAATTCTCAAGACAAGTTTGTAAAATCAAACAACTTGGTTCGATGTCCATCAAAGGTTTTTAAACAAATTCATTCAAGTTTCCAAGGTATTACAAAGGTCAAGAAAACTAATTCAAGTTCTATTTAACTTCACACAATCATTACTCATTTTTACAAAATCATTACAAGAAAATACACCGAATATTATAAAGTTACAAATTAATCTGAGTCCCATGACCAAGCCTTTTCCCACTTTTCACACCATGAGTCAAGCCTCCATTTAACCCGACATTATGCTTCTTATCCAAGTTAATTATTTAAGCCCTATATCATTCTTCAACTATTCATAGCCTGCATCATTAAGGAAGCAAATCTCAATTAGCCAAAGTTCAAATGACCCTGCAATCTACAATTGAAACTGCAACCTATGTTCTAACCCATACATCAGAGTTCAAAAGAATTTAAATAATGACATCTCCGAACCTGCGTCACCAAGGCAATAAGACCGGAAAAATACTAAGTCAGTTTGCACCTCTGTCCCATGAAATCCATGCCTAAAAATCATTCTAAAATATCTATTGATGCAGACGCGGAAGTAAACTTGCAGAGCAGAACCTATGAATCATTTTGTTCAAAAGGTAACACCAAGTTGGTCATGAGCAAGCAATCTGAATTTTGATAAGCCTACAAATTCAAAAGACAACACACTTAAGTTGACACCCACATGGTGTTCAAAGCAAATCCAGAATTCATGTGAAACAAGTTCAAGCAAACAACAGTTTGTAACAGACATGCATCAATTGATAAGCAGAACCAGTTCGCTATGCATCCGACAAACATAAGATAAAATCAGGCTGCTACAAAAACCAGCTTCTGCATTAACATAACATTTGGCCTACAGGAAACTGAGAAGGGATTAAGTCATAAAATACAGCTCATCCTAACTGAATTCTAAAATCAAAACAAACTCAAACGGCTAGCTCATCATACTGTTAAAACAGAATTTCAGCACAACTCTTCATGGAAACATATAATGGATTTCTAACAACCTCTATCAGTTTACAGCTGGCTTAATAATGCAACAATCAGGAAGGGCAATTACAGAACAAAACAAGTCAGTATACACAAAGTTCCACTCGAGCAAAACTGGATCCAAATTGTGCCCAGGTTGTAAAATTGGAAGGAAGATCTGGCTGTCAACTTAGGAAATGAAAGCTGAGGAAATAATACAAAATCAGTTAAACAAGTGTTCTGTCAGTTATCGCTCAAATCAATTCTCACCATCCATATTTTTTCAGCTAACTTTTATTTAAACGCCTTAATAACTAGAAGCACAACAAATTTTTCTACTCCACTAATTGTCCAACTAGTTTCCCAATAAAACTCCTTCTAGCAAAAACCCTGTGTTGTACCCCAAAATTTGCCCTCCCATATTCTTCAAGAATTGCAAAATCAAGCTTCAAAATCTCCCCAAGGGTTGCACAGTTCAAGGGTCTCCTAAACAGTCAAAATTAGGGTTTTTGTTCTGATCAAGAAAATGAAGTTTCCAAAGGTCCAATAAAGTCTCACATGCCTACAAATATGGTCAAGCATCCTCATACCAAGTTTCAAGGCTTACAGCTCAAAATTGCACAGTCAAAACCCTAATTGCACTACAGTCAACTGTAGGGGCAAAATGGTCATTTGACAGTCAAAAGTTCAAATTTTTGGTCAACATCTCATTTTGAAGCCACAAACATCATTTGATCAATGCTTGATCATGATTCTCAAAGCTTGGCTCAAAAATCATCAAGATGCAAAAGTTTCCTTATTTGGACAGTTGAAAAAGTCAACTGTAAATTGACCAGGGCATAACTTTCACATGGATTATCAGAAAAATTCCATCCAAAGCTCATTTTGAAGAGAAAGACATTTCCTACAACTCATCTTCATACTTCAAGTCCAAGAAATGCTCTCACAAAAAGTTATCAATTTCAACATTATAGGTCATTTTCAAAAGTCAACAAAAAGGGACTTTAAGTCAAAGGCCATAACTTGAGATTGGTAAATCAAAATGACATGGCACCAAAGACATTGGTTAGAAGACTCAAAGACCTTTCCAAAATGTCCAAGAACATGAGCAAAGCTTAAAAATTGAGCAAGTTATGCCTTGTGGAAGTTGGGAAATTTTTGGATATTTTGAAAAGTCAACTTTGATTCAAATGACCTAAAATTGCTAATGGGCCTATTTTTCTTCCACAATTCATCATCCAAGGCATATGCACGACCACTTGGCCCAAAGGGAAGTTTTTATTCATTTTTTATTTATTTATTTGGATTTTTATTAATAATAATTCATTTAAATTAAAATAAATACATGAAAAATGCTTAACCTAGTTTTTCAATCTTTTTGTGCACATTATATCATCAAGATTTCGTGCCTAGCTAAATAAGGAAAGAACCAATGCAATTGGATGTGATTTGGTAGCAAAAGCATGTGAAAAAAGATTTGAAAATCATGGTGGAAAAATCAAATATTGCATTCATTAATTCATGGATTCTAATCAAGTTTTTCAACCCTAATTAGTTCCATACATAAGCACAAGCAAGACCTAATGCCTCATGACCACTAGGCTGCGCAGAAAAGCATCCATAAAACTTGAAATTTTTTGCAAAAAACTCATAACTGAAAACACTTTTGCAGGGTGATTCAAGGCATAATAGTGGTTCAAACATCTTCCTGGAGGATCACAGAACGATTTCCAATCAAAATCATTCATCAAAACATCAGGAATTGGTAAAACGAGCAGGACCTGTACCGAAAAAAATTCATGTTCTTGCATTTCGATTCATGCACTTTTCATAACTTTTAATGCTTGGTTTATGTTCATTGCAAGATTCTGATGCTAACCCAATGATTTAATTTTGTTTTCGTGCCATATATGAAGATCTGCCATTATCAAATTCTAGGGTTTACAGGACTTGGAATTAGGGGTTTTAAATTAAGAAAAAATTGGCCTTCAAGACTTACACCATTGGAATCAGCGTGTCTGGACGATCTTAAACCCACCCTCGCGCTCAATTTATGAGCATCACAGGGCTATTCGTTATTTTCCCAAAATGTGCCTAAAAGAACGCTTAAAAAACCGTGGCCATTGTTTTTATGTTTCAGGAACGAAGAAGAAGACGACTAGGTGGCAAGACGCGAATGGCTGATTCAAATTTCGCGCGGAAAAGGGAGGCACTAACGCGTTTTGTCTTATTATGTTTATTAACTATATTCCTTACAGATGAACACAATAGCTCCACTGGCGAAGCGTTTGGCTGGTAACACCTAGGACCTGGGTTCGAGCCCCAGGTCCTCACCCCTTTCAATATTATTTTTCAGTTAATGTTCCCATGCAGATTCAGTATAATGGATTACCATGCACCCACCAAATCCAACGTCCACGCGTCCAGCTTCATCAATCCAAAGGCATAGATTTGGAGAACACAATGCACCCTAGTCAACGCGTGTACACGCGTCCTGAAAAGTCAAAGAGGCCAGCAATTTAATTGGGCCAGGTTTCTAAAAGACTAACCTCCTATTTGGGGTCTGAACCCCCTAGGTTTGCCAAAATTTATACTTTCTTTATCTTTTTTATTATTTTCTATTTTCTTTTTGATTATTGTCTTTAATTAATTTATTATTTTCATAAAATACAAAAACCATAAAAAATCAGAAAAGAGAAAAGATAATAAATATTTTATTTTAATATTTTTTGTAAATAAATTTATAAATTAATTAGTTTTAAATTAGGTTTTAATTTTAATTCTTTTAATAAAAATCTAAAAAACATAGAACTAGGGTTTAATTAATTTTCATCTTTTTTTATTTTTATTCCATAATAATTAAATATTAGATATATTTTTATAATTAAATTTGCATGTAAATTAATTAGGGTTAATATTAGGTTTTAATTTTCTTTTCTTAATAAATTAAAATAACTAGAATTAGGGTTAGCATTTATCTTAATTAATTCTTTTTTCATTAAAATCCTAAAAAATCATAAAATACCAAAAAACAATTTCCCTTCTTTTTTTTTAATTAATGTCACCATTTAATTTAATTTTGCAAAAAGGGTCCAACGCCCTCGTTTTTAATTCCCATTTAATTCGCATATTTATTTTATTTCGTTTAAATATTTATGTATCTCTCCCGAGGCCTTGTAATTAACTTTCTCGCACTTTTTCTTTACTTTCTTTATTTTTTCTGTCAAATCGGGTTCGAGAAATTTTGGCGATGTGGACCCGCGCCTTTTGTAATAGCTTAGAATTTTTACTTTCCCGCAACTTTTAACTGTTAATCAAGGCATGAAAGAATGTATGGACAAAACTAAAAAACAAACGCATAGATCACCTTAACATGAACAAGACAAAAATAACTGAATCTGACACACAAATCACACACCACCCCTAGGGTACGCCTCACTGTTGCCTTGCCTCGAAAGGTGATCGTCGAGTAGAGGATGTCTTAGTAAGTCCTCATGATCCGGGAACCTGGCACGAGGGTAGCTTCTAAGGTGTCTTCCCATTGCTCCGGTGATCACCACGTCCCGAACCTCGAATTGACCCGAACACCTCCAACGGTGGTGCTACCTACCTCTCAATGGTGGGATGGCATTACTTTAAAGGACATTTACACAGACGAATTCCTTAGGGTAGGTAGATTCTCGTGGATACTTGCTCTAAATTCAAACAAATCAAAAAATACTTTTCACACCGACACCTTTTCAAAAAGGTTTTGAAAGCAATTTTTCAAACACTCTTGAGGACCGATACAAGAGTCGAACTGGAATTTTCAAAGAAACTTTTTTAAAACCCACAGTTGAAAAGCAAACAAACCATTTTGAAAACACAAATGAGCAAGTACCTAAGAGCCCATGGATAACCATGGATAGAAAGGGTGCTAACACCTTCCCTTTCTATAACCTACCTCCCGAACCGAGAGCAATCTCTTTAAGGAATTTTTATGTGCTTTTGTCCTTTCCATTTGGAGAAAATAAAAGACGGTGGCGACTCTTGCTTACCGCGACATTTCACGAACCAGCTTTAAACAGTCAGTTCCAGATCCACCGATCACAGAACTGGCGACTCTGCTGAGGATATTAACTTAAAGTGAGGTGTACCTTAGGGTTAGTTCATAACTGTGTTTTCAATTGCTTTCCTTGTTTGCTTTAAATTGTGGGACTGTCTTGGGAGTTCTATAGATCCTAACCCGGATCTGGGGGATACCTTCTTAGAAAGTAGCAACAAGGCTGTGAGGGAACTGTGCGGGGTATACCGACATGGTTGAAACAGTCTGCTACATTGATGTGGCACTTTGGTGTGTACCGGTAACCCTTGAGTCCAGCCAAGGAGAGTACGGGGCCGCCGCATGGTGTCGTGAAGCATCAACTGACCTTAGGAACCTTAATTGAACCATCTTGGCCTCTTTAGGGTAGTGAGATAACTGACTTTGGTGCAGTCCGAGGTTGGTTGATACTCGATGCTACACTCAATTGAGGGTTGTTTTCTTGGAATATTTCGGTCGCCAGTTCAGTGGCTAAATCGAAACGATGAACAATGAAAGCAATCCTGTGATATTGGGACCCTTAGAACCCGGTTACTTCTAATAGGACAGGTTGAGCCCACCAACTTCAAGAGGGTACTACCCAGACCTCATGCTGGCCTGAACTTTAAGGGCTTCTCTTGTGTGACTTGTGTGCCTTCGTACTTGACTACTTGCATGCTTGTTATCTGACACTTGAGTTCCTTGCAGGTTTTGTTTGTAGTCCTTAACTAAGACTCATAACAGGGTTTACTGAGTGTTTTGCAGGTTTTATTTAGTCCTTAATTAGGACTCATAACAGGGTTTACTGAGTTTGCTTGCAGGTTTTGTTTATAGTCCTTAATTGGGGCTCATAACAGGGTTACCTACATTACCCCATGCATCATGACATCATACCATTGCATACATCCTAACCCATTTCAAGGATCTCTAAGGCTTGTGATGCAGGTCATGATGAACCAACTGTCCAGCAAGGGGCAAAGGGGATTTATTTTCCTCTAGACAAGGTTGTCAGGGGCTATGACCCACTGGATATGGTGAGCCTTTGACCCTTGAAGAAGGACTCTCAACAATATGCAGTGCCTTCAATCAAGTTACCAGTTCCCCAAATGCTAACAATTTTCTTGTTTACCCCGCGAGGTCCTTGAAAACATTGCATGCATATCATACATATCATTGCATAACAGGTACCCATTCTCTACAGGTTGCTTACCTTCTTCGCTGTTTATTTCAGCAGTCTCGTCATGAATCCTGAATCCTCAACCGAGCACACTATCAAGGCCCTCCAGGCTCAGAACGCCCAGTTCCAAGAGCTTATCATGAATTTGACCCAGGGGCAACGAGATCTGAAGACCCTGCTCTCGAAAAAGAAGAAGAAGAGGACTGTCTTGTTCAGCCCTAGACGCAGATCTGGGAACACACTGCAGGATGAAGCCGAGAGGACAACTCCATCTGTGGGGAAAGGCAGTCATCAAGAGGAAAGGGTTCCCAGTCCAGTGGTCTCCGACGATGAGACAAATTTCAACGACGAGCAGTACCCTCCGGCTGAGGATAGGTACAAACAGTTGGAAGACCGGCTAAGTGCTATGGAGATACAAAAAGTGCCTGGCCTGGATTTCGAGGACCTAGGTCTGTCTTCTGGGGTAGTGATCCCGCACAAATTCAAGGCACCTGCCTTTGCAAAGTACGACGGGGCATCCTGTCCAAAGCTGCATCTCAGGTCATACATGAGGAGGATCCAGCCCTACACGGCCGACAGGAACTTATGGATCCACTTTTTCCAGGAGAGTCTTTCAGGGACTCAGCTTGACTGGTTCTATCAACTGAATGGAGCCAACATTCGCAGCTGGGAGGACTTGGCCACTGTTTTCTACAAGCAGTACCAGTACAACGCCGACCTTGCTCCCACGCGCACTCAACTTCAAGGTATGTCTATGGGTGCAGGCGAAGGTTTCAAAGAATATGCTCAAAAGTGGAGGGACCTTGCTGGAAGGGTACAGCCACCTCTAACCGACCGCGAGCTCGTCGACATGTTCTTAGGGACCCTGTCCGGTCCATTCTTCAACCACCTGATTGGGAATTCTGCTGTTGGGTTTACAGACCTGATCTTGACCGGGGAAAGAATAGAAGCTGGCATCAAGTCAGGGAAAATACAGAATAGTGACTCCTCGAACACTGAGAAGAAACCATCCAAGAGAGAATCTAGTGCGGTCAACGCAGTAGCTATTGTAAAGCCGGCCGGTGCTTCTCAGCGTCACCGTCAACAAAGGGAAGAAAGACCTAAGAGGCAATTTACTCCCCTCGGCATGACCTTGTCACAGATATTGCCACAGCTACTGGAAACCAAGTTGGTAACTCTCATGGATCCCCCGAAGAATCCTAACAGGACACCTTCAAGATACAATCCCAATGTTCGCTGCGCCTATCATTCCGACAGCCCGGGGCATGCTACAGATGACTGTTGGACTTTGAGAAATAGGGTTCAAGATCTGATCGACGCAAAAGAAGTCCAGCTCGACTCTCCAGAGGCTCCCAACGTGATCACTACTCCCATGCCAAAACATGGCTAGGAAAGAAAGCACTTTTTTTGTTCATTTGAATTCAAGTTGTAATTTTCTTTTGGTTGTTCAAACATTTACTCATTGTTAAACATTGTTATTTCATTAATGCATCGCATATGTCTGTTTTGAAGCAATATATTCGTATTCATTATATGCAAACTGTTTTCATATTTTTTCTGATGATCAACTCTTAATTAATAATTCTAAACCTCTTGAGGGAGGATGACGAAAACGATACCATAATCTACAGTATGCTTTTGAACAGACCCCGCTGATGAGGTACAGGCATTGTTTCAATCCCTAAACACTGAAGTTATAAGGATGATAATCCCTCGTCAACCCCTCTGAGCCAAAGAAGTAGGAGTTTTTCTTTTCGAAATTCAAAACCCTTCATCATAACCTGGGGCAGGGTAGTTCTCTCAGTTGATCCAAGTGCATAACGAATGGCACCAAAAAGATCCTTACAAAATAAAGAAAGACAGTGATGGTTCCGAATGATAAATAAAGAAAGGAAGTCATTATCTTTCAAAATAAAAAAAAACCCATTAAGTCAAAACCCATGAAGGAGACTTACAAAACTGGGGCATCCCGCTGACTGTAATTCCAAAAAAGGAAACAGTTCAGGCAAAAAAAGAAAGGGATAACAAAAAAATAAAAAAAAATCAAGAAAGAGGTCTTACAAACCCTCAACAAAAAAAGGAATGACTGCCTATTCAAAATAAGTTATCGACATCCGAATCATCACCGGAAAATCAGAGCAAAGACTCAAACAAGGTCTAACGTATGATCAACTGAGTTTAGGTTTGGAGAACATCACGAAGAGTGGGTGGGTACAAATAAAATTTGAGCCTTTATCCTTTGTTTCTTAAACCATGAACCAGGCCACGCTATAACCCTTAAAAGTCCTAGCTGAAGCATGGGTTAATTCGAAAGCATACTGTTACGAAAGGTATCCTGACTCCTGAAGGCCTACGGTAAATACGGAGTTGACATCACGTTTTACAAACATTCATTTGTTTATGAAAAAGAATGCATTTTCAAAATCTTCAAGACAGACATAGGCTTTGCATTTTTAACATAACTTTGTTTGCATATGACTTTTTGTTTGAACAGCAGGGAAATTCGCACGATGAATACCTGGTGAACAGGGGCACTTCCAATCAAGGGGCATGACCTGATCATGGTCCGTTATCTGGGGCAGTTAAGGCAAGATTCGGAGAATCTCTCAAAAGCCAAAATAGCCTGGGGCAAATCTCCGCCTGAGTTACTTGGGGCACTCCAGCAACGAATCTTGCCTGGTCTGACATATTCTGGTAACATGGCAACAAAAGCAGCCAGGGGCACCTCCCTGCATTCTAAGAGCGTGGACATAGTTGAAAGAATACTACGCAAAGTCAAAGACCCGCTAGGTTGACATACCTAGGCAAAAATAAGGGCTTCCCGACGAACCAAAAGGGTTCGGGCAAAATGAAGGGATGAAATGAAAAAATCTGTACACCCGGCAAGTCGAAAACCTGAAAAGGCGGCTTGGGCAAAATTGGGTATCCCGGTGGACTGAAAACCCGAAAGGGCGGTCCAGGCAAAAGTTAGGGAACAAAGCGTACGACTATGTCCCGTCATCTCGTCACTTGCTTACTAGAAGAAGATTTGTCAATCGACAGCCATCAAACACTTTCATAGGTACTTTCTTCTCCAACAGAAACTGGGGCAATAATGAGTTGTCTAAATGATCCGGTTGCTCAATGCGACCAAGATACCTCCACTCCCTGCAGAGCGAACGCGTCGCCCGACTTTATTCAAAGAGTTATATGCCTACCAGGATATAATTGGGTTATCCTCAGCCAAAAGCCACAGAAAGATCGTCCTCGGTAAAGTATTCCTATCCCCAGCGGAGTCTGTTAAAACCTCCAACATAACAACGGTATCCCCAGCAAGTTATCAACCTCAGCAAAGTACCTCTCTTTCCCCACAGAGTTACCTCCCCGCAGAGTAATCTATTCGCCAAGTTTATTCCCCAACGGAGTCATCTTCTCCTACCGGTATTCTTGCAACCATCATCTCCAGCGGAGACGAAGAACTTTACTCTTCAGACATCAGCCCAGGATTTAACTTCCCGGCATCCGTCAAGGATTTACTTTCCCAAGACGAAGATACATTCATAAACATCACATTTTCATACATCATGATACATGCATATACGCATCATGTCATACAATCTCACTTATGCCGTTGCTTGATCCATATCATGCACTGCATATGACTGACCTTTACCTTTCAGGAAGGATACAGTTAAATGATCAGCTATGTCAGGGTAGACAAATATAGTCAAAAGAGACCAATCCAGTCAGAGAAGACAAATTCAGTCAAAGTAGACAAACATAGTCAAAAGAGACCAATTCAGTCAAAGTAGACAAATCCAGTCAAAAGAAGACAAGTCCAGTTAAAATTACTTCCACTCGTCGTTATAGACACTCGTCGTTATAGACACTCGTCGTTATAGACACTCGTCGTTATAGACACTCGTCGTTATAGACACTCGTCGTCATAGACACTCGTCGTTATAGACACTCGTCGTCATAGACACTCGTCGTTATAGACACTCGTCGTCATAGACACTCGTCGTTATAGACACTCGTCGTTATAGACACTCGTCGTTATAGACACTCGTCGTCATAGACACTCGTCGTTATAGACACTCGTCGTTATAGACACCCGCCGTTATAGACACCCGTCGTTATAGACACTCGTCGTTATAGACACCCGTCGTTATAGACACCCGTCGTTATAGACACCCGTCGTTATAGACACTCGTCGTCATAGACACTCGTCGTTATAGACACTCGTCGTTATAGACACTCGTCGTTATAGACACTCGTCGTCCTAGACACTCGTTGCCATAGACAGTCGTCGTTATAGACACTCGTCGTTATAGACACTCGTCGTCATAGACACTCGTCGTTATAGACACTCGTCGTTATATACACCCGTCATTATAGACACCCGTCGTTATAGACACTCGTCGTTATAGACACTCGTCGTTATAGACACCCGTCGTTATAGACACCCGTCGTTATAGACACCTGTCGTTATAGACACTCGTCGTTATAGACACTCGTCGTTATAGACACTCGTCGTTATATACACTCGTCGTCCTAGACACTCGTCGCCATAGACACTCGTTGTTATAGACACTCGTCGTTATAGACACTCGTCGTCATAGACACTCGTCGTCATAGACACTCGTCGTTATAGACACTCGTCGTTATAGACACTCGTCATTATAGACACTCGTCGTTATAGACACTCGTCGTTATAGACACTCGTCGTTATAGACACTCGTCGTCATAGACACTCGTTGTTATAGACACTCGTCGTTATAGACACTCGTCGTTATAGACACCCGTCGATAAAGACCGCCCGTCCATGGAAATAACCTGTCAGTAGAGACAATTCACCAACCTTACTAATTCCAGACTCAACTCATGTATCTTGCCAGGGTGTATCTGTTGAATCATATTTCAAGACCTAGACCGGTTCAGTTAATCGACTCCAAAGATTTCTTATCCAGTCCAAGGCTTTCTCTAGTCCAGCTAAATCGACCCCAAACAGATTTTTCTGATAAAGACTCAGTAGAAGTTATCCGGTTTTTCTCAAACGTCCGCTTTTGAGATTATAATTTCCTATGGTTCTCTCCCCAGCGGTGCGGAGATGATAATTCCATTCCAGGTTCTTCTCAAACGTCCGCTTTTGAGATTATAATTTCCTATTGGTTCTCTTCCCGATACTGCGAAGATGGTAATTCCCACCAAGATTTTCTCAACGAGCGTTGTTGAAGTTAAAGTCACCCAAGGTTCTCTCACCGTTCATGCTGAGGTAGTAACCATCCCTGGTTCATTCATCATCTTGTGAAGCTCCAGATCCAGCTCCTGTAGCCAGTCAGGACACATCTATACCAAGCATCTGAAAACAGCTCCTGCAACATGTCAGGTAATCATTTTCTGTTTTGCAGGTACGCAAGTTCTCACTAAGGAATCTCTTACGCAATCAACATCCAGATGGCATCTATAAGCCCATCATCCTATTCATCAACCTCTAAATGGCATCTGTAAGCCCATTCCCATCATCACACTGCTACTATGTGAGCGCAAATTTCTGGGCACTCTAGTGTTCAATCATCTTCCACCCTCGGATTACGAAAGGCACGTCAGCCAATCTGCATCCTCAGGTCTAAGAAGATTGAACAGGGGAAACTGTTGTACCCCAAAATTTGCCCTCCCATATTCTTCAAGAATTGCAAAATCAAGCTTCAAAATCTCCCTAAGGGTTGCACAATTCAAGGGTCTCCTAAACAGTCAAAATTAGGGTTTTTGTTCTGATCAAGAAAATGAAGTTTCCAAAGGTCCAATCAAGTCTCACATGCCTACAAATATGGTCAAGCATCCTCATACCAAGTTTCAAGGCTTACAGCTCAAAATTGCACAGTCAAAACCCTAATTGCACTACAGTTAACTGTAGGGGCAAAATGGTCATTTGACAGTCAAAAGTTCAAATTTTTGGTCAACATCTCATTTTGAAGCCACAAACATCATTTGATCAATGCTTGATCATGATTCTCAAAGCTTGGCTCAAAAATCATCAAGATGCAAAAGTTTCCTTATTTGGACAGTTGAAAAAGTCAACTGTAAATTGACCAGGGCATAACTTTCACATGGATTATCAGAAAAATTCCATCCAAAGCTCATTTTGAAGAGAAAGACATTTCCTACAACTCATCTTCATACTTCAAGTCCAAGAAATGCTCTCACAAAAAGTTATCAATTTCAACATTATAGGTCATTTTCAAAAGTCAACAAAATGGGACTTTAAGTCAAAGGCCATAACTTGAGATTGGTAAATTAAAATGACATGGGACCAAAGACATTGGTTAGAAGACTCAAAGACCTTTCCAAAATGTCCAAGAACATGAGCAAAGCTTAAAAATTGAGCAAGTTATGCCTTGTGGAAGTTGGGAAATTTTTGGATATTTTGAAAAGTCAACATTGATTCAAATGACCTAAAATTGCTAATGGGCCTATTTTTCTTCCACAATTCATCATCCAAGGCATATGCACGACCACTTGGCCCAAAGGGAAGTTTTTATTCATTTTTTATTTATTTATTTGGATTTTTATTAATAATAATTCATTTAAATTAAAATAAATACATGAAAAATGCTTAACCTAGTTTTTCAATCTTTTTGTGCACATTATATCATCAAGATTTCGTGCCTAGATAAATAAGGAAAGAACCAATGCAATTGGATGTGATTTGGTAGCAAAAGCATGTGAAAAAAGATTTGAAAATCATGGTGGAAAAATCAAATATTGCATTCATTAATTCATGGATTCTAATCAAGTTTTTCAACCCTAATTAGTTCCATACATAAGCACAAGCAAGACCTAATGCCTCATGACCACTAGGCTGCGCAGAAAAGCATCCATAAAACTTGAAATTTTTTGCAAAAAACTCATAACTGAAAACACTTTTGCAGGGTGATTCAAGGCATAATAGTGGTTCAAACATCTTCCTGGAGGATCACAGAACGATTTCCAATCAAAATCATTCATCAAAACATCAGGAATTGGTAAAACGAGCAGGACCTGTACCGAAAAAAATTCATGTTCTTGCATTTCGATTCATGCACTTTTCATAACTTTTAATGCTTGGTTTATGTTCATTGCAAGATTCTGATGCTAACCCAATGATTTAATTTTGTTTTCGTGCCATATATGAAGATCTGCCATTATCAAATTCTAGGGTTTACAGGACTTGGAATTAGGGGTTTTAAATTAAGAAAAAATTGGCCTTCAAGACTTACACCATTGGAATCAGCGTGTCTGGACGATCTTAAACCCACCCTCGCGCTCAATTTATGAGCATCACAGGGCTATTCGTTATTTTCCCAAAACGTGCCTAAAAGAACGCTTAAAAAACCGTGGCCATTGTTTTTATGTTTCAGGAACGAAGAAGAAGACGACTAGGTGGCAAGACGCGAATGGCTGATTCAAATTTCGCGCGGAAAAGGGAGGCACTAACGCGTTTTGTCTTATTATGTTTATTAACTATATTCCTTACAGATGAACACAATAGCTCCACTGGCGAAGCGTTTGGCTGGTAACACCTAGGACCTGGGTTCGAGCCCCAGGTCCTCACCCCTTTCAATATTATTTTTCAGTTAATGTTCCCATGCAGATTCAGTATAATGGATTACCATGCACCCACCAAATCCAACGTCCACGCGTCCAGCTTCATCAATCCAAAGGCATAGATTTGGAGAACACAATGCACCCTAGTCAACGCGTGTACACGCGTCCTGAAAATTCAAAGAGGCCAGCAATTTAATTGGGCCAGGTTTCTAAAAGACTAACCTCCTATTTGGGGTCTGAACCCCCTAGGTTTGCCAAAATTTATACTTTCTTTATCTTTTTTATTATTTTCTATTTTCTTTTTGATTATTGTCTTTAATTAATTTATTATTTTCATAAAATACAAAAACCATAAAAAATCAGAAAAGAGAAAAGATAATAAATATTTTATTTTAATATTTTTTGTAAATAAATTTATAAATTAATTAGTTTTAAATTAGGTTTTAATTTTAATTCTTTTAATAAAAATCTAAAAAACATAGAACTAGGGTTTAATTAATTTTCATCTTTTTTTATTTTTATTCCATAATAATTAAATATTAGATATATTTTTATAATTAAATTTGCATGTAAATTAATTAGGGTTAATATTAGGTTTTAATTTTCTTTTCTTAATAAATTAAAATAACTAGAATTAGGGTTAGCATTTATCTTAATTAATTCTTTTTTCATTAAAATCCTAAAAAATCATAAAATACCAAAAAACAATTTCCCTTCTTTTTTTTTAATTAATGTCACCATTTAATTTAATTTTGCAAAAAGGGTCCAACGCCCTCGTTTTTAATTCCCATTTAATTCGCATATTTATTTTATTTCGTTTAAATATTTATGTATCTCTCCCGAGGCCTTGTAATTAACTTTCTCGCACTTTTTCTTTACTTTCTTTATTTTTTCTGTCAAATCGGGTTCGAGAAATTTTGGCGATGTGGACCCGCGCCTTTTGTAATAGCTTAGAATTTTTACTTTCCCGCAACTTTTAACTGTTAATCAAGGCATGAAAGAATGTATGGACAAAACTAAAAAACAAACACATAGATCACCTTAACATGAACAAGACAAAAATAACTGAATCTGACACACAAATCACACACCACCCCTAGGGTACGCCTCACTGTTGCCTTGCCTCGAAAGGTGATCGTCGAGTAAAGGATGTCTTAGTAAGTCCTCATGATCCGGGAACCTGGCATGAGGGTAGCTTCTAAGGTGTCTTCCCATTGCTCCGGTGATCACCACGTCCCGAACCTCGAATTGACCCGAACACCTCCAACGGTGGTGCTACCTACCTCTCAATGGTGGGATGGCATTACTTTAAAGGACATTTACACAGACGAATTCCTTAGGGTAGGTAGATTCTCGTGGATACTTGCTCTAAATTCAAACAAATCAAAAAATACTTTTCACACCGACACCTTTTCAAAAAGCTTTCGAAAGCAATTTTTCAAACACTCTTGAGGACCGATACAAGAGTCGAACTGGAATTTTCAAAGAAACTTTTTAAAACCCACGGTTGAAAAGCAAACAAACCATTTTGAAAACACAAATGAGCAAGTACCTAAGAGCCCATGGATAACCATGGATAGAAAGGGTGTTAACACCTTCCCTTTCTATAACCTACCTCCCGAACCGAGAGCAATCTCTTTAAGGAATTTTTCTGTGCTTTTTTCCTTTCCATTTGGAGAAAATAAAAGACGGTGGTGACTCTTGCTTACCGCGACATTTCGCGAACCAGCTTTAAACAGTCAGTTCCAGATCCACCGATCACACCCTGCAAACTGTCAAAAATAACTAAACAACAATTTAACTACCCTGCTAACAGAAACCTATAACTAACTCTTCTAACTGACTTCACAACCTTCCAACCCCTTAAATGTCATAACCATCTTCTAAACTATAACTGCAACAAAGACCATTTTAACCATCTCCCTACAAAACTACCCGTTAACAACTTCTAACATAACCACCAAACATAATTCTAACTAGCGGTAAAATAACTAAATCCCTCTCCTATCCAAAAAAAAATTTTGGTAACTAATTTTCTAACAGATTCCAACTGGCCCTCCTAACCAACTTCTAACAAACTTCTAACCAACTTCTTAACAAACTCTCAACAAAGTCCAACAAACTGAGAATACTAGATAACAAAATTCAACAGAAGAGAAGAAGGGGATAATAGAAAGCTTAATAGAAAAACAGAAATTCAGAGAGGGAGGATATCATTATTCAGATTCACGATTCATTCTACGTAAAATTCAACAGAAAAATATAACACAAATACTCACCAGAATCTCTCTATCTCTCTCAGAATCGAGTTGAATCTTATTCAAATTTCATCAATCCTTCATCATATCTTCAACTTCAATCCTGTAACACTGTTCTCTCTACGCTCCATCTCCGTGACGTTCTTCATCTTCATTCAACCTCACACGCAACAACCACAACGAACAACAACATCACAATAACGGACTCAAAGAAGAAAAAACAAAAGAAGTGGAAGAAGAAGAAACAAGAAGTAACTATCGGAAGTAGTTCAAAAGCTTAATATTACCTGGTATTCACTGAAGTACATCGGGTTTCTCGTCACATTCATCGTGTTTGAAGCATCATCGGGGTGTTCCCGATAGGTGAACTTTGACCTCCTTTCATTCCGCATCTTTTTACATTATACTTATTACCACAATGAGGCTGAAGACTCCATAATCATTCCTCTAAGGCTATGCACCGAGATTCACAATCATGGACATTTAATCGTGTTGATTCACCATTATAGGGTTCACAGATTCCTTTAGATTTATGGGAAATGGTGAGAAATTAATGAAAAACGTTGTTGGGTTCCTATTGAGAGGGTTGGGACGAAGAAATTGGAGTGTGTTTTTAGCATTACGGTCATTCGATGGTGGTGACGGCGGCTTCGGCTCGCCGGAAATTGCGAGAGAGGAAGAGAGAAAACTGTGAATTGAAGGGACATGAAGAGTATCAAACCCTCAATCTGTAAAAGGCGTCATTTAGCAATTGTGTATAATTCTCTTAAAATTTTGTTTTTTTTAATAATCAGAAAATTGAAAACAATTGGATATACTGATGGATTGTGAATGAAAAGTATATATATCCTTTTAATTTTTATTGTAATTAAGTTTTATTTTAATCAAATATCAATAAGAAATTTTGTGAAACAAAAAGGGATGAATGGGTTTTTGGCCATGGATAGTAGGCTTGCTCTTTCTATACCTCTATACCCATCCTCATACCTCTAGGCCTAGTTTCAATTTTCATCTCTGTTTTACAATTTTTGAGAGATTAATTTTGATATTTTTTTATGATTTTCTTGCTGAAAATTCTGTGGATGATTATATGTTGGTTCATGACTTATTGATATTTTTTTCATAATTTTTCTATTAGCTTAGGAGTTAATTGAATTAATGTTTAGTATATGATCACAATTAGGATTTTAACGCATTCTTGTCAATTTTGTATCCTTGATTCAATTCCCTTGGCAGATGAGTGGTTTAGTGGTGGGTTCTGATCCTTGAATAATGCCCTGTTATTTTTGACGCGTTTGTTCATTGTGCAAGGTACATTTTGGTGCTTTCGATCATATAACATAACAATTGTTATGTGATTGAAACATACGGCTTGTGCTCACTTCCGGTGTGACATGACTCATTTTTCACCATCTTGAGAAATTCATATCGTATTATATGTGGTCCTGATACATGTGATACTTTATGATGTCTTGTGCAAGAACTTCTGATTACGCGTTGCATTCGCAACACACGTTTGACTTTATCTTAGTTGGATATTATTTCTCACTTTTTTTGTTTCTTGGTGAAGCTTGCTCGACGTGTACTCCCAGCTTCTCCATTGCTTTCGTCTGCTCTTGATGATTTTCTCGATTTGGTAGTCGCCGCTATTACCTTCGTACTTCTTCGCATTTTACTACATTCGTTTACCGCTTTTCTAGATACCATGAGAAGTAGGAAATAAAGATTGTGCACTCGAAGATGCTGTTTAAAGACCTGTAGCAGGCATTCCGCACTTCATTTGCTCTATGTTTTGTGCTTGTGTTTGTTCTTTGGTTGTTGATCGATGAGTCACTCAATTTAGGAATTGAGATCACGACTTCGCTCTCAATGCATGCTCCCTATAGGATTTTATCGCTTTCTGTTATTTCTTGCTGATCAATGAGTCACTCAATTTAGAAATTGAGATCACGACTTCGCTCTCAGTGCATGCTCCCTATAGGATTTTATCGCTTCCCTTTATTTCTTGTTGATCGATGAGTCACTCAATTTAGAAATTGAGATCACGAATTCGCTCTCATTGCATGTGCCCTATAGGATAGTTTTGTTATACTTTATTTGGCATGCTAACCTAGATAACATCTCTAGGTGTGCTCTCTTGAGATTATTAGCTTGTTTGCTTTATCCTTGTACATGCCATGTTCCCTTAGGATGTGCTTGCTCCCTTCGGGTGCAAGTTAGACCTTAGGTTGCAAACCATGCATGCTAACATTAGGTAGAGATTTCCCTTTTGTAAATCTAAACCTTAAGACTATCATTGTATGATAACATTAGGTTAAAAATAGGCTAGTCTCCCTTAGACTCTTTTCTTCCCCTTTTGTATATGCGTCTAAAACTAAAACTTCTTTTCTTAGCAAATCATAAAACATGATAATCTCACTTAAACCCTTTTTCAAGGTAATAAAACACAAACCAATTCAAACCATTTTGTGCGCTCGAGCACCTTTTCTCTAAAACCCTTTTCAGGTAAGGACATGATTAATTTACTTCTGTGCCAATGCATAAGTCTCCAAAGGTCGAGCTGCGGCAGAAGGAGGAATTAACATTGTCCATAAAAAACACAAAACAAACAAAAACATGTGAGCTGAACTATGGTAGCTCTGATTCCTCAAAAAGGATACGTAGTCTTTGGGGTAGGGCCCAAGCGAGTACAATTTTATTTTCCCTACATTCTTTTCTCATTTATTTTGTATGCATTCACCCTTCAGTAGTATAGTAAACAGTAAGCATAGATTAAACACACCCATAAGATAGATAACAAGAGTGGATACCGTAGATTACTACGGGCGTGTGGGGTGTTAATACCTTCCCCTCGCGTAACAAACTCCCTTACCCGATCTCTCGGTCGCAAGACTGTGATTTCTCCCTTCTCAGGTTTTCTCGATGTTTACCTTTCCCTTCATATGGGATAAAATAAATTCAATGGCGACTTCATTGTTTGATGATTTTCGGCCAGTTGTTTCAGTACCCCCACTTGTTGCCTTCGGAAAACAACAATCACGTCTCTCGAACGTGAGAAGTTTTAGAAAAGACCCTTTGGTTAAAAGATCATGGTCCCTCGATGGCCCTTTGATGCTGCCTCGGTAAATGATCTTAGTACCTTAGGGTAATTTCTAAAGCATCTTACGAGTTTCCTTCGTGACTCAAAACATCTAATGATAGGGCTACCTACTAACTAATAGTAGGATAACACTGTCTAAAGGAAAAAGGAAAATAACAAAGATCTTTTGAGTAGGTAGACATCTTGTAGTTGCTTGCTCACAAAACGAAACAAATTTCTCACACATACACTCCTTTCTACATATTTTTAAAGACAAAAACACTTTGTATGCATTCTCAATGATACGAGAATCATTACAAAGTTCTCCGCACTAAGGCGTCTTTTTCAAAAATATTTTCAAATACACTTACACAAAAAAGCATTTTCAAAGTGAGCTAGCAACTATGAGCCCGTAGATAAATACAGATGGAAAGGGTGCTAACACCTTCCCTTTCAATAACCTACCCCCCCTTACTCAGAAAAATTCTCGAAAGGTCTTTCTTGTTATTTTCACTCTTTCCTTTATTGAATAAAAGAAAAGTAGATGGCGACTCTTGCTAACTGCAACATTTGCGATAAAATGCAAAACCAGTAAAGTCAGTTCTCTGACCGTATTACACCGTGCCCCAAGCACGTATAAACCTTTGATGGTAGTTTTGATGATTGTTCTCGTAGTCGAACATAATTCCCTATATGAGCATGTCATGAGGATTGTCCCTTTGAGCATAACCAAACTAGCGTAGAGCTAGAGAAGGGTTGTAACTGATGCCCCCTCTTATGCCAAGGAGTGGTACATTAGGGAATTCCCCATAGAGATCAATAATAGTGACATCTGTCTGAGATCGAGAACACCAATGGATATCTACATGAGTCAGCGACATCAACCTTTGAGACCACCTCAAACCTTGTTCATTCTTTATCACTGATCAGGGTAGGTGCGAAATAAACCACCTAGACAATAGAGGTTTGCAACACATAAGAGTTCCCTGCTTATTCGTAGTACGAATATGGAGAGAATGCAGGATATCTACGAGTAAAGTAGGTATTGGATTATGAGTGAGAAATATCTTGATGGCACTCATATCTATGAATTGGTCCGAATTAGGGAATAGTACCAAACCATAGATTAGCAAGGCCGAAATATCCTCAAAAGCACGAAGATTCATGGCAGCTAGAAATCCCTGAGCCTTCTCTATCAGAAATTTAGGAGAGAAAGCCTTGACTCCATTCTTTGTTTCCCAATTAGATACAATGTCTGGTCGTTTCAGATGTAAGGCTACAACAACATCTTCAGGTTTCAAAGCTTTCTCTAGACTGGTGAAGGGTATCTGATCAAGAATATGCATTTCAAGCAACTTAGAGAGTTCTTCTATTGTGGGCACCAACTGATAATCAGGGAAGGTAAAACACGGATGCTTTAAATCAAAGAACTGTAAAAGAATGCTCATCATGTCTTCTTGAAAGCCAGTATTAACCAAACTGAGTAGATGACCATGTCTCTTGATGAATTAAGAATTGTCGGGAACCCCTGAGACTAGTACCTTAAGTTGAGAAGGTATCCTTACGAAGTTAATCCGGATGGTATTCCTACGACTGGAAGCTATGAATCTGCAACACTGAACAAAGATAAATCCCCTAGATCCTTGAAATGGTTAGTGTGATACGGTGGGAGAACTGACTTGGTGTGTTTTGCGTTTGATCACAAATGTTGCGGTTAGCAAGAGTCGTCACCGACTTTTCTTTTATCCAAAAGGAAAGGTGAAAAAGCATAGGAAAGACCTTTGAGATTGTTTCTTGAGTTCGGGGGGTAGATTATGAAAAGGGAAGGTATTAGCACCCTTTTCATCCATGGTTTTCCATTGGCTCTTAGTTACTTGCTAGATCACTTGCTTTCGTTTGAAATTATGCTTTGTGTGGTTTTTTGAAAGTATTTTGAAAAGGCGCCATCGTTTAGGCAAACTTTGTAATAGTTCTCGTTCGTAAGAACGTATACAAAGTGTTGAGCTTTTGAAAATGTTTCAAGTTTGGAAGATGTTTTGAAAGTGTTTTTGAATGTGTTTTTGAAAGTGTTTTTGAAAGTGTTGGTGTTTGTTTTGAAAATAAGCAAGGGTGTTTGTTTTGAGATGGAGCAAGTAATTAGGAGCAATCTACCTACTCAAATGTCTTTCTTGTTCATTTTATTTTCCTTTGACATTGTTGCCTTACCATTGATTTGGTAAGAAACCCTATCTTTGGATGTAAGCGGGACGGGCGTGGGTCATCGTATAGCCATGATTAGCAATGTTGCAAGGTATCTTATCATTTTTGAGGGACTAAGATCATTTTTGTGAAGCAACTTTGAATAGCATCATCGAGGGACTATGATCTTGTATTTGTTTGTTTTTGCTAAGACACTTTACATGCATAATATGGCCATTTTTGTAAGGCAACCAAGTGGGATAACCCTAGGGGTGTTTTGTGTGCAAGTGTGTCATTTTCATGCTTGATTTTGTCTTGATTTAGGGTTTTCTATTTGATTGGTTTTATCTTTCCATACAAACCCTAATTACTAGCATGTTATGTAAAAAGCGATAAATTGCAAAATTTAAAGATTACTACGCTATTACAACACTTGTGGGAGGGGGGTATACAATTTATGAATGAGGATTGCAATAATGTAAACCTAATTAAGCTATTACAACCAAATTGAATATGTACAAATATTGGAATAAATAAGATGAATTAAATATGCAAAGATATGTAAATCCAAAGGAGATTTTTGTTTGGTTTTTTTATGTGAAAAAAGTCTTAACCTAAATCTAATAAATAAATCAAGATTAATCTTAAATCAATTAAGAAAAGAAATTATTTTTTAGAAAAGACTTTTGAATAAACCCTAATTCTATTTGATTAAAAGAAAATAAATTTCTTTAAGAAAAAGTAAGTATTTTTGTATTTTTTGTCTTGAAAATAATACATGGCATTATGAGGTATTTTGGTCCTTTTATATTAAAATAAATATTTAATGGGTATAAAGAAAAAATAAATATTAAACTAGTTCTAATTTAATTTACAAATTTAATTAATAAAAATGGATAATATATATAACTAAATAAAATATTTTTTGTGAGAAAAATAAAATAAGCAAAAATATAAATCTATCATTTTTATATTTTTTATGATTTTTAATATTAAGAAAAATATATTTAAGAAAATAAAATGAAAATAAAATAAATAAATAAAATTATATGGGCTAGGGGTATCATAAGCAATCAGGAGGTGAGTGTTAGAAAAAAATCACAAAGCCCAAAGTTCAGAGGCCCACGCTGCAAAGGGACAAAAAAAATGGCAGAAAATGTGAGAAAATGCAAAAGGCAGGGCTAAGGCTCGAACCCGTGACCTATAGTATTTTTGTGCGCTGCATTACCACTAGGGTGACTGTACATCCGTTTATAGAAACACAAAGATAAATATATATTAGAAAACGCCCCCTGAAGGCAACTTCATCTTCAACCTTGAGCCATGGCCGGACCACCTGCATCTCTCTCATTTCTCCATAAAAATAGAAAGTCCAAGCATGAAAGTTATGGTGTTTCTTCCCACGAGTTCAACCATATAATTTATGTAAACTAAAAGTCAAAGATCAAAGATAATTTTACTTTCCCTAATTTGAAACCTAATTTTTACAGAAATTTCAAATCAAAAATTCTATATACACAGTTAATATAAATGAAAACAATGAACATGATTAGCTTTAGGGCAAGTATATCTACATTTTTCTTTCACAAATCAGAACCAGATGATGCTTGTATGAAGAGATAGAAGTTTGAGTTTTTACCTCTTTCAGTTGAGATCGTGAATAGAGTTTGGGCAAGTTTTGAGAAGGCCTGAGGATCTGTTTAGCTTGCCTGGACCTTCCTGAGTGTATTCCAATCCTTATTTTGTCTTGAAAGTCCCTGAATCTCCCTACTCAAGTCAACCTGCAAGCTTGATATTTGAAAATGGTGGATGGAGGAGGAGGAGTTATAGTGAGGGAACATGGGTCTGGATCATTTAGATATGAAGTATATTAAGTGTTTAGATGGTTAAAACTCAAAACGCACAAGTGGATTTGGAGATGGCTGAGTAAGGTTCACAACTGTCAAGCTATGGAAGATTTCAATGGCAACTTATTTGGGAGTGTTTCTGAGTCTTAAACTTTTTGTCTTAGGTTGCAATACACTTGTGTATAAGTATGGAAGATGTTAGACATCAAGCTTTCTCAAGATTTCTGAGTTCTAGCCTTTTGGCTCTATTACTTGCTTTTGAAGAAAAGTGAGGAGACAAGTCCCTAAGTGTTGTACAAGCATGGTCCAGTTTGGTAGAGGCTTCAGGAAAATTTCTTTTGGTTTTGTCTTTGCTTGTGTGCAGATAAAACAAGTTCAAGGCTCAAGAAGTGGAAAATTGCAAAAGTAGTGCTTTATCAAAATGGAAATGGCACATTTGTGCCAAAAAAGGAATTGTTTTTGTACAATGCATTCAATGCTTGGCTTAAAGCTTCCAACATCTGTGAAAACATTTAATTATGGAGTGAGAGACAAGTTAGGAGCCGACAAAGTAAGATTTGTTCAGCATGCTTTAGGATTTGAATTTTTGTTCTTCATGAAATGGCTTGAAATTAAAGTGATAAATCACCAACTTCATCTCTTCCATTCTCCCTACTCAAGAATGATCTCAAGGAGTTCTTGGATATTTTCGAAATCCTGAAATGTGCTATACAACCCATCTTTGAATTTATTTTGAAGATTCTCCTTGGAACTATGTGAAAAATTGGCACGAAGTTAGATAAAAAATCTGCCTAACTAGGGCAAAATTTCAATAAGTTATTTTAGTTCATGAGCATGTATTCACAAAATTATATCTTGAGATACAAGCATTTTTAGGAGAAATTGTGTGAAGAAAAGTTGTATATTTCATGGATATCTACAACTTTCATGTTAGAAGTTTCCTTTGAATCATCTTGCATCATGGTGAAAATTTGGCTCAAAGTTGAGAAAAAATAAGAAATTTTCTATACTTAGAAAATTTTCTAAGTTAAAATTTTCAACTTTTCAAAACAAAAACTTAAACCCTTGATTTCTTGATGAACAAGTTTCTCATTTTGACATGTTTTGATGAATTATGATCTTTGGCATTTGATTTTGACCAAAAAGTCAAAGTTTGACTTTTCAATATACAATTGACTTTTGATCAGTTGACTGAAAAATTCATCTGTCAATCCAATGGATTTGCAATGTTTTGAACCATGTAATTAGGTCAAGATGATGCAATTGAACTCTTGAAATCATGCTTTAAAACAATTTACCATTTTCTAGGTAAAAAATCAGAAATTTCCCTTTCTCAATCAAAACCCTAATTTTGACCATTTTTCCTTTTTGATGATTTGATCAAATTTCTTGAGGAATTATGGTCAAAACTTGATCAAATGATAAATATGAGTCTAATATGTTGATGTGGATCAAAAGTTATGAAGTTTGACTATAAATTGGCCATGGTTGACTTTTTCCGCAACACAGTTGGTTTTTAGGTCAACTGCTCAATTGACTGATCAAAAGTGTGATTCAAGGCTTGAAACTTGACATGAGTGATCTTAGGGGTCCCTGATGATCCTTGAAATTCATATGAAACATTTATAGTCCAAAAATCCTTGTTCAAACTCAAACCCTAATTTTGGTCATTAGTGCATGAGAAGGTGTCTTGAGCTGGTCAAACCCTAAACTGTATCTGAAGGTTGAATCTGAATGAGTATCAGGATGGAATCTGTGTCATGGAGTGTATCTGAACTGTATCAAGAGGTTGAATCTGAATGAGTATCAGGATGGCGTCCGTGTCTGGAGCGTATCTGAACTGTATCAAAAGATTTTGAATATTTGTTATTGGTAGCTATTAACCTTATCTTGAAACGGGTAAAATGTTAGATAGAACATAATGTTTATGTTGTATGAAATGCATAGTATAATGCATTCACGTTATCAATGTTTATGATATATGGATGCAATGCATGTGTATATGAGCTAGTTTGCTGCACTGCTGTTGGACTGGGGAAAATAAATCCCTGACTGTTGCTGAGGATATGTGAGTCTTCATGTCTCGAAGTCGAAGTATTGATGAATTTCTACCGAGAGAAATAAACTATATTGTAAGGGAAGTACCATGTACTGCTTGTAAAATCTTATTGGGGAATCCTGAGAAATTTGACAACTTCTATTAGGGATCAATAATTTGAAACTTTGTTCCGCTAGGGATTTAAATGACGTACTGTAGGGGTTTACTTATGGAATGGCTTAGATATATTTTCCTATCCTTTCAACCTATCAGTAATTGCCTATTTTCATTTCGTTTATTTGTAAACAGTAATTATGTTCAAATGTATATGCTCAACAATGAATCATTGGACGTTTTCGTAAAGAAAAGACAAATAATTTTTGCACTTTCAAAGGAATATTTTGTATTGACCTTGAATAAGTATTTTTTTTGTACAAGGAGACAAACTTTCTAGTAAGAGAATGCTGTCGTAAAAAATGAAAATTTTGATACAAAGAAAAGATAGCTATGTGTACAAAAATCCCCCGGGGTTTCCATTCTGCTATAGCCTCCGTATCTCCGAGCGTCTTGTCTATTTGTTGCCTTGTCCGAAGCTGATTGAATCGATCAGAACTGTTGAATTTGTTAGTTGAAGCTAAAGGTCGTCCGTAAATTGATCCAACGGAACATAGTCATACGCTTTAATTCTCTAACTTTTTCCTGGACCTCCCTTTCGGGTTTTCAGTCCACCGGGAAACCCTTTTTTGCCCAAGTCACCCTTTCGAGTTTTCAACTTGTCGGGTGTACATATTTTTTTTTGTTTTATCCCTAATTTTTGCCCGAACCCTTATGGTTCGTCGGGATTCCCTTGTTTTGCCTAGGTATGTCAACCTAACGAGTCTCTTATGCGTAGTATCTTTTGACTATGTGTTTGTAGGGTGTGGCAGGTCGTCACCATCCATGGTGGTCAAGATCATTACCCCACTAGAGAAGATGTTTTTGATTACAAATGGTCTTTCATAGGTAGGAGTCCATTTTCCCCGGGATCACCTTGTGGCAAGATGATACGTTTGATCACTAGATCCCCAACTTGATACACTTGGAATCTGACCTTCTTGTTGAAAGCCTTGATCATCCATTTTTGATACATTTGACCATGGCAAACAGTAGTAAGTCTCTTTTCATCAATCAAATTCAGTTGATCAAGTTGAGTCTGGATCCAATCGTCTTCGTTCAACCCTGCATCCTTCATAATCCTTAGAGAGGGGATCTGAACCTCAATAGGCAAGACAACCTCCATGCCGTAAACCAAAGAATAGGGTGTTTCCCCGGTTGATGTATGAGCCATGGTACGATATCTGTGGAGAGCGAATGGTAACATCTCATGCCAGTCTTTGTATGTGACTGTCATTTTCTGTATGATCTTTTTGATGTTCTTATTTGCAGCATCTATAACACCATTCATCTTTGGCCGATAGGGAGAAGAATTATGATGATGAATCTTGAATTGCTCGCACAATGCAGTAATCATAGTGTTGTTGAGATTTGTACCATTGTCAGTGATGATCCTTTCCGGGATACCGTACCAGCAAATAAGGTTTTGCTTGACGAAACGAGCAACAACATTCTTAGTAACGGAAGCGAAGGAAGCTGCCTCATCCCACTTTGTAAAATAGTCAATGGCCACTAGGATGAAACGGTGTCCATTGGAGGTTGTCGGCTTGATTTCTCCAATCATATCAATCCCCCATATAGCAAAGGGCCAAGGAGCTGTCAAGACATTCATAGGAACCAGAGGTACATGCACTTTGTCAGCATGAATTTGACACTTATGGCAGGTTCGAGAGTGTTGATAACAATCTGCTTCCATGGTCGACCAGTAATAGCCTTCCCGTAGGATTTTCTTTGCCATCGTATGCTCGCTGGAATGTGTACCAAAAACGCCTTCGTGCAATTCAGTCATGATCCTTTCAGCTTCAACCTTATTTGCGCACCAAAGTAACACAGAGTCATGATTACGTTTGTACAGGATGTCGTTACTAAGGAAGAATTTAAAAGAGAATCTCCTTAAGAACTTCTTAGCATTGACTGAAGCTCCTTCTGGATATTCTTGAGCCTCGAGATATTTCTTGACTTCGTGAAACCAAGGTTGGTCCACTACTTCTTCAGCATTTATCTCGTGACAGTGTGCTGGTTCTTCCATTCGTTCGATGGTTATCTGGGGAGCCTCATTATCCCAATTAAGTTTAAACATAGATGACATTATGGCTAGAGCGTCTGCTAGCTGATTTTCTTCTCGCGGGAAATGCTCGAAGGTAATCTTCTTAAAATGTGGTAGCAATGTCAGAACATGTTCTTTATAAGGGATAAGGTTTGGGTGTTTGGTGTCCCATTCCCCTTTGATCTGGCTGATAACCAAAGCTGAGTCTCCGAATACATCCAAGGATTTGATCCCCAAGTCTATGGAAGCTTTGAGACAGAAGATGCACGCTTCGTGTTCCGCCATGTTATTTGTACAATTGAAGAAAAGTCTGGAAGTAACGGGAGTATGACACCCTTCTGGAGATATGAGTATAACACCAATACCATTTCCGAGTGCATTGGAGGCTCCATCAAATAACAGGATCCATCGGGATCCTTGTTCAGGTCTGTCATATGGCCTGAATTCTTCACAGTTGTCTAATGTCATGATGTCTTCATCCGAGAATTCGAACTTCATGGACTGGTAGTCTTCTACAGCTTGGTGAGCAAGGTGATCAGCTAATACACTTCCCTTTATAGATTTCTGGGTAGTGTATTATATGTCATATTTTGTCAGGATCATCTGTCATCTCGCTATTCTCCCAGAAAGAGCAGGCTTCTCGAAGATGTACTTTATCGGATCCATCTTAGATATCAACAAGGTAGTATGAGTCAGCATATACTATCTTAGCCGACGATCAGTCCATGCCAGAGCGCAGCAAGTTTTCTCGAGCAGTGAATATCTGGTTTCATAGTCGGTAAACTTTTTGCTCAGGTAGTAAATAGTGTGCTCTTTTCGCCCAGACTCGTCATGCTGCCCCAATACACACCCCATTGAGTTTTCTAAAACAGTCAGATACATGATCAACGGGCTTCCCTCGACGGTGGCATCAGCACAGGAGGCTCTTGTAAGTATTCTTTGATTTTGTCGAAAGCAACTTGGCATTCATCATTCCATTTGACTACTTGATCTTTCTTCAATAGTTTGAAGATTGGCTAACAAGTAGCCGTTAGGTGAGAAATGAATCTGGCAATATAGTTCAAACGTCCCAAGAATCCTCTGACTTCCTTCTCAGTACGAGGAGTAGGCATTTCTTGTATTGCTTTAACTTTTGTAGGATCAACCTCAATACCTTTGTTACTGACGATAAAGCCTAAGAGCTTACCAGATCGTACCCCGAATGTGCACTTGTTGGGATTCAACCTCATCTTGTATTTCTTCAGTCTCTCAAATAGCTTTTGTAAGTGATCAAGATGCTCTTCTTCTGTTTGAGATCTGGCTATCATATCGTCCATGTAGACTTCTATTTTGTGATGTATCATATCATGAAATGGAGCTACCATGGCACGCTGATAGGTTGCCACAGCATTCTTCATTCCGAATGGCATCACCTTATAGCAAAAAGTGCCCCACTGTGTGACAAATGTTGTTTTCCCCATGTCCTCAGGCGCCATTTTGATTTGGTTGTAACCTGAGAATCCGTCCATGAAGATAAACACTTTGTGTTGCACTGTATTGTGAACCAGGATATCAGTGTGGGGGAGTGGAAAATCATCTTTAGGGCTTGCCCTATTCAAATCTTTGTAGTCCACACACATTCGCACTTTGCCGTCCTTCTTGGGCACGGGAACAACATTGGCAACCCATTGGGGGTAAAAGGTGACAGCTAAGAATCCAGCGTTGAATTGCTTCATGACCTCTGCTTTAATCTTTTCTGACATATCAGGCCTCATTCGACGAACCTTTTACTTTACTGGAGGATAATCCTCTCTTGTAGGCAGTCGATGTACCACAATATCTTCATCAAGTCCTGGCATGTCTTTGTACAACCAGGCAAAGACTTCGACATAATCATGCAACAGCTGAATCAGACGCTTCTTGACACCGGGTTCCAGATTGGCACCCACTTTGACCTCTTTTTTATCTTCTTCGGTACCTAGGTTGATCGTATCCACGGGTTCCTCGTGAGGCTGAATGGTTCTCTCTTCTTGTTGTAGCAATCTGGCAAGTTCCCCTGGTACTTCACAATCTTCCCCACCTTCGTCTTCGGCTTGGTAGATTAGATTCTCAGAGTCACAAAAGGCCATAGTAGTATCGTTACCCATGGGATCCAGAATGGATGTATACCTGCATTGTGAGTGTGGGTGTGTGTAAGGGTATAGCTATCTTTGAAAGAAAGTAAAATGTAAAAGAAAAAACAATGAGAACAAAAGTTTGTATGCGAAAACGTCCATGATTCATTGATGTCATATGGAAAATGAGATAAAAACCCTTACAAATGGACCATTGTGCCTCGGGTAAGACACAAGGTTTTAAGAGTGCAAATTGTTTTGAGTATTACAGATCCAACAAAATATAAAGACAAATTACTGAGGGATGAAAGTGATCGGGACGAAATCTCTAGCCTCCCAATTACTGAGCCCTCCATTGACAGTCGGGAAGATCCAATCCTCTAGGTTGCAACCATCTTCACCATCTTCCATTGCGTTGACTTCTCGGTTGCTGATCTTCAAGGGTGGCCCTCCAGCACGGGCACGACGTACAACCTTTTGAGCGCTTGAAGTAAAACCTAGGCCAAACTTGTCAGACTTATATGGGATATATGGGAGTTGTCCCCAGATAGTGCATCTTCCTTCTTCTACCACTGCTTTAGCATCTTTTAGCAATGACATCCAGAGTGGAGGCCTTGTAATCTTGGGAACAACCTTAGTCACTGCCACCTCTTGAGGAACCTCTTCAAAGTGTTGAAATGGAGTTTCAATGAATTCACCATCTAATTCCACATATCTGAAGGAATTGAGATGGTTGATCATGTATTCTTCCTCTCCATGGATGGTGATAATCTTTCCTTGAATCAGATACTTCAGCATCTGGTGTAGTGTAGAGGTAATAGTACCAGCATTGTGGATCCATGGTCGGCCTAGAAGGCAGGAGTATGAAGGGCGGATGTCCATCACATAAAAAGTTGAATTGAAAGTTTGGGTTCCAATCTTTATGGGAATGTCCACCTCCCCATGTACCATCCTCTTCGAACCTTCAAAAGCTCTTACCACTATGTTGCTTGGCTTCAAAGTCAATCCCTCACAATCAAGTCTATCAAGAGCTTTTTTGGGTAATACATTCAAAGATGAGCCAGTGTCTACCAAAACATGCGCCAGAGTAGTGCCCCTACATTCCACTCAGACATGCAATGCCTCATTATGCTTCCTTCCCCTCGGTGTTAGATCAACATCTGAAAAACCTAAACCATTGTCCGTAGTTAGGCTGGCTACGCAGTCTTGAAATTGATCAGTAGATGTCTCTTAAGGTACATGGGCGGTCTTTAAGAATTTCACCAAGGCTTTTGCATGTGCCTCATAACATAGTAGTAATGCCAGCATGGAGATTTTGGAGGGAGTTTGCCCCAGTTGTTCAACTACATCGTAGTTGCTTTTCTTTATAATTTTAAGGATCTCCTCCATTTCTTTCTTGGAGGTCTCAGGGATAGCCAATGACTGAGCCTTCGTCCGGACAGGCTCAACCATAACACCTTTTCCTCAAGCCTCGGTTAAATCGGCAGCATGAGTGTCAATAAGAATGATTATAGGAGTTGTAACGGCTTTGTCAATTGGAGTACTTGCAGAGATAATTATGGGTGTAAGAGTAACCTTTGGAGCAGCCACAAGGATAGTCACAGGTCCAGAAACTGCTTTTGGGGGAGAAATTTCTGGAGAAAAGATCCTACCGCTTCGGGTAATTTTTCTAGTTTCGGCTATATTACTAATGTTGAAATCTTCTTCATCTGAGCTTATCTCTTCAGCGGGCGGCCAGTCTTGGTTGACGCCATGGTAGTAAATGTACCCTCCGTAATTCCACGGCACAGTTTTTTCGGATTCATACGGGACTGGCCCAGGCATTGTGATTATTAAAGGAGTTGCTTTCGAAACTGATGTAATTCTAACGGGTCTTTTGGTGGAGACCCTGGAAGAATTGGCGAAAATGGTAATGATAGAAACATCTTCAAAAGGAACTGGTGTAACAGGAGTCTTTTCAAACAAAATCTATTTGTTTTCTATTAGGCACTTAACGCCTACTTTCAACAAAGGACAGCTAGTCGGTGAGGATAAACAGAAACAACAATCTTCATCACAATCTGGGAACACGTCGGCATTCAACTAGTTCATTTTAACAGTCAGAAGTGGGGTCATGAGTTCGTTAACTGAAGTAACAAACAATCCTTCTTCAATGGCACTGACATTGTGACCATGTCTGGGCATAGGAGCAGAAATGACATTTGGCTTTTCAAGCGCATCGAACTCAATTTCTTTCGCTTCAATGAGGTCTTGTATTTTGTTCTTCAAGGCCCAATAGTTATTAGTATCGTGACCAGGACTTTCAGAGTGATATGCGCAACGGGCATTGGGATGATAATGAGGAGATGTTGTATTGGGGTTTTTCAGAGCTTCTTTCAAGGTCACAAAATTGGATCTTAGCAGATGCGGTAATACTTGAGACAAAGTCATGTTGATTCTGGTAAACTGCCTGACTAGCCTTTCTACCCTTGGTTGATTACTTCTTTGTTGATCAGATGTAGGCTTTGGGATCATAATAGCTCCCACCATTGGTCGGCGTTCGGCCCTATCTTGGTTTCTTTGCGGATATACGGTAGCCACCTCTTTCTTCTCGATGAAAGGCTTCCTTACAACTATAGAAGAAGATGAATCTTTCTGAATCTTTCCATTCTTTATACCGGCTTCTATCCTCTCTCTGGTCAATATTATTCAGTAAACCCTGCAGATGAACTTCCAATTAAATGATTGAAGAAGGGACCAGATAAGGTGCCTAAGAACATATCTACCAATTCTCTCTCAGACATAGGGGATTGAACTCTTCCAACCAAATCTCTCCATTTTTGTGCATAGTCCTTGAAACCTTCATTGGACACCATGGCCATACTGTAGAGTTGAGTACGGGTAGGCACCAAATCAGCATTGTACTGGTATTGCTTGTAGAAAGCTGCAGCAAGATCTTCCCAATTGTGAACATTAGCCCTTTCTAGTTGGTAGAACCAGTCAAGTTGAGTACCAGACAGACTGTCTTGGAAGAAATGTACCCATAAGTCTTTATCAACAGTGTGGGGTTGAATTTTTCTCACGTATGACCCGAGATGCATTTTAGGGCATGACACTCCGTCATATTTGGCAAATGTAGGCACTTTGAATTTCAGAGGAATCACAATCCCCAACACTAGCCCTAATTCCTCAAATTCCAAGCCTGGCACCTTTTGGATTTCCATCGCGCTCAACCGCTCTTCAAGATGTTTATACTTATCGTCAGTTAGAGGGTACTGTTTCTCAGAGTAGTCCTCTTCTTCTTCTTCCTCCTCTTCCGATTCTGATGGGAAAACTGTTTCCTTACCCCTCCCTTCTACTTTATCGGATCTTGTTGTAAAATCCAAAGTCCTTCTTGTCTTCCCATGAAATCTTCTTCCCATGTTTAAGACTCCGGTTACCTTCTTTGTTTTCTTCTTCCTCTCTTCATCCAGCAGAGTCTTCAACTCTTCTTTCCCCTTGGCTAGGGTCATGAGCAACTGTTGAAACTGCATATTCTGAGCTTGGAGATCTTTCACTGTTTGCTCGAGATCCATCTTACTGAAATAAACAGTAAAGAGATGAGGAGACTTGTTGCAAAAGACCTGTTTATGTTATGATGAATGATACATGCATATGCAATGTTTTCAAGGATTTTAAAGATCCAAATTTGTTTTAGACAAAAAAGAAACACACGTTATATTAATAAGATAAAATTTGAGTACATCAATTCCTCTTGGGCAAAATAATACAAAAACTCTTAAGATAGAAAAGTAGTTCGCATCCTCTTTGGTGCAATGTGGGCATTCAGAGTCTGCTCTTCATGAAGTAGCCTAGTGAGTTCCAAAACCTTCTTCTCGCTTGCGTAGAATTGGGCTTCAAAAGTATCTCGCTCTCCTTTGAGTTGTATCCAATCCCTTTGGAGGTCTTCAAGAGATGTGGGCATGTCAGGATGTATGATAGTGTATGGAATATCTCCCTCCATGATAGGCTCAATGATTACCGGGAGAATGGAGGGGTAAGGCATCATAAGACTCTGAGCGCGAGTTCGTACCCATTTGAGGTAAGGCTCAAGAGGGATGAAATTCTTGTGTCCCAAAGTCTTGCTATCCACCTTGTTTAACATCCTCCAAGCTCGGATAAACCTCTAGTGAAGACCTTGATTGTCGTTATCATAGTCGAATACCAAGCCTTGAATCAACATATCGCACGGGCCATCCCTTCGGGCATAACCAAACTGTCTTAAGGCTAAGCAAGGTTTGTAGGTGATTCCTACCCTAATTCCAAGTAAAGGGACATTAGGAAGTTCTCCATAACGGTCAACAATGATAACATTCTCTTTGGATCGAGAGCACCAATGAATGTCTAAATGCTTGAGCGTCATCAACCTTTGTGACCACCTTGAACTTTGCTCATTCTTTAATACAGATTGAGGAAGATGAGAAATAAACCATCTTTCCAAGAGAGGATTGCAACACATAAGAATACCTCTTTTCCTTGTTGTGCGAGTGTGAAAAGAGTGTAGGATATCCCCTAGCAATGTAGGCATTGGGTTGCGAGATATGAATATTTTGACGGCATTCACATTTATGAGTTGGTGAGGGTTTGGAAACAAAACCATCCCATAGATGAGGAGAGCCACAATTTCCTCAAAGGCTTGCAAGTCTAGGGAATTCCAACAGCTTTAGGCTTTCTCAAACAGGAATTTTGCTAGGAAACCTTTGACACCACTCCTTGTTTCCCAATGGGTTGTGACATCAAATGAGTGCAAGTGTAGAGTGTGAGCAATCTCTTCTGGCTTTGGGTCTCTTTCCGTACCGTTGAAAGTTAGTTGATTGAGAATGGTAATCCTCAAGAGTTGGGAGAATTCTTCCAAAGTAGGCACACGTTGATAGTCGGGAAATGTGAAGCAATGGTGCAAAGGATCAAAGAACTGAAAGAGCACCTTCATCATGTCCTCATCTGTGTTGGAGGTGACCAAGTTGATTAGACGACCATGTCTCTCGGTGAATGGAGAGTTTTCAGGAATCCTTAAAGCTAGCTTCTTAAGTTGTGGAGGGATTCTCACAAGGTTGACTTGAATAGTTTTCCTGCGAAGTGAATCCATATCCTACAAAACAAGAACAAAGATGAATCCCAAAATCCATGAAATGGTTAGTGGATGTATATGATGTTCATGATGTCCATGATGTTATGTACAAGTATACATATACAAGCAAAGAAAACAAGTCCTTAGTTTAAACTTGCATGGAGTTTTATAGGTAAGTACCCTCTTGAAGTTTAGTTGGCTTAAACCTATCCTAGTAATAGTAACCGGGTTCTAAGGAGCTCAATATCACTGGATTGTTTCCTTGGTCATTGTTTCAGCTCAATCCTCTTTAATGGCGACCGAAATATCCCAAGAAACCAAACCATAATGAGTGTAGTATCGAGTATCTACCAACTTCGGACTGCACCAAATCCGGTCATCTCACTACATTCTAAAGGCCAAGTTGGTCAAGTAAATGTTCTAGAAGTTCATTAGTGCTTCATGACATCACTCAGCGGCCCCGTATTCTCTTTGATTAACTAAAAGGCTACCGATATCCACAAATATGTCGCACTAACATAGTTATTTCTTAGACCATGTTGGTATACCCCGCACAGTTTCCACAACGTATTGCTACTTACCTATAATGTATCCCAAAATCCGGGTAGAGGATTCAAACCCAAACAAAGAACCATAATGTAAAGTATACAAGTCAAACAATGTAAGCAAGTAAATGTGATCTAAACCCTAAGGTAACCCTACTTTTAGAATTTTCCCCTGCAGAGTCACCAGTTCTGTGATACGGTGGGAGAACTGACTTGGTGTGTTTTGCGTTTGATCGCAAAGGTTACCGTTAGCAAGAGTCGCCACTGACTTTTCTTTCATCCAAAAGGAAAGGTGAAAAAGCACAGGAAAGACATTTGAGATTGTTTCTTGAGTTCAGGGGGTAGATTATGAAAATGGAAGGTATTAACACCCTTTTCATCCATGGTTTTCCATGGGCTCTTAGTTACTTTCTAGATCACTTAATTTCGTTTGAAATTATGCTTTGTGTGGTTTTTTGAAAGTAATTTGAAAAGTCGCCATCGTTTAGGCAAACTTTGTAATAGTTCTGGTTCGTAAGAACGTATATAAAGTGTTGAGCTTTTGAAAATGTTTGAAGTTTGGAGATGTTTTGAATGTGTTTTTGAATGTGTTTTTGAAAGTGTTGGTGTTTGTTTAGAAAATAAGCAAGGGTGTTTGTTTTGAGATGGAGAAATTAATTAGGAGCAATCTACCTACTCAAATGTCTTTCTTGTTCATTTTATTTTCCTTTGACATTGTTGTCTTACCATTGATTTGGTAAGCAACCCTATCTTTGGATGTAAGCGGGACGGGCGTGGGTCATCGTATAGCCATGATTAGCAATGTTGCAAGTTATCTTAGCATTTTTGAGGGACTAAGATCATTTTTGTAAGGCAACTTTGAATAGCGTCATCGAGGGACTATGATCTTGTATTTGTTTGTTTTTGCTAAGACACCTTACATGCGTAATATAGCCATTTTTGTAAGGCAACCAAGTGGGATAACCCTAGGGGTGTTTTGTGTGCAAGTGTGCCATTTTCATGCTTGATTTTGTCTTGATTTAGGGTTTTCTATTTGATTGGTTTTATCTTGCCATACAAACCCTAATTACTAGCATGTTATCTAAAAGCGATAAATTGCGAAATTTAAAGATTACTACGCTATTACAACACTTGTGGGAGGGGGATATACAATTTATGAATGGGGATTGCAATAATATAAACCTAATTAAGCTATTACAACCAAATTGAATATGTACAAATATTGGAATAAATAAGATGAATTAAATATGCAAAGATATGTAAATGCAAAGGAGATTTTTGTTTAGTTTTTTTATGTGAAAAAAGTCTTAACCTAAATCTAATAAATAAATCAAGATTAATCTTAAATCAATTAAGAAAAGAAATTATTTTTTTAGAAAATATTTTTGAATAAACCCTAATTCTATTTGATTAAAAGAAAATAAATTTCTTTAAGAAAAAGTAAGTATTTTTGTATTTTTTGTCTTGAAAATAATACATGGCATTATGAGGTATTTTGGTCCATTTATATTAAATTAAATATTTAATGGGTATAAAGAAAAAATAAATATTAAACTAGTTCTAATTTAATTTACAAATTTAATTAATAAAAATGGATAATATATATAACTAAATAAAACATTTTTTGTGAGAAAAATAAAATAAGCTAAAATATAAATCTATCATTTTTATATTTTTTATGATTTTTAATATTAAGAAAAATATATTTAAGAAAATAAAATGAAAACAAAATAAATAAATAAAATTATATGGGCCACGGGTATCATAAGCAATCAGGAGGTGAGTGTTAGAAAAAATCACAAAGCCCAAAGTTCAGAGGCCCACCCTGCAAAGGGACAAAAAAATGGCAGAAAATGTGAGAAAATGCAAAAGGCAGGCGCTAAGGCTCGAACCCGTGACCTATAGTATTTTTGCACGCTGCCTTACCACTGGGGTGGCTGTACATCCGTTTATAGAAACACAGATAAATATATATTAGAAAATGCCCCCTGAAGGCAACTTCATCTTCAACCTTGAGCCATGGTCGGACCACCTGCATCTCTCTCATTTCTCCATAAAAATAGAAAGTCCAAACATGAAAGTTATGGTGTTTCTTCCCATGAGTTCAACCATATAATTTATGTAAACTAAAAGTCAAAGATCAAAGCTAATTTTACTTTCCCTAATTTGAAACCTAATTTTTACAGAAATTTCAAATCTAAAATTCTCTATACACAGTTAATATAAATGAAAACTATGAACATGATTAGCTTTAGGGCAAGTATATCTACATTTTTCTTTCACAAATCAGAACCAGATGATGCTTGTATGAAGAGATAGAAGTTTGAGTTTTTACCTCTTTCAATGGAGATCGTGAATGGAGTTTGGGCAACTTTTGAGAAGGCCCGAGGATCTGTTTAGCTTTCCTGGACCTCTCTGAGTGTACTCCAATCCTTATTTTGTCTTGAAAGTCCCTGAATCTCCCTACTCAAGTCAACCTGCAAGCTTGATATTTGAAAATGGTGGATGGAGGAGGAGTTACAGTGAGGGAACAGGGGTCTGGATCATTTAGATATGAAGTATATTAAGTGTTTATATGGTTAAAACTCAAAACGCACGAGTGGATTTGGAGATGGCTGAGTAAGGTTCACAACTGTCAAGCTATGGTAGATTTTCAATGGCAAAGTGTTTGGGAGTGTTTCTGAGTCTTAGCCTTTTTTTCTTAGGTTGAAATACACTTTTGTATAAGTATGGAAGAGGTTAGACGTCAAGCTTTCTCAAGATTTCTGAGTTCTAGCCTTTTGGCTCTATTACTTGCTTTTGAAGAAAAGTGAGGAGACAAGTCACTAAGTGTTGTACAAGCATGGTCTGGTTTGGTAGAGGCTTCAGGCAAGTTGCTTTTGGTTTTGGCTTTGCTTGTGTGCAGAGAAAACAACTGCAAGGCTCAAGAAGTGGAAAATTGCAAAAGTAGTGCTTTATCAAAATGGAAATGGCACCTTTGTGCCAAAAATGGAATTGTTCTTGTATAATGCATTCAATGCTTGGCTTAAAGCGTCCAAAATCTATGAAGACATTTAATTATGGAGTGAGAAACAAGTTAGTATCCTGAAAAGTAATATTTTTTAACATGCTTGAGGATTTGAATTTTTGTTCTTCATGAAATGGCTTGAAATCAAAGTGATAAATCACCAACTTCATCTCTTAGATTCTCCCGAATAAAGAATGATATCAAGGAGTTCTTGGACATTTTGGAAATCTTGGAATGTGCTCTACAACCCATATTTGAATTGCTTTTGAATATTCCCCTTGGAACTATGTGAAAAATTGGCATGAAGTTAGGTCAAAAATCTGCCTAACTAGGGCAAAATTTCACTAAGTTATTTTAGTTCATGAGCATGTATTCACAAAATTATATATCTTGAGATCCAAGAATTTTTAGGAGAAATTGTTTGAATAAAAGTTATATATTTCATGGAGATCTACAACTTTCATGTTGGACGTTTCCTTTGAATCATCTTGCATCATGGTGAAAATTTGGCTCAAAGTTGAGAAAAATTAAGAAATTTTCTATACATAGAAAATTTTCTAAGTTAAAATTTTCAAATTTTCAAAACAAAAACTTAAACCCTTGATTTATTGATGAACAAGTTTCTAATTTTGACATGTTTTGATGAATTATGATCTTTGGCATTTGATTTTGACCAAAAAGTCAAAGTTTGACTTTTCAGTATACAATTGACTCTTGATCAGTTGACTGAAAAATTCATTTGTCAATCCAATGGATTTGCAATGTTTTGAACCATGTAATTAGGTAAATATGATGCAATTGAACTCTTGAAATCATGCTTTAAACGAATTGACCATTTGCTAGGTCAAAAATCAGAAATTTCCCTTTCTCAATCAAAACCCTAATTTTGACCATTTTGCCCTTTTGATGATTTGATCAAATTTCTTGAGGAATTATGGTCCAAACTTGATTAAATTATACATATGATTCTAAGATGTTGATGTGGATAAAAAATTATGAAGTTTGATTGTAAATTGGCCATTGTTGACTTTTTCCCCAACACAACTGATTTTTAGGTCAATTGCTCAATTGACTGATCAAAAGTGTGATTCAAGGATTGAAAGTTGACATGAGTGATCTTGGGGGTCCTTAATGATACTTTAAAGTCATATGAAACATCGATAGTTCAAAAATCCTTTTTCAAACTTAAACCCTAATTTTGGTCATCAGTGCATGAGGAGGTGTCTTGAGCTGGTCAAACCCTAATGCAGTCTTGAGTCTAATAGATCTTGTGAGGAAATCCTTGATAAGTGAGAGGGAAAATTTTGGGGTACAACAGTTAGTCATGATATGATGATGTTATGATGTTATGATGTCATGATAACATATTCAAATAGATAATCAAACACAAGCAAAGCATGCAAAGGCCTTAGGCTTAAGGCTTGCATGGAGTTTGTAGGCAAGTACAATCTTTAAGTTCAGTTGGCGTAACCTATCCTAGAGAAGTAACGGGGTTCTAGGGATCTCAATATCACTGATTTTTCCCACAAGTTTTGTCTAGCACGACAACTGACTTGCCACCAAATAAAACTCGAGAGTCGAATCTCAGTGAGTGTAGTATCGAGTATCAACTAACTTCAGACTGCACCAAATCCGGCTATCTCACCACCTTCTAATGGCTAAGTTGGGTCAATTAAGGTTTTAAGGTCAGTTAGGGCTTATGACACCACACGACAGCCTAGTATGCTCCCCAACTGACTCAAGGGATACTACCACAAACCAATGTGTCGCACTAACCTGGAAATCATCTAAACCATATTGGTATACGTCGTATAGTTTCCATGATCTATTGCTACTTACCTAAAATGTTACCCAAATCCGGGTATAGGATCTTTGCAAGAAATAACCCAAAAAACCTTTAAATAAAGCAGACAAATTGAACAAGGAAAGCAATTAAAAGTGATCTAGCTCTAAGGTAACCCCACTTTTAGTTCTCCCTAGCAAAGTTGCCAATTCTGTAATACGATGTAAGAACTGACTTGGTTTTGCATTTTATCACAAATGTTGCAGATAGTAAGAGTCGCCATCGACTTTTCTTTTATCCAATAAGGAAAAGGTGAAAAGAACAGGAAAGACCTTCAAGAATTTTCTGAGTTCGGGGGGTAGATTATGAAAAGGGAAGGTGTTAGCACCCGTTTCATTCATAGTTATCTACAGGATCTTAATCGCTAGCTCACTTTGTTTGAAAATGTTTTTCTGTGCATGTTTGAAAATATTTTGAAAATTCTTAAGTACGACAAATTTTTAATGATTCTCGTATCGTTAAGAATGCATAAAAAGTGTTGGTTTTGAAAATATTTGAGAAAAGTTTTTTGTGTAAAAATATGTTTTGAAAAGTGTGAGCAAGAGATTAATAGTATTCTACTCTTACTCAAAAGTCTTTCGTGTTATTTTCCTCCTCCTTTAGATAGTGCTACCCTACCATTAGTTAGTAGGAAGCCTTATCATTGGATGTGAAGGGACAGGTGCGGGTCATCATAAAGTCATAAATACAACTCGTAGGGAACTTTAGAAATTTTATTGTAAGGGACTAAGATCATTTACCGAAGGCAACATCGAAGGGTCATCGAGGGACTACAATCTTTTGTATCTGAGGGACTTTGCTAAAGCGTCCCCACGTTCAAGGGACATGAATATTATTCGAAGGCAATAAGTGGGGTTATCCTAGAGGTGAGTGTGTGAAAGGTGTATTGAATTCAGTTATTTATCTTGCATTTAGGGTTATTTAACGGTTGATTTTAGGTCTTGCTATACATGCCCTAATTACTAGCAGTTATAAGGAAAACAGTAAAGGCATAAACTAAAAGTCCTACGCTATTACAATGCTTCGGGAAAGGGGGTACAAACCAAAAATTAGGGGGAAATAGAAAGAAAATAAAACCCTAGTTAAACTATTACATTCCGTAGCAGTTACATAATAGGAAAACTAATGGGAAAAAAATAAAGCACGTGAAGATTGTAAAATAAGAGGAAAATTGTTTAATGAAAAATACTTGATAATTAACCTAACGTCTAATTAATTTTAATTGATTAAAAAATCCATGTAATTAAACTAGGCAAACCCTAAAATCTAAGTCGATTTTAAGTTAATTGAGAAAACCTAAAAAATCAAATTAGGGTTTATTGGTAAAAACCTAAACTAAATTAAGGTTAATTAAATAAACCTAAAATTGATCAAATTAAAAAACCCAAAATTAATTATTTGAGTTTATTAAAAAAAAACAAATGTTTGTGAAGAATGTTAGGTTTTATGAAAAAGATTTGGTTAATTTGAAGAAAAAGAAAGAAGGAAAAGGGTTAGAAGAATGGAGACTTAAGAATAAAAAAAATAAACCAGTAGAGGTAGATGTTGAACCCACGCCCTCAAGGCCTTCATGCAGCATGCCTACCACCAGGCCAAGCGTGTGCTTGTGTCCAGGATACGCATCTAACACGTTTAGTAATCAACCTGCAAAAATATAAGAAATTAAAGAAACAAAATGTCAAAAGGTTGGATCGAACCCACGTCCTTCAATACCAATGCCTTATCGCGCGCTGTAACCCCCTAGACTATTTTCAGGATTATCGACTGACCCCAGACTATCCTCACTCACACGCTTTCCGGGAAACTTCCCAGAAGGTCACCCATCACAGAATTGCTCCAAGTTAAGCACACTTAACTATGGAGTTCTTAAGAATGAGCTACCGAAAAGAAGATCCATCTTATTGGTATAGGTAATACAAATTAATCCTTATAAGACTTCCTTCAACCATGCAGTCCCATACCTGCATAGCTTCGGGATCCCTCTCATTCTGATGTGGCGACCACCTTTTCCCTTTTAGGCCTCAGATGTTACATGCGGTGTAACCACTCATCGCCCTTCTCAGCCTCGAGTGTTACATGCCCACCAGCTTCTGCATGGTTCATCCTCGAGCCACATTGTATTAGGAGAGGTTTAACTCTAATACCATTTGTAACACCCCGGACTATTTTCAGGATTATCGAATGACCCCACAAACCAACACGGTTCTTTTCTACATATTATATCCTCACTCACACGCTTTCCGAGAAACTTCCCAGAATGTCACCCATCCTAGAATTGCTCCAAGTTAAACACGCTTAACTATGGAGTTCTTATGAATGAGCTACCGAAAAGAAGATGCATATTGTTGGTAAGGTAGTACCAATTAATCCTTATAAGACTTCCTTCAACCATATAGTCTCATACCTGCATAGCCTCAGGATCCCTCTTATTCTGATGTGGCGACCACCTTTGCCCTCTTAGGCCTCAGATGTTACATGTGGTGCAACCACTCCTCGCCCTCGAGTGTTACATGCCAACCAGCTTCCGCATGGTTCGTCCTAGAACCACATCGTACTGGAAAGGTTTGGCTCTGATACCATTTGTAACGCCCCAGACTATTTTCAGGATTATCGACTGACCCAACAAACCAACACGGGTCTTTTCTGCATGTTTTATCCTCACTCGCACGCTTTCCGGGAAAGTTTCCAGAAGGTCACCCATCCCAGAATTGCTCCAAGTTAAGCATGCTTAACTATGGAGTTCTTAAGAATGAGCTACCGAAAATAAGATCCATCTTATTGGTATAGGTAATACCAATTAATCCTTATAAGACTTCCTTCAACCATGCAGTCCCATACCTGCATAGCTTTGGGATCCCTCTCATTCCGATGTGGCGACCACCTTTACCATTTTAGGCCTCAGATGTTACATGCAGTGTAACCACTCCTCTCCCTTCTCGGCCTCAAGTGTTACATGTCCACCAACTTCCGCATGGTTCATCCTCGAACCACATCGTATTAGGAGAGGTCTGGCTCTAATACCATTTGTAATGCCCCAGACTATTTTCAGGATTATCGAATGACCCCATAAACCAACACGGTTCTTTTCTGCATGTTTTATCCTCACTCACATGCTTTCTGAGAAACTTCCCAGAAGGTCACCCATCCCAGAATTGCTCCAAGTTAAACACGCTTAACTATGGAGTTCTTATGAATGAGCTACCGAAAAGAAGATGCATCTTGTTGGTATAGGTAGTACCAAATAATCCTTATAAGACTTCCTTTAACCATGTAATCTCATACCTGCATAGCCTCAGGATCCCTCTTATTCCGATGTGGCGATAGCCTTTGCCCTCTTAGGCCTCAAATGTTACATGTTGTACAACCACTCCTCGCCCTCGAGTGTTACATGCCAACCAGCTTCTGCATGGTTCGTCCTTGAACCACATCGTACTGGGAGAGGTTTGGCTCTGATACCATTTGTAACGCCCCAAACTATTTTCAGGATTATCGACTGAGCCCACAAACCAACACGGGTCTTTTCTGCATGTTTTATCCTCACTCACATGCTTTCCTAGAAACTTCCCATAAGGTCACTCATCCCAGAATTGCTCTAAGTTAAGCACGCTTAATTATGGAGTTCTTATGAATGAGCTACCGAAAAGAAGATGCATCTTCTTGGTATATGTAGTACCAATTAATCCTTATAAGACTTCCTTCAACCATGCCGTCTCATACCTGCATAACCTCGGGATCCCTCTCATTCTAATGTGGTGACCACCTTTGCCCTCTTAAGCCTCGGGTGTTACATGCGGTGCAACCACTCCTCGCCCTTCTCAACCTCGAATGTTACATGCTCTTGACACTGGGGTGGTTGTTTCATCCTTTCATATAATTAATCAAAATTAATATAATATATAAACAAATGCATTAGCTGGAGCCCTAGCTCCGGTCATCTTCTCCAGTGACCTGTGTTAATCAAAACCTGCAAATTCAAATGGTTAGTGATATAAAACGTCCTATCCCCCCTAATTCAACCCTCCTGAATCCGAATATGGGCTTAGTTTTGGCTAAAAGTCCTTGGATTGTGAATTTCGAAGCAAGAATCGTAGCTCAGTTCACAAATGTCAAGTCAAGATCTGGACGTTAAAATCCCCATGTAACAATTGCAACCTGTTTTGAACACACATATAAATTGATTTGGATGGTTAGAAACTTTCAACAATTCATGGAATTAAAAATATATCAATGATAAAAAATCAAGAACCGACGATAGCCTATATGCATGTTTCAGGCCCTTTGGATCATGGTAACCAATCCAATCTTACCCTTCAATGTTCCTAGACTCGAATGGAATGGAGGTTTGATAGTGAGAAGGCTTGAAAATAGGGTTTTCAAGACTTAGGGTTATTGAGAAAACATTTGCTATTATTTTGAAAATATTGAGAGGCAAGGATGTCGTGTCTTTTCTCTTGTCTTGATGCCTGAATATATAGAGAATTTTTAGGGAAAAAACAAATGGGCTTGGACTCTTGTAGTAAGATATATTTTATCTTATTTTATATTATTAAAGAATTAAATAAAAAATAATAAAAATAAATAAAACAAGGCCAAAGGGTGTTTGAATGAATTTTGAGGTGCATGAAGAGTATAACACACGTTTGGACCTCAAAACCATGGCCCAATAGTCCAAAATATCAAGCTTGCTCAATTTGAACTTCATGCATTTGCTCAAAATTTCCCAACTTGCAATGGTCATTCCTTACCCAATTGTTATCCTCTGAAGGTGATCTTGGACTTTTTGGTAATCTCAAGATGCCCTCTGCAACCTCTATGTTGATCATTTTCGCTTTTGAAGACTTTATCTTGATCTAAGTTGCCTTGACAAAAAGTGTCTTTTTGTTGACTTTTGAAATGACCTGTAATGTATTGGCTTATATCTCTCAAATGATGCATTTTTTGGACTTGAGCATAGAGATTCAAAATTATAGAGATTTGAATTTCCTTCATAATAGTCTTTGGTTGGGGAAAATCTAATAAAGTATGTGAAAGTTATGCTTGGTCAAAGTTCAGTTGACTACTCCTAAGGAAACCCTAATTTGGCAACTTTTGACTTTTGATGATTTAAGGGTTTTTCTTCATGAATCATGATCTACCCTTGATCAAATGATGAATATGAATTCAAAACCTTGATGTTGACCAAAAATCTTGAGGTTTGACTGTATGTTGACCACAATTGACTTTTTACCCAAAAGACTTGATTTTCTATCATCTGAGCCTTTGAATGAGCAAACTTGTGATGCAAGACTTGAAAATTGACATGGGCATTCTTGGAGACCTATGGAGAACCATGAAAACCACTTGAGACCTTAAAAACCCAATTATCCTTGAGAAATATCAAACCCTAGTTGTGGACCCATTGCTTAGTAGGAGAATTTGTCTGATCAATTCTTGAGTCAATTTGAGAAAATGAGGTTCTCTTGAGAATATCTTGAAGGAAAATGGGAGGGGAAATGTTAGGGTACAACAACATGAAATGTAAATGCTAAAGTAAATGATGCATAAAAGTAAAGACATAAAAGTAAAGGGCATAAAGTAAAAGCACAAAGTAAAATCACAAAAATAAAGTCAATTGTTAATGAATTAGAAGTTAGAGGTTAGTTGAATGACCATCTTGAAACTTGCATTTGAAAACTCATTAGAAGATTGATAAAATTAAAGCTTCTCAACAAAAAGTTTAATTTTCTTTTTGTCAAGTATATCATTCATTTCAAGTACTCAAGGTAAGCATATATGATCAATGAGGTTTAAATGATCCACTTAGACCAAAGTTCATGAAAATTTATTAGAGGATTGATAAGATCAAATCCTCCTAACAATGAATGTCAAGGTTATTGGATCAAAGGTTTCAAATTAACATACTTGGGCTTGCAAACATAGGTTTGGGCCATGAACGATCATTTCTCAATTCAGGACAAATTTAGCGCTATGTTAAGCAATCGTAAGTGGACTTATTAGAAGTCACGCCTATTTTGAGGCCGGTCAATAGCAATCTATGTACCACATGTTAGAGAAATGATATGTATATCATTCTCCAACAACTTGTAGCACAAGTAAGAAAGGGATAAGATGAAGAGGGATGGGATGTATCAGATGAAATTAGGGTTGCAAATATCATTAACATCATTCATCCATTTTGGTGGATTTGGTTTTTCAACCTATTAACACCCAAGATCCAATGAGGTCGAGGAACTTGTCCCAAAATAACACCCCAATCAAAACCAAACAAAAATAATAAAATAATACTTAATAAAACAATATTAAAAATGATTAATAAAAGAGAAATAATTTGTAAAATACACAAAGTATATTAATACACCAAATAAAAATCCTAAAAAATAGTCAGAGGTCAAACATGAGTCAATAAGTGTTGACAAAAAATTTCAGAATTTTTTGAAGTCAAAAACTATTTTTAAAATTTAAAGAAATAAGAAAAATAAACCAAAATTTGTGAAAAATAGTAAAATTAGAATAAAAAAACAAAATGAGGTCACCAATATTTATTAAGAGGTCATTGGATCCTCTCATAATTTTTCCATAATTTAAAAATCAAGAAAAATATTTTTAAACAATTAAAACAAGTTATATAAAGTGAAAAATCATAAAAAATATCAAATCACAAAATAAAATTGTGAGAAAAAAATCAGAAAGAGAAAAATCAAAAGTATTTTTGAGAATTTTTTCAGAAGTTTAGAAGTTGAAATGAATTTTTTATGAATTTTTGAAATTTAAAACAATTATATAAAAAACCAGAAAATAAAAATAATGTCAAAATAATGTGGACCATCTAATCATAGTCAAAACGCATCAGTAAATAGATCCAAAGGACCTGACGCACTGTGCTTGATATGGACCTTAGTGAGAAACACACACAATAAATTAAAATTGGGCCAATGAAATTAAAATAAATGTCACGCCATCATTGGTTGAAGAACGACACGTAGGTCGTCTTTAACCTCCAGACCCCTACGGATTGGCTTTTGTGTGTTTCTTCAAATGCAAAAATCAGAAACTCATAGTGGTATCATTGGATTCGTCTCTTCAAGACGATCCTAACCCCACCCTCACGAAAAATTTCTTTAAACATCAACTCAGTCGATTTGAGAAAAACCAGAAGAAGAAAGTTGGAAAGGGATTTGAAAATTCACGAGCAAAACTCACTTCAAGTTAAAAACTTATTATGTGATCAGTATCAGAGTGACGAGAGCTACATTGTAGCAACAAGTTTGAAGAGAATTTATGGAGGAATCTACCTATTGAAGTTCAAATTCAGAGCTCTGGAACTTGACTTGGCTAGCACGATTCAGGGAACCTCAATGCTTGGTTCTTCTTCTGTTAGCTTCAATGAAGTTCAAGGATGAAGAATCAGCAAAGAAATTGGATCAAAAGATGCTTTAGAATTGAATTAGAAGTTACAGAATTATGACTTACATAGGGAGTTCAACAAAGGTTCTTTGGCTCTCTAAAGCTTATCAAATGAGCGGGATATCATCCTTTATTTATAACGAAGTGAATGATGATGAGTAACGAGAGGAATTATGGGCAAATTAGGCAAACCAAGCCAACTTTGATCATGCCAAACATGTGACTTGAAATGCCTCAAAACGACGTCATATCAAGTGTAATTCTTGTCAAAACGCATCTGGACATTTAGTTAAACATGTTTAGCAACTAAACCTTGAGTAATTTGACTTGTAATCCAAGTTTACTCGTGGTAAAAATTCCGACTTGAAGTAAAAAACAGATTTCATGGAGCCAACTTTAACAATGCATAGCTCACTACTCAGGGACATTTATGGGATGGTTTTTGAAACATTTAAAAGACAAGGTTACAATCTTTACAATGTGCCAAGAAAGACTCTAGTTGGATGCTTGAGGAAAAAAGTTATGTCCAATTGAATTTGTGAAAAACACACAGATGTTTTGTACTTAGAAAAATTCTAAGTGTTGAACTTCAAAATGACCTATAATATTCTTCAAAATTAAATGACTTTCCACTCAAAATTTGGTCTTGATATCTGAATATGACATAAAGTACACCTCTTGAATTGAATTGTGGAATTGAGATCTGTTGTACCCCAAAATTTGCCCTCTCAATTCTCAAAGCTTTTCTCACAAAGATTCTCAGGATTTAAACTTGCACAAGTGCATTGGGATTTTCCAGTACCAAAATTAAAAGGAAACTGTCAAAAAGGGAGAAAACAGATAAAAATAACATTTTAACAAATTTGGAGAAAATTAGGCCTCCTTCGATTCAATACCCTTCGATTGGACTTTTCACCTCTTTCGATTGCTCAAAAGTAGCTGCTAGCGTGCCTCTTTCATCCGGGCATGTGACTTCTTGTTGCGGGCTTCATTTGTGCCTTTTACTTCCTGCATGTTTGCTTTGAGTAGACAAATTTTGCTGCAAGGCAAGCCTTTCGATTGGACAAGTATGTTTCTTGCATGCTTGCAATCGAAGGCCATGACCTGCTGGATACAAGTGGCCCCCTGCAAGGCAAACCCTTCGATTCACCAAGCATGATACCTGCGTGCTTTGCTTTGAAAACCATGACCTGCTGGCCACATGTGCCCCCTGCAAGGCAAACCCTTCATTAGACACAAGTACCTGCATATAAGCCTTCATTTGGGTGTTCACCTCCTGCATGCCTGCATGCCTGCATGCAAGTCTTCGTTTGGGCATTCATCTCTTGCCATGCCTGCATGCAAGCTTCAGTTGAACAAGGGCTTCGTGCCACTTGGGTTACATCTTTCATTTGGGTATTGAAGCTTCCTTAAATTCAGAAGGAAATTATCTGCTGAAGATTTCCTTTGTTTCAGAAGGAAATTAGCTTCTGAAAGCTTCCTTCGATTCAGAAGGAAATCATCCTCTGAAATCTTACTTCAAATTCATAAGGCAATAACCTTCTGAAAAGTGTCATTTGATTGCACCATCAGCCCCTCACTTGTTTGCCTTGGATTCATAAGTTTTCGATTGGATGAATGGCTACCTTCCTGTGACTTTCGATTTCATCTTCATGTTTTCTTAGAATGTGCCTTCATATCACGTTCGAATCCATCTGCAAACCCTTCAATATGCCATATTGTTGCATTATGACACACAACTTGGTGGCCCATTCGAAGAACTTGCCATAGTTGGGGAATAATTATTTTTACTTACTTTGGAGTCTGGTCGAAGGTTTGGGCCTAAGTGATCAAAAGAAAGAAGACTCAAAACGGCATATTCAGTTGAAAGGGCCATTCGAAGAACACGCAGTTGGTCCATTCGAAGGACACACAACAGGTGGAAACGAATGCCACTTTATTGAGTCTATTCGAAAGTTATGTAAAAATGAAGGATTCGATTCAAAGGGTCAAGTTTTCCATAGGTCAGGCTACATAGGCCTCCCACTTGTGCTTCACTCCATATTAAATTATTATTCAAGCCAACTTGCTCTTGATGACATCACAAACTTTTAGAAAATTTTTTAGCCTTGCACCTGTCTCTTCTGCACATTTTCCCCCTATAAACTAGGAGACACCCATCTAAACCATTGATTTTGTTACTTTTATCTTGGGATTATAAAAATTTGACACAAGTGGATGTTGGCCTTTCAAGGAAACTATATTTTATTCTTTCACAAAGCTGCTCATTCAAAAATTTTCTCTATAAATAGAGAGTTCATTTGCACATCAAAGGAGAGGATCTTGGGACCATAGGAACGAATCTCCAAACTTTCTCAAACACAACAAAAAACTCTCAAGTCCTTAAACACTTGTGAAGAACAAACCCAGAATCACAATCACCTCCTTCGATTCTGAAGAACTCCCCACTTTCAGTACCCTTCAAATCTAGTGTGGAAATAAGCATCACACTTGCTTTCTTTCTTCCTTCGAATTCAACATCCAAGGCTTTGTTTCAGGCCCCCTCTTTTGAATCCAGCACCCAGGGCCTCCACTCAAGGTGCCACGCCCATTCAAGGCTGAAGCAAGGTGGGTTACTCTTACCCTTTCATCCTTCATTTCAATCATAGCATGTATATAATATTTTGCCTCCCTTTTGTTTACACCCTTTGAATCTATTTTTCTGGATAAACTTTTGGTTCCTTGTTGCTTGAGTTCATTAAATATACTTTAATATTTAGTTTGGCCACAAGACAAATGTTAACATGGCCTTAGGCTATGTTGCCATTTTATGTCCCAAACGAAAGAGACAGGGGGAAGAAAGACATGAAACGAAGCCTTGGGCTTCAATGCTAGCTTCCAGGCCCAGCCAGAATGCATGCTCATGCTGACTTCTAAGCCCTAGAAAGGCAAAATCAGAAGGCACATTTGCACTAGGTCCAGCCAGGATCGAAGGCCATAACTTGTTGCTGTCATCCTCAATCGAAGAAGGCAACAAAGCAACAAGGCAGAACCAGAAGGAACGCCCAGTTGCTACCAGGCCTCAAATGAAAGGCACAACATGCTAGCCTCCAGGACCCAATCGAAATATACAACATGTTAGCCTCCAGTACCCAATCGAAATCCATGCCTTCACCCCTTTTTAGACCAGATCGAAGAGAGCTAGAAAGTGCAGAATCGAAGGGTTTGCTGCCCTAAATCGAAAGATCCATTTTTTTTATTTTACCCTATTTTGGCCTTTATATTTTCATACAATTCAATATGGTTGTAATAGTGTAGGATTTTATCTTTCTGCACTTTTGGACTTTGTACAAATGCTAGTAATTAGGTGTGTATGGCAAGAAAAAAAATCAACAAGTAGACAACCCCTAATCAAGACAAAATACATGTAAATCAAACACACTATTCACACACATGCACCCTTAGGGTAATTCACTTGTTGCCTTATAAAAATGGTCATGTTATGCATGTGGGATATATTAGCAAAAACAATCACAAAATACAAGATCATAGTCCCTCGATGACGCTATCAATGTTGCCTTTCAAATTGATCTTAATCCCTCAAAGAGAAATGCTAAGATATCTCACAACACTGCTATCATGACTTTACGATGACTCACGCCCATCCCTTTACATCCAAAGATAAGGCTTCTTACCAATCAATGGTGAGATAGCAATTTTAAAGGAAAAGGAAGAAATGAACTAAGACTTTTTAGTAGGTAGGTTGTTCCTAGTTGCTTGCTCATTTTCAAATAAAACATCCTTGCTATTTTTAAAAACAAACACCAACACTTTCAAAAACACTTTCAAAAACATTTTCAAAACATTTTCCAAACATGAAACATTTTCAAAAGATCAACACTTTATATACGTTCTTATGAACGATAACTATTACAAAAGTTTTCCTAAACGATGGCGCCTTTTCATAATACTTTCAAAAACCACACAAAGCACATTTTCAAACAAAGCAAGTGATCTAGCAAGCAACTAAGAGCCCATAGATAACTATGGATGAAAAGGGTGCTAATACCTTCCCTTTTCATAATCTACCCCCCGAACTCAGAAATAATCTAAAAGGTCTTTCCTCTTCTTCTCAGCCTATCCTTGTGGATAAAAGAAAAGTCAGTGGCGACTCTTACTAACCGCAACATTTGAGATAAAACACAAAACACCCAAGTCAGTTCTCCCACCGTACCATAGAACTGGCGACTCTGCTGGGGAATAATTTAAAGGTGGGGTTACCTTAGGGCTAGATCACCTTTACTTGATTTCATTGTTTGACTTGTATGCTTTACATTTTGGTTCTTTGTTTGGGCTTAAATCCTCTACCCGGATTTGGGATACCTTATAGGTAAGTAGAAATACATTGTGGAAACTGTACAGGGTATACCGACATGGTCTAAGAAACAACTATGTTAGTGTGAAATATTTGTGGGTACCAGTAGCCCTTGAGTAGTCAAGGAGAATACGGGCCCACTGAGTGATGTCATGAAGCACTAACTGACTTTAGAACCTTTACTTGACCAACTTAGCCATTAGGACGTAGTGAGATGACCGGTTTTGGTGCAGTCCAGAGTTTGTAGATACTCGATACTACACTCATTGAGGTTTTATTTTCGGGATGTTTCGGTCGCCATGAAAGAGGCTTGCGCTGAAACAATGCCCGAGAAGACAAATTAGTGATATTGAGATCCCTTAGAACCCAGTTACTATTAACTAGGACAAGTTGAGCCAACTAAACTTCAAGAGGGTACTTACCTATAAACCCCATGCAAGCCTAAACCTAAGGACTTGTCTGCTTTGTGTGTATATGACTATTTGTACATAACAACTAACTTTGCATACTTATACATAACATCATAACATCATACCATAAGAATTTTCAATAACCATTTCAAGGATCTCAAGGGTCTATGATGCAGGGTCACGTTGAACCAGGCATCTATCAAGGGGTGAGAGGATTTATTTTCCTCTAACCAAACACCGTCAAAGATCAAGTACAACAAACTTGAGTCAAGGGCCATGACCCACTTGACATGGTGAGCTTAATTCTCATGGAAGGATATCCACTGATATGAAGTTCTCCAATCAAAGCTATTGATCAAAGTTCAACTTTTAACATTTTCTTGTGTTTACCCCGCGAGATCCTTGAAAACATGCATCCACATACCATGCATCATATCAGGACAGGTCTCTCCCATACATGTTTCCTTATCTTCTCACTGTTTATTTCAGTAAGATGGATATAGATCAAACGGTGAAAGATCTCCAAGCTTAAAATGCTCAGTTCTAACAAGTGCTCATGAACTTGGCCAAGGGACAGGAAGATCTGAAAGCACTCTTCACCAAAAAAAGCAAGAAGAAGAAGAAGAAAAAGTCTGTCATACAAGAAGAGGAAGTTGGAAGCATTAGAGAGAATATAGCTACTGATGACGATGACTCATCGGAGGAGCGGTATCCACCGACGGATGAAAAATACAAACAACTTGAAGACAAACTAAAAGTTGTGGAGATACAAGTTGTGCCTGGCTTGGACTTAGGAGACATGGGTTTAGTTTTTGGAGTGCTCATCCCACAAAAATTCAAAATCCTTACCTTTGCCCCATATGATGGAGTCTCTTTCCCTAAGATGCACTTAAAGTCCTATGTTCGCAAGATTCAACCATACACAACTGATCTGAAGCTTTGGATCCATTTCTTCCAAGAGAGCCTAGTAGGGACTCAACTTTAATGGTTCTATCAATTGGAGAGTTCTCGCATCCACACCTGGGAGGATCTAGCTGCTGCTTTCTACAAGCAGTACCTATACAACGCTAATCTAGCACCAACTTGTATGCAATTGCAGAACATGACCATGGGTTCCAACGAGAGCTTCAAAGAATACACCCAAAAGTGGAGAGATTTGGATGGTAGGGTTCAGCTCCCTTTAACTGACAGGGAGCTAATTGACATCTTCATGGGAACTTTGACAGGACCTTTCTTTAACCACCTATACGGAAGCTCTTCAGTCGGGTTCACCGAGATAATACTGATCGGCGAAAGGGTCGAAGATGGCATCAAAAGTGGAAAGATCCAAGGAGCTACACCCTCCAATGATCAGAAAAATCCATACAATGGGAAGAAAGAGTCCAATGCTATGTATGGTCAAAAGAGTCGTCATGACCAACGTGTGGGGGCAGTCCTGATCTCCGGTTCTGTGTCACATCAGTAATAAAAGGGAAATCAACAGAGGCCAGACGAGCCTAAAAGACAGTTTACCAACATCAACATGTCGTTGTCTCAAGCGCTACAACACTTGTTAAGGATGAACCTGATTACGTTGATAGGACCTCATCCAAACCCCAAAACTTCTTCTCCTAACTACAATCCTAATGCAATATATTCTTATCATTTCGGCAGTCCTAGGCATGACACTAACGATTTTTGGGCGTTGAAGTACAAGATTCAAAATTTGATTGACGCCAAGGAAATTGAGTTTGACCCTCCGGAGACTCCAAACGTGATCACTGCTCCTATGCCGAATCTTTGAGAGCGTCTTGTTCATTTTGAATTTTCAATTGTAATTTCTTTTGTTATTCAAACAATTATCTATTAATGTCAAACTTTGTTTCATTAATGCATTGCATATGTTTGTTTTGAATTCATCCATTCACTATGCTTTTTACTCTCTTTATGACATTCAACTCTTGCTAAAAGTTACAAGCCTTTAGAGGGAGGATGACGAAAACAATGCCATAATCTCATACAATATGCTTTTGAATAGACCTTGCTGACAATGTACAGGCATTCTTTCAAATCCTAAACACTGGAGTTATAAGGAAGATAATCCCTAGTCAACCCCCTTCGAGCCAAAGAAGTAGAAGTTTTCCTTTTTACACAAATTGAAACCTCTAATCAAAACCTGGGGCAGGGTAGTCTCTCAGTTAATTCAAACGCGCGTTCAGTCATAAACTTTCACTTCGTATACAACGAGTGATATAAAAAAGATTCCTCTGGAATCAAAAGACGGTGATGGTTCCCTATCACATAGGCAGTCTTTATCTCTCAAAAAAGAAAAGCCCACTAAGTCAAAACCTACAAAGGAGACTTAAGAAAACTGGGGCATCCCGCTGACTGTAATCTCAAAACAAGAACAGTCAGGCAAAATCAGGGATAAAATCAAAAAGAGGTCACTACAAATCCTCAACAACATGAAAAATGTTGCAAAAAATAACTACCTGCCGATAAACTAAACTTGTCTGGACCATCACCAAAACGTCATTCCAGACTCAATTAGAGTTTAAACGCATAATTAGTTGAGTTTAGGATTGAAGAACATAACGAAGAACGGGTGGGGACAAATACACTTTGAGCCTTGTCCTTTGTTTCTTAAACTGTAAACCAAGCCACGTTACAACCCTTCAAAAGTCCTAACTGAAGCATGGGTTAGTTCGAAAGTATACTGTTAGAAATGGTATCCTGACTCCTGTAAGGCTTTACTCTAAATCCTGAGTTGAATTTTCTTACAAAATTTCTTGCTAAAAATGCATTTTCAAAACTTCAAGACAAGCATAAACTTTGCATTATTTGTTTGACAGCGGAGAAATTCACACAACGAATATCCGATGAATGAAAGCTCTCTCAGTGAAATAAATCACTTCAAGTGGGATGACACTTCCAATGATAAATCTCCTATCAACAAGGGGGCATGACATGTCACTATCCAACACACCTGGGGCAGTCCAGTCAAGATTCCAAGAAATCTCTCAAGAAATTTTGAATAACCAGGGGCAGGTCTCCATCTAAATCACTTGGGGAATTGAACACAAATCCCAATAAAGGATTACGTACAATCAATTAGTTCCTGGAAGTACCACAAAGACTTGCTACTAGGGGCAGTGGCAAAACTCCCCAAAGTCCTTCTCAAAGGATGACTCCCAGCCAGAGTTTAATCTCTGAAAACCTTTTCCCCAGCTGAGTCAATCTCAAGAATCCTCAAGGATTTTCCCCAGTGAAGTCGCCACCTCTCCAACAGATTGGCAACTGGGTTTATTTCCCCAACAAACAGCAGGATTCCCCAGCTTAAGTTTGCCTCTCCGACTACTACAAATCAGAGGACCACAACTCCTCTTCCCCAGTAGACTACTCTACAATCCCCAGTAAATTACTGCGAAGCCTAGACCCTACCAGATAACAGATAACTTCAGTAAGTTATTGTGAAGCCTGGACCCGACCAGATATCAGTTCAACTTCATCCTTTCAAGAATTTGTTATGAAGCTTGGAATCCGACCAGATAATAATCAAATTCATTAAGTTACCGTGAAGCTCGGTAGCCGACCAGATAACAGATAACTTCAGTAAGTTTTTGTGATGCCTGGACCCGACCAGATATCAGTTCAACTTCATCTTTTCTAGCAAGTTACTATGAAGCCTGGACCCGACCAGATATCAGTTCAACTTCGTCCTACCCATCAAGAGATAACTCCCAGTAGAGCAACGGACAACCGAGACTCCTAAGCTCTTTTCCCCAAGCAGGAATCAACACTCTCCACAGAGTTTTCAATATTCCCCAGCGGAGTTCTCCTCAAATAACAAAATAGGAGTCCCCGATGGAAACACTCTAAGCAAAGTTTGAAGACACACCTACCCTTCAACAACAGTTCGGGATTTAATGACTCCTCAGCATTTGTCAAGGATTTATTTTCCCAGACAAAAAATACATTCATTAACATTTCACATTTCATACATCCTGGTTACATACATGACAAGTGCATACGACACAATCTCATTAATTTTGAGAACATCACTGCACCATTCATTTCATACATCATGACATTGCATACAACTAACGTTTTACCTTTTCAGGGAAAGTTCAATCAGCAAATGGCTATCGTCAACAATTTTCAAAAGGTCAGAGATTAATACCTGAAACCAGACAGGACAACTATCTCAACGACCGACAATTTTCAAGTTCCAGATTAATACCTGTAACAAGCCAGGAAAACTATATTTCTTTATGAGAACAAAAATTAATACCTGTAACAAGTCAGGGCAATTATCTACATGACCAGCTGAAGCAACCCTACCCAGGTTCCTTCTCTTTCCAAGATGAAGTCTTACACGGACTCGTCATGAAGCAACCCTACATAGGTTCCTTCTCATTTCTAGATGAAGTTTTACACTGACTCATCATGAAGCAACCCTACCCAGGTTCCTTCTCCTACATTTCCAGATGAAGTTTTACACGGACTCATCATAAAGAAACCCTACACAGGTTCCTTTTTTTTTCATTCTCAAGATGAAGTTTTACACGGACTCATCATAATGCAACCCTACACAGGTTCCTTTTCTCATTCTCAAGATGAAGTTTTACACTGACTCATCATGAAGCAACCCTACCCAGGTTCCTTCTCTTTCCAAGATGAAGTTTTACACGAACTCATCATGAAGCAACCCTACACAGGTTCCTTCTCTTTCCAAGATAAAGTTTTACACAGACTCATCATGAAGCAACCCTACACAGGTTTCTTCTATTTCCAAGATGAAGTTTTACATGGACTCATCATGAAGTAACCCTACCCAGGTTCCTTCTCTTTCCAAGATGAAGTTTTACACAGACTTATCACGAAGCAACCCTATACAGGTTCCTTCTCATTCCCAGATGCAATTTCATATGGATTCATCCTAAAGAAGCCCTACCCAGGCTTCCCTCTCATATGTCTCCTAAAGAATAGCCCCACACCGGCCCGTCACAAATAAAGACCTCCTCTAGTTAGATTTATTTCTTCCATTTAATGACAGGAAATCAAAGACCTCTACTGGTTTAGTTTAAATCTCTCAATGGTTTATCCTGATTCTTTCTGGTAGACATTTCCTCTGGTTCAGATAAATCGCTCCAAAGATTTATTCTGATTTCCTCTCCAGTTGAAGCTTCCTTAGATTAAGAAGGAAATTATCTGCTGAAGATTTCCTTTGTTTCAGGAGGAAATTAGCTTCTGAAAGCTTCCTTCGATTCAGAAGGAAATCATCCTCTGAAAGCTTCCTTCGAATTCAGAAGGCAATAACCTTCTGAAAAGTGTCATTCGATTTCACCATTGGCCCCTCACTTGTTTTCCTTGGATTCACAAGTTTTCGATTGGATGAATGCCTACCTTCCCAGGACTTTCGATTTCATCTTCATGTTTGCTTCGAATGTGCCTTCATATCACCTTCGAATCCATATGCAAACCCTTCAATACGCCATAGTGCTGTATTATGACACATAACTTGGTGGCCTATTCAAAGGACTTGCCATAGTTGGGGAATAAATAATTTTACTTACTTTGGAGTTTGGTCGAAGGTTTGGGCCTAAGTGATCAAAAGCAAGAAGACTCAAAATGGCATATTCAGCTGAAAAGGGCCATTCAAAGAACACACAATTGGTTAATTCGAAGGACACACAACCGGTGGAAACGAATGCCACTTTGTTGAGTCTGGTCGAAGGTTATGGAAAAATGAAGGATTCGATTCAAAGGGTCAAGTTTTCCATAGGTCAGGCTACATACGCCTCCAACTTGTGCCTCACTCCATATTAAATTGTTATTCAAGCCAACTTGCTCTTGATGACATCACAACCTTTTATAACTTTTTTTAGCCTTACGCCTGTCTCTTCTGCACATTTGCCCCCTATAAACTAGGAGCCCCCCATCTAAACCATTGATTTTGTTACTTTTATCTTGGGATTATGAAAAGTTGACACAAGTGGATGTTGGCCTTTCAAGGAAACTATATTTTATTCTTTCACAAAGCTGCTCATTCAAAAAAATTTCTCTATAAATAGAGAGTTCATTTGCACATCAAAGGAGAGGATCTTGGGACCAGAGGAACGAATCTCCAAACTTTCTCAAACACAACAAAAAAACTCTCAAGTCCTTAAATACTTGTGAAAAACAAACCCATAATCACACTCACCTCCTTCGATTCCTAAGAACTCCCCACTCTTCAGTATCCTTCAAATCCAGTATGGAAAGAAGCACCACACTTGCTTTCTTTCTTCCTTCGAATTCAGCATCCAAGGCTTTGTTTCAGGCCCCCTCTTTCGAATCCAGCACCCAGGGCCTCCACTCAAGGTCCCACACACATTCAAGGCTGAATCAAGGTAATTTACTCTTAGCCTTGCATCCTTCGTTTCAATCATAGCATGTATATAATATTTTGCCTCACTTTTGTTTACACCCTTTGAATCTATTTTTCTGGCTAATCATTTGGTTCCTTGTTGCTTGAGTTCATTAAATATACTTTAATATTTAGTTTAGCCACAAGACAAAGGTTAACATGGCCTTAGGCTATGTTGCCATTTTATGTCCCAAACGAAAGAGACAGGGGGAAGAAAGACATGAAATGAAGCCTTGGGCTTCAATGCTAGCTTCCAGGCCCAGCCAGAATGCATGCACATGCTGACTTCCAAGCCCCAGAAAGGAAAAATCAGAAGGCACATTTGCACTAGGTCCAGCCAGGATCGAAGGCCATGACTTGTTGTTGTCAGCCTCAATCGAAGAAGGCAACAAAGCAAGAAGGAAGAACCAGAAGGCACGCCCAGCTGCTACCACGCCCCAAACTAAAAGCACAACATGCTGTCCTCCAGGCCCCAATCGAAAGACACAACATGCCGGCCTCCAGGCCCTAATCGAAAGTCATGCCTTCACCCCTTTTTAGGCCAGATCAAAGAGAGCCAGAAAGTGCAGAATCGAAAGGTTTGCTGCCCTAAATCGAAAGATCCATTTTTCTTGCTTTTACTCTATTTTTGCCTTTATATTTTCATGTAATTCAATATGGTTGTAATAGTGTAGGATTTTATCTTTCTGCACTTTTGGACTTTGTACAAATGCTAGTAATTAGGTATGTATGGCAAGAAAAAAATCAACAAGTAGACAACCCCTAATCAAGACAAAATGCGTGCAAATCAAACACACTATTCACACACATGCACCCTTAGGGTAATTCCAATTGTTTCCTTATAAAAATGGTCATGTTATGCATGTGGTATATCTTAGCAAAAACAATCATAAAATACAAGATCATAGTCCCTCGATGATGCTATCAATGTTGCCTTTCAAAATGATCTTAGTCCCTCAAATAGAAATGTTAAGATATCTCACAACATTGCTATCATGACTATACGATGACCCATGCCTGCCCTTTACATCCAAAGATAAGGCTTCTTACCAATCAATAGTGAGATAGAAATATCAAAGGAAAAGGAAGAAATGAACTAAGAATTTTGAGTAGGTAGGTTGTTCCTAGTTGCTTGCTCATTTTCAAATCAAACATCCTTGCTATTTTTCAAAACAAACACCAACACTTTCAAAAACACTTTCAAAAACATTTTCAGAACATTTTCCAAACATGAAACATTTTCAAAAGATCAACACTTTGTATACGTTCTTATGAACGAGAACTATTACAAAAGTTTGCCTAAATGATAGCGCCTTTTCAAAATACTTTCAAAAACCACACAAAACACATTTTCAAACAAAGCAAGTGATCTAGAAAGGAACTAAGAGTCCATATATAACTATGGATGAAAAGGGTGCTAATACCTTCCCTTTTCATAATCTACCCCCCGAACTCAGAAATAATCTCAAAGGTCTTTCCTTTTCTTTTCAGCCTTTCCTTTTGGATAAAAGAAAAGTCGATAGCGACTCTTGCTAACCGCAACATTTGTGATAAAACGTAAAACACCCAAGTCAATTTTCCCACCGTACCACAAGATCACTCAAAAATCATAAAAATTTAAAGAGTTATGGTCTTTGGAAGATGATGAACAAATTTGGAGAAAATCACAAAAGACATATAATATTTTCAATACTTCAACCACTTTCCAAGCATTCTTAAGTCTTGCACATAAAAACAAAGTTTCAGTAGACATCCCAAAGATTATCATGAAAAAATAATGGGCTTAAGGAAATAAAAATTGACTAAGTTATGATCATTTGAAGTCAAACCCTAAAATTCAAAGGCTCTTCAAGGAGGCTTGTAATCTTTCTCAACTTTTAGTGACATTCCATCCAAAATTAGCCTTAGACTTATGAAGAGAGCTTATTAAATACCATTTAAAGAGAATCATGGCTTTATAGTCACTCAAAAATCTCAAAAAATGAGCAAGATATGGCCCTTGGAAGTCAACAAACCCTCGCTCAGAGAGTGTCAAAATGACTTGAAACTCCTTTCAACTTTTGATGATTTTTCTTGCACAATTAGATCTTGTCATGTGAAAAGAGGTTGTTGTAGATGATGATAAGAATCAATATTAAAAATAACCAACTCAAAATGTTCAAAATTGAGAGAATTATGCTATTGTGATCACTGAATCTAGTATTTGCTCAATTAGGCCAAACTTGTTGAATCAAACTTGAATCTTTTGGACTATTTTGGCAAAATAAAGCATGATTAATCATAATAGGCCTTGAAATGACGTTGTATTGAAACAAACTCAAATATGTAGCTTATGTCTCAATGAAGCTTGTTGAAGAAGGCACGAAAACAAACACATGGACCTATGAATCCTCTTGAGGAATGCCACCACCAACTTTGAGGAGGTCTTATCCTAAATAAAGTGAGAGAGCTCCTTGATCTTCAAATCTTTGATGCCATAGACATGACCTTGAATATTGAGCTCTTTCAGTCCATTAGAGAACCATTTTATTGGGAATCACCCCTCAAACCCTAGATTAGATGGTGAGATGAATGCAATTGTGATCACCTATAATATGAGCAATCAAAGGAACATATATACACATATTAATGTTAGTTAAAAGAAAACATGTACAAGATACACAATCGAAGGTGCTTGGTAATACATCAAGAGCAAACTTAAAGATAGGATAAAGATAGAAATAACCCTAATGTGTGTGTCTTAATGAATTGTGACATGAGATGATGAGAAATCTTAGGGGGGAAAATTGGGGTATAACAGCTGCCCTTATTTAAGTGTCTTCTATCTGGAGATACCAAGGTTAAAATCTTTGTCTCGACGCAATTAAAGATACTTAAATACAAAATAAAACCCTATTTTTTGCCATAGGATGCCATGAAATTCTTATGATCATGAATGAAAACAAATCCAAAGGTGACATAAACACCACTGGGTAAGCAGAAGATAAAACAATAGATAAAAAAGAGAGTCAAAGAAGGAAAATAAATTGCTGGGGGCAGAAGACTCAACTCTACTGGGGTAAATCCCAAATAGGAGATAAGGCATCACTAACTCAATAAATGAGGAAAAAGTAATGGATAACAACGATCGATAGATAACTTTAAACTAGCCACCTCTAAAGGGGATAGCAAAAAAAAGTAACGTCGACTAATAGGGAATCAGAAATTAACGACCCGAAGGATAAAAATAAAAGCGGTAAGATAATAATTGTAAATACCAATATTAGAGTCAGTAACAAATGATTGGCATCGGTAATTATGACTAGAAATAAATATTTTACATCAGCGCTTATGGTTGGGAACAAAGAAACTCTTTTGGAGTAAAGTGAATCTCAACAATGAACCATCTCCCATAATAAAAAGACTACCATCCATCAGAGTAAAACCTCAACAACGAACTATATCCCATAATGATGAGACTACCATTCGTTGGAGTGCAATATCAACAACGAACTATCTCCCATAACGAAGAGACTACCATCCACTGGGGCACAAATCTCAACAATGAACTATCTCCCATAATGACGAGACTACCATCCATCGAAGTACAAATCTTAACAACTAACTATCACCCATAATGAAGAGACTACCATCCATTGGAGTAAAAATCTCAATAACGAACTATCTCCCATAATGACGAGACTACCATCCATCAGAGTAAACATATTCTCTAGCATTGACATACTTACTGGGGAAGAATAAGTTGCTCAAATAAAGAGACCTGCCACTTGTTGTTTACAATGAGGATTGTGATAAAGCTACTAGGAAATGAATCTTGACTTCCCGGGGAAGTGCCAATACATTCTTGCTGAGGAGATAAATTCTTCACGTGCAAAATAAATACGCATTCTCAATCCAAGGCTCAAAGCCTGCAGAAATCAAAATAAAAATGTTGCTGGGGACCAACAATCAAACCAGGATACCATCCAATGCGGAATAAGCTTAAATTGGGATCACATTCCATCCAGATAATGAGCTGAATAGGAAGGCTAAAGCAAAATTCTTCCACGAGGGATAAATCAGTGGGGAAATTGAAAAGATATACAATTTCTACTTAAGGTTTACAATCTATTGGAGAGAGGGTAACATAACTCTACAAATAGGGTAATATGCCAACAAAAACATCAATGAATGCAAATGAGCAATGAATTTTAATTCAGCTATGCATGATATATGTATGAATGTATAAATGTTATCATGTATATGCTGACAAAACAGACATATAACACTGGGAATAACTAGACAAAACCAACTTGGGTAAAGAAAACATTCATCTAAATCACATCCAGGATGAAGATTCCATAAGAGAGTAAGCACTAACTGAGGAAAAGAATTCCTACTTCACGAATTAACTCCACTAGGAAAAAACATGGCTTGAAAATAATCACAAAATTATCTGATAGAAATAAACAAATATAGTTGCAAGGAAATAACAACCTTCTCCGGGCTTTACCAGGAAATAACATACGGAATTCACTATGGAAGACAGTGTCATATCGTCTATACTTCAATTGGGGATACCAAACTGACTTCATCGTGGAAAAAAACACCACATCATCGAAGGGAGCCCAAATACAATCTTCAATATCAAGAGTAACGGTTGTGTAAACTCCTATGGGGAGAAATTATGAAACTTCATGGGGATAACAACTTTAGAGATAAGCATCATCTTTGCTTCATTTGGGGATCTAAGAAGTTAACAACACAGCAAGAAGTCAAAGATAAGGGGATTTTAAATCTAACTCAACACTTGGAGAGAGAAAACCCAAAAAGTTGACAGTTTTCTCAACACTTCTTAGAAAATGATATTGCTTTCGTCCAACCACTTGAGAAGCACATAACAACAACAATGTCATAACTGGAGATAAAAATGCTCTTCAAGAGATTCCTCGTAAATTCTCAACACAAAGGAGGAAATAATACTATCAAATGATCAAAGGCTTCATAACTTTTACAAACTCGGTTTGATCATAAACCAGTTGAGGAAAGAATCACCCTTAGCTAGAGAAACCTGAATCAAGACTTAGTCGGGGGAAATGGGAGAGAGGTATCAAACCCAACACCACATCATATATCAACTGGTATGAAATCCATCAATCCAAGGAAAAAAACACAAGTGGACTATGTGTATATCAGCGAGAGTAATCTCGGGATACCTCTTGGGAAATACTTTCAAAACTTTGGAGTTCGTCCATCCTTTGAATCACTACTTTTGTTCCACTTGAATCACAAAATCTGAAGTAAAAAGTAATTGGAGAATTCTTTTGAAAAACATTTTTATTATTAAGTCCTTTTGTTTTGAAAATTACTATCAATAATAAATGAAATTTTTGTAAACAGAACAGAATAGGAACTACAAAGAATTAGATAAAGGCTCAAACTTTATTAATAGAATGGTAGTCCGTAAATGGCATGACTCCATGGATGATTACAAAGTTTGTAAAATGGTAAATACATGGAAAAGATACATTGAGATATAATGACCACTATTCTTCCTGAGAAATTTGAAATCCTGAGCAGAGGCTTCAGTTAAAGTGTGATGAGAATCCTAGAAGATTGTTGCTCCAATGATCAAGTATTGTCTGACACAGTTCGTTGCCAATAAATCCCTAAATTTTGCCTAGGTTGACCTCGCGAGTTTTCGACCTATCGGGAAAATTTATTCTGTTTGTGTCTCTAAATTTTTCCTAGACCGCCCTTTCGGGTTTTCAGCCTACTGAGACACTCTTTTTTGCCTAAGCCGCCCTTTTTGGCACTTCCACATTAGGAACTAACCATAGGTCACTGACATTATGTAGGAATAACTCTTTCCCTCAGAGAGCCTTCAATTCTTTCTGCATTTCATTGAATTGATCCTGAAAATCATCCAATCAGTCATAAAAGCCCAAACCTTCACTTGGTGGAGGAGCATGATGATAAACTTCATCAGGTATATCATTCATTGTAGGAGTCGCAACATGGTGAATCTCATTATTGGAAATAGGAGTAGCATGCACTACATGAGGTGCCCAAATAGCAGCAGTTTAAGTAAATGGAGCAACTTGAGCAACAAGCTCCCAGGTTAAAAGCAACACGTCTTCTCGATTGCTCGGTAAACGAATACTACAATCAAAGGGGCCTCCACTGAGTGGGGGATACCATGTCTCCTTTTTTGGTATTCCTCCCTCAAAGTTAACAAGATTGTACCGCCCGTCCTATCTTAAGTTTGTCCAAGTCCACGTAGAGGACTTATGAGAAATCACCAAGCATCCTGAAAACCAGGAAAATCTAGACAAACATATATACAACATATAATATATAACAAATAATAGCACATACACAATATAAATAAAGATAAGTTCAACCCACTTAGAGATGGACCATCATTTGGTCGATTTGTCCCCAACAGAGTCGCCATTTTTGTAGTGGTAGAAATGTTGACACTAAGCCATTGGATTCAGTTAACTCATACAAATCAAATAAAAATTGCCACCAAACTTTATTGTTTCCAGAGGAATGGGAAAAGAGCGAATAAAATCAAAAAAGAGAGGGGAGAGAATCTAGGTACGGGGGTTGGTTATGCAAAGGGAAGGTATTAGCACCATAAACATCTACGGTACTCCGTAGGAACCTCTTTAAAAATTTGTGTATTTTGGCTATAAAAGGTGTATACAAAAATAGATGGTGGAGATGAGAAAAGAAGTATTTTTTTTACAATTTTTGCACCCGCCGCAGTTGTGAACCTTTAGTGCCTACGTACCACCTTCCGTGCAACAGGGGATCAGGGTACTTGTAGTTCACCTTAAAATTTTTAAAACACAAGTGAGTTGGTTAATTTTAAGAGAAGAGGCATCGTTGTCATATCCGAGTGGAAAACATACTTACTTCCCACAATTATGAGAAAGGAGAATTTGCATCATCTCAAAATGGAGGATATAGCTTGTATTTTAAAATCAACAAAGCCTAACTCATAACTCAAGTGGAAAATATCTCACTTCACTATATATCATAGAAGTATAGTAGCTCACATCGCTACAAGAATCGACAATAGTCTAATATTTTGAGAAAAGTTTTAAAGTAAAAAGCCAAATTGGCAAAATGGTTTGAATGAGGTTAATTGACTTTTATTCTTCTCACAAAAAATGTCAAAGTATGATTAACATTGATTAAAATTTGATTGAGAAAAGATTTTGAAAATATATGGACCTAAGTCCAAGTTTATTATGAAAGCGGTTCAAGTTGAAAACAAGAAGATTTTTGAAAAGGAGGGAGAATATTTTTGAAATTAAATAAGATGGGAGGAGATGAAGGGACTATTCTAAAGCATAAGATAAATTTTATGGAAAATAACGATCTAACTTACCAGAAGCCAACACTTGATATAAAGAGTCAATATAGAATTCCCATCCTTTGGATTGAAACCTGGTAAGCAAAACTACTAAACTTCTTAGGAATACCAAGCTTTAGCTGGATTAAGTCTTCACAAAAATTGGGCAAAGTAACAACTGTATATAGAGGAATTCTGAATCATAGACAAATCATACAATCAGAATAACCTGCACACAAAGAAAATCAACCCAATGTCTTGGAGTAAACCCCGAGAACTCCAGACACAATACCAACAGAAACACAAGGTCCCAAGGATAATCGAGGCTTCTAATCCTAAGTCCAAGATGTCCATAAGTTTATTATGCCAAGGATAGTAACCAAATAGTCCAAGTAACCTTACTTTTTTTTAATGTTCAAGTTGGTTATTAAGTGTCTTCAAAAATATAAGAAAGCTCAAGTGAGCAAAATAAAAAGGACATAAAGATAAATGCTCGAATGAGCAAAGATAAAATGACATAAAGATAAATGCTCAAATGAGAAAGGATGAAAAATAGCATGAAATGTAAATGCTAAAGTAAATGGTGTATAAAAGTAAAGACATAAAAATAAAGGGCATAAAGTAAAAGCACAAAGTAAAAGCGCAAAAATAAAGTAAATTGTTAATGAATTAGAAGTTAGAGGTTAGTTGAATGACCATCTTGAAACTTGCATTTGAAAACTCATTATAATATTGATAAAATCAAAGCTTCTCAATAACAAATTTCATTTGCTTTTTGTCAAGTATATCATTCATTTCAAATACTCAAGGTAAGCATATATGATCAGTGATGTTTAAATGATCCACTTAGACCAAAATTCATGAAAATTCATAAGAGGATTGATAAGATCAAAGCCTCCTAACAATGAACCTCAAGGTTATTGGATCAAAGGTTTCAAATTAACATACTCTGGCTTGCAAATATAGGTTTGGACCACAAATGATCATTTCTCGAATCAAGACAAATTTAATGCTATGTTAAGCAATCATAAGTGGACTTATGTAGAATTCACACCTATTTTGAGGTCGGTCAATAGCAATCTATGTACCACATGTTAGAGAAATGATATGTAGATTATTCTCCAACAACATGTAGCACAAGTAAGAAAGGGATAAGTTGAAGAGGTAGGGGATGTATCAGATGAAATTAGGGTTTTAAATATCATTAACATCATTAATCCAATTTGGTAGATTTGGTTTTTTAACTTATCAATATCCAAGATCCAATGAGGTTGAGGAACTTGTCCCAAAATAACACCCAAATCAGAACCAAACAAAAATAATAAAATAATACTTAATAAAACAATATTAAAAATGATTAATAAAAGGGAAATAATTGGTAAAATACACAAAGTATATTAAAATACAAAATAAAATCCTAAAAAATAGTCAAAGGTCAAACATGAGTCAATAAGTGTTGACAAAAAATTTCAGAATTTTTTAAAGTCAGAAACTATTTTTAAAATTTTAAGAAATATGCAAAATAAACCAAAATTTGTAAAAAAAAAATAGTAAAATCAGAAATAAAAATAAAATGAGGTCACCAATATTTGTCAAGAGGTCATTGGATCCTTCCATTATTTTTCCAGAATTTAAAAATCAAGAAAAGTATTTTTAAACAATTAAAACAAGTTAAATAAGGTGAAAAATTTTAAAAATATCAAATCTCAAAATAAAATTGTGAAATAAAATCAGAAAGAGAAAAATCAAAAGTATTTTTGAGATTTTTTTTAGAATATTTAAAGTTTAAAACAATTAAGTAAAACATCAAAAAATAAAAATAATGTCAAAATAATGTGGACCATCTAATATAGTCAAAACGCGTTAGTAAACAGATCCAAAGGACCTGGCGTGTTGTGCTTGATATATACCTTAGTGAGAAACACACAGAATAAATTAAAATCGAGTCAATGAAATTAAAACAAATGTCACACCATTATTGATTGAAGAACGACACGTAGGCCGTCTTCAACCTCCAAACCCCTGCACATTGGCTTTTTGCGAGTTTCTTCAAATGGAAAAATTAGAAACTAATAATGGTATCATTGAATTCGTCTCTTCAAGACAATCCTAACCATACCCTCGCGAAAAATTTCTTTAAACACCAGCTCAGTTGATTTGAGAAAAACCAGAAGAAAAAAGTTGGAAAGGGATTTGAAAATTCACGAGTAAAACTCACTTCCAGTTAAAAACTAATGATGAAATCGGTATCAGAGTGATGAGAGCTACATTGTAGCATCAAGTTTGGAGAGAATTGATGGAGAAATCTACCCGTTAAAGTTCAAATTTAGAGCTCTGAAACTTGACTTGGCTAGCACGATTCAGGGCACCTCAAGGCTTGGTTCTTCTTCTGTTAGCTTCAGTGAAATTAAAGGATGAAGAATCAACAAAGAAATTGGATCGAAAGATGCGTTAGAATTAAATTCGAAGTTATAGAATTATGAGTTATGGGGGGAGTTCAACAGAGGTTCTTTGGCTCTCTAAAGCTTATCAAATGAGTGGAATATCATCCTCTATTTATAAGGAAGTGGATGATGATGAGAAACAAGAGGAGTTATGGGCTAATCATGCAAACCAAGCCAGTTGTGATCATGCCCAATGTGTAACTTGAAATACTTCAAAACGACCTTATATCAAGTGCAATTCTTGTCAAAACACATCTGGACAATTTGTTAAACATGTTTAGCAACTAAAACTTGAGTAATTTGACCTGTAATCCAAGTTTACTCATGGTAAAAATTCTGACTTGAAGCAAAAAATAGATTTCATGAAGCCAACTTCAACAATGCATAGCTCACTACTCAGGGACCTGTATGGGATGGTTATTGAAGTATTTAAAAGACAAGGTTACAATATTTACAATGTACCAAGAAAGACTCTATTTGGATGATTGAGCAAAAAGTTATGTCCAATTGAATTTGTGAAAAACACACGAATGTTTTGTACTTAGAAAAATTCTAAGTGTTAAACTTCAAAATGACCTATAATGTTCTTCAAAACCAAATGACTTTCCACTCAAAATTTGGTCTTGATATCTGAAGATGACATGAATTAGACCTCTTGAATTGAATTGTGTGATTGAGATCACTCAAATATCATAAAAATTGAAAGATTTATGGTCTTTGGAAGATGAAAAAAGTTTGGGAAAATCACAAAAGACCTATAATCTTTTCAATTATTCAACCACTTTCCAAGAATTCTTAAGTCTTGCACATAAAAATAAAGTTGTAGTAGACGTCCCAAAGATTATCTTAGAAAAAGAATGGGCCCAAGGAGATAAAAATTGACCAAGTTATGATTATTTGAAGTCAAACCCTAAAATTCAAAGGCTCTTCAAGGAGGCTTGTAATATTTCTCAACTTTTAGTGACCTTCCATTCAAACTTAGCCTTAGACTTATGAATATAGCTTGTTAAATACCCTTTAAATAGAATCGGGGCTTTGGAGTCACTCAAAAATCTCAAAAAACGAGCAAGATATGGCCCTTGGAAGTCAACAAACCCTATCTCAGAGAGTGTCAAAATGACTTGAAATCCCTTTCAACTTTTGATGATTTTTATTGCACAATTGGATCTTGTAATGTGAAGAGTGGTTGTTTTATATGATTCTAAGAATCCATATAAAAAAGAACCAACTCAAAATGTAGAAAATTGAGAGAGTTATGCACTTGTGATCACTGAATCTAGTATTTGCTCAATTAGGTCAAACATGTTGAATCAACCTTGAATCTTTTGGACTATTTTGGAAAAATAAATTATGATGAATCATAAGATGCCTTGAAATGATGTTGTCTTGAAGCACACTCAAATATGGAGCTTAAGTCTCAATGAAGCTTATTGAAGAAGGCATAGAAATAAACACATGAACCTATGAGTCCTCTTGATGAATGCCGCCATCATCTTTGAGGAGGTCTTGACCTAAATAAAGTGAGAGAGCTCCTTGAACCTCAAATATTTGATTCCATAGACATGACATTGAATATTGATCTCTTGCAATCCATTAGAGAACCATTTGATTGAGAATCACCCCTCAAATCCCAGATTGGATGGTGAGATGAATACAATTGTGATCACCTTCAATATGAAAATTCAAAGGAACATATATACACATATTAATGTTATTTAAAAGAACACATGTACAAGATACATAATCCAAGGTGTTTGGTAATTCCTCAAGATCAAACTGAAAGATAGGATAAAGAGAGAAATAACCCTAATGTGTGTCTCTTGAGGCCGTGTGACATGAGATGATGAGAAATCTTAGGGGGGGAAATTGGGATATAATACTCATGAACAAAGAATGGATGAAAGTGTCATGTGAAAGTCAAAGAGTGATGTGGCTTTGTAAGCATAATCAGCAAAAGAAAAGAAATACAAAGGAAAGTGGTTCGACAATAAAGGTATACGAGGCTACAATAATTTGATTGGTCGAGGGAACCAACGATATAGAAATATGTTGAAGCAGAGAATAGCCTCGTACCAAACCAACCAAGGAGGAAGTGTTGCAGGTAGAGGAAGAGGTGGTGGTCGAAAGCCTGAAAAAAGTCACATTCAGTGTTTAAATTGTCAAAAGTATGGTCACTACTCTAGTGATTGTCCTGAAAAACATAAGAGTCAACACAATGATGCAAAGTTTACAAAACACGAAGAAGAGATGATGTTGATGGTCATAACAAGAGATGAATAGATATTCAAAGACCAATGGCATTGGACTCAGGATGCTCATCACATATGTCTGGAAGGAAAGATTGATTTGTCAACATAAATCCCTCGATGAAGAACATGGTGAAATTCGCAAATGATAATACTCTAGAAGCTGAAGGTATTGGTGATGTTCTCATTATGAGGAAAGATGGAAAAAGGTCAGTGATTTCCAATGTATTGTATATACCAGGCATGAAAAGTAATATGCTAAGTATATGGAAATTAGTCGAAAAGAACTACAAGGTGTCGATTGAATATAAGTTTATGATAGTTCTCGACTCAAGAGGAAGGTTAATATTGAAGGCTCATATGTCTCAGAATATAACCTTCAAGATTGAACTTAATGTGATAGAGCATAAGTGCCTTACCACTACAGCTAGTAGGGATGAGTAAATATGGCATTATCGACTAGGCCATCTCAACTTCAAAGACATCAGATATTTGAAAAGAAGAAATATGGTTTCAGGATTTCCAGAAATTGACATTCCAAATGAGGTGTGTGAGGAATGTATGCATGTGAAGTAGCACAAGAATAGCTTCAGCAAGGATGCAGAAAGAAAGTCGAAGGAAAATCTTAAAATCATATACTCTGATGTATGTGGTCCTATCCAGGTGGATTAGATTGGAGGTAACAAATACTTTATCACATTCATAGATGATTTTAGTCGAAAATTATGGACTTACCTGATCAAGAATAAAAGTGAAGGGATCGAGGTATTTGCCAAGTTTAACTCTATGGTCAAAAGACAAAGTGGTCGAAAGCTCGAGATTTTAAAGACTGATGGTGGTGGAGAATGTGTGTTGAAAAACTTTGATATGTTATGTGAAAAAGAAGGGATTGTGCATGAGGTGGTGCCACCCTACACTCCACAACAAAATGGAACTACTGAAAGGAAGGATCGAACTATCATGAATATGGTGAGAAGTATGTTGAAAGTAAAGCATTTACCTAAATAGTTTTGGGTAGAGGTTGTGTCGACTGCAACATACATCCTGAACAGATTTCCAACGAAGAGGCTAGAAGGAATCACGACATAAGAATGTTGGTTTAGTTTCAAGCCTAGCTTGAGTCATATGAAGGTATTTGGATCTATAGCATATAGACATGTGCCAGATTAATTGAGAAGAAAACTTGATGACAAGTTGACTAAAATGATCCTAATAGGATATCATTAAACTGGTGGATACAAGTTGTTCGACCTAGTGAACAAGCAAGTATTGATCAGCAGGGACGTGATTATAGACGAGCTTAAGGAATGGGATTGGACTGAAAATGTAAACAAGGATTCTGTAAGAATCTTATGTGAAGAACCTGTTAGACTACGACGAATTATCTAGATGGGGGTGAATAGATCTCCAATTAAAAATTACCTTTCAAAATGGTTACTTAAAAACTTATTTGAAAAATAATGTTGAACAGAAGGTTTTTGGTCTAGACCAAAATAATTGTCTAAACGAACCTAGTTATTGGAAACTAGGACATGCACAAGCCATATGGAGTTAAGATAATGATAAAATCAATCAACATAATAATATCTCAATTAATAGTTTAATATCAAACACAACAGTTTCCTAATTCCAATGAAATTAAACAAAAATATAGAACTTTGCAATTTGTCAAACACTTGGTGTGCGTTCTACTTTTCAGAATTTTTCTTTGAGTTGTGTTGATATGAAAACCACTTATAATAAAAGTTATTATAAGCTAATTAGCACACCACTTTAAACAAAACAATTGCAGAAAAATTCTTACAAGTCAATCGATCAAACAATTTGTCGAACACTTGGTGTGTAACCGAATTTTTCAGAATTTTCCTTTGAGTTGTGTTGATATGAAAAATAACTTATAATCAAAAGTGATTATAAGAAAATCAACACTCAATTAAAAACAAAAACAGTCCCTAAAAATTCCTACGCGTCGATCGATTACTCAATGATATTTGATAACTTGATAATTATATGAATATTGAACCAAGTAAAACGATAAAAGAAAAGAGACACAAGGATTTGTCTACATAGTTGGTTGATACTCGATACTACACTCATTGAGATTAGACTCTCGAGATATTTCGATCACAAATTAGATGTTATGCTGAAACAATGCCTGAGAGAAAGATCGGTGATATTGAGACTCCTAGAACCCGGTTACTTCTTTTAGGACAGATTGAGCCAACTAAAATTCAAGAGGGTATTTACCTACAAACTCCATGAAAGCTTGAAATGAAGGCCTTGTGTGTTTTATTTGTGCCTGATTAATTGTTCTAACATGACATCATAACATCATGATATGATACCATATCATTTCCACTAACCATTTCAAGGACTAATGGATTTATCTTTGTTCTTTGTTGTAGGTTATGGCCTCCACTCGCAGAAACACTATCCAGATCAAGTTTGTAAGGGTACCTTCTCAGCTTTAAGAGTTAGTCTCAAGGGTTCTTGAAAGTTCTCAATTCATCAAAAGGAATGGTCGACTACTCGGTCTGGTTACCTCAGGTTTTGAAGAAGACATGATGAGTGTTCTATTCCAGTTATTTGACACCGCACATCACTATTTTACTTTCCCTGATTATCAGTTGGTACACACAATGGAAGAGTTCTCTAAACTACTGGGAGTATCTATTCTTGATCAGAGACCCTTCACCGGTTTAGAGGAAGCTCCAAAACCATAAGATATTGCAGCATCCTTACATCTAAAGCGGTTCGACATTGTATCTAATTGGGAAACAAGAAGTGGAGTAAAGGGCTTTCTTGCTAAATTCCTGATAGAGACGGCTCAACTGTTTATGGACGCTATGAGTTTTCAGGCTTTCGAGGAGATCTTGGCTCTATTAATCTATGGATTGGTATTATTCCTTAATTCAGACCAACTCATAGATGTGAACACCATAAAAATGTTTCTTGCTCATAATCTTGTGCCTACCTTTCTTGGAGATATTTTACATTCACTTCCCACTCGTACTACGAAGAAGCGAGGAACTCTCATGTGTTGTATACCTCTATTATCCAGGTGGTTTATTTTTCACCTCCCCCGCTTGACAATGAAGAATGAACAAGGTTTGAGGTGGTATAGAAGAATAATGCCACTCTCTCATACAGACATCTATTGGTATTCACGATCTCACGAGGACATCATTATTATTTACCGCAGTGGAGAGTTCTCTAATGTGCCACTCCTAGGAATTAAGGGAGGTATTACTTACAACCCTTCTCTAGCTCTACGTCAATTTGGTTATGCTCGAAGTGACGGTCCTCATGACATGCTTATCTAGGGTATTATATTTGATTACGAGAATGATCCTCAAGGTTATCGTCAAAGGTTTATACATGCTTGGGACATGGTGAACAAGATTGATAACAAGACTTTAGAACAGAAGAATTCCATCCCTCTGGAGCCCTATCTCAAATGGGTATAATCTCGTGCTCAAAACCTTATGATGCCATATCCTGCTATCCTACCAGTAATCGTGGAGCCTGTTATCGAAGGAGACGTTCTCACACCATCCATCATCTAGACATGCTTATTGACCTTGAAGAATTTGAGAAGGCCTGGATTCAACTCAAGTAAGAATGGGACACCTTTGAGACTCAATTGTATGCAAGTGAGAAGAAAGTCTTGGAGCTCACTAAGAAACTTCACGAGGAGCTGAGTCTTAACGCATATATCAAGACGAAGAAGAGGCGTCTATGAGAAACTTAAAGTTTTAGGAGTTTTTTTAATTTATTCCTTTGAAATCTTTTGTATTCACATAAACTTATTAATAAAAATATTTGTTTATGTTTCCTTTTGGTTAGCAAATTTAAATCTCACAAGGTCCTGGAAAACATTGCATATACATATCATGCATATCACTACATGACAGGTGTTTCAAGATAGGTTTCTTATCTTTTTGCTGTTTATTTCAGCAGAAAGAATGGCTCTTGAACAAACAGTTAAGGATCTTCAGGCTTAGAACGCCCAGTTCCAGCAATTATTCTTGAACCTAGCCAAGGGGCAAGAAGAGCTGAAGGTCCTCATCACTAAAGAGAGGGGAGAGAAAATCAAGAAACCAGCTGGCGTCCTTAACATGGGTAGGGGATTCAAAGGTCCAGTCAAATGAGCTTTGGAGTTTGAAGGAGAATATGATGAGGAAGATGATAAAAGTATGAAGGCTGACAACCAGGGTTCTAATGAAGAAGAAGCAAACTATTCAGATGAACAGTATCCTCCGGCTAACGACAAATACAAGCAGCTAGAATATCGACTTAATGCTATGGAGATCCAGAGAGTTCCTGCGTTGGATTTTGAAGAAATGGGTCTTATCCCAGGGGTTGTTATCCCCCACAAGTTCAAGGCCCTCGTCTTTTCCAAATACGATGGTGTGTCTTGTCTTAAGCTTCACCTGTGGTCTTATGTCTGAAAAATCCAACCCCATACCGCGGATAGAAAATTAGAGGTGCATTTCTTTCAAGAAAGCTTGTTAGGGACGCAATTAGAATTGTTCTATCAGTTGAAGGGAACCAACATTCACACTTGGGAAGACCTGGCTGCTGCTTTTTACAAGCAATATCAATATAATGCTGACCTTGCCCCTATGCAAGTGCAATTACAAAACATGTTTATGGGCTCAAACGAGGGTTTTAAAGAATACGCCCAGAAGTGGAGAGACTTATCTGGAAGGGTACAACCTCCCTTGTTTGATCGGGAGCTAACTAATATGTTCACAGGAACTCTGATAGGTCCATTATTTAATCTTCTAATTGGGAATTCGCCATCAGGTTTTACTGAGCTAATTCTGACTGGGGAACAAGTTGAAAGCGACATCAGGAGCGGAAAGATTCCGGTGGTTGCGTCTTCTAGTGCTGTAAAGAAGACGTTCAATAATAATAAGGAAACCAATTTTTTTATGGCTAAAAGGGCCGAAGCAAGAATGATCACCATCAGTCTGTGTGAGCGATGTTTATTTCTAATCTTGCACCTGTTCTACAAAAACAACAAGGGAATCAACGTAGGTTAGACGCTCCAAGGAGGAAGTTCACCAAAATTAATATTCCATTGTCTCGGGCATTTCAATATTTGTTAAAAGAAGAATTGATAAAACTATGGGATCCTCCTCAGAATCCCAACACCTCCTCTTCCAAGTACAACCCGAATGCGAAGTGTGCCTATCATTCTAATAGTCTTGGGCACGATACCAACAACTGCTGGTCCCTGAAGAACAAAATCCAGAACATGATTGACGTGAAAGAAATTGAATTTGATCCTCCCGAGACCCCTATTGTGATTATTGCGCCTATACCCAGTCATGGTAAAGGTGTTAATGCTATCGATGATGTTTCTTATGTCTCCACCTTAAGTGACTTGACCACTCCCTTGATAATCATTAAGAAGAATCTATTGTAAGCCAGTTTATTTCCGGGTTTCCTTGAAAGTTGTTACCATTATGCATCCCAAAATGGTGGTTGTATGTGGCTGAAGAAGGGTATTCTGCGTTTGATTGATAGACATGAAATTCTGTTTAAAAAGACTCCGTCCGTGAAGAGTTTGCATGAAAGTATGTCTCAAGAGTTGAGACTTGAGATGTTTCTATAATCACAATTTTCAATACTCCTGTAAGGATCATCTCTAAAGGTGCTATAAAAATTCCTGTCGTTTCTAGGGTGGCTCCCCTGATCATCACTACATCGGGGCCAGTCCCCTATTCCTCTAACAAGACTGTTCCCTGGGATTATGGAGCTAGAGTTTATTACCGTGGTGTTAAGCAAGAACCATGGATTGCCAGAGATGAAGATACTGAAGTTACCAATCTCAATGTCGAAAATATTGTTGGGACTAGTAAAGTTACTAGAACAGGAAGGGTCTTCTCTCCAGAGATCTCTCCTCCAAAGACTATCACAACACTTGTTTGTATCCCTACTGCCGAGTCAACTTTCGACACTTGGGGAAAAGAGAAGATGATTGAGCCTTCCCAAACGGAGGCACCATCAAAAGATATTACTGTTGAAGATTCCTCCAAACAAGAGATGGAGGAAATACTGGAAATCATCCGCAAAAGTGACTACAATATCGTTGAAAAGTTGGGGAAGACACCCTCCCATATATCCATGTTATCCTTGTTATTATGCTCCAAATCCCATGCTCAGGCTTTGGTAAAATTTCTGAAGACTGCTCATGTACCTCAAGAGACCTCTGTTGATCAGTTTGAAAATTGTGTAGCAAGCCTAACAGTTGATAATGGATTAGGATTTTTTTATGCTGACTTAACACCGGCAGGAAAGAATCATAACAAGGATCTGCACGTATCTATTGAGTGTTAGGGCACTACCTTGTCGCATGTGTTGGTGGATAAAGGTTCCTCACTAAATGTATTACCAAAAGGTGCTCTAGATAGACTGGACTGTGAAGGGGTTATGCTAAAACCCAATAATACTTTGGTAATAGCCTTTGATGGGTCAAGGAGAATGGTACATGGAGAGGTTGATCTTCCGAAGAAGGTGGGATCTCAGGTCTTCGACTCCACCTTCTATGTAATGGATATTCATCTGGCCTATTCCTATTTGCTTGGACGTTCCTAGATTCATGGGGCAGACACTGTTACCTCTACCTTGCATCAAAAATTGCAGTATCCGGTGAAAGGGAAAATTGTTACAGTTTGTGGAGAAGAAGAATATATGGCGAGCCATTTGAATTCGTTCAAATATGTTGAGATGGATGGTGAATTCATTGAAACTCCCTACCAGACCTTTGAAGAAATTCCTTTGACAATTGTCATTGCTAAAGCTACTCCTAAGATTACCAAGGATCCCCCAAGAATGGAATCTCTAAAAGATGCTAGGGTTGTGGTAGAAGAAGGTGGTTGCACTATTTGGGGTCAGCTTACTGACATTCCTTAGGTTCCACGTTAAAGGCTCAGAAGGGGGTCAGTCGTTCTTGTGCTGGGAGACCACCTTTCCGCATTAACAATAATGAAGTCAATGCTATAGAAGACACTGATAGTGACTGTGATTTGGGCAACTGGATATTCCCTACTACTGGCGGTGGACTCAACAACTGGAAGGCTAAAGACTTTATACTAATCTCCTTTAGTCAGGAGTAATTGCTATTTCCTGTTTTATTGCTTTCAAGTTTTTGGGATATGTAATTTTAAAACCAATAACTTTAAGCCTTGTGCCTTACCCGGGGCACAATGGTCCACTTGTTAGGGTTGTTATCTTTCATCCACATATGCTCATCTAATAAAACATTGGATGTTTTTTCATTAAAATTTTGCGCTCTCTGTCTTTTCATTACTTTATTTCCTTCAAATATAGTATTGTATTTCTTACGCATACCCACACACTACATTGCAGATCCACATCCACTCTGGATCTCATCGATATTGATTCTACTACTACCACTCATGACTTTGAAAATCTGATCTACCAAGCCAAGGACGAAGGTAAGGAAGATTGTGAAATACCTAGAGAACTTGCCAGACTCTTAATATAAGAAAAAAAAGGCTATTCAACCACATGAAGAGCCTGTCAAAGTTGTAAACTTAGAGACTATTGTCAAGAACAGGTTAATTCAGATGTTACATGACTATGTTGAGATATTTGCTTGGTCGTACAAAGACATGCTAGGGCACGATACTGATATTGTGGTCCATCATCTACCAATGAAAGAGGGTTGTTCTCTGATTAAGCAGAAGGTTCATCGCATGCGTCCCGAGATGTCAGAGAAGATCAAAGTCGAGGTTATGAAGCAATTCAATGAAGGATTCTTAGTAGTGACATCATATCCTCAATGGGTTGCTAATATTTTCCCGGTACCAAAGAAAGACGACAAAGTGCATATGTGTGTAAATTATAGGGATCTGAACAGGGAAAGCCCCAAAGATGATTTCCCACTTCCACATATTGATGTTCTGGCCAACAACACCGCTCAACATAAGGTATTCTCTTTCATGGATGGTTTCTCGGGTGACAATCAGATCAAGATGACGCCTAAAGATATGGAGAAAACTATCTTCGTCATACAGTGGGGCACTTTCTGCTATAAAGTTATGCCTTTTGGGTTGAAGAACGTCGGTGCAACTTATCAGCGTGCCATGGTAGCTTTATTCCATGACATGATACATCACGAGATAGAGGTTTGTGTCGTCAACATGATAGCAAGATCATAGACTGAAGAAGAGCATTTTGATCATCTACATAAACTGTTTGAAAGACTGAGGAAGTATAAGCTAAGGTTAAATCCGAACAAGTGCACCATTGGGGTGAGATCTGGTAAACTCCTAGGTTTCATCGTCAGCAATAAAGGTATTGAAGTTGATCCCGCAAAAGTTAAAGCCATTCAAGAAATGCCGACTCCTAGCACTGAGAAGGAAGTAAGAGGTTTCTTAGGACAATTGAATTACATTGCCCAATTCATTTCTTATTTGACTGCTACTTTTGAGTTGATCTTCAACTTATTGAAGAAAGATCAAGTAGTAAAGTGGAACGACGACTTCCAAACAACCTTTGATAAAATTAAGGATTACCTACAAGAACCACTGATTCTAATGCCACCAGTTGAAGGAAGACCTATAATCATGTACCTAACAGTGCTGGAGAACTCAATGGGGTGCGTACTAGGGAAACATGAAGAGTCTGGTCGAAAAGAGCATACAATATACTACCTTAGCTAAAAGTTTACCGACTGTTAAACAAGATATTCACTGCTCGAGAAAACTTGATGCGCTTTGGCATGTGCTGCTCTCCGACTAAGATAGTATATGTTGACCCATACTACCTTGTTAATCTCTAAAATGGATCCCATCAAGTACATATTCGAGAAACCATCCATCTCCGAACGAATAGCCTAATGGAAAATGGTCTTGACCGAATATGACATTCAGTACACCACTCAAAAGGCAATCAAGGGAAGTGTACTGGAAGATCATTTGTCCATCAAGCCATAAACGACTATCAGTCTATGAATTTCGAATTCCCAGACGAGAACATTATGCTAGTTACAGATTGTGAAGAACCTGAACCGTATGAAGGACCTGATCCAGGACCCCGGTGGACTATGGTTTTCGATGGAGCTTCCAACACACTCGGAAACAAAATTGGTGCTATAATTATCTCTCCTCAGGGTTGCCATACGCCCTTCACCAGCAGATTATGCTTTGATGGTACCAACAACATGGTCGAATATGAAGCATGCCCCATGGTTATTAAAGTTTCTATTGACACGAGGATCAAGTTCTTGAGCGTATATAGGGACTCATCCCTGGTGATCAGTCATATCAAGGGAAAATGGGATAAGAAGCACTTGAATCTCATTCCTTATAAAGAGCATGTGTTAACCTTAATCCCGTACTTCAAGGAAATCACTTTTAAGCACATACCGTGAGAAGAGAATCAGTTGGCAGACGCGTTGGCTATGATGTCATCTTTGTTCAAGGTCAGATGGGATAACGAGGCTCTCAGAATTACCATTGAAAGAATGGATGAACCAACACACTTCTATGAAGTTGAAACTGACGAAATTGAAGAAAAACCTTGGTTTTATGAAGTGAAGAGGTATCTTGAGGCTCAAGAGTACCCATAAGGGGCATCAATCAATGAAAAGAAATTCCTACGGAGGTTCTCAGCTAAATTCTTCTTGAGCAACGAAATCTTGTACAAGCGCAATCATGATTCGACTCTGCTTCGTTCTGTGGACAAGAAAGAAGCAGAAAAGATTATGGAACATATGCACGAAGGTATATTTGGTATTCACTCTAGTGGGCAGAAAAGATTATGGAAGATATGCACGAAGGTATATTACTGGTTGACTATGGAAACTGATTGCCATCATCACTCTAGAACTTGTCACAAATGCCAGATCTATACTGATAAAGTACACATGCCTCCAGTACCTCTAAATGTCTTGACTGCTCCTTGGCCGTTTGCAATGTGGGGCATTGATATGATTGGAGAGATTAAGCCTACTCCTTCTAACGGACATCGCTTCATCCTCGTCGCCATTGATTACTCACAAAGTGGGTTGAAGCAGCCTCGTTTGCCTCAGTTAAAAAGAATGTTGTGGCCCGATTCATTAAGCATAATCTTATCTGTCGGTATGGAATTTCCGAAAGGATTATCATTGAAAATGGTACAGATTGCAACAACACTATGATCACGGAACTCTGCATGCAGTTCAAGATCAAGCACCAAAACTCTTCTCTGTACCAACCAAAGATGAATGGCACAATGGAAGCCACCAACAATAATATTAGTAAGATTATACAGAATATGGTTTTTACCTACAAATACTGGCACGAGATGTTACTGTTTTCTCTATATGGCTACCGCACTTCAGCATGAACATCAACTGGGGAACCCCTATTCTTTCTGGTCTATGGTATGGAAGTTGTCCTACCTATCGAAGTTCAGATTCCTTCTCTGAGAATTATGAAAGATGCAGACTGAGACGAAAACGAGTGGATTCAGACTAGGTTGGAACAGTTGAATTTGATTGACGAGAAAAGGCTTGCGGCTGTCTGTCACGGTCAGATGTATAAGAAGCGTATGATTAAGGCATTCAACAAGAAAATCAAGCATCGGGTATATCAGACTGGTGACTTGGTAATCAAGCGCACCATTCTACCACAAGGTGATCCTAGGGGGAGATGCACTCCCACCTACGAAGGGCCATTTATAGTCAAGAAGATATTTTTAGGCGGTGCCATGATACTAACCACCATGGACGATGAAGATTTCCCGCACCCTATGAACGCGGACATAGTAAAAAAATACTACGCAAGAAAAACGACCCGCTAGGTTGACCGGCCTAGGTAAAAATAAGGGCATCCCGACGAACCAAAAGGGTTCCGGAAAAAATTAGGGATATATATTAAAAAACTATACACACGGCAAGTCGAAAACCTGAAAAGGCGGCTTGGGAAAAAAGGGTATCCCAGTGGACTAAAAACCCGAAAGGGAGGTCCAGGAAAAAGTTAGGGGTTAAAGAGTACGGCCATGTCCCGTTAGATCACTTACAATGAGCTTTATAACCAACATCAAGTTCAACCGGTACAAATCAGTTCAGTCAACTTATTTCGACAGCAAGGGGTGAGATGCTTGAAGACATATGGGGCGATAGCAGAGTTGAAACTCGATGATATTATTTCCACATAGCTATATTTTATGTTTTCACTTTGTACTCTTTTCATTTCACGACGATTTCCTCTTACTAGGATTTCTGTCTCTTTGTAGAAAACCTCTTGTTTATGGGCAAATTATCAATAGAAATACAAATTTCAAAATTCAAACGTTTGTTTTGCATTTTTCCGCTTTGTTTGCAAAAAACGTCCAATGAATAAATTGAATGAACATGTGCATATGAATACGGTTACTGTAAACAAATATATGCATAAAAATAAGAATAAGCATTTGCTCAAGACTCTAGGACTTAGGATAATGTTCAAGTCGTCCACGTATCCCCACACAAAAATCCTCACAAGATTATCCCTGCAGAACAACTTTCATGGGATTATCCCCACATAGTAATCTTAACAAGCTCATCTTAAACGAAGATATATTTCACCAGAAGATCCCTCCAGCGGATAAAGAAATATGATCTTTTTCCTGGCAATATCGCCAACCCACGGAGTCACAATCTCCATCAGAGACTATGGAATCAGTACAGTTTATGGAAATTCTCTTCCTCAGCTAAATTTATTTCTCCAACACTATAAAATCCCCTGAATAATTCCCATTCTCCACCAGAGCTCATGTCCCCAACAAGGGTATTTCCTCAGCAGAGTATTCATCCGTCAAAAGTTTAGGGTTCATTTCCCCAACAGGGTTATTTCCCCAATAAATTACAGTCTCCCCAATTTGATTCTATTTCTCTAACTACTATAGATAACTGGAAAAATTTCTCTCCCTTGAAAAGGGCAGTCCAGACCAATAACCCCAGAGAATTGCTACAGAAGGCCCGGATATCGTTTAACCTTATCCTCTCCCGACGAGTTGACATCCATATACGAAGCTTGGTCAGACAGCACTTCGAGAGGTTATCCATATCTTTTATCCCCAGTCAGGGTACATAAGAATTAAATTCCCCAGTAGAGACATGATCGAACAATGTTCTTGAACTTTTCTACCCAAATAGAATTCAACATTCCCCAACGGAATTTCCTCAAACAGAAAGCAAGAATCCCCATCAAAGTCAAAGATACACATATTCTTCATCCCTAGCAACAGTCATGGATTTTTTTCCTAGTCAAAGATACTACACGAAGTTACTAATACACTTCAATGACATTTAACATTCATACATCGTTTACAGGCATCACAACATACGCACACAAAACGCGTACAACATACTCTCATTTATTTTGAGAATATCATTACGCAATGGATTTCATACATCATGACATTGCATACAGTTAACTCTTTATCGTTTTAGGTAAAAATCTACAAGCAGATTCCTCGTAGGCTATATCTGACAAAATAGTTACTTAAGCACTTTCCCCATGAGGTCATGCTAAAAGAGTACCTCTTCTAGTTGAAGTCGGGCGTAGACATCTTCTAGTTCAGATGAAATCAGGCATAGATTTCTTTCTGATTCTCTTTTTGAAAAAAGTCAGACATAGAATCTTTCCGGTACCTTTCCTAGTTGAAGTCAAGCGTAGACATCTTCTAGTTCGGATGAAATCAGGCGTAGATTTCTTTCTGATGCTCTTTTTTGAAAAAGCCAGACACAGACTCTTTCTGGTACCTTTCCTAGTTAAAGTCAGACGTAGACATCTTCTAGTTCGGATGAAATTAGGCGTAGATTTATTTCTAATGCTCTTTTTGGGAAAAGTCAGACGTAGACTCTTTATGGTACCTCTCCTAGTTGAAGTCAGGTGTAGACATCTTCTAGTTTTGATGAAATCAAGCGTAGATTTCTTTCTGATGCTCTTTTTTGGAAAAGAAAGACGTAGACTCTTTCTGGTACCTCTTCTAGTTGAATTCGGGCGAAGACATCTTTCAGTTCGGATGAAATCAGGCGTACATTTATTTCTGAGGCTCATTTTGGAAAAGTCAAGCGTAGCCTCTTTCTGGTACCTTTTCTAGTTGAAGTTCGGCGAAGACATCTTCTAGTTTGGACGAAATCAGGCGTCAATTTCTTTATGATGCTCTTTTTGTAAAATTAAGATGTAGACTCTTTCCAGTACCTCTTCTAGTTGAATTCAGGTGAAGACATCTTCTAGTTCGGACGAAATCAGGCGTATACTTCTTTCTGATGCTCTTTTTGGAAAAGTCAGGCATACACTTTTTTCGGTACCTTTTCTAGTTGAAGTTGGGCGAAGAAATCTTCTAGTTCGGATGAAATCAGGCGTAGATTTCTCAAGGAAGATTTGGTTTCAAAGGTCTCAATTGGTTTCCATGGTTCTGCATAGTTCTTCAACAATGTTCATGTCAAGTTTCAAGTCTTGCATCACAAGTTTACTTAGTCAATTGCTCAGATGATTGAAAATCAACTGTATTGAGTAAAAAGTCAACTATGTTCAACATACAATCAAACTTCAAGATTTTTGGTCAACATTAACATTTTGAAGTGATATCCATTGTTGGATCAAGGTTTGATCATGATTCCTCAAGAAAAGTCCTCAAATCATTAAAAGTAAAAAGTTGCCAAATTAGGGTTTCCTTATGAGAAGTCAACTAAACTTTGACCAAGCATAATTTTCACATGCGTCATCAACCTTTCCCCAAACAAAGACCATTTTGAAGGAAATTCAATTCTCTACATCTTTGTATATGTATGCTCAAGTCCAAAAAGTGCTTCATTTGAGAGATATGAGCCTATACATTATAGGTCATTTCAAAAGTCAACAAAAAGACACTTTTTGTCAAGGCAAATTACATCAAGATAAATTCTCCAAATACAAAAATGATTATAAAAAAATTGAAGAAGACATCGTGAGCTTTTCAAAAAGTCAAAGATCATCTTCAAAAGATGGAAATTGAGAGAGTTATGACCATTGCAAGTTAGAAATTTTGAGAAAATGCATGAAGTGCAAAGTGAGCAAACTTGAAATTTTGAGCTAGTGAGCCTAACTTTTTATGTTCAAACATGTTCACAATGTGTTAAAGGACCTCTAAATCCATTCACATATTTTTTATGATTTTTATTTTTTTTTATTTGAATTTTTATTCATTTAAATGCAAATAAATCAAATAAAATATAAAATCATTGGGCCAAGGCGCATGATTGTTTCTTTTTGGATCAATTCATGCCCAAGAACACATGATAAACATTCCAAAACCATGTGAGCTCAAAATGGAAAAAATAATATGTCAAAAAGGAATCTTGAAAAAACATGTTTGATTTTGTTTTGATCATGGCCATGATTACAAGATTCTTCCCATTTTGGTTGATCTTTCACTTTCTCTTTATAAGCACAGCAAGACATCATATGAAGACCATGCATCCTTGCCTATAAAAGCTTTCCAAAATTCTCAATTTTTTCAAAACCCTCGAGTTTCAAAAACTTGTGTTACAAGCCCTCTCATTCCAAAACTTCGATCCCATTCACTTCCTAGAACATTGAAAGGTAGGTTTGGATCAGTTTCTATGATCCCAAGCGCGTGAAATTGCATAACATAGAACTACCGATTTCACATTTTTTTTCAAAAATCATACCTTTAATTTTATCTTGTTTTAAACTGTACTAACGTTACTAACGAGTTTCTGAGACATTTTTGAACATGTTTGGATTAGTATTGTAATCCCATGCAGCCAGAATCGTGAGATACCATAATAGCTCTGATCGTTTTCATTTGATTCAAAACTCACTGTTGTACCCCAAAATTTTCCCTCCCTTTTCTTCAAGATATCTCTCACAAAAGTTCTCAAATGCTCAAAGAATCTCAAGGGTTGATCAGACAAGCTCACCTCCTAAGCATTGGGTCCACAATTAGGGTTTTGGTTTTCTAAAGGAAAATTGGACTTATAATTCCCCAAGTTATTTTCATGGTTCATCATAATAATCCAATAATTCTCATACCAAGTTTCAATTCTTGCATCACAAATTTGCTCAGGCAATTGCTCAGATGACTGAAAATCAGCTGTATTGGGTAAAAAGTCAATTGTGGTAAACATACAACCAAACTTCAAGATTTTTTCCAACATCAACATTTTGATGTGATATTCATCATTTTATCAAGGGTTGATCATGATTCCTCAAGGAAAGCACTCAAATCATCAAAGGGGCAAAATTGTCAAAATTAGGGTTTTGACTAAGAATGACTGATCATTGACTTTTGACCTAGTACATGACATAATGGCTTGAAGTATGATCTCAAGGACCCAAACACAATATATTTACCTAATTTCATGGCTTAAATCATTTTTATAGATCAAGGGATTGATAGTTGAAATTTGGATCAATTGATGAAAAGTCAACAGTCACACAAAAAAGTCAAAATTTGACTTTTTGGTCAACATTGAATTTCAAAGATCAAGAATTATCAAGATATTCAAAAATATCAAACTTGTTCACCAAGAATCAACAAAGTCAACAAAAAGTCAAGATTTCCAATACTTAGAAAAAATTCTAAATGTTTTGACCTTAATAAAATTCACTACTTCACGACCATTTTTCATTAAGATGCAAGCTGATTCAAGGAAAACTTTCAACATGAAAGTTGTAGAGCTTGATGAATTCTAAAAAATTGTCCTTGAGGGTTGATGTCCAAAAAATGCTTAGATTGAGAGATATTGGCCCATGAAGTCATGACATTTTTATCAAAACACTTAGTGAAATTTTCAACAAGTTTGGTCAGATTTTTGTCCCAATTTCTTGGCAATTTTTCACCAAGTTCTAAGTTGATTTAGCCAAATTAGTCAACATGAATGTTGTAGACAATGTTCCAAGATTTCCAAAATGTCCAAGAACTTTAAGAGATCATTCTTGATCTAAGAGATTCAAAGAGATGAAGTTGGGCATCCATTCTTGAATTATAGGTCATTTTGTGATGAGCATAAGATCAAATCTCCAAGCCATGCTGCATAAATCTTGCTTTGCAGGCTTCTAACTTGCAAATCACTCCATAATTAAATGTTTACATAACTGATTGAATCATTATCCAAGTGTTTGAGCCATTGTCCAAACCAATTTCTCATTTTTGGAACAAAGTTACCATTACCATTCTTGAAAAGCAAGCTTTATACATAATGTCAAATCCTTGAGCTCCTCACTTGTTTCTTATGATCGCACACCATTATAAAGTAAATAAGCAACCTCCTTGTATCCAACAAACTCAGTTCATGCTTGTACATGAACCTTGGAACCATGAAAATTTATCCAACTTGATTTCTCACTTTCAACCCAACCATAACATGTTATCTTGATTTTATGATTACTTCAAGACCTCAAACCTTTTCTCTATAAATAGAGAGTTTATTTGCAAGCTAACACATGGATTCATAGCCCTCAAAACACCCTCATACTCCCTCAAACCAGAATTTGCATCAAAACTCCATTTTGTGGCAACTTTGACCTCAAAACACGCTCGTGCATTTTCCATTCCAATCATTCAAACATCATCTATACACCATATACAAGTGATCCAAACACTTGAACCACTTTAGTTATCCCTCCATCACCATCCACCATTTTCAAAACTTAACTCTGCAACTTGACTTCTCTAAAATAATCCAGGCACTCTCAATCCAAAGTAAGAAATGCAATAGCTTCCCCTGGGAGTTCAGTGAAGCTATCCAGATCATCACAACTTCTCCAGGAGTGCTCCAACTTGAAACATGATTCTCACTTCTGAGGTAAGTTTTCTAAACTTTGAAATTTCTGTACAAGCGTCATTAATCTTTACTTTGTGAATAAAAAATGTAGACATCATTACCCTGAAGCTAACCATGTGCTTACATTTCATTTATCTTGCCTGAGTGATGAGAATTTTGAAGTTGAAGTTTCTGAAAAAATTAGGTTTCAATTTGGTACCAAACAAAATTCATGCTTATTTTTATATTTATAGCTTTTATAATTTACATATTTGAGTTCGTGGTGAAATTCTAAGCAAGTTTGGTTTAGAAAGTTTTCAAAAAGGTTGAGAAATGGAAGAGTTCAAAGATTCAAAAATGGTGTTATTGTTGTTCTGATTCGCGCGCAGGGATGAAGAAGAAGATGAAAATTTGAAAATGGGTTCATAATATATTTACTGGGGGACGTTTCATAACCGGATGAAACAGTCACCCCAATGGTAAAACAAACGCGCGCTGACCATAGGGACCTGGATTCGAACCCCAGTGGTACCCTTTTATTTTTCACTTATTATGTTCTTTCAGATCTCATGACTTGCAATCATACGCGCCTACCATGAGCCTCACATTAATACCATCAGATCTGTAAGTAATCAATATATAACGCTCCACACGCATACCCCATGATGCATCTCAAAAGGTTGGTCATACTAGATAACAAATAGGCAATGGGCTTTCCCTGATAGGCTTGGGATTTTTGATACTTTATACCCCCCCCCCCCCGATTTACTGGTTATACTCAGGCCCATTACTTTTGTTTTTTTATTGTTTGTTTGAAACAAAAAAAAAAGAGACCTTCTTGGGCCAGGACATTTATAACACACCCCTGATTTCTTTTACAATACTGACCCAATTAATCTTTTTTTAAAATCATTTTCTTTTTTAAATCAAAACAACATTAAATTATATAATCATAAAAAAATAGGTTTAGGTTTTAATCAATCATTTTTTAATTTTAATAAATAAAATTAATTACTTTATTTTATTTTAAACTTGTAAAAAATGATTAGAATTAGGATTTTATTATTTATTTTACATCACAAAATATTTTTTTAAATAAAACCTCAAAAACATTTTCTAACAATTAATTTAGATTTATGTTTTTTTATATTTAAATTATTTTTCCTTTTGATTAATGAAATTAATTTTTATCTTAATTCAATTTATTTAGGTTTACTTATTTCTTTTAAATACAAAGTCAATCAATTAGGTTAAAATAGTAAACCTTTTTCTCTACCAAAACCACAAAACAATTTCTTTTCTCTTTTCTTCATCTTTACATTTTTGTGAATTTTATTATTTTGCGTTATTATTTATGTACATGGTATGTAATAGATAAATTATGGTTTATTACTTTCTTCCCCATTCACAAATTTGTACCTCCCATTCCCAAAGCATTGTTATAGCGTAGAACATTTAAAATTCCGCAATTTATCGCTTTCCATATTTTTGTTAATAATTAGGGTTGTATGGCAAGACTAAAAGTAATCATAGAAAAACCCTAATTCAAGACCAATTAAACGAAATCAACACACTTTGCACACATGCACCTCTAGGGTAACCTCACTTGTTGCCTCGGATATAAATAGTCATGTCCCATGAACGTGGGATGTTTTAGCAAAGACCCTCGATTAAAAGATCGTAGTCCCTCGATGACCCTTTGATGTTGCCTTCGGTAAATGATATTAGTCCCTTACGACAATTTCTAAAGCGTTTTACAAGTTACCTTCTATGACTGTACGATGACCTATGTATGTCCCTCACATCCAATGATATGGCATCCTACAAACTAATGGTAGGATAGCACTATCTAAAGGAGGAGGAAAAGAACAAAGACTTTTTGAGTAGGTAGATCGCTCGTAATCGCTTTCTCACAAACTAAAACAAATTCCACACCCACACTTTCAATTACTTTCAAAACAACTATCTTCAAATAAACATTTTGTATACATTTTCAACGATACGAGAATCATTACAAAATTGCCTTACATTGGAATTTTCAAAACATCACTCCAAACACTCTCTTTCAACGAATATTCTCAAAATAAACATTTTTGTATACATTCTCAACGATATGAGAATCATTGGAAAAAAAACTGCCATACTTATGCGTTTTCAAAATATTTTCAAACATACACAAACACAAAATCATTTTCAAAGTGAGCTAGCAATTAAGAACCCGTAGATAACTATGGATGAAAAGGGTGCTAACACCTTCCCTTTTCATAACCTACCCCTGAACTCAAGAAAATACTCAAAAGGTATTTCTTATTCTTTTCACCCTTTCCTTTATTGGATAAAAGAAAAATCTGTGGCGACTCTTGCTATCCGCAACATTTATGATAAAACACAAAACCTCGAGTCAGTTCTCCCACCTTAGTAGAGAACTGGCGACTCTGCTGGGGAATAACTAAAAGTGGGGTTACCTTAAGAGCTAGATCACCTTTATTTCTTTACTTGTTTTCCTTGTTTGCTTTACATTTTTAGGTTATGCTTGGGTTTATTTCTTGTATAGATCCTATACGTGGATCTGGGGCATTTTAGGTTAGTAGCAATAGATTGTGGAGATTGTACGGTGTAGACTGATATGGTTAAAGCGATGGCTATGTTAGTGTGACACATTTGTTGGTATCGGTGTCCCTTGAGTTGAACCAAGGATAATACGGGGCCGCTGTGTGGTGTCATAAAGCACTAACTAACCATAGAACCTTTAGTTTAACAACTTGGCCATTAGAAAGTAGTGAGATAGCTGTCTTTGGTGCAGAATAAAGTTGGTTGATACTCGATACTACACTCATTGAGATCAGACTTTCGGGATATTTCAGTCGTAGTTCTGATGCTTGTGCTGAAACAATGCTCAATGAAGAAAGATTAATGATATTGAGATTCCTAGAACTCGGTTACTTATTTTAGGACAGGTTGAGCCAACTAATACTTCAAGAGGGTACTTACCTATAAACCCCATGCAAGCTTAAACCTAAGGCCTTGTGTGCTTTATTTGCGTATGATTAATTGTTCGAACATGACATCATAACATCATGACATTATGCCATAGCATTCTCACTAACCATTTCAAGGACCTAGGGATTTTTCTTTGTTCTATTTTGTAGGTTATGGCTTTTGCTCACAAACACTATCCGAATCAACTTTGTGATGATACCTTCTCAACTAAAGGAGTTAGTCTCGAGGGTTCCTGAAATTTATCCATTCATCAAAAGGCATGGTCGACTGCTCAGTTTGGTTACCTTGGGTTTTGAAGAAGATATGATGAGTGTTCTATTCCAGTTCTTTGACCCTGTACATTGGTTCTTCACCTTTCCAGATTATCAGTTGGTACCCACAATGGAAGAGTTCTCTGAGATGCTTGGAATACCTGTTCTCAATCAAATACCTTTCACTGGTTTAGAGAAAGATTCACAACCTGAAGAAATTGCAACAACCTTGCATCTAAAGTGGTCTGACATTGTAGCTAATTAGGAAACAAGGAGTGAAGTCAAGGGTTTTCTAGCTAAATTTTTGTTAGAGAAGCCTCGACTATTTTGGAATGTTATGGATTTTCAAGCTTTCGAAGAAGTTTTGGCTCTTCTAATCTATGGTTTGGTACTATTCCCTAAACCGGACCAACTCATAGATGTGAATGCTGTCAAAATTTTCCTTTCTCGTAACCCTGTACCTACTTTGCTTGGAGACATTCTGCATTCTCTTCACACTCGTACTATGAGGAAGAGAGGGGCTCTTATGTGTTGCATACCGTTTCTATCTAGGTGGTTTATTTTACACCTTCCCCGGTCAGTATTGAAGAATGAACAAGGTTTGAGGTGGTCACAAAGGATGATGTCGTTCTCTCATTCGGATATTCATTGGAGTTCCTGATCTCTAGAAGATGTTACTATCATTAACCGTTGTGGGGAATTCGCTAATGTTCCGCTCATTGGAATTAGGAAAGGTATTACTTACAACCATTCTCTATATTTACGCCAATTTGGTTATGCTCGAAGACGGTCCTCATGACACGCTTATCCAAGGTATTGTGTTCGACTATGAGAACAATGTTCAAAGTTATTGTCAAAGGTTTGTACGAGCTTGGAGCATGGTAAGCAAGATTGATAGTAATACTTTGGGGCATAATAAATCTATCCCTCTGGAGCCTTATCTCAAGTGGGTGTGAGCTCGCGCTTAAAATCTCATGATGCCATATCCCTCTATCCTACCAGTGATTATGGAGCCCATTGCCGAAGGGGATATTCGTTATACCATTCTCCAACCAGACATACCTACTGACCTAGAAGAATTGCAGAAATCCTGGATTCAACTCAAGGGAGAATGAGACACCTTTGAAGCACAATTCTATACAAGCGATAAGAAAGTGTTAGAGCCTACAAAGAGACTTCACGAGGAGCAAAGCCTTAACGCATATATCAACACAAATAGGAAGCGTCCTTGGGAGACTTGAGTCTTAGGTTTTAGGACTTCATTTTGTTGTCTCTTTGAGACCCTTTTGCTTTTTAATTGTAAGCCTAAGAGGCAATTGTAATGTTTGAACTTATTAATACAATATTTGTTTTTGTTTCTCTTTTTGGCTATAAAATTTAAATCTCTTAAGGTCTTTGAAAACATTGCATCCACATATCATGCATCATTTCATAAGCAGGTTTTCTGATACAGGTTTCCTCATCTATTTACTATTTATTTCAGTATAAGATGGCTCTTGAGCAAACCGCCAAAGATCTGCAAACTCAACACGCACAGTTTCAAGAGACTCTGCTGAACCTAGCCAAAGGGCAACAAGATATGATGGTGCTCCTCATCACGAAAAAGAAGACTAAGAAGCGGGTTTTTATCCTCAACATGGGAAGAAGGTTCAAAGGTCATGCCCGACTGGCTCAAGTAGAAGAGGATTCCTCTGAAGAAGAAGATAATCAAGAAGAGGATGTTAGAAGTACCAGGGATGGGGGTGGAAATAACCAGATTTCTGAGGATGAAGACTATTCTGATGAGAAGTATCCTCCGAAAGATGACAAATACAAGCAGCTAGAAGACCGACTTAAAGCCGTGGAAATTCAAAAAGTGCCTAGACTGGACTTTGGAGATTTAGGTTTCGTCCCAAGGGTAGTCATCCCCCATAAGTTAAAGGTCCCTGTCTTTTCTAAATATGATGGGATCTCTTGTCCCAAACTCCATTTGAAGTCATACGCCTGAAAGATTCAACCACACACCGTCGATAGGAAGTTATGGGTTCATTTCTTTCAAGAAAGCCTATATGGAACACAGTTGGACTGGTTCTATCAACTAGAAGGGACCAATAGTCACACATGGGAGGATTTGGTTGTTGCCTTATACAAAAAATACCAATACAGTGCTGACCTTGCACCAACTCGTGTGCAATTACAGAGTATGGCTATGGGCTCGAGCAAAGGCTTTAAGGAGTATGCTCAAAAATGGAGGGACCTGAATGGAAGGGTACAACCCCCTTTGACTGATCGAGAATTGGTGGACATGTTCATGGGCACTCTGATGGGTCCATTCTTTAATTTACTGATTGGGAGTTTTTCATCAGGGTTTACTGAGGTCATTTTGACTAGCGAACGAGTTGAAAGCGGTATCAAAAGTGAGAAGATTCAGATGGCGGCATCCTGTAGTACTGTGAAGAAACCATTCATCATAAAGAAAGAAACCAAAATTGTCTATGGCCAAAGGAGTCGTAGTAAGAATGATCGTCATCAGTCTGTAGGGGTCGTGTTAATCTCTAATCTAACACCTGCTCGACCACAACAACCAGGCAATCAACGTAGGTCAGACGCTCCGAGGAGACAATTCACCATGATTAATATGCCGTTGGATCAAGCATTTCAACGTCTATTGAAAGCACAATTGATAACACTATGGGATCCTCCTCAAAATCCCAACACATCATCTCCGAAGTATAACCCAAATGCAAGGTGTGCATACCATTCCAATAGTCCTAGGCACGACACCAATGATTGTTGGGCCCTAAAAATAAAAATCTAAGACATGATTGATGCAAAGGAAATTGAATTTGATCCTCCCGAGACCCCTAATGTGATTACTGCGCCCATGCCCAGTCATGGTAAAGGTATTACTGCTATTGACGATGTTTCTTATGTCTCTACCATAAGTTACTTGACCACTCCCTTGATGATCGTTAAGAAGAATCTGTTAAAAGCCAGTTTATTTCCAGGTTGTCCAAAAAATTATTACCATTATGCTTCCCAAACTAATGGTTGTATGTGGCTGAAGAAGGCTATTCAACGCCTGATTGATAGCCATGAAATTTTGTTCGAGAAAACTCTATCCATGAAGAGTTTGCATGAAATTATATCCCAAGAATTGAGACTTGAATATGTTTACATAATCACAATTTCCAATACTCCTATAAGGATCACCTCTAGAGGCCCTATAAGGATTCCTGCTGAGCCAAGGGTGGCTCCCCTGATTATCACCGCACTAGGGCCAGTCCCCTATTCCTCTGACAAAGCTATCCCCTGGAACTATGGAGCAGAAGTTTATTACCATGGTGTTAGTTAAGAGCCCTAGATTATCGAAGATGAAGATTCTGAAGTTACCAATGTCGATAATATTGTCGAAACTAGCAAAGTTACCCGAAGAGGAAGAATCTTCTCCCTAGAGATCTCTCCTCCAAAAACTACCAAAACACATGTTCATATTCCTACTACTGGGTCAACTGTTGACGCTCGGGGCAAAGAGAAAGTGATTGAGCCTTCCCTGACAGAGGCACCCTCAAAAGATGTTACAATTGAAGACTCCTCTAAACAAGAGATGGAAGAGATACTGAAGATCATTCGTAAAAGTGACTACAAAATAGTTGAAATACTGGGGAAGACATCCTCCAAAATATCCCTGTTGTCCTTATTATTATGTTCTAAAGCCCATACCCAAGCTTTGTTGAAATTTTTTAAGAATTCTCATGTACCACAAGATACCTCTGCTAATCAGTTTGAGAATTGTATTGCAAGCCTAACTGCTGATAATGGTTTGGGCTTTTCTAATGCTGACTTAACTCCGACGGGGAAGAATCATAACAAGGCTTTGCAAATCTCTATTAAGTGTAAGGGAATTACTTTGGCGCATGTATTAGTTGATACAGGTTCTTCCCTGAATGTATTGCCAAAAGGTGCTCTGGATAGATTGGACTGCAAAGGGATGGTGCTGAAACACAGTGATATTATGGTAAGAGCCGTTGATGGGTCAAAAAGGATGGTGCATGGAGAAGTTAATCTTCCGATCAAGGTAGGATCTCAGGTTTTCAACTCCAGTTTTTATGTAATGGATATTCGCCTGACTTATTCTTGTTTTCTAGGATGCCCCTAGATTCATGGGGCAGGCGTTTTTACCTCTACCCTACATCAAAAATTAAAGTACCCGGTGAAAGGAAAGATCATTAAAGTCTGTGGAGAAGAAGAATATATGGTCATTCATTTGAATTATTTTAAATATGTTGAAATGGATGGAGAATTCATTTAAACTCCCTTCCAGACATTTAAAGTAACCCCTCCAACAATTGTCGTTGCTAAAGCTACTCTTGTTGCTCCCAAGATTACCAAGTACACACCAAGAATGGCTTCTCTGAAGGATGTTAGGACTATGATAGAAGAAGGTGGTTGCACTATCTGGGGAAAGCTTCGCGATATCCCCTACAAGTACAACAAATTTGGTTTGGGTTTCTCTTCAAAAGCTTATAAGGAGGTTCGACGTGTTCGTGCTAGAGGACCACCTTTTCGTATTAGCAATAATGAAGTCAATGCTCTGGAAGACACGGATAGTGATGGTGATTTAGACAACTGGATTTTCCTTACCATTAGCGGTGGACTCTAAAAATGGCAAACTAAAGACTTTGTACCAATCTCCTTTAACCAGGAGTAATAGTTATTTATGTTTTTATCACTTGAAGAAATTTGGTTATGTAATTTCTCTTTAAACAATTACTCTAAACCTTGTGTTTTGCCCGGGGCACAATGGTCCATTTGTTAAGGGTTGTCATTGCATATGTCATATCTTCATTTAATGAAAACATTGGATGTGTTGCATTCAAATTTTGTGTTCTTTGTCTTTCTTTTACTTTATTTGAACTTTCAAATAGCTATGTGTTCTTACACACACCCACACACTACATTGCAGATCTCCATCCACTCTGGATCCCGTTGATAACGATCTTGCTATTACCACTCATGACTTTGAAAATCCAATCTACCAAGCCGAATACGAAGGTGAGGAAGATTGTGAGATATCTGGAGAGCTCTCCATACTTTTGATTCAAGAAGAAAAGGCTATCCAACCACATGAAGAATCGGTCGAGGTGGTAAACTTGGGTACTGAGACAAATAGGAAGGAAGTCAAGATAAGATTGATTCAGATGTTGCACGAATATGTTGAGGTCTTTGCTTGGTCATACGAAGACATGCTAGGGCTCGATACAGATATTATGGTTCACCGTCTGCCGATGAAAGAGGGTTGTGCCCCAATTAAACAGAAAGTTCATCGCATGCGTCTCGAAATGTCTGAGAAGATCAAAGCCGAGGTCATGAAACAGTTTAATGCAGGGTTCTTAACAGTGACGTCGTATCCTCAATGGGTTGCCAATGTTGTTCCAGTTCCAAAGAAGGACGATAAGGTGCGTATGTGTGTCGATTACAGGGATTTGAACAGGGGAAGCCCCAAAGATGACTTCCCACTTCCACACATTGATGTCCTAGTCGACAACACTGCTCAACACAAGGTATTCTCCTTCATGGATGGTTTTTCGGGTTATAATTAGATCAAGATGGAGCCTAAAGACATGGAGAAGACTATCCTCGTCACACAGTGGGGCACATTCTGTTATAAGGTCATGCCTTTTGGGTTGAAGAACGCAGGGGAAACTTATCAGCATGCTATGGTAGCTTTGTTCCATGACATGATTCATCATTAGATAAAAGTCTATGTTGACGACATGATAGCCAGATCATAAACTGAGAAAGAACATCTTGACCATCTACACAAGTTGTTTGAGAGGCTGAAGAAATACAAGCTAAGGCTGAATCCAAACAAATGCACCTTTGGGGTGAGGTCTGGAAAACTTTTAGGTTTCGTTGTTAGTGGTAAAGGCATTGAGGTTGACCATGAAATTGTCAAAGCCATTCAAGAAATGTCGGATCCCCTTACCGAGAAGGAGGTCAGAGGTTCCTTAGAACAACTAAACTACATTGCCTGATTCATCTTTCATTTGACAGCTACTTGTGAGTTGATCTTCAAGCTGCTGAAGAAAGATCAAGTAGTCAGGTGGAACAACGATTGTCAAATGGCTTTTGATAAAATCAAGGAGTACTTACAAGAACCTCTGATTCTGATGCCACCAGTTGAAGAGAGACCTCTAATCATGTACCTAACATTATTAGAGAACTCAATAGGTTGTGTTCTGGGGAAACATGATGAGTCTGGTTGAAAAGAGCATGCAATATACTACCTTAGCAAAAAGTTTGCTGACTGTGAAACAAGAAATTCACTGCTCGAGAAAACTTGGTGCGCTTTGGCATGGGCTGCTCGCCGACTAAGATAGTATATGTTGAGTCATACTACTCTACTAATCTCTAAAATGGATCCCATCAAGTACATATTTGAGAAGCCAACTCTCTCGGGAAGAATAGCCCGATGGCAAATGATCTTAACTGAATATGACATTAAGTATAACACACAAAAGGAAATCAAAGGGAGTATAGTGGCATATCATTTGGCACATCAAGCTGTAGATGACTACAAGTCTATGCACTTCGAATTCCCGGATGAGAATATCATGCTGATTACAGATTGTGAAAAACCTGGAGTATATGAAGGACCTGAGCAAGGATCCCGATGGACTATGATTTTTGATGGAGCTTCTAGCACCCTCGGAAACAAAGTTGGTGCACTAATCATCTCTCCTCAAGGTTGTCATACACCTTTCACTTCCAGACTTTTCTTTGACTGTACCAATAAGATGGATGAGTATGAAGCATGCATCATGGGTATCAAAGCTGCTATTGACATGAGAATCAAATTCCTGAGCATGTATGGGGATTGAGCATTAGTAATCAGTTATGTCAAAGGATATTGGAACACGAAACATTTGAATCTTAATCCTTACCGAGAGCATATGCTAACCTTGATTCTGTACTTTGAAGAGATTACCTTTGAGCACATCCCAAGGGAATAAAATCAGCTGGCGGATGCCTTAGCTACCATGTCATCCATGTTTAATCTTACATGGGACAACGAGGCCCCCAGAATTACCATTGAAAGATTCGACGAACCGGCACACTGCTACAAAATTGATACTGATGGAGTAGAAGAGAAGCCTTGGTTTCATGAAGTAAAGAGGTATCTTGAGACTCAAAAATACCCTAAAGGAGCATCTATCAATGACAATAAATTCCTACCGAGGTTCTCAGCTAAGTACTTCCTGAGAAGATAAAATTCCTACGGAGGTTCTCAGCTAAATTCCTATGGAGGTTCTCAGCTAAATTCATACAGGCGCAACCATGATTCAACTCTGCTTCATTGTATGGACAAGAAGGAAGCAGAGAAAATTATGGATGATATGCACGAAGGAATCTTTGGTACTCACTCCAACAGGAATACTATGGATAAGAAAATCTTGAGACAGGTTACTATTGGTCGACCATGGAAACTGATTGTCATCACCACTCAAAAAATTGTCATAAGTGTCAGATCTATGCTGATAAAGTTCATGTGCCTCCAGTACCTTTGAATGTCATGACTTATCCTTGGCCATTTATGATGTGGGGAATTAACATGATTGGAGAAATCAAACCTACTGCATCTAACGGACATCGCTTCATTCTCGTCGCCATTGACTACTTCACAAAATGGGTTGAAGCGACTTCATTTGCCTTAGTTACCAAGAGTGTGGTGGCTCGTTTCATTAAGCATAACCTCATCTTTCGGTATGGTATCCCTATGATAATCATCACTGAAAATGGCACCAACCTTAACAACGCTATGGTCACTGAACTCTGCATGCAGTTTAAGATCAATCACCACAACTCTTCTCCATATAGACCAAATATGAATGGCGCAGTAGAAGCTGCCAACAAGAACATAAAGAAGATTATGCAAAAGATGGTTGTGACCTGCAAAGGTTGGTACGAGATGTTACCATTTGCTTTTCATGGCTATTGAACTTCAGCGCAAACGTCAATTGGGGAAACCACAATCTCTCTAGTCTATGGCATAGAAGATGTCCTACCAGTCGAAGTTCAAATTCCTTCTCTAAGAATCATGAAAGATGCAAACTTAGAAGAAGACGAGTGGATTCAGACTAGGTTGGATCAGTTGAATTTGATTGACAAAAAGAGGCTCGCGACTGTCTGTCATGGTCAGATGTATCAGAAGCACATGATCAAGGCATTCAACAAGAAGATCAAGCATCAGGTATATCAGGTAGGTGACTTGGTAATAAAGTGCACCGTTCTACAATAAGTTGATCCCAAGGGAAAATGGACTCCAACCTACGAAGGACCATTTGTTGTCAAGAAAGTATTTTCGGGCGGTGCTATGATACTAACCACTATGGACGGTGAAGCTTTCCCACACCATGTGAACACGAATATAGTCAAAAGACACTACGCATAAAAACGGCCCACTAGGTTGACTGGCCTAGGCAAAAATAAGGTCATCCTGAGGAATCAAAAAGATTCGGGAAAACATTAGGGATATATATAAAATATTGTACATTCGGCAAGTCGAAAACCTAAGAAGGCGGATTGAGCAAAAAAGGGTATCCTGGTGGACTAAAATCCCGAAAGGGCGGTCCAGGAAAAAGTTAGGGATTAAAAGTGTACGATTATGTCCCGTTGGATCACTTACCGCAAGCTTTATTACCAAAGTAAAAAGTTCAGATGATACAGATCAGCTCAATCAACTTCTTCCGACAGCAAGGGATGAGATGTTCGAAGACATAGGGGCAATAGTAGAGTTGGAATCCAACGAGATCATTTCCACATAGCTATATGTTTTGTTTTCACTTCGTATTCTTTTCATTTCACGACAATTTCCTCTTACTAGGATTTATGTCTCTTTGTACAAATAACGCCTGTTTATAGGAAAATTATCAATACAAATACACCTTAAAATTCAAACTTTTTGTTTTTTCTGTTTTGCTTGCAAAAACGTCCAATGACTAAAATTGAATGAAAATATGCATATGAACATGATTAAATGTTAACAAATATATGCATAAGAATAGGAATAAGCATTTACTCAAGATTCTAGGAGTTGGAATGACATTCAAGCTATCCATAAATCCCCACATAGCCACTTCTATGAGATTATCCCCACAGAGTAATCTTCACAAATTCTCTTCCCCAGCTGAGTTTAAAAATTGTAAAACCCCTACTGATTTCTTCTCTTTAGAAAAATTCAATTTCCCCAGGAGAGTTTGTCGTTAGGGTTTATTCCACCAACATGGTTTATTTCCCCAACATATTACAGTCTCCCCAACTGGAGTCTATTCCTCATACTACTACGAATCACTAGTGAAATTCCTCTCCCCAATTAGGTCACCACAATCCCCATAGAGTCACTACGAAACCTGGAACCAGACCGGATACCAGTTAACTTTATTCGCCCCAGACGAGTTGGAAGATTATCCATCTCTTTTATCCCCGGTCTGGTATATAAGAATTAAAATCCCCAGAAGTGCAATGAACAACTAATGTTCCTAAAACTCTTCTCCCCAAAGCAGAAGTCAAAATTCCCCTGTAGAGTTTCCTCAAACAAAAGTCAAGAATCCCCAGCGAAAGCATTCTAGACAAGATTGAAGATACACACACTCTTCATCCCTAGCAATAGTTAGGGATTTATTTTCCCAGACAAAATATAACATGGGCTTGCAAATATACTTCAACAACATTTTACATTCATAAATCATAGCATATGCATGTGAAACGCATGTAGCACGGTCTCATTTATTTTAAGAACATCATTATGCAAAGCACTTCATACATCATGACATTGTGTTGTACCCCAAAATTTTCCCTCTCATGTTTTTCCAAGATTTCTTCTTGCATAGGTGGTTACAAACCTTTGCCTAAAGAAAAGGAAATTTTTCAAATAATGGTTAAGTATCCTTCGATTGGCATATGCAAAAGGTCCTTCGATTGGCATATGCAAAAGGTCCTTCGATTGGAATCTGCAAAAGATCCTTTCATTGGTATAGGGCCTTTTGATTGGCATTTTCAACAAGGCAGCTTTGACGGGCATCTTAAATAAGGTTGTTTTTCGTTAGAGCGTGCAAAGGGCCTTTCGACAGGCATGTTAACCAAGTGATGTTTCGATTGGCATATCAACAGAGCGATATTCTGATTGTCCAAGTTACAGAAAATGAGATCAAAAAGGGCAAGAACTGAGAGGGTTCCAGAAGCTCTGATGATAGGCATTTGAATTCATGCATATTGGAGAGGATAATTCTGAGCCTTTCTGCAGACTATGGTAGAAGCTCTGATGCTGAGAATATATGCAATTCGAATCAAGATGCAGAGCCATCGAAGGGAGCAAGGCTTAAGATTTAATCGAAGGAGCCATGATAACAAAGTTGGTGTAATTCGAATTCAGAGCCTTCGAAAGAAAAAAAGAAGTTCTGATGAGGGAAGTTCTAGGAAATTCGAATCAGGACTTAGAGCCATCAAAGGAGTGTAGAACAACACTTCGATTAGGCAATAAGATAACGCTTCGATTGGACCAAGTTCAAAGCCATCGAAGAGAGAAAAACTTGAGACTTAATCGAAGGAATCATGATGAAATCCTTAAGCCAAAATCGAACAAAACACTTATCCTAACCTGTCCAAGTTCACCTAAAGTTCAAAATGGCATGTTTTCCTTGCAAATATAGCAAGAATTCAATGTTGATCGTGGATTTAATTCCCGAGTTAAAGGACAGATTCTTGCCTTGTTTGTTCACAACTCCACAAAAGATGATTCAACCAGGGTAATTCTCTTCAAATCAAGCAATCGAAGCAGGGGGTGGCTTAATAAAAGGAGCTATGACATCGAAGCTGGTGCAATTCGAATTAGAGTTTAGAGCTTTCGAAGGAAACAATGCTCTGATGAGGAAAGCTCTGAGTAATTCGAATTGGAGCTTAGAGCCTTGGAAGAGAGAAAACTCAAATGGAGATGGATCTGCACGGGCAGGTACACTTTCGATTTTCATCATATTGGAGGCCCAAGCAACTCATAACAGGATGGCAGTAACGCATGAAAATAGATTGGCACTTGATTGAATCAAATATAGCAAGTTTTATGAAGAAATCAAATCAAATCTCTTCATCATAATGGACCAAGATTTGATACACAAATGTTGACCTAAAATATTTTGTCTATATAAACCTCATAATCTCAGAGAAAAAGGACACATATATTTCTTCGCAAACATACGCAGCTTCCTCCATAAACCTTAGCAAAATTCCAAATTTTCTCAAAAGAGAGGTCCAACATGTATCACACGATCCAGCCATCCTTAATTCATTCCAGGTGTTCCATTATCACCGTGAGGTTCCCGGGAACTTATTTCAACTATTACTCAAGCCAAATCGTAACCAGAATCTCTTCCTCAAGTGTCACCAGTCTGGTATGCTTTCGTGAATTCAAATTTAATAATTCATGTATTGTTGACATGTTTGATGTGTTGTTTTATGTTTAGGACATTCATTAGAATAGGTTAGATGTTTCGCATGACAGCTTTGATGCTTGAATCATAGGATGCCATTGTTAGGGAATCACAAACTGAAACCTTCAAACCTTACAATACATGGACTTTCAGGCCAAATGGATACCACCATTGAACTTGCAGCATATGATTTAGGGGGGGTAGGCTTAATCTCTTACTTTGATTCGTGTTATTTTGCAGGTTCCAATTTTAATATCACCAGAGAAGAAAGAGTTGACCTCCGTGAGGGGTGGTTAGACTCACCAGTGCATGCATGGCACGGTCCTTTCTTTCAATTGGTCGATTTAAACTCCAGGGCCCCCACTCAACGCACGCGTCTTATTTGTTGATATATTTGACCTAATTTCACACATATATATATTATTGTTTGTGTTCATATAAACGAATGACAAATTGGCTTGGTGGCATGTATATAAATTGCTACCTATGTATAATATCTTAGGAGTTTTTATTTCCTGCAATTTACTTTCCACCCTATGTTATATGCATGTATATAAATTGCTAGTAAATTAGGCGTGTATGGCAAGAACTAATCAATTAATCTTAGATCACTAACATCAAGATAAAAATACTTGAAAAAGCACATTATTGCACACTTGCAACCCTAGGGTATTTCTCACTTTGGTTGCCTTCAGAAATGGTCATGTCCCTCGAACATAGGTATACTCTTAGAAAATACCCTCAATTTTAAGTCATCATAAAGATCATAGTCCCTAAACGTCCCTCGAGTTGCCTACAAGAAATAATCTTGTCTGTCGAGTTGCCTACAAATATATAATGATGACAGTTCCTTCGAAATGCTAAGGTATCCTTACATGTTGCCTTCGATGACCATAAACGTCCCTTTCGATAGTCCCTCAACATCCAACGATAGGGCTACCTACTCACTAATAGTAGGATAATGTAGCGGTAGAAGTGTTCAAGACTAAGCCATTGAATTGCCTAGACTTTATACAAATCAAAATAAAAATTGCCACCGTGCTTTATTGTTTCCAAAGGAATGGGAAAAGAGCGAATAACCCAAAAAGAGGGGGAAAGATTCAAGGTATGGGGGTTGGTTATGCAAAGGGAAGGTATTAGCACCCTAAACATCTACGGTACTCCGTAGGAGCCTCTTTGTAAAAAATCTATATATTTTGGATATAAAAACTGTTATATAAAATGGATGGTGGAGGTAAGAAAATAAATATATATTTTATGATTTTTGCACCCGCCGCGGTTGTGAACCTTTAGTGCCTACGCACCACCTTTCATGCAATAGGGGATTAGGGTACACATAGTTCCTCTTTCAAAAATTTAAAACCCAAATGTGTTGGTTAATTTTATAAGATAAAACACCATCGCCATTGTCCGTGTGGAAAACACACCTAATACCCACAATCATGAGAAAGGAGAATTTGCATCATCTCAAAATGGAGGATATGGATTGGATTTTAAAATCAACAATGCATCACTCAACACCCAAGTGTAAAATATATCTCTTCACTACATATTGTAGAAGTATAGTTGTTTGCATCACTACAAGGATTGACAAAAGTTTAATCTTTTAAGAAAAGTTTTAAAGATAAAAAGCCAAAGTTGCAAAATGGTTTGAAATGAGATTGATTGGATTTTTGTCTTCTCACACAAAAAAAAATGTTAAGGTATTATTAAGTTGATTGGAGTTTATTTATGAAAATGTTTTGAAAATGCATGGAAATAAGTCCAAGTTTATTATAAAAGTGGTTCAAGTTTTAAACAAGAAGGATTTTCAAAAGGAGGGAGAAGATTTTTTTTGAAATTAAAGAAGATGGGAGGAGAAGAAAAGGCTATCCTAAAGCATAAGGTAAAAGCTAGGGATAAGAACCATCTAACCAACAAGAAGCCAATACTGGGCATTATGATCCAAGATAGAGTTCCCATTTTTTAGATTGAAACCAAGCAAGAAAAAATACTAGACCCCTTGAGAGAACCCAAACTTCAAGTGTATTAAGTCTTCATAAAAATTGGGCAGAGTAAAGGCTGTATACTGGTGAATTCTAGATTACAAATAAAAGGTGTAATCACAAGAACCTGCACACAAAACAAACAAACAGCCCAATGTCTTGAGGCAAACCTCAAGAGCTCTAGACAAATTAATCAGATAAGATTACAAGGTCTCCAATATAGGCCAAGGTTTATAATCCTAAGTCCAAGAAAAGTCTCATGCTCCATAATGCCAAGGATAGTAGCCAAATAGTCCAAGTACCATTAAAGATTTTTTAGGGTTTATGTTGATTATTAAGTATCTTAAGAAAGGAAAGGAAAAGCTCAAGTGAGCAAAGTACAAAATGGCAAGAAAATAAATGCTCAAATGAGCAAAGATGAAAATGGCATGAAATGAAAATGCTAAAAGTAAATACTACATAAAGCATAAGAAAGAATAAAACATAAGGTAAAACAAGTCAATAATTAGTGGTTAGTTGGATGACCATCTTAAAGCTTGCATTTGGAACTCATTAGAGGATTGGTAGAACCAAAGCCTCCACACAACAAGTTGCATTTGCTTTTTGTCAAGTATATCATCCATTTAGAATTCTCATAAGTACCATTTAATGATCAACGATGTTTAAGTGGTCCGCGTTGACCAAAGGTGTTGTAGATCCATTAGAGGATTGATAGAACCAAAGCCTCCACACAATGAATCTCACGGTTATTGGATCAAAGAGATCAAATTAACATACTTGGGCTTGCAATCATAAGTTTGGGCCACGAATGATCATTTATTCAAATCGGGACAAAATTTAGCGCTATGTTAAGCAATCGTAAGTGGACTTATATAGAAGTCACACCTATTTTGAGGCCGGTCAATAGCAATTTATGCACCATTTGTTTTGAGACATGATATAGAGATCATGCTCCAATAACACCTAGTGCAATAAGAAGGGAATGAGATGAAGAGGGATAGGGAAAAAATATATAAACCACATTTGAATTAAATTTAATCAAACTATCATTAAAATCATTCATTCATTTTTGTGGAGTTAAACTCAACACCATGGATCCAATGATGTTAATAACGTCCATGATCCAAAATCTAACCTAAGATCAACCAGAAAATAGTCACAAAATAATATCACATTTTAATATATACAAAAAGGGTTAAAAAAATAATGTTTAAAAATAGAAAATAAAGAGAAAAAATACCAACTATGTTCAAATTAATCAAAAAATAAAAAGTAAGACCATAGAAAAATCAGAAATGGATCCAAATATTTTTATAAAATTTTTGGTAATTTTTAAAAGTCAGAAACTATTTTTAAACTATTTAAAATTGCTCAAACAAATAGAAAATAGGTCAAAAATAGTAAACCTCAATATAAAATTCCATTAAATTTACAAAAAGTCAAAAATATGCAAAATAATATTTATGAATTTTTTCAGAATTAAAAAATGTCAGAAAGTATTTTTTTAAGTAATTAAAAGAAAGCAAATGATTCAAAAAAAAAATCAAATATCAAATTAAATGAAAAAATAGTCATGAGATCAAAAATAATTCAAAGTATTTTTGTGAATTTTTTCATAATTTTCGGATAAAAAATAAAAGAGTTATGAATTTTTGAAAATTTAATAAATATAAAATATAAAATCAGAAAATAAAATAAAATCAAAAAGATGTGGGCCATCAGATCATAGTCAAAATGTGTTAGTAAGTTGATCCAGTTTATCAGACACGTTGTGCTTGATATGGACCTTAGTGAGATATACATAGGATCAGAAAAAGGGAAACCAATTAAATTAAAACGTTTGGCACGTTGTCATTGGCTGAGGCGAGACATGTCATCGTCTTTAACCTCCAGACACCCTGCAATGGGGATTTTATGAGATCCTTCAAATGGAAAAAGTTGGATCCCAGGATAGTATCATTGAACTCGTCTCTTCAAGACGATTCTAACACCACCATCGCGCTAAATTTATATAAGGTATGGAGAGAGATATGAATCAAAAACCCAGAAAATAGCGAGCACCTTCAATTTGTTATTTCTCTCTCAATTCTTAATGGATTTAAAAATTGTAAGAAGCATTAGAATCAGGAGTAGGAGTAGAATAGATTAGTGCTTGATTTGGATCCAAATGGTGGAGAATTCTACCTTTTCGAAGTTCAAGGAAGAAGCTCCGAAATTGGACTTCTGTAGCTTGAATTATGGCTCATTTTGATTGGTTTAAGTGCTGGAGAGTTTGTATGATACTTAAGGATGATGAATGCGCAAAGAATTTTGGAAAAGGGAGCTTAAATCTCAGAAACTGATTTCAAAAAAAGATGGGTTCGTGTGAGGTTTTGGCAGGGTGTTTTTGGCTCTCAAAGCTTGAAGAAATGAATGGGGGATGACCCTCTATTTATAGGGAAGTGAATGGGAATGAAAATTGGAAGAAACAAGGAAGTTTGGAGGGAAATTGAATAAAGGTCGAGCACGAGTGAAGTGTGACTTCATTTCCATCAAAACTCAACCAAATCTTGCATTTTGGGGTGCTAATCACTTCTGGAAAGTTTACTAATCAAGTTTAAATCCAAAACACGCATAAATCTTGTGTTTAGAAGTCACATTATGGATTTCAAAATTCTGACTTTGTGGAAAATTCAATTTCAAGTTACCAAATTCAAATCCATGGCATTTCCAACTCAAGGGGGCTTAGGGCATGGTTCTTGATGCTTTAGAAAGATTAGGTTACAAGCTTTGCAATGTAAAAAGAATGGAATCAAATGGATGCTTGAGCTGAAAGTTGCATTGAGTCAAAGTTGAAGAAAAAGGGTCGACTTTCCATACTTAGAAATATTTCAAATTCTTCTTTAAAAATGACCTATAATCTTTTGCATCCAAACATGGCCTTCCACTTGGAATTTTCTCTTGACCAAAAATTATGGAATGAATTAGATCTCTTGAATGACATTTTGAGACTTGAACCACTCAAAATCTCCAAAAATTGAGCAAGTTATGACTTGTTGAAGTTGGCCAAAAATTATGAAATGACCTATAATCTTTTTCATATTTAAGGCAACCTCCATCCATTTTCCCACTTTTCACATAAAAGAAGGCATAAAGTTCACATCTTAAAGATCATTATGGAAAAAGAATGGACCCACGGTGATGAAAATTGACCAAGTTATGATCAATTGAAGTTACTTATGTAAAATTGTGGATTCATCTGGATGACTTGTAATATTTCTTCTTCACCAAGTTTCTTCCACGTGAAAACTCTTTGGAACCTTTGAAGTGATTTATTGATAACCCTTTGAAGAGAAGGATTTCTTTGGAATCACTCAAAAATACCAAAAGGTGAGCAAGATATACTCCTTTGAAGTTCAAAACCCTAGCTTATAGATCAAGAGAATGCCTTGGAGAACTTTGACAAGTTTGAACAAACTTCTTGTACCAATATTCTTTCTTTGTGAATAGAAGTTGTTGAGGATGATAATGAGGACTCATAGCCACAAAAACCACTTCCATATCTTGAAATTTGAGAGAACTATGCCCCTGGTGGACAATATAAACAAGGCCTTGCCCAAACATAACAACTTCTCCAATCAACCCCTTATACTTTTGAGTCAAATCTAATAACCTTGAAATGTGATGAACCCAAACAAACTTCGCCATGCCATTTCTTCCAAAACCACCCCAATGGTGAGGTTTGAACCTCTCAAGATTTTATTGGCTAGGTCATAGAAATAAACTCATGAACCCATGGAGTAATTTGTTAAATCTCATTGCCCTTACCTACATGGACAACAAGCAAGACAAGCCAACATTGTATTTTATTAGTTAAGTGAAGAAAACAAAACAGTACTAATGATCACAAAAGGAACATAAGTTAAGGTGCTTGGTAATTCCTCAAAAGGAGAAAAGTTCAAAGTAGGGAGGGGAACCAAGAATCTAGTGTGATCTTGTTGTGAGTGAATCAACATGGTATGATGAAGGTATCTTAGGGGGAAAAATTGGGGTACAACAGCTGCCCTTATTTAAGTTTCTTCTATCCAGAGATACGAAGGTTAAAAATCTTCGTGTCGACGCGATCGAAGATGCTTAAATATAAAACAAACCATATTTTTGGCCCTAAGATACCATTCAAATGCTTATGATCATGAATTCATATGAACAAGACCAAAGAGACGGGAAAATAACACTGGGGACGCAACAATAAAGAACCAAATGAGCACCCCCCACCAGGAAAATAAATTACTGGTGGAACAAAAGAACTGAATCAGAGAGGATGGTAGGATGGAACACCAACTTCTACTGAAGGCGAAGCTACCAACGTTTACTAAATGCAGAGAGAAAGATAACAAACATCGATGTTCACTGTCGATGGTCTACCTGAAGAAGTGAAAAACACAAGAAGGGGGGTTGAATTGTAAAACTGAAAATCAATGCAATGAACAAGATATTTTTATCCTGGTTCGTTTGAACTCAAACTACTCCAGTCCACCCGTCAAGGTGATTTCGCCTCTCTCTAACGAGGTCTTAATCCACTATATTCAACTGAATATAACAAACTGCTTTAACAACTGCTAAAGCCTTCTTGATGCAAACCAAAAACCGGTTTGTCAAGGAAACACTTTCTTACAAAGAAGAGAAATCTAGGTGTGTGAATGTTTTCTACAAAACTGTATCACAACTGTGATGTTACATAATTTAAGCTTATTGAAACTAGATTGCTAAAATACTGAGTAAGGAAATATGAAGCGTTTAGCAAACTGAGAGAAGGAAGATGATGATTAGCTTTTAGGCGTGTAATATGATGTAGAGCATTAGCCAATTCCATCTTCATTGTGTTGTTTATATAGCACTGAAATTGTTGAACGTTGGAGCAATAATCTTGATTCAATGCCAATAACAAACTTTCCTTATTGAGCAGATCTTGTCTGGAATGATGCCGTTGGTAATAATTCGCTTTGAATGCACAGTACCGTTGCTACTTAAAGCGTGTTCTGGCTTGGCCTCATTCTGACACTGCTTAAGTGCTGATGAACTGTTGTTGTCTTTAATTAGAGTGTTGAGCGCAGTTCTGTTCATCAAGCTTCAACATTCGCGTGAATTGTTCTTCTGATTCTGGTATTCTGATATAGCATCTTCTGATGCTGACGTTGATAACCAATATTCTGATGCTGATTAGGATGTACTTGCTGATACCTATCAGAGTTTCTGCAAAACAGAAGGTAATATTTTAGGTAGCAAATAGTTCTTATATGAATCACATAATTAATATATCCTTTCATTTTGTTATCATCAAAACTTACACTTAGGGTAGTAGATTCAAACTTTGTTCTAAGAATCTCCCCCTTTTTGATGATGACAAAAACTAGATATTTTTAATTGAGAATAACGTGAAAAGTATCAGAGATAACTAAATGATGAGATGTATCAGAGTAAGAAGTTATCAAGGATAAGGGATAAATAGATATGAGAGTTGAGAGATACTCCCCCTAAATTTATTACTTCCCTTTTTAATTCCAAGAGTTCTTCAGGATCAGATCTTTATTGTCTTTCTTTGATCATCATAATATCAGAGCTTTGACTATCAGAGGCTTTAGATCAGAATATCAGAGAAGAGCTTCAGATCAGAATATCAGAGCTTTATCAGAGCTTTGCTTTGGATCAGAGTATCAGAGCTTTAGTCTTCAGTGAGTTAGAGAGCATTCTTGTACCTGTAGACTTAAGCAAGAACAGAAGAAAACATTCAAGTATATCAGAGTTAGAATGTTTGAGATTTTTTGTCTTAGTAATTCGTTATTGAAAAATATCATTCTTGTTCTCCCCCTTTTTGTCAGCAATCAAAAAGTGTAAGTGATGTGCTAAAACATTTAGATCAGAAAAACTTGTCATATTAAAATATTCAGAACCAAACAAAACAGTACATAAGATATGCAAATAAAACATGAAAATGGCATGAATGAAAATCTAAGGTTGGGGAGGAAGGCGTGTGAACAGAGTCTCCAGCATTGCTTTGATCTGATCAGCAGTCTCAGTCTGCTTGTGCACCATGCTGACTACTGTATCTATCTTGCTATCCCGCACATCCATCCTTTCTTTCATCTTCTAGTCATTTTCATCCATCCTTTGCTGCAGACGGATATCATTCAGCTTCAGCTCTTCCAGAGTCTGCCTGTCCAAGGCAGCTTGAGAAACATCAGAAGCAGGGAGCTTCTGAGAGCTTTCTGCAACATATTCAGCTTGGCTGACTTCAGCTTGAATAGTCTGATCTTCTTCTGGCTGCACCTTTGAAGCTGGACGCTTCTCAGACCATGGCTCACTATCCAGAAGGAGCACGTCTTCTTTCAGCAGCTGACTTCCAACTTCATTCAGAAGCTTGCTAAAATTCTGCTGTGCTTGCTCATAATTGATGTCTTGCAATTTTAGAGCTTCAGCACGTACCCAAATTTTGAATTGTGACCAGATCTGGTCAGAGGCAGCTGGATCAATCATTCCAGGACAGACTTGCTTCAGAGAAGCAATCAACTGTTGCAAACCTGTTTCAAAATTCATAATACCAGAGCCAACATCTGGTTGTTTTGGTTTTGGAATGGCTATTTTATTTTTCAGATCAACAAGACGGTCAAGGATTGTTAAATCTATGAAGGTCCTGCTGGGGTCTTCGGTGGTTTGCTTGGGAGCTGTTTGTTTGGGAGATGGAGTGGGAGAATCAGAAATAATAATTGGACTGGGGGGAGTTTTGGGAGTATTTGGTGGGGTAGATTCTGGCGAGGATGGCAGCTGGGCCATGGTTACTGTTGTTCCACATGGCAGCTGGATTGCCAGAGGTTGTGGTTCAGAGGATTAAGGAGAATGAGGTTCAGAAGGTGGAGGAGATGGAGTTTCAGAATGATGAAACTCAGGTTGAGGTGATGGTTGAGGTGATGGTGGATGAATTTCTGGTTAAGGAGAGGGAGAAGGAATTGCTGGTTGTGGAGAAGGAGGAGGAATTTCTGGTTGTTCAGGAATATGTGGTTCTTCTAGAATGGGTGAGAGAGGTTGTTCTGGTTGAGGAGAGTGGACAATTTGTGGTTCAGAGTTTGGATTATTGGAGGGGTGATCAGAAGCATGATGATCAATGTCAGACAGAACTTTGTCAATTGCTGATGTTGTTGAAATTGTTGGTTTGGGATGTTTGGTGCGGGGTCTTCTGAGTTGTAGTGCCTCAGAAGGGTCATCTTCTGGTTCGGTTTCATCTATTGTTGGGATGGGGATTGGGATTCTATGAGAAGTTGGAGTTGGGATTGATGTTGGAATAGCAGAAGAATTTAAAACAGAAGCAGCAGATAAATTACCTCCTTTCTTGGGTGTCTGCTGGGATGTTCCTTCTGAAGGGGCCTTCCTTTTCTTCATCTTCTTCAGTGTAACTTCTGGTTGAGGTTGGTGCAGATCTTTGTTATTCAGCTTGGGATCTGTACCATCAGCTTTGCACACGTCTAGGTATCTGAGAACCACCATTGGTTTAGATTCTATCTCAGAAAATAAAGGAAAGTCACTCAGTGGGACTCTTCTGCTGGTGATGTCAGCAGTGGGAGTAATGCTGGGTTCCTTTCTGATATTCTCTATTAACTTCATTTTCTTCATATTCTTCGCGTTCAGAGGCTTGCCAACAGTTGGTTCAATGGTGCTTAACTCTTGAGCTTCTATCAGGTGCCCTATCAGCCTATTCTCAGTCAGAATATATGATATTAACCTTCCAAAGGGTATCCAATCCCTCTTTGTTCTTTCTTCTTCCCTGGTTTCCTTCACGCTTGTTCTGAGGTGATTAAACAGAAGATGAGCCAAGTTGATTTTTACCTTCTGATTGATAAAATAGATTAGAAACTGCTGATCTATATTTATGTAATCAGGGGAACTAGTTGGCTTCCTATGATTAAAACACCCCAAAATTATCTTCGCCCAAACTCTGTGGTGATCCTTCAGATCTCTGATCTTGCTTCTGGGCACCCCATGGGTGAAAATCCTTTCTGCTATGACACCCACGTCAGAGCATCTTTCAGCCATATCAATACAGCGGACGCCACCGCCACTGTAACCAATCAACTTTGCTGTGTGATCCTCAGTGATCACAATCTTCTTTCCCATTATGTAGGAGGTGACTTGATGCGTTGAAGCAGTTGCATGAATCCAGAACTCCTTGACTAACATTGGGAATGTTGGTCCAACCAACCTGTCAAAATACCTTTCCCATTTCTGTGCCCTAACTTCTTCTGTTAAATCAAAACCATTCTCTTTCAGACTGCCAAAATCAATGATCAGTTCATACAACACTTCAAGATTCTTCACTGGAGTAAGGAGTGTTCTGAATGGAACTTGGTACTGTTCAGAGGATGCTTTCTTCTGAGAACCTGCAGAAGCACTGCTGGAGGTTGCCATGTTCACACTTAGGGTTTTTTTGAGAAAACTGAGAAAAAGGGTTTAAGATTGAAAGAGATGAACACAGAGAGAATGCAGAAAAATATTTGAGAGATAATGAGAAACTGTAAAAGATTAATGTGAGAAATTAATGTTCTTAAATACATTTCAGAATATTTTGAAAGAGTAAACGTTTTCAAGAAAGAGAAATAAAATCATGATTACATTTTAAAAACATGATTACTTTCATTTAATGCTTGCTGATTTTGGGGGATTTGAGAAAGATACTTGAAATGGTTACCAGACATGTGTCTCAATGCACCCAATCAGCGTTTTGCCTTCTCAGAAGCGTGCACGCGTTCTGCTTCAGAGATTTGCTGATGATTGGATGACACTTGTTTGATTTAGTGATCAGCACGTCTATCTTTGAGCTGAAACGCTCAGATCTTTAAGACTAGCATCTGATACAATCTGCATGTTCTATCTTTCTGAAAAGAGATTGATCAGAAGTTCACAGTAAAACAAATACATTCTGAAGATAAATATATGGAATTAAAACATTTTCACTCTGGGCAGATTTTCATGCTGAGATGTTTCAGAATGAAATTGAACCTATCTTCAGAAAGGGGTTTAGTGAAGATATCAGCCCATTGATGGTCTGTATCTATAAATTTTAAGTTCAAAATTCCTTTCTGAATATAGTCCCTAATGAAATGATGTTTTATTTCTATATGCTTAGCTCTAGAATGTAAAATAGGATTCTTACTTAAGCAAATAGCAGAAGTATTGTCACAGAGTATAGGGATGTTACTCTCAAAAATCTGGAAGTCTTCAAGCTGACTTTTCATCCAGAGCATTTGTGTGCTACATCCTGCTGCTGCTATGTACTCAACTTCTGCTGTTGATAGCACAATTGTGGATTGCCTTTTGCTGGACCAAGAGATCAGATTTTCTCCTAGAAACTGGCAGCTTCCAGAAGTACTTTTACGCTCTACTCTGTCTCCAGCAAAGTCAGCATCGCAGTAGCCTACTAAACTGTAATCACTAGATTTTCTATAAAACAAACCCAGATTAGTAGTACCTTTCAAATACTTGAAAATTCACTTAACAGCTGTTAAGTGAGATTCTCTAGGATCTGATTGGAATCTAGCACAAATACATACGCTGAATAATATATCAGGTCTTGAAGCTGTCAGGTAAAGGAGAGAACCAATCATACCTCTATAGACTTTCTGTTCTACATTTTTGCTTACCTCTTCTCTTTCCAGAATGCACGTGGGATGCATTGGAATCTTTGATGGCTTACATTCTGAGAGGTCAAATTTCTTCAGAAGATCTCTGATGTATTTGCTCTGATGAATGTAAGTTCCCTCTGGAGTTTGATTGATCTGAATTCCTAGAAAGAATTTCAGTTCCCCCATGAGGCTCATCTCAAATTCTGCCTGCATACACTTAGCAAATTTTCTTCCAAGAGAAGGATTAGTAGAACCAAAAATAATATCATCAACATAAATTTGACAGACTAAGATGTCATTCTTAACTGACTTACAGAATAAGGTAGTGTCCACCTTCCCTCTGGTGAATTCATTTTCTAACAGAAAGTTACTTAGTCTTTCATACCAAGCTCTGGGAGCTTGTTTCAGACCATATAGTGACTTCTTTAGTTTAAAAACATGTTCTGGATGTTTTTTATTTTCAAAACCAGGGGGTTGGTGCACATAAACCTCTTCTTCTATATAACCATTTAAGAATGCACTTTTGACATCCATCTGATACAGAGTGATACCTCTATTAACAGCAAATGAAATTAAAAGTCTGATAGATTCTAACCTGGCGACTGGAGCAAAGGTTTCTGTATAGTCTATCCCCTCTTGCTGACTATAACCTTGTGCAACCAGTCGTGCTTTGTTTCTGATGACTTCACCTTGTTCATTTAGCTTGTTTCTGAACACCCATCTTGTTCCAATAACGTTGAATCTTTTTGGTCTGGGAACAAGATCCCATACGTCATTTCTGGTGAATTGATTCAGCTCTTCTTGCATTGCCAGAATCCAGTCATTATCCAGAAGTGCTTCTTCAATAGAAGAAGGTTCAATCAGAGACACAAGTCCCATGAGGGTTTCTTCAGAGTTTCTGAAGCTTGCTCTTGTTCTGATTGGATCTTCCTTTCTTCCTAAGATAGTCTCTTCTGGGTGATCCAAGCTGCTTCTGGGTAATCTCTTCTGAGGTTGATCAGCAGCTGTTGTAGGATTGCTAGCAGTGCTCCTTTCAGACGTTGATGGAGTGTCTGTGTTGAGAGCTTTTGATGACTTGTCTTCAAAACCTGTAAATTCAATTTCCATACCTGCAAAAACTTCATTCTGCTTTGACTTTTCAGAGTCAAGCTTATCATCAAAACGAACATTGATTGATTCTTCCACAATCTGTGTTTCTGTATTGTATACTATGTACCCTCTTGAGCGTTCAGAGTATCCTAACATAATACACTTCTGTGCTTTAGAGTCAAACTTGTTCAAATAATTCTTTGTATTTAACATAAAACAGGTACATCCAAATGGATGAAAATATGAAATGTTGGGCTTTCTGTTCTTCCACAATTCATATGGAGTCTTTTCCAAAATAGGTCTTATTGAGATTCTATTCTGAATGTAGCACGTTGTGTTTATTGCCTCTGCCCAGAAGATCTTAGCAACGTTTGTCTCATTGATCATGGTTCTGGCCATTTCTTGCAATGTTCTGTTCTTTCGTTCTACAACTCCATTTTGTTGGGGAGTTCTAGGACAAGAGAAATCATGCAGAATGCCTCTGTCATTAAAGAATGACTCAAAATCTTTGTTTTCAAACTCTCCACCATGATCACTTCTGACTTTAACGATTCTAAGATCCTTTTCATTCTGAACTTGGTTACAGAAGGTAACAAACACAGAGTGTGACTCGTCCTTGTGTCTTAAGAACTTTACCCATGTCCATCTGCTATAGTCATCTACGATTACTAACCCATACTTCTTGCCACTGACTGAAGCAGTTTTAACTGGTCCAAATAAGTCAATGTGCAGAAGTTCTAATGGCTTAGAGGTAGAAACAACATTTTTAGATTTAAAAGAAGGTTTTGCAAACTTGCCTTTCTGACATGCTTCACACAGAGCATCTGAATTGAACTTCAAATTAGGAAGTCCTCTGACCAGATTGAGTTTGTTAATCTGAGATATTCTTCTCATACTAACATGTCTCAATCTTCTGTGCCAGATCCACTGCTCGTTGTTAACAGACAGAAGGCACTTTACATTCTGACTTTTCAGTTCAGAAAGTTTGATTTTGTAAATGTTGTTTTTCCTCTTTCCATTAAACAGTATAGTCCCATCTTTCTGACTAACAGCTTTACATGATTTTTGATTAAAGATTATATCATAACCGTTATCACTTAATTGACTTATGGATAACAAATTATGCATTAATCCATCTACTAGCAGAACATTATTAATAGAGGGAAGATTTCCATTACCTACAGTTCCAGAGCCAATGACCTTTCCCCTCTGATTGCCTCCAAAGCCAACGTGGCCTCCAGGCTTAAGTTCCAGGCTTTGGAACATATGCCTTCTTCCCGTCATGTGTCGCGAGCAGCCAGAGTCCAGGTACCATGACTGGTGTTTCTGATTTGCTGCTAAAGATATCTGCAACATGTATTATTTTATCCTTAGGTACCCAGATTTTCTTGGGTCCTGATTTGTTAGATTTACCAAAACTTTGGTTGAATTTTGGTTTCACAGAGTACTTACTGCTAGTGTATTTAATATCATGTGTGTGACCATACACAAAATGTGAATTCAGAGGAGTGTGTTTAATGGTTAAATCCATGACATTCTTTGGTGTAGGAACCTTGCCTTGGTATCCTATTCCCTTCCTGCCGTTTCTGATTCTGAGTCTGAGTCTGATTCAGAAGCTTCACTATCTTCTGAAATGTTAGCCATGAGAGCTATGTTTGCTCTCTCATCATCTGATTCTGATTCAGCTTCAGACGAGTCAGAGTCATCCCATGTAGCCATGAGACTTTTCTTCTTTTCTCTTCCAAACTTCTTTTTGGGCTTTTCCCTCTGAAGCTTTGGGCAGTCACTCTTGTAGTGTCCTTGCTCATTGCACTCATAGCAGATGATGTCCTTGGTGTTTGGCTTTCTGCTACCTGAGGAGCCTTCAGATCTTCTGTATCCAGAGGAAGAATATGTCCTTCTGTATCTGGAAGAAGACTCGTTCTGATAAGATCTTCTGGGATTCCTGAACTTCCTTTGCCTCTGCTTCCACAGTTGATTCACTCTTCTGGAGAGGAGGGAGAGTTCGTCTTCTTCTGATGAGGATCCATCAGATGTTTCTTCAACTGCCTGCAAAACTTTAGACTCAGATTTTTTGTTAGATTTTAATGCTAAAGGCTTACCTTGCTTCTGGGGTTCATCAGCTTCTAGCTCTATCTCATGACTTCTGAGGGAGCTGATAAGTTCCTCCAGAGAAATTTTGTTGAGATCTTTTGCTAGCTTCAGAGCTGTAACCATTGGCCTCCACTGCTTGGGTAAGCTTCTGATGATTTTCTTGACGTGATCAGCAGTAGAGTAACCTTTGTCCAGAACCTTGAGACCAGCTACCAGAATATGGAATCTTGAGAACATTGTTTCAATGGATTCACTTTCTTCCATTTTGAACGCCTCATACTTCTGAATGAGCGCCAGAGCTTTAGTTTCTTTGACCTGAACGTTGCCCTCATGCATCATTCTGAGTGAGTCAAACATGTTCTTTGCTGTGTCTCTGTTGGAGATCTTTTCATATTCAGCATACGAGATGGCGCTGAGAAGGATGGTTCTGGCCTTGTGGTGATTCTTGAAGTCACGCTTTTGTTGGTCAGACATTGCTTTCCTATCAATCTTCTGACTGCTTGCATTCACAGGGTACGTGTATCCATCTGTCACCATATCCCACAGATCAGCATCATGTGCTAGAAAGAAGCTTTCAATTCTGTCTTTCCAGTAATCAAAGTTTTCTCCATCAAAGACTGGAGGTTTCCCGCTGAATCTGTCTCTGTCCTCATGGTTGTCATTGCTGGTGTGAGAATAATTTCCTGCCATTGTGTTTTTCTGACGCTGGATCTTGTACTGACACGATTAAGTGTTTTAGCTCAGAACCAGGCGCTCTGATGCCAATTGAAGAAGTGAAAAACACAAGAAGGGGGGTTGAATTGTAAAACTGAAAATCAATGCAATGAACAAGATATTTTTATCCTGGTTCGTTTGACTCAAACTACTCTAGTCCACCCGTCAAGGTGATTTCGCCTCTCTCCAACGAGGTCTTAATCCACTATATTCAACTGAATATTACAAACTGCTTTAACAACTACTAAAGCCTTCTTGATGCAAACCACAAACCGGTTTGTCAAGGAAACACTTTCTTACAAAGAAGAGAAATCTAGGTGTGTGAATGTTTTCTACAAAACTGTATCATAACTGTGATGTTACACAATTTAAGCTTATTGAAACTAGATTGCTAAAATACTGAGTAAGGAAATATGAAGCGTTTAGAAAACTGAGAGAAGGAAGATGATGATTAGCTTTTAGGCGTGTAATATGATGTAGAGCATTAGCCAATTCAATCTTCATTGTGTTGTTTATATAGCACTAAAATTGTTGAACGTTGGAGCAATAATCTTGATTCAATGCCAATAACAAACTTTCCTTATTGAGCAGATCTTGTCTGGAATGATGCCGTTGGTAATAATTCGCTTTGAATGCACAGTACCATTGCTACTTAAAGCGTGTTCTGGCTTGGCCTCATTCGGACACTGCTTAAGTGCTGATGAACTGTTGTTGTCTTTAATCAGAGTGTTGAGCGCAGTTCTGTTCATCAAGCTTCAGCATTCGCGTGAATTGTTCTTCTGATTCTGGTATTCTGATATAGCATCTTCTGATGCTGACGTTGATAACCAATATTCTGATGCTGATTAGGATGTACTTGCTGATACCTATCAGAGTTTCTGCAAAACAGAAGGTAATATTTTAGGTAGCAAATAGTTCTTATATGAATCACATAATTAATATATCCTTTCATTTTGTTATCATCAAAACTTAAACTTAGGGTAGTAGATTCAAACTTTGTTCTAACACTACCAACTTTCACTGAAGTTAGAAGGAGAATATATATCACCGCCGTTCACTGATGATGAACTACCCACGTTCACTAAAGATAGAAAAAATAAAATATCATAGCACCGTCGTTCACTGACGATGAACTATCAATGTTCACTGAAGATAGCAAAAAGAAAATAAGCACCAACGTTCACTGTCGATGGTCTACCAACTTTCACTGAAGGTAGAAAGAGAAAATATCATATCACCGTTGTTCACTGACAATGACCTACCCATGTTCACTAAAGATAGCAAAAAGAAGATATCATAGCACCGCCATTCACTACCGATGGTCTACCAACTTTCACTGAAGGTAGAAAGAGAAAATATCATATCACCGTTGTTCACTGACGATGAACTACCCACGTTCACTGAAGATAGAAAAAAGAAAATATCATAGCACCACCATTCACTGACGATGAACTATCAACGTTCATTGAAGATAGAAAAAAGATAACAAACATCGACGTTCACTGAAAATGACCTAGCCACGTTCACTAAAGATAGCAAAAAGAAGATATCATAGCACCGCCGTTCACTACCGATGGTCTACCAACTATCATTGAAGGTAGAAAGAGAAAATATCATATCATTGATGTTCACTGATGATGAACTACCCACATTCACTGAAGATAGCAAAAAGAAAATATCATAGAACTGTCGTTCACTAATGATGAACTATCAACGTTCACTGAAGATAGCAAAAAGAAAATAAGCACTAACGTTCACTGCCGATGGTCTACCAACTTTCACTGAAGATAGAAAGAGAAAATATCATATCACCGCCGTTCACTGACGATGAACTATCAATGTTCACTGAAGATAGTAAAAAGATAAAAAGTTTACCCAAGATTCTGGTGTTTCTCCTAGAACGAGACTCAACTTCTTCTTTAACCGAGGCACTCCGCCTGGAAAGGATGATACATGAGTTGTCTCAAATAAACAGAACTTGCTATTTGCGGTCACAGAGAATTGTAAAAGGAAATAACTTTTTTGGGCAAGAGGTATGACTTCCTGGGGAGATGCCATGATATTATCGCTAAGGGGATAAAGTCTTCTTGTTCAAAATAAATGCACCAACCAAAGCTTGGAGTTTTTTCAGAATTCCAAAGTAAATAATATTGTCGCGGGATCACAGATCCAAACCAGAAATAAACGGGAATGAAACAATCAACCAGAATACATCCTTCGAGAAATAAACTCAAAAGGGAAAACAAGATCCTTCCAAACAAGGAACTGTATCGGAAGGTTTAAAGCAAAAATCTTCTATGAGGGACAACTCAGTAGAGAAATTGAAAGAGTGTGTGTTTTCTGCTTAAGACTGACGCTCTAATGAAAAGAGGGTAACTTATCTCTTCAAAACAGGGTCATATGTCAACAAAAATATTATTAAATGTCAATGAACAATGATATGCTAATTTTAGCTATGCATGATGTATGTATGAATGTATGAGTGCTATCGTGCGTATGCTAACAAAACAGATACACAATCATTGGGAACAAACAAGCAAAATCGCCTCAGGCACTAACAACACTCGGATAAACTTCAACCAAGATGATTATTCTAAGAAAGGTAAAGGCCAGCTGCAGAAACCAAACCTATTGCCTTCTTTTAACTTTATCGAGGAGAAACATAAGTTAAGGTGCTTGGTAATTCCTCAAAAGGAGCAAAGTTTAAAGTAGGGAGGGGAACCAAGAATCCTAGTGTGATCTTGTTGTGAGTGAATCAACATGGTATGATGAAGGGATCTTAGGGGGGGAAATTTGGGTACAACAGATAGCACTATCTAAAGAAAAGGAGGAAAAGAACACATTTTTCGAGTAGGTAGATAGCTGTTAAGTACTTGCTCAAATATGATTCCTTTTTACACTTACACACTTTCAAAATTCTTTTCAAAAACACTTTATCAACACTTTGTCATAAAGCAAACAAAACCTTTTCATAACACAAAAACACGAAAGCAATTTTCAAAAAATGAGCAATTACCTAAGAGCCCATGGAAAACCAAGGATGGAAAGGGTGCTAACACCTTCCCTTTCCATAATCTACCCCCCTTACTCAGAAAACTCTCGAAAGGTCTTTTTTCTGTTCTTTTCACCCTTCCCTTTGTTGGATAAAAGAAAATTCTATGGCGACTCTTGCTTACCATGACATTTGCGAATACAAACGCAAAACAAGTATTAAACAGTCGGTTCTGCCACCGTATCACAGAACTGGCGACTCTGTTGGGGAAAATAATAAAGTGGGGTATACCTTAGGGTTTAGATCATTTTTAAATTTCTTCCTTTGTTTGCCTTGACTGCTTTATCTTTGAGGGTTGTTGGGTTACTTTTGTATAGATCCTATACCCGGATCTGGGGGCACCTTTTAGGTAAGTAGCAATAAATCATGAAGGTCGTACGGTGTAGACTGATACGGACGAAGTGGTGGCTGTGTTAGCGCGATACTCTGGATTGTACTAATGTTCCTTAAGTAAGTCAAGGATAACATTAGGCTTCCTCATAGTATCACTAAGGGATAACTAACCTTTAGAACCTTTAATTAACTCATCCTATCCATTTGGAAGTAGTGAGATAACCGGATTTGGTTCCGACTGAACATTGGTTGATACTCAATACTACACTCATTGAGACTGAACTTTTGGGATTTTTTGGCCGCAATACTTTGGGGCTGAGCTGAAACAATTTCTAAAGGGAAGGTCAGTGATATTGAGGCTCATTAGGACCCGATTACTATTAATATAACAGGTTGAGTCAATTTAACATTCAAGAGGGTACTTACCTTAAAAACCTCATGCAATCTTTTAAACCTAAGGTCTACTGTGTGATTTACTTGTGTTTATCTGTGATTTTAAGCATAATCATGACATCATAAACATCATTACATTCATATATACTAATCATTTCAAGGACCTGTTGGATTTACCTCTTTGCTGTTTTGTAGGATATGAATTCAGGTTGTAGAAAAACCATCTGGATTCACTTCACAGAAGTTCCTCCCAAGCTCAAGGAATTAGTCTTGAAAGTCCCCGAGGACTCATCATTCCATAAAAGGCATGGTCACTTACTCAGTTTGGTTACCACCAGATTTGACGAGGGTCTGATGAGTGTCTTATTCCAGTTCTTCGACCTTAAGCACCATTGCTTCATATTCCCCGATTATCAATTGGTGCCTACACTGGAATAATTCTCTAAGTTACTTGGTTTACCTATATTGGAGCGAGTATATTTCACTAGATTAGAACAAGACCCAGCTTCTGAAAATATTGTCGTAGCTTTGCACTTAAAGCCATCTGACATTGAGTCTAATTGGGAAAAAAGAAGTGGAGTTGAGGGTCTCCTTACAAATTTTCTGATGAAGAAAGCTCAGATTTTCTTGGATGTTATGAGTTATCATGCCTTCGAAGATGTCTTAGCTCTCTGTATCCATGGGTTGGTCCTGTTTCCTAATTCAGATCAATTTATAGATGTGAATGCCATCACCATTTTCCTTGCTCACAATCTGGTTCCTACATTTCTCGGGGATATCCTACATTCTCTCTATACTCGTACTCTGATGAAGCGAGGATCTCTCATGTGTTTCACCCCTCTGCTATATAGGTGGTTTATTTGGAACCTTCCTCGGTCAATGTGATGCGGCGGGAGAACTGACTTGAGGTTTTGCGTTTTTGTTCGCAAATGTCGCGGTTTAGCAAGAGTCGCCACCGACTTTTATTTTATCCAAAAGGAAAGGTAAAAAAGCACAGGAAAGACCTTTGAGATTGTTTTTGGGTTCGGGGGGTAGATTATGAAAAGGGAAGGTGCTAGCACCCTTTTCATCCATGGTTTTCCATGGGCTCTTAGTTACTTGTTTTAGATCATTTGCTTTGCTTTTTTCAATTGTTTGAAATGGTGTTTTGTGTGATTTTGAAAGTATTTTGAAAAGAGGCCTTTGTTTAGGAAACCTTTGTAATGATTCTTATATGTAAGAATGTATACAAAGATGTTTGTCTTTTGAAAAATGTTTCAATGTTTGAAAGTTGTTTGGAAATTGTTTTGAAATGTGTGTGTGTGTTTGTTTAAAAATAGCAAGGATTATTTTGCAAATTGATCAAGTAACTAGAAGCTTATCTACTTACTCAAAATTCTTTCTTGTACATTTTCATTTCCTTTGATATTGTTAACCTATCATTGTTTTGGTAGACAACCCTATCTTTGAATGTTAAACGAGACGGGCGTGGGTCATTGTATGACCATGATAACAATGGTGCCAAGTATCTTAGCATATTTTTGAGGGACTAAGATCATCTTTGTTTAGGCAACCTTTTGATAGCGTCATCGAGGGACTATGATCTTTTTGTTTGTATTGTTTTGCCAAGATACCTAGCATGCATACCATGGCCATTTTTAGGCAACAAAGTGGGCGAAACCCTAGAGGTGCTTGTGTGCAAAGTGTTGTCATTTTTCATGCATTTTTGTCTTGCATTAAGTCTTGCTATTTGTTTGATTTTTTCTTATCATACAAACCCTAGTTTTTACTAAACAAGCATATAATGCGATAAATTGCGTAAAGTAAATCTAAGCTATTACAACAATATTATGGGAGGGGGGATACAAGTTTTGAATGGGGATATTTGCACAAAATAAAACCCTAATTTACTATTACAACCCAATTGAATTTATGGTACAATAAGTAAATAAACAAATATTTAAATATGCAATAAAAATGTAAATATGCAAAAATGTTTTGTAATTGTTTTATGTATGTGAAAATAAAATTATCTAAGTCCTAAAAATAAGAAAAAATAATGTTATTATTTTTGAAAGGGGGAAACTCTAATTTTGATTTAAAATAAAATATTGTTTTCTAATATTATTTTATTCATTTTTGTACAAGAAATAAATAAATAAAAATATTTACAAATATTAAAAATTAAAGTATATGTGGAAAATCATATTTTATGTGTTAAATAATAAAAATAAAAATGTATAATATTTTAAGGTATTTACAATTTATTTTAAGAAAATAATTCCTATTCTATTTAAACTAATCAATATTTTATGTAAAAAAATAAGATAAAAATAAAATAAAATGCAAAAAATTTAAGAAAATATTTTTGGGTATTTTTTTATCATTAGAAAAATATGCAAGCACAAAAAATAAAAATATGCAAGAAAATACAAAAATATAAAATAATAAGTCAGGGGGGTGCAAAAGTAATATGGAGGGTGCAAAAAGTAGAGACAGCAAGCCCAAGCCCAAGCTAGCTTCGTCCCTGTCCTTCAGCCAAACAGTTTACGCGCGTTCTGCCTTCAAATTTGGAACTTGCTCATGCTTGCATGAAATCAAGAACTCATAACACAAAAAATGTAGCTTATAGTCTCACGATTCCAATGATATAAGATTTGAAACCTGACTCTAAGAAACCAGGGAGAATTTTAATGGCCCTAATTCCTGACCTAATTTTTTCAGCATGTTCAACAACCAAATACTCTTAGCTCAGTTAATATAAATGGGAACTATGCATATGTACAGCTTAAGCAAGTTAAGGACTACATTTTTGCTTCACAAATCGTGACCTAAGGATGCCTAAATAGAGAGATAGAAACTTGACAAATACCTTGTTCAGTTGAGTTTGGATATGGCAATGTGGGAACTTTGAGTGAGGCCTGAAGATCGTGTAAGCTTCCTTGAAGTTCCCTCAAGCTATCCCAATGCTCAGCTTGCCTTGAAGTTGCCTGAAACTCCTTGTAGAAGTCAACCTGCAAACTCTAAAAATAAAAATGGTGAAGCTTGAAATAGGGGTTACAGTTGCAAGACAAAGGCCTGGATAGTTTAGGTAGGAGGTATGGAATGTGTTTGAAGCCTTGAAACAAAAAAACGCACGAGCAAAATATGATTTGGCTTGAGTTTTGCAGAAGATGCCCTGTTTGGGCAAAAAATGGGATTTTGGTGTTTTAGAGTGTTTGGGATGTTTGCAATTCGTGTATTGGCCTGTTACAAAGTTCTGAGGTTGTTTGAAATGATACAAAGTCTTGCCTTTAACAGATACACAAGTTGTCTTGACTTTTGCAAGTTTGCTTGCTTTTGAAGAAAGTTGACATGACTAGTGCCAAAGGCATGTACAGGCTTGCTTGTTATCTGCATACGGTTGGTGTACTTTGCCTGATTTTTGTGGATCTTGTTTGCAACAAAAGATCGGGTCCATGGCTCAAGATTTGCAAAGTTGTAAAAAGCTAGCTTTATGAAAGTAGTATTATGAACTTTATGCCATAAATGGAATAATTCATTGTACAATGCTCCAAAGATCAAAATAAAGTCGTTGTCCACTGAATTAGAATTCAATTATGGAGTGTAGAAAGGATTAGGACCTGTAATGCCAAGTAAAAGCATGCTAGGACAGATTTGCAACTTGAACCATTGTGAAAATGCCTTGAACCCCAAAAGTGATAAATTTCCATTTTCCTTTCTTCGATTCTCCCTAACCATAAATGATCTTGGAGAGTTCTTTGACATTTTGGAAATCTTATAACAAGATCTACAATTCATATTTGAAATTCATTTTGATATTCCTCTTGGAACTAGGTGAAAAATGTCCATGAAGTTAGGTCAAAAACCTGCCTAAACTAGGGCAAAATTTCACTAAGTTAAAAAATTTATGGACCCCTATTCACAAAATCATAACTTGCGATACAAGCATCTTTTGGGAAAACTTTGTGATTAAAAGTTGTAGATTTCATGGATGACTACAACTTTCATGTTGGAAGATTTCTTTGAATCCAATTGCATCATGGTGAAAAAGTTGTGGAAAGTTGGGGGAAAATAAGAAATTTCCATAACTTAGAAAAATTCTAAGTTATGAAAAATTTCAAATTAAAACCCTAATTTTCAAAATTGGTTTTCTTGATCAACAAGTTTCATATTTTGACATATCTTGATTAATTATGACCCTTGGCACTTGATTTTGACCAAAAAGTTAAAGTTCGACTTTTCAGTGTACAGTTGACTTTTGATCAGTTGACTGCAAAATTCATCTGTCAATCCTATGCATTTGAGATCTTTTGAACTATGTGATTAGGTCAAGATGATGCTATTGAGTCCTTGAAATCATGCTTCAACCCAATTGGTCATTGGCTAGGTTAAAAATCATAAATTTCCCTTTCTTAGTCAAAACCCTAATTTTGACCATTTATCCCTTTTGATGATTTGATAAAATTTCTTGAGGAGTTGTGATCCAAACTTTATCAAATGGTATATAGGAGCCTAGAATGTTGTTGTGGATCAAAAGTTATGAAGTTTGACTGTAAATTGGCCATGGTTGACTTTTTCCCCAATATAGTTAATTTTTAGGTCAACTTTCCAATTGACTGGGCAAAAATGTGATTCAAGGCTTGAAACTTGATGTGAGAAATATTGGGGGTCCAAGATGGTGTATGAAAGTCAAATGAAGCATTGATGGTCTAAAAATCCTTGTGCAAACTCAAACCCTAATTTCAGGCTATCAGTGCAAGGTGAGGTCTTGAGCTGAGCAAACCCTAAATCCTATCTTGAGTCCAAGAAGTCTTGTGAGGAAAAATCTTGATAATATGAGAGAGCAAATTTTGGGGTACAACAGCTTCCCCTGTTCAATCTTATTGAACCTTAAGAGTTAGATTGGCGAGCTTTGTCGTTCGTGACTCGAAGGTAAAAGATGATTGGACACTAGAGTGCCCGTAAATTTGCACTCGTCAAAGTGTAGTTAAGGGAATGGGATTAAAGATACCATTTGGAGATGTGATAGAATCTTGTTGGAGATGGGCTTAAAGATTCCATCCAAGAATGTTTGCTGAATTGTGAGTTGTAAGTCAAAAGAATAAGTATCAAAATGGTGTCCGTATCTGGAACGTATCTGTACTGTATCTGGGGACTTGAATCTGAATGAGCAAAAGAATAGCATCTGTATCTGGAGCGTATCTAAGCTGTATCTGAATGTTGAATCTGAATAAGCACTAGAATAGCATCCGTGTCTGGAACGTCTCTGAGCTATATGAGCAATAGAATAGCATTCGTGTCTGGAGCGTCTCTGAGCTGGGGAGAATCAGAATAAATGACAGAATAGCAACCGTGTCTGGAGCGTATCTGATCTAGAATCTAAATAAATGATATAATGACTTCCGTGTCTGGAGTGTATCTGTATTGTATCTGAGATCTGAGTCTGAATGAGCGACAAAATGACTTCCGTGTCTAGAGTGTATCTGAACTGTATCTTGACCTTGAATTCTGAATAAGAGGTCTGAATAAGTGACATAATGGCTTTCGTGTCTGGAGCGTATCTGAACTGTACCTTGACCTTGAATTCTGAATGAGTAATAGAGTGATTTCCATGTCTGGAGTGTATCTTTACTGTATCTGAGGTTGAAATCTGAATGAGTAATAAAATGACTTCTGTGTCTGGAGTGTATCTTTACTGTATCTGAAATCTTTGAATATTGTTAATGATAGCTGTTAATCTTATCTTGAAAAAGGGTAAAATGTTAGCTGAAACACAGAGTTATGTTGCATGAAATGTATGATGCAATAAGTGTGTTTTATCAATGTTTATGATATATGGATGTAATGTATGCGCATGTAAGCTGATTAGCTGTATTGCTGAGGAAAATAAATCCTTGATAGTTGGGGATAATAAAATCCTTGACTGCTGCCGGGGAAAATAAATCCTTAACCGCTGCTGGAGATTCAAAATATTTGATTGCTGAGGATGAGAAATCCTTGGTGACTGTTGGGGATAGAAAAAATCTTGACAACTTTTGTGGGGATATAAGGATCCTTCATGTCTTGAAAGTGGAGTATTGAAAAAAATCTATTGTGAGAGTAATGCCAAACTGCTTGAGAAATTTGCTTGGGAAATCTCGAGAATTTGATGACCTCTACTGGGGGTTACACAAAGGAAATCCTTGATCTGCTGGAGAATAAGGAAGACTCTGATGACTTCTGCAGGGAAGTAAGAATGAGAATCTTCATTCTATTGGGGAGAAATGAAACTTTGGAGACTTCATGCTGGGGAGTAATGAAGACTCTGTGGGGAAGAGTTTACTGCTTGGAGAGTAAGTTCAGGAGTTTTCGATCGTCTGCCACTCTACTGGGAAGTTATCCTAGGTTGGGGAGAGACAAAAGTTAACTGTTGTCTGGTTGATTTCCAGGCTTCAAGATAACTTGTTGAGGAAATTTAGAGAAACTGGATGGTTTCCGCTGGGGATTGGTAGTTGGAAATCTTGACTCGACTGAGGAAGAAGGTTTCATCTCTGCTGGGAATCTGTAGCTCAAAGTTTTTGATCCGCTGAGGATTGGGAGTTTGAATTATTAACTCTGATGGGAATTAAGGGTTTGAAATTATAACTCCGCTTAGGATATGTATTTCAAGGTTTTAGCTCCGCTGGGGATCTAGATGATGTATTATAGGGATTGCTCATGGAATAGCCTAAAGACGTTTTCCTATCCTTTCAGTCTGTCAGTAATTGTTCTTTTCCATCTTATTTATTTGTAAACAGTAATTATGTTCAAATGCATATGTTCATCAATGAATCATTGGACGCTTTTGCAAATAAAAACACAAGTGTAAAAGAAAAGAAGGCAAATAGTTTTCTGTACTTTGAAAGAGACATCTTTGTATTTACTTTGAATAAGTGTTTTGTACAAAGGAGACAGGCATCCTAGTAAGAGGATGGTGTCATAAAAGTAAGAAAAATTTAAACCAAGAATAGCTATGTGTGAAAAATCCCATGGGGTTCCCATTCTGCTATAGCCTTTGTATCTCCGAATATCTGGTCCATCCGTTGCTTCGTCCGAAGATGATTGGATTGATCAGAAGCTCAGAGCTTGTTTGTGAAGAGATTGTCCTTAAAGTGATCCGACGAGACATAGTCATACGCTTTAATTCCATAACTTTTTCCTGGACCTCCCCTTCGGGTTTTCAGTCCACCGGGAAACCCTTTTTTGCCCAAGTCGCCCTTTCAGGTTTTCAACTTGCCGGGTGTACATATTTTTTTTGTTTTATCCCTAACTTTTGCCTGAACTGCCCTTTCGGGTTTTCGATTCACCAGGATGCCCTTTTTTCCTAGGTGTGTCAACCTAGCGGGTCATTTATGCATAATATCTTTTGACTATGTCTGCGTTCGTAGGGTGCGGCAGGTCGTTGCTGTCCATGGTGGTTAAGATCATTGCCCCACCAGAAAAGATGTTTTTGATCACAAATGGTCCTTCGTAGGTAGGAGTCCATTTGCCCCTGGGATTACTTTGTGTCAAGATAATGCGCTTGATTACAAGATCTCCAACTTGATATGTCTGGCATCTGACTTTCTTGTTGAAAGCTTTGATCATCCATTTTTGATACGTCTGACCATGGCAAACAACAGTAAGTCTATTTTCGTCAATTAAGTTCAACTGATCAAGCCAGGTCTGAATCAAATCGTCTTCACTCAAACCAGCATCCTTCATGATTCTCAAGGAGGGAATCTGAACCTCGATAGGTAAAACAGCCTCCATGCCATATACCAAAGAATAGGGTGTTGCCCCAGTTGATGTGCGTACTGTGGTACGGTACCCGTGAAGAGCAAACGTTAACATTTCATGCCAGTCCTTGTAGGTGACTGTCATCTTTTGTGTGATCTTCTTGATATTTTTGTTTGCAGCTTCGACTGCACCATTCATCTTCGGCCGGTAGGGAGATGAATTGTAATGTTGAATTTTGAACTACTCGCACAGGGCGGTGATCATAGTGTTGTTAAGGTTTGTACCATTGTCAGTGATAATCCTTTCTGGGATACCGTACCGACAAATAAGATTCTGCTTGATGAAGCGGGCAACAACATTCTTAGTAACGGATGCAAAGGAAGCTGCTTCGACCCACTTGGTGAAGTAGTCAATGGCCACCAGGATGAAGCGGTGTCCATTGGATGTTGTAGGCTTGATCTCTCCAATCATGTTGATTCCCCACATAGCGAATGGCCAAGGAGCTGTTAAAACATTTAGAGGAACAGGAGGCACATGCACCTTGTCCGCATAGATTTGACATTTGTGACAAGTGCGGGAGTGTTGATAGTAGTCAGCTTCCATGGTAGACCAGTAATAGCCTTCCAGTAGAATCTTCTTAGCCATTGTATGCCCGCTAGAGTGAGTGTTGAAGGTACCTTCATGCAATTCAGCCATGATCTTTTTAGCTTCAGCTTTATCCACACAACGGAGTAGAATAGAATCATGATTGCGCTTGTACAGGATGCCATTACTCAAGAAGAACTTTGCCGAGAACCTCCTTAAGAATTTTGTCATTGACTGAAACTCCTTCAGGATATTCTTGAGCCTCGAGATACCTTTTGACTTCATGAAACCATGGTTGGTCCACTACTTCTTCGGTATTAATCTCGTGATAATGTGCCGGTTCGTTCATCCGTTCAATGGTAATTTGGGGAGCCTCATTATCCCAGTTAAGTTTAAACATGGATGACATTGTAGCTAGAGCATCTGCTAGCTGATTTTCTTCTCGCGGGAAGTGCTCGAAGGTAATCTGCTCGAAATGTGGTAACAATGTCAAGACATGTTATTTGTAAGGGATGAGGTTCGGATGTTTAGTATCCCACTCTCCTTTGATCTGACTGATGACCAAAGCTGAGTCCCCAAACACAATCAAAGATTTGATTCCCAAGTCTATGGCAGCCTTGAGTCCAAAGATGCAAGCTTCATACTCTGCCATGTTATTCGTACAGCTGAAGCAAAGTCTGGCGGTGAAAGGAGTATGTCAACCTTCTGGAGATATGAGCACAACACCAATACCGTTGCCAAGTGCATTGGAGGCCCCATCAAAGTACAGCGTCCATCGGGATCCTTGTTCAGGTCCATCATATGGTCTGATATCTTCAATGTTGTCCAATGTCATGATGTCCTCGTCAGGGAAGTCAAACCTCATAGATTGGTAATCTTCGACAGCTTGATAAGCCAGATGGTCAACTAGAACACTCCCCTTTATAGCTTTTTGGGTTGTGTACTATATGTCGTATTCTGTTAGGATCATATTCCATCTAGATATTCTTCCAGATAGAGCAGGCTTCTCAAAGATGTACTTGACCGGATCCATCTTAGATATCAGCAAAGTGGTATGAGTCAACATATACTGCCTTAGCCGGCGAGCAGCCCATACCAAAGCGCAACAAGTTTTCTCAAGCAGTGAGTATCGGGTCTCACAGTCGGTAAACTTTTTGCTAAGGTAATAAATGGCATGCTCTTTTCGGCCAGACTCGTCATGTTGGCCCAATACGCACCCCATTGAATTCTCTAGGACGGTTAGATACATGATTAGTGGTCTTCCCTCGATGGGTGGCATCAAGATAGGAGGTTCTAGCAAATACTCCTTGATTTTATTGAAAGCAACTTGACAGTCATCATTCCATCTAACTACCTGATCTTTCTTCAACAGCTTGAAGATTGGTTCACAAGTAGATGTTAGGTGAGAAATGAACCTAGCAATGTAGTTTAGGCGTCCCAAGAAACCTCTGACCTCCTTCTCAGTGCGAGGAGCAGGCATTTCTTGTATAGCTTTGACTTTGGCAGGATCAACCTTGATGCCTTTGTTACTGATAATGAAACCTAAGAGTTTATCGGACCGGACTCCGAATGTGCACTTGTTTGGGTTCAATCTGAGCTTGTACTCCTTCAACCTGACAAACAACTTTTGCAAGTGATCAAGGTGATACTCTTCAGTTTGTGAACGGGATATCATGTCATCTACATAGACCTCTATCTTATGATGTATCATATCATGAAACAAAGCTACCATGGCGCGCTGATAGGTTGCCCCGACATTCTTCAGTCCAAATGGCATCACTTTGTAGCAGAACGTACCCCATTGTGTAACAAATGTAGTTTTCTCCATGTCCTCGGGTGCCATTTTGATCTGGTTATAGCCCGAGAATCCGTCCATGAAAGAAAATACTTTGTGCTAAGTTGTGTTGTCAACCACGATGTCAATGTGCGGAAGTGGAAAATCATCTTTAGGGCTGGCCCTGTTTAAATCTCTATAATCTGTAGTTGTTTAGGTATTGGCTTGCATTTTTGGTAAAACCCAAGTGTATGTGTGAATGTCATGACTGATGTCATAACATTCTAGTTTAGTTTGTACTGACTCATTAGGTACCTTTGCAGAAAAATATTGTAATTCAAGTACTGATGTTTATAAGTGTGTATCTGAGCATTTTGCAAAATGATCACATTTTGCTAAATCAGTAGACAGGTCTTCTCAGATGTCATAACAGATGTTATGACATCCTGTTCTGAACTAACAGGTTTGCAGGTTGGATAAGTCTGAGTTTTTTCAGGAAAATAACTCAGTCTTTCCTGAACAGAATCCTGCGTTTTCTGAGGGGTAACATAGCTCAACCCTAACCTGGTTAATAAAGTCCTGTGACCTGGTCTTTAGGTCAAACGGAATTAACCCTAGGTTTTTGTGGAAACCCTAACTGAAGTTGCAGCTGCTATATATTCAACAGAGCTGCTGTTTTGCAAGGCATCCCTTTTATTGATCAAAAGATCATTTGTAATCTGTATAGGTTTGATTATTGTACTCCAAGCAATTATCATTGTGATAAGTGACTTGGAATAGGTTTCTAATTGTAAGGGTTGTGTAGCACTCAAAGCTTTGAAGCAAGAGTGTTTGAATGTTCCATGACTAAAGCTGTGAAGCAGAGTCAAGTTAGCTGTGTGCATCACTCAAAGCTGTGAAGCAAGAGTGATTGTGTTGCTTGATTAAAAAGCTGTGAAGCTTAATCAAGTGTTTGTTTTTGAAGAGTGTCTTCATCAATTCTTAAGTCAAATTGGTTTATGTATCACTGCTGTGATTGAGGGGGAGTGAGTAGGAACTCAGGTTTAAGTTGTACTTAGATTGGAATTGCATTGGGTAGGTCTTAAGTGAAGGAGATAAACTGGTTGGTTTATTCCTGAATTAACATCTCTTATAGTGGATTTCCTCCCTGGCTTGGTAGCCCCCAGAGTAGGTGTTGTTGCACACTGAACTGGGTAAACAATTGACTGTGTTCTTTATTGCTTTTGTATTTACTGTCATATAGTAAGTCAGATACGGTGTCATAACATTGAACGTGACATTGAGTATCTGCAGCCAGAATTTCAATTGGCATCAGAGCAGGCACCCTGCCTGTATTACTGGGTGAGATCTAGGGATATCACTTTCTGGCACTATGGACAAAGAAGGAGTTTTTGGAAATAGACCACCCATTTTGGATGGAACGAATTATGACTACTGGAAACCTCGTATGATTGCCTTCCTAAAATCTCTGGACAAAAAGGCTTGGAGAGCTGCTGACAAAGGTTGGATTCATCCCACTATAACTGAGAAAGATGGGACAATCAGTCTGAAGCCTGAGGAAGATTGGAGTAAAGAAGAAGATGAGTTAGATCTGGGAAATTCAAAAGCTTTAAATGCCTTATTCAATGGAATTGATAGAAACATTTTCAGACTAGTACATCAATATGAACTGGCCAAGGAAGTTTGGGACACCCTCAAAACTACTCATGAGGGCACTTCCAAAGTAAAAATGTCAAGGCTTCAGATGTTGACTACCAAATTTGAGAATCTAAAAATGATGGAAGATGAAACCATTCATGAGTTTCACATGAACATCTTGGAGATTGCCAACACCTCAGGAGCACTGGGAGAAAAGATGTCAGAAGAAAAACTGGTGAGGAAGATTCTCAGATCCTTGCCTAAAAGATTTGCAATGAAGGTAACTGCCATAGAGGAAGCCCAGGACATTAGCAAGTCGAAAGTGGATGAACTTATTGGGTCTATTCAGACTTTTGAGATGGGGATCACTGATAATGGTGTCAAGAAGAACAAGAGCATAGCACTTATGTCCAACACTGATGTTGAAGAAAATATTTCATAAGCTGTAGCCATGCTTGGAAGACAGTTCAACAAACTCATCAAAAGAATAGATCCAAAGTCAAGGTCTAATGTTCATAACATTCCCTCTGACATTGACAGTTCCAGCAGAAGGCCAAGGTCAGAAGAGAAGGGAATTCAAGGCAGAGGAATTCAATGCCATGGTTGTGAAGGATATGGGCATATTCGAGCTGAATGTCCTACCTTTCTTAAGAAACAAAAAGGAATGACAGTTACTTGGTCTGACTGTGATTCAGAAAGTAATTCTGAAGAAGAATCTGCCAAACGAGTTACTGCTTTAACTGGTGTTTGTACCTCTGAAAGTGACATCAATGATGAAGAGGTGACTTTTAAAGAACTGGCTGATACTTACAAGAAATTGTGTATCAGAAGTACTGAAGTCTGTGTGCAGAATGAGAAACAATCAAAACTCATCATAAAGCTGGAAGCTGAAAAAAGGGCAAACCTTGAAACTATAAGTCATCTAGAAGGAGAAGTTCAATTGCTAAACTCACAACTGAATCAAATGACTAAATCTGTCAAGATGTTGACAAATGGAACAGACAAATTGGAAGAGATCCTTCAGGTTGGACAAAATGTAGGAAATAAATCTGGACTAGGATTTATGGAAGCAAAGAAATCTGGTACTGGTAAGCAAATGTCAAAACAGATGTCTCAACACAACTCTCAACATCAGGAACAGAGACATATGAAGAAAAGGTACCAAAGATGGAGATGTCATCATTGTGGGAGATATGGCCACATAAAGCCCTTCTGCTTCAGATTACATGGATATCCTAATCAGAACTCAGGTGTCAAACCTAAGTCTAAAAAGGTACCACATGCTACTAAATGGAAGAAAAAGGCTACTGCACTGATAGCTCACACTTCCCTGAGGGTCTCTGCAAAGGAAGACTGGTACTTTGACAGTGGATGTTCTAGACACATGACTGGAATCAAGAACCTCCTCAATAATGTTAAGCCTCACACCACCAGTTTTGTGACCTTTGGAGATGGGGCTAAAGGTGAAATCAAAGGAGTTGGGGATTTGGACTGCCCTGGAGTTCCAAGTCTGGATGAAGTACTGCTGGTGAAAGGGCTGACCGCTAATCTCATTAGTATTGAAATTCCGGGAATGTCACAGACTCAGAATGTCTAATGGAATGTTAAGACCTCTGATCTGACATTAAGCGCTGTACAGGTAGAATAGGCTGTACTTTTGATATCTGTTCTACAACAGTCACTGGACTAACATACCAGAGCCAGCAACACGCATGTTCTGATTTACTGAAATTCAGAACAGTTATGGTTAATCTTATACATTGATGTTACGAGGAATGATGTGACATCAAAGTAAATAACCAATACAGAAAGTAAATAACACACAGAATTGTTCACCCAGTTCGGTTCAACCAACCTACATCTGGGGGCTTCCAAGCCAGGGATAAAGTTCACTATTAGTAGTATCAATTCAAAGACCCTACAGCCAACACACCCGTTGACAGCCTTCTCACTTAATCACTACCCAATGACACTTTTACCTAAGATCCAATCCTATATATGAGACCCCTCTCACTCCCCCTCAATCACCGCAGTGATAACTTTCTACAGTACATATACTGTTCAGAAGATACACTTCCATTACACATCTTGATCATGCTTAAAAGCTTCAATCAAGTACAATGCATACATCCTCTAACCTACAGGTTTCAAGGAGTATGGTGACCATCCCACAGCCCGGGTGGTTCACAACAAAACTAGCCCTAAAATATTACATCTTGTCAATACTAGCTCTAGCTTAAATTAGGTTACAATGCTTCTATTTATAACCCTTTTTACCCAACTGGATTTGGGCCTTCATATGACAGCAATGCAGCTTTAACGACCTGCATAAATTAAGCAGAAAACTTCTGCTGTAAGTTAGGTCTCCCATCGAGCTTTTCTCCTTATCCTTAGCTTCTGATTGAATCTTCTAGGGCTCCACATATGCCTTCAATTTTCGCTACTTGTTATGCATTCTATTTGGCAGAATATTCTGCATAACTTCAGGAACAGAACTGCATCAGACTTGACAGTTTAGTAGCTTGATGTCTGGTATGATGTTATGACATCTCTTGAGACATGTTGTTCCAGATGTTGATCAACATGTTTAGGCATTTCCAATAGAATTTTCAGGCTGTTCCTATTGTACATTACATTACATTATTGTTGTTGCTATTTGTTTTACAAGAGATGAGCCAATCCCAAACGAAGACACTTACAATCTCCCCCTTTGGCTAATTTTGGCTAAAACAAATACAACAATAATACTAACCATTCTGGACCTCTTGAGGCACAGGAGGAAGAGGATGCACCTCATTCCCTTTTAGACCACGAACCATTTCTTGTCACTGATGGTGGAAAAAGAGGACCGTGGGAGATAAACTATCCTTTCAGAGGCATCAGAGAACCTTTAAGGAGTGACCAGAATATCTCCCTTGTAACTCAGAACACAGGTCACAACTGTGTTCATAACTCAGATCACAAGTCACAAAGAAATTCACGCCATTTGAATTTCTGTTGAGTTTGTGACAAGTCTTTGTGATCAAATTTTTGAGTAGCTGCTGCAACAAGGACAGTTTCTAACAGTACTCCTTTCTCCCCCTTTTTGGCCAAAAATTGCCAAAGAAAGCCCTCACAAAACCAGATCCAAGAACAGTTTTCCCAAATTCGTATAAACCCCATGATGGTTGTGAGAGAAAAGAATGTGTGACAGGAGGTTATATAAGGAGATACCAGGTTCAAGAAGATGGTAATATAAAATCTTGGTCAAGGATACCTGTTAAAGCATGTGCATAATTCAGACTGACTGTGCATGTATTTTAGACGTATTTGTTTGTTTCTGCCAATACCACAAAAAGAACCAGTCCTAATACATGCATAAGTTTAGGTCAAAGCAATTCCTGAATAAAATCAGCCTTTGACCCATTTTCGGGACTGAAGATTTATTCCTTCTAGGAAACAGAATACCAATGACGTGGCGAAGTTATTTTCCCGTATTCTTCTTGATTTCCACAAGGTTGCAATGTCGTTGGTAATGTCATGACACTTACTTAGACATTACCTTGCATTCTTCAACAACAGCAGCCTTCTTTTCACTTCTCTCATTTAGGCACAGAGAAGGGCACTTTAACCAGCTAGTAGCAAGAGATTAGCAGCCTTAAGCATGGCCATTACTCATGCTTTGTGTTGCTGAGATCCAATACACCAGAAGACTCCAACATGCTTCACAGGACATCACACAAATTTAGACGCCACTTCTATTTCTTGTAGTAAAAGAACCCCTTGAACATATGCTGAATATATCTGATTTACTTCTTCTGATCTTCCATTCACTAGTAGTTGTTGGAGCTAGTGAAGTCTGATTTGCTAGACCAATTTGCTATTGATAAGATCTGAATCTTCCAAATTGCTCAAAAAGTATCAAAACTGCCACTTATGATACTTTTAAGAATCTCTGAGATTTTCTTCCTAACCCCAGTCCAATAACAAGAGCAATTCTTCAATCTCCTGTTGTTGAGACATTATCCATGACTTCACAATGTCATATTATCAGAACACATAAACATCAGCATACCACTGCCCTCTTCTGACTTCTGATCTTCAGATTAAGTCCAACATTACAGATACAGAGTCTCCCTTCAATGTATATTGTAATTGGAAAAGTGCAACACTCAGTGACTTCCTTGTTAAGGCCAATCAAAACAGTGGCGTGGAAACCAGTAGCACTAGCACTAAGGTGGTAACTTCAAGCACCCTGAACTAGTCTTAGAATAGTAAGGACATCTCTGATTCATGCCCTTGCGCTTCCACACTTATCATGACTCTCATGTAGCCATAGTCTGAAACCAACCTCCAACCTTCTTAGTGTGCTTACAAGCTTTACTAAGATTTAGACTTTCTAGAAGGATCATCCTTTGATCATGTCATCCTTCTGTATAATATATTTACTAGTAGTTGCTAATACTAGTAAATTCTTCAGACCACAACAGTAGTTATGCGTTGTTAAGCATACTACTTTTAAACACAAGTAGAATCTACTTATTCCAAACCAACAATAAAACTGCCACACTAGAATATTAAGATTCACAGTTCCAAGTCTCTGCCACGGACTTCTAACAATAAATGATGTTACAGCATGAACCTATCTGCTTGGATTCTGAAGTTAACATCCAGGGGATTGATGCCCTTTTATATTCCCCATAAGAAAGGTATGATTACTCACCAGAATATCCTTAGAGAGAAATAAACTCTCTACCAAGTTCTGAGAAATAGGTTCAGAATACAACCTTGCATACATATTAGACAAACAATTAGTCTCCCATCGAAGTGCATATATATATCTTTATGCAAGATCCTAATGAATATTTAGTCTCCCGTCAAAGTATTCATTATTAGTTAGATTATGTCATCTTCTCAAGGTAGGATCATCATTCTAACAATCTTCTGTTCCATGCATGAAGAACCACAACAACCACATAACCATGCAGCAACTAGCATGGATCACCTTCACCTTGTCTGCTGACCCTTGAACAGTACAAAGGAGTTAATTGTCCCATACTCCTGTAGACAAGAGCGAACCAAGTTGTTCACATAAATGAACTTCAAGTAAGAAGAGGATCTTCTCAGGAACCCATGATCTTTTGAAGATAACTCCTCCTTGCTGCATACAACTAACAAGTTCATCCTAGGTGATGGGGATGACTTGTCAAAGTGCAGATATCCACCATTTGACTTTGGTCCAGGATGTCAAGACATTCTCCAAGATCTTCAGGTTAAGGACTCCCCCTGAAACTCAGCTCAGATCTTTGTAGAGAATTAAGTGAATTCTCCTTCACATAACCTGTTCTATTCCTATCTTCCTTGGAAATCACTAAGATCATGAGAAATAAACTCAAGCATCTTATAGAACAAGGTAGGATGAACTCCCTTTCACATCAGCTTGATCATACTACTCCCTCTGAACAAACTGTTATCCAACTTCCCTCTTTATGGATACAGTGTAGAGCTCTTTACTTTAGACACATAGTAAATACTCTTTATTTGGAATTTGCCACAGGTTCCAAATTAAGAGTCTTTGGTTTGCTTGCTGTACAAGTTTCAGGTTGCCACATTCTGTAACTTGTACTAGAAGAAACTTCATTATCAATCTGGGACTTATCCGTCTTTCCTCAACAACTGATGTCTTCAACAGTTGTGATGTTGTACATTCTTTATCATCACAAGCTTTAGATTTAACACATAAAGATTCTGCTTCCATCATTTATTCAATTAGAATTGTCTAATCACACTAGACTGATTACTTCTTCATGCTTGCTAAGCATATTTACTTGGCTGAAGACACAGAAATGATTTCCATCATCCACAGCTTTAAAGTCCTTTTAAGTGCATTTAGCTCAGCACATATACTCCCTTAAACTCACAACTGGAGTAGATGACCTGTTGATCGTGTCCTGATCAATTATTTCAAAACAGATGTCTCCTCTTCCAGATCAGGAGTAGGTTCCAAACATATGTACTCACATTACATGTGTTTAGCACCCAGAACATTTGTTCTTCAACTGGCAGTTGCATGATGTTCTAACATCCTTAAGAACATTAGTTGCATCTTCTTGGAACACATCATCCTTGATAATCTTCAAGGTCTTCAAGCGGCTTGCAGAACAACAAAAATAATAGCTCTAGAGTTCTTCTTTCACTTTTAGGGGTTGTATCAGAAGCTATGCAGCGGAATAGCAGTACTTCACCAGTACTTACACAGTGCTTACTCCATATAGTAAGCATGACACATAAGGATTGAAAATAAATCAATCCCACAAGTTGTTTGCTTCTTCACCGAACAACTTTCTAAACCCAACTCTACAGCCCTGTTAAAAGAAGGCTTTATAAACACATGTGATGCCTTATCAATATCTTCACTCCCGCATGAAGATTTTGATAATATTCTTCTCTGTGCTGAATACAGGTTGAACAATGCACTCCAAAATCTTTACTCCCGCATGAGGTCTTAGAATTTGTTCAAACACTTTCATCATAGCTGATCTAGTTTCTCCCAAATTGGTCCATCCTCCACTCCTAGGGACCAAACAATATGAACACTACTGGTTCAAACAATATTCTACCTTGTACACAATCGGAAAGTATCCCCCATGGATCTCATCCAGAGTCAGACAGGATGCCCGCTCTGATACCAATTGAAATTCCGGGAATGTCACAGACTCAGAATGTCTAATGGAATGTTAAGACCTCTGATCTGACATTAAGCGCTGTACAGGTAGAATAGGCTGTACTTTTGATATCTGTTCTACAACAGTCACTGGACTAACATACCAGAGCCAGCAACACGCAGGTTCTGATTTACTGAAGTTCAGAACAGTTATGGTTAATCTTATACATTGATGTTACGAGGAATGCTGTGACATCAAAGTAAATAACCAATACAGAAAGTAAATAACACACAGAATTGTTCACCCAGTTCGGTTCAACCAACCTACATCTGGGGCCTTCCAAGCCAGGGATAAAGTTCACTATTAGTAGTATCAATTCAAAGACCCTACAGCCAACACACCCGTTGACAGCCTTCTCACTTAATCACTACCCAATGACACTTTTACCTAAGATCCAATCCTAGATATGAGACCCCTCTCACTCCCCCTCAATCACCGCAGTGATAACTTTCTACAGTACATATACTGTTCAGAAGATACACTTCCATTACACATCTTGATCATGCTTAAAAGCTTCAATCAAGTACAATGCATACATCCTCTAACCTACAGGTTTCAAGGAGTATGGTGACCATCCCACAGCCCGGGTGGTTCACAACAAAACTAGCCCTAAAATATTACATCTTGTCAATACTAGCTCTAGCTTAAATTAGGTTACAATGCTTCTATTTATAACCCTTTTTACCCAACTGGATTTGGGCCTTCATATGACAGCAATGCAGCTTTAACGACCTGCATAAATTAAGCAGAAAACTTCTGCTGTAAGTTAGGTCTCCCATCGAGCTTTTCTCCTTATCCTTAGCTTCTGATTGAATCTTCTAGGGCTCCACATATGCCTTCAATTTTCGCTACTTGTTATGCATTCTATTTGGCAGAATATTCTGCATAACTTCAGGAACAGAACTGCATCAGACTTGACAGTTCAGTAGCTTGATGTCTGGTATGATGTTATGACATCTCTTGAGACATGTTGTTCCAGATGTTGATCAACATGTTTAGGCATTTCCAATAGAATTTTCAGGCTGTTCCTATTGTACATTACATTACATTATTGTTGTTGCTATTTGTTTTACAAGAGATGAGCCAATCCCAAACGAAGACACTTACAAGTATCAGTCAATTGTGTGATCTAGGATTCAAGGTCAATTTCTCAAAATCTGAATGCCTTGTACTCAATGACAAACAAGAGATAGTAATGAAAGGAGTCAGATCCAAAGACAACTGTTACTTGTGGGAGCCTGAGAACACTAATTTCTCATCTGTGTGTTCCATTGCAAGAGAAGAAAAAGAGGTGAAACTGTGGCACCAAAAACTTGGCCATCTTCATCTAAGGGGTATAAAGAGGATCATCTCCTTGGAGGCAATCAGAGGGATTCCAAGACTGCAAATTGATGAAGGAAGATTTTGTGGTGAATGTCAGGTTGGTAAGCAGACTAGGATGTCACATCCAAAGTCAAGACATCTGACTACCTCTAAGGTTCTAGAACTCCTCCATATGGATCTGATGGGACCAATGCAAGTAGAGAGTCTTGGTGGTAAAAGATATGCCTATGTGGTTGTGGATGATTTTTCCAGACTCACCTGGATTAATTTCATTAGGGAAAAATCATATGTATTTGAATTTTTTAAAGAATTGTGCAAAAGAATTCAAAGAGAGAAGGAAGGATGTATTGTCAGAATCAGAAGTGATCATGGCAAGGAATTTGAAAACAGCAAGTTTGGTGATTTCTGCTCTTCAGAAGGAATTAGTCATGAGTTTTCTTCTCCTATAACACCTCAACAAAATGGAGTTGTGGAAAGAAAAAACAGGACCATACAGGAATCTGCCAGAGCAATGTTACATGCCAAAAGACTTCCTATGTACTTTTGGGCTGAAGCTATGAATACAGCCTGCTATGTTCATAACAGGGTCACCTTGAGGAAGGGAACCTCATCCACCATATATGAACTCTAGAAAGGAAGAAAACCAACTGTGAAGTACTTCCATGTGTTTGGCAGCAAATGCTATATTCTGGCTGATCGTGAACAAAGAAGAAAACTGGATCCTAAAAGTGATGAAGGCATATTTCTAGGATACTCCTCAAACAGCAGAGCTTATAGAGTATTCAACTCCAGAACCAAAACCATGATGGAATCAATAAATGTTATAATTGATGACTATCATGAAGAAATAGATGTTCCTTGTACTGTTGAGACATTCTTTGAGACTTCAACCAAACAGAATGACCTACCCAACTCCACCACAACAGAATCTGAATCAAAGGAAGCTAGCAAGATCCCTTCCATCAGAATTCAGAAGGATCATCCAAAAGAGCTCATCATAGGAGATCCCAATAGTGGAGTCATCACAAGATCTAGAGAAATCATCTCAAACTCTTGTTTTGTGTCCAAAATGGAACCAAGAAATGTCAAGGAAGCCTTAACTGATGAATATTGGATTGGTGCAATGCAAGATGAACTGAACCAATTCAAGCAACATGAAGTTTGGGAACTGGTTCCTAGACCTGAAGGAACTAACATCATTGGGACAAAATGGATATTCAAGAACAAGTCAGATGCTGAAGGAGTTGTCACCAGAAATAAGGCAAGACTTGTTGCTCAAGGATACACCCAGGTTGAAGGGGTTGATTTTGATGAAATCTTTGCACCTGTAGCCAGGATGGAATCAATCAGACTCTTGTTGTCAATTGCTTGTCTTCTGAAGTTCAAGTTATTTCAGATGGATGTGAAAAGTGCCTTTCTAAATGGGTACTTGAATGAGGAAGCTTATGTGGAACAACCTAAAGGCTTTGTAGATCCAACCCACCCTGATCATGTCTACAAATTGAGAAAAGCCCTATATGGCCTGAAACAAGCTCCTAGAGCATGGTATGACAGGTTAACAAAGTTTCTCTCAGACAAAGGCTACAGAAAAGGAGGCTTGGACAAAACTCTCTTTGTCAAAACTGAAGGAGGAAAGTTGATGGTTGCCCAAATATATGTTGATGACATAGTGTTTGGAGGAATGTCAGAACATATGGTTAAACACCTTGCTGACCAAATGCAGGCTGAATTTGAAATGAGTCTCATGGGAGAACTAACTTATTTTCTTGGACTACAAGTCTCACAGATGGAGGACTCAATTTTCTTATCACAAAGCAAGTATGCTAAGAACATTGTAAAGAAGTTTGGTATGGAGAATGCAAGTCACAAAAGGACTCCTGCTCCTACTCATCTAAAGCTTTCCAAAGATTCAAGTGGGGTTAAGGTGGATCAAAGTCTATACAGAAGCATGATAAGAAGCTTGTTGTACTTAACTGCCAGCAGACCTGATATTGCCTTTGCAGTTGGAGTTTGTGCAAGATACCAAGCTGATCCCAAAGTCAGTCATATCAATCAAGTGAAGAGAATTTTGAAGTATGTAAGTGGTACTTACAACTATGGATTGATGTATACTCATGGCTGTGAACCAGCTCTGACTGGGTACTGTGATGCTGATTGGGCTGGTAGTGCTGATGATAGAAAAAGCACCTCTGGAGGATGTTTCTTCTTGGGAAGTAATCTGGTTTCCTGGTTCAGCAAGAAACAGAATTGTGTATCTCTTTCCACTGCTGAAGCTGAATACATTGCAGCTGGTAGTAGCTGCTCTCAAATGATATGGATGAAACAGATGCTCACTGAGTATAATGTCACACAAGATGTTATGACATTGCACTGTGACAATCTGAGTACAATCAACATTTCCAAGAATCCCATTCAGCATAGCAGGACCAAACATATTGACATATGACATCACTTTATCAGAGACCTTGTAGAAGAGAAGACAATCAAATTGGAACATGTTGCCACTGAGCTACAGCTGGCTAACATTTTTACCAAGGCTCTGGATGCAAATCAATTTGAAAACTTAAGGGGTAAGTTGGGTATTTGCCAACATGAGGAATTGTAGCAATTAATTTTGCTTAAAACAAGGATCAAAGGAGTTATGCCTGTTCTGATTGGTTTAAAATTATATTTTCCCATTTCCTACAATTCTTTTAAGAAGTTGAATAGACACTCCCTTGCTTCCTTCCCCTCTCGTCTCCTCATCAAAACCCAGTCTCTCAATCAGAATTTTCTCCTCAGTTGCTGTTGGTCCTCTAGGACTATCAAAATGTCTCAAACACCATCATCATCCAATACGACTATTTCAACCTCTTCCTCTGATCAAGATTCTAGGACAATCTCTTCTTGTCTGGACTCTGAAGTTCTGGAGATCTCTTCTCGTAGAAAAGTGGGAACTAACCCCACCAAGGTCAAAGAGTTGAGAACAAGACATGCAGGAAAGTCCCAAGCTTCTGCCTCTGGTAATCCATCTCATCCTTCTTCTTCAGTTCCCCCTGAAATTGCAAATAGGGAAGGGACAACCTATGTTAATCAAGCAATAGAAAAAATTGTTTCAAGAATTCTGAACGAGAACCACTCAGTTCCTGGCATTTTTGTTCCTCTGAATCAAGAAAGTTCAAATGCTGAAACAAATCCAGATGTCTCTAAGAATGTTGAGACATCAAACAAAGAGAAGAATGCTGACATTGCTCACAAGAAAAGAAAGAAGCCCGAATCCTCTGGATCTGATGACAGTGCTTGAAGGTTGGTTGTTGTTTGGTGGTGTTGCTGGTTAGTGTTGATATCTGGTGGAGTTTGAAAGTGTGTTCAGTTCTTTTTTTCTGTTGCTGCTCTTATTAATTGTTTTTGGATAACTGTATAATCATTATGAACATGTATCTTTGGCCCATTTGTGGCTAAAGAGGGGGAGAATATTTTGGTACTTAATATGTACTTGCTCAATTAGACATTTTATTTTTCTACAGTCATTTATTTCTGCTGCTATCTATCTCTGATTGCTTAGGGTCTTTAGCCAAAAATCTGCCAAATGGGGAGTTTGTAGTTGTTTAGGTATTGGCTTGAATTTTTGGTAAAACCCAAGTGTATGTGTGAATGTCATGACTGATGTCATAACATTCTAGTTTAGTTTGTACTGACTCATTAGGTACCTTTGCAGAAAAATATTGTAATTCAAGTACTGATGTTTATAAGTGTGTATCTGAGCATTTTGCAAAATGATCACATTTTGCTAAATCAGTAGACAGGTCTTCTCAGATGTCATAACAGATGTTATGACATCCTGTTCTGAACTAACAGGTTTGCAGGTTGGATAAGTCTGAGTTTTTTCAGGAAAATAACTCAGTCTTTCCTGAACAGAATCCTGCGTTTTCTGAGGGGTAACCTAGCTCAACCCTAACCTGGTTAATAAAGTCCTGTGACCTGGTCTTTAGGTCAAACGGAATTAACCCTAGGTTTTTGTGGAAACCCTAACTGAAGTTGCAGCTGCTATATATTGAACAGAGCTACTATTTTGCAAGGCATCCCTTTTATTGATCAGAAGATCATTTGTAATCTGTATAGGTTTGATTATTGTACTCCAAGCAATTATCATTGTGATAAGTGACTTGGAATAGGTTTCTAATTGTAAGGGTTGTGTAGCACTCAAAGCTTTGAAGCAAGAGTGTTTGAATGTTCCTTGACTAAAGCTGTGAAGCAGAGTCAAGTTAGCTGTGTGCATCACTCAAAGCTGTGAAGCAAGAGTGATTGTGTTGCTTGATTAAAAAGCTGTGAAGCTTAATCAAGTGTTTGTTTTTGAAGAGTGTCTTCATCAATTCTTAAGTCAAATTGGTTTATGTATCACTGCTGTGATTGAGGGGGAGTGAGTAGGAACTCAGGTTTAAGTTGTACTTAGATTGGAATTGCATTGGGTAGGTCTTAAGTGAAGGAGATAAACTGGTTGGTTTATTCCTGAATTAACATCTCTTATAGTGGATTTCCTCCCTGGCTTGGTAGCCCCCAGAGTAGGTGTTGTTGCACACTGAACTGGGTAAACAATTGACTGTGTTCTTTATTGCTTTTGTATTTACTGTCATATAGTAAGTCAGATACGGTGTCATAACATTGAACGTGACATTGAGTATCTGCAGCCAGAATTTCATAATCCACGCACATTCTCACTTTTTCGTATTTCTTAGGCACGGGCACAATGTTAGTAACCCATTATGGATAGGATGTAACAGCCAGAAATCCAGCATTGAACTGCTTCATAACTTCTGCTTTGATCTTTTCTGACATGTTAGGTCTCATGCAGCGGACCTTTTGTTTCACTGGTGGACAGTTTTCTCTTGTGGGGAGACGGTGTACCACAATGTCTGTATCGAGTCCCGACATGTCTTCGTATGACCAGGCAAAGATCTCAACATAATCATGCAACAGCTGAATTAGGCGCTCTTTGACACGGCTCTAGATTGGCACCTATCTCGATTTCCTTCTTGTCATCCTCAGTACCCAAGTTGATTGTGTCCAACTGTTCCTCATGAGGCTGAATTGCTCTTTCCTCTTGCTGTAGTAATCTGGCCAATTCCCCTGGCACCTCACAATCTTCCTCACCTTCATATTAGGCTTGGTAGATCAGATCTTCAGAGTCACTGAAGGCTATAGCAGTATCGTTACCCATGGGATCCGGAATGGAAGGGTACCTGCATTTGTGAGTGTGGGTGTGTGTAAGGGCATAGCCATCTTAAAACAACAAAATGTAAAAGAAAGACAATGAGCACAAAAGGTTTAAATATGAAAAGCGTCCATGACTCATTAAAATGACATGTGAAATGAAGATAAAGACCCTTACAAATGGACCGATGTGCCTCGGGTAAGACAAATGGTTGAAAAAGTACGAATTGTTTTGTGAATTATTGCAGTCCAACAGAAATGGAAAAGATAAATTACTGATTTATGAAAGTAATCGGAACAAGGTCTTTTGCTTCCCAGTTGCAGAGTCCTCCGCCAACAGTAGGAAAAATCCAGTCTTCCAAGCTGCCCTCTTCTTCACTGTCCTCTAGTGCATTAACCCCTCGGTGGCTGATCTTCACAGGTGGCCCTCCGGCACGGGAGCGGCGCACGGCCTTCTGACCAGCCGAAGTAAATCCCAGGCCGAACTTGTCTGATTTGAAAGGAAAGTCGGGAAGCTGCCCCCAGATAGTGGATCCTCCCTCTTCCACCACTACTCTTGCATCCTTGAGAGATGACATCCGAGGTACAGGTCTTGTGATCACAGGAGTTAAGGACAATGCTTTGGTCGCCGCTATCTCTTCAGAAACCTCTTCAAAGTGTTGGAAAGGGGTCTCGATGAATTCGCCATCCAATTCTACATATCGGAAAGAATTTAGATGACTGATCATGTACTCCTCTTCTCCATGAACAATTATGATTTTCCCCTGGACAGGGTACTTGAGCTTTTGATGCATAGTAGAAGTGACAACTCCAGCATGGTGAATCCAAGGTCTTCCCAACAGGTAAGAATAGGAAGGACGAATGTCCATCACGTAGAATGTTGAGTTGAACGTCTGGGTACCCACCTTGATCGGGATGTCCACCTCTCCATGGACCATCCTCTTAGAACCATCAAAGGCTCTGACAATTATATTGCTGGGTTTCAGAGTTAAGCCTTCACAATCCAGTCTATCCAAGGCTTTCTTCGGTAAGACATTTAAAGACGAACCAGTGTCTACCAGTATGTGTGTTAGGGTTGTCCCTCTGCATTCCACCGAGACATGCAAAGCATCATTATGTTTTCTCCCTTTCGAAGTTAAATCTGCATCGGAGAATCCTAGACCATTGTCAGCTGTTAAACTAGCCACACATTCCTGGAACTGATCAGCGGAGGTTTCTTGTGGCACGTGGGTCGTCTTCAAAAACTTGACCAAAGCTTTAGCATGTGCCTCAGAGAACAGCAACAAGGCTAACATAGATATTTTTGAGGGGGTCTGCCCCAGTTGTTCAACAACATCATAATCACTTTTCTTAATGATACTCAGAATTTCTTCCATCTCTTTCTGGGATGTTTCAGGAATGATTAGTGACTGAGCCTTTTTCAAGACAGGCTCTTCTTGAACATTCTTTCCTTTTTTCTCAGCAGCGGAAACAGGGATGGGAATTGCATTGTCATTGTTGGCGGGTACACTTGCAGGTACAGTTACTGGTATAGGTGTGATCTTCGGAATGGTCGCGGGTCCAAAGACTGTTGTTGGAGGAGCAATCTCTAGAGAAAAGATTCTTCCACTGCAAGTAACTTTGCTTATTCCGACAATGTTACTGATGTCGGGATTATCTTTCTCAGAGCTTTCTTCTTCAATGGTCTGTTCAATCTGTTTGACACCATGGTAGTAGATTTCTCCACCATAGTTCCATGGTACCATTTTATCGGTTTTGTGTGTGGTTGGTCCGGGTATTGTTATCTTCAATGGAGTAGTCATAGGAGCAGATGTAATCCTAATGGGTTTTTTAGGAACCCTGGAAGGATTGGCGTATATGGTTATTATTGAAACTTCTGGAATTGGAATGGGTGAGACAGGAGCTTTCTCAAACAAAATTTCCTTGTTATCAATCAATTGTTGGATTCCTTTCTTCAATAGAGGACAGTCAAATGGGGAGGACAGGCAAGCATGGCAATCTTGGTCACAACCTGGGAACACCCCAGCCTTCAACAAATTTAACTTGATGGTTAGGAGAGGAGTTAACAGTTCATCCATAGTAGAAACAAACAGATCTTCTTCCACAGCATTGGCATTGTGCCCATGCCTCGACATTAGTGTGGAGATAACATTCATCTTTTCAGGAGCCTCAAATTCAACTTCCTTTACATAGATCAGATCCTGAATCTTGTTCTTCAGGGCCCAACAGTTGTTGGTGTCGTGCCCTGGACTTTCTGAGTGGTACGCGCATCTGGCGTTGGGATGGTAATATGGAGAAGATATGTTAGGATTTTTAGGGGCCTCTTTGAACATGGCCAGGTTCAACTTCAAGAGATGGGGTAGGACTTGAGCAGGAGTCGTGTTTATCTTGGTGAATTTCCTTACAGGCCTTTCCACCCTTTGCTGGTTATTCCTCGGCTGATCATTTCTCAGCTGGTTATTTCTCGGTTGGTCTGATGCAGACTTTTAAATCATAACGGCCCCCACAGTTGGTCGTCTTTCGGTTCTTCCCTGATTCCTCTGGGCATAGACAGTAGACACTTCTTTCTTTCCCGTGAAGGGCTTTTTTGCAGCACCAGACGTAGAGGCATCTTTCTGAATTTTCCCGCTTCTAATACCGGCTTCCACCCTCTCGCCAGTTAGAATCAACTCAGTGAAACCTGCAGAGGAGCTTCCAATCAGGTGATTAAAGAAAGGACCTGACAGAGTCCCCAAGAACATGTCCACTAGCTCTCTTTCAGATAATGGTAGTTGCACCCTTCCGGCCAAATCGCTCCACTTTTGGGCGTAGTCTTTGAAGCCCTCATTGGTAGCCATGGCCATACTCTGTAGCTGAGTACAGGTTGGTGCCAAGTCGGTGTTGTATTGATACTGTTTATAGAATGCGGTTGCCAAATCCTCCCAATTATGGACATCAGACCTCTCCAACTGGTAGAACCAATCCAGCTGCGTCCCCAATAAACTGTCCTGGAAAAAGTGGACCCACAGGTCTTTGTCAGAAGAATGTGGTTGAATTTTCCTGACATAAGATCGTAGGTGCATCTTTGGGCAAGACACCCCATCATACTTAGCAAACAGCGACACTTTAAACTTAGGAGGGATTACTATTCCAGAAACCAGCCCTAACTCCTCAAAATCCAGCCCCGGGACTCTCTGTATCTCCATGGCAGCTAGACGTTCTTCCAAGTTCTTGTATTTGTCATCGGCCGGAGGGTACTACTGTTCAGAATAATCCTCATCCTCCTCTTCTTCAGCTTCAAATTCAGATGGCACTGCAGTTCCTTTACCCTTTCCTTCCCCCTCTTCAGATGTTGATGGGAATTCTAAAGTCCGTTTGGCTTGTCCTTCAAACCTTCTGCCCAAGATAGCCACACCAGCTCTCTTCTTCTTCTTTTTCTCTTTTTCTTTCTCTAGTAAAGTCTTGAGCTCCTCCTACCCCTTGGCCAAGGTCAGGAGTAGCTGTTGAAATTGTGAATTATGGGCTTGCAAATCTTTGACCGTTTGTTCAATATCCATCTTGCTGAAATAAACAGTAGAGAGATGAGGAAACCTGGTGTGAAGACCTGTTTATGCATATGATGAATGATATGTATTCATGTAATGCTTTCAAGGATTCAGAAATTCAAATTTGTTTTAAACAAAAAAGAAACACACGTCATATTAATAAGATAGAATTTGTTAGTACATCAATGCCCCATGGGAAAATAATACAAAATTCTAATGTAAAAAGACGTTGCGCATCCTCTTTGGTGCAATGTAGGTGTTGAGAGTCTGCTCTTCGTGAAGTTGACGAGTGAGTTCCAGAGCCTTCTTCTCACTTGCGTAGAATTGGGCTTCGAAAGTATCGCGCTCTCCCTTGAGCTGTATCCAACTCCTTTGTAAATCTTCTAGTGATGTTGGCATGTCAGGATGTAGGAGGGTGTATGGAACCTCTCCTTCCATAACAGGCTCTATAATCACAAGGAGAATGGAGGGGTAAGGCATCATAAGACTTTGGGCGCGGGTTCGTACCCACCTGAGGTAAAGCTCAAGGGGGATGGAATTCTTGTGTCCCAAGGTCTTATTGTCTACCTTGTTTGGCATCCTCCAAACTCGGATGATCCTTTGCCGGAGTCCTTGATTGTCGTTGTCGAAGTCGAAAACCAAGCCTTGAATCAGCATGTCATATGGGCCATCCCTTCGGGCATACCTAAACTGTCTCAGAGCCAAGCAAGGGTTGTAGGTGATGCCTCCCCTAATGCCAAGTAGAGGGACATTAGGTAATTCCCCATAACGGTTAATGATAATAACATTCTCTTTTTATCGAGAACACCAATGAATATCTGAATGGTTAAGGGTCATTAACTGTTGTGACCACCTCAGACCTTGCTCATTCTTCAAAACTGATTGGGGAAGATGAGAAATAAATCATCTTGCCAGTAGAGGAGTGTAACACATGAGAACACCTATTTTCCTCATTGTACGAGTGTGAAAAGAGTAGAGGATATCCCCAAGCAATGTAAGCACCGGGTTGCGATTCATGAAGATTTTGACAGCACTCACATCTATGAGTTGGTCAGGGTTAGGGAACAAGACCATCCCATAGATGAGAAGAGCTACAATCTCCTCAAAAGCTTGTAAGTCCAAGGAATTCCAGTAGCTTTGGGCCTTCTCAAACATAAACTTTGACAAGAAGCCTTTGACACCACTTCTAGCTTCCCAATGTGTTATGACATCAGATGAGTGCAAGTGTAAGGCTTGAGCAATCTCTTCTGGCTTTGGATCTCTTTCCGTACCATTGAAGGGTAGTTTATTGAGAATAGGAATCCTCAAGAGTTGATAAAATTCCTCCAAAGGGTCAAAGAACTGGAAGAGAAATTTCAGCATATCCTCCTCAGTGTTGGCAGTGACTAAGTTGAGAAGACGACCATGCCTCTCGGTGAATGGAGAATTCTCAGGAATCCTTGAAGCTAGCTCCTTGAGTTGTGGAGGAATTCTTACAAGGCTGACTTGGATGTTTTTCCTGCGAAGTGAATCCATAACCTACAAAACAGGAACAAAGATGAAAATCCAAAATCCTTGAAATGGTTAGTGGATGCATATGATGCTTCATGATGTCCATGATGTTATTGTTGTACCCCAAAATTTGCCCTCCCATATTTTTCAAGAAATTGCCAAGTCAAGCTGCAAAATTCCCCAAGGGTTGCACAGTCCAAGAGCCTCCTATACAGTCAAAACTAGGGTTTGTGTTCTGATCAAAGAAATGGAGTTTTCAAAGGACCAATCAAGTCTCATATACCTACAAATATGGTCAAGCATCCTCATATCAAGTTTCAAGGCATTCAGCTCAAAATTGCACAGTCAAAAACCCTAATTGCACTACAGTCAACTGTAGGGGCAAAATGGTCATTTGACAGTCAAAAGTTCAAATTTTTGGTCAACATATCATTTTGAAGCCACAAATATCATTTGATCAATACTTGATCATGATTCTCAAAGTTTGGCTCAGAAATCATCAAAGATGCAAAAGTTTCCTTATTTGGACAATTGAAAAAGTCAACTGAAATTGACCAGGGCATAACTTTCACATGGATTATCAGAAAAATTCCATCCAAAGCTCATTTTGAAGAGAAAGACATTTCCTACAACTCATCTTCATACTTCAAGTCCAAGAAATGCTCTCACAAAAAGTTATCAATTTCAACATTATAGGTCATTTTCAAAAGTCAACAAAAAGGGACTTTAAGTCAAAGGCCATAACTTGAGATTGGTAAATCAAAATGACATGGGACCAAAGACATTGGTTAGAGGACTCAAAGACCTTTCCAAAATGTCCAAGAACATGAGAAAATCTTAAACATTGAGCAAGTTATTCCTTGTGGAAGTTGGGAAATTTTTGGATATTTTGAAAAGTCAACATTACTTCAAATGACCTAAAATTGCTAATGGGCCCATTTTTCTTCCATGATTCATCATTCCAAGCATATGCACGACCACTTGGCCCAAAGGGAAGTATTTTCTCATTTTTTGTTTATTTATTTGAATTTTTATTTATATTAATTCATTTAAATCAAATTAAATATAGGAAAAATACTAACCTAAGTTTTCAAATCTTTTTGTACATATTTCAGCCTCAATATTTCGTGCATATGCAAATTAGGAAAGATTTGGATTGATTGGCATGATTGAGAATAAAGAACACTTGAAAAAGATTGAAAAAAGATCCTTAAAAAATCAAATATTCAATTCATGAATACAAGAGATTTGGATCAATATTGTTGACCTAATGCACTCAGTACATAAGCATGATCATAACCCTAATGATGCTAGACACAAAGCTGCGCAGAAGAGCTAAGAACAAACTTGGAAATTTCTCTCAAAAAGTCAATTCTGAAAACAAGGTTAGAGGGCGATTCAAGACCTAATTTTCATTCCAATAGCTTCCTTGGAGACCATTGATCACATTCCAATCAAAAACAACAATCCAGACGCGAGGAATTGGTATACAGAATGCAAGATGTTTCGTGAAAAATTCATAATCATACTTTGAAATTTAGGCATTTTTATGGCATTTCAATTATTGATTCTTATTCCTTGAATGATTATGAAGCTAACCAAACTATTTGATTGTATTTTTATGCACCCTACGTGAATCCACCATTAGCGTTTTTTAGGGTTCAAGAAGCTTGAAATTAGGGCTTTTGAAACGAGGAAAAATTAGCCCACGAAACCATGACCATTCAACTCAGGATGCTCTGACGGTCATAAGGGAACCCTCGCGATCAATTTATGAACCCGATAGCGCTATTCGCTATTTTCTCTAAAGCGGCCTAACACAACACATGAAAAACCGTTGCTTTTGTTTTTATGTTTCAGGGATAATGGAGAAGACGATGTGTTGGCAAGACGTGATAGGTTGTTTCAAATTTGCGCGCGCTTCAACCCACTAATATCATGTCTTTATTTATTATATTTGTATGCTATTATATATTAAATGAAATTGACATGGCTCAGTGGCACAGGTGTTAACTGGTGATGCTAGTGACCTGGGTTCGAACCCCAGGTCTATGTTCTCTCAATATTATTTTTCAATCCATTATCATATGCAGGCACCATACTGAGAACCATCATAGTCCCTCATCATCAAGCCAGCCACGCGTCCTGGGAGATCAAATCAAGGGCATGGATTCAAAGAACACGCTACGCCCTAGTCAACGCACCACACGTGATTCTAAAAAGTCCAACGAGGCCAAAGCTAAATGGGCTAGATTGCTGAGCCCATACCTCCTAATTTGGGACTTCCACCCCCCCTGGTTTGCTATTTTCTTTATATTTTATTTTTTATTTTTAATTGTTATTTTATTTTTTTTGATTGTTTTAATTTAATTAATTATTTTTTTTACAAAATACAAAAACCTCATAAAAATCAGAAAAGATGAAAAATATAATAAGTATTTTATTTTAATTATTTTCATAAACAAATGGTATGTAAATAAATTTAGTTTTAATTTAGGTTTAGCTTTAATTCTTTTAATAACAAAATCCAAAAAATATAGAATTAGGTTTAATGTTTTTATTCCTTTTAATTTTTCTTTTGTCACTATAATATTATTTATTTTATTTTCATAATTAAAATTGTAAATTAATTAGGGTTTCATTTAGATTTAGAATTTTAATATTTTTTCTTAAATAACTTAAAAAACCATTAGAAATAGGGTTAGTTAATTTTAATTAATTCTTTCCTCTATTGAATCTTAAAATACTAAAAATACCAAAAACATTTTCTTTTAATTTTAATTTTAATTCCTCATTAATTTTAATTTTTGCAAAAGGGTCCCACGCCCTCGTTTCGTTTAATTTCTTATTTATTCGCATATTTATTTTATTTCGCTTAAATAATTATGTACCTCTCCCAAAGCCTTGTAAACTCGGACATTTTATTTCTCGCACTTTATTTACTTTCTGTCAAATCGGGTCCTGGATTTTAATTTGGCGATGTGGACCCGCGCCTTTGTAATAGTTTAGAACTTTACTTTTTTCGCTTTTTTTTAACTGTTAACAAATGCATGCAAGAATGAATGGCCTTAAGTAAAAAACAAACGCGTAGATCACCAATAACATGACAAGATAAAATATCTGAATCTGATACACAAATCACACACCACCCCTAGGGTACGCCTCACTATTGCCTTGCCTCGAAAGGTGATCGTCGAGTAGAGGATGTCTTAGTAAGTCCTCATGATCCGGGAACCTGGCATGAGGGTAGCTTCTAAGGTGTCTTCCTATTGCTCTGGTGATCACCATGTCCCGAACCTTCGAATTGACCCGAACACCTCCAACGGTGGTGCTACCTACCTCTCAATGGTGGGATGGCACTACTTTAAAGGACATTTACACAGACGAATTCCTTAGGGTAGGTAGACGACTCGTGGGTACTTGCTCTAAATTTCAAAAACAAACAAAAATCTTTTCACACCGACACTTTTCAAAAGCTTTCAAAGCAATTTTTTCAAACACTCTGACACAAGAGTCGAACTGAAATTTTCAAAGAAACTTTTAAAAACCCACAGTTGAAAAGCAAACAACATTTTGAAAACACAATGAGCAAGTATCTAAGAGCCCATGGATAACCATGGATAGAAAGGGTGCTAACACCTTCCCTTTCTATAACCTACCTCCCGAACCGAGAGCAATCTCTTTAAGTAATTTTTCTGTGCTTTTGTCCTTTCCATTTGGAGAAAATAAAAGACGGTGGCGACTCTTGCTTTTCGCGACATTTCGCGAACCAGCTTTAAACAGTCAGTTCCAGATCCACCGATCACAGAACTGGCGACTCTGCTGGGGACTTAACTTAAAGTGAGGCATACCTTAGGACTAAGATCACTGTGTTTTCAATTGTATTGACTTGCTTGCTTTATTATTATGGGACTGTCTTGGGAGTTCTGTAGATCCTAACCCGGATCTGGGGGATACCTTCTTAGAAAGTAGCAACAAGGCTGTGAGGGAACTGTGCGGGGTATACCGACATGGTTGAAACAGTCTGCTACGTTGATGTGGCACTTTGGTGTGTACCGGTAACCCTTGAGTTCAGTCAAGGAGAGTACGGGGCCTCCGCGTGGTGTCGTGAAGCATCAAAAGACCTTAGGAACCTTAATTGAACTATCTTGGCCTATTTAGGGTAGTGAGATAAATGACTTTGGTGCAGTCCGAGGTTGGTTGATACTCGATACTACACTCAATTGAGGGTTGCTTTCCTGGAATATTTCGGTCGCCAGTTCAGTGGCTAAATCGAAACGATGAACAATGAAAGCAATCTCGTGATATTGGGAACCTTAGAACCCGGCTACTTTGATTAGGAAAGGTTGAACCCACCAACTTCAAGAGGGTAATACCCAGACCCCATGTTGGCCTAAACTCTAAGGGTTTCTCTTGTGTGACTTGCGTGCCTTCGTACTTGACTACTTGCATGCTTGTTATCTGACACATGAACTACTTGCAGGTTTTGTTTATAGTCCTTAATAGGGACTCATAACAGGGTATCTAAGTTTCTTACAGGTTTTGGTTTGCAGTCCTTAATTAGGACTCCTAACAGGGTTTACCGAGTTTCTTGCAGGGTTTGTTCTAGTCCTTAATTGAGACTCATGACTAGTATACTGAATCTTGCAGGTTTTGGTGTGCAGTCCTTAATTGGGACTCATAACAGGGCTACTCACATTACCCCATGCATACCATGACATCATACCATTGCATACATTCTAACCCATTTCAAGGATCTCAAGGGCTTGTGATGCAGGTCATGATGAACCAACCGTCCAGCAAGGGGTAAAGGGGATTTATTTTCCTCTAGATAAGGTTGTCAGGGGCTATGACCCACTGGATATGGTGAGCCTTTGACCCTTGAAGAAGGACTCTCAACAATATGAAGTTCTTTCAATCAAGCTACCGGATCCAAATGCTAACAAATTTTTTGTCTACCCCGCGAGGTCCTTGAAATCATTGCATGCATATCATGCATATCATTGCATCACAGGTACCCTTTCTCTGCAGGTTGCTTACCCTTCTTCGCAGTTTATTTCAGCAGTCTCGTCATGAATCCTGAATCTTCAACCGAGCACACTATCAAGGCCCTCCAGGCTCAGAATGCCCAGTTCCAAGGGCTGATCATGAATTTGACCCAGGGGCAACAAGATCTGAAGGCTTTGCTCTTGAAGAAAGAAAAGAAGAAGAAGAGGACTGTTTTGTTCAGCCCTAGACGCAGATCTGGGAACACACGGCAGACCGAAACCGAGAGGACAACTCCATCTGTGGGGAAAGGTAGTCATCAGGAGGAAAGGGTTCCCAGTCCAGTGGTCTCCGACAACGAGACAGATTTCAACGACGAACAATACCCTCCTGCCGAAGACAAGTACAAACAGTTGGAGGATAGGCTGAATGCTATGGAGATCCAACAGGTACCTGGGCTGGATTTTGGAGATCTGGGTTTGTCAATTGGTGTGATTATTCCTCGGAAGTTCAAAGCACCATCCTTTACCAAGTATGACGGGGCGTCTTGTCCCAAGTTACATCTCAGGTCCTATGTTCGGAAGATTCAACCATATACGGTGGACAAGAATTTGTGGATCCACTTCTTCCAGGAGAGTCTTTCAGGGACTCATCTCGAATGGTTCTATCAGCTAGATGGGACCAAGGTTCGTAACTGGGAGGAGTTGGCTACTGCTTTCTACAAGCAGTATCAATATAATGCCGACCTTGCTCCTACGCGTACCCAACTCCAGGGTATGTCTTTAGGATCAAGTGAAGGTTTTAAAGAATATGCACAGAAATGGAGGGATCTTGCTGGAAGGGTACAACCACCTCTGACTGATCGGGAACTTGTCGATATGTTCTTGGGGACTCTGTCTGGTCCGTTCTACAACCACCTAATCGGGAATTCGTCTGCTGGATTCACAGATCTTATCTTGACTGGAGAGCGAATAGAAGCTGGCATCCGGTCTGGGAAAATTCAAGAGGCTGCACCTTCTGATAAAAAGCCTCATCATGGAAAGAAAGAATCCAATGCTGTGCACGGTAAAAAGAGCCGTCATGAGGTAGGGGCAATCCAGATCTCCAATCCTGGACCTGCTCAACAAGGACAGGGGCAGCAGCGCAAGGAGAAACGACAGTACACCAAAATCAACATGTCGCTGGATCAAGCACTGCAACAAATGTTGAAGGCAGGGCTGATCACCTTAAGGGCTCCTCTTCGGAATCCGAACACTTCTGCTCCCAACTATCATCCCAATGATAGGTGCGCATATCATTCTGATAGCCCGGGGCATACTACGGACAACTGCTGGCCTCTCAAGAACAAGATTCAAGACATGATCGACGCCGGGGAGATTCAGTTTGAAGTGCCTGAGACTCCGAACATAATCACTGCTCCGTTGCCCAATCATTGAAGCCTTTTGTTTATTTGAATTTTTGAGTTGTATTTTTCTTTGCTTATACAAACAATTAATGTCATAGCAAACTCTTTTATTCTATCAATGCATCGCATACGTCTGTTTTGGGAATTAATACAATTGTTTTCATTATGTTCAAATTTCTTTTCATATTTTTTCTGATGTCAACTCTGGATCTAAAATTCTAAGCCTCTTGAGGGAGGATGACGAAAACGATACCATAATCTACAGTATGCTTTTGAACAGACCCCGCTGATGAGGTACAGGCATTGTTTCAATCCCTAAACACTGGAGTTATAAGGATGATAATCCCTCGTCAACCCCTCTGAGCCAAAGAAGTAGGAGTTTTTCTTTTCGAAATTTAAAACCCTTTATCATAACCTGGGGCAGGGTAGTTCTCTCAGTTGATCCAAGTGCATAACAAATGGCAACAAAGGAGTCCTTACAAAACAAAAGACAGTGATGGTTCTGAATAAATCACAAGGACAGGCAGTCATTATCTCAAAAAATGAAAAAACCCATTAAGTCAAAACCCATGAAGGAGACTTACAAAACTGGGGCATCCCGCTGACTGTAATTCCAAAAAGGAAACAGTTCAGGCAAAAAGAAAGGGATAACAAAAATCAAGAAAGAGGTCTCACAAACTCTCAACCAAAGCAAAAATGACTGCCTATTCAAAAGAAATCATCAACATCTGAACCATTATTGGAACATCAAAGCAAAGACTCAAGCAAGGTCTAACGCACGATCAACTGAGTTTAGGTTTGGAGAACACCACGAAGAGTGGGTGGGTACAAATATTTTGAGCCTTTATCCTTTGTTTCTTAAACCATGAACCAGGCCACGTTATAACCCTTAAAAGTCCTAGCTGAAGCATGGGTTAGTTCAAAAGCATACTGGTACGAAAGGTATCCTGACTCCTTAAGGCTTACGGTAAATACGGAGTTGACATCACGTTTTACAAACATTCACTTGTTTTATGAAAAAAGAATGCATTTTCAAGATCTTCGAGACAGACATAAGCTTTGCATTTTTAACATAACTTTGTTTGCATATGACTTTTTGTTTGAACATGTATAGAAATTCGCATGACGAAAGTCTAATGAACAAGAGTATCTCCAATCAAGGGGCACGGCATGATCATGGTCTACCATCTGGGGCAGTTAAGTCAAGATCCAGAGAATCTCTCAAAAGGCCAAAAAGCCTGGGGCAAATCTCTGCCTGAGTCACTTGGGGCACTCCAGCAACGAATCTTGCACGATCAGACACCTTCTGGTAATATGGCAACACAAGCAGCCAGGGGCACCTACCTGCATTCTAAGAGCGTGGACATAGTCGAAAAATACTACGCAAAATCAAAGACCCGCTAGGTTGACATACCTAGGAAAAATTAGGGCTCCCGGCGAACCAAAAGGGTTCGGGCAAAATGAAGGGATGAAATGAAAAAAAATCTGTACACCCGGCAAGTCGAAAACCTGAAAAGGCGGCTTGAGCAAAAATGGGTATCCCGGTGGACTGAAAACCCGAAAGGGCGGTCCAGGCAAAAGTTAGGGATTAAAGCGTATGACTATGTCCTGCCATCTGTCTACCAGAAGAAGGTTTGTCCATCAACAACTATCAGCACCCCACAAGTGCCTCCCCCATAGAAACAGGGGCAATAAAGAGTGGTCTAAGCAATCTAAGTGTTCTATCCTCCAAGGTGCCAAGGCAGGTTCGGCTGAAGAACATAACCAATACAGTTCAATACTTCCCCAGGAGAGTCCAACCCAGTTCCCCCAGTAAAAATGGAATTCATATCCCCAAGCAGTAAGCTTATCCCCAGTAGATTCTGGAAGCTTATCCTTGCAGAGCACGAACGCGTCTCCCGACTTTATTCAAAGAGTTATTTCCCTAACAGGATATAACTGGGTTATCCTCAGCCAAAAGCCACGGAAAGGTCGTCGTCAACGCAGTTCTTTCCTATCCCCAGCAAAGTCTATTCACACTTCCAACATAACAACGGTATCCCCAGTGAAGTTACCATCAACATTTCAGCAAAGTACCCCTCTTCCCACAGAGTATTGCTCCCCAGCAAGATTACTAGAGTACTTTTCTCCCCGCAGAGTAATCCATTCGCCAAGTTCATTCCCCAACGGAGTTATCTTCTCCTACCGGTATTCTTGCAACTATCATCCCCGGCGGAAGCAAAACCTATTCTTCAACATCAGCCCAGGAGTGACTTCCCGGCACCCGTCAAGGATTTATTTTCTTAGACAAAAATACATTATAGCATGCATATGCATCATACTACACGAATCTCATTAATTTTAAAGACATACAGTTCATGCATCATGATCTTGCATGCAACTGATGCTTTACCTTTTCAGGAAAGGTCAATACAAAAATGATTACTATCAACTATCGCAACTCTTTCTAGATATAGTTTCAGATATGACCCAGATATGGCGACGTTCTGATACTGCTTCCAGATTTCCTTCTAGATATAGTTTCAGATATGACCCAGATATGGTGACGTTCTGATACTGCTTCCAGATTTCCTTCTAGATATAGTTTCAGATATGACCCAGATATGGCGACGTTCTGATACTGCTTCCAGATTTCCTTCTAGATATAGTTTCAGATATGACCCAGATATGGTGACGTTCTGATACTGCTTCCAGATTTCCTTCCAGATATAGTTTCAGATATGACCCAGATATGGTGACGTTCTGATGCTGCTTCCAGAGTTCCTTCTAGATATAGTTTCAGATGTAAACCAGATATGGTGACGTTCTGATGCTGCTTCCAGATTTCCTTCCAGATATAGTTTCAGATGTAAACCAGATATGGTGACGTTCTGATGCTGCTTCCAGATTTCCTTCCAGATATAGTCCAGATATGAACCAGATATGGCGACGTTCTGACACTTATTCCAGTTGAAGACATTTCAAGACCTTGTCTGGTTCAGTTAAATCGACCCTAAGATTTTTCTGATGCTTATCCAGTCAAAGGCCTTCTCTGGTTCAGTCAGATCGACCCTAAGATCTCCCTGATGCTTATCCAGTTGAAGATATTCCAAGACCTTGTCCGGTTCAGTTAAATCGACCCTAAGATTTTCCTGATGCTTATCCAGTCAAAGGCCTTCTCTGGTTCAGTCAGATCGACCCTAAGATCTCCCTGATGCTTATCCAGTTGAAGATATTCCAAGACCTTGTCCGGTTCAGTTAAATCGACCCTAAGATTTTCCTGATGCTTATCCAGTCAAAGGCCTTCTCTGGTTCAATCAGATCGACCCTAAGATCTCCCTGATGCTTATCCAGTTGAAGATATTCCAAGACCTTGTCCGGTTCAGTTAAATCGACCCTAAGATTTTCCTGATGCTTATCCAGTCAAAGGCCTTCTCTGGTTCAGTCAGATCGACCCTAAGATCTCCCTGATTCTTATCCCAGTAGAAGACACCCAAGATTTTTCTCAACGAGCGTTGTTGAAGTTAAAGTCGCCCAAGGTTCTCTTACCATTCATGCTAAGGCAGTAACCATCCCTGGTTCATTCATCGCCGTTTGAAGCTCCAGACTCAACTCCTGCAACCAGTCAGGACACATCTATACCAAGCATCTGAAAACCAGCTCCTGCAACGTGTCAGGTACTCATTTGTTCTTTTGCAGGTATGCAGGTTCTCGCTAAGGAATCTCCTACGCGATCAACATCCAGAAGGCATCTATAAGCCCATCATCCTATTCAGCAATCTCCAAATGGCATTTATAAGCCCATTCCCCCATCACACTGCTAACATGTAAGCGCAAATTTCTGGGCACTCTAGTGTTCAATCATCTTCCACCTTCGGATTACGAAAGGCACGTCAGCCAATCTGCATCCTCAGGTCTAAGAAGATTGAACAGGGGCAACTGTTGTACCCCAAAATTTTCCCTCCCATATTTTTCAAGAAATTGCCAAGTCAAGCTGCAAAATTCCCCAAGGGTTGCACAGTCCAAGAGCCTCCTATACAGTCAAAACTAGGGTTTGTGTTCTGATCAAAGAAATGGAGTTTTCAAAGGCCCAATCAAGTCTCATATGCCTACAAATATGGTCAAGCATCCTCATATCAAGTTTCAAGGCATTCAGCTCAAAATTGCACAGTCAAAAACCCTAATTGCACTACAGTCAACTGTAGGGGCAAAATGGTCATTTGACAGTCAAAAGTTCAAATTTTTGGTCAACATATCATTTTGAAGCCACAAACATCATTTGATCAATACTTGATCATGATTCTCAAAGTTTGGCTCAGAAATCATCAAAGATGCAAAAGTTTCCTTATTTGGACAACTGAAAAAGTCAACTGAAATTAACCAGGGCATAACTTTCACATGGATTATCAGAAAAATTCCATCCAAAGCTCATTTTTAAGAGAAATACATTTCCTACAACTCATCTTCATACTTCAAGTCCAAGAAATGCTCTCACAAAAAGTTATCAATTTCAACATTATAGGTCATTTTCAAAAGTCAACAAAAAGGGACTTTAAGTCAAAGGCCATAACTTGAGATTGGTAAATCAAAATGACATGGGACCAAATACATTGGTTAGAGGACTCAAAGACCTTTCCAAAATGTCCAAGAACATGAGAAAAGCTTAAAAATTGAGCAAGTTATGCCTTGTGGAAGTTGGGAAATTTTTGGATATTTTGAAAAGTCAACATTACTTCAAATGACCTAAAATTGCTAATGGGCCCATTTTTCTTCCATGATTCATCATTCCAAGCATATGCACGACCACTTGGCCCAAAGGGAAGTATTTTCTCATTTTTTGTTTATTTATTTGAATTTTTATTTATATTAATTCATTTAAATCAAATTAAATATAGGAAAAATACTAACATAAGTTTTCAAATCTTTTTGTACATATTTCAGCCTCAATATTTCGTGCATATGCAAATTAGGAAAGATTTGGATTGATTGGCATGATTGAGAATAAAGAACACTTGAAAAAGATTGAAAAAAGATCCTTAAAAAATCAAATATTCAATTCATGAATACAAGAGATTTGGATCAATATTGTTGACCTAATGCACTCAGTACATAAGCATGATCATAACCCTAATGATGCTAGACACAAAGCTGCGCAGAAGAGCTAAGAACAAACTTGGAAATTTCTCTCAAAAAGTCAATTCTGAAAACAAGGTTAGAGGGCGATTCAAGACCTAATTTTCATTCCAATAGCTTCCTTGGAGACCATTGATCACATTCCAATCAAAAACAACAATCCAGACGCGAGGAATTGGTATACAGAATGCAAGATGTTTCGTGAAAAATTCATAATCATACTTTGAAATTTAGGCATTTTTATGGCATTTCAATTATTGATTCTTATTCCTTGAATGATTATGAAGCTAACCAAACTATTTGATTGTATTTTTATGCACCCTACGTGAATCCACCATTAGCGTTTTTTAGGGTTCAAGAAGCTTGAAATTAGGGCTTTTGAAACGAGGAAAAATTAGCCCACGAAACCATGACCATTCAACTCAGGATGCTCTGACGGTCATAAGGGAACCCTCGCGATCAATTTATGAACCCGATAGCGCTATTCGCTATTTTCTCTAAAGCGGCCTAACACAACACATGAAAAACCGTTGCTTTTGTTTTTATGTTTCAGGGATAATGGAGAAGACGATGTGTTGGCAAGACGTGATAGGTTGTTTCAAATTTGCGCGCGCTTCAACCCACTAATATCATGTCTTTATTTATTATATTTGTATGCTATTATATATTAAATGAAATTGACATGGCTCAGTGGCACAGGTGTTAACTGGTGATGCTAGTGACCTGGGTTCGAACCCCAGGTCTATGTTCTCTCAATATTATTTTTCAATCCATTATCATATGCAGGCACCATACTGAGAACCATCATAGTCCCTCATCATCAAGCCAGCCACGCGTCCTGGGAGATCAAATCAAGGGCATGGATTCAAAGAACACGCTACGCCCTAGTCAACGCACCACACGTGATTCTAAAAAGTCCAACGAGGCCAAAGCTAAATGGGCTAGATTGCTGAGCCCATACCTCCTAATTTGGGACTTCCACCCCCCCCTGGTTTGCTATTTTCTTTATATTTTATATTTTATTTTTAATTGTTATTTTATTTTTTTTGATTGTTTTAATTTAATTAATTATTTTTTTTACAAAATACAAAAACCTCATAAAAATCAGAAAAGATGAAAAATATAATAAGTATTTTATTTTAATTATTTTCATAAACAAATGGTATGTAAATAAATTTAGTTTTAATTTAGGTTTAGCTTTAATTCTTTTAATAACAAAATCCAAAAAATATAGAATTAGGTTTAATGTTTTTATTCCTTTTAATTTTTCTTTTGTCACTATAATATTATTTATTTTATTTTCATAATTAAAATTGTAAATTAATTAGGGTTTCATTTAGATTTAGAATTTTAATATTTTTTCTTAAATAACTTAAAAAACCATTAGAAATAGGGTTAGTTAATTTTAATTAATTCTTTCTTCTATTGAATCTTAAAATACTAAAAATACCAAAAACATTTTCTTTTAATTTTAATTTTAATTCCTCATTAATTTTAATTTTTGCAAAAGGGTCCAACGCCCTCGTTTCGTTTAATTTCTTATTTATTCGCATATTTATTTTATTTCGCTTAAATAATTATGTACCTCTCCCAAAGCCTTGTAAACTCGGACATTTTATTTCTCGCACTTTATTTACTTTCTGTCAAATCGGGTCCTGGATTTTAATTTGGCGATGTGGACCCGCGCCTTTGTAATAGTTTAGAACTTTACTTTTTTCGCTTTTTTTTAACTGTTAACAAATGCATGCAAGAATGAATGGCCTTAAGTAAAAAACAAACGCGTAGATCACCAATAACATGACAAGATAAAATATCTGAATCTGATACACAAATCACACACCACCCCTAGGGTACGCCTCACTGTTGCCTTGCCTCGAAAGGTGATCGTCGAGTAGAGGATGTCTTAGTAAGTCCTCATGATCCGGGAACCTGGCATGAGGGTAGCTTCTAAGGTGTCTTCCTATTGCTCTGGTGATCACCATGTCCCGAACCTTCGAATTGACCCGAACACCTCCAACGGTGGTGCTACCTACCTCTCAATGGTGGGATGGCACTACTTTAAAGGACATTTACACAGACGAATTCCTTAGGGTAGGTAGACGACTCGTGGGTACTTGCTCTAAATTTCAAAAACAAACAAAAATCTTTTCACACCGACACTTTTCAAAAGCTTTCAAAGCAATTTTTTCAAACACTCTGACACAAGAGTCGAACTGAAATTTTCAAAGAAACTTTTAAAAACCCACAGTTGAAAAGCAAACAACATTTTGAAAACACAATGAGCAAGTATCTAAGAGCCCATGGATAACCATGGATAGAAAGGGTGCTAACACCTTCCCTTTCTATAACCTACCTCCCGAACCGAGAGCAATCTCTTTAAGGAATTTTTCTGTGCTTTTGTCCTTTCCATTTGGAGAAAATAAAAGACGGTGGCGACTCTTGCTTTCCGCGACATTTCGCGAACCAGCTTTAAACAGTCAGTTCCAGTAATAGTAACCGGGTTCTAAGGAGCTCAATATCACTGGATTGTTTCCTTGTTCATTGTTTCAATTCAGCCTCTTTACTGGCGACCGAAATATTCCAATGAACCAACCCTCAATGAGTGTAGTATCGAGTATCTACCAACTTCGAACTGCACCAAAGCCGATCATCTCACTACATCCTAAAAGGCCAAGTTGGTCAAGTAAAGATTCTGAAAGTCCATTAGTGCTGCATGACATCATTCAGCGGCCCCGTATTCTCTTTGATTGACTCAAAGGCTACCGGTACCCACAAATATGTCGCACTAACATAGCTATTGCTTAGACCATGTCGGTATACCCCGCACAATTTTCATAATGTATTTCTATTTACCTATGAATGTTTCCCAAATCCGGGTAGAGGATTCAAACCCAAACAATAGAACCAAAGTGTAAAGCAAACAAGTCAAGCAAGATAAGCATGTAAAGGTGATCTAAAACCATAAGGTAACCCCACTTTCATACATTTCCCCAACAGAGTCGCCAGTTCTGTGATGCGGTGGGAGAACTGACTTGAGGTTTTGCGTTTGTGTTCGCAAATGTCGCGGTTTAGCAAGAGTCACCACCGACTTTTATTTTATCCAAAAGGAAAGGTAAAAAAGCACTGGAAAGGCCTTTGAGATTGTTTTTGGGTTCGGGGGGTAGATTATTAAAAGGGAAGGTGCTAGCACCCTTTTCATCCATGGTTTTCCATGGGCTCTTAGTTACTTGTTTTAGATCATTTGCTTTGCTTTTTTACAATTGTTTGAAATGGTGCTTTGTGTGATTTTGAAAGTATTTTGAAAAGAGGCCTTTGTTTAGGCAATCATTGTAATGATTCTTATTTGTAAGAATGTATACAAAGATGTTTGTCTTTTGAAAAATGTTTCATTGTTTGAAAGTTGTTTGGAAATTGTTTTGAAATGTGTGTGTGTGTGTTTGTTTGAAAATAGCAAGGATTATTTTGCAAATTGATCAAGTAACTAGAAGCTTATCTACCTACTCAAAAGTCTTTCTTGTACATTTTCATTCCTTTGATATTGTTAACCTACCATTGTTTTGGTAGACAACCCTATCTTTGGATGTTAAACGGGACGTGCGTGGGTCATCGTATGACCATGATAACAATGGTGCCAAGTATCTTAGCAAGTTTTTGAGGGAATAAGATCATCTTTGTTTAGGCAACCTTTTGATAGCGTCATCGAGGGACTATGATCTTTTTGTTTGCATTGTTTTGCCAAGATACCTAGCATGCATACCATGGCCATTTTTAGGCAACAAAGTGGGTGAAACCCTAGAGGTGCTTGTGTGCAAAGTGTTGTCATTTTTCATGCATTTTTGTCTTGCATTAAGTCTTGCTATTTGTTTGATTTTGTCTTATCATACAAACCCTAGTTTTTACTAAACATGCATATAATGCGATAAATTGCATAAAGTAAATCTAAGTTATTACAACAATATTATGGGAGGGGGGATACAAGTTTTGAATGGGGATATTTGCACAAAATAAAACCCTAATTTACTATTACAACCCAATTGAATTATGGTACAATAAGTAAATAAAAAAATATTTAAATATGCAATAAAAATGTAAATATGCAAAAATATATTGTAATTGTTTTATGTATGTGAAAATAAAATTATCTAAGTCCTAAAAATAAGAAAAAATAATGTTATTATTTTTGAAAGGGGGAAACCCTAATTTTGATTTAAAAGAAAATATTGTTTTCTAATATTATTTTATTCATTTTTGTATAAGAAATAAATAAATAAAAATATTTACAAATATTAAAAATTAAAATATATGTGGAAAATGATATTTTATGTGTTAAATAATAAAAATGAAAATGTATAATATTTTAAGGTATTTACAATTTATTTTAAGAAAATAATTCCTATTCTATTTAAACTAATAAATATTTTATGCAAAATAATAAGATAAAAATAAAATAAAATGCAAAAAATTTAAGAAGTTGTTTTTGGGTATTTTTTTATCATTAGAAAAAATGAATGCAAGCATAAAAAATAAAAATATGCAAGAAAATACAAAAATATAAAATAATAAGTCAGGGTGGTGCAAAAGTAATATGAAGGGTGCAAAAAGTAGAGACAGCAAGCCCAAGCCCAAGCTAGCTTCGTCCCTGTCTTTCCGCCAAACAGTTTACGCGCGTTCTGCCTTCAAATCTGGAACTTGCTCATGCTTGCATGAAATCAAGAACTCATAACACAAAAAATGTAGCTTATGGTCTCACGATTCCAATGATATAAGATTTGAAACCTAACTCTAAGAAACTAGGGAGAATTTTAATGGCCCTAATTCCTGACCTAATTTTTTTTAGCATGTTCAACAACCAAATACTCTTAGGTCAGTTAATATAAATGGGAACTATGCATATGTACAGCTTAAGCAAGTTAAGGACTACATTTTCGCTTCACAAATCGTGACCTAAGGATGCCTAAATAGAGAGATAGAAACTTGACAAATACCTTGTTCAATTGAGTTTGGATATGGAAATGTGGGAACTTTGAGTGAGGCCTGAAGATCGTGTGAGCTTCCTTGAAGTTCCCTCAAGCTATCCCAATGCTCAGCTTGCCTTGAAGTTGCCTGAAACTCCTTGTAGAAGCAACCTGGAAACTCTAAAAATGAAAATGGTGAAGCTTGAAACAGGGGTTAGAGTTGCAAGACAAAGGCCTGGATAGTTTAGGTAGGAGGTATGGAATGTGTTTGAAGCCTTGAAACAAAAAACGCACGAGCAAAATATGATTTGGCTTGAGTTTTGCAGAAGATGCCCTGTTTGGGCAGAAAAATGGGATTTTGGTGTTTTAGAGTGTTTGGGATGTTTGCAATTCGTGTATTGGCCTGTTACAAAGTTCTGAGGTTGTTTGAAATGATACAAAGTCTTTCCTTTAATAGATACACAAGTTGTCTTGACTTTTGAAAGTTTGCTTGCTTTTGAAGAAAGTTGACATGACCAGTGCCAAAGGCCTGTACAGGCTTACTTGTTAGATGCATTGGGTTGGTGTACTTTGTCTGGTGTTTGTGGATCTTGTTTGAAACAAAAGATCAGGTCCATGGCTCAAGATTTGCAAAGTTGTAAAAAGCTAGCTTTATGAAAGTAGTTTTATGAACTTTATGCCATAAATGGATTAATTCATTGTACAATGCTCCAAAGATCAAAATAAATTCGTTGTCCACTGAATAAGCATTCAATTATGGAGTGTAGAAAGAATTAGGACCTGTAATGCCAAGTACAAGCATGCTAGGACAGATTTGCAACTTGAACCATTGTGAAAATGCCTTGAACAAAAGTGATATATTTCCATTTTCCCTTCTTTGATTCTCCCTAACCATAAATGATCTTGGAGAGTTCTTGAACATTTTGGAAAGCTTGTAACATTCTCTAAAATCCATATTTGAAATGAATTTTGATATTCCTCTTGGAACTAGGTGAAAAATGTCCATGAAGTTAGGTCAAAAACCTGCCTAAACTAGGGCAAAATTTCACTAAGTTAAAAAATTTATGGACCCCTATTCAGAAAATCATAACTTGAGATCCAAGCATCTTATGGGAAAACTTTGTTAATCAAAGTTGTAGATTTCATGGAGGACTACAACTTTTATGTTGGAAGCTTTCTTTGAATCCAATTTCATCATGGTGAAAAAGTTGTGGAAAGTTGTGAAAAAATAAGAAATTTCCATAACTTAGAAATATTCTAAGTTATGAAAATTTTCAAATTAAAACCCTAATTTTCAAAATTGGTTTTATTGATCAACAAATTTCATATTTTGACATATCTTGATGAATTATGACCCTTGGCACTTGATTTTGACCAAAAAGTCAAAGTTTGACTTTTCAGTGTACAGTTGACTTTTGATCAGTTGACTGCAAAATTCATTTGTCAATCCTATGCATTTGAGATCTTTTGAACTATTTGATTAGGTCAAGATGATTCTATTGAGTCCTTGAAATCATGCTTCAAACCAATTGGTCATTGGCTAGGTTAAAAATCAGAAATTGCCCTTTCTCAATCAAAACCCTAATTTTTACCATTTTGCCCTTTTGATGATTTGATCAAAATTCTTGAGGAGTTGTGATCCAAACTTGATCAAATGGTACATAGGAGCCTATAATGTTGTTGTGGATAAAAAATTATGAAGTTTGACTTTAAATTGGCCATGGTTGACTTTTTCTCCAATACAGCTGATTTTTAGGTCAATTGTCCAATTGACTGAGCAAAAATGTGATTCAAGGCTTGAAACTTGATATGAGCAATCTTGGGGGTCCAAGATGGTGTATGAAATTCAAATGAAGCATTGATGGTCCAAAAATCCTTGTGCAAACTCTAACCCTAATTTCAGGCTATCAGTGCAAGGTGAGGTCTTGAGCTGAACAAACCCTAAATCCTGTTTTGAGTCCAAGAAGTCTTGTGAGGAAAAATCTTGATAATATGAGAGGGAAAATTTTGGGATACAAAGGTCAATAATACAAAATGATTTAGGCTTAAGATGGAGTCAAAGACTAATGTCTCTCTCTCTCACTCCGACATACATTGGTGTCCTCGCTCTCAAGGAGACATCTCTTTTATTGATCGCTGTGGAGAATTTCCTAATGTGCCACTTATGGGCATTAGGGGAGGCATCACCTACAATCCTTATTTAGAACTACATCATTTTGGCTATGCATGGAGAGATGGTCCACCGGATATGCTCATCCAGGGTATTATGTTCAACTACTCATATGATTTTCAAAATTATCGTCAGAGGTTCATCCGCGCTTGGGGCATTATTCAGAAGACTGACAGTAGGACTTTGGGGCGCAAGAACTCCATCCCTTTGGAACCTTACCTCAAATGGGTGTGAGCTCGAGCACAAAGTCTTATGATGCCATACGATTCCATCTTACCGGTGATCTTGGAACTTGTTGTTCAAAGGAGCGAGTCCCGTATTATTCTCCATCCGGATATGCCAACCAACTTCGAAGAGTTGCAAAAGTCTTGGATCTAGCTCGAGGAAGAACGATATACTTTTCAGGCTCAATTATATGCAAGTGAGAAGAAGGTACTGGAATTAACAAAGCAGTTTCACAAAGAGAGGAACCTCAACTCCTACCTCAACACCAAGAGGAAGCGCCCATAGAAGACTTAGAAATTTAGAATTTCCTTTCAATGTTTATCCTTTGTAATCTTTTGTTTCTTTAAAAATGTACTAATAAAGAGTTTTGTTTCCTGTTTTGTTTAAAAGAGCTTAAATCCAATAAGGTCCTTGAAATCATTGCATACATATATCATACATATCATTGCATAAACAGGTTTCATAGTAGGTTTCTCATCTTCTTCATTGTTTATTTCAGCAGTAAAGAAATGGCTCTCGAACAAACAGTGAAGGATCTACAAACCCAAAATGCTCAATTTCAACAAATGATCTTGGCTCTGGCCAAGGGGAAAGAGGAACTGAAAGCCCTGATTGTTAAAGAGAAGACCAAGAAGCCAAGGAAGACAGCTGGTGTGGTGAATTTGGGAAGGAGGTTCAAAGGACCGTTAAGGCAAGTTGTAGAGCTAACATCTTCGTAAAAAGAAGGAGACAATCAAGAAGGGGAGACAAGGGAGGAAGACCCCAGTCCAAGGGAATCTGATAATGAGACCGACTATAATGAGGAGCAGTATCCTCCGGCTGACAAAAAATATAAACAGCTGGAAGAGCGTCTGAGTGCAATGGAAATCCAAAAGGTGCCTAGGCTGGATTTTGAAGAACTGGGTTTGGTTTCTAGGGTTATCATCCCACAGAAGTTCAAGGTTCAGGTGTTCACCAAATATAATGGGGTCTCATGTCCCAAAATGCATCTCTGATCTTATGTGAGAAAGATTCAGCCTCACACTGCAGAAAAGGATTTTTGGGTCCATTTCTTTCAAGACAGTCTATCCAGGACTCAACTAGAGTGGTTCTACCAGCTGAAAGGGACCAACATTCGTAACTGGGAAGACCTGGTTGCTGCTTTCTACAAGCAGTATCAGTATAATGCAGACCTTGCTCCCACCCATACACAACTCCAAAGTATGTCTATGGGTTCGAGCGAGGGTTTTAAAGACTATGCTTAGAAGTGGAGGGACTTGGCATGAAGAGTCCAACCCCCCCCCCCCCTGTCTGATAGGGAGTTAGTGGATATGTTTTTGAGTACCCTATCTGGTCCATTTTTCAATCATTTGATTGGAAGCTCCTCAACTGGCTTTACTGAATTGATTTTGACAGGAGATATAGTGGAAGCTGGGATTAGAAGTGGCAAGATTCGGAAGGATGCCTCTTCAAGTGCGGGAAAGAGACCTTTCACAGGGAAAAAAGAGGTCAGTGTTCTTTACAATCAATGAAATTAGGGAAGACCCGAGCGTCGTCCAATGGTCGAGGCTGTTATGATATCTAAGCCTACAACTACTCAACAACGAAATAATCATCCTAGAGCAGAAAGACCTATAAGGAAATTCACCCAGATAAATATGACTTTGTCTCAAGTTTGGCCTCATCTACTGAAATCTAATCTGGTTACCTTGACGGAAGCTCCCAAGAATCCCAACACCACGTCTCCTCGCTACAATCCAAATGCTCGTTGTGCTTATCACTCAGAAAGTCCAGGTCATGATACAAACGACTGTTGGGCTTTGAAAACTAAGGTGCAAGACCTTATTGAAGCGACAGATATTAAATTTGACGCTCCTGAGATTCCCAATGTTATAACTGCTCCCATGCCCAAGCACGATCGGGGTGTTAATGTTGTTGACAATGACGCATTTGTTACTTCTGTGGGGGAACTTGTTACTCCTCTCATGACCGTTAAGTGGAACTTGTTGAAAGTCGGTTTATTTCCAGGGTGTGGAAAATATTGCCACTTACGTTTATCTCTATCGACTAGTTGTTATTTGTTGAAGGCAGGTGTTCAGCGTCTGATGGATGATAAAGAGATCTTGTTTGAAAAGACTCTCGTCCTGACTGTTCATTGTAAGGATGTTTCAATCATAACCATTTCCTCCAATCCTCCCAGGGTCTCCACCAAAAGACCCGTCAGGATTACATCTGCTTCGAAGTTGCCTCCTCTGATCATCACTATGACAGGGCAAATCCCATACTCCTCGGACAAGGTTGTCCCTTGGAACTATGGGGCTGACGTCTACTACCATGGCGTCAAGCAAGACCCGTTGACTGCTGAAGACCAAGTTTATGAAAATACTGACCCCGACATTGGCAACAACGTTGGGACCAGCAAAATAACAAGAAGTGGAAGAGTGTTCTCCCTTGATATTTCTCCTCCAAAATCCGTTACTAGTCATGTGATCATTCCTACTGTTGTTCCTGCTGATACTACCATTGCAATTCCTGTGATTACCCTTGTTGCCACCCCTATCACCGAGTCAGCCGAGACTCAGGGCAAAGACATTTTGATTGAGCCTGTCCAGACGAATGCACATTCAGAATCTATTCCAGAGGCTTCCAAGATGGAAATGGAATAAATCTTGAAGATGATAAAGAAGAGCGACTACAATGTGGTCGAACAGCTGGGGCAGACCCCTTCTAAGATTTCTATGTTAGCCCTAATATTATGCTCTGAAGCTCATGCAAAGGCTTTGGTGAAATTTCTCAAGACCGCCCATGTGCCACAAGAAACCTCCACTGACCAATTTGAAGATTGTATGGTCAGTTTGACAGATGATAACGGTTTGGGTTTTTCTGATGTTGATTTGACACCCAGAGGGAGAAAACACAATGATGCGCTGCATGTCTCCATCGAATGCAGGGGCACTACTCTGGCCCATGTTCTAGTAGTACTAGCTCATCGTTGAACGTGCTTTCCAAAAAGGCTCTGGACAGATTAGACTGTGAAAGTTTGACCCTGAAGCCCAGTAACATCGTAGTGAGGGCTTTCGATGGTTCGAAAAGAATGGTGCACGGGGAGGTGGACATTCCCATCAAAGTTGGTTCTCAGACCTTTGACTCCACATTTTACGTGATGGATATCAGACCATCTTATTCTTGTTTTTTGGGTCGCCCTTGGATCATAGAGCGGGAGCTGTCACATCTACTCTACATCAGATAATGGAGTACCGGGTAAAAGAAAATATTTTCATGGTACATGGTGAAGAGGAATACATGGTAAGCCACTTGAACTCTTTCAGGTATGTGTAAATGGATGGCGAGTTCATCGAGACTCCATGTCATAACTTCGAAGAGGTGCCCCAGACTATGGCTGCAACTGAGACTGTTACCAATTTGTCGAAGATCACCAGACCTCCCTTGAAAATGGCTTCTCTCAAGGACGCCAAAGTAGTTATTGAAGAAGGTGGGTGTACCATTTGGGGCCAACTCCCTAACATTCTATACAAATCTGATAAGTTTGGTTTGGGTTTCTCTTCAGGGGCTTAAAGGGTTGTTCGTCGTGCTCGTGCTGGAGGACCTCCCCTACGCATCAGCAACCATGGGGTCAATGCTTTAGAAGACAATGATGGTGACTATGACATGGATAGCGGATCTTCCCTACTACCAACGGTGGACCCAATAACTAGACGGCTAAAGACTTTGTATCGATTACTTTTGTTCATAAGTAATTGTCTTTCTTATTTTCGGATATGTAATAAACAATATAAACTCTACAGCCAGGTGTCTTACCCGGGGCACAATGGTTTATTTGTGAGGGTTATCATGTTTCAATCTCATATGTCATTAATAAAGCACTGGACGTTTTGCATACAAATGTTGTGCTCTCTGTCTTTCTTTTCTGCTTTTACTTTGTCTATACAGCTATGCTCTTACACACACTCACGTATCAAACTGCAGATCCATATCCTCTCTGGATCCCATTGATAACAGTTCTGCTATTGTTGGTTATGACTTTGAAAATACGATCAACCAAGCCGAGGACGAAGTTGAGGAAGATTGTGAGGTACCTGGAGAACTTGCTAGGCTGTTACAGCAGGAAGAAAGGGCTATACATCCCCATGAAGAGCCAATTGAGACAATGAACTTGGGCACATAAGAGGACAGAAAAGAAGTTAAGATAGGTGCAAATTTGGAGCTTAGTGTCAAACAGCGGTTGATACAGATGTTGCATGATTATGTCGAGATCTTTTCCTAGTCATATGAAGACATGCTTGGACTAGACACGGATATTGTGGTTCATTGTCTGCCAACTAAATAAGATTACCCTCCAGTAAATCAGAAGGTCTGTCGTATGTGCCTTGAAATGTCAGAGAAAATCAAAGTAGAGGTTATGAAATAGTTAAACGCTGGGTTCTTAGTTGTCACCTTCTATCCACAATGGGTTGCTAACGTAGTCCCGGTGCCTAAGAAGGACGATAAGGTAAGGATGTGTGTGGACTACAAAGATTTGAACAGGGCAAGCCCCAAGGATGACTTCTCGCTCCCCCATATTGAAGTTCTGATTGACAACACAGTGCAACATAAGATCTTTTCCTTCATGGATGGTTTCTCTGGTTACAATCAGATCAAGATGGCACCCGAAGACATGGAGAAGACAACCTTCGCCACACAATGGGGCACTATCTGTTACAAAGTAATGCCGTTTGGATTAAAGAACGTCGGGGCAACCTATCAGCGAGCCATGGTAGCTTTGTTTCACGACATGATTCACCATGAGATAGAGGTCTATGTTGATGAAATGATAGCCAGGTCTCAAACTGAGGAAGAGCACCTTGATCATCTATAAAAGTTGTTTGATAGGTTAAAAACATACAAGCTGAGGTTAAATCCGAGCAAGTTCACCTTCGGGGTAAGGTATGGTAAACTTCTAGGTTTCATTGTCGGTGACAAAGGTATTTAGGTAGACCCTGCAAAGGTGAAGGCTATACAAGAGATGTTGGCTCCCCGTACTGAGAAAGAGGTTAGAGGTTTCTTGGGATGCCTAAATTACATTGCCAAGTTCATTTCCCATTTAACTGCTACTTGTGTGCCAATCTTCAAACTCTTGAAGAAAGATCAGGTGGTAAAGTGGAATGACCAATGCCAGACTTCCTTCGAGAGAATCAAGGAATACCTTCGAGAGGCTCCAATTCTGATGTCGCCAATTGAAGGAAGACCTTTGATAATGTACTTAACAGTGTTAGATAATTCAATGGGGTGTGTGCTGGGACAGCATGACGAGTCCGGTGGAAAAGAGCATGCAATATATTACCTTAGCAAAAAGTTTACCGACTGTGAGACAAGATACTCACTGCTCGAGAAAATTGTTGCGCTTTGGCATGGGATGCTCGCCGACTGAGACAATATATGTTGACCCACACTACTTTGTTGATATCTAAGATGGATCCAATCAAGTACATCTTTGAGAAGTCCGCTCTCTCCGGAAGAATAGCAAGATGGCAAATGATCTTGACCGAATATGATATCTAATACATGACCCAGAAAGCAATCAAGGGAAGTGTATTAGCTGATCATTTGGCTCATCAGGCTGTGGATGACTATCAATCCTTGAACTTTGAATTCCCAGATGAGAATATCATGTTAGTGACTGACTATGAAGAACCTGGACGGGATGAAGGACCTGAGGAAGGATCCCGATGAACTATGGTTTCTGATGGAGCCTCCAACGCACTCGGCAATGGCATCAATGCTGTAATCATATCTCCTGAGGGCTGTCATACTTCTTTCACTTCCAGATTATGTTTCAGTTGTACCAACAATATTGCAGAGCATGAAGCATGCATTATGGGTCTAAAAGCTGCTATTGACTTGAGAATCAAGTTCTTAAATTTTTTCGGGGATTCAACCTTGGTAATAAGTCAAATCAAAGGGGAGTGGGACACGAAACACCCTAATCGCATCCCTTACAAAGAACATGTGCTGACATTGCTTCCACACTTTAAAGAAGTCACCTTTGAACATTTTCCACGAGAAGAGAATCAGTTAGCGGACGCGCTAGCTACTATGTCATCCATGTTCAAGGTCAGATGGGACAACGAGGCTCCTCGGATCACTATTGAGAGATTGGATAAACCATCATACTACTATGAGATTGATACTGAAGAAGTAGAAGACAAACCTTGGTTCCATGAAGTGAAAAGGTATCTTGAGGCTCAAGAATATCGTGAGGGGTGTCTATCAATGATAAGAAGTTTCTGAGAAGGTTCTCTGCAAAGTTCTTCCTCGGTAATGGAATCCTCTACAAGCGCAACCATGACTCTACTTTACTGTGGTGTGTAGACAAGAGTGAAGCAAAGAGGATTATGGCATATCTACACGAAGTTACCTTTGGCACCCATTCTAGTGGACATACCATGGCTAAAAATATCCTACGGGCAGGATACTGTTGGTCCACTATGGAAGCAGACTGTTATCAGCATTCCCAAACTTGTCACAAATTCCAAATCTATGTTGATAAAGTACATGTACCTCCAGTTCCCTTGAATGTATTGATGGCTCCCTGGCCTTTTGCAATGTGGGGCATTGACATGATCGGAGAGATTAGACCTACCGCTTCCAATGGGCATCGCTTCATCCTAGTGGCCATTGATTACTTCACGAAGTGGGTTGAGGCTGCCTCTTTTGCTACTATTACCAATAATGTTATGGTGCGGTTTATCAAGCATAACCTGATTTGTCGGTATGGTGTGCCAGAGAGAATCATCATTGACAATGGTACAGATCTCAACAATAGAATGATCATTGAACTCTGTAAACAATTCAAGATCCAGCATCATAATTCTTCCCCTTACCGGCCAAAGATGAATGGCGCTAAGGAGGCTGCTAACAAAAATATTAAGAAAATCATACAGAAGATGACGATGACATACAAAGACTGGCATGAGATGTTACCATTTGCTCTTCATGGTTACCGCACCTCAGCATGTACGTCAACCGGGGCAACACCTTATTCTCTGGTGTATGGTATGGAGGTTATCCTGCCTATTAAGGTCCAGATCCCTTCTTTGAGGATCATGAAGAATGCTGATTTGAACAAAGATGATCGGATCCAGACTTGACTTGACCAATTGAATCTGATCGATGAGAAGAGGCTTGCTGCTGTCTATCATGGTCAGATATATCAAAAGCGATTGATCAAGGATTTCAACAAAAAGGTTAGATGTCAAGTATATCAAGTGGGGGATCTAGTAATCAAGCGTATCATACAGCCACGAGGTGATCCCAGGGGAAAAGGGACTCCCACGTATAAAGGGTCATTTGTAATCAAAAGCATATTTTCCGATGGAGCCATGATTCTGACCACCATGGATGGTGACGACCTTCCTCACCCTGTTAATGCGGACATATTGAAAAGATACTATGCATAAATAAAGACCCTGTAGGTTGACTGGCATAGGCAAAAATAAGGGCATCCTGATGAACTAAAAGGGTTTGGGCGAAAATCAGGGATAAATACGAAAAATCTGTACACCCGGCAAGTCGAAAACCTGAAAGGGCGACTTGGGTAAAAAAGGGTATCCTGGTGGACTGAAAACCCGAAAGGGAGGTTCAGTCAAAAGTTAGGGATTTGAAGTGTATAACTATGTCCCATTAGATCACCTTGCGACCAGACTTCAGTATCAACTATCAAGCTCAAACGGTACTACTCAATCCAGTCAGCTTCGGACGAGTAGTAGAGTGATGAGACGCTCAAGGACATAAGGGCAATAGCAGAATTGAAACTCAATGGGATTATTACACATAATTTTTTTCTCTTTGTACACTATTTTGTATAATTTTCATTTTCACGGCGGCGTTCTCCTACTAGAACGTCAGTGTTATAGGCAAACTTCAAAATCAATACAAGTCATTTCTTTGAATGAACAAAACTATTTGTTTTCTATTTCTCTGTTTTGTTTTGCAAAAACGTCCAGTGCTTATTTTTTACATGTGCATTTGAATATGATTACTGTTTACGAATACTCGCATAAGAAACAGAAAGACATTTGCTAATGATTTTAAGAAACGGGGAAAATTCTAAACAAGTCATTTGTGGCCCCGACAGTTACTCTTTCCAGCGGGAACAGGGGAATCCTCTTGTCACATCCTTAGCATACGTCTTAAAGATGCTTATGTCCCCACAGAGTAGAAACAACACAAAGTTTTGATCTCTTCTTCCCCAAGCAGGAATTACCTCCTCCAACAAAAGTCCCCTCAGAGAGTTAAAATTTTTACTCCCTAGCTTAGTTTTATAATCTCGAACAGTTTATAAAGCCTCATTCCCGGTAGATTTTATCTTTCTAGCTGCGGAAGTTTATCCGCCAACAGAGTTTATTTCTCTACATCGGCAAAACCTTCCAACAAAGCATCATTTCTCCCCACAAAGTCATTCTCAAGCAGGATTCAGAGATCCCCGGTACAATATCCTCAAACAGAAAGAGGAAATCCCCGGCAAGTCATCTCCATTCATCATCCCCAGCTGAAATGAAAGATTCATCTTCCTAGTACTCCACATCAATAGTCATGGATTTATTTTCCCATACTAGGAAATATCGCCACAGCATCCCATATTCATACATCATGGCATGCACATACATAGCACATAAAGCATAATCTCATTTATTTTGAGAACATTATCACACAATGCATCGCATACATCATGACATCGCATACGACTAAATCTTTACCATTTTTAGGAAAGATCAAATCAACAAACACCGTTGACTACTTCCGTGACCTGGTAGTCTTCTCAAAAGTTACATCTGATGAAGGGCTATTTCAGCATTTTCCTCAGAAAGATGTTCTCAAAAGACCTTCTCTAGTTTAGTTATATCGATACTAAGATATCTCTGATTTCTATTCCAGTTAAAGATAATCCAAGACTTTTGTCTGGTTCAGTTAAATCAATACTAAGATTTTTCTGATTTCCATTCCAGTCAAAGTTAATTCAAGGCCTTCTCTGGTTCAGTTAGATTGATACTAAGATCTCTCTGATTTTTATTCCAGTTAAAGATAATCCAAGACTTTTGTCTGGTTCAGTTAAATCGATACTAAGATTTTTCTGATTTCCATTCCAGTCAAATTTAATTCAAGACCTTCTCGGGTTCAGTTAGATCGATACTAAGATCTCTCTGATTTATATTCCAGTTGAAGATAATCCAAGACTTTTGTCTGGTTCAGTTAAATTGATACTAAGATTTTTATGATTTCCATTCCAGCCAAAGTTAATTCAAGACCTTCTCTAGTTCAGTTAGATCGATACTAAGATCTCTCTGATTTCTATTCCAGTTGAAGAAAATCCAAGACTTTTGTCTGGTTAAGTTAAATCGATACTAAGATTTTTCTGATTTCCATTCCAGTCAAATTTAATTCAATACCTTCTCTGGTTCAGTTAGATCGATACTAAGATCTCTCTGATTTCTATTCCAGTTGAAGATAATCCAAGACTTTTGTCTGGTTCAGTTAAATCGATACTAAGATTTTTCTGATTTCCATTCCAGTCAAATTTAATTCAAGACCTTCTCGGGTTCAGTTAGATCGATACTAAGATCTCTCTGATTTCTATTCCAGTTGAAGATAATCCAAGACTTTTGTCTGGTTCAGTTAAATCGATACTAATATTTTTCTGATTTCCATTCCAGCCAAAGTTAATTCAAGACCTTCTCTAGTTCAGTTAGATCGATACTAAGATCTCTCTGATTTCTATTCCAGTTGAAGAAAATCCAAGACTTTTGTCTGGTTCAATTAAATCGATACTAAGATTTTTCTGATTTCCATTCCAGTCAAATTTAATTCAATACCTTCTCTGGTTCAGTTAGATCGATACTAAGATCTATCTGATTTCTATTCCAGTTGAAGATAATCCAAGACTTTTGTCTGGTTCAGTTAAATTGATACTAAGATTTTTCTAATTTCCAATCAAATTTAATTCAAGACCTTCTCTGATTCAGTTAGATCGATACTAAGACCTCTCTGATTTCTATTCTAGTTGAAGATAATCCAAGACTTTTGTATGGTTCAGTTAAATTGATACTAAGATTTTTCTGATTTCCATTCCAGTCAAATTTAATTCAAGACCTTCTCTGGTTCAGTTAGATAGATACTAAGATCTCTCTGATTTCTATTACAGTTGAAGATAATCCAAGACATTCCTCTGGTTCAGTTAAATCGATACTAATATTTTCCTGATTTTTATTCCAGTTGAAGATATTGCAAAGCCTGGAGTCTGACCAGATAGAAGTTAATTTCATGTTCCCTCTGTAAGTCACTGTGAAGCCTTGAATACGACCAGATAGCAGGCATCCTTATTATCCCCGGCAAGTCACTATGAAGGATGGATCCTGACCAGATAGTCGTTCACTTCCGTCTCTTCAATCAAGAGATACTCCCCAGTAGAGTGAGGGACAATTGAAGCTCCTAATCTCTATTTCCCAAGAGAAAGACCAACATTTCTCAGCGAAATCCTCCTCAACAATAGGAATAGGGATCCCCACAAAGGAATATCTCATGAAGCCAACTTTGTTTTGGATGGCATCTTTAAGCCCATCTCCGACGATCTTCCATCATCTTTTCCAAATGGCATATATAAGCCCATTTCCAATACTATCTACACAGTCAAGTATCATCTCAGATGAGTGCAAATTTCTGGGCACTCTAGTATTCAATCATCTTCCACCTTCTGATCAAGAAAGGCATACAAGTCAATCTACATCCTCAGGTTTGAGAAGATTGAACATGGGGAGCTGTTGTACCCAAAAATTTGCCCTCTCATGTTCTTCCAAGATTTCTTCTTGCATAGGTGGTTACAAACCTTTGCCTAAAGAAAAGGAAATTTTTCAAATAATGGTTAAGTGTCCTTCGATTGGCATATGCAAAAGTCCTTCGATTTGCATATGCAAAAGGTCCTTCGATTGGTATCTGCAAAAGATCCTTCGATTGGTATAGGGCCTTTCGATGGTCATTCTCAACAAGGCAGCTTCGACGGGCATCTTAAATAAGGTTGTTTTTCATTAGAGCGTGCAAAGGGCCTTTCGACAAGCATGTTAACCAAGTGATGTTTCGATTGGCATATCAACAGGGTGATATTCTGATTGTCGAAGTAAGAGAAAATGAGATCAAAAAGGGCAAGAATTGAGAGGGTTCCAGAAGCTCTGCTGATGGGCATTCAAATTCATGCAAATTGGAGATGTTAATTCTGAGCCTTTCTACATACTATGGTAAAAGCTCTGATGCTGAGAATATGTGCAATTTGAATCAAGATGCAGAGCCATCGAAGGGAGCAAGGCTTAAGATTTAATCAAAGGAGCCATGATAACAAAGTTGGTGCAATTTTAATTCAGAGCCTTTGAAAGAAAACAAATGTTCTGATGAGGGAAGTTCTGGGCAATTTGAATCAGGACTTAGAGCCATCAAAGGAGTGTAGAACAACACTTCGATTAAGGAATAAGATAACGCTTCGATTTGACCAATTTCAAAGCCATCGAAGAGAGCAAAACATGAGACTTAATCGAAGGAATCAGAATGAAATCCTGAAGCCAAATTCGAACAAAACACCTATCCTAACCTGTCTAGGTTCACTCAAATTTCAAAATGCCATGTTTTCCTTGCAAATATGGCAAGAATTCAATGTTGATTGTGGATCAAATTCCTGAGTTAAAGGCCAGATTCTTGCCCTGTTTGTTCACAACTCCACAAGAACTGATTCGACCAGGGTGATTCTCTTCAAATCAAGCAATCGAAGCAGAGGGTGGCTTAATCGAAGGAGCTATGACATCGAAGCTGGTGAAATTCGAATTAGAGTTCAAAGCTTTAGAAGGAAACAATGCTCTGATGAGGTAAGCTCTGAGTAATTCGAATTGGAGCTTAGAGCCTTTGAAGAGAGAAAACTCGAAGGGAGAAGGATCTGCATGGGCAGGTTAGCATTCGATTTTCATCATATTGGAGGCCTAAACAACTCATAACAGGCTGGCAGTAACGCATGAAAATAGATTGGCACTTGATTGAATCAAATATAGCAAGTTTTTATGAAGAAATCAAATAAAATCTCTTCATCATAATGGAACAAGATTTGATACACAAATGTTGACCTAAAATCTCTTGTCTATATAAACCTCATAATCTCAGAGAAAAAAGACACATATATATTTCTTCGTAAACATACGCAGCTGCCTCCACAAACCTTAGCAAAATTCCAAATTTTCTCAAAAGAGAGGTGCAACCTGTATCACACGATCTAGTCATCCTTAATCCATTCTAGGTGTTCCATTATCACCGTGAGGTTCCCAGGATCTAGTTTCAACCATTACTCAAGCCAAATTGTGCCCAGAATCTCTTCCTCAAGTGTCACCGGTTTGGTATGTTTTCGTGAATTCAAAATTAATAATTCATGCAGTGTTGACATGTTTGAAGTGTTGTTTTATGTTTAAGACATTCATTAGAACAGGTTAGACGTTTCGCATGAGAGCTTTGATGCTTGAATCACAAGATGCCATTGTTAGGGCATCACAAACTAAAACCTTCGAACCTTACAATACAGGGACTTTCAGGCCAAATGGATACCACAATTGAACTCGCAGCATATGATTTAGGGGGGGTAGGCTTAATCTCTTGCTTTGATTCATGTTATTTTGCAGGTTCCAATTTTAATATCACCGGAGAAGAAAGAGTTGACCACTGTGAGGGGTGGTCAGACTCACCGGTGCATGTGTGGCACGGTCCTTTCTTTCAATTGGTCCATTTAAACTCCAGGGGCCCACTCAGCGTGCACGTCTTATTTGTTGATATATTTGACCTAATTTCACATATATATTATTGTTTGTGTTCATATAAATGAATGACAAATTGGCTTGGTGGTACGGAAGAACGCATGTGAAGTGAAAGACTTGGGTTCGATTCCCAAGTCTGGAGTTTTGTTTTTCTATCAGGTTTAATATGGATCCAGCGCTTCAAGCTCCAGCGTGTGCACCATGTGTCCTCACACCATCACCATCAGATCTTCATTGTTCCAGATCAAGCGCTCATGGGTGCGGCCCCATCATTGACCTTCCAGATGCAGACACATGGGATCTCATGCAGTGGTGGCCAACTGATTTGGGCCTTGAAAATTCAGTGAGCATCCCCCAATTTAGGTTTCTCACCTCAGTCCTATCTTTTTTTAATTCTCTTTATTTTCTTTTTTAATTAGTTTATATTTTTTTTAACTCGTTCATTTTTAAAATCATAAAATCATAAAATCATAAAATCATAAAAATAGGACTTAGATTTTTTTTTATTAAAATTATTTCTTGAAAATTAATTTAATTAAATTTTAACTTGTTTTCTTTAATTTAAAATTAATTAGAAGTTAGGTTAAATCTCAAGTTTTTTTCATAAAATACCAAAAATATTTTTAATAAGCAATTAAATTCTTAGGGTTTCAAACTTATTCCCGTCTCAATTTTTGCGCATTATTATTTTCGTACTATTATTCTTTTTTATGTAACTGTTCTCGGATTGTAATAGCCTTAATTAGGGTTTTTAATTTCCGCACTTTACATTTTCAGTCATATATAACTGTAATTGCCCTAAGGCCATGTAATAGCTTAGGAGTTTTTATTTCCTACAATTTACTTTCCACCCTATATTATATGCCTGTATATAAACTGCTAGTAAATTAGATGTGTATGGAAAGAACTAATCAATTAATCTTAGATCACTAACATCAAGATAAAAATACTTGAAAAAGTACACTATTGCACATTTGCACCCCTAGGGTATTTCTCACTTTGGTTGCCTTCGGAAGTGGTCATGTCCCTCGAACGTAGGGATACTCTTAGCAAAGACCCTCAGTTTTAAGTCATCATAAAGATCATAGTCCCTAAATGTCCCTCGAGTTGCCTACGAGAAATGATCTTGTCCCTCGAGTTGCCTACGAATATATGATGATGACAGTTCCTTCGAAATTATAAGGTATCCTTACATGTTGCCTTCAATGACCATAAATGTCCCTTTCGATAGTCCCGCAACATCCAACGATAGGGCTACCTACTCACTAATAGTAGGATAGCACTATCTAAAGGAAAGGAGGAAAAAAACTCTTTTTTCGATTAGGTAGATAGTTGTTAAGCACTTGCTCAAATCTTATTCCTTTTTACACTTACACACTTTCAAAATTCTTTTCAAAAACGCTTTATTAACACTCTTGAGGACTGATACAAGAGTTATCATAAAGAAAACAAAACCTTTTCAAAACACACAAACACGAAAGAAATTTTCAAAAAATGAGCAAGTACCTAAGAGCCCGTGGAAAACCACGGATGGAAAGGATGCTAACACCTTCCCTTTCCATAATCTACCCCCCTTACTCAGAAAACTCTCAAAAGTTATTTTTTTCTATTCTTTTCACCCTTTCCTTTGTTGGATAAAAGAAAAGTCGGTGGCGACTCTTGCTTACCATGACATTTGCGAATACAAATACAAAACCAGTATTAAACAGTCGGTTCTGCCACCGTATTACACATTGCATACAATTAACTCTTTGCCTTTTAAGGAAGGATCAATTAGCAGATGAATATCATCAACAATTCTCAAAACAGATTGTAGATTAATTCCCGAAATAAGAGAGGGCGAATATCTACATGATGGACACTTCCTTAAGACCTATGTTAGCTCATATTAAATCGACCAAATATTTATTCTGATACTTCTCTCAGTATACCTTTTCTGGCTCAGATTAAATCAACCAAAGATTTATTCTAATACTTCTCCAAGTTAAATATTTAAAGATCTCTTCATGCTCAGATTAAATCGACCAAAGATTTATCCTGATACTTCTCTCAATAGACCTTTTCTGGCTCAGATTAAATCGACCAAAGATTTATTCTGATACTTCTCCCATTTAAAGAACTCTGCTGGCTCAGATTAAATCGACCAAATATTTATTCTGATACTTCTCTCAGTATACCTTTTCTAGCTCAAATTAAATCGACCAAAAATTTATTCTGATACTTCTCCCAGTTAAAGATTTAAAGACCTCTGTTGGCTCAGATTAAATCGACCAAAGATTTATTCTGATACTTCTCTCAGTAGACCTTTTCTAGCTCATATTAAATCGACCAAAGATTTATTTTGATACTTCTCTCAGTAGACCTTTTCTAGCTCATATTAAATCGACCAAAGATTTATTCTAATACTTCTTCCAGTTAAAGACGAAAAGACCTCTTCTGGCTCAGATTAAATCAACCAAAGATTTATTCTGATACTTCTCCCAGTAGACATTTTCTGGATTAGATTAAATTGACCAAAGATTTATTCTGATACTTCCTCCAACTAAAGGCAGACGCAGACATCTTCTGGCTCAGTTTTAATCGACCAAAGATTTATTCTGATACTTCTTCCAGTAGACATTTTCTGGCTCAGATTAAAGTCGACCATAGACTTAGTCTAATTTCTCTATCAACAATTACTTTTGATGGCATTTATAAGCCCATCTCCGACAACTCTTCATCACCTCTCCAAATGGCATCTTTAAGCTCATTCCCGACATAGTCAACCAACATCATTACTTCGTGCACAAGCAAGTGCAAATTTCTTGGCACTTAAGTGTTCAATCATCTTCCACCTTCAAGTCCCGAATGGCGGACGAGCCAATCTAACTCTTCAGGTTTAAGAAGATTAAACAGGGGCAGTTGTTGTACCCCAAAATTTTCCCTCCCCTTTCTTCAAGATTTCTCTCACAAAAGTTCTCAAATGCTCAAAGATTCTCAAGAATTGAACAGACAAGCTCACCTCCTAAGCATTGGGTCCACAATTAGGGTTTTGGTTTTCTCAAGGAAAATTAGACTTCTAATGCCCCAAGTGACTTTCATGGTTCATCACAAGACTCTAATAATTCTCATACCAAGTTTCAAGTCTTGCATCACAAATTTGCTCAGTCAAATGCTCAGATGACTGAAAATCAACTGTAATGGGTAAAAAGTCAATTATGGTCAACATACAGTAAAACTTCAAGATTTTTTGCCAACATAAACATTTTGATGTTATATTCATCATTTGATCAAGGGTTGATCATATTTCCTCAAGGAAAGCACTCAAATCATCAAAGGGGCAAAATTGTCAAAATTAGGGTTTTGACTGAGAATGACTGATCATTGACTTTTGACCTAGTACATGACCTAATGGCTTGAAGCATGATCTCAAGGACCCAAACACATTATATTTACTTACCTTCATGGCTCAAATCATTTTTAAAGATCAAGGGATTGATAGTTGAAATTTGGATCAGTTGATGAAAAGTCAACAGTCACACAAAAAAGTCAAACTTTGACTTTTTGGTCAACATTGAATTTAAAAGATCAAGAATCATCAATATATTCAAAAATATCAAACTTTATCACCAAGAATCAATAAAGTCAACAAAAAGTCAAGATTTTCAATACTTAGAAAAAATTCTAAGTGTTTTGACCTTGATAAAATTCACTACTTCATGACCATTTTTCATTAAGATGGAAGATGATTTAAGGGAAACTTTCAACATGAAAGTTGTAGATCTTGATGAATTCTAAAAAAATTTCCTTGAGGGTTGATGTCCAAAAAATTATTAGATTGAGAGATATAGGCCCATGAAGTCATGACATTTTTATCAAAACACTTAGTAAAATTTTCAACAAGTTTGATCAGATTTTTGTCCCAACTTCTTGGAAATTTTTCACCAAGTTCCAAGTTGATTTAGCCAAAGTGTTCATAATGAAGGTTATAGGTAATATTCCAAGATTTCCAAAATGTCAAAGAACTTGAAGAGATCACTCTTGAGCTAAGATATTCGAATAGATGAAGTTGGGTATCCATTCTTGAATTATAGGTCATTTTGTGATGAACATAAGATAAAATCTCCAAGCCATGCTTCATAAATATTGATTTGCAGGCTTTTAACTTTAAAATCACTCCATAATTAAATTTTAACACAACTGATTGAATCATTATCCAAGTGTTTGAGCCATTGTCCAAACCAATTTCCCATTTTTGGCACAAAGTTACCATTGCAATTATTGAAAAGCAAGCTTTATACATAATGTTAACTCCTTGAGCTCCTCACTTGTTTCTTCAGATCACACTCCATTATAAAGTAATGAAGCAACCTCCCTACACCCAACAAACTCAGGCCATTCTTGTACTTGAACCTTGGAACCATGAAAATATGTCCAACTTGATTTCTCACTTTCAACCACACCATAACATGCTATATTGATTTTCTGATTACTTCAAGCCCTCAAACCTTTTCTCTATAAATAGAGAGTTTATTTTCAAGATAACACACGGATTCATAGCCCTCAAAACACCATCATACTCCCTCAAACCATAATTTGCATCAAAACTCCATTTTGTGACAACTTCTGACCTTGAACCCCAAACTCATAATCTACTCGTGCATTTTCCATTTCAATCATTCAAACATCATCTATACACCATATACAAGTGATCCAAATGTTAGAACATAGTTTGATTCTACAACCCTCAGTTAGAGTTTTGATGATAACAAAATACAAGATTAAATGAATTATGAGTTTTATATAAGACATAGATGCTACTTAAAATTATGTTGTGTATTTACAGGAAACTCTGATGGAATCAGCATCAGAACATCAGTATCAATATCAGCATCAGAAGATCAGTACATGTGCTATGCTGAAGCCTGATGAACAGAATCTGCACTTAACATACTCTGACTCTGATCAAGATCCTAACTATGTCATCAGCACTCAGAAGCGCCAGAATAAGCCTAAGCCAAGAACACTCTGACTGTCATCAAGCAGAACATTCTGAAGTGTCAATGTTACTGCATTCAAGGCAGATTAATTACCAACGGCTTTATTCCAAGACAAAGATCTTCTCAAAAAGGAAAGAACGTTATGAGCATTGAAATGGAATTATGGACAGCAACGTATCTATTCCATGCTATTTAAACAAATCAGTGAGAAAGGAAATGGCTAATACTCTTTCACGCACATACGCATAAGCTAATCATTTTCGTCCTCACTCATACAGTTTTGCTACAGCTCTCAAGTGCTTATTCTATAGCTCTAGCAATCTAGTTTTTATTCAAGCTTAATTTTGTGTAATATCATAGTTGTGATATATAGTTTTTCCAAAAAACATTAAACATACATTTGTTCATTTTTCTGTAAAAGAATTTCCTTGAGAAACCGGTCTGTGGTTAGACTCAAGAAGGCTTTAGCAGTTGTTAAAGCAGTTTTGTATTCAGTTGAATATAGTGAATTAAGACCTCGTTGGAGAGAGGCGAAATCACCTTGACGGGTGGACTGGAGTAGTTTGAGATCAAACGAACCAGGATAAAAATAACATGTTGTCTGCATTTGATTTCATGTTTTAACAATTCACCCCCCCCCCCCCCTTCTTGTGTTTTTCACATCTTCAATTGGCATCAGAGCGCCTGGTTCTGAGTTCATAACACTTAACCGTGTTAGTACAAGATCCAGCATTAGAAAAACACAATGGCAGGACCACATCAAAACATCAGCAATGACAACAATGAAGAAAGAGATAGATTCAGTGGCAAACCTCCAGTCTTTGATGGAGAGAACTTTGATTACTGGAAAGACAGAATTGAAAGCTTCTTTCTAGACCATGATGCTGATCTGTGGGATATGGTGACTGATAGATACACGCACCCTGTGAACGCAAGTGGTCAGAAGATTGACAGGAAAGCAATGTCTGATCAACAAAAGCGTGATTTCAAAAACCATCACAAGGCCAGAACAATTCTTCTCAATGCTATCTCTTACTCTGAATATGAAAAGATATCAAACAGAGACACTGCAAAGAATATGTTTGACTCCCTGAGAATGACGCATGAAGGCAACCTTCAAGTTAAAGAAACTAAAGCTCTTGCGCTCATTCAGAAGTATGAGGCATTCAAGATGGAAGAAAGTGAATCTATTGAAACAATGTTCTCAAGATTTCAGATTCTGGTTGTTGGTCTCAAAGTTCTGGATAAAGGGTATTCTACTGCTGATCATGTTAAGAAGATCATCAGAATCTTGCCAAAACAGTGGAGGCCAATGGTCACAGCGCTGAAGCTAGCTAAGGATCTCAACACAATATCTCTGGAGGAACTTGTTAGCTCCCTCATAAGTCACGAGATAGAGCTAGAAGCTGATGAACCTCAAAAGCAAGGTAATCCATTAGCTTTGAAATCTAATAGAAAATCTGACTCCAAAGTTTTGCAGGCTGTTGAAGAAACCTCTGATGGGTCCTCATCAGAAGAAGATGAATTGTCTCTCCTCTCCAGAAGGGTGAACCAACTGTGGAAGCAGAGGCAAAGAAAGTTCAGGAATCCCAGAAGATCTGAGAATCAGAATGAAGCTTCCTCCAGATACAAAAGGTCAGAATCCTCCTCTGGACACAGAAGATCTGAAGGCTCTTCAGGAAGCAGAAAGCCAAACAACAAAGACATAATCTGCTATGAATGCAGCGAGCAAGGACACTACAAGAGTGATTGCCCAAAGCTTCAGAGGGAAAAGCCCAAAAAGAAGTTTGGCAAGGAAAAGAAGAAAAGTCTCATGGCTACATGGGATGACTCTGACACATCTGAAGCCGACTCAGAATCAGACGATGAGAGAGCAAACATAACTCTCATGGAAAACATATCAGAAGACAGTGAAGCTTCTGAATCAGACTCTGAATCAGACACAGAAGAGGTATTTCCTGACTTTGCTATTAATTTTACTAAGGCTGAACTTGCTGAAAGCCTCAATGAGATTCTGGAAAGATATCAGCAGATTAGAGTCAAATTCAGAAACCTGAAAAGGAATCTTGCTTCTGACTCTGATAAAACTGAGAGTCTCACATTGGAGAATTCTGAGTTGAAAAATAAAATTTCAAAATTAGAAAATCTTTTACAAAACTCTCAGAAGGAAACAATTCTTGAAACTCCTAGTAGTGCTGATGAGATCATCAAGGAGTATGATCACAGCTTTCAGAAGTTTCTAGCTAAAAGCATAGATAGAAGCAAGATGGCTTCAATGATTTATGGAGTTAGCAGAAATGGAAGAAAGGGAATAGGATACCAAGGTAAGGTACCTACACCAAAGAATGCCATGGATTTAGTTATTAAACGAACTTCTCTTAATTCACACTTTGTATACGGGCACACACACGACATCAAATATACTAGTAGTAATTATTCTGTCAAACCAAAATTCAACCAGAGTTTTGGTAAAACTAACAAATCAGGACCCAAGAAAATATGGGTACCTAAGGATAAAATAATACATGTTGCAGATATCTTTAGCAGCAAAGCAGAAACACCAGTCATGGTACATGGACTCTGGCTGCTCACGACACATGACGGGAAGAAGGCATATGTTCCAAAGCCTGGAACTTAAGCTTGGAGGCCACGTAGGCTTTGGAGGCAATCAGATGGGAAAGATCATTGGCTCTGGAATAGTAGGTAACGGAAATCTTCCCTCTATAAGTAATGTGTTATTAGTAGATGGATTAATTCATAACCTGTTATCCATAAGTCAATTAAGTGATAACGGTTATGATATAATCTTTAATCAAAATTCATGTAAAGTTGTTACTCAGAAAGATGGGACTATCCTATTTAATGGAAAGAGGAGAAACAACATTTATAAAATAAAACTTTCTGAACTGAAAAGTCAGAATGTAAAGTGTCTTCTGTCTGTTAACAACGAGCAATGGATCTGGCACAGAAGATTGGGGCATGTTAGTATGAGAACAATATCTCAGATTAACAAACTCAATCTGGTCAGAGGACTTCCTAACCTGAAGTTCAATTCAGATGCTCTGTGTGAAGCATGTCAGAAAGGCAAGTTTGCAAAACCAGCTTTTAAATCTAAAAACGTTGTTTCCACCTCTAAGCCATTAGAACTTCTGCACATTGACTTATTTGGACCAGTTAAAACTGCTTCAGTCAGTGGTAAGAAGTATGGGTTAGTAATCGTAGATAACTATAGCAGATGGACATGGGTAAAGTTCTTAAGACACAAGGACGAGTCACACTCTGTGTTTGTTACCTTCTGTAACCAAGTTCAGAATGAAAAGGATCTTAGAATCGTCAAAGTCAGAAGTGATCATGGTGGAGAGTTTGAAAATAAGGATTTTGAATCATTTTTTAATGACAAAGGCATTCTGCATGATTTCTCTTGTCCTAGAACTCCCCAGCAAAATGGAGTTGTAGAACGAAAGAACAGAACATTGCAAGAAATGGCCAGAACCATGATCATCGAGACTAACATTGCTAAGATCTTCTGGGCAGAGGCAATAAACACAGCGTGCTACATTCAGAATAGAATCTCTATAAGACCTATTCTGGAAAAGACTCCATATGAATTGTGGAAGAACAGAAAGCCCAACATTTCATATTTTCATCCATTTGGATGTACCTGCTTTATTTTGAATACTAAAAATTATTTGAACAAGTTTGACTCTAAAGCAAAGAAGTGTATTATGTTAGGATACTCTGAACGCTCAAGAGGGTACAGAGTATACAATACAGAAACACAGATTGTGGAAGAATCAATCAGTGTTTGTTTTGATGATAAGATTGACTCTCAAAAGTCAAAGAAGAATGAATTACTTGCATGTATGGAAGTTGAATTCACAGGTACTGAAGACAAGTCATCAGGAGCTCTTAACAGAGACACTCCCTCAACATTAGAAAGAGGCACTGCAAGCAATCCAGCACCTTCTGTTGATCAATCTCAGAAAAGACCACCCAGAAGCAGCATGGATCACCCTGAAGAATCTATCTTAGGAAGAAAGTAAGATCCAATCAGAACAAGAGCCAGCTTCAGAAACTCTGAAGAATACCTCATGGGACTTGTTTATCTGATTGAACCATCCCTAATTGATGAAGCACTTCTGGACAATGACTGGATTCTAGCGATGCAAGAGGAACTGAATCAATTCACAAGGAATGACGTATGGGATCTAGTTCCTAAACCAAAAGGATTCAACGTCATTGGAACAAAATGGGTGTTCAGAAACAAACTGAATGAACAAGGTGAAGTCATCAGAAACAAGGCACGATTGGTAGCACAAGTTTATAGTCAGCAAGAGGGGATAGACTATACAGAAACCTTTGCTCCAGTCGCCAGGTTAGAATCTATCAGACTTTTAATTTCTTTTGCTGTTAATAAAGGCATCACTCTGTATCAGATGGATGTCAAGAGTGCATTCTTAAATGGCTATAGAGAAGAAGAGGTATATGTGCACCAACCCCCTGGTTTTGAAAGTTCAAAAATCCAGAATATGTTTTCAAACTAAAGAAGTCATTGTATGGTCTGAAACAAGCTCTCAGAGCTTGGTATGAAAGACTAAGTAACTTCCTGTTAGAAAAGGAATTCACCAGAGGGAAGGTGGACACAACCTTATTCTGTAAGACAGTTAAGAATGACATTTTAGTCTGCCAGATTTATGTTGATGATATAATATTTGGATCTACTAAATCTTCTCTGGGAAGAGAGTTTGCTAAATGTATGCAGGCAGAATTTGAGATGAGCCTAATGGGGGAACTGAAATTCTTCCTGGGCATTCAGATCAATCAAACCCCAGAAGGAAATTACATTCATCAGAGCAAATATGTCAGAGAACTTCTGAAGAAATTTGATCTCTCAGAATGTAAGCCGTCAAAGATTCCAATTCATCCCACGTGCGTTTTGGAAAGAGAAGAGGTAAGCAAAAAGGTAGAACAGAAGGTCTACAGAGGTATGATTGGTTCTCTTCTTTATCTTACAGCTTCAAGGCCTGATATTTTATTCAGTGTATGCATTTGTGCAAGATTCCAATCAGATCCTAGAGAATCTCACTTAACAGTTGTTAAGCGAATTTTCAAGTATCTAAAAGGTACTACTAATCTGGGTCTGTTTTATAGAAAATCTAGTGATTACAGCTTAGTAGGATATTGTGATGCTGACTTTGCTGGAGACAAAGTAGAGAGTAAAAGCACATCTGGAAGCTTCCAGTTTCTGGGAGAAAATTTGATCTCTTGGTCCAGCAAAAGACAATCCACAATTGCTCTATCAACAGCAGAAGCTGAATACATAGTAGCAGCTGGATGCAGCACACAAATGCTCTGGATGAAAAGTCAACTTGAGGACTTCCAGATATATGAGAGTAACATTCCTATCCTCTGTGATAACACTTCTGCTATTTGCTTAAGTAGAAATCAAATTTTGCATTCTAGGGATAAGCATATAGAAATAAAACATCATTTTATTAGGGACTATATTCAGAAAGGAATCTTAAACTTAAAATTTATTGATACAGACCATCAATGGGCTGATATTTTCACAAAACCACTTTCTGAAGATAGGTTCAACTTCATTCTGAAACATCTCAGCATGAAGCTCTGTCCAGAATAAAACTGTTTTAATTTTATATATTAACCTTCAGAATTGTTTTTATTTCTCTGTGAACCTCTGATCAATCCTCTTTCAGAGTATTAGAAATGCAGATTGTATCAGAATCTATCCATGAAGATCTGTGCGCTTCAGTTCAAGGATAGATGTGATGTTCACTCAAGCAAACAAGTGTCATCCAGTCATCAGTTATTTCCTGAGGCTGAACACGCGTTCACGCTTCTGAAAAGGCAAAGCGCTGATTGGATGCATTGAGACACATGTCACTGGTAACCGTTTAAGTATCTGTCTGAAATCCCCTAAAATCAGCTATCATTAAATGCTATTAATCATGATTTATTTCTCTCTCTTAAGCGTTTATGTTTTCAAAAACTTTTAGAATCTATTTAAACACTCTTCACACCACTCACACTCTTTACCTTCACTTTCATTTTCACTAAGCATTTCTGTTTTCTGTGTTCTTTCCCTCTCAAGAAAACTTTTCAAGCTTTTTTTCAAAAAATCCTCGTGTGAACATGGCTTCTAGCAGCAATCTCTCCTCAGGTTCCCAGAAAGATGCATCAGCTGAGCAATATGAAGTTCCTCTCAGAACACTACTCACTCCAGTCAAGAACCTTGAAGTTCTGTCAGAGATTATAGTGGATTTCAACAATCTGAAGGAAAATGGCTTTGATTTATCAGAAGAGGTTCAAGCTCAAGGGTGGGAGAAATACTTTGATAGGCTGGTGGGTTCAACTTTCCCTATTTTGGTTAAGGAATTTTGGATTCACGCTTCTTCCTCAAATCACCAAGTCACATCCTACATAATGGGGAAGAAGATTGTGATTACTGAAGACCTAATTGCTCGTCTGATAGGCTACAATGGAGGTGGTATACGGTGTATTGATATGGCAGAAAGATGTCAAGATGCTGCCCTAATTGCTAGGGAAATTTTCACGTTGGGGCTTCCCTCTAGCAAGATAAGGGACTTGAAGGACAAGCACAGAATTTGGGCAAAGATTATTCTGGGCTGTTTCAACCACAGGAAGCCTACCAGCTCTCCTGATTACATAAACATAGATCAGCAGTTTCTGATCTATTTTATCGCTCAGAAGGTCAAGATCAATCTAGCTCATATTCTGTTCAACCATCTCAGAATAAGTGTCAAGGAGACAAGGGAAGAAGAACGCACTAAAAGGGATTGGATACCCTTGGTAAGATTGATATCAGATATTCTGACTGAGAATAGGCTGATTGAACGTTTGACAGAAGCACAAGAAATCAGCACCCTGGAACCTTCTGTTGGCAAGCAGCTGAATGCCAAAAATCTCAAGAAGATGAAGTTGATAGAGAACATTAAGAAGGATCCCAGCATCACTCCTTTTGCTGAAATCTCCAGCAGAAGAGTCCCTCTGGACGACTTCCCTATGTTCTCAGAGATTGACTCCAAGCCTAAAATCATCTTGAGATATTTGGATGCGTGCAAAGCTGATGGTACAACACCTAATCTAAATATTCAAGATCTTCAGAAGAAGGCACCAGAGGTTGTTCTGAAGAAGACGAAGAAGAGGAAAGCTACTCCAGAAGGACCATCACAACAGACTCCAAAGAAAAGAGATATGCAGAAGTGGATCACTTCTTTGAAACAAGCAAATCTGGAAGTGATTGATCCTGCTATATCAGACTTTCTATGGACACAATTCAGAAGATGGGTTTGCGCTGAAACCTTCAAGCTGCAAGACCAGAGCTATGGACAGGCTCAACAGAACTTCAGCAACTTGCTAAAGGAAATGGAAGGTCCAATTCTGAGCAAGCTGCTGAAGGAAGAAGCTCTCCCTCTGGACATTGAGCCTTGGTCTGAAAAGCGTCCAGCATCTACAGTTCAAGCTGCAGAAGAACAGGTTATTCAAGATGAAGACTTGGGTCAAGCAGAAGAAACTACAGAAAGCTCTGAGAAGCAGCCTGTATCTGAAGATCCTCAAGATTCATCTCTTGACAGGCAGGCTCTGGAGGATTTGAAGAGATCAAATATGCTGATGAACGAAAGGATGGACAAGCAGGATATCAAGATTGATTCTATAGAAAACATGGTATCTAAGCAACAGGAAACCAGCAAGCAAATCAAGAGCATGTTTGAAGCTCTGTTCACACGACTTCCTCCTTCTTCTTATATTTTTTCTTGTGTTTTCCTTGTTTTTCTTTACATGTTTGTCTGTAATATTTCTACTTGTTCTAAACTATCACTGCTTCTGTTTTAATACAAACGTGTTTTTGCTCTGATCTTTTTAAACTCTGATTATTTATGCTTTTTGATAACTGACAAAAAGGGGGAGAAAGAATGATATTTTTCAATAAAGGATTACTGAGACAACATTATCAAACATTCTAACATTCTTATATATTTGAATTTCTTTGTGTTCTGAAAAGCTTACAGGTACAAGAATCTGATGAACTCTGGTGAAGTAACACTCTGATGTTCAAAGAAAGTTCAAGTAAAGTTCTGAAGCTCAAGGTCTCAAGGAATCAAAGGGAAGTAATCAACTCAGGGGGAGTTTTTCATTCTTCTTTACTCTGATACCTTATTTCTCATCTGTTTACTCTGATACATGTTATGATGTATCTGCTCATCTCTGATACTTTCTATTCGTTAATTGATCATCTCTGATACTGATTCCTCTCAATTCTTAAACTCTGATAACTTTCATCATTTTATTTTAATTGAAAAAATCTGGTTTTTTTCATCATCAAAAAGGGGGAGATTGTTAGAACATAGTTTGATTCTACAACCCTCAGTTAGAGTTTTGATGATAACAAAATACAAGATTAAATGAATTATGAGTTTTATATAAGATATAGATGCTACTTAAAATTATGTTGTGTATTTACAAGAAACTCTGATGGAATCAGCATCAGAACATCAGTATCAACATCAGCATCAGAAGATCAGTACATGTGCTACGCTGAAGCCTGATGAACAGAATCTGCGCTTAACATACTCTGACTCTGATCAAGATCCTAACTATGTCATCAGCACTCAGAAGCGCCAGAATAAGCCTAAGCCAATAACACTTTGATTGTCATCAAGCAGAACATTCTGAAGTGTCAACGTTACTGCATTCAAGGCAGATTAATTACCAACGGCTTTATTCCAAGACAAAGATCTTCTCAAAAAGGAAAGAACGTTATGAGCATTGAAATGGAATTATGGATAGCAACGTATCTATTCCATGCTATTTAAACAAATCAGTGAGAAAGGAAATGGCTAATACTCTTTCACGCACATACGCATAAGCTAATCATTTTCGTCCTCACTCATACAGTTTTGCTACAGCTCTCAAGTGCTTATTCTATAACTCTAGCAATCTAGTTTTTATTCAAGCTTAATTTTGTGTAATATCACAGTTGTGATATATAGTTTTTCCAGAAAACATTAAACGCACATTTGTTCATTTTTCTGTAAAAGAATTTCCTTGAGAAACCGGTCTGTGGTTAGACTCAAGAAGGCATTAGCAGTTGTTAAAGCAGTTTTGTATTCAGTTGAATATAGTGAATTAAGACCTTGTTGGAGAGAGGCGAAATCACCTTGACGGGTGGACTGGAGTAGTTTGAGATCAAACGAACCAGGATAAAAATAACGTGTTGTCTGCATTTGATTTCAAGTTTTAACAATTCAACCCCCCCCCCTTCTTGTGTTTTTCACATCTTCACCAAACACTTGAACCACTTTTGTAATCCCTCCATCACCATCCACCATTTTCAAAACTTAACTCTGCAACTTGACTTCTCCAGAAGAATCCAGGCACTCTCAATCCAAATAAGCATTGCAATAGCTTCTTGGGAGTTTATTGAAGCTATTCAGATCATCACAACATCTCCAGGAGTGCTCCAACTTAAAACACAATTCTCACTTTTGAGGTAAGTTTTCTAAACTTTTAACTTTCCGTACAAGCATCATTAATGTCTACTTTGTGAATAAAAAATGTATACATCATTTCCTTGAAGCTAACCATGTGCTTACATTTCATTTATCTTGCCTGAGTGATGAGAATTTTGAAGTTGAAGTTTTTGAAAAAATTAGGTTTCAATTTGGTACCAAACAAAATTCATGCTGATCTTTAATTTATAGCTTTTATAATTTACATATTTGAATTCATGGTGAAATTCTAAGCAAGTTTGGTTTAGAAAGTTTTCAAAAAGGTTGAGAAATGGAAGAGTTCAAAGGTTCAAAAATGGTGTTGTTGTTGTTCTGATTTGTGCGTAGGGATGAAGACAGAAGATGAAAATTTGAAAATGTGTTCATAATTTATTTACTGGGGGTGTTTCATAACCGGATGAAACAGCCACCCCAATGGTAAAACAAATGTTCACTAGCCATAGGGACCTGGGTTCGAGCCCCATTTGTACCCTTTTATTTTTCACTTATTATGTTCTTTCAGATCCCATGCCTTGCAATCATACGCGCCTACCATGAGCCTCACATTAATACCATCATATATGCAAGGAATCAAGATCCAACGCTCCACATGCATACCCATGATGCATCTCAAAAGGTTGGCCATACTGGATAGAAAATAGGCGTTGGGCTCTCCCTGACAGGCTTGGGATTTTTTATACTTTTCACCCCCCTCCCTGTTTTACTGGTTATACACAGGCTCATCACTTTTTTTATTGTTTGTTTGAAAAAAAAAAGAGACCTTCTTAGGCCTGGACATTTATTAGCACCCCCTGATTTCTTTTACAATACTGGCCCAATTAATCTTTTTTTTAAATCATTTTCTTTTTTAAATCAAAACAACATTAAATCATAAAATCATAAAAAAAATAGGTTTAGGTTTTAATCAATCATTTTTTTTATTTTCATAAATAAAATTAATTACTTTATTTCATTTAAAACTTGTAAAAAATGATTAGAATTAGGATTTTATTATTTATTTTACATCACAAAGTATTTTTCTAAATAAAACCTCAAAAATATTTTCTAACAACTAATTACTCTTTCAAATAATTTAGATTTATTTTTTTTATATTTATATTATTTTTCCTTTTGATTAACAAAATTAATTTTTACCTTAATTCAATTTATTTAGGTTTACTAATTTCTTTTAAATACAAAGTCAATCAATTAGGTTAAAATATTAAACCTTTTTCTCTACCAAAACCACAAAACAATATCTTTTCTCTTTTCTTCTTCTTTACATTTTTGTGCACTTTATCATTTCGCATTATTATTTATGTACATGGTCTATAATAGATAAATTAGGGTTTATTACTTTCTTCCCCATTCACAAATTTGTACCCCCCATTCTCAAAGCATTGTAATAGCGTAGGACATTTAAAATTCTGCAATTTATCGCTTTCCATATTTCTGTTAGTAATTAGGGTTGTATGGAAAGACTAAAAGTAATCATAGAAAAACCCTAATTCAAGACAAATTAAATGAAATCAACACACTTCATACACATGCACCTCTACGGTAACCTCACTTATTGCCTTGGATATAAACAGTCATGTCCCTCGAACGTGGGATGTTTTAGCAAAGACCCTCGATTAAAAGATCGTAGTCCCTCGATGACCCTTCGATTTTTCCTTCGGTAAATGATCTTAGTCTCTTATGACAATTGCTAAAGCGTCTTACAAGTTGCCTTCTATGACTATATGATGACCCATGCCTATCCCTCACATCCAATGATATAGCATCCTACTAACTAATGGTAGGATAGCACTATTTAAAGGAGGAGGAAATGAACATAGACTTTTTGAGTAGGTAGATCACTCGTAATCGCTTGCTCACAAACTAAAACAAATTCCACACTTACACTTTCAATTACTTTTAAAATAACTATCTTCAAATAAACATTTTGTATACATTCTCAACGATAGGAGAATCATTACAAAATTGCCTTACATTGGCATTTTCAAAACATCTCTCCAAACACTCTCTTTCAACGAATATTCTCAAAACAAACATTTTTGTATACATTCTCAATGATACGAGAATCATTGCAAAAAATAATTTCCATACTTAGGCATTTTCAAAATATTCTCAAACATACACAAACACAAAAGCATTTTCAAAGTGAGCTAGCAATTAAGAGCCAGTAGATAACTACAGATGAAAAGGGTGCTAACACCTTCCCTTGTCATAACCTACCCCCCGAACTCAAGAAAATTCCCAAAAGGTCTTTCTTGTTCTTTTCACCCTTTCCTTTATTGGATAAAAGAAAAGTCAGTGGCGACTCTTCCTATCTGCAACATTTATGATAAAACGCAAAGCCTCAAGTCAGTTCTCCCACCGTATTACACGCACGATACAGGAACTAATGGCCAAAACTGAGTCCATATTTGGATTCAGGGGGTTGAATTAGGGGTGATAAGATGTTTTAGATCACTAATGTTTGATTTTTGCAGGTTTCAGATCATGCGGGTTACCGAAGAAGACGACCAGAGCAATGGCCCCGGCGCTTCTCCGGTCATCATATTTGTTTATATGTTATGTGTTTATTATTTCAATTATATGAACCGATGTAAAGACCTCCCCAATGGTAGAAGAGAGTGTTGCAAAGGCGTTATTGTACCAGGGCACAAGTTCGATCCCTGCCCTTGGTATTTTCATCTTTTTTTCAAATGTTTTCTTGATTGCATATCCAATACAAGCCAGGGTAGCGTGCATCATACACCCTCTAATCACTCCCCTTTGGATCTCAACAGATCCAGATCTAATGGACCCAGAGCAAGTCCTCATGATGAACCTCCTAGAACTTCCCCCAATGGATTCATCGTTGAAGTTCATTGGGCCTAGATTCCTTTCCTTTTAGCACCCCTCGAATTTACTTCTACAGTCCCATCATTTTTTTTATTATTTTGTCTCAATTTCTTTTTTTTATTTAACATAATTTACATTCTTCTCTAATTAATTAAAACTAAATCAATTTAAATTTTATTAATTAAAACCAAATTAACTTGACTTTTTTATTAAATTAATTAAATTAACTTTTTTAAAATTAAATTAATTGAAATAATTAACCTAGTTTCTTTAGGGTTTTTATCATTAAATTTTTTTTCAAATAATCAATTTCTTTTTTAAAACTAAAATCAATTAGGTTAGGTTAGTCATTAAATTTTCTTTATCAAAACGATCACAAAATGAAAATATTTCTCTGTTTCTCTTTACTTTTACAATCTACACGCTTTACTTATTTTCGCATTAGTTTTCGCAATTATGTATCTGCTAAAGGTCGTAATAGTTAATTAGGATTTTTATCCCTTTCTTTCCCCCTATTTTGTGGTTTGTACCTCCTCCCCGAAGCATTGTAATAGCGTAGGATATTTCTTTTCTTTTTTTACTGCTTCTACTTATTACTGTATAATAACTAGGCTTATATGGCAAGATATAAAAGCAAACGCTAGAAATCTTAATCTCAAGACAAATTAACTGAAAACTGAACACTATTCACACACGCACCTCTAGGGTGACTCCACTTATTTCCTTCGGAAAACAGTCATGTCCCTCGGACGTGGGATGCTTTAGCAAAAGACCCTCGGTTAAAGAGATCTTAGTCCCTAAATGACCCTTCGATGCTACCTCGATAGACGATCTTAGTCCCTTACGATAAAATTGCTAAAGCATCCTACAAGTTGCCTTTATGACTGTACGATGACCCGCGCATGTCCCTCAAACATCCAACGATAGGGCTTCCTACTAACTAAGTGTAGGATAGCACTATCTAAAGGAGGAGGAAAAGAACAAAAGATTTTTAAGTAGGTAGATAGTTCTTAATCGCTTGCTCGCAAACATTTCAAAACATTTTTCACACAATGATACTTTTTTCAACAAATATTTTCAAAATAAACATTTTGTATGCATTCTCAACGATACGAGAATCATTACAAAATTGTCGCGCTTAGGCATTTCCAAAATATTTTCAAACACATTCATAAAAAAATTTCAAAAGTGAGCTAGTGATTAAGAGCTTGTAGATAACTACGGATGAAAAGGGTGCTAACACCTTCCCTTTTCATAATCTACCCCCCGAACTCAGAAAATTCTCAAAGGTCTTTCCTGTTCTTTTCACCCTTTCCTTTATTGGATAAAAGAAAAGTCAGTGGTGACTCTTACTATCCACAACTTTTGCGATAAAATGCAAAACCAAAAATCATTTCTACCACCGTATTACAGTATGTTTTACTGTAAATAACTTGACTACTCCCCTCCTGATTATTAACGAGAATTTGTTGCAAGTCAGTTTATTTCCAGGTTGCATTGAAAGATGCTATTGTTGTGCAGCCCAACCCAATGGCTGCAAACGGTTGAAAGAAGGAATTCATTGCCTGATGGATAACCATATAATACTAGTTGAGAAGACTCCCTCGATGGAGAATTTGTTTCAAGACTTTGAGCTGGAAGAGGTATCTGTAATTTCTGGTACTACTATAAGGAACACTTCTAAGGGTTCTATGAGGATTACGGCTGAACCTATAGTTGCTCCTTTGATCATTACCGCGCCCATACCTATCCCATATTCCTCTAAAAAGGCTATCCCTTGGAATTGGGGCCGACGTCTACTACCATGGCGTCAAACAAGAAACATTGACTATTGAAAGTGAAGTTACTGAAGTTACTAATTCCAATGTTGACAATATTGTCGGGACCAGTAAAGTTACTAGAAGTTGAAGGGTTTTCTCTCCAAAAATCTCTCCAAAGACTGTTGCCACACCGGTTCGTGTTACTTCTACCGTGCCAATTACTGAGACTCGTGGCAAAGAACAAATCACCGAGTCTGCCTAGGCTGGGGCACCTAAAGAAGTTACCAATAAAGATACCTCCCGACAAAAAATGGAGGAAGTAATAAAAATTATCCGAAAAAGTGATTACAAGATTGTTGAACAACTGGGGCAGACTCCGTATAAGATCTCCATGTTATCCCTTTTGTTGTGCTCTAAATCCCATGCCTAGGCTTTGGTAAAGTTCTTGAAATCTGCACATGTACCGCAAGAAATCTCTACTGATCAATTTGAAAATTATGTTGCTAGCATGACGACGAATAATGGGCTAGGCTTTTCTGATGCTGATTTGACTTCTGAAGGAAGAAACCATAATAAGGCCCTGCATGTCTCTATTGAGTGCATGGGCACTACCTTAGCTCATGTGTTGGTTGACACGGGTTCCTCGCTGAATGTTTTACTGAAGGGTGCTCTAGACAGGCTTAAGTGTTAAGGGGTTATGCTGAAACCCAGTGATATTATGGTCAAAGCCTTTGGTGGTTCAAAGAGGGTGGTGCATCGAAGAGGTGGATCTTCCGATCAAATTAGTTTCGTAAGCCTTTGACTCTACCTTCTATGTGATGGAAATTCATCTGGCTTATTCATGTTTACTTAAACATCCTTGGATTCATGGGGCAGGCGTTGTTACCTCTACATTGCACCAAAAGTTAAAATATCCCGTGAAAGGAAAGATTGTTACAGTTTATGGTGAAGAAGAGTACATGGTGAGTCACTTGAACTCCTTCAAGTATGTTGAGATGGACGGAGAATTCATCGAGACTCCCTGCCAGAATTTTAAAGTTACTCCTCGGACAACTACCACTACTGAACATGTTTATGCTATTCCTAAGGTTACCAGGGTCCCGCCTAGAATGGCTTCTCTGAAATATGCTAGAGTTGTGGTAGAAAAAGGTGGTTGTACTACTTGGGGTCAGCTTCTCGACATTCCTTACAAATCTGGAAAATTTGGTTTGGGTTTTACTGTAGAGGCTCAGAGGACTATTCGTCATGCTCATGCTGGAAGACCATCATTCTGCGTCAGCAAAAGTGGATTCAACATGGTAGAAGATGCTGAGAGTGATTATGACCCAAACAGTTGGAATTTCCCCACCACCGGTAACGGGCTCAGCAATTGGAAGACTGGAGGCATTATACCAATCTCCTTTAGTCAGGAGTAAATGTTATTTTCTGTTTTCTTACTTTTATGTTTTGGTTATGTAATTTTAAAACAATGACTTTAAGCCTTGTGCCTTACCCAGGGCATAATGATTTGTTTGTTAGGGTTGTCATACTTTATTAACATATTTTAATTCAATCAATCATTGGATGTTTGCATTCAAATTTTGCGCTCTTTGTCTTTCTTTTACTTTATTACTTTCAAAATAGCTATGTGTTCTTACACACACCCACACAACAAATTGCAGGTCCATATCCACCCTGCATCCCATTGATAATAATTATGTTATTGCTAATTTTGACTTTGAAAATCTGATCTACCAAGTCGAGGACGAAGGTGAGGAAGATTGTAAAGTAACTGGAGAGCTTGCAGGTTGTTAATGCAGAAATAAAAAGCTATACAATTGCATGAAAATCCAGTCGAGGTTATGAACTTGGGTACCGAAGAGGACAAGAAAGAGGTCAATATAGGTGCCAACCTACAAGACAGTGTCAAAAACAGATTAATCCAGATGTTGCATGACTAAGTTGAGATCTTTGCTTGGTCGTACAAAGACATGCCAGGGCTTGATACTGATATTGTGGTTCACCGTCTACCAATGAAAGAAGGTTATTCTCTAGTAAAGCAAAAGGTTTGTTGTATGCGTCCCGAGATGTCTGTAAAGATCAAAGTTGAGGTTATGAAGCAGTTCAATGCAGGTTTCTTAGTTGTTACGTCCTATCCTCAGTGGGTTGAAAATGTGGTTCTAGTACCTAAGAAGGGCGACAAGGTGCATATGTGTGTAGACTACAGAGATTTGAATAGGGAAAGCCCCAAAGATGACTTTTCCTTCATGAATGGTTTCTTTGGTTATAATCAAATTAAGATGGAACCTGAAGACATGGAGAAGACTACTTTGGTTACACTGTGGGGCACTTTCTGTTACAAGGTTATGCCTTTTGGTTTGAAAAACACCAGCGCAACATATCAGCGTGCTATGGAAGCTTTGTTCCATGACTTGATCCATCACGAGATAGAGGTTTACGTTGATGACATGATATCCAAATCTCAAACTAAAGAAGAACATCACGACCACCTGCACAAGCTGTTTGAAAGGTTGAAGAAGTATAAGTTGAGGCTGAATCCAAACAAGTGCACTTTTAGGGTAAGATCCGATAAACTCCTAGGATTCGTCGTCAGTGGCAAAGGTATAGAAGTTGATCCTGCCAAGGTTAAAGCCACTCAAGAAATGTCAGCTCCCCATACTGAGAAGGAAGTCAGAGGCTTCTTGAGATGACTGAACTATATCACCAGATTTATTTCCCATTTGACCGCTACTTGTAAATCGATCTTCAAGTTGATGAAGAAAGATCAAGTAGTGAAATGGGACGAAGATTGTCAGATATATTTTGAAAATATCAAGGAGTACCTCCAGGAACCTCCAATTCTAATGCCACCAGTTGAAGGAAGACCTTTGATCATGTAGTTAACAGTGTTAGAGAAATCAATGGGGTGTGTACTGGGGCAACATGACGAGTCTTGTCGAAAAGAGCATGCAATATACTACCTTAGGAAAAAAATTACCGATTGTAAAACAAGATACTCACTGCTCGAGAAAACTTGATGCGCTTTGGCATGGTCTGCTCACTGACTAAAATAGTATATGTTGACTCATACTAATTTGTTGATCTCTAAAATGGATCCGATAAAATACATATTCGAGAAACCTGTTCTCTCTGGAAGAATATCTAGGTGGCAAATGGTCTTGACAGAATATGACATTCAGTATACTACTCAGAAAGAAATCAAGGGAAGTGTACTTGCAGATCACTTGGCTCATCAAGGTGTAGACGACTACCAGTCTATGAATTTCGAGTTCCCGGACAAGAATATTATGCTAGTCACATATTGTGAAGAACCTGGACCGTATAAAGGACCTGATCTAGGATCCCGGTGGACTATGGTTTTTGATGGAGCTTCCAACGCGCTTGGCAATGGAATCGATGTTGTGATTATTTCTCCCAAGGGTTGTCATACGCCCTTTAACCGCCAGATTATGCTTTAACTATACCAACAACATGGCTGAATACAAAACGTGCATCATGGGTATCAAAGTTGCTATTGATATAAGAATCAAGTTCTTGAATGTATACGGGGACTCATCCCTGGTAATCAGTCAGATTAAGGGAGAATGGGATATGAAACATCCAAATCTCATTCCTTATCTTGAGCATGTGTTGACCTTAATTTCGTACTTTGAGGAAATCACTTTTGAACACATTCCATGAGAAGAGAATCAATTGGAAGATGCATTATTCACCATGTCATCTATGTTCAAAGTCAGATGGGACAACAAAGCTCCTCGAATCACCATTGAGAGACTAGATGAATCGGCACATTGCTATAAAGTTGATACTGATGGAGTAGAGGAAAAGCCTTGGTACCACGAAGTGAAAAGATACCTCGAGGCTCAAGAGTATCTTGAAGGATCATATATTAATGACAAGAAATTTCTACGGAGGTTCTCGGCCAAGTTCTTTCTGAGTAACATAATCCTGTACAAGTGCAACCATGATTCAAATTTTCTTTGTTGTGTAAACAAGAAGGAAGCTGTGAAGATTATGGAATATATGCACGAAGGAATATTTGGTACTCACTTCAGTGGGCATACGATGGCCAAGAAAATTCTAAGAGCAGGTTATTATTGGTCGACTACAGAAACTGATTACCATCATCATTCCAGAACTTGCCACAAGTGTCAGATTTATGTTGACAATGTACATGTGCCTCCATTTCCCTTGAATATCTTGACTACTCCCTAGCTGTTTAAAACTTGGGGCATTGATATGATTGGAGAGATTAAGCATAACGCTTCCAATGGGCATCGTTTCATCCTGGTTGCTATTGATTATTTCATGAAGTGGGTTAAAGCAACTTCATTTTCCTCCGTTACCAAGAATTTTATGGCCCAATTCATTAAGCATAACCTTATATATCGGTACGACACCCCTGAAAGGATTATCACGAACAATGGTACCAATCTCAATAATACTATGACAACAGAACTTTGCACGCAGCTCAAGATTAAACACCATAATTCTTCTCTGTATCGATCGAAGATGAATGGCGTAATGGAAGCCGTCAACAAGAATATAAAGATGATCTTGCAGAAGATGACGATAACATATAAAGATTGGCATAAGATGTTACCATTTTCTCTTCATGGCTATCGCACTTCAGTACGGAAATCAACTGGGGCAAACCCATTCTCTCTAGTCTACGGCATGGAAGTTGTCTTACCTGTCGAAGTCCATATTTCTTCCCTAATGATTATGACAGATGCAGGTTTAGATGAAGACGACTGGATTCAGACTCGACTAGACCAGATAAACTTGATCGACGATAAGAGGCTTGCAGCTGTTTCTCATGGTCAGATGTACTAGAAATGCAAGATCAAAGCCTTCAATAAGAAAATCAAACATCAGATATATCAGGCTGGTGACTTAGTAATAAAGCGCATCATCCTACCATAAGGTGATCCCAGGGGAAAATGGACTCCCAACTACAAAGGGCCATTTGTGATCAAGAAGATATTTTCTGGTGGTGCAATGATACTTACCACCATGGACAATGAAGATTTTTCACACCCTGTGAACGCGAACATAGTCAAAAAATACTACGCATAAAAGAGACCCGCTAGTTCGACTGGCCTAGGCAAAAATAAGGGCATCCCGACGAACCAAAAGGGTTCGGAAAAAAATTAGGGATATATATATATATATATATATATATATATATATATATATATATATATATATATATATATATATATATATATATATATATATATATAAATTGTACACCCGACAAGTCGAAAATCTGAAAAGGAGGCTTGGGCAAAAAAGGGTATCCTGGTGGACTGAAAACCTGAAAGGGCGGTCCAGGAAAAAGTTAGGGATAAAGTGTGCGACTATGCTCCGTTGGATCATATACTTATAGAAATCTTTATTATCAACTTCAAATTCAAATGGTACATGTAAATTCAATCAACTTCTTCCGACAACGAGGGATGAGATGCTTGAAGACATAGGGGCAATAGCAGAGTTGAAACTCAATGAGATCACTTCCACATAGCTGTTTTTCCTTGTTTTTCTTTGTACTCTTTTTCTTTTTATGATGATTTCCTCTTACTAGGATCTATGTATCTTTATACAAAACCACATGTTTATAGGAAAACTTTCAATACAAATATAATTCAAAATTTAAATTTGTTTTACTTTCTCTGCTTTGTTTACTAAAGTGTCCAATGACTAAATTGAATGAACATGTGCATTTGAATATGATAACTGTTAATAAATATATGCTTGCAAACAGGAATAAGCGTTTACTAATGACTCTATGAGTTGGGATAGCATTCAAGTCGGTCACAAATCCCCATAGAGAAATCCCCGTAGATCTACCTTTACAAGCTCACCCCCGACAGAGATATATTCCTCAATGAGTCTAATATGCCTTCAGACAGAAATTGGGGCATCTTCCAACAGTTCACCTCCATATGCCTGAGGGATAGCTTGATATAATCATAGTCCTCAATAGGTACCCTAGCGTATAATGAAGTTTGATCATTTCCCCGGCATACGGTGGAAACTTCCTCAACACTGCCTATGAAGTTCTGATCCCCATCAGAAATTATTTCCTCAACATAGTTTACAGGAATTTATTTCTCCAGCGGATTTTATTTCTCCAAAATCCACGGCAGACTTCTTTTATCCAACAGGGTTTATTTCCCCAACAGATTTTATTTCTCCAACACCGTAAGATCCTCGGTAGACTTCTATTCTCCAATAGGGTTTATTTCCCCAAGAGAATTTATATTTCTCTAATTATCGCAGTTCCCCGACAGGATTCTCGTCTCGGGCCAGATGTCATTCAATGTTGTCCTCCCCATAGGAGTTGACATCCATATCTTAAACTCGGTCAGACCATACGTCAGAGGAGTATCCATCTCTTTTATCCCCGATCAAGGTATATAAGATTCAAATCCTTCAATCCAACGATGAACGACCAATGTTCCTGGAACTCTTCTATCCCCAAGCAGAAGTTGAACATCCCCAGCAGAGTGTCCTCAAACAGAAAGCAGGAACCCCCAGCGAAGACATTCTAAACAAGATTGAATATTCATATTCTTCATCCTCAGCTACAGTCGGGGATTTATTTTCCCCAGCCAAAGATTTTATACGAGGATACCGTTGTCGTCAGCAACATCTTACATCCATACATCATTTACAAAATATCATAGCATATGCATATGAAATGCATATAGCATTCTCATTTATTTTGAGAGAATCATTACGCAATGTATTACATACATCATGACATTTCATAAAAACTAACTTTGTTTTCTTTCAGGTTAGTTCACAAGCAGATAAATATTCTCAACAATGTTTCATCCTTCAGATACAATCAATCGACGATTCATTTTGATGATCTTTCAGATACAGTCAGGCGTAGACTCATTCCGACACATATTCTAGATACAGTTCAGACACGATTGACACACAAATCTATTCTGATACGCATTCTAGTACATCTTCCAGTTACAGTTCAAATACGATCGAGACATAGATCCATTATAATACTCATTCCAGTATATATTCCATATACTTCAGATACGATCAAAACATAGATCCATTATGATATTCATTCCAATATATTTTCGAGACACCGTTTAGATACGATCAAGACGTAGGTCCATTATGATATTTATTCCAGTATATATTTAGATACAATCAAACGTAGACTTTTTCTAACACAGATCTACTAGATACAGTCGGATACCGACTCATTCTAGCATACTTCTTAGATACAGTCGAACATAGACTCATGCTGATACTCTTATCAACAATTTCTTTGGATGGTATCTATAAGCCCATCTCCGATGATACTCTGTCACCTCTCCGAATGGCATCTTTAAGCCCATTCAAGCAATATTATCAACCAACAGTGTTACTTCGTGCACATTGTTGTACCCAAAAAATTTCCCTCCCATATTTCTCAAAACATTTCAGGAAAGATCCTTAACTTGCTCAAGGAAGTCCAAGGGTTGGCCAGACAAGCTCTCTCCTAAGGCAGTCTACCCCAAATTAGGGTTTCATGTTGCATTAAGATCCTTGAGTCCAAGTGACCCCAAGTTCTCACCAATGTCCTAATATGTTCTCAAGATCATCCATGTCAAGTTTCAAGCCTTGTAGAGGAAGTTTGCTCAGTCAATTGCTCAAAGGTCCAAAAATCGACTATGTTAGGGCAAAAGTCAACTGTGACCCACATACAGTCAAACTTCAAGATTTTTGGTCAACATTATCATTTTGAAGTATATTTCATCATTTTATCAAGGGTTGATCATGATTCATCAAGGATTGCTCATAATTCATCAAGATTCAAAAGTTGCTAAATTAGGGTTTTACAGGAAAAGTCAACTCAACTTTGACCAAGCATAACTTTCTCATACTTTATGAGAAATGACCCATTCAAAGCTCATTTTTAATAGTATGAAATTCCCTAAAATCCATCTTCAGCTTTGAAGTTCAAAATATGCACTCACAAGAAGTTATGAATTTGGACATTATAGGTCATTTTGAAAAGTCAACAAAAACACCTTTTTCCGAAGCTTCATACATGAGCATGGAATATCAAAATGCGATGAGACCAAAAGGGGTGATTAGAGGACATCTCAAGCTTTCTAAAAAGTCCAAAAACACCTCCAAAGAGTCAAAATTGAGGAAGTTATGCATTGGTGAAGTTGACCTTTTTTACAAAATTGCCAAAAGTCAACTATCCCCAAAACTTCAAATTTTGCCAAATGGGCCCATTATTTTTCACTTGTTTTGAGTTGGCATCATAGCCCACGTGCTCTAGCCTTTTCCACTTGTCCATATAATATTTTTATTAATTATTTTGATTTAAATCAAAATAAATCAAATAAAAATCCAAAACATTGATAACAAGAGATTTTGTGATGATTTCAGGTCTTAAATCACAGCTAGACATCATCAAATTCGCATCAAGCCATATGTGTACAAAGAGATTGGATTTGGACCAATTTTGGAAAGCTTTAAAGAAGCAAATCAAATCAAATCAAAAAGGATTAAAGGAGGGAGATTTGGATCAATGAGGGATTTGGATTCATTCTTTGTTACATAAGGGTTACGTGCAGATCAAAATTAGGGTTAGAAATCAGGCATAGAGCAAGAACGGAATTTGCAAAAAGAAGCAAAAAGTGTGAGATCAAAATCCCACTTAGAGGCGTCCTCAAGGCTCGATACCTCTCCCAATCGCTTCCTGGTAATCTCAGGAACCTAAAGCAAGCAAAACCAAACGTTTTCAAGCCCTCTCACGCACTGTAAGTCGCTCAAGGTATCACCCTTTTCTTGAATTCGAAAAGCTTTATTCTTGCATCCATAGTGTAAAATAATGGCATATTCTTAATCTACAGAGCATTTGCAAGCTTTTGGCATTATTCAATTTCATTTATATGGACTGAATCGAAACTCACCATTGTTAGGTTTTCAAGCTTTGGTTTAGGGTTTTTTATTTCAGGAACAATCAGCCTTCATGATGGGTATGGTTGTGATCAGGAGAGTGAGACGAACTCAACCATGGTACTAGATTCCATTTATGTGGCTTGTAGGAGATTTTGGAATGAGCATGACTTGTAGCGACGGACACTGTCCGTAGGTATTGGTGGTTTAACTTTTAGCCACGGTCCAAGAACATGGATGAAGGCGTGTCACTCCTCCATTCGTCCATTCAAACATTGGCGTGTTTTTTCTGATTTTTGTCCACTAATATTTGTTTTTGTATTTTATTATTATCTTTCAATATTATAACAAACAGCAACAAGTGATCCAGTGGCAAGCGTGGCATGGAATTCCCTTTGGGGCCTGGGTTCGAATCCCAGGTCCCCCTATTTTCTCTATATTATTTTCTTTCAGGTAAACCGGTACACGCTCAAGCTTAATGTCCACCATGTGATTTCAGCATCAAGCGTGCCAGATGGCCAGATGGCCAGATCTGGTGGTCACCATTGCAAGCACACTATGGATCAAGTCAAACATGCTACACTGGATCGCAAAAGTCAAACGGACCTCTCCTCAATTGGGCCCAGAAAATTGCTATGCACACCCTTAAAAATCAGGCCCAATCTCTTTCTTTATATTTTCTCTTCTATATTTCATTTAATTATTTTATTTTATTTTATTACTAACCAAAATTAATTTTCTTTTTTATCAAAAATCACCAAAAATATTTTCTATCCAATTAAATTTTAGAATTTTATTTTTCATTAATAAATATTAATTAATTTAATTAGGATATTAATGTTAGATAAATTTAAATGATTTTTGCAAATATTTAAAATTAATTAGAATAATTAGGTTTTAACATTAGTTTAATTATTTTATTTCTTTCCTAAAATAACCAAAAATCCAAAAATATGACATTTAATTATTTTTTCATTAATTAATTTAATAACTAATTAACTTAGTATTTAATTTTAGGATTTAATTTCTTTTCTTAAAAATATTTAAAAACAACAAAAAAACATTTTTCTTTTAATTAGGAGGGTCAAAACCCTAGTTTCGCATTCGATTTAATTTCGCATCGCGCGCTTTATTATTATTTTATCCAATTATTGTATCTGCTCCCGGTTTGTAATAATGAAATTATGACGTTTATTTATTTTTACCTCTTTTAAATTTCAAAGGGTTTGTTTTTGGCGATGTAAATACCCGACGCCTTGTAATAGTTAGTTTAATTTCCGCACCTTTAATTTTTGCAAATATTAAACTGCTTAGATGTATGGCTAATAGGGCTTGCATGACAAGAATGAATGACTAAATTTAAAACAGTTAGATCACCCTAAACATGTGCAAAGATAAAAATAACTGAAATCAACACACTCGCACATGCGCACTCCTAGGGTACACCCCACTTGGTTGCCTTCGTAAACGGTTATTGAGTATAGGTTGTTTTAGAGGTCGCCCTCTTGTCTAAAAGATCATAAGTTGCCTCGGAAAGGTTGCCTCGGATATCGTTGCCTCAAATAAATGATCTAAGACATTAGGGTTACCGCTAAGACAATCTAACGTTGCTTTAGTGACTGTATGTCCCTCTTTCGAATTGACCCTCAAACTCCAACGACGGTGCTACCTACTCACTAATAGTGGGATAGCATTGTCTAAAGGAAATTAGCATAGAACGATTCCTTTTTCGAATAGGTAGATTAGTTCTTAGATACTTGCTCATCCAAAACAAAATTTTTTTTTTCAGTGACACTCCTTTACAAACAAAGTTTTCAAAAACACTTCATTACACTCTTGAAGACAAAAGCAAGAGTTAAATCAAATTTAAAACAAAAACTTTTCAAAACCCACAAACACAAAGAAAACAATTTTGAAAATTACGAGCAAGTACCTAAGAGCCCGTAGATAACTACGGATAGAAATTGTGCTAATACCTTCCCTTTCTATAATATACCCCCCGTACTCGAAAATATCTCGAAAAAGGAATTTTTTTGTGATTTTTTCCTTTCCTTGTTGGATAAAATAAAAGTCGATGGAGACTCTTGCTTACCGCGACATTTTGCAAAAACAAATGCAAAATGCAAACCAGCATTCCAAAAACAATCAGTTCTCCCACCGTATCACAGAACTGGCAACTCTGTTGGGGAGCTAATAAGTGGGGTGTACCTTAGGATTAGTTCATCATAATGTTTTCAATTGCTTGATTTGTATGCTTTATCTTTGTGGGTTTGAATCGGAGTTACTATAGATCCTAACCCGGATCTGGGGATACCTTTTAGGTAACTAGCAATAGACTGTGAGGGAACTGTACAGCGTAGACCGATACGGTTGAAGCAGTAGCTACGTTGGTGTGGCACTTTAGTTTGTATCGATATCCCTTGTGGAGGAACAAGGAGAATATGGGGCTGCTAAGGGGTCATTAAGCACCAACTGACCTTAGAACCTATAATTGACCAACTTGGCCATAGAAAAGTAGCAGTATGCTACACTCATTGAGACCAAACTCTCGCGATGATTCCGGCTGCAAGAAAAGGTTGCTAAACTGGAATTATGACCGATCGAGGGTGGTCAGTGATATTGAGATCCTCTAGAACCCGGTTACTATTACTAGGACAGGTTTGAACCAACTAAACTGAAAGAGGATAATATCTAAACTCCATGCCAGCCTGAAATTTAAGGGTTACTGTGTGACTTGTGTGCCCTTACCATGTTTGATATCTATGAATACATGTGGTGTGTTTCTATCATGACATCATGCATCATGACATTGCATGCATATTTCATTAGACTAACCCATTTCAAAGACCGAGGGGATTCATCTTTGTTCTGTTTTGCAGGTCATGGCATCTATGCGTAGAAATACTATTTGGATCAACTTCGTACAAATCCATGTCTAGCTTAGAGATTTGGTTGCAAAGGTCCCTGATACTTCTTCTTTTGTCATAAGACATGGTCACCTCCTTGGTTTGGTCACTTCTAAGATGGATGAGCAGATATTGAGTGTTTTGTTCCAATTCTTTGACCCGTTGCACCACCGCTTCACCTTCCCGGACTATCAGTTGGTCCCTACTTTGGAGGAGTTCTCTGATTTACTTGGTATTTCTATTCTAGAGCAGACGCCATTTACAGGTTGGGAGGTAACTCTTAGGCCAGAGGATGTTGCTACAGCCCTACATTTGACAAAGGCTGAGATAATGTCTAACTGGGAGACTCGGAGTGGGACAAAAGGCTTATTGGCTAAGTTCTTGATTGATCAGGCTCAACAGTTTTGGGACAGTCTGGATTTTCAAGCATTCGAAGACATCCTGGCTCTTCTCATATATGGTCTGGTTTTGTTCCCTAATTCAGATTCTTTCGTCGATGTGAACGCAGTAAAGATCTTCATGTCCCGTAATCCGGTGCCCACTCTCTTAGGTCACATTCTGCATGCTCTTTATGCCCGTACTGCTCGGAAACGGGGAACCCTTATGTGTTGTGCACCATTGCTGGCGAAGTGGTTTATTTCTCACCTCCCCAAATCTGTTTTGAAGAACAAGGAAGGCATGGTTTGGGCCTACAGAATTATGTCCCTTGCTCACGCGGACATCATCTGGAGTACTAAAGACATGGAAGAAGTAGTTGTTATTGACCGGTGTGGAGAATACCCCAATGTTCCTTTGCTTGGAATTAGGGGAGGAATAACCTATAATCCTTGTCTGGCTTTGCGACAGTTTGGGCGAGCTAGAAAGGACGGTCCTCATGAGTTGCTGATTCTGAGCATTGTCTTTGATTTCCAAGGGGACAGTGAGGGACATTGCCGCAGGTTCATACGAGCTTGGAATAGGGTTAACTGGTATGATCCACATGAGTTAGGGATGAAGACCTCTCTTCCGATGGAACTGTATCTCCGGTGGGTTCGAACCCGTGCTCAAAAACTGGGGAAGCCGTACGAAGCTGTCTTACCGGTAATTGTTGAGAGTGCTGATGAAGAAGGGGTTCCTCATACTGTCCTCCATCCATACATTCCTACTGACATTGGGGCATTAAAGAGGTCTTGGATCCAGCTAAGAGAAGAACGGGATACTTACAGAGAAAAGTATCATGAGCAGGAGCGGGAGATCCTAAAGCTTACAAGGTAGCTGGAGAATGAAAAGGTCCTCAACGACTATGTCAGCATAGGAGGAAAACGACCATGGGAGCGCTGATGTCTTTTTCTGTTTCTAGTTTTGATTTACTTTTCAGTTTTTCTTTTTGTAACTCCTTAAAGGCATTTGTCAAACATTGTTTCGAGTTTTTAATCTAATAAAAGTGTGTTTCATTTTGGTTTACGAATTTTAATCTCCCGACGTCTTTGAAATCATATCATACGCATTTCATTCCCATGCACCTCATTACAGGTACCCTTACAGGTCTCTTATCTTCTTTGTTGTTTATTTCAGCATCATGTCTGCTGAAACATCCACTGATCAAGCTATTAAGGCTCTTCAAGCTCATAACGCTCAGTTCCAGGAAATGTTCATGAACCTGGCCAAGGGGCAGAAAGATCTGAAGACTCTTATCTTGAAGGATAAGAAGAAGAAGAAGAAGAAGAAGAAGAAGAAGAAGAAGACGGTCCTCCTGAATATGGGTCATAGGTTTGGAAACAGGTTGCGGGAAGAAGTTTATTTGTCTTACTCATCTGGAGGGGGGGATAATCAAGAAGAAAGGAGGGCTCCTAGCCCTGTGGTTTCTGACAATGAGACTAACTTTGATGAAGACCAGTATCCTCCTGCTGAGGATAGGTATAAGCAACTTGAATACCGGTTAAGCGCGAAGGAGATCCAGAAGATACCTGGGCTGGATTTTGGAGAGTTGGGTTTGGCATCTGGGGTAGTAATTCCCCACAAGTTCAAAGCACCAGTCTTTGCTAAGTATGACGGGGTCTCCTGCCCAAAGCTACACCTCCGCTCGTATGTTAGAAAGATTCAACCATATACTGCTGACAGTAACCTCTGGATTCATTTCTTTCAAGATAGGGACTCAACTTGAGTGGTTCTATCAACTGGAGGGGGCTAGCGTCCGTAACTAGGAGGACCTTGCTGCTGCTTTTTACAAGCAGTGCCAATATAATACCGACCTTGCTCCCACGCGTACCCAACTTCAGGGTATGTCTATGGGTGCGAGCGAAGGTTTTAAGGACTACGCTCAGAAGTGGAGAGATCTTGCCAGGAGAGTCCAACCCCCTCTGGCTAACAGGGAGTTGGTGGATATGTTTTTGGGGACCTTGTCTGGTTCGTATTTCAACCATTTGATCGGAAGTTCATCGTCTGGTTTCATCTAATTGATAATGACTGGGGAAAGAGTCGAGGCTGGTATTAAGAGCGGCAAGTTACGGAAAGGTGCTTCGTCAATTACCAAGAAGAAGCCCTTCAAGAAGGATTCTAGTGCAGTTTACAACTCTAGGAACCAAAGCCGACCCGAGCACCGCCAAGCAATTAATGCGGTGGTTATATCAAGACCTGTTGTTGCCCCACAACACGACACTCAGCAAAGAGCAGAGAGGCCTCAAAGACAGTTTACTCGGCTCAGCATGACTTTATCTCAGATTCTGTCGCAGTTGTTGAAGACCAACTTGGTGATTCCGAGGGAAGCTCCAAAGAATCCCAATACCACATCACCATTGTATAATCCAAACGCTCGTTGTGCTTATCACTCTGATAGCCCGGGGCATGATACCAATAACTGCTGGGCTTTGAAGAATAAAGTACAGGATCTGATTGATGCTAAGGAAGCGCCGAAAAAGCCTAATGTTATGACTGATCCTATGCCCAAGCATGGAGTGAATGCTGTGGATGATGACTCGTTTGTGACTTCTGTGAAAGACATTGTGTGATCGGTGGATCTGGAACTGACTGTTTAACGCTGGTTCGCGAAATGTCGCGGAAGCAAGAGTCGCCACCGTCTTTTATTTTCTCCAAATGGAAAGGACAAAAGCACAGAAAAATTCCTTAAAGAGATTGCTCTCGGTTCGGGAGGTAGGTTATAGAAAGGGAAGGTGTTAGCACCCTTTCTATCCATGGTTATCCATGGGCTCTTAGATACTTGCTCACTTGTGTTTTCAAAAATGGTTTGTTTGCTTTTCAATGTGGGTTTTAAAAAAGTTTCTTTGAAAATTCCAGTTCGACTCTTGTATCGGTTCTCAAGAGTGTTTGAAAAATTGCTTTCGAAAGCTTTTTGAAAAGGTGTCGGTGTGAAAAGTATTTTTTGATTTGTTTTTGAAATTAGAGCAAGTATCTAGAGTCGTCTACCTACCCTAAGGAATTCGTCTGTGTAGATGTCCTTTAAAGTAGTGCCATCCCACCATTGAGAGGTAGGTAGCACCACCGTTGGAGGTATTCGGGTCAATTCGAGTTTGTAGGGACATGGTGATCACCAGAGCAATGGGAAGACACCTTAGAAGCTACCCTCATGCCAGGTTCCCGGATCATGAGGACTTACTAAGACATCCTCTACTCGACGATCACCTTTCGAGGCAAGGCAACAGTGAGGCGTACCCTAAGGGTGGTGTGTGCGATTCGTGTGTCGTTTTCATTTGTATTTGTCTTGTCACGTTAAAGTGATCTACGCTTGATTTTATTATGGCCATTCATTCTTGCATGCGTTGTTTAACAATTAAGATATTTGCGGAAAAAGTAAATCTAAGCTATTACAAATGGCGCGGGTCCACATCGCCAAAATTAAACCGGACCCGATTTGACAGAAAAGTAAAGAATGAAAAGTGCGAGAAGTAATTACAAAGCTTTGGGAGAGGTACATAATTATTCAAGCGAAATAAAATAAAGATGCGAAATTAAACAATTAAGTCGAAAGGAGGGCGTTGGACCCTTTTGCAAAATAATTAAAATTACATGGATTAATTAATTAAGAAAAGAAAGACTTGTTTTGGTTTTTGGTATTTTTATGTTTTTAAGATTTAATAAAAAAAAGAAAAAATTAATTAAAATTAAAATGAAATGTTAGACCTAGTTCTAATTATTTTTTAAGTTATTAAGAAAAATATTGAACTTTAACCTAATTTAAATCTAAGTTAATTTACATGCAAATTTGACTATAAAAATAAATAAGATAAATAAATATTGTTATGAGAAAGAAAAAATTAAAAAGGGATAAAAATATTAATTAAACCTAATTCTACTTCTTTTTTAGATTTTTTATGAAAAGAATTAATATTGCAAACCCTAATTTAAACTAAATTTATTTACATGCATTTATTTATGAAAATATTAGAAATAAAAATTATTTATTACATTTTTTATCTTTTCTGAGTTTTTATGTATTTTTTTGTATTTTGTAAAAAAAAACAATTAAATTGAAACAACAAAGAAAATAATATAATTGAAAAAATAAAATATAAGAAAAAGATAGAAAATTGCAAACCAGGGGGGGTGGAAGTCCCAATTTAGGAGGTATGGGCTCAGCAATCTGGCCCATTTAGCTTTGAATTCGTTGACTTTTCCAGGCACCATGTGACACTTTTGACCAGGGTGTAGGGTGTATCTTCAATCCCAGCCTTTGGTTTGATCTTGAGAGGGGCGTGTCACATTGGATTTGGAAGTGCATGGTACGTCTTAACATGAGCGCTGCATAGGAATTATTATTGCAAAATAGTATGAGAAATTATACAGACCTGGGACTCGAACCCAGGTCTTGGACATTGCAAAGGTGTACACCTGCCACTGAACCACTGCGCATGTATTTACTATATAATAATTAACAAATATTATAAAAAGAAAACAAAACGTGAGTGGGTAACGCGCGCGAGTTTTCAAACTGGCGTATCATTTGTTGACAACACATCATCTTCTTCACCATCCCTGTAAAACAAAACACAAAGGCAACGGTTTTTCATGCGTAGTTTTAGGTGTGCTATTAGAAAATAGCGATTAGGCCTGTGGTGTCCATAAATTTGGCGCGATGGGTGCTTCTACTTCGTCCAGATGCACTGAGTACAACCATGGTGGTCTTAAGGGCTAATTTTACTTTGTTTCAAAAGCCCTAATTTCTCATCCTGCAAACCCTAGAAAGCTAACATGGTAAAATCGCGTTGAGAGCACAAAAACACAATTAAATTGTACAGTTAGCATCAGAAATCATCAATGAGTAATAATCCATAAAAAAAATGCAATGATTATGCTTCAAAATCAAAATACGATTATGCAATTTTCTTGATGCAGTTTGCGTTTAATATACCAATTCTTGGAGTTTTGATGGTGGTTTCTGATTGGAATGTGATCAGGGGACCTTGAGGAAGCCAATGGAATATGAATTATGCCTTGAATCAACCTAAAAAGGGGTTTTCAGTTTTGAATTTTTGGCAAGAATTTCAAGTTTTGCAAATGCTTTTGGGCGCAGCTTTTTTTTGTGTCTCACGATTAGGTTTATGATCAAGCCTTTGTAGTGAATGCATTAGGTCAAAAATATTGATCAAATCTCTTGTAATTCATTGTTTTGAATATTTGATTTCTTAAGATCTTTTCCATATCTTTTTCACATGTTTTTGTATCAATTAGCATCCAATCAAGCCAAATCTTTCCATAATTGTACAAGCACGAAATATTGAGTCCAAAACATGCATGAAAAGATTTATTAGGTCAAGTTATATATTTTTCATATATTTAAATGATTTAAATGAATTAATATGAATAATAATTCAAATAAATAAATAAATAATGAGAAAATACTTCCGTTTGGGCCAAGTGGTCGTGCACATGCTTGGAATGATGAATCATGGAAGAAAAATGGGCCCATTAGCATTTTTAGGTCATTTGAATCAATGTTGACTTTTCAAAATATCCAAATATTTCCCAACTTCCACAAGGCATAACTTGCTCAATATTTAAGCTTTTCTCATGTTCTTTGACATTTTGGAAAGGTCTTTGAGTCCTATAACCAATGTCTTTGGTCCCATGTCAGTTTGATTTACCAATCTCAAGTTATGGCCTTTGACTTAAAGTCCCTTTTTGTTGACTTTTGAAAATGACCTATAATGTTGAAATTGATAACTTTTTGTGAGAGCATTTCTTGGACTTGAATTATGAAGATGAGTTGTAGGAAATGTCTTTCTCTTAAAAATGAGCTTTGGATGGAATTTTTCTGATAATCCATGTGAAAGTTATGCCCTGGTCAATTTCAGTTGACTTTTTCAACTGTCCAAATAAGGAAACTTTTGCATCTTTGATGATTTCTGAGCCAAATTTTGAGAATCATGATCAAGCATTGATCAAATGATGTTTGTGGCTTCAAAATGATATGTTGACCAAAAATTTGAACTTTTGACTGTCAAATGACCATTTTGCCCCTACAGTTGACTGTAGTGCAATTTAGGGTTTTGACTGTGCAATTTTGAGCTGAATGCCTTGAAACTTGATATGAGAATACTTGACCATATTTGTAGGCATATGAGACTTGATTGGGCCTTTGAAAACTTCCTTTCCTTGATCAGCACACAAACCCTAGTTTTGACTGTATAGGAGACTTTTGCACTGTGCAATCCTTGGGGAATTTTGCAGCTCGACTTGGCAATTTCTTGGAGAATATGGGAGGGCAAATTTTGGGGTACAACAGTTGCCCCTGTTCAATCTTCTTAGACCTGAGGATGCAGATTGGCTGACGTGCCTTTCGTAATCCGAAGGTGGAAGATGATTGAACACTAGAGTGCCCAGAAATTTGCGCTCACATGGTAGCAGTGTGATGGGGGAATGGGCTTATAGATGCCATTTGGAGATTGCTGGATAGGATGATGGGCTTATAGATGCCACCTGGATGTTGATCACGTAGGAGATTCCTTAGCGAGAACCTGCATATCTGCAAAAGAACAAATGAGTACCTGACACGTTGCAGGAGCTGATTTTCATATGCTTGGTGTAGATATATCCTGACTGGTTGCAGGAGCTGAGTCTGGAGCTTCAAACGGCGATGAATGAACCAGGGATGGTTACTGCCTTAGCGTGAACGGTAAGAGAATCTTGGGCGACTTTAACTTCAACAACGCTCGTTGAGAAAAATCTTGGGTGTCTTCTACTGGGATAAGAATCAGGGAGATCTTAGGGTCGATCTGACTGAACCAGAGAAGGCCTTTGACTGGATAAGCATCAGGAAAATCTTAGGGTCGATTTAACTGAACCGGACAAGGTCTTGAAATATCTTCAACTGGATAAGCATCAGGGAGATCTTAGGGTCGATCTGACTGAACCAGAGAAGGCCTTTGACTGGATAAGCATCAGGAAAATCTTAGGGTCGATTTAACTGAACCGGACAAGGTCTTGGAATATCTTCAACTGGATAAGCATCAGGGAGATCTTAGGGTCGATCTGACTGAACCAGAGAAGGCCTTTGACTGGATAAGCATCAGGAAAATCTTAGGGTCGATTTAACTGAACCAGACTAGGTCTTGAAAGATGATTGAGAATTTAGCTGATTTTTCCTGAAAGGTAAAGGTCAGACATATGTAATGCATGATATGGATCAAGCAATGATGTTCTCAACATAAATGAGATTTGTATGATATGATGTGTCTATGCATGTTATAATGATGTATGTGATGTCTTATGTATGTTTTTGTCTAGGAAAGTGAATCCTTGACGGGTGCCGGGAAGTCGTATCCTGGGCTGATGTTGAAGAGTAGATTTTGCTTCTGCTGGGGATGATAACTGCAAGAATACCGGTAGGAGAAGATGACTCCGTTGCGGACTAAACTTGGCAAATGGAAGATTCTGCGGGGAGAAAAATACTCTAGCGACCATGCTGGGAAGCAATACTCTGTGGGAAGAGGGATGCCTTGCTGAGTGTTGATAATAGTTTGCTGGGGATAGGAAGACTTTGTCGACGACGCTCTTTCCGTGGCTTTTGGCTGAGGATAACCCAGTTATATCCTGTTGAGGAAATAACTCTTTATATCAAGCCAGACGACGTGTTCGTGTTCTGCGAGGGATAAGCTTCCAGAATTTACTGGGGATAAGTTTACTGCTTGGGGAGATGAATTCCAACTTTCCTGGGGAAACTGGATTGGACTCTTCTGGGGAGTTTTGGAATGTAATTTTGTAAGTTGAAAGGGGGAACCTATGTAGGGTTGCATGCTGATGAGTTTGTGTAAAATTGTATCTGAAATGGAGAAGGAACCTGGGTAGGGTTACTTTGATGATGAGTTCGTGTAAAACTTCGTTTTTTTTGGGAAGGGAGAACCTGTGTAGGGTTTCTGGGTGACGAGTCCATGTAAAACTGCATCTTGAAGAGAGAGAACCGGTGTAGGGTTGCTTGGTGAGGTAAGTTCATGTAAAACTTCTTGATGAACCGGGGTGAGGTTATCTTGAGACAGGTCCATGTAAGACTTCTGGAGGAACCGGGGTTAGGTTACTTGGATAAGTTTGTGTAAAAACTTCTTGATGAGCCGGGGTTAGGTCATCTTGAGATAGGTCCATGTAAGACTTCTGGAGGAACCGGGGTAAGGTTACTTGGATAAGTTTGTGTAAAAACTTCTTGATGAACCGGGGTTAGGTCACTTCGGGATAAGTTCGTGTAAAACTTCTTGACGAACCGGGGTAAGGTTACTTGTGATAAATCCATGTAAGATTTCTGGAGGAACCGGGGTAAGGTTACGGCAGGATAAGTTTGTGTAAAAACTTCTTGATGAACCGGGGTTAGGTCATCTTGAGATAAATCCATGTAAGATTTCTGGAGGAACCGGGGTTAGGTTACTTGGATAAGTTTGTGTAAAAACTTCTTGATGAACCGGGGTTAGGTCATCTTGAGATAGGTCCATCTGAGACTTCTGGAGGAACCGGGGTAAGGTTACTTGGATAAGTTTGTGTAAAAACTTCTTCTGAAAATTGAGGGGGAACCGATGTAGGGTTGCATGATTTTGATTAAGTGGATGATTGTCCTGTTTGGTTTCGGATGTTAACCCACGATCTGGAATTTGTAAAGGTAGATGGTAATCATCCTTATGTTGATCTTTCCTTTACTTTGGTTGACAGAGCAATTAGATCGCCTGGATAACTCATTATTGCCCCTGTTTCTGAGGTGAAGGGAGAAGATACCTGTGTGGGTAGTTGACAAATCTTCGGGTAGACAAGTGATGAGATACCGGAACATAGTCGTACACTTTGATCCCTAACTTTTGCCTGGACCGCCCTTTCGGGTTTTCAGTCCACCGGGATACCCATTTTTGCCCAAGTCGCCTTTTCAGGTTTTCGACTTGCCGGGTGTACAGATTTTTCATTTCATCCCTTCATTTTGCCCGAACCCTTTTGGTTCGCCGGGAAGCCCTTATTTTTGCCTAGGTGTGTCAACCTAGCGGGTCTTTGGTTTCGCGCAGTATTTTTCGACTATGTCCACGCTCTCAGAATGTAGGGAGTTCCCCCTGTTGGAAGTATTTTGTCATGCCCCAGATAATGGGCAATGCTCTTACTGTGCCCCTTGATTGGAGGTACTTCTGTTCATTAGGCACTCATCGTGCGAATTTCCCTGCTGTTCAAACAAATAGTCATATGCAAACAAGGTTATTTTAAGAATGCAAAAACCTATGTCTGTCTTGAATTTTGAAAATGCATTTTTTTTTTGGAATACAGTGCGGTGTTAACTCAAGATTTTACAGCAAACCTTCAGGAGTCAGGATACCTTTGTAACAGTATGCTTTCGAACTAACCCATGCTTCAGCTAGGACTTTTAAGGGTTATATCGTGGCCTGGCTCACGGTTTAAGAAACAAAGGATAAAGGCTCAAATTATTTATACCCACCCGCTCTTCGTGATGTTCTCCAAACCTAAACTCAGTTGATCATGCGTTAGACCTTGCTTGAGTCTTTGCTTTGATGTTCCAATAATGGTTCAGATATTGATGATTTCTTTTGAATAGGCAGTCATTTTTTTTTGCTTTGGTTGAGGGTTTGTGAGACCTCTTTCTTGATTTTTGTTATCCCTTTCTTTTTTGCCTGAACTGTTTCCTTTTTTGGAATTACAGTCAGCGGGATGCCCCAGTTTTGTAAGTCTCCTTCATGGGTTTTGACTTAATGGGTTTTTCATTTATGATTTTTTTTTGATAATGACTGCCTTTCTTTATTGATTATTCGGAACAATCACTGTCTTTCTTTGTTTTGTAAGGATCTCTTTGGTGCCATTCGTTATGCACTTGGATCAACTGAGAAAACTACCCTGCCCCAGGTTATGATTAAGGGTTTTAAATTTCGAAAAGAAAAAAAACTCCTACTTCTTTGGCTCAGATGGGTTGACGAGGGATTATCATCCTTATAACTCCAGTGTTTGGGGATTGAAACAATGCCTGTGCCTCATAAGCAGGGTCTGTTCAAAAGCATACTGTAAAGATTGTGGTATCGTTTTTGTCATCCTCCCTCAAGAGGTTTAGAATTTTCAATTAAGAGTTGACCATCGCAAAAATATGAAAGCAGTTTTAAGCATAGTAAACATAATTAAATCAAGACAGACATGTGTAATGCATTCATGAAATAAAATAGTTTAACATGATAATTGTTTATCCGAACAAGAAAAGAAAAATACAACTTGAATTCAAATGAACAAAAATCTCTCGACCCTAGCCATGTTTTGGCAATGGAGCAGTGATCACGTTGGGAGTTTCGGCAGGCTCAAACTCGATCTCTTTGGCATCGATCATATTCTGAATTTTGTATTTCAGTGTCCAACAGTCCTCAGTATCGTGCCCCGGGCTATCGGAATGATAAGCACACCTTGCTTCTGGATTGTAGCTAGGAGAGGAGGTCTTAGGATTGGCAGGAGGGTTGATCACTGCAATCAGGTTCATCTTCAACATGTGTTGCAATGCTTGTGACCATGGCATGTTAATGTTGGTGAATTGCCTTTTAGGCCCGTCCGGCCTTTGCTGGTTTCCCCTTTGTGGTTGACGGCGTGGTGCAGAACCAGAGATCATGACTGCCCCTGCATGTTGATCACGGCGACTCTTTTGACTGTATGCAGCATTAGATTCCTTCTTTCCCGTGTAAGGCTTTTTATGAATATCAGAAGGTGTGGCCTCTTGAATTTTCCCACTCTTGATACCAGCTTCAATTCTTTCGCCAGTCAGGATGAGGTCGGTAAATCCAGCAGATGAGTTACCAATAAGGTGATTGAAGAATGGCCCGGATAGGGTCCCTAAGAACATATCAACGAGTTCCCGGTCAGTTAACGGAGGCTGCACTCTTCCCGCAAGGTCTCTCCATCTTTGTGCGTACTCCTTGAAACCTTCACTTGATCCCAACGACATACCCTGGAGTTGGGTACGTGTAGGAGCAAGGTCGGCATTATACTGATACTGCTTGTAGAAAGCAGTAGCCAACTCCTCCCAGTTACGAACCTTGGTCCCATCTAGCTGATAGAACCATTCGAGATGAGTCCCTGAAAGACTCTCCTGGAAGAAGTGGATCCACAAATTCTTGTCCACCGTATATGGTTGAATCTTCCGAACATAGGACCTGAGATGTAACTTGGGACAAGACTCCCCGTCATACTTGGTAAAGGATGGTGCTTTGAACTTCCGAGGAATAATCACACCAGTTGACAAACCCAGATCTCCAAAATCCAGCCCAGGTACCTGTTGGATCTCCATAGCATTCAGCCTATCCTCCAGCTGTTTGTACTTGTCCTCAGCCGGAGGGTATTGTTCGTCGTTGAAATCTGTCTCGTCGTCGGAGACCACTGGACTAGGCACCTCTCTCTCATGGTGACTGCTTTCCCTCACATACGGAGTAGTCCTCTCAGTTTCAGTCTGCGGTGTGTTCCCAGATCTGCGTCTAGGGCTGAACAAAACAGTCCTCTTCTTCTTCTTGTCCTTCTTCAAGAGCAGAGCCTTCAGATCTTGTTGCCCCTGGGTCAAATTCATGATCAGCCCTTGGAACTGGGCGTTCTGAGCCTGGAGGGCCTTGATAGACTGCTCAGCTGATGATTCAGGATTCATGACGATCGGCTGAAATAAACAGCGAAGAAGGGTAAGCAACCTGTCAAAGGGATACCTGCAATGCAATGAGATGTATGATATGCATGCAATGATTTCAAGGATCTCGCGGGGTAAACAGAGAAACTTGTTAGAGTTGAAAACCGGTAACTTGATTGAGGAAACTTCCTGTTGCAGAAAATCCCTCTTCAAGGGTCAAAGGCTCACCATATCCAGTGGGTCATAGCCCCTGACAACTTTGGCTAGAGGAAAATAAATCCTCTTTGCCTTTTTCTAGATGTTTGATTCATCATGACCTGCATCACAAGCCCTTGAGATCCTTGAAATGGGTTAGGATGTATGCAATAGTATGATGTCATGATGCATGGGGTAATGTGAGTAACCCTGTTACGAGTCCCGATTAAGGACTGCAAACCAAAACCTGCAAGAAACAAGTGTCAGGTAACAAGCATGCAGATAGTCAAGTACGAAGGCACACAAGTCACATAAAAGAGCCCTTAGAGTTTAGGCCAGCATGAAGTTTGGGGTACTACCCTCTTGAAGTTGGTGGGCTCAACCTGTCCTATTAGAAGTAACCGGGTTCTAAGGGTCCCAATATCACTGGATTGCTTTCATTGTTCATCATTTTGATTTAGCCACTGAACTGGCGACCGAAATATTCCAGGAAAGCAACCCTCAATTGAGCGTAGTATCGAGTATCAACCAACCTCGGACTGCACCAAAGTCAGTTATCTCACTACCCTAAAGAGGCCAAGATAGTTCAATTAAGGTTCCTAAGGTCTGTTGATGCTTCACGACACCACGCGGAGGCCCCGTACTCTCCTTGACTGAACTCAAGGGTTACCGGTACACACCAAAGTGCCACATCAACGTAGCAGACTGTTTCAACCATGTCGGTATACCCCGCACAGTTCCCTCACAGCCTTGTTGCTACTTTCTAAGAAGGTATCCCCAGATCCGGGTTAGGATCTATAGAACTCCCAAGACAGTCCCACAATAATAAAGCAAGCAAGTCAATACAATTGAAAACACAGTTATGAACTACCCTAAGGTACACCTCACTTTAAAAATAGTCCCCAGCAGAGTCGCCAGTTCTGTGATCGGTGGATCTGGAACTGACTGTTTAACGCTGGTTCGCGAAATGTCGCGGAAGCAAGAGTCGCCACCGTCTTTTATTTTCTCCAAATGGAAAGGACAAAAGCACAGAAAAATTCCTTAAAGAGATTGCTCTCGGTTCGGGAGGTAGGTTATAGAAAGGGAAGGTGTTAGCACCCTTTCTATCCATGGTTATCCATGGGCTCTTAGATACTTGCTCACTTGTGTTTTCAAAAATGGTTTGTTTGCTTTTCAATGTGGGTTTTAAAAAAGTTTCTTTGAAAATTCCAGTTCGACTCTTGTATCGGTCCTCAAGAGTGTTTGAAAAATTGCTTTCGAAAGCTTTTTGAAAAGGTGTCGGTGTGAAAAGTATTTTTTGATTTGTTTTTGAAATTAGAGCAAGTATCTAGAGTCGTCTACCTACCCTAAGGAATTCGTCTGTGTAGATGTCCTTTAAAGTAGTGTCATCCCACCATTGAGAGGTAGGTAGCACCACCGTTGAAGGTATTCGGGTCAATTCGAAGTTTGTAGGGACATGGTGATCACCAGAGCAATGGGAAGACACCTTAGAAGCTACCCTCATGCCAGGTTCCCAGATCATGAGGACTTACTAAGACATCCTCTACTCAACGATCACCTTTCGAGGCAAGGCAACAGTGAGGCGTACCCTAGGGGTGGTGTGTGTGATTCGTGTGTCGTTTTCATTTGTATTTGTCTTGTCACGTTAAAGTGATCTACGCTTGATTTTATTATGGCCATTCATTCTTGCATGCTTTGTTTAACAATTAAGATATTTGCGGAAAAAGTAAATCTAAGCTATTACAAATGGCGCGGGTCCACATCGCCAAAATTAAACCGGACCCGATTTGACAGAAAAGTAAAGAATGAAAAGTGCGAGAAGTAATTACAAAGCTTTGGGAGAGGTACATAATTATTCAAGCGAAATAAAATAAAGATGCGAAATTAAACAATTAAGTCGAAAGGAGGGCGTTGGACCCTTTTGCAAAATAATTAAAATTACATGGATTAATTAATTAAGAAAAGAAAGACTTGTTTTGGTTTTTGGTATTTTTATGTTTTTAAGATTTAATAAAAAAAAAAAAAATTAATTAAAATTAAAATGAAATGTTAGACCTAGTTCTAATTATTTTTTAAGTTATTAAGAAAAATATTGAACTTTAACCTAATTTAAATCTAAGTTAATTTACATGCAAATTTGACTATAAAAATAAATAAGATAAATAAATATTGTTATGAGAAAGAAAAAATTAAAAAGGGATAAAAATATTAATTAAACCTAATTCTACTTCTTTTTTAGATTTTTTATGAAAAGAATTAATATTGCAAACCCTAATTTAAACTAAATTTATTTACATGCATTTATTTATGAAAATATTAGAAATAAAAATTATTTATTACATTTTTTATCTTTTCTGAGTTTTTATGTATTTTTTTTGTATTTTGTAAAAAAAAAATAATTAAATTGAAACAACAAAGAAAATAATATAATTGAAAAAATAAAATATAAGAAAAAGATAGAAAATTGCAAACCAGGGGGGGTGGAAGTCCCAATTTAGGAGGTATGGGCTCAGCAATCTGGCCCATTTAGCTTTGAATTCGTTGACTTTTCCAGGCACCATGTGACACTTTTGACCAGGGTGTAGGGTGTATCTTCAATCCCAGCCTTTGGTTTGATCTTGAGAGGGGCGTGTCACATTGGATTTGGAAGTGCATGGTACGTCTTAACATGAGCGCTGCATAGGAATTATTATTGCAAAATAGTATGAGAAATTATACAGACCTGGGACTCGAACCCAGGTCTTGGACATTGCAAAGGTGTACACCTGCCACTGAACCACTGCGCATGTATTTACTATATAATAATTAACAAATATTATAAAAAGAAAACAGAACGTGAGTGGGTAACGCGCGCGAGTTTTCAAACTGGCGTATCATTTGTTGACAACACATCATCTTCTTCACCATCCCTGTAAAACAAAACACAAAGGCAACGGTTTTTCATGCGTAGTTTTAGGTGTGCTATTAGAAAATAGCGATTAGGCCTGTGGTGTCCATAAATTTGGCGCGATGGGTGCTTCTACTTCGTCCAGATGCACTGAGTACAACCATGGTGGTCTTAAGGGCTAATTTTACTTTGTTTCAAAAGCCCTAATTTCTCATCCTGCAAACCCTAGAAAGCTAACATGGTAAAATCGCGTTGAGAGCATAAAAACACAATTAAATTGTACAGTTAGCATCAGAAATCATCAATGAGTAATAATCCATAAAAAAATGCAATGATTATGCTTCAAAATCAAAATACGATTATGCAATTTTCTTGATGCAGTTTGTGTTCAATATACCAATTCTTGGAGTTTTGATGGTGGTTTCTGATTGGAATGTGATCAGGGGACCTTGAGGAAGCCAATGGAATATGAATTATGCCTTGAATCAACCTAAAAAGGGGTTTTCAGTTTTGAATTTTTGGCAAGAATTTCAAGTTTTGCAAATGCTTTTGGGCGCAGCTTTTTTTTGTGTCTCACGATTAGGTTTATGATCAAGCCTTTGTAGTGAATGCATTAGGTCAAAAATATTGATCAAATCTCTTGTAATTCATTGTTTTGAATATTTGATTTCTTAAGATCTTTTCCATATCTTTTTCACATGTTTTTGTATCAATTAGCATCCAATCAAGCCAAATCTTTCCATAATTGTACAAGCACGAAATATTGAGTCCAAAACATGCATGAAAAGATTTATTAGGTCAAGTTATATATTTTTCATATATTTAAATGATTTAAATGAATTAATATGAATAATAATTCAAATAAATAAATAAAAAATGAGAAAATACTTCCCTTTGGGCCAAGTGGTCGTGCACATGCTTGGAATGATGAATCATGGAAGAAAAATGGGCCGATTAGCATTTTTAGGTCATTTGAATCAATGTTGACTTTTCAAAATATCCAAAAATTTCCCAACTTCCACAAGGCATAACTTGCTCAATTTTTAAGCTTTTCTCATGTTCTTGGACATTTTGGAAAGGTCTTTGAGTCCTCTAACCAATGTATTTGGTCCCATGTCATTTTTATTTACCAATCTCAAGTTATGGCCTTTGACTTAAAGTCCCTTTTTGTTGACTTTTGAAAATGACCTATAATGTTGAAATTGATAACTTTTTGTGAGAGCATTTCTTGGACTTGAAGTATGAAGATGAGTTGTAGGAAATGTCTTTCTCTTCAAAATGAGCTTTGGATGGAATTTTTCTGATAATCCATGTGAAAGTTATGCCCTGGTCAATTTCAGTTGACTTTTTCAGCTGTCCAAATAAGGAAACTTTTGCATCTTTGATGATTTCTGAGCCAAATTTTGAGAATCATGATCAAGCATTGATCAAATGATGTTTGTGGCTTCAAAATGATATGTTGACCAAAAATTTGAACTTTTGACTGTCAAATGACCATTTTGCCCCTACAGTTGACTGTAGTGCAATTTAGGGTTTTGACTGTGCAATTTTGAGCTGAATGCCTTGAAACTTGATATGAGAATACTTGAACATATTTGTAGGCATATGAGACTTGATTGGGCCTTTGAAAACTTCCTTTCCTTGATCAGCACACAAACCCTAGTTTTGACTGTATAGGAGACTTTTGCACTGTGCAATCCTTGGGGAATTTTGCAGCTCGACTTGGCAATTTCTTGGAGAATATGGGAGGGCAAATTTTGGGGTACAACACATTGCTACTCCATTAATGACTGAAGAAGAACCCTCTGTTAGCCATTTTATTTTCGGGTTGTGGCAAAGGTTGCCATCTGTGTTCCGTCCTACCTACTGGTTGCTATCTATTGAAGTCAGGTGTCCAACGCCTGATGGATAACAAAGAAATTCTGTTTGAGAAAACTTTGGTTCCATTGATTCCTTTCGAAGATGTGTCTATAATCACCATTTCCGCCAATTCTTCCAAGGCTTCCTCGAGAAATCCTATTAGAATTACATTTGTTCCGAGAATTGCTCCTTTGATCATTATTGTTCCTGGACCTATCCCTTACACGTCGGACAAGGCTGTCCCGTGGCACTATGGGGCCGGTGTGTATTATCACGGGATCAAACAAGACCTGAAGGATGAAGAGGCTGATACTGATGTCAGCAATATTGTTGGGTCTAGTAAAGTCACCCGAAGCGGAAGACTTTTCTCCCCTGAGATCTCTCCACCAATTGTTCAAAAGCCTGTTGTTATTACACCTACCAGTACATCTACTACTGTCCCTATTCATGTTCCAATCCTTACCCCTGTTGCCGAGTCATCTGACACTCGGGGCAAAGGGATCACCAGTGAGCCTTCCCGAACGGAGGCACCGAGGAAGATTATTGTTGAAGCCTCTAGGCAGGAGATAGAGGAAATTTTAAAGATCATCAATAAAAGCGACTACAATGTATTCGAACAGCTGGGGAAAACCCCATCGAAGATCTTTATGTTGTCCTTATTGTTATGTTCAGAGGCTCATGCTAAGGCTCGGATTGCTTTCCTGAAAACTGCGCATGTGCTGCAAGAGACATATGCTGATCAGTTTAAAGATTGTGTGGCTAGTTTAACTGCTGATAACGGGTTGGGTTTCTCCGATGCAGACTTGACTGCCAAGGGGAAGAATCACAATGACACTCTGCATGTTTTAATCGAGTGCAGGGGCACTACCTTAGCTCACGTATTGGTGGATACTGGATCCTCGTTGAATGTTTTACCCAAGAAAGCTTTAGACCAGTTAGACTATGAAGGGCTGGTGCTGAAGCCAAGCAACATTGTGGTTAGAACCTTTGACGGGTCCAAGAGAATGGTACATGGACAGGTGGCTATTTTAGTTAAGGTTGGTTCTCAGATTTTCGCGTCTACATTTTATGTGATGGAAATTCGGCCATCTTATTCTTGTTTGCTGGTTCGCCCGTGGATCCACAAAGCTGGGGCAGTAACTTCTACGCTCCACCAGATGCTGAAATGCCCAGTAAAGGGGAAAATTGTTACAGTACAAGGAAAAGAGGAGTTCATGGTGAGCCACCTCAACTCTTTTCGGTATGTGGAGTTGGACGGGGAGTTCATTGAGACCCCGTGTCAACATTTTGAAGAAGTCCCCCAAACGCTAGCATCAACTAAAACTGTTACTGAAGATCCTCCAATGAAGATGGCTTCCCTCAAGGATGCCCGGGCTGTTATTGAGAAAGGTGGGTGTGCAAATTGGGGCCAACTCCCTGATTTTGTACATAAGACTGACAAGTTTGGTTTGGGTTTCATTGCAGAAGCTCAAAGGGCCGTTCGGCGCGTGCAGATTGGAAGACCTCCCCTGCGTATTACTAATCCTGAAGTGAATATGATTGAAGATGATGATGAAGAGCCCAATTTTGACAGCTGGATTTACCCGACTACCGACGGTGGACTAAGCAATTGGACGGCAAAGGATTTCGTGCCAATTTCTTTTATTACCCAGTAATGAGACTTTTGTTTTGAATCTGTAACAGACAATTTTTAAACTTTACGGCCATGTGCCTTACTCGAGACACCGTGGCTTTGTTTGTGAGGGCTTTATATTTGTCATCTCCATATATCATTAATAAAAGCATTGGACGTTTTCTTGCATTACGAATTTTGCGCTCTTTGTTTTTCTTTTCTATCTTGCAAAACATCTATTTTACACACACTCACATATACAGGTCTACATCCACTCTGGATCCCACTGATAACAACTCTGCTACTTCCAGTTATGACTTCGAAAGTCCGATCAACCAAGTCGAGGACAAAGGTGAGGATGATTGCGAAGTGCCTGGTGAACTTGCTAGATTGTTACTTCAGGAAGAGAGAGCCATATAGCCGCATGAAGAGCCAGTGGAACCAGTGAATCTGAGAACAGAAGAGGACAAGAAAGAGGTCAAGATTGGTGCAAATCTGGAGCCTAGTGTTAAGCAACGGTTGATTCAGATGTTGTGTGACTACGTTGAGATATTTTCCTGGTCTTATGAAGATATGCTCGGGTTGGATATTGATATCGTGGTTCACCGTTTGCCTACCAAGGAAGACTGTCCTCCAGTAAAACAGAAAGTTCGTCGAATGCGCCCAAAGATGTCTGAGAAAATCAAGGCTGAAGTTATGAAACAGTTTGATGTCGGTTTTCTAGCAGTTACTTCTTACCCACAGTGGTTGGCCAACGTGGTTCCTGTGCCGAAGAAGGATGGTAAGGTTCGAATGTGTGTTGACTATAGGGATTTGAACAGGGCGAGCCACAAGGATGATTTCCCTCTGCCTCATATCGACGTCCTGGTTGACAACACCGCATATCACAAGGTCTTCTCCTTTATGGATGGTTTCTCCGGTTATAATCAGATTAAGATGGCTCCCTAAGACATGGAGAAGACAACTTTTGTTACTCAATGGGGTACCTTTTGCTACAAGGTCATGCCTTTTGGATTGAAGAATGTTGGGGCAACGTAATAACGCGCCATGGTCGCTTTGTTCCACGACATGATTCACCATGAGATTGAGGTATACGTTGACGACATGATTGCAAGGTCCCAAAATGAGGAAGAACATCTTGACCACCTTCAGAAGCTATTCGACAGGTTGAAGTTGTACAGACTAAGGTTAAACCCGAACATGTGCACCTTCGGGGTGAGGTCTGGTAAGCTGCTGGGTTTCGTCGTAAGTGATAAGGGTATTCAAGTGGATCCTGCAAAGGTGAAGGCTATACAGGAAATTCCAGCTCCCCGAACAGAAAAAGAAGTCAGAGGCTTTTTGGGACGTCTGAACTATATTGCCCGATTCATCTCGCACTTGACTGCTACTTGTGAGCCAATCTTCAAGTTACTGAAGAAAGATCAAGTGGTAAGATGGAACGATGAATGTCAGGCCGCTTTCGAAAGGATTAAAGAATATCTCCAAGAGTCACCTATTCTGATGCCTCCAGTTGAAGGGAGACCTTTAATCTTATACTTGACAGTACTCGATAATTCAATGGGGTGTGTGATGGGGCAGCATGACGAGTCTGGCCGAAAAGAGCATGATATTTATTACCTTAGCAAAAAGTTTACCAACTGCGATACCTGATACTCGTTGCTTGAGAAAACTTGTTACGCTTTGGCATGGGCTGATCGCCGGATGAGACAGTATATGCTGACTCACACTACTCTATTGATATCAAAATGGATCCAATCAAGTATATCTTCGAGAAGCCTGCCTTGTCCGGAAGAATAGAAAGATGGCAGATGATCTTGACTGAGTATGACATCCAATACACGACCCAAAAAGCAATCAAGGGAAGTGTGTTAGCGGATCATTTGGCACATCAGGCAGTGGATGATTACCAGTCTATGAACTTTGAATTCCCGGATGAGAACATTATGTTGGTGACCGACTGGGAGACACCTGGACTGGATGAAGGACCTGAGGAAGGATCCCGATGGTCTATGTACTTTGATGGAGCTTCAAACGCTTTGGGTAATGGAATTGGCGCCGTGATCATATCTCCTGAAGGCTCTCATACTTCATTCATCGCCCGACTATGTTTTAACTGCACCAACAACATGGCGGAGTATGAAGCGTGCATCATGGGTCTTTAAGCAGCAATTGACCTAAGGATTAAGTTTCTTAGTGTATTCGGAGATTCCGCTCTCGTGATCAGTCAGATCAAAGGCGAGTGGGATACGAAACACCCAAATCTTATTCCTTACAAAGAGTATGTGTTAACGTTGCTTCCACACTTCGAGGAGATAACCTTTGAACACTTCCCCAGAGAGGAGAATCAGTTGGCGGACGCGCTAGCTACGATGTCCTCTATGTTCAAGGTCAGATGGGACAATGAAGCTCCCCAGATTACCATTGAGAGGTTGGATGAACCTGCACATTGCTGTGACATTGAGACTGAAGAGGTAACAGATAAACCCTAGTTTCATGAGGTGAAGAGGTATCTTGAAGCTCAGGAGTACCCCGAGGGTGCATCTGTTAATGATAAGAACTTTCTGAGGAGGTTCGCGGTGAAATTCTTCATCATCAATGGCATTCTTTACAAGCGTAATCATGATTCAACCTTACTGCGATGTGTGGATAAGAACGAAGCAGAAAGGATTATGGTAGAGTTACATGAAGGTACTTTCGGAACTCATTCCAGTGGACACACCATGGCAAAGAAAAGCCTACGGGCAGGATATTATTGGTCCACAATGGAAGTCGACTGTTATCAGCATTCTCGGACCTGTCATAAGTGCAAAGTCTATGCTGATAAGGTGCATATACCTCCAGTACCTCTGAACATCTTGACAGCACCTTGGCCTTTTGCAATGTGGGGCATCGACATGATTGGCGAGATCAGACCTACTGTGTCTAACGGGCATCAATTTATCTTGGTAGCGATTGATTACTTTACGAAGTGGGTTGAAGAAGCTTCCTTTGCTACCGTAACCAAGAACATCGTGGCACGGTTTATTCGGCACAATCTGATCTATCGGTATGGTGTACCCGAGAGGATCATTATGGATAATGGTACAAATCTCAATAATAAGATGATCACCGAGCTCTGCAAGCAGTTCAAGATACAGCATCATAACTCTTCTCCTTACCGGCCAAAAATGAATGGGGTTGTAGAAGCGGCTAATAAGAACATTAAGAAGATTGTGCAGAAGATGACGGTAACGTACAAAGACTGGCACGAGATGTTACCATTTGCTCTTCATGGGTATCGTACCTCAGCATGAACGTCAACAGGGGCAACACCCTATTCCTTGGTATATGGCATGGAGGCCGTCTTTCCCATTGAAGTTTAGATACCCTCTCTTCGGATTATGAAGGACGCAGGTTTGAGCGAAGATGACTGGATTCAGACCCGGATTGATCAGCTGAATTTAATCAACAAGAAGAGACTTACCGTTATTTGTCATGGTCAAACGTACCAAAAACGGATGATCAAGGCATTTAACAAGAAAGTCAGATGACAAGAGTATCAAGTTGGGGATCTGGTAATCAAGCGCAACATACTACCTCAAGGTGATCCCATGGGCAAATGGACCCCTACGTACGAAGGGCCATTTATGGTTAAGAACATTTTCTTAGGAGGAGCTATGATTTTAACCACCATGGATGGTGATGACCTTCCTCACCCCGTCAATGCAGACATAGTGAAAAAATACTACGCATAATCAAAGACCCGCTAGGTTGACTGGCCTAGGCAAAAATAAGGGCATCCCGACAAACCAAAAGGGTTCGGCCAAAAATTAGTGAGAAAAACAAAAAAAGATTTGTACACCCGGTAAGTCGAAAACCTAAAAAGGAGGCTTGGGCAAGAAAGGGTATCCCGGTGGACTGAAAATTTGAACAGACAGTCCAGGCAAAAGTTAGGGATTAAAGTGTATGACTATGTCTCGTCATCTCGTCACTTGCCTACCAGAAGAAGATTTGTCATTTCAATCGGCAATTACCAAGAACCTTGTAGGTTGGAATAATACTCGATCCACAAGGCCTTCGCAGGAAGCTTCTTCCGCAGATACAGGGGCAGAAAAGTCTCGATGCAAAGTCATTGTCATATCCTCAGCCCGCGTCCCAGTAACATTCATTCCCCGCAGAGTAATAGAAAGATAGTGGTGTTAGCTCTCCCCAGATGAGACTCGCAACTGTGAATGAATCGATAATATTCTCCCCAAGCAGAGTTTATCTATCATCAGCACTAAAAAGTCTTATCATCCCCAACGGAGTATAAAAATATCCCCAGTGGAGTTTGAAGACTGTCCCCACTAGACTCTGGAAGATTGTCCCCAATAGAGTCTAAAAGGTTATTCCCCATGAAGTCGCAACTGGAAAATTATCCCTAGCGGATTTCTTTCCTTTCATAAACAGGAATTCAATCCCCAACAAGGTTCATTATCACCAGCAACGGTAATTCATCCCCAGCTGAATTTATCAGCAGAATCCTTCGGCAGAGTATCTCTTCCCCCACAGAGTCATTCTCTCGTCAGTTTATTCCCCAGCGGAGTTATCCTCTCCTGCAGGTTTATCCTTGCAATCATCTTCATCCACTATCTTCGGCAGAAACGAAGAATTCAATTCTTTTCTCCAGCAGCAATCCGGGATTTATTTTCCCCAGCTCAAAACACTACATTTCCATACATCATGACACATGCATATACGCATCATACAACACAATCTCATTTATTTTGAGAACATCACCGCTTGATACATATCATGCATTACACACAGCTAACCTTTACCTTTCAGGAAGGATATGATTGAATTCTCACAAAGTTCAGGCTATGAAGCTTTTACCTCAGTTGAATTACGGACAAGTTCCTAAATCTCGGCACAGATGTTTCCTCAGTTGAATTACGGACGAGTTCCTAAATCTTGACAAAGATGTTTCCTCAGTTGAATTACGGACGAGTTCCTAAATCTCGACAGAGATGTTTCCTCAGTTGAATTACGGACGATTTCCTAAATCTTGACAGAGATGTTTCCTCAGTTGAATTACGGACGAGCTCCTAAATCTCAGCAAAGTTGTCTCTCAAGTTGAATTACGGACGAGTTCCTAAATCTCAGCAGAGACGATTTCCTCAGTTGAATTACGAACAAGTTCCTAAATCTCAGCAAAGTTGTTGAATTACGGACGAGCTCCTAAATCTCGACAGAGATGTTTCTTTAGTTGAATTACGGACGAGTTCCTAAATCTCAGCAGAGATGTTTCCTCAGTTGAATTACGGACAAGCTCCTAAATCTCACCAGAAATGTTTCCTCAGTTAAATTACGGACGAGCTCCTAAATATCAGCAGAGATGTTTCCTCAGTTGAATTACGGATAAGCTCCTAAATCTCAGCAGAGATGTTTCCTCAGTTGAATTACGGTCGAGTTCCTAAATCTCAACAGAGATGTTCCCTCAGTTGAATTACGGACGATGTTCCTAAATCTCAGCAGAGATGTTTACCTCAGTTGAATTACGGACGAGCTCATAAATATCAACAGAGATGTTTCCTCAGTTGAATTACGGACGAGTTCCTATATCTAGACAGAACTTTTACCTCGGTTGAATTACGTACGAGTTCCCAAATCTCAGCAGAGATGTTTCCTTAGTTGAATTACGGACGATACTCCTAAATCTCAGCAAAGATATTACCTCAGTTGAATTACGGACGCGCTCCTAAATCTCAGCGAAGATATTACCTCAGTTGAATTATGGACGAGCTCCTACATCTCAGCAAAAATGTTTCTTCATTTGAGTACGGACGACCAAAGTTCCTAAATATCAACAAAGACGACTCATTAGCAGAATTACGGACGACGAAGCTCCTAAAATTCTACTTCCCTCAACGAAGATCAGCCTTCCCCAGCGGAATTTTCCTCAACAAAAGGTATACAAGCTCTCGCTAAGGAATCTCTTATGCGATCGACACTCCAAATGGCATCTGTAAGCCCATTCCCGACATCACAAGACAATTACCACTTCATGCAAGTGCAAATTTCTGGGCACTCTAGTGTTCAATCCTCTTCCACCTTCGGATCACGAAAGCCAATCTACATCCTCAGGTTTAAGAAGATTGAACAGGGGCAGTTGTTGTACCCCAAAATTTTCCCTCCCATATTTCTTAAAACATTTCAATAAAGATCCCCAAGTTGCTCAAGGAAGTCCAAGGGTTGGCCAGACAAGCTCTCTCTTAAGGCAGTCTACCCCAAATTAGGGTTTCATGTTGCATCAAGATCCTTGAGTCCAAGTGACCCCAAGTGCTCACCAATGTCCTAATATGTTCTCAAGATCATCCATGTCAAGTTTCAAGCCTTGCAGAGGAAGTTTGCTCAGTCAATTGCTCAAAGGTCCAAAAATCGACTATGTTAGGGCAAAAGTCAATTCTGACCCACATACAGTCAAACTTCAAGATTTTTGGTCAACATTCTCATTTTTAAGTATATTTCATCATTTTATCAAGGGTTTATCATGATTCATCAAGGATTGCTCATAATTCATCAAGATTCAAAAGTTGCTAAATTAGGGTTTTGTAGGAAAAGTCAACTCAATTTTGACCAAGCATAACTTTCTCATACTTTATGATAAATGACCCATCCAAAGCTCATTTTGAATAGGATGAAATTTCCTACAATCCATATTCATCTCCCAAGTTCAAAATATGCACTCACAAGAAGTTATGAATTTGGACATTATAGGTCATTTTGAAAAGTCAATAAAAACACCTTTTTTTCCAAAGCTTCATGCATGAGCATGGAATATCAAAATGATATGAGACCAAAAGGGTTGATTATAGGACATCTTAAGCTTTCTAAAAAGTCCAAAAACACCTCCAAAGAGTAAAAATTGAGGATGTTATGCATTGGTGAAGTTGACCTTTCTTGCAAAATTGCCAAAAGTCAACTATCCCCAAAACTTCAAATGTTGCCAAATGGGCCCATTCTTTTTCACTTGTTTTGAGTTGGCATCATAGCCCACGTTCTCTAGCCTTTTCCACTTGTCCATATCATATTTTTATTAATTATTTTGATTTTAATTTGAATTAATTTAATTTAAATCAAAATAAATCAAATAAAAATCCAAAACATTGATAACAAGAGATTTTGTGATGATTTCAGGTCTTAAATCACAGCTAGCCATCATCAAATTTGCATCAAGCCATATGTGTACAAAGAGATTGGATTTGGACCAATTTTGGAAAGCTTTAAAGAAGCAAATCAAATCAAATCAAAAAGGATTAAAGGAGGGAGATTTGGATCAATGAGGGATTTGGATTCATTCTTTGTTACATAAGGGTTACGTGCAGATCAAAATCAGGGTTAGAAATTAGGCATAGAGCAAGAACGGAATTTGCAAAAAGAAGCAAAAAGTGTGAGATCAAAATCCCACTTAGAGGCGTCCTCAAGGCTCGATACCTCACCCAATCGCTTCCTGGCAATCTCAGGAACCTAAAGCAAGAAAAACCAAATGTTTTCAAGCCCTTTCACGCACTGTAAGTCGCTCACGGTATCACCCTTTTCTTAAATTCGAAAAGCTTTATTCTTGCATCCATAGCATAAAATAATGGCATATTCTTAATCTACATAGCATTTGCAAGCTTTTGGCATTATTCAATTTCATTTATATGGACTGAATCGAAACTCACCATTGTTAGGTTTTCAAGCTTTGGTTTAGGGTTTTTTTATTTTAGGAACAATCAGCCTTCATGATGGGTATGGTTGTGATCAGGAGAGTGAGACGAACTCAACCGTGGTACTAGATTCCATTTATGTGGCCTGTAGGAGATTTTGGAATGAGCATGACTTGTAGCGACGGACATTGTCCGTAGGTATAGGTGGTTTAACTTTTAGCCACAGTCCAAGAACAGGGATGAAGGCGTGTCACTCCTCCATTCGTCCATTCAAACATTGGCGCGTTTTTCTGATTTTTGTCCACTAATATTTGTTTTTGTATTTTATTATTATCTTTCAATATTATAACAAACAGCAACAAGTGATCCAGTGTCAAGCGTGGCATGGAATTCCCCTTGGGGCCTGGGTTCGAATCCTAGGTCCCCCTATTTTCTCTATATTATTTTCTTTCAGGTAATCCGATACACGCTCAAGCCTAATGTCCGCCATGTGCTTTCAGCATCAAGCGTGCCAGATGGCCAGATGGCCAGATCTGGTGGTCACCATTGCAAGCACACCATGGACCAAGTCAAACATGCTACACTGGATGGCAAAAGTCAAACGGACCTCTCCTCAATTGGGCCCAGAAAATTACTATGCACACCCTTAAAAATCAGGCCCAATCTCTTTCTTTATATTTTCTCTTCTATATTTCATTTAATTATTTTATTTTATTACTAAGCAAAATTAATTTTCTTTTTTATCAAAAATCACCAAAAATATTTTCTATCCAATTAAATTTTAGAATTTTATTTTTCATTAATAAATATTAATTAATTTAATTAGGATATTAATGTTAGATACCTTTAAGTGATTTTTGCAAATATTTAAAATTAATTAGAATAATTAGGTTTTAACATTAGTTTAATTATTTTATTTCTTTCCTAAAATAACCAAAAATCCAAAAATATGACATTTAATTATTTTTTCATTAATTAATTTAATAACTAATTAACTTAGTATTTAATTTTAGGATTTAATTTCTTTTCTTAAAAATATTTAAAAACAAAAAAAAACATTTTTCTTTTAATTAGGAGGGTCAAAACCCTAGTTTCACATTCGATTTCATTTTGCATCGCGCGCTTTATTATTATTTTATCCAATTATTGTATCTGCTTCCGGTTTGTAATAATTAAATTAGGACGTTTATTTATTTTTACCGCTTTTAAATTTTAAAGGGTTTGTTTTTGGCGATGTAAATACCCGACGCCTTGTAATAGTTAGTTTAATTTCCGCACCTTTAATTTTTGCAAATATTAAACTGCTTAGATGTATGACTAATAGGGCTTGCATGACAAGAATGAATGACTAAATTTAAAACAGTTAGATCACCCTAAACATGTGCAAAGATAAAAATAACTGAAATCAACACACTCGCACATGCGCACTCCTAGGGTACACCCCACTTGGTTGCCTTCGTAAACGGTCATTGAGTATAGGTTGTTTTAGAGGTCGCCCTCTTGTCTAAAAGATCATAAGTTGCCTCGGATATCGTTGCCTCAAATAAATGATCTAAGACATTAGGGTTACCGCTAAGACAATCTAACGTTGCTTTAGTGACCGTATGTCCCTCTTTCGAATTGACCCTCAAACTCCAACGACGGTGCTACCTACTCTCTAATAGTGGGATAGCATTGTCTAAAGGAAATTAGCATAGAACGATTCCTTTTTCGAGTAGGTAGATTAATTCTTAGATACTTGCTCATCCAAAAAAAAACTTTTTTTTTCAGTGACACTCCTTTACAAACAAAGTTTTCAAAAACACTTCATTACACTCTTGAAGACAGAAGCAAGAGTTAAATCGAAGTTAAGACAAAAACTTTTCAAAACCCACAAACACAAAGAAAACAATTTTGAAAATGATGAGCAAGTACCTAAGAGCCCGTAGATAACTACGGATAGAAAGGGTGTTAATACCTTCCCTTTCTATAATCTACCCCCCGTACTCAGAAATATCTCGAAAAAGGAATTTTTCTGTGCTTTTTTCCTTTCCTTGTTGGATAAAATAAAATTCGGTGGCGACTCTTGCTTACCGCGACATTTTGCGAAAACAAACGCAAAACGCAAACCAGCATTCCAAAAACAGTCAGTTCTCCCACCGTATCACACACATGCGAGTGAAAATTTCTCGGCACTTAAGTGTTCAATCATCTTCCACCCTCAGATCACGAATGTCGGACATGCCAATCTAACTCTTCAGGTTTAAGAAGATTGACCAGGGGCAGTTGTTGTACCCCAAAATTTTCTCTCCCATTTTCTTCAAGATATCTCCTCATGCTCCAAGGTTTCAATTGCTCAAGGCCACTCAAGGTTTGATCAGACCAAACTCTCCTCCTAAACAGTTAACCTATAACTATGGTTTCACTTTTCTCAAGGAATATTGAGCTTATAATGCATCAAGTGGATTTCATGGCTTCTCATATGTCTCTAAGAATGCTCATGCCACGTTTCAAGCCTCACATCACAAGTTTGCTCAATCAATTGGTCAAATGACTGAAAATCAACTGTATTGGACAAAAAGTTAATTGTGGTCAACATACAGTCAAACTTTATGATTTTTGGTCAACATCAAGATTTTGAAGTCGCATTCATCATTTTATCAAGGGTTGATCATGACTCATCAAGAAAACTCTCAATTCATCAAATGTCAAAAGTTACCAAATTAGGGTATTCTTAAGGAAAAGTCAACTAAACTTTGACCAAGCATAACTTTCACATGCTTCATCAAATTTTTCTCAACCAAAGCTCATTTTGAAGGAAATTCAATTCTCTAAAACTTTTTCTCTCTAAGCTCAAGTCCAAAAAAGGCGTCATTTGAGAGATATGGGACAAAACATTATAGGTCATTTCAAAAGTCAACAAAATGACACTTTTTCCAAATAAATTTACATCAAGATAAAGTCTTCAAATGAAAAATGATAAAAATAGAGATTGTAGTGGACATCTTGAGCTTTCCAAAAAGTCCAAGATTGCCTTCATATGACAAAATTTGAGAGAGTTATGATTGCTGCAAGTTGAGCAATTTTTGAGAAATGCATGAAACCTCAATTGGGCAATTTTGAACTTTTGGGCTAATGGGCTTAACTTTTGAGGTTCAAACGTGTTTATGACATGTTAGAGGACCTATAAGTCATTTGGTACATGGCCATGTTTTTCTATTTTATTTTTTTTAATTTTATGAAAATATTATTAAAATAAATCAAATAAAATAATAAACTAATGGACCAAAGAATGTGGGCTTGGTTTTGGATCATTTTGAGGCCCAAAAAACACATGAAAAAAATGCCAAAACTATGTGATACATATATGGAAGCATATACTCATTATCTTGGAAAGTTTTCAATTGGTTTTTGGAAACAAATTATGCCATGGTTGTACAAGATTCTTGCCATGTTTGTTTGATCTATTCCTTCCTCTATATAAACACAACACATGCAGACCTAAAAGACATGATTTTCTGCCTCCAAAGAGCCTTGAGAAATCACAAAAAACACTCAAGAAAAGCTTAGAATCGGATTCCCCGTTCCAAGTCGTTTTAATCCAAAACTAGGCCAGTAATCACTCCCTGAGGATCAAAGGAGTTGATCCAAGTCATTTCCCCAGCGATTTCACATCCAAAACAGCCCTATCATTATCTTAGGTTGAGGTATAATATTTGAATTTGAAACTTTCATTCTGAGCATTTTCAATACCATGTAATGTTTGATTTGTGTTCTAATGATTATAAGGGATAAATATATGCAATCATTTCAAAGAATGGAGGCCTGGATCGTGAGATGCCATTGTTAGGGCATGTGATACGGTGGGAGAACTGACTTGAGGTTTTGCGTTTGTTTTCGCAAATGTTTCGGTTGAGCAAGAGTCGCCACCGACTTTTTATTTTATCCTAAGGAAAGGTCAAAAAGCACAGCAAAAACCTTTGAGATGTTTTCTTGGGTTCGGGGAGTAGATTATAGAAAGGGAAGGTATTAGCACCCTTTCTATCCATGGTTATCCATGGGCTCTTAGTTACTTGCTTAGATCAACTTGCCTTGATTTTCAATTGTTTGAAATGGTGCTTTGTGTGTGTGGGGGTTTGAAAAATGTTTTGAAAAGAGGCCAATGTGGTGGCAAACTTTTGTAATGATCCATGTTGGGATGTATACAAAGGTGTATGTCTTTTGAAAAGTTTTCAATGTTTTTTTTTAAAGTTGTTTTGAAAGTGTGTTGTGATGTGTGTTTTGAAAAAATAGGCAAGTGTTTTTTTATTTTGCAAGTTGGCAAGTAACCAAGAGTTGTCTACTCCTAAATTTGCTCAAAGATCTTTGCTATGTTTTAACCCTTTTAACAATTTTGTTCCACCATTGTATTTGGTGGACAATCTTGTGTTAGGATGTGAACAGGACGGGCGCGGGTCATCGTTTAGACCATGATTGCAATGGTGCCAAGTATCTTTGGGCAATTTTTCCTTTTAAGGGACTTGATCATTTTTAGGCAACTTTTGAAAGCGTCATCGAGGGACTATGATCATTTGAATTGTTTTTTTTTTCAAAGATACCTAACATGCAATATAGTCCATTATTGAGGGCAACAAGTGGAATAATCCTAGGGGGTGCAAGTGTGATTGGTGTTGTCCATTTTCATGCTTGTTTATCTTGAATTTAGGTCAAACTATTTTTGGTTAATTTTTGCATACAAACCCCTAATTCTATCATGGTATAATTAGAAAACTTTTAAATGTGGAATTTAAAGGTCCTAAATTATTACACAATAATCATGGGAATGGGGGTACAAATGTTCAAATGGGGATGAGACTTCATAGGAGAGTAGTGTCCAATATTTACAACCAAATCGAATTGCGCAAATGTAAATATAAAGATGTATAAGAATAAAGCAATATGTATGTGAAGGTATTTTTGTGTAAGTGTATATTTTATTCACAAATAAAATAAAAATAATTAAAAGAAAGTTAATTTTTGAATATTTTCATGTTTAGGGCAAAAACCCTAATTTTTCTAAATAAAAGGTATTAATTATTTATTATGTATTATATACAATATTTATTAATTATATACAAAAAATAAATAAAAGAGAAGTATATTTGTCAAAAAAGGTATTTTTAATGTTAAATATTAATAAAAATAAAAATGTATATTTTTGTATTTTTATCCTAAATATCCTAATAAATATGTAAATATTTATATTATTTACTAAATATCTTAAATATGTATAAAAATAAAATATTTAATATTTACAAAAAAAGTATATTTTTTCATGAAATGTTTTCAAAGGTAAAATAAAATAAGAATCAGAAATAAAAGTGTTTGTATTATTTTTTAGTTATTTTAAATAAAAGTATATTTATGTTTATTTATGTACAAAACTAAATAAAACCAAATAAATATCAAATAAAAATGCAAAAAATGTGGGAAAAATAATTTTAATGTTTTTTCATGCTTAAAATAAAAATATAGAAACAAAATCAAAAGGAAAAAAATAAAAAATGACAAGTATATCTCAAAATGGGCTAGGGGGTGCATGTGAAATGCAGTGGTGCAAAAAGGAAACAGAATCAGGCCCAGCCCAATACCTATCTTCTTCAACCTCCAGCAAGCTTTGTTCCAAAAACGTGCGTTTTACATACTGATTCAAACATCCTGATTCCTGGACTTTTAGCACAAACTTATAACATGAAAAATGTCAAGCATCAAGCCACGATTCCATACATACCAAGAACTTGATCTAACTCTCATAAATGAGAGAGAATTTCTCCATCCCTAATTCTTAACCTAAGTTTTTGTCAATGTTCAGGTCTTAAATTCTCTCAGCATATGTAATATAAATGGAAAGTGAAGATATGAGTGGCTTCAGGGACATGAGTATGACACTTTTCATTCACAAACTTAAAGCTAACTCTTCCTAGGTTGAGAGATAGAAGTCCATGAACTTACCTGTTCAGCTTGGATCGTGTCTGGCAATGGAGGTACTTTCAGTGCAATGTAAGGACTTGTATAGCTTGCTTGAAGGTCAGGGATGCTTCTCCAACCTTTAGCTTGCTTTGAAACCAAATGAATCAAGCTATGGAAGTCAACCTGCAAAACAGAAAAAGTGAAAATGGTGAAGTTGGTTAGAGGTGTTACAGGTCGTGTCCAATGCTTGGGATAGTTTGTGTAGGTGGTATGGAGTGTGTATGAACTGGTTTTGGCCAAGGCGCACGAATGGATTGAGTTATGGACCTCAAACTGCAGGGATGCCCTGTTTTTGTGAAGTACAATGGTGTTTTGAGGTTTAGGGAGGTATGGAAGGTAGTTAGCTTGTGCCTTAGCTCAGGTTTGATGTTTGGAATGTGTACAACAAGTTTGTCTAGGCTTGTGGTTGCAGCAATGTGAGTTGTGTTTCAAAATGCAAGGTTTCTTCTCACTTAAGCAAAAATTGTCAAGTTGGTTTCTAGACTTGTGCAGGCCCCCTAATCATGCTGCAATTATCCCTCTTGATCAGTGTGATATGTTCCTGAACTTGTGCCAAAAGGATTTGCATTGTACTACTTGGATTGCAAATTTGACATAAAGTCATACTTTTCAAAAATGGATAAAGTGCTTTTTCTAATTAAGGACTAATCCTTCATGTAAGGACCAAAATCATAGAATAACATCTTGGCACAATGGATTAGCATTTAATTTTTGAGTGTAAATGAGATTAGAGGCCTGTAATGTAGCTTGCATATGCTGAGTTTGAAAATGCACAAGTTATGAACATGCCTTTGGCCATGAATCAAAGTGACTTTTGCTCATATTGCCAAATTCGATTCTCCCTAACCACAAGGGTGTTTGAGAAGTTCTTGGACATTTTGGAAAGCTTGGAATGTGTACTACAATCCATCTTTGTAATGCAAATTGAAATTCCAAGTGGAAGCATGTGAAAAAGTGGCCATGAAGTTAGGCAAAAAATCCTGCCTAGAATAGGTCAAAAATTTTCTAAGTTAAGAATGTTTTGCACCCTTGTTCCAAAAATCATAACTTGAGCTACAAGCTTCTTTTTAGGAAACTTTTTGAATCAAAGTTGTAGATTTTGCAATGGAATACAACTTTCATGTTTTGAGTTTTCCTTGAATCCAAATGTATCTTGATGAAAAAGTGGGACAAAGTTAGGAAAAAATTAGGGATTTTCATAACTTAGAAAAATTCTAAGTTATGAAAATTCTTCATTTCAAACCCTAATTTGCAATTCTTTATTTCTTGATGAACAAGTTTCATATTTTGACATGTCTTGATGAAAAAAGAATCTTGACACTTGATTTTGACCAAAAAGCCAAAGTTTGACTTTTCAGTATACAGTCAAATTTGGCTCAGTTGACTGGAAAATTCATCTGTCAATCTTGTGCATTTGGGATCTTTTGAATTTGTTGAACATGTCAAGACAATGCCATTGGGTCCTTGAGTCCATATGTGAGCTTGGTTTGCCATTGGCTAGGTTAAACAGTTAAAAATTGCCTTTGTGCAGTCAAAACCCTAAAAATGACCATTTTGCCCTTTTGGTGATCTGATCAAATTTCTTGTGGAATTGTGATCCAAACTTGATCAAATGGTACATATAAGTTCATAATGTTGATGTGGGTCAAAAATCATGAGGTTTGACTGTCAATTGGCCACAGTTGACTTTTTCCCCAATACAGCTGATTTCTAGGTCAACTGTCCAATTGACTGGGCAAAGATTGGAATCAAGGCTTGAAACTTGGTATGGATAAACTTGTGAGTCCAACATGAAGCATGAAAGTCACTTTAGGCATTTTGGGTCAAAACATCTTTGTGCAAACACAAACCCTAATTTGAGTCAACAGTGCAAGGAGAAGTCTTGAGCAGAGGAAACCTTAACTGGATCTTGAGCTCCAAGGGTCTTGTGGTGAGAAAATGTTGAGGAAATGGGAGGGAAAATTTTGGGGTACAACAGTTGCCCCTGTTCAATCTTCTTGAACCTGAAGAGTTAGATTGGCAAGCTTGCCTTTCGCGACTCGAGGGTAAAAGGAGATTGGACACTAGAGTGCCCGGAAATTTGCACTCGCATGCTGGAGTATCAGCAATGTGATGTCGGGAATGGGCTTATAGATGCCATTTGGAGATAGGATGGATAGGGCGATGGGCTTATAGATGCCATCTGGAGGTGTGACAAAACCTTGTCGGGAATGGGCTTATAGATGCCATTTGGAAGTGTTGATCGCGTAAGAGATTCCTTAGCGAGAACTTGCGTACTTGAGAAAGAAAGATGGTTTCCTGGATTGTTACAGGTGTTAATCTTCAGTCTCTTCATGCAGATGTGCCCTAGCTGGATACAGGAGTCGAATCCACAATTAGTTGCTCACAGATGTGCCCTGGCTAGATACAGGAATCGAATCTGGAACTTCAAAAGGTTGTTTACAGACGTGCCCTGGCTGGATACAGGTATCGAATCTCTAAACTCTTCATGCAGATATGCCCTGGCTAGATACAGGAATCGAATCCATAATCAAGTACTCACAGATATGCCCTGGCTAGATACAGGAATCGAATCTGGAACTTGTCGTCTTCAGATATGCCCTGGCTGGATACAGGTATCGAATCTGGAATTTGTCGTCTACAGATATGCCCTGGCTGGATACAAGAATCGAATCTGGAAATGTCATCTTCAGATATGCCCTGGCTGGATATAGGTATCGAATCTGGAATTTGCAAAAGGTTGGTAGAGATAGCTTTCCTGGCTGGATACAGGTGTAAACCTCTGACCTGAGAATGAAAGATAATTTCTTGGCTTATTTCAGGGGTTGATCTTCAAACTCTTCATGCAGATATTCCCTGGCTAGATACAGGAGTCGAATCCACAATCAATCACTCACAGATGTGCCCTGGCTAGATACAGGAATCGAATCTGGAATTGTGACAGATGATAGTAATCATCTTTGGATTGATCTTTTCCTGAAAAGGCAAAACATCAGTTGTATGCAATGTCATGATGTATGAGATGCATGATGTCATGATGCTCAAAATGAGATAGTGTTGTAGGCACTTTATCATGTATGTAAGCAGGATGTATGAAATATGAAATGTCTATGAATGTATTTTTGTCTAGGAAAATAAATCCTTGACGACTGGTCGGGGAATCAAATCCTGGGCTATCATTGAAGAGTAGAGTTCTTCGTTTCCGCTGGGGGTGATGGTTGCAAGAATAAACCGGTAGGAGAAGATGACTCTGTTGGGGAATAAACTTGTTAGAGAGATTACTCTGAGGGGAATAAAATAGGTGAAGAGGTTACTCTGCGGGGTATTACTCTGTGGGAAGAGATACTTCGCTGAGGTTTTGATGAGAGCTTCGTTGGGGATTCCACTGATAAGTTATGTTGGGGAACTTGATGAACTCCGCTGGGGATAGGAAGAAACTTCGCCGAGGATGATCCTTCCGTGGTGATTAGCTGAGGATAACCCAGTTATAAGCCTTGATGGGAAAATAACCTTTGAATAAAGTCGAGGAGAGACGTATGTACTCTGCAGGTGATAAGCTTCCAGAATCTACTGGGGATAAGCTTCAGAATCTACCGGCGACTTCATTGGGGATGTGGATTCCACTCTCCTGGGGACACTTTTGAACTGTACTGGGGAATGGCTACACTGGATGCCTGTATTCCGCCAGGGAACAGTCTTATATTAAGACTGTCGGGGATGCTTGCTGAGGAATGTCTCTACTCCGCTGGGGAATGTTGAGATCTTTTGGGGATGCCCAACTTCCTTAAGGCTGACAATAGACCAACTCGGCTTGGGGAGAGTGTCGCTGACTTGCTAGGGGAATATTGTTCCTTTTTAGGGCTGATGGGAGACAAACTCTTCCTGGGGAGAGTATTGCTGAATCTTGTCTTACTCTGTGGGGAGTTGAGGTAACTTGGTTATGTTCTTCAGTCGAACCTACCTTGGTACCTTGGTGGACAGAGCAACTAGACTGCTTGGACAATTCTAAATTGCCCCTATTTCTGATGTCACCTGTAATTAGTCCTTCGTTTCGCATGCAACTATTCATGATTAGCAATTAATGTCAATTGCATATATCAAAAATGAACATTGGACGTTCTTCGCAAAACAAAACAGAAAAAGGAAAAACAAATGGATAATTTGTCTGAAAAATTGAACTTGTATTGATTTTGAAATTTGCCTGTAAAATAGGCATTTCGTGTACAGGAGGCTGACGTCCTAGTAAGAGAATGCCTCCGAGCAAAATAAAGTTTATACAATTTTGTGAAAAGGAAACAAAACAGCTATGTGAAAAATAATCCCACTGGGTTCCAACTCTGCTATCGCCTTTATATCTTCAAGCGTCTCATCATTTTGCTGCTTAGCTGAAGATGAAGCCGATTGATTGGCGTCGTCTGAGCCCGATAGTTGATGCCGAATTCTGGATGCAAAGTGATCCAATGAGACATAGTATTACGCTTTATCCCTAACTTTTGCCTGGACCGCCCTTTCGGGTTTTCAGTCCACCGGGATACCCATTTTTGCCCAAGCCGCCTTTTCAGGTTTTCGACTTGCCGGGTGTACAGATTTTTTTTCATTTCATCCCTTATTTTTTCCCGAACCCTTTTGGTTCGCCGGGAAGCCCTTATTTTTGCCTAGGTGTATCAACCTAGCGGGTCTTTTATTCATGCGTAGTATCTTTTTACTATGTCTGCATTGGCGGGGTGAGGGAGGTCGTCACCATCCATGGTAGTTAGAATCATAGCCCCTCCTGAGAAGATATGTTTAACCACAAATGGCCCTTCGTACGTAGGGGTCCATTTTCCCCTGGGATCACTTTGAGGAAGAATGATGCGCTTGATTACCAGGTCTCCGACTTGATACTCTTGTCGTTTGACCTTCTTGTTAAATGCCCGGATCATCCGTTTTTGGTACGTGACCATGACAAATAGCAGTGAGTCTCTTTTCGTCAATTAGGTTTAATTGATCAAGTCGACTCTGGATCCAGTCATCTTCGCTCAAGTCTGCATCCTTCATTATCCGGAGAGAGGGTATCTGGACTTCAATAGGCAAGACTGCCTCCATGCCATAGACCAAGGAAAAGGGAGTTGCCCCTGTCGACGTCCGTGCTGAGGTACGGTACCCATGAAGAGCAAACGGTAACATTTCGTGCCAATCCTTGTAGGTCACTGTCATCTTCTGCACAATCTTCTTAATATTCTTATTTGCTGCTTCTACAGCCCCATTCATCTTCGGCCGGTAGGGAGAAGAATTGTGGTGCTTTATTTTGAATTGCTCGCAGAGCTCAGTGATCATATTGTTGTTAAGATTGGTACCATTATCCGTAATGATCCTCTCAGGTACACCGTATCGACAGATCAGGTTATGCCGAATGAAACGTGCCACGAAGCTCTTGGTTACCGTAGCGTAGGAAGCTGCCTCAACCCACTTTGTGAAGTAATCAATCGCTACCAAGATGAATCGATGCCCATTGGATACCGTAGGTCTGATTTCGCCGATCATATCAATGCCCCACATTGCAAAAGGCCAAGGTGGTGTCAAGATGTTCAGAGGAACCAGAGGAATGTGCACCTTATCAGCATAGATCTGGCATTTATGACACGTCCGAGAATGCTGATAACAATCGGCTTCCATTGTGGACCAAAAATATCCCGCCCGAAGGATTTTCTTTGCCATGGTATGTCCATTGGAATGTGTTCCAAAAGTACCTTCATGTAGCTCTTCCATGATCCTTTCTGCTTCAGTCTTATCCACATAACGCAGTAAGGTTGAATCATGGTTTCGCTTGTACAGAACGTCGTTGCTGAGGAAGAACTTTGCCGCAAACCTTCTCAGGAACTTCTTGTCATTAATCGATGCGCCCTCGGGGTATTCTTGAGCTTCCAAGTACCTCTTCACTTCATGATACCAGGGTTTTTCAGTTACCTCTTTGGTCTCGAGATCACAGCAGTATGCAGGTTCGTCCAATTTCCAGATAATGATCCGGGGAGCCTCGTTGTCCCATTTGACTTTGAACATGGAAGACATCGTAGCTAACTCATCCGCCAACTGATTCTCATCTCTTGGGAAGTGCTCAAAAGCTATCTCCTCGAAGTGGGGAAGCAATGTCAGCACATACTCCTTGTAAGGAATAAGATTTGGGTGTTTCGTATCCCACTCACCTTTGACCTGATTGATCACGAGAGCGGAATCTCCGAAGACACTCAGAAACTTGATCCTTAAATCAATTGCAGCTTGAAGACCCATGATACATGCCTCATACTCCGCCATGTTGTTGGTGCAATTGAAACACAATCGGGCAGTGAGTGGAGTATGAGTGCCTTTAGGGGATATGATCACAGCGCTGATACCATTGCCCAAAGCGTTCGAGGCTCCGTCAAAGTGCATAGACCATCGGGATCCTTCCTCAGGTCCTTCATCCGGTCCAGGTACTTCACAATCAGTCACTACCATGATATCCTCGTCTGGAAATTCGAAGTTCAACGACTGGTAATCGTCCACTGGTTGGTGTGCCAAATGGTCTGCCAATACACTTCCCTTGATTGCTTTTTGAGTCGTGTACTGGATGTCATATTCTGTCAAAATCATTTGCCATCTTGCTATTCTTTCGGACAGAGCAGGCTTTTCGAATATGTACTTGATTGGATCCATTTTTGAAATCAACAGAGTAGTGTGAGTCAACATATACTGTCTCAGCCGGCGAGCAGCCCATACCAGAGCGCAGCAAGTTTTCTCGAGCAGTGAGTACCGGGTCTCACAGTCGGTAAACTTTTTTCTCAAGTAATAAATGGTGTGTTCTTTTCGGCCAGACTCGTCATGCTGCCCCAGCACACACCCCATTGAGTTGTCAAGTACTGTCAAGTATAGTATTAGAGGTCTCCCTTCAACCAGTGGCATAAGAATGGGTGGTTCTTGGAGATACTCTTTGATCTTTTCGAAAGCGGCCTGACATTCATCATTCCAACGTACTACTTGATCTTTCTTCAGCAGTTTGAAGATTGGTTCACAGGTAGCAGTTAGATGTGAGATGAATCGGGCAATATAGTTCAGCCGTCCTAGAAAGCCTCTGACTTCTTTCTCTGTCTTGGGAGCTGGCATCTCTTGTATGGCTTTCACCTTGGCAGGGTCCACTTGAATACCTTTGTCGCTTACGATGAAGCCTAGCAATTTTCCAGACCTCACCCCAAAGGTGCATTTGTTCGGGTTCAACCTCAGCTTGTACAACTTCAGACGGTTAAACAGCTTCCGTATATGGTCAAGGTGTTCCTCCTCAGTTTGGGACCTTGCAATCATATCGTCGACGTATACTTCTATCTCGTGATGGATCATATCATGAAATAAAGCAACCATGGCACGTTGGTAGGTTGTGATGGGGACTGTATTATCTGTAACGTATAGCCTAAATATAGTACTGCAAGTGTACAGCCTATCGAAGTAATATATAAGATTATCGAACCACAGAGACCAATTGTCAATCTATCAACTCTATTGCTAAGGTGCTTATCTAAGGCGAATAAGGATATTGATGTGAGTGCAGTGCACAAAGTAAATATGCGAGGGAAATAACAGTTTAAAAGACAGGTTGGAATGTAAATCATGTAATCAGATATTGGTCCGGTCATGCGTAGATGAACCTACTTATGGGGCAGTATTTTCTATTGATAGCAAAGAATCAGTTTAACGGGAACTTGTAGCTTTTGACTACTAAGAACCGAGTTTACTCTTTAAATTAAATTCCTTTATTGTCACATATAAAGGGTGCCTTCCGCGTTAAAGAGGTAAACCTATTTTTAAGAAATTGATAGTTTTGACTTAATAGAAAAGTGATCTTACTCGGAAAGATTAACTTAAAGAGACTTTTGGCTTTTGGCCAAGAGTCAGATTTTAAACCTACAAACGCGTCCGAAAATAGTTTCAAAATCGTTTTCTAAAAAGGGTCAATGATTCCTATTTAACCAATCAACGGCTGTCGCTCTTTTTGTTTGGTTAAATAATAATCAAGTCGTATCATCAGTTTGGACGGCTTTCGATCTTACCCAATTAAACATTTAAACACAATCGACTTAAGTTAGAAGCAAAACATCCCCAGAGTATTTTCACTAGCATGATAATTGGAACACAACCACGATGACAATCATTACATCCTAACCTTTATAGTTTAGCCAGACATAATAAGTGCGAGTCTATAAAACGTGTAGACTATGGTAAGAGCATTTAAAGTCTATAAAACGTGTAGACTATGGTAAGAGCATTTAAAGTCTATAAAACGTGTAGACTATGGTAAGAGCATTTAAAGTCTATAAAACGTGTAGACTATGGTAAGAGCATTTAAAGTCTATAAAACGTGTAGACTATGGTAAGAGCATTTAAAGTCTATAAAACGTGTAGACTATGGTAAGAGCATTTAAAGTCTATAAAACGTGTAGACTATGATAAGAGCAATTAAATAAAGAAATGCAATAAATTAGAACCTTGCTCCGGTCGGAGACTTGAATCTGATACAAATCTACGGAAAAGTAAGGCCGGTATGATGAACTTCAACCAAAGTGCTCCAAGACTCGATTACAACTCAATCTACACCGCAATAACTCCCCGATGTGAAGAGATTATTACTTTACAGAAACTGATAGTATATGGCTTAAGATTGTACTAAGCTTGGATCAAAATAAAGAATGAGAATCGAAAGCTATTTATAGAGGAACTTTGAAGTGCGTAAGGACCAGTATGCCCCTTAACTTCCTTTGAGCGGGAACCATTTTGTGAAGGCCGCGGGCGCGGTGAGGGTGGCCGCGGGCACGGCGCCTGGAACCGCCACATCATGGGAACGTGGCAGTTGATCTCTGGGTGAAAGTGGGCCACGTCATCGCGTTTCCTGTAGCCAGCGCGGTGCTGAACGCCATAAGTGCAAAATATCTTAAAAAACCCTAATTTCTTGGCGTTTTGGCTCGTTTCTTCACAGAAGGCTCTGAAATGACAAGGATCCTGAAAACAAAGGAAAAAGGAACATAATACGAGAAAATGACAATAAAAACTAAGAAAAACATGTGATATTTGAGTCAGAAACATAGTGCGATTTAGTGCGATCAAATCCTCCCACGCTTAGACCTTTGCTTGTCCTCAAGCAACGACTCTTAAAAGTAGATGAAAGAAAATTTATGGTGTATACAGGTTTTGGGCAAAGAGGGCTTCTAAGTCCGAGTAAGGGTGTGTTGTCAGGCACTAACTATCTGAATCAAGGGTATCTTAATTACACTACTCGCAGAAATGCGGACATAAACCTCATAAGTATACAGATTGATCCAAATATCCTTACTATGCTAAGACTTCTTTTTGTACGAGGTCCTTTTTCATTCAGGCGCAATCACATTAAGCCCGTTATCCGTACATACTCATGGTGTAGTGACCGGTTAGTGACTCTGATCTCAAGTGATGGGATTCTGGTACAAGAGTTGGTTTAATCCCTTTTTATTTTACCCATTTGCAGTTGCGGGGGATCGGACCGTAGTCCGCCCTACCAAGTTCAGCACCAGATACCTCTGAACCAACTACAACAGATATGCCTTATATATTTTTTTCTTTGTTTTTGTTAGTGTTTACAACTTTCTTGAGTTAAGTAATCTTTGTCGGGATTACCCAACTCGTAGTCGTATTCATACTTTATTTTGTAACTTTTAAGGCAAAAATAGAGATCATCCACTTATATTCATCGATCCCACACTTAGAGCATGCTTAGGCCGGAGCTGACTGCTAAGATAAACTACTTGAAGACCTATTTGTACAGCTTTATTCAAAATCATAGCATATTGGGGAGAAAGGATCTAATCTAAATATTCAAAAAGGCTTATGGTGTAAAAATGATAACGACTTTTTCAAAAAGTGAGTGTCCGAGAAACAGACCCTATCTAGGACCTGTCTCATAGCCCAAATCCTTAAAAACAACCATAAATCTTTGAAAAATAAAAATTTTGTAAGGCTAAAAGGTGGGGGAAATGAAAGGGTACACTACGCAGAAAGACTCGCCTATCACATGCATTTTATTAACTACGAAAAAAAAAGGAAAAATGCGGAAGGTAAATAAAAGCAGGAAAAACGGAAAATAAAAGCGAAAAATGGGAAATAAAAGCGATAAATGCTCCTCCCACACTTAAATCAGACATTGTCCTCAATGTTCCAAAATAAGGTAGGAGGAGGTACCTGAAAACACTAGTGGGGGCCACTAGGACCTTCACCATCCTGGTTGGTACGACCGGAACGGCGGCTACGGCTGCGACGGCGGCTATCTCGGTCCAAAACAAGCTGCTCCAGTCTCTCTGACAAGGCGGCATTTGCCGCTTGTAGCTCTTGGGTCCGACCAATGAGGGTTCCTTGGGTTGCCTCCATCAATTGGAAGTGACGAGCGTTTGTGGTCTGGTGTAGGTGCTGTTCTCTCTGAAAAGCCAGCTGACTTTCCATAATAGTGCGCAGAGAGCTAGCATTTTGTTCTTGGGACGCTTGCATGAAGGCCATGTTGTCGGTCGCCTGTTGCTGCAAGGTAGCAAGGAGGGTGTCCCTCTGGGCCTCTCGGGCCATATGCTCACGCCACATGTCCTCAGTGACATGGAAGCTAGGAGCTGTACCTGCATGTGGGTTAGAGGTTGAAGGTGCCGTGTGTGGAGGTGAAAAATGGGGTGGTTCCTCTGTTTGGAAATCGTACTCATCATCAGTGTTGTTACCCTCATTTAAAGGTAGATTTGGGGGCAACGGACCAATAAAAGCAGGAGCGTTGAGATCGTAGGTCCAGTTACGCTCAAATCGAATATCAGTACGACGGGTGCAAGGCATAACAACACTGGGTACGGCAGCACCTCCAACCATTAGGAAGTAACCACCTTCCTTCCTCGTCTTGCATAAACGCATATCCCTGAAAAATTTAAGATTTGCAATCCGAGGAGGAAGTGGTTCTAGGGTGGCAAGTTCCGTATCCAATCCTATGGCACGGGCAATAGTGGTAATCAGTCCACCAAAGGAAATCGGCCCACCTTTTCTTAAAACATGGTGCATGTGGGCAATCATGAATGGGACGGGATTAACTTTGGTGTCTGTGAGGCAGCTTTGCATGATAATTAATTCTTTAGCATTCACCTTGTTTGGGTTTTCCCGAGCAAAGATGGTGGATGCTAAAAGAAATCTAAAGACACGAAGGGCAGGATTGTGGATGTGAGAAGCAAGAAGGCCATCAAAAGATGTTGCATTTTGTTTAGTAATTCTGGCCCAAAATGCTTCAAATGCCCAATCCGTGTCTAAAGGTGCTTCACAAATGGCACCATCCCCATAAGGCAATCCTAACATGGCGGCTAGACCGTCAGTGGAGTAATCATATTCGACATTAAACATTCTAAATTTGACTCCACCTACGGTGCTAGCAGTGTTAGGGGAGACGTTATAAATTAAAGAACTTAAAAACTCGAACGTCAGCCTAGGGTAGGTTGGTGCTTGAGTAGCAAAAATATCATGCATACCTATTTTATCTAGAAGGAAGAATACACTATGGTATATACCTAATGAATATAGACAGTTTTCATCGATATACCTGGTAGAGTGTATTGGTGTTGTCAGCAATTTTTCAAGCCGCTTTAGTTGCCTTTCTCCGGCTTGACCACCACGTAAAATGTAACCGTGATATTCCATAGGATTTTCTTGTGGGTAAAAAGAGAGAAAGAATGGGATGTAGAAGTAATGAAGGTGTGAGGAAGAAAATGATATAGTAGGGGGTATTTATAGGAAGGGAAGAAAGAAAATGGTGGTTGTAAATATTTATGATGAAAATAATGGAAATAAATGTAGTGGGTTGGTATGGGTAATAAAGTGGGTTAAAATTGGAAGAAAATGGGATTGGAAATTGAAAAAGTGGTAAAATGGTGGGAAAAACGAGCTACTAGCCGTTAGGTGACCGTTGCGTCACCGCGGGCGCGGCAGGGCCTACCGCGGGCGCGGTGAGGTCGAGGTCAGTTTGGCTGGCCTGGCTTTCTTTCCATTGGGCTTTTTCTTCCTCGCCATTATCTTCAATTTCTGGAGGTGTACCTATTTTTCTTATAAATGTGCATATATGTACGTGAATACATAGACACATGTTTATTTATTTTATTTTTATATTAAAACTATGGTGACCTAGAAAAACAAAAACATTAGTAAATAAATAAAACATATGCAGATATATATATATAGATATAGGTACGGTCATTGGGTCATTAAAATAAATATTAACAACTCAGGAAACAGATAATGCAAAAATAAAAATGAGTCTGAAAAGGAAATCAACATAATACTAATAATACTGAAACTAGATGTCTTGTGAACAATAAAGATCTATTGCCAACCGGTAGGATGCTCTGCAGGAGTGCCTGGGCCACGCAGCTCGGTCAGCTGGCGTCGAATCTCTGCCACCTCGTGAGCTAATTCATCTAACTCACCAGCGAAGGTAACATCGTTTACTTCCAACTGCAAATGAAGGTCAGCCACCTCATTGCGGAGAGTGGTTATCTCAGTGCGCATAGCAGTCAATAGAGTGCGAATATCAGGTTCCTGCAAGCTGAGGTTATTAGTAAGAACAGTAGTATGTGTAACCTCGGGTCGGGATGTGTGATCTGGAGCGGAGTCCTCGGAGGCAGGAGTGTAGTCCTGAGTGGGATCTTCAGAAGCAGGAGTGTATTCTGGAGTGAGATCTTCGGAAGTAGGAGTGTATTCTGGAGTGTACTCTGATATCTCACCCCAACCTTCTACAGAATAGTTCCAATTAGCAGAGTTGGAAACACAAGTCATCTGAGGGTCTGGCATGGTGAAGGTGTAAACTGTCTGGTCATTGATAAGCAATCTGTACCGATATGGGTGGAAAGAGGCCCTCCTCATGAATCCACGATCCATGCAAAAGTCTAAATCTAGAAAAGTATATCCACAGTATGGGGTCAGCTGTGCTATCATACTGTCTAAACCCAAAGCAGAAGCTATCTGTGTCACATTCCCTCCGGAATGAATGAGCCCTACAGCGGATCGAGCAGTCTGCTCGAGGCTCTCTATCAGAAAACCTCCACTAGCTATAGGTCTGGACTGACTAGCACAGTATAAGAAAAGGATCTCCTCAGCGGTGACCAAGTGGTCACAGTAACTCCTCCCAAAGAAAGTGTGGCATAGGATCATCTCGAAGTATCGGAAGGCCGGGTTATGGATCTTCCGGGACAGCTGGGTAGAGGGGTCAAGACTGGCTCTATCAGTAATGTCCTGCCAAAATTTGTCAATGTCTCTGTCCATGTAGCAACTCAATGGGAACTCAGTTATAGCGGTCGGTCCAGTTTGGAAACCAAGCAAATCCCCAAATTCTTTGGTGGTCAGGGTATACTCGGTGCCAAACAATCTGAAACTCAGGCGTCCTCGCTCATCTCCTTCACCTACTCGTGGATTATAGTCCATAGAGCTAAGAAACTCCAGAGTAAGGTTCCTGTATGTTTTGTGGACATCATCGGCATAAGAATCCCAGCTAAGTTGGTTGCATAGATACCGAATACTTGGCTCGATCCCTAGTGCCTCCATGCAGCTCTGATCGGGGTACCTAGTGGGTACCATAGGTCTAGCAGATAAGGTAGCAAATCGGGCCTTTTGCGCTTCATCTCTGAAAATCACAACCATACCATCGGGGTGATGCATCCTGAAAATATAAACACAAGAAATTAGTCCAGATAAAATATATAAATTACTAAAATAAAATAAAATAAAATAAAGAATAAACCATGGGTTGCCTCCCAGGCAGCGCTTGTTTAACGTCGTTTAGCTTGACGATTAGATCTTACTTTATGTGGGTATTGGTGGGCCTATAAGAATATGACTAGAGTAGTCAACAGGCAAATCGCCTCCTTTGTAGAGCTTCAGTCTTTGTCCATTTACCACAAATGGAGCACATGAATTGTTTTTGATTTCTACTGCTCCAGACTTTAGAACTCTTGACACTTCAAATGGACCTGTCCATCTTGAACGAAGCTTACCAGGAAAAAGTCGTAATCTTGAGTTAAATAGGAGAACAGGATCACCAATGTTGAAATCTTTCTTGATGATTTTTTTATCATGCCACATTTTGGTTCTTTCCTTATATATGATGGCATTCTCATAGGAATTCAAGCGAAGCTCTTCTAGCTTGTGAATGTCCAGGATACGTTTTTCTCCGGCTTTCAGGTAATCTAGATTCAAGGATTTAATGGCCCAATAGGCTTTATGTTCTAGTTCGAAGGGTAAATGACAGGACTTTCCATAAACCAATTGATAAGGAGTTGTTCCAATAGGGGTTTTATAAGCCGTTCTATAAGCCCATAAGGCGTCTTTAAGTTTTCCAGACCAGTCTTTTCTGGATAATGATACGGTTTTTTCTAGGATCTGCTTAATCTCCCTATTCGATACCTCTACTTGGCCACTGGTTTGCGGGTGATATGGTGATGCTACTCTATGTTTTACTCCGTATTTGCTTAGAAGCTTGTCAAATATCTTAGATATAAAATGTGATCCTCCATCACTTATGACTAACCTCGGGGTTCCAAACCTAGGGAAAATAATATTCTTAAACAGTTTGATAACTACCTTGGTATCGTTTGTGGGTGATGCAACAGCTTCGATCCACTTTGAGACATAATCGACAGCTACTAGGATATACTTGTTACCCATTGAGGAAGGAAAAGGTCCCATGAAATCTATACCCCAGACATCAAATATTTCCACTTCTTGGATGTTTCTTAAAGGCATTTCATCACGTCTTGAGATGTTCCCAGTGCGTTGGCATCGGTCACATTTTGTAATGTAAGTGTGGACATCGCGCCATACAGTAGGCCAATAAAAACCTGCTTGAAATATTTTGGCGCATGTTTTAGACGTGCTTGCATGTCCACCATAAGGTGAAGCATGACAATGTTTAATGACATTGCCTACTTCTTCCTCCGGCACACATCGTCGGAATATATTATCTATTCCTCTTTTGAATAGGAGGGGTTCATCCCAAAAGAAGTGTTTAACATCTCTGAAAAACTTCTTCTTCTGTTGGTAGCTTAAGTCGGAGGGTATGATATCAGCGGCTAGATAATTTACAATATCTGCGTACCATGGTATTTCGTTCATGGTTGAGATTTCCTCATAAGTCTCTTCTTCAGTCGAGTTTATCCCAGCTATTAATCTTTCATAAGTAGAGTGATCGTCTATAGGTATAAGTTCAGGCTTAAGGTGTTCTAACCTAGAGAGATGATCAGCTACTAAGTTTTCAGCTCCTTTTTTTATCCTTAATATCCAAGTCAAATTCTTGGAGTAAAAGTACCCATCTGAGCAATCTAGGCTTAGCATCTTTCTTACTTAACAAGTACCGGATTGCTGCATGATCTGTGTATACTATTATTTTTGCTCCCACCAAATAAGATCGAAATTTATCAATAGCAAAAACTACGGCTAGCAATTCTTTTTCTGTGGTTGTATAATTTAGCTGGGCGGCGTCTAGTGTTCTACTAGCGTAGTAAATTGCATGCAGTTTTTTGTCTTTTCTTTGCCCTAGTACAGCCCCTACAGCGAAATCACTAGCATCGCACATGATTTCAAAGGGTTGTGTCCAATCAGGTGGTCTTATGATAGGTGCTGAAATAAGAGCTTGCTTTAAAACTTCAAAGGCCTCAAGACATTTTTGGTCGAATTCAAACTCGACATCCTTCATCAATAAGTTAGTTAAAGGCTTAGTTATTGCGGAAAAATTCTTGATGAAACGTCGGTAGAACCCGGCATGTCCTAGGAAACTTCTTATTTCCCTAACGGTCTTAGGTGGGTTTAAGTTTTCTATAACTTCTATCTTGGCCTTATCGACTTCTATACCTCTTTCAGAAATAATGTGTCCCAAGACTATCCCTTCACTTACCATAAAGTGGCACTTTTCCCAATTCAACACAAGGTTTACTTCCACACATCTTTTTAAGATTTTCTCCAAGTTCGAGAGGCAGTTTTTGAAATCAAACCCACACACTGAAAAATCGTCCATAAATACTTCCATAATTCCATCTAGGTAGTCTGCGAAAATTGACATCATACAACGTTGGAAAGTGGCAGGTGCATTACAGAGTCCAAAGGGCATTCGTCTATAAGCGAATGTTCCATAAGGGCATGTAAATGTGGTTTTTTCTTGGTCCTCTGGGTGAATAGGGATTTGGAAAAATCCCGAATATCCATCAAGATAGCAGAAACATGAGTGTCTCGCTAGACGTTCAAGCATCTGATCTATAAATGGGAGAGGGAAATGGTCTTTTCTTGTTGCCTTATTCAACCTTCTGTAATCTATACACATTCGCCATCCTCCTTCTGTTCGTTTTGCCACATGCTCACCTTTCTCATTTTTTAGAACAGTGATACCTCCTTTCTTGGGTACCACATGGACTGGGCTTACCCATTCACTGTCCGAAATTTGGTATATGATACCAGCCTCTAATAACTTAAGAACTTCTTTCTTGACTACATCACTCATGATAGGGTTTATTCTTCTTTGATGTTCTCTTGAGGGTTTCGAATCTTTTTCTAGCATAATCCGATGCATGCATACGGATGGGCTTATACCTCTTAAATCTGAAACTTTATACCCTAAAGCTGAGGGATATTTTCGCAAGGTATCTAATAGTTGATTTGTTTCTATTTGGTTTAGAGTGGCGCTAATTATAACAGGTCTACTCATCTCCTCATCCAAAAACTCATATCTTAGATTCTTGGGTAGTTCCTTAAGTTCTATAGTGGGTTTCTCAGTACGCGGCATAAGGTCAGGGGTAAGAGCTAAGCATTCGAAAAGGTTGTCGTCAATGTACGGTTCGATACTCTCAAATCCGTCATCCTCTAAAATAGGGGTTGATAATAATTCGTTTTGTTCGAGCTCATTTACACATTCATCAATGATGTCGATGGCATAACACGCATCTCCTATTACTGGTGCCATTAGAAATTTTGATAAAATGAACTCAATCTTTTCATCTCCTACCTCGAAAGTCAGTTTCCCTTTCTTAACATCTATTATAGCTCCGGCGGTCGATAGGAAAGGTCTTCCTAAGAGGATTGGGATGTCTTCATCTTCTTTGATATCCATTACGACGAAGTCGGTCGGAATGTACAACTGACCAATCTTGACAGGTATGTCTTCTAAAATACCCATGGGATATTTGACAGATCTATCAGCTAGTTGTAAGGACATCTTAGTAGGTTGAAGTTCTCCTAATTTTAACCTCTTACAGACGGCCAGAGGCATCAGACTTACACTTGCTCCTAGGTCTAAAAATGCTTTGTCTATCATATGGTTACCTAGGATGCAAGGGATAGAAAAACTTCCAGGGTCTTTATCTTTCTTGGCGAGTTTATTTTCGGATATAAAATGACATTCTAAAGGCTTGGGATCATCGAGTCGTCGTTTATTGGTCAAAATATCTTTCAGAAACTTAGCATATGATGGTATCTGGGTTATAGCTTCAGTAAAAGGAATCTCAACATGGAGTTTCTCTATTACCTTAATAAACTTTTGGTACTGGTTTTCTACTTTGGTGTTTTTCAGCCTCTGTGGGAATGGAATAGGTGGTTTATAAGGTTGTTGAGTGTTTTTCTCTACTTCTGGTTTTGATTGCTTTCCTGGTTTCTCTGGTTCCTCCACCTGGTCTTTGGGCGTAGCATCTTCTGATGTGCTTAAGTCAGGATTTCTAGGTCCTTCATAAGCGGTTCCACTTCTTAGTGTGATAGAATTTGCTTGGCCTTTTGGATTTGGTTGAGTTTGTCCAGGGAATTGTCCTCCAGGTGCAACTTGTACAGAGGTGTTTTGTGCTACTTGGGAAATCTGAGTCTCAAGCATTTTGGTGTGGGTTATTATCTGGTCAAACTTGGTTGCTAGTTGAGTAACCAGTTCGTTCGTGTGAATATGTTGGTTCATAAACTCCTTATTTTGCTGGGTTTGAGCTTGAATAAAGGTGTCTATGGTTTCTTTAAGGTTTGGTCTTGGGGGTACTATTTGCATAGGTTGGTTTTGTTTTTGCGTTTGGAATCCTTGAGGTCTCGAAGGTCCGGGATTTTGGATAGGGTTGTTGTTTTTGTAAGAGAAATTCGGGTGGTTCCTCCATCCAGGATTGTAGGTATTCGAGAAAGGGTTCCCTTGAGTATAGTTAACTTGGTCTGAGCTTGATTCGTTCAAAAGGTTACAGTCAACGGTTTGATGTCCTTGAGCTCCACAGAGTTCGCACTCCGATTGGATTGCTGCTACTGTGGTTGGGTTTTGAGACATGTTCTCGACTCTCAAGGCTAGGGCGTCCATCTTGGCATTGATCATGTCCATGCAACTTACCTCATGCTTTCCTCCATGGCTCTCCTTTTTCTCTACTGTCGCTCGTTCTAATCCCCATTGGGCATGGTTTTGGGCCATGTCCTCTATTAGGGCACAAGCGTCAGGGTAAGGTTTGTTCATCAACGCTCCGCCAGCGGCAGCGTCTATGGACATCTTTGTGTTGTAATGGAGTCCATTATAGAAGGTATGTATGATTAACCATTGCTCTAGGCCATGGTGCGGACAGGCTCTTAAAAGTTCTTTATATCTCTCCCAGGCATCAAAAAGTGATTCGCCTTGGTTTTGGGTGAAACAAGTGATCAGGTTCCTAAGAACAGCGGTCTTGCTTGGTGGAAAATACCTCGCAAGAAAAGCTCTCCTAAGGTCTTCCCAAGTTGTTATTGAGTTAGTTGGAAGGGCGTCTAACCAGTCGTGAGCTTTACCTCTAAGGGAAAAAGGAAATAGTCTTAATCGGATAGCTTCGGGCGTGGCTCCATTTGCCTTAAGGGTGTCAGCTAACTGGATAAATACCTTTAAATGTTGATTCGGGTTCTCGGTAGCGAGACCAGCGAATTGGTTTTGTTGTACTAATTGTAGTAACGAGGGCTTTAGTTCAAAGTTGTTGGTAGTTATAGCAGGGTTTACTATACTAGAACTAGGTTCCTCGTTAGATGGTTGGGCGAATTCCTTGAGCGGTCTTTGGTTACGATCTTCTGCCATAGCTCTTCTTATCTTGCGAATAAAAAGACGGGCACGAGCGTAACGTTCAGGTTCTACTAAAGGATCTATTAGGTTGCCGGTGCTACGATTTCTACGCATCTACCGGCTAGAATAGCCTTAGTCTAAACGGGATAACAATAGGGTACGAAATTTGACGAAGTTGGTCCCCGGCAACGGCGCCAAAAACTTGATGGGGACTGTATTATCTGTAACGTATAGCCTAAATATAGTACTGCAAGTGTACAGCCTATCGAAGTAATATATAAGATTATCGAACCACAGAGACCAATTGTCAATCTATCAACTCTATTGCTAAGGTGCTTATCTAAGGCGAATAAGGATATTGATGTGAGTGCAGTGCACAAAGTAAATATGCGAGGGAAATAACAGTTTAAAAGACAGGTTGGAATGTAAATCATGTAATCAGATATTGGTCCGGTCATGCGTAGATGAACCTACTTATGGGGTAGTATTTTCTATTGATAGCAAAGAATCAGTTTAACGGGAACTTGTAGCTTTTGACTACTAAGAACCGAGTTTACTCTTTAAATTAAATTCCTTTATTGTCACATATAAAGGGTGCCTTCCGCGTTAAAGAGGTAAACCTATTTTTAAGAAATTGATAGTTTTGACTTAATAGAAAAGTGATCTTACTCGGAAAGATTAACTTAAAGAGACTTTTGGCTTTTGGCCAAGAGTCAGATTTTAAACCTACAAACGCGTCCGAAAATAGTTTCAAAATCGTTTTCTAAAAAGGGTCAATGATTCCTATTTAACCAATCAACGGTTGTCGCTCTTTTTGTTTGGTTAAATAATAATCAAGTCGTATCATCAGTTTGGACGGCTTTCGATCTTACCCAATTAAACATTTAAACACAATCGACTTAAGTTAGAAGCAAAACATCCCCAGAGTATTTTCACTAGCATGATAATTGGAACACAACCACGATGACAATCATTACATCCTAACCTTTATAGTTTAGCCAGACATAATAAGTGCGAGTCTATAAAACGTGTAGACTATGGTAAGAGCATTTAAAGTCTATAAAACGTGTAGACTATGGTAAGAGCATTTAAAGTCTATAAAACGTGTAGACTATGGTAAGAGCATTTAAAGTCTATAAAACGTGTAGACTATGGTAAGAGCATTTAAAGTCTATAAAACGTGTAGACTATGGTAAGAGCATTTAAAGTCTATAAAACGTGTAGACTATGGTAAGAGCATTTAAAGTCTATAAAACGTGTAGACTATGATAAGAGCAATTAAATAAAGAAATGCAATAAATTAGAACCTTGCTCCGGTCGGAGACTTGAATCTGATACAAATCTACGGAAAAGTAAGGCCGGTATGATGAACTTCAACCAAAGTGCTCCAAGACTCGATTACAACTCAATCTACACCGCAATAACTCCCCGATGTGAAGAGATTATTACTTTACAGAAACTGATAGTATATGGCTTAAGATTGTACTAAGCTTGGATCAAAATAAAGAATGAGAATCGAAAGCTATTTATAGAGGAACTTTGAAGTGCGTAAGGACCAGTATGCCCCTTAACTTCCTTTGAGCGGGAACCATTTTGTGAAGGCCGCGGGCGCGGTGAGGGTGGCCGCGGGCGCGGCGCCTGGAACCGCCACATCATGGGAACGTGGCAGTTGATCTCTGGGTGAAAGTGGGCCACGTCATCGCGTTTCCTGTAGCCAGCGCGGTGCTGAACGCCATAAGTGCAAAATATCTTAAAAAACCCTAATTTCTTGGCGTTTTGGCTCGTTTCTTCACAGAAGGCTCTGAAATGACAAGGATCCTGAAAACAAAGGAAAAAGGAACATAATACGAGAAAATGACAATAAAAACTAAGAAAAACATGTGATATTTGAGTCAGAAACATAGTGCGATTTAGTGCGATCAGGTTGCCCCAACATTTTTCAACCCAAAAGGCATGACCTTGTAGCAAAAGGTGCCCCACTGAGTAACAAAAGTGGTCTTCTCCATGTCTTCAGGAGCCATCTTGATCTGATTATAACCGGATAAGCCGTCCATGAAGGAGAATACTTTATGCTGACCAGTGTTGTCAACCAGAACGTCGATATGAGGCAGAGGGAAGTCATCTTTGGGGCTGGCCCTATTCAAATCCCTGTAATCAACACACATTCAGACCTTACCATCTTTCTTCGGCACCGGAACCACATTGGCAATCCACTGAGGGTAAGAAGTCACTGCCAGAAACCCGGCATCAAATTGTTTCATAACTTCAGCTTTGATTTTCTCGGACATTTCTGGACGCATATGGCGGACCTTTTGTTTAACCGGAGGGCAATCTTCCTTGGTAGGCAGGTGATGAACCACAATGTCGGTATCCAACCCAGGCATGTCTTCGTAAGACCAGGCAAAGATTTCCATATAGTCGTGCAGCATCTGAATCAACTGTTGTTTCACACTGAGCTCTAGGTTGGCACCAATCTTGACCTCCTTTCTGTCTGTCTCAGTACCCAGATTTACCGTTTCCACTGGCTCTTCATGTGGCTGAATGGCCCTCTCTTCCTGGAGAAGCAGTCTTGCAAGTTCACCAGGCACTTCGCAATTATCTTCACCTTCGTCTTCGGCTAAGTTGATCGGATTTTCGAAGTCATAACTGGCAGTAGCAGAGTCGTTACCAGTGAGATCCAGAGTGGATTGGAACCTGTATAAGTGAGTGTGTGTAAATATAGCTGTTTTGCAATATATAACAAAGAAAGAAAAAGGAGCACAAGATTTGAAATGCAACAAACGTCCAATGTTTTGATTAATGATATATGAAAATGTCATACAAAAGCCCTCACAAATGGAGCCACGGTGCCCCGGGTAGGACAACGAGCCATAAAGGTTTCAACATATTATTTGTTACAAATTGAAAACAAAAGAGTTCATTACTGAGTGACAAAAGTAATAGGTGTAAAGTCTTTGGCTGTCCAGTTGCTTGGTCCGCTGTCGGTTGTTGGGTAGATCCAGCTGTCGAATTCAGATTCCTCCACTTCGTCTTCAACAGCATTCACTCCTGGGTTGGTGATGAACACAGGAGGTCTTCCAATTCTTTCTTTGCGAACAGCCCTCTGAGCCTCTGCAGTGAAGCCCAAGCCAAACTTGTCAGTCTTCAGAGTAAAGTCAAGAAGTCGGCCCCAGTTTGCGCACTCGCCCTTCTCAATCACAGCACGAGCATCCTTTAAGGAAACCATCTTCAAAGGAGGGCCTTCGATTACAGTTTCAGCCGACGCCAAAGTTTGAGGCACCTCTTCAAAGTGTTGAAAGGGGGTTTCAATGAATTCCCCATCCATCTCTATGTATCGGAATGAGTTTAAGTGGCTGACCATATACTCTTCTTCCCCTTGCACTGTCACAATTTTCCCTCTGACCGGGTACTTAAGCTTTTGATGTAGTGTGGAGGTCACAGCTCCAGCCTTGTGGATCCACGGACGACCCAGCAAATAAGAGTAGGACGGGCGGATGTCCATCACATAGAAAGTAGAATCAAAAACTTGAGAGTCAACCCGAATCGGAATGTCAACTTCACCATGTACCATCCTTTTCGAACCGTCAAAGGCTCGGACAACAATGTTACTAGGCTTGAGCTCCAAACCCTCACAATCCAATCTGTCTAGGGCCTTCTTGGGCAATACATTCAATGAAGAACCGGTGTCTACCAATACATGGGCAAGAGTAGTTCCCCTGCATTCAATAGAGACATGCAGGGCATCATTATGGTTCTTTCCTTTGGCAGTCAGATCGGCGTCAGAGAAGCTCAATCCATTGTCAGCAGTCAAGTTGTCCACACAATCAGTAAATTGATCAGCAGATGTTTCTTGTGGCACATGGGCCGTCTTCAGGAAGGAAATCAGGGCAGGCCTCTGAACACAATAACAGTGATAGCATAGAAATCTTTGATGGGGTGTGTCCCAACTGATCAACTACGTTGAAATCACTTTTCTTGATAATCTTGAGGATCTCCTCCATCTCTTGCTGGGAGGCTTCAACAGTGGTTGTCTTCGGCGCCTCCGTCAGGGCAGGCAAATCAGTAGCAACCCCTTTGCCCCGAGCGTCAGATGACTCGGCAGCAGGGGTAGAAACAGCAACTTGATTAGAAAGTGGAACATGCACACTTGCAGGTGTGATGATAAGGGGTTTTTGAATAGCTGGTGGTGCGATATCTGGCGAAAACAACCTACCACTGCGAGTAATTTTGGAAGGCCCGGTGATGTTACTGACACCGGCACTTGTATCAAACTCTTGCTTCACTCCAAGCATATAAACATCTGCCTCATAGTGCCACGGGACAGCTTTGTCGGACGTATAGGGGAGAGGTCCCGGAACAGTGATGATGATGGGAGCAATCTTCTGAGTGGGCATGATTTTGACAGGCTTCTTTGAGGGAGCCTTAGGAGGTTTGTTGAAAATAGTGACGATAGAAACTTCTTCAGTAGGGACAGCAGGAACAACAATCTTTTCAAACAAGATTTCCTTGCTATCCATCAGGCTTTGGATACCTGATTTCAGCAACGGACAACCAACAGGCGAAACAGCACATAGAAGGCAATCTTCACCACATCCCGGAAATAAACCGGCTAGCAACAGATTCCTTTTAACAGTCGATAACGGAGTAGAAATCTCTTTCACGGAGGCTACATATCGGTCTTCTTCCACAGCATTCACTCCATGCTGGGGCATGGGAGCAGTCACAATATTGGGCCTTTCGGGCGCCTCAAACTGTATTTCCTTAGCATCAATAAGGTCTTGAACCTTATTCCTCATAGCCCAGCAATCGTCCGTAGTATGCCCGGGGCTATCAGAGTGATAAGCGCAACGGGCGTTGGGGTTGTATTTCGGAGAAGCTGTGTTCACCACCTTCGGAGCTTCCTTGACAGTTACCAGATTGGTTGACAATAGTTGCGGCAAAATATGAGACAGGGTCATACTGAGCCGAGTGTACTGCCTTTTGGGTCTCTCACCCCTTTGTTGGTTGTACTACTGAGGAGCAGCAGCAGGCTTTGAAATTACCAATGCATTGACAGTTTGACGGTGTTCCGGCTTAACTTGTCTTCTAGGACCATAAACAGCACTAGCTTCCTTCTTGAAAGGCTTCTTCTCAGTACTCGCGGAGGCACCCTTCTGTATCTTCCCTGACTTGATACCAGCTACTATCCTCTCACCCGTTAAGATCAAATCCGTAAATCCAGCAGAAGAATTACCAATCAAGTGGTTGAAGAATGGACCAGACAGGGTCCCTAGGAACATGTCAACAAGTTCACGGTCAGTCAGTGGTGGTTGCACCCTGCCATCCAGGTCTCTCCATTTTTGCGCATACTCCTTAAATCCTTCACTCGTTCCCAGTGACATACCCTGGAGTTGAGTACGCGTGGGAGCGAGGTCAGAATTGTACTGATAATGTTTATAAAATGTTATAGCCAAGTCCTCCCAGCTTCGGATACTGGCTCCATCTAGCTGATAGAACCATTCGAGTTGAGACCCCGAAAGGCTATCCTGAAAGAAATGGATCCATAGGTTCTTGTCTGCAGTGTAAGGTTGGATCTTCCTTACATATGATCTGAGATGCAACTTAGGGCAGGAAGCCCCGTCGTACTTCGCAAAGGCAGGTGCCTTGAACTTGTGTGGGATCACCACCCCAGAAGATAAACCTAGATCTCCAAAATCCAGCCTCGACACATTTTGAATCTCCATGGCACTTAAACGATCCTCTATTTGTTTGTATCTGTCTGCAGCAGGAGGGTACTGTTCATCATTGTAATCCGTCTCGTTATCGGAGACTGCAGGACTAGGAGCCCTTCCCCCTTGGGGACTGTCTTTATCTGCGGAGGAAGTAGCCTGATCAGCCTCATTTTGCAGTGTATTCCCAAACCTCCGTCCAGTGTTGAACAGCACATTCCTCTTCTTCTTCTTCTTCAAGAGCAAAGTCTTCAACTCTTGTTGACCCTGGGCTAAGCTCATGACCAGCTCTTGAAACTGGGCGTTCTGGGCCTGGAGGGCCTTGATATCTTGTTCATTGGATGATTCAGGATTCATGATGACTGTTCAAATAAACAGCAAAGAAGATTAAGCAACCTGTGGAAAAAGGGTACCTGTTATGCATATGATGCAATGAGATGCGTATGTTTTATGTTTTCAAAGACAATCGGGATTCAACTTTGTAAACAAAAAGAAACACACTTCATTAGATTCAAACTTTAAATTGTTCAACAACTTGCCTTTAGGCATTACAAGAATGAAAATACTGAAAAGGAAATAAAAGTTGTCAAAAGAAACATCCAAAGCCCATCAGTGCTCCCATGGCCTCCTCTTCTCAGTACGGATATAGTCATTCAGGATCCGCTCTTCCTCCAATTGCTTAGTCAGCTTCTTGATCTTTTGTTCCTGTTCGTTGAATTTTTCCCGATAATAATCCCGTTCTTCCTGTAGCTGCGCCCAAGATCTCTTTAGTGTATCAACATTGGTGGGTATCTGAGGAGGGAGGACAATTGGAGGAACCCCGTCTTCATCAGGAGATTCAAGAATGATAGGCCTGACAGCCTCGTATGGCATACCTAACTTTTGAGCACGGATGCGGACCCATCTGCAGTAGGGTTCCATTGGTAGAGAAGTCTTCGGTCCTAACTCATGTGGGTCAGCTTTGTGAATTCTATCCCAAGCCTTAATGAATCCACGGCGCAGTTTGTCATTGCCTGCCTGAAATTCAAAACTGAAGTGAGGAACTAGCATCTAATGAGGCCCTACTCTTCTGGCTCTCCCAAACTGACGGAGAGCTAGACATGGATTATAAGAGATTCCTCCCTGGGTACCGATCAATGGAACATTAGGGTATTCTCCGCAACGATCAATAATGGCCACTTCATCCAAACCTCTGAGAGTCCAAATGATGTCATTATCAGTGAGAGACATTAACCTATGAGCCCAGCCTTTTCCTTCTTCATTCTTCAGCACGAACTTAGGAAGGTGCGAAATAAACCACCTCACTAGCAAAGGAGCACAACACCATGGAGTTCCCCGTCTTCGGGCAGTACGAGCATAGAGTTGTTGCAGGATATCACCCAAGAGAGTGGGTACAGGGTTCCGAGACATTAAGGTCCTTATGGCATAGATATTGATAAAGGTATCAGGATTTGGAAACAATACCAGACCATAGATTAAAAGAGCTAGAATGTCTTTGTACGCCTTGAAGTCTAAGTCATTCCAGAAACCATTAGCTTTGCCAACCAGAAACTTAACCAAAAAGACCTTAACTCCACTTCTAGTTTCCCAGTTAGCCAATACCTCTTATTTGGTCAAGGGAAGGACTGCAGCAATCTCTTCAGGCCTAAGAGTCTTCTCCCAACCAGTGAATGGAGTCTGCTCCAAAACAGGGATACCAAGCAAATCAGAGAATTCTTCCAGGGTATGGACCAGCTGGAAGTCTTAAAAGGTGAAGCAATGATACAGGGGATCATAAAACTGGGTCAGGACACTTATCAGTTGTTGGTCCCAATTTGAAGTGATCAAGCCAAGGAGAGAACCATGCCTCTTGATGAAGGAAGTAGTGTTTAGAATCCTATCAACCAAATCCTTGAGCAAAGTAGGTGGTTGAACAAAGTTGAGCCGGATAGTATTTCTACGCACGGGCATCATGATGTCCTACAAAACAGAGCAAAGATGAAACCCTCTTGTCTTTGAAATGGGTCAGTCCTTATGCAGGATGCATGCAATGGTATGATGGTATGATGCTATGATGAAGCACACCACAAGTATTCACAAAGGCAAGCATGATAAGGCAGACAAGTCACACAAGACAACCCTTAGGGTTTAGGCCAGCATGAAGTTTAGGTGTTACCCTCTTTTAGTTTCGTTGGTTAAGACTTGTCCTATTAAAAGTAACCGGATTCTAGAGGATCTCAATATCATTGACTACCCTCAATTGGTCATAACTCCAGCATCGCAATCTTTTCTTGCGGCCAGAACCATCGCGAGAGTTTAGCCTCAATGAGTGTAGCATACTGCTACTGTTCTATGGCCAAGTTTGGTCAATTTAGGGTTCTAAGGTCGGTTGGTGCTTAATGACTCCTTAGAAGACCCATATTCTCCTCGTTGCAACACAAGGGATATCGGTACAGACCAAGGCGTCACACCAACGTAGCCACTGCTTCACCCATGTCGGTCTACGCCGGACAGGTCCCTCAAAGATTATGCTACCTAAAAGGGTATTCCCCAGATCCGGGTTAGGATCTATGAAACTCCGATGCAAAGCCCACAAATATAAAAGCAAACAATTGAAAACAAAGGTGGTCTAAGCCCTAAGGTTACTCCACTTTTAAGTAAGTCCCCAGCAGAGTCGCCAGTTCTGTGATACGGTGGGAGAACTGACTTGAGGTTTTGCGTTTGTTTTTGCAAATGTTTCGGTTGAGCAAGAGTCGCCACCGACTTTTTATTTTATCCTAAGGAAAGGTCAAAAAGCACAGCAAAAACCTTTGAGATGTTTTCTTGGGTTCGGGGAGTAGATTATAGAAAGGGGAGGTATTAGCACCCTTTCTATCCATGGTTATCCATGGGCTCTTAGTTACTTGCTTAGATCAACTTGCCTTGATTTTCAATTGTTTGAAATGGTGCTTTGTGTGTGTGTGGGTTTGAAAAATGTTTTGAAAAGAGGCCAATGTGGTGGCAAACTTTTGTAATGATCCATGTTGGGATGTATACAAAGGTGTATGTCTTTTGAAAAGTTTTCAATGTTTTTTTTTAAAGTTGTTTTGAAAGTGTGTTGTGATGTGTGTTTTGAAAAAATAGGCAAGTGTTTTTTTGTTTTGCAAGTTGGCAAGTAACCAAGAGTTGTCTACTCCTAAATTTGCTCAAAGATCTTTGCTATGTTTTAACCCTTTTAACAATTTTGTTCCACCATTGTACTTGGTGGACAATATTGTGTTAGGATATGAACGAGACGGGCGCGGGTCATTGTTTAGAGCATGATTGCAATGGTGCCAAGTATCTTTGGGCAATTTTTCCTTTTAAGGAACTTGATTATTTTTAGGCAACTTTTGAAAGCGTCATCGAGGGACTATGATCATTTGAATTGTTTTGTTTTTCCCAAAGATACCTAACATGCAATATGGTCCATTATTGAGGGCAACAAGTGGAATAACCCTAGGGGGTGCAAGTGTGATTGGTGTTGTCCATTTTCATGCTTGTTTATCTTGAATTTAGGTCAAACTATTTTTGGTTAATTTTTGCATACAAAACCCTAATTCTATCATGGTATAATTAGAAAACTTTTAAATGTGGAATTTAAAGGTCCTAAATTATTACACAATAATCATGGGAATGGGGGTACAAATGTTCAAATGGGGATGAGACTTCATAGGAGAGTAGTGTCCAATATTTACAACCAAATTGAATTGCGCAAATGTAAATATAAAGATGTATAAGAATAAAGCAATATGTATGTGAAGGTATTTTTGTGTAAGTGTATATTTTATTCACAAATAAAATAAAAATAATTAAAAGAAAGTTAATTTTTGAATATTTTCATGTTTAGGGCAAAAACCCTAATTTTGCTAAATAAAAGGTATTAATTATTTATTATGTATTATATACAATATTTATTAATTATATACAAAAAATAAATAAAAGAGAAGTATATTTGTCAAAAAGGTATTTTTAATGTTAAATATTAATAAAAATAAAAATGTATATTTTTGTATTTTTATCCTAAATATCCTAATAAATATGTAAATATTTATATTATTTACTAAATATCTTAAATATGTATAAAAATAAAATATTTAATATTTACAAAAAAAGTATATTTTTTCATGAAATGTTTTCAAAGGTAAAATAAAATAAGAATCAGAAATAAAAGTGTTTGTATTATTTTTTAGTTATTTTAAATAAAAGTATATTTATGTTTATTTATGTACAAAACTAAATAAAACCAAATAAATATCAAATAAAAATGCAAAAAATGTGGGAAAAATAATTTTAATATTTTTTCATGCTTAAAATAAAAATATAGAAACAAAATCAAAAGGAAAAAATAAAAAATGACAAGTATATCTCAAAATGGGCCAGGGGGGTGCATGTGAAATGCAGTGGTGCAAAAAGGAAACAGAATCAGGCCCAGCCCAATACCTATCTTCTTCAACCTCCAGCAAGCTTTGTTCCAAAAATGTGCGTTTTACATACTGATTCAATCATCCTGATTCCTGGACTTTTAGCACAAACTTATAACATGAAAAATGTCAAGCATCAAGCCACGATTCCATACATACCAAGAACTTGATCTAACTCTCAGAAATGAGAGAGAATTTCTCCATCCCTAATTCTTAACCTAAGTTTTTGTCAATGTTCAGGTCTTAAATTCTCTCAGCATATGCAATATAAATGGAAAGTGAAGATATGAGTGGCTTCAGGGACATGAGTATGACACTTTTCATTCACAAACTTAAAGTTAACTCTTCCTAGGTTGAGAGATAGAAGTCCATGAACTTACCTGTTCAGCTTGGATCGTGTCTGGCAATGGAGGTACTTTCAGTGCAATGTAAGGACTTGTATAGCTTGCTTGAAGGTCAGGGATGCTTCTCCAACCTTTAGCTTGCTTTGAAACCAAATGAATCAAGCTATGGAAGTCAACCTGCAAAACAGAAAAAGTGAAAATGGTGAAGTTGGTTAGAGGTGTTACAGGTCGTGTCCAATGCTTGGGATAGTTTATGTAGGTGGTATGGAGTGTGTATGAACTGGTTTTGGCCAAGGCGCACGAATGGATTGAGTTATGGACCTCAAACTGCAGGGATGCCCTGTTTTTGTGCAGTACAATGGTGTTTTGAGGTTTAGGGAGGTATGGAAGGTAGTTAGCTCGTGCCTTAGCTCAGGTTTGATGTTTGGAATGTGTACAACAAGTTTGTCTAGGCTTGTGGTTGCAGCAATGTGAGTTGTGTTTCAAAATGCAAGGTTTCTTCTCACTTAAGCAAAAATTGTCAAGTTGGTTTCTAGACTTGTGTAGGCCCCCTAATCATGCTTCAACTATCCCTCTTGATCAGTGTGATATGTTCCTGAACTTGTGCCAAAAGGATTTGCATTGTACTACTTGGATTGCAAATTTGACATAAAGCCATACTTTTCAAAAATGGATAAAGTGCTTTTTCTAATTAAGGACTAATCCTTCATGTAATGACCAAACTCATAGAATAACATCTTGGCACAATGGATTAGCATTTAATTTTTGAGTGTAAATGAGATTATAGGCCTGTAATGTAGCTTGCATATGTTGAGTTTGAAAATGCACAAGTTATGAACATGCCTTTGGCCATGAATCAAAGTGACTTTTGCTCATATTGCCAAATTCGATTCTCCCTAACCACAAGGGTGTTTGAGAAGTTCTTGGACATTTTGGAAAGCTTGGAATGTTTACTACAATCCATATTTGTAATGCAAATTGAAATTCCAAGTGGAAGCATGTGAAAAGTGGCCATGAAGTTAGGCAAAAATCCTGCCTAGAATAGGTCAAAAAATTTCTAAGTTAAGAATGTGAATTTTTTTTATTAATAACCATGTATTAAAAAAATATTTCACAAATAACCGGGTTTCGGAAAAAATTACGCAAATAACCATGTTTCAGATGGCTCCACAAAGGAGGAGCCATCTCATTTGGCGCATGCACCTAGGGTTTTGCCCTAGGCGCCATCTCACTTGGCGCCTCCCTTGGCTTTTAGCCAAGTGAGATGGCGCATGCTCCTTAAAAAGGAGAGGAGGCGCCATCTCACTTGGCGCCTAGGGCAAAACTAGGGTTTTTTGCTGTTTTATAAATAATTCGTCCGTTTCTTTGAAATTTCTCACACTTTCTCGCACTGTATTTTTATTTTGTACTCCCTTATTTACGTAATGACGTCGCCTATGATTTTTAGCAGAGATGGTTACGTTATATTCTCCGCCACGAAACCTGCGATGAAAATGAAATTCTGGCACATTCACTCCATGGAGCGTCTGAAGCGGGAGTTGATGCGGTGGCTAGATGGAGACATCGCCGAGGGGGAAAAAAGTCGAAGGATCCAGCGAAAACGAACAACAACCTCGCATGCGACAGGAAGACCTAATGTGTGGTTGGAGGAAGTCAAAATAGACAGTGATGTAATGCTGATGATGCATGGGTCAGATGAAATTGTGTTAACAGTTGTAATTTCCTAGATTGAATATCGTTAATCATTGTTGTACGCAAAAACCCTAATGTAATTTCCTATATTGAATTTCTTAAATTGTGTGAACAGTTTTATTAACGGAAAACCCATAATGTTTACAACACAAATATTGAAAAGATTTATTGTATTACAAAATTTATGTGGTCGAGCCAGACGCCCGATTCGGACAGTTTTTGCGATTGTGTCCGACCTGACGGCATAAACCACACTTTCTTTCCAACCTGTCAAGATCGTCCATTTCTGTTGTTATGCGCCTTCTTTTGGGACGACCCTTCTTGTTCCTTCGCATTTGGTCATTGTGCCAAACTATATCACCGTTGTATTCAGGCCAATAGTCCAGTTTTGCCACCAAAGGAAAGTTGTTGTTGTAAACAGTGAGCAACATTTCAGATTTATAAACGTTTGAGAGCAGTTGAAGCGCGTCTTGATGGGTATGAGCACAAGCGGCAATGACATGAGAGCAAGGCATACGAAAAGCTTGAAACCTGCCACAATCGCACCATTGAGAAGGTAAAATGACTCTGTATTCTTGTCTTGCCAGGCCTTCATTGTGGTCAATTGTCTCTTTCACAATGAAGTTGTGGCTATGGCGGTCAAACCGTGTAACCATGTGAGTGTTGGCTTTAGCACTTTCAGCCTTAATGTATTTCATACAGCTTTCACTCCATAGTTGTCCTGATTGCAAGACCGCATACCACATTTCACCTCTTTTGGCAAATAACGCAGCCATCCTAAAATACATGGATTTCACCAAGGCAGTGATGGGGAGGTTTCGTATGCCCTTGAATACCCCATTCATTGATTCAATAAGATTTGTTGTCATATGCCCCCATCTTTGGCCATTGTCGTATGACCTAGTCCACTTTTCGACCGGTATATTGTCGATCCACGTACCGGCTTCTGGGTTAGACAAACGGATCTTGTTGCGGTAATATTTGAATGTGGGCTGTGTCAGTGCGTATCCCGCATTCATCACCGCTTTCCTCAATGTTTTGTCCTTGACCTCCCTCGAGAAATTCTGGACGATATGCCTGACGCAATAGACATGCGTAGAAGGAGGGTCATGCCAACCATTTGCCGGATTATTATAGGCACTTTCAATGGAGGCATGTCTGTCCGAGATCAAACAGAGATCTGGTTGAGGAGCCACGTGTGTACGAAGATTTTTCAGGAAAAAGCTCCAAGCACCACCGGTCTCCCCCTCGACAAGGGCAAACGCAACGGGGAATGTTTGCTTTCCCGTTTAAGAGAAATCGAACATTGTCGGTGTTTCTAAACAAAAACCCAACTGTGGGACACATGTATGTCTCACTGTTGAAATGTGCTTTGACAACAAATTATGGTGAAGAGGCCATTGTGTAGAATTGTTTTAGGTATGAAGGTGGGAATGTTTTGGGTTTATTGATTGTATGAAGGTATGAATGCTGGAATGTTTGAAGGTTAGATGACTGATTCGAAGGTTGGAAAATTTTACAGTTTATGTGAATGAATGTTATGTTCAACGTAAGGCAAAAAATCTCAATTAAGTAAGTGATGCAACCCCCAAGGCTGCCAATAATATTACATGCATGGGCTTATGCAGCCACCTAGCCTGCCACCCATCAACTCCAATGGCCTTGCATGCAACAAAGAAAGGAATCCCAAAGGCTGTCACGTAGCCTGAGCCAATGCTGTAAAACGTGACACCTCTTATTCGCCAAATGGGGTGGCGACACCATACATTTTTGTACTATTTCGCCAAGTGAGATGACGCCTCCCTTACTGTCCAATCGTGATACATGCATGGGCTTATGCTGCCACCTAGCCTGCCACCTAGCCTGGCCCTATTCTGCACACATAAATGTTTTGTGTAAGACTCCACCCATCAACTCCAATGGCCTTGCATGCAACAAAGAAAGGAATCCCAAAGGCTGTCACGTAGCCTGAGCCAATGCTGTAAAACGTGACACCTCTTATTCGCCAAATGGGGTGGCGACACCATTCATTTTTGTACTATTTCGTCAAGTGAGATGGCGCCTCCCTTACTGTCCAATCGTGATACATGCATGGGCTTATGCTGCCACCTAGCCTGGCCCTATTCTGCACACATAAATGTTTTGTGTAAGACTCCACCCATCAACTCCAATGGCCTTGCATGCAACAAAGAAAGGAATCCCAAAGGCTGTCACGTAGCCTGGGCCAATGCTGTAAAACGTGACACCTCTTATTCGCCAAATGGGGTGGCGACACCATTCATTTTTGTACTATTTCTCCAAGTGAGATGGCGCCTCCCTTACTGTCCAATCGTGATACATGCATGGGCTGCCACCTAGCCTGCAAGAGTGACACCTTACATTTTTTGTAAATGCATGCATGCATATGTGTAACACCCTAAGCATGCAAATGTGACACATCGCAGGCATGCAACCACTACATCAAACTTATTTTCCTATAAATACATACCTTATGAAACATCTCTCACACCCACACAACTCTCACTCTCTGCTACGAAATATTTCTTAAGTCTATCATACTCTCTATTTCTTCCTAAGTCTTTCATTCTCTCAAGCATTCTGAACAATGGCCCTTCTAACAATGGGAGATACTCACAGAGGCACAAGGGAAAACATTGCTGCATTTGTAAGTCTCTTCTTTGGTTATACATTTTTCATACTTCAAATAACGTGTTGTTCATCTTAATTAATCTTACTCTTGTTTAATTATGATCTCAGGATACACAAAGATTCAGAATTCGTTCGCACAAATACCTAGCTCCCGACCCATTTATCGTCCCTTATCTGGAATATGCAGGTTTTGGACACGTGATAAAGATCTCCAACTGCACCATTGACTCAAAATTCATTCTTGCAATGTTGGAGAGGTGGAGACCGGAGACCCATACATTTCACCTACCAATAGGTGAATGTACCATCACTCTCGAAGATGTGTACATGCTACTGGGCCTCCCTATCGACGGTAAGGCGGTGAACGGGTCGGTTCAACAACCCAACTCACAGTGTGAAGAACTGTTGGGTAGGGACATGGTAGAAGGTGGTGGAGCAAGAGGGCAGGGAATACTACTCACTGACCTGAAACGGCATTATGCGAGTATGGAATTAAATGAAAATTCCTCAGAGAATGACCGAGTAGTAAAAGCCAGAACGTATATTATGATACTTTTTGGTACATTTTTATTTCCCGAAAGTACGGGAAATAGTGTAAATTTCATGTACTTACATTTACTAACAAATTTTGATAAAACTAGAAAATATAGTTGGGGTTCTGCAGTATTAGCCCACCTGTACAGTTCCTTGTGCAAAAACGCAGTCAAGGAAAAATGTACATTTTATGGGTGCGCATTTTTACTACAAGCCTGGGGTTGGTGGAGGATGGAGTCCTTAAACCCCATCAACAACAACACTTTTGGTTTCCCTTACGCAACAAAGTAAGTCATTAAGTTATAGCATTTATAACTATTCTTCTCTTTCCAAAATATATGCTAAAAATAACATGTTTCTCATTTCCTTTAGGTACTGCGTGAGGGGTATGGATTACGACAAGAATCCCAGATTCAATGTCGCACTCTACCGGAATCTGTTGGACCACTTAGGCCCAGATGACGTACGTCGTAGCTTTTAACTTTTGTTCATTTTAATTATTTATACATTACTTTTGCGCTTACCTGATTTAAATTTTATCGCAGTTCGTCTGGAGACCATATTTGGGTTTGGACCATTCTCCAAATCCAGAGGATGCAACAACTTGGACTGCAAAGACTGCACTCATTCGGTTCAACATTGTGGAGATGCACCACAGCGACCGTGTGAAGATGCAGTTCGGAATGATCCAAGAGATACCAAGTGATCCAACAGATTTTTCCCCCTGGCATCTAAAAAGGGTCGACGCCCAGTGGGGTCTTACCAACTGGAAAGACTTTGCTCCAGAATGGTGTAAAATGTGGCAAAGGCGTCACCGCTACATCTTTCAATCCCCGGTTTTCCTTACTCAAGGTAACATGCGACACACTGATCAATATATGTCGTGGTACAGGTCGGTTAGTAACCCAGATATGCACGTGTCTCATCCGAGGTACTTGGTTGACCCACGCACACAATGGGCACAACCCTCGATTCCCCACCAACAAACCCAAAATCCATCAACCTCAAACCAACCCCCAAGAAGAAACAGACCAACAAACACACAACCACATTCCCCACCACAACACAACTACAATCAAATGCCGTACTACCAACCACAATCACCGCCAAACTACCAATACCCGGATATGCCTCAAACCCAACCATAATACCAACCCCAATACCAGCAAACCCACATACCCCATACACAATTTCAGTCTTCCACATATCCCAATATGGCGCCCTCAACATCCAGCCTTAGCCCTGATATGGGAATGTCAGAAGATTATGACCAACCCGACCAAACCTACCATCAACCACCATATCACCAAACAACCCAACATCCACAATACCAAACACCCCAAGATCCATTTCCTTTCTACCCCCCATACTCAGACGACCAATGCTACCGACCAACCATGGAACCCCACCCACCGCCAACACGACCAAACTTCGAGGGTATGGGTAACCGACTGTACCAGAGCGGATCTTCGAGATATGGAGATCTTACTGATTTTATGGATTCGGATCGCATTGAATTCGCTGGGCCATCGACCTTGCCGCAGCAGGAAACGAGACGGCACCCAGCAAGAGAAAGGCGAGGACGGGGATGCGGAACTGGGGGTCATTACCGGGTTCCTGGGGATCACTGATGTATCTTTTTTTTTCCCAGTATTTATTATATCCATTTTTTTACTGTTCTTTAAATGTAAAACAGTTGAATGTAATTATTTTTTTTTAAATAAAAAATCCATTTTGTTTATCTCTGTCTAATACGCAACGCGCAGGAAAGAAAAAAAAAAATTTTTTGACCTAATTTTCTACATAGGCGCCATCTCACTTGGCTTAGGGCTTGCCCTAAGCACTTAGGCGCCAAGTGAGATGGCGCCTCCCTTAAAAAAAGAGGAGCATGCGCCAAATGAGATGGCTCCTCCTTTGTGGAGCCATCTCAAACATGGTTATTTGCGTAATTTTTTCCGAAACCCGGTTATTTGCGAAATATTATTTTAATACTTGGTTATTAATAAAAAAAATTCTAAGAATGTTTTGCACCCTTGTTCCAAAAATCATAACTTGAGCTACAAGCTTCTTTTTAGGAAACTTTGTGAATCAAAGTTGTAGATTTTGCAATGGAATACAACTTTCATGTTTTGAGTTTTCCTTGAATCCAAATGTATCTTGATGAAAAAGTGGGACAAAGTTAGGAAAAAATTAGGGATTTTCATAACTTAGAAAAATTCTAAGTTATGAAAATTCTTCATTTCAAACCCTAATTTGCAATTCTTGATTTCTTGATGAACAAGTTTCATATTTTGACATGTCTTGATGAAAAAAGAATCTTGACACTTGATTTTGACCAAAAAGCCAAAGTTTGACTTTTCAGTATATAGTCAAATTTGGCTCAGTTGACTGGAAAATTCATCTGTCAATCTTGTGCATTTGGGATCTTTTGAATTTGTTGAACATGTCAAGACAATGCCATTGGTTCCTTGAGTCCATATGTGAGCTTGGTTTGCCATTGGCTAGGTTAAACAGTTAAAAATTGCCTTTGTGCAGTCAAAACCCTAAAAATGACCATTTTGCCCTTTTGGTGATCTGATCAAATTTCTTGTGGAATTGTGATCCAAACTTGATCAAATGGTACATATGAGTTCATAATGTTGATGTGGGTCAAAAATCATGAGGTTTGACTGTCAATTGGCCACAGTTGACTTTTTCCCCAATACAGTTGATTTCTAGGTCAATTGTCCAATTGACTGGGCAAAGATTGGAATCAAGGCTTGAAACTTGGTATGGATAAACTTGTGAGTCCAACATGAAGCATGAAAGTCACTTTAGGCATTTTGGGTCAAAACATCTTTGTGCAAACACAAACCCTAATTTGAGTCAACAGTGCAAGGAGAAGTCTTGAGTAGAGGAAACCCTAACTGGATCTTGAGCTCCAAGGGTCTTGTGGTGAGAAAATGTTGAGGAAATGGGAGGGCAAATTTTGGGGTACAACAGGGCATAATCTGAGTTTATGATCGAATCTCATGATACACTAACTTTTTGCTTGTTTTGAGTACAGATTCGAGTATAGGACAAAATTTTGCATAAGATAGGTCCTTTTGTTTGCCTTTAAACTGCCATGTTTGCCGGTTTTTAAGAAGGGACGATCGGAGAAGGTGACCGGAGCTAGGTCTCCACCGCCTCTCCGATTTCAGTATTTGATTTTGTATTATATGTTAGAACATAGTTGGGTTCTACATCGCTGTAAGAGATTTAATGATAACAAACACATGATATATACATATAAAGAACAAATATGCTCGCTAATAAAGTATCTTTATATGTAGGGAAGCTCTGATGTAAGAAGCTAGAGAAGACCTGTTAGAACACAATGTGGATCTACATCCCTAGAAGTTCTGATTATGCGAGCATAGAAGATGAGAGTATTATGATATAATCAGACGCATCTTTCTTAGAAGCAATTCTGCGTAACACGCTTATATGAAGAAGTTTTGTTACAACTTCTGAACGCACCAACATTGTGAAACAGGATCTCTGATACTATGATCTGTAAAGTTTTGAAACAAGCAGTAAGGGACTCCCAACGATAACATTCATCTTCTGATGTGAGAAAGTTCGGAAGCGTTATAGTTTATTAATGGAAAATCAAAAGTAACGACTATAAGGAGACAAGAATCTTCTGGTTTGGAAAGATCATTAATTCGTGTTATGAACATTCCAAAAGTATCTTCTTATGTCATTGTTGCATGGCCTATATAAAGAAGACGTATAGAAGAAATCAAATGATGAATCGCTGCGCATGAAAAAGAAAATCACATTTATCCAGTCCTACGTAATTATCTTAAATTGTGTAATACATCATGTGATACGGTGGGAGAACTGACTTGAGGTTTTGCGTTTGTTTTCGCAAATGTTTCGGTTTAGCAAGAGTCTCCACCGACTTTTTATTTTATTCTAAGGAAAGGTTAAAAAGCACAGGAAAAACCTTTGAGATGTTTTCATGGATTCGGGGAGTAGATTATAGAAAGGGAAGGTATTAGCACCATTTCCATCCATGGTTATCCATGGGCTCTTAGTTACTTGCTTAGATCACTTGCCTTGCATTTTCAATTGTTTGAAATGGTGCTTTGTGTGTGGGTTTGAAAATGTTTTGAAAAAGATGCCTTGTCTAGGCAACCCTTGTAACAATTCTTTACTCGAATGTTTTACAAAAGGTGTTTGTCTTTTTGAAAAGATGTTTCAAGGTTTTGAAAGTTGTTTTTGAAAGTGTTTGTGGAGTGTGTTTTGAAAAATGGCAAGGATTTGTTTTGCAAGTTGGTCAAGTAACCAAGAGCTATCTACCCTTAAATTTACTCAAAGATTTTTCTCATGTTTTAACCCTTTTAACAGTATTGTTCCACCATTGTATTTGGTGGAAAATCTTGTGTTAGGATGTTAACGGGACGGGCGCGGGTCATCGTTTAGACCATGAATGCAATGGTGCCAAGTGTCTTTGGCATTTTTTCCTTTAAGGGACTTGATCATTTTTTAGACAACTTGAGAAAGCGTCATCGAGGGACTATGATCATTTTGATTTGTTTTGTTTTGCCAAAGACACTCAACATGCAACATGGCCCATTTTGGAAGGCAACAAGCGGGATTACCCTAGGGGTGCAAGTGTGAATTGTGTATTGATTGTCATGCATTTTTATCTTTGTATTAGGTTATCTAGCAGTTGATTTTGAATCTTCGCATACAAACCCTAATTACTATACAGTATATAGAAAGCGATAAATTGCGGGAATTTAAATGCTAAGCTATTACAAATAAGTATCCGGGGATGGGGGTACAAATATTTACAAATGGGGATGAGACTTATTAGGAGAGTAGTGTCCAAATATATTTACAACCAAATCGAATCGCATTCTCAAATGTAATATATAGAAATGTATAAGAATAAAAGATAAGCAAATGTATTGGTGAATGTGTATGTGATTATTTACAAGTGATGCAAAATAATGTTAACCTAATGTAAAATTAAGTAAGTATTAAGTATTACTATCTTTTTTGTGTTTTTGTTAAATATGTATAAACAAAAGTTTTAATAAAAGAAAAGAAAATGCTTTAAGAGATTCTATTTTTTATGTATTAATGTTAATGTATTTTAGTTAGTATTTTTATGTACAAAACTTAAATAAATAAAAAGGTTTTAATAAAATAAAAAAAGAAAATGTTTAATCTTAATAAAATCTAATATCTATGTATTTTTAATTATAATGAAAAGTATTAACAACATTTTTTTATATGAGAAATTAGTGTATTATTTATTAAAAAAAGAGTCAAGTTACAGAAAAATAAATAAAAGTGTTAGTTGGAATAAATAGAAAATAATAAAAAAGAAAGAGTTAGATGGGCCTTGTATGGCCCAAACAACAACAAAAAGAAACTGATTAAAAAAAGGACAAAAAGGGGGGTGCGCTCCAGATTCTGATGGGCTTAAGGCAATTTCGATGGGGCAAGGCCCATTGCGTTTGACAACATTTTTTCTTAGGGTTTCATTGTTTTAGATCATTTGGAATTAGGGTTACAGGCTTAGAGCGGCGCTCTCATCTTCTCCTTCTTCGCCTTTTTACCTTCTTGAATGGAGGCCACTGATGCTCCCCTTCGTCTTAGGCTACCAGGCGCTCCTATCTTCTCCTTCTTCTTCCATGGTTGAACACAGTAGCGATAAGGAAAGGTAACGATTGTTTTAGGGTTTTAAGTCTGTGCATGTTATTAGCTCTTTGACAAATTCTGACTTTTCATGTTATCATTATTTGTGTGAGGTATGAAAGAAAAGGGCAGAAGAATTATACCTTCATTGACTTTTGGAAATGGAGGAGGAGAAATGGATAGGGGGTGTCTCAGGCGGCCAAGGGCGGAGGAATACGTGATGCTATGCTTGCTCTGTCGAAAACTGGTACTCGTATTTGCTTTTTGTTAGGTTTTGTGATGAACATCTGAAAACCCTAGCTTCTAGTTCTCTCTTCTGCTTACTTGCTTGTTTGCTTGCTCCTTTCAATGATGATTATCTGAGATGCCTGTTTGCTTGCTTGCTCCTTTCTTGACTTGCTTCTGTATGATTATTTGATGATGTTGGTTGGCTTATCGTTTCACTTCTTTTCCCCACTTTTGCTTACTTGCTGAGATGTTTGTTGAAATGTCAATGTTGATTTTGAGTATTGTTTTTGTTGGGCCCAGTGATGAGGTTGCTCTGAGGGCTTTGTTGGTTTGAGTGCTTTGATTGGATATGGATGATGGTTATTGATATATGGTATTTGGGCTTGATGAACTTTGAAAGGCTTATCAGTATAGGCAGGCTTATCAGTATAGGCAGGCTTCAGGCTTGTTGGGGTTCAGGACTTGAATGCTGGCTATGCAGTTTTGAGGCTTGTTTGAGGGCTTGCAATTTACTGAGTTTGAGGCATATTTCTGGGTTGTGTTTTGGACATGTTTATTGTTTACATGTTGATGTGCTTGTGTTATGTAACAAGTTAGCAGGCTTCAGGCTTGGTTACAGGCTTGAAGTTTAGGCTTGACAGGTTGTTTGAAGTTTGTTTCTGGTATACGTTAGCAGGCTTCAGGCTTGGTTACAGGCTTTGCTATGATATGCTGGCTGGTGATTTGTGAGTTATGCAGGTTAGCAGGCTTCAGGCTTGGTTACAGGCTTGAAGTTTTAGGCTTCAGGCTGGTTATGCAGGTTGAAGCTTGATGTGCTTGTATGGCTTGGAGGAAAACAGGCTGGTAGTTTGTTTGTGTTGGAGGCAGTTTGCAATGTTTCAATGTTACAGTTTTGTGTGGACTTGTTTTTTGTGATATTCTGTCCCCGCCCCCCCTCTTTGCTTGTTCTATAACAGTTTGTTTTATATCTCTTTCTCAGCCTGCCTGTTGTAAGCCTCTACCCCTTTTACTCTCTCTCTCTTCTCTCTATTAAAGCATATTATATTGCTTTAGAATAGCTTTTCTGAAAAGGTGGTTGTTGGGAAATGATGAAGATTTTGAAAATGTATGCTTGCAATGTTAGCTTTCCTCTGTATATCTCCAGATTTCCTGCATATCTTTTGTGTACTTGTTGACAGTTTTGACAACCTTTGGACAGTTGGTTTTGAAATTCAGTTTGCTTTTGACAGTTTAGTTGCCTTTGTGCATTGTTTGTTCAGTTTGAACTTTGTACTTAGTTTGGAATTTTGACAACTACCTGTGACTTGGCTTGGAATTTTTGAACTGTGCAATTTGTTTTTGGCATTAGGCAGCTTTGTACATTTCTTTAATGATTTGCAAAATAATTTTTCTTTACTCTTTTTGAACCAAGAAGAAAGTCTTCTTGTGATTTGCAAGGAGGGTGAGAAAAATATGATGAAAATCGAAACAATCTGATCCCGGCCAACAACCTTTAATGATGAACTTTTTATGATTAACTGTCTGAGAATATTTTTAATTTATCTGCATTTGACTTCTTCCTTTTCTTTTTGCGGGTAAAAAAAAAGTTGAGCAAAGGATGAGTAGCAGTAGAAGATAAAGATTTCAAGACATTTAGGACATAGCTTTATTTAAATTTTAATCATTTGTAATAATATTAATGTAAATAACTGTAAATAAATTTACAGTATTCAAATAATATCTGTAACAAACAATTCAAAATGAATAAACAAATCTCTTTTGTCAGATCACTCTTTTAATTCCTCTTCAATTGTTTATTTAATTATTTAAGCTTTCTTGAATTAAAATAACTGGAAGTAGATCCAATTATTCTGACTTAGAAAAAATAAATAATTAATAAGCACTGTAGTCTTGTAATCAATTAATAAACCCGGCGTCCCAATTAACATAAGCAATGCACAGTTAATCACAACAAATGCCCATATGTCCTTTCCTTTTACTGATTAAACCAAACACTGCAAATTCTCAACCAGAAGCCTCAATCCATATCTCAGAGTAAATTGAAAAGAACTGTAGAATTAATTCCTTCTGAGAATGCGCGCACAAACCCTAGTTCTTGATTTAATGTCGAAGAAGCGCCTGCCTGATCAAACCTGAGCCAACTCAACCAAACCTTAGCAATCTGCTTGAACTGTTCCAGAGCCATGAAAACCCTAATTTGGATAGACTGATAAGAAAAAGTCTGTTTGACTGATTCTTACGCCAATCTGAAAAGTCAGGAAAAGCTCGAAGCTGTGATTTCTTGTGGAAAAATAGGAGGGCAAATTTTGGGGTACAACAGTTGCCCCTGTTCAATCTTCTTGAACCTGAAGAGTTAGATTGGCAAGCTTGCCTTTCGCGACTCGAGGGTAAAAGGAGATTGGACACTAGAGTGCCCAATAAAATTTTCACTCGGTGATGTGATGGTAGAGGGAATGGGCTTAAAGATGCCATTTGGAGATGGGCTTAGAGATGTCATCTGGAGATGTGACAGGATCTTGTCGGGGGATGGGCTTAGAGATGCCAACTGGAAATGTTTGTTGAACTGTATGTCATTGGTGAGTGGGTGAGTATCAGAAAGGTATCCATGTTTTGGAACATCTCTGAACTGGGGGTCTGAACAAGCAATAGATTGACATCCATGTTTGGAGAATCCGTAAACTGTTTTCAGGAGTTGAAGTTGAATAAGCAATAGATCAGCATCCGTTGGGAAGCGTCTGTAAACTATTTTCAAAATTCTTGAAGTTGAATAAGCAATAGAGCAGCATCCGTTGTTGGGAAGCGTCCGTAAACTGTTTTCAAATGTTGAAGAATCTGAACAAGCGATAGGTTAACATCCATTACTGGAGAACCCGTGAACTGTTTTCAGAAGTCTTGGAATCTGAACAAGCGATAGGTTAACATCCGTTACTGGAGAACCTGTGAACTGTTTTCAGAAGTTGAGTCTGAAGCTTATTAATCTTTATCCTGAAAAAGCGTAAGATATTAGCTGAAACACAAAGTCATGTTGCATGAAATGTATGATGCAATGTATGTTATATCAATGTTTATGATATGAATGTAATGAATGCGCATGTAGGTTGATGAGTTGTCTTGCTGAGGATTGATGAATCCTGGATGGCTGGAGATAATAAAATCTTGACTGCTGCTGGGGGAAGTGAATCTTTGACTGTTGCAGGGGATTGAAAATCCTTTGATTGTTGAAAATGAGAAGTCCTGGGACCACTGTTGGGGAATCAGGAGCTTGGGTTGTATGCCAATCTGCTGGGGATTCCTGTCTTGAGGGGATCTTCACTGGAGAATATTTGAATATCCTGTGAGGAACTGAGAATGAGAGTCTCCATTCGGCTTGGGGATTGATAGTTGGAAGTTTCAGCTCCGCTGGGGATTGCAAGAATCCTTTGGTTGCTGAAGGCATTGATCTGGGATCTTGAAAAGGTTGGTCGGGGAGATAGTTGTCCTGGCTGGTTTCAGGTATTAATCTCTGATCGGAGAAAGAAAGATAGTTTTCCTGGCTTGTTACAGGTATTGATCTTCAATCTCTTCATGTAGATGGTTTTCCTGGCTGGTTTCAGGTATTAATCCACAATCAGTCGTCCACAGATATTTTCCTGGCTTGCTACAGGTATTAATCCGGAACTTAAGAAAGGTTGGTCAAGGAGATACTGTCCTGGCTGGTTTCAGGTATTGATCTCTGACCGAAGAAAAAAAGATAGTTTTCCTGGCTTGTTTCAGGTATTGATCTTCAATCTCTTCATGTAGATGATTTCCTGGCTGGTTTCAGGTATTGATCTACAATCAGTCGTCCACAGATATTTTCCTGGCTTGCTACAGGTATTAATCTGGAACTTAAGAAAGGTTGGTCAAGGAGATATTGTCCTGGATGGTTTCAGGTATTGATCTCTGACCTGAGAAAGAAAGATAGTTTTCCTGGCTGGTTTCAGGTATTGATCTTCAATCTCTTCATGTAGATGGTTTTCCTGGCTGGTTTCAGGTATTAATCCACAATCAGTCGTCCACAAATATTTTCCTGGCTTGCTACAGGTATTAATCCGGAACTTAAGAAAGGTTGGTCAAGGAGATACTGTCCTGGCTGGTTTCAGGTATTGATCTCTGACCTGAGAAAGAAAGATAGTTTTCCTGGCTGGTTTCAGGTATTGATCTTCAATCTCTTCATGTAGATGGTTTTTCTGGCTGGTTTCAGGTATTAATCCATAATCAGTCGTCCACAGATATTTTCCTGGCTTGCTACAGGTATTAATCCGGAACTTAAGAAAGGTTGGTCAAGGAGATACTGTCCTGGCTGGTTTCAGGTATTGATCTCTGACCTGAGAAAGAAAGATAGTTTTCATGGCTGGTTTCAGGTATTGATCTTCAATCTCTTCATGTAGATGGTTTCCTGGCTGGTTTCAGGTATTAATCCACAATCAGTCGTCCACAGATATTTTCCTGGCTTGCTACAGGTATTAATCCGGAACTTAAGAAAGGTTGGTCAAGGAGATACTGTCCTGGCTGGTTTCAGGTATTGATCTCTGACCTGAGAAAGAAAGATAGTTTTCCTGGCTGGTTTCAGGTATTGATCTTCAATCTCTTCATGTAGATGGTTTTCCTGGCTGGTTTCAGGTATTAATCCATAATCAGTCGTCCACAGATATTTTCCTAGCTTGCTACAGGTATTAATCTGGAACTTAAGAAAGGTTGGTCAAGGAGATATTATCCTAGCTGGTTTCAGGTATTGATCTCTGACCTGAGAAAGAAAGATAGTTTTCCTGGCTGGTTTCAGGTATTGATCTTCAATCTCTTCATGTAGATGACTTCCTGGCTGGTTTCAGGTATTAATCCACAATCAGTCGTCCACAGATATTTTCCTGGCTTGCTACAGGTATTAATCCGGAACTTAAGAAAGGTTGGTCAAGGAGATACTGTCCTGGCTGGTTTCAGGTATTGATCTCTAACCTGAGAAAGAAAGATAGTTTTCCTGGCTGGTTTCAGGTATTGATCTTCAATCTCTTTATGTAGATGATTTTCCTGGCTGGTTTCAGGTATTAATCCACAATCAGTCGTCCACAGATATTTTCCTAGCTTGCTACAGGTATTAATCTGGAACTTAAGAAAGGTTGGTCAAGGAGATATTGTCCTGGCTGGTTTCAGGTATTGATCTCTGACCTGAGAAAGAAAGATAGTTTTCCTGGCTGGTTTCAGGTATTGATCTTCAATCTCTTCATGTAGATGGTTTTCCTGGATGGTTTCAGGTATTAATCCATAATCAGTCGTCCACAGATCTTTTCCTGGCTTGCTACTGGTATTAATCCGGAACTTAAGAAAGGTTACAGAATGGCAACCGTGTCTGGAGCATATCTGGACCGTATCTTCCAACGGGTAATGAAGGAATTTTTGATGATGACCGCAACTTCCAGAAGGAAATTTTGAACGCTCTTGAGATTGACGTTCGAATACCCCAAGTGATGATGAAGGAGACTTGCCCCAAGTTCACTGAACTTTTGAGAGATTTCTTGAAATCTTGACTGGACTGCCCCGGGTTAATTAAACTTTGAAAGATTGATTGAAATCTTGACTGGACTGCCTCAGGCTAACTGGACTTTGAAAGATCTGTCGAAACCTTGACTGGACTGCCCCAGGTTAACTGGATAGTGACATGTCATGCCCCCTGTTGATAGGAGATTTGTCAATGGAAGTGTCATCCTTTTTGAAGTGATTTTGTTCACTGAGAGAGCTTCCGTTCATCGGATATTCATTGTGTGAATTTCTCCGCTGTCAAACAAATAGCCATATGCAAACAATGATATTCAGGTAATGCATAGTTTATGTCTGTCTCGATGTTTTGAAAAATGCGTTTTTTAGCAGAAAACTTGTTATAAGACAAATCAACACAAGATTTAGAGCAAAGCCTTACAGGAGTCAGGATACCTTTTGTAACAGTATGCTTTCGAACTAACCCATGCTTCAGTTAGGACTTTTGAAGGGTTGTAACGTGGCTTGGTTCACGGTTTAAGAAACAAAGGATAAAGGCTCAAAGTATATTTGTACCCACCCGCTCTTCGTGATGTTCTTCAACCCTAAACTCAGTTAATCGTGCGTCGCACTCTATTCGAGTTTGGAATGACTTTTGGGTGATGGTTCACCAATTGAATTTTGGAAGACAGTCATCATCTCCTTTTTCTTTTTGCAACATTTTTCATGTTGTTGAGGATTTGTAATGACCTCTTTCTTTTGATTTGTTATCCCTAACTTTTGCCTGACCGTTCCTGTTTTTGAGATTACAGTCAGCGGGATGCCGCAGCTTTCTTAAGCCTCCTTTGTAGGTTTTGGCTTAGTGGGCTTTTCTTTTTTGAGAGATAATGACTGCCTATGAGATAAGGAACCATCCCTGTCTTTTGATTCCAAAGGAATGCTTTTCTTTTTTGATGTCGTTCGTTGTATTACGAATTGAGAGTTTGCGACTTTCAATGCGCTTTTTTTTTAATTAACTGAGAGACTACCCTGCCCCGGGTTTAAATCAAAGGTTTCAATTTGTTTAGAACAGAAAACTCCTACTTCTTTGGCTCGAAGGGGTTGACTAGGGATTATCTTCCTTATAACTCCAGTGTTTGGGAATTGAAAGAAATGCTTGTACATCATCAGCAAGGTCTGTTCAAAAGTATACTGTATGAGATTATGGTATTGTTTCGTCATCCGCCCTCTAAAGGCTTGCAGCTTTTTATCAAGAGTTAAATATCATAAAGAAAGTAGAAAGCATAGTTCAAGTGTAATGAAAATGAGTGAATCAAATCAAGACAAACATATGCAATGCATTAATGAAACAAAGTTTGACATTAATAGATAATTGTTTGAATAACAAAGAGATTACAACTTGAAAATTCAAAGAAACAAAGACGCTCTCAATGATTTGGCATAGGAGCAGTGATCACATTTGGAGTCTCCGGAGGGTCAAAACTTGATCTCCTCGCCATCAATCAAGTCTTGAATCTGGTTCTTCAAAGTCCAACAGTTGTCGGTGTCATGCCCAGGACTGTCAGAATGGTAGGCACATCTCACACTCGGGTTATACTTGGAAGAGGAAGTATCAGGATTTTGAGGAGGATCCTTTAGCGTGATTAACTTCAACTTCAGCAAATGTTGTAATGCTTGAGACAAAGGCATGTTGATGTCAGTATACTGCCTTTCTTGATATCTTACCCTACGCCTCTTGCCCCGTTTTTGTTGAACAGTAGTGGGATCAGAGATCAGGATTGCCCTTACATGTTGATCATGAGACTCTTTTGACCAGTCACTGCATTGGACTCTTTCTTCCCATTGTAGGGAATTTTCTGATCATCAGATGGTGTAGCTCCTTGGATCTTCCCCCTTCTGATGCCAGCTTCGACCCTTTCACCGGTCAGTACTAGCTCAGTGAACCCGGCTGAGGAGCTTCCAATTAAGTGATTGAAGAGAGGCCCCATCAAAGTTCCCATGAAGATGTCAATCAGCTCTCTGTCCGTTAAAGGAGGTTGCACCCTACCAGCCAGATCTCTCCACTTTTGGGCATATCCTTTGAAGCTCTCGTCAGGACCCATGGTCATGTTCTACAGTTGGACACGAGTAGGTGCAAGATCAGCATTGTACTAATACTGTTTGTAAAAAGCAGCAGCTAAGTCCTCCCAGGTGTGGATGTGAGAACTCTCCAATTGATAGAACCACTCGAGTTGAGTCCCTACCAGGCTTTCTTGGAAGAAATGGATCCAAAGCTTTGGATCAATTGTGTATGGTTGAATCTTGCGGGCATAAGACTTCAGGTGCATCTTAGGGCAGGAAATTCCATCGTACAGGGAAAAGGTAGGGACTTTGAACTTTGGAGGGATGACTAATCCAGGAACCAAACCCGTGTCTCCTAAGTCCAAGCCAGGTATTTGTTGAATCTCCATAGCATTGAGGCGATCCTCCAACTCTTTGTACTTGTCATCAGCGGGAGGATATTGTTCCTCGGAGTAGTCAGCTTCATCAACCTCCAAATTGTGGTCTTCTTCAGGACTATCCCCTATGTTGGATGGAGTTGCAAGGTCTAGGGTCTTAGGTCTTCTTCTCAAGTTCAGGATGCTCGCTGCCTTCTTGGACTTCTTCTTCTTGTCCTTGAGAAGGAGAGCTGTCAGATCCTCTTGCCCTTTACCCATAGCCAGAAGCATTTGTTAGAATTGAGCATTTTGAGCTTGGAGATCTTTCACTGTTTGTTCCATATCCATCTTACTGAAATAAACAGTAGGAAGATAAGGAGATTTGTATGGGAGAAACTTGTTATGCAATGATATGTATGATATATGTATGCAATGCTTTCAAGGATCTCTTGGGGTAAACACAAGAGAATGTTAGAGGTTGAACTTTGATCTTTGATTGGAGAACTTTGCACTGGTGGATGTCTTTCCACGAGAATCAAGCTCACCATGTCAAGTGGGTCATAGCCCCTGATTCAAGTTGTTGCACTTGATCTTTGATGGCATTTGTTTAGAGGAGAAACCTCTTGCCCTTTGGTAGACGTCTGGTTCAATGTAACCCTGCATCAAAAGACCCTCGAGTTCCTTGAAATGGTTAGTAAAAAATGCTATGGTATGATGTCATGATGTTATGTACATGTATGCAAAAGCAAGTAAGTGTATATACAGGTAATCATATTCACACAAAGCAAACAAGTCCTTAGGTTTAGGCTTGCACGGGGTTTGTAGGTAAGTACCCTGTTAAAGTTAGTTGGCTCATCCTGTCCTAAAAATAGAAACCGGGTTCTAAGGAGCTCAATATCATTGGATTGTTTTCTGTGTTCATTGTTTTGGTTTAGCCACTTAACTGGCGACCAAAATATTCCAAGAAAACAATCCTCAATGAGTGTAGTATCTAGTATCTACCAACTTCGGACTGCACCAAAGTCGGTCATCTCACTACCCCTAAAAAGGCTAAGATGGTCAATTAAGGTTCTAAGAGTTCGTTAGTGCTTCATGACATCACTCAGCGGCCCCGTACTCTCCTTGATTGAACTCAAGGGTTACCGGTACTCACAAATATGTTACACTAACATAGCTTACTGCTTTAACCATGTCGGTATACCCCGCACAGTTCCCTCACAGTTTTATTGCTATTTACCTAAAAAGGTGCCCCCAAATCCGGGTGTAGGATTTACAACAAACCCAAACAAGGACCCAAAAAGTAAAACAATCAAATCAATCAAAGCAAGAATGTAAAGGTGATCTAAACCCTAAGGTAACCCCACTTTTAAATTCTCCCCAGCAGAGTCGCCATTTCTGTGATACGGTGGGAGAACTGACTTGAGGTTTTACGTTTGTTTTCGCAAATGTTTCGGTTTAGCAAGAGTCGCCACCGACTTTTTATTTTATCCTAAGGAAAGGTTAAAAAGCACAGGAAAAACCTTTGAGATTTTTTCATGGATTCGGGGAGTAGATTATAGAAAGGGAAGGTATTACCACCCTTTCTATCCATGGTTATCCATGGGCTCTTAGTTACTTGCTTAGATCACTTGCCTTGCATTTTCAATTGTTTGAAATGGTGCTTTGTGTGTGGGTTTGAAAATGTTTTGAAAAAGATGTCTTGTCTAGGCAACCCTTGTAACAATTCTTTACTCGAATGTTTTACAAAAGGTGTTTGTCTTTTTGAAAAGATGTTTCAAGGTTTTGAAAGTTGTTTTTGAAAGTGTTTGTGGAGTGTGTTTTGAAAAATGGCAAGGATTTATTTTGCAAGTTGGTCAAGTAACCAAGATCTATCTACCCTTAAATTTACTCAAAGATTTTTCTCATGTTTTAACCCTTTTAACAGTATTGTTCCACCATTGTATTTGGTGGACAATCTTGTGTTAGGATGTTAACGGGACGGGCGCGGGTCATCGTTTAGACCATGAATGCAATGGTGCCAAGTGTCTTTGGCAATTTTTCCTTTAAGGGACTTGATCATTTTTTAGGCAACTTGAGAAAGCGTCATCGAGGGACTATGATCATTTTGATTTGTTTTGTTTTGCCAAAGACACTCAACATGCAACATGGCCCATTTTGGAAGGCAACAAGCGGGATTACCCTAGGGGTGCAAGTGTGAATTGTGTATTGATTGTCATGCATTTATCTTTGTATTAGGTTATCTAGCGGTTGATTTTTAATCTTCGCATACAAACCCTAATTACTATACAGTATATAGAAAGCGATAAATTGCGGGAATTTAAATGCTAAGCTATTACAAATAAGTATCCGGGGATGGGGGTACAAATATTTACAAATGGGGATGAGACTCATTAGGAGAGTAGTGTCCAAATATATTTACAACCAAATCGAATCGCATTCTCAAATGTAATATATATCAATGTATAAGAATAAAAGATAAGCAAATGCATTGGTGAATGTGTATGTGATTATTTACAAGTGATGCAAAATAATGTTAACCTAATGTAAAATTAAGTAAGTATTAAGTATTACTATCTTTTTTGTGTTTTTGTTAAATATGTATAAACAAAAGTTTTAATAAAAGAAAAGAAAATGCTTTAAGAGATTCTATTTTTTATGTATTAATGTTAATGTATTTTAGTTAGTATTTTTATGTACAAAGCTTAAATAAAAAAAAGGTTTTAATAAAAGAAAAAAAGAAAATGTTTAATCTTAATAAAATCTAATATCTATGTATCTTTAATTATAATGAAAAGTATTAACAACATTTTTTTATATGAGAAATTAGTGTATTATTTATTAAAAAAAGAGTTAAGTTATAGAAAAATAAATAAAAGTGTTAGTTGGAATAAATAGAAAATAATAAAAAAGAAAGAGTTAGATGGGCCTTGTATGGCCCAAACAACAAAAAAAAGAAACTGATTAAAAAAAGGACAAAAAGGGGGGTGCGCTCCAGATTCTGATGGGCTTAAGGCAATTTGGATGGGGCAAGGCCCATTGCGTTTGACAACATTTTTTCTTAGGGTTTCATTGTTTTAGATCATTTAGAATTAGGGTTACAGGCTTAGAGCGGCGCTCTCATCTTCTCCTTCTTCGCCTTTTTACCTTCTTGAATGGAGGCCACTGATGCTCCCCTTCGTCTTAGGCTACCAGACGCTCCCATCTTCTCCTTCTTCTTCCATGGTTGAACACAGTAGCGATAAGGAAATGTAACGATTGTTTTAGGGTTTTAAGTCTGTGCATGTTATTAGCTCTTTGACAAATTCTGACTTTTCATGTTATCATTATTTGTGTGAGGTATGAAAGAAAAGGGCAGAAGAATTATACCTTCGTTGGCTTTTGGAAATGGAGGAGGAGAAATGGATAGGGGGGCGTCTCAGGCGGCCAAGGGCGGAGGAATACGCGATGTTATGCTTGCTCTGTGGAAAACTGGTACTCGTATTTGCTTTTTGTTAGGTTTTGTGATGAACGTCTGAAAACCCTAGCTTCTAGTTCTCTCTTCTGCTTATTTGCTTGTTTTCTTGCTCCTTTCAATGATGATTATCTGAGATGCCTGTTTGCTTGCTTGCTCCTTTCTTGACTTGCTTCTGTATGATTATTTGATGATGTTGGTTGGCTTATCGTTTCACTTCTTTTCCCCTCTTTTGCTTGCTTGCTGAGATGCTTGTTGAAATGTCAATGTTGATTTTGAGTATTGTTTTTGTTGGGCCCAGTGATGAGGTTGCTCTGAGGGCTTTGTTGGTTTGAGTGCTTTGATTGGATATGGATGATGGTTGTTGATATCTGGTCTTTGGGCTTGATGAACTTTGAAAGGCTTATCAGTATAGGCAGGCTTCAGGCTTGTTGGGGTTCAGGACTTGAATGTTGGCTATGCAGTTTTGAGGCTTGTTTGAGGGCTTGCAATTTACTGAGTTTGAGGCATATTTCTGGGTTGTGTTTTGGACATGTTTATTGTTTACAGGTTGATGTGCTTGTGTTATGTAACAGGTTAGCAGGCTTCAGGCTTGGTTACAGGCTTGAAGTTTAGGCTTGACAGGTTGTTTGAAGTTTGTTTCTGGTATAGGTTAGCAGGCTTGGTTACAGGCTTTGCTGTGATATGCTGGCTGGTGATTTGTGAGTTATGCAGGTTAGCAGGCTTCAGGCTTGGTTACAGGCTTGAAGTTTTAGGCTTCAGGCTGGTTATGCAGGTTGAAGCTTAATGTGCTTGTATGGCTTGGAGGAAAACAGGTTGGTAGTTTGTTTGTGTTGGAGGCAGTTTGCAATGTTTCAATGTTACAGTTTTGTGTGGACTTGTTTTTTGTGATATTCTGCCCCCCCCCCCCCCCCCCTCTTTGCTTGTTCTATAACAGTTTATTTTATATCTCTTTCTCAGCCTGCCTGTTGTAAGCCTCTACCCCTTTTACTCTCTCTCTCTCTCTTCTCTCTATTAAAGCATATTATATTGCTTTAGAATAGCTTTTCTGAAAAGGTGGTTGTTGGGAAATGATGAAGATTTTGAAAATGTATGCTTGCAATGTTAGCTTTCCGCTGCATATCTCCAGATTTCCTGCATATCTTTTGTGTACTTGTTGACAGTTTTGACAGCCTTTGGACAGTTGGTTTTGACATTCAGTTTGCTTTTGACAGTTTAGTTGCCTTTGTGCATTGTTTGTTCAGTTTGAACTTTGTACTTAGTTTGGAATTTTGACAGCTACCTGTGACTTGGCTTGGAATTTTTGAACTGTGCAATTTGTTTTTGGCATTAGGCAGCTTTGTACATTTCTTTAATGATTTGCAAAATAATTTTTCTTTACTCTTTGTGAACCAAGAAGAAAGTCTTCTTGTGATTTGTAAGGAGGGTGAGAAAAATATGATGAAAATCGAAACAATCTGATCCCGGCCAACCACCTTTAATGATGAACTTTTTATGATTAACTGTATGAGAATATTTTTAATTTATCAGCATTTGACTTCTTCCTTTTCTTTTTGCAGGTAAAAAAAAAGTTGAGCAAAGGATGAGTAGCAGTAGAAGATAAAGATTTCAAGACATTTAGGACATAGTTTTATTTCAATTTTAATCATTTGTAATAATATTAATGTAAATAACTGTAAATAAATTTACAGTATTCAAATAATATCTGTAACAAACAATTCAAAATGAATAAACAAATCTCTTTTGTCAGATCACTCTTTTAATTCCTCTTCAATTGTTTATTTAATTATTTAAGCTTTCTTGAATTAAAATAACTGGAAGTAGATCCAATTATTCTGACTTAGAAAAAATAAATAATTAATAAGCACTGTAGTCTTGTAATCAATTAATAAACCCGGCGTCCCAATTAACATAAGCAATGCACAGTTAATCACAACAAATGCCCATATGTCCTTTCCTTTTACTGATTAAACCAAACACTGCAAATTCTCAACCAGAAGCCTCAATCCATATCTCAGAGTAAATTGAAAAGAACTGTAGAATTAATTCCTTCTGAGAATGCGCGCACAAACCCTAGTTCTTGATTTAATGTCGAAGAAGCACCTGCCTGATCAAACCTGAGCCAACTCAACCGAACCTTAGCAATCTGCTTGAACTATTCCAGAGCCATGAAAACCCTAATTTGGATAGACTGATAAGAAAAAGTCTGTTTGACTGATTCTTACGCCAATCTGAAAAGTCAGGAAAAGCCCGAAGCTGTGATTTCTTGTGGAAAAATAGGAGGGCAAATTTTGGGGTACAACACATCACTGTTGTGATAGTGTTTTATTTAGAAAACATATTTGTTCACACTTTCAAATATATTACTTTGTAATTCCTTGATAAAATCGGGTTGTGGTTTTAGACTCAAGAAGACATTGAAAGTTGTCATTGTGATTGCGTAATCAAGTTTGATTAGTGGATTAAGACCTCGCTTGAGAGAGGAGAAATCACCTTGGCGGGTGGACTGGAGTAGTTTGAGTTCAAACAAACCAGTATAACCAAAGTGTTCTTTTCATTAAGTTTTAAGATCCCAATTCAACCCCCCTTATTGTGTTTTTCCATTCTTCAATTGGTATCAGAGCACCTGGTTCTGGGTGCAAACACTTAACCATGTCAGAAAAAGATCCAATGTGGAAAAACACTATGGTGGGACCAAGTCATAACATCAGCAATGATTATCATAACGAGAAAGACAGAATCAGCAGCAGACCCCCAATATTTGACGGTGAAAAGTTTGATTACTGGAAAGACATAATCAGAAGTTTCTTTCTAGCTTATGACGCTGATCTCTGGGATATTGTGACTGATGGGTACATACATCCTGTTGTTGAAAGCGGTCAGAAGATTGACAGAAAAAGAATGATAGATCATCAAAAGAGAGATTTAAGAAATCATCACAAGGCTAGAACTATTCTCTTAAGTGTTATCTCATACATAGAGTATGAGAAGATCACAAACAGAGAATCAGCAAAACACATGTTTGACTCCTTGAGAATGATGAATGAAGGAAACACGCAATTCAAAGAAACCAAAGCTCTTACGCTCGTTCAGAAGTATGAAGCCTTCAAAATGGAAGAAGATGAAACCATTGAAACAATGTTCTCAAGATTTCAAATTCTGGTCGCTGGGCTAAAAATTATGAATAAAGGGTACTCAACTGCTGCTCATGTAAACAAGATCATCAGAAGTTTACCTAAGAAATGGAGACCCATGGTCAAAGCTCTTAAATTGACCAAAGATCTGAACAAAATCTCTCTTGAAGAACTTGTCAGCTCCTTGAGAAGTCATGAGATAGAATTAGAACAAGATGAGCCTCAGAAGCAAGGTAAGTCTCTCGCTCTGAAATCTAATAAATATGAACCTAAATTTTTGCAGGCAAAAGAAAGAAGCAGAAAACTCTGGTGGATCCTCGTCAGGAGAAGACAAATTGTTCCATCTATTCAGAAGAATCAATTAGCTGCGAAAGCACAGGCAGAGGAAATTTAGAAATTCCAGAAGAACAGGGAAGCACTCTGAATAATCTTCTGGATACAGAAAATCCAGTAACATAAACGTTACCTGCTACGAATGCAATGAACAAGGTCATTACAGGAGCGACTGTCCAAATCTTCAAATAGAGAAACATAAAAAGAAGCTCTCTAAGGAAAAGAAGAAAAATCTTATGGAAACATGGGATGACTCTGAATCTTTTAAAGATGAAACATAATCATAAGATGAACGAGCCAATATGGCTCAAACGGCCAACCTATCAGATGACTCTGAATCATCTGACTCAGAATCAGAATCAGAATCAGATTCAGGAGAGGTATTCTCTAACTTTTCTAGATATCAATTAGAAGAGAGTTTGTCATAAATTCTTGAAAGATATCGGGAACTTCGAGCCATAAACAAGAACCTTAAAAAGGATCTAGTTTGTGACTCTGAAGATACTAAGAAACTGAAAACAGAAAACTCTGAGCTTAAAGAAACAATTTCTAATCTCGAAAACAAATTACAAAAAGCTCAGGAAGAAACTGCTTCAGAAATTTCTAGTAACTCTGATAGAATCATAAAAGAATATGATCAGAGCTTTCAAATATTTCTTGCTAAAAACATAGATAGAAGCAAGATGGCTTCAATGATCTATGGAGTTAGAAGAAATGGAAGAAAAAGAATAGGAAACAAGGTAAAGTATCTCAACCTAAAAAGGTCAAGAATACGGTTATAAGATGCACACCCCTTTATTCTCACTTCACTTATGGGCAAACACATAATATAAAATATACTAGTAAGGCGTTTTCTGCTAAACCAAAATTCAAACATAATTTTGGAAACTCTAATAATCATGGACCCAAAAAGATATGGGTACCAAAGGATAAAATCATCTATGTTGCAGATATTTTTAATAGCAAGGTTGAAACTCCTGTTTTAACACCTAGATTCTGAATGCTCTCTACACATGACGGAAAGAAAGCATATGTTCTAAAGCCTGGGATTTAAATCTAGAGGATACGTAGGTTTCAGAGGCAATCAAAAAGGAAAGTTTATTAGTTCTGAAACTATTGGTAACGGTACTGGGAACACATTATCAGAAGTTCTCTAAAGAATTTCAGTCTAATTCAGAAGAGGATGTCACACTTTTCACAAGCAACTTCTGACAAATTGAGTCAAATCATGTCTTTACTACTTTTTGATTCTTGACAAGAAGGGGGAGAATGAAAGATATTTTGACTCCTCAAAAAAGCTCGATTAGAATATCTTCTGGGAAGTATTTTATTTTCTCGTTATCTAAGTATTCTACTCAGGGGGAGTTTTTTAATTTTTGTTCTTTATATTCCATCAAAATATACAAGTTTTTGTCATCATCAAAAAGGGGGAGATTGTTAGAACATAGTTGGGTTTTACATCCCTGTAAGAGTTTTGATGATAACAAACACATGATATATACATATAAAGAACAAATATGCTCGCTAATAAAGTATCTTTATATGCATAGAAGTTTTGATGTAAGAAGCAAGAGAAGATACGTTAGAACACAGTATGGATCTACATCCCTAGAAGTTCTGATTATGTGAGCATAGAAGATGAGAGTATTATGATATAGTCAGACACATCCTTCTTAGAAGCAATTATATGTGACGCGCTTATATGAAGAAGTTCTGTTACAACTTCTGAATGCACCAACACTGTGAAACAGGATCTCTGATAATCTGATCTGTAAAGTTCTGAAACAAGCAATAAGGGACTCCCAACGGTAACATTCATCTTTTGATGTGAGAAAGTTCGGAAGTGTTACAGTTTATTAATGACAAATCAAAAGTAACGGCTATAAGGAGACAAGAATCTCCTGGTTTCGAAAGATCCTTAATTCGTATTATGAACACTCCAAAAGCATCTTCTTATGTTACTCTTGCATGGCCTATATAAAGAAGACGTATAGAAGAAATAAATGATGAATCACTATGCACGAAAAATAAAATCACATTTATCTAGTTCTACGTAATTATCTTAAATTGTGTAATACATCACTCTTGTGATAGTGTTTTATTTATAAAACATATCTGTACACACTTTCAAATATATTACTTTGTAATTCCTTGAGAAAACCGGGTTGTGGTTTTAGACTCAAGAAGACATTGACAGTTGTCATTATGATTGTGTAATCAAGTTTGATTAGTGGATTAAGACCTCGCTTGAGAGAGGCGAAATCATCTTGGCGGATGGACTAGAGTAGTTTGAGTTCAAGCGAACCAGGATAACCAATGTGTTCTTTTCATTAAGTTTTAAGATCCCAATTCAACCCCCCCCCCCCCCTCTTGTGTTTTTCCATTCTTCACTATAATGTTTTTTTGTTGTTTTAAACACAAAGAAGCATCATATCGTAGATGGTTAGGAGGAAAATCTTTGACATAAGGGGCGTGGGTTCGATCCCTGCCTTTTGGTTGTTTTTTCCATATTTTCTAATTTTTATAGGTTTTGCAGCGCTTGTCCTCATAACACCAACCATGCACCCTCAGTTTTCCAGCCCTCAGATCTAGATCTGACGCTTCCAGATGCGCAACCCATGATAAGCTCTTTTCAGCCACAACACTGGATTAGGCGCTGGGGAACTAGCCGGGCCTAGACTTTAATTGCTATTCAGCACCCCCTCTTTTGCTTAATCCGGGCCCTATCTCTTCTTCTTTTTTTATATTTTCGTTTTTACTTTTACTTATATTTTTGTTATTTGTTTTATCAAATTAAAATATAAAAAAATATTAAAACACCTTTTCAAAACATAATTAGTTTTAGGTTTATTTCTTAACCAATTAATTAATTATATTTTTAGGTTCTATTAATTAAAAATTAATTAGATTTTTTTGGCTTATTTAATTATCATCAAAGAAAAACTATTTTCACAGAAAACACCAAAAATATGAATTTAGACTTTTTAAGGCCTTTAAATTTCTTTTCTCTTTCAATATTCTCGTATTCCTTTTGCTATTTATTTTTCTTAGATAATTGTATAGGTCGCACAGTTTCATGTAATAGCTTAGTGTTTAATTCCTCGCAAAGTTTCATTAATATTGTAACTGCCCCGAAGCCATGTAATAGTCCTAGGGCTTTATTTTCCGTGCTTGTATTTTATATACCCGTATACATAATTGTTAGATGCATGCTAATAGGGGTTGTATGGAAAGACAAAAACAAAACGATAGAAAACCCTAAATCCAAGACAAATAACTGAAAACAACACACTTTCACACTCGCACCTCTAGATTGGTCTCTCTTTGCTGCCTTCAGAACAAAACAGTCAAGTCCCTCGAAAGTGAGGATGCTTTAGCAAAGACCCTCGATACAAAAGATCATAGTCCCTCGATGACCCTTCGACGTTGTCTTTCAAAAAGTGATCTTATCCCTTACGAAATTGCTAAAGTGTCCTTATAAGTTGCCTTCAATGATCGTACGATGACCCTTTGCCTGTCCCTTCACATCTAATGGATAGGGCTTCCTACTAACTAATGGTACGGATAACACTATCTAAAGGAGGAGGAAAAATACAAGAACGATCTTGAGTGGGTAAAATTGTTAATCACTTGCTTACAAACCTTTCAAAAACAAAACATTTCTCACACTTTTTTCAAAATATTTTCAAACAAACACTTTGCATACATTCTTGAGGACAAATACAAGAATTATTACAAAGTACGCCTTACATTGGCATTTCAAAAATATTTTCAAAAACACACACAAAAGCAATTTTTTTCAAAGTGAGCTAAGCGATTAAGAGCTCGTAGATAACTATGGATGAAAATGGTGATAACACCTTCCCTTTTCATAACCTACCCCCCGAACTCAAATTATATCAAGGTATTTCATGTTCTTTTCACCCTATCCAAATTGGATAAAATAAAAGTCGATGGCGACTCTTTCTATCTGCAACATTTGCGATAAAACGCAAAAACAAGTCAGTTCTCCCATTGTATTACATTGTCAAATTGTGTTGAATATGATTCTTGAAAATTCGTGTGATATTTTCATTATTGCATATGCATAAACCTTGATGTGATTCTTGAATGATGTGAAATGTTGAAAAGTGACATCGGTTGATTGATTATACAATTGATGTGAAATTAATTTTTTAATTCGGTAGAGTTTGTTGAAATCTTGAAATATCGAGTTTTAGGTTCACTTATCAAATGTGGAATTATTGGATAAGGTGTTGTTGGATAATCACGTGTTGATATAATTTCCAATTCGTTTTTGTGGATAAGCTTTCATTTTCAATATAAAAGAGTTGAATTTAGAAATTGAATCAACACTTGATTTTGTGGTTAAATTCCACTTTTTGGACATGATTGTGAGCATAAGGTTACATATTGTCAATGGTTAATGCTCGATGCACTTGGACTTGATGTTTAGACGAAATTTATGCCAAGATTTACCTTTCTTATGGTTATGGAGTTGCTTCCAGGGATTTGGAAGTAGTACCTCCGCTTGGAATTAATTCATGGGAGCTACTTTTTTGAGTTTGTTGGCACGTTTGGGAGTTACCGTGCGATTTTATGCGATTCCGCTCCGGTGTTTTGTGCGCCTATTTTTTGAATTTAGTGATTTTTGGTGCTTTTCGACATGTACTTTGAGTTTAATCTTCACATAATGCATGTCTACACTTGATTGTTCATTCATGAACCTTTGTGATTGAGTTTGCTTGATTCTGATATATTTTTCGGGTTAATTCTTCAAATAACTGTAGTGCTGCCCCGTTTTGTAAAATGCACCCGGATTTGGTTTTAACTATTAGTTTATGCTTCATTGCATTTGTTTTGGTCATTATAAGACATGTGTATCGAGTTGTGTCAGTTTCGGGTCGATGTTTTGTGCGTTTCTTTGTGTGATGTACATGCTTCCTGAAATTTACTTTTATGTCTTTATTACTTGTTGCATTTCACTTCATGTATGATAATATGCTATTTTAACTTGTGATGTTGATTGTTGAGTTATATTTGATATTTATTATTTGCTAACCTTTCTTGTGAGATTGTGCAAGTTTTGGAAGGCGGTTCGTCATGACACATGTGTTTGGATTTTACCATTTGCTTGTGTAGCATGGCTCAGTGCAGGATATTGACTTGAGGTGCATTGCTTGCGATTTATTTTCACATTGTACACTGGATGACTGTATTGGATGTTATTCTTGACCATTTCATTTGTTGATGCTAGCTTGCTCGAAGTTTTCTGGAGTATTTCTCGCTTTACTTGCTGTATAACAGACATTTTAAGTGTTTGGTATTACTTCACTGCTTGGTTTATCTTTCCGCGTTTTATCGCTTTCTAGATATCATGAGAAGTAATATAATAAAGAGCGTCCGCTCAAAGTCTCTACTTAAAGTCCTTTAGAAGGCACTCTGCACTTGTTTGCTAATTGTGTTTGTTGATTATTTAAAGACCTGCCTTCGAAGTAGGCATTCTGCTATGTGTTTACATTTGTTCCCAAAGACCTCAATAAAAGTGTCCTATTCCTATTCCCCATTGTTAATTCCTCAAAGAAGGCAAGCGGAGTAGGGTTTGCAATCAACCCCCTCAATTCCAGTCTGTGTTATTCTTAGCTCGCGTTGTACGTCGACGCTTTGGAGTATGTTTCTCTCGTAATCGAGTCGGTCAGATGGAAAAGGGATTTGCAATCAATCCCCCATATTTTATCTTAAGCTCATGTTGAACGATTTTGATGCTCCGTGTTTGTTCATATTGTCTTCTATCTCCTACACCGATTCTTGATATCTTGGTTCGGTGCTTAATCGCCTTGGACATTCACTTCCCCCAACTCTATACTTCTTGCCTTAGTGACATGATACCTTGGTTAAGAGTACCTTTCATGACCCCTTATTTCCTAGATGAGATATCTATGGTCAAGAACTTCCCCTTTTTACCTACCTCGATCATTTGATATCTTGGTTATATCTTTTGACTTGAGCTAGCGTGCGCTACTCATGACATGTGTGTGCTCTCTTGAGCTTGTTGATTGCTTGTTTTCTTTACATCCTTGTGCCATGTTCCCTTAGGGCTTCTCAATTCAAACTTTGGTGGAGATTCGAGATATACATTAGGATTGTAATCTATGCATGCTAACATAGGTAGAGATTTCCCATTCAAACTGGACCTTAGGACAATCATTGTATATTAACATTAGGGATAGAGTTAGATAGTCTCCCTTAGATTTTTTTTTCTTTACTTTTGCATCCTTAAAACTAAAACTTCATTTTTCTTGGAAAATGCATAAAACATTTAATAACTTTCAATTCCTTTTCGAGGTAAAAAACATCAACCAATGCAAACTCTTTTTCGCCTTCGGGCCTTTTCTTTCAAACTTTTCAAAGGAACATGTTAATTCATTTCTGTGTTGACGCGTGAGTCTCTAAAGATTGAGTTGTGGAAGAAATCAAAATTAATATTGTTCACTAAAAAACACAAAAACAAACCGAAACATATGAGCCTAACTACAATGTTCTGATTCCTTAAAAGGGATACATATGCATCTAGTCACAGGGATCAGCCGAGCGAAACTTTATAAATATTTCCTTCTTTTCCCCGTGTTTTCTTTTGCATGCATTCCCTCTTTTCATTTTTTTCCTTTTAGCTCAGAATCTGTAGATTTGAATACACCATTTGATTAGAATAACAAGAGTTTACACCATATAGTACTACGGGAGTGTGGGGTGCTAATACATTTCCCTCGCGTAATCGACTCCCTTACCCGTATCTCTCGGTCGTTTGATCGTGATTTCACCCTTCTTAGCTTTACTCGATGTTTACCTTTCCCTTTCTATGGGATAAAAAACATTCATTGGCGACTTCATTGATTTCATCTCAATGATTTGTTCAGTCGATTGTTTAGCTGGCGACTTCACTAGGGACAGGTTGACCAAATGATAGTCCATCCCAGAGTCGCTCCTAGCTCTTTTTTTTATTTTATTTGGGTGTTTATTGTTATTCTTTTAGTTTATTCATTTGTACATGTTTATCTGAGCATATGTTTGCATTGCATCTTTATTAGATTGTTGTTTCCGTTATTTTGTGTTGCTGCTATATTGTGATGTTACTTGGGATGGGATGTTACTTCGAGGTAAAAGGCCCATTACCTAGGATAAAGACACATAGGCTAGATGGATACTCATGTGCAATCCTATGTTTCATTGACATGTGTGAGGATGCATGAGATACCATACTCAGACGTGGTTCTCTTGACGATGCATTTTGTCTTGCGCCCTTTGTGCAAAGATGAGGTGTTTAGATGGAGAACTATCGACTCTGTTTATCATTAGGGACCCTGTTCTGATTAGAATTTAACTGTGAGTTGGGGCGGGAATATATTTATAGGTACAAATGGTGACTATGTTCTGATGGTGACCAAATTATTCCATTGGTGACTATGGTTCTATGGTTCTATGGTTATGTTCTAGACCGTTGATTCTGATATTCTTGGTGTGTTCAGAGACAGTATCACATAACAACCAATTTTTTATGGAAACATTGATTCCATGAGTATTTCACTTACATCATAGCATATTTACTTTTTATAAAATAAATGTATAAAAAATATATGCATGAAAATTTTTTAGCATACATGTTCTTTCCATTTCCAAGGAATCATGTTTGTGAGCCTTATGTTATGTATGTCCATCTCTTACTGGATCAAAATCAAAGTTAAAAAAACATGTGGGTTCCTTGGAAATGACTGAACATGGCATTTCATCCACTCATTCACCTCATTCATCTTTATGCATCCATAACAGGTACTCAGAGTTGGGGAAATTCTTATTCAGGCCTGGTATTCTTTTCAGAACTATGAATCTTGACTTCTCACTGTTGCGTGATCCAAAAAAGCCATGGAATAACTTTGTGGAGGAATTGGATGAGATGAAAGGACATATAGGGTTGTGAGTGGTGGACATACAAGCAATGGTCCATGGTCAGAAATCCTTAAGGGAAAAATAATAACCAGTTGGAGACTTAGTTGATTCGGGTATGGAAGTTCTAAAGACAGTGCCAGCAAAGGAAAGTGATCATATATATGTTGTTGCAACATAAGATGTTACTCATCCCTATCCTATGGAACCTCTTTCAAATCATGTAATAATTTGTGGGTCTCATGTAGAACTTTGTGTTCCCAGATTTTCTCGTCAGTATCCAGTTTCTAGTTTCTAAGTTAATCCGTGGGGCAAAGCTTATCAGCAGAGACAAAAGAAATCTGAGAAGCATGTTTATGCAGTCCCAATGCCTTACATTCAATTACTTCCTCGTCTATTGGAAATCCAATTGGTAAATCTCGTGTTCAGGGGGTCCTCCTCTCACAAACTTCTCTCCCGATTTTGATACAAATGTTAGATGTGTCTCCTATTCTGGGGCACCTGGGTATGATATTGAAGAATGTAAAGGGTTGAAGTATAAAGTCTGACACTTGTCTGGCTTCTTTTCCAAAGTCCAGTCCCTGTTGGAAAATTGTTTTAGACTCTTTCTCTTCATTTGAGTGCTTCTTCTGTGTAGTAGAGGATGTTGTAACCGGTTTTAAATTGAGAGTCGCTACCCTTAATTTTTATCTTTAAGAAGGGAGTATAAAAGATAACTCTAATGTGGTCAGAGATTCTAAGTTCTTTGACTCATTTCTAGATGAAGGAAAGATGTTAGGCACCCCTTATCTACCTTGTTCACAAGGATACTAGGGTTTAGAATCACGACTTAGGAAATAAGGTTTTAATTTTTATTAGGGGAACTCGCCACGATTTTAATTGTATGCCTATGTATCCTCTAATGAGGAATCAGAGTCCCAATTCTTAGTTCACAGTTGGTTGGTATTTTTTTATGGATTACGTAGAATTGATTTCGAATAATCCTTGAACCTTTTCTGGGTTGTAAATTGAGTGAACATAGATGCAGTTCACTGTTAATTTTGAAAGTAATTCTCCTTAATCCTTTTTCAAAAATAATCTTGAGTTTTTGATTATGTTAGTTGAAAAAAATGATTTTGATTGGTTAGCTATATTAAGACGTAGAGCGGGGGAGTCTGATATAGTCTCCTCATCACGTGGCCAGATATTGACCACGTGTCATTCGTGGATGGTGAATTGGGTGAGTTGCATGGATTTTTATTGTTTAATTTTGAATAATAAACTGGTAGACGATGTGTCGACCGATTTAATTACTCGAAGATGGCCATCCTATTATTATAGAATGTTTGATTTGATTTATTTGACAAAAATGCTTGATTTATATTAATTTTTATTAACAAAAGATAATCTAAAAAAACATGTTTTTTTATTTATTTATTTAATAATTTTTATAAACCAAAACAAAATCCTAATAACCAAATTGATTAAAACAGACTAATTAAATATTTAACCTAATTACTAAAATAAAGTTAATAGTTAGCACAACTAATTTATTTAATTTAAAGTCGAATAAATCCTAAGAGGGGTGTAGGTTGAAATGGGTTTACGTTAAGCAAACCCAATCATCTTAAGCCCGCATTATTAATTTTAAACCTAATTATCGATAATAATATAAAACAAAAGAAGAAGAAGAAGAAGAATGAATGAATGAATGTAGTAAGAGGTTGGAACGACGACTCTTATCATGTTATCAAGGAAGTTTAGCATTTTTTATATAAAATTAAACCATGGCCCAATGAGTAGTCGGCACGTGTCTTTCTCTATTTAATAAAAACAAAATAACCACAATACATGTCCACACGTATTACAAATATCCATAACACAATTTATCTTTTCAGCCAAACCAGTACTCAAAGCTTTTTAAAACAAAGAAGAATTCTCATGATCTAAAAATAACATGTATGAGAGAAAGAAGAACCTGATAATAGATCACGAAACCCATAAAGACGTGATTTCGATTCCTAGCTTTTGGTGAGGGCAGTCATTGTTGAGTAAACTTTAATGTCATTAGTAATAAGTTTTCATATTAAATATGGTAGTAGGAAAATTAAGAACCAATGTAATTTGGAAGGACAAAAGTTAGTAAGTTATGATAGTTTTTATTAGTAGCAGTTATCTTTAGGAATTGTAAAAGTCATTGGCTCTATATAAGGACCAAGAGTGTATTTTATTTAACAAGCAGTAAACAAAAGGTTTGCCTCTTTCTCAAAATAAATCACATAACGAAGTCTGCTTCTTTATATCAATTTGGCATCAGAGCTCATGGCAAACATGATGAATCAAATGTCGTTGCCACGACTAACGAAGTCAAATTATGAAAACTGGAGTATCCAAATGAAAGCTCTTTTTGGATATCTAGACGCGTGGGATGTGACCCATGAAGGGTTTGAATAACCAACAGAAGTTGGGGGATATACGGCAGCTCAAACGAAGGCGTTGAAAGAGACGCAATCAAAGGACAAAACGACATTATACATGTTGTTCAAGGCTGTAGATGAATCAGGATTCGAAAAAATTGTTGGTTCTACTACGTCGAAACAAGTGTGGGACACGTTAGAAAGAGTGTTCAAAGGAGCAGATCGAGTGAAGCAAGTTCGACTCTAAACTCTTCGTGGCGAATTGGAGAGGATACATATGAAGGATCCAGAAATTATATCTGACTACATCACACGTGTGCAAAAGGTGGTGAATCAACTCACCATAAATGGAGAGACAGTAACTGATGCATGAGTTGTTGAAAAGATCTTGAGATCTTTAACAGACAAGTTTGAGAATATTTTGTGTGCAATAGAAGAGTTGAAGGACCTTTTGACGCTCTCAGTCAAAGAGCTCGCTGGTTCTCTCGAAGCACATGAACAACGAAAGATGAAAAAGAAAGAAGAAGTAGTCGAAGAAGAAAATCAAACCAAGGAATCGAACAAAGACGAAAAGGTATTTTTTTCTCAAAACTTTCGAGGAAGAGGACGTGGACGTGGAGTTCGTGACAGTGGTCGAAGTGGTAGAGGTAGCAACTTCAAAAGAGGACAATCGAGACAACAAAATTGGCGTGGCAGAGGACGTGGTCAAAGAGGTGGTCGTTCGAGTCATTCCAACTTCAAATGATACAAGTGTGGGAAGTATGGTCATTACGCGAAGGATTGCAACTCCTACAAATGTTACAACTGTGACAAAGTGGGACATCTTTCAAAAGACTGTCGAATCAAAAAGAAGATTGAAGAAACAACCAACCTAGCCTTAGAACCTGAATTGAATGAAGGCTTTCTGCTGATGTTTCAAAACGAAATCAACACCAATAATGACAATGTTTGGTATCTTGTCTCAGGAGCAAGTAATCACATGTGTGGTTACAAAACACCTGTTTAAAGATATGAAGAGAATTGAAGATGTTAATGTGTCTTTTGGAGATGCATCGAAAGTGAAGGTCGAAGGAAAGGGCACAATCAGTTACTTGCAGAAGGATGGCTTGATTGGATAAATCGAAGACGTTTACTATGTACCAGATCTCAAGACCAACATATTGAGTCTGGGACAACTTACAGAAAAAGGTGCTTCGATACTTATGAAAGATCGAACACTGCATTTGAAGGACAGAGTAAGACATCTGATTGCCCGTGTCGAAATGGAAAGAAATCGAATGTACAAACTGAACCTGAGGAACGTTCAAGAGAAATTTCTGCAAATCGAAGTGCAAGACAAAGCGTCACTATGGCATATGCGCTTTGGTCATCTACATCATGCTGGTTTGATAAGGTTGGCGAAAATGAACATGGTGCATGGACTACCAGACATGGATTTCGAAGGAAAGTTTTGTGAAGAATGTGTGCTCAGCAAAAAAACAAGAACCTCATTTCAAAAGAAGGCAGAGCATCAAGCTAAACATATTCTCGAATTGATACATACTGACATATGTGGGCCAATCACTCCAGAATCCTTCAGTGGTAAAAGGTACTTCATTTATTTTATTGATGACTTCTCAAGAAAAACCTGGTTTTACTTCCTGAAAGAAAAATCTGAAGCATTAGTGGTGTTCAAAAAGTTTAAAGTAATGGTGGAGAAGGCAACAAACAGACACATCAAAGCAATTCGATCTGACAGAGGAGGTGAGTATACTTAGATGGCCTTTGTGAAGTACTGTGAAGAACAGGGCATAAGGAGATTCCTAACTGCACCATATTCACCTCAACAGTCATGTGGATTGACAGGTTGGTCATCGGAGGAGATCGTACAGCCGTTACACCGTGCGTACGATGACAGATATTATTGGAGTGAATCAAAGTCGCAGGTGGCGGATTTCGTCGGAGCTTGCTCTTATTCTTTGCCCATTTTCGTTTATTCGAACCAAAGTTGTTGTTTGATTTAGTCATTCTCTTTTTCCTTTTGAAACCTTGCCTACTATGAAAATGAAGAGTTTGCAATCGGAGCTGAGGACTGCGGTGGTTCTCCATTGTTTTGGATGAAGAGGCTTCGACGGAGGGAGCGGCGCCGGTGGTTTGAGCTCTTTGTCGTGGGAGGATCTTGCATGGTTGTTTGGGTGCTACTGTGTTCGGATTCATCTCCTTTCCTTTTTGACCCAATCCCTCTTATTCTATTTTTTTATTTGTTTTCATTTCCAACCCGTAAGCTAAACTGAAAAACAATAACAATAATGAATAAAAAGAAGAAAAACTACACAGTCAACACGATTTCTCTCCTCTGTTTTTTGCATTGTTTGGTTTTTCCACATTTAATTTGTGTTGTTTACTTGCAAGTTATGGATTTATTGTGAGAGGTTGAATTTACATGGTTTTCTTGATGGAAGTGAGTTTGTGTTAATGGTATTGTGAAGGTTTATGAATGCAAGTGTAAGGATTTGAATGATTTCATGTTTTTATGTGAGTTTTGACATGTAGAGGATGATAGTAGTGTAAGAAACTTTGGTTGAATTATGTGTTTTGCGAGAGGCTATGTGTAATGAGAATTTAGGTGTAGGAAAAATATATAAAAACTGGTTGGTGGAATATTTACAATGGTGGAAATTGTTAGGCTTGTACAGGGAGTGAAAAAAAGGCCTCTTTTACGTGTAGTGTGAAATATTTAGGTGTGAATGGCCTCTGCAAAAAGTTAGTAAAAAAATATAATTAAACTACCAATTATCAAACAATATGTTCATACGGTAGAAATAATCAATAAATTTACAAGGGACCACCATCATGTTCATCATTTGGTGTAAACAAATTAAAATAAAAAAGGGGCCTCATATAAAATCCTTGGCCAAAAACATAACACCAAAAGTATTCTTGAAAAGAAATTTGAAAGAAAGTGTATGAAATCGTAGAATTTGTGGGTGTGTGAATGATTGTTGATTTGTTGATGAATTATGGATGAAAAATTAGGACAACAATAAGTCTTATTTATAGAGTGAAATTAGGTTAAAAATACTTAGCAAGTAAATTAGCCCAAAAACTAAGAAAAGCCTAAAGTCTGATTTCCAAAAAAGGAAAGAAAATTAGTAACAAAAAAAAACTATAAAAAAAGTTAAAATGCATCACAAGATGTTCGAACCCGCGGCCTCATACCTGCAAGCTTCATTCTTTACCAATTGTATTGTGTTACCGATTTGTAAATAAACTCAATCGAAAGTATATGAAAGGTGTGCAGATATTTGCTATTTTAAAAATACAAATAATTTGAAATAAATTATTATATTTTTAACTGGACTTGAGAACGAATATTTATAATACCCTAAAAATATTAATGCAAATCCAAAGAATTTTATAAAAATCCAAGTTTGAAATTAATTTGACGGTAGCACTAAGGGCGGGAAAATTTGGGGTATGACAAAAGATGGGGTGATGCTTCTATGATAAAGAAGTATAAGATGTCTTTCTTAGACGTCTCCTATTGTGTAGAAGAAAAATAGGCCTCAGAGGTCGAGTTCAACATTCAGAGTTTATGTTCTTAGGTGTAGTAGAAAATTATTTGTTACAGTTTCTGAATATAGCTTCTATATAGTAGAAGACGTAGATTCTTTTGTGAAGTAAGAGATGGTTGGCATTTCTTCTTTGTAGTAGAAGATACTTTGTGAAGAAGTTTATGAAAGTTCGCTTCATAAAGCATTTATCATATCTTTTGAGGGAATCCTTTGTGATTACTATGTTGGGGCACCTAGCCATTCAACTGAAGATTGTAAACCATTCAGAGATGAGGTGAAAGACTTGCTTGATGCGAAGGCTATCATTCTCGCACCATCTGGTCATATTTGAAGTCTCATTTGACTCACTAAATGTCAAGAATACCCAGTGCATCTTTTGAAGCAACAAGTACATACGGAGTCTAGACTCCTCAATATGGAAATTTTCTAGTTTCATTTGTATTCTCATTTGTAATATTTCTTGTTTTGTTCGATACTTTCTTGTATGCAAAACTTGCTTATTTTTTTTAATATTAATCATAATGCATTGAATATGTTTGTCTTGAATTAATCCACTTGTTATCACTCGTAATTGTTTTTCTTTGCTTTCGGTACTTAATTCTTGTTAAATAAAGCAAAATACCTCTGGAGGAAGGATGATGAGAAATATACCAAGAATCTCATACGGTATGCTTTTGAGTAAAACCTTGCTGATGATGTACATGCATTGTTTCAACTTCCTAAACATCGAAGATATAAGGGAGATAAACCCTCGTTAACCCCTTTGAGCCTAGAAGTATGAGTTTCTTTTCTTGTAAAAAAAACCCTTATTTTTAACCCGAGGCAGGGTAGATTTTGGTTAGTCTGATCGAGCATTCAAATTTCAAAAGGGAGTGAACATATGAGGATTACAACACCTTATCCACCACCCATCAGGAGGACAAAAGATGACGATACAACAATAGTTATCCCTCACTGACCAGAGAACGAACCAGTCATAATTCTTCCAACAAGTTGAAAATGACTCAAAGTCACACGATGTGTCCAAAAGGAAAGAAAAGATAATGATTGAAAAAATAAAAGAAAGAAATCCCTCTAAGTCGAAAATAAAAAACTTGAAATCAAATGACTTAGGCAAAAGTTAGGGCATCCCGCTGGACTGAAAAATAAAAATTTAAAAGAATTTATCCAGGCAAAAGTTAGGGAAAACGAAAAAAATGAAAAGCCTAAAAGGAAGAAAAGGATTACAAAGAAAGATCCTCAGTAAAGAGTAAAGTCGTGTGACCAAAAATACAAAAGAAGCGAAGGTGAGTGAATGTCATGTCCAAGAAATTTCAGTGGTTCCTTAACCATCATAAACTCCTCTCGAGAGATGAGCGCACGTATTGGGTTAACTGAATGTAGGACTGGAGAACATCATAGAGAATGGGTGGGCACCAAATATTTTTTAGCCTTAAATCCTTTTTTCTAAAAATCGTGAACAAGACCATATTACAACCCTTGAAAGTCCTAACTGAATCATGGATTAATTCAAAAGCAATACTGCAACGAGAGTACGTTAATCTGACTCCTAGGAGGCTTGATAAAACTTTTGAGTTGGTATCACTCTATCTTTTTATCTTCTTTTGTACAGAAAAAAACTTGATGTTTCAACATCTTTTCAATAAAAAATGTTAACTTCAAGACAAGCATAAGATTTGCATTATAATTATCATTCTTAGAATAAACATTATTTGCATATGAACAAGTGCTTAAACATCAAGTAAGCTTGCATAATGAGAATTAAATGAAAGTTTGATTATCTTGAGGGATAAATTGCTTTAGGATATCGTTGAAGAGTAAATCATTTTTGAGAACGATCTTAATCTGGGGCATACCTTCTATTGGCTTCGTTGAGTAAAAGAAGACCAGTTTGAGAAGTGATCTGAAGCAGATTGTGTGGAAGTTTTAATCGCCTGGACGTCTTCGTTGAGCAATGGTGTATCATTTTCAGTTGGTCCTAAGAGATGGATTGCTTCAAGTATCTTCTTGAACGATGAGGCAATTCAAGTTGAGAAGTATGATTGTATACTAACCTACATTCAAGATGAAAGTCAATTACCCTAAAAAGAAAACGTTTGAGACTTTGTTGGGTATGAGTGAGTTTGTTTTCCCATCACTGTTTGTTGTAAAATGCAGCCAATCTGAGGCAATCAAAGTCGGGAGGAGATATGTAAAAATTATCCAATCTGGGGCATTCAAGTCAGGATTTGATCCCTCAAAATGCATTCAAATTAGGGCAGTTACATCGAGATTTGACAAATTTCTCTGAGAATCTGATTGATTAAAGGAGAAACATTTCAGAATCTGAAGACGCAGAGGAATTCACTCAATCATGGTTGAAACTGTTTCTAACTCTGGTCAGTCTGGGGAAGTATTCTAAAGTTCATAATACTGGGGCATGTTATCTTGAAGGTACAAATCTCAAAAATTCCTCTCGAGGCAATTTTCTTCAAAGGCCCTACAGACTGGGGAAAGGTATTATGCAGAGGAATTCCTCCACTACAGAGTTTGAGTAAGTTGAGTCCAAGCGCAGACTAAACAACTTGTGAATGACGGGAAATAGGGCTTGATTATCCTCGGCTCATTAAAGGCCTAAGTCCGGGTTATTGGTGTTCCCCCATCAGAAGTTAGGATCATTATTTCCAATTGAAGTTTAGATCGTTATCCTTAGTAGGATACGAGCAAGAACGCAAGAGCATTTGAGGTTGTTACCCGTACAAGGTTCATGATGGAAATGATGTTTCCTATAAAGACTCCTTTCCCTAGTAAAGATTCATTGCTACTTGACAAAAGTATGTTTGCTAAGGGGTTTCTCTTTAGATACTTTTTATTCCCCAGCAAAGCATTCCTCATTTCTCTGCAGAAGGAGAATGGATATTCTCACTATAAATTTAGGAGTTTGTTTGAAGTCAAGATGATTTTCTTCATTGGACTACAATTTATTTTTGTAGTGTCCTCTCCAAAGTCCACTTTTCAGTGGCATTCCTCCTTGGAGTTTACATGTAGGAGTTGTAATCTTACATTGCAGTTTTTACCTAGCGTTGGTAGTTTAGTCTGTTTATTCCTCAGTGAAGTTCAATTTCCCAAGGTGATGGCTAAGGTTGCAATCCCATACATGGGGCACATTGTTGTATTTCCCTTTTTTTGAGGTACTGTTGGTCTTTTATGACAAGAAGCATACCAACAAATGAATTAAGGAAGGTCTGTATGTGACCAACATGAGTTCTTAATGGATGGGGATTTATGCAGAATAGAATTCAATTTCCCCAGTGAATGCTCACCTCTGCTTGAGATAGAATCCTTTATCCCCAATGAAGGTGTACTCTCGCCTGAGTATACTATTTCTCCTCAGTGCAATTTGTTTATTTCCATATTTCTCGTAAGAGTCATTTTATTTACCAACCGGAGATTATTGAATGTACTCCCCTTAAAGTCGGCATTATGCTTCCCCAATGAGGTCGACACTCATTCTCCCCATGAGGTTTTCATTATCCTTCTCAGTGAAGTTTGCACCTTTTATCCCTAATGCAGTTTATTATTGTCAAATTTTTCTTGAGGAAATTCCTTATTACCCATGAGAGATGCTGGTTGGTGTCCCATGAAGATTCTTTTATCCCCAATGGAGTGATTTCTTCTCCCTAGTACATGTCCTTGTTGGCATGGATACTGCAAAGATGGTTATCCCCAGTGTAGGTTATACCATTGATGTTACCATCTAAAGCTTCTCTGCTCCCCAGTAAAGGAGGTGGTTGTATCCCCAGTCGAATTTGAATTTTAAGGACATTCCAGATTAACTTGCCTTTTATTCCCCGGTGGATCAAGTGTCCTATTTCCCTAGTGTGGTATGCATGGGAGTTCCAGTCATAACTCTTTTTATCCCTGGTGATAGAAGATTTTGTTGAGATATTCCCAATGGAGTTTCTGTCCCAGGATGCTTTCTTTCTTCCTCAAGTGAATATTTTTATCCCCGGCGGTGTTATCCCTAGTGTGATCTGAGTAAAATTCTTTTTATTTAAGAATTTATATGGTCCCTAGTAAAAGTTATCTTCATCAAGAATTCTACGCGAGAAAGTTTCCATCCCCAAGAAGCTCTCATCTTTTTAATAGAAGACGAAAGGATGTTCCCAGGAAGTCGAAGAGTTGAATCAGAGTTCAAGATTTTCTCTAAACTACAATTTATTTTTACAAGTATTGCTCCCCAGGAAGTGACTTCCCCAATTATATCGATCTTTAGAAGTTGATGGTTCTGAATCTCGATTGCCCATTAAAGTTCAGATTGATTTTTCTCTACAAAGGATCAGATGTGCAAAGATAGTCGTTCAAAAGTCCCTTGACTTCTCAGCAATCGATTATTACCATGTGTTTCCCTAGTGCATCGCTAAACATGCATCATTACATCGCATCTACCAAAACAGAAAAAAATTTAAACATGCATAAGTATAAGCCAATTATGTTTACTTGCAATAAACATATTGTTATGCGCCCAGATTTGAATTACCTTCATAGCAAGCCTTTAGGGTGAGCCTACTTTGTTTCCCTGCAGAGTCTGTTTTGATTTACCACCAGTCGGTTCTTTGGTATTTCCCTTTTCCCAGTGAGTAGTATACTTTCCCTTTCCCATGCAAGTGTCCTCGGTTATTTTACCCATGTTTTCTTTGTTGTTGGAGTGCGAGTAAGAGTCGGTGTATAACCTTTCTTACTTCTCAACTATTTATGTATCCATACTTGGTGTGTGGTAATTCATATGATTGCCACTCTTGGAGAATTACACCCTACCTTTGGCCTGCAGGATATTATAGTTCTTTTTCCTCGCGCATTAACCTTGTCTTTTCGCTTACTGTGTGTAAGTTGGTCCCCTTACTGCATTTTGCATAAGGGATGTTCTTGCCCCTGCAAGTCTTCGGTTATTTTACCCGTGTTTGCTTTGCCGTTAGAGTGTGAGTTAGAGTTAGTGTATAACCTTTCTTACTTATCAACTATTTGGGTGTCCATACTTGGTGTGTGGTAATTCAGATAACTACAACTCTTGAAGAATTACACCTTGCTTCTGGCCTGAGGGATATTGTAGTTCTTGCGCATTTGCAATTTCTCAAAGTCCAATATGTTTTAGAAACCCTTGTCTAGAGTCCTATATTCGGTCTCTTTTTCTATTTGCAAGTTCTCATTCGACCGGCATTCTATTCGGGTTCAATACAAATATGAATCCTTAGTAAGTTCAATGTTGATCAATATTCTTTCCTCAAGAGTCTACCTTCAGCTAGTCTCCTGATATTTACAGGTTCGCCTTTGTCCAAGTGTCCTTTGTTAGAGTGTACTTTGGTCGGTTTCTTTCTTACATGTGTCTAATTCTGACCAGACATGTATATTTTTATCCCCAGTAAGTCTGCCTTCTCTCGAGGTATTTTCTATTGGATAAATTTCACCTTTACCCGATGATATTTTCCATTGTTAAATTTGCCTTATCCCGACATTCTTTCTGTTTGTTAAGTTTTCCTTCTCTTGGAATTCTTTCCTTTGTTAAGTTTTTCTTCTCTCGACATTCTTTAAGTTTGTTAAGTTTTCCTTCTCCCAGTATTCTTTCCTTTGTTAAGTTTTCCTTCTCCCAACATTCTTTTGGTTTGTTAAGTTTGCCTTCTCCCGACAATCTTTCCTTTGTTAAGGCTGCCTTCTCCCGACATTCTTTCTGTTTGTTAAGTTTGCCTTCTCCTGACATTCTTTCCTTTGTTAAGTCTGCCTTCTCCCGACATTCTTTCTGTTTGGTAAGTCCACCTTCTCTTGGTGTACTCTCTGCTGGTTAAGTTTCACCTTCACCCTATGATCTTTCCGCTTGTTAAGTTTTCCTTCTATCGACATTCTTTTCGCTTGTTAGGTTTGCCTTCTCCGAGAATTATTTTTGCTTGTTAAGTTTTCCTTCTCCCGACATTCTTTCCTCTGTTAAGTTTACCTTCACCCGATGATCTTTTCACTTGTTAAGTTTTCCTTCTCCCGGCATTCTTTTCGTTTTTGATTTTGCCTTCACCCAACGTACTTTTTATCTGATAAAGTCCGCCTAGCATTCATGTGGCTTGTAAGGTCCGCCTGGTCCCGGTGTCCTTTTGGTTTTTTGAAGTTCTCCTTCACCCGATGTTCTTCCATTTGTTAAGTCTCACCTTCACTTGGCAATCTTTTTGTTGTTTGGGTTCTCCTTCATCCAGCGTCCCTTCCGTTTGTTGAAGTTTCGCCTTCACCTGGAGTTTCTTCTTGATTGTTGAATGTTCCTTCACCTGGCATTCTTTCTGTTGCTAAGGTTCGCCTTCGCTTGGCGCTCTTTTCCAATGTTGATTGTTAGAGGTTGTGTTAACCAAGCCTCTTATTGAATGTGTCCAAATTTTGACTAAGCACACATCTACCTATGGTAACCATTATCCAGAAAAAACAAAAAATGAATAATACCAGACTGGCTTCAGAGTGAAAATTTTATGGTTCTATTAAGTATCCAGTCCTCTTTCACCCTTATTGTTCGAAAGGCTTGCGCTAATCTCACCCTCTAGTTAAAGAAGATTGAATAGGGCTGTTGTTGTAACCCAAAATTTGCCCTCTTCATTTTAATTCTAATTGTCTTATATTTCATTACCATATTCATACATTCATATCATAGATTTATACTCATGAAATCGACGTAGCTCTCTGCAAGAAAGAGTTGCGGAAATTGATTGTTCCATTAAGAAGCACTGTGAAGTAGAACTCAGGGTTTTCTGCATTTTAATGAACTCCATGTGATTTCCAAGCTATATAATCAACAACTAATCAAGTTATCATCATGTCAAGCTCTTACGCATTTCAACATGCTCTGAATCGTGCAGAAAGTCAAGTGTTTCAGTTGATTTGAGACAGGGCAAACATAAATTAAGTACGGTGTGTTCGAACTCATAAATTCACAACTCGGATTCAGAAAATGGTTTGGGATTTATTCTTCAGTCGTTAGAAACATCTTGATGTCTTCTTTATTTCATTTTTTCAGGTCGAGGGATAATTTTGTGAGGAAGACTTTCTAAAGCGCAAAATACTTGAATTACGGTATATAGTGGATTTACCGTTTCTATGGTTTTTGAATGCTTAAAAATTTATAACTTTTGTCTGGAGTAATATCTTTGAGCGCCTCTTAAAGCATTTTAATCATCTTGTTATTTCCTCCAACTTTCATGTTTGGCTCGATAGCTAATTCTTTGAGGAAGATCTCCGAATGCGCGAGTACTTTGAAATTAAACTGTGAAAAAATAGTGAAAATACTGTGTTGAACCGTTATTTTGCATATGTTTAAAATTCATAACTTTTGACTAGATCGATGTTTTTGAGCCGTTCTTTAGGAAAAAAATCCGTCTTGATGTTATCTTCGATTCTTATGATCAGACCGAAGGCTGATTCTTTGCAGAGGATCCCCGAAATTATGGATTACTAGAGAAATTCATTATGCTGAACCGGAGTTTTAATTCACCATTTTCCGATATTGTAAAAATCGTAACTTCTTCTATTTTTATTGTATTGAGACGATTCTTTCAGCACAATTTCACAAATGATGTCAACTACAAATTGCTTCAGACCCCGAGTTTGGATTTTGATCGGAGGATTTTCGTTCACGGAATTCTTCCAAACTCAACGGTGAAATTAACTGAGAAAAATCTGCATTAGCCAATTGTTCTCTGTGTCAGTGGACGTTCAAAAATTCATAACTTTCTCGTTGTTTATTTGATTGAGTCTGTTCTTTCGGCATCGCATCAAAAATTTTACAAGCTTAGATTTCGATGTTGAGCTCAAGTCGAGATTCCACATTGATGATGATGTGTTTTTTTGTACTCACATTGTGCATTAAATTTGTTGACACTGACAAAACAAGGCCCAACCCAAATTCAAATCCAAGGCCCAATTGGAGAGAGTTTATATTCAAAAAAGTCAGAATTTCTCTCATAACTTCTCTCACTCCCAAAAACACCTCTCAATTTTCTCTTTATTCTCTCAAGGATCAAACTCCATTTTCTCTCTATTTTCTCAAGAACACCATCGATCTTCATCAACAAGATTCAAATAAAAAATCACAAAAAGTGCAAAGCTTCTTCCCTCTCACACAACTGCGACTGACCGGACAACTTAGCCACCACAAAACTGATATGGGCCAGCCTCCTCCCGCTGCGGGAATCCACCAGATTCTCCTTCGTCTTCAATCGTGCTTAGCGCGGCTACGAGCCTCCCTCCGTTTGCATTTTTGGCGCGATCTTTCTTTCTCCTTCTTTAATTATAGATTTCAATTGTGTTTCTGGCCTCTTCATCAATCTCATCTTCTCTTCCATTAGGTAAATTATTGTACTCATTGTTTGAATTACTTGTTTAATTGCATATTGATGTTCAAAATTAGGAAGTTGAAATTGATTATGAGTTGAATATTGATTTTGTTGTGTGATTAAAGTGTTGGATGTTGTTTGTGAATTCTTGAATTTGATATCAACATGAGTTGAACCTTTGAATTTGGAATTGGAAATATTTATGTAGATTAGGTATTTGTTAAAATGCCTAAGAGGTGGAATTTTGGTTGAAATTGAGTTTTGAAGTTTATGCTTGATTTTATGATAATGTCAAAGTGTGAAATAGGATAAATTTGTGTTCATATTGGTGGAGGATGTTGTTTCTTGGATTAAAGAGGATCAATTTGTGATATTAAAGAGACTTGGATGGTTGGTTAACTATAGAGATGTTCATGAATTGAACCTTGAAGTGTAGATTTAAGCATAACATGTTGGATAAGATTCGGTTCAAGAATGTGCCATAGTGTTGATATGGAGTTTAATTTTGGTTGAACTTTACAATATTTTTTTGGGTCAAATTGTGTTGAATATGATTCTTGAAAATTCATGTGATATTTGAGTTGTTACATATGCATAAGCCTTGATGTTATTCTTGAATGATGTGAAATGTTGAAAAGAGGCGTCGGTTGATTGATCACACAATTGATGTGAACTTAATTTTTTTAATTCGGTAGAATTTGTTGAAATCTTAAAATATCGAATTTTAGGTTCACTTATCAATTGTGGAATTATTGGTTGAGGTGTTGTTGGATAATCATGTGTTGATATAATTTCCAATTTTCTTTTATGGATAAGCTTTCATTTTCAATATAAAAGAGTTGACTTCGGAAATTGAACCAATACTTGATTTCATGGTTGAATTCCACTTTTCGGACATGATTGTGAGCATAAGGTTACATTTTGTCAATGGTTAATGCTCGATGCACTTGGGCTTGATGTTTGGACGACATTTATGCCAACATTTCCCGCTTACGGATCAAAATTCTGCACTTTCTTATGGTTATGGAGTTGCTGCCCGGGATTTTGAAGTAGTACCTTTGCTTGGAATTAATTCATGAGAATCACTTTTTTGAGTTCGTTGGCACGTTCGGGAGTTATCGTGTGATTTTCATGCGATTCCGCTCCAGTGTTTTGCGGACCTATTTTTTGAATTTAGTGTTTTTTGGTGCTTTTCGACATGTACTTTGAGTTTAATCTTCACATAATGCATGTATATACTGTATTGTTCGTTCATGAACCTTTGTAATTGAGTTTCCTTGATTCCGATACATTTTTTAGGTAAATTCTTCAAATAACCGTAGTGCTTCCCCGTTTTGTAAAATGCACCTGGATTTGGTTTTAATTGTTGGTTTATGCTTCATTGCGTTTATTTTGGTCATTATAAGAGATGTGTATTGAGTTGTGTCAATTTCGGATCGATGTTTTACGCATTTCTTTGTGTGATGTACATGCTGCCTGTAATTTACTTTTATGTCTCTGTTACTTGTTGCGTATCACTTCATGCATTATAATACGCCATTTCAACTTTTGATATCGATTGTTGAGTTACATTTGATATCTCTTGTTATTTTCTAAACTTTTTTGTGATATTGTACAAGTTTTGAAAGGTGATTCATCATGACACATGTGTTCGGATTTTACCATTTTCTTGTGTAGCATGACTCAATGCAGGATATTGGCTTGAGGCGCATTGCTTGCAAATTATTTTCGTATTGTACACTGGATGACTATATTAGATATTATTCCTGACCATTTCATTTGTTGATGCTAGCTTGCTCGAAGTTTTCTGGAGTATTTTCGCTTTGCTTACTTGTTGTATAACAGACATTTTATCTGTTTGGTATTACTTTACTGCTAAGTTTATCTTTCCACATTTTCTCGCTTTCTAGATATCATGAGAAGTAGGATAATAAAGAGTGTGTGCTCGAAGTCGCTGTTTAAAGTCCTTTAGAAGGAATCTCGCACTTGTTTGCTAATTGTGTTTATTGATTGTTTAAAGACCTACATTCGAAGTAGGCATTCTATTGTGTGTTTACATTTGTGCCCAAAGACCTCGATGAAGGCGTCCCCATTCCCCATTGTTAAGTCCTCAAAGAAGGCAAGCGGACTATGGTTCGCAATCAAACCCCACAATTTCAGTTCGTGTCATCCTTAGCTCGCGTTGTACGTCGATGCTTTGGAAAAGGGATTTGCAATCAATCCTCCATATTTTGTCTTGAGCTCACGTTGGACGATGTTGATACTCCGTGTTTGTTCATATTGTCTTCTATCTCCTACCTCGATTATTGATATCTTGGTTAGGTGCTTAGTCGCCTTGGACATTCACTTCCCCCCACTATATACTTCTTGCCTTGGTGACATGATACCTTGGTTAAGAGTACCTTTCATGACCCCTTCTTACCTAGATGAGATATCTATGGTCAAGAACCTCCCATTTTTACCTACCTCGATCATTTGATATCTTGGTTAGGCCATTTGACTTGAGCTAACATATTCTACTAATGACATGTGTGTGCTCTCTTGAGCTTGTTGATTACTTGTTTGCTTTTCATCCTTGTGCCATGTTTCCTTAGGGCTTCTCGGTTCAACCTTTGGCAGCGATTCGAGATATACATTAGGATTGTAATCCATGCATGCTAACATAGGTAAATATTTCCCATTCAAACTCGACCTTAGGACTATCATTGTATGATAACATCAGGGATAGAGTTAGATAGTTTCCCTTAGATGTTTTTCTTTATTTTTTCATCCTTAAAATTAAAATTTCCTTTTTCTTCGCAAATGATAAAACATCCAATAACTTTCAAATCCCTTTTCAAGGTAAAAAACATCAACCAATGCAAACTCTTTTTCGCCTTCGGGCCTTTTCTTTCAAACTTTTCAAAGGAACATGTTAATTCATTTATGTGCTGACGCGTGAGTCTCTAAAGGTCGAACTGCGGTAGAAAGCGAAATTAATATAGTTCACTAAAAAACACAAAAACAAACTTAAACATGAGAGTCAAACTACGGCGCTTCGATTCCTTAAAAGGGATACATATGTATCTAGTCGTGGGGCTCAGCCGAGTAAAACATTGTAAATATTTCCTTCTTTTTCCCATGGTTTCTTTTGCATGCATTCTCTCTTTGCATTTTTTTCCTTTTTGCTCATAAGTTGTAGGTTTGAATTCACCCTTTGATTAGAATAACAAGAGTGGATATCATAGAGTACTACAGGTGTGTGGGGTGCTAATACCTTCCCCTTGCATAATCAATTATGTTACCCATATCTCTTGGTCGTTTGATCGTGATTTCATCCTTCTCAAGTTTACCCGATGTTTATCTTTCCCTTTTTGTGGAATAAAAAATATTCGATGACGACTTTATTAATTTCATCTCGATGATTTGTTCAGCCGATTGTTTCACAAGTTATTTGTTTTTACCAGTTCAAGATTTATGAAAGTAATAAATGAACAACAAAAATCTAGACAAAATGTTTGTACTGTTATGCATGCAAAATTGAAGAATAAGTTTTCCATTTATTTATTTAATTTTTAAAAGAAGAATTTGAGTTTACGTTCATAGTTGCATAACATAAAGGAACATTTTGATACACCTATATGAGAAGATTTGACACTTAACCTAACTCTCCTTATGAATATAATATATGAGTGACTTTGAGTTCTAAGTTCCAATTTTTTTCATCCATTTAGTTTTATTTATTAAAAGTTATTTTGGTTGTGATGCAAATATCACTCGTGAGGATCCTTGTGTATAATTCTTGGATTTTCCATATTAGATTTTACTGAATCATCTAATTATTTTCAGGTTCCATCGGTTGTCTGCTCGTGAGTTAAAATCAAAATTTGCTTCATTGGGAATTCCTTCTTCAAATTCGAAATTAAGAGGAAAACACTAGAACAATAACATTAAGTGGGGAAATGTATTAATTTAAATGTTTTGTTGGATAAAAAAGAGGGTTTAAGCATATGGGGATGTGATCGGTTGAACAACAAGTGTACTATTTTCACCGATGTAGTAATAATAAGAATTTATCTCCAGTATCGATCTCGAGGACTGCGTAGGAAATACAAGTTCTTATAATGATTCAATTGAACAAAAGGTAATTGGGGTTTTGGATTTGTTTTGAATATTATAATAAACAATGAGAAAATAAGGCAGAATAATAAAATTGACTTTTAAAATATATGAGAAATCATGCTAGGACAAGGTGTATGAATTACCTTGCAACATCCTTTAATCCTTATTTATGAGATATGGCTTAAAAAAACTATTATCGATTCTCAAGAGTACTTTTCCCTAATTCCTTAGCAGAAAAAAACTTTTGGTCTTCTCCGTATACCCTAATTCCTCAGTGATTTAGGAAGAATATCAAGAATTATATTTTAACAAGAATATTACGGTTACTACAGAGTATTCTCATTCCTAGGCAATACCTACTGTAACATTATCGTGCAAAAAGCGTTAAGTTGGTTTGTCCGACCTAAACCTTAACCGTAAATCAAATTCCATTTGTCCGATAGAAAAAACATTAAGCACTTTTCATAATAAAATAGATTAATAATAAGAACTTATCTCATAATATAACAGAAATCAAGGTCATTACAAAAGTAATTCAGGGACACCCCCTAGCATTGGGGGGTTTAACTGCTCATAATATTCAAAGAAATTATAATGAGAAAGTTAGACATTACAAGATAATCGGGTTCCTTTGATCTTCAATCACGATTGCTCTTGAAAATCTCCATTCTCAGAATCCCTTGAAAGCACCAATTTTTATCGTAAAATTCTTCCGTAATGTCAAAAAGTGTTTTTCCCTTCCTAAAAACTAGTCTAAATAGTCACAGATCATATAATACACTAGGAAAATCCAAGAATACCTTCTGGAGTAACTTAACATAAAGATCAAGAAAATTAAGAAATTGTAGCACCTTGGCCAACACAAACCATGTTAGGCAACATGAGAACCTGTGTTGGCCCTCTGGTCCTAGTATACAAAACTTCCAGTGCCAGACTTGCTGGCACAGGCTGTGTCAGTTGACAAGGGCACCTGTGTCAGCCCCCTTGACTTCCTCCAAATCTTCAGCTTTTAATCCTTCCCTGACACGGCCCGTGTCAGGTGACACAGGTGGCCGTGTCAGAACCACTGTACTCTTCAAAAAATATTCAAAAATCTCTGGCATGTCCATTTCTCGCGCAAGTCCTTTAGGGCTTTTACTTTGGATCTGAGAACATAAAAACTACCACAAAAACGCATAAAATGAAATAGAATAACATAAACTAATAATAACAACAATGCAAGAAAGAAAATGTGAAAGGTAAAAGTAACTTGAAAAAAAAATAAAAAACATGAAACAAAGTGTTACCGATTTCGCGACTTCATGTCGAATAAGTGACAAAAAACTAGTAGAATTGGCGACTGATCACAACCCAAAACTTATCTCATTGTTTGTCCTTAAGTGATGCTCGAGATAGCAGAAAGGTCACCCCTAAACTATTCAAAAGTTTCTGACCATAATATCTTTCGTGACTCTCTTTCCACTTTCCTTTCAATGTTTTCTTCTTCCCCGACTATTGATGTTCCACCACACTTCCACATCGAAGTATCTCTTCACCTGTCAGCTTTTCACACTCTCACCAAATCTCTCGGGTTAAAGTGTTTACACTCACTAATCATAAAATGCAAAGTCAACTCATAAGCTTGAAACATTTATTTTCATCTCATACGCACACCACACACACTTTTTGAGGGCTTTTACGGTTGTAACGGGGCTTAGGGACAAGGTGGGATAAACAAACAAAAGCAAAAACAAGTGGTTTTGGGCTCAGAGTCAGCATTTTTACTTTCATCACTATGTTATTTGCATTGTTCACAATCACGAGTATCAAACATTGTTCTATTAAGATTCCTTAGTTCCTACTCAGTGTTTCTTTGAGCATTGCTTTTCGAATTTTTCAAACTAAATCCTCCTCTAGGTAAGTGCTTTATTCTACTTCTCATCTTTTTTTTTTCATTTTCTCTTCATCTTTTTTTTTTTAAAACTTTTCTCATCATTTTTTTCGACTGCACTTATCTAGTTCTTACCGGTGTCCCAACCCCAAACTTAAGATTTTTCACAGATCAGAAATCAACAACACATATCTAAGCAGGGTAAAGGAGTGCTTGGGCTCATGGTTAAATTATGGGGTTAATAAACAAACAAAAATGGTAAAAGGATCGAGGGGGTTAACGAAGGATAACATAAAATGGTTGGTTGGAGAAAGGCTCGGGATTAAAAACAAATAAGTGCCTCAGTGTGTATACGTGTGCATTGAAATTCCAATAAATACTTACGCAAACTAAGAGTGACAAAGACATACCTGAAGAACTATCATGATAATATTGTGTTTGGCTTTTTATGATCCTCACCATGTTTGGTATAGCTCACAGGTTCCAAAATACCTCTAGTGTGATGTAGCTTCCTTTGTGTATTGGGTGCACAGTACTCCCGTATCAGTCCAGTGCCGGAAAGTCGTGTCTGATCATTTACTTAAGCATTACCAACTTTCAGGGGTTTCCTGGAGAGCAAGTATGGGTTGTGTCTTTTCATCCACTAACTACAAGCCTCATCATTCATCCGACACAAATACCCTTGACATGTAACACACAAAATAAAAAACACACCAATATCAAAGTGAAAATAAAAATACTTAAAGCAATTAACCCCCCCCCCCACACACACACACACCCACACACACACTTAAGCCAAACATTGACCTTAATGTTTAAGTCCAAGATAGAGAGTGGACGCACAAAGCCTCATTGCGGTGGAGGAAATTGCAACCTTAACTGTTGCAGCGGTGCATGCATCTCATCCATCACCTCTCGCTGACGAGCCTGCTCCACCCCTTTGACGCGACTGCTTAGTACGGAGGCAACCTATTTCAGTTTGCACCCATCCCCATTGATCTTGACTCATGGACAAGGACCCAGTCGCCTGCTGGGCCAAGTCATGGGGGGGTACAAACTTCTCCTGAGTGGGAGCCTCTTCTTCCATCGCCTCATCTGAAATAACATCATCAGAAAGTTGGTCGTCCCCTTCTTCCGGGATGACACACTCATATAACTAGTTAGCATAATCGAAAATGCCAATGAAGTCAGGAGAAGGAAAAGAAAGAATATGTTTTTTAAGAATAACAAGAGAATAATAATCATGATGAAACTCAACCATACCTTGCTGAATCAGAGAAGCCATATTAATCTTAGTCTTACCTACTACCGGTGCCTCATCGAGCAAAATCGAGCCATAACCAAAGTGTTCGGAAATTTGGGTTATCATTCCCCTAACTGAAATACCACCGGAGGATGCTCTGTCAACTCTCCCCAAATAATCATCCGCAAAAGCAACATCATTAACCGGTGCATTGTGAGCCATACATTACAAAAAATAATAATTCTCTTTGCGCTGCCACCTTTGTGCTATCATTTATACCAAAAAAAATATGCCAACCCTTTTTGTACATACCAGAAATAGGGGTTCTGAATACTGGAAGCCTTGGATCATTTTGCCACATAATCTTTCAACCCTGTAATAGCTGACCAGAAGTCTCCCAGAACAAATGTGTCTGACACAGCTCCGGGACCGTACAGTGGGAGTCGAAGGATGCCTCCCAACTCTGCAACAGAAATTCATGATCAATATTAAAGAGATGGAAATTGAGATTACCCCCCATAGACTCTCTTAGAGCCCGACCATGTTTGCTCTAAGTGAAAGTCTATAGTGCTCAAAAACTTGAGGGTAATGTGCTCGTAGGTCGACGCCTCTAGATGCATGAATTCAAGCTATCCCAACACATGGAACATCCGATCAACCTCATTTTTATCCTAAATCAGATAAGGTTTTGTCACAAATATACCTAGTTGGCGTAATCTTACGTTTGACCAGCGTGGAATACCTCCATTGGTAAGTAGGTTATTCGAAAATAATATCGTGCATGTTGGGGTGCGCCTAGCTCTCTGCCGTGTCCTGGAAGTCTCAACCACTACCTTTCCTCTATCAGCTCTGCGCGGGGGCATTTTAGGTACCTGCAAATATTAGAGAAACTTGAAGGGAGATATTAGTAGAAAAAGATCTCGGATTATGGTAGAGGACCGCGAATGGAGCAACTTTCATGAAGGGAGTTTGTGGTTTAAGTGGGTAAAAAGGGGGGAAATTGTAGCATTTGTTGGAGGTGGTTATGGAGTTTTTAGAGAGAATAAGAAGAAGGAGAAAAGATATTTGAAATAATGAGAGAGAAGGTGAAAAATCTATTTTATGAAAGGTAAATGAGGGTTAATGGGTGGTTAAGAGGTTTAATTGGGATAAGGCCCACAAAAGTGGAAGTTTTTATAAAGAAATGTCAAGAGTGCGCCCTGCCTGACACGGCCGTGTCAGGCCACTGCCTCCCTCGACTTATAATTTTTTCTTAGCCACCTTCAGTAGAGCTGACACAAGTCATGTCAGCTGACACGGGTGTGCGTGTTAGCCTACTGAAATTCCACTTTTCAGTTTTTTTTCTTCCTCAACACCCTGACACGGGCCGTGTCAGCGGACACGAGCCGTGTCAGACCCTTGTTTTTTTCTCTCACAATTTTATGAGTTTTTCTGAGTTTTTCTCCTTTTTCACTAGCATATTGCATTCTGCTGATGCTTGCTGAAATTTCACATTCCTGTGAAAGACTCTGTGCGTACCAGTATAAAACCTAAAACACACAAAAACAAAGGAAACTATTAGAAATAAAATTCGTGGGTTGCCTCCCACGAAGCACTTTATTTAACGTCGCATGGCTCGACGATCATTCATCTCATCCTGCAAGATGAGTAACATCAATCTGACCACTCTCCTGTCCTTGCTAATAAGGCTTTAACATTTTCCCATTCACCTTAAAAGTGTCCCCATTTTCTTGATTTTTTAAATCGATCGCTCCATGGGAAAACACCTTGTGAACAATAAACGGTCATGACCATTTAGACGTCAACTTTCCAAGGAACAACTTCAACCTGGAATTATACAACATAACCAATTATCCTTCCCAAAATTCCTTCTTTTTGATTCTTCGATCATGCCACTTCTTTCTTTGATCTTTGTAATCTTTGGCATTCTCGTACACTCAATTCCTAAATTCTTCTAACTCATGGAGTTGAGGGATTCGGGAATCTTCCGCTTTAGCAAGTTCCAAATTAAGGAATTCCGAGGCCCACAAAGCTTTGTGTTCTAGTTATAAAGGCAAGTGAAAAGCTTTTCCATAAACTAATTGGTAAGGAGACATACCTATTGGTGTTTTAAATGTAGTTCTGTATGCCTACAGTGCATCATCCAACTTGGTTACCCAATCCTTACGAGATGAGCTCACGGTCTTCTCTAAGATCTGCTTGAGTTGCCGATTAGACAATACCACTTGGCCACTGGTCTGAGGGTGGTAAGGAGTGTATATTATATGCTTCACATTATACTTCAGGAGTAGCCTCTCCATGAGGTGATTTAGGAAATGCGTTCCTTCATCACTTATGAGATCTCTCGGTACTCCAAACCTAGCAAAGATGTTTTCCTTCAGAAACCTGACTGCCACTTTTGCATCATTAGTTGGCATGGAAACAACTTCTACCCATTTAGATACAGAATCCACCACCACTAGAATGTAATTTTTTCTAAATGACGGTGGAAATGGGCCCATAAATTCTATACCCTAAACATCAAACAACTCAACTTCGAACATGGAATTCATGAGAGATGATTGATGTATATGAGCATATTTATCCTAAAATTAAGTGAGAAGAAGAACACGCCAACTCAACAAATTAGAAGAAATTTGTTAGAGAGAAAGGGGATTGAATCACATTGTTCTGATGCACAGATGAAACACTGTGAGTACATAAACATGAAGTGAGATCATGTTCGGATAAACAACTTAATTAAGCTCTTATACCATAAGCCTTTATGTATAAGCTATTTCTTTAACAAATGACAAGTTGAAAATAGCTTATGGATATGTTATAAGTTGTCTCTATAAGTTTTCTCAAACAATCTTACAAATATTTATATTATTAGATAAACACATGTAAGTAAATCCAAACATACCCTAAATCAGACTAAGACAGTGAATTACCTCAGAGTCATTGAAGCCTGCTTCATTACTCTCTTTGAAGGATTTTGCAACGGATGCACCGTCTATAACTTCTTTCACCAAATTATCGCTAAAAATAGTACATAATCAACAAGTTTAGATAAAAATTGGAAGCTACCTCATACCTAAAATAAATCCTTTTACTAAAGAATAAACAAATACCTTTCAAAATAATAATATCGTAATACATCAGCCATAAGTTTTCCTAGATTGGTTTTAAGAGAGCTTTTCATATATTCATCAAATAAATCTGTTTGAGCCACAATAAGCCAGAAACGCCAAAAGTCATTATTTGTGTGTTAAAAGGCTATTCTTACCAACCAAAAATATGGAAGAGCCTTTCAACTCAGGAGATACATTTGTTATTTTCTTCTGAATCAAATATTAACATTTACTTCTTTCACGATCCACAACCACAAACTGTCAGAAACCACTTCAAACACTCACCAACACAGATTATAAAAATAGAACTCAACTACCACCAACAAAAAATCAGATTTATAAAACAATGAATTTAGTAGATCCATACGAAACTGCATGAATCACTATCCACAACTTCTCCGTCGAAACTGCTCGAATCACACCACAAACACACAAAAAAACAGTTTCATTCAAATACACAAAACAGACTTTGCAATAGGACACGTATAGAATGGAGAAGGGGCCACAACGGACTAGGGTTGAGGGAGGGAAAAAGAGACGAAAAGAGAAGATGTTGTATGGAAGAGAGAGAGAGAGAGAGAGAGAGAGAGAGAGAGAGAGAGAGAGAGAGAGAGAGAGAGAGAGAGAGAGAGAGAGAGAGAGAGAGAGAGAGAGAGAGAGAGAGAGAGAGAGAGAGAGAGAGAGAGAGAGAGAGGGAGAGAAGTGTATGAATGGTAATAGAATAGAAAAGTTTTTTACACATAAATTTGTTTTACCCGGGTAATAGATTGTTTTAAATGAATTTAAAAAAATTGAGTGTCACTTGACATAAAAGAAAAATATCATTGGTTAATACATATATATTTAATAGATTACTATTAAGGACTTTATCAAATATAACTTTTGTTTTGACAAAAGGATAAGAATGAAAGTGTTTAAACATCTTCTAATCTTAGTGAGATAATAAATTATTAAATTATTAATATAAATTACTCTATTTATAGATATAATTAATTTGATTTATCTTTTGTCAAAACAACATTACTAGAAATAAACATATTTAAAAAATTATAGAAGATTTTAAATAAGTAAAAGTTTTAAAAACAGCTGTTAATTAGGAAGAAAGAGTACTTGTTGCTAAAGTAAACAAAAAGTAAACGGACTCTTACTAAAAAAAATAAGGGGAATTTTGAATCTTAATTGCATTATTAATTATTAAAAAGTCTTGGTCATTCTTTAACATATATTTTAGTTGTTTCTTCCAACTTGCAATTACAATATTTCTAGATCCGTAGAAGATGGACTTCTAAATCCAAAATGATTTATCTTTATACGCTAAGAAAATGATTTATCTTATAATTAGCTGGATAATGATATAAAGTTATGTTTATATAATTTGATTTTACTTTCTTTTTTTTAAATATCAAATATATAGTTATTAGAAAATTCAAATTGTTTACAAAAATTAAATTAGGTGAAAAAGTTATTTTAAATTAAAATTCAAGAAACTTTTTTTTATTTATATTCTAGAACATTTCACGTATTTTAATGGATCGTGTCTAGCCATTCCTTTATTAAGGAGGTCATATTTTGTTCTATTTATCTATAATAATTTATTTATTTATCGAATTGAAAAATGCCTTTTGAATTTCTAGTGTGAAAATTATGTTAAAGTTTCATATTAATTAGGAATGGAAGAAATATTAGATTTATAAGAGAGGTGATTCATATCTCAATTGCCTTAAAATTATGGGACGAACATCAAAATTAATTTTATAAAAAAAAGTGATATTTTTAATTCTCACAAGTCTATGTTAGTGTTTGCCAAGTGCGTAACACTATAATTTTCACTTGGTGATATCTAGAGGAATGTGGAAACCATCTACATGATAGAATGATCATAGGGAAGGGAGAAAGGCCACTAACGACACACAAGATTACAACTAATTTCAACATAGACATTATCCATCTAGCGATATAATTTGGCATTTAGCCAATGACCTATTCTCATATTAAAGAAATCTCTTCCACAATGATGTCTTACTACATCCACCTTTAATATGATTTATTCTACTTCATATTTAGAAGCTAATACTTTATACCACAACTTATTATGGTCAACATGCACCCTCCATCACTACTTTCCTAACAAGGCTAAGTTAAACTCCTTAAGCCTTTGAACCTCCAAGCCACACACTTTCATATTTGCGCACACTTTGTCCCATTGTATACGATGGATCTTATGAAATTTCTCACCACCCCTCATAATAAAGACTTAAATAAAGATTCAATAGAAGAATGATTTATGAGAGAGCCGTGAAGAAGGAAAGGAAATAAACCTCTTGAGATGTCAACACATACTTGACGAGAAAAATATGATTATCCATGGATAAATTTTCTCCAACTCGATAATTTTTTAGTTCTCTTTAACATAAGATTCCAAAGTGATTCGCGGCGGAGATTCTCCCCAATGGGAAGACATATGTAAAGAAATGAAGTATGACTAATTTTATAACTTAATGTCATTGAGGCTTTCACTAACCAAAAATCAGAAACATTAATACCAACCAACAAACTCATGTTAAAGTTAGCCTTTAAACCCAAAATCATTTAACAAAGTATTGGAGTCGCCTTTAAAGATATTATACACTCTCTGCTCTTCTCATACAAAATTAAGGTGTCATCTACATACTGGAAGTGTGAAATTGTGTAATCAAATTTTGTTCCTACACTATAACCTGTAAAATATCGACTCTACCAAAAACATTCAACATAATTCAGACATTCTCTCCAACTAGGAAAAAATCGAGTATGGAGGGTCAGTTCGCCCTACCTTATACCTTTCCCCATTATAAATTCTTTAGTCGGGATTTCATTAATGAGAACATGTGTAATGGTTGAATGAACACATTCTATAATCCATTGCCTCCATATCTCTGGAAATCTCATCTTACCCATCACAATATCCTCATACCCAAATTCAACTGAATCATAAACCTTTTCAAAATCTTTTTTTAACAAGATCAACTATTTTTTCACTTATTTACATTATTCATCTCTTAATTAGCTATAAAAATAGCCTCCAATATTTGTCGATCCATCACAAAAGCTAATTGCGACTTTAATATAACATTACATATAACTAGTGTCAAACAATTTGCTATAACTATTGACATAACTTCATACTCACACCTGACCAAAGAAATCGTTTGAATATCAAACAACCTTTAGAAATTTGTAATTTTAGGAATCAATTCTATAATACGTGGTTATAACCTTCCCTAATTTTCAAATAAAAAAATTATGATAAAAATATCATGAAATCCACTTCAAGATTCAACCAAAAGTCTTTGATAAAATCAAAATTAACTCCATCTGGGCTTAGACTCTCTAAGTTATCATAATATAAATCATTTTCGCTCCACTCACAATATGAGAAGCCTCACTGTCCATGAGATATTCGAAATGGAATTTTTACATCACATGTCTCTCAAAATTAACTCAAAGTGGTTATCGTAATGGTTAATCATTAACTCTCATACCCTCATCACCCCTTCAATTATAAAACCATTAATGAAAATACTATAAGTACCATTAATCCTTTGCTTGTCAAACATAACTCCATATAAGAATTTAGAATTTGCATAAGTGTCTTTGAGCAAAAGCAACCTCACTTTTCCACTATATAGAGCAATTAACTCTAGAAAGAGATAACACTTAAGAATAAACCACTTGAAGATTCTCCATCTCATAGTTGTTTAAGCCACATGCTTCTCCTTTTTTATATCTAAATCCACCATGCAATATTTTTCTTCCATTAGTCTTTCCCAAATTTCTCTACCATGTTTTAGATTCCATTTCTTTAAGCTCCATTTTATCATCTTTAGTTTCTCCCTAGAATGCAACCACCTCAACCTCTCAAATTGAACGATTGCTAGTGCTATCTAATAAACTCTTTGTAATCAAGAAAATCTAGCCAACACTTCAACATACGCAAAAGTTTTAGACCCAACTTTTTCTCATCCATGGATGAGAAAATTGGACAATGATCTGACAATATATTAAGAACATGCTCCATACAGATAAAAAAGTCAATAATCACCAATTGCCATTGAAATATCCCACGCAATGAGAATCCAACTAGAAGCGGATACAGAAGGTCTAGACGAGAAACACATATCACTAGAATCTCACATCATTATGACAATAAACTCCTCCCACTATTTCAACCATTGGCGCCTCTTTTACAATAAACTCTTTCTCTAATCATGAAAATATATTTCACATGAATATTTTCACTATTAGAGCTCTGTAAAGTCGACACCAATTGTTTTCCCAAAATTTCATTCATCCTCAATTGACTCCCCTAATTCATTATGTACCTACACCAAAGTCTTCCAATCCTCCGTACTTATACTATATGAATTACCTAAAGAGCATAAACTTGAGTTGAATTTTTGTTTATAAATATCTTAAGAAGATTAACAAGCTATTGATCTTCTTTTTTTCTACTTTCGTCCAACGCCCTAATCATAACTTTTCTTGGTATAGCAATTTTTAAGGTCTTTATTATTAGGGGTGTTCATGGGTGATTCAAACCTAACCAACCCATAAATTGCTTGAACCTGTACAGTTACCAAGTATACTCAATCCAACTCACAACAAACCATATAGTTTTGGTTTGAATATCGGGTTTGAATTTCACAGTCCACAAACTCGTTGACTCGGTCTATTGATGTGACATTAGTAATTTTTTATTTTTTTATTATTATTTTAATGAAAATATAAATTCAATATCTCACTACTAACTATAATTTTGCCAAAAAAGTTTTATTCTCCATCAATAATACTACTAGACCAATGATTTTACATAATTGTAAGACCAAGTATTGTTTCTTATTTTCTTTTGTATCAATTCCAACTAATGTATTTTATGGAAATAACATGTTTTATGGAATTTTATATTATTATCAAGTGTTATGTCGTGTTGATGAATTTTATTAGACATTATATGGTGTGTTACATCCAATTTGAGTGATAGAAATGAGTGTAATTGTATTAAATTATCTTATAATTTTTCTAAACGGGAAATAAATCATTACAAAAATATTTTTTATTTGAAACACAATCCGCAAACTTAACCAAACTCAACCCATAAGTGAAAAGGTTGGTTCAGTTCGATTTTGATCATGGAATTATGGGTTGGGCAATGAACCCAAGCCATTGAATTTTGAATAGACTGAGTAACGGATTAGGCCGAACTCGGTCCAACTCAACCCATGTACTGTTGAAATATTAAATTAGATTTGTTAAAATATTATATTAGATTAGATTTAATATTTAAATATAATCCAAGTTCTGTAGGCCCAAGCCCAATTAGGGTTGTATATAAATAGTCCTAGTTTGTATCATTATTTGTACAATTCAATAATACAAACCCTTATTTTCCATTATTATTCTCGCTTTCTCTCCTCACTAAAAGTGCCTCACGCACTAACAAATTGGTATCCAGAGCTTCCGGTTATTGTTCTTGATCAAGTTTTCAGGAATTTTACATCAGGGATCGTGTTTCTAGGGCAAGTGAATCAACTGCTGTGAAGATGACTAGTGATAAGGGCCTTCTGAACTCTCTTCCGATGCTTGACGGAACTAATTGGATATGATCAAAAAAAACATATGCAATCCTTGTTTCGCTTCCATGAAACCCTAGAAGTGGTTTCCGGTTGTGTTCCTGCGTTGGCTGCAAATGCAACCGACGAACAGAAAAAAGCCCATAACAAAGTCAAGAAGAAAGATTACAAGGCTGCTTATTGCATTCAGACGATGGTCGATGTTGCTAATTTCGACAAAATCTCTCATGCTGAAACGATGAAGAAGGCATGGGATATTCTGGTGAAGTATTACGAAGGAGGTGAGAAAGTCAAGGTTGTCAAGTTACAAACCTTGCATCGATAATATGAGTTATTATCGATGGGAGAAGATGAAAAAGTTGCAGAATATGTGTCGAATGTTCAAAAACTTGTCCATATCATGAAGGGTTATGGTGAAATCATAACTGATAAGATGATAGTTGAGAAGGTAATGAGAATGTTGACCTCTCACTTTGATCATGTTATCATAGTTATTCAAGAATCCAACAATCTTGAAACCACTAAAGTGGAAGATTTGGTTGGTTCGTTGGAGGCGCATGAGATGAGGATTGTCGAAAGGAAAATAGTGCAAGAGTCGATATAGGCTCTGCAAGCTCAGTCATGGAAAAAGGATGGTGGTTCCAACAAGTTCAAAGGAAAGTTTGACAAGACTCGGGGCAAGAAGTCTTGGTCGAAACCTCACAAACATCAGGTCAAAGATAGAGCTTCTGAATCCTCGATAGGAGGAAGAGAAAACTATCAAAATGACAAAGAAGATAAAAAAAGGTGTGCAGTGCTATAACTATGAAAAGTGGGGTCACGTAGCCAAGATTTGTTAGTACAGAAAATATATGGGATCCACAAGCAAGGACGAAGGACGAAGGAGCGAACCTTGCACGCCAAGATTCAAATGATTCTGAAGGTGGTATGGTGGTTATGGATGCCGTTGCAGATAACCATGTCAAATCCAAAATCTGGTTTCTTGACTCAGGCTGCTCGAACCACATGACTGGTCGAAAGGTGCGGTTCGCAGATTTTGACGAGTCGAAGAAGAGCAAGGTAAAACTTGCTGATAATAGTTCGTTGCAAGAAGAAGATACTGGAAATATAGTCTTTCAAATGAGTAATGGAGTGAAAGCTATGATCAAATATGTGCTTTATGTACCTGCAATAAAGTGCAACTTGCTAAGTGTTGGACAACTAGTCGAAAAAGGTTTCTCAGTTGTCATGAAAGATGGAGTTTTTAAATTGTTCGACATCAAGAACAATTTGGCCTTAAAATCCCCGTTGTCGAAGAACAGGATATTTAAGACTATGATCAGTTCGACTGAAGTTCAATTTTTGAAAATTGTTGTTGACCACAATGTCGATGAAGAAATTGATGAAGTAGAGGTCGAAGAAATTGTTGAGAATCCAGTCGAAGTCAAAGAAAAAGCAGTTGCTGACATTCCCGACACAGTCAAATTCGAAGAAGAAGCATTTGCTGACATTCTTAACACAGTCGAAGTTGAAGAGGTTGTGGCTGAAACAAGCCAAAGACCTAAAAAAATAGAGTTTTTCCAATAAGACTTCATGATTATGAAGTGGTGGGAGATGATGAAGTCACACCAGATGGACAATTAGTTCATAGTGAAGCTTTGAGGACTAAACAGTGGAAGTTAGCTATGTTCGAAGAGTTATAGGCAATCGAAAGAAACAACACATGGGAGTTAGTCGAATTGCCAGCACATACAAAAGCTATCGAAGTAAAGTGGGTATTTAAGTTGAAACATAATGTTGATGGCTCGATAACAAGACATAAAGCAAGATTAGTAGCTTGAGGGTTTCTTGAAAGAGAAGTATTCAACTACTCTAAATTATTTGCTCCAGTAGCAAGATTGAAGATTGTTCGACTAGTGGTAGCATTGACATGCAACCAAGACTGGTCGACATTTCATTTAGATGTGAAATCAGCATTTCTGAATGGTCCTTTAGACGAAGAGGTCCATGTCACACAAACTCCAGGGTTTGTGATTCAGAAGGAAGTGAGTAAAGTATATAAGTTGCACAAAGCTCTCTATGGCCTCAAGCAAGAACCTAGGGCATGGAACAAGAAGATCGACTCATGCTTAGTCAAATTGGGATTTGTTAAATGAAAATCTGAGTATGGTGTCTATGTTCAGGTTATAGCACAAGATATAACAATCATTTTCTTATATGTCGATGACTTGCTAGTGACTGGAAATAGCTTAGAGAACTTGTTGAAGTTCAAAGAGCTGATGATGAATGAATTTGAAATGTCTGGTCTAGGAAAATTGTCTTATTTCTTAGGTATGGAATTTCAAATGTTAAAGTAAGGTATGGTGCTACATCAAAGGAAGTATATCAAAGAAATAATCAAGAGATTCAGAATGGATAATTCAAATTCTACATCCTCACCTATCAAACCAAATGTAAAATTGGAGAAGAACGTAGAGGAAGACAAAGTCGATGTAACTTTGTTCAAGAAAATTGTGGGATCTCTGAGGTATGTGTGTAACAGTCGACCTAATATAGGTTTCGCTGTAGGATTAGTAAGCATATATATGAGTGACCAAGAGTGTCACATGTGAAGGCTGCAAGAAGAATCCTAAGATATTTGAAGGGTTCGATAAACTGTGAAATACTATTTCGACGAGATTCTAAGACAAAGAATCAATAGTTAATTGTTTTTCAGATGCTGATTGGTGTGGAGATAAGGAAGATCAAAGAAGCACAATTGGATATTTCTTTCAAGTATTTGGTTCCCCAATCTCATGCTTTTCGAAGAAACAACCTGTGATGGTATTATCATCTTGTGAAGCTGAATATATAGCAGGATCCTATGCTGCATGTCAAACAATTTGGATCAGATCTGTACTTGAAGAAATGAAGGTCGAAGTGAAGAAACCTCTTGTATTTCCATGTATCACTTCTTGAGGGAAAAGGTAAATCGAGGTGAGCTTGAAGTAAGACATTTCTAGAGTGAAACACAATTGGTCGACATTTTCACCAAAGGATTGAAGACCGACAGATTCCTGAATTCGAGAAAGAAATTAGAAATAGTTCAGATCGACTATGACTAGCATATGTTCGAAAAATTGGATTATGGGGGTGTGTTGAAATATTAAATTAGATTTGTTAAAATATTAGATTATATTATATTTAATATTTAAATATAATCCAATTTGTGTAGACCCAATCCCAATTAGGGTTGTATATAAATAGTCCTAGTTTGTATCATTATTTGTACAATTCAATAATACAAATCTTTATTTCCTTTATTATTCTCTATTTCTCTCCTCACTAAAAGTGCCTTATGCACTAACATGTACACCCCTATTTATCACCCTTTTAACCCTTTATGACAATTATTATTATTATTATTATTATTATTATTATTATTATTATTATTATTATTATTATTATTATTATTATTATTATTATTATTTAACTTTAGGTATATCACCATTTCAGACTCACAAAAAAGTAGTTGGACATGTCTGGCTGAAGCCCAACCACTCAACCATTTTAATATCCTCTTCAAAAATAGATAAGCTAGTACACATTTGACCTAAATTATTAGAAAAACCCCACCATAATTTTAACACCCTAAACCCCTACTCTTAATAAAAAGAGAAATTTCATGCTTTAGGATGCTACTCAAACAAAACATACAATACTTTCTTCAGTTAAAGTCAACAAATTGCCGCAAAATTTAAATCATAACATAACTTCGATAATTTTTTCAATTGAAAAACTTTAAAGAGAATAACAAAATCCAACATTAACTCAAAACAAACAAACTTCCTATTCCCAAATGTTACAGATCAGAGAAATTCATCTAAATGCGAAAAAACAACAAATAAAAGAAGAGAGTTGCAAAGCCATCTTCCAACTCACAATAACAATTACACCACTGGAGTATATGTACAAAATTGCATGAGCCACACAAAATAAACAAGAAAGGGGTAAGAATAATCCTTACAAATGTTAGAGATGAAAATAAACAGCAGGGCAGTTGACATGGCATTTAAATTATTCTCACATGGCAACAACAATATAACAATTATAATGCATTGCAAAATGCACTAAACTCGTTCTCCAATATGCATGTCTCTTGTTCTTCTGTGAACCGTGTCCCTCTCTAGACATTAGGCCATCATGGTTCCTCTCTGAATCTGACTTCATTGGATCGAAGTCATACCTAACTCTAATTTACATATATGTATGATTATGCAACAACAATCATAACTCAAAACAACAACAAAATAATTCAAAATAGAAAATGCTCGAATTTCACCAAACTTCTCAATAGATTCGAAAACACCGAAACTCGCCAAAAACCTTTGACGAACCGCCTCGGCCGGACCCAACGACCTTCCAATCCTCTACTGAACAGACTCCACCATCGTGGTCCCAGACATAACATGGCTCCTACGTAGTGTCGATCTGCGCCGACACACCACTCGGTATTGCACCATGTGTCGCAGCTGCAGCGGCTTCCCCCGGTCGCTATCATCACAGCGCGGCCTGCCGCCTCCGCTGCACTGTTCATCCGCCTGGCGGTTGCCGTATGTATGACATCTCTGATTTGGACTCTCAACCCGATTTTCTATTTTTCTTTGAGTTTTCGATAAAAATTCAATCTTCTGACATTTTTTGGAAAAAAATACTAACTTTATTTGGGAAAACAAACAAAAAATTATAAATTGCTAAATAAAAACAGAGACAAATAATAAAATTTTCATTTATCCTAAATTTTATAGATAAATCATACGAGTTTCAATTTCATCCCAAAAAGTAATCGCATAAGGGTATCAATAGATTAATAGTGGAATGCATCACAAAAATACCAAAAGTGCATAACACATAAATAATTCGATCATCACATATTTTCATGTTATAATAACAAATTACAAGCAATATATTAATCAGTGACCTCAAGGGTTTTGGCTAAACCCGTTTGATCACAAACAAGACCAAATACCATACAGAATGAAAATACAGAGATATGAGGATAAGTACCTCTCACTATCTTGATTGCTTAAAGCCAACCAAAAGTAAAGAAATTCCACCTTATCTCGAAGTTTTGAAGACTAAGAAGCTTTCCCCTACTTTCACAATCGTTCCACACTCTGCTAATTCTCATTTTCAAATCCATATACTTTTTCTAAACTATGACATTTCACGTAACTTTCTTCTCCCCTCACGTTAATTATATATTTAACTTAAAACTCCCAATTGATACTCACACCCCTCAGTCTACTCAAACCTCTCAAAAATCTGACTCTAAGAAATAGCAGTAATATTCTATTAATTAATACAAATAACCCCAACAATTATTTATTCCATAAAAAATATATTTTCTAATTAGAATAACACTTTTATTTTATTTAAATAAAAATTTCACTAAATAAAATTTAATAAAAAACTAAATTATACAATAATTATAAAATTATCATTTTACATTTTATTCAAATAAATATTCTAATTATCTCGAAATAACTAAAATGTCTAATTATTTCTAATAAATTAAACAAACTCTATTTTATTTCTCTGCTCTCAAATATCATATATTCTTATTATTTATTAAATTACTAAAATTACACTTAAACCCCATAAAACACAAAAATAACTTAAAATCTAGAATAGTTTAAATAATAATAAATCAAACAATATACATATAAACACTCAAATAATTAAATAAAAATAATAATCTAAAGTGAGGTATTACAACAATTACTATATGCACCTTCCTACCAAAGCCCAAATTTCATAATGTCCACCACCTTGTCTCCACACATAACTTTACCTTTTTTTTCTTCATTTTATTTGCTCGTTATACACTTTTCACCACGTGTACGAGTTGCCTTGGTCACAATATGGGCATTTGATCCAACTTTCATCAAATTAAAATCTTTGACCATATCCTTCTAATTAGTTATCCCCATATCTTTCTAATTAGTTACCCCAATAACAGGCAATAAAATTGACTTAAACCCTACTAAAAAATTTCTTCGAATTTTCTGAATTTAAATTCTCATTTAAAATTGACATGGGTTAATGATAGAGTTTGAAAATAATTTATATAGAGTGACACATTTCACTTTATAAGTCAATTTTATAAGGATGAGTTAGATCAAACTATAATTATAATATGGTATTAGAGTTTATCGATCGGATCATGAGTCGCCCATCGTTTATATCCATACACCAAACCTAATAGAGTGTTAGGTGCGAAGAAGTTTATTAGAAATATTCCAATTTCCACAGTAGTTAAATATAGAGCTTAACAAATATTTATATGTGATGTCGCTTTTCTTACACTTCAGTTTTATAAGAATGAGTTTGGGCAAACTCAAATTTTAATACTTTCCTCTAACAAATCAACTTCTCCTTTTTTGACATCTTCTTTCAAAATTGAATTAAAAAACAAATTTTCTCATTTCAAGTCTTTCATTCCATATTTTATTATTTTCCTAAAACATCTAATTTACTTACACTAATGTCGAAAACGAATTAATTAAATGAGACATCGGTGTAGCTAGCTGGATCAAACAGATAACTCTGTACCATCCTAATTTGTCTAGGGATTCTATGCCTTGCTCCACACGAATTCCAAGATTAAACAAAATTTCATCTTCCATAATTTGAATTTTAAAATTAATTAAATCTGAAACAATAGTAAGCATTTGAACTCTTGCAAAATAAAGGGAGTAAAAACGCCGCCACTAAAGCAATGAAATAAAAGAGGATTTTGTAAATTTCATAATTAATTGGGTCATAAGACTTTACAATATGTTCTTTTCAGGGATCTAGTATAAGGCACATTGTAGCGTAGAAATGTTGAGACTAAGCCATTGGATTGACTTGACTCGCACAAATCAAATAAAAATCACCATCGCGCTTTATTATTTCCAGAGGAATGGGAAATGAGTGAATAACTCAATAAAAAAGGGGAGAGAATCTAAGTTCGGGGGTTGGTTATGAAAAGGGAAGGTATTAGGACCCTAAATATCTACGGTACTTTGCAGGAATCTCTTTGAAAATATGTGTATTTTGGCTATAAGTGTTGTATACAAAAAATAGATGGTGAAGATGAGAAAAGAAGTATATTTTATAATTTTTGCACCGGCTGCGGTTGCGAACATTTAGTGCCTATGTACCACCTTCCGTGCAATAGGGGATTAGGGTACTCGTAGTTCACCTTTAAAAATTTTAAAACACAAGTGTGTTGGTTAATTTTAAGAGACGAGACATCATTGTCTTATCCGAGTGGAAAACATACCTACTACCCACGATTATGAGAAAGGAGAATCCATGTCATCTCAAAGTGAAGGATATAGCTTGGATTTTAAAATCAACAAAGCCTCTTTAAACACCCAAGTGGAAAATATCTCACTTCACTACATATCATAGAAGTATAGTAGCTTGCATCACTACAAGGATTGGCAAGAGTCTAACCTTTTGAGAAACCTTTAAAGTAAAAAGCCAAAGTGGCAAAATGGTTTCAATGAGATTAACTAACTTTTAGTCTTCTCACAAAAATATCAAAGTATAATTAGGTTGTTTAAAGTTTGATTAAGAAAAATTATTTTTGCAAATACGTGGACCTAAGTCCAAGTTTATTATGAAAGCGATTCAAGTTTAGAAAACAAGAATAGTTTTGAAAATGAGGGAGAAGATTTTTGAAATTTAAGAAAGTGATAGGAGATAAAGGGGCTATCCTAAAGCATAAGATAAAAGCTAGGGAAAAGAACCATCTAACCAACAAGAAGTCAACACTTGACATAATGAGTCAATATAAAATTCCCATCCTTTGGTTTGAAACCAAACAAGAAAGGATAAATAAACCTCTTGAGAATACCAAACTTTGAATGCATTAAGTCTTCACAAAAAAATTGGGCAGAGTAACGGCTGTATACAGATGAATTCCCAATTACAATTAAAGCATGTAATCAAAATAACCCGCACACAAAGAAAACAAACAACCCAATATCTTGGGGGTAAACCCCAATTACTCCAGAAAAAATAGAAATAAATGTCACAAGATCTCAAGGTAGGTTAAGGTTTCTAATCCCAAGTCCAAGAAGTCCATAACTCCGTCATGCCAAGGATAGTAACCAAGTAGTCCAAGTAATATTAAAGTTTTTTATTGTTAAAGTTGGTTATTAGGTATCTTAAAAAAGAAAATGAAAAAAGCTCAAGTGAGCAAAATAAAAATGACATAAAGATAAATGCTCAAGTGAGCAAAGATGAAAATAACATGAAATGTAAATGCTAAAACAAATGGTGCATAAAAGTAAAGGCATAAAGTAAAAGCATAAAGACAAAAGTCAATTGTTAATGAGTTGGAGATTAGAGGTTAGTTGAATGACCATCTTGAAACTTGCATTTGAAAACTCGTTAGAAGATTGATAAAATCAAAGCCTCTCAACAACAAGTTTTAATTGCTTTTTGTCAAGTACATCATTCTGTGATACGGTGGGAGAACTGACTTTTTGTTTTTGCTTTGATTGCAATGTTGCGGATAGCAAGAGTCACCACCGACTTTTCTTTTATCCAATAAGGAAAGGTGAAAAAGCACAGGAAATACCTTTAGAGATGTTTTCTTGAGTTCGGGGGGTAGATTATGAAAAGGGAAGGTGTTAGCACCCTTTTCATTTGTAGTTATCTATGGGCTCTTAGTTGCTTGCTAGATCACTTGCTTTTATTTTGAAATGTGATTTGTGATGTAGGTTTTGAAAGTATTTTGGAAATGTGACTTTGTAATTATTCTCGTCTCTATAAGAATGCATACAAAGTGTTAGTTTCGAAAATAGTTCAAAGAGATGTGTTGGTGTATAAAATGTTTTTGTTGTGAGCAAGCGAGTAACTAGGAGCAAATCTACCTACTAAAAAGGTCTTAGATGTTCTTCTCTTCCTTTAGATGTTGATATCTTACCATTTATTTGCTAAGAAGTCTCATCGTTGGATGTTAAGGGACGGGGGCGGGACGTTTTTGTATAGTCATAGAAGGCAACCCATGGAACATTTTAGCAATGTCGTGTTAGGGACTAGATCGTTTATCAAAGGAAAAATCGAGGGCCATCGAGGGACTATGATCTTTTATCGAGGGTCTTTTGCTAAAACACCCATGTTCGAGGGACATGACTATTTTTCCGATAGGCAACAAGGTGGGATTACCCTAAGCGTGCTAGTGTGCAAGTGTGTTTGATTGCATGCATTTTAGTCTTGATTAGGGTGATCTATTCGTTGATTTCATATCTTGCCATACACATCCTAATTACTAGCATTTTATATTTGGAAAAGCGTTAAATTGCGGAAATATAAAAGTCTTACGCTATTACAATAGTTTAGGGATGGGGGGTACATATTTACAAATGGGGGGTTGCAAGAATTTAAATCCTATTTAACTATTACAATCATATTGAAATATACAATACAAGAGAGAAAAAGGACTTGTTTAGAAAATGGTTTTTTTGTCTTAATAAATTAAAAGGAAAATAATTATTTAATAGAAGAAAATATTTTTGATGTCTTTTTATAAAAATAAAAAAAGGGATTAATGTTGAAAATGATAAAAAGGAAAATAAATGAAAGATAGAAACAGCATGCTGCTGCAAGCAAAACAATAAGGATCAGAAGTTCTGAAGCCAGGCGCGTGGTGACTCAGAAAGGAACGTCAGTGGAATCAGAAGTTCTGGATTGATACACTCTAAGGCCCTGTAAGAAACGTCAGAGGGAAAGGAAACAGATGTTCTTGAATCTGGAGCGCGTGCTTGGAACTTGAACTGCTGCCTTCAGATGTTCTGGAGTCAGCAAGAGCAACGGGAGAGAAAATGCCAAGTTCTTTTATTCAAAGGGAAGAACAAAAGGTTTGGTTTTCTGTTTGGAATTCTATATTTTTACGAAGGTTTCATAGTTTTCTTTTCTCTCTTTTGACAATTTTCTCTCTCAAAAAACCAGCCCCTTGAACGTGTGATGGAGCAAATTATTTATAAATGGGTTTGCTGTAGTTTTTTTGGGGGAAAACAAATGGGATTCAAACCTTTTTGGTATACTGTTTCATTGCTTTTTAATCACAGTTTTTGTATGCTAATTTGGTGTAAATATAGGGTTTGAGAAAAATGAAGGCATGGACTAGATCAGCAGTAATTTGGAGTGTTGTGGCAGCTGGTTGCAGGAATGTGCTATAACAGTACAACAGGCTGTTCAAACAAGGTTTTGAGGTTTTGTGATGTTCTGATCGAAGAAGACCAGAATGAAACTCGAAGGGTGATGTTTTGATCGAAGCATATGCTGAAGAGTCATGTTCTGATTGAAGAACTATGTTCTGAACCATGTTTGCAACTTCTGACTGCACTTGCGTGGAGGCTGGCTCAGAAGTTCTGAAGTATCATATTCTCTTAACACTTAGAAAATTTTCTAAATGTTTAGAAATTTGATGTTTTCAAAGTAATTTCTGACTTTTGATTTTTTGATGAACCAATTTCATGTCTTGATGAAATATAATTGTTGAAACTTGATTTGATCTAAAAGTCAAAGTTTGACTTTTTAGTGTGCTTTTGACCATTTTGCCCTTGTGGATAATTTTCTTGAAAAGTTGTAATTCAAGACTTGGAACTTGATGGAAGCAAACCTGAGAGTCCAGGATGATCCTTTAAGAAATGAGAGGGCGAATTTTGGGGTACAACATATTCATTTCAAAGTCTCAAGGCCATAATAAATGATCAATGATGTTTAGATGATTCACTTAGACTAAATTTTATAAAAGTTCATTAGAGGATTTATAAGACCAAAGCCTCCTAACAATGAACCTCAAGGTTATTGGATCAAAGGTTTCAAATTAAACATACTTGGGCTTGCAAACATGGGTTTGGTCCATGAATGATCATTTCACGAATCGAGACAAACTTTAGCGCTATATTAAGCAATCGTAAGTGGACTTATATAGAAGTCACGCCTATTTTGAGACCGGTCAATAGTAATCTATGTACCGTATGTTTAGAGAGATGATATGTAAATCATCCTCTAACAACATGTAGCACAATGCAAGAATAAAAAAAGGGAGAAGATGAACAAGAATTAAATTCTACATTTGAACCAAAGAATTTGATCAAGCTATCATTAAAATCATCCATCCATTTTGGTGGAGTTAAACTCAACACCCAAGATCCAATGATGTTAACAAAGCTCATGATTAAAATTCACATAGTCCAAGATCAGCCAGCATATATACAAAAATAAAATTGCCTTTAACAATCAAAATAGAATGAGAAAATTGATTTTTTAATTACGTTTTAAATGAAAATAAAAGGTAAAATAATAAACTATATTCAAAATATCAAAAATTTAAAACAGACCATATAAAAGTCAGAAATGATCTCAAATATTTTTATAAAATTTTTGGTAATTTTTTAAAATAGAAAAGTATTTTTAAACTATTTAAAATCACTCAAATAAGTGAAAAATGATTAAAAATAGTAAAAACAAAAATAATATTCTATAAAAATTTCAGAAAGTCAGAAATAAAGAAAATGATTTTTATGAATTGTTTCATAATTTTTAGACTGAAAAATGAATTTATTATGAACTTTAGAAGATAAAATGAATTAAAAATAAAAATAATAAAGAAATTTAAACAAAAATAATGTCAGCCCTTAGATCTGGTCAACTCAGGTCAAGTAATTGCATCAAGAGGTCCAAATTTAAGGCATATGGTAATATTGTGGTATGACATACGGAGAATCAGTTTCCAACATCCTCTTCTCTGGTGGTGACAAGTGGCATTGGTGGTAATCTCGAGGCAGAGAGAGGATGAAACAAAAAAAATCATTGAACAATGTCGTTTACGTTATCAACAACACCCTTTCATTTTTTCCAATAATTTCTCTCTCTCTCTCTCTCACTCTCTCTCTCTCTTCCATGTTATACAACATTATTATCTTTTATAAAACATAAAAAACACACAGAGAGAGAGAGATATAACAACATGCCCGAGAGAGAGTGAGGGTTGCGACAGAAGGGAAGCGAGTTCGCGGTGGCGACCGGTGACAGGTGCAGCGGTGCCACCGTGAATGGTACATTTTCCTTTTTTTCGATTTTTTTTTTTAGTTTTTCGACTCCTTTCCCTCTTCTCATTCCATTTCTCAACTTATTTTTTTTCTCAGAAACTCAACAAACTGATGTAGATCTATAAATAAAGTTCAAAATGTTTTTTTTGAATCAAAACAAAAAATAACAGAATAGGAGTTTTAATGGTGGATCCAAATTCAATGAAGGATTAGCAACCTTGTGGAAGAGGGAGGAAGAAATTCTGGTGTCAAATAGTGGTTAAGGAGTGGTCCCGGTGTAGATGTCGGTCGGAGGAGAGTGATTTAGACGAGAGGAAGGGTAACAACAGAGGAAGATCTCAGGTCAAAGGAATTTCAGTCAGGTAAGTAGATTTGTTTGATTCTCAATTTTCTATATATGTCAGTGAATGAATGTATCCTCTTGTGTCAGTGTGGAATGATTATTTATTTAGAGCCTAGAACATAGGATTTTGGTGTCAAAAATTAGGTTGAGATTAAAACTCTCTTTTGGGTTGAGATTACTCAAGCTGACATGTCCATTTCTTGCTCAAAGCCCAGATGAAAATGCCTTGTTTAGCCCATTAATCCCACTGTTTTTGTTTGTTTTTATATTAAAATGAATACTAAAATGGACTTGAAATTGTATGAGCTTTCTTTGATTTATTGAACACTCTTGTGAATTATATTGAATGGATTTGGAAAGAATGGTTGAAGATTATGGGATCTGTGATGCTATTTTGGAATGTTAAAACTTGAACCTTCAATTGAACCTTTTATTGTTTCTCTATGGAATAGATATATGCTAACATACCCTTTTCACTTTTTCTTGTTCATGTATTGATGAATGAATGTTGATGTACAAGAAATTGTGACTAGCAATAGAATCTTGAAGAATCTTTGATGAAGAAAAGAAACCTTGAAGCTTTGGAAGAAAATTAGAAAGTCCAAAAAAAAGAATCAACGCCTTGTGATGTCCATGGAATGTTGAATTTTCCTTTATTCTTTCCAACTTGTAAGACACTTATTATGTTTGGATGTGTTGTAAGCTTAGACTTAGAAACTTGCAACTCTTTGGAGATGTGATTTGAAATTGTGAGCGAACTTGATTTCTTTGTAAATTTGGAACTTGTATGAAAACTTTAATTCTTGTGATATTGAAGCTTGTATGAAGAAATTGGATTCTTGAGAATGAAACTTGGAATGATGTCTTGAAAAACATGATTGAAACTTTGATGAAATTTGTCTTGAAATTTTGAAGATGTTGAAGGTGCATGATGTCTCTTTTGAATTAATCTTGTCACACATGTGTTTAGGACATTTGATTCTAAATGACAATTTCGAACCAAAATGAATCCATGGCATTGATCAGAAACAAGAAAAGTGTCCATTCTCTAGTTCAATTCTCACAACTAAATCGACTTTGTATTTCAAGCAACAAGAAGAGATAACAAAGCTTCGATCACAAGGAAATCTCAAGTTCATGTAATGATTCAACATTTCGCAATCCAATTCTTGATTAACGCATCCCACCTAAAGCATCAAATTCTTTGAAGAAAGCTCATGGTGCAATTTGAAATTGGAGGCCATAAAAATCTATAAAGTTCCAAAAGAAATCCACGGTTTCTAAGCATAAATGACACTTGATCCTTAAAGAAAAATTGCAGACCTTATCCTTTTCCACAACCCGAGACATTCTTAATCACACGTGAACTTGAGATGATGGAATATTGATTAGACTAAACTCACACTTGTCAGAACTTGATATTATTCGTCGAAGAAGGCATGGAAATAAACACATGAACCTATCTCGAAGAATATTGAGAATTAAACAACCAAAATCGCCTTAACCAAGCTGGCTGAAGTTTCAATATAGTGTGACCTATGATTATAGATCACAACTCTGAAAAATAGGTCTTTGAGAATCTTCCTTGGCTTAAACACACCATAACCTTAATCAGAGAACCATCACCTGAATTTCTTAATTGCAGCCCTGTCTTACAAGAAACAAAATAAACAAGACATATTTTTTTGGATTTTGGTTAGAGGTCAGTAAAATATAGAACACATGTATACAAGATATACAATTAGGGTGCTTGGTGATCCCTCAAGAGCAAACTCAAAGATAAGAACAAAAGTAGAAAGAAATATCCAAACCGTAATGCGTGATCTTGTTGCATTGTGATGGTATGAGATGATAGAGGAATTTTAGGGGCAAAAATTAGGGTGCAACAACTACCCTTATTTAAGTGTCTTCTATCCGGAGATACAAAGGTTAAAATCTTCGTGTCGACCCGATTGAAAATACTTAAATATAAAACAAGCTCTATTTTTGGCCCTAAGATGCCATGTAATGCTTATGATTGTGAATGCAAACAACAAATTCAAAAGTGATACAAGACACCATTGGGGATGTGGGAAATAAAAACAAGGATCAAGAGAAAACCCGACCAGGAAAATAAATCACTGGTGAACAAAAGGCTCGACTTCATTGGGGTAAAGCCCAAGGATGAGATAAAGCATCATCAACTCAAATAATAAGGAAAAAAGTAATGGACGACAACGATCGACATATAACTGCGAACTATCCACTCACATAGAAGACAACAAAAAAAAGTAATGTCGACTCACAGGGGAAAGAAATGGTAGGATAATCCTATTAAATTCCAATATTAGGGTAGGTAACAAATTATTAGCATCAGTACTTATGATTGGAAACAAATGAATTCATCATAACAAAACAAATCTCAACAACAAACTATCTCCCATAATGACGAGGCTACCATTCATTGGAGTAAACAAATCTCAACAATGAACGATCTCCCATAATGACGATGTTGTACCCCAAAATTTACCCTCCCATATTCTTCAAAGTTTTGACAAACATCATCTCAATTTGCTCAAGTCTACTCAAGGGGTTGCACAGTCAAACATCCTCCTAAGCCAAGTCAAACTAGGGTTTTGGTTCTTGCAAAGAAGTTGAGGTTTTCAATGGCTTAATCAAGTCTCATGTGCCTATATGAATTGTCAAGCATCTACATGCCAAGTTTCAAGGCTCACAAGGTCAAGTTGCACAGTCAAAAGCCCTAATTGCTTCACAGTCAACTATAGGGGTAAAATGGTCATTTGGCAGTCAAAAGTCAAAATTTTTGATCAACATCTTATTGTGAAGCCACAATCATCATTTGATCAATTCTTGATCATGATTTCATAAGAATGGCTCAAAAATCATCAAGGTGTCAAAAGTTTCTATTTTTGGACAGTTGAAAAGTTAACTGTAACTTGACCAAGGCATAACTTTTTCATGGTTCATCAGAAAAATCTCATCCAATGCTCATTTTGAAGGGGATGACATTTCCTACAACTCATCCTCACATTCCAAGTCCAAGAAATGCTCTCACAAAAAGTTATCAATTTCAACATTATAGGTCATTTTCAAAAGTCAACAAAAAGGCACTTTAAGTCAAAGATCATAACTTGAGATTGGTAAATCAAAATGACATGGGACCAAAGGCATTGGTTAGAGGACTTCAAGACCTTTCCAAAATGTCCAAGAACATGTTCATATGATCAAAATTGAGCAAGATATGCATTGGAGAAGTTGGGAAATTTTTGTGAAATGGCCAAAGTCAACTATCCTTGAAACTTCATTTTTGACAAAAGGGGCCCACATTTTCCACTTGGTTCAGCTTTGCCATGCCTCCCACGTGTCCCATGATTTATTTCAAAATTAAAAATTAATTTTTCTATTTTTATTTAATTTTATTTGATTTAATTCATTTTAAATCTTTAAAATTCAAATAAAAATTAAGAAAATTAATTAAGGGATATCTTTGAGTTTGAATAGCCTTGATACATCATAATTCACATACCAATTTCGTGTAAGACCTATTCCAAGCATGAAATTCAAATTTGGAGCAAAAAAGGCAAGTTTCTTTAATGGTGGTTATGGAAAAATCTCAAACTTCATTGCAAGGGTTAATGGCTCACATTATTGCTTGATTCTCATTCAAAGACATATATGCAAGCCTCTCATACCATTTAGAAGAGCTAGAACTCTCTAAAACGAAAAAACAAAATTCCAAAAAAAAAGCTCTGCAGAAAATCCCTATCCATGCTCACAATTTTTTTCGTACTCCATTCTTTTTTTTTACATAGCTAACAACTAATTTTTATACTTTTCTTACTTGTGTTTTATACACTACGAATCTTTAATTTCCTTCACCATCCATGACTACTACCAACAACTTTTCAATCTGAATTTCCAAACCACTATCATTTACATCTATTCACTAAATTTCACTATTAGACCAAAACATCTTGCAGAACCGCTGCAGATCCGAGAACCACCGTTTCCTAACCGCCATCACCCTCTGCGTGTAATTACGTTTTTTTTGTCAACATTTTGTTTTTTTTTGTTTTTGTGTATGCAGGAAAGGGAGAATAAAGGTGCCTCTTTTTTTTCTACTCTTTAAAGAAGAAGAAGAATGGAAAATAATCTATTAGGATGACAAAAGGGGAAAAGTAATTACAAGAGAAGGATAATAAAAAAGGCGCGATGAAGTGGTATCTTGACACAAACAAGCGAATGATGTAGTGGTTGATGTGAGTTGGCTGGTAATCATTGGGACGTGGGTTCGATTCCCAGGTCCCCCAAAACTCAATGTTATTTTTTTTTCTAACAAATTCCTGTGCAGATTCCAAACTGAGGCGCACCATAAGCCTCACATCTCTGCCTGCCAAGTGTCCATCAGTGCAAATCCAATGGCCAAAGCATGAGGACCATGTTGCTCTGGAGTCAACGTGGGTATAGGCAATCCAAGAAGTCAAACGAGCTGAAGCTTCAATGGGCCTCAAATCTCAATCAACACCCTCAAATTCCAGCCCACACCCCCTTGGGTTTAATCTTTTTTCTTATTTTTGTCATTTCTTTTTTATTTACCTTATTTTTATTTCTTATTAACAAATTAACCAACTAACATATTTTCATAAAAAATCAAAAAAAATAGAATTAACATTATTATTATTTTATTTTGTAAATAAATATTAACAAATAAATAGTTTAATTAGGCAACTTCAATTTCTTTTCTTAATAATTAAAATAGATTTAGAATTAGGTAAAATTAACTTTTAATTTTATTTCTTTTTATTTTTATTTCATAAAAACATAAAAACACAAAAAATATATTTTCTTTTAATAAATTAATTAATTAGTTTAACAATTAGTTTTTAATTTCATTTTAATTACAAAAAGACAAAAAAATCAATTTCTTTTCTTAAAAGGGTCAACACCCTTAGAACATTTCCGATTTAATTTTTATTCGCGCATAGTTTATTATTATGTAATTGCTTCCAAGACATGTAATAGTTAATTAGGTTTACTGCTTTATTTTAATTTCTCGTACTTATTTACCAAAAACGGGTCTTTGTATTTTTTGGCGATGTATAGACCCGCGCCTTGTAATAGCGTAGGATTTATGTTTCCGCAATTTACTTTCCGCACCCCCTAACTGTTAAATGCATGAAAGAGAGTATGATAAATAAAAACAACTCGTAGCTCACTAATTACAAAGACAAACATTAACTGAATACAACACACAATACACACACCACTTCTAGGGTACGCCTCACTCGTTGCCTTCGAAACGTGGTCGTCAAGTATAAGACGTCTTAGCGGTCCTTATGTCCATGATCCAGTTGCCTCGAAACAGTTGCCTCGAAACAGTTGCCTCGGAACAGTTGCCTCGAAACGGTTGCCTCGGATTAAAAAAAGGATCAAGGACATAAGGGTAGCTTCTAAGGTGTCCTAACTGTTGCTTCGGTGACCACACTGTCCCTACAATCGAATTGACCCGAACACCTCCAACGGTGGTGCTACCTACCTCTCAATGGTGGGATGGCACTACCTTAAGGACTTTTACACAGCCTAATTCCTTAGGGTAGGTAGATGACTCATAGATACTTGCTCTCTTCTAAAAAACAAAACAAAAACCTTTTCACACCGACACTTTCAAAATCTTTCAAAACAATTTTTCAAACACTCTTGAGGACAAATACAAGAGTTATTCAGAAATCTTTCAATGAAACTTTTGCAAAACCCACTCACATTTTGAAAAGCAAACATTTTGAAAACATAAGAGCAAGTATCTAAGAGCCCGTGGATAACCACGGATAGAAAGGGTGCTAACACCTTCCCTTTCTATAAATCTACCTCCTGAACCGAGAAACAATCTCATAAGGAATTTTGCTGTGCTTTTGTCCTTTCCTTGTTGGAGAAAATAAAAGACGGTGGAGACTCTTGCTTACCGCGACATTTCGCGGAACCAGCTAAAAAACAGTCAGTTCTATTTCCACCGGTCACAGAACTGGCGACTCTGCTGGGGACTTAATAAGTGGGGTGTACCTTAGGAATAGTTCATCATCATGTTTTCAATTGCTTGATCTGCTTGCTTTAATATTGTGGGCCTGTCTTGGGAGTTTCATAGATCCTAACCCGGATCTGGGGGATACCTCTTAGAAAGTAGCAACAAACTGTGAGGGAACTGTGCGGGGTATACCGACACGGTTGAAGTAGTTTGCTACATTAATGTGGCACTTTGGTGAGCACCGGTAACCCTTGAGTCAAGTCAAGGAGAGTACGGGGCCGCCGCGTGGTGTCGTGAAGCATCAACTGACCTTAGGAACCTTACTTGACCATCCTAGCCTCTTTAGGGGTAGTGAGATGACTGACTTTGGTGCAGTCCGAAGTTGGTTGATACTCGATACTACACTCATTGAGGGTTGTTTTCTTGGAATATTTTGATCGCCAGTTCAGTGGCTAAATCAAAACAATGAACATAGAAAACAACCCAATGATATTGAGCTCCTTAGAACCCGGTTACTTTTGATAGGACAGGTTTTGAGCCCACCAACTTCAAGAGGGTAGTACCCCAAACTTCATGCTGGCCTAAACTCTAAGGGTTCTCTGTGTGACTTGTGTGCCTTCAAACTTGATTACTTGTACATACTTGTTATCTAAAAACATGGGTTCCTTGCAGGTTTTGTTTATAGTCCTTAATTGGGACTCATTACAGGGCCTACTTACATCACTCCATGCATAGCATAACATCATACCATTGCATACATCCTGCATAAGGACTAACCCATTTCAAGGATCTCAAGGGGCTATGATGCAGGTCATGATGAATCAAACTGTCTAGCAAGGGGCAAAGGGGATTTATTTTCCTCTAGCCAAAGCATGAGGACCTGAGTCAGGGGCTATGACCCACTCGATATGGTGAGCCTTGACTCTTGAAGAATGACTCTCATCAACATGAAGTCCCTTCCATCAAGCTACAAAATTCAAATTCTAACAATTTTCTTGTTTATCCCGCGAGGTCCTTGAAAACATTGCATGCATATCATACATATCATTGCATTACAGGTACCCTTGTTACAGGTCACTTACCTTCTTCGCTGTTTATTTCAGCAATGGCTTCCCAACAAGATAACCAGGGTCTTCATGCTCAAGAGACTCAGTTCAGGGAGATCTTCCTAAGCCTATCCAAGGGGCAGGAAGAGTTGAGGACACTCCTCATGGGGAATTTGGCCAAGAAAAGTCCCGAAGATGATAAGGACGAACGGCTGAAACGTCTACAAGCTGAGGTGGATACAATGAGAACCCAGGTGCTGGGGCAAATGGCTCTTATCCAAGACTTATCTCAAAGGCAAGGAGAGCTCAGGGTTCTCGTCAACCAACTGCTTCGGGATAACCAACTGGGGCAAACATCTAAGGTTGAAGAGCAAGCCATCATTCAACCACCTATGGGGCAAGAAGACAAGGGAAAATCTCCTCAGTTTGCTTCAGGGTCACAAGCCCAGCATTAACCTCACCAGCGTCAACAGGGTAATCGGCATAAGCGAAATACGTCTGGAAGACATTTCTCGGAGACTGGTATACCATTATCACTGATACTGAGACGCTTGTTAGAGGTCAAGCTGATTGCTTTAAAGGATCCTCCTAAGAATCTCAACATAACCTCCCTAAAGTACAATCCTGATGAAAGGTGTGCCTACCACTCTGACAGTCCTGGACATGACACTGACGACTGTTGGAGCTTGAGGAACAAGATCCAGGACTTGGTCGACGGAAGGGTGCTAGAGTTCATGCCGGGTGGTAAAATGAACATCTTCTGTTGAGAATCTTCCATCTGAGATGACTAGTTCAAACTAAGAAACTTTTGTTTATTCAAATGTTCAAGTTGTATTTTTCTTTGATTGTTTAAACATTTTATTCATATCAAACGTTGTTATTCCATTAATGCATTACACATGTCTGTTTTGAAGTAATTATTTCGTATTCACTATATTGCAAATTGCTTTCATATTTTTGTGTGATGATCAACGCTCGGTTAATAATTCTAAGCCTCTTGAGGGAGGATGACAAAAACGATACCATAATCTACAGTATGCTTTTGAACAGACCCCGCTGATGAGGTACAGACATTGTTTCAATTTCTAAACACTGGAGTTATAAGGATGATAATCCCTCGTCAACCCCTTTTAGCCAAAGAAGTAGGAGTTTTCTTTTCTAAAATTAAAACCCTTAATCATAACCTGGGGCAGGGTAGTTCTCTCAGCTGATCCAAGTGCACAACGAATGGCACCAAAGGAGTCCTTACAAAACTAAAGACAGTGATGGCTCCAAATAAACATAAAGACAGGCAGTCATTATCCCTCAGAAATAAAAACCCAATAAGTCAAAACCTATGAAGGAGACTTACCAAAACTGGGGCATCCCGCTGACTGTAATCACAAAAGAAACAGTTCAAAAAAAAACAGGGATAACAAAAATCAAAAAAAGAAAGAGGTCCTACAAACCCTCAACAAAAGGAAATGATTGCCTATTCAAAATAAATCATCAATATCCGAACCATCACCGGAATATCAGAGCAAGGATTCAAACAAGGTCTAACGCACGATCAGCTAAGTTTAGGTTTGAAGGACATCACGAAGAGCGGATGGGTACAAATACTTTGAGCCTTTATCCTTTGTTTCGTAAACCGTGAACCAGGCCACGCTACAACCTTTAAAAGTCCTAGCTGAAGCATGGGTCAGTTCGAAAGCATACTGTTACAAAGGTATCCTGACTCCTTAAGGCTTGCGGTAAGATAACGAGTTGACATCACAGTTTACAAAAAATTCACTTGTTTTTATATAAAAAAAGATGCATTTTCAAAAACTTCGAAACAGACATAAGCTTTGCATTTTAATATAACATTGCTTGCATATGACTATTTGTTTGAACAACATAGAAGTTCGCACGACGAATGTCTAAATGAACAAAAGCACCCCCAATCAAGGGGCACGGCATGATCATTGTCCATCATTTGGGGCAGTTAAGTCAAGATTCGGAGAATCTCTCAAAAGGCCAACCAGCTTGGGGTAAATCTCCATCTGGATCACTTGGGGCATTGGACATGAATTCCAGCAACGAGTCTTGCATGATCAGACATCTTCTGGTGGTATGGCAACACAATACTACTGACAGTGACAACTCCTTGCATCCTGAGAGCACGGACATAGTCGAAAAAATACTACGCGCAATCAAAGACCCGCTAGGTTGACACACCTAGGCAAAAATAAGGGCTTCTTGGCAAACCAAAAGGGTTCAGGAAAAAATAAGGGATGATATGAAAAAATCTGTACACCCGGCAAGTCGAAAACCTGAAAAGGCGGCTTGGGCCAAAATGGGTATCCCGGTGGACTGAAAACCCGAAAGGGTGGTCCAGGCAAAAATTAGGGATCAAAGCGTACGACTATGTTCCGTCATCTCGTCACTTGCCTACCAGAAGAAGATTTGTCAACCGGCAGTCATCAAGCGCCTCCACAGGTATCTTCTCCCACAGAAACAAGGGCAATATGAGTTGTCTAAGCGATCTAGTTGCTCTGTCCACCAAGGTACCAAGGTAAGTTCAGCTGAAGAGCATGACCAAGATACCTCCACTCCCCGCAGAGTAAGATAAGGTTCAGCAATACTCTCCCCCGAGCAGAGTTGGTCTCCCGATCAGCCCTGAAAAGGCACAGCATTCTCCAGTAAGTCAGCAACACTCTCCCCAAGCAGAGTTAATCTACTGTCAGCCATAAGGAAGACGGGTATTCCCAGAAGATCTCAACATTCCCCAATGGAGTATACAGATGTTCCTAAGCAAGCATCCCCGGAAGTCTTAATATAAGATTGTTCCCCGGTGGAATACAGACATCCTAGTGGAGCCATTTCCTAATGCAGTCTCAAATCTCCCAGGAGAGTTGAATCATCCTCCCCAGTAGATTCTGGAAGCTTATCCCCTGCAGAGCACGAACGCGTCTCCCCGACTTTATTCAAAGGTTATTCCCCAACAGGGCTTATAACTGGGTTATCCTCATCTAATTACCACAGAAAGATCGTCCTCGGCGAAGTTCTTCCTATCCCCCAGCGGAGTTCATCAAATCTTTCAACAAAACATATCAACGGTATCCTCAGCGAAGTATCTACTCCCACAGAGTAATTCCCCGCAGAGTAATTCCCCGCAGAGTAATCTCTCCAACAAGTTTATTACCCCAACGGAGTCATCTTCTCCTACCGGTTTATTCTTGCAACCATCATCCCCAGCGGAAATGAAGAACTCTGTTCTTCAACATCAGCCCAGGATTCAACTTCCCGGCATGCGTCAAGGATTTACTTTCCTAGACGAAGATACATTCATAAACATCACATCATGATACATGCATATGCGCATCATGTCATACAATCTCGTTTATGTCGAGAACATCATTGCTTGATCCATATCATGCATTGCATACGACTGACCTTTACCTTTCAGGAAGGATACAGTTAAATAATCAGCTACGTCAAAGTAGACAAATACAGTCAAAAGAGACCAATCCAGTCAAAAAAGACAAATCCAGTCAAAGAAGACAAATCCAGTCAAAGAAGACAAGTCCAGTTAAATCCCAAAGGTTTTTCTGATGCTCATCCAGTCAAAGAAGACAATTCCAGTTAAAATTAATTCCTAAAGTCGTTGTAGTCACTCGTCATTGAAGACAACCCGTCGTTATAGACACCCGTCATTATAGACAACTCATCATTGAAGACAACTCGCCATTGAAGACATCCTGTCATTGAAGACAACCCGTCATTGAAGACAACTCGTCATTAAAGACAACTCGTCATTGAAGACAACTCGTCATTGAAGACAACTCGTCATTGAAGACAACTCGTCATTGAAGACAACTCGTCATTGAAGACAACTCGTCATTGAAGACAACTCGTCATTGAAGACAACTCGTCATTGAAGACAACTCGTCATTTAAGACAACCTGTCATTGAAGACAACTCGTCATTAAAGACAACTCGTCATTGAAGACAACCTGTCATTGAAGACAACTCGTCATTGAAGACAACTCGTCATTGAAGACAACTCGTCAGTGAAGACAACCCGTCATTGAAGACAACTCGTCATTGAAGACATCCTGTCATTGAAGACAACCCGTCATTGAAGACAACTCGTCATTGAAGATAACTCGTCATTGAAGACAACTCGTCATTGAAGACAACTCGTCATTGAAGACAACTCGTCATTGAAGACAACCCGTCATTGAAGACAACTCGTCATTGAAGACAACTCGTCATTGAAGACAACTCGTTATTGAAGACAACTCGTCATTGAAGACAACTCGTCATTTAAGACAACCTGTCATTGAAGACAACCCGTCATTGAAGACAACTCGTCATTGAAGACAACCTGTCATTGAAGACAACTCGTCATTGAAGACAACTCGTCATTGAAGACAACTCGTCAGTGAAGACAACCCGTCATTGAAGACAATCCGTCATTGAAGACAACCCGTCAGTGAAGACAACCCGTCATTGAAGACAACCCGTCATTGAAGACAACCCGTCATTGAAGACAACCCGTCGTCATAGACACCCGTCGTCATAGACACCCGTCGTTATAGACACCCGTCGTTATAGACACCCGTCGTTATAGACACTCGTCGTTATAGACACCCGTCGTTATAGACACCCGTCGTTATAGACACTCGTCGTTATAGACACCCGTCGTCATAGACACCCGTCATTATAGACACCCGTCGGTATAGACACCCGTTGTTATAGACACTCGTCGTTATAGACACCCGTTGTTATAGACACCCGTCGTCATAGACACCCGTCGTCATAGACACCCGTCGTTATAGACACCCGTCGTCATAGACACCCGTTGTTATAGACACCCGTCGTCATAGATACCCGTCGTTATAGACACCCGTCGTCATAGACGCCCGTCGTTATAGACACTCATTGTTATAGACAACCCGTCCTTGAAGACAACCCGTCCTTGAAGACAACCCGTTGAAAGAGACAACTCGTCCAAGAAGACAAAACCTCCCCGGTGCAGTTGAATCAATTCCTAAAGATTTTCTGAGACAACCTGTCATTAGAGACAACCTACCAACCTTTTGAAGTTCCAGATTCGACTCCTGCATCTAGCCAGGGCACGTCTGAAGAGTTTGAAGATTCGATTCCTGTATCCAGCCAGGGCAAATCTGTAGACGACTAATTCCAGATTCGATTCCTATATCTAGCCAGGGCACATCTGCATGAGGAGATTGAAGATCAACCCCTGTAACAGGCCAGGTAATTATCTTTCTTTCTCAGGTACGCAAGTTCTCGCTAAGGAATCTCTTACGCGATCGACACCTTCGGATGGCATCTTTAAGCCCATCTCCACAACTATCCATTACAGTTCCAAATGGCATCTATAAGCCCATTCCCGACAAGGTTCTGTCACATCCCTAAATGGCATCTTTAAGCCCATTCCCGTTATCACATTGCTGATACTCTACTATGCGAGTGCAAATTTCTGGGCACATTAGTGTTCAATCATCTTCCACCTTCGGATCACGAAAGGCACGCAAGCCAATCTACATCCTCAGGTTTAAGAAGATTGAACAGGGGCAACTGTTGTACCCCAAAATTTGCCCTCCCATATTCTTCAAAGTTTTGACAAGCATCATCTCAATTTGCTCAAGTCTACTCAAGGGGTTGCACAGTCAAACATCCTCCTAAGCCAAGTCAAACTAGGGTTTTGGTTCTTGCAAAGAAGTTGAGGTTTTCAATGGCTTAATCAAGTCTCATGTGCCTATATGCATTGTCAAGCATCTACATGCCAAGTTTCAAGGCTCACAAGGTCAAGTTGCACAGTCAAAAGCCCTAATTGCTTCACATTCAACTGTAGGGGTAAAATGGTCATTTGGCAGTCAAAAGTCAAAAAATTTTATCAACATCTTATTTTGAAGCCACAATCATCATTTGATCAATTCTTGATCATGATTTCACAAGAATGGCTCAAAAATCATCAAGGTGTCAAAAGTTTCTATTTTTGGACAGTTGAAAAGTCAAATGTAACTTGACCAAGGCAAAACTTTTCCATGGTTCATCAGAAAAATACCATCCAATGCTCATTTTGAAGGGCATGACATTTCCTACAACTCATCTTCACATTCCAAGTCCAAGAAATGCTCTCACAAAAAGTTATCAATTTCAACATTATAGGTCATTTTCAAAAGTCAACAAAAAGGCACTTTAAGTCAAAGACCATAACTTGAGATTGGTAAATCAAAATGACATGGGACCAAAGGCATTGGTTAGAGGACTTCAAGACCTTTCCAAAATGTCCAAGAACATGTTCATATGATCAAAATTGAACAAGATATGCATTGGAGAAGTTGGGAAATTTTTGTGAAATGGCCAAAGTCAACTATCCTTGAAACTTCATTTTTGACAAAAGGGGCCCACTTTTTCCACTTGGTTCAACTTTGCCATGCCTCCCACGTGTCCCATGATTTATTTCAAAATTAAAAATTAATTTTTCTATTTTTATTTAATTTTATTTGATTTAATTCATTTTAAATCTTTAAAATTCAAATAAAAATCAAGAAAATTAATTAAGGGATATCTTTGAGTTTGAATAGCCTTGATACATCATAATTCACATGCCAATTTCGTGTAATACCTATTCCAAGCATGAAATTCAAATTTGGAGCAAAAAAGGCAAGTTTCTTTAATGGTGGTTATGGAAAAATCTCAAACTTCATTGTAAGGGTTAATGGCTCACATTATTGCTTGATTCTCATTCAAAGACATATATGCAAGCCTCTCATACCATTTAGAAGAGCTAGAACTCTCTAAAACGAAAAAACAAAATTCCAAAAAAAAGCTCTGCAGGAAATCCCTATCCATGCTCACAATTTTTTTCGTACTCCATTCTTTTTTTTTTACATAGTGTGATCGGTGGATCTGGAACTGACTGTTTAACGCTGGTTCGCAAAGTGTCGCGGAAGCAAGAGTCGCCACCGTCTTTTATTTTCTCCAATAGGAAAGGACAAAAGCACAGAAAAATTCCTTCTAAGAGATTGCTCTCGGTTCGGGAGGTAGGTTATAGAAAGGGAAGGTGTTAGCACCCTTTCTATCCATGGTTATCCATGGGCTCTTAGGTACTTGCTCAATGTGTTTTCAATTTGTGTGTTTGCTTTTCAGATGTGGGTTAAAAAGTTTCTTTTGAAAAAAGTTCCAGATCGACTCATACGTCAGAGTGTTTGAAAAGTTTTTGTTTTGAAAGCTTTTGTGTGGTGTGAAAAGTTTTTTTTGAGTTTGTTTTGAGATTAGAGCAAGTATCCTTGAGAACCTACCTACCCTAAGGAATTCGTCTGTGTAGATGTCCTTAATAGTAGTGCCATCCCACCATTGAGAGGTAGGTAGCACCACCGTTGGAGGTGTGCGGGTCAATTCGAGTTTTAGGGACATGGTGATCACCAGAGCAATAGGAAGACACCTTAGAAGCTACCCTCATGCCAGGTTCCCGGATCATGAGGACTTACTAAGACATCCTCTACTCGACGACCACCTTTCGAGGCAAGGCAACAGTGAGGCGTACCCTAGGGGTGGTGTGTGCGAATTGTGTGTCATGTTTCAATTATTTATCTTGTCATGTTTGTCGTGCTCTACGCTTGATTTTAATTAGACATTCATTCTTTCATGCTTGGTTAACAGTTAATAAGTTGCGGGAAAGTAAATCTACGATTATTACAAACGGCGCGGGTCCACATCGCCAAAATTTCCAGGACCCGATTTAGCGGAAAATAAAAGAGCAATAAAAAGTGCAAGGAATTTAAAGTTACATGGCTTCGGGGCAATTACAAAATTACAATAAGCAATAAAATAAGTGCACAAAAACTAAAGAATTGAAAGTGACGGGCGTTGGACCCTTTTTGCAAGAATAATTAAATTAATGAGAATTAAAACTAATATTAAGAAAAAAATGTTTTTTAGTATTTTTTTGTATTTTTAAGATTTAAAAGAAAAAGGAATTAATTTGAAATTAAATTAAAACGGTAAACCCTAATTCTATTATTTTTTAAGTTTATTATGAAAGAGTTAAAAATTAAACCTAAATTAAACTCTTAAATTAAATTTATGTACAGTTAAAATAAAAAAAATAAATAAATAAATAATATTATTCTGAAAAAAAGGGAAATTAAGAAAGAAAGTAAAAAGTTATTTAAACCTAAATTCTACTTGTTTTTGATTTTTTATTAGAAAGATTAAAATTATAACTTAATTAACCTAAATTATTTACATGCCAATTTATTTATGAAAATAATTATAATAAAATATTATAGTTTTTTTTTTTGTATTTTCTGGATTTTTATGTTTTTATATATTATATTTTTTTTATAAACAAAATTATTAATTAATTTAAGATAATAAAACAAATAAGCAAATAATAAAATAAGACATAAAAGAAAATTAGGAAATAATGCAAACCAGGGGGGGGGGTAAACCCAATTTTGGAGGTTCAGGCCTTAGACATTGGCCCATTGAACTTCAGTTTTCGTTGACCTTTTTGGATTATGTGGTAGCGCGTTGACTTGCCTTCATGGTATTCCCTGGATCCTGGCCCTTGGATTAGAGTAACTGGACGCGTGGATGATAATTATTGAGTGTGCATGATGATCCTGGCCCTGGGCGCTGCATGGGATTAAGCATTGAAAAATAATATAGGATATTGCAAGAGTCCTGGGGTTCGAACCCAGGACAAGGGGATTGCTAGCGCCTGCGTCAACCATTTGTGCCAATTGATCCAATTGATATATAAATAAGTAATGAATATAATAAGATGAAACAAAAGTTAGCGCCTCAAAACGCGCGAAATTTCAAATCTTCCAATCAACACTGGCCAGCACATCGTCTTCTCCGTTTGATTTATTTCCTGAAAAAAGAACAAATATTTAACGGGGGTTTGAAACCCCCTCAAAATGAGCCAAATTCAATAATAGCGATTAGCACGCCTTGGTTCAGAAATTTGTCGCGAGCATTGGAATCGTTTCGTCCAAACCTCCTGATTATGATCCTGGCATTATGGTGTTTCAATTTTACCAGATAAGGGAATCCCCAATTCAAGAAGCTGTAAACCTAAATGCCGTTCATGGCCAAATCGCACATATTGCTCCAAAATGAAATTAATTAATACAGTTAGCTTTAGAACATCATGAGAAACAAGAATATGTAATCAAAATGCAATAACCATGCTTAGAATTGAGAGTTCGATTTCAGAAAATTTAGGACACGGTTTGAATTATAGCTACCGTTTCTTCGCGTTTTGATTGAGGTTAAAGGTTGGAACGTGTTCAGTGATGCCTCAGGATGCTAATGGATCAAAGATTGGAGCTTGAATCGAACTCTAGGCTAGTTTTCAGTCTTGAGTTTTTTGTGAAAAAATTCAATATGGCAATGCTTGCTTTGGGCGCAGCTTCAGTCCTCTTGCATTAGGGTTTCATTCTAGTACTTGTAAGGAATGATTTAGGTTAAGAAAGTTGCATAAAATCCATGGTATTCAATGTTTGGATATTTGATTTTGTATGAAATCTTTTTGAATCTTTTTCCATGGCCTTTTGTGTTCAATCAGCTCCAATCACACCAAAACTTCCCTAATTGGCATGTACACGAATCATTGAGAATAGATATGCATGGAAAGATTTGTTTTGGTCAAGTTTTGTATTTTCTATTTATTTAAATAATTTAAATGAATAAATATTAATATAAATTCAAATAAATAATAAAAAAATGTGAAAATACTTCCCCTTGGGCTTAATGGTCGTGCATAGGCTTGGCATGAAGAAACTTGGAGGAAAATTGGGCCCATTTGCATTTTTAGGCCTTTTGCATCAATGTTGACTTTTCAAAATTCCTAAAAATTTCCCAACTTCCACAAGGCATAACTTGGTCAATTTTTAAGCTTTTCACATGTTCTTGGACATTTTGGAAAGGTCTTTGAGTCCTTTAACCAATGCCTTTGGTCCCATGTCATTTTGATTTACCAATCTCAAGTTATGGCCTTTGACTTAAAGTCACTTTTTATTGACTTTTGAAAATGACCTATAATGTTGAAATTGATAACTTTTTGTGAGAGCATTTCTTGGACTTGGAACATGAAGATGAATTGTAGGAAATGTCTTTCTCTTCAAAATGAGCTTTGGATGGAATTTTTCTGATAATCCATGTGAAAGTTATGCCCTGGTCAATTTCTGTTGACTTTTTCAGCTGTCCAAATATAGCAACTTTTGCATTTTTGATGATTTCTGAGCCAAATTTTGAGAATCATGATCAAGCATTGATCAAATGATGTTTGTGGCTTCAAAATGATGTGTTGACCAAAAATTTGAACTTTTGACTGCCAAATGACCATTTTGCCCCTACAGTTGACTGTAGTGCAATCTAGGGTTTTGACTGTGCAATTTTGAACTGAATGCCTTGAAACTTTGCATGAGGATGCTTGACCCTCTTTGTGAGCATATGAGACTTGATTGGGCCTTTGAAAAGTTCATTTGCTTGACCAGAACTCAAACCCTAGTATTGACTGTATAGAAGACAGTTGAGCTGCACAACCCTTGGGGCATTTTGTGACCTTGACTTTGACAATTCTTGATGGATATGGGAGGGCAAATTTTGGGGTACAACAGTTGCCCCTGTTCAATCTTCTTAGACCTGAGGATGCAGATTGGCTGACGTGCCTTTCGTAATCCGAGGGTAGAGGATGATTGAACACTAAAGTGCCCAGAAATTTGCACTCACATAATGACAGTGATGATGAGGGAATGGGCTTATAGATGCCATTTAGAGATTGCTTAGATAGGATGATGGGCTTATAGATGCCATCTGGACGTTGATTGCATAGGAGATTCCTTAGCAAGAACCTGCATACCTGCAAAACAGAAAAATGAGTACCTGACACGTCGCAGGAGCTGATTTTAGATGCTTGGTATAGATGTGTCCTGACTGGTTGCAGGAGCTGAGTCTGGAGCTTCAAACGCTGATGAATGAACCAGGGATGGTTACTGCCTTAACCTGAATGATAAGTGAACCTGAATGATCTCAACAACGCTCGCTGAGAAAATCTTGGTGAGAATTACCATCTTTGTAGTGTCGGGAAGAGAACCAAAGGACATTATAATCTCAAGGGGAGTTACCTCACTCACGTTGGAGAGGGAACTATAGGAAATTATAATCTGGAAGGAAATGTTACCTCACGCTCATGCCGGAGAGGGAAACATTTGAAGAAGGAATTACCACCTCACACGCCGTTGGAGAGGGGACCATAAGAGAATATCACCTCACGCTCATGCTGGAGAGGGAAACATCTGTGGGGGATAGCGATGCTTTGCTGAGTTGATGAAGATAACTCCGCTGGGGATACCGTTGATGAGTTATACTGGGGATAGGAAGATACTTTGCCGAGGACGCTCTTTCCGTGGCTTTTGGCTGAGGATAACCCAGTTATATCCTGTTACGGAAATAACTCTTTAAATCAAGCCGGGACGACGCGTTCGTGCTTTGCGAGGGGTAAGCTTCCAGAATCTACTGGGGGTAAGCTTGCTGCTTGGGGAGATATGAATTCCAACTTTCCTGGGGAAACTGGATTGGACTCTTCTGGGGGAGATTTGAATTGCAATTTTGTAAGTTGAAAGAGGGAACATATGTAGGGTTGCCTGCTGATGAGCTCGTGTAAAACCGCATCTGAAATGGAGAAGGAACCTGTGTAGGGTTACTTTGATGACGAGTTTGTGTTAAACTGTATTTGAAATGGAGAAGGAACCTGTGTAGGGTTACTTTGATGATGAGTTCGTGTAAAACTGCGTTTTGAATAGGGGGAACCGGTGTAGGGTTGCTTGGTGAGGTAAGTTCATGTAAAACTTCTTGATGAACCGGGGTGAGGTTATCTTGAACTAAATCCATGTAAGACTTCTGGAGGAACCGGGGTTAGGTTACCTTGGGGTAAATCCATGTGAGATTTCTTGACGAACCGGGGTAAGGTTACTGGAGACGAGTCCATGTGAGACTTCTGGGGGAACCGGGGTTAGGTTGCCTTGAGATAGATCCGTGTGAGATTTCTTGACGAACCGGGGTAAGGTTACTGGAGATGAGTCCATGTGAGACTTCTGGGGGAACCGGGGTTAGGTTACCTTGAGATAGATCCGTGTGAGATTTCTTGACGAACCGGGGTAAGGTTACTGGAATAAGTTTGTGTAGAACTTTGATGAACCGGGGTTAGGTCATCTTGAGATAGGTCCATGTAAGACTCTTGGAGGAACCGGGGTAAGGTTATCGGATAAGTTTGTGTAGAACTTCTTGATGAACCGGGGTTAGGTCATCTTGAGCTAAATCCATGTAAGATTTCTGGAGGAACCGGGGTTAGGTTGCCTGGATAAGTTTGTGTAAAAACTTCTTGATGAACCGGGGTTAGGTCATCTTGAAATAAAGGAGTCTGTGTATGACTTTGTCTGAAAGTTGAGAAGAAACCGGTGTTGGGTTGCATGATTTTGATTAAGTGGATGATTGTCCTGTTTGGTTTCGGACGTTAACCCACGATCTGGAATTTGTAAGGGTAGATGGTAATCATTCTTATGTCGATCTGTCCTTTGTACTTTGGTTGACAGAGCAATTGGATCGCCTGGATAACTCATTATTGCCCCTGCTTCGGAGATGAGGGAAGAGGATACCTGTGTGGGTGATTGACAAATCTTCGGGTAGACAAGTGATGAGATATCGGAACATAGTCGTACGTTTTGATCCCTAACTTTTGCCTGGACCGCCCTTTCGGGTTTTCAGTCCACCGGGATACCCATTTTTGCCCAAGCCGCCTTTTCAGGTTTTCGACTTGCCGGGTGCACATGTTTTTTTCATTTCATCCCTTCATTTTGCCCGAACCCTTTTGGTTCACCGGGAAGCCCTTATTTTTGCCTAGGTGTGTCAACCTAGCGGGTCTTTGATTATGCGCAGTATTTTTCCGACTATGTCCACGCTCTCAGAATGTAGGGAGTTGCCCCTGTTGGAAGTATTTTGTCATGCCCCAGATAACGGGCAATGCTCCTATTGTGCCCCTTGATTGGAGGTACTTCTGTTCACAAGGTTTTCATCGTGCGAATTTCCCTGCTGTTCAAACAAATAGTCATATGCAAACAAGGTTATTTTAAGAATGCAAAAGCCTATGTCTGTCTTGAATTTTGAAAATGCATTTTTTTTTCATAAAACAAGTGAATGTTTGTAAAACGTGATGTCAACTCAATATTTTACAGCAAACCTTCAGGAGTCAGGATACCTTCGTAACAGTATGCTTTCGAACTAACCCATGCTTCAGCTAGGACTTTTAAGGGTTATATCGTGGCCTGGTTCATGGTTTAAGAAACAAAGGATAAAGGCTCAAATTTTATTTGTACCCACCCGCTCTTCGTGATGTTCTCCAAACCTAAACTCAGTTGATCATACGTTAGACCTTGTTTGAGTCTTTGCTCTGATTTTCCGGTGATGATTCGGATGTTGACAATTTATTTTGAATAGGCAGTCATTTCTTTCTTGTTGAGGGTTTGTGAGACCTCTTTTCTTGATTTTGTTATCCCTTTCTTTTTTTGCCTGAACTGTTTCCTTTTTGGAATTACAGTCAGCGGGATGCCCCAGTTTCATAAGTCCTCTTTGTAGGTTTAGACTTTTTGGGCTTTTCATTTTTGATTTTGTTTTTGATAGTGACTGCCTGTCCTTTTGATTGTTCGGAGCCATCCCCTGTCTTTCTTTGTTCGTAAAGACCTCTTCGGTGCCATTCGTTATGCACTTGGATCAACTGAGAGACTACCCTGCCCCAGGTTATGATTAAGGGTTTTGATTTTCGAAAATAAAACTCCTACTTCTTTGGCTTGAATGGGTTGACGAGGGATTATCATCCTTATAACTCCAGTGTTTAGGGATTGAAACAATGCCTGTACCTCATCAGCGGGGTTTGTTCAAAAGCATACTGTAGATTGTGGTATCGTTTTCGTCATCCTCCCTCAAGAGGTTTAGAATTTTCAGTTAAGAGTTGATCATCGCAAAAATATGAAAGCGGTTTTAAGCGTAGTAAACATAATTAATCAAGACAGACATGTGTAATGCATTCATGAAATAAAGAGTTTAACATAATAATTGTTTATCTGAACAAGAAAGGAAAAATACAACTTGAATTCAAATGAACAAAAAATTTCTCAATCCTAGCCATGTTTCGGCAATGGAGCATTGGTCACGTTGGGGGTTTCAGCAGGCTCGAACTCGATCTCTTTGGCGTCGATCATGTTCTGAATCTTGTACTTTAATGCCCAACAGTCCTCAGTATCGTGCCCCGGGCTATCGGAATGATAAGCACACCTCGCTTCTGGATTGTAGCTTGGAGAGGAGGTCTTAGGATTGGCAGGAGGGTTGATCACTGCAATCAGGTTCATCTTCAACATATGTTGCAATGCTTGCGACCATGGCATGTTAATATTGGTGAACTGCCTTTTAGGCCCTTCCGGCCTTTGCTGGTTTCCCCTTTGTGGTTGGCGGCGTGGTGCAGAACCAGAGATCATGACTGCCCCTGCATGTTGATCACGGCGACCCTTTTGACCGTATGCAGCATTAGATTCCTTCTTTCCCGTGTAAGGCTTTTTATGAATATCAGAAGGTGTGGCCTCTTGAATTTTCCCGCTCTTGATACCAGCTTCAATTCTTTCGCCGGTCAGGATGAGGTCGGTAAATCCAGCAGATGAGTTACCAATCAGGTGGTTGAAGAATGGCCCGGACAGGGTCCCCAAGAACATGTCAACGAGTTCCCGGTCAGTTAATGGAGGTTGTACTCTTCCGGCAAGGTCTCTCCATTTCTGTGCATACTCTTTGAAACCTTCACTTGATCCTAACGACATACCCTGGAGTTGGGTACGCGTAGGAGCAAGGTCGGCATTATACTGATACTGCTTGTAGAAAGCAGTAGCCAACTCCTCCCAGTTACGAACTTTGGTCCCATCCAGCTGATAGAACCATTCGAGATGAGTCCCTGAAAGACTCTCCTGGAAGAAGTGGATCCATAGATTCTTATCCGCAGAGTACGGCTGAATCTTCCGAACATAGGACCTTAAGTGCAGCTTGGGACAAGACGCCCCGTCATACTTTGAGAAAGTTGGTGCTTTGAATTTATGTGGGATAATCACACCAGTCGACAAACCCAGATCTCCGAAATCCAGCCCAGGTACCTGTTGAACCTCCATAGCTTTCATTCTGTCCTCCAGTTGCTTATATCTGTCATCAGCAGGAGGGTACTGCTCTTCATCAAAATCTGTCTCGTTGTCGGAGACCACTGGACTGGGAACCTCTCTCTCATGATGACTGCTTTTCCCCACAGATGGGGTTGTCCTCTCAGCTTCCACTTGTGGTGTATTCCCAAATCTGCGTCTAGGGTTGAACAGCACAGTCCTCTTCTTTTTCTTGTCCTTCTTCAAAAGCAGAGCCTTCAGGTCCTGTTGCCCCTGGGTCAAATTCAGGATCAGCTCTTGGAACTGGGCGTTCTGAGCCTGGAGATCCTTGATGGACTGTTCAGCTGATGATCCAGAATTCATGACGATCGGCTGAAATAAACAGCGGAGAAAGGTAAGCAACCTGTCAAAGGGATACCTGCAATGCAATGAGGTGTATGACATGCATGCAATGATTTCAAGGATCTCGCAGGGTAAACAAGAAAATTGTTAGCATTGAAAACCGGTAGCTTGACTGAAGGCACTGCATATTGTTGAGAGTCCTTCATCGAGGGTCAAAGGCTCACCATATCCAGTGGGTCATAGCCCCTGACACCCTTGGCTAGAGGAAAATAAATCCTCTTTGCCCCTTGCTGGGATAGTTGTTCATCCTGACCTGCATCACAAGCCCTTGAGATCCTTGAAATGGGTTAGGATGTATGCAATGGTATGATGTCATGCTATGCATGGGGTAATGTATGTAACCCTGTTGTGAGTCCCAATTAAGGACTATAGACAAAACCTGCAAGAAACAAGCGTCAGGTAACAAGTACGCAAGTAGGCAAGTACAAAGGCACACAAGTCACACAAGAGAAACCCTTAGGGTTTAGGCCAGCATGAGGTCTAGGTACTACCCTCTTGAAGTTGGTTGGTTCGTACCTGTCCTAATCAAAGTAACCGGGTTCTAAGGTTCCCAATATCACGGGGTTGCTTTCATTGTTCATCGTTTCGATTTAGCCACTGAACTGGCGACCGAAATATTCCAGGAAAGCAACCCTCAATTGAGCGTAGTATCGAGTATCCACCAACCTCGGACTGCACCAAAGTCAGTGATCTCACTACCCTAAAGAGGCCAAGATAGTTCAATTAAGGTTCCTAAGGTCTGTTGATGCTTCACGACACCACGCGGAGGCCCCGTACTCTCCTTGACTGAACTCAAGGGTTACCGGTACACACCAAAGTGCCACATCAACGTAGCAGACTGTTTCAACCATGTCGGTATACCCCGCACAGTTCCCTCACAGCCTTGTTGCTACTTTCTAAGAAGGGTATCCCCAGATCCGGGTTAGGATCTATAGAACTCCCAAGCAACCCACAATAATAAAGCAAGCAAAGAAGACAATTGAAAACACAGTGATCTTAATCCTAAGGTACACCTCACTTTAAGTTTATATCCCCAGCAGAGTCGCCAGTTCTGTGATCGGTGGATCTGGAACTGACTGTTTAACGCTGGTTCGCAAAGTGTCGCGGAAGCAAGAGTCGCCACCGTCTTTTATTTTCTCCAATAGGAAAGGACAAAAGCACAGAAAAATTCCTTCTAAGAGATTGCTCTCGGTTCGGGAGGTAGGTTATAGAAAGGGAAGGTGTTAGCACCCTTTCTATCCATGGTTATCCATGGGCTCTTAGGTACTTGCTCAATGTGTTTTCAATTTGTGTGTTTGCTTTTCAGATGTGGGTTAAAAAGTTTCTTTTGAAAAAAGTTCCAGATCGACTCATACGTCAGAGTGTTTGAAAAGTTTTTGTTTTGAAAGCTTTTGTGTGGTGTGAAAAGTTTTTTTTGAGTTTGTTTTGAGATTAGAGCAAGTATCCTTGAGAACCTACCTACCCTAAGGAATTCGTCTGTGTAGATGTCCTTAATAGTAGTGCCATCCCACCATTGAGAGGTAGGTAGCACCACCGTTGGAGGTGTGCGGGTCAATTCGAGTTTTAGGGACATGGTGATCACCAGAGCAATAGGAAGACACCTTAGAAGCTACCCTCATGCCAGGTTCCCGGATCATGAGGACTTACTAAGACATCCTCTACTCGACGACCACCTTTCGAGGCAAGGCAACAGTGAGGCGTACCCTAGGGGTGGTGTGTGCGAATTGTGTGTCATGTTTCAATTATTTATCTTGTCATGTTTGTCGTGCTCTACGCTTGATTTTAATTAGACATTCATTCTTTCATGCTTGGTTAACAGTTAATAAGTTGCGGGAAAGTAAATCTACGATTATTACAAACGGCGCGGGTCCACATCGCCAAAATTTCCAGGACCCGATTTAGCGGAAAATAAAAGAGCAATAAAAAGTGCAAGGAATTTAAAGTTACATGGCTTCGGGGCAATTACAAAATTACAATAAGCAATAAAATAAGTGCACAAAAACTAAAGAATTGAAAGTGACGGGCGTTGGACCCTTTTTGCAAGAATAATTAAATTAATGAGAATTAAAACTAATATTAAGAAAAAAATGTTTTTTAGTATTTTTTTGTATTTTTAAGATTTAAAAGAAAAAGGAATTAATTTGAAATTAAATTAAAACGGTAAACCCTAATTCTATTATTTTTTAAGTTTATTATGAAAGAGTTAAAAATTAAACCTAAATTAAACTCTTAAATTAAATTTATGTACAGTTAAAATAAAAAAAATAAATAAATAAATAATATTATTCTGAAAAAAAGGGAAATTAAGAAAGAAAGTAAAAAGTTATTTAAACCTAAATTCTACTTGTTTTTGATTTTTTATTAGAAAGATTAAAATTATAACTTAATTAACCTAAATTATTTACATGCCAATTTATTTATGAAAATAATTATAATAAAATATTATAGTTTTTTTTTTTGTATTTTCTGGATTTTTATGTTTTTATATATTATATTTTTTTTATAAACAAAATTATTAATTAATTTAAGATAATAAAACAAATAAGCAAATAATAAAATAAGACATAAAAGAAAATTAGGAAATAATGCAAACCAGGGGGGGGGGTAAACCCAATTTTGGAGGTTCAGGCCTTAGACATTGGCCCATTGAACTTCAGTTTTCGTTGACCTTTTTGGATTATGTGGTAGCGCGTTGACTTGCCTTCATGGTATTCCCTGGATCCTGGCCCTTGGATTAGAGTAACTGGACGCGTGGATGATAATTATTGAGTGTGCATGATGATCCTGGCCCTGGGCGCTGCATGGGATTAAGCATTGAAAAATAATATAGGATATTGCAAGAGTCCTGGGGTTCGAACCCAGGACAAGGGGATTGCTAGCGCCTGCGTCAACCATTTGTGCCAATTGATCCAATTGATATATAAATAAGTAATGAATATAATAAGATGAAACAAAAGTTAGCGCCTCAAAACGCGCGAAATTTCAAATCTTCCAATCAACACTGGCCAGCACATCGTCTTCTCCGTTTGATTTATTTCCTGAAAAAAGAACAAATATTTAACGGGGGTTTGAAACCCCCTCAAAATGAGCCAAATTCAATAATAGCGATTAGCACGCCTTGGTTCAGAAATTTGTCGCGAGCATTGGAATCGTTTCGTCCAAACCTCCTGATTATGATCCTGGCATTATGGTGTTTCAATTTTACCAGATAAGGGAATCCCCAATTCAAGAAGCTGTAAACCTAAATGCCGTTCATGGCCAAATCGCACATATTGCTCCAAAATGAAATTAATTAATACAGTTAGCTTTAGAACATCATGAGAAACAAGAATATGTAATCAAAATGCAATAACCATGCTTAGAATTGAGAGTTCGATTTCAGAAAATTTAGGACACGGTTTGAATTATAGCTACCGTTTCTTCGCGTTTTGATTGAGGTTAAAGGTTGGAACGTGTTCAGTGATGCCTCAGGATGCTAATGGATCAAAGATTGGAGCTTGAATCGAACTCTAGGCTAGTTTTCAGTCTTGAGTTTTTTGTGAAAAAATTCAATATGGCAATGCTTGCTTTGGGCGCAGCTTCAGTCCTCTTGCATTAGGGTTTCATTCTAGTACTTGTAAGGAATGATTTAGGTTAAGAAAGTTGCATAAAATCCATGGTATTCAATGTTTGGATATTTGATTTTGTATGAAATCTTTTTGAATCTTTTTCCATGGCCTTTTGTGTTCAATCAGCTCCAATCACACCAAAACTTCCCTAATTGGCATGTACACGAATCATTGAGAATAGATATGCATGGAAAGATTTGTTTTGGTCAAGTTTTGTATTTTCTATTTATTTAAATAATTTAAATGAATAAATATTAATATAAATTCAAATAAATAATAAAAAAATGTGAAAATACTTCCCCTTGGGCTTAATGGTCGTGCATAGGCTTGGCATGAAGAAACTTGGAGGAAAATTGGGCCCATTTGCATTTTTAGGCCTTTTGCATCAATGTTGACTTTTCAAAATTCCTAAAAATTTCCCAACTTCCACAAGGCATAACTTGGTCAATTTTTAAGCTTTTCACATGTTCTTGGACATTTTGGAAAGGTCTTTGAGTCCTTTAACCAATGCCTTTGGTCCCATGTCATTTTGATTTACCAATCTCAAGTTATGGCCTTTGACTTAAAGTCACTTTTTATTGACTTTTGAAAATGACCTATAATGTTGAAATTGATAACTTTTTGTGAGAGCATTTCTTGGACTTGGAACATGAAGATGAATTGTAGGAAATGTCTTTCTCTTCAAAATGAGCTTTGGATGGAATTTTTCTGATAATCCATGTGAAAGTTATGCCCTGGTCAATTTCTGTTGACTTTTTCAGCTGTCCAAATATAGCAACTTTTGCATTTTTGATGATTTCTGAGCCAAATTTTGAGAATCATGATCAAGCATTGATCAAATGATGTTTGTGGCTTCAAAATGATGTGTTGACCAAAAATTTGAACTTTTGACTGCCAAATGACCATTTTGCCCCTACAGTTGACTGTAGTGCAATCTAGGGTTTTGACTGTGCAATTTTGAACTGAATGCCTTGAAACTTTGCATGAGGATGCTTGACCCTCTTTGTGAGCATATGAGACTTGATTGGGCCTTTGAAAAGTTCATTTGCTTGACCAGAACTCAAACCCTAGTATTGACTGTATAGAAGACAGTTGAGCTGCACAACCCTTGGGGCATTTTGTGACCTTGACTTTGACAATTCTTGATGGATATGGGAGGGCAAATTTTGGGGTACAACACATAGCTAACAACTAATTTTTATACTTTTCTTACTTGTGTTTTATACACCACGAATCTTGAATTTCCTTCACCATCCATGACTACTACCAACAACTTTTCAATCTGAATTTCCAAACCACTATCATTTACATATATTCACTAAATTTCACTATTAGACCAAAACATCTTGCAGAACCGCTGCAGATCCGAGAACCACCGTTTCCTAACCGCCATCACCCTCTGCGTGTAATTACGTTTTTTTTGTCAACATTTTGTTTTTTTTTTGTTTTTGTGTATGCAGGAAAGGGAGAATAAAGGTGCCTCTTTTTTTTCTACTCTTTAAAGAAGAAGAATGGAAAACAATCTATTAGGATGACAAAAGGGGAAAAGTAATTACAAGAGAAGGATAATAAAAAAGGCGCGATGAAGTGGTATCTTGACACAAACAAGCGAATAATGTAGTGGTTGATGTGAGTTGGCTGGTAATCATTGGGACCTGGGTTCGATTCCCAGGTCCCCTAAAACTCAATGTTATTTTTTTTTCTAACAAATTCCTGTGCAGATTCCAAACTGAGGCGCACCATAAGCCTCACATCTCTGCCTGCCAAGTGTCCATCAGTGCAAATCCAATGGCCAAAGCATGAGGACCATGTTGCTCTGGAGTCAACGTGGGTATAGGAAATCCAAGAAGTCAAACGAGCTGAAGCTTCAATGGGCCTCAAATCTCAATCAACACCCTCAAATTCCAGCCCACACCCCCTTGGGTTTAATCTTTTTTCTTATTTTTGTCATTTCTTTTTTATTTACCTTATTTTTATTTCTTATTAACAAATTAACCAACTAACATATTTTCATAAAAAATAAAAAAAAAAGTAGAATTAACATTATTATTATTTTATTTTGTAAATAAATATTAACAAATAAATAGTTTAATTAGGCAACTTCAATTTCTTTTCTTAATAATTAAAATAGATTTAGAATTAGGTAAAATTAACTTTTAATTTTATTTCTTTTTATTTTTATTTCATAAAAACATAAAAACACAAAAAATATATTTTCTTTTAATAAATTAATTAATTAGTTTAACAATTAGTTTTTAATTTCATTTTAATTTCAAAAAGACAAAAAAATCAATTTCTTTTCTTAAAAGGGTCAACACCCTTAGAACATTTCCGATTTAATTTTTATTCGCGCATAGTTTATTATTATGTAATTGCTTCCAAGACATGTAATAGTTAATTAGGTTTACTGCTTTATTTTAATTTCTCGTACTTATTTACCAAAAACGGGTCTTTGTATTTTTTGGCGATGTATAGACCCGCGCCTTGTAATAGCGTAGGATTTATGTTTCCGCAATTTACTTTCTGCACCCCCTAACTGTTAAATGCATGAAAGAGAGTATGGTAAATAAAAACAACTCGTAGCTCACTAATTACAAAGACAAACATTAACTGAATACAACACACAATACACACACCACTTCTAGGGTACGCCTCACTCGTTGCCTTCGAAACGTGGTCGTCAAGTATAGGACGTCTTAGCGGTCCTTATGTCCATGATCCAGTTGCCTCAAAACAGTTGCCTCGAAACAGTTGCCTCGGAACAGTTGCCTCGAAACGGTTGCCTCGGATTAAAAAAGGATCAAGGACATAAGGGTAGCTTCTAAGGTGTCCTAACTGTTGCTTCGGTGACCACAATGTCCATACAATCGAATTGACCCGAACACCTCCAACGGTGGTGCTACCTACCTCTCAATGGTGGGATGGCACTACCTTAAGGACTTTTACACAGCCTAATTCCTTAGGGTAGGTAGATGACTCATAGATACTTGCTCTCTTCTAAAAAACAAAACAAAACCTTTTCACACCGACACTTTCAAAATCTTTCAAAACAATTTTTCAAACACTCTTGAGGACAGATACAAGAGTTATTCAGAAATCTTTCAATGAAACTTTTGCAAAACCCACTCACATTTTGAAAAGCAAACATTTTGAAAACATAAGAGCAAGTATCTAAGAGCCCGTGGATAACCACGGATAGAAAGGGTGCTAACACCTTCCCTTTCTATAAATCTACCTCCCGAACCGAGAAACAATCTCATAAGGAATTTTGTTGTGCTTTTGTCCTTTCCTTGTTGGAGAAAATAAAAGACGGTGGCGACTCTTGCTTACTGCGACATTTCGCGGAACCAGCTAAAAAACAGTCAGTTCTATTTCCACCGATCACAGACGAGACTACCATCCACTGGAGTAAACAAATATCAACAACGAACTATCTCCCATAATGACGAGACTACCATACATTGGAGTAATAAATCTCAACAATGAACTATCTCTCATAATGACGATACTACCATCCATTGGAGTAAACAAATCTTAACAAAGAACTATCTCCCATAATGACGAGACTACCATCCACTGGAGTAAATAAATATCAACAACGAACTATCTCCCATAATGACGAGACTACCATCCATTGGAGTAAACAAATCTCAAAAATAAACTATCTCCTATAATGACGAGACTACCATCCATTGGAGTAACAAATCTCAATAATAAACTATCTCCTATAATGACGAGACTGCCATCCATTGGAGTAAATAAATCTCAAGAACGAACTATCTCCCATAATGACGAGGCTACCATTCATTGGAGTAAACAAATCTCAATAACAAACTATCTCCCATAATGACGAGACTACCATCCATTGGAGTAAACAAATCTCAACAACAAACTATCTCCCATAATGACGAGACTACCATCCATTGGAGTAACAAATCTCAATAATGAACTTTCCCCCTAATGACGAGACTACCATCCATTGGAGTAAACAAATCTCAACAACGAACTATCTCCCATAATAACGAGACTACCATCCATTGGAGTAAGCAAATATCAATAATGAACTATATCTCATAATGAAGAGACTACCATCCATTGGAGTAAACAAATCTCAACAACGAACTATCTCCCATAATGACGAGACTACCATCCATTGGAGTAACAAATCTCAATAACAAACTATCTCCCATATTCACGAGACTACCATCCATTGGAGTAACTCTACTGGGAAAAAAATAATCCAAAAACAATCAAATCAAAATAGTGAATCAAGATAGATATAGGGATACAACATCCTCCTTCTGGATTCACTGGGGGGCGTCACACAAACTTCGATGGGGAAAACAATGTTTCGTCATCTAGATTTCTACTAGGGATTACAATGTTGACTTCATTAGGGAATATGAAAACCACATCGTCGAGATATCAATTAGGGATCTTATGCTGACTTCAAGGGGGAGGACAATACCATATTATCGAGGGGAACCCAAAATAGATTCTTTAATACCAAGAGCAATGATTACACAAACTTCTCTGGGGAGAAACCATGAAACCTCATGGGAATAACAACTTTCAGAGAAAAACATCATCTCAGCTTTACTTGGAGATTTAAAAAGTCAAGCAATACAACAAGGAATCAAATTATGGGGATTTTAAATCAAACCCAGCATTTGGAGGGAGAAAACCCAAAAAACTGACAACAGTTTTAACACTTCTTAGAACAGATATTGCCCTAGTCTAGTTTCCTGAGAATCAAACAACAACAATAATGTCATCACTGCAAAGGGCGACATTTTGCAAATGATTTAACCTCAACACGCAAAGGGAGAAGGGGCTTTCGTCATATGAGTGAAGACCTCACTGGGGAATCCGGGATAGAGGTTTCAAACCATGCAAACCCGTAACCAAAATTATCAACCTGGAGAAAAACTGAACCAAGACCTAACTGGGGAAAATGGGATCACAAACCCAACACTACACCGTACATCAATTGGTAACATCTTCAACTATCTGATAAACACAAGAAGATCATATGCATACCAACGAAAGTGACATAGGAGACCCTTCCTGGGGAATACATACTTCCAAAATTTCAGAGTTCGTCCATCCTTGGAATCAATATTTTTGTTTTTCTTGAGTCACAAAATCTAAAGTAAACAGTAATTTGTAAATTCTTTTCAAATTTTTTTGGTTATTTAATCTTTTTGTTTTGAACATTACTATCAACATTAAATGGAGTCTTTATAAGCAGAATAAAATAAGAATTACAAAGAGTTGGATAAAAGCTCAAACTTTATTAATAGAATGGTAGTCTACGAATGGCGAGACCCCATAGATGATTACAAAGTTTGGAAAATGGTAATACATTGGAAAAGATACATTGCAATACAATGACCACTATTCTCTCTAACAACTTTGAATTCCAGAGCAGCGACTTTTGTTAAAGTGTGGTGAGGATCAAAGAAGATTGTTGCTTCAATGATCAAGTCTTGTCTGACGCAGTTACTTGCCAAGAAATCCCTAACTTTTTCCTAGGTTGCCCTTGCGGGTTTTCAACCTACCAGGAAAATTTATTATGTTTATGTCTCTAATTTTTCCTAGACCTCCCTTTCGAGTTTTCAGCCTACCGAGACACTCTTTTTTGCCTAAGCCTCCCTTTCGGATTTTCGACTTAGCGAGCTGTTCTTTTATTTCTTTAGGCAAAGTATTTCTTGACTGCATCAGCATTCATAGGACGTGGGAATTCCTCACCATCCATAGTTTCAAGAATCAATGCACCGCGAGAGAAGGCTTTCTTGACAACATATGGGCCTTCATAATTGGGAGTCCACTTGCCCCTAGAATTAACGTTAAAAGACATTATCTTCCTGAGCACGAGGTCGCCTTTTCTGAACTCACGAGGCTTGACCTTCTTATCAAAAGCTTTCTTCATTCTCTTTTGGTATAACTGGCCATGACACAAGACCGTCATTCTCTTCTCTTCAATCAAATTCAACTGATCAAACATGTTCTGGACCCATTCAGCCTCTGATAATTTGGTTTCCATTATCACACGTAAAGAGGGAATCTCAACCTTAACAGGGAGCACTGCTTCCATACCGTACACAAGAGAGAACGGGGTTGCCCCTGTTGAAGTGCAGACAGATGTACGATACCTGTGCAAAGCTAAAGGGAGCATCTCATGCCAATCTTTATAGGTAACAACCACCTTATGGATGATCTTCTTGATGTTTTTATTAGCAGCTTCAACAACCCCGTTCATCTTTGACCTGTAAGGAGATGAATTATGATGGACAATCTTGAATTATTCACAAAGTTCTATCATCTTATTATTCAGATTTGAGCCGTTGTCGATAATAATCCTACTTGGGACACTATACTGACATATAAGGTTATTCTTTATAAATGGTACTACCATCTGCTTAGTAACATTGGCATATGAAGCTGCTTCCACCCATTTGGTAAAGTAGTCTATCGCTACCAAGATAAAACAATGTCCATTCGACACCTTGGGTTCAATCATTCCAATCATGTCAATACCCCACATAGAGAAAGGCCACAGGAAGAAATAACATTGAGAAGTGTCAGAGACACATGAATTTTGTCAGCATAAATCGGGAATTTATGGAACTTCTTTGCAAATTTGTAACAGTCAGGTTCCATTGTCATCCAATAGTAACCTGCCCTAAGCATCTTTTTTGCCATCGAATGTCCATTGGCATGAGTACCAAAGGAACCTTCATGGATTTCATGCATCAACATGTCTCCTTCGTGTCTATCCACGCATCTGAGCAAGACAATGTCATAATTTCTTTTGTATAACACATCTTTATTAAGGAAAAATCTACCTGTCAACCTTCTCAATGTCTTTCTATCTTTGTTTAACGCACCAGTCGGGTATTCCTGAGTCTGGAGAAAATGCTTGATATCGTGATACCAAGTTTTTTCGTCTGACGTTCCCTCTCTTGCAAACACATGAGTTGGCCTATCCAGGCATCACACTGTGATGCGAGGCACATCGTTCCAAGTATTTACTTGATACATAGAAGCCAGAGTGGCTAAAGCATCCGCCATATGATTTTCATCTCTAGGAATATGATGGAGTTCAACTTTATTAAAGAAAGGTAATAATCTTCTAGCATAGTATTTGTAGGGAATCAAGCCAGGGTGACGAGTATCCCATTCTCCTTTAATCTGATTTATTACCAAATCTGAATCACCATATACATCTAGAATTTTGATTATGAGATCTATAGCATCCTTGAGACCCATGATACAAGTTTCATACTCTGCCATGTTATTGGTGCAATCAAATTCCAACCTTGTAGTAAATGGGATATGTGATCCATGGGGAGTGATAATCACAACACCACTTCCTTTCCCATAAGCGTCCACAGCTCCATCAAATACCATACCCCATCGGGATTCAAGATCAGGACTTTTCCCAGGCAAAGGTTCATCATAATATTTTTTCTTCAAAAACATCACATCCTCATCATGGAAATCATATTTAACAGACTAATAATTATCCACTGGTTTGTGAGCAAGATAATCCGCCAACACACTGCTTTTTATAGCCATCTGAGTATGGTATTCAATATCATATTCAGACAACAACATCTACCAAAAGGCAATTCTTCAAGTAAGAGCAGGCTTTTCAAAAATATACTTAATTGGATCCATTTTGGAAATCAACCAAGTACTATAATTTAACATATATTGTCACATCTGTTTTTCCGCCCAGGCCAAAGCACAACAGGTTTCTTCGAGCATAGAATACTGTGAATCACAGTCAGTAAACTTCTTGCTGAGATAATAAATGGCATATTCTTTCTTTCATGTTTCATCTTGTTGTCTCAAAATACAGTCCATAGAATTATCTAACACTGTCATATACATAATCAATAGTCTTCCTTCAACAAGAGGGGGCAAGATAGGAGGCTCAAGAAGATACTCTTTAATACTTTCAAATTCCCTTTGGCAATCATCTGTCCATACACAACCTTGATCTTTATTTAATAACTTAAAGATCGGTTCACACATCGCGGACATATGGGAAATAAATCTGGAAATGTAATTCAAATGCCCAAGGAAGCTTCTAACTTGCTTTTTAGTTATTGGCGCCGACATTTCTTGAATTACTTTGACTTTACGAGGATCAACTTCAATTCATTTTTGGCTGTTGTACCCCAATTTTTGCCCCTAAGATCCCTTCATCATACCATATTGTTTCAATCACCACAAAATCATATTAGGGATTTTGGTTCTTCTCCCTATCTTTAGCTTTGCTCTTTGAGGAGTTACCAAGCACCTTGATTTGTTTGCTTTTGTGATCATAGATGTTGTACTTTGATTTTTCTCCCTAATTAACAAAATTCAATTTTGGTTTGTCTCACTTGTTGATAATGTAGCTCAAGGCAATGAGGTTTAACAAGTTGCTTCATGGGTTCATGAGTTTATTTCCATGCCCTAGTCAAAAGCTTGAGAGATTCAAACCTCACCTTTGAAGTTGTTTTGAAGTTGGTATGAAATTGGTTTTAGTGGCCATAGGTCCTCATCATCATCCTCAACAATTTCTATTCACAAAGGAAGAATATTGGCATAAAAAGTTTGTTCAAGATTGGCAAAGTTCCACCAAGCATTCTCTTGATCTAGAGGCTAGGGTTTTGGACTTCAGAGGGGCATATCTTTCTCATCTTTTGATATTTTTGAGTGATTCCAAAAACATTCTTCACTTCAAATAGTTACCATCAAATCACTTCAAAAGTTCCAAGGTGTTTTCATGTGGAAGGAACTTAATGAAGAAGAAAGATTACAAGTCATCCAGATGAATCCCTGATTTTCCATATGTGACTTCAAATGGTCATAACTTGGTCAATTTTTATAACCTTGAGCCCATTATTTTACATGATGATCTTAAGGATGTGTATTTCATGCCTTCTTTTATGTGAAAAGTGAAAAATGGATGGAAGTTGCCTTGAGAATGCAAAATATTATAGGTCATTTCATGATTTTTGGCCAACTTCAACAAGTCATAACTTCCTCAATTTTTAGAGATTTTGAGTGGTTCAAATTGCAAAATGTCATTCAAGAGATCTACTTCATTCCATCTTTTTGGATCAAGAGCAAATTCTAAGTGGAAGGCCATGTTTGGATGCAAGAGATTATAGGTCATTTTTAAAGAAGAATTTGAAATATTTTTAAGTATGGAAAGTCAACTCTTTTTCTTCAACTTTGAATCCATGTGACTTTCAGCTCAAGCATCCATTTGACTCCATTCTTTTTCCATTACAAAACTTGTTACCTCATCTTTCCAAAGCATCAAGAATTTTCCCTAAGACTCCCTGAGGTGGAAATGCCATTGGATTGAACTTGGCAACTTGGAACTGAAGTTTCTCCATAAGTCAGAATTTGAAATCCATGTTCTGGCCTTTAAACATCAAATTAGCATGCGTTTGTGATCTAAACATGTTTAACCAAGTTGCCAAAGTGGATTAGAGCCTTGAAACGCAAGGATCAGATGAGTTTTGATGCAAATCAGATCACACTTTACTCGTGCATCAGGTTCACACGATTTCCCTCCAATTTGCATCATTCCACACGCTTGAGCATCCTATTTGATTCCCTATAAATAGAGGGTCATCCCCCATTCAATTTCCCAAGCTTAGATAGCCAGAATCACCCTGCCAAACTTGCTTCACAACTCAAAATTCAGCTACTTCGAATTCTATCCTCAAGCTTTTTTCAATCCATTTTCTTCATCAATTCACCTTCCTTGATCTTCCCTGAAGCTAACCATATAATGACATTCAAGAATCGTGCCCTATATTGCTCCATAGAAGTCCAATTTCAGAGCTCTGCAACTCAACTTCAATAGGTAGATTCCTTCATAAATTCTTCAAAACTTTGGTATCATTGTGTTACTCTCATTGCCCTGGTTCTAGTCGCAACATTCACTTTCATCTGGAAGCACGTTTTGACCATGAATTTTCAAATCCCTTTTCAAAACTTTCTTTCCAAATTGTTTGAGTTACAATTTATATAAATTTGTCGCGAATGTGTGGTTGTCTTCGTCTTGAAGAGACGAAGCGAATGACATAGGTCTGAGCTTCTGATTTTACAGTTTGAGAGACCTGCAATTCGTGAGGGCTGGAGGTTGAAGATGACCAACGTGTCATCTTCTAACCAATGAAAGCGTGACATTTGTTATTTTGAAATTCTGATTTATTTAATGATCCTGTACATTATTCAGTAAAGACCATGATATGCACAGTGCGCCAGATCCTTTGGATTTGATTACTAACGTGTTTTGACTCTCATCCAATGGTCCACATCTTTTTCTTTTTTTCTTTCTTTTTCTGATTTTTATATTTTAATTGTTTTAAATTTCAAAAAATCATAGAAAATTCATTTTTAGTCCAAAAAATCTAAAAAAATTATGAAAAATATTTTTGATTATTATCTTTCTGATTTTTCTTTTTTCACAATTTAATTTTGTGTTTTGGTATTTTTTATGAATTCTACACTTATTTGATCTATCTAAAAATGTTTAAAAATACTTTTACACATTTTTAAATTCTGAAAAAATTATGGAATAATTAAATGATATTGTGACAAATATTGGTCACCTTGTTTTATTTTTGTTTCTGACTTTACTATTTTTCGATATTTTTGTTTATTTTACCCATTTATTTTAATTTTAAAAAATAGTTTCTGACTTTTAAAAGTTCCCAAAAAATTTGCATAATTACTTGACCTATTTTCTGATTTTTCTATGGTCCTATTTTTCATTTCTTGATTAATTTAAATATAATTGACATTTTCCTTATTATTTTTCCATTTTTTTAAAACCATTTTTAAACCCTTTAATGCATATATATATATATATATATATATATATATATATATATATATATATATATATATATATATATATATATATATATATATATATATATATATATATATATATATATATATATATATATATATATATATATATATATATATATATATATATATATATATATATATATATATATATATATATATATATATATATATATTTTGTGAATATTTTCTGGCTGTCTTGGGTTGATTTTTTGGTCATGGCTTTACTAACATCATTGGATCCATGGTGTTGAGTTTAACTCCACAAAAAATGGATGAATAATTTTAATAATAGTTTGATTAAATATTAATTCAAATGTGGTTTTCTTTTTTACCCTAATTCCTCTTCATCTCATCCCCTTCTCCTTGCACTAAGTGTTGTTGGAGCATGATCTTTATATCATGTTTCAAAGCAAATGGTGCATAGAATGCTATTGACCTGCCTCAAAATAGGTGCGACTTCTATATAAGTCCACTTACGATTGCTTAACATAGCGTTAAATTTTGTCTCGATTCGAATAAATGATCATACGTGGCCCAACTTATGATTGCAAGCCCAAGTATTTTAATTTGATTTCTTTGATCCAATAACCTTGAGATTCATTGTGTGGAGGCTTTGGTTCTGCCAATCCTCTAATGGATCTATAACTTCTTTGGTCAACGCGGATCACTTAAACATTGTTGATCATTAAATGGTACTTGTGAGAATTTCAAATGGATGATATACTTGACAAAAAGCAAATGCAACTTGTTGTGTGGAGGCTTTGGTTCTACCAATCTTCTAATGAGTTCCAAATGCAAGTTTCAAGATGGTCATCCAACTAACCACTAATTATTGACTTGTTTATTTTATGCTTTATTCTTTTTATGCTTTATGTACTATTTTTTTAGCATTTTACATTTCATGCCATTTTAATCTTTGCTCATTTGAGCATTTATATTCTTGTCATTTTTACATTTCTCACTTAAGCCTTTCTTTTTCTTTTCCTAAGATACTTAATAATCAACTTAAACCCTAAAAAACTCTTAATGGTACTTGGACTATTTGGTTACTATCCTTGGCATGATAGAGCAGTGGACTTTTCTTGGACTTAGGATTAGAAACCTTGGCCTATCTTGGATACATTGTGATCTTATCTGATTATTTTGTCTGGAGCTCTTGAGGTTTACCTCAAGACATTGGGTTACTTGTTTGTTTTTGTGTGCAGGTTTTTGTGATTACATCCTCTGTTTGTAATCTGGAATTCACCCGTATACAGTCATTACTCTGCCCAATTTTTGTGAAGACTTAATATATTTGAAGAGGTTTAGTATCCTTACTTGCTTGGTTTCAATCCAAAGAATTGGAATTCTATCTTGGCTCATAATGTCAAGTTTTGGCTTCTTGTTGGTTAGATGGTCCTTATCCTTAGCTTTTACCTTATGCTTTAGGATAACCTCTTTTACTCCTCCCATCTTCTTTAATTTCAAAAATCTTCTCCCTCCTTTTTAAACTTTTCTTGTTTCTAAACTTGAAACACTTTCATAATAAACTTGGACTTAGGTCCATGCATTTTCAAAACATTTTCATCAATAAACTTCAATCAATTTAATAATACTTTGACACTTTTTTTGTGAGAAGACTAAAAGTCAACCAATCTCATTTCAAACCATTTTGCCACTTTGGCTTTTACCTTTAAAACTTTTTCTCAAAATGTTAGACTCTTGTCAATCCTTGTAGTGATGCAAACTACTATACTTCTACAATATGTAGTGAAGTGACATATTTTCCACTTGGATGTTGAGTGAGGCATTGTTGATTTTAAAATCCAAGCCATATCCTCCACTTTGAGATGATGCAAATTATCCTTTCTCATGATTGTGGGTAGTAAGTATGTTTTCCATACAGACGATGACAATGATGTCTTATCTCTTAAAATTAACCAACACATTTGTGTTTCAAACTTTTAAAAAAAGGAACTACGTGTACCTTGATCCCCTATTGCACAAAAGGTGGTACGTAGGCACTAATGGTTCACAACTGCAGCGGGTGCAAAAATCATAAAAAATATATTTCTTTTCTCACCTCCACCCTCCATTTTATATATAACACCCTTTTTTTATATAGCCAAAATATACAGATTTTACAAAGAGGTTCCTGTGGAGTACCGTAGATGTTTAGGGTGCTAATACCTTCCCTTTGCATAACCAACCCCCTTACCTTGAATCTTTCCCCCCTTTTTGGGTTATTTTCTATTTCCCCATTCCTTTGAAAACAATAAAGCGTGGTGGCGATTTTTATTTTGATTTGTATAAAGTCTAGTCAATCCAATGGCTTAGTCTTGAACATTTCTACCGCTACAGAAAAATGGCGACTTCACTGGGGGAAAATTGACCTATTGCTGGTCCATCCCTAAGTGGGTTAAGCTTATTCTTGTTTATTACCTGTATATGTGTTATTGTTGTTTATGTGTTATATTTTGTATATATGTTTGTTTGGATTTTCCTGGTTTTCAGGGTGCTTGGTAATTACTCATAAGTCCTATACCCGGACTTGGGCAAACTTTAAGATATGAAGGGCGGTATAGTCATGTTAACTTTGAGGGAGTAATCCCAAAAAAGGAGGAATGAGATCCCCCACTCAGTGGAGGCCCCTTTGACTGTAGTTTTGTTTACTGAGTAATCGGGAAGACGTACTGCTTTCGACCTGGGAGCCTGCTGAAAATGAAGACCGTAGAATACCAAACCCATCTTGGACTTTTAGGTGTAGTGCGGAAGCTATGACGGAGTAATCCGGAAGTAGTTGTCACGCGATACTATGCTCGGACGAGTCTTTCTTGAGAATATTACTAATTACCGAGTTAATCGGGAAGTTAGTAATATCCGAAGGAAGGATGTAGACTCTGGGAACCTCTAAAACCTTGTTCGGCAGGTGATAACTCTTAGACCAACACCTTATGGGTAGTACCTTCGACCTCATTCTCGTGACGTTGAACCTATGAACCCTATATGTGTGATCTTGTGTGTGATTGTTGCATCATGCATCCATGCACTCATAAGCATCTTTTGAAGAAAGTAATATTTCAAGGGATTCAAAGGTTGACTATTTATGAATATCTCAGGTACTTTTAACCATGGATTCTGGAAAGAGAAAGACCGGGAAATACAGTTTTAAGGATCCCAAGATAGATGAGCTGATCAGTTTAATTCCAGAGATCGAGTGTCCTGCAGACTTTTGGAAGAAGTATGGATCCATTATTCCTCTCATGAAGCTGAAGATGAAGGAGGGTATTCTCACGACCTTGGTCCAGTTCTATGATCCGGTGTATCATTGCTTTACTTTTCCCGATTATCAGTTGATGCCTACACTGGAGGAGTATTCTCATATTTTAGATTTACCTGTTACTGATCGTGTTCCTTTTACTAGTTTGGAGGGTGAGCCAAAACCACATGAGATTTCTGCTTTGATTCATCTAGGGAAATCTGAGGTGGAAGCCCATATGACTACTAAAGGAGGGATTAGAGGATTACCAGCTCAGTTCTTATTGGAGAAAGCTCGTTACTTTGCCAGAATGAAGAGTACAGTTTCTTTTGAGGCCATCTTTACTTTATTGGCTTATGGATTATTCTTATTTCCTAATGTGGACAAGTTTGTCGACATTAACGCTATCAGGATTTTCATGATTGGAAACCCAGTTCCTACACTGTTGGGTGATGCTTATTACTCTGTTCATCTTCGAAGTTCTTATCATGGGGGAATGATTATCTGTTGCATGCCTTTGTTGTACCGGTGGTTCATCTCTCATATGCCTCAGTCTGATGCTTTTTGGGATGTCAAGAAGAAACCTCGTTGGGCTCCTAAGATCATGGAACTTACTCACTCGGATATTGATTGGTATCATTGAGCTTATCAGGATGTGGAGATTATTGACAGTTATGGTAGTTTCCCCAATGTATCTCTTCTTGGTACAAAGGGAGGAATTAACTATAACCTTGTTCTTGCACGGTGACAACTTGGTTACCCGATGAGGGATAAACCAAACAGTATTCATTTGAGTATTTTATTTCTGAAGGAAGGAGAAAACCACAGGGAAGCTAGGGAGCAGATTGCGAAGGCCTGGCATCACATTCATAAGAAGAGTAGGAAAGATTTGGGACATAAGGGTGTTGTTTCTTTGGAGCCATATCTTCAATGGATCCGATCGAGAGCCATTCAAATGAAGATGACGTATACTCGGGAGACACCCATGCCTGATCTATTTGTGAAGACCACTCCTCCTTTAGTAGATGATCTAGAAGAACTGCAATTCGCTTTGGTTAGGAAGCAACAGAAAAGGGATGTTTGGAAGAACAAGTTCCAGACTTTAGAGAGTTCCTACTAGGCTGACTTGAAGGAGAAAGATGATTTGATCGATATCCTTGAAAGCCGAGCGGTGGAGTCTATGGAGAGGCAATGGGATTTATTTTCTCCTAAGCCTCAAACAGGTGCTGATTACTCACTTCCTGCTTCAGATGATTGGAAGGAGGTTGCCATCAGACAGATGGAAGAAAACCAGAGGTTGAGGGCTCAGATTGCTAGGCTCACAGTGAAGCGCCATACAAATTGATCTCTATCAGTTTCTTTCTCTCAGGATTTTTAGATTGTATTTTCATCTTGTACTTGGGATCGTTGAAACTTGTAATCCATTTTGGATTTATTATAATAAAAAATTCAGTATTTCAAATGCGTTATTATTTTGATGTTTGCAATATGTCTATAAGTCTTAAATCCCTTGAAATATTAAATGATGGAATGAAAATAATCATGTGCATTGAATGACATGCATCATATTGCACATATTTCTTGCATTTATTATGCATATCCAAGTGCCTTACCCAGCTTCTTTACTTCGTTCAGCAAGCTGACTCATCACTACAACACTCGGGCTAACTTCAAAAAGAAGATGGATAATTTGGAACAGGAGAATTACGAGTTGCACGAAGAAGTTTCTGCTTTGAAGGCTGGCTTGGCTAATTTGACTACTCTGATGGAAGCTCTAGTGGTTGCTCAGAATCAGCCACCGAGTGTTCAACCTCAACCAACAAGGGCAAATGCTGAAGTTCCTACTGTTCCTGTATCCGCTACTCCGACTGTTGTTCAGAACCGTATGCCTCAGGGTTATCCGCGGGGAATGCCAGAGAATTTTGCACCTGAAGGTTTCAATTTAGGCCCCCAAGATACTCCAGTGGTTCAAAATGTTATTACTCCAGCACCTCCTGTGGTGCATACTATTCCTGCTGCACCTCCTTCGGTGAATTTGGTCCCATTTTTTAATGAAGATGTGTGTCGTTCTTTCCCTCCGCCGAGTGAAGATTTGGGTCTTTATGACAGAATGGATGATTTCTAAGAGAAGTTTGAAAGAATGCAAAGAGAGATGAAGGCTCTTAGGGGAAAAGAGTTATTTGGGCAGAACGTGAATGAGCTGTGTTTGGTCCCGAATGTTAAAGTGCCTGCTAAGTTCAAGGTCCCTGAGTTTGAGAATTACAAAGGCAACACTTGCCCTCGTGCTCACTTGGTGATGTATGTGAGGAGAATGTCAACCCACACCGATGATCAGCGTCTGTTGATTCACTTTTTCCAGGACAGTCTGACCGGTGCAGTGTTGAATTGGTACATGAGTTTAGACAGTGCCAACATCCATACCTTTAATGATTTGGGAGAAGCGTTCATAAAACAATACAAGTACAATGTGGACATGGCACCCGATCATGACCAGCTTAGGGCCATGGTTCAGAAAGACAGAGAATCGTTCAAAGAGTATACGCAGAGATGGCGTAAAGTGGCTGCACAAGTGATTCCTCCCATGGAGGAGAAAGAAATGACTAAAAATTTTCTGAAGACGCTAGGCGCTTTCTACTACGAAAGAATGGTAACAAGTGCCCCAAGTGATTTTACAGAGATGGTAGGAATGGGTGTCCGCCTAGAAGAGGCAGTAAGAGAAGGTCGTTTGAAAAAGGGTGAAGGATTCAGATGTGTGAAGAAACCAGCTTATGGGTTTACAAAGAATAAAGAAGGGGATACCAATGTTGTCATACAAGAAAGGAGGGTGAACGCTCCTAGAAGGAATTATCAGTGTCATCGGCAAGTTGCCTCAGTTACTCCTGTTATGAATTCCGCTCCGACTACCGTTGCTTATCAAAGACAGTCCCAGTAGGGGAACCAAGGGAATAATCAGAGAAGGGAGAACTATGACCCTATTCCCATGAGCTATGCAGAACTACTGCCAGTGTTAATTCAGAAGAAGTTGGTCCAGACATGACCACCTCCAGCAGTACCATCACTATTGCCTTGGTATTACAAAGCACAACAGACGTGTGCTTTTCATCAGGGAGCACCACGGCATAGTGTTGAAAATTGTTATCCTTTGAAGACTGAAGTGCAAAGGTTGGTGAAATCTGGAATTTTATCTTTCAAAGACATGGGACCTAACGTGAAAGACAATCCTCTGCCCAAGCATGGGGGAGTGAGTGCTGTGAATATGGTGGCCGGTGTAGCGGTAGAAATGTTCAAGACTAGGCCATTGGATTGACTAGACTTTATACAAATCAAAATAAAACTCGCCACCCGCGCTTTATTGTTTCCAAAGGAATGGGAAAAGAGCGAACAACCCAAAAAAGGGGGGAAAGATTTAAGGTAAGGGGGTTGGTCATGCAAAGGGAAGGTATTAGCACCCTAAACATCTACGGTACTCCGTAGGAACCTCTTTGTAAAATCTGTATATTTTGGCTATAAAAATGTGTTATACATAAAATAGATGGAGGGGGTGAGAAAAGAAATATATATTTTTTATGAATTTTGCACCCGCCGTGGTTGCGAACCTTTAGTGCTTACGTATCACCTTTCGTGCAATAGGGGATCAGGGTACACATAGTTCCTATTTAAAAATTTGAAACACAAATGTGTTGGTTGATTTTAAGAGATAAGACGTCATCGTCATTGTCCATGTGGAAAACATACTTACTACCCACAATCATGAGAAAGGAGAATTTGCATCATCTCAAAATGGAGGATATGGCTTGGATTTTAAAATCAACAATGCTTCACTCAACACCCAAGTGGAAAATATCTCTCTTCACTATATATTGTAGAAGTATAGTTGTTTGCATCACTACAAGGATTGAAAAGAGTCTAACCTTTTGAGGAAAAAAAAGTTTAAAGGTAAAAGCCAAAGTGGAAAAATGGTTTGAAATGAGATTGGTTGATTTTTAGTCTTCTCATAAAAAAATGTCAAGGTATTATTAAATTGATTGAAGTTTATTTATGAAAATGTTTTGAAAATGCATGGACATAAGTCCAAGTTTATTATGAAAGTAGTCTAAGTTTCAAAACAAGAAGAGTTTTCAAAAGGGAGGAAGAAGATTTTGAAAATAAAGAAGATGGGAAGAGAAGAAGAGACTATCCTAAAGCATAAGGTAAAAGCTAAGGATGAGGACCATCTAACCAGCAAGAAGCCAAAGCTTGACATTATGAGCCAAGACAAAATTCCCATTCCTTGGATTGAAACCAAGTAAGCAAAAATACTAGACCTCTTCAAGTGTATTAAGTCTTCACAAAATTGGGCAGAGTAACGGTTGTATGCGGGTGAATTCCAGATTACAAACAAAGAGTGCAATCACAAAAACCTGCACACAAAAACAAACAAGTAACCCAATGTCTTGAGGTAAACCCAAGAACTCCATACAAAATAATCAGATAAGATCACAAGGTATCCAAGATAGGCCAAGGTTTTTAATCCTAAGTCTAAGAAAAGTTCACTGCTCCATCATGCCAAGGATAGTAACCAAATAGTCCAAGCACCATTAAGAGTTTTTTAGGGTTTATGTTGATTATTAAGTATCTTAAGAAAAGGAAAAGAAAAGCTCAAGTGAGCAAAGTAAAAATGGCAAGAAAATAAATGCTCAAATGAGCAAAGATGAAAATGGCATGAAATGTAAATTCTAGAAAAAATAAATAGTGAATAAAGCATAAAAGCATAAAATAAACAAGTCAATAATTAGTGGTTAGTTGGATGACCATCTTGAAACTTGCATTTGGAACTCATTAGAGGATTGGTAGAACCAAAGCTTCCACACAACAAGTTGCATTTGCTTTTTGTCAAGTATATCATCCATTTGGAATTCTCATAAGTATTATTTAATGATCAACGATGTTTAAGTGATCCGCGTTGACCAAAGGTATTGTAGATCCATTAGAGAATTGGTATAACCAAAGCCTCCACACAATGAATCTCAAGGTTATTGGATCAAAGAGATCAAATTAACATACTTGGTCTTACAATCATAAGTTTGGGCCACGAATGATCATTTATTCGAATCGGGACAAAATTTAGCGCTATGTTAAGCAATCGTAAGTGGACTTATATAGAAGTCGCACCTATTTTGAGGCCGATCAATAGAAATCTATGCACCATTTGTTTTGAGACATGATATAGAGATCATGCTCCAACAACATTTAGTGCAATTAGAAGGGGATGAGATGAAGAGGAATTAGGGTAAATAGAAAAACCACATTTGAATTAATATTTAATCAAACTATTATTAAAATCATTCATCCATTTTTTTGGAGTTAAACTCAACACCATGGATCCAATGTTGTTAATAAAGCCATGACCAAAAAAATCAACCCAAGACAGCCAGAAAAATATTCACCAAATGATATAATATTTAATATATATATTAAAGGATGGAAAATTTAAAATAAACTAAAAAAATGGGGAAAATATCAATAATATTCAAATTAATCAAGAAATAAAAAATAAAACCATAGTAAAATAAGAAATGGGTCCAAATATTTTTATAAAAATTTTGGAATTTTTTTAAAAGTCAGAAATTATTTTTAAAAATTAAAATAAATGGGTAAAATAAATAAAAATGGGAAAAAATAGAAAAGTCAGAAACAAAAATAAAACAAGGTCACCAATATTTGTCACAATGTCATTGGATCATTCCATAATTTTTTCAGAATTTAAAAATGTGGAAAGGTATTTTTAATCATTTTAAACAAATAAAACAAGTGTAAAATTAATAAAAAATACCAAAACACAAAAATAAATTGTGAAAAATAAAAATCAGAAAGAGAATAATCAACAATATTTTTCATAATTTTTTTGGATTTTTTGGACTAAAAATTAATTTTCTATGATTTTTTGAATTTTAAAATAATTAAAATATAAAAATCAGAAAAAGAAAATAAAAGAAAAAGATGTGAACCATTGGATGAGAGTCAAAACGTGTTAGTAATCAAATCCAAAGGATCTGGCACGCTGTGCATATCATGGTCTTTACTGAATAAAGCACTGAATCAAATATAAAATCAGAAATTCAAAAAATACAAATGGCACGCTTTCATTGGTTAGAAGGTGACACGTTGGTCATCTTCAACCTCCAGCCTCACGAATTGCAGGTCTCTCAAATTGTAAAATCAGAAGCTCGGATTTATGCCATTCGCTTCGTATCTTCAAGATGAAGACAACCATACCCTCGCGCCATATTTATATAAACTGTAACTCAAGCAATTTGGAGAGAAAGTTTTGAAAGAGGATTTGAAAATTCATGGTCAAAACGTGCTTCTAGATAAAAGTAAGTGCTGTGACTAAAACCAGGGAAATGAGCAACACAATGATACCAAAGTTTTGAAAAATTGATGAAGGAATCTACCTATTGAAGTTGAGTTGCAGAGCTCTGAAACTGGACTTCTATGGAGCAATGTAGGGCACGATTCTTGAATGTAATTGTATGGTTAGGTTCAGGGAAGATCAAGGAAGGTGAATTGATAAAAAAATGGATTGAAAAAGGCTTGAGAATAGGATTTGAAGTAGCTGAATCCTGAGTTGTGAAGCAAGTTTGGCACGGTGATTCTGGCTATCTAAGCTTGGGAAATTGAATGGGGGATGACCCTCTATTTATAGGGAATCAAATGGGATGCTCAAGCGTGTGGAATGCTGCAAATTAGAGAGAAATCATGTGAACCTGATACACGAGCAAAGTGTGATCTGATTTGCATCAAAACTCATCAAATCCTTGCGTTTCAAGGCTCTAATCTAGTTTGGCAACTTGGTTAAAGATGTTTAGACCACAAACGCGTGCTAATTTGATGTTTAAAGGCAAAAATATGGATTTCAAATTCTGACTTATGGTGAAACTTCAGTTCCAAGTTACCAAGTTCAATCCAATGGCATTTCCACCTCAGGGGGTCTTAGGACAAAATTCTTAATTCTTTGGAAAGATGAGGTAACAAGCTTTGAAATGGAAAAAGAATGGAATTAAATGGAGGCTTGAGCTGAAAATTACATGGAGTCAAAGTTGAAGAAAAAGAGTTGACTTTCCATACTTAGAAATATTTCAAATTCTTCTTTAAAAATGACCCATAATATCTTGCATCCAAACATGGCCTTCCACTTATAATTTTCTCTTGATAAAAAAAGATGGAATGAATTAGATCTCTTGAATGACATTTTGCAATTTGAACCACTCAAAATATCCAAAAATTGAGCAATTTATGACTTGTTGAAGTTGGCCAAAAATCATGAAATGACCTATAATCTCTTGCATTCTCAAGGCAAGTCCCATCCATTTTCTCACTTTTCACATAAAAGAAGGCATGAAGTACACATCTTTAGGATCATCATGAAAAAAGAATGGGCCAAAGGTGATAAAAATTGACCAAGTTATGATCATTTGAAATCACATTATGAAAAATTGGGATTCATCTGGATGACTTGTAACCTTTCTTCTTTATTAAGTTCCTTCCACATGAAAACTCTTTGGAACTTTTGAAGTGATTTGTTGGTACCTCATTGAAGAGAATAATTTTTGTGGAACCACTCAAAAATACCACAAGATGAGCAAGGTATATCCCTCTGAAATCCAAAACCCTAGCCTCTAGATCAAGAGAATGCTTTGAGGAACTTTCCCAAGTTTGAACAAACTTTTTGTGCCGATATTCTTCCTTTGTGAATAGAATTTGTTGAGGATTATGATGAGGACTCATGGCCACCAAAGCCACTTCCATACCAACTTCAAGACAACTTCAATGGTGAGGTTTGAATCCCTCAAACTTTTGACTAGGGCATGGAAATAAACTCATGAACCCATGATGCAACTTGCTAAACCTCATTGCCTTCACCTACATTATTAACAAGTAAGACAAACCAATATTGTATTTGTTAATTTAGAGAGGAAATCAAAGCAAAATATCCATGATCACCAAAGAAAACAAGTCAAGGTGCTTGGTGACTCCTCAAAGAGCAAGGTTAAAGATAGGGAGAGGAACCTAAAGCCCTAATGTGATTTTGTGGTGATTGAAACAATATGGTATGATGAAGGGATCTTAGGGGCAAAAATTGGGGTACAACAACTGTCCTTATTTAAGTTTCTTCTATCCGGAGATACGAAGGTTAAAAATCTTCGTGTCGACGTGATCAAAGATACTTAAATATAAAACAAACCCTGTTTTTGGCCCTAAGATGCCATGCAAACATTTATGCATATCAATGCATATGAATGGAACAAAAAGACGCAAAGTAGTATTGGGGATGCAACATGAAATGTAGCAATAGAAGAGAAATCCCACCAGGAAAATAAATCACTGGTAAACTACAAGAAAAGAATTAGAGAGGAGGATAACAAGCATCGACGTTCACTGCCGATGATCTACCAACATTTACTGGAGGTAGGAAGAGAATATCATATCACCGCCGTTCACTGACGATGAACTATCAATGTTCACTGAAGATAAAAAAAACAACAAACACTGACGTTCACTGAAGGTGTACTACCAACGTTCACTGAAGGTAGAAAGAGAAAAATATCATATCACCGCCTTTCACTGACGATGAACTATCAACGTTCACTAAAGATAGCAAAAACAACAAACACTAACGTTCACTGAAGGTGTACTACCAACGTTCACTGAAGGTAGAAAGATAAAAATATCATATCACCGCTGTTCACTAATGATGAACTATCAACATTCACTGAAGATAACAAAAATAACAAACACCGACGTTCACTGAAGGTGTACTACCAACGTTCACTGAAGGTAGAAAGAGAAAAATATCATATCACAGCCGTTCACTGATGATGAACTATCAACGTTCACTGAAGATAGCAAAAATAACAAACACTGATGTTCACTGAAGGTGTACTACCAACGTTCACTGAAGGTAGAAAGAGAAAAATATCATATCACCGCCGTTCACTGATGATGAACTATCAACATTCACTGAAGATAGCAAAAATAACAAACACCAATGTTCACTGAAGGTGTACTACCAACGTTCATTGAAGGTAGAAGGAGAAAATATATCAAGTTTACCCAAGATTCTGGCATTGGCTAGAACGAGTCTCAACTTCTTCTTTAACCAACGCACTCTGCCTGGAAAGGGTAATATGTAAGCTGTCTCAAATAAAAAGACCTCCACTCACTGTCTAGGGGAATTGCAAAGAGAAATGACTTCCTGGGGATATCAATATGACTTCCCGGGGAAATACCATGATATTCCTGCTGAGGAGATAAAGTCTTCCTGCGCAAAATAAATGCACAAACCAAAACTCAAAGTTTTCATAAATCCATAATAAATGATATCATCACGCGACCACAAATCCAACTCAGAAATATACCGGAGCGAGACGGCCAAAGCAGATTCATCCTTTGAAAAATAAACTCAATGGGGAAAACCAAATCCAACCAAGCAAAGAGCGCTGCAGAAAAGGTCAGAACACCATGTAAATGAATGATGATTTTTAGCAATGCATGATGTATGTATGAATGTATGAGTTCAATCGTGCATATGCTGCTAAAAAGGATACATAATCAGTGCAAACAAACAAAACCGCCTTAGGTTCTAACAACATTGGGCTAAGCTTCAACCAGAAAGATCAGTCCAAGAAAGGTAAAAGAAAATGCGGAAACCAAACCCATTTCCTGCCTTAACTTTACTGAGGAGAAACATAATTTGGATGTAGCCAAGTCAAACAAATATCGGGATAGAACATCCTCCTTCCGGTTTCATCAGAGAAAATGGTTTTTTCTAAAAAAGAAACATGCTTACTGGAGATTTGTGAGACCAGCCTCAAATAAAGCAGACGGATGCCGACACAACCGAACTTTACTGGGGAATTCAAGCCTAACTCCATGGAGAAAACTTTCATCACGAATGCTCATTCCGAACAGGAGATGCCCTGGGATAACCTTCCTGGGAAATCAAGAAGTCAATACTTTCATCATACGAGGGAAAACTTGCCATGGAAACTGGGACGGAGGTTTCTGACCATGCAAACCCAAAAAGCGAACCAAGACTTGACTGGGGATAATGGGATCACAACCCAATACTGCACCTTGTACCCACTGGTATTGTCTTTAACTATCTGAGAAACACACAAAGATTGCGCACACCAGTAAAATGACCTGAGAAAACTTTCATGAAGGGAGTAAATCTTCTTAAAACAAACGAAGTTTGTTCATTCTTGGGACCACCATTTTTGTTGTCATTGTTTCAACATAAATTCCAAATTAAATCGAATTGTAAAGACCTCTCTTCTTTTTGAAAAGTCAATTTTGCTTTTTAATCTCTTTGCTTTAACCATTATTATCAATAATAAATGAAGTCTTTGCAAGCTAAATAAACATAAGAACACAAAGAATTGGGCGAAAGCTCGAATTTCATTAATAGAATGGTAGTCTGCGAATGGCGAGACTCCATGGATGATTACAAAGTTTGGGAAATGGTAATACATAATGGAAAAGATACATTGAGATACAATGACCACTATCCCCCCAAAAAATTTTGAAATCCTGAGCAACAGCTTCCGTTGGGGTATGGTGAGATTCTGAGAAGATTGTTGGTTCAACGATTAAGTCTTGTCTAACGTAGTTACTTACCAAGAAAGTCCCTAACTTTTGCCTAAGCTGCCCTTGCGGGTTTTCAACTTAGCGGGAAATTTATTCTGTTTATGTCTCTAATTTTTACCTAGCCCGCCCTTTCGGGTTTTCGGCCTACCGAGACGCTCTTTTTTGCCTAAGCCGCCCTTTTGGGTTTTCAACTTAGCGAGCTGTTCTTTTATTTCTTTAGGCGAAGTATTTCTTGATTGCGTCAGCATTCATGGGACGTGGGAACTCCTCGCCATCCATAGTTTCAAGAATTAATGCACCACCATAGAAGGCTTTCTTGACAACATACGGGCCTTTAAAATTGGGAGTCCACTTGCCCCTAGAATCAGCGTTGAGAGACATGATCTTCCTAAGCACGAGGTCGCCTTCTATGAATTCACGAGGTTTAACCTTTTTATCAAATGCCTTCTTCATTCTTTTCTGATATAACTTCCCATGACATAAAGCTGTCATTCTCTTCTCTTCAATCAAATTCAATTGGTCAAACCTGTTCTAAACCCATTCAGCCTCTGTCAATTTGGCTTCCATTATCACACGTAATAAGGGAATCTCTACTTAGACTGGGAGTACAACTTCCATTCCATAAACTAGAGAAAACGGGGTGGCTCCTGTTGAAGTGCGAACAGACGTTCGATATCCATGTAGAGCAAAAGGGATCATTTCATGCCAATCCTTATAAGTGACAACCATTTTCTGGATGATCTTCTTGATATTCTTATTAGCAGCTTCAACAGCCCCATTCATCTTTGGCCTGTATGGAGATGAATTGTGATGGACAATCTTGAATTCTTCACACAGTTCTGTCATTATCTTGTTGTTCAAATTTGAGCCATTGTCAGTGATGATTCTGCTTGGCACACCATAGCGGCATATAAGATTGTTCTTAATGAAGCGCACAACCACCTGCTTAGTAACATTGGCATATGAGGCAGCCTCTACCCACTTGGTAAAGTAGTCAATTTCTACCAAGATGAAATGGTGTCCATTCGAAGCTTTGGGTTCTATCATCTCGATCATGTCAATACCCCACATCGAGAAAGGCCATGGGAAGGAAATCACATTGAGAAGTGTCGGAGGCACATGGATCTTATCTGCATAAATCTGGCATTTATGGTACTTCTTTGCAAATTTGTAACAATCGGATTCCATTGTCAACCAATAATATCCTGCCCTTAGCATCTTTTAGCGATTGAATGTCCATTAGCATGAGTTCCAAATGAACCTTCATGAATCTCATGCATCAACATGTCTGCTTCGTGTCTATCCATGCATCTGAGCAAGACCATGTCAAAATTCCTCTTGTATAACACATTTTCGCTAAGGAAGAAACTGCCTGCCAACCTTCTCAGTGTCTTTCTATCTTTCTTCGACGCACCAAACGGGTATTCCTGAGTTTGAAGAAAATGCTTGATGTCATAGTACCAAGGTTTTTCATCTGCTACCTCCTCTGTCGCAAACACATGAGCGGGCCTATGGAGCCATCGAACTGTAATTTGGGGTATATCATTCCAAGCATTTACTTGGTACATGGAAGCCAGAGTTGCCAGAGCATTTGCCATTTGATTTTCATCCCTAGGAATGTGATGGAATTCAACTTTATTGAAGAATGGTAGCAATCTTCTAGCATAATCTTTATAAAGGATCAAGCCAGGGTGACGAGTATCCCACTCTCCTTTAATCTAATTTATTACCAAATCTGAATCACCATACACATCCAGAATTTTGATTCTGAGATCAATAACTTCCTCAAGACCCATGATGCAAGCCTCATATTCTGCCATATTATTAGTGCAATCAAACGTTAACCTGGAGGTAAAAGGAATGTGCGATCCATGAGGAGTAACAATCACAACACAAATTCCTTTACCATAAGAATTCACAACTCCATCAAATATCATATTCCAGCAAGATTCAGGGTCGCGGACCTCCTCGGGCAATGGTTCATCACAATCTTTCACTTTCAAGAACATCACAACTTCATCGGGGAATTCATATTCTGCAGACTGATGATCTTCCACCGGCTGGTGAGCAAGGTAATCTGCCAACACACTATTTTTGATAGCCTTTTGAGTGCGGTACTCGATATCATATTCAGACAAAAACATCTTCCAACGGGAAATTCTCCCAGTAAGAGCAGGATTTTCAAAAACATACTTGATTGGATCCATTTTGGAGATCAACCAAGTTGTATGATTCAACATATACTGCCACAAACGTTTTTCCACCCAGGCCAAAGCACAACATGTTTTTTCTAGCATGGAATACCGCGACTCATAATCAGTGAACTTTTTGCTGAGATAATAAGTGGCGAACTCTTTCTTTCCCGTTTCATCCTGTTGTCCCAGAATACAACCCATGGATTTATCCAACAAGGTTAGATACATAATCAACGGTCTTCCTTCTACGGGAGGGAGCAAGATAGGAGGTTCAAGCAGATACTCTTTAATACTTTCAAATGCCCTTTGGCAGTCATCTGTCCATACACAACCTTGATCCTTTTTTAACAACTTAAAGATTGGTTCACACGTTGCAGGCATGTGGGAAATAAATTTGGAGATATAATTCAAACGCCTGAGGAAACCCCTGACTTGCTTTTCAATTCTTGGTGCTGGCATTTCTTGAATTGCTTTGACTTTGTCAGGGTCAACTTCAATTCCTTTCTGGATAATAATAAAACCCAACAATTTCCCGGATCTAACTCCGAAGGTGCATTTATTTGGATTCAAGCGGAGATGATACTTCCTCAAATGCTGAAACAACTTCAACAGATCTTCTATATGCCCTTCTTCATTTTGGGATTTGGCAATCATATCATCAACATATACTTCAATTTCTTTGTGCATCATATCATGGAATAGGGTTGTCATAGTCCTCTGGTACGTTGCACCAGCGTTCTTCAACCCGAAGGGCATCACTCTGTAACAGAATGTTCCCCAGGGTGTGATAAACGTTGTTTTTTCCATGTCCTCTGGAGCCATTCTTATTTGATTATACCCGGAAAATCCGTCCATGAACGAGAATACCTTGTATTTTGTTGTGCTATCCACTAACATATCAATGCGAGGAAATGGAAAATCATATTTTAGACTAGCTTTATTTAGATCTTTGTAATCTACGCACATGCGGACTTTTTCGTCTTTTTTCGGTACTGGGAAAATATTGGCAATCCACTAAGGATACACCGATGTCACAAGAAAACCAGCATTAATCTGCTTTAGGACCTCCTCTTTGATCTTTACTGCCATATCCGAGTGGGTTCTTCTCAACTTTTGTTTAACTAGCGAACACTCTAGCTTCAACGACAAACGATGCTCGACAATGTCTGTATCTAGACCAGACATATCTTGATAAGACCAAGCAAAAATATCCACATACTCCTTCAACAACTCAATCAACCTACTCTTTACATTAGGATGCAACGATGCTCCAATATTGACCTCCTTCGAATCTTCTTCTGAACCCAGATTAACCACTTCCAAAGGCTCTTTATATGGCTGACTGGTATTTTCCTCATGCTCAAACAACCGTGAGACCTCTTCTAGAATCTCACCATAATCTTCTTCTTCATCCCCAAACACAGGACATTCAAAGTTGGGAGAGGGTGCAGGGTCATTGTATTCAACAAGTTTTTTTAATTAATCTGCACATGTGATTTATGATTGTTTTTATAAACTGACACATATAACAAGTGATCATGCAGACTAATTTTCAGTTATTATATATTTTGAAAGGTTTTTTTTAATCATTTACCAAGAAAAAGGCAGAAAATAAGAGACATAATTTTGGAAGCAAAGACAACTTTTATTAATGATCTTAACAGTTATAGCAAACAGATAAGCCTTACAACATTAATACTTCCACCTTGGGCAGAGTGAAAGCTTTTCAAAAGAAAGAAACAGATTAACAAAACAAATTACTTTGAAATATGTATGCAAGAAGGAACATCAATGGTGACCCAGTTCTGAAGTCGGACTCCATGCGTCACGTAATCTGGTACTTCCTGCTATGCTTCATCTCCTTCAACAACATTAATTCCAGAACCAATCGGATGGAGGTAGCCTCCGCTGCGAAAAACATCATGATAATTGTTCACAGAAGACCTCAACTTTAGACTTTTGCCTTTGCCATTCTTCGAAGAGAAGCCCAAACCAGCTCTATTTTTGTTCACGGGTGGATCCACAAGTCGTCCCCAAACTGCATTATGACCATTGCGCACAACCTACTGCGCATCCTTCAGTGAGACCACATAATTATCGTTCTTCCTTATGTTATCAATGGATAGGGCTTGGAACTGGGTTCCAACAGCAGCCTCATCCGCTTCTACAATACTGAAACAGGATAGATGGAATATCAATAACGCCTGCTCCCTATTTACGATTACTACTTTCCCTTCACGCACAAACTTTAGCTTCTGATGCAGAGTTGAAGTGACAGCTCCTGCTTCGTGTATCCATGGTCGTCCTAGCAAACAACTATACGCGGGAATAATGTCCATTACCTGGAAAGTTATTAAGAACAAGTGTGGTCCTATATGGATGGGTAAGTCCACTTCACCGATGACAGATTTCCTCGACCCATCGAAAGCCTTCATGATGATGCCACTCGGGCGCATAGGCGTTCCCTGATACTTTAACTTCATGAGAGTACTTCTCGGTATAACATTCAACGCGGATCCGTTATCAATTAGCACATTAGATAGCGAATCATTCTTGCAGTTCATAGATATGTGGAGGGTCAGGTTATGATTCCTCCCTTCATCTAGTAACTCATCATCGCAGAAACTCAAGTTGTTACATGATGTAATGTTTCCAATTACGCTGCTGAATTGATCCAACGACATGTCATTCTCTACAAAAGCTTGGTCTAGTACTCTCATCAGTGATTCTCTATGAGCGGAGGAATTCATCAATAAATCTAGGATGGATATCTTTGAAGGAGTCAGCAATAGCTGGTCCACAATCTTGTAGTCACTCATTTTAATTATTTTCAAGATATCATTCACTTCTTTCTCTAATGTAGCTCCATTAATCTCTGCTACAGTCTTCTTTGGCTCATCGTTCTCAGCAATTTTCTTTCCAGCAACAACATCTTTTCGAATAACTGGTGCAAACACACAACCACTACGGGTCACCCTGCTATTATCAGCTATATTTCCAACATCTGGCATCGGCTGGATGGGAACTTCCACCCCGTCTTCTAAAATTGTAGTGTTGTATTTGTAAGGCACAACCTTATCTGATTTATAGGGAAAAGGACCTGGAAGACTAATTACCAATGGGGTAACAGCTGGTTTGCTATGGTACTCCACCTCAAGATGAGCAGGTGCACCAAAACAAGGTACAATGATGTTTACACCTTCCTCAACATAATCAGCCTTTAAAATACCATTTCCGGCAAACAAATCTTCATCCGAAGAGAAATAATCATCCGCGAAGGCATATTCTTCCTCTAACTCTTCTCCCATCAAACAAACTTTAACCATATAAATCTCGTGATAATCATCTCTTTGTCCTGTGATCTTAATAGTTCCATTGTCTAACAAAAATTGAACACCCTCTCTCACAACAGAACATCCTCGTGGGTCTCGGCAGCAAACTATGCAAGATCCATATTGGTGTTCCACCTGTCCAGCAGTACGACAGAAAGTGGCATGCAACTGTACGAGATCTTCATTCAAATGTTCTATATCAAAAATTCTGAATTCACCCGGACATCCAAAAACCATATTCACTTCCTCCTCACACTCTTCCCTAGGGATAATTATATGGATTAAACCTTCATCCATCATCTCCTTTAAATCAGCTTTTATCTTCTCGCAACCCTGGATGTTTGTACTTCACACAGCACAACTGACATGGTTATGCGTATAATAACTGAATTCACATAGGTCTGCATACATCTTTACCAAATCTCCTCTAACTAGATTAATGTCAAAAATCCGGAAATCACCCGGACAACCGGCCACCATGTTCACAACACTCACTCCCCCGTGCTTGAGCAGAGGATTGTCTTTCACATTAGGTCCCATGTCTTTAAAAGATAAAATTCTAGACTTCACCAACCTTTGCACTTCAGTATTCAAAAGATAACAATTTTCAACACTATGCCCTGGTGCTCCCTAATGAAAGGCGCACGTCTGGTCTGCTTTGTAATACCAAGGCAATGGTGACGGTACTGCTGGAGGTGGTCGTGTCTGGACCAACTTCTTCTGAATCAATGCTGGTAGTAGCTCTGCATAGCTCATGGGAATAGGGTCATAGTTCTCCCTTCTCTGATTATTCCCTTGGTTCCCCTACTGGGATTGTCTTTGATAAGCAACGGTAGTTGGAGCGGAATTCATAACAGGAGTCACTGAAGCAACTTGCTGGTGACGCTGATAATTCCTTCTAGGAGAATTTACCCTCCTCTCTTTTATAAGAGCATTGGTATCCCCTTCTTTCTTCTTTGTAAAACCATAAGTTGGCTTCTTCACACTTCCAGATCCTTCGCCCTTTGTCAAACGACCTTCTCTTACTGCCTCTTCTAAGCGGACACCCATTCCTAACATCTCTGTAAAATCACTCGGGGCACTTTCTACCATTCTTTCGTAGTAGAAAGCGCCTAGCGTCTTCAGAAAATGTTTAGTCATTTCCTTCTCCTCCATAGGGGGAATCACTTGTGCAGTCACTTCGCGCCATCTCTGCACGTACTCTTTGAAAGATTCTGTCTTTCTGAACAATGGCCCTAAGCTGGTCACGGTCATGCGCCATGTCCATATTGTAATTGTATTGTTTTATGAACGCTTCTCCAAAATCATTAAAGGTGTGGGTGTTGGCGCTGTCTAAACTCATGTACCATTTCAATGCTGCTCCGGTCAGACTATCTTGGAAAAAGTGAATCAGAAGACACTGATCATCGATGTGGGTAGACATTATCCTCACATACATCACCAAGTGAGCATGAGGGCAAGTGTTTCCCTTGTACTTCTCAAACTTAGGGACCTTGAACTTAGCAGGCACTTTAACATTCGGGACCAAACACAGCTCATTCACATTCTGCCCAAATAACTCTTTTCCCCTAAGAGCCTTCATCTCTCTTTGCATTATTTCAAACTGCTCTTGGAAATCATCCATTCTGTCATAAAGACCCAAGTCTTCACTCGGCGGAGGGAAAGGACGACACACATCTTCATTAACAAACGGAACCAAATTTACCGAAGGAGGTGCAGCAGGAATAATATGCATTACAGGAGGTGCTGGAGTAACAACATTTTGAACCACTGGAGCATCTTGAGGGCCCAAATTGAAACCTTCAGGTGCAAAATTCTCTGGCATTCCCCATAGCTAACCCTGAGGCATGCGGTTCTGAACAATAGTCGGAGTAGTGGATACATGAACAACAAGAACTTCAGCATTTTCCCTTGTTGGTTGAGGTTGAACACTCGGTGGCTGATTCTGAGCAACCACCAGAGCTTCCATCAGAGTAGTCAAATTGGCCAAGCCAGCCTTCAAAGCAGAAACTTCTTCGCGCAACTCGCGATTCTCCTGTTCCAAATTGTCCATCTTCTTTTTGAAGTTAGCCCGAGTGTTGTAGTGATGAGTCAGCTTGCTGAACGAAGTAAAGAAGCTGGGTAAGGCACTTGGATATGCATAATAAATGCAAGAAATATGTGCAATATGATGCATGTTATGCAATGCACATGTTTATTTTTATTTTATTATTTAATATTTCAAGGGATTTAACGTTTATAGACATATTTCAAACATCAAAGTAATAACACATTTGAAATAGTAAAAAAAATTTTATAATAATTCCAAAATGGATTACAAGTTTCAATGATCCCAAGTACAAGGTGAAAATACAATCTACAAATCCTGAGAGAAAGAAACTGATAGAGATCAATCTGTACGCTGGCACTTTCCTGTGAGCCTGGCAATCTGAGCCCTCAACCTCTGGTTTTCTTCCACATGTTTGATGGCAACCTCCTTTCAATCATCTAAAGCAGGAAGTGAGTAATCAGCACCTGTTTCCTGTTGCATCCTAACCAAAGCGAGTTGCAGTTCTTCTAGATCATCTAATAAAGGAGGAGTGGTCTTCACAAATAGATCAGGCATGGGTGTCTCCCGAGTATACTGCATCTTTAGCTGAATGGCTCTCGATCAGATCCATTGAAGATATGGCTCCAAAGAAATAGCACCCTTAGGTCCCAAATCCTTCCTACTCTTCTTATGAATGTGATGCCAGGCCTTCGCGATCTGCTTCCTAGCTTCCCTGTGGTCTTCTCCTTCCTTCAGAAAGAAACTACTCAAATGAATACTGTTTGGTTTATCCCTCATCGGGTAACCAGGTTGCCGCCGTGCAAGAACAAGGTTATAGTTAATTCCTCCCTTTGTACCAATAAGAGGTACGTTGGGGAAACTACCACAACTATCAATAATCTCTACATCCTGGTAAGCTCGGTGATACCAATCAATATCCGAGTGAGTAAGTGCCATGATCTTAGGAGCCCAACGAGGTTCCTTCTTGACATCCCAAAAAGCATCAGACTGAGGCATATGAGAGATGAACCACTGGTACAACAAAGGCATGCAACAGATAATCATTCCCCCATGATAAGAATTCTGAAGATGAACAGAGTAATAAGCATCACCCAACAGTGTAGGAACCGGGTTTCCAATCATGAAAATCCTGATAGCATTAATGTCGACAAACTTGTCCACATTAGGGAATAAGAATAATCCATGAGCAAGTAAAGCAATGATGGCCTCAAAAGAAATCGTACTCTTCATCCTGGCAAAGTAACGAGCTTTCTCCAAGAAGAACTAAGCTGGTAATCCTCTAATCCCTCCTTTAGTAGTCATATGGGATTCCACCTCAGACTTCCCTAGATGAATTAAAGCAGCAATCTCATGTGGTTTTGGCTCACCCTCCAAACCAGTAAAAGGAACACGATTGGTAACGGGTAAATCCAACAGATAAGAATACTCCTCCAGTGTAGGCATCAACTGATAATCGGGAAAAGTAAAGCAGTGATACACCAGATCATAGAACTGGACCAAGGTCGAGAGAATACCCTCCTTCATCTTCAGCTTCATGAGAGGAATAATGGATCCATACTTCTTCCGAAAGTCTGCAGAACACTCTATCTCTGCAATTAGACTGACCAACTCATCTATCTTGGGATCCTTGAAACTGTATTTCCCGGTCTTTCTCTTTCCAGAATCCATGGTTAAGAGTACCTGAGATATTCACAAATAGTCAACCTTTAAATCCCTTGAAATATTGTTTTCTTCAAAAGATGCTTATGAGTGCATGGATGCATGATGCAACAATCACACACAAAATCACATATATAGGGCTCATAGGTTCAACATCATGAGCATGAGGTCGAAGGCACTACCCATAAGGTATTAGTCTAAAAAGTTATCACCTGCCGAACAAGGTTCTAGAGGTTCCCAGAGTCTACATCCTTCCTTCGTATATTACCAACTTCCTGATTAACTCGGTAATTAGTAATATTCTCAAGAAAGACTCGTCCGAGCGTAGTATCGCGTGATAACTATTTCTGGATTACTCCGTCATAGCTTCCGCACTACACCTAAAAGGCCAAGATGGGTTTAGTATTCTACGGTCCTCAGTTTCAGCAGGCTCCCAGGTAGAAAGCAGTACGTCTTCCCGATTACTCGGTAAACGACACTATAGTCAAAGGGGCCTCCACTGAGTGGGGGATCTCATGCCTCCTTTTTAGGGATTACTCCCTCAAAGTTAACATGACTATACCGCCCGTCCTATCTTAAAGTTTGCCCAAGTCCGGGTATAGGACTTATAAGTAATCACCAAGCACCTTGAAAACCAGGGAAATCCAAACAAACATATATACAAAAATATAACACATAAACAACAATAACACATATACAAATAATAAACAAAGATAGGCTGAACCCACTTAGGGATGGACCAGCAAGAGGTCAATCTTTCCCCAGTGAAGTCGCCATTTTTCTGTAGCGGTAGAAAAGCTCAAGACTAAGCCATTGGATTGACTAGACTTTATACAAATCAAAATAAAAATCACCACCGCGCTTTATTGTTTCCAAAGGAATGGGAAAAGAGCGAATAACCCAAAAAAAAGGGGGGAAAGATTCAAGGTAAGGGGGTTGGTTATGCAAAGGGAAGGTATTATCACCCTAAACATCTACGGTACTCCGTAGGAACCTCTTTGTAAAATCTGTATATTTTCGCTATAAAAATGTGTTATACATAAAATGGATGTAGGGGGTGAGAAAAGAAATATATATTTTTTATGATTTTTGCACCCGTCGCGGTTGCGAACCTTTAGTGCCTACGTACCACCTTTCGTGCAATAGGGGATCAGGGTACACGTAGTTCCTCTTTAAAAATTTGAAACACAAATGTGTTGGTTGATTTTAAGAGATAAGACGTCATCGTCATTGCCCATGTGGAAAACATACTTACTACCCACAATCATGAGAAAGGAGAATTTGCATCATCTCAAAGTGGAGGATATGGCTTAGATTTTAAAATCAACAATGTCTCACTCAACTCCCAAGTGGAAAATATCTCTCTTCACTACATATTGTAGAAGTCTAGTTGTTTGCATCACTACAAGGATTGACAAGAGTCTAACCTTTTGAGAAAAAAAAGTTTAAAGGTAAAAGCCAAAGTGGCAAAATGGTTTGAAATGAGATTAGTTGACTTTTAGTCTTCTCACAAAAAAAATGTCAAGGTATTATTAAATTGATTGAAGTTTATTTATGAAAATATTTTGAAAAGGCATGGACATAAGTCCAAGTTTATTATGAAAGTAGTCTAAGTTTCAAAACAAGAATAGTTTTCAAAAGGGAGGAAAAAGATTTTGAAAATAAAGAAGATGGGAAGAGACTATCCTAAAGCATAAGGTAAAAGCTAAGGATGAGCACCATCTAACCAACAAGAAGCCAAAGCTTGACATTATGAGCCAAGACAGAATTCCCATTTCTTGGATTGAAACCAAGCAAGCAAAAATACTAGACCTCTTCAAGTGTATTAAGTCTTCACAAAAATTGAGCAGAGTAACGGCTGTATGCGGGTGAATTCCAGATTACAAACAAAGAGTGTAATCACAAGAACCTGCACACAATAACAAACAAGCAACCCAATGTCTTGAGGTAAACCTCAAGAACTCCAGACAAAATAATCAGATAAGATCACAAGGTATCCAAGATAGGACAAGGTTTCTAATCGTAAGTCCAAGAAAAGTTCACTGCTCCATCATGCCAAGGATAGTAACCAAATAGTCCAAGCACCATTAAGAGTTTTTTAGGGTTTATGTTGATTATTAAGTATCTTAAGAAAAGGAAAAGAAAAGCTCAAGTGAGCAAAGTAAAAATGGAAGGAAAATAAATGATCAAATGAGCAAAGATGAAAATGGCATGAAATGTAAATGCTAGAAAAAATAAATAGTGAATAAAGCATAAAAGCATAAAATAAACAAGTCAATAATTAGTGGTTAGTTGGATGACCATCTTGAAACTTGCATTTGGAACTCATTAGAGGATTGGTAGAACCAAAGCCTCCACACAACAAGTTGCATTTGCTTTTTGTCAAGTATATCATCCATTTGGAATTCTCATAAGTACCATTTAATGATCAATGATGTTTAAGTGATCTGCGTTGACCAAAGGTGTTATAGATCCATTTGAGAAATTATATAGAGATCATGCTCCAACAATATTTAGTGCAATTAGAAGGGGGTGAGCTGAAGAGGAATTAGGGTAAATAGAAAAACCACATTTGAATTAATATTTAATCAAACTATTATTAAAATCATTCATCCATTTTTATGGAGTTAAACTCAACACCATTGATCCAATGATGTTAATAAAGCAATGACCAAAAAAATCAACCCAAGATATCCAGAAAAATATTCACAAAATGATATAATTTTTAATATATATATATATATATATATATATATATATATATATATATATATATATATATATATATATATATATATATATATATATATATATATATATATATATATATATATATATATATATATATATATATATTCAAATGGGGAAAATATTAATAATATTCAAATTAATCAATAAATAAAAAATAAAACCATAGGAAAATCAAAAATGGGTCCAAATATTTTTATGAAAATTTTGGAATTTTTTTAAAAGTCAGAAACTATTTTTAAAAATTAAAATAAATGCGTAAAATAAATAAAAATGGGAAAAAATAGAAAAGTCAGAAATAAAAATAAAATAAGGTCGCCAATATTTGTCACAATATCATTGGATCATTCCATAATTTTTTAAGAATTTAAAAATGTGTAAAAGTATTTTTAATCATTTTAAACAAATCAAATAAGTTTAAAATTCATAAAAAATACCAAAACACAAAAATAAATTGTGAAAATATAAAAATCAGAAAGAGAATAATCAAAAATATTTTTCATATTTTTTTTGGATTTTTTGGACTAAAAATGAATTTTCTATCATTTTTTGAAATTTAAAACAATTAAAATATAAAAATCAGAAAAAGAAAATAAAAGAAAAAGATGTGGACCATTGGATGAGAGTCAAAATGCATTAGTAATCAAATCCAAAGGATCTGGCGCGTTGTGCATATCTTGGTCTTTACTGAATAAAACACTGAATCAAATATAAAATCAGAAATTCAAAAAATACAAATGGCACGCTTTCATTGGTTAGAAGGTGACACGTTGGTCATCTTCAACCTCCAGCTTCACGAATTGCAGGTCTCTCAAATTGTAAAATCAGAAGCTCAGACCTATGCCATTCGCTTCGTCTCTTCAAGACGAAGACAACCATACCTTCGCGCCATATTTATGTAAGCTGTAACTCAAGCAATTTGGAGAGAAAGTTTTGAAAGGGGATTTGAAAATTGATGGTCAAAACGTGCTTCTAGATAAAAGTAAGTGTTGCAACTAGAACCAGGGCAATGAGAGCAACACAATGATACCAAAGTTTTGAAGAATTGATGAAGGAATCTACTTATTGAAGTTGAGTTGCAGAGCTCTGAAATTGGACTTCTATGGAGCAATGTAGGGCATGATTCTTGAATGTAATTGTATGGTTAGGTTCAAGGAAGGTGAATTGATAAAAAAAATGGATTGAAAAAGGCTTGAGAATAGGATTCGAAGTAGCTGAATTCTGAGTTGTGAAGCAAGTTTGGCAGTGTGATTTTGGCTATCTAAGCTTAGGAAATTGAATGGGGGATGAACCTCTATTTATAGGGAATCAAATGGGATGCTCAAGCATGTGGAATGATGCAAATTGGAGGGAAATCGTGTGAACCTGATACACGAGCAAAGTGTGATCTGATTTGCAACAAAACTCATTAAATCCTTGCATTTCAAGGCTCTAATCCACTTTGGCAACTTTGTTAAACATGTTTAGACCACAAACGCGTGCTAATTTGATGTTTAAAGGCCAAAATATGGATTTCAAATTCTGACTTATGGTGAAACTTCAGTTCCAAGTTACGAAGTTCAATCCAATGGCATTTCCATCTCAGGGGGTCTTAGGACAAAATTCTTAATGCTTTGGAAAGATGAGGTAACAAGCTTTGCAATGGAAAAAGAATGGAATCAAATGGAGGCTTGAGCTGAAAATTACATGGAGTCAAAGTTGAAGAAAAAGAGTTGACTTTCCATACTTAGAAATATTTCAAATTCTTCTTTAAAAATTACCCATAATCTCTTGCATCCAAACATGGACTTCCACTTAGAATTCGCTCTTGATCAAAAAAATGGAATGAAGTAGACCTCTTGAACGACATTTTGCAATTTGAACCACTCAAAATCTCCAAAAATTGAGCAAGTTATGACTTGTTGAAGTTGGCCAAAAATCATGAAATGACCTATAATCTCTTGCATTCTCAAGGAAACTTCCATCCATTTTCTCACTTTGCATATAAAAGAAGGCATGAAGTACACATCTTTAGGATCATCATGAAAAAATAATGGGCCCAAGGTGATTAAAATTGACCAAGTTATGATCATTTGAAATCACATTATGAAAAATTGGGATTCATCTGGATGACTTGTAACCTTTCTTCTTCATTAAGTTCCTTCCACATGAAAACTCTTTGGAACTTTTGAAGTGATTTGTTGGTAACTCATTGAAGAGAAGAATGTTTTTGGAACCACTCAAAAATACCACAAGATGAGCAAGAGATGTCCCTCTGAAGTCTAAAACCCTAGCCTCTAGATCAAGAGAATGCTTTGAGGAACTTTGCCAAGTTTGAACAATCTTTTTGTGCCAATATTCTTCCTTTATGAATAGAATTTGTTGAGGTTGATGATGAGGACTCATGGCCACCAAAACCACTTCCATACCAACTTCAAGACAACTTCAATGGTGAGGTTTGAATCCCTCAAGCTTTTGACTAGGGCATGGAAATAAACTCATGAACCCGTGATGCAACTTGCTAAACCTCATTGCCTTCACCTACATTATTAACAAGTAAGACAAACCAATATTGTATTTGTTAATTTAGAGAGAAAATAAAAGCAAAATATCCATGATCACCAAATAAAACAAGTCAAGGTGCTTGGTGACTCCTCAAAGAGAAAGGTTAAAGATAGGGATAGGAACCAAAAGCCCTAATGTGATTTTGTGGTGATTGAAACAATATGGTATGATAAAGGTATCTTAGGTACAACAATTGGGGTACAACAGCCGGTTGTCCAGGTGACTTCCAGATTTTTGACATTAATCTAGTTAGAGGGGATTTGGTAAAGATGCACGCAGACCTCTGTGAATTCAGCTATTATACGCATAACCATGCCGATTGTGCTATTTGCAGTACAAATATACAGGGTTGCGAGAAGATAAAGGCTGATTTACAGGAGATGATGGACGAAGGTTTAATCCATATAATCAGGCCTAGGGCAGAGTATGAAGAGGAAGTGAATATGGTTTCTGAATGTCCTGGTGAATTAAGAATTTTCGAAGTAGAGCATTTGAATGAAGATCTCGTACAGTTGCATGCTACCTTCTGCCGTACTGCTGGTCAGGTGGAACACCAATATGGATCTTGCATAGTTTGCTGTCGAGACCCCCGAGGATGTTCTGTTGTGAGAAAGGGTCTTCAATTGCTATTAGATAATGGGACTATTAGGATCACAGGACAGAGAGATGATTATCAAGAGATTGATATGGTTGAATTTTGTTTGATGAAAGAAGAGTCAGAGGAAGAGTATGCCTCCGCGGATGAGTATTTCTCTTCAGACGAAGATCTGTTTGCTGGAAATGACCTTTTAAGGGTTGATTGTGTTGAGGAAGGTGTAAACGTCATTGTACCTTGTTTTGGTGCACCCGCTCATCTTGAGGTGGAGTACCATAGTAAACTAGTTGTTACCCCATTGGTAATTAGTTTTCCAGGTCTTGTTCCCTATAAATCAGATAAGGTTGTGCCTTACAAATACAACACTACAATATTAGAAGACGGGGTGGAAGTTCCCATCCAGCCAATGCCAGATGTTGGAAATATAGCTGATAATAGCAGGGTGACCCGTAGTGGTCATCTGTTTGCGCCGGTTATTCGAAAAGATGTTGTTGCTGGAAAGAAATTCGCTGAGAAAAATGAGCTTAAGAAGGCTGTAGGAGAGACTAGTGGAGCCACATTAGAGAAAGAAGTGGATGATATCTTGAAGGTAATTAAGATGAGCGACTAAAAAATTGTAGATCATATATTGCAGATTCCTTCAAAGATATCCATCCTGGCATTATTGATGAATTCCTCCGCTCATAGGGAATCACTAATGAGAGTACTAGACCAAGATTTTGTAGAGAATGACATGCCGTTAGATCAATTCAGTAGTGTAATTGGAAACATTACGTCATGTAACAACTTGAGTTTCTGCGATGATGAGTTACCAGATGAAGGGAGGAATCACAACCTGGCCCTCCACATATCCATGAACTGTAAGAATGACTCACTGTCTAATGTGCTAATTGATAACGGATCCGCGTTGAATGTTATACCGAGAAGTACTCTCATGAAGTTGAAGTATCAAGGAACTCCTATGCGCCCGAGTGGCATCATTGTGAAGGCTTTTGATGGGTCAAGGAAATCTGTCATCGGTGAAGTGGACTTGCCCATCCATAAAGGACCACACTTGTTCTGAATAACTTTCCAAGTAATGGACATTATTCCCGCATATAGTTGTTTGCTAGGACGGCCATGGATACACGAAGCAGGGGCTGTCACTTCAACTCTGCATCAGAAGCTGAAATTTGTGCGTGAAGGGAACGCAATTATCATAAATGGGGAGCAGGCATTGTTTATATCCCATCTATCCTCTTTCAGTATTGTAGAAGCGGATGAGGCTTCTGTTGGAACCCAGTTCCAAGCCCTATCCATTGATAACATAAGGAAGAATGAGAATTTTGTGGTTTCCCTGAAGGATGCGCATCAGGTTATGCGCAATGGTCATAATGCAGTTTGAGGACGACTTGTGGATCCACCCGTGAAAAAAAAACAGAGTTGGTTTGGGTTTCTCTTCGAGGAATGGCAAAGGCGAAAGTTTGAAGTCAAAGTCTTCTATGAACAATTATCATGATGTTTTCCGCAGCAGAGGCTACCTCCATCCGATTGTTTCAGGAATTAATGTTGTTGAAGAGGATGAGGCAGAGCAGGAAGTATCGAATTATGTGACACATGGAGTCCGAGTTCAGAACTGGGTCACCATTGATGTTCCTTCTTGCATACATATTTCAAAGTAATTTGTTTTGTTAATCCGTTTCTTTCTTTTGAAAAGCTTTCACTCTGCCCAAGGTGGAAGTATTAATGTTGTAGGACTTATCTGTTTGCTATAATTGTTAAGATCATTAATAAAAGTTGTCTTTGCTTCCAAAATTATGTCTTTTATTTTCTGCCTTTTTCTTGGGAAATGGTAATAAAAAAAACATTTCAAAATAAATAATAACTGAAAATTAATCTGCATGATCACTTGTTATATGTGTCAGTTTCTAAAAGCAATCATAAATCACATGTGCAGATTAATTAAAAAAACCCGTTGAATACAATGACCCTGCACCCTCTCCCAACTTTGAATGTCCTGTGTTTGGGGCTGAAGAAGAAGATTATGATGAGATTCCAGAAGAGGTCTCACGGTTTCTTGTGCACGAGGAAAATACCATTCAGCCATATAAGGAGCCTTTGGAAGTGGTCAATTTGGGTTCAGAAGAAGATCCGAAGGAGGTTAAGATTGGAGCATCATTGCATCCTGATGTGAAGAGCGGGTTGATTGAGCTGTTGAAAGAGTATGTGGATATTTTTTCTTGGTCTTATCAAGATATGCCTGGTCTAGATACAGACATTGTCGAGAATCGTTTGCCGTTGAAGCCAGAGTGTCCGCTAGTTGAACAAAAGTTGAGAAGAACCCACCCAGATATGGCCGTAAAGATCAAAGAGAAGGTCCTAAAGCAGATTAATGCTAGTTTTCTTGTGACATCAGTGTATCCTCAATGGATTGCCAATATTGTCCCAGTACCGAAAAAAGACGAAAAGGTCCGCATGTACGTAGATCATAGAGATCTAAATAAAGCTAGTCCAAAAGACGATTTCCCATTGCCTCGCATTGACATGTTAGTGGATAACACATGAAAATTCAAGGTATTCTCGTTCATGGACGGATTTTCCGGGTATAATCAAATAAGAATGGCTCCAGAGGACATGGAAAAAACAACATTTATCACACCCTGGGGAACATTCTGTTACAGAGTGATGCCCTTCGGGTTGAAGAATGCTGGTGCAACGTACCATAGGGCTATGACAACCCTATTCCATGATCTGATGCACAAGGAAATCGAAGTATATGTTAATGATATGATTTCCAAATCCCAAACTGAAGAAGGGCATATAGAAGATTTACTGAAGTTGTTTAGGCGTTTGAGGAAGTATCGTCACCGCCTGAATCCAAATAAATGCACCTTCGGAGTTAGATCAGGGAAATTGTTGGGTTTTATTGTTAGCCAGAAAGGAATTGAAGTTGACCCTGATAAAGTCAAAGCAATTCAAGAAATTCCAGCACCAAGAACTGAAAAGCAAGTCAGGGGTTTCCTCGAGCGTTTGAATTATATCTCCAGATTTATTTCCCACATGACTGCAACATGTGAACCGGTCTTTAAGTTGTTAAAGAAAGATCAAGGTTGTGTATGGACAGATGACTGCCAAAGGGCATTTGAAAGTATTAAAGAATATCTGCTTGAACCTCCTATCTTGCTCCCTCCCGTAGAAGGAAGACCGTTGATTATATATCTAACAGTGTTGGATAAATCCACGGGTTGTATTCTGGGACAACAGGATGAAATGGGAAAGAAAGAGTTTGCCATTTATTATCTCAGCAAAAAGTTCACTGATTGTGAGTCACAATATTCCATGCTAGAAAAAACATGTTGTGCTTTGGACTGGGCGGCAAAGCGTTTGCGACAGTATATGTTAAATCATACCACTTGGTTGATCTCCAAAATGGATCCGATCAAGTATATTTTTGAAAAGCCTGCTCTTACTGGGAGAATTGCCTGCTGGAAGATGTTGTTATCTGAATATGATATCGAATACCGCACTCAAAATGCAATCAAAAGTAGTGTGTTGGCAGATTACCTTGCTCACTAGCCGGTGGAAGATCATCAATCTGCAGAGTATGAATTCCCCGATGAAGATGTGATGTTCTTAAAAGTGAAAGATTGTGATGAGCCATTTCCCGAGGAGGGTCCCGACCCTGAATCTCGTTGGAGTATGGTATTTGATGGAGCTGTGAATGCTTATGGTAAAGGAATTGGTGCTGTGATTGTTACTCCTCATGGTTCGCACATTCCTTTTACTGCGAGGTTAACATTTGATTGCACTAATAATATGGTAGAATATGAGGCTTGCATCATGGGTCTTGAGGAAGCTATTGATCTCATAATCAAGATTCTAGATGTGTATGACGATTCAGCTTTGGTAATAAATCAGATTAAAGGAGAATGAGACACTCGTCACTCTGGCTTGATCCCTTACAAAGATTATGCTAGAAGATTACTGCCCTTCTTTAATAAAGTTGAATTCCATCACATTCCTAGGGATGAAAATCAAATGGCAGATGCTCTAGAAACTCTGGCTTCCATGTACCAAGTAAATGCTTGGAATGATATACCTCAAATTACAGTTCGACGGCTGGATAGGCCCGCTCATGTGTTTGCGATAGAGGAGGTAGTAGATGAAAAACCTTGGTATTATGATATCAAGCATTTTCTTCAGACTCAGGAATACCCGTTTGGTGCGTCAAAGAAAGATAGAAAGACACTGAGAAGGTTGGCAGGTAGTTTCTTCCTCAGTGAAAATGTGTTATACAAGAAAATTTTTGACATGGTCTTGCTCAGATGCGCGGGTAGACACGAAGCAGACATGTTTATGCATGAGATTCATGAAGGTTCATTTGGAACTCATGCAAATGGACATTCAATGGCTAAAAAGATGCTAAGGGCGGGATATTATTGGTTGACAATGGAATTCGATTGTTACAAATTTTGAAAGAAGTGCCATAAATGCCAGATTTATGCAGATAAGATCCATGTGCCTCCGACACTTCTCAATGTGATTTCCTCCCCATGGCCTTTCTCTATGTGGGGTATTGACATGATCGGGATGATAGAACCCAAAGCTTTAAATGGACACCGTTTCATCTTGGTAGCAATTGACTACTTTACCAAGTAGGTAGAGGTTGCTTCATATGCCAATGTTACCAAACAGGTGGTTGTGCGTTTCATAAAAAACAATCTTATATGCCGCTATGGTGTGCCAAGCAGAATCATCACTGACAATGGCTCAAATTTGAACAACAAGATAATGACAGAACGGTGTGAAGGATTCAAGATTGTCCATCATAATTCATCTCCATACAGGCCAAAGATGAAGGGAGCTGTTGAAGCTGCTAATAAGAATATCAAGAGAATTATCTAGAAAATGGTTGTTACTTATAAGGAATGGCATGAAATGCTCCCTTTTGCTCTACATGGATATCGAACATCTATTCGCACTTCAACAGGAGCAACCCCGTTTTCCCTAGTGTATGGAATGGAAGTTGTACTCTCTGTCGAGGTAGAGATTCCCTCGTTGCGTGTGATAATGGAAGCCAAATTGTCAGAGGCTGAATGGGTTCAGAACAGGTTTAACCAATTGAATTTGATTGAAGAGAAGAGAATGAAAGCTTTGTGTCATGGGCAGTTATATCAGAAAAGAATGAAGAAAGCATTTGATAAAAAGGTCAAACCTCGTGAATTTAGAGAAGGCGACCTCGTGCTCAGGAAGATCATGTCTTTCAACGCTGATTCTAGGGGCAAGTGGACTCCTAATTTTGAAGGCCCGTATGTTGTCAAGAAAGCCTTCTCTGGCGGTGCATTATTTCTTGAAACTATGGATGGCGAGGATTTCCCACGTCCCATGAATGCTGACGCAGTCAAGAAATACTTTGCCTAAAGAAATAAAAGAACAACTCGCTAAGTTAAAAACCCGAAAGGGCGGCTTAGGCAAAAAAGAAGCGTCTCGGTAGGCCGAAAACCCGAAAGGGAGGTCTAGGCAAAAATTAGAGAAATAAACAGAATAAATTTCCCGCTAAGTTGAAAACCCGCAAGGGAAACTTAGGCAAAAGTTAGGGACTTTCTTGGCAAGTAACTACGTCAGACAAGACTTGATCATTGAAGCAACAATCTTCTCGGACTCTCACCATACCCCAACGGAGGCTGCTGCTCAGGATTTCAAAAGTTGTTGGGGGGGATAGTGGTCATTGTATCTCAATGTATCTTTTCCATTATGTATTACCATTTCCCAAACTTTGTAATCATCCATGGAGTCTCGCCATTCACAGACTACCATTCTATTAATGAAATTCGAGCTTTGGCCCAATTCTTTGTGTTCTTATTTTTATTTAGCTTGCAAAGACTTTATTTATTACTGATAATAACTGTTAAAGCAAAGAGATTAAAAAGCAAAATTGACTTTTCAAAAGAAAAGAGAAGAGGTCTTTACAATTCAATTTACTTTAGGATTTGTGTTGAAACAATGACAACCAAAATGGTGATCCCAAGAGTGAACAAACTCCGTTTGTTTTAAGAAGATTTACTCCCTTCATGAAAGTTTTCTCAGGTCATTTTGCTGGTGTGCACAATCTTTGTGTGTTTCTCAGATAGTTAAAGACGATATCAGTGAGTACAAGGTACAGTATTGGGTTTATGATCTCATTATCCCCAGTCAGGTCTTGATTCGTTTTTTTTGGGTTTGCATGGTCAGAAGTCTCCGTCTCAGATTCTCCAGCAAGTTTTCCCTCATATGATGAAAGTTTTGGCATTAATATTGACTTCTTGATTTCACAGGAAGGTTACCCAAGGGCATCTCTTATTTGGAATGAGTATTCGTGATGAAAGTTTTTTCTCCAAGGAGGTAGGCTTGAATCCCCCCAGTGAGACTTGGTTGTTTCAGCGTCAGTCTGATTTATTCAAGGATTGGTCTTGCAATCTCTAATGGGCATGTTGCTTTTGGAAAGTTGTTTCTCTGATGAAACTGGAAGAAGGATGTTCTATCCCGGTGTCTGTTTGATTTAAGCTACATTCGAATTTTGTTTCCCCTCAGTGAAGTTAATGTAATGGGTTTGGTTTCTGCAGTTGCTTTTACTTTTCTTGGATTGATCTGTCTGGTTGAAGTTTAGCCCAATGTTGTTAGTACCTGAGGAGATTTTGTTTGTTTGTACTGATTATGTATCCTTTTAATCAGAATATGCACAATAGCACTTATACATTCATACATACATCATGCATTGCTAAAATCATCATTCATTGACATTGTGCTCTAACCTTTCCTGCAACGCTCTTTGCTTAGTTGAATTTGGTCTTCCCTCTTGAGTTTATTTCTCAAAGGATGAATCTGTTTTGGCCATCTCGCTCTGGTATATTTCTGAATTGGATTTGTGGTTGCATGACGATATCATTTATTATGGATTTCTGAAAATTTTGAGCTTTTTCTTGTGCATTTATTTTGCACAAGAAGACTTTATCTCCTCAGCGGAAATATCATGGAATTTTTCCGTGAAGTCATATTTCTATCCCTAGAAAGTCATTTCTCTTTGCATTTTCCCTTTCACAATAAGTGGAAGTCTCTTTATTTGAGACAGGTTACATATTATCCTTTCCAGGCAAATCTCCTTGGTTAAAGAAGAAGTTGAGACCCGTTCTTGGCAGAACACCAGAATTCTAGGAAAACTTGATATTTTTCTCTTTCTACCTTTAGTGAACGATGGTAGTACATTGACAGTGAACGTTGGTGTTTGTTATATTTTTGTTATCTTCAGTGAACGTTGATAGTTCATCGTCAGTGAACGTCGGTGATATGATATTTTTCTCTTTCTACCTTCAGTGAACATTGGTAGTACATCGACAGTGAACGTCAGTGTTTGTTATCTTTTTGCTATCTTCAGTGAATGTTGATAGTTCATCGTCAGTGAACGGCGGTGATATGATATATTTTCTCTTTCTACCTTCAGTGAACGTTGGTAGACCATCGGCAGTGAACATCGATGTTTCTTATCTTTTTGCTATCTTCAATGAACGTTGATAGTTCATAGTCAGTGAACGGTGGTGATATGATATATTTTTTCTTCCTACCTCCAGTGAACGTTGGTAGACCATCGGCAGTGAACATTGATGCTTGTTATCCTCCTCTCTGATTCTTTTCTTATGGTTTACCAGTGATTTATTTTCCTGGTGGGGTTGCTCTTTTGTTGCTACATTTCATGTTGCATCCCCAATACTACTTTGCGTCTTTTTGTTCCATTCATATGCATAAATGTTTGCATGGCATCTTAGGGCCAAAAACAGGGTTTGTTTTATATTTAAGTATCTTCGATCACGTCGACACGAAGATTTTTAACCTTCGCATCTCTGGATAGAAGAAACTTAAATAAGGGCAGCTGTTGTACCCCAATTTTCCCCCCTAAGATCCCTTCACCATACCATATTGTTTCAATCACCATAAAATCATATTAGGGATTTTGGTTCTTCTCCCTATCTTTAGCTTTGCTCTTTGAGGAGTTACCAAGCACCTTGATTTGTTTGCTTTTGTGATCATAGATGTTGTACTTTGATTTTTATCCCTAATTAACAAAATGCAATGTTGTTTTGTCTCACTTATTGATAATGTAGGTCAAAGCAATGAGGTTTAGCAAGTTGCTTCATGGGTTCATGAGTTTATTTCCATGCCCTAGTCAAAAGCTTGAGAGATTCAAACCTCACCTTTAAAGTTGTTTTGAAGTTGGTATGAAATTGGTTTTGGTGGCCATAGGTCCTCATCATCATCCTCAACAATTTCTATTCACAAAGGAAGAATATTGGCACAAAAAGTTTGTTCAAGATTGGCAAAGTTCCACCAAGCATTCTCTTGATCTAGAGGCTAGGGTTTTGGACTTCAGAGGGGCATATCTTGCTCATCTTTTGATATTTTTGAGTGATTCCAAAAAAATTCTTCTCTTCAAAGAGTTAACATCAAATCACTTCAAAAGTTCCAATGAGTTTTCATGTGGAAGGAACTTAATAAAGAAGAAAGATTACAAGTCATCTAGATGAATCCCTGATTTTCCATATGTGACGTCAAATGGTCATAACTTGGTCAATTTTTATAAACTTGAGCCCATTATTTTTCCATGATGATCTTAAGGATGTGTACTTCATGCCTTCTTCTATGTGCAAAGTGAAAAAATGGATGGAAGTTGCCTTGAGAATGCAAAAGATTATAGGTCATTTCATGATTTTTGGCCAACTTCAACAAGTCATAACTTGCTCAATTTTTAGATATTTTGAGTGGCTCAAATTGAAAAATGTCATTCAAGAGATCTACTTCATTCCATCTTTTTTAATCAAGAGCAAATTCTAAGTGTAAGGCCATGTTTGGACGCAAGAGATTATAGGTCATTTTTTAAAGAAGAATTTGAAATATTTCTAAGTATGGAAAGTCAACTCTTTTTCTTCAACTTTGACTCCATGTAACTTTCAGCTCAAGCATCCATTTGACTCCATTCTTTTTCCATTGCAAAACTTGTTACCTCATCTTTCCAAAGCATCAAGAATTTTGCCCTAAGACTTCCTGAGGTGGAAATACCATTGGATTGAACTTGGTAACTTGGAACTGAAGTTTCTCCATAAGTCAGAATTTGAAATCCATGTTTTGGCCTTTAAACATCAAATTAGCACGCGTTTGTGATCTAAAAATGTTTAACCAAGTTGCCAAAGTGGATTAGAGCCTTACAATGCAAGGATTAGATGAGTTTTGATGCAAATCAGATCACACTTTGCTCGTGCATCAGGTTCACACGATTTCCCTCCAATTTGCATCATTCCACACTGTTGTACCCCAAAATTTTCCCTCCCATTTCCTCAACATTTTCTCATCACAAGACCTTTGAAGATCAAGATACAGTTAGGGTTTCCTCTGCTCAAGACTTCTCCTTGCACTGTGGACTCAAATTAGGGTTTGTGTTTGCCCAAGGATGTTTTGACCTAAAATGCCTAAGATGACTTTCATGCTTCATATTGGACTCCCAAGTTTACCTATACCAAGTTTCAAGTCTTGATTCCAAGTTTTGCCCAGTCAATTGGACAGTGGACCTAAAAATCAGCTGTATTGGGGAAAAAGTCAACTGTGGCCAATTGACAGTCAAATCTCATGAAATTTGATCCACATCAACATTATGAGCTCCTATGGACCATTTGATCAAGTTTGGATCACAATTCCACAAGAAATTTGATCAGATCACCAAAAGGGCAAAATGGTCATTTTTAGGGTTTTGACTGCACAAAGGCAATTTTTGACTGTTTGACCTAGCCAATGGCAAACCAAGCTCACATATGGACTCAAGGATCCCATGGAATTATCTTGACACATTCATCAAGCTCAAAAGATCCCAAATACACAAGATTGACAGTTGAATTTCCCAGTCAACTGATCAATTTTGACTGTATACTGAAAAGTCAAAACTTTGACTTTTTGGTCAAAATCAAGAGTCAAGATTCATTTTTCATCAAAACTTGCCAAATCATGAAACTTGTTCACCAAGAAATCTCAAAATGCAAATTAGGGTTTGAAAATGGAATTTTTCATAACTTAGAATTTTTCTAAGTTATGAAAAACCCTAATTTTTTCCCAAACTTTGCCCCATCTTTTCACCATGATCCATTTGGATTCAAACAAAAGTCAAAACATGAAAGTTGTAGCTTGTTACATAATCTACAACTTTGATTCACAAAGTTTTCTCATTTGAAGCTTGTATCTCAAGTTATAATTTTTTGAATAAGGGCACTAAACCATCTTTTAACTTAGTGAAATTTGACCTATTTTGACAAGGTTTTCTACCCTACTTCAAGGCCACTTTTCATACCCTTCCACTTGGAATTTTGATTTGCATTTCAAAGATGAATTGTATTACACATTCCAAGCTTTCCAAAATGTCCAAGAACTCATCAAACAACCTCATAACTTGAGAGATTCGAATTTCACAAGTTGGCAAGAATTCACTTTTGTTCTTCATCAAAACATGTTCATAAACTTGGCAAATTTGAACTCAGCATAGTTTGTGCTACTTTGCAGGTCCTTAAACCAAATTACACTCCTTAATTTAATGCATATTCAATTAGTTGAGGCCATGTTCTTTGTGTTCTAACATTGCATAGTGGATTAATCCTAAACTAGATAAAGTGCTTTATCCATTTTTGTAAAAGCTAGCTTTATGTCAATTTGAAATCGAAGCAAGTACAAGCAAATCCTCTTGGCACAAGATTATGGACAAGTTGCTCTGATCAAGGGAAGATTATGCAGCAGGATTAGAGGCCCCTACTGACCTAAAAACAAAAGTGACCATTGCTTGCTTCATTTTCAAGTAACATTGCATAACTTATGCTATCTCTCATCTCAGCTTAAAAACACAACACAAAAGCTATCAAACAGATTCCATAGACAAGATCCAAGCTAACACACGAGCCCTTGCCATCTGAAACACTCCCATTGCTCTAATCACCTTGAAACTGCACAAACAGGGGAGCCCCTGCAGATTGAGTGCAAACTCCCACTTCCCTCGAGCATTCTCACCAAAATCAATTCATACACCTTCCATACAACATATGCAAACTAACCATGGCCTAAAACCTGACCTGTAATCACTCTAACAGTTTCCACCATTTTTAATTTCTCCTTTTGCAGTTGAAGTTCTGCAGCTTGATACAAGAAGGTTCAAGACAAAGTGAGCATTGAAAAAGCATCCCTGGACCTCAAGGAAGCTTTTCCAATCATTACATTGCACTGAAAGTCCCTCATTCTCCACATAGAAGTTCAACTGCATAGGTAAAACTTTGAATTCGTATCTCTCTTATCATGCATCTTTAGCCTTAAGTTTGTGAAGAAACAAGGTCCTACTCATAGCTCTGAACATGTACATATCCTTACATTTCATTTCTTTTGCCTGAGTAGAGAGAATTTGGAGTTTGAAAATGGTAGAAAAATTAGGTTAGGATTTGGGGGAGGAGAAATTCTCCCTCATCTTAGAGAGATAGGTCAAGTTCTTTATATGGTTAGGACCGTCTCTTCATGCTGAACATTTCTTGTGTTATGAGTTTTTGCTAAAAAGCCAGGAATCAAGAGTTAGAAGGAACTGAACATGGCGCGCGTTTTTCAAATATTTTGTGCTGAAGGTTGAAGAAGGAGTGGAGTGGGCTGGGCCTGTGTTATTTCACTTTTCACACCACTTAATTGCTATTACACCCCCTGAGCCCATTTGCTTATTTACTTGACTTTTTTGACTTTTTCCTTTTTGGTTGACTTTGTTTATTTTTTCTCATGACATTAAAATTTTTAAAATATTTTTCCCATCATTTTTTGTATTTATGGCATATTTATTTGATTTGTTTCTTTATTTATGCATAAAATATATATATACAATTATTAGAATAAATAGAAAAATAGTGTAAATCCATTTTTATTTTTATTTAATTTCTGAAAATATTTCACACAAAAAATACTCTTTTATTTATTTTATTAAAATATTAAATAAATATTTATTTTGTGTATAATACATATTTAGGGTTTAATATATATATATATGTGATTATTAATACATTTAAGACAAAAATATAAAAATACTTGATTTTTTTTATTTTTATTAATATTTGATATAAAAATACCTTTTTCCATAATACACTTCATTTTATTTTATTTCTATAAATAATGAATAAATAGTTGTATTAAATTAGAAAATAATACCTTTTTCTTTAAAAATTAGGGTTTTTACCCTAAGTTCAAAATACCCCAAAAAAATAATACATTTTTTTTATTTTCTTTTCTCTTTTACATAAATAATATTTTTTCATACATATACAAAACATTTTTGTGCATCTTGCATTTTTATTTAATTTTTGTACACTATTTAAATTGCAAATATTCAATTGATGTAATAATTTAGATTTAAATTCTTGTCAATATCCCCATTTGAACATTTGTACCCCCCTTCCCATATTTGGTTTTGTAATAGCTTAGTAATTTTAATTTCGCACTTTATTGCTTTCTAATGATAACATGTTAGAATTAGGGTTTGTATGCGAAAAAACGATAAAAAAATAGTTTGACCTAATACAAGATAAACAAGCATGAAAATGGACACACAAATCACACTTGCACCCCCTAGGGTATTCCACTTGTTGCCTTCAAATAAATGGGCCATATTGTATGTTGAACTTCTTTGGGCAAAGCAAACAATTTAAATGATCATAGTCCCTCGATAAAACTTTTCAAAACAAACAAAAACAAATGATCAAGTCCCTTAAAGAAAATTGCCCAAAGACATTTAACGCCGTTGCAATTATGGTCTAAACGATGACCCGCGCCTGTCCCTTTTACATCCTAACACAAGGTTGCCCACCAAATACAATGGTGGAGCAAACTTGTCAAAAGGGTTAAAGTATAGCAATAATCTTTTGAGAAATTTAGGAGTAGAGAACCTCTTAGTTACTTGAATCAACTTGCAAAACAAAACATTTGCCTAATTTCAAAATCACACATCACTACACTTTCAAAATAACTTTCAAAAACAAATGAAAACTTTTTCAAAAGACATACATCTTTGTATACATCCCCACATGGATCATTACAAAGATTGCCACCACATTGGCCTCTTTTCAAAACATTTTTCAAACCCACACACTCAAGCACCATTTAAAACAATTGAAAACAAAAGGCAAGTGATCTAAGCAAGTAACTAAGAGCCCATGGATAACCATGGATAGAAAGGGTGCTAATACCTTCCCTTTCTATAATCTACTCCCCGAACCCAAGAAAACATCTCAAAAGGTTTTTTGCTGTGCTTTTTAACCTTTCCTTAGGATAAAATAAAAAGTCGGTGGCGACTCTTGCTCAACCGAAACATTTGCGAAAACAAACGCAAAACCTCAAGTCAGTTCTCCCACCGTATCACAGAATTGGCGACTCTGTTGGGGATAGTATTTAAAAGTGGAGTAACCTTAGGGTTTATATCACCTTTGTTTTCAATTGTTTGCTTTGTTTGCTTTTACATTTGTGGGCTTTGCATCGGAGTTTCATAGATCCTAACCCGGATCTGGAATGTACCCTTTTTAGGTAGCATAATCTGTGAGGGACCTGTCCGGCGTAGACCGACATGGGTGAAGCAGTGGCTACGTTGGTGTGGCATCTTAGTCTATACCTATATCCCTTGTGTTGTAACGGGGAGAATATAGGTCTTCTAAGGGGTCATTAAACACCAACCGACCTTAGAACCCTAAATTGACCAACTTGGCTATTAGGACAGTAGCAGTATGCTACACTCATTGAGGCTAAACTCTCGAGATGGTTCTGGCCGCGAGAAAAGATTGCGATGCTGGAGTTATGACCGATTGAGGGTAGCCAATGATTTGAGATCCTCTAGAACCCGGTTACTTTTGATAGGACAGGTTTTAACCAACAAAACCAAAAGAGGGTAATACCTGAAACTCATGCTGGCCTGAAACCTAAGGGTGTCTTATGTGACTTGTGTGCCTTATCTGTCTATGTGAATATTTGTGGTGTGTTTCATCATAGCATCATTACATCATACCATTGCATGCATCCTGTATAAAAGGCTAACCCATTTCAAAGACAAAAGAGGTTTCATCTTTGCTCTGTTTTGTAGGACATTATGATGCCTGTGCGAAGGAATACTATCCGGTTCAACTTTGTTCGTTCACCTGAGTTGCTTGATGAGTTGGTTAGCAGAATTCCAAATACCACTTCCTTCATTCAGAGGCATGGTTCCCTTCTCAGTTTGGTCACTGCAAAATGCGACCAACAACTGATAAGTGTTCTGACCCAGTTTTATGACCCTCTGTATCACTGTTTCACCTTTCAAGACTTCCAGCTGGTTCCTACCCTGGAAGAATTTTCTTATTTGCTTGGGATTCCTGTCTTGGAACAAGCTCCCTTCACTGGTTTGGAAAAGACTCCTAGGCCTGAAGAGATTGCTGCAATTCTCCCCTTGACCAAAGAAGAGGTATTGTCCAACTGGGAAACTAGAAATGGGGTCAAGGGCTTTTTGGTCAAATTTCTGATTGGCAAGGCTAATGATTTCTGGAATGACTTGGACTTCAAGGCATATGAGGATGTTCTAGCTCTTTTGATCTATGGTCTGGTGCTATTTCCCAACCCTGACACCTTTATCAGTATCCATGTCATAAGGATCTTCATGTCTCGGAATCCGATACCCACTCTTTTGGGTGATATTCTACAACAACTCTATGCTCGTACTGCTCGAAAACGGGGAACTCCCTGGTGTTGTGCTCCTTTGCTAGTAAGGTGGTTTATTTCGCACCTTCCTAAGTTCGCGCTGAAGAATGATAAAGGAAAAGGCTGGGCTCGGAGGTTAATGTCTCTCACTGATAATGACATCACCTGGACTCTCAGAGGTTTGGATGAGGTAGCTGTTATCGACCGGTGCGGAGAATACCCTAATGTCCCGTTGATTGGTATCCAAGGAGGAATCTCTTACAATCCGTGTTTAGCTCTCCGTCAGTTTGGAAGAGCCAGAGGAGATGGGCCTCATGAAATGCTGGTTCCTTACTTCCATTTTGAGTTTCAGGAAGGCAGTGACAAACTACGCCAGGGATTCATTAAAGCTTGGGACAGAATCCACAAAGCTGACCCACATGAGTTAGGACCAAAGACTTCTCTACCATTGGAGCCCTATTGCAAATGGGTCCGCATCCGTGCTCAGAAGTTAGGTATGCCGTACGAAGCTGTCAGACCAATCATCCTTGAATCTCCCGATGAAGATGGGGTTCCTCCAACTGTCCTCCCTCCTCAGATACCCACTGATTTTGATACAATGAAGAGATCTTGGGCACAGCTTAAGGAAGAAAGGGATTTCTATCGGGAGAAATTCAACGAGCAGGAACGGAAGATCCAGAGGCTGACTAAGCAATTGGAGGAAGAACGGGTCTTGAACAACTACATCAGCACTGAAAAGAGGAGGCCATGGGAGCATTGATGAGCTTTGATGTTTCCTTTTTATAGTTTTATTTCCTTTTCATTCCTGTAATGCCTAAGGGCAAGTTGTTGAACAATTGAAATTTTTAATCTAATGAAGTGTGTTTCCCTTTTTGTCTACAAAGTTGAATCTTGTTTGTCTTTGAAAACATAAAACATACGCATTCCATTGCACCATATGCATAGCAGGTACCCTATTTCACAGGTTGCTTAATTTTCTTCGCTGTTTGTGTGCACAGTCATCATGAATCCCGAATCATCCAGTGAGCAAGCAATCAAGGCCCTTCAGGCCCAAAGTGCACAGTTTCAAGAGATGGTCCTAAGCCTAGCCCAAGGTCAGCAAGAGTTGAAGACTCTACTCCTGAAGAAGAAGAAGAAAAAGAGGACTGCATTGTTCAACACCGGACGCAGATTTGGGAACACACTCCATAATGAAGCTGGTCCAACCACTTCTTCTGCTGAGAAAAACAGTCCCCAAGGGGGAGGAGCTCCTAGTCCCGCAGTCTCCGACAACGAGACGGACTATAACGACGAACAATACCCACCTGCTGCTGACAGATACAAGCAATTGGAGGACTGCTTGAGCGCCATGGAAATTCAGAATGTGTCGGGACTGGATTTCGGAGATTTGGGGTTATCTTCTGGTGTAGTCATTCCACACAAGTTTAAGGCGCCTGCCTTCGCCAAGTATGATGGGGTCTCCTGCCCAAAGCTACATCTAAGGTCGTACGTAAGGAAAATCCAACCTTACACGGCGGATAAGAACCTCTGGATTCACTTCTTCCAAGATAGTCTCTCGGGGTCACAGCTTGAATGGTTCTACCAATTGGATGGAGCCAGCATCCGGCACTGGGAAGATTTGGCAACCGCATTCTACAGATAATACCAATACAATTCTGATCTCGCTCCTACGCGTACCCAACTTCAGGGTATGTCTCTAGGAACGGGTGAAGGGTTCAAAGAGTACGCTCAAAAATGGAGAGATTTGGCTGGCAGGGTGCAGCCTCCATTGACTGATCGAGAACTGGTTGATATGTTTCTGGGGACGTTGTCTGGTCCGTTTTTCAATCATTTGGTTGGTAATTCCTCCGCTGGATTTACAGATTTGATATTAACGGGAGAAAGAATTGAAGCTGGCATCAGGTCAGGCAAGATACAGAAGGCTGCCTCTACAAGTGCTGAGAAGAGGTCATTTAAGAAAGAAGCAAGTGCCGTCTATGGTCCTAGAAGACAAGTCAAGCCCGAAAGTCGCCAAGCCGTCAATGCTTTGGTCATCTCCAAACCTGTTGCTGCTCCTCAGCAGTACAATCAACAAAGAAGCGAAAGGCCCAAGAGGCAGTATACCCGACTAAGTATGACGTTATCTCAAATTTTACCCCAACTGTTATCCACCAACCTGGTGACCCTCAAAGAAGCTCCTAAGGTCGTCAACACTGCGTCTCCTAAATACAACCCAAATTCCCGGTGTGCTTATCATTCTGATAGTCCCGGGCACACTACTGATGATTGCTGGGCCTTGAGAAACAAAGTGCAAGATCTGATCGACGCAAAGGAAATTTAGTTTGAAGCGCCAGAAAGACCAAATGTTGTAACGGCTCCTATGCCCCAGCATAGGGTAAACGCCATTGAGGAAGAAGTGTACGCTGTTTCGGTAGATGAAGTTGTTACCCCTCTGAAGACTGTTAAGAAGAACCTACTGCAGGCCGGTTTATTTCCGGGTTGCGGTGAAGGTTGCCTGTTCTGCGCTATTTCCCTATCTGATTGTCCCTTGCTGAGGTTAGGCATCCAAGGCCTAATGGATAGCAAGGAGATTCTATTCAAAAAGACTGTTGTTCAATTGGTTCCCATGAAAGAAATTTCTGTGATTACCATCTTCAAAAATCCAATCAAGGCTCCCCCGAAGAAGCCTATTCAAATCATGACAGTTGCGCCTGTGATCATTACTGTTCCGGGGCCCCTCTCCTACGTGTCTGATAAAGCTGTCCCTTGGCATTATGGGGCAGACGTGTATGTAAATGGAATCAAACAAGAATTTGACACTAGCGCCAGTATCTGCGATATCACTGGTCCAGCCAAAGTCACCCGCAGTGGCAGGCTCTTCTCGCCTGACATTGCGCCACCCGCTATTCGAAAACCCCTCCTCATAAAACCTACAAGTTTACCTGGTCCTGTTGCTGATCAAGTTGTTTCCCCTGCTACCGAGTCATCAAATGCTCGGGGCAAAGGGATTGAAGAAGAGCCTGCCCGGATGGAGGCACCAATACCCATAAATGCTGAGGCCTCCCGACAAGAAATGGAGGAGATTCTGAAAATAATAAAGAAAAGTGATTTTAATGTTGTCGAGCAGTTGGGGCATACGCCCTCCAAGATCTCTCTGCTCTCCTTATTGCTATGCTCCGAGGCCCATGCTAAGGCCTTGATCTCATTCCTCAAGACGGCCCATGTGCCGCAGGAGACGTCTGCAGTCCAGTTCACTGATTGCATAGTGTGATCGGTGGATCTGGAACTGACTGTTTAACGCTGGTTCGCGAAATGTCGCGGAAGCAAGAGTCGCCACCGTCTTTTATTTTCTCCAAATGGAAAGGACAAAAGCACAGAAAAATTCCTTTAAAGAGATTGCTCTCGGTTCGGGAGGTAGGTTATAGAAAGGGAAGGTGTTAGCACCCTTTCTATCCATGGTTATCCATGGGCTCTTAGATACTTGCTCAATGTGTTTTCAAAATTGTTTTGTGTGCTTTTCAATGTGGGTTTTAAAAAGTTTCTTTGAAAAATTTCAGTTCGACTCGTACGTCAGAGTGTTTGAAAAATTTGCTTTGAAAGCTTTTGAAAAGTGTTGGTGTGAAAAGATTTCAGTTTGTTTTTGAAGAGAGCAAGTATCCTTGAGAACCTACCTACCCTAAGGAATTCGTCTGTGTAAAAGTCCTTTAAAGTAGTGCCATCCCACCATTGAGAGGTAGGTAGCACCACCGTTGGAGGTGTTCGGGTCAATTCGAGGTTCGGGACATGGTGATCACCAGAGCAATGGGAAGACACCTTAGAAGCTACCCTCATGCCAGGTTCCCGGATCATGAGGACTTACTAAGACATCCTCTACTCGACGATCACCTTTCGAAAGGCAACAGTGAGGCGTACCCTAGGGGTGGTGTGTGCGAATCGTGTGTCATGTTTCAGTTATTTGTCTTGTCATGTTTGTTGTGATCTACGCTTGATTTTAATTTGTCCATTCATTCTTGCATGCATATTTAACAGTTATAAAATTTGCGGAAAATAAATCTAAGGCTATTACAAATGGCGCGGGTCCACATCGCCAAAATTAAACCGGACCCGATTTAGCGGAAAATAAATAAAGCGATAAAATAAAGTGCGAAAAGTAAAGTTACATGGCTTTGGGAGAGATACAGAATTATAATATGCAATAAAGTAAATGCGCAAAAGAAAATAATTAAACAAAACTAGGGCGTTGGACCCTTTTGCAAACAATTAAAAATAAGGAATTAAGAATAAAATAATAAAAAAGAATTAAATGTTTTTGATATTTTTGTATTTTTTAGATTTAATGAGAAAAAGGAGTTAATTGAAATTAAATTAAACGGCAAATCCTAATTCTAATATTTTTATTTATTAAGAAAGAATTAAAATATGATCTATATTAAACCCTAATTTATTTATGTACAATTTAAATAGGAAAATAAATAATTAATATTATTATTCTGAAAAAAAGGAAAAATTAAAAAGAAGATAAAAGGTTATTAAACCTAAATTCTATTTTTTGGATTTTAATTATTAAAAGAATTAAATTTGAAAACCTAATTAAAACTAAATAATTATAAACATTTATTTAGAAAATAATTAAAATAAAAATTATATTTTTGATGTTTTTCTGATTTTTAATGAAATTAAATAAACAATAATTAAAATAACATAACAATTAAAATAATGATTAAAAGATATAAGAAAAGAAATAAATAAATAAAATGGGCAAACCAGTGTGGGGTGTAGCCCCAAATTAGGAGGTGCAGGCCCTAGAACATTGGCCCAATAAGCTAGGAATTGGTTGACTTTCTTGGATCATGTGTCAGCGTTTTGACCTGCCTTATAGTGGACCTTCAATATCAGCCCTTGATCTGGGACCATTGGGCATGTGTACGCTTGGATGAGAGGACGTATGGTACGTATGCATTACTGAAGCCACATGGGATTTGTAATTGAAAAATAATATGAGATTTTGCCAGACCTGGGACTTGAACCCAGGTCTTGAAGGTTACAAGCGTTATCCCTGCCCACTGAGCCATTTAACGTCAATTGATATATTATAAGGAATAAAAAACAAAAGGAAAAACCAAACGCACTAATAATTGGGCGCGCGAAATTTAAAACACCCAACCATATCGTGCCAGCACGTCATCGTCTTCATCCCTTTTTTATTTTTTTCTGAAACATAAGCATACAGCAACGGTTTTAGAAACGTTGCATTAGGCCAGTTTACAAAAAATAGCGATTAGCTCGTTTCTCAACATAAATTAGGCGCGAGGGTCTAGATTGCTTCGTCCAGATGCGTTGATTGCAACGGCATAGGTTTGGAATCCTAATTTTACTTGGCTTGGGAAACCCCAATTTTGTAACCTGCAAACCCTAAGATTTCAAACATGGCATAATCTTGTATGATCAATAAAAACGCAATTAAACACCACAGTTAGCTTTAGAACTTCACAAAGAATAAGAATCAACAAATAAAAATGCAAAAAGATGCTTGAATGATGCTATACAATTTCAAGAATTTTGTTGTACGGTTTGACTTAGAGGTACCGATTCAGGGTGTTTTTGTTGATGTTAATGATTAGGAAACGTCCAAGGATGTCTCAGGATGCTAATGGAATGAAAGTTGAAGCTTGAATCGACCTTAAAGCTAGATTTCAGTGTTTGAGTTTTTTAGGAGAATTTTCAATATTGTAATGGCTTCTTATGCGCAGCTTGCAGTCTAAGAGCATTAGGTTTCCATTCCTCATCATATATTGAAGCCATTAGGTTAAAAATATTGCATAAAATCCATTGCAATCTTTGATTGAAGATTTGATTTGCTTAAGGATCTTTTTGAATCTTATCATGTGCATTTTGTATCAATTTGCCTCCAATTAGACCAAAACTTTCCACAATTGAACAAGCCTGAAATATTGAGTATCAAACATGCATAAAAAGATTTTTTTAGGTCAATTTAGATATTTTCTATATATTTAACTAATTTAAATGAATTAATATTCAAATAAATAATTAAAAAATGAGAAAATACTTCCCCTTGGGCTTAATGGTCGTGCATAGGCTTGGCATGAAGAAACTTGGAAGAAAAATGGGCCCATTTGCATTTTTAGGCCTTTTGCATCAATGTTGACTTTTCAAAATTCCTAAAACTTTCCCAACTTCCACAAGGCATAACTTGGTCAATTTTTAAGCTTTTCACATGTTCTTTGACATTTTGGAAAGGTCTTTGAGTCCTCTAACCAATGCCTTTGGTCCCATGTCATTTTGATTTACCAATCTCAAGTTATGGTCTTTGACTTGAAGTCCCTTTTTGTTGACTTTTGAAAATGACCTATAATGTTGAAATTGATAACTTTTTGTGAGAGCATTTCTTGGACTTGAAATATGAAAATGAATTGTAGGAAATGTCTTTCTCTTCAAAATGAGCTTTGGATGGAATTTTTCTGATAATCCATGTGAAAGTTATGCCCTGGTCAATTTCATTTGACTTTTTCAACTGTCCAAATATAGCAACTTTTGCATCTTTGATGATTTCTGAGCCAAATTTTGAGAATCATGATCAAGAATTGATCAAATGATGTTTGTGGCTTCAAAATGATATGTTGACCAAAAATTTGAACTTTTGACTGTCAAATGACCATTTTGCCCCTACAGTTGACTGTAGTGCAATCTAGGGTTTTGACTGTGCAATTTTGAGCTGAATGCCTTGAAACTTGATATGAGGATACTTGACCATCTTTGTAGGCATATGAGACTTGATTGGGCCTTTGAAAACTTCATTTTCTTGATCAGGACTCAAACCCTAGTTTTGACTGTATAGGAAGCTGTTGAGCTGCACAACCCTTGGGGAATTTTGTGACCTTGACTTGACAAATCTTTGATGAATATGGGAGGGCAAATTTTGGGGTACCACACATAGTGAATCTAACGGCGGACAACGGCTTGGGTTTTTCAGATGCTGATTTGACCGCGAAGGGAAGAGACCACAATGATGCCCTGCATGTCTCCATCGAATGCAGGGGCACTACTCTGGCGCATGTATTGGTGGATACTGGTTCTTCCTTGAATGTTCTACCGAAAAAGGCTTTAGATCGTTTGGATTATGAAGGCCTGGAGTTGAAACCCAGCAATATCATCGTCAGGGCCTTTGACGGTTCCAAAAGGATGGTTCATGGAGAGGTTAACATCCCTATTCGTGTGGGTTCTCAAGTGTTTGACTCTACCTTTTACGTGATGGATATACGTCCATCGTACTCTTGTCTGTTGGGTCGACCTTGGATCCATAAAGCTGGGGCAGTGACCTCCACCTTGCACCAGAAGCTGAAGTATCCCGTCAGGGGGAAGATCGTCACTGTGCAAGGAGAAGAGGAGTATATGTTGAGCCATTTGAATTCCTTCAGGTACATCGAGATGGACGGAGAATTTATTGAAACCCCCTTCCAGCATTTCGAGGAGGTGCATCCAATTTCAGCAGCTGCAGAGACAATGGCCGAAGAGAATGATTCCTTGAAGATGGCTTCCCTAAGGGATGCCCGGGCTGTGGTTCAGAAAGGCAATTGTGCACACTGGGGTCAGCTTCCTGACTTCACTCAGAAGAACGACAAGTTTGGGCTAGGCTTTACTGCAGAGGCTCAGAAGGCGGTGCGCAAAGAGAAGATCGTGAAGGGGTGAAAAACACAAGAAGGGGGGGTTGAATTGTAAAACTGAAATCTTAAAGCAATTGACAAGATATTTTTATCCTGGTTCGTTTGATCTCAAACTACTCCAGTCCACCCGTCAAGGTGATTTCGCCTCTCTCCAACGAGGTCTTAATTCACTATATTCAACTGAATATTACAGACTGCTTTAACAACTGCTAAAGCCTTCTTGATTCAAACCACAATCCGGTTTGTCAAGGCAACACTTTCTTACAAAGGTATAAAACAATGTGTGTGAATGTTTTCTACAAAACTTTATCACAACTGTGATGTATACACAAAATGAAGCTTAGAAACTAGATTGCTAAACACTAATGGAGTATCAGAGTTTGTTGGTTTAGCAAAACTGGTAGATGAAGATTATTGTTCAGCTTTGTGCGTGTAGAGATTTTGAGAGCATTAGCCATTATAATCTTCGAAGCCTTGTTTATATAGCACTTGAGAAGATGAACGTTGAATGCAATATTCTTGAGTCAATGCTAATAACAAGCTTTCCTTTTTGAGCAGATCTTGTCTAGAATGATGCCGTTGGAATTAATTAGCGTTCAATGCACAGTACCGTTGCTTCTTTAAAGCACGTTCTGGCTTGGCTCATTCTGATTCTGCTTCGCTGTTGATGAACTATTGTGTTTCTGTATCAGAGTGTTTACGCGCAGTTCTGTTCATCAAGCTTCAGCATGTACGTGAGTTGATCATCTGATCTTGACGTTCTGATTCAGCAACTTCTGATGCTGGTGTATGAAATCAAATTCTGATGCTGAAGAAGTGATCTTGCTTATTTTAATCAGCGTATCTGCAAGTCAGAGCATAGTAATTTTTAGGCAGCATATAGTTCAAACATGAAACATATAAATACTATATCTTTTCACTTTGTTATCATCAAAACTTAAATATATGGTAGTAGATTCAAACATTGTTCTAACAATCTCCCCCTTTTTGATGATGACAAAATCTAGATATTTTAAATAAAAAATAACGTGAAAAGGTATCTGGGAAATGTTTCAGAGATAAGAAGTAAGGAGAAATCAGAGTTAAGAGATACTCCCCCTGAGTTGATTATTTCCCTTTGATGATACGTGTTCTTCAGGATCAGATCTTTTTCTTTCTTTGAACATCAGATTATAAGAGTCTTTTGACTTATCAGAGAGCAGAGCTTTAGAGCTTTTCCTGTCAGAGCTTTGCTTTGGATCAGAGTATTTGGTCGATCAGAACTTCATATTTGATCAGAGCAACATTGATCAGAGCTTCTACATTTTGATCAGAGCTTCTAGTCTTCATAGTGTTCAGGAGCTTCCTTGTGCCTGTAGACTTAAAACAAAACAGAAAAACATTTCAAGTAATAGAGTTAGAATGTTTGAGAATTTCTGTCTAGTTAGCCGTTATTGATTTTAAATATCATTCTTGTTCTCCCCCTTTTTGTCAGCAATCAAAAAGTGTTGGTGATATGCTAAAACAATTTGATCAGAAAAACTAATCATATTAATAGTCCAGAATCAGAGCAAAAGAACATTACAAAACATAGTCAAAACAGTACATCAGAAAATGAAGAAAGCATGAAAAAGTTATGCATGAAAAAGATTTAAGGTTGAGGGGGCATGCGTGAGAACAGGCTTTCCAGCATTGCTTGAATCTTTTCAGAAGTTTCATTCTGCTTCTGAACCATGTTGACCACAGTGTCAATCTTGCTGTCCTGTACATCCATTCTTGCTTTCATCTTCTGATCATTCTCTTCCATCCGCTGCTGTAGACGCAAGTCATTCAGCCTTAATTCTTCCAGAGCCTGCCTGTCCAAGGCAGCTTGAGAAGTGTCAGAAGGAGGAAGCTTCTCAGAACTTTCAGTGACATCTTCTGCTGGATTTTCTTCAGCCTGAATGGTCTTGTCTTCTTCTGATGGTTGCACCTTTGCAGCTTGCTCTTTCTCAGACCAAGATTCACTGTCCAGAGGGAGCACAACTTCTTGAGGCAGCTGACTTTCAACTTCCTTCAGCAGCTTGCTGAAGTTCTGTTGAGCCTGCTCATAGTTGACGTTCTGCAGCTTGAGGGCTTCAGCACGTACCCATAGTCTGAACTGTGACCAGAGCTGATCAGAAGCAGCTGGGTCAATCATCCCAGGACAGACTTGCTTCAAAGAAGCAATCCATTGCAGCATACCTGTTTCAAAATTCAAAATACCAGAGCCAACATCCGGTTGCTTTGGTTTGGGTATGGCAATTTTGTGTCTTAGATCAGCAAGACGTTCAAGACTTGTGAAGTCAATGAAAGTCCTGCTGGGGTTTTCAGCGGTTTTCTGAGAGGTTGTTTGTTTTGGAGGAGGGGTATCAGAGTCAGAGTCAGATATTTCTATTGGAGTGGTTGGAGTTTTTGGAGGTGTTGATTCTAATGAGGATGGCAACTGGGGCCTGACAATGGTGGTTCCACATGGCAACTGGATTGCCAGCGGTGAAGGTTGAGGTGAGTGAGGGTCAGAATGATGAGGAGAAGGGGTTTCATAGTGGTGAAACTCTGTCTGTGGTGAAGGTGGATTATTTTCTGGTTGAGGAGGTGGAATCTCTGATTGCTCAGGGATCAGAGGTTCTTCTGTGAGTGGTTGTTGTGATTGTGGTTCTGGTTCTGGTTGATGTTGTATTTCTGGTTCAGGTTGTGGTTCTGGTTGAGAAGGAGGAATATTTGGTGGTTCAGAATTTGGTTGAGCAGAAGCATGTTCACGCTCAATATCAGCTAGCACTCTATCAAGTGCTGGTGTTGTTGAAACAGTTGGTTGTTTGGGAATCTTAGTTCTGGGTCTTCTGAGTAGTAAGGCCTCAGAAGGGTCTTCTGGTATGGTTTCATCAATGGTAGGGATTGGGATTGATATTCTGTGAGAGGTTGGAGGAGGGGCAGCAGATGTTGGAATAGTAGATGAAATTGAAATAGGGGAAGCAGATGAAATACCTCTTTTCTTTGGAGTCTGATGAGATGATCCTTCTGTTGGCGCTTTCCTCTTCTTTGTCTTCTTCTGAGTCACTTCTGGTTGGATTTGACTCAGATCTTTGATCTTCAGCTTTGAACCTGTATCTTCTTCCTTGTATGAATCTGGATACTTGAGAAACATCTCTGGTTTGGATTCCATTTCAGAAAATTTTGGAAAATCACTCAGAGGCACTCTTCTGCTGGAGATGTCAGCAGTTGAAGTAGCTCTGGGTTCCTTCTTAATATTTTCTATCAGCTTCATCTTTTTCAGGTTCTTAGCGTTCAGCGGTTTTCCAACAGTTGGTTCAATAGTGATCAGCACTTGAGCTTCGCTCAGATACTCTATCAGCTTATTCTCTGTCAGAATATCTGATATGAGCCTTCCAAACGGTATCCAGTCCCTTTTGGTCCTTTCTTCTTCTCTTGTTTCTTTGACACTGGTCTTGAGATGGTTGAACAGGAAGTGTGCCAGATTGATCTTTACCCTCTGATCAATAAAGTAGATCAGAAATTGTTGATCCACGTTTATATAATCAGGAGAACTTGTTGGTTTCCTGTGGTTGAAGCATCCAAGAACAATCTTAGCCCGTACTCTGCAGTGATCCTTCAGATCCTTAATTTTGCTGCTGGGCATTCCAAGAGTGAAAATGCTGTTAGCTACCACGCCTATATCAGGGCATCTATCAGCCATGTCCACACAACGGACTCCACCACCACTTTGACCGATTAGCTTTGCAATAAGATCTTCAGAAATCACTATCTTCTTTCCCATGACAGAAGAGATGACTAGATGTTTTGCAATTTTGGCGTGAATCCAAAATTCCTTGACAAGCGCTGGGAATGTTGGTCCAACCAACCTATCGAAATACCTCTCCCACTTTTGAGCCCTAATTTCTTCAGTTAGGTCAAATCCATTTTCCTTCAAACTTTCAAAGTCGATGATTAACTCAGAGAGAACTTCAAGATTCTTTACCGGTGTGAGAAGAGTTCTGAGGGGCACCTGATATTGTTCAGAGGTTTCTTTCTTCTGATTGCCTGCAGAAATGCTGGAGGATGCCATTGTTCACACTAAAAAAACTTTGAGAATGATTTGAGAGAAAAAGGTTTGTAGGAGATAAACTCAGAAATATGCAGAAAAAACTTGAATGATTATGAGAAAGCGTAAAGAATAAAAATGAAGGATTAATGTGCTTAAATAGAGTTTTCAAAAATTATTTTGAAAAATTAAACGTTTTTAAGAGAGAGAAAAAAATAATGATTGCCATTTAACAAGCGTGATTACTTTTCATTAAATGCTTGCTGATTTTGGGGGATTTGAGAAAGATACTTAAAAACGGTTACCAGACATGTGTCTCAATGCACCCAATCAGCGCTTTGCCTTCTCAGAAGCGTGCACGCGTTCTGCTTCAGGGATTTGCTGATGATTGGATGACACTTGTTTGATGTAGTGATCAGCACGTCTGTCTTTGAGATTAGACTCTCAGATCTTTAGACTTGCATCTGATACAATCTGCATGTTCTATCTTTCTGAAAAGGAGATTGATCAGAAGTTCACAGTAATATAATTACATTCTGAAGATAAATATATGGAATTAACACATTTTCATTCTGGGCATACTTTCATGCTGAGATGTTTCAGAATGAAATTGAACCTATCTTCTGAAAGGGGTTTAGTAAAGATATCAGCCCATTGATGGTCTGTATCTATAAATTTTAAGTTTAAAATACCTTTCTGAATATAGTCCCTAATGAAATGATGTTTTATTTCTATATGCTTAGCTCTAGAATGTAAAATAGGATTCTTACTTAAGCAAATAGCAGAAGTATTATCACAAAGAATAGGAATGTTACTCTCAAAAATCTGGAAGTCTTCAAGCTGACTTTTCATCCAGAGCATTTGTGTGCTACATCCTGCTGCTGCTATGTACTCAGCTTCTGCTGTTGACAGAGCAATTGTTGATTGCCTTTTGCTGGACCACGAGATCAGATTTTCTCCCAGAAACTGGCAGCTTCCAGAAGTACTTTTACGTTCCACTCTGTCTCCAGCAAAATCAGCATCACAGTAGCCTACTAAGCTGTAATCACTAGATTTTCTATAAAACAAACCCAGATTAGTAGTACCTTTCAGATACTTGAAAATTCGCTTAACAGCTGTTAAGTGAGATTCTCTAGGATCTGATTGGAATCTAGCACAAATACATACGCTGAATAAGATATCAGGTCTTGAAGCTGTCAGATAAAGGAGAGAACCAATCATACCTCTGTAGACTTTCTGTTCTACACTTTTGCTTACCTCTTCTCTTTCCAGAATGCACGTGGGATGCATTGGAATCTTTGATGGCTTACATTCTGAGAGGTCAAATTTCTTCAGAAGATCTCTGATGTATTTGCTCTGATGAATGTAAGTTCCCTCTGGAGTTTGATTGATCTGAATTCCTAGAAAGAATTTCAGTTCCCCCATGAGGCTCATCTCAAATTCTGCCTGCATACACTTAGCAAATTTTCTTCCAAGAGAAGGATTAGTAGAACCAAAAATAATATCATCAACATAAATTTGACAGACTAAAATGTCACTCTTAACTGTTTTACAGAATAGAGTAGTGTCCACTTTCCCTCTGGTGAATTCATTTTCAAGCAGAAAGTTACTTAGCCTTTCATACCAAGCTCTGGGAGCTTGTTTCAGACCATACAGTGACTTCTTTAGTTTGAAAACATGTTCTGGATGTTTTGTATTTTCAAAACCTGGGGGTTGGTGAACATAAACTTCTTCTTCTATATAACCATTTAAGAATGCACTTTTGACATCCATCTGATACAGAGTGATGCCTCTATTAACAGCAAATGAAATTAAAAGTCTGATAGATTCTAACCTGGCGACTGGGGCAAAGGTTTCTGTATAGTCTATCCCCTCTTGCTGACTATAACCTTGTGCAACCAGTCGTGCCTTGTTTCTGATGACTTCACCTTGTTCATTTAGCTTGTTTCTGAACACCCATCTTGTTCCAATGACGTTGAATCCTTTTGGTCTGGGAACGAGATCCCATACGTCGTTTCTGGTGAATTGATTCAGCTCTTCTTGCATTGCCAGAATCCAGTCATTATCCAGAAGTGCTTCATCAATAGAAGAAGGTTCAATCAGAGACACAAGTCCCATAAGAGTTTCTTCAGAGTTTCTGAAGCTTGCTCTTGTTCTGATTGGATCTTCCTTTCTTCCTAGGATAGTCTCTTCTGGGTGATCCAAACTGCTTCTGGGCAATCTCTTCTGAGGTTGATCAGCAGCTGTTGTAGGATTTCTAGCATTGCTCCTTTCAGACGTTGAAGGAATGTCTGTGTTGAGAGCTTCTGATGACTTGTCTTCAGAACCTGCAAATTCAATTTCTATACCTGCAAGATTTTCATTCTGCTTTGACTTTTCAGAGTCAAGCTTGTCATCAAAACGAACACTGATTGATTCTTCCACAATCTGTGTTTCTGTATTGTATACTCTGTACCCTCTTGAGCGTTCAGAGTATCCTAACATAATACACTTCTGTGCCTTAGAATCAAACTTGTTCAAATAATTCTTCGTATTCAACATAAAGCAAGTACATCCAAATGGATGAAAATACGAAATGTTGGGCTTTCTGTTCTTCCACAATTCATATGGAGTCTTTTCCAGAATAGGTCTTATTGAGATTCTATTCTGAATGTAGCACGCTGTGTTTATTGCCTCTGCCCAGAAAGTCTTAGCAACGTTTGTCTCATTGATCATGGTTCTGGCCATTTCTTGCAATGTTCTATTCTTTCGTTCTACAACTCCATTTTGTTGGGGAGTTCTAGGACAAGAGAAATCATGCAGAATGCCTTTGTCATTAAAGAATGACTCAAAATCATTATTTTCAAATTCACCACCATGATCACTTCTGACTTTAACGATTCTAAGATCTTTTTCATTCTGAACTTGGTTACAGAAGGTAACAAACACAGAGTGTGACTCGTCCTTGTGTCTTAAGAACTTTACCCATGTCCATCTGCTATAGTCATCTACGATTACTAACCCATACTTCTTACCACTGACTGAAGCAGTTTTAACTGGTCCAAATAAGTCAATGTGCAGAAGTTCTAATGGCTTAGAGGTAGAAACAACATTTTTGGATTTAAAAGAAGGTTTTGCAAATTTGCCTTTCTGACATGCTTCACACAGAGCATCTGAATTGAACTTCAAATTTGGAAGTCCTCTGACCAGATTGAGTTTGTTAATCTGAGATATTCTTCTCATACTAACATGCCCCAATCTTCTGTGCCAGATCCACTGCTCGTTGTTAACAGACAGAAGACATTTTACATTCTGACTCTTTAGTTCAGAAAGTTTGATTTTGTAAATGTTGTTTTTCCTCTTTCCATTAAACAGGATAGTCCCATCTTTCTGACTAACAGCTTTACATGATTTTTGATTAAAGATTATATCATAACCGTTATCACTTAATTGACTTATGGATAACAGATTATGCATCAATCCATCAACTAGCAGAACATTATTAATAGAGGGAAGATTTCCATTACCTACAGTTCCAGAGCCAATTATCTTTCCCCTCTGATTGCCTCCAAAGCCAACGTGGCCTCCAGGCTTAAGTTCCAGGCTTTGGAACATATGCCTTCTTCCCGTCATGTGTCGTGAGCAGCCAGAGTCCAGGTACCATGACTGGTGTTTCTGACTTGCTGCTAAAGATATCTGCAACATGTATTATTTTATCCTTAGGTACCCAGATTTTCTTGGGTCCTGACTTGTTAGTTTTACCAAAACTCTGGTTGAATTTTGGTTTCACAGAGTGCTTACTGCTAGTATATTTGATGTCGTGTGTGTGACCATACACAAAGTGTGAATTTAGAGGAGTGTGTTTAATGGTTAAATCCATGACATTCTTAGGTGTAGGAACCTTACCTAGGTATCCTATTCCTTTCTTGCCGTTTCTGCTAACTCCATAGATCATTGAAGCCATTCTGCTTCTATCTATGCTTTTAGCTAAGAACTTCTGGAAACTATGATCATACTCCTTGATGATCTCATCAGCGTTGCTGGGAGTTTCAGAAATTGGTTTCTTCTGAGAGTTTTGTAAAGAGTTTTCTAATTTTGAAATTTTATCTCTCAGCTCAGAGTTTTCCAATTTGAGACTCTCAGACTTATTAGAGTCAGATTCAAGATTCCTTTTCAGGTCTCTGAATTTAGCTCTAATCTGCTGATAACGTTCCAGAATCTCATTAAGGCTTTCAGCAAGTTCAGCCTTTGTAAAATTAACAGCGAAGTTAGGGAATACCTCTTCTGTGTCTGATTCTGAGTCTGATTCAGAAGCTTCACTATCATCTGTAATGTTAGCCATGAGCGCTATGTTTGCCCTTTCATCATCTGATTCTGAGTCAGCTTCAGACGAGTCAGAGTCATCCCATGTGGCCATGAGACTTTTCTTCTTCTCTCTTCCAAACTTCTTTTTGGGCTTTTCCCTCTGAAGCTTTGGGCAGTCACTCTTGTAGTGTCCTTTCTCATTGCACTCGTAGCAGATGATGTCTTTTGTGTTTGGCTTCTTGCTACTGGAGGAGCCTTCAGATCTTCTGTATCCAGAGGAAGAATCTGTCCTTCTGTATCTGGAAGAAGACTCGTTCTGATCAGATCTTCTGGGATTCCTGAACTTCCTTTGTCTTTGCTTCCACAGTTGATTTACTCTTCTGGAGAGAAGGGAAAGTTCGTCTTCTTCTGATGAGGATCCATCAGATGTTTCTTCAACTGCCTGCAAAACTTTAGACTCAGATTTTCTGTTAGATTTTAATGCTAAAGGCTTACCTTGCTTCTGAGGCTCATCAGCTTCTAGCTCTATCTCATGGCTTCTGAGGGAGCTTATAAGTTCCTCCAGAGTGATTTTGTTGAGATCCTTTGCTAGCTTCAGAGCAGTAACCATAGGCCTCCACTGCTTGGGTAAACTTCTGATTATCTTCTTGACATGGTCAGCAGTAGAGTATCCTTTGTCCAGAACTTTGAGACCAGCTACCAGAATCTGGAATCTAGAGAACATAGTTTCAATGGATTCAGATTCTTCCATTTTGAACGCCTCATACTTCTGAATGAGCGCCATAGCTTTTGTTTCTTTGACTTGAACGTTGCCCTCATGCGTCATTCTGAGAGAATCAAAGATGTTCTTAGCTGTGTCTCTGTTGGAGATCTTTTCATACTCAGTATAGGAGATGGCACTGAGGAGAATGGTTCTGGCCTTATGGTGATTCTTGAAGTCACGCTTTTGTTGATCAGTCATTGATTTTCTTTCAATCTTCTGACCAGTTGCATTCACAGGGTGCGTGTATCCATCTGTCACCATATCCCACAGATCAGCATCATGTGCTAGAAAGAAGCTTTCAATTCTGTCTTTCCAGTAATCAAAGTTTTCTCCATCAAAGACTGGAGGTTTGCCGCTGAATCTGTCTCTGTCCTCATTGTTATCATTGCTGAAGTGAGAGTTGTTTCCTGCCATTGTGTTTTTCTGACGCTGGATCTTGTACTGACACGGTTAAGTGTTTTAGCTCAGAACCAGGCGCTCTGATGCCAATTGAAGGGGTGAAAAACACAAGAAGGGGGGGTTGAATTGTAAAACTGAAATCTTAAAGCAATTGACAAGATATTTTTATCCTGGTTCGTTTGATCTCAAACTACTCCAGTCCACCCGTCAAGGTGATTTCGCCTCTCTCCAACGAGGTCTTAATTCACTATATTCAACTGAATATTACAGACTGCTTTAACAACTGCTAAAGCCTTCTTGATTCAAACCACAATCCGGTTTGTCAAGGCAACACTTTCTTACAAAGGTATAAAACAATGTGTGTGAATGTTTTCTACAAAACTTTATCACAACTGTGATGTATACACAAAATGAAGCTTAGAAACTAGATTGCTAAACACTAATGGAGTATCAGAGTTTGTTGGTTTAGCAAAACTGGTAGATGAAGATTATTGTTCAGCTTTGTGCGTGTAGAGATTTTGAGAGCATTAGCCATTATAATCTTCGAAGCCTTGTTTATATAGCACTTGAGAAGATGAACGTTGAATGCAATATTCTTGATTCAATGCTAATAACAAGCTTTCCTTTTTGAGCAGATCTTGTCTAGAATGATGCCGTTGGAATTAATTAGCGTTCAATGCACAGTACCGTTGCTTCTTTAAAGCACGTTCTGGCTTGGCTCATTCTGATTCTGCTTCGCTGTTGATGAACTATTGTGTTTCTGTATCAGAGTGTTTACGCGCAGTTCTGTTCATCAAGCTTCAGCATGTACGTGAGTTGATCATCTGATCTTGACGTTCTGATTCAGCAACTTCTGATGCTGGTGTATGAAATCAAATTCTGATGCTGAAGAAGTGATCTTGCTTATTTTAATCAGCGTATCTGCAAGTCAGAGCATAGTAATTTTTAGGCAGCATATAGTTCAAACATGAAACATATAAATACTATATCTTTTCACTTTGTTATCATCAAAACTTAAATATAGGGTAGTAGATTCAAACATTGTTCTAACAGATCGGAAAGGCTCCGGTGTTTATTTCCAGCTCAAGGGTGAATGCTATCGAGGAGGATGTGGAGGAAGTTGAGTTTGACAGTTGGATCTACCCGACTACCAGCAACGGACCAAGCAACTGGACGGCAAAGGATTTTACCCCTATCACATTTGTCACGCAGTAATTAATTTCTTTTGATTTCCAAATTTGTAACAAACAATATGTTAAAACTTTGTTGGCTCGGTGTCCTACCCGGGGCATCGTAGCTCCATTTGTGAGGGCTTTTTGTATGACATTTTCATATATCATCAATCAAAACATTGGACGTTTGTTGCATTTCAAATCTTTTGCTCTTTTTCTTTCTGTGTTATACATATTGCGAAACAGCTATATTTACACACACTCACTTATACAGGTTTCAATCCACTCTGGATCTCACTGGTAACAGCTCTGCTACCGCCAGTTATGACTTCGAAAATCCGATCAACTTGGCCGAAGACGAAGGTGAAGATGATTGCGAAGTGCCTGGTGAACTCGCAAGACTGCTACTCCAGGAAGAGAGGGCTATTCAACCACATGAAGAGCCTGTGGAGACAATTAACCTGGGTACTGAGACGGATAGGAAAGAGGTCAAGATTGGTGCCAATCTAGAGCTCAGCGTGAAGCAACGATTGATCCAGATGCTACAAGACTACATGGAGATTTTTGCTTGGTCCTATGAAGATATGCCTGGTTTGGATGCCGACATTGTAGTTCACCACCTGCCAACCAAGGAAGATTGCCCTCCGGTAAAGCAAAAAGTTCGACGGATGCGTCCAGAAATGTCTGAAAAGATCAAGGCCGAGGTCATGAAACAGTTTGATGCCGGGTTCCTTGCAGTGACTTCCTACCCCCAGTGGGTTGCCAATGTGGTGCCAGTACCAAAGAAGGACGGTAAAGTCAGAATGTGTGTCGACTACAGGGATTTGAACAGGGCCAGCCCCAAGGATGACTTCCCCCTACCTCACATTGATGTCCTGGTTGACAATACAGCTCAACACAAGGTGTTCTCCTTCATGGATGGTTTTTCAGGGTATAATCAGATCAAGATGGCTCCTGAAGATATGGAGAAGACTACATTTGTGACTCAGTGGGGAACTTTCTGTTATAAGGTCATGCCATTCGGATTGAAAAATGATGGGGCAACCTATCAACGTGCCATGGTTGCTTTGTTTCATGATATGATCCATCATGAAATTGAGGTATACGTTGATGACATGATTGCAAGGTCTCAAACTGAGGAGGAGCACCTTGACCATCTGAGGAAGTTGTTTGACCGACTCAAGTTATACAAGCTGAGGTTGAATCCCAACAAATGCACCTTTGGGGTAAGATCCGGAAAGTTGCTAGGTTTCATTGTAAGTGATAAAGGTATTCAGGTGGATCCTGCCAAGGTAAAAGCCATACAAGAGATGCCGACTCCAAAAACAGAGAAAGAAGTCAGAGGTTTCCTAGGACGACTGAATTACATTGCCCGATTCATCTCACATCTGACCGCTACTTGTGAGCCAATCTTCAAATTGCTGAAGAAAGATCAAGTAGTACGCTGGAATGATGAATGTCAGGCCGCCTTTGAAAGGATAAAGGAATATCTCCAAGAGCCACCCATTCTTATGCCACCGGTGGAAGGAAGACCTCTGATACTATACTTGACGGTGCTTGATAATTCAATGGGGTGTGTGCTGGGGCAGCATGACGAGTCTGGCCGAAAAGAGCACGCTATTTATTACTTGAGCAAAAAGTTTACCGACTGTGAGTCTCGTTACTCACTGCTTGAGAAAACTTGTTGCGCTCTTGTATGGGCTGCTCGCCGGCTGAGACAGTATATGCTGACTCACACTACTTTATTGATTTCAAAGATGGATCCCATCAAGTACATATTTGAAAAGCCCGCTCTGTCTGGAAGAATAGCGAGATGGCAAATGATCTTAACAGAATATGATATCCAGTATACAACTCAAAAAGCAATTAAGGGAAGTGTACTGGCGGATCATTTGGCACACCAACCTGTGGACGATTACCAATCATTGAACTTTGATTTTCCGGACGAAGACATCATGGTGGTAACTGACTGTGAAGTACCTGGACCGGATGAAGGACCTGAGGAAGGATCCCGATGGTCTATGCATTTTGATGGAGCCTCCAATGCTTTGGGTAACGGCGTCGGCGCTGTAATCATATCTCCCAAAGGAACTCACACTCCCCTCACCGCCCGATTATGTTTCAGCTGCACCAACAATATGGCAGAATACGAGGCATGTATCATGGGTTTACAAGCTGCAATCGACTTAAGGATAAAATTCCTAAGTGTTTTCGGAGATTCCGCTCTCGTAATCAATCAGATCAAGGGCGAGTGGGATACGAAACACCCGAATCTTATTCCTTACAAGGAGTATGTGTCGACCTTGCTTCCCCACTTTGAAGAGATAACTTTCGAACATTTCCCTAGAGAGGAGAATCAGCTAGCGGACGCCCTAGCCACGATGTCTTCAATGTTCAAAGTTAAATGGGACAATGAGGCTCCCCGAATCATTATCTGGAAGTTGGATGAACCGGCATACTGCTGTGAGCTCGAGGCTGAGAAGGTGACTGAAAAACCCTGGTATCACGAGGTAAAGAGGTACTTGGAAGCTCAGGAATACCCTGAAGGTGCATCCGTCAATGATAAGAAGTTCATGAGAAGGTTTGCTGCAAAATTCTTCCTCAGCAACGGCATTCTCTACAAACGGAATCATGATTCGACACTGCTGCGTTGTGTGGATAAGGCTGAAGCGGAGAAAATCATGATGGAACTGCATGAAGGTACATTTGGAACACATTCCAGTGGACACACCATGGCTAAGAAAATCCTTCGGGCAGGATATTTCTGGTCCACAATGGAAGCCGATTGTTACCAGCACTCCCGAACTTGTCATAAATGCCAGATCTATGCTGACAAGGTGCATATCCCTCCGGTTCCTTTGAATGTCCTGACGGCGCCTTGGCCTTTCGCAATGTGGGGCATCGATATGATCGGTGAGATCCGACCGACGGCATCCAATGGGCATCGCTTCATCTTGGTGGCGATCGATTACTTCACGAAATGGGTTGAGGCAGCTTCCTATGCCACAGTAACCAAGAGCGTCGTGGCGCGTTTCATCCGGCATAATCTAATCTGTCGGTACGGCGTCCCAGAAAGAATCATTACGGACAATGGTACCAATCTCAATAACAAAATGATCACTGAACTCTGTGAACAATTCAAGATACAGCACCACAATTCTTCCCCCTACCGGCCGAAGATGAATGGGGCTGTAGAGGCAGCCAATAAAAATATCAAGAAAATTGTGCAGAAGATGACAGTGACCTATAAAGATTGGCACGAGATGTTACCGTTCGCTCTTCATGGGTACCGCACCTCAGCAAGGACATCAACCGGGGCAACTCCTTTCTCCTTGGTCTATGGCATGGAGGCAGTCTTGCCAATTGAAATCCAGATACCCTCTCTCCGGATAATGAAGGATGCAGACTTGAATGAAGATGATTGGATCCAGACTCGACTTGATCAATTAAATCTGATTGACGAAAAGAGGCTCACTGCTATCTGTCATGGTCAAACGTATCAGAAACGGATGATCAGGGCATTTAACAAGAAAGTCAGGCCGCAAGAGTATCAAGTTGGGGACCTGGTAATCAAACGCATCATCCTTCCTCAAAGTGATCCCCGAGGCAAATGGACCCCTACTTACGAAGGGCCATTTGTGGTTAAGCGCGTGTTCTCAGGAGGAGCCATGATCCTAACCACCATGGATGGTGACGACCTTCCTCACCCCGCCAATGCAGACATAGTGAAAAAATACTACGCATAAATAAAAGACCCGCTAGGTTGACATACCTAGGCAAAATAAGGGCTTCCCGGCGAACCAAAAGGGTTCGGGCAAAAGTAAGGGATGAAATGAATAAAAAATCTGTACACCCGGCAAGTCGAAAACCTGAAAGGGCGGCTTGGGCAAAAATGGGTATCCCGGTGGACTGAAAACCCGAAAGGGCGGTCCAGGCAAAAGTTAGGGATAAAAGCGTAACACTATGTCTCATTGGATCACTTCGCATCCGGAATTCGGCACCAACTATCTGGCTCCAGATTTCGGCATTGACCAATCAGCTTCATATTCAAATTAGGCAGCAAAGCGATGAGACGTTCGAAGACATAAAGGCGATAGCAGAGTTGGAACCCAGTGGGATTGTTCACATAGCTGTTTTGTTTCCTTTTTCAAATTGTAAACTCTATACTATTTGGCGATGTCCTCTTACTAGGATGTCAGCCTCTTGTACAAAAACGCCTATTCACAGGCAAAGTTTAAATCAATACAAATTCACTTGTTCATACAAATTACCATTGTTTTCCTCTTTTTGTTTTGTCTTGCGAAGAACGTCCAATGTTCATTTTTGATATATGCATTTGACATTAAATTGCTGATTCATAAATGTTTGCATATGAAACAAGAGATTAATTACAAGTGACATCAAAGACAGGGGCAATGTGGAGTTGTCTAATGCAGTCTGGTTGTTCTGTCCGCCAAGGCACCAAGGTAGGTTCAACTGAAGAATGTGGCCAAATCATCTCCATTCCCCGCAGAGTAAAACAGGATGCGACAAATACTTTCTCCAAGCGGAGTTGATTCCCCGTCGATCCTGAAAAGGCACAACATTCCCCGGCAGGTCTTAAAGCTCATCCCCAGTAAATTCTGGAAGCTTATCCCCTGCGTAGCACGGACGTCTCTCCCGAGTTTTATTCAGAGTTATTTCCTCACAAGGACTTATAACTGGGTTATCCTCAGCTAAAAGCCACGGAAGACCGCTCTCGGCAAAGTTCCTTCAATCCCCAGCGGAGTCTATCTTTGGTATTCCCAAGCAGAGTTTATCTTTGGAATCCCCAGCGGAATCCATCATTAAAGTCCTCAGCAGGCCTCTCATCAAAACTTCGGCCAAATATCTTTTCCACAGAGCAATTCCACGGCCGTTCGTCAAGGATTTATTTTCCCCAAGACGAAATTACATTCATAAACATTTTACATTTTCATACATCTTGCTTACATACATATTGGAACGCATACAACATCTCATGTTGAGTATCATGACAATATGCATATCATACATCATGACATTGCATACAACTTACGTTTTCTGCCTTTTCAGGGAAAAAGACAATCCCAAAGACAACTACCTTCAACTGTCACAATTCCAGATTCGATACCTGTATCTAGCCAGGGCACATCTGAGAGTGATCAGTTCCCAGACTCGACTCCTGTATCTAGCCAGGGCACGTCTGAAGAATTCGAAGATTCGATTCCTGTATCCAGCCAGGGCACATCTATCAACTACAACATTTCCAGATTCGATTCCTGTATCCAGCCAGGGCATATCTGTTGACCACGTTTCCAGACTCGATTCCTGTATCTAGCCAGGGCACGTCTGAAGAGTTCAAAGATTCGATTCCTGTATCCAGCCAGGGCATATCTATTAAACGACTATTTCCAGATTCGACTCATGTATCCAGCCAGGGCACATCTGGGCAACCAATTGTAGATTCGATACCTGTATCTAGCCAGGGCATATCTGCATAAGGAGACTGAAGATCAAACACCTGTAACAAGCCAGGAAAACATCTGTCTTTCTTAAATACACAAGTTCTCGCTAAGGAACCTCTTATGCGATCAACACTTCCAAATGGCATCTATAAGCCCATTCCCGACAAAGTTCTGTCACTTCTCCAGATGGCATCTATAAGCCCATTCCCAACAAGGTTCTGTCACCTCTCCAAATGGCATCTATAAGCCCATTCCCGACACCACATTGTTGAGACTCCAGCATGCGAGTGCAAATTTCCGGGCACTCTAGTGTCCAATCTCCTTTTACCCTCGAGTCACGAAAGGCAAACTTGCCAATCTAACTCTTCAGGTCCAATAAAGATTGAACAGGGGCAACTATTGTACCCCAAAATTTGCCCTCCCATTTCCTCAACATTTTCTCATCACAAGACCTTTGAAGATCAAGATACAGTTAGGGTTTCCTCTGCTCAAGACTTCTCCTTGCACTGTGGACTCAAATTAGGGTTTGTGTTTGCCCAAGGATGTTTTGACCTAAAATGCCTAAGATGACTTTCATGCTTCATATTGGACTCCCAAGTTTACCTATACCAAGTTTCAAGTCTTGATTCCAAGTTTTGCCCAGTCAATTGGACAGTGGACCTAAAAATCAGCTGTATTGGGGAAAAAGTCAACTGTGGCCAATTGACAGTCAAATCTCATGAAATTTGATCCACATCAACATTATGAGCTCCTATGGACCATTTGATCAAGTTTGGATCACAATTCCACAAGAAATTTGATCAGATCACCAAAAGGGCAAAATGGTCATTTTTAGGGTTTTGACTGCACAAAGGCAATTTTTGACTGTTTGACCTAGCCAATGGCAAACCAAGCTCACATATGGACTCAAGGATCCCATGGAATTATCTTGACACATTCATCAAGCTCAAAAGATCCCAAATACACAAGATTGACAGTTGAATTTCCCAGTCAACTGATCAATTTTGACTGTATACTGAAAAGTCAAAACTTTGACTTTTTGGTCAAAATCAAGAGTCAAGATTCATTTTTCATCAAAACTTGCCAAATCATGAAACTTGTTCACCAAGAAATCTCAAAATGCAAATTAGGGTTTGAAAATGGAATTTTTCATAACTTAGAATTTTTCTAAGTTATGAAAAACCCTAATTTTTTCCCAAACTTTGCCCCATCTTTTCACCATGATCCATTTGGATTCAAACAAAAGTCAAAACATGAAAGTTGTAGCTTGTTGCATAATCTACAACTTTGATTCACAAAGTTTTCTCATTTTAAGCTTGTATCTCAAGTTATAATTTTTTGAGTAAGGGCACTAAACCATCTTTTAACTTAGTGAAATTTGACCTATTTTGACAAGGTTTTCTACCCTACTTCAAGGCCACTTTTCATACCCTTCCACTTGGAATTTTGATTTGCATTTCAAAGATGAATTGTAGTACACATTCCAAGCTTTCCAAAATGTCCAAGAACTCATCAAACAACCTCATAACTTGAGAGATTCGAATTTCACAAGTTGGCAAGAATTCACTTTTGTTCTTCATCAAAACATGTTCATAAACTTGGCAAATTTGAACTCAGCATAGTTTGTGCTACTTTGCAGGTCCTTAAACCAAATTACACTCCTTAATTTAATGCATATTCAGTGAGTTGAGGCCATGTTCTTTGTGTTCTAACATTGCATAGTGGATTAATCCTAAACTAGATAAAGTGCTTTATCCATTTTTGTAAAAGCTAGCTTTATGTCAATTTGAAATCCAAGCAAGTACAAGCAAATCCTCTTGGCACAAGATTATGGACAAGTTGCTCTGATCAAGGGAAGATTATGCAGCAGGATTAGAGGCCCCTACTGACCTAAAAACAAAAGTGACCATTGCTTGCTTCATTTTCAAGTAACATTGCATAACTTATGCTATCTCTCATCTCAGCTTAAAAACACAACACAAAAGCTATCAAACAGATTCCATAGACAAGATCCAAGCTAACACACGAGCCCTTGCCATCTGAAACACTCCCATTGCTCTAATCACCTTTAAACTGCACAAACAGGGGAGCCCCTGCAGATTGAGTGCAAACTCCCACTTCCCTCGAGCATTCTCACCAAAATCAATTCATACACCTTTCATACAACATATGCAAACTAACCATGGCCTAAAACCTGACCTGTAATCACTCTAACAGTTTCCACCATTTTTAATTTCTCCTTTTGCAGTTGAAGTTCTGCAGCTTGATACAAGAAGGTTCAAGACAAAGTGAGCATTGAAAAAGCATCCCTGGACCTCAAGGAAGCTTTTCCAATCATTACATTGCACTGAAAGTCCCTCATTCTCCACATAGAAGTTCAACTGCACAGGTAAAACTTTGAATTCGTATCTCTCTTATCATGCATCTTTAGCCTTAAGTTTGTGAAGAAACAAGGTCCTACTCATAGCTCTGAACATGTACATATCCTTACATTTCATTTCTTTTGCCTGAGTAGAGAGAATTTGGAGTTTGAAAATGGTAGAAAAATTAGGTTAGGATTTGGGGGAGGAGAAATTCTCCCTCATCTTAGAGAGATAGGTCAAGTTCTTTATATGGTTAGGACCGTCTTTTCATGCTGAACATTTCTTGTGTTATGAGTTTTTGCTAAAAAGCCAGGAATCAAGAGTTAGAAGGAACTGAACATGGCGCGCGTTTTTCAAATATTTTGTGCTGAAGGTTGAAGAAGGAGTGGAGTGGGCTGGGCCTGTGTTATTTCACTTTTCACACCACTTAATTGCTATTACACCCCCTGAGCCCATTTGCTTATTTACTTGACTTTTTTGACTTTTTCCTTTTTGGTTGACTTTGTTTATTTTTTCTCATGACATTAAAATTTTTAAAATATTTTTCCCATCATTTTTTGTATTTATGGCATATTTATTTGATTTGTTTCTTTATTTATGCATAAAATATATATATACAATTATTAGAATAAATAGAAAAATAGTGTAAATCCATTTTTATTTTTATTTACTTTCTGAAAATATTTCACACAAAAAATACTCTTTTATTTATTTTATTAAAATATTAAATAAATATTTATTTTGTGTATAATACATATTTAGGGTTTAATATATATATATATATGTGATTATTAATACATTTAAGACAAAAATATAAAAATACTTGATTTTTTTTTATTTTTATTAATATTTGATATAAAAATACCTTTTTCCATAATACACTTCATTTTATTTTATTTCTATAAATAATGAATAAATAGTTGTATTAAATTAGAAAATAATACCTTTTTCTTTAAAAATTAGGGTTTTTACCCTAAGTTCAAAATACCCCAAAAAAATAATACATTTTTTTTATTTTCTTTTCTCTTTTACATAAATAATATTTTTTCATACATATACAAAACATTTTTGTGCATCTTGCATTTTTATTTAATTTTTGTACACTATTTAAATTGCAAATATTCAATTGATGTAATAATTTAGATTTAAATTCTTGTCAATATCCCCATTTGAACATTTGTACCCCCCTTCCCATATTTGGTTTTGTAATAGCTTAGTAATTTTAATTTCGCACTTTATTGCTTTCTAATGATAACATGTTAGAATTAGGGTTTGTATGCGAAAAAACGATAAAAAAATAGTTTGACCTAATACAAGATAAACAAGCATGAAAATGGACACACAAATCACACTTGCACCCCCTAGGGTATTCCACTTGTTGCCTTCAAATAAATGGGCCATATTGTATGTTGAACTTCTTTGGGCAAAGCAAACAATTTAAATGATCATAGTCCCTCGATAAAACTTTTCAAAACAAACAAAAACAAATGATCAAGTCCCTTAAAGAAAATTGCCCAAAGACATTTAACGCCGTTGCAATTATGGTCTAAACGATGACCCGCGCCTGTCCCTTTCACATCCTAACACAAGGTTGCCCACCAAATACAATGGTGGAGCAAACTTGTCAAAAGGGTTAAAGTATAGCAATAATCTTTTGAGAAATTTAGGAGTAGAGAACCTCTTAGTTACTTGAATCAACTTGCAAAACAAAACATTTGCCTAATTTCAAAATCACACATCACTACACTTTCAAAATAACTTTCAAAAACAAATGAAAACTTTTTCAAAAGACATACATCTTTGTATACATCCCCACATGGATCATTACAAAGATTGCCACCACATTGGCCTCTTTTCAAAACATTTTTCAAACCCACACACTCAAGCACCATTTAAAACAATTGAAAACAAAAGGCAAGTGATCTAAGCAAGTAACTAAGAGCCCATGGATAACCATGGATAGAAAGGGTGCTAATACCTTCCCTTTCTATAATCTACTCCCCGAACCCAAGAAAACATCTCAAAAGGTTTTTTGCTGTGCTTTTTAACCTTTCCTTAGGATAAAATAAAAAGTCGGTGGCGACTCTTGCTCAACCGAAACATTTGCGAAAACAAACGCAAAACCTCAAGTCAGTTCTCCCACCGTATCACACACACGCTTGAGCATCCCATTTGATTCCCTATAAATAGAGGGTCATCCCCCATTCAATTTCCCAAGCTTAGATAGCCAGAATCACCCTGCCAAACTTGCTTCACGACTCAGAATTCAGCTACTTCGAATTCTATTCTCAAGCCTTTTTCAGTCCATTTTCTTCATCAATTCACCTTCCTTGATCTTCCCTGAAGCTAACCATATAATCACATTTAAGAATCGTGCCCTATATTGCTCCATAGAAGTCTAGTTTCAGAGCTCTGCAACTCAACTTCAATAGGTAGATTCCTTCATCAATTCTTCAAAACTTTGGTATCATTGTGTTGCTCTCATTGCCCTGGTTCTAGTCGTAACATTCAATTTCATCTAGAAGCACGTTTTGACCATGAAGTTTCAAATCCCTTTTCAAAACTTTCTTTCCAAATTGCTTGAGTTACAGTTTATATAAATTTGTCGCGAAGGTGTGGTTGTCTTCGTCTTGAAGAGACAAAGCGAATGGCATAGGTCTGAGCTTATGATTTTACAGTTTGAGAGACCTGCAATTCGTGAGGGCTGGAGGTTAAAGATGACCAACATGTCATCTTCTAACCAATGAAAGCGTGACATTTGTTATTTTCAAATTCTGATTTATTTAATGATCTTGTACATTATTCACTAAAGACCATGATATGCACAACGCGTCAGATCCTTTGGATTTGATTACTAACGCGTTTTTACTCTCATCCAATGGTCCACATCTTTTTCCTTTATTTTCTTTTTCTAATTTATATATTTTAATTGTTTTAAATTTTGAAAAATCATAAAAAATTCATTTTTAGTCCAAAAAATCCAAAAAAATTATTAAAAATATTTTTGATTATTCTCTTTCTGATTTTTACTTTTTCACAATTTAATTTTGTGTTTTGGTATTTTTTATGAATTTTACACTTATTTGATCTATCTAAAAATGTTTAAAAATACTTTTACACATTTTTAAATTCTAAAAAAATTATGGAATGATCCAATGATATTGTGACAAATATTGGTGACCTTGTTTTATTTTTGTTTCTGACTTTACTATTTTTTTCTATTTTTTTTTACCCATTTATTTTAATTTTAAAAAATAGTTTCTGACTTTTAAAAATTCCCAAAAAATTTGTATAATTACTTGACCCATTTTCTAATTTTTCTATGGTCCTATTTTTCATTTCTTGATTAATTTGAATATGATTGACATTTTCCTTATTATTTTTCCATTTTTTAAAACCATTTTTAAACCCTTTAACGCATATATTAAATATATTATTATTTTTTTTGTGAATATTTTCTGGCTGTCTTGGGTTGATTTTTTAGTCATGGCTTTATTAACATCATTGGATCCATGGTGTTGAGTTTAACTCCACAAAAAATAGATGAATGATTTTAATAATAGTTTGATTAAATATTAATTCAAATGTGGTTTTCTTTTTTACCCTAATTCCTCTTCATCTCATCCCCTTCTCCTTGCACTAAGTGTTGTTGGAGCATGATCTCTATATCATATCTCAAAACAAATGTTGCATAAATTGCTATTGACCGGCCTCAAAATAGGTGCGACTTCTATATAAGTCCACTTATGATTGCTTAACATAGCGCTAAATTTTGTCCCGATTCGAATAAATGATCATTCGTGGCCCAAACTTATGATTGTAAGCCCAAGTATGTTAATTTGATTTCTTTGATCCAATAACCTTGAGATTCATTGTGTGGAGACTTTGGTTCTACCAATTCTCTAATGGATCTACAACACCTTTGGTCAACGCGGATCACTTAAACATCGTTGATCATCAAATGGTACTTGTGAAAATTTCAAATGGATGATATACTTGACAAAAAGCAAATGCAACTTGTTGTGTGGAGGATTTGGTTCTACCAATCCTCTAATGAGTTCCAAATGCAAGTTTCAAGATGGTCATCCAACTAACCACTAATTATTGACTTGTTTATTTTATGCTTTATTCTTTTTATGCTTTATGTACTATTTATTTATTTTTAGCATTTTACATTTCATGTCATTTTCATCTTTGCTCATTTGAGCATTTATATTCTTGTCATTTTTACATTGCTCACATGAGCCTTTCTTTTTCTTTTCCTAAGATACTTAATAATCAACTTAAACCCTAAAAAACTCTTAATGGTACTTGGACTATTTGGTTACTATCCTTGGCATGATGGAGTAGTGGACTTTTCTTGGACTTAGGATTAGAAACCTTGGCCTATCTTGGATACCTTGTGATCTTATCTGATTATTTTGTCTGGAGCTCTTGAGGTTTACCTCAAGACATTGGGTTGCTTGTTTGTTTTTGTGTACAGGTTTTTGTGATTACATCCTCCGTTTGTAATCTGGATTCACCCGTATACAGCCGTTACTCTGCCCAATTTTTGTGAAGACTTAATATATTTGAAGAGGTTTAGTATCCTTACTTTCTTGGTTTCAATCCAAAGAATGGGAATTCTATCTTGACTCATAATTTCAAGTTTTGGCTTCTTGTTGGTTAGATGTCCTTATCCTTAGCTTTTACCTAATACTTTAGGATAGCCTCTTTTACTCCTCCCATCTTCTTTAATTTCAAAAATATTCTCCCTCCTTTTTAAACTTTTCTTGTTTCTAAACTTGAAACACTTTCATAATAAACTTGGACTTAGGTCCATGCATTTTCAAAACATTTTCATCAATAAACTTCAATCAATTTAATAATACTTTGACACTTTTTTTGTGAGAAGACTAAAAGTCAACCAATCTCATTTCAAACCATTTTGCCACTTTGGCTTTTACCTTTAAAACTTTTTCTCAAAAGGTTAGACTCTTGTCAATCCTTGTAGTGATGCAAACAACTATACTTCTACAATATATAGTGAAGTGAGATATTTTCAACTTGGGTTTTGAGTGAGGCATTGTTGATTTTAAAATCCAAGTCATATCCTCCACTTTGAGATGATGCAAATTCTCCTTTCTCATGATTGTGGGTAGTAAGTATGTTTTCCACACGGACGATGACAATGATGTCTTATCTCTTAAAATTAACAAACACATTTGTGTTTCAAACTTTTAAAAAAAGGAACTACGTGTACCCTGATCCCCTATTGCACAAAAGGTGGTACGTAGGCACTAAAGGTTCACAACCGCGGCGGGTGAAAAAATCATAAAAAATATATTTCTTTTCTCACCTCCACCCTCCATTTTATATATAACACCCTTTTTTTATATAGCCAAAATATATAGATTTTACAAAGAGGTTCCTGCGGAGTACCATAGATGTTTAGGGTGCTAATACCTTCCCTTTGCATAACCAACCCCCTTACCTTGAATCTTTCCCCCCTTTTGGGTTATTCTCTCTTTCCCCATTCCTTTGGAAACAATAAAGCGCGGTGGCGATTTTTATTTTGATTTGTATAAAGTCTAGTCAATCCAATGGCTTAGTCTTGAACATTTCTACCGCTACAACTGACAATGAAACCTAACAATTTTACAAGTGGAGACGATACTTCTTCAAATGCTGAAACAATTACAACAAATCTTCTATATGCCCTTCTTCAGTCTGTGATTTGGAAATCATATCATCAACATATACCTTATTTTCCTTATGCATCAGATCATGGAATAGGTTTGTCATAGCTCTCTGGTACATTGCACCAGCATTATTCAACCCGAAGGGAATCACTCTGTAACAGAATGTTCCCCAGGGTGTGATAAACATTGTTTTTTCCATGTCCTTAGGAGTCATTCTAATTTGATTATATCCGAAAAATTTGTCCATGAACGAGAATACTTTGAATTTTGTTGTACTACCAACCAACATATCAATATGTGGTAATGGAAAGTCATCTTTTGGATTGGCTTTGTTTAAATCTCTATAAACTACACACATCCAAACTTTTCCGTCCTTATTTGGTACTGGGACAATATTGGAAATCCACTGAGGGTACACTGATGCCACAAGAAAATTAGCATTAATCTGCTTTAAAACTTCTTCTTTAATTTTCACTGCCATATCAGGGTGAGTTCTTTGCAATTTCTGCTTGATTGGCGGGCATTCTGGCTTTAGCAGCAAATGATGTTCCACAACATCATTATCCAACCCCGGCATGTCTTGGTAAGACCAATAAAATATCTCAACATACTCTTTCAACAATTTAATCAACCTGCGCTTCACGTCGTGATGTAACAATGCTCCAATCTTGACTTCCTTTGGATCTTCCTTTGTACCCAAATTGATTGTCTCCAACAACTCTTTATACAACTGAATGGCACTTTACTTACGCTCAAGCAACCGTGGAACCTCTTCTGGGATTTCATCATATTCTTCTTCTTAAGCCACATACGCAGGATATTCAAAGTTGGGAGAGGGTGCAGGGTCATCGTTTTCAACGGGTTTTTTTAAAATTAATCTGCACATATGATTTAAGATTTCTTTTAGAAACTGACACATATAACAAGTGATTATTCAAATTTATTTATATTTATTATTTATTTTTAAAGGTTTTTTCTAATTACCATTTTCCATGAAAAAGCAGAAAATAAAGACACAATTTGGGAATCAAAGACAACTTTTATTATTGATTTTAAAGATCAAAGCAACAGACATGCCTATACAATATCAATACTTTCACCTTGGGCAGAGTGAAATATTTTTGAAAAGATTAACAAAAAACAAATTACTTTGAAATATGAATGCAAGAGGGAACATAAATAGTGATCCAGTTTTGGACTCTGACTCTGTGCATCACATAGTTTGGCATATGTTGCTCTGATTCACTTTCCAGAATAGCATTGGTCCTAGGAACAGTTGGATGAAGGTAACCTCCACTATGAAAGATATCGTCATATTTTCCCAAAGCAGACTTCGGCTTCATATTCTCACCTTTACTACTCTTCGCAGAGAATCCCAAACCAACTTTATTCTTATTCACAGGCGGATCCACAATCTGCACCTACACCTTGCTAGGGCCATTATGCACTACCTGTTGAGCATCCTTAAACGAAGCTATATAATTATCATTTTCCCTTACATTATCAACGGATAAAGCTTGGAACTGAGTTCCAACATCAACTTAATCTTCTTCCACGACACTGAAAGAGGATAAATGAGATATTAACAATGCATGTTCTCCATTTATGATGACCACCTTTCCTTCACGCACAAACTTCAGCTTCTGGTGCAAAGTTGAAGTAACATCCCCTGCCTCGTGTATCCACGGTCTTCCCAGTAAACAACTGTAAGCGGTCATAATATCCATAACCTGGAAAGTAATCTGAAATAAGTGAGGGCCTATATGAATAGGAAAATCTACTTCCCCGATGATAGACTTCCTCGATCCATCAAAAGGTTTCAAAATTATGCCACTTGGGCGCATGGGAGTTCCTTGGTACTTCAATTTCATAAGTGTGCTCCTTGGTATGACATTTAAAGCAGACCCATTATCAATTAGCATATTGGATAATGGATCGTTCTTGTAGTTCATGGAGATATGGAGAGCCATATTATGATTCCTTCCTTCATCGGGCAATTTGTCATCATAAAAACTCAGGTTATTACAGGATTTAATATTCCCAACAACACTACTGAATTGGTCCAAAGGCATATCACTTTCCATGAAAGCTTGATCCAATACTCTCATCAAAGATTCCCTGTGGGCAGAAGATTTCATTAGCAAGGCTAGAATAAATATCTTTCATGGAGTTTGCAACAATTAATCTATGATCCTATAGTCGCTCATCTTAATAATCTTCAATAGATCATCCATATCTTTTTCCAAAGTAGCACCGCTAGATTCCCTCACTACTTTCTTAGGTTCAACACTTTCAACAACCTTCTTATCAGTATTAACATTCCCTCAAATGGTAGGTGCGAAAACACGGCCACTAAGGGTCACCCGACTGGCTTCAACAATATTCTTGACATCAGACAAAGGTTGGATGGGAACTTCCACACCATCCTATAGGATTGTCGCATTGTATTTATATGGAACGACCTTGTCTGATTCGTAAGGAATAGGACCTGGTAAGCAAATCACCACTGGAGCAACAACTGGCTTGCCATGGTACTCAATATCTATAGGGGAGGGAACACTAAAACAAGGCACAATAACATTCCACCCCTCTTCAGAATACTTAGACATCGCAGAATCAATGTGGGAAAACAAATCTTCTTATGAGGAAAATAATTCATCTGCGAAAACATACTCATCGTCCGACACAGTCTCAGCCAAGAAATTTCCAATCACATTAATCCCATGGTAATCATCTCTATTTCCCAAAACTTTGATAGTACCATTATCCATTAACAACTTAATACCCCTTCTCACAATGGAATGACCACGAGAATCTCTACAAAAGATCCGACAAGACCCATAATGGTGTTCTTCTTGACCATCCATGTGACAGAAGGTAGCGTGAAACTGCACCAAATCATCATTCATATGATTTACGTCAAAAATATAGAATTCACTGGGACATCCGTAGACCATATTCATATCTTCCTCGTACTCTGCCCTAGGCCTAATTATATGAATGAGGTCTTTGTCCATCATTTCCTGAAGATTATATTTTATCTTATCACATCCCTGGATATCTGTACTACAAATAGTACAACTAGCATGGTCGTGCGTATAGTAGCTAAGTTCGCAAAGATTCGCATGCATCTTTACTAGATCCCCTCTGACCAGGTTGATATCAAAAATCCGGAAGTCCCCTGGATAACCAGCAACCATGTTTACAACATTTTCTCCTCCATGATTTGTCAAAGGATTATCTTTCACGTTAGGGCCAACATCTTTAAAGGATAGAAGGCCTCACCATCTTTTGTACTTTAGATTTCAAAGGATAATAGTTCTCAATGTTGTGCCCTGGTGCTCCCTGATGGAAATCGCACATCTATTATTCCTTATAATATTAGGGTAAAGGTGAAGGTACAATAGGGGGAGGCCTGGTCTGAACCAACTCCTTCTGAAGCAAAGCCGAAAGTAACTCTACATAGCTGATTGGAATAGAGTCAAAAGCCTCTCTCTTCTGACTTTGCCCTTGATTCCATTGAGGAGATGGTCTCTGATAGGCAATAGTAGTTGGAGCTACATTAACGACTAGAGTCACAAAAGCAACATGTGACTGGTATCGATGATGTCTTCTAGGTGGCCTAATCTTCCTCTCCCCAATAACAACATTCGTCTCACTTTCTTTCTTTCGAGAGAACCCGTATGATGACTTCTTCGTCCCTTCATCTTTTGTCAAGTTCCCTTCTCTAACAGCCTCTTCCAAACGAACACCCATGCTTAGCATTTTGGTGAAATCACTCGGCATACTGGCGACCATCCTTTCATAATAAAATTATCCAATGGTTTTCAGGAAGACCTTGGTCATTTCTTGTTCTCCCATAGGTGGCACCACCTGAGCAGCTATCTCGCGCCAACGCTGCACATATTCTTTGAATAACTCCTTGTCTCTCTGAGCCATTGCCCTTAACTGGTCACGGTCAGGCACCATGAACATATTATACTTATACTTCTTGATGAAGGTTTCCCCCAGATCATTGAAGGTACAAATACTACTACTGTCCAGACTCATATACCACTTCAGAGCAGCACCAATTAAACTATCTTGGAAGAAATGAATGAGCAAACACAAATCATCAGTATGGTAGACATTTTCCTGATATACATCGCAAGGTGTTCACGAGGACAAGAGTTGCCCTTATACCTCTCAAATTTTGGAACTTTGAACTTCGCTGGCACCTTTACGTTAGGAACTAGGCAGAGTTCACTGACATTATGTCCAAATAATTCTTTTCCTCAAAGAGCCTTCATTTCCTTTTGCATCTCATTGAACTGGTCTTGAAAGTCATTCAAACGATCATAGAAACCCATACTTTCACTCAGTGGAGGATCAGGGAGATAAACTTCATCATTAGCGAAAAATATAGCATTCACCGAAGGAGGTGCAGTATAGTGGATCTCCTTTCTAGCCTATAGGAGTAACATGCACCACAGGAGGTGCAGAAACAACAACAGTTTGAGCAAATGGTGCAACTTGAGTATCAATATTATAACCTTCTGGCATTCCCCACGGATAACCCTGAGGAATATGATTCTGAATAACAATAACTAGAGTAATAGAAACGGGAATTGTCGGAGCTTCAGAAGAAACTGTTGTCTATTGTGGCTGAGCAAGTGGTGGATGATTCTAAGCAGCCATCAATGATTCCATCAAAGAATTCAGATTGGCCATACTGGCCTTCAAAGTAGTAACCTCTTCGCGCAGCTCGCGATTCTCTTGTTCAAGATCTCCATCTTCTTCCTGGAATTATCCTGAGTATTATACTAGTGAGACATCTTGCTTCTGAACAAGGTAAAGAAACACAGTAAGACACATGGGTATGAACAGAAATGCAAGAAATATGTACAAGATGATACATGATATGCAATGCACATGATTTATTTTATTATTATTAATATTTCAAAGAACTCTAAGATTTATAGACAATTTGCAAATACTAAAGTACTAACACATTTTGAAATACTGAAAATATCATTATAATAACTTCAAAATGGATTAGAAATTTTTAGTACAAGTTTCAACAACCCCAAGTCCACAAGAAGATAAAATCTAAAATCCTAAGAAAGCAAAGCTGATGAAGATCACTCTACACACTGACGCTTTCCCGTGAGTCTTGCAATCTGAGCCTTCAACTTCTTGTTCTCTTCTTCCTACTAGTCGGCAACCCCTTTCCAATCACCAGAATCAAGAAATGAGAAACTAGGTCCTGACTGAGATTTAGAGGAAAATAAATCCTCTTGCCTCTCCATCATCTCTACAACATGACTCTCAAGAATCTCAATCAGGCCATCTTTCTCCTTCAGGTCTGCTCGATAGGACACCTCTAAAGTAAAACACTTATTCTTCCAAGCCTCTTTCTCCTGCTGTATCCTAACTAGGGAAAGCTAAAGCTCTTCCACATCATCTAAAAGGGGAGAAGTGTTCCTCACAAAAATCTCAGGCATAGGTTCTTCACGGGAATATGGCATCTTCAACTGAATCGCCCTTACTTATACCCACCAAAGATAAGGCTCCAAAGAAATATCTCCTCTAGGTCCCAAGTCCTTTCTACTCTTCCTGTGAATAGGGCGCCAAGCCTTCGAAATTTCTTCCTTACATTTCTTATGATCCTCTCCCTATTTAAGAAAAAAACCACTCAGATAAAAACTATTTGGCTTATCTTTCATCGGATATCCAAGATGTCATCATGCAAGAATGGGATTATAGTTAATTCCTCCCTTTGTACCAAGAAGAGGTATGTTGGGGAAACTACCACAACTATCGAAAATCTCCACATCATAGTAAGCTTGATGATACCAAACAATATCTGAATGAGTGAGGGCCATAATCTTTGGTGCCCAACGAGGTTCCTTATTGATATCCCAGAAAGCATTGAACATTGGTAAGTGAGAAATAAACCACTGATACAGCAAAGACGTGCAACAAATGATGATCCCTCCATGATAAGATTCTCGAAGATGAATGGAGTAATAAGTATCTCCTAATAATGTAGGGACTGGATTTCCAATGAAAAAGATCCTGATGGCATTGATATCCACAAATTTGTTGATGTTAGGATATAAGAACAACCCATAAGCAAGCAGAGCAAAGACGACCTTAAAAGCAACTATATTCTTCATCCTAGAAAAGTAGAGAGATTTCTCCAATAAAAATTGAGCGAGTAATCCTTTAATTCCTCCTTTTGTAGTCATGTGGGCCTCAATCTCAGACTTCCCCAAATGAACCATAGTAGCAATCTCATGAGACTTTGGCTCCCCCTCTAAACCGGTGAAAGGAACACGATCGGTAATAGGTAAATCCAGTAGGTAAGAGTACTCCTCCAATGTAGGCATCAAGTGACAATCAGGGAAAGTAAAGCATTGATACATCAGATTATAGAATTGGACCAAAGTCGAGAAAATACCCTCCTTCATCCTGAGCTTCATAAGAGACATGATGGACCCATACTTCCTCCAAAAATCTGTAGAACTCTCAATCTCAGGAATCAGACTCATCAACTCATCTAGCTTGGGATCCTTGAAACTGTAGTTTCGAGTCTTTATTTTTCTAGAATCCATGGTCAAAAAGTACCTGAGATATTCATAAAGAGTCAACTTTAAGTCCCTTGAAACAAAATGTTTTAAAGGATGCTCATAGGTGCATGAATGCGTGATACAACAATCACACACAAGATCACAAACATGGGGGTTCATAGGTTATACGTCATGAGAATGAGGTCAAAGGTACTACCCACAAGGTATGGTCTAAAAGCTTATCACCTTCCGAACAAGGTTCTAAGAGGTTTCCAGAGTCTACATCCTTCCTTCGGATATTACCAACGTCCCGATTGACTCAGTAATTAGTAATATCTCAGGAAAAACTCGCCTGAGTGTAGTATTGCGTGACAACCATTTCTGGATTACTCCGTCATAGTTTCCGAACTATACCTAAAAGGCCAAGATGGGTTAAAGGTTCTACAATCCTCAGTTTTAGCAGGCTCCCAGGTCGAAAGTAGCACGTCTTCCCGATTACTTGGTAAATGACACTACAGTCAAAGAGGCCTCCATTGAGTGGGGGATCTCATGTCTCCTTTTTTGGGAATACTCCCTCAAAGTTAACATGACTATACCACCCGTCCTATCTTAAGTTTTCCCAATTCCGGGTAGAGGACTTATAAGAAATCACCAAGCACCCTGAAAATTAGGAAAATCCAGACAAACATATATACAATATATAATATATAACAAATAATAGAACATACACAAATAAACAAAGATAGGCTCAAACCACTTAGAGATGGACCATCAATTGGTCGATCTTTCCCCAGTGAAGTCGCCATTTTTTCTGTAGTGGTAGAAATGTTGAGACTAAGCCATTGGATTAACTTGACTTGCACAGATCAAATAAAAATCACCACCGCGCTTTATTGTTTCCAGAGGAATGGGAAAAGAGCGAATAACCCAATAAAAGGGGGGAGAGAATCTAAGATCAGAGGTTGGTTATGCAAAGGGAAGGTATCAACACCCTAAACATCTATGGTACTTCGTAGGAACCTCTTTGAAAATCTGTTTATTTTGGCTATAAGTGTTGTATATAAAAAATAGATTGTGAAGATGAGAAAAGAAGTATATTTTATAATTTTTGCACCCGCTGCGGTTGTGAACCTTTAGTGCCTACGTACCATCTTCTGTGCAATAGGGGATCAGGGTACTCGTAGTTCACCTTTAAAAATTTTAAAACACAAGTGTGTTAGTTAATTTTAAGAGACGTGACAACATCGTCTTATACGAGTGGAAAACATACCTACTACCCACGATTATGAGAAAGGAGAATCTGTGTCATCTCAAAGTGGAGGATATATCTTGGATTTTAAAATTAACAAATCCTAGCTCAACATCCAAGTGAAAAATATCTCACTTCACTACATATCGTAGAAGTATAGTAGCTCGCATCACTATAGGATTGACAAGAGTCTAACCTTTTGAGAAAACTTTAAAGTAAAAAGCCAAAGTGGCAAAATGGGTTGAATGAGATTAACTGAGTTTTAGTCTTCTCACAAAAATGTAAAAGTATGATTAGGTTGTTTAAAGTTTGATTACGAAAAATGATTTTTGAAAATGCGTGGACCTAAGTCCAAGTTTATTATGAAAGCTATTCAAGTTTAGAAAACAAGAATAGTTTTGAAAAGGAGGGAGAAGATTTTTGAAATTAAAGAAAGTGGCAGGAGATTAAGGGGCTAGCCTAAAGCATAAGGTAAAAGCTAGGAAAAAGAACCATCTAACCAACAAGAAGTCAACACTTGACATAATGAGTCAATATAGAATTCCCATCCTTTGGATTGAAACCAAACAAGAAAAGATAAATAAACCTCTTGAGAATACCAAACTTAGAATGCATTAAGTCTTCACAAAAAAATTGGGCAGAGTAACGACTTTATACAGATGAATTTCCAATTAAAGACAAAGCATGTAATCAAAATAACCAGCACACAAAGAAAACCAACAACCCAATATCTTGGGGTAAACCCCAAGATCTCCAGACAAAAAAGAAATAAAAGTCACAAGGTCTCAAGGTAGGTCAAGGTTTCTAATCCCAAGTCCAAGAAGTCCATAACTCTATCACGCCAAGGATAGTAACCAAGTAGTCCAAGTAATATTAAAGTTTTTTATTGTTCAAGTTGGTTATTAGGTATCTTCAAAAAGAAAATGAAAAAAGCTCAAGTGAGCAAAATAAAAATGACATAAAGATAAATGCTCAAGTGAGCAAAGATGAAAATAGCATGAAATGTAAATGCTAAAACAAATGGCGCGTAAAAGTAAAGGTGTAACGTAAAAGCATAAAGACAAAAGTCAATTGTTAATCAGTTGGAGATTAGAGGTTAGTTGAATGACCATCTTGAAACTTACATTTGAAAACTCGTTAGAAGATTGATAAAATCAAAGCCTCTAAACAACAAGTTTAAATTGCTTTTTGTCAAGTATATCATTTATTTCAAAGTCTCAAGGCCACAATAAATGATAAACGATGTTTAGATGATTCACTTAGACCAAATTTTATAAAAGTTCATTAGAGGATTGATAAGACCAAAGCCTCCTAACAATGAACCTCAAGGTTATTGGATCAAAGGTTTCAAATTAAACATACTTGGGCTTGCAAACGTGGGTTTGGGCCACGAATGATCATTTCACGAATCGGGATAAACTTTAACGCTATATTAAGCAATCGTAAGTGGACTTATATAGAAGCCGTGCCTATTTTCGAGATCGGCCAATAGTAATCTATGTACCATATGTTTAGAGAGATGATATGTAGATAATCCTCTAACAACATGTAGCACAATGCAAGAATTAGAAAAGGGAGAAGATGAACAAGAATTAAATTCCACATTTGAACCAAACAATTTAATCAAGCTATCATTAAAATCATCCATCCATTTTAGTGGAGTTAAACTCAACACCCAAGATCCAATGATGTTAACAAAGCTTGTGATTAAAATTCACATAGTCCAAGATCAGCCAACATATATACAAAAATAAAATTACATTTAACAATCAAAATAGAATGAGAAAATTGATTTTTAATTACGTTTTAAATGAAAATAAAAGGTAAAATAACAAACTATATTCAAAATATCAAAAAATTAAAACAGACCATATAAAAGTCAGAAATGATCTCAAATATTTTTATAAAATTTTTGGTAATTTTTTAAAACAGAAAAGTATTTTAAAACTATTTAAAATCACTCAAATAAGTGAAAAATGATTAAAAATAGTAAAAACTAAAATAATATTCTATAAAAATTCCAAAAAGTCAAAAATAAAGAAAATGATTTTTATGAACTTTTTCATGATTTTTAGAGGAATAATGAATTTATTATGAAATTTAGAAGATAAAATGAATTAAAAATAAAAATAATAAAGAAATTTAAACAGAAATAAAGTCAGCCCTTAGATCTGGTCAACTCAGGTCAAGTAATTGCATCAAGAGGTCCAAATTAAGGTGTATGGTAATATTGTGGTATGACATACGTATAATCAGTTTCAAACATCCTCTTCTCCGGTGGTGACAAGTGGCTTTGGTGGTAATCTCGAGGCAGGGAGAGGAAGAAACAAAAAAAAATTCATTAAACAGTGTCGTTTACGTTATCAACAACACCCTTTCATTTTTTCAATAGTTTCTCTCTCTCTCTCTCTCTATGTTATACAACATTATCATCTTTTATAAAACACACAAAACACAGAGAGAGAGATAACAACATGCCAGAGAGAGAGTGAGGGTCGCGACGGAAGGCAAGCGAGTTCGCAGTGGCGACCAGGGACCGGTGCGGCGGTGCCACCGTGAATGGTACGTTTTCCTTTTTTTTTTTGATTTTTTTGTAGTTTTCCTACTTCTTTCCCTCTTCTCATTCCATTTCTCAACTTATTCATTTCAGAAACTCAACAAACTGATGTAGATCTATAAATAAAGTTCGAAATGTTTTTTTTGAATCAAAACAACAAATAACAGAATAGGAGTTTTAATGGTGGATCCGAAATCAAATAAGGATTAGAAACCTTACGGAAGAGGGAGGAAGAAATTTCGGTGTCGAGCATTGGTTGAGGAGTGGTCCCGGTGCAGATGTCATTCGGAGGAGAGTGATTCAGACGAGAGGAATGGTAATAACAGAGGAAGATCTCCAGTTAGGGAGCTTGGCTTAGGCGATGGGGTAGGGTCCGGTGACAGTTGCGTTTTCCAACGGTGGAATCGGTTTTGCAACAAGGGCAAAAGGAATTCCGGTCAGTGAATGAATGTATTCCCCTGTGTCAGTGTGAAATGATTATTTTTATAGAGCTTAGAATGTAGGAATTTGGTGTCACAACTAGGGTTGAGGTTAAAACTCTCTTTTAGGTTGAGATTACTCAAGCTGACATGTTCATTTCTTGCCCAAAGCCCAGACGAAAATGCCTTGTTTAGCCCATAAATTCCATTGTTTTTGTTTGTTTTGACATTAATATGAATACTAAAATGGGCCTGAAATTGTATGATCTTTCTTTGGTTTATTGAACACTCTTGTGAATTATATTGAATGGATTTGGCAAGAATTGTTGAAGATTATGGGACTTGTGATGCTATTTTGGAATGTTAAAACTCGAACCTTCAATTGAACCTTTTATTGTTTCTCCGAGGAATAGATATGTGTTAACATACTCTTTTCACTTTTTTTTGTTCATGTATTGATGAATGATTGTTGATTTACAATAAATTGTGACTAGCAATGGAATCTTGAAGAATCTTTGACGAAGAAAAGAAACCTTGACGCTTTGGAAGAAAATTAGAAAGTCCAAAAAAAAAAGAATCAACACCTTGTGATGTCCATGGAATGTTGAATTTTCCTTTATTCTTTCCAACTTGTAAGACACTTATTATGTTTAGATGTGTTGTAAGCTTAGACTTAGAAACTTGTAACTCTTTGGAGATGTGATTTGAAATTGTGAGCGAACTTGTTTTCCTTGTAAATTTGGAACTTGTATGAAAACTTGAATTCCTGTGATATTGAAGCTTGTATGAAGAAATTGGATTCTTGAGAATGAAACTTGGAATGATGTCTTCAAAAACATGTTTGAAACTTTGATGAAATTTGTCTTGAAATTTTGAAGATGTTTAAGGTGCATGATTTCTCTTTTAATTAATCTTGTCACACGTGTGTTTAGGAAATTTAATTCTAAATGACAATTTCGAACCAAAATGAATCCATGGCATTGATCACAAACAAGAAAAGTGTCCATTCTCTAGTTCAATTCTCACATGTAAATCGACTTTGTATTTCAAGCAACAAGAAGAGATAACAAAGCTTCGATCACAAAGAAATCTCAAGTTCATGTAATGATTCAACATTTCGCAATCCAATTCTTGATTAACGCATCCCACCTAAAGCATCAAATTCTTTGAAGAAAGCTCGGGGTGCAATTTGAAATTGGAGGCCATAAAAATCTATAAAGTTCCAAAAGAAATCAAAGCTTTCTAAGCACAAATGACACTTGATCCTTAAAGCAAAATTGCATACCCTATGCTTTTCCATAACCCGAGACATTCTTAATCACACATGAACTTGAGATGATAAAATCTTGATTAGACCAAACTCACACTTGTCAGAACTTGATATTATTCGTCGAAGAAGGCATGGAAATAAGCACATGAACCTATCTTGAATAATCTTGAGAATTAAACAACCAAACTCTCCTTAACCAAGCTGACTGAAGTTTCAATATAGTATGACCTATGATTATAGATCATAACTCTGAAAAATAGGCCTTTGAGAATCTGCCTTGGCTTGAGCACACCACAACCTTAATCAGAGAACCGTCACCTAATTTCTTGATCGCAACCCTGTCTTACAAGAAACAAAATAAACAAGACATATATTTTTGGATTTTGGTTAGATGTCAATAAAATATAGAACACATTTATACAAGATATACAATTAGGGTGTTTGCTGATCCCTCATGAGCAAACTCAAAGATAAGAAATAAAGTAGAAAGAAATATCCAAACCCTAATGCGTGATCTTGTTGCGTTGTGATGGTATGAGATGATAGAGGAATCTTAGGGGAAAAAATTGGGGTACAACACACATTGAATGATGAGAGGCTCAAGTTCGGAGACAAAGTGATAAATCAAAAACAGGTGGATGCTGACTCATTGTAGAGTGTCAAATGGTCGAAGCTACTGAAGGTTTTGATGAAGTGATGAAGGTGTCTGAAATTGAGTACATTGAAAAGGTCAAAGTCGTTTATTCACGGACTGAAGAGGATCTCTTAGATTTTCTCCAAAGGTGTAAGCTGAAAGATTCAAAGCCCATTATGTGCCCATTGTGCCACTTAGTGTATGACGAGAAGGCTGCTAAAGAGATGCATAAGTTTAAGCCCAAGCCTGATGGAAAGAATAAATGGTCCTGAGATAGACAAAGGTATGCTATTAATAAGAAGGGCATTCCTTACAAGGTCCCTAACACGAATTCTGGGAACAATGGAGGTAGAAGAAAAATTAAAAGTTCTCATCAAAGGCACATGTAGGATAATATGTGCGACATAAAGAAAACAACAATCGAAATGGTGGAGGACAAATAGGTTCAGATTAAGGTTCGAGTCAACAAAATGGTCCTCGTGGGTCTAGGGTGTACAACCCCAACTACAATGGGACTAACCCCATGACTATAACCCAACGGAGGCGATATCAACACCAAAAGAAGGCATGTCGAGATGCTATAAATTCCACTAGTCAGGAGAAACAAGGAACAACCAAGGAGGTGGTGAGGAGGCTAGCGAAAGAAAGGGTATTCTCAACACCACCATCGGTAGTTCCAAGAGTCGAAGTAGTCAGGTCACTAGTAAAGCTATACGAAAAATACTCATAAGAAGCTTCCTAAAAACAAATAGAGTCGCCACCTAACTTTATTTATCCCGAAAGTAGGCAAAGGAAAATATAGAGAAAACCTCAAAAAGGGAAAAAGAACATGGTCTCGCAACCAAATCTCGGGTAAAGGAGTCAATTACACAAGGGGAATGTATTAGCACCCCTCACGTCTGTGATACTCCATGGGATCCACTCTTGTTATTCTTATCAATGGGTGTGTATATATCTACAACTTACTTGCTAAAGGATAATGTATGCATGAATTCATTGGGAAAGATAAAAGATTTTTACTAGTGTGTTTGCCTGAGCTTTGCAACCCCATGCCTACGTATCCTCGGAAGGAATCAGAACATTGTAGTTTTTCTTAAAAATGTTTGTTTGTTGAGTGTTTTTTATGAACAATGTTAAGTTCACATTCTAGTAGTTAGAACTTGTCTGTTTGAGGTAGAACAGAGTTAACATGTCCTTTTTGAAAAGTTTTTAAGGAGAAAAACAAGTGAAAAAATGATTTGGATTTGGTTTGTGTTTTTGTTTTTGTTAGGAGAGATATAATAAGTGGACCCTCATCTAAAGAGACACTCATCACCTTCACACCTTTAGTTTTGAAAGGATTTTGAATATTGTTAAGTGTTTTTGAGTTTTGATTAAGAAAATGTTTTAGTCTTAAAGAATGAAATGCAAGAAAAAAAGTCTAAAGGGAGACTTGAGATCTTAATGTTGTCATACAAAGTATCCCTAAAGTTGAGATTGTGGGGAATCTAACCTAATGTTGTCATACTTGGATTGAATCCTAATGTCTACGTGGTTCTAATCTTAACCAAGGGTTTTAAGATAAACTAAGTTCTTAAGGGAGCATGTGAATCAAACAAGTACTAAACAAACAATTGAATAAACACCAACGAAGTGAGTTGAATAACTAAAGAAAATGGTCATTATTAACCATAAGAGCATATGATTCTCTTCAAACAAACAAGACACTAAAAGTGTCACAAGTTTAAGTTTGAAACACAAAGACAAGTTTAAGACATATACATGATAAATTTGAATAAAAACCCTAATTAAAATGTCACATATGTACATTTATCTCACATTGAAACCCTAAGCTAAGATATGAAGTATACGTCAAAGACATGTTCATAAATTCACGGTGGAAACAAATATGTTCAAAACAAAAGTGAAACCCTAATTTCTAACAAGTTTGAAACAATACTAATATTCATGATTTTTGAATGAAAAGAAATATTATGTTCATAGTATCAATGATATAAACATGGTATCATTACATAGGCAAACAAATATTTCATTTGGAGATGTCAAATATTCATATTCTTCATGGCGAAAAAAAGTTGGAAAAGGTTAAAGAAAAGATACATAGAAAAATATTAACTAAAATCATATTTTTGATTTTTTTTAATGTAATTAATAATAGGGTTAAATATGTTTGGTATTTTGAAAATACAATTTATGACAATAAAATCAGTAAAATAAAAATAAAATAAAATAAAGAACATAGTTGAAAAGAAGTAAAAGAAAATGAAGTTGTAAAATATAGAAAGAATGAAAAAGTGATAAAAATAAATGTTTTGTTATCCAAAGGGTTTAAACCCACACCCTTTTCATTACTACATAAAAACCATGCCACTGGGCCAACACGCTGACTTGGTAATAATGCACAATCAATAGAAAAAAAATAGGGAAACAAGTATCTGAATGCAAAACAACTAAAAAATATGGAAAAATGCAAAGGGGGGTTCACTATGGTCAACCACACACCCTTGGGTATGCAAGAATGTCTTTAACCAACACTCTCTCCATTGGGGCACTATGCCAATTCAAACATTCAACGCCTCCAACAAAACAATTATCAAAATAAGTTCTGAAAACCGAAACAACTTCATCTTCTTTCTCATACTGTTACCGTAACTTTTTTTCAAAATTTCCCATCATGGATGAATTGCAAAAACTCCATTTCTCAACCAAATTAAAAAATGCAAGAACCATACTTGCTTATTTTTAGAGAGGAATTCAAATATATATTTACTTTTAATTAATATTCATTATACAATTCAAATTTTATTACCAAAAGTACGAACTCTAAAATTAAAATCACAATTTACTCAATATTTAAGCACAATAAAAACCAACAATCATAGGGGTTTAAATCCCCATATAATATACTACATATTTGCTTTAGAAACTATTTGAAATGATGCACAAATGAATGAGTTTTAAATTGAGAAAACTCACCTTGTAAGTGGAGATGGTGAATTCAGATTCAAGCACTCTTATGGGCTAGAATTGATCCTATTAGCTTCCTTGATGTTCTAGAAACATGTTGCAATGCTTAAATTACCCTGAAACCTTGTGAATTTTTCTGACCAAATCCACTTGAAAGTGGAAAAGTGACACTTGAAGGGAACAATTGGAGTGTTACAGATGCAAACTAATGCATACAGTAACTTATGTGATGTTTATGGATGGTGAATGTGAAAGAAAAATGGAATGTGATGGAGAAATGAAAGAGATTCGAAAATTGGAAGTTTAAAGGTTCAACAATGGTGTTTTTGTGTGAAACTTGGTGTGTTTGAGCTATGAGGCTTGAGGCTCTATTTATAGTGGATGCAATGAGTTTATGGAGAAGATTTCCTATGAATCAAGTAGAATCCTGACTTAATGAAGATGATAGTCCTTCTTCTTTGATATGATGATCCAATCATTTGAGAGATGATTCTCTCCTTCTTAAAACCATGATTACAAAGAGATTATGATTCCATGCTTTCAGGAACCAATGATATGAATGATTGTGATTCTAATGCAAATGAATGTGAAGCATAAGTCAAATGTGATTGAGATCTATAGGGAAATTTTGTGGTGCAACAACCAGCAAAACAAGACTAAGCCTAGCCCCTGCTCTTAAGGAAGAGGAACCCAAGGAAGATAAACAGAATGAAGAGGACTAGGAGTGGTGGAAGATGAATTTGTATACCCATAGGATGATGCCAACATCGTATGCAATGTGGTATATGTTTTTCCCATTGAGTATGATGTCGTTACAGAGATAACAGATGACGAAGAGGACTCTCCGACATAAAACATGGATGGCCACAAACTGTTGTGCTTCTATGTAATCAATAACGAATGCTTTGAAGAATAAAATGCTATTTTTTAAAAGCCATATATAAGGATGAAGAGTATCTTAAACCCCTTTTTATCAAGGTGAAAATTGACAATGTTGTTGTCAACAAGGTGTTAGTAGATGGTGGCGCAACGATAAATCTTAGGTTGCACTCTTTACTAAAGAAAATAGGAAAGTTTGATACTAATATGAGGCCCCATAAATCGGTGCTCTCTAACTATGAGGGTAAAATGAGCCACTCCCTAGGAGCCATACAAGTAGATTTGTTTGTTGGAACCACTGTTTGACCATCCCAGTTTATGGTCATTGTTGTACCCCAAAATTTTCCCTCCCATATTCTTCAAGAAATTGCCAATTCAAGCTTCAAAATCTCCCCAAGGGTTGCACAGTGTAAGGGCCTCCTAAACAGTCAAAATTAGGGTTTTGGTTCTGACAAAGAAAATGAAGTTTCCAAGGATCCAATCAAGTCCCACATGCCTACAAACATGGTCAAGCATCCTCATATCAATTTTCAAGACTTTCAGCACAAGATTGCACAGTCAAAAACCCTAATTGCACTACAGTCAGCTGTAGGGGCAAAATGGTCATTTGACAGTCAAAAGTTCAAATTTTTGGTCAACATCTCATTTTGAAGCCACAAACATCATTTGATCAATGCTTGATCATGATTCTCAAAGCTTGGCTCAAAAAGTCTCAAGATGCAAAAGTTTCTATTTTTGGACAGCTGAAAAGTCAACTGTAACTTGACCAAGGCATAACTTTTTCATGGATTATCAGAAAAATTCCATCCAAATCTCATTTTGAAGAGAAACACATTTCCTACAACTCATCTTCATGTTTCAAGTCCAAGAAATGCTCTCACAAAAAGTTATCAATTTCAACATTATAGGTCATTTTCAAAAGTCAACAAAAAGGGACTTTAAGTCAAAGGCCATAACATGAGATTGGTAAATCAAAATGACATGGGACTAAGGACATTGGTTAGAGGACTCAAAAACCTTTCCAAAATGTCCAAGAACATGAGCAAAGCTTAAAAATTGAGCAAGTTATGCATTGGAGAAGTTGGGAAATGTTTGTGAAATGGCCAAAATCATTTATCCTTGAAATCTCATTTTTGACAAAAGGGGCCCACTTTTTCCACTTGAATTAACTTGGCCATGCTTCCCACGTGTCCCACCTTTTATTTCATATTTTTTAATTAATTTTTTCATTTTTAATTGATTTTATTGGATTTAATTAAGTTTAAATCTTTTAAAATCAAGAGAAAATCAAAAAGCTTGATTAAATGGAATATTTGGCCTTAACTAGCCTTGAACTACCATTAAGCCTATACCAAATTCGTGCAAAGAGGCAAATAAGGCAAGAATTCAAAAATAAGGCAAAAATGGAAGGTGTGGTAATGGAGGTTTATGTCAAAATCCCAAGCATCAATGCAAGGCATTATTGGCCATAACTATCATCCAAACACATTGCCTAGGGTATATACAAGTGATACACAACAAAATTGGACAAGAAGCTGCGCCCTACTGCTCAAAACAAATTCATACTTTTAGCAAAAAATCTCAAATCTGAAAACAAGGTTAGAGCTTGATTCAAGGCAAAAGAATTATTCAAACACCTTCCTCAAAGATCATAGGACATATTCCAATCAAAAACTAAGCCCCATACTCAAGAAAACGCGAAGTCATCACTGAAATTGGTAGAGAAAATTCCAAAACTGTTTTCCATTATCCATGCATTTATAACATATTTTGTTGTTGTTTTTGTGTTTAAGGTGATGTTTATAAACTAACTGCATAGTTTGATTGAAATTCCATGCCCTATATGAGGATTCGCCATTAGAGATACCTAGGGTTCCAAGGTTTTTAATTTGGGCGTTTTCCATTCCTATAAAATTGAGACCTAACAATGCCATGAACAAAGTCAGCAGGTTGGGACGGAAAGATTGAGACCATCGCGCCAAATTTCTGAGCGTCACAGGCCTAATCGCTATTATTGAAATCAGCATATTTTGAGGGGGTTTAAAACCCCCGTTAAATGTTTGTTAAATTGTTTCAGGAAATTCCCAACGAAGAAGATGATGCAGTGGCAGCCAACGATTGGTCAGTTTGAATTTTCGCGCTGGAAATCCATTAACCCATGTGTTTGCTTTATGTTATTTGTGTGTTATTTAATAAACAAAACGCATTGAGTGCTTCAGTGGTAAAGTTGGTGGGTGTTAATCCTCATGACCTGGGTTCGAGCCCCAGGTCTTCATTATTTCCCATATTATTTTGCAATCCATATTCATATGCAGTTTCAATAACAAAGACCACCATACACTTCCAAGATCCAGTCGTCCACGCGTCCAATGGAATCAAATCAAAGGCTCAGATCTAAGGCACATGGTAGTCCCAGTCAACGCGCCAGCATATTCCCTGGAGAAAGTCAAACGGACCTGAAGGTCATTGGACTCAAATGCTTGGGCTATACCTCCATGTTGGGGACTACAACCCCCCTTGGTTTGCAATTCTCTATACTTTCTTCATTGTTTTATTTTCTATTTTCCATCTTCTTTTTAATTATTGTTTTATTCAATTAATTAATTATTTTCAAAATATAAAAAAACACAAAAAAATCAGAAAAGATAAAAATAATAAATATTTTATTTTAGTATTAATTTTGTAAATAAATCCCATAATTAATTTAGATTTAATTTTAGGTTGTAATTTAATTCTTTTTCACAATAATCCAAAATAATAAAAATAGATCTTTAGCACTTTTTACCCTTTTTTCAATTAATTAAATATTTTTATTATAAGTATCATCAACCATTAATTTTGTAAATAAATTTTATAATTAATTTAGTTTTAATTCTAGGTCTTAACTTTAATGCATTTTCTTTAATAAATTAAAAAACAATTAGAATTAGAATTATTTAACTTTTATTTAATTTAATTTTCTTTAATGTCATAAATACAAAAAAAAACATAAAAAATAAGTTTCTTTCTTTTTATTTAACTTAATTATTTAATAATTTCATTTTAACTCCTTTAAAGGGTCCAACGCCCTCGCATTCGATTATATTCTCTGTTCGCGCGTTTTATTTATTTCTTTGTTATAAATATAATGTATTTGTTCCAAAGCCCTGTAATAGTCAATTAGACATTTATTTTCTGCACTTTATTTTAAATCGGGCCTGGATTAATTTGGCGTTGTAGACCCGCGCCTTTGTAATAGCGTATGACCTTTTATCTTTTCCGCACTTTAAATTCCTGCACCTTTAACTGTTAAACAATAACATGAAAGAATGAATGCCCAAAAAAATAAAATCAAAACGTAGATCACCAATGCATGACAAGACAAATAATAAACTGAAAATGACACACAAATCACACACCACCCCTAGGGTACGCCTCACTGTTGCCTTGCCTCGAAAGGTGATCGTCGAGTAGAGGATGTCTTAGTAAGTCCTCATGATCCGGGAACCTGGCATGAGGGTAGCTTCTAAGGTGTCTTCCCATTGCTCTGGTGATCACCATGTCCCGAACCTCGAATTGACCCGAACACCTCCAACGGTGGTGCTACCTACCTCTCAATGGTGGGATGACACTACTTTAAAGGACATTTACACAGACGAATTCCTTAGGGTAGGTAGACGACTCTAGGTACTTGCTCTAAATTTCAAAACAAAACAAAATACTTTTCACACCAACACATTTTCAAAAAGCTTTCGAAAGCAATTTTTCAAACACTCTTGAGGACCGATACAAGAGTCGAACTGGAATTTTCAAAGAAACTTTTTAAAACCCACATTGAAAAGCAAACAAACCATTTTGAAAACACAATGAGCAAGTATCTAAGAGCCCATGGATAACCATGGATAGAAAGGGTGCTAACACCTTCCCTTTCTATAACCTACCTCCCGAACCGAGAGCGATCTCTATAAGGAATTTTTCTGTGCTTTTGTCCTTTCCATTTGGAGAAAATAAAAGACGGTGGCGACTCTTGCTTCCGCGACATTTCGCGAACCAGCTTTAAAACAGTCAGTTCCAGATCCACCGATCACAGAACTGGCGACTCTGCTGGGGATACTTTTAAAGTGAGGTGTACCTTAGGACTAAGATCACTGTGTTTTCAATTGCTTTGACTTGTTTGCTTTAAATTGTGGGACTGTCTTGGGAGTTCTATAGATCCTAACCCGGATCTGGGGATACCTTCTTAGAAAGTAGCAACAAGGCTGTGAGGGAACTGTGCGGGGTATACCGACATGGTTGAAGCAGTCTGCTACGTTGATGTGGCACTTTGGTGTGTACCGGTAACCCTTGAGTCAATCAAGGAGAGTACGGGGCCTCCGCGTGGTGTCGTGAAGCATCAACAGACCTTAGGAACCTTAATTGAACCATCTTGGCCTCTTTAGGGTAGTGAGATGACTACTTTGGTGTACTCCGAAGTCGGTTGATACTCGATACTACACTCAATTGAGGGTTGTTTTCTTGGGATATTTTGATCGCCAGTCAGTGGCTAAATCGAAACGATGAACAATGAAAGCAATCCAATGATATTGAGATCCTTAGAACCCGGTTACTTTGATAGGACAGGTTTGAGCCCACCAACTTCAAGAGGGTAACACCCAGACCCCATGCTGGCCTAAACTCTAAGGGCTTGTCTTGTGTGACTTGTGTGCCTTACATGTTTGCCTTTGTAAATATTTGTGGTGTGTTTAATCATAGCATCATAACATCATACAACATCATATGCATCCACTAACCATTTCAGGGGTTCGAATCTTCATCTTTGTTCTTGTTTTGTAGGACATGGAAACTATTCGCAGAAAGACAATTCAGATCAACCTTATAAGGGTCCCTCCTCAGCTTAAGGAGCTTACATCCAGGATTCCCGAGAACTCGTCATTCAGTGAAAGGCATGGAAGACTCATCAGCTTGGTCAATACCAACATTGAGGAAGAGATGGTAAAGGTCCTTTTCCAATTCTTTGACCCTCTGCATCACTGTTTTACTTTCCCGGATTGTCAGCTAGTGCCTACTCTAGAAGAGTTTTCCCAGCTTCTGAAGATTCCCATTCTCAATCAACTACCCTACAACGGTACGGAAAGGGAACCAAAACTTGAAGAAGTAGCTAAAGCATTATGCCTACAACCATCTGACATCAAGTGGCATTGGGAAGCCAGAAATGGTATCAAAGGATTCTTGGCAAAGTTTCTGTTTGAGAAGGCCCAAGAGTGTTGGAATTCCCTTGACCTACAAGCCTTTGAAGAAGTTGTAGCCCTCCTTGTCTATGGGTTGGTGTTGTTCCCTAAACCAGATCAGCTTATAGATATCAGTGCTGTCAAGGTCTTCATGTCCAGGAATTCTATACCTACGTTGCTGGGGGACATCCTTCACTCATGTTACACTCGAACCATGAGAAAAAGGGGTGTTCTTATGTGCTGTACTCCCCTCCTGGGAAGGTGGTTTATTTCGCACCTTCCACAATCAGTTTTGAAGAACGAGCGAGGTTTGAGGTGGTCACAACGGTTGATGACTCTTACACATGCAGTTATACATTGGTGTTCTCGGTCCAGAGAGGAGGTCACTATCATTGATCGTTGTGGGGAGTACCCTAATGTTCCTTTACTTGGAATCAGAGGAGGTATTACTTACAACCCGTGCCTGGCTTGGAGACAGTTTGGTTATGCTCGGAAAGATGGCCTTCATGAGATGTTAATTCCTGACACAGTTTTTGACTTCGACAAGGATACGCAAGGACTTCGCCAGAAATTTATCAAAGCTTGGAGGATGCCCAGCAAAATAGACAGCAAGACTCTGGGGCACAGGAACTCCATCCCATTGGAGCCTTATCTCAAATGGGTACGAGCCCGCTCCCAGAAGCTGGTGATGCCATATCCTCATGTTCTCCCCGTGATCAAAGAGCCAGACTTGGAAGGAGAGGTGTCCTACACCATTCAACATCCTGACATGCCCACGTCCTGGGAAGAGATGCAGAAGAGTTGGATCCAGCTGAAGGAAGAACGGAATTCTCTGGAAACCAATCTACATGCCAGTGAGAAAAAGGTCCTGGAACTCACCCGCCTACTGCACGAGGAAAGGAATCTCAATACCTATATTGCTCCGAAGAGGATGCGTAGTGTCTTTTGGGATTGATCTGTTTTGTAATGTTTGCCCATGAGGCTTTAATGTACTGAACAATTATTTTCTTAATAATAACGTGTGTTCCTTTTTGTCTACAACAAATTTGAATTTTTGAACTCTTGAATGCATTGCATAAACACATATCATTCATCATATGCATCACAGGTACTCTTCTTTTCAGGCTGCTGACTGTTCTTCGCTGTTTATTTCAGCATCATGAACCCTGAATCATCAACCGAGGCATCTATCAAGGCTCTTCAGGCGCAGAACGCCCAATTTCAGGAGCTGATCAAGGGTTTGGCTCAGGGTCAACAAGAGTTGAAGACCATGCTTCTGAAGAAGAATAAGAAGAAGAGGAGGACTGTGCTATTTAACACTGGGTGCAGACTCGGGAACACCTTACAGATTGAGGCTGAGAGGACTACTCCATCTGTGGGGGAAGGTAGTCACCAAGAAAGGGAGGTCCCTACTCCCGTGGTCTCTGATACTGAAACAGACTTCAACGACGAACAGTACCCTCCTGCTGAAGACCGATACAAGCAGCTGGAGGACAGATTAAAAGCTATGGAAATTCAGCGTGTGCCTGGACTGGATTTCGGAGACATGGGGTTATCTACTGGGGTGGTGATTCCACACAAGTTCAAGGCACCCGCCTTTGTGAAGTATGACGGGGCTTCCTGTCCCAAGATGCACCTCCGTTCTTATGTAAGGAAGATCCAGCCTTACACAGCAGACAGGAACTTATGGATCCACTTCTTCCAGGAGAGTCTTTCAGGGACTCACCTCAAATGGTTCTATCAGTTGGATGGAGCCAACATTCGTAACTGGGAGGATCTGGCCACTGCTTTTTACAAGCAGTATCAATATAATTCCGACCTCGCTCCTACGCGTACCCAGCTCCAGGGTATGTCGCTAGGGTCGGGTGAAGGTTTTAAGGAGTACGCCCAGAAATGGAGAGATCTGGCTGGCAGGGTGCAGCCACCATTGACGGACCGGGAGCTGGTGGATATGTTTTTGGGGACCCTATCTGGTCCATTTTTCAATCATCTCATTGGTAATTCCTCTGCTGGGTTTACTGATCTGATCCTGACTGGTGAAAGGATCGAGGCCGGTATAAAATCGAGGAAGATACAGAAGGTTGCCTCCCCCAATGCTGAAAAGAAACCCTTCAAAAAGGAGGCTAGTGCTGTATATAGCTCCCGGAGACCAGAGAGACCTGAGCGCCGCCAATCTGTCAGTGCGGTAATGATTGCCAAGCCTGCTGCCGCTCCTCGGCCGACCAATCCTCAAAGGGCTGAAATACCCCGGAGAGAGTTTACCCGTTTGAGCATGACCTTATCACAGATCCTGCCACAGTTGCTATCCACCAATTTAGTGACTGTCAGAGAGGCTCCGAAGTTTCCCAATACTACATCTCCTAAGTTCAATCCGAATGCTCGTTGTGCTTATCATTCTGATAGCCCGGGGCATAACACAGATGACTGTTGGGCCCTAAAGAATAAGGTTCAGGACCTTATTGACGCAAAGGAGATACAGTTTGAGGCGCCCGAGAGGCCGAATGTTGTAACCGCTCCCATGCCCCAGCATGGAGTGAATGCTGTTGAGGAGGATTTGTATGTAGCTTCGGTGGATGATGTTGCTACTCCGCTACTGACGATCAAGAGGAACCTGTTGCTAGCCGGTTTATTTCCGGGGTGTAGCAAAGGTTGCCCTCTATGTGTTGCTTCCCCTACTGGTTGTTCTTTGCTGAAGTCAGGCGTCCAAAACCTGGTGGATAGTAGAGAGATTTTGTTCAGAAAGACTGCTGTTCCTGCTGCTCCTGTTGAAGAAGTTTCAATTGTTACCATCTTCAACAACCCTTCCAAGGCTCCTGCAAAGAAGCCTGTCCAAATTTTGCCGGTTCACAAGATTGCTCCCATCACCATTACTGTTCCGGGGCCCATCCCCTACAAGTCTGATAAGGCTGTCCCGTGGCACTATGGGGCAGATGTTTACATTCTGGGTGTGAAACAAGAGTTCAACATTAATACTGGTGTCTCCAACATCACTGGGCCTGCTAAGGTCACTCGCAGTGGAAGGCTATTTTCACCAGACATTGCTCCTCCGGTAATTCAGAGGCCTTTGATCATCACACCTGCCAGTGTGCCTGTTTCACCCCCTGACCAAGTTTCCACCCCTGCTGCCGAGTCACCTGATACTCGGGGCAAGGAGATTGCTGCTGATGTGCCTGCCCGGACGGAGGCACCAAAGACCATTGTTGAGGCTTCCAGGCAGGAAATGGAAGAAATCCTCAAGATAATAAAGAAAAGTGATTTCAACGTTGTCGAACAGCTGGGGCACACCCCCTCCAAAATCTCCATGTTGTCACTGCTGCTGTGTTCAGAGGCCCATGCCAAGGCTCTGATTGCTTTCTTAAAGACAGCCCACGTACCCCAAGAGACGTCTGCTGACCAGTTCACCGACTGTGTGGCCAACCTAACCGCTGATAATGGCCTGGGTTTCTCTGATGCCGATCTGACAGCAAAAGGGAAGAACCATAATGATGCCCTGCATGTCTCCATTGAATGCAGGGGCACTACTCTTGCTCATGTGCTGGTTGATACTGGTTCTTCATTAAACGTGCTGCCCAAGAAGGCTCTGGATAGGCTGGACTGTGAGGGTCTAGAGCTCAAACCAAGTAACATTGTTGTCCAGGCCTTTGACGGGTCCAAAAGAATGGTACATGGTGAGGTGGACATCCTAATCAGGGTTGGGTCACAGGTCTTCAATTCAAAATTCTACGTGATGGACATCCGTCCATCCTATTCTTGTTTGTTGGGTCGCCCGTGGATCCACAAGGCTGGAGCTGTGACCTCCATGTTGCATCAGAAGCTCAAGTACCCGGTCGGGGGGAAGATTGTAACAGTGCAAGGGGAAGAGGAATACATGGTCAGCCACCTCAACTCCTTCAGGTACGTAGAAATGGATGGGGAGTTCATTGAGACCCCCTTTCAACACTTTGAGGAGATGCCACAAACATTGGCAGCAGCAGAAGCAGTGGTCGAAGAGGTCTCTCCTTTGAAGATGGCCTCCTTAAAGGACGCCCAGGCTGTGACTGAAAGAGGTGAATGTGCAAACTGGGGCAAGCTCCCTGATTTTACTCCTAAGGCTAACAAGTTTGGGCTGGGTTTCACCACAGAAGCTCAGAAGGCAGTGCGCAAGGCGAGAATTGGAAAACCTCCTGTGCTCATCACCTACTCAGGAGTGAATGCTATTGGAGAGGAGGACGAAGTGGAGGAGTCAGAGTTCGATAGCTGGATCTACCCGACGACTGTTGGTGGATTGACCAATTGGACTGCTAAAGACTTTACACCCATAACTTTTGTTCCCCAGTAATGAACTTCTTTGTTTTGGATTTGTAATAAACAATAACTTGAAACTGTATGGCCCGGTGTCTTACCCGGGGCACCTTGGTCTTATTTATGAGGGCTTTTGTTTGTCACTGTCATATATCATAAATAAAAGCATTGGACGTTTTTCACATTTCAAATTTTGCTCTCCTTTTCTTTCCTTTCTTTACATATTGCAAAACAGCTGTATTTACACACACTCACTCATACAGGTTTCAATCCACTCTGGATCTCACTGGTAACGACCCTGCTACTGCCACTTATGACTTCGAAAATCCGATCAACTTAGCCGAAGACGAAGGTGAAGATGATTGCGAAGTACCTGGCGAGCTTGCAAGACTGTTACTCCAAGAGGAAAGGGCAATTCAACCCCATGAAGAGCCAGTGGAAACAATAAACTTGGGTACTGAGGCAGACAGGAAAGAGGTAAAGATTGGTGCCAACTTAGAGCTCAGCGTGAAGCAACGGTTGACTCAGATGCTGCATGATTATATGGAGATCTTTTCCTGGTCCTACGAAGACATGCCCGGGTTGGATACCGATATTGTGGTCCATCACTTGCCTACTAAGGAAGACTGCCCTCCGGTTAAGCAAAAGGTCCGCCGTATGCGTCCAGAGATGTCTGAGAAAATTAAAGCCGAGGTTATGAAACAGTTTGATGCTGGGTTCCTTGCAGTGACTTCTTACCCTCAGTGGGTTGCTAATGTAGTGCCGGTACCAAAGAAAGACGGTAAGGTCAGAATGTGTGTCGATTACAGGGATCTGAACAGGGCCAGCCCCAAAGATGACTTCCCTCTACCTCACATTGATGTCCTTGTTGATAATACAGCTCATCATAAAGTGTTCTCTTTCATGGATGGCTTTTCAGGCTATAATCAGATCAAGATGGCTCCTGAAGACATGGAAAAGACTACATTTGTTACTCAGTGGGGCACCTTCTGCTACAAGGTCATGCCTTTTGGACTAAAGAACGCTGGGGCAACCTACCAACGTGCTATGGTTGCTTTATTTCATGACATGATCCATCATGAGATAGAAGTGTATGTTGATGACATGATCGCAAGGTCCCAGACTGAGGAAGAACACCTTGATCATCTGCAGAAATTGTTTGACCGTCTGAAACTGTACAAGCTGAGGTTGAACCCGAACAAGTTCACCTTCGGGGTAAGATCTGGGAAGTTGCTAGGCTTCGTTGTAAGCGACAAGGGTATTCAAGTGGACCCTGCCAAGGTTAAAGCTATTCAAGAGATGCCAGTTCCTAGAACAGAGAAGGAAGTCAGAGGCTTTTTAGGACGCCTGAACTACATTGCTCGATTCATCTCCCACCTGACTGCTACTTGTGAGCCAATCTTCAAGCTGCTGAAGAAAGATCAGGTAGTACGTTGGAATGATGAATGTCAGGCTGCTTTTGACAGAATCAAAGAGTATCTCCAAGAACCACCCATCCTTATGCCACCGGTTGAAGGGAGACCTCTGATACTTTACCTGACAGTACTTGATAACTCAATGGGGTGTGTGCTGGGGCAGCATGACGAGTCTGGCCGAAAAGAGCATGCCATTTATTACCTTAGCAAAAAGTTTACCGACTGTGAGACCCGATACTCACTGCTTGAGAAAACTTGCTGCGCTTTGGTATGGGCTGCTCGCCGGCTGAGACAGTATATGCTGACTCACACTACCTTGTTGATCTCAAAGATGGATCCTATAAAGTACATATTCGAAAAGCCTGCTCTGTCTGGGAGAATTGCAAGATGGCAAATGATCTTGACGGAATACGACATTCAGTACACAACCCAGAAAGCCATCAAGGGAAGTGTATTGGCAGACCACTTGGCACATCAGTCCGTAGATGACTATCAGTCAATGAACTTCGAGTTTCCGGATGAAAGCATCATGATAGTGACTGATTATGAAGTACCTGGACCGGATGAAGGACCTGAGGGAGGATCCCGATGGGCTATGCACTTTGACGGAGCCTCCAATGCTTTGGGTAATGGTATCGGCGCTGTGATCATATCCCCTCAAGGCACTCATACTCCACTCACTGCCCGGCTATGTTTCAACTGCACCAACAACATGGCGGAGTATGAGGCGTGCATCATGGGACTCAAAGCTGCAATTGACTTAAGGATTAAGTTTCTGAGTGTCTTCGGAGATTCCGCTCTCGTGATCAACCAGATCAAAGGCGAGTGGGATACGAAACATCCGAATCTTATTCCTTACAAAGAATGTGTGTTGACAATGATCCCCCACTTCACAGAGATAACCTTTGAACATTTCCCGAGAGAGGAGAATCAGTTAGCGGATGCGTTAGCTACAATGTCTTCTATGTTCAAAGTCAAGTGGGACAATGAGGCTCCCCGGGTCATCATCTGGAAATTGGACGAACCGGCATACTGTTGTGATCTCGAGACTGAGATGGTGACTGAGAAGCCTTGGTACCATGAGGTGAAGAGATATCTGGAAACTCAGGAATACCCTGAAAGTGCCTCTGTCAACGATAAGAAGTTCCTGAGGAGGTTCGCGGCGAAATTCTTCCTTAGCAACAACATCTTGTACAAGCGAAACCATGATTCAACCTTACTGCGTTGTGTGGATAAGACTGAAGCAGAAAGGATCATGGAAGAGCTGCATGAAGGGACCTTTGGTACACATTCCAGTGGGCACACTATGGCGAAGAAGATCCTTCGGGCAGGATATTACTGGTCCACAATGGAAGCTGACTGCTACCAACATTCCAGGACATGCCATAAGTGTCAGATTTATGCAGACAAGGTGCATGTTCCTCCAGTTCCCCTGAATGTTCTGACCGCACCTTGGCCTTTTGCAATGTGGGGCATTGACATGATTGGTGAGATCAGACCTACGGCATCTAACGGGCATCGCTTCATCCTTATAGCGATTGATTACTTTACAAAATGGGTCGAAGCAGCATCCTATGCTACGGTAACCAAGACTGTTGTGGCACGGTTCATTCGGCATAACCTGATCTGTCGATACGACGTCCCTGAGAGAATTATTACAGATAACGGTACCAATCTGAATAACAAGATGATCACTGAGCTCTGCGAACAGTTCAAAATACAGCACCACAATTCTTCTCCTTACAGACCAAAGATGAATGGGGCTGTAGAAGCAGCAAATAAAAATATCAAGAAAATCGTGCAGAAGATGACAGTGACCTATAAAGATTGGCACGAGATGTTACCGTTCGCTCTACATGGGTACCGTACCTCAGCTAGGACGTCAACCAGGGCAACTCCTTTCTCTTTGGTTTATGGTATGGAGGCAGTCTTACTGATCGAAGTGCAAATACCATCTCTCCGGATAATGAAGGATGCAAATCTGAACGAGGATGATTGGATTCAGACACGACTTGATCAGCTCAACCTTATTGATGAAAAGAGACTTGCTGCTATTTGCCATGGTCAGACGTACCAGAAACGGATGATTAGGGCTTTTAACAAAAAGGTCAGACCACAAGAATATCAAGTTGGGGATTTGGTAATCAAGCGAATCATCCTTCCTCAGAGTGATCCAAGGGGAAAATGGACCCTTACGTACGAAGGGCCATTTGTGGTTAAACATGTGTTCTCAGGAGGAGCCATGATTCTAACCAACATGGATGGTGACGGCCTTCCTCACCCCGCCAATACAGACATAGTAAAAAGATACTACGCATAAAAAGACCCGCTGGGCTGACATGCCTAGGCAAAAATTAGGGCTTCCCGTCGAACCAAAAGGGTTCGGGCAAAATGAAGGGATGAAATGAAAAAATCTGTACACCCGGCAAGTCGAAAACCTGAAAAGGTGGCTTGGGCAAAAATGGGTATCCCGGTGGACTGAAAACCCGAAAGGGCGGTCCGGGCAAAAATTAGGGATAAAAGCGTAATACTATGTCTCATTGATCACTTTGCATCCAGAATCCGGTATCTACATCAAGTTCAGACGGCATCGATCAGTCAGCTTCATCTTCGTTTAGGTCATCAAGTGATGAGACGCTCGGAGATATAACGGCAATAGCAGAGTTGAAACCCAGTGGGATCATTCATTTCACACAGCTATTTTATTTTATTTTGTACAAAATTTGTATAAACTCTTTTGTTTGGCGGCATTCTCTTACTAGGACGTCAGCCTCTTGTACACAAAACGCCTATTTTCGGGCCATTAAAAAATCAATACAAATATACTTTTCAGTTAAAAGTGCCAATTGTTTTTTCTTTTTCTGTTTTGTTTTGCGAAGAACGTCCAAGGTTCAATTTGTGATATATGCATTGACAATAATTTGCTAACTCATAAATATTTGCATACGAAACAAAGGATTAATTACAGGTAACATTAGAAACAGGGGCAATAAAGAGTTGTCTAAGCAATCTAATTGTTCTATCCTCCAAGGTACCAAGGTAGGTTCAGCTAAAGAACATAACCAGATATCCTAATTCCCCAGAGAGTGAGCCAGCAAGTCAGTGCACTCTTCTCCAAGCAAAATTATCAAACTTAAGGAAGTTGGGTGTCCTCCAGCAGATCTCAATATTCCCCAACAGTACATGCATTCTTAACAAGCATCCCCGGCAGTCTTGGTCTAAAGATTGTTCCCCGGCGGTATATCAAACATTCAATGGTGTCACTTCCCCCGATACATCTCAAAACTTCCCCAGGAGAATCCAATCCAGTTTCCCCAAGAAGTTGGAATCCATCTCCCCAAGCAGTAAGCTTATCCCCAGTAGATTCTGGAAGCTTATCCTCGCAAAGCACGAACGCGTCGTCCGGCTTTATTTAAAGAGTTATTTCCTTAACAGGATATAACTGGGTTATCCCCAGCCAAAAGCCACGGAAAGAGCGTCCTCGACGGAGTCTTCTTATCCCCAGTGAAGTCCATTAACACTTCCAATATAACGATGGTATCCACAGCAAGTTATCATCAACACTCAACAAAGTATCTCTCTCCCCACAGAGTATCGCTTCCCAGCAAGATCGTCAGGGTACCTTTCTCCCCGCAGAGTTATCCATTCGCCAAGTCTATTCCCCAACGGAGTCATCTTCTCCTACCGGTATTCTTGCAACTAGCATCCCCAGCGGGAGCAAAATCTATTCTTCAACATCAGCCCAGGATATGACTTCCCGGCACCCGTCAAGGATTTACTTTCCTAGACGAAAGCATACATTCCTAAACATCACATACATTATAGCATGCATAGACGCATCATATCTTACAAATCTCATTTATATTGAGAACATCATTGCTTGGTTCATATCATGCATTGCATATGACTGACCTTTACCTTTCAGGAAAGATGCAGATAAATTCTCAATCATATTTCAAAGACCTAGACCGGTTCAGTTAATCGACTCCAAAGATTTCTTATCCAGTCCAAGGCCTTCTCTAGTCCAGCTAAATCGACCCCAGACAGATTTTTCTGATGAAGACTCAGTAGAAGTTATCAAAGGTTTTTCTCAGACGTCCGCTGTTGAGATTATAATTTCCTATGGTTCTCTCCCTAATGTTATGGAGATGATAATTACATCTCAGGTTTTTCTCAAACGTCCGCTGTTGAGATTATAATTTCCTATGGTTCTCTCCCCAATGCTGCGGAGACGATAATTCCAACCCAGGTTTTTCTCAAACGTCCGCTGTTGAGATTATAATTTCCTATGGTTCTCTCCCTAATGTTGTGGAGATGATAATTCCATCTCAGGTTTTTCTCAAACGTCCGCTGTTGAGATTATAATTTCCTATGGTTCTCTCCCCATTGCTGCGGAGACGATAATTCCAACCCAGGTTTTTCTCAAACGTCCGCTGTTGAGATTATAATTTCCTATGGTTCTCTCCCCATTGCTGCGGAGACGATAATTCCAACCCAGGTTTTTCTCAAACGTCCGCTGTTGAGATTATAATTTCCTATGGTTCTCTCCCCAATGCTGCGGAGACGATAATTCCAACCCAGGTTTTTCTCAAACGTCCGCTGTTGAGATTATAATTTCCCATGGTTCTCTCCCTAATGTTGTGGAGATGATAATTCCATCTCAGGTTTTTCTCAAACGTCCGCTGTTGAGATTATAATTTCCTATGGTTCTCTCCCCATTGCTGCGGAGACGATAATTCCAACCCAGGTTTTTCTCAAACGTCCGCTGTTGAGATTATAATTTCCTATGGTTCTCTCCCCATTGCTGCGGAGACGATAATTCCAACCCAGGTTTTTCTCAAACGTCCGCTGTTGAGATTATAATTTCCTATGGTTCTCTCCCCAATCCTGCGGAGACGATAATTCCCACCAAGATTTTCTCAACGATTGTTGCTGAGGTTAAAGTCACCCAAGGTTCTCTCACCGTTCATGCTGAGGTAGTAACCACCCCTGGTTCATTCATCATCTGTTGAAGCTCCAGATCCAGCTCCTCTAACTATTCAGGACACATCTATGCAAAGCATCTGAAAACCAGCTCCTGCAACATGTCATGTACTCTTTTTCTTTTGCAGGTATGCAAGTTCTCGCTAAGGAATCTCTTATGCGATTGACATCCAGATGGCATCTATAAGCCCATTCACCCTCCAGCATCTCTTAGCATGGCATCTATAAGCCCATCATCCTATCCATCAATCTCCAAATGGCATCTATAAGCCCATTCCCATCATCACATTGCTGCTATGTGAGTGCAAATTTCTGGGCACTCTAGTGTTCAATCATCTTCTACCCTCGGATTACGAAAGGCACGTCGGCCAATCTGCATCCTCAGGTCTAAGAAGATTGAACAGGGGCAACTGTTGTACCCCAAAATTTGCCCTCCCATATTCTTCAAGAAATTGCCAATTCAAGCTTCAAAATCTCCCCAAGGGTTGCACAGTGTAAGAGCCTCCTAAACAGTCAAAATTAGGGTTTTGGTTCTGACAAAGAAAATGAAGTTTCCAAGGGTCCAATCAAGTCCCACATGCCTACAAACATGGTCAAGCATCCTCATATCAAGTTTCAAGACTTTCAGCACAAGATTGCACAGTCAAAAACCCTAATTGCACTACAGTCAGCTGTAGGGGCAAAATGGTCATTTGACAGTCAAAAGTTCAAATTTTTGGTCAACATCTCATTTTGAAGCCACAAACATCATTTGATCAATGCTTGATCATGATTCTCAAAGCTTGGCTCAAAAAGTCTCAAGATGCAAAAGTTTCTATTTTTGGACAGTTGAAAAGTCAACTGTAACTTGACCAAGGCATAACTTTTTCATGGATTATCAGAAAAATTCCATCCAAAGCTAATTTTGAAGAGAAAGACATTTCCTACAACTCATCTTCATGTTTCAAGTCCAAGAAATGCTCTCACAAAAAGTTATCAATTTCAACATTATAGGTCATTTTCAAAAGTCAACAAAAAGGGACTTTAAGTCAAAGGCCATAACTTGAGATTGGTAAATCAAAATGACATGGGACCAAGGACATTGGTTAGAGGACTCAAACACCTTTCCAAAATGTCCAAGAACATGAGCAAAGCTTAAAAATTGAGCAAGTTATGCATTGGAGAAGTTGGAAAATTTTTGTGAAATGGCCAAAATCATTTATCCTTGAAATCTCATTTTTGACAAAAGGGGCCCACTTTTTCCACTTGAATTAACTTGGCCATGCTTCCCACGTGTCCCACCTTTTATTTCATATTTTTTAATTAATTTTTTCATTTTTAATTGATTTTATTGGATTTAATTAAGTTTAAATCTTTTAAAATCAAGAGAAAATCAAAAAGCTTGATTAAATGGAATATTTGGCCTTAACTAGCCTTGAACTACCATTAAGCCTATACCAAATTCGTGCAAAGAGGCAAATAAGGCAAGAATTCAAAAATAAGGCAAAAATGGAAGGTGTGGTAATGGAGGTTTATGTCAAAATCCCAAGCATCAATGCAAGGCATTATTGGCCATAACTATCATCCAAACACATTGCCTAGGGTATATACAAGTGATACACAACAAAATTGGACAAGAAGCTGCGCCCTACTGCTCAAAACAAATTCATACTTTTAGCAAAAAATCTCAAATCTGAAAACAAGGTTAGAGCTTGATTCAAGGCAAAAGAATTGTTCAAACACCTTCCTCAAAGATCATAGGACATATTCCAATCAAAAACTAAGCCCCATACTCAAGAAAACGCGAAGTCATCACTGAAATTGGTAGAGAAAATTCCAAAACTGTTTTCCATTATCCATGCATTTATAACATATTTTGTTGTTGTTTTTGTGTTTAGGGTGATGTTTATAAACTAACTGCATAGTTTGATTGAAATTCCATGCCCTATATGAGGATTCGCCATTAGAGATACCTAGGGTTCCAAGGTTTTTAATTTGGGCGTTTTCCATTCCTATAAAATTGAGACCTAACAATGCCATGAACAAAGTCAGCAGGTTGGGACGGAAAGATTGAGACCATCGCGCCAAATTTCTGAGCGTCACAGGCCTAATCGCTATTATTGAAATCAGCATATTTTGAGGGGGTTTAAAACCCCCGTTAAATGTTTGTTAAATTGTTTCAGGAAATTCCCAACGAAGAAGATGATGCAGTGGCAGCCAACAATTGGTCAGTTTGAATTTTCGCGCTGGAAATCCATTAACCCATGTGTTTGCTTTATGTTATTTGTGTGTTATTTAATAAACAAAACGCATTGAGTGCTTCAGTGGTAAAGTTGGTGGGTGTTAATCCTCATGACCTGGGTTCGAGCCCCAGGTCTTCATTATTTCCCATATTATTTTGCAATCCATATTCATATGCAGTTTCAATAACAAAGACCACCATACACTTCCAAGATCCAGTCGTCCACGCGTCCAATGGAATCAAATCAAAGGCTCAGATCTAAGGCACATGGTAGTCCCAGTCAACGCGCCAGCATATTCCCTGGAGAAAGTCAAACGGACCTGAAGGTCATTGGGCTCAAATGCTTGGGCTATACCTCCATGTTGGGGACTACAACCCCCCCTTGGTTTGCAATTCTCTATACTTTCTTCATTGTTTTATTTTCTATTTTCCATCTTCTTTTTAATTATTGTTTTATTCAATTAATTAATTATTTTCAAAATATAAAAAAACACAAAAAAATCAGAAAAGATAAAAATAATAAATATTTTATTTTAGTATTAATTTTGTAAATAAATCCCATAATTAATTTAGATTTAATTTTAGGTTGTAATTTAATTCTTTTTCACAATAATCCAAAATAATAAAAATAGATCTTTAGCACTTTTTACCCTTTTTTCAATTAATTAAATATTTTTATTATAAGTATCATCAACCATTAATTTTGTAAATAAATTTTATAATTAATTTAGTTTTAATTCTAGGTCTTAACTTTAATGCATTTTCTTTAATAAATTAAAAAACAATTAGAATTAGAATTATTTAACTTTTATTTAATTTAATTTTCTTTAATGTCATAAATACAAAAAAAAACATAAAAAATAAGTTTCTTTCTTTTTATTTAACTTAATTATTTAATAATTTCATTTTAACTCCTTTAAAGGGTCCAACGCCCTCGCATTCGATTATATTCTCTGTTCGCGCGTTTTATTTATTTCTTTGTTGTAAATATAATGTATTTGTTCCAAAGCCCTGTAATAGTCAATTAGACATTTATTTTCTGCACTTTATTTTAAATCGGGTCTGGATTAATTTGGCGTTGTAGACCCGCGCCTTTGTAATAGCGTAGGACCTTTTATCTTTTCCGCACTTTAAATTCCTGCACCTTTAACTGTTAAACAATAACATGAAAGAATGAATGCCCAAAAAAATAAAATCAAAATGTAGATCACCAATGCATGACAAGACAAATAATAAACTGAAAATGACACACAAATCACACACCACCCCTAGGGTACGCCTCACTGTTGCCTTGCCTCGAAAGGTGATCGTCGAGTAGAGGATGTCTTAGTAAGTCCTCATGATCCGAGAACCTGGCATGAGGGTAGCTTCTAAGGTGTCTTCCCATTGCTCTGGTGATCACCATGTCCCGAACCTCGAATTGACCCGAACACCTCCAACGGTGGTGCTACCTACCTCTCAATGGTGGGATGGCACTACTTTAAAGGACATTTACACAGACGAATTCCTTAGGGTAGGTAGACGACTCTAGATACTTGCTCTAAATTTCAAAACAAAACAAAATACTTTTCACACCAACACATTTTCAAAAAGCTTTCGAAAGCAATTTTTCAAACACTCTTGAGGACCGATACAAGAGTCGAACTGGAATTTTCAAAGAAACTTTTTAAAACCCACATTGAAAAGCAAACAAACCATTTTGAAAACACAATGAGCAAGTATCTAAGAGCCCATGGATAACCATGGATAGAAAGGGTGCTAACACCTTTCCTTTCTATAACCTACCTCCCGAACCGAGAGCGATCTCTATAAGGAATTTTTCTGTGCTTTTGTCCTTTCCATTTGGAGAAAATAAAAGACGGTGGCGACTCTTGCTTCCGCGACATTTCGCGAACCAGCGTTAAAACAGTCAGTTCCAAATCCACCGATCACAGTCATCCCAAGTAAATCTAACTATATCATATTTCTAAGGAGATAATGTATCCATGGTATTGGGGTTGTTCCTTCATCGTTACACCTTAGAATATAGATTTGGAGGGAAGATGGAATAATGGAGAACGTGGAGGTAGATAAAAGTTATTTATTACCTAGAAGAAGTAAACAATGTTAACAAGAAAACTTTCAAAAAAATTCTACCTGTTGTACCCCAAAATTTGCCCTCCCATTTTCATTCAAGACATTCTCCCAGGGTTTTCATTTTCTCAAGGCTACTCAAGAATTGATCAGACAAGTTCTCCTCCTTAGCAATGGATCCGCAACTAGGGTTTCACATTTTTCAAGGAAGATTGGGTTTCTAAGGCCTCAAGTGGGTGTCATGGTTTCTTATATGTCCCTAAGGATATTCATTCCAATTTTTAAGCCTTGCATCACAAATTTGCCCAATCAATTGCTCGGATGACTGAAAATCAACTGTATGGGATAAAAAGTCAATTGTGGTCAACATATAGTCAAAATTCAAAATATTTGGTCAATATCAATATTTTTAAGTCATATTCATCATTTGATCAAGGGTCAATCATGATTCATCAAGAAAACTCTCAAACCATCAAAAGTCAAAAGTTGCCAAATTAGGGTTTCTCTTAAGGAGAAGTCATCTGACTTTTGACCAAGCATAACCTTCACACGCTTCATCAGATTCTCCTCAACAAAATCTCGTCTTGAAGGAAATTCAACTCTCTACAACTTTGTCTCTCTAAGTTCAAGTCTAAAAAATGCTTCATTTGAGAGATATGAGCCAATATATTATAGGTCATTTCAAAAGTCAACAAAAAGACACTTTTTGTGAAGGCAACTTACATCAAGATAAATTCTTCAAATGTGTTGTACCCCAAAATTTGCCCTCCCATTTCCTCAACATTTTCTCATCACAAGACCTTTGAAGATCAAGATCCAGTTAGGGTTTCCTCTGCTCAAGACTTCTCCTTGCACTGTGGACTCAAATTAGGGTTTGTGTTTGCCCAAGGATGTTTTGACCTAAAATGCCTAAGATGACTTTCATGCTTCATATTGGACTCCCAAGTTTACCTATACCAAGTTTCAAGTCTTGATTCCAAGTTTTGCCCAGTCAATTGGGCAGTTGACCTAGAAATCAGCTGTATTGGGGAAAAAGTCAACTGTGGCCAATTGACAGTCAAACCTCATGAAAATTGACCCACATCAACATATTGAACTCATATGGACCATTTGATCAAGTTTGGATCACAATTCTCCAAGAAATTTGATCAGATCACCAAAAGGGCAAAATGGTCATTTTTAGGGTTTTGACTGCACAAAGGCAATTTTTGACTGTTTGACCTAGCCAATGGCAAACCAAGTTCACATATGGACTCAAGGACTCAATGAAATGGTCTTGACACATTCATCAAGCTCAAAAGATCCCAAGTACACAAGATTGACAGTTGAATTTCCCAGTTAATTGATCAATTTTGACTGTATACTGAAAAGTCAAACTTTGACTTTTTGGTCAAAATCAAGAGTCAAGATTCATTTTTCATCAAAACATGCCAAGTCATGAAACTTGTTCACCAAGAAATCACAAAATGCAAATTAGGGTTTGAAAATGGAATTTTTCATAACTTAGAATTTTTCTAAGTTATGAAAAACCCTAATTTTTTCCCAACTTTGCCCCATCTTTTCACCAAGATCCATTTGGATTCAAACAAAAGTCAAAACATGAAAGTTGTAGCTTGTTGCATAATCTACAACTTTGATTCACAAAGTTTTCTCATTTGAAGCTTGTATCTCAAGTTACAAGTTTTTGAATAAGGGCACTGAACCATTTTTAACTTAGTGAAATTTTAACCTATTTTGACAAGGTTTTCTACCCCACTTCAAGACCATTTTTCATACCCTTCCACTTGGAATTTCAACTTGCATTTCAAAGATGGATTGTAGTACACATTCTAAGCTTTCCAAAATGTCCAAGAACTTCTCAAACAACCTCATAACTTGAGAGATTCGAATTTCACAAGTTGGCAAAAATTCACTTTTGTTCTTCATCAAAACATGTCCATAACTTTGCAAATTTGAACTCAGCATGCTTTAGGCTTGATTACAGGTCCTTGAACCATTCCATACTCAATAATTTAATGCATATTCAATGTGTTAAAGTGTTGTTCTTTGAGTGCAAGCATTGTATGCAAGATTAATCCTAAACTAGATAAAGTGCTTTATCCATTTTTGTAAAAAGCTAGCTTTATGTCAAATTGAAATCCAAGCAGGTACAAGCAAAATCCTTTTGGCACAAGATTATGGACAAATTGTTCTGATCAAGAGAGGCTTTGCTGCAGGATTAGAGGTCCCCTACTGACCTAAAACATCAAGTGGCATTTTGTTGCTTAACATAGAAGAAAAGTGCATAACTTATCACAACTCTCATCTCAGCAAAAAGACACAAGAAAGAAGTTATCAAACACATCAGAAAGAACATATCCAAGCTAACACACGAGCCCTTGCCCTATCAAACACTCCCATTGCCATAATCACCTTGAAACTGCTCAAACAGAGCAACCCCTGCAGATTGAGTGCTATCTCTCAATCCCTTCGAGCATTTTGGTCCAAACTTGTTCCTCTACCTTCCTTACAACCTATGCAAGCTAACCATGACCTAAAACCTGATCTGTAATCCCTCTAACAGTTTCCACCATTTTCATTTTTTCCTTTTGCAGTTGAAGTTCTATAGCTTGATTCAGAAGCTCTCAAGGCAAAGTAAGCATTGAAACAACATCCCTGGACCTCAAGGAAGCTTTTCCAATCATCACCTTGCACTGAAGGTTCCTACATTTCCAGTTTGAACTTCAACTGAACAGGTAAGTTTTTGAATTCGTATCTCTCTTATAAGGCATTGTTAGCTTTAGATTTGTGAAGAGAACATGTCATAATCATTGCCCTGAACATGCCCATATAAGTAGATTTTATTTATATTATGTGTGTTGCAAGAATTTGATGCCTGAACTTTGAACAAAAATTAGGTTAAAATTTGGGAGAGAAGAAATTCTCTCTCATTTCTGAGAGATAGATCATGTTCTTTATATGTATAAAATCGTGAGATTATGCTTTACATGTTTTGTGTTGGAAGTTTGTTCAAAGGATCAAAGAATCAGGACCTTGATGTTGAAGCAAGAGGCGCGCGTTTTTGAACTCAGTCTTGGCCAAAGGTTGAAGACAGTGTCTTCTTGGGCTGGGCTTTTGTGTTATTTCTCTTCACACCACTTTTTTTGATTCACACCCCCTGAGCCCATTTGTTCATTTTTTAACATTTTTGACTTTTTCCTTTTTTGTTTGACTTGTTTATTTTTTCCCAGCACATTAAAATTTTGAAAATATTTTTTCCATCATTTTTTGTATTTATTGCATATTTATTTGTTTATTTCTCTTGTTTGAACATAAATATTATATATATACTATTATTAGAATAAATACAAAAATAGTGTAAATACATTTTTATTATTTTTTACCTTCTGAAAATATTTCACATAAAAATACTTTTTTTTTTATTTTATTAAAAATATTAAATATATATTATTTTGTATATAATGCATATTTAAGAACTTAATATATATATATATATATATATATATATGTTTATTAATATATTTAAGTTAAAATATAAAAATACTTGAATTTTTCATTTTATTAATATTTGATACAAAAAATACTTTTTTTTTTCATAATATGCTTCATTTCATTTTTATTTTTGTAAATAATAAATAAATGTTTGTATTAAATCAATTAATATCCATTTTCATTAAAATTAGGGTTTTTGCCCTCAATTCAAAATACTCCAAAAAAATAATATATTTTTATTTTCTTTTCTCTTTTACATAAATAATGTTTTTTCATACATATACAAAACATTTCTTTTGCATCTTGCATTCTTATTTAATTTTTGTACATTGATTAAATTGCAAATATTCAAAAATGATGTAATAATTTAGGTTTAAATTACTTGTCAATATCCCCATTTGAACATTTGTACCCCCTTCCCATATTTGGTTTTGTAATAGCTTAGTAAATTTATTTTCGCACTTTATACGCTTTCTAATGATAACATGTTAGAATTAGGGTTTGTATGCGAAAAAACGATAAAAAATAGTTATGACCTAATCTCAAGATAAACAAGCATGAAAATGGACACACAAATCACACTTGCACCCCTAGGGTACTCCATTTTGTTGCCTTCAAATAAATGGACCATATTGTATGTTGAACTTCTTTGGGCAAAGCAAACAATTTGAATGATCATAGTCCCTCGATAAAACTTTTCAAAACAAACAAAAACAAATGATCAAGTCCCTTAAAGAAAATTGCCCAAAGACATTTAACGCCGTTGCAATTATGGTCTAAACGATGACCCGCGCCTGTCCCTTTCACATCCTAAACATAAGATTGTCCACCAAATACAATGGTGGAACAAACTTGTTAAAAGGGTTAAAACATAACAATAATCTTTTGAGAAATTTAGGAGTAGATAACCTCTTAAGTTACTTGAATCAAACTTGCAAAACAAAACACTTGCCTATTTCAAAAAACCACACATCACTACACTTTCAAAACAACTTTCAAAAACAAATGAAAACCTTTTCAAAAGACATACATCTTTGTATACATCCCCACATGGATCATTACAAAGGTTGCCACCACATTGGCCTCTTTTCAAAACATTTTCAAACCCACACACTCAAGCACCATTTAAAACAATTGAAAACACAAGGCAAGTGATCTAAGCAAGTAACTAAGAGCCCATGGATAACCATGGATAGAAAGGGTGCTAATACCTTCCCTTTCTATAATCTACTCCCCGAACCCAAGAAAACATCTCGAAAGGTTTTTGCTGTGCTTTTTAAACCTTTCCTTAGGATAAAATAAAAAGTCGGTGGCGACTCTTGCTCAACCGCACATTTGCGAGTACAAACGCAAAACCTCAAGTCAGTTCTCCCACCGTATCACAGAACTGGCGACTCTGCTGGGGAATATTTTAAAGTGGAGTAACCTTAGGGCTTAGATCACCTTTGTTTTCAATTGATTGTCTTGTTTTCTTTTACATTTGTGGGCTTTGTATCGGAGTCTTATAGATCCTAACCCGGATCTGGGGATACCTTCTTAGAATGTAGCAACAAGGCTGTGAGGGAACTGTGCGGGGTATACCGACATGGTTGAAGCAGTCTGCTACGTTGATGTGGCACTTTGGTGTGTACCGGTAACCCTTGAGTTCAGTCAAGGAGAGTACGGGGCCGCCGCGTGGTGTCGTGAAGCATCAACTGACCTTAGGAACCTTAATTGAACCATCTTGGCCTTTTTAGGGTAGTGAGATAACTGACTTTGGTGCAGTCCGAGGTTGGTTGATACTCGATACTACACTCAATTGAGGGTTGCTTTCCTGGGATATTTCGGTCGCCAGTTCAGTGGCTAAATCGAAACGATGAATAATGAAAGTAATCCAGTGATATTGGGACCCTTAGAACCCGGTTACTTCTAATAGGACAGGTTGAGCCCACCAAACTTCAAGAGGGTAATACCCAGACCTCATGCAGGCCTAAACTCTAAGGGTTTGTCTTGTGTGACTTGTGTGCCTTACCATGTTTGCCTTTGTGAATATTTGTGGTGTATCATAACATCATGACATCATACAACATCATGAGCATTGACTAACCATTTCAAGGGTTTCAAATCTTCATCTTTGTTCTTGTTTTATAGGACATGGAAACTGCTCGCAGAAAGACAATTCAGATTAGCCTTGTAAAGATCCCTCCTCAGCTTAAGGAACTTATGTCCAGGATTCCCGAGGGTTCTTCATTCAGTGAGAGACATGGAAGACTCATCAACTTGGTTAACACCAACATTGAGGAAGATTTGATAAAGGTCCTGTTCCAGTTCTTTGACCCTCTGCATCACTGTTTCACTTTTCCGGATTATCAATTGGTGCCTACATTGGAAGAGTTCTCCCGACTTTTGAAGGTCCCTATCCTTGATCAACTACCCTACAACGGTACGGAAGAGGAACCCAAGCTTGAAGAGATTGCTAAAGCCTTGCACCTACAACCGTCTGATCTCAAGGGACATTGGGAAGTTAGAAGTGGTATCAAGGGTTTCTTAGCCAGGTTTCTGTTCGAGAAGGCCCAAGAATGTTGGAACTCCCTTGACCTACAAGCTTTTGAAGAAGTTATGGCCCTCCTTGTCTATGGTTTGGTGTTATTCCCTAACCCAGATCAGCTTATTGATATCAGTGCTGTCCAGATCTTCATGACCAGGAATCCTATACCTACGTTGCTGGGGGACATCCTTCACTCATGTTACACTCGAACCATGAGAAGAAGGGGTGTCCTTATGTGTTGCACTCCTCTCCTAGGAAGGTGGTTTATTTCGCACCTTCCACAATCAGTTTTAAAGAACGAGCGGGGTTTGAGATGGTCACAACGGTTAATGACTCTCACGCATGCAGATATACATTGGTGCCCTAGGTCCAGGGAAGACGTCACTATCATTGATCGTTGCGGGGAGTACCCTAATGTTCCTTTATTTGGAATCAAAGGAGGTATTACTTACAACCCATGCTTGGCTTGGAGACAGTTTGGTTATGCTCGGAGGGATGGCCCTCATGACATGTTAATTCCTAACATAGTTTTTGAATTCGACAACGATACTCAAGGACTTCGTCAGAGATTTATCAGAGCTTGGAGGATGCCAAGTAGGATCGACAGCAAGACACTGGGGCACAAGAACTCCATCCCGTTAGAACCTTATCTCAAGTGGGTACGAGCCCGCTCCCAGAAGTTAGTGATGCCTTATCCTCATATGCTCCCTGTGATCAAAGAACCAGTCTTGGAAGGAGAGGTGTCCTACACCATTCAACATCCCGACATGCCCACCTCCTGGGAAGAAATGCAGAAGAGCTGGGTCCAGCTTAAGGAAGAACGAAATTCTCTTGAGACCAGTCTACATGCTAGTGAAAAGAAAGTCCTGGAACTCACCCGCCTGCTGCACGAGGAGAGGAATCTCAACACCTACATCGCACCAAAGAGGATGCGCAATGTTTTTTTGCCTTAAGGAGTCATTTTGTAATATTTGGCCCATGGGGCAGTTATGTACTAACGAATTTCTCCTTATTAATATAATGTGCGTTCCTTTTTGTCTACAACAAATTTTGAATATTCTAAATCCTTGAATGCATTGCATACATACGCATTCCATTGCACCATATGCATAGCAGGTACCCTATTTCACAGGTTGCTTAATCTTCTTCGCTGTTTGTTTGAACAGTCATCATGAATCCAGACTCATCCAGTGAGCAAGCTATCAAGGCCCTTCAGGCCCAAAGTGCACAGTTTCAAGAGATGGTCCTAAGCCTAGCCCAAGGTCAGCAAGAGTTGAAGACTCTACTCCTGAAGAAGAAGAAGAAAAAGAGGACTGCGTTGTTCAACACCGGACGCAGATTTGGGAACACACTCCATAATGAAGCTGATCCAACTACTTCTTCTGCTGAGAAAAACAGTCCCCAAGGGGGAGGAGCTCCTAGTCCCGCAGTCTCCGACAACGAGACAGACTATAACGACGAACAATACCCACCTGCTGCTGACAGGTACAAACAATTGGAGGACCGCTTGAGCGCCATGGAAATTCAGAATGTGCCGGGACTGGATTTCGGAGATTTGGGGTTATCTTCTGGGGTAGTAATTCCACACAAGTTTAAGGCGCCTGCCTTCGCCAAGTATGATGGGGTCTCCTGCCCAAAGCTGCATCTGAGGTCGTACGTAAGGAAAATCCAACCTTACACGGCGGATAAGAACCTTTGGATTCACTTCTTCCAAGATAGCCTCTCGGGGTCACAACTTGAATGGTTCTACCAATTAGATGGAACTAGCATCCGACACTGGGAAGATTTGGCAACCGCATTCTACAGACAATACCAATACAATTCTGATCTCGCTCCTACGCGTACCCAACTTCAGGGTATGTCTCTAGGAACGGGTGAAGGGTTCAAAGAGTACGCTAAAAAATGGAGAGATTTGGCTGGCAGGGTGCAGCCTCCATTAACTGATCGAGAGCTGGTTGATATGTTCCTAGGGACATTGTCTGGTCCGTTTTTCAATCATTTGGTTGGTAACTCCTCCGCTGGGTTTACAGATTTGATATTGACGGGAGAAAGAATTGAAGCTGGCATCAGGTCAGGCAAGATACAAAAGGATGCCTCCACAAGTGCTGAGAAGAGGCCGTTTAAGAAAGAAGCAAGTGCCGTCTATGGTCCTAGAAGACAAGTCAAGCCCGAAAGTCGCCAAGCCGTCAATGCTTTGGTCATCTCGAAAACTGTTGCTGCTCCTCAGCAGTACAATCAACAAAGAAGCGAAAGGCCCAAGAGGCAGTATACCCGACTGAGTATGACCTTATCTCAAATTTTACCCCAACTGTTATCCACCAACCTGGTGACCCTCAAAGAAGCTCCTAAGGTCGTCAACACTGCGTCCCCTAAGTATAACCCGAATGCCCGGTGTGCTTATCATTCTGATAGTCCCGGGCACACTACTGATGATTGCTGGGCCTTGAGAAACAAAGTACAGGATCTGATCGACGCAAAGGAAATTCAGTTTGAAGCGCCAGAGAGACCAAATGTCGTAACTGCTCCTATGCCCCAGCATAGAGTAAATGCCATTGAGGAAGAATTGTATGCTGTTTCGGTAAATGAAGTTGTTACCCCTCTGAAGACCGTTAAGAAGAACCTACTGCGGTCCGGTTTATTTCCGGGTTGCAGTGAAGGTTGCCTGTTCTGTGCTGTTTCCCTATCTGGTTGTCCCTTGCTGAGGTTAGGTGTCCAAAGCCTAATGGATAGCAAAGAGATTCTGTTTAAGAAGTCTGCTGTTCAGTTGGTTCCGATAAAAGAAGTTTCTGTGGTTACCATCTTCAATAATCCAATCAAGGCTCCCCCGAAGAAGCCTGTTCAAATCATGACTGTTGCACCTGTGGTTATTACTGTTCCGGGGCCGCTCCCCTACGTATCTGATAAAGCTGTCCCCTGGAATTATGGGGCAGACGTGTATGTAAATGGAATCAAACAAGAATTCGACACTGGCGCCAGTATCTGCGATATCACTGGTCCAGCCAAGGTCACCCGCAGCGGCAGGCTCTTCTCGCCTGACATTGCACCACCCGCTATTCGAAAACCCCTCCTTATAACACCTACCAGTGTACCTGTTACTGTTGCTGATCAAGTTGTTTCCCCTGCCGCCGAGTCATCTAATGCTCGGGGCAAAGGGATCGAGGAAGAGCCTGCCCGGATGGAGGCACCAATACCTGTAAATGCTGAGGCCTCCCAACAAGAAATGGAGGAGATCTTGAAAATAATAAAGAAAAGTGATTTCAATGTTGTCGAGCGGCTGGGGCATACGCCCTCCAAGATCTCCATGCTCTCCTTATTGCTATGCTCCGAGGCCCATGCTAAGGCCTTGATCTCATTTCTCAAGACGGCCCATGTGCCGCAGGAGACGTCTGCAGTCCAGTTCACTGATTGCGTAGCAAATCTGACAGCAGACAATGGCTTGGGTTTTTCAGATGCTGACCTGACTGCGAAGGGAAGAGACCACAATGATGCCCTGCATGTCTCTATCGGATGCAGGGGCACTACTCTAGCGCATGTATTGGTGGATACTAGTTCTTCTTTGAATGTTCTACCGAAAAAGGCTTTAGACCGTTTGGATTATGAAGGCCTAGAACTGAAGCCCAGCAATATCATCGTCAGGGCCTTTGACGGTTCAAAAAGGATGGTTCATGGAGAGGTTAACATCCCTATTCGTGTGGGCTCTCAAGTGTTTGACTCCATTTTTTATGTGATGGATATACGTCCATCGTACTCTTGTCTACTGGGTCGACCTTGGATCCATAAAGCTGGGGCAGTGACCTCTACCTTGCACCAGAAGCTGAAGTACCCTGTCAGAGGGAAGATCGTCACTGTGCAAGGAGAAGAGGAGTATATGGTGAGCCATTTGAATTCCTTCAGATACATTGAGATGGACGGGGAGTTTATTGAAACCCCCTTTCAGCATTTCGAGGAGGTACATCCAATTTCAGCAGCTGCAGAGACAACAGTCGAAGAGAATGTTTCCTTGAAGATGGCTTCCCTAAGGGATGCCCGGGCTGTGGTTCAGAAAGGCAATTGTGCAAACTGGGGTCAGCTTCCTGACTTCACTCAGAAGAACGACAAGTTTGGGCTGGGCTTTACTGCAGAGGCTCAGAGGGCTGTGCGCAAAGAGAAGATCAGAAAGGCTCCGGTGTTTATTTCCAGCTCAAGGGTGAATGCTATCGAGGAGGATGTGGAGGAAGCAGAGTTTGACAGTTGGATCTACCCGACTACCAGCAACGGACCAAGCAACTGGACGGCAAAGGATTTTACCCCTATCACATTTGTCACGCAGTAATCAATTTCTTTTGATTTCCAATTTGTAACAAACAATATGTTAAAACTTTGTTGGCTCGGTGTCCTACCCGGGGCATCGTAGCTCCATTTGTGAGGGCTTTTTGTATGACATTTTCATATATCATCAATCAAAACATTGGACGTTTGTTGCATTTCAAATCTTGTGCTCTTTTCCTTTTTGTGTTATATATATTGCAAAACAGCTATATTTACACACACTCACTTATACAGGTTTCAATCCACTCTGGATCTCACTGGTAACAGCTCTGCTACCGCCAGTTATGACTTCGAAAATCCGATCAACTTGGCCGAAGACGAAGGTGAAGATGATTGCGAAGTGCCTGGTGAACTTGCGAGACTGCTACTCCAGGAAGAAAGAGCTATTCAGCCACATGAAGAGCCGGTGGAGACAATTAACCTGGGTACCGAGACAGATAGGAAAGAGGTCAAGATTGGTGCCAATCTAGAGCTCGGCGTGAAGCAACGATTGATCCAGATGCTACAAGATTACATGGAAATTTTTGCTTGGTCCTATGAAGATATGCCTGGGTTGGATGCCGACATCGTAGTTCACCACCTGCCAACCAAGGAAGATTGCCCTCCGGTAAAGCAAAAAGTCCGACGGATGCGTCCAGAGATGTCTGAAAAGATCAAGGCCGAGGTTATGAAACAGTTTGACGCCGGGTTCCTTGCAGTGACTTCTTACCCTCAGTGGGTTGCCAACGTGGTGCCGGTACCAAAGAAGGACGGTAAGGTCAGAATGTGTGTTGACTACAGGGATCTGAACAGGGCCAGCCCCAAGGATGACTTCCCCCTACCTCACATTGATGTCCTTGTTGACAATACAGCTCAACACAAGGTGTTCTCCTTCATGGATGGTTTTTCAGGGTATAATCAGATCAAGATGGCTCCGGAAGATATGGAGAAGACTACCTTTGTAACTCAGTGGGGCACCTTCTGTTATAAGGTCATGCCATTCGGATTGAAAAATGCTGGGGCAACCTATCAACGTGCCATGGTTGCTTTATTTCATGATATGATCCATCATGAGATTGAGGTATACGTTGATGACATGATTGCAAGGTCTCAAACTGAGGAGGAGCACCTTGACCATCTGAGGAAGTTGTTTGACCGACTCAAGTTATACAAGCTGAGGTTGAATCCCAACAAATGCACCTTTGGGGTAAGATCCGGAAAATTGCTAGGTTTCATTGTAAGTGATAAAGGTATTCAGGTGGACCCTGCCAAGGTAAAAGCCATACAAGAGATGCCGACTCCAAAAACAGAGAAAGAAGTCAGAGGCTTCCTGGGACGACTGAATTACATTGCCCGATTCATCTCACATCTGACTGCTACTTGTGAGCCAATCTTCAAATTGCTGAAGAAAGATCAAGTAGTACGCTGGAATGATGAATGTCAGGCCGCCTTTGAAAAGATAAAGGAATATCTCCAAGAGCCACCCATTCTTATGCCACCGGTGGAAGGAAGACCTCTAATACTATACTTGACAGTACTTGACAATTCAATGGGGTGTGTGCTGGGGCAGCATGACGAGTCTGGCCGAAAAGAGCACGCTATTTATTACTTGAGAAAAAAGTTTACCGACTGTGAGTCTCGTTACTCACTGCTTGAGAAAACTTGCTGCGCTCTTGTATGGGCTGCTCGCCGGCTGAGACAGTATATGCTGACTCACATTACTTTATTGATTTCAAAGATGGATCCCATCAAATACATATTTGAAAAGCCCGCTCTGTCTGGAAGAATAGCGAGATGGCAAATGATCTTAACAGAATATGATATTCAGTATACAACTCAGAAAGCAATTAAGGGAAGTGTACTGGCAGATCATTTGGCACACCAACCTGTGGACGATTACCAATCATTGAACTTTGATTTTCCGGACAAAGACATCATGATGGTAACTGACTGTGAAGTACCTGGACCGGATGAAGGACCTGAGGAAGGATCCCGATGGTCTATGCATTTTGATGGAGCCTCCAATGCTTTGGGTAACGGCGTCGGCGCTGTAATCATATCTCCCAAAGGAACTCATACTCCCCTCACCGCCCGATTATGTTTCAGCTGCACCAACAACATGGCAGAATATGAGGCATGTATCATGGGTTTACAAGCTGCAATCGATTTAAGGATCAAATTTCTAAGTGTCTTCGGAGATTCCGCTCTCGTGATCAATCAGATCAAAGGCGAGTGGGATACGAAACACCCGAATCTTATTCCTTACAAGGAGTATGTGTCGACCTTGCTTCCCCACTTTGAAGAGATAACTTTCGAACACTTCCCTAGAGAGGAGAATCAGCTAGCGGACGCCCTAGCTACGATGTCTTCAATGTTCAAAGTTAAATGGGACAATGAGGCTCCCCGAATCATTATCTGGAAGTTGGATGAACCGGCATACTGCTGCGAACTCGAGGCTGAGAAGGTTATTGAAAAACCCTGGTATCATGAGGTGAAGAGGTACTTGGAAGCTCAGGAATACCCTGAAGGTGCGTTTGTCAACGATAAGAAGTTCATGAGGAGGTTCGCTGCAAAATTCTTCCTCAGCAACGGCATTCTCTACAAGCGGAATCATGATTCAACTCTGCTACGTTGTGTGGATAAAGCTGAAGCAGAGAAAATTATGATGGAATTACATGAAGGCGCATTTGGAATGCATTCCAGTGGACACACCATGGCTAAGAAAATCCTTCGGGCAGGATATTTCTGGTCCACAATGGAAGCCGATTGTTACCAACACTCCCGAACTTGCCATAAATGCCAGATCTATGATGACAAGGTGCATATCCCTCCGGTTCCTTTGAATGTCCTGACGGCACCTTGGCCTTTCGCAATGTGGGGCATCGATATGATCGGCGAGATCCGACCGACGGCGACCAATGGACATCGCTTCATCTTGGTGGCGATCGATTACTTCACGAAGTGGGTTGAGGCAGCTTCCTACGCCACAGTAACCAAGAGCGTCGTGGCACGTTTCATCCGGCATAATCTGATCTGTCGGTACGGCGTCCCGGAAAGAATCATTACGGACAATGGTACCAATCTCAACAACAAAATGATCACTGAACTCTGTGAACAATTCAAGATACAGCACCACAATTCTTCTCCCTACCGACCGAAGATGAATGGGGCTGTAGAGGCAGCCAATAAAAATATCAAGAAAATTGTGCAGAAGATGACAGTGACCTATAAAGATTGGCACGAGATGTTACCGTTCGCTCTTCATGGGTACCGCACATCAGCCAGAACATCAACCGGGGCAACTCCCTTCTCCTTGGTCTATGGCATGGAGGCAGTCTTGCCAATTAAAGTCCAGATACCCTCTCTCCGAATAATGAAGGATGCAGACTTGAATGAAGATGACTGGATCCAGACTCGACTTGATCAATTGAATCTGATTGACGAAAAGAGGCTCACTGCTATCTGTCATGGTCAAACGTATCAAAAACGGATGATCAGGGCATTTAACAAGAGAGTCAGACCACAAGAGTATCAAGTTGGGGACCTGGTAATCAAACGCATCATCCTTCCTCAAAGTGATCCCCGGGGCAAATGGACCCCTACATACGAAGGGCCATTTGTGGTTAAACGTGTGTTCTCAGGAGGAGCCATGATTCTAACCACCATGGATGGCGACGACCTTCCTCACCCCGCCAATGCAGACATAGTGAAAAAATACTACGCATGAATAAAAGACCCGCTAGGTTGACATACCTAGGCAAAAATAAGGGCTTCCCGGCGAACCAAAAGGGTTCGGGCAAAAGTAAGGGATGAAATGAATAAAAATCTATACACCCGGCAAGTCGAAAACCTGAAAGGGCGGCTTGGGCAAAAATGGGTATCCTGGTGGACTGAAAACCCGAAAGGGCGGTCCAGGCAAAAGTTAGGGATAAAAGCGTAACACTATGTCTCATTGGATCACTTCGCATCCGAAATTCGGCATCAACTATCTGGCTCAGATTTCGGCATCGACCAATCAGCTTCATCTTCAACTAGGCAGCAAAGCGATGAGATGTTCGAAGACATAAAGGCGATAGCAGAGTTGGAACCCAGTGGGATTGTTCACATAGCTGTTTTGTTTCTGTTTTCAAATTGTAAACTCTATGTTATTTGGCGGCGTCCTCTTACTAGGATGTCAGTCTCTTGTACAAAAACGCCTATTCACAGGCAAAGTTTAAATCAATACAAATATACTTTTCAGTTAAAAGTGCCAATTGTTTTCCTTTTTTCTGTTTTGTCTTGCGAAGAACGTCCAATGTTCATTTTTGATATATGCATTTGACATTAAATTGCTGATTCATAAATGTTTACATATGAAACGAGAGATTGATTACAGGTGACATCAGAGACAGGGGCAATGAGAAGTTGTCTAATGCAGTCTGGTCGTTTTGTCCGCCGAGGTGCCAAGGTAGATTCAACTGAAGAGTGTGGCCAAATCATCTCAACTCCCCGCAGAGTAAAACAAGATTCAGCAATACTTTCCCCAAGCGGAGTTGACTCCCCGACAATCCTGAAAGGACACAACATTCCCCGGCAGGTCTTAAAGCTCATCCCTAGTAGATTCTGGAAGCTTATCCCCTGCAGAGTACGGACGTCTCTCCCGAGTTTTATTTAGAGTTATTTCCTCACAAGGACTTATAACTGGGTTATCCTCAGCTAAAAACCACGGAAGACCGCCCTCGGCAAAGTCCCTTCAATCCCCAGCGGAGTTTATCATCATTATCCCCAGCGGAATCCATCATTAAAGTCCTCAACAGGCCTCTCAGCAAAACTTCGGCCAAGTATCTCCTCCACAGAGCAATTCTCCGGCCGGTCGTCAAGGATTTATTTTCCTAAAGACGAAATTACATTCATAAACATTTTTACATCTTGCTTACCTACATGATAAAGCGCATGCAATACCATCTCATGTTGAACATCATGACATCGTGCATATCATACATCATGACATCGCATACAACTTATGTTTTTGCCTTTTCAGGAAAAAAGACAAATCCCAAAAACAACTACCTTCAACTGTCACAATTCCAGATTCGATATCTGTATCTAGCCAGGGCACATCTGAGAGTGATCAACTTCCAGACTCGATTCCTGTATCTAGCCAGGGCACGTCTGAAGAGTTCGAAGATTCGATTCCTGTATCCAGCCAGGGCACATCTATCAACTACAACATCTCCAGATTCGATTCCTGTATCCAGCCAGGGCATATCTGTTGACCACACTTCCAGACTCGATTCCTGTATCTAGCCAGGGCACGTCTGAAGAGTTCGAAGATTCGATTCTTGTATCCAGCCAGGGCACATCTATCAACTACAACATCTCCAGATTCGATACCTGTATCCAGCCAGGGCATATCTGCATAAGGAGACTGAAGATCAAACACCTGTAACAAGCCAGGAAAACATCCGTCTTTCTCAAATACACAAGTTCTCGCTAAGGAATCTCTTATGTGATCGACACTTCCAAATGGCATCTATAAGCCCATTCCCGACAAGGTTTTGTCACATCTCTGCAAATGGCATCTATAAGCCCATTCCCGACACCACATTGTTGAGACTCCAGCATGCGAGTGCAAATTTCCGGGCACTCAAGTGTCCAATCTCCTTTTACCCTCGAGTCACGAAAGGCAAACTTGCCAATCTAACTCTTCAGGTCCAAGAAGATTGAACAGGGGCAACTGTTGTACCCCAAAATTTGCCCTCCCATTTCCTCAACATTTTCTCATCACAAGACCTTTGAAGATCAAGATCCAGTTAGGGTTTCCTCTGCTCAAGACTTCTCCTTGCACTGTGGACTCAAATTAGGGTTTGTGTTTGCCCAAGGATGTTTTGACCTAAAATGCCTAAGATGACTTTCATGCTTCATATTGGACTCCCAAGTTTACCTATACCAAGTTTCAAGTCTTGATTCCAAGTTTTGCCCAGTCAATTGGGCAGTTGACCTAGAAATCAACTGTATTGGGGAAAAAGTCAACTGTGGCCAATTGACAGTCAAACCTCATGAAAATTGACCCACATCAACATATTTAACTCATATGGACCATTTGATCAAGTTTGGATCACAATTCTCCAAGAAATTTGATCAGATCACCAAAAGGGCAAAATGGTCATTTTTAGGGTTTTGACTGCACAAAGGCAATTTTTGACTGTTTGACCTAGCCAATGGCAAACCAAGTTCACATATGGACTCAAGGACTCAATGAAATGGTCTTGACACATTCATCAAGCTCAAAAGATCCCAAGTACACAAGATTGACAGTTGAATTTCCCAGTCAATTGATCAATTTTGACTGTATACTGAAAAGTCAAACTTTGACTTTTTGGTCAAAATCAAGAGTCAAGATTCATTTTTCATCAAAACATGCCAAGTAATGAAACTTGTTCACCAAGAAATCACAAAATGCAAATTAGGGTTTGAAAATGGAATTTTTCATAACTTAGAATTTTTCTAAGTTATGAAAAACCCTAATTTTTTCCCAACTTTGCCCCATCTTTTCACCAAGATCCATTTGGATTCAAACAAAAGTCAAAACATGAAAGTTGTAGCTTGTTGCATAATCTACAACTTTGATTCACAAAGTTTTCTCATTTGAAGCTTGTATCTCAAGTTACAATTTTTTGAATAAGGGCACTGAACCATTTTTAACTTAGTGAAATTTTAACCTATTTTGACAAGGTTTTCTACCCCACTTCAAGACCATTTTTCATACCCTTCCACTTGGAATTTAAACTTGCATTTCAAATATGGATTGTAGTACACATTCCAAGCTTTCCAAAATGTCCAAGAACTTCTCAAACAACCTCATAACTTGAGAGATTCGAATTTCACAAGTTGGCAAAAATTCACTTTTGTTCTTCATCAAAACATGTCCATAACTTTGCAAATTTGAACTCAGCATGCTTTAGGCTTGATTACAGGTCCTTGAACCATTCCATACTCAATAATTTAATGCATATTCAATATGTTAAAGTGTTGTTCTTTGAGTGCAAGCATTGTATGCAAGATTAATCCTAAACTAGATAAAGTGCTTTATCCATTTTTGTAAAAAGCTAGCTTTATGTCAAATTGAAATCCAAGCAGGTACAAGCAAAATCCTTTTGGCACAAGATTATGGACAAATTGTTCTGATCAAGAGAGGCTTTTCTGCAGGATTAGAGGTCCCCTACTGACCTAAAACATCAAGTGGCATTTTGTTGCTTAACATAGAAGAAAAGTGCATAACTTATCACAACTCTCATCTCAGCAAAAAGACACAAGAAATAAGTTATCAAACACATCAGAAAGAACATATCCAAGCTAACACACGAGCCCTTGCCCTATCAAACACTCCCATTGCAATAATCACCTTGAAACTGCTCAAACAGAGCAACCCCTGCAGATTGAGTGCTATCTCTCAATCCCTTCGAGCATTTTGGTCCAAACCTGTTCCTCTACCTTCCTTACAACCTATGCAAGCTAACCATGACCTAAAACCTGATCTGTAATCCCTCTAACAGTTTCCACCATTTTCATTTTTTCCTTTTGCAGTTGAAGTTCTATAGCTTGATTCAGAAGCTCTCAAGGCAAAGTAAGCATTGAAACAGCATCCCTGGACCTCAAGGAAGCTTTTCCAATCATCACCTTGCACTGAAGGTTCCTACATTTCCAATTTGAACTTCAACTGAACAGGTAAGTTTTTGAATTCGTATCTCTCTTATAAGGCATTGTTAGCTTTAGATTTGTGAAGAGAACATGTCATAATCATTGCCCTGAACATGCCCATATAAGTAGATTTTATTTATATTATGTGTGTTGCAAGAATTTGATGCCTGAACTTTAAACAAAAATTAGGTTAAAATTTGGGAGAGAAGAAATTCTCTCTCATTTCTGAGAGATAGATCATGTTCTTTATATGTATAAAATCGTGAGATTATGCTTTACATGTTTTGTGTTGGAAGTTTGTTCAAAGGATCAAAGAATCAGGACCTTGATGTTGAAGCAAGAGGCGCGCGTTTTTGAACTCAGTCTTGGCCAAAGGTTGAAGACAGTGTCTTCTTGGGCTGGGCTTTTGTGTTATTTCTCTTCACACCACTTTTTTTGATTCACACCCCCTGAGCCCATTTGTTCATTTTTTAACATTTTTGACTTTTTCCTTTTTTGTTTGACTTGTTTATTTTTTCCCAGCACATTAAAATTTTGAAAATATTTTTTCCATCATTTTTTGTATTTATTGCATATTTATTTGTTTATTTCTCTTGTTTGAACATAAATATTATATATATACTATTATTAGAATAAATACAAAAATAGTGTAAATACATTTTTATTATTTTTTACCTTCTGAAAATATTTCACATAAAAATACTTTTTTTTTATTTATTTTATTAAAAATATTAAATATATATTATTTTGTATATAATGCATATTTAAGAACTTAATATATATATATATATATATATATATATATATATATATATATATATATATATATATATATATATATATATATATATATATATATATATATATATATATATATATATATATATATATATATATATATATATATATATATATATATATATATATATATATATATATATATATATATATATATATATATATATATATATATATATATATATATATATATATATATATATATATATGTTTATTAATATATTTAAGTTAAAATATAAAAATACTTGAATTTTTCATTTTATTAATATTTGATACAAAAAATACTTTTTTTTTCATAATATGCTTCATTTCATTTTTATTTTTGTAAATAATAAATAAATGTTTGTATTAAATCAATTAATATCCATTTTCATTAAAATTAGGGGTTTTGCCCTCAATTCAAAATACTCCAAAAAAATAATATATTTTTATTTTCTTTTCTCTTTTACATAAATAATGTTTTTTCATACATATACAAAACATTTCTTTTGCATCTTGCATTCTTATTTAATTTTTGTACATTGATTAAATTGCAAATATTCAAAAATGATGTAATAATTTAGGTTTAAATTACTTGTCAATATCCCCATTTGAACATTTGTACCCCCTTCTCATATTTGGTTTTGTAATAGCTTAGTAAATTTATTTTCGCACTTTATACGCTTTCTAATGATAACATGTTAGAATTAGGGTTTGTATGCGAAAAAACGATAAAAAATAGTTATGACCTAATCTCAAGATAAACAAGCATGAAAATGGACACACAAATCACACTTGCACCCCTAGGGTACTCCATTTTGTTGCCTTCAAATAAATGGACCATATTGTATGTTGAACTTCTTTGGGCAAAGCAAACAATTTGAATGATCATAGTCCCTCGATAAAACTTTTCAAAACAAACAAAAACAAATGATCAAGTCCCTTAAAGAAAATTGCCCAAAGACATTTAACGCCGTCCTTAGGATAAAATAAAAAGTCGGTGGCGACTCTTGCTCAACCGCACATTTGCGAATACAAACGCAAAACCTCAAGTCAGTTCTCCCACCGTATCACAAAATGCAAAATACGATCAAAATAGGGATTATAGAGGACATCTTGAGCTTTTTAAAAAGTCAAAGATCACCTTCAAATGACAAAAATTGAGATAGTTATGATTGGTGCAAGTTGGGAATTTTGAGCAAATGCATGAAACCTAAAGTGACCAAACTTGGAATTTTGGGATATTGGGCTTGTGATTCAAGGTCCATGCGTGTTTAATACCTCAAGATGAAACTTAGATCTTATTCATGCACCCATTGACCTTTTTATTTTATTTATTTTTATTTTTATTTATTTAAAGTCAAAGTTAAATGAAATAAAACAAAGGCTTCTTACAAAGGTCCAAGCCCACTCTTCGGTTGACCTAATTTCAAGCTATATAATCTCCCCATTCAGACAAAGGCATACACAAACACTTGCAGCAAGAAAAACCTCTCAAAAATTCAAAAAAATATCAAAGAACTAGGGAAACTTGAAACCCTAGCTTGCAACCACTTTCACCGCAAACTAACCCTTCCATTCACTTCCTGAAGCACATTAGGGTAAGTAGGGATCGATTGTGATTATCCAAAAGACCTGAAAATCATGAACACGCATCGTCGGTTATACATCATTTCATGAATTTGGATTATTATGTTTCTTTATGTTTTTATGCGTACTAACCCTACTAACTTGTTTTTGAGGTACCAATATGTAGGAATAACCCATCGTGGGAGTCCCATGATGGTTGAATTATAAAATACCATGTTCTTACCGTTTCATGATATTTTTTTGTAAAATCAAGCTTCTCAAATGCACTTTTGTTTTGATGAAGACAAACCATGAGGGACAAAGAAGGCAAATATTATTGATCAAGGTAAAAGCATCTATGGATAAAGTCTTCAGTTCAAACACTTAGCTAATTTCAAGGTATAATGATAATACTTACTTTTGAAATTAAGACATAGATGCTCAATGGTGAAAAGAAATATTTTATATTGTCTAAACCTTTACTCAATTTTTTCTAAGCTAAAAATCATTTTTCACTTGAGTGCAATCGATTTGCATATTAGTGCAATCGATTGCATGCTTAAAATTTTCAAAATATTTGCTATTGTTTCTCAGTGCAATCGATTTGCATGTTTGTGCAATCGATTGCACTCAATCAATTTTTGCTACCGACTTCACATGCGATTAATTTACACTCTTTTGAAATCGATTGCACACTCAAAAATTTGAAATTCTAGATGTTGAAACCCCGTGCAATCGATTTACACAAAGGGTGCAATCGATTGCATGCTGCACGATTTTAAAAAACAACAGCTTTGCACATGCCTGTTCATAACACCATTTCATGGAAACCTTTCACTCAATCTTGGAAATTGTTCATGATTCATTTATATAACTTTATATTGTTTCAAAAAGGTGCTATGAACATATAAATACTCATTTTCAAAATCATTTTCCGCACCTCTTCCAAATATATTTTCTGAATTTTCAAATATCAAACTCAAGCTTTTCTTCACTTTCATACACAAAGTTTTTCTGCACACTTTCAAATAGAAAACTTTGAGCATTATATATCTTGAGTCATTGTATAATATTCTCATTGGAAGAGAAGATCAATTCATTGATAAAATCACTCATAGTGATTATTACACTACAAACTCACTCAAATCAAATATTGCTATATACTTGCTTATTTTTTCAGGATTGTTGAAAATAAGTTCAAGTGGTTTTGAAATCTTGTATTTCCAGGATTGTTGGATACAAGTAAGGTCACCTTGAGAGGATTATTCTCATTGTTGACATAGTGAAAATCCAAGAGGATTGTTCTTGGTCCAAGAGGATTGTTCTTGGTGGTTTTATTGGTTAGAGTCTTGTATAGAAGGACTAGGGTATCTTGTCTAGAGATATAACAATAAGGAAATCTCTTTCATGTTGAAAGAGGACTGGAGTACTCTCGGACTGTGAAGGGAACCAAGATACATCTCTATGTTCTTTACTTTTCCACATTGACCGCTTTCATCACTAGTCATAAACCAGAAAAGAAAGAAACACATTTGTAAACTCATGCACTAAACCAGAAAAATAATATCCATCATCACTAAAAAGGTACAACTTTTAAAGTACCTAATTCACCCCCCCTATTAGACGCACTCTCATACTTACAATTGATATCAGAGCAGGTTATAGGTAACCTGCTCCTAAAAGATCCAGAATGGCTTCCGAAAATCAAAATCCCGTTTTCAGAGATGGTGGTAGTAACAACAAGCCTCCTCTATTTTGTGGTGAATATTTTGACTTCTGGAAAATACGCATGAAGGCACATCTAGAAGCACAAGGAGAAGAAATATGGGATGCTGTCGAGAATGGTCCTTTTATCCCTATAACGGTAATCAATGATGCTGGCTCATCAAAGCCTAAGGCTGCATGGGACGAAGATGATAAGAAGAAGGTTCTCTATGATAAAAAGGCAATAAATCTTCTTCAAGGTGCACTTAACATGGATGAATTCTTCCGTGTCTCGGCATGAAAAACGGTGAAAGAAATATGGGATACATTGTTAGAAGCTCAAGAAGGAACCACTGAAGTTAAAAGATCGAGATTAAATACTTTGAGTCAAGAATATGAACTATTCAGAATGCAGCCCCGAGAATTAATCCTCGACTTGCAGAAAAGATTCGTGCACTTGAAAAATCATTTGAAAGCACTTGGTAAGAATTTAACTAATGATGAACTTAATCTTAAATTGCTTAGATCTTTATCCAGGGAATGGCAACCAAAAGTGACAGCAATATCCGAGAAGAAGAATCTATCCACAATGACTTCCGCCACTTTGTTCGGAAAACTTCAAGAATATGAGACGAAACTTGCAAGACTTGAAAAGCATGAAATCCAAGTAAAAGATTCAAAAGACATGGCTCTAAATACAAGGATAAAAAATCATGATAGCAATCGAGAGGATGAATCCACTAGTAGTGAAGATGATGATCTTATCAAGAAGATTGAAAAGGTTTTACGAAAAGAAAGAAAAAGGGAAGCACCAACAAGGAAGGTTATATGCTTTGAATGTGGAGAAAAGGGACATGTTAAAAGTGAATGTCCTACACTTAAAAATAAGAAGAAATATTTCAAGATAAATAAAGATAAAAATTCAAATAAATCATATATAGCATGGGAAAGTTCATCTTCCGATTCCGAAAACAATCAACGTGTTAATCTTGCATTGATGGCCTCACACCATTCTGATAGTGAAGATGACGAGGTTAGTAATGAATTTTATCTTTTTGATAGTTTATCACTATCCTAAAAAGAAAACATTTCCTAATAATAAATCTTATCCTTCTAGATATAGAAGTAACTTTGAACCTACTTGTTTTTATTGTGGTTTTAAAGGCCACACACCTAATGCTTTCTATGTTAGAAACTTTAGTGTGGAAAGTGGGAATTATGTATGGGTAAAGAAATGAACTAACTATGATGGACCCAAATCACATTGGGTACCAAATCAAACTTAATTGGTTTTGTAAGTTTGCTCGAGGATCACTTTAAATCTATGATGTTTTGATAAGTGGTGGCTCTAAGCATTTGGTGGAAGATATAAAGTAACTTTCAAATCTAGTTCAAGTCCAAGGATTATTTCACATATGGGAAATAACTTAAAGGAAGAATTCTTGGCATTGGCAGAGTTGATACACTAACTTTCATATCCATTAAAGATGTACTTCATGTTGAACAACAAAATACAACTTCTAAGTACAAGTCAACTTTGTGACAAAGGCTTCAACATCATGTTCTCAATAGATGAATGATTTATGAAGTCTCTCTTGAGGTGAAACTCATTGGTATAAATTGTTTTTACTTTCAATAATTTCTTTATGTATTATAAGGCTTTTCCCATCCGTTTTTAATGACAAAGGGGGAGAATATATATATATATATATATATATATATATATATATATATATATATATATATATATATATATATATATATATATATATATATATATATATATATATATATATATGTGTGTGTGTGTGTGTGTGTGTGTGTGTGTGTGTGTGTGTGTGTGTGTGTGTGTGTGTGTGTGTGTGTGTGTGTGTGTGTGTGTGTGTGTGTATGTATGCTTGTCTCTAACTATTGCAGCCCAAAGAAAGATAAAAAATCTCTATGATTAAAGGGAGAATTTTGATCAAGAGGGAGTTATCAAAGATAGGGGGAGCATTCACATAAGAGTTTCTCATTCTGCCTAAAAGAGTCAAGCATCTTCAACGTTATATTTTGATGAAGATAACTACTATGTGCATTTATCAAAGGATGAGAAAAAGCATCATGAAGCAATATGGCTATGGTTAGGTTTTCAATATTACTACATATATTTTGTCCATTTTTTATTGCATCTTTCCCTTCTTTTTGATAATTTCAAAGGGGGAGAAGGATGCTATACTTTATGCTTGTGTATTTCCTTGTCTTAATATTTTAAGGTACAAAGAATCCTTCAAGATGAGAAAATCAAAATGATTTCAAAGCTTCTCATACAAAGGGGGAGTTATACATATTAGGGGGAGAAGTCTCTTTCCGGAAATTACAACGCATCAAGCAAGATCGTTTGTCATCATAAAAAAGGGGGAGAATGTAAAATCAAGCTTCTCAAATGCACTTTTGTTTTGATGAAGACAAACCATGAGGGACAAAGAAGGCAAAGATTATTGATCAAGCTAAAAGCATATATGGATAAAGTCTTAAGTTCAAACACTTAGCTAATTTCAAGGTATAATGATAATACTTACTTTTGAACTTAAGACATAGATGCTCAATGGTGAAAAGAAATATTTTAGATTATCCAAACCTTTACTCAAGTTTTTCTAAGCTAAAAATCATTTTTCACTTGAGTGCAATCGATTTGCATATTAGTGCAATCGATTGCATGCTTAAAATTTTCAAAACATTTGCTACTATTTCTCAGTGCAATAGATTTGCCTGTTTGTGCAATCGATTGCACTCAATCAATTTTTGCTACTGACTTCACATGCAATCGATTTACACTCTTGTGCAATCGATTGCATACACAAAACTTTTGAAATTATAGCCGTTGAAACCCCGTGCAATCGATTTACACAAAGGGTGCAATCGATTGCATGCTGCACGATTTTGAAAAACAGTAGCTTTGCACATGACTGTTCATAACACCATTTCATGGAAACCTTTCACTCAATCGTGGCAATTGTTCATGATTCATTTATAGAACTTTATGTTCTTTCAAAAAGGTGCTATTAACATATAAATACTCATTTTCAAAATCATTTTCTGCACCTCTTCCAAATATATTTTCTGAATTTTCAAATATTAAACTCAAGCTTTTCTTCACTTTCATACACAAAGTTTTTCTCCACACTTTCACATATTGTCAAACAGAAAACTTTGAGCATTATATATCTTGAGTCATTGTATACTATTGTCATTGGAAGAGAAGATCAATTCATTGGTAAAATCACTCATAGTGATTATTACATTACAAACTCACTCAAATCAAATATTGCTATATACTTGCTTATTTTTCAGGATTGTTGAAAATAAGTTCAAGTGGTTTTGAAATCTTGTTTTTCCAGGATTTTTGGATACAAGTAAGTTCACCTTGAGAGGATTGTTCTCATTATTGACATAGTGAAAATCCAAGAGGATTATTCTTGGTGGTTTTATTGGTTAGAGTCTTGTATAGAAGGACTAGGGTGTCTTGTCTAGAGATCTAACAATAAGGAAATCTCTTTCATGTTGAAAGAGGACTGGAGTACTCTCGGACTGTGAGGGAAACTAGGATACATCTCTGTGTTCTTTACTTTTTCGCATTTACCGCTTTCATCACTAGTCATAAACCAGAAAAGAAAGAAAAACATTTGTAAACTCATGCACTAAACCAGAAAAGTAATATCCATCATCACGAAAATGGTAAAACTTTTAAAGTACCTAATTCACCCCCCTCTTAGGCGCACTCTCATACTTAATTTAGGTGGGTAGGGTACCCTTGGATCATTAATTATGTCTATTTTTCAGGAATGAGAAAAAGGATCACCAGAGAAGACGACCGGAGCTAGAGCTCCGGCGCTTCTCCGGTCCAGTTAATTGGTTTTAAAATTCTGGTATCAGATATGTGATGTCGAATGAGATGTCACGACACAAATATCTGAGGAACAAAGTAAAGTACAACAATAATGAATGCAGTAAAAAACACAAGGGATTGTTAACCCAGTTCAGTGTACAACATCACCTGCTCTAGGGGATACCAAGTCAGGGACAAGTCCACTAAATAGTATCAATTCATAGACCCTCAGTAAACAACCAGTTTACAGTCTAATCACTTAATCACTACCCGCGCTATACTTCTATCTAAGACTCATCTAGGCGTGAGGCCCTCCTCAAATCCCTTTAATCACTTACAGTGAAGAAACAACATAAATAATAAGTTTAAAAACTTCAATCATTCAATGCTTAAAAGATTATGAATGATACACAATTAACAATCCAAATAACAACACAAGTATTAAATCAATACTATAGTGTTTGACAATTAAAAGACTTAGACTTCTAAGACATAAAGAAAGTATTCTTCTTCAAAAGTTGCAATTCTGAATAAGGAAGCAGGTCCTTATATATGCGCAACAGTGGGCTTAGGTTAAAAAAAAAATCAAATCTTTTGAATATTTACATGAAAGCAAGCCAAGATAGAATCCATAAAGATAATTCAAATATAAAAATATTCCTCCATATTTTTTGCAGCCTATGAGTCACAAATCCTGAATTATGGTGCGCAGGAAATCAGGAAACAGAAAACATGAACTGATATTGGCCCGAGTTCAGTTCAGGAGGCAGATATCAAGACATCTGCTTTGACATCATTCAAAACAATTTTGCTTCAAATGTTAAGACATTTAGCATAACATTATCAAGTCATTGTTTTACCAAAATTACTGCCAACAAACATTTACAAACTCCCCCCTTTGAAAATTTTGGCTAAAACATTATCAAAGCACATTATCAGAACATTACCAGAGCATTATCAGAGCATCAACATAAGCAAAGGAATATGTCAAAACATCTTCTGAGACATGAGGCTCCCCTTCAAGTATTAAGCTCCCCCTTAATCAGTGGTTAGTCAGTCAATTTCTCTCCCCCTTTTTAGTCATAATATGCCAAATAAAAGGATGCATTCAAGAGTGTATCAATACTTTAGGTTTAGACCATAGAAATCAAATGTCAAGCATTTGCAAGTTCCAAAAAGAAACAAAGGGTTCAGATAAATAAACATCAAATAGTCTAACTGTCTTCAGGACCAGTAGACTTGGCTGAGCCAGAACTTCCTTCCTCACTAGAATCTCCTCCTTTAGAGCTTATTTTATCATCAAAGTTGTTGTCCTTTTGTAGCTTTTTGATCATCTTTTTAAAAGTTAGCTTCCTTGCTTAACTAACTTTGATCATATCATCTAGTTCTTTGCATGCTTCCCTTAATTCATTGAGCATGTCATCCTTGGTGGAGGTCTTGTTTTCAGTAGGTGCAGGTGTCAAAATAATGTTTGGGACATGTTTTCCTGAAAAAAGCTTAAAATGAAGAGTCAAAGCAGACTCCCTCTTGCATATTACATCATTACCACTTAGAATCCCAGGATCCTGATTAAGAATAATTCCATAGATGAGGGAAGGAAAAGCAATTGGCATCTTAATGACACAAGTTCCTGCATGCTTAATAGTCTGATCAAAGATGTAAGTACCATAATCAAATAGTTTCTTGTTTCCAACAACATAAATACACATTCCTAAGCTAATAGTGATGGTTGAAGTATGATTTGTAGGAACCCAATTAGCAGCTCCAATTCTGTGCAAAATAGCATATTTCACACTTAGCTTGCTAACATGAAGTTTGTTCTTCAAAGGCCACTCACTTACTTGATTGGCAATGATGGCTCTGCACACTTGATTATCTGTTACTTCTAGCTCACAAAAGTCATCTTCAGACCTATCCATAAATCTGTTTATGATAGCAGGGGAAACATCTACACACCTACCCCTAACATAAACCTTTATATACTCCTTACTTTTATGATTAGCATAGTCAACAAGAATATTAACAATGGATTCCTTAACAAGAGTCTCATAGCATTTGGAAAACCTGGTAATATTTTTCATCAGTCCATCATAAGATATCAGCTCCATGATTTCTTTGCATTCCAGAGCACCAGCTCTCAATTCTCTTTCAAGAGAAATTCTTCTTTGAAACACATACTTCCACTTTTCAGCATTCCCAACAGAATGGTAGGAAATGTTGTCAACGGGAGCATCAGGAACCCTAACAAAAATCTTCTTGCTTGCAGACTTTTTGATAGGAGAGATGTCCTGGACATCTTGCTCGACATCATAGTCTGAGTCATCTTCTTCAACAACCACAACTTTCTTTTTACTTTTAGATCTTTTTACAGCATCGTCGTCATCACCATCATCATCATCACTGGAGCTATCAGGTTTAGCTTTTCTTTTGCTAGAGGGAGGAACCGCTTTACTTCTGGGCTTTGGGGGTCTATACATGATTTTCTTCTTGGTTGTCTTGGCAGGGGGTGTGACACTTGCATCCTTCACTTTTCTGTATTTGAGCCTTCTTGCAATACCAGAAACCACATTAGTAATGAGCTCATTTCCACATAGCTCATCCATATTAACTACATTCTCAGCATTTTGACCTTCTGTATCCTTGGAGGCAGTAACATCTTCCTTAGTAGGAGAGTTCTCTTTAACATCTTGTTCAATATTTTCTTCTTCCACTTCCTTTAGAGCAGAGGTAGCAAGCTTCTCAAGTTTGCTTTCAGCAACATCTTTCTTGAAGGTGGATGTTTCAGCAGTAGCACTTTTAGGGTCATTTCCTTTTTCAGCCGGAGGAGGCATACGAGCAAGAGGAGTAGAAATCCCAAGCACAACAAAACCTTCATTTAAAACTCTATCTACTAACCTTCTAATGCTTCTATCAACATTAACAATCTCTTCTTTTGTCCTATCATCAGTAGCAGTAGAAGAGTTACCTTTATCATCATTGGATTTCTTTGCAGGTGATGATATGGGTTTCTTGACCTTCTTCTCAAGAGGTGGGGTAGTTGTTAGAGGAGTAACGTCAAGTACTCTGTCAAGGTATAGATTCACAGTGAGGTTGATAGATTTTGAGGAAGACGATGTATGATGTTGAGACATCTTTAAAGATTTTTGAGCAAGGAGATGAAGAATGACAAGGGTTCTTTTTCTGTAGAGGAGAATGAATAGTTTATGAAAGTAGAGAGATGTGATTTCGTAGCGTGTGGAAAACAATTTGAGACATTCTTGTAATGATTTCTTTCTAAATTTGATTTGTTTGAAATATAATATCACTTTAATGATATTCCCACACGCCTTTAATTGCTACAAACCCTCATATAGGCAAATCCCTAATTTTCCTCTTAAGTTCTCAAACTGATTAGCATCCAAAGCCTTAGTGAAAATGTCAGCCAATTGCAATTCAGTGGCTACATGTTCTAAGGTAAGAATCTTTTCTTCAACAAGCTCTCTTATGAAGTGATGACAGATATCAATATGTTTAGTCCTGCTGTGTTGAATAGGATTTTTGATATGTTTATGGCACTTAGATTGTCACATAATAATGTCATGACATCTTGTTTGACATTATATTCCGTTAACATTTGTTTCATCCAAGCCAGTTGAGAAAAACTACTTCCTGCAGCAATATGCTCAGCCTCAACAGTGGACAGAGACACACAATTTTGCTTCTTACTGAACCAAGATATGAGATTGTTTCCCAGAAAGAAGCATCCTCTTGATGCACTTTTTTTTTATCATCAGCACTTCCTGCCTGTGATACGGTGGCAAAACCGGACTGTTTTAGGAAAATGCTGGTTTGCGTTTGCAAAATGTCACGGTAAGCAAGAGTCGCCACCGAATTTTATTTTATCCAATTGGTAAGGACAAAAGCACAGAAAAATTCCTTTTTCGAGATTTTGAGTACGGGGGGGGGGGGGGGGGGGGGGTAGATTAAAGAAAGGGAAGGTATTAACACCCTTTCTATCCGTAGTTTTCTACGGGCTCTTAGGTACTTGCTCGTCATTTTAAAATTGCTTCCGTGTTTGTGTGTTTTGAAAAGTTTTTGTTTTACTTCGATTTAACCCTTGTATCCATCCTCAAGAGTGTTACGAAGTGTTTTTGAAAACTTTGTTTGAAAAGAGTGTAAGTGTGGAAGAGTTTGTTTTTGAGCAAGTACCTACTAGCATCTACCTACTCGAAAAAGGATTGTTTCTATTCTCGTTTCCTTTAGACAGCGCTATCCTACTAATAAGGAGTAGGTAGCACCATCGTTGGATTTGTAAGGGTCAATTCGAAAGGGACGTACGATCACTAAAGCAATGTTAGGACGTTTTAGTAATAACCCTAATGTCTTAAGATCATATTCGAGGAAACATTTCCGAGGCAACATTTCCGAGGCAACATTTTCGAGACAACATTTCCGAGGCAACATTTCCGAATGGGAAATTTGATCTTTGTTTAGACAAGAGGGCGACCACTAAAACACCCTATACTTAATGATCGTTTACCGAAGGCAACCGAAGTGAGAGTATACCCTAGGAGTGTGCATGTGCGAGTGATTTGATTTCAGATTATTATCTTTGCACATTTAGGGTTTGCTAACCATTTTAAAATTAACATACAGTCTTTTCATGCAATCCTATTATCATAAATCTAACAGTTAATATTTGCAAAAATTAAAATACGAGAAGTAAAGTTACGCTATTACAAGGCTTCGGGGAGGGGGATTAATTACATAGCCAAAAACCTGTAAAACGATAAATAAAGAAAAGTCCTAATCAAACTATTACATACCATGAGCAGTTACATTAATATTGTAAAAAATAAATAAGCGCGCGATGAATCGAGAACGAGAAAAGGTTAGGATTTTGAGCCCTTCTAAACCTAATTAAAAGAAAAGTCATTTTTTCGTTGTTTTTGATTATTTTTGGAAAAAATAAGGGTTTAAATTAAATAAATACAAACCTAATTACTAATTAAATTAAATTAAGAAAATTAATTAATTGACCTATTTTTGTATTTTGGTTATTTTAAGAAAAGAAAATGAAAATTAAATTGAGCAAAACCCTAATTTCTAATTGATTTTTATTTATTTACAAAATGATTAAAATTGCCCTAAAATTAAATTAAGCTAATTAAATTAATTTTGACAAAATATATAAAAACCTAAATTTGATGAAATTGATTTTATGAATTGTTTGTAAAAAAAAGAATTAAATTTGTGTGAGAAAATAAATTAATCAAAATAATTAAATAAAAGAAAATAAATAAAAGAAAAGAAGAGAGAATTGGGCCTTGTAATCAGCAAACATGGGGGTGTCCATAGCAATTTTTGGGCCCAACAAGCCTTGGTCCATGTTGAGCTTTCTGATTCCGTGTTGCACATTTGACTAGGCCTTTGGTAGACCCTCACATGCCAAGCGTTGGATTTAGTCTGCTTTAGATCCAATGATTGAAAGCTGATGGTCCATGGTGGATCTATGGGGAACCTGCGCATAGAATCACATATTGCAAAATAATATTGAAGAACAAGGGGACCTGGGGATCAAACCCAAGTCCTTTGGCAATTTCCTCCGCTCATTAACCAATTGAGCCAGCGCGCTTGTTTGTATATAGGAGAATAAATAAATATTATATGGAAAAACACATATTATCATATGCCCGCGCGTGAATTTTCAAATGGACGAATGGTGTGTTGCCACGCCACCTTTCTTCTTCCCTCTTCCATTGGAAAAGGTCCAGACTTTTACCTACGGACAAAGTCCGTAGCTATAGCCCCTGTGATTTCCCAAAATCTCATACACGCACCATAAATGAAACCTAATGCTACATGCCAGTTCGTCTTGGCCTTGTGAACATCATGGTACCTCTCTTTTGGGCCAATTTCAACTGCATAAGAAAACCCTAAAATGAACAAAGAAAACCTAACAATGGTGGATCTCTGTATGGTTAGCAAAAATGCAATTAATTGTTACCATTAGCTTGCAAATGCTTCAAGGATTCAGAACATATAAACCAATCATGCTAACAATGCCAAATTCATGAGATTCAATTTCAAAAAGGGAAGGATATCGTGAGGCACTTACATTGCATTTCTGGGCACGAAAATGCTTGTTGGTGATTGGGATAGACTCCTTGAACACCCAGGAAGCGAATGAGATAGCTTGGAAGGCTTCAAAATATCCTGGAACTGTGAAATTAGATTGCCACTTTTTCTTGATTTTTTGAAAGTTCTCCTTCTCTTTTCACGCCTCTAACCCTTGTGCATTTGGTCTGGATTTGTTCTATATGTAGCCTTGAGTGAATTAGGTTTACAAGTTTGCATCCAATCTTCTCCAATAATGATCATTGATCAAGATTTAATTCTCATGTAAATCTTTCCAAAACAATCCAAAAACCAATATTTTTGTGTACAAACAAGCCTTGCACGATTTGATCTCATTTCCAGCTATTCGTGGACCTGAAATATGCATAAAATCTCAAGGTTTAAATGATTTTGATATTTTCATGATTTTATTTTGATTTAATTTGATTTAAATGAAATAAAAATCAAAATAAATGACAAAAATAAAATAAAGGCAAGTGGGAAGGATCATGGGTCGTGGACCATGTTACAAACTCAATACAATCACAAAAGGTTGGGCCCATTTGACAAAAATTGCAATTTGAGGCATATTTGACTTTTGGCAATTTTGCAAAAAAGGTCAACTTCACCAATGCGTAACTCTTTCAATTTTAACCCTAGAGATGTGTTCTTGGACTTTTTAGAAATATTAATATGTCCTCTAAGCAACCCATTTGGTCTCATCTCAATTGAGTATTCCATGTTCATGTATGAAGCTTTGACAAAAAAGGTGTTTTTGTTGACTTTTCAAAATGACCTATAATGTCCAAATTCATAACTTCTTGTGAGTGCATATTTTGAACTTGGGAGATGAAGATGAATTGTAGGGAATTGCATCCTCTTCAAAATGAGCTTTTGATGGGTCATTTCTAATAAAGTATGAGAAAGTTATGCTTGGTCAAAGTTGGGTTGACTTTTTCTACAAAACCCTAATTTAGCAACTTTTGGGTTTTGATGAATTGTAAGCAATCCTTGATGAATCATGATCAACCCTTTATCAAATGATGAATAATACTTCAAAATGAGGATGTTGACCAAAAATCTTGGGTTTGACTGTATGTAGGCCACCATTGACTTTTGCCCTAGCATGGTCGATTTTCAGGCCTTTGAGCAATTGACTGAGCAAACTTCTTCTGCAAGGCTTGAAACTTGACATGGATGATATTGAGAACATATTAAGATAATAGTGAGCATTTGGGACCCCTTGGACTCAAGTATCTTGTTGCAACATGAAACCCTAATTTGAGATAGACTGCCTTAGGAGAGAGTTTGTTTGGTCAACCCTTGGACTTCCTTGAGCAATTTGAGGACCTCACTTGAAATGTATTGAGAAATATGGGAGGAGAAATTTTGGGGTACAACAACTGCCCCTGTTCAATCTTCTTAAGCCTGAGGATGTAGATTGGCTTGTCTGCCTTTCGTTATCCGAAGGTAGAAGATGATTGAACACTAGAGTGCCCAAAAATTTGCACTCGCATGAAGTGGTATCCGTCTTGCGATGTCGGGAATGGGCTTATAGATGCCATTTGGAAATGAATGAAAGGAGATGGGCTTAAAGATGCCATCCGAAGGAGTGTCGATCGCATAAGAGATTCCTTTGCGTGAGTACGTATACCTGTTGCTGAGGAGGACTATGCTGGGGAATGCTAGTCTCTGTCTTGGGAGAAATAGAATTTTAGGAGCTTCAGTCGTCCGTTATCCTACTGGGGAATCGTCTCTTAGTCGAAGAGGTGAAAATGAACTACTATCTGGGCGTGATCCAGGCTTTATGGTGATAAGATCGACTGCTATCTGGTCGTGCTCCAGGCTTTACAGTGACCTACCGGGGAGATGAGATTAAACTTGCTATCCGGTCGTAATCCAGGCTTTGCAATTTCTCAATTCTTATCTGGTCGTACTCCAGGCTTCAGAAGGAATTAAGTTGTTATCCGATTGCATCCGGGCTTCAACTTGAATTTAGGGCACACTAATATCCGGTCGACTCCGGGCTTCTTAGTAAAGGTCCAGGTAAACTGCTATTTGGTCTAAATCCAAGCTTCGCAGTGTCTTATACTGTTATCTTGTCGTAATCCAGGCTTCAGTCCTTTACCGCTATCTGGTCGTAATCCAGGCTTCAGTCCTTTACCGCTATCTGTTCGTAATCCAGGCTTCGCGATTTCTCATACCATTATCTGCTAGAATCCAGGCTTCATGGTGTCTTTGTACTGCTATTTGGTCGTAATCCAGGCTTCACAATACCTTACTTCTTATCTGGTCGTAATCCAGGCTTCAGAAGAAATCAAGTGGTTATCCGGTCGCCTCCGGGCTTCCATTTGATTTTTAGGCCTACTAATATCCCGTCGATTTCCGGGATTCATAGTAATTGGCCGGGTAGACTTCTATTTGGTCAAAATCCAAGCTTCACAATGTCCCTCACTATTATCTGGTTGTAATCCAGGCTTCAGTGTCTTTTACCGCTATCTGGTCGTAATCCAGGCTTCACGATGTCTCATACCATTATCTGGTCGAATCCAGGCTTCATGGTGTTAGGATAAATCAAGTACTATCCGGTCGAACCCGGGCTTCATAACTTACATTAAAGATATACCACTATCTGGTCGACTCCAAGCTTCGTAGTATTCTTGGCTGCTATCTGGTCGTTATCCAGGCTTCACAATAACTTGCTGGGAATTAAACTATTATCCGGTCGAATTCGGGCTTCATAGCTTGAAGATAAACCATTATCTGGTCGATTCCAGGCTTCGCGGTGTTTGATACTGTTATCTGGGCTTCACAATATGATGTAGAAATCAAGATATTATTCGGTCGAATCTGGGATTCATAGCTTGAACTAGAATAGAAATCTTCAGCATTAATTTGGCTGAACCAGAGAAAACAGTGAGAATTTGATTGTATCTTTCCCTGAAAGGCGAAGAGTTAGTCGTATGTAATGTCATGATGCATGACTTGTATCGAATAATGATGTTCTAAAAATAAATGAGATTATGCTGTATGATGCTTATGCGCATGCCCTGATGTATGAATATGCAATGTTCTTATGATGCTCTTTAGCTAGGGAAAATAAATCCAGGACTACCGCTGGAGGGTGCAAGGAGTTAAATTCTTCGTTCTCGCTGAAGATGATTTGAGAATAACTTGGCGGGAGAATAACTCTGCTGGAGAAATAAACTGGAGAGAGAATAACTCTGTGGGGAAGAGATACTCTACTAGAAGATCTGCTGATTTAGAGAAATAACCTCGGCTGGGGATGAATTACTGTTACTAGTGATAATGAATCCTGTTGGGGATTGGGTTTCTGCTTGTGGAAGAAATGAACTCCACTGGGGATGGTCTTCTATCGCTGGTGATAGATAAACTCTGCTTGGGGAGAATTAACACCACTGTCTCCAGACATTTCCCACTATGCGGGGAGTGTATGCACTTTTAGTCACATTCTCAGGCTGGCTCTATCCTTGTACCTGGTGGATAGAGCAACTGTAAGGTTCAGAAATTTCTTGTTTGCCCCTGTTCCTGGAATTACGAGTAATTGTCTTTTGTTTCGCATGTAAGTATTTATGAGCATCAATTATTGTCAAATGCATATATCAAAATGAAACATTGGACGTTCTTGCAAAACAAAACAGGAAAAGAAAAACAATTTTGAAATTTATTGTAAAATGAATTGTATTGATTTTGAAGTTGGCCTGTAATAGGCATTTTGTACAAGAGGCTGACGTCCTTGTAAGAGAACACCTCTGAAAAGATAGAAATTATACAATTTGTGAAAAACAAAGAAAAATAGCTATGTGAAGCAATCCCCCTGGGTTCCAACTCTTCTATTGCCCTTATATCTCCGAGCGTCTCATCACTTTGCTACTTGGTTGAAGGTAGATCTGATTGATCAGCTCCATCCGAGCTTGATAGTCGATACCGAAGTCTGGTTGCAAGATGATCCAATGAGACATAGTGTTATACTTTGATCTCTAATTTTTGCCTGGACCTCCCTTTTGGGTTTTCAGTCCACCGGGATACCCTTTTTTGCCCAAGCCGCCTTTTCAAGTTTTTGACTTTCCAGGTGTACATTTTTTTTTACATTTTCATCCTTTACTTTTGCCCGAACCCTTTTGGTTCGCCGGGAAGCCCTTATTTTTGCCTAGGTCAGTCGACCTAGCGGGTCTTTGATTACGCGTAGTATTTTTTCACTATGTCTTCATTGACGGGGTGAGGAAGGTCGTCACCATCCATGGTGGTTAGAATCATAGCTCCTCCTGAGAAAATGTTCTTAACCACAAATGGCCCTTCATACGTAGGGGTCCATTTTCCCCTGGGATTACCTTGCGGCATTATGATGCGTTTGATCACCAGATCCCCAACTTGATACTCTTGTCGTCTGACTTTCTTGTTAAAAGTCTTGATCATCCGCTTTTGATACCTCTAACCATGACAAATAGCAGTAAGTCTCTTTTCATCGACTAAGTTCAGCTGATCAAGCTGGGTCTGGATCCAATCATCCTCGCTCAAACCTGCATCCTTCATAATCCTAAGAGAGGGTATCTGGATTTCAATGGGCAGGACTGCCTCCATACCATACACCAAAGAGTAGGGTGTTGCCCATGTTGACGTCCGTGCTGAGGTACGGTACCCATGAAGAGCGAATGGTAACATATCATGCCAATCTTTGTATGTCACCGTCATCTTCTGCACAATTTTCTTGATGTTCTTATTAGCCGCTTCAACAACCCCATTCATCTTCGACCGGTAAGGAGAAGAGTTGTGATGCTGTATCTTAAACTGTTTGCAGAGCTCGGTAATCATTGTATTGTTGAGATTTGTACCGTTGTCCGTAATGATCCTCTCTGGTACACCGTATCGACAGATCAAATTGTGCCGAATAAACCGCGCCACGATGTACTTGGTTACTATAGCAAAGGAAGCTGCCTCAACCCACTTCGTAAAGTAATCAATAGCTACTAGAATGAAACGATGCCCATTGGACGTAGTAGGTCTGATCTCGCTGATCATGTCGATTCCCCACATTGCAAAAGGCCAAGGTGCCGTCAAAACATTAAGAGGAACTGGAGGTACATGCACCTTATCAGCATAAACTTGGCACTTATGACGTGTCCGAGAATGCTGATAACAATCGGCTTCCATAGTAGACCAATAATATCCAGCCCGTAAGATTTTCTTTGCCATGGTATGCCCACTGGAATGAGTTCCAAAAGTACCTTCATGTAACTCTGCCATGATCCGTTCTGCCTCGCTCTTGTCCACACATCACATTAAGGTTGAATCATGGTTACGCTTATAAAGAATCCCATTGCTAATGAATAATTTTTCCGCGAATCTCCTCAGAAACTTCTTATCATTAACAAATGCGCCCTTGGGGTACTCTTGAGCCTCAAGATACCTTTTTACCTCCTGAAACCAGGGTTTATCTGCTACCTCTTCAGCCTCGATGTCACAGCAATGTGCGGGCTCGTCCAACCTCTCAATGGTAATTTGGGGAGCTTCATTGTCCCATCTGACCTTGAACATAGAAGACATGGTAGCTAGCGCATCCGCTAACTGGTTTTCTTCTCTGGGGAAATGTTCAAAGGTTATCTCCTCGAAGTGTGGGAGCAACGTCAATACATACTCTTTGTAAGGAATAAGATTTGGGTGCTTTATATCCCACTCGCCTTTGATCTGACTGATCACTAGAGCAGAATCTCTGAATATACTCAAGAACTTAATCCTTAGGTCAATAGCAGCTCGAAGACCTAGGATACATGCTTCATACTCCGCCATATTGTTGGTGCAGTTAAAACATAATCGGGCAGTGAACGGAGTATGACAGCCCTCAGGAGATATAATCACGGCGCCAATGCCATTATCCAATGCGTTTGAGGCTCCATTAAAGTACATAGACTATCGGGATCCCTTCTCGGGTCCTCCATCCGGTCCAGGTTCTTCACAGTCGGTCACCAACATGATGTTCTCATCCGGAACCTCGAAATTCATAGACTGGTAATCATCCACGGCCTGATGCGCCAAATGATCTGCCAACACACTCCCCTTGATTGCTTTTTGGGTTGTGTATTGGATGTCATACTCGGTTAAGATCATCTGCCATCTTGCTATTCTTCTGGACAAGGCAGGCTTTTCGAAGATATACTTGATTGGATCCATCTTTGATATCAATAAGGTGATGTGAGTCAACATATACTGTCTCAGCCGGTGAGCAGCCCATGCCAAAGCGCAACAAGTTTTCTCAAGCAGTGAGTATCAGGTCTCACAGTCGGTAAACTTTTTGGTAAGGTAGTAAATAACATGCTCTTTTCGGCCAACCTCGTCATGCTGCCCCAACACACACCCCATCAAATTGTCGAGTACTGTCAAGTATAAGATCAAAGGTCTTCCTTCAACTGGAGGCATCAGAATAGGTGGCTCTTGGAGATATTATTTGATCCTTTCGAAAGCGGCCTGACATTCATCATTCCATTTTACCACATGATCTTTCTTTAGCAGCTTGAAGATTGGCTCACAAGTAGAAGTCAGATGTGAAATGAATAGGGCGATGTAGTTCAGACGTCCCAAAAAGCCTCTGACTTCCTTTTATGTGCGGGGAGATGGAATCTCTTGTATAGCCTTTACTTTTGCAGGGTCTACTTGAATACCTTTATCACTAATAACGAAACCCAGCAGCTTACCAGACCTTACCCCGAAGGTGCATTTGTTTGGGGCCTATACATTTTCAACATGTCAAATAGCTTCTGGAGATGGTCCAGGTGTTCTTCCTTAGTCTGGGACCTTGCAATCATGTCATCAACGTAAACCTCAATATCATGGTGAATCATGTCGTGGAACAAAGCAACCATGGCACGCTGATACGTTGCCCCAACATTCTTCAATCCGAACGGCATGAATTTGTAGCAAAAGGTGCCCAACTGCGTAACTAAGGTCATCTTCTCCATGTCTTCGGGACCCATCTTAATCTGATTGTAACTAGAAAAACCATCCATAAAGGAGAAGATCTTATGCTGCGCGGTGTTTTCGACCAGAACATCAATGTGAGGAAGTGGGAAATCATCCTTGGGGCTTGCCCGGTTCAGATCCCTATAGTCCACACACATCCGCACCTTACCATCTTTCTTTGGCATCGGAACAACGTTGGCGACCCACTGCGGGTAAGAAGTAACAACTAGAAACCCGACATTAAACTGTTTCATGACCTCAACTTTGATTTTCTCAGACATCTCGGGGCGCATACGACAAACCTTTTGCTTTACTGGAGGGCAGTCTTCTTTAGTTGGCAAGTGGTGAACCACAATATCAGTGTCCAAACCAGGCATATCTTCATAGGACCAGGCGAAGATCTCAACATAGTCGCGTAGCATCTGTATCAACCGTTGCTTAACACTAGGCTCCAGATTTGCACCTATCTTGACCTTTTTCTTGTCTTCCACTGTACCCAAATTCACTGATTCCACTGGCTCTTCATGAGGCTGTATGGCCCTCTCCTCCTGTAGTAACAGTCTAGCAAGTTCCCCAGGCACTTCACAATCATCCTCACCTTTGTCCTCGACTTGGTTGATCGGATTCTCGAAGTCATAACTGGAAGTAGCAGAGTTGTTATCAGTGGGATCCAGAGTGGATGTGGATCGACATTATGATATGTGAGTGTGTGTAAGACAATAGTTGTTTTAATAAAGTGCAAGATAGAAAAGAAAAACGGGGAGCGTAAAATTTGTAATACAAGAAAACATCCAATGCTTTATTGATGATATATGAAAATGACAAATAAGAAGCCCTCACAAACAAAGCCAAGGTTCCTCGGGCAAGGCACCGGGCCGTAAAGTTTTAAACTGTCTGTTACAAATCTCAAAACAAAAGTCTATTACTGTGTAATAAAAGAAACGGGCACAAAGTCCTTCGCTGTCTAGTTGTTCAATCCACCATTGGTAGTCGGGTAGATCCAGCTGTCGATATCTGACTCTTCTTCATCATCCTCAATTGCATTCACTCCCTGATTACTGATGTGCAGAGGAGGTCTTCCAATCCGCACGCACCGAACAGCCCTTTGAGCCTCTGCAGTAAAGCCCAAACCAAATTTTTCAATTTTGTGTGCAAAGTCAGGGAGCTGACCCCAATTCGCACACCCACCTTTTTCAATTATAGCTCTGGCATCCTTAAAGGAAACCATTTTCATCGGAGGTTTGTCAGCAGCAACTTCAATCGATGCCAGAGTCTAGGGGACTTCTTCAAAGTTATGACACGGGGTTTCGATGAACTCCCCATCCATTTCCATGTAACGGAAAGAGTTGAGATCACTCACCATGTACTCCTCTTCTCCTTGCACCGTGACAATCTTCCCCTTCATTGGATATTTCAAAATTTGATGGAGCGCAGAAGTCACTGCCCCAGCCTTATGAATCCACGGGCTACCCAGCAAGCAAGAATAAGATGGTCGGATATCCATCACATAGAAAGTAGATGAAAAAGTCTGAGATCCAACTTTAACAGGGACGTCCACCTCCCCGTGCACCATCCTTTTTGACCCATCGAAAGCTCTAACCACAATATTACTTGGCTTCAGAATTAAACCTTCACAGTCCAGATGGTCTAATGCTTTCTTTGGCAAAACATTCAATGAGGATCCAGTATCCACCAGTACATGGGCCATAGTAGTGCCCCTGCACTTGATCGAGACGTGCAGAGTGTCGTTATAATTTCTTCCTTTAGCAGTCAGATCTGCGTCTGAGAAACCCAACCCATTGTCGGCGGTCAAACTAGCTACATAGTCTTTGAATTGATCGGTAGAAGTTTCCTGCGGCACATGCACAGTTTTGAGGAAAGCAATTAAAGCCTTTACATGGGCTTCTGAACATAACAACAAGGATAACATGGAGATTTTTGATGGGGTCCGCCCCAGCTTCTCGACTATGCTGTAGTCGCTCTTCTTGATGATCTTAAGAATTTCCTCTATCTCTTTCTTAAAGGTATCTACAATGATCTTCTTAGGCGCCTCCATCCGGGAAGGCTCACCTGTGATTTCTTTGCCCCGAGTGTCAGATGGCTCAGTGACAGGGGTGATAACTGGAATAGGAACTGGGACAGTAGCTGATGTACTAGCAGATGGAATGACAACAGGTTTGTAAACAGTCGGGGGGAAATCTCAGGAGAGAAGAGTCTTCCATTTCTGGTGACCTTGCTAGCCCCGACAATATTGCTGACATCAGCATCAACTTCTTCAATCTTCAAGTCTTGTTTAACTCCATGGTAATACACATCAGCCCCATAGTGCCAAGGGACAGCCTTATCTGAAGTGTATGAGATAGGACCAGGGATAGTAATTATTAACGGAGCAATTCTCGGAACGGGTGTAATCCTAACAAGCTTTCTCGAGGTAGCCTTGGAAGGATTGGCAGAAATGGTTATGATTGCAACATCTTCAATTGGAACTAACAGAATCATAGTCTTCTCGAACATGATCTCTTTGTTGTCCATCAGGCACTGAACACCTGATTTCAATAAATGGAAACCAGCAGGCAGGATTGAACATAGGTGGCAACCTTCACCACAGCCCGGAAATAAACCGGCCAATAATAGATTCTTCTTAACTGTCATCAAAGGAGTAGAAACTTCTTCCATGGAGGTCACAAATAAATCATCGTCCACAGCATTTACTCCATGACCATGCTTGGGCATAGGAGCAGTTATGACGTTGGGCTTTTCCGGAGCATCAAACTCGATTACTTTAGCTTCAATCAAATCTTGCACCTTATTCCTCAAGGCCCAACAATTGTTTGTATCATGCCCTGGGCTATCAGAGTGATAGGCGCAGCGGGCGCTTGGGTTATACAATGGAGACGTGGTGCTGGGATTCTTCGGGGCTTCCCTCAGAGTTACCATGTTAGTCTTCCATAACTATGGTAGAATCTGAGACAAGGTCATATTAAGCCGAGTGTACTGTCTTTGCAGTCTCTCCATTCTTTGCTGATTGTTGCATCGTGGGGCAACGGTGGGTCTTGATATCACTACCGCATTCACTGCTTGACGGCGTTCAGGTCGGTTTTGGCTCCTCGAGCTGTAAACTGCACTAGCTTCTCTTTTACCGGTGAAAGGCTTCTTTACTGCACTTAACGACGTATCTTTATGTATCTTACCGCTTCGGATACCAGCTTCTACTCTCTCCCATGTTAAAATCAATTCAGTAAACCCAGATGACGAACTGCCGATCAAATGATTGAAAAATGGACTAGACAACGTCCCTAGAAACATGTCAACTAACTCCCTGTCAGACAAAGGGGGTTGGACTCTTCCATCCATATCTCTCCACTTCTGTGCATAGTCCTTAAAACCTTCACTTGCACCCATAGACATACCCTGAAGTTGAGTACGAGTGGGAGAAAGATTGGGGTTATATTGATACTGTTTGTAAAAAGTAGCAGCAAGGTCCTCCCAGTTTCGGACACTAGCTCCTTCCAATTGATAAAACCATTCAAGCTGAGTCCCTGACAGACTATCTTGAAAGAAATGTACCCACAAATTTCTATCAACAGTGTAAGGTTGGATTTTTCTGACGTACGAGCGGAGATGGAGTTTTGGACAGGATACTCCATCGTACTTGGCGAAAACCGGAGCTTTAAACTTATGAGGAATCACCACCCCAGATGCTAGTCCCAGATCTTCAAAGTCCAAACCAGGTATCTTCTGAATCTCCATAGCGCTCAGACGGTCTTCAAGTTGTTTGTACCTATCCTCAGTAGGAGGATACTGCTCATCATCGAAATCAGTATCATTATCAGAGACCATAGGACTGGGACCCTTTTCTTCCTCTTGGTTCTCCTCTCCTTTGGATGAAAGAGACAGATCAGCTTCCAGTCACAACCTATTCCCAAATCTGTTACCCATATTCATAAGAACCACCTTCTTCTTCTTCTTCTTCTTCTTCTTCTTCTTCTTCTTCTTCTTCTTCTTCTTCTTCTCCTTCAGGATGAGAGTCTTCAAATCCTCTTGCCCTTTATCCAAGTTCAAGAACATCTCTTGGAATTGGGCATTCTGTGCCTGAAGAGCTTTGATGGCTTGATCGATAGGTATTTCAGAAGACATTTCGTGCTGAAATAAACCACGAAGAAGATGAGAAACCTGTAATGGTACCTGTAATGATGTGCATGATAATGGGATGCGTCTGTAATGATTTCAAAGACTTTGGGAGATTTAAATTTGTAAAAACAAGATAAAAAAAACTTTATTAGATTAACTTGTAAAAATGTTTAACAATGCCTTTGAGGCGTTTACAAAAGAAATAAACCGAAAACAAATCTAAACTAGAAAAAGCAAAAATCAGAAATCCCATGGACGTTTCCCCTTGGTGCTGACGTAGTCATTGATCGTCCTTTCATTCTCAAGTTGGCTGGTGAGCTTCAAGATCTTCCTCTCTTTCTCGTGGTACTTCTCCCGGTAGGTATCCCTCTCCTCCTTTAGCTGAATCCAGGATCTCTTCAATGCCCCAAGATCAGTGGGCATGTAGGGATAAAAGACTGTATAAGGGACACCCTCTTCATTGGTAGACTCCACAATCACTGGCAACACAACTTCATAAGGCATCCCAAGCTTCTGGGCTCGAGCTTGGACCCATTGGAGATAAGGTTGCATAGGGAGAGAAGTCTTTGGTCCTAGTTCTTGAGGGTCAGACCTGTTCACCATGCCCCAAGCTCGTATAAACCTTCGGCGATGCTCGTCAACATCCTCCTTGTAGTCAAATGCAATATCTATAAGAAGTAGCTCATGAGGACCGTCTCTCCGAGCATGACCAAACTATCACAAAGCTAAATAAGGATTGTAGGTTATTCCCCCTCTAATTCCAAGCAACGGGACATTAGGGTATCCCCCACATTGATCAATGACAGTAATGCTTTCCATAGCCTTAGAACTCCAAAGATTGTCTGTATGGGCAAGGGACATTATCCTGTAAGACCATCCTAAACCTTCTTCATTTTTCAGCACGGACTTGGGGAGGTGCGAAATAAACCACCTCGCCAGCAAAGGCATGCAACACATGAGGGTCCCTCTTCTACGCACAGTACGAGTATAGAGGGCATGCAAAATATCACCTAGAAAAGTAGGTACAAGATTGCGAGACAAGAAGATCTTAACCGCATTCACATCTATAAAAGAATCTGGATTCGAGAAGAGAACCAAACCGTAGATGAGGAGAGCCAGGATATCTTCAAAAGCCTGAAAGTCCAAACTATCCCAGAATAGTTGAGCTTGATCTATCAAAAACATGGCTAAGAAACCTTTAACCCCGCTTCGTGTTTCCCAATTAGATACTACATCAACCCTTTTCAAATGTAGAGCTGAAGCAATGTCTTCTGGTCTAGGAGTATCTTCCAAACCTATGAAGGGCATCTGCTCGAGGATGGATATGCCCAATAAGTGAGAAAACTCTTCCAAAGTAGGAACTAATTGATAATCCGAGAAAGTGAAACAATGATGCACCGGATCGAAGAACTGGAAAAGCACACTCATCATTTGCTCATCAAACATTGAGGTAACCAAGCTAAGAAGCTGACCATGTCTTCTAATGAATGAAGAAGTATCAGAAACTCTCGAGGCTAAATCCTTGAGTTGGGCAGGTATTTGCACAAAGTTAACTCAGATGGTGTTTCTGCACAAGGAAGCCATAATCTGCGAAACATAACAAAGATAAATCCCCTCGATCTTTGAAATGGTTAGTATAATGAAGTATGCATGCTATGTTATGATGCATGATGTCATGATAAAACACACAACAGGTATAGCAGATAACAGACAAGGTAAAGGCAAACAAGTTACACAAGAGCCCTTAAGTTTCAGGCTTGCATGGGGTTTAGGTACTACCCTCTTGAAGTTCAGTTGGTTTCAACCTGTCCTAATAATAGTAACTAGGTTCTAGAGGTTCTCAATATCATTGACCATCCTCCATCGGTCATGGTTTCAGCTCACGCAATCTTTTCTTGCAGCCGGAACTATCTCGAGAGTATGGTCTAGCATCGAGTATCAACCAGTTCCCAGCTTTACATCGAGACCGGCTATCTCACTACTTCTTATGGCCAAGTTGGTCAATTATAAGTTCTAAGGTCAGGTGATGCTTAACGAAACATATAGCAGCCCTGTATTCTCATCGTTTCTCCACAAGGGATATCGGTACCAACCAATGTGCCACATCAACGTAGCTACTGTTTCAACCGTATCGGTCTACGTCGTACAATTCCCTCACAGTTTATTGCTACTTACCTAACAGGTGTCCCCCAGATCCGGGTTAGGATCTATAGTAACTCCTAATACAAAACCCTTCAAAAGTAAAGCAACCAAAACAAAAAATAGAAGCAAATATGATGAACTAATCCTAAGGTATACCCTACTTATTAATTCCCCAGCAGAGTCGCCAGTTCTGTGATACGGTGGCAGAACCGGACTGTTTTAGGAAAATGCTGGTTTGCGTTTTGCGTTTGTGTTTGAAAAATGTCGCGGTAAGCAAGAGTCGCCACCAACTTTTATTTTATCCAACTGGAAAGGACAAAAGCACAGAAAAATTCCTTTTTCGAGATTTTGAATACGAGGGGTAGATTATAGAAAGGGAAGGTATTAGCACCCTTTCTATCCGTAGTTTTCTACGGGCTCTTAGGTACTTTCTCATCATTTTAAAATTGCTTCTGTGTTTGTGTGTTTTGAAAAGTTTTTGTTTTACTTCAATTTAACCCTTGTATCCGTCCTCAAGAGTGTTACGAAGTGTTTTTGAAAACTTTGTTTGAAAAGAGTGTAAGTGTGGAAGAGTTTGTTTTTGAGCAAGTACCTACTAGCATCTACCTACTCGAAAAAGGATTGTTTCTATTCTCGTTTCCTTTAGAAAATCCTACTATTAAGGAGTAGGTAGCACCGTCGTTGGAGTTGTAAGGGTCAATTCGAAAGGGATGTACAATCACTAAAGCAATGTTAGGACGTTTTAGTAATAACCCTAATGTCTTAAGATCATATTCGAGGCAACATTTTCGAGACAACATTTCCGAGGAAACATTTTCGAACGGGACATTTGATCTTTGTTTAGACAAGAGGGCGACCACTAAAACACCCTATACTTAATGATCGTTTACCGAAGGCAACCGAAGTGAGAGTATACCCTAGGAGTGCGCATGTGCCAGTGATTTGATTTCAGATTATTATCTTTGCACATTTAAGGTTTGCTAACCATTTTAAAATTAACATACAGTCTTGTCATGCAATCCTATTATCATACATCTAACAGTTAATATTTGAAAAAATTAAAATGCGAGAAGTAAAGCTACGCTATTATAAGGCTTCAGGGAGGGGGATTAATTACATAGCCAAAAACCCGTAAAACGATAAATAAAGAAAAGTCCTAATTAAACTATTACATACCATGAGCAGTTACAATAATATTGTAAAAAATAAATAAGCGCGCGATGAATCGAGAACGAGAAAAGGTTAGGGTTTTGACCCAGTCTAAACCTAATTAAAAGAAAAGTTATTTTTTGGTTGTTTTTGATTATTTTTGGGAAAAAAATAAGGTTTTAAATTAAATAAATACAAACCTAATTACTAATTAAATTAAACTAAGAAAATTAATTAATTGACCTATTTTTGTATTTTGGTTATTTTAAGAAAAGAAAATGAAAATTAAATTGAGCAAAACCCTAATTTCTAATTGATTTTAATTTATTTACAAAATGATTAAAATTGCCCTAAAATTAAATTAAGCTAATTAAATTAATTTTGACAAAATATATAAAAACCTAAATTTGATGAAATTGATTTTATGAATTTTTTGTAAAAAAAAGAATTAAATTTGTGTGAGAAAATAAATTAATCAAAATAATTAAATAAAAGAAAATAAATAAAAGAAAATAAGAGAGAATTGGGCCTTGTAATCAACAAACAGGGGGGTGTCCATAACAGTTTTTGGGCCCAACAAGCCTTGGTCCATGTTGACCTTTCTGATTCCGTGTTGCACATTTGACTAGGCCTTTGGTAGACCCTCACTTGCCAAGCATTGGATTTAGTCTGCTTTAGATCCAATGATTGAAAGCTGATGGTCCATGGTAGATTTATGGGGAACCTGCGCATAGAATCACATATTGCAAAATAATATTGAAGAACAAGGGGACCTGGGGATCGAACCCAGATCCTTTGGAAATTTCCTTCACTCATTAACCAACTGAGCCAGTGCGCTTGTTTGTATATAGGAGAATAAATAAAGATTATATGGAAAAACACAAATTATCATATGCCGACGCTCCAATTTTCAAATGGACGAATGGTGTGTTGCCATGCCACCTTTCTTCTTCCCTCTTCCGTTGGCAAAGGTCCATACTTTTACCTACGGAAAAAGTCCGTAGCTATAGCCCCTGTGATTTCCCAAAATCTCATACACGCACCATAAATGAAACCTAATGCTACAGGCCAGTTCGTCTTGGCCTTGTGAACATCATGGTACCTCTCTTTTGGGCCAAGTTCACCTGCATAAGAAAAACCTAAAACGAACAAAGAAAACCTAACAATGGTGGATCTCTGTATGGTTAGCTAAAATGAAATTAATTGTTACCATTAGCTTGCAAATGCTTCAAGTATTCAGAATATATAAACCAATCATGCTAACAATGTCAAATTTATGAGATTCGATTTCAAAAAGGGAAGGATGCCGTGAGGCACTTACATTGTGTTTCCGGGCACGAAAATGCTTGTTAGTGATTGGGATAGACTCCTTGAACACCCAGGAAGCGAATGAGATAGCTTGGAAGGCTTGAAATATCCTGGAACTATGAAATCAGATTGTCACTTTTTCTTGATTTTTTGAAAGTTCTCTTTCTCTTTTCACACCTCTAACCCCTGTGCATTTTGTCTGGATTTGTTCTATATGTAGCCTTGAGTGAATTAGGTTTACAAGTTTGCATCCAATCTTCTCCAATAATGATCATTGATCAAAATTTGATTCTCATTTAAATCTTTCCAAAACAAGCCAAAAACCAATAATTTTGTGTACAAACAAGCCTTGTACGATTTGATCTCATTTCCAGCTATTCATGGACCTGAAATATGCACAAAATCTCAAGGTTTAAATGATTTTGATATTTTCATGATTTTATTTTGATTTAATTTGATTTAAATGAAATAAAAATCAAAATAAATGACAAAAATAAAATAAAGGCAAGTGGGAAGGATCATGGGTCGTGGACCATGTTACAAACTCAATACAAACACAAAAGGTTGGGCCCATTTGACGAAAATTGCAATTTGAGGCACACTAGACTTTTGGCAGTTTTGCAAAAAAGGTCAACTTCACCAATGCATATCTCTTCCAATTTTGACCCTAGAGATGTTTTCTTGGACTTTTTAGAAAGATTAATATGTCCTATAAGCAACCCATTTGGTCTCATCTCAATTGAGTCTTCCATGTTCATGTATGAAGCTTTGACAAAAAAGGTGTTTTTGTTGACTTTTCAAAATGACCTATAATGTCCAAATTCATAACTTCTTATGAGTGCATATTTTGAACTTGGGAGATAAAGATGAATTGTATGTAATTTAATCTTATTCAAAATGAGCTTTGGATGGGTCATTTATAATAAAGTATGAGAAATTTATGCTTGGTCAAAGTTGGGTTGACTTTTCCTACAAAACCCTAATTTAGCAACTTTTGGGTTTTGATGAATTGTGAGAAATCCTTGATGAATCATGATCAACCATTGATAAAATGATGAATAATACTTAAAAATGAGGATGTTGACCAAAAATATTTAGGTTTGACTGTATGTAGGCCACAATTGACTTTTTCCCTAGCACAATCGATTTTTAGGCCTTTGAGCAATTGACTGAGCAAACTTCTTCTGCAAGGCTTGAAACTTGACATGGATGATCTTGAGAAAATATTATGATAATAGTGAGCATTTGGGACCCCTTGGACTCAAGTATCTTGTTGCAACATGAAACCCTAATTTGAGGTAGACTGCCTTAGGAGAGAGTTTGTCTTGTCAACCCTTGGACTTCCTTGAGCAATTTGAGGACCTCACTTGAAATGTATTGAGAAATATAGGAGGGAAAATTTTAGGGTACAACACTGGCCAATCAGAATCATAATAACTAATTAAGGCAGAACTAGATCCATGAGAGTATAGCATACCATAGTCACTTGTCCCATTCAGATATTTAAGTGTTCTCTTCACATGGTTGGCATGGCTAACTTTAGGATCAACATGATATCTTGCATACACTCCTATAACAAATTCTGGTATCAGATATGTGATGTCTAATGGGATGTCACGACATAAATATCTGAGGAACAAAGTAAAGTACAACAATAATGAATGAAGTAAAAAACAGAAGGGATTGTTAACCCAATTCAGTGTATAACAACACCTACCCTGGGGGATACCAAGTCAAGGATAAGTCGACTAAATAGTATCAATTCATAGACCCTCAGTAAATAACCAGTTTGCAATCTAATCACTTAATCACTACTCATGCTATACTTCTACCTAATACTCACCTAGGTATGATGCGCTCCTCAAATCCCCTCAATCACTTACAGTGAAGAAACAACATAAATAATAAGTTTAAAAACTTCAATCATTCAATGCTTAAAATCTTATGAATGATACACAATTAACAATCCAAATAACAACACAAGTATTAAATCAATACTAGAGTGTTTGACAATTAAAAGAATTAGACTTCTAAGACAGAAAGAAATTCTTCTTCTTTAGAAGTTGCAGTTCTGAATAAGGAATCAGGTCCTTATATATGTGCAGTAGTGGGCTTGGGCTGAAAAACAAATATTCAATTCTTTTGAATATTTCCATGAAAACAGGCCAAGATATAATCCATAAAGATAATTCAAATAGAAAAATATTCCTCCATATTTTTCGCAGCCTATGAGTCACAAATTCTGAATTATGGTGCGCAGGAAATCAGGAAACAGAAAACATGAACTTATATTGGGTTGAGTTCAGTTTAGGAGGCAGATGTCAAGACATCTGCTTTGACATCATTCAAAATAGTTTTGCTTCAAATGTTAAGACATTTAGAAAAACATTATCAAGTCATTGTTTTATTAAAATTGCAGCCAACAAACACTTATAGGTTTTATGTTATATTTATTTTGTTTCAGGAATATAATCGGATGTATAGCTACCCCAGTGGAAAGCGAGCGCACGTTAAAACATAATTATACCAAGGCGTGAGTTCGATCCCTGTCTTTTGGTATTTTGTGATTTTTCTTCATATTTTCTGTCTTTTACAAATCAAGTACAACACGTCCCCCACATCAATGATGCATCCTCAGCTTCGCAGCCATCTGATCCAAATATGTTGCTTCCAGATGTGCTCCCGACGATGCACCTTTACAGACGCCATGCACTGGATCTCATGGACCACCATAGCTTGGGCCTGGACCCTGTGCTATTTATACCCCTCCTTTTTGCTAAAAATCAGGCCCAACTTGTTATTTATTTATTTACTCTTACTCTTTTTTTTATTTAATCAAAATATAAACATAATTAGTGTCTTAGTTTTATAAATTAAAATTAATTAGACTCTTAGGTTTTTAATTAAATTTTTTAATAAAATAATTTAGTTAATTAATTTTTTATTAATTAAAATTAATTAGATTTAATAGGTTAATTAATTGTCATAAATCTTTCTTTTCACAAAAATTACCAAAAAAATGTTTTCTTGTCTATTTTTTATATTTTCTTAGATCGACTGTATAGGTTTCACAAATATAATCCTTATTTGTCGCTTTCTTTCATTATTATGTAACTGCTCCTGTATGTAATAGTTAGGATTTTTTTTTATTTTCTGCATTTTCTATTTTGTATCTATAGCGGTAGAAATGTTCAAGACTAAGCCATTGGATTGACTAGACTTATACAAATCAAAAATAAAAATCGCCACCGCGCTTTATTGTTTCCAAAGGAATGGGAAAAAAACGAATAACCCAAAAAAGAGGGGGAAAGATTCAAGGTAAGGGGGTTGGTTATGTAAAAGGAAGGTATTAGCACCCTAAACATCTACGGTACTCCATAGGAACCTCTTTGTAAAATCTGTATACTTTGGCTATAAAATGTTGTATAAAAGTAGATGGTGGAGGTGAGAAAAGAAATATATTTTTTATGAGTTTTGCACCCTCCACGGTTGCGAACCTTTAGTGCTTACGTACCACCTTTCGTGCAATAGGGGATAAGGGTACACATAGTTCCTCTTTAAATTTTTTTAAATACAAGTGTGTTGGTTAATTTTATGAGATAAGACATCATCGTCATTGTCCGTGTGAAAAACATACTTACTACCCACAATCATGAGAAAGGAGAATTTGCATCATCTCAAAGTGGAGGATATGGCTTGGATTTTAAAATCAACAATGCCTCACTCAACATCCAAGTGGAAAATATCTCTCTTCACTACATATTATAGAAGTATGGTTGTTTGCATCACTACAAGGATTGACAAGAGTCTAATCGTTTGAGAAAGATTTTAAAATAAAAATCCAAAGTGGCAAAATGGTTTAAAATGAGATTGATTGACTTTTAGTCTTCTCACAAAAAATGTCAAAGTATTATTAAGTTGATTGATGTTTATTTATGAAAATGTTTTGAAAATGCATGGACATAAGTCCAAGTTTGTTATGAAAATGGTTCAAGTTTCAAAACAAGAAGAGTTTTCAAAAGGAGGAGGGAGATTTTTGAAATTAAAGAAGATGGGAGGAGAAGAAGGGACTATCCTAAAGCATAAGGTAAAAGCTAGGGATAAGAACCATCTAACCAACAAGAAGCCAATACTTGACATTATGAGTCAAGATAGAATTCCCATTCTTTGGATTGAAACCAAGCAAGAAAAGATACTAGACCTCTTGAGAGAACCAAACTTCAATTGTATTAAGTCTTCATAGAAAAAATATTGGGCAGAGTGATGGTTGTATACGGGTGAATTCAAGACTACAAACAAAGTATGTGGTCATAATAACCTGCACACAAAATAAACAAACAACCCAATGTCTTGAGGTAAAACTCAAGAACTCGAGACAAAATATTAAATAAAGTCATAATGTTTCCACCATAGGTCAAGGCCTTTAATCCTAAGTCCAATAAGTCCAATACTCCATAATGCCAAGGGTAGTAACCAAATAGTCTAAGTATCATTAAAGAATTTTATGGTTCATGTTGATTATTAGGTGTCTTAAAAGAGAAAAGAAAACCTCAAGTGAGCAAAATAAAGTAACAAGAATATAAATGCTCAAGTGAGCAAAATAAAAATGGCATGAAATGTAATGCTTAAAGAAAATGATACATAAAGCATAAAAATAAAAGCATAAAGTAAAAACAATTTAATAATTAGTGGTTAGTTGGATGTCCATCTTGAAACTTGCATTTGGAACTCATTAGAGGATTGGTAGAACCAAAGCCTCCACACAACAAGTTGCATTTGCTTTTTGTCAAGTATATCATCCATTTGGAATCCTCAAAAGTACCATTTAATGATCAACGATGTTTAAGTGATCCGCATTGACCAAAAGTGTTGTAGATCCATTAGAGGATTGGTAGAACCAAAGCCTCCACACAATGAATCTCAAGGTTATTGGATCAAAGAGATCAAATTAACATACTTGGGCTTGCAAACATAGGTTTGGGCCACGAATGATCATTTATTTGAATCGGGACAAAAATTAGCGATATGTTAAGCAATCGTAAGTGGACTTATATAGAAGTCGCACATATTTTCAGGCTGGTCAATAGCAATCTATGCACCATTTGTTTTGAGACATGATATAGAGATCATGCTCCAATAACACTTAGTGCAATAAGAAAGGAATGAGATGAAGAGGGGTGAGAGAGAATATACAAACCACTTTTGAATTAAATTTAAATCAAACTATTATTAAAATCATTCATCCATTTTTGTGGAGTTAGACTCAATACCATTGATCGATGTTAATAAAGTTCATGATCAAAACTTTAACCCAAGATCAGCCATAAAATAATCACAAAATAATATTGCATTTAATATATACATTAAAAGGTTTTTTTAAAATGTTTTTAAAATGGAAATAAAATAGAAAAATACCAACTATATTCAAATTAATCAAAAAATAAAAAGTAAGACCATAGAAAAATCATAAATGAACTAAAATGATTTTATAAAATTTTTGGTAATTTTTAAAAGTCAGAAACTATTTTTAAAGTTAAAAGAAATGAGTAAAATAAACCCAAAAATGATAAAAAAATAACAAAGTCAGAAATAAAAATTAAATGACGTCACCAATATTTGTCACAATATCATTGGATCATTCCATATTTTTTTTCAGAATTTAAAAATGCATAAAAGTATTTTTAAACATTTAAAACAAATCAAATAAAGTGAAAATTTATAAAAAAAATACCAAAACACAAAATAAAATTGTGAAAAAACAAAAATCAGAAAGTGAAAAATCAAAAATATTTTTCATAATTTTTTCATATTTTTTGGACTAAAAATGAATTTTCTATGATTTTTTGAAATTTAAAATGATTAAATATAAAAATACAGAAAAGAAAATAAAAACCAAAAAATATGGGTCATCTGATCAATGTCAAAACGCGTTAGTAAACAGATCAAGTGGACCTGACGCGTTGTGCATGTTATGGACTTTAGTGGATAAATCATTAAACCATTAATTAAATCAGATTTCAAAAAAAAAAGTGGCGTGCCATAATTGGTTGGAAGATGACACATTGGTCATCTTCAACCTCCAGCCAACGTGAATTGCAGGTATCTCAAACTATAAAATCATAAGCTCAGACCTATGCCATTCGCTTCGTCTCTTCAAGACGAAGACAACCACACCTTCGCGACAAATTTATATAAACTATAGTTCAAGCAAATTGGAAGGAAAGTTTTGAAAAGGGATTTGAAATTTCATGGTCAAAACAAGTTTCCAGATGAAAATAAGTGTTGCGGCTAGAACCAGGGCAATGAGAGCCTCACAATGATATCAAAGTTTTAAAGAATTGATGAAGGAATATACCTATTGAAGTTGAGTTGCAGAGCTCTGAAACTGGACTTCTATGGAGCAATATAGGGAACGATTCTTGAATGTAATTATATGGTTAGCTTCAATGAAGATCAAGGAAGGTGAATTGATGGAAAAATTGGATTGAAAAAGGCTTGAAAGCAGATTTCGAAGTAGCAGAATTTTGAGTTATGCAACAAGTTTGGCAGGGTGATTCTGGCTATCTAAGCTTGAGAAAATGAATGAGGGATGACCCTCTATTTATAGGGAATCAAATGGAATGTCCAAGCGTATAAAATGATGAAGTTTGAAGGGAAATCATATGAAGTTGCGAACAAGAAAAGTGTTACTTCTAATTTGATTAAAACTCATCCAAAACACACGTTTTGTTGTGCTAATCAATTATGGAACTTCACTAAACATATTTAGAGGAAAAAACCCGTGGAAAACTTGTGATTAGAAGCCAAAACAAAGATTTCAAATTCTGACTTATGGAGAAAATTCAGTTCCAAGTTACGAAGTTCAATCCAATGGCATTCTCAGCTTATGGGGTCTTAAGGCATGATTCTTGATGCTTTAGAAAGATTAGGTTACAAGCTTTGCAATGGAAAAAGAATGGAATCAAATGGATGCTTGAGCTGAAAGTTGCATTGAGTCAAAGTTGGGAAAAAGAAGTTGACTTTCCATACTTAGAAATATTTCAACTTTTCCTTCAAAAGTAACCTATAATTTTTTGCATCCAAACATGGCCTTCCACTTGAAATTTGCTTTTAACCAAAAAAGATGGAATGAAATAGACCTCTTGGATGACATTTTGAAACTCAAACCATTAAAAATCACCAAAAATTGAGAGAGTTATGAATTGTTGAAGTTGGAAAACAATCATGAAATGACCTATAATATTTTGTATCCTTAGGGAATCTTCCATCCATTTTCTCATTTTTCATATAAAAGAAAGCATAAAGTTCACATCCTCACGATCATTATGGAAAAAGAATGGGCTCATGGTGATAAAAATTGACCAAGTTATGATCATTTGAAGTCACATATGAGAAATTGGGGGTTCATATGGAGGACTTGTAATCTTTCTTCATCATCAAGCTTCTTCCACATGAAAACTCCTTGAAACTTTTGAAGTGATTTATTGATAACCCTTTTAAGAGAAGGATGTCTTTGTAATCACTCAAAAATAACAAAAGATGAGCAAGATATACTTCTTTGAAGTTCAAAACCCTAGCTCCTAGATCAAGAAAATGCTTTGAGGAACCTTGATAATTTTGAACAAACTTATTATACCAACACAAATGTTTTGTAAATATAAGTTGTTGAGGATGAAAATTGAGAATTCATAGCCACCAAAACCACTTCCATATCTTGAGAATTTAGAGAAATATGCACTTGTGATCAATGGGAACAAGGCCTTGTCTAAGCATGACAAATCCTTCAATCAACCCCTTGTACTTTTGGATCAATCTTGATATCTTGGAATGTAGTGAACCAAAATAACCTTGCCATGCCATTTCCTCTAAAAAATTACAATGGTGAGGTTTGAACTTATCAATCTTTATTGACTAGGAAATGGAAATAAACTCATGAACCCATGGATCAACTTGCTAAGCCTCATTGCCTTTACCTACATTATTAACAAGTAAGACAAACCAACATTGTATTTTATTAATTAAAAAGACAATCAAGACAAAATATTCATGATCACAAAAAAAAACAAGTCAAGGTGCTTGGTGATTCCTCAAAGAGCAAAGCTAAAGATAAGGAGGAGAACCAAAAGCCCTAATGTGATCTTGTTGTGATGGAATCAACATGGTATGATGAGGGGATCTTAGGGGCAAAAACTGGGGTACAACAACTTCCCTTATTTATGTTTCTTCTATCTGGAGATACGAAGGTTGAAAATCTTCGTGTCGACGCGATCGAAGATAATTAATTATAAAACAAACCCTATTTTTGGCCCTAAGATGCCATGCATTGCTTATGGGTATGAATGCATATGAACAAAACCAAAGAGACGCAAAATACCACTAGGGATGTAGCAAATAAAATACAGAAAAAAAGAGAAACTCGACCAGGAAAATAAATCACTGGTGGATCAAAAGACCTGACTCAGAGAGGATGGTAAAATGGTCAAAGGATACACCAACTCCTACTAAAGGCGAAACTACCAATGTTCACTGAAGGTAGAAAGAGGAAAGAAATAATAACACCCATGTTCAATTACGGTGAGCTACCAACGTTTACTGAAGGTAGAAGGAAAAGGAATACCATAGCATCGCCGTTCACTGATGATGAACTACCAACGTTCACTGAGAGTAGCAAAAAGATAACAATCATCAACTTTCACTAAAGGTGACCTACCAACTTTCACTGAAGGTAGAAAGAGAGAAAAATATATCATAGCACCGCTGTTCACTGACGATGAACTACCAACGTTCACTGAAGGTAGCAAAAAGATAACAATCACTAACTTTCACCAAGGTGACCTACCAACTTTCACTAAGGGTGGAGAGAAAAGTATCATAGCACCACCGTTCACTGATGATGAACTACTAAATTTCACTGAAGGTAGAAAAAAGATAACAATCACCAACTTTTGCTGAAGGTGACCTACCAACTTTCACTGAAGGTAGAAAGAGAAAAATATATCATAGCACCGTCGTTCACTGATGATGAACTACCAACATTCACTGAAGGTAGAAAAAAGATAATAATCACCAACTTTCACTGAAGGTGACCTACCAACTTTCACTGAAGGTAGAAAGAGAAAAATATATCATAGCATCGCCATTCACTGACGATGAACTACCAGCGTTCACTGAAGGTAGCAAAAAGATAACAATCACCAACTTTCACCGAAGGTGACCTACAAACTTTCACTGAAGGTAGAGAGAAAAGTATCATAGCATCACCGTTCACTGACGATGAACTACCAACATTCACTGAAGGTAGCAAAAAGATGACAATCACCAACTTTCACTGAAGGTGACCTACCAACTTTCACTGAAGGTAGAGAGAAAAATATCATAGCACCGCCGTTCACTGACGATGAACTACCAACATTCACTGAAGGTAGCAAAAAGATAACAATCACCAACTTTCATCAAAGGTGACCTACCAACTTTCACTGAAAGTAGAAAGATAAAAATATCATAGCACCGCCGGTCACTGACGATGAACTACCAACATTCACTGAAGGTAGAAAAAAGATAACAAGTTTCCTCAAAATTCTGGAATTTCACCTAGAACGGGTCTCAACTTCTTCTTTAGCCAAAGCATTCTTCCTGGAAAGGGTAATATATAAGCTGTCTCAAATAAAAAGACTACCGCTTGTAAAGATTCCATAATTAACTGTCTTTGTGATATTGAAAGTCTTGCCGTTCACTGGAGTAATTTGGGAAACGGGCTGCAAACTATCTACTCATAGAGAAGATAGCAAGAAAAAACAGTTACGTCAACTTTTAAAGGGAAGTACAGGTTGCTCAAATAAAGAGATCCGCCACTTGCTGCTATGGAGGATTGTAAAAACAAAGACTTTTTGGGGAAATAAATATGACTTCGTGGGGAAAGAAATATGCCTTCCCGGGGAAAGAAATATGACTTCTTGGGGAAATGCCAACACATTCTTGCTTGAGGAGATAAATGTCTTCTCCTACAAAATAAATGCACATTCTCAAACCAATGCTCGAAGCTTGCAGAAATCCAAAGTAATAATATTGCCGAGGATCAAAAATTCAAACCAGAAATAAACTGGAATGAGACAGTCGCCCAAAATACATCCTTTGAGAAATAAACTCAAGAGGGAAACCCAAATCATCCAGAAAAAGAGCTGTACAAGAAGGCTGAAGCAAAAATATTCCACGAGGGATAACTCAGTGGGGGAGTTGAAAGAATATATGCTTTCTGCTTAAGGCCAACACTCTGTTGAAGAGAGGACAACATAACATCTATAAAACAGGGTAATATATCAACAAAATATTAACGAATGTGAATGAGCGATGATTTACCAGTTTCAGTTATGCATGATGTGTTTATGAATGTATGAGTGTTTACATATGCTGACAAAACAGATATATAAAACTGGGAATAAATAGCCAAAACCAACGCGGGCACAATCAACACTCAGCCAAATTACATCTAAGATGAACAATCCAAGAAAAAGAAATCGCCAACTGAGGAAACAAAACCTACTGCCTGGTTTAACTTTATTGGGGAGAAACGTAATTCAGTAGTAAACAAAACATAGCGACTAAACAACACAGATATAGGGATATAACATCCTCTCCCAGGTCTTTACCAGGGAATAACACTCAGACTTCAATGGGAAATCAAATATTTTCAAAAGTAACGCTTTTACTGGGGATTTTCAAAAATCAATTTCAAGTAGAGCATACGGACATCAAATCATCAAAACATTCACTGGGGAGTTCATGACCATTTTGAAAGAGGAAACACACAAACTTTGTTAAGGCGTATAATGTCCTATCATCAAGCCTTTAACTGGGGATTTCATGCTGACTTCACTGGGGAGGTTAACACCACATCCTCAAAGGGAAAACCAATATACGTTATTTACTAGAGAAACCGGAGACCTGTGTTCTTCAAGAGGGATTATGTACCAACTTCTCTGTGAAGAAATAATCTCTACTAAACAAACGAAAACTTTTACTGGAGGAATCTGGGATTGAATCTTCATATCATGCAAACTCGGAAGAGAGGAGAAATGAACCAAAACTTGACCGGGGACACTGGAGTCACAAACCCAATATAGCGAGAACTTCTTGAGAAAAAAATTCCTCAGGAAACAAAACTTCTCAAAACAACTGGTGTCCGTCCATTCCTGAGATCACCACTTTTGTTTTTCTCTTGCGTCACAAATTTTAAAGTAAAAGCAAATTGTAAATTCTTTTTGAAAATCAATTTTGTTATTTAATCTTTTCGCTTTGAAAGTTATTATCAATAATAAATGAAGTCTTTGCAAGCTAAATAAAATAAGAACTACAAAGAATTGGGTAAAAGCTCAAATTTCATTAATAGAATGGTAGTTTGCGAATGGAGAGACTCCATGGATGATTACAAAGTTCGGAAAATGGTAATATATAATGGAAAAGATACATTGAGATACAATGACCACTATTACCTCTAACCACTTTTGAAATCTCGAGTAGTAGCTTCTGTTCGAAGTATGATGAGGATCCGAGAAGATTGTTGCTTCAATGATCAAGTCTTGTTTGATGTAGTTACTTGCCAAGAAAGTCCCTAAATTTTGCCTAAGTTGCCCTTGCGAGTTTTCAACTTAGCGGGAAATTTATTCTGTTTATGTCTCTAATTTTTTCCTAGACCGCCCTTTCGGGTTTTCGGCCTACCGAGACGCTCTTTTTTGCCTAAGCCGCCCTTTAGGGTTTTCAACTTAGCGAGCTGTTCTTTTATTTCTTTAGGCAAAGTATTTCTTGACTGCATCAACATTCATGGGACGTGGGAACTCCTCGCCATCCATAGTTTCAAGAATCAATGCACCACCATAGAAGGCTTTCTTGACAACATATGGGCCTTCAAAATTAGGAGTCCACTTGCCCCTAGAATCAGCGTTGAAAGTCATGATCTTCCTGAGCACGAGGTCGCCTTCTCTGAATTCACGAGGTTTGACCTTCTTATCAAAAGCTTTCTTCATTCTCTTCTGATATAACTATACATGACACAAAGCTATCATTCTCTTTTCTTCGATCAAATTCAATTGGTTAAACCTGTTCTGGACCCATTCAGCCTCTGACAACTTGGTTTCCATTATCACTCGCAAAGAGGAAATCTCAACCTCGATTGGGAGCACAACTTCCATTCCATACACAAGGGAGAATGGGGTTGCTCCTGTTGAAGTGCAGACAGATGTTCGATATCCATGTAAAGCAAAAGGGAGCATTTCATGGCAATCCTTATAAGTAACAACCATTTTTTGGATAATCTTCTTGATATTCTTATTAGTAGCTTCAACAACCCCATTCATCTTTGGTCTGTACAGAGAGGAATTGTGATGGACAATCTTGAACTCTTCACACAGTTCTGTTATCATTTTGTTGTTCAAATTCAAGCTATTGCCGGTGATAATTCTGCTCGGCACACCATACCTACATATAAGATTATTCTTGACGAAACGCACAACCACCTGCTTAGTGACATTAGCATATGAAGCAGCCTCCACCCACTTGGTGAGGTAATCAATTTCTACAAAGATAAAACAATGTCCATTTGAAGCTTTGTGTCCTATCATCCCTGTGATCGGTGGAAATAGAACTGACTGTTTTTTAAGCTGGTTCGCGAAATGTCGCGGTAAGCAAGAGTCGCCACCGTCTTTTATGTTCTCCAACAAGGAAAGGACAAAAGCACAACAAAATTCCTTTTCGAGATGTTTCTCGGTTCGGGAGGTAGATTTATAGAAAGGGAAGGTGTTAGCACCCTTTCTATCCATGGTTATCCATGGGCTCTTAGGTACTTGCTCACTATGTTTTCAAAAATTGTTTGCTTTTCAAGTGTTTGTGGGTTTTGAAAAAGTTTAGTTTGAAAAAACTTCTAGGTAACTCTTGTATCAGTCTTCAAGAGTGTATGAAGTGTTTTGTTTGAAAACTTTTTGAAAGTGTAGGTGCGAAAAGTTGTTTTTGTTTTTTGAAAGAGCAAGTACCCAGGAGAAATCTACCTACTCTAAGGAATTAGGCTGTGTAAGAGTCCTTTAGACAGTACTATCCCACTATTGAGAAGTAGGTAGCACCGTCGTTGGAGTTATTCGGGTCAATTCGATTATTAGGGACATGTGTGGTCACCAAAGCAATAGTAGGACGCCTTAGCGGTAACCCTAATGTTCTAGATCCTTTTTATCCGAGGCAACCGTTTCGAGGCAACTGGATCTTTAGACAGGAGGGTGACCTCTAAAACACCCTATACTTGATGACCACCTCGAGGCAACCAAGTGAGGCGTACCCTAGGAGTGGCATGTGCATGTGTGTTTTTTTTCAGTTAAATTGTCTTTGCATGCATCATTGTGAGCTACGGGTTGATTTTATTTTTCATACAAGTCTTGTCATGCATCGTTAACAGTTAATAATTGCGGAAAGTAAATTGCGGAAAATTGAATCTACGCTATTACAAGGCGTCGGGTTTTACATCGCCAAAAACATAACCCTTTGGAAAATAAATTGCGAGAAAGTAAAGAAAGCGATAAAAGCCCTAATTAACTATTACATTCTCGGAGCAGATACATCAATATAATCAAAAATAATAATGCGCGAATAGAAATTTAATCGGGGACGTCCTTAGGGTTTTGACCCTTTTTGAGAAAAGAAAGTAATTTGTCCTTTTTTTGCAATTTAATTAAAATTAAACCTAATTTACTAATTAATTAATTAATAAAAAGAAAAAGTATTTTTGTGTTTTTTATGTTTTAATGAAAATAAAATAAAAGAAGTTAAAATTATCAAAACCCTAATTCTAGGCTAATTTTATTTATTGTGAAAAAGAGATTAAAGTTAACCTAATTTAACTAAATTAATTTATTAGAGTTTATTTACAAAAATAATTATTAATAGTGAAAATAATAAATAATAAAAATAAACAATATTTTAAGTTTATGATTTTATTATGAAAAATAATTTATGAATTAATTAAATAATAGTAATAATAATTATTAAAGAAAATAAAAAGAAAGAAAAAAGAAATAGAAACCAGGGGGGTGTTGGACCCATTAGGAGGTAAATCTGGAATTTCTGTGGCCCATTAAGCTCAAGCCCTTCTGACTTTCCTGATTGTCCAGCGCATGGTTGACCAGGGAGCATGGTGTTCATCACCTTTTGGCCATTAGATCAATGCTTGAGGACATATGGCGTCTGGATGAGTAAGGTGTATGATGAACAACGCTCAGTAGCCTGCATGCAAGTATGTGAAGAAAAATAACATAATGCGTTTTGGGTGGACCTGGGAATCGAACCCAGGTCCCAATGGTTCTTGGACAACGCATCTACCACTGAGCCAGGCGCCTGTATTTGATATAATAATAAGCAATGAAAATAATATATACAAAAACAATACATATGCTGTAAAACAAATAAAGCGCGCCTTTTATTTGAACGACCCAATAGCATGCCACCACGTCTTCATCTCCTTCGTTTGCCTGCAACAAATACAATTAGATAGCGGGGGTTTTTAACCCCCACAAAATAGGACGACCAAAAATAGCGATTAGGCGTAGAGGCTATATAAATTGTTCGCGAGGGTAGTTTTGCAATCGTCTGGTTCTCAGGATTATAGTCATGGGTCTTAGAGGTCCCAATTTTTCCTGGATAATGAAGCCCTAATTCAAGAACTGAGGAACCCTAAAATTCGTTCATGGCAAGTTTCGATTCACTGCATAATAACTCAATTAACCTATGCCAAAAGCTTCTTGCAGATTCAAGAAATGCAAAACAACCAACAAATCATGTTAAATGCGCATGGAATATGAGTTTCGATTAGCAAAATTGTAAGCAAACCATGAATCTGTTGGAGGCGATTTCTTAAGCTTTAGCTTGTGATTTTGATCCCTACACGTTCCTGGGGACCTCAGCAATGTATTAGAATCAAGAAAACGCTTTGAATCACGTTGGAATGTGGAATTCAGTTTTGAGTTTTCTTTGATTTTTTTGGAATTGGTTATGGCTTTTTGCAGCAGCTTTTCACGTGTGAGGCATTAGGTTTAGCTTCAGTACTTATAATAGAATGGATTTAGGTTAAAATCTATGACCAAAGATCCATGGAATTATGGTGTGTATATTTGATTTTCAATCATATCTTTTTGCATCTTTTTGATTGAAAAATCTTGCCAAATTGAGAGATCCTTGTCCCCTTGATGTGTACACGAAATCTCCAGCACATGTTGACCACTTTTGCTTCACAAAAAGATTTAGAAATCATATCTTGGTATTTTCCTACAATTAAATGAATTAATATTGATTAAAAATTCAATTAATTAATAAAAAATAAGAAAATAATTCAATTTAATCTCAATGGGTCGTGCATAGGCCTTGGACAAAGTTTCAAGAAGGAATTTGAGGCCCATTAGCAAAAATGATGTGTTTTGAGCAAAGTTGACTTTTGCAAATTCACAAAAATTTCCCAACTTCTCCAATGCATATCTTGCTCAATTTTGATCCTATGAACATGTTCTTGGACATTTTGGAAATGTCTTGAAGTCCTCTAATCAATGCCTTTGGTCCCATGTCATTTGGATTTACCAATCGAAAGTTATGGTCTTTGACTTAAAGTGCATTTTTGTTGACTTTTGAAAAGGACCTATAATGTAGAAATTGATAACTTTTTATGAGAGCATTTCTTGGACTTGGAATGTGAAGATGAGTTGTAGGAAATGTAATCCCTTACAAAATGAGCATTGGATTGGATTTTTCTGATGAACCATGAAAAAGTTATGCCTTGGTCAAGATACAGTTGACTTTTCTACTGTCCAAAAATAGTAACTTTTGCATCTTTGATGATTTTTGAGCCATGCTTGTGGAATCATGATCAAGACTTGATCAAATGATGTTTGTGGCCTCAAAATAAGATGTTGACCAAAAATTCTGACTTTTGACTGCAAAATGACCATTTTACCCCTGTAGTTGATTGTGAACCAAATAGGGCTTTTGACTGTGCAATTTGGGACTGTGAGTCTTGAAACTTGGCATGTAGATGCTTGGCAATGTATATAGGCCTATGAGACTTGATTGAGCCATTAGAAACCCCAAATTCCTTGAAAGAAACAAAACCCTAATTTTGACAGGCTTAGAAGGCATTTGGACTGTGCAATCCTTGAGCAATTTTGAACCATGTGAAGATGATTCCTGTCAAGTCTTGAAGAATATGGGAGGGAAAATTTTGGGGTACAACAGTTGCCCCTGTTCAATCTTCTTAAACCTGGGGATGTAGATTGGCTTGCGTGCCTTTCGTGATCCGAAGGTGGAAGATGATTGAACACTAGAGTGCCCAGAAATTTGCACTCGCATAGTGGAGTATCAGCAATGTGATGTCGGGAATGGGCTTACAGATGCCATTTGGAGATATGATGGATAGGAGGATGGGCTTATAGATGCCATCTGGAGGTGTGACAGAATCTTGTCGGGAATGGGCTTATGGATGCCATTTGGAGATGTGTTGATAGGTAGTTTGAGAGAGCGACAACATGATATCCGAATCTGGATCGTATCTGAACTGTATCTGGGATCTGGATAAGTGACAAAATGACTTCCGTATCTGGAGTATATCTGCACTTGAAGTTAATAGTTGAATATGAATGCGAAATAGAATGGCTTCCGTATCTGGAGCATATCTAGTCTGTGTCTAATTACTGACGTCTGAACGAGTAGTAGAATGACCGCCGTGTCTGGGGTATATCCATACTGCATCTGAATGAGTGGCAGAATGTCATCCGAATCTGGATCGTATATGGACTGTCTTTTGAATGAAACTGGAATAACCAATATAATAGCATCCGTGGTTGGAGCACCTCTAAGTTGTCTTTAGGAGTTTGAATCTGAATAAGCAGTAGAATAACATCCGGATCTGGAGCATCTCTAAGCTATCTCTGAAGAGAAATCTGAATAAGCAATAGAATAACATCCGGGTCAGGAGCATCTCTAAGCTATATCTGAAAGGAACTTTGGAATAAGTATCGGAATATCGCCAAATCTGGGTCGCATCTGAACTATCTCTAGAAGGAAATATGAATAAGCAATAGAATAGCATCCGGATCTAGAGCATCTCTAGGCCATCTCTGGAGAGAAATCTGAATAAGCAATAGAATAACATCCGGGTCTGGAGTATCTCTAAGCCATCTCTGAAAGGAAACTCTGAATAAGCAAAAGAATAGCATCCATATCTGGAGCATTTCCAAGCTATCTCCGAAAGGAAACTCTGAATAAACAAAAGAATAGCATCCATATCTGGAGCATTTCCAAGCTATCTCTGAAAGGAGACTCTGAATAAGAAAAAGAATAACATCCATATCTGGAGCATTTCCAAGCTATCTCTGAAAGGAGACTCTGAATAAGCAAAAGAATAGAATCAATATCTGGAGAATTTCCAAGCTATCTCTGAAAGGAGACTCTGAATAAGCAAAAGAATAGCATCCATATCTGGAGCATTTCCAAGCTATCTCTGAAAGGAGACTCTGAATAAGCAAAAGAATAGCATCCATATCTGGAGCATTTCCAAGCTATCTCTGAAAGGAGACTCTGAATAAGCAAAAGAATAACATCCATATCTGGAGCATTTCTAAGCTATCTCTGAGAAGAAATTTTGAATAAGCAAATAGAATAGCATCCGGGTCTGGATCATCTCTAAGCTATCTCTGAGAAGAAACTTTGAATAAGAAAAATAATAGCATCTGGGTCCGGAGCATCTCTTAAGCTATCTCTGAAATATCTTCAATGTAGATAACTTTCATGTCTGGTTTCAGGTATAGATCTACAATCAATCGCTCACAGATATGCCCTGGCTAGATACAGGTATCGAATCTGGAACTTCAAACTCTTCATGCAGATATGCCCTGGCTAGATACAAGTATCGAATCTACAATCAATCGCTCACAGATATGCCCTGGCTAGGTACAGGTATCGAATCTGGAACTGCGACAGTTGATAGTAATCATCTGTGGATTGACCTTTTTCCTGAAAAGGCAAAACATCAGTTGTATGCAATATCATGATGTATTAAATGCATGATGTTATGATGTTCAAAAATAAATGAGATATTGTCGTATGCACTTTATCATGTATGTAAGCAGGATGTATAAAATGTGAAATGTTTACGAATGTATTTTCGTCTGGGAAAATAAATCCTTGACGAATGCCGGGAAGTTAAATCCTGGGCTGACGTTGAAGAGTAGAGTTCTTCGTTTCTGCTGGGGATGATGATTGCAAGAATAAACCGGTAGGAGAAGATGACTCCATTTGGGAATAAACTTGTTGAAGAGATTACTCTGCGGGGAAATACTCTGTGGGACGAGATACTTCGCTGAGATTTTAACGAGAACTCCGCTGGGGATTCCATTGATAAGTTATGTTGGGGAATTTTGATGAACTCCGCTGGGGATAGGAAGAACTGCGCTGAAGACGATCTTTCCGTTGCAATTAGCTGAGGATAACCCAGTTAGGCTCTTGTGGGGATAACCTTCTGAATCTGGCCGGGGAGACGTATTTGCACTCTGGCGGGGGATGAGCTTCCAGACTCTACTGGGGATAAGCTTCCAGAATCTACTGGGGATAAGCTTCCAGAATCTACTGGGGAGATTGATTCAACTCTCATGGGGAAACTTTTGGACTGTACTGGGGAAGTGGCTCCACTGGGATGTCTGGTATTCCGCTGGGGAACAATCTTATATTTCCATCGAGGAATATTAAGACTGCCGGGGATGCTTGCTGAGGAACATCTGCATACTCCGCTGGGGAATGTTGAGATTCTCTGAGGGTACCCAACTTCCTTAGGACTGACAGTAGCCTAACTCTGCTTGGGGGAGAGTCTTGCTGATTTGCTAGGAATATTGTGCCTTTTCAGGGCTGATGGGAGGCCAACTCTGCTTGGGGAGAGTATTGCTGACTCTTGTCTTACTCTGTGGGGAGTGAAGGTATCTTGGTCATACTCTTCAACTGAATCTACCTTGTACCTGGAGGACAGAGCAACTTGTACAGTTCAGACAATTCTTATTGTCCCAGTTTCTGCGGGAGTAGAAGGCCTATGAGGTGCTTGATAACCGCCGATCGACAAATCTTCTTCTGGTAGGTAAGTGACGAGATGACGGGACATAGTCGTACGATTTGATCCCTAATTTTTTCTTGGACCGCCCTTTCGGGTTTTCAGTCCATCGGGATACCCTTTTTTTGCCCAAGCCGCCTTTTCAGGTTTTTGACTTGCCGGGCGTACAAATTTTTTCATTTTTTATCCCTTATTTTTGCCCGAACCCTTTTGGTTCGCCGGGAAGCCCTTATTTTTGCCTAGGTGTGTCAACCTAGCGGGTCTTTGATTATGCGTAGTGTTTTTTCGACTATGTCCACGTTCTCAGAATATAGGGAGTTGTCACTGTCAATAGTGTGGTGTTGTCATACTACCAGAAGATCTTTAATCGTGCCAGATTCGTCGCTGGAATTCATGTCCAATGCCCCAAGTGACTAGGCGGAGATCTGCCCCAGGCTATTTGGCATTTGAGAGATTCCTTGAATCTTGACTTAACTGCCCCATATTATGGACAATGATCATGCCGTGCCCCTTGATTGGAAGTGCTTTTGTTCACTAGATATTCTTCGTGCGAATTTCTTTGCTGTTCGAACAAATAATCATATGCAAACAATGTTATTTAAAGAATGCAAAGCTTATGTCTGTCTTGAAATTTTTGAAAAAAGAAGTTTTCAATAAAACAAGTGAATTTTTGTAAAATGTGATGTCAACTCAAGATTTTACAGCGGGCCTTAAGGAGTCAGGATACCTTTGTAACAATATGCTTTTGAACTAACCCACGCTTCAACTAGGACTTTTAAGGGTTATAACGTGGCCTGGTTCATGGTTTAAGAAACAAAAGATAAAGGCTCAAATTTTATTTGTACCCACCCGTTCTTCGTGATGTTCTTCGATCCTAAACTCAACTAATCGTGCGTTAGACCTTGTTTGAGTCTTTGCTCTGATATACCAGTGATGGTTCGGATATTGACAATTTATTTTGAATAGGCAGTCATTTCTTTTTGTTGAGGGTTTGTAGGACCTCTTTCTTTTTGATTTCGTTATCCCTGTTTTTTTTTGCCTGAACTGTTTCTTTTGTGATTACAGTCAGCGGGATGCCCCAGTTTTGTAAGTCTCCTTCATAGGTTTTGACTTATTGGGTTTTTATTTTTTGAGAGATAATGACTTCCTATCTTTATGATTATTCGGAACCATCACTGTCTTTAGTTTTGTAAGGACTTCTTTGGTGTCATTCGTTGTGCACTTGGACCAACTGAGAGAACTACCCTGCCCCAAGTTATGATTAAGGGTTTTAATTTTCTAAAAGAAAACTCCAACTTCTTTGGCTCAGAGGGGTTGACGAGGGATTATCTTCCTTATGACTCCACTGTTTAGGATTTGAAACAAAGCCTGTACCTCATCAGCAGGGTCTGTTCAAAAGCATACTGTAAAGATCGTGGTATCGTTTTCGTCATCCTCCCTCAAGAGGCTTAGAATTATCAATCGAGCATTGAACATCACAAAAAATGAAAGCAGTTTGAATATAGTGAATACTAATATATTGATTCAGAACAGACATATGCGATGCATTAATGAAATAAAAGAGTTTGCTATGACAATAGTTGTTTGAATAAGCAAAGAAAAATACAACTCGGAAATTCAGATAAAACAAAAAGCCTTCAATGATTCGGAAAAGGAGCAGTGATTATGTTTGGAGTCTCTGGTGCTTCAAACTGGATTTCTTTGGCATCGATCATGTCTTGGACCTTGTTCTTCAGAGCCCAACAGTTGTCCGTAGTATGCCCCGGGCTATCAGAGTGGTATGCGCACCTTTCGTTGGGATGATAGTTAGGAGCAAAAGTGTTTGGATTCCGGAGAGGAGCCCTTAAGGTAATCAGCCCTGCCTTCAACATTTGCTGTAGCGCTTGAGCCAGTGACATGTTGATCTTAGTGAACTGTCTTTTGGGTGCGACCTCCTTACGTTGCTGCCCATGTCCTTGTTGAGCAGGCATAGGATTAGAGATCTGGGTTGCCCCTACATGTTGATCATGACGACTCTTTTTACCATGCACAGCATTGGACTCCTTCTTCCCATGGTGGGGCTTTTTCTGAGCATCAGAGGGTGTAGCTTCTTGAATCTTCTCGCTTTTGATGCCAGCTTAAATTCTTTCACCAGTCAAGATCAGATCTGTAAACTCAGCAGAAGAATTACCAATCAGATGGTTGAAGAACGGACCAGACAGGGTCCCCAAGAACATGTCAACGAGTTCACGGTCAGTCAAAAGCGGCTGCACCCTGCCAGCCAGGTCTCTCCACTTCTGAGCATATTCCTTAAAACCTTCACCCGTCCCTAGTGACATACCCTGGAGTTGGGTACGCGTAGGAGCGAGGTCGGAATTATACTGATACTGCTTATAAAATGCAGTAGCCAAGTCCTCCCAGTTTCGAATACTGGCTCCATCCAGCTGATAGAACCATTCGAGTTGAGTCCCTGAAAGACTATCCTGGAAGAAATGGATCCATAAATTCTTGTCTGCAGTGTAAGGTTGGATCTTCCTTACATATGATCTGAGATGCAGCTTAGGACAGGAAGCCCCGTCATACTTCGCAAAGGCTGGTGCCTTGAACTTGTGAGGGATCACCACCCCAGAAGATAAGCCTAGGTCCCCAAAGTCCAACCCGGGCACTTGTTGAATCTCCATAGCGCTTAGACGGTCCTCCAACTGTTTGTACCTGTCCTCAGCAGGAGGGTACTGTTCATCATTGTAATCCGTCTCATTGTCGGAGACCACGGGACTAGGAACCCTTCTCTCTTGGGGACTGTCTTTCCCTACCGAAGAAGTAGCCAGGTCAGCCTCATTCTGTAGTCCATCCCCAGATTTGCGTCTAGTGTTGAACAAAACAGTCCTCTTCTTCTTCTTCTTCCTCTCTTTCAGAATCAGAGTTTTCAAGTCCTGTTGACCCTGGGCGAGGCTCATAACCAACTCTTGAAACTGGGCACTCTGGGCCTGAAGGGCCTTGATAGCTTGTTCAGCGGAAGGTTCAGTGGACATGATGATTGCTGAAATAAACAGCGAAGAAGATAAGTGACCTGTCAAAAGGGTACCTGTAATGCATATGATATGTATGTATGCGATGTTTTCAAGGATCTCGCGGGGTAAACAAAGAAACTTGTCAGAATTTGAATTGGTAGCTTGATTGAAGGAACTTCATGTTTGTTGAGAGTCCTTCTTCAAGAGTCAAAGCTTACCATATCGAGTGGGTCATAGCCCCTGACTCAAGCTGTTATGTTTTGATCTCCAAGCAAACTTGGCTAGAGGAAAATAAATCCCCTTTGCCCCTTGCTAGACAGTTGGTTCATCAAGACCTGCATCACAAACCCTTGAGATCCTTGAAATGGGTTAGTCCTTATGCAGGATGTATGCAATGGTATGATGGTATGATGTTATGCTATGCGTGGAGTGATGTAGGTAAACCCTGTTATAAGCCCCGATTAAGGACTGTAAACAAAACCTGCAAAGAACTCATGTTGTCAGATAACAAGAACATGCAAGTAGTCAGGTTTGAAGGCACACAAGTCACACAAAAGAGCCCTTAGATTTCAGGCCAGCATGAAGTTTAGGTACTACCCTCTTTCAGTTTCAGTTGGTTAAGACCTGTCCTAGAAAATAGTAACCGGGTTCTAGAGGATCTCAATATCATCGACTACCCTTAATCGGTCATAACTCCAGCGTCGCAATCTTTTCTTGCGGCCAGAACCATCACGAGAGTTTAGCCTCAATGAGTGTAGCATACTGCTACTGTTCTATGGCCAAGTTGGGTCAATTTAGGGTTCTAAGGTCGGTTGGTGCTTAATGACTCCTCAGAAGACCCATATTCTCCTCGTTCCAACACAAGGGATATCGGTACAGACCAAGGTGTCACACCAACGTAGCTACTGCTTCACCCGTGTCGGTCTACGCCGGACAGGTCCCTCACAGCTTATGCTACCTAAAGGGTATTCCTCAGATCTGGGTTAGGATCTATGAAACTCCGATGCAAGCCCACAAATATAAAGCAATCAAGACATACAATTGAAGATATAAGAGTGGTCTAATCCTAAGGTACACCTCACTTATAGTATCCCCAGCAGAGTCGCCAGTTCTGTGATCGGTGGAAATAGAACTGACTGTTTTTTAAGCTGGTTCGCGAAATGTCGCGGTAAGCAAGAGTCGCCACCGTCTTTTATGTTCTCCAACAAGGAAAGGACAAAAGCACAACAAAATTCCTTTTCGAGATGTTTCTCGGTTCGGGAGGTAGATTTATAGAAAGGGAAGGTGTTAACACCCTTTCTATCCATGGTTATCCATGGGCTCTTAGGTACTTGCTCACTATGTTTTCAAAAATTGTTTGCTTTTCAAGTGTTTGTGGGTTTTGAAAAAGTTTAGTTTGAAAAAACTTCTAGGTAACTCTTGTATCAGTCCTCAAGAGTGTATGAAGTGTTTTGTTTGAAAACTTTTTGAAAGTGTAGGTGCGAAAAGTTGTTTTTGTTTTTTGAAAGAGCAAGTACCCAGGAGAAATCTACCTACTCTAAGGAATTAGGCTATGTAAGAGTCTTTAGACAATACTATCCCACTATTGAGAAGTAGGTAGCACTGTCGTTGGAGTTATTCGGGTCAATTCGATTATTAGGGACATGTGTGGTCACCAAAGCAATAGTAGGACGCCTTAGCGGTAACCATAATGTCCTAGATCCTTTTTATCCGAGGCAACCATTTCGAGGCAACTGGATCTTTAGATAGGAGGGCGACCTCTAAAACACCCTATACTTGATGACCACCTCGAGGCAACCAAGTGAGGCGTACCCTAGGAGTGGCATGTGCATGTGTGTTGTTTTTCAGTTAAATTGTCTTTGCATGCATCATTGTGAGCTACAGGTTGATTTTATTTTTCATACAAGTCTTGTCATGCATCGTTAACAGTTAATAATTGTGGAAAGTAAATTGCGGAAAATTGAATCTACGCTATTACAAGGCGTCGAGTTTTACATCGCCAAAAACATAACCCTTTGGAAAATAAATTGCGAGAAAGTAAAGAAAGCGATAAAAGCCCTAATTAACTATTACATTCTCGGAGCAGATACATCAATATAATCAAAAATAATAATGCGCGAATAGAAATTTAATCGGGGACGTCCTTAGGGTTTTGACCCTTTTTGAGAAAAGAAAGTAATTTGTCCTTTTTTTGCAATTTAATTAAAATTAAACCTAATTTACTAATTAATTAAAGAATAAAAAGAAAAAGTATTTTTGTGTTTTTTATGTTTTAATGAAAATAAAATAAAAGAAGTTAAAATTATCAAAACCCTAATTCTAGGCTAATTTTATTTATTGTGAAAAAGAGATTAAAGTTAACCTAATTTAACTAAATTAATTTATTAGAGTTTATTTACAAAAATAATTATTAATAGTGAAAATAATAAATAATAAAAATAAACAATATTTTAAGTTTCTGATTTTATTATGAAAAATAATTTATGAATTAATTAAATAATAGTAATAATAATTATTAAAGAAAATAAAAAGAAAGAAAAAAGAAATAGAAACCAGGGGGGTGTTGGACCCATTAGGAGGTAAATCTGGAATTTCTGTGGCCCATTAAGCTCAAGCCCTTCTGACTTTCCTGATTGTCCAGCGCATGGTTGACCAGGGAGCATGGTGTTCATCACCTTTTGGCCATTAGATCAATGCTTGAGGACATATGGCGTCAGGATGAGTAAGGTGTATGATGAACAACGCTCAGTAGCCTGCATGCAAGTATGTGAAGAAAAATAACATAATGCGTTTTGGGTGGACCTGGGAATCGAACCCAGGTCCCAATGGTTCTTGGACAACGCATCTACCAATGAGCCAGGCGCCTGTATTTGATATAATAATAAGCAATGAAAATAATATATACAAAAACAATACATATGTTGTAAAACAAATAAAGCGCGCCTTTTATTTGAACGACCCAATAACATGCCACCACGTCTTCATCTCCTTCGTTTTCCTGCAACAAATACAATTAGATAGCGGGGGTTTTTAACCCCCAGAAAATAGGACGACCAAAAATAGCGATTAGGCATAGAGGCTATATAAATTGTTTGCGAGGGTAGTTTTGCAATCGTCTGGTTCTCAGGATTACAGTCATGGGTCTTAGAGGTCCCAATTTTGCCTGGATAATGAAGCCCTAATTCAAGAACTGAGGAACCCTAAAATTCGTAAATGGCAAGTTTCGATTCACTGCATAATAACTCAATTAACCTATGCCAAAAGCTTCCCGCAGATTCAAGCAATGCAAAACAACCAACAAATCATGTTAAATGCGCATGGAATATGAGTTTCGATTAGCAAAATTGTAAGCAAACCGTGAATCTGTTGGAGGCGATTTCTTAAGCTTTAGCGTGTGATTTTGATCCCTACACGTTCCTGGGGACCTCAACAATGTATTAGAATCAAGAAAACGCTTTGAATCACGTTGGAATGTGGAATTCAGTTTTGAGTTTTCTTTGATTTTTTTGGAATTGGTTATGGCTTTTTGCAGCAGCTTTTCACGTGTGAGGCATTAGGTTTAGCTTCAGTACTCATAATAGAATGGATTTAGGTTAAAATCTTTGACCAAAGATCCATGGAATTATGGTGTGTATATTTGATTTTCAATCATATCTTTTTGCATCTTTTTGATTGAAAAATCTTGCCAAATTGAGAGATCCTTGTCCCCTTGATGTGTACACGAAATCTCCAGCACATGTTGACCACTTTTGCTTCACAAAAAGATTTAGAAATCATATCTTGGTATTTTCCTACAATTAAATGAATTAATATTGATTAAAAATTAAATTAATTAATAAAAAATAAGAAAATAATTAAATTTAATCTCAATGGGTCGTGCATAGGCCTTGGACAAAGTTTCAAGAAGGAATTTGAGGCCCATTAGCAAAAATGATGTGTTTTGAGCAAAGTTGACTTTTGCAAATTCACAAAAATTTCCCAACTTCTCCAATGCATATCTTGCTCAATTTTGATCCTATGAACATGTTCTTGGAAATTTTGGAAAGGTCTTGAAGTCCACTAACCAATGCCTTTGGTCCCATGTCATTTGGATTTACCAATCTCAAGTTATGGTCTTTGACTTAAAGTGCATTTTTGTTGACTTTTGAAAAGGACCTATAATGTAGAAATTGATAACTTTTTATGAGAGCATTTCTTGGACTTGGAATGTGAATATGAGTTGTAGGAAATGTAATCCCCTTCAAAATGAGCATTGGATGGGATTTTTCTGATGAACCATGAAAAAGTTATGCCTTGGTCAAGATACAGTTGACTTTTCTACTGTCCAAAAATAGTAACTTTTGCATCTTTGATGATTTTTGAGCCATGCTTGTGGAATCATGATCAAGACTTGATAAAATGATGTTTGTGGCCTCAAAATAATATGTTGACCAAAAATTCTGACTTTTGACTGCAAAATGACCATTTTACCCCTGCAGTTGATTGTGAACCAAATAGGGCTTTTGACTGTGCAATTTGGGACTGTGAGTCTTGAAACTTGGCATGTAGATGCTTGACAATGTATATAGGCCTATGAGACTTGATTGAGCCATTAGAAACCCCAAATTCCTTGAAAGAAACAAAACCCTAATTTTGACTGGCTTAGGAGGCATTTGGACTGTGCAATCCTTGAGCAATTTTGAACCATGTGAAGATGATGTTGGATTAAAATATCCAGCGTCAACCTTAGGGATTCGAAGGGCTTAACATCCCCCCATGGGAGCCTACGCAGGTGTGTTAGGTGGGCCAGGTAGGCCCCTTGTTGGATTCGTTATAAGGAAATAGAGTAGCACCTTGGCTACAAGCAATTGCTTTTAGCGCAGTGGTAGGCGCTTGATCCAGTTTATGTGGTATCAGAGTAAGGTCATGGGTTCGAATCCCCCCGGCTGACACTGGGGGGGAGATTGTTGGATTAAAATATCCAGCGTCAACCTTAGGGATTCGAATGGCTTAACATCCCCCCATGGGCGCCTACACAGGTGTGTTAGGTGGGCCAGGTAGGCCCCTTGTTGGATTCGCTATAAGGAAATAGAGTAGCACATTGGCTACAAGCAATTGCTTTTAGCGCAGTGGTAGGCGCTTGATCCAATTTATGAATTGTTAGAACAAAGTTTGAATCTACTACCCTAAGTTTAAGTTTTGATGATAACAAAATGCAAAGATATATTAATTGTATGATTCATGTAAGACATATATGCTATCTAAAAAATTACATTCTGTCTTACAGAAACTCTGATGGACATCAGCAAGAGAATATCTTCATCAACATCAGAATATGTAATATCAACATCAACATCAGAAGATGTTATATCAGATACCAGAATTAGAAGATTAACATGCGCTTACGCTGAAGCTTGATGAACAGATCTACGCGTAACAATCTGAACTCTGATCAAGATAACAACAATTCATCAGCACCTAGCAGCGTCAGAATAAGCCAAAGCCAGAACACGCTTAAGTGGCAACGGTACTGTGCATTCAAGATGCTTTATTACCAACGACATCATTCCAGACAAGATCTTCTCAATTTGGAAAGAATGTTATTGGCATTGAAACAAAGTCAACTGACTCCAACGTACCATTTTCCAATGCTATTTAAACAAGACAGTGAAGATTGAATTGGCTAATGCTCTAAAACTATCTACACGCCTAAAGCTATTCATCATCTTCCTCACTCACAGTTTGCTAAAGCTCTCAAACTCTTTACTCAATTATTTTAGCAATCTAGTTCTCATAAGCTTAACGTGTGTAGTATCACAGTTGTGATAAACAGTTTTTGTAGAAAACATTCAACACATTTAGATTTCAATTATCTGTAAGAAAGTATTCCCTTGAGAAACCGGTTTGTGGTTTGACTCAAGAAGGCTTTAGCAATTGTTAAAGCAGTTGTAATATTCAGTTGAATATAGTGGATTAAGACCTCGTTGGAGAGAGGCGAAATCACCTTGACGGGTGGACTGGAGTAGTTTGAGATCAAACGAACCAGGATAAAAATACTGTGTTGACTGCAATTGATTTCAAGTTTTTACAATTCAACCCCCCTTCTTGTGTTTTTCACTTCTTCAATTGGCATCAGAGCGCCTGGTTCTGAGCTAAAACACTTAACCGTGTCAGTACAAGATCCAGCGTCAGAAAAACACAATGGCAGGAACTTATCAACACACCAGCAATGACAACAATGAAGACAGAGACAGATTCAGCGGCAAACCTCCAGTCTTTGATGGAGAAAACTTTGATTACTGGAAAGACAGAATTGAAAGCTTATTTCTGGCACATGATGCTGATCTGTGGGACATGGTGACAGATGGATACACGCACCCAGTGAATGCAAGCGGTCAGAAGATTGACAGGAAAGCAATGTCTGATCAACAAAAGCGTGACTTCAAAAATCACCACAAGGCCAGAACCATTCTTCTCAGCGCCATCTCTTACGCTGAATATGAAAAGATCTCTAACAGAGACACAGCAAAGAACATGTTTAACTTACTCAGAATGATGCATGAAGGCAACATTCAGGTCAAAGAAACTAAAGCTCTTGCGCTCATTCAGAAGTATGAGACATTCAAAATGGAAGAAAGTGAATCCATTGAAACAATGTTCTCAAGATTCCAAATTCTGGTGGCTGGTCTCAAGGTTCTGGACAAAGGATACTCTACTGCTGATCATGTCAAGAAGATCATCAGAAGCTTGCCAAAGCAGTGGAGGCCAATGGTTACAGCGCTGAAGCTAGCTAAAGATCTCAACAAAATTTCTCTGGAGGAACTTATCAGCTCCCTCAGAAGTCATGAGATAGAGCTAGAAGCTGATGAACCTCAGAAGCAAGGTAAGCCTATAGCATTAAAATCTAACAAAAAATCTGAGTCTAAAGTTTTGCAGGCAGTTGAAGAAACATCTGATGGATCCTCATCAGAAGAAGACGAACTTTCCCTCCTCTCCAGAAGAGTGAACCAACTATGGAAGCAGAGGCAAAGGAAGTTCAGGAATCCCAGAAGATCTGATCAGAATGAGTCCTCTTCCAGATACAGAAGGTCAGATTCTTCCTCTGGATACAGAAGATATGAAGGCTCCTCAGGAAGCCGAAAGCCAAACACCAAGGACATCATCTACTATGAATGCAATGAGCAAGGACACTACAAGAGTGACTGTCCAAAGCTTCAGAGGGAAAAGCCCAAAAAGAAGTTTGGAAGAGAAAAGAAGAAAAGTCTCATGGCTACATGGGATGACTCTGACTCGTCTGAAGCTGACTCAGAATCAGATGATGAGAGAGCAAACATAGCTCTCATGGCCAACATTTCAGAAGACAGTGAAGCTTCTGAATCAGACTCAGAATCAGACACTGAAGAGGTATTTCCTGACTTTGCAATTAATTTTACTAAGGCTGAACTTGCTGAAAGCCTTAACGAAATTCTGGAAAGGTACCAGCAGATTAGAGTTAAATTCAGAAACCTAAAAAGGAATCTTGAATCTGACTCTAATAAGACTGAGAGTCTCAAATTGGAAAATTCTGAGTTGAAAAATAAAATTTCAAAATTAGAAAATGTTTTACAAAACTCTCAGAAGGAAACAATTTCTGAAACTCCCAGCAGCGCTGATGAGATCATCAAGGAGTATGATCATAGCTTTCAGAAGTTTCTTGCTAAAAGCATAGATAGAAGCAAAATGGCTTCAATGATCTATGGAGTTAGCAGAAACGACAGAAAGGGAATAGGATACCAAGGTAAGGTTCCTACACCAAAGAATGCCATGGATTTAACTATTAAACACACACCTCTGAACTCACATTTTGTGTATGGTCACACACATGATATTAAATATACTAGCAGTAAGTATTCTGTGAAACCAAAATTCAACCAGAGTTTTGGTAAATCTAACAAATCAGGACCCAAGAAAATCTGGGTACCTAAGGATAAAATAATACATGTTGCAGATATCTTTAGCAGCAAATCAGAAACACCAGTCATGGTACCTGGACTCTGGCTGCTCGCGACACATGACGGGAAGAAGGCATATGTTCCAAAGCCTGGAACTTAAGCCTGGAGGCCATGTTGGCTTTGGAGGCAATCAGAGGGGAAAGATCATTGGCTCTGGAACTGTAGGTAATTGGAACCTTCCCTCTATAAATAATGTTCTGCTAGTAGATGGATTAATGCATAATCTGTTATCCATAAGTCAATTAAGTGATAACGGTTATGATATAATCTTCAATCAAAAATCATGTAAAGCTGTTAGTCAGAAAGATGGGACTATCCTATTTAATGGAAAGAGGAAAAACAACATTTATAAAATCAAACTTTATGAACTAAAAAGTCAGAATGTAAAGTGTCTTCTGTCTGTTAACAACGAGCAATGGATCTGGCACAGAAGATTGGGGCATGTTAGTATGAGAAGAATATCTCAGATTAACAAACTCAATCTGGTCAGAGGACTTCCTAATCTGAAGTTCAATTCAGATGCTCTGTGTGAAGCATGTCAGAAAGGCAAGTTTGCAAAACCTTCTTTCAAATCTAAAAATGTTGTTTCTACCTCTAAGCCATTAGAACTTCTGCACATTGACTTATTTGGACCAGTTAAAACTGCTTCAGTCAGTGGCAAGAAGTATGGGTTAGTAACCGTAGATGACTATAGCAGATGGACATGGGTAAAGTTCTTAAGACACAAGGACGAGTCACACTCTGTGTTTGTTACCTTCTGTAACCAAGTTCAGAATGAAAAGGATCTTAGAATCGTTAAAGTCAGAAGTGATCATGGCGAAGAGTTTGAAAACAAAGATTTTGAGTCATTCTTTAATGACAGAGGCATTCTGCATGATTTCTCTTGTCCTAGAACTCCCCAACAAAATGGAGTTGTAGAACGAAAGAACAGAACATTGCAAGAAATGGCCAGAACCATGATCAATGAGACAAACGTTGCTAAGATCTTCTGGGCAGAGGCAATAAACACAACGTGCTACATTCAGAATAGAATCTCAATAAGACCTATTCTGGAAAAGACTCCATATGAATTGTGGAAGAATAGAAAGCCCAACATTTCTTATTTTCATCCATTTGGATGTACTTGTTTTATGTTAAATACAAAAAATTATTTGAACAAGTTTGACTCTAAAGCACAGAAGTGTATTATGTTAGGATACTCTGAACGCTCAAGAGGGTACAGAGTATACAATACAGAAACATAGATTGTGGAAGAATCAATCAGTGTTCGTTTTGATGATAAGCTTGACTCTGAAAAGTCAAAGCAGAATGAAGTTTTTGCAGGTATGGAAGTTGAATTTACAGGTTCTGAAGACAAGTCATCAGAAGCTCTCAAAGACACTCCTTCAACATCTGAAAGGAGCACTGCTAGCAATCCAACAACATCTGTTGACCAACCTCAAAAAAGACTACCCAGAAGCAGCTTGGATCACCCAGAAGAAACTAGCTTAGGAAGAAAGGAAGATCCAATCAAAATAAGAGCCAGCTTCAGAAACTCTGAAGAATCCCTCATGGGACTTGTGTCTCTGATTGAACCTTCTTCTATTGATGAAGCACTTCTGGACAACGACTGGATTCTAGCAATGCAAGAAGAGATGAATCAATTCACCAGAAATGACGTATGGGATCTCGTTCCCAGACCAAAAGGATTCAACGTCATTGGAACAAGATGGGTGTTCAGAAACAAACTGAACGAACAAGGTGAAGTCATCAGAAACAAGGCACGACTGGTAGCACAAGGTTATAGTCAACAAGAGGGGATAGACTATACATAAACCTTTTCCCCAGTCACCAGGTTAGAATCTATCAGACTTTTAATTTCGTTTGCTGTTAATAAAGGCATCACTCTGTATCAGATGGATTTCAAGAGTGCATTCTTAAATGGTTATATAGAAGAAGAGGTTTATGTGCACCAACCCCCTGGTTTTGAAAGTACAAAAAATCCAGAATATGTTTTCAAACTAAAGAAGTCACTATATGGTCTGAAACAAGCTCCCAGAGCCTGGTATGAAAGACTAAGTAACTTTCTGTTAGAAAAAGAATTCACCAGAGGGAAGGTGGACACTACCTTCTTCTGTAAGTCAGTTAAGAATGACATCTTAGTTTGCCAAATTTATGTTGATGATATTATTTTTGGATCTACTAATCCTTCTCTTGGAAGAAAATTTGCTAAGTGTATGCAGGCAGAATTTGAGATGAGCCTCATGGGAGAACTGAAATTCTTTCTGGGAATTCAGATCAATCAAAACCCAGAGGGAACTTACATTCATCAGAGCAAATATGTCAGAGAACTTCTGAAGAAATTTGACCTCTCAGAATGTAAGTCATCAAAAATTCCAATGCATCCCACGTGCATTCTGGAAAGAGAAGAGGTAAGCAAAAAGGTAGAACAGAAGGTCTACAGAGGTATGATTGGTTCTCTCCTTTATCTGACGGCTTCAAGGCCTGATATCTTATTCAGCGTATGTATTTGTGCTAGATTCCAATCAGATCCTAGAGAATCTCACTTAACAACTGTTAAGCGAATTTTCAAGTATCTGAAAGGTACTACTAATCTGGGTTTATTTTATAGAAAATCTAGTGATTACAGCTTAGTAGGCTATTGCGATGCTGACTTTGCTGGAGACAGAGTAGAGCGTAAAAGTACTTCTGGAAGCTGCCAGTTTCTGGGAGAAAATCTGATCTCTTGGTCCAGTAAAAGGCAATCCACAATTGCACTATCAACAACAGAAGCTGAGTACATAGCAGCAGTAGGATGTAGCACACAAATGCTCTGGATGAAAAGTCAGCTTGAAGACTTCCAGATTTTTGAGAGTAACATCCCTATACTCTGTGACAATACGTCTGCCATTTTCTTAAGTAAAAATCCTATTTTGCATTCTAGGGCTAAGCATATAGAAATAAAACACCATTTCATTAGGGACTATATTCAGAAAGGAGTTTTGAACTTAAAATTCATTGATACAGACCATCAATGGGCTGATATCTTCACTAAACCTCTTTCTGAAGATAGGTTCAATTTCATTATGAAACATCTCAGCATGAAACTCTGCCCAGAGTGAAAATGTTTTAATTTTATATATTAACCTTCAGAATGTGTTTTCTTTTTACTGTGAACTTCGGATCAATCTTCTTTCAGAATGATAGACATGCAGATTGTATCAGATTCTATTCTTAAAGATCTGAGCGTTTCAGCTCAAGGATAGACGTGCTGCTCACTAAATCAAACAAGTGTCATCCAATCATCAGCAAATCTCTGAAACAGAACGCGTGCACGCTTCTGAGAAGGCAAAATGCTGATTGGGTGCATTGAGACACATGTCTGGTAACCGTTCCAAATATCTTTCTCAAATTCCCCAAAATCAGCAAGCATTAAATGCACGTAATCATGAGTTAAACTGTAATCATGAATTGATTCTTTTTCTTAAAACCGTTTACGTTTTCAAAAACATATTTTGAAATCTATTTAAGCACATTAACATTATTCATTAAACTTTTACCGTTTCTTACAATCATCCAAAGACTTTCTGCATTCTTACTTGTGTGTTCCTCTTTTTCAAAAGAAACCCTTTTCTCAAAATTTTTTCTCAGAAACCCTAAGTGTGAACATGGAAACCTCTAGCAATGTTTCTGCAGGTTCTCAGAAGGAGGCTTTATCTGAAAAATACCAAATTCCCTTCAGAACGCTCCTTACACCAGTGAAGAACTTGGAAGTTCTGTCTGAACTGATTGTTGATTTCACCAGTCTGAAAGAAAATGGATTCAACTTGACAGAAGAAGTTAGGGCACAAGGATGGGAGAGATACTTTGATAGGTTGGTGGGTCCAACGTTCCCAGTATTGGTCAAGGAATTCTGGATTCATGCGTCTTCATCAGCACATCAAGTTACTTCCTACATAATGGGAAAGAAGATAGTGATCATTGAGGATCACATTGCTAGAATGATTGGATACAACGGTGGTGGTATCTGCTGTATCGACATGGCAGAAAGATGCTCAGATGCTGCTGTCATTGCAAGAGAAATTTTCACCCATGGGGTTCCCAGCAGCAAAATCAGAGACTTGAAGGATCAGCACAGAATATGGGCGAAGATTATTCTGGGATGCTTCAATCACAGGAAGCCCACAAGCTCTCCTGATTATATAAACATAGATCAGCAGTTTCTGATCTATTTTATTAATCAGAAGGTAAAGATTAACTTGGCTCATCTTCTGTTTAATCACCTCAGGACCAGCGTCAAGGAGACAAGAGAAGAAGAAAGGACAAAAAGGGATTGGATACCCTTTGGCAGGTTAATATCAGATATTCTGACTGAGAATAGGCTGATTGAACACCTTACAGAAGCACAGGAAGTAAGCTCTATTGAACCTACTGTTGGCAAGCCTCTGAATGCCAAGAATCTGAAGAAAATGAAACTGATAGAGAATATCAGAAAGGAGCCCAGCGTCACTCCTCTTGCTGACATCATCAGCAGAAGAGTCCCTCTGGACAACTTTCCAATATTTTCTGAGATTGACTCTAAACCAGTCATTATTCTCAGATACTTGGATGCTTGCAAGGCTGATGGCACAAATCCAACTCTGAACATTAAGGATCTGCACCAGCAAACTCCAGAAGTTACTGTGAAGAAGACGAAGAAGAGAAAGGCTACTTCAGAAGGACCATCCCAACAGACCCCTAAGAAGAGAGGTAATCTATCTGCTGTTAATGTTTTAAATTCTTCTTCTACTCCAACATCAATCCCAACCCCAGCTTCATATGAACTCCCAATCCCCATACCAAACATTGATGAAACCGAACCAGAGGCTGACCCTTCTGAGTCACTAACTCTCAGGAGATCCCGCACCAAATCCCAAAATCCAAAACCCATAACATCAACAGAATCAGAACTTGATAAAGTTCTTTCTGAAATTGATCAACGTTCTTCCGCTCCCCTCTCAGAAAATCCAAACACTCAACCAGCAACTACCCTATCACCAATTCCAGAAGAACCAGAAATTCCACAACCAGAAATTACTCCTCCATCTCCACAACCAGAAATTCCACCTCCCTCTCCATAACCAGAACTTCATCCACCTTCACCTCAACCATCATCTGTACAACCCGAGTTTCAACACTCTGAAACTCCATCACCTGAACATCAAACCCCTGAACCTCAATCACCTCAATCCTCTGAACCACGACCCTTGACCATTCAACTACCTTGTGGCACAACCCTAAACATACCTGAACTACCATCCTCACCAGAAACAACTCCACCCAATACACCACGCACTCCACCCAGACCTATTGTCATTTCTGACTCTCCCACTCCATCTCCCAAACAAAATACAGAAGACCACAGCAGGACCTTCATTGATTTAATAATCCTTGACCGTCTTGCTGACCTTAAAAATAAAATAGCCATCCCCAAACCCAAACAACTAGATGTTGGTGCTGGCATTTTGAATTTTGAAACAGGCTTGCAGAATTGGATTACTTCTCTAAAGCAGGTTTGTCCTGGAATGATTGATCCTGCTGCCTCAGACCAACTCTGGACACGATTCAGAATGTGGGTACGCGCTGAAGCCCTCAAGCTGCAAGACATCAATTATGAACAGGCCCAGCAGAACTTCAGCAAGTTGCTGAAGGAAGCTGAAAGTCAGCTGCTGAAGGAGGAAGTGCTCTTTCTAGATAGTGAGCCATGGTCTGACAAGCGTCCAGCTTCAAAAGTTCAGTCAGCAGGAGATCAGACTATTCAAGCTGAAGAGGTTAGTCAAGCAGAAGTTGTTGCAGAAAGCTCTCAGAAGCATCCTGTTTCTGATGTCTCTCAAGCTGCTTTGGACAGGCAGACTCTTGAAGAGCTGAAGCAGAACGACATCCGTCTGCAGCAAAGAATGGATGAGAATGATCAGAAGATGAAGGAAAGGATGGATGTGCAAGATGGCAAGATTGATATAGTTGTCAGCATGGTGCATCAGCAGAAGGAAACTGCTGATCAGATTAAGAACATGCTAGAAGCTCTGTTCACACGCTTTCCACCCCAACCTTAGTTTTTCATTCATGATGTTTTCATTGTTTTCTTTCCATGTTTTCTGTACTATCTTCTAAGCTTTGAATTAAATATAACAGTTTTTCTGCTCTGATCGTTTTAGCTTATATTACTTACACTTTTTGATTGCTGACAAAAATGGGGAGAAAAAGAATGATATTTTTTAATAACGGATTATTGAGACAAAAAGTCTCAAACATTCTAACACTCTGATATACTTGAATGTTTTCTGTTTTGCATAAGCTTACAGGTACAAGAAGTTAATCATCTCTGATACACTGAAGCTCTGATGTTCCGATGTTCAAAGAAAGTCAATAAAGATCTGATCCTGAAGAACTCTTGGAATTAAAAAGGGAAGTAATAAATTCAGGGGGAGTATTTCCGATCTAAACTCTGATATCTCTTTATCCCTTATCCTCTTATCTTTGATAACTTCCTATTCAATTCTGATACTCTTTACTATTTGGTTATCTCTGATACTTTTTACGATGATTTTCAAATTAAAAATATCCAGTTTTTGTCATCATCAAAAAGGGGGAGATTGTTAGAACAAAGTTTGAATCTACTACCCTAAGTTTAAGTTTTGATGATAACAAAATGCAAAGATATATTAATTGTATGATTCATGTAAGACATATATGCTATCTAAAAAATTACATTCTGTCTTACAGAAACTCTGATGGACATCAGCAAGAGAATATCTTCATCAGCATCAGAAGATGTAATATCAACATCAGCATCAGCATCAGAAGATGTTATATCAGATGCCAGAATCAGAAGATCAACATGCGCTTACGCTGAAGCTTGATGAACAGATCTGCGCGTAACAATCTGAACTCTGATCAAGATAACAACAATTCATCAGCACCTAGCAGCGTCAGAATAAGCCAAAGCCAGAACACGCTTAAGTGGCAACGGTACTGTGCATTCAAGATGCTTTATTACCAACGACATCATTCCAGACAAGATCTTCTCAATTTGGAAAGAATGTTATTGGCATTGAAACGAAATCAACTGACTCCAACGTACCATTTTCCAATGCTATTTAAACAAGACAATGAAGATTGAATTGGCTAATGCTCTACAACTCTCTACACGCCTAAAGCTATTCATCATCTTCCTCACTCACAGTTTGCTAAAGCTCTCAAACTCTTTACTCAATTATTTTAGCAATCTAGTTCTCATAAGCTTAACGTGTGTAGTATCACAGTTGTGATAAACAGTTTTTGTAGAAAACATTCAACACATTTAGATTTCAATTATCTGTAAGAAAGTATTCCCTTGAGAAACCGGTTTGTGGTTTGACTCAAGAAGGCTTTAGAAGTTGTTAAAGCAGTTGTAATATTCAGTTGAATATAGTGGATTAAGACCTCGTTGGAGAGAGGCGAAATCACCTTGACGGGTGGACTGGAGTAGTTTGAGATCAAACGAACCAGGATAAAAATACTGTGTTGACTGCAATTGATTTCAAGTTTTTACAATTCAACCCCCCTTCTTGTGTTTTTCACTTCTTCAGATGATTCCTGTCAAGTCTTGAAGAATATGGGAGGGAAAATTTTGTGGTACAACAATCCCAATCATGTCAATACCCACATAGAGAAAGGCCACGAGGAGGAAATCACATTGAGAAGTTTCGTAGGCACATGGACCTTGTCTGCATAAATCTGGCATTTATGACACTTCTTTACAAATTTGTAACAATCAGATTCCATTGTCAGCCAATAGTAACCTGCCCTTAGCTTTTTTTTAGCCATTGAATGTCCATTGGCATGAGTGCCAAATGAACCTTCATGAATCTCATGCATTAACATGTCTGCTTCGTGTCTATCCACGCATCTGAGGAAGACCATGTCATAATTTCTCTTATACAGCACATTTTCATTGAGGAAGAAACTGCCTGCCAATCTTCTCAATGTCTTTCTATCTTTCTTCGAAGCACCAATCGGGTATTCCTGGGTCTGGAGAAAATGCATGATATCATAATACCAAGGTTTCTCATCTGCTACCTCCTCTGTTGTAAACACATGAGCAGGCCTATCCAGTCGCCAAACCATAATTCTAGGTATATCATTCCAAGTATTCACTTGATACATAGAATCCAGAGTTGCCAGAACATCCGCCATTGGATTTTCATCTCTAGGAATGTGATGGAATTCAACTTTATTAAATAAGGGTAACAACCTTCTAGCATAATCTTTGTAAGGGATCAAGCCAGGGTGATGAGTATCCCACTCTCTTTTAATCTGATTTATTATCAAAGCCGAATCACCATACACATCAAGAATTTTAATTCTGAGATCAATAGCTTCCTCGAGACCCATGATGCAAGCCTCATATTCTGCCATATTATTAGTGCAATCAAATGCCAACCTTGCAGTAAAAGGAATATGTGATCCATGTGGAGTGACAATCACAACACCAATCCCTTTACCATAAGCATTCACAGCTCCATCAAATATCATACTCCAGCAGGATTCAGGATCAGGACCTTCCTCAGGAAATGGTTCATCACAATCTTTCATTTTTAGGAACATCACGTCCTCACCGGGGAATTCATACTTCACAGACTGATGATTCTCAACTGGTTGGTGAGCAAGATAATCTACCAACACGCTGCTTTTAATAGCTTTTGAATGCGGTATTCAATGTCATATTCAGATAACAACATCTTCCAGCAGGCAATTCTCCCAGTAAGAGCAGGCTTTTCAAAAATGTACTTGATTGGATCTATTTTGGAGATCAACCAAGTGGTGTGATTCAACATATACTGCCGCAAACGTTTTGCCAACCAGGCCAGAGCATAACATGTCTTTTCTAGCATGGAATAACGCGACTCATAATCAGTAAACTTTTTACTGAGATAATAAATGACGTACTCTTTCTTCCCCATTTCATCTTGTTGTCCCAGAATACAACACATGGAATTATCTAACACTGTCAGATACATAATCAACGATCTTCCTTCGACAGGAGGGAGCAAGATAGGAGGTTCAAGAAGATATTCTTTAATACTTTCAAATGCCCTTGGCAGTCATCCGTCCATACACAACCTTGATCTTTCTTTAACAACTTAAAGATCGGTTCACATGTTGCAGTCATGTGGGAAATGAATATGGAAATATAATTCAAACGCCCGAGGAACCCTCTAACTTGTTTTTCAGTTCTCAGTGCTGGCATCTCTTGAATTGCTTTGACTTTATCAGGGTCAACTTCAATTCCTTTGTGGCTAACAATGAAACCCAACAATTTCCCCGATCGGACACCGAAGGTACACTTATTTGGATTCAAGCGGAGACGATACTTCCTAAAACGCTGAAACAACTTCAACAAATCTTCTACATGCCTTTCTTCAGTCTAGGATTTAGAAATCATATCATCAACATATACCTCAATTTACTTGTGCATCAGATCATGGAATATGGTTGTCATAGCCCTCTGGCACGTTGCACCAGTGTTCTTCAACCCGAAGGGCATCACTCTGTAACAGACTGTTCCCCAGGGTGTGATAAACGTTGTTTTCTCTGTAATCTACGCACATGCAGACATTTCTGTCTTTTTTCGGTATTGGGACAATATTGGAAATCCATTGAGGATACACTGACGTCACAAGAAAACCAGCATTAATCTGCTTTAGAACCTCCTCTTTGATCTTCACAGACATATCTGGGTGAGTTCTTCTCAACTTCTGTTTGATTGGCGGGCACTCTGGCCTCAACGGTAAATGGTGCTCCACAATATCTGTATCTAGACCAGGCATATCTTGGTAAGACCAAGCAAAAATATCCACATACTCTTTCAACAGCTCAATCAACCTGCTCTTCACATCAGGATGTAGTAATGCTCAAATCTTGACTACTTTCGCATATTCTTATGAACCCAAATTGATCACTTCCAATGGCTCTTTATATGGCTGAATGGTATTTTCCTCGTGCTCAAGCAACCGCGAGACCTCTTCTGGAATCTCATCATAGTCTTCTTCTTAGGCCTCATACACAGGACATTCAAAGTTGGGAGAGGGTGTAGGGTCATTGTATTCAACAGGTTTTTTAATTAATCTGCACATATGATTTATGATTGCACTTAGAAACTGACACATATAACAAGTGATCGTGCATATTGTTTTTTCAATTATTACTTATTTTGAAAGGTTTCTTTTTTATTACCATTTTCCAAGAAAAAGCAGAAAATAAAGACACAATTTTGGAAACAAAGACAACTTTTATTATTGATTTTAAAAGTCACAGCAAACAGATAAGCCCTACAACATTAACACTTCCACCTTGGGAAGAGTGAAAGCTTTTCAAAAAGATTAACAAATCAAATTACTTTGAAACATGTATGCAAGAGGGAACATCAATGGTGATCCAGTTCTGAACCCTAACTCCGTGCGTCACGTAATTTGGCATTTCATGCTCAATCTTGCACAATGGCATTAATCCTGGAAACAGTTGGATGAAGATAACCCCCACTATGGAAGACGTCTTGATACTTTCCCGCAACAGACTTCAGCTTCATGCTCTTACCTTTGTCATTCTTCAAAGAGAACCCCAAGCCAGCTCTGTTCTTGTTTACAGGTGGACCCACAACCTGTCCCCATACCTTATTATGACCCTTCCACATAACTTGCTGTGCACCCTTAAGAGAAACCATGGAATTCTCATTTCCTCTTATGTTGTCAATAGATAAAGCTTGGAACTGAGTTCCAATAGCAGCTTCATCTGCCTCCACAATGCCGAAAGAGGACTAATGAAATATAAATAATGCGTGTTCCCTATTTATGATCACTACTTTCCCTTCACGTACAAACTTCAGTTTCTGGTGTAAAGTTGAAGTGACAGCCCCTGCCTCATGAATCCATGGCCGTCCCAACAAACAGCTATAAGCAGGTACAATGTCCATGACCTGGAAAGTAATCTGAAACAAATGTGGTCCTATATGAATAAGCAAGTCCACTTCACCAATAACAGATTTCCTTGATCCATCAAACACTTTCACAATGATGCCACTCGGGCGCATAGGCCTTCCTTGATATTTCAACTTCATAAGTGTACTCCTCGGTATAACATTCAATGCAGATCCATTATCAATCAACACATTGGATAGTGAATCATTCTTGCAGTTCATGGAGATGTGGAGGGCCAGGTTGTGATTCCTTCCTTCATATGGCAATTCATCATCGTAGAAACTCAAGTTATTACATGATGTAATATTCCCTACTACACTGCTGAATTGGTCTACTGGCATATCACTCTCTACAAAGGCTTGATCCAGTACCCTCATCAGAGATTCTCTGGGAGCAGAGGAGTTCATCAATAAAGCCAAGATAGATATTTTTGAAGGAGTCTGTAGTAGCTGATCTACAATTCTGTAGTCGCTCATCTTGATTATCTTCAAAAATATCATCCACTTCTTTCTCTAACATAGCTCTACTAGATTCACTCGTAGCCTTCTTAGGTTTAACATTTTCAACAATTTTCTTTCCAGCACTAACAACTCCTCGAACAACTGGTGCAAATACACGACCGTTGCGGGTCACTCTACTATTCTCAGCAATATTTCCAACATCAGGCATTGGCTGGATGGGAATTTCCACACCATCCTCTAAGATTGTAGCGTTGTATTTGTAGGGTACAGCCTTATTTGACTTGTAGGGGACAAGACCCGACAAACTGATTACCAATGGGGTAACAACTGGCTTGCTATAATACTCGACTTCAAAATGGACGGGTGCACCAAAACAAGGTACAATAGTGTTTACTCCCTCTTCAACATAATCAATCATTATTGAGTCATCTCTATAAAATAACTCCTCATCTGAGGAGAAATACTCATCTGCAGAGGTATACTCTTCATCTGACTCTTCTTCAGTCAAACAAACCTCAACCATATCAACTTCATGGTAATCATACCTTTGACCTGTAATCTTGATAGTTCCATTGTCCAACAACATCTGAACACCTTTCTTCACGATTGAACATTCTCGGGAGTCTCGACAACAAATTCGGCAAGATCCATACTGATGTTCCACCTGACCAGCCATGTGGCAAAGAGTAGCATGCAATTGCACAAGATCCTCATTCATATACTCTACATTAAAAATTCTGAACTCCCTAGGACATCCAGAAACCATATTCACCTTCTCTTCATACTCTGCCCTAGGCCTGATTATGTGGATGAGGCCCCCATCCATCATCTCCTGCAAATCAGTCTTTATCTTATCGCAACCCTGTATGTTTGTACTGCAAATAGCACAACTGGAAATGTTATGCATATGGTAGCTAAATTTACATAGGACTGGATGCATTTTCACCAAATCTCCTCTAACCAGATTAATATCAAAAATCTGGAAGTTTCCTGGACAACCGGCCAACATATTCACATCATTTACTCCTTCATGCTTGGGTAGAAGATTGTCTTTCACATTAGGGCCCACATCCTTGAAAGATAGAATACCAAACTTTACCAATTTATGCACCTCGGTCTTTAAAGGATAACAATTCTCAACATTATGCCCTGGTGCTCCCTGATGAAAAGTACATGTTTGGTCTTCCTTGTAATACCATGCAAATGGTGATGGTACAACGGGAGGTGGTTGGGTCTGAACCAACTTCTTCTGAATCAATGCCAGTAGTAACTCTGTATAGCTCATAGGGATAGGGTCATAACTCTCCCTTCTCTGATTATACCCTTGATTCCCATGCTGGGACGGTCTGTGATAAGCAACGGTAGTTGGAGCTACACCCACAACTGGAGTAACTGAGGCGACTTGCTCATGATGCGAATAATTCCTTCTAGGAGTATTAACCCTCCCCCCTTGCATGACAACATGTGTATCCCCTTCCTTCTTCTTGGTAAATGTAACACCCCAATTCTACCCGACAATTATATAAATAAATCAGAGTCATAAAGTTCATACAAAAGAATTAGGATGCCACAAATTCAACTTTAAAAATGCATTGCATTCATCGAGGATACATAACACTTTAAAACTTCGGATGAACCATCAGCATAATACTTTAATCTCTTAATTCAACAATTTAAACATCTACGCAGCGGAATTCTTAATAACATCTTTATCATCGTTACAACAACTTAAAAACAACACATATTTAATAATAATCAACTTAAAGTTCAATAATTGAATAATCAACAATCAAAAGCAACAAGCGTTCATCCCCCTGAGTGTTACATATCAGAATAATGGCACCGACTCGAACTACTGAAGGTATACAGCTTTCACTCTCGATTACCTGCACGTTACCAATGTAAGGGTAACATTCAACAAAAGGGGTGAGATATCTAACAATATAATAAAACATATGATAATTAATATATTAAATTAGATCACATAACATCATCACTCCACATATCATAATCAACAATAATAGCAACATAAATACCAACTATAATACACATTCATCACATCAATTCACAACTTCTTTATGCAATTGTATAATGCGAATCAATACTATGCAAATTCATGTGGTACCATTGGAGCAAAACTCCCATCTTAAACATCTGCCAATAAATAGAGGCATCAACAAGGCATAAGCCTTCATCTTAATATTCGCCAATACAAGCCATCTTAACGAGCATAGTCTCCATATTGAAATTTAATGTATGCGACACAATCATGAATGTAATGACAACACCATAATTAAAAACATCTCAACACAACATCATCGTTGGCCATAAGCCTACATCTTTATAGCTGCCAATTATTAGAGGCATCTCAACATATTTAATGAACATCGTTCATCAACATCATTTATCGTCGTAATTCATAAAACATCATTTATACATCGTAATTCATCAAACAAAATCTCATTAACATCATCTCATCAACAACTCAGCCGTACAGTAATACAACAGTAACTCATCAATCTCGCAACATTGGCCATAGGCCTACAACATGATATTGCCTATAACTAGTTAATAAACTAAGGATTACTTCTAAATTACCAAACCTCTTCATATTACAATTCTATAGCACTACATCATTATCATCATTAATCCTACTGTTACAACCAAACAGTAATCTATAACTATCTCATCCTCTTCATTCTTCACAAAAATCACATAGCGATTAACGCGGGAACTAACTCTAATCCTAATTTGGGTTACTAGGATCATCCTTCCTATCCTTCCCTTTTATCCTTAAGAATTAAGTTCATCGCATTAGCTATTCCACACTTCGAACGACACCTGAAACGTAGTCCGAAAACTCAAGTTACAGTCTTGGGAAAACGAATCTGTCAAAAACTAGACAACATGGATCAATGTGTAATGCCTTGGGTCGACACGTACTGGACTCAACACACTTCATGAGTCGACGCATACTCTCTTGTATCGACTCATACTGAGTCTACAACACTACATGTATCAACACATGCTCCTACGTATCTACTCATCCTGAGTCTAAAAGCCCTCATGTATCGACGCAAGACTCCTTCGTGTCGACTTATCCTGAGTCTAAAGGCCTTCTTGTATCAACATGTAATGTTTGGGGTCGACACACACTGTTATGTCATGGATATTTTCTGTGATTTCACTGCATTTTCACTACGGTTTCCATACTTTAAGCCCTAAAAACATCCTCTAATCATAGATAATCATTAATTACAATTATCCTATGATTCTACATCAAATATACAGCATTGGGTCATCATTATTCATCTTTCAATCATCGATTTCATCATACAACATCATATATAATTCAATCATAAACCAAACAATATTTCACCTCTAACCCCACATACCAATTATCATAAACCTTATTATAGAGTCAGAACCCCACCCTTACCTTGGATTGAAGGTTGCTCTATAACTTTTCCGGTTGATTTCCGTTCTGCCTCTTTTCCTCTTTTCCAACAACTTTCACGTTCTCTTCTTCCAACCCTTATTTCTTTCTCTCTTACTGCTTCTTCTTTTCTTATTATTTCTAACAATAATAAAATAACCCTATAATTCTCAAAATATCTTAATGGGCTTAAGACTACTACACCCCCTTTTTACTACTTCTATTCCTTTAAAACGAGCCCACATCAAATAATATTATCATTCTAATATTATCCCACAACTTAATAAAATAAATAAGTCCAACTAATCACAATACATCAACAATCATCATAACACAACTTCACAATTATTCCAAAAATAATTTACTTAAATAATTAATTAAATTACGGGCGTTACAACTCTCCCCCACTTAGAATATTTTCATCCTCGAAAATTTACCTTAATCAAACAACTCAGGATAAGAGTCCCGCATCTTGCTCTCCAACTCCCAAGTCATGCTTTCTCCGGCAGCCCGAAGCCAAACCACTTTAACCAAAGAAATTTCTTTGCCCCTCAAAGTCTTTATTTCACGATCCGCGATCCGTACAAGCATCGTCTCCACAATGAGGTTATCCCGTACTTGCACATTATCTATATGGATCACATGAGATGGATCTGAAATATACTTTCAGAGTTGCGACACAAGAAACACATCATGAAAATTCGAAAGATTAGGCAGTAAAGCCACTCTATAAGAAACATTCCCCACTCTCTCTGAAATATGATATGGTCCAATAAAACGAGAAGTGAGCTTCTTAGACTTCAATGCTCGCCCAACACCGGTCACAGGTGTAACTCTCAAAAACACATGGTCACCCGCTTGAAATTCTAAATCTTTCATTCGCTTGTCATGATAACTCTTATGTCTACTTTGGGAAGCTTTCATCTCTTCTCAAATCAAATTCACCTTCTCAATAGTCTCATGAACAAGTTCAGGTCCAAGTACTACACTTTAACCAGATTCATGCCAACATAAGGGAGTTCTACATCTTCGACCATACAACGCTTCAAAATGTGCCATCCCAATACTGGAATGGTAACTGTTATTATAGGTGAATTCTATCAACGGAAGATAAGTATCCCATGAAACTCCCTTCTCAAGAACACGTTCCCTCAATAAGTCTTCCAACGATTGGATAGTCCGTTCAGTCTGACCATCAGTCGGAGGATGATACGCTGAACTCAACCTCAACTTAGAACCCAACACTTCTTGCAAACTCTTCCAAAAATCAGAAGTAAATCTTGGATCTCTATCTGACACATTGCACAAAGGAACACCGTGCAACTTCACAATCACACTAGTGTAAATCTCACCCAACTTCGACCCTGGAAAACTGATGTTAATAGGAATAAAATGAGCCGACTTTGTAACCCTAACAATCACCCAAATCGAATTATGTCCTCTTATAGTATTAGGTAACCCCGTCACAAAGTCCATCGAAATGCTATCCCATTTCCATTCTGGAACTTCTAACGGTTGCATCAACCCTGCAGGCTTCTGATGTTCAACTTTTGACTTCTGACAAGTCAAACATGCATACACAAACCGAGCCATATTAGTCTTCATACCAGGCCACCAAAACAAACCTTTCAAATCTTGATACATCTTTGTAGCTCCTGGATGAATACTCAAGTTACTTCTATGACTCTCTTCAAGTATCACTTTCTTCATCTCAGCATCATCAGGAATACAAATCCGGTTACGAAATCTCAACACACCTTGTGCATCTAGCTTAAAATCATTATTCTCAGACTGATCGATCCCAACCATCAAATCTACTAGTTTCACATCCAACTTCTCAGCTTCTCTGATACTGTCTAGAAATTAATTATTAATCTTCAACATACCCAACATAACACTCCGCAGAGTAACCTCTCAAACTAAACTCATATCTCTGAACTGCTCAATTAATTCCAACTCTTTAACCATCATTGCCGACATATGTAAAGTCTTTCGACTCAATGCATCAGCTACCACATTCACCTTTCCTGGATGATAATTCAAACTGAAATCATAATCCTTTAACAATTCCAACCATCTATGTTGCCTCATATTCAACTCCTTCTGATCAAAAAGATACTTCAAACTTTTATGGTCACTAAACACTTCAAATCTAGAACCATAAAGATAATTCCTCCAAATCTTCAATACAAAAACAGCTGCAGCAACCTCTAAATCATGCGTAGGATAGTTCTTCTCATGAGTCCTCAACTTCCTTGACACATAAGTAACTACCTTATCATTCTGCATAAGAACACCTCCTAAACCCATCATAGAAGCATTAATATATACAACAAAAGGATCTCCTGGATTAGGCAACGTCAAAATCGGAGCCGACGTCAACCTCTTCTTCAAATCAGTAAAACTTTATTTGCACTGAACATCCCATACAAAAGCTCTACCTTTACAAGTCAACTTAGTCAACAGAAGTGCCAACTTAGAAAAACCTTCGGTAAACCTTCTATAGTAACCAGCTATTTCCAAAAAGCTTCTAATCTCAGTAGCTGACTTTGAAGTTTCCCATTGTAACACAACATCAACCTTCGATGGATCTACAACAATGCCACTACCTGAGATCACATGACCAAGAAAACTAACCTCCTTTAACCAGAATTCACACTTGGACAACTTTGCATACATCTTCTTCTCTTTCAAAACTTGCAATACTACTCTTAAGTGTTCTGCATGCTCTTTTTCTGACTTATAGTAAATCAAAAATATCATCAATGAACACCACCACGAACCGATCCAAATAAGTATGAAAAATACGATTCATGTATTCCATGAATACTCCCGGCGTATTAGTAACACCGAAATCCATCGCCGAATACTCATAATGTCCATAATGCATTCTGAAAGCCGTCTTCTGGATATCTTCATCCTTCACTTTAATATGATGATATCCCGATCTCAAATCAATCTTACTAAACACACGAGCACCCACCAATTGATCCATCAAGTCATCTATTCTTGGAAGTGGGTCTCTTATGAGTATTATCTTTTGACTATGTCCGCGTTCGCAGGGTGTGGCAGGTCGTCACCATCCATGGTAGTCAAGATCATTGCCCCCCCAGAGAATATGTTTTTGATTACAAATGGTCCTTCATAGGTAAGAGTCAATTTTCCCCTGGGATCACCTTGTGGCAATATGATGCGTTTGAACACTAGATCCCTAACTTGATACACTTGGCGCCTGACTTTCTTGTTGAAAGCCTTGATCATCCGTTTTTGATACATTTGACCATGGCAAACAGCGGTAAGTCTCTTCTCATCAATCAAGTTCAGTTGATCAAGTCGAGTATGGATCCAATCGTCTTCGTTCAACCCTGCATCCTTCATAATCCTTAGAGAGGGGATCTGGACCTCGATAGGCAAGACAACTTCCATGCCGTAAACCAGAGAATAGGGTGTTGCCCCGGTTGATGTGCGAGCCGTGGTACGATACCCATGGAGAGAGAATGGTAACATCTCATGCCAGTCTTCGTATGTGCCTGTCATTTTCTGTATGATCTTTTTAATGTTCTTATTTACAGCTTCGAAATCACCATTCATCTTTGGCCGGTAGGGAGAAGAATTGTGATGCTGAATCTTGAATTGTTTACAAAATGCGGTGATCATAGTGTTGTTGAGATTTGTACCATTGTCAGTGATGATTCTTTCCGGGATACCGTACCGGCATATAAGGTTTTTCTTGATGAAACAGGCAACAAAATTCTTGGTAACGGAGGCGAATGAGGATGCTTCAACCCACTTTGTAAAATAGTCAATGGCCACTAGGATGAAGCAATGTCGATTGGAGGCTGTCGGCATGATTTCCCCAATCATATCAATCCCCCACATAGAAAAGGGCCAAGGAGCCTTCAAGACATTCATAGGAACCTGAGGTATGCGCACCTTGTCAGCATAAATCTGACACTTATGGCAGGTTCAAGAGTATTGATAACAATCTGCTTCCATGGTAGACCAGTAATAGCCTGCCCATAGGATTTTCTTTGCCATCGTATTCCCGCTGGAATGGGTACCAAAAGTGCCTTCATGCAATTCATCCATGATCCTTTCAGATTCAACCTTATCTACACACCGAAGGAACACAAAGTCATGATTGCGTTTATACAGGATGTCGTTACTAAGGAAGAACTTAGCAGAGAATCTCCTTAAGAATTTTTTGTCATTGATTGAAGCTCCTTCTGGATATTCTTGAGCCTCGAGATACCTCTTGACTTCGTGAAACCAAGGTTGGTCCACTACTTCTTCAGTATTAATCTCGTGACAGTGTACTGGTTCATCCATTCGTTTGACGGTGATCCGGGGAGCCTCGTTATCCCAATTAAGTTTAAATATAGATGACATTGTGGCTAGAGCGTCTGCTAGCTGATTTTACTCTCGCGGAAAATGCTCGAAGGTAATCTTCTCAAAATGTGGTAGAAATGTCAAAACATGTTCTTTGTAAGGGATAAGGTTAGGGTGTTTGGTGTCCCATTCCCCCTTGATCTGGCTGATAACCAAAGCTGAATCTCCGAATACATCCAAGGATTTGATTCCCAAGTCTATGGCAGCTTTGAGACCGAAGATGCATGCTTCGTATTCTGCCATGTTGTTTGTACAGTTGAAGCAAAGTATGACAGTAAAGGGAGTATGACATCCTTCAGGAGATATGAGTACAACACCAATACCATTGCTGAGTGCGTTAGATGCCCCATCAAAGAACAGGGTCCATCGGGATCCTTGTTCAGGTCCGTCATATGGTCTGAATTCTTTACAGTTGTCTAATATCATGATGTCTTCATCCGGAAATTCAAACTTCATGGACTGGTAGTCTTCTACAGCTTGGTGAGCAAGGTGATCGGCTAATACACTGCCCTTTATAGCTTTCTGGGTAGTATATTGTATGTCATATTCTGTCAGGATCATCTGCCATCTCACTATTCTCCCAGAAAGAGCTGGCTTCTCGAAGATATATTATATTAGATCCATTTTAGATATCAACAAGTTAGTATGAGTCAACATATACTGTCTTAGCCGGCGAGCAGCCCGTGCCATAGTGCAGCAAGTTTTCTTGAGCAGTGAATATCTGGTTTCACAGTCGGTAAACTTTTTGCTCAGGTAGTAAATAGCGTGCTCTTTTCAACCAGACTCATCATGCTGCCCCAATACACACCCCATTGAGTTTTCTAAAACAGTCAGGTACATAATCAACGGTCTTCCCTCGACTGGTGGAATCAACACAAGAGGCTCTTGTAAGTATTCTTTGATTTTGTCAAAAGAAATTTGGCATTCGTCATTCCACTTGACTACTTGATCTTTCTTCAATAGCTTGAAGATTGGCTCACAAGTAGCTGTTAGGTGAGAAATGAATCTGGCAATATAGTTCAAATGTCCCAAGAATCCTTTGACTTCCTTCTCAATACGAGAAACAGGTATCTCTTGTATCACTTTAACTTTGGCAGGATCGACCTCGATACCTTTTTTGCTGACGACAATGCCTAAGAGTTTACCAGACTATACCCCAAACGTGCATTTGTTTAGGTTCAACCTCAACTTGTACTTCTTCAGTCTATCAAATAGTTTCTGTAAGTGATCAAGATGCTTTTCTTCTGTTTGAGATCTGGCTATCATATCGTCCATGTAGACCTCTATTTAGTGATGTATCATGTCGTGAAATAGAGCTACCATGGCACACTGATAGGTTTCCCCAGTGTTCTTTAGTCCGAATGGCATCACCTTATAGCAGAAAGTGCCCCACTGTGTGACAAATGTTGTTTTCTCCATATCCTCAGGCGCCATTTTGATTTGGTTGTAACCTGAGAATCCGTCCATGAAGGAAAATACTTTGTGTTGTGTCGTATTGTCAACTAGGATATCAATGTGGGGGAGTGGAAAGTTATCCTTAGGGCTTGCCCTATTCAAATCTCCGTAGTCCACACACATTCGCACTTTGCCGTCCTTTTTGGGCACGAGAACAACATTGGCAACCCATTGGGGGTAAGAGGTGACAACCAAGAATCCAGCGTTGAATTGCTTCATGACCTCTGTTTTAATCTTTTATGACATATCAGGCCTCATGCGGCGAACCTTTTGTTTTACTGGCGGACAATCCTCTCTTGTAGGCAGACGATGTACCACAATATCTTCATCAAGTCCTGGCATGTCTTCATATGACCAGGCAAAGACTTCGACATAATCATGTAACAATAGAATTAGACGCTTCTTGATACTGGGTTCCAGATTGGCACCCACCTTGACCTCTTTTTTATCTTCTTTGGTACCTAGGTTGATCGTATCCACGAGTTCCTCGTGAGGCTGAATGGTTCTCTCTTCTTGTTATAACAGTTTGGCAAGTTCCCCTGGTACTTCACAATCTTCCTCACCTTCTGCTTCGGCTTGGTAGATTAGATTCTCAGAGTCACAAAAGGCCATAGCAGTATCGTTACCCATGGGATCCAAAATGGATGTATACCTGCATTGTGAGTGTGGTTGTGTAAGGGTATAACTATCTTTGAAAGAAAGGAAAATGTAAAAGAAAAACAATGAGCACAAAAGTTTTTATGCAAAAACGTCCATGATTCATCGATGTCATATGAAAAATGAGATAATAACCCTTACAAATGGACCATTGTGCATCGGGTAAGACACAAGGTTTTAAGAGTGCGAATTGTTTTGAATATTACAGATCCAACAAAATGTAAAGACAAATTACTGAGGGATGAAAGTGATTGGGACGAAGTCTCTAGCCTCCCAATTGCTGAGCCCTCCATTAACAGTCAGGAAGATCTATTCCTCCAGGTTGCAACCATCTTCACCATCTTCCACTGCGTTGACTTCACGGTTGCTGATCTTCAAGGGTGGCCCTCCAGCACGGGCACGATGTACAACCTTTTGAGCACTTGAAGTGAAACCTAGGCCAAACTTGTCAGACTTATATGGGATATCTGGGAGTTGTCCCCAGATAGTGCATCCACCTTCTTCCACCACTGCTTCAGCATCTTTCAGTGACGACATCTGGAGTGGAGGTCTTGTAATCTTGGGAACAACCTTAGTCACCGCCACCTTTTGAGGGACCTCTTCAAAGTGTTGAAATGGAGTTTCAATGAATTCATCCTCCAATTCCACATATCTGAAGGAATTGAGATGGCTGATCATGTATTCTTCCTCTCCTGGTACGGTGATAATCTTTCCTTGAACTGGATACTTCAACATTTGGTGCAACGTAGAAGTAATAGCGCCAGCGTTGTGGATCCATGGTCGGCCTAGCAGGCAGGAGTATGAAGGGCGGATGTCCATCGCATAAAAAGTTGAATTGAAGGTTTGGGTTCCAACCTTTATGGGAATTTCCACCCCCCCATGTACCATCCTCTTCGAACCGTCAAAAGCCCTTACCACTATGTTGCTTGGCTTTAAAGTCAACCCCTTACAGTCAAGTCTATCAAGAGTTTTTTTGGGTAATACATTCAGAGATGAGCCAGTATCCACCAAAACATGTGCCAAAGTGGTGCCCCTATATTCCACTGAGACATGCAATGCCTCATTATGCTTTCTTCCCCTTGGCGTCAGATCAACATCTGAAAATCCTAAACCATTGTCCGCAATTAGGTTGGCCATGCAGTCTTGAAATTGATCAGCATATGTCTCTTGAGGTACATGGGCGGTTTTTAAGAACTTCACCAAGGCTTTTGCATGTGCCTCGGAACATAGTAGTAATGCTAGCATGGAGATTTTAAAGGGAGTTTTCCCCAGTTGTTCAACTACATCGTAGTCGCTTCTCTTTATAATTTTTAGGATCTCCTCCATTTCTTTCTTGGAGGCCTCAGGGATAGTCAATGATTGAGTCTTCTTCCGGACAGGCTCAACCATAACAACTTTTCCTCGAGCCTCGGTTAATTCGGTAGCAGGAGTGTCAGTAAGAATGATTACAGGGGTTGTAACGTCTTCGTCAATAGAAGTACTTACAGAGATGATTATGGGTATGGGATCAACCTTTGGAGCCACCACAGGGATAATTACGGGTCCAGAAACTGCTTTTAGGGGAGCAATTTCCGGAGAAAAGATCCTACCACTTCGGGTAATTTTGCTAGTTCCGGCAATATTACTGATGTCAGAGTCTTCTTTCTCGGAATTTATCTCTTCGGCGGCCGGCCAGTCTTGCTTGATGCAATGGTAGTAAGTGTCCCCTCCGTAATTCCACGACACGGTTTTGTCTGATTCATACGGGACTGACCCATGCATTATGATTATTAAAGGAGCTGCTTTCGGAACTGATGTAATTCTAACGGGTCTTTTGGTTGAGACCCTGGAAGAATTTACGGAAATGGTAATGATAGAAACATCTTCAAATGGAACAGGTGTAACAGGAGTCTTTTCAAACAAAATCTCTTTGTTATCCATCAGGCACTGAACAACTACTTTCAACAAAGGACAACTAGTCGATGAGAATAAACAGAAACGACAATCTTCATCACAACCCTGGAACACGCTGGCATTCAACAAGTTCATTTTAACATTCAGAAGTGGGGTCATGAGTTCATTAACTGAAGTAACAAACAATCCTTCTTCAATGGCATTGGCATTGTGACCTTGTCTGGACATAGGAGCATAAATGACATTTGGCTTCTCAGGCGCATCAAACTCAATTTCTTTTGCTTCAATGAGGTCTTATATTTAGTTCTTCAAGGCCCAACAATTATTAGTATCGTGACCAGGACTTTCAGAGTGATATGCACAATGGGAATTGGGATGATAATGAGGGGATGTTGTATTGGGGTTTTTCAAAGCTTCTTTTAAGGTTACCAAATTGGATCTCAGAAGATGCGGTAGTACTTGAGACAAAGTCATGTTGATTCTGGTAAACTGCCCGACTGGCCTTTCTATCATTGGTTGATTATTTCTTTGCTGGTCAGATGCATGCTTTGGGATCATAACAACCCCCACCATTGGTCGGCGTTCGGCCCTATCTTGGTTTCTTTGCGGATATACGGCAGCCAACTCTTTATTTCCGATAAAGGGCTTCCTTACAGCTGTAGAAGAGGGTGTGTCTTTCTGAATCTTTCCATTCTTTATACCGGCTTTTATCCTCTCTCCGGTCAATATTAATTCAGTAAAGCCTGCAGATGAACTTCCAATTAAATGATTGAAGAAGGGACCAGACAAGGTGCCCAAGAACATGTCTACCAATTCTCTCTCAGACAGAGGGGGTTGAACTCTTCTAGCCAAATCTCTCCATTTTTGTTCATAGTCCTTGAAACCTTCATTGGAAACCATGGCCATACTCTGGAGTTGAGTACGGGTAGGCGCCAAATCAGCATTGTACTAGTATTGCTTGTAGAAAGCTGCAACAAGATCTTCCCAATTGTGAACATTAACCCTTTCTAGTTGGTAGAACCAGTCAAGTTGAGTTCCAAACAGACTGTCTTGGAAGAAGTGCACCCATAAGTCTTTATTAGTGGTATGGGGTTGAATTTTCCTCACATATGACCGGAGATTCATCTTAGGGCATGAAACTCCATCATATTTAGCGAATACAGGTCCTTTGAATTTCAGAGGAATCACAATCCCCGACACCAAACCCAATTCCTTAAAGTCCAAGCCTGGTACCTTTTGGATTTCCATCGCGCTCAATCGCTCTTCGAGATGTTTATACTTATCATCAGCTGGAGGGTATTGTTTCTCAGAGTAGTCCTTTTCTTCTTCCTCCTCTTCTGATTCTGACGGGACAACTGTTTCCTTTCCTTTCCCCTCTCCTTCACCAGATGTTATTGCAAAGTCCAAAGTCCTTCTTGTCTGCCCATGAAGTCTTCTTCCCATGTTTAAGAATCCGATTACCTTCTTTGTTTTCTTTTTCCTCTCTTCAGCCAGCAGAGTCTTCAACATTTCTTGCCCCTTGGCTAGGGTCATGAGCAACTGTTGAAACCACATATTCTGAGCTTGCAGATCTTTCACTGTTTGCTCGAGATCCATCTTACTGAAATAAACAGTAGAGAGATGAGGAGACTTGTTGCAAAAACCTGCTTATGTTATGATGAATGGTATATGCATATGCAATGTTTTTAAGAATTTCAAAGATTCAAATTCGCTTTAGACAAAAAGGAAACACACGTTATATTAATAAGATAAATTTTGAGTACATCAATGCCCCTTGGGAAAAATAATACAAAAGCTCTAAGATAGAAAAGTAGTGTGCATCCTCTTTGGTGCAATGTAGGCATTCAGAGTCTGCTCCTCATGAAGTAGCCTAGTGAGCTCCAAAACCTTCTTCTCGCTTGCGTAGAATTGGGCTTCGAAAGTATCTCTCTCCCCTTTGAGTTGTATCCAATCCCTTTGTAGGTCTTTAAGAGATGTGGGCATGTCAAGATGTAGGATAGTGTATGGAACGTCTCCCTCCATGATAGGCTCAATAATTACCAGGAGAATGGAGGGGTAAGACATCATAAGACTCTGAGCGCGAGTTCGTACCCATTTAAGGTAAGGCTCAAGAGGGATGGAATTATTGTGTCCCAAAGTCTTTCTATCCACCTTTTTTAGCATCCTCCAAGCTCGAATAAATCTCTGGCGAAGACCTTGATCATCATTGTCGTAGTCGAATACCAAACCTTGAATCAACATCACGTGCGGGCCATCCCTTTGGGCATAACCAAACTTCCTTAAGGATAAGCATGGGTTGTAGGTGATACCTCCCCTAAAACCAAGTAAAGGGACATTAGGTAATTCTCCACAACAGTCGACAATGATAACATTCTCTTTGGATCGAGAACACCAATGAATGTCTGAATGTTTGAGCGTCGTCAACCTTTGCGACCACCTTGAACCTTGCTCATTCTTTAATACAGATTGGAGAAGATGAGAAATAAACCATCTTGCTAAGAGAGGAGTGCAACACATAAGGACACCTCTTTTCCTCATTGTGCTAGTGTGAAAAGAGTGTAGGATATCCCCTAGAAATGTAGGCATCGGGTTGCGTGATATGAAGATTTTGACGGAGTTCACATCTATGAGCTGGTCAGGATTTGGAAACAAAACCATCCCATAGATGAGGAGAGCCATAATTTCCTCAAAGGCTTGTAAGTCTAAGGAATTCCAATAGCTTTGGACTTTCTCAAATAGGAACTTTGCTAAGAAACCTCTGACACCACTCCTTGTTTCCCAATGGGTTGTGACATCAGATGAGTGCAAGTGTAGAGCTTGAGCAATCTCTTCTGGCTTTGGATCTCTTTCTGTATCGTTGAAAGGTAGTTGATTGAGAATGGTAATCCTCAAGAGTTGGGAGAATTCTTCCAAAGTAGGCACAAGTTGATAGTTGGGGAAGGTGAAGCAATGGTATAAAGGATCAAAGAACTGAAAAAGCACTTTCATCATGTCCTCATCTATGTTGGAGGTAACCAAGTTGAGTAGACGACCATGTATCTCGGTGAATGGAGAGTTTTCAGGAATTCTTGAAACTAGCTCCTTAAGTTATGGAGGGATTCTCACAAGGTTGACTTGAATAGTTTTCCTACGAAGTGAATCCATATCCTACAAAACAAGAGCAAATATGAATCCCAAAATCCTTGAAATGGTTAGTGGATGTATATGATGTTCATGATGTCCATGATGTTATGTACAAGTATGCATATACAAGCAAAGCAAACAAATCCTTAGTTTAGGCTTGCATGGAGTTTTATAGGTAAGTACCCTCTTGAAGTTTAGTTGGCTTAAACCTGTCCTAGTAATAGTAACCGGCTTCTAAGGAGCTCAATATCACTGGATTGTTTCCTTGGTCATTGTTTCAGCTCAAGCCTTTTTAATGGCGACCGAAATATCCCATGAAACCAAACCTCAATGAGTGTAGTATCGAGTATCTACCAACTTCGGACTGCACCAAAGCCGGTCATCTCACTACATCCTAAAAGGCCAAGTTGGTCAAGCAAAGGTTCTAGAAGTTCATTAGTGCTTTATGACATCACTTAGCGGCCCCGTATTCTCTTTGATTAACTCAAAGGCTACCGGTACCCATAAATATGTCGCACTAACATAGCTATTGCTTAGACCATGTCGGTATACCCCGCACAGTTTCCACAACGTATTGCTACTTATCTATAATGTATCCCAAATCCGAGTAGATGATTCAAACCCAAACAAAGAACCATAATGTAAAGCATACAAGTCAAACAATATAAGCAAGTAAATATGATCTAATCCTTAAGGTAAACCCACTTTTAGAATAATCCCCAACAGAGTCGCCAGTTCTATGATACAGTGGGAGAACTAACTTGGGTGTTTTGCATTTGATCGCAAATGTTGCGGTTAGCAAGAGTCGCCACCGACTTTTCTTTTATCCAAAAGGAAAGGTGAAAAAGCACAGGAAAGACCTTTGAGATTGTTTCTTGGGTTCAGGGGGTAGATTATAAAAAGGGAAGTTATTAGCACCCTTTTTATCCATGGTTTTCCATGGGCTCTTAGTTACTTTCTAGATCACTTGCTTTTGTTTGAAATTGTGCTTTGTGTGGTTTTTGAAATTATTTACTGACTGTGAGATCCGATACTCACTGCTCGAGAAAACTTGTTGCGCTTTGGTATGGGCTGCTCGCCGGCTAAGGCAGTATGTGTTGACTCATACCACTTTGCTGATATCTAAGATGGATCTGATCAAGTACATCTTTGAGAAGCCTGCTCTATCTGGAAGAATAGCTAGATGGAAGATGATCCTGACAGAATATGATATACAACACATGACCCAAAAATCTTTAAAGGGGAGTGTGCTAGCTGACCATCTGGCTCATCAAGCTGTCGAAGATTACCAATCCATGAAGTTTTACTTCCTCGACGAGGATATTATGACATTTGACAACACTGAAGATTTCAGACCATATGACGGACCTGAACAAGGATCCCGATGGACCCTGTACTTTGATGGTGCCTCTAATTCACTTGGCAACGGTATCGGCGCGATACTTATCTCTCCAGAAGGTTGCCATACTCTTTTCACCGCTAGACTTTGCTTCAACTGTACCAACAACATGGCCGAGTATGAAGCTTGCATCTTTGGTCTCAAGGCTGCAATTGACTTGGGAATCAAATATTTGATTGTATTTGGTGACTCAGCTTTGGTCATCAGTCAGATCAAAGGAGAGTGGGATACTAAGCATCCGAACCTCATCCCTTACAAAGAACATGTGTTGACATTGTTACCATATTTCGAGCAGATTACCTTCGAGCACTTCCCGCGAGAAGAGAATCAGCTAGCAGATGCTCTAGCTACAATGTCATCCATGTTTAAACTTAACTGGGATAATGAGGCTCCCCAAATCACCATTGAACGGATGGACGAACCTGCACATTGTCACGAGATTAATACCGAAGAAGTAGTGGACCGACCTTGGTTTCATGAAGTCAAAAGGTATCTCGAGGTGCAAGAATACCTTGAAGGAGAGTCAGTCAACCACAAAAAGTTCTCGAGGAGATTCTCTGCCAAGTTCTTCCTAAGCAATGGTATTCTATACAAGAGCAATCATGATTGCATTCTGCTCCGTTGTGTGGACAAGATTGAAGCTGAACAAATCATGGTTGAACTGTATAATGGTACCTTTGGCACTCACTCTAGCGGACATACGATGGCTAAGAAGATTCTACAGGCAGACTATTACTGGTCTACCATGGAAGCTGACTGCTATCAACATTCCCGGACTTGCCACAAATGTTAAATCTATGCGGACAAGGTACATATACCTCCAGTGCCTCTCAATGTCTTAACAGCTCCTTGGCCATTCGTTATGTGGGGAATCGACATGATTGGAGAGATCAAGCCTACAACATCCAATGGACACCGTTTCATTCTAGTGGCCATTGATTACTTTACCAAGTGGGTTGAAGCAGCTTCCTTTGCATCCGTCACAAAGAATGTTGTTGCCCACTTCATCAAGTAGAACCTCATTTGCCGGTACGGCATCCCCGAAAGGATCATCACTGACAATGGTACAAACCTTAACAACACTATGATCACCGCCTTATGCGAGCAGTTCCAGATTCAACATCACAATTCATCTCCCTATCGGCTAAAGATAAACGGTGTTGTCGAAGCTGCGAACAAAAATATCAAGAAGATCATACAAAAGATGATAGTCACCTACAAGGACTTGCATGAGATGCTACCGTTTGCTCTTCACAGGTACCGTACCACGACGCGTACATCAACTGGGGCAACACCCTATTCTTTGGTATACGGCATGGAAGCTTTTTTACCTATCGAGGTTCAGATTCCCTCCTTGAGAATCATGAAAGATGCTGGTTTGAGTGAAGACAATTGGATTCAGACCCGACTTGATCAATTGAACTTGATTGACAAAAAGCGACTTACTGCTGTTTGCCACGGTCAGACGTATCAAAAACGGATGATCAAGGCATTCAACAAGAAATTCAAGCGCTAGGTATATCAAGTCGGGGATCTTGTAATCAAGCGGATCATCTTGCCGCAAAGTGATCCCAGGGGCAAATGGAATCCTAACTACGAAGAACCATTTGTGATCAAAAACATCTTTTCTGGTGGGGCGATGATATTAACCACCATGGACGACGACGACCTGCCGTACCCTGCGAACGCAGACGTAGTCAAAAGATACTACGCGTAAACGACCTGCTAGGTTGACACACCTAGGCAGAAAAAAGGACATCCCGGTGAACCAAAAACCCGAAAGGGCTGTTTAGGAAAAAGTTAGGGATAAACAAAAAATCTGTACACCCGACAAGTTGAAAACCCGAAAGGGCGACTTGGGAAAAAAAGGGTTTCCCGGTGGATCGAAAACCCAAAAGGGCGGTCCAGGAAAAAGTTAGGGAATTAAAGCGTATGACTATGTCTCGTCGGATCACTTTAAGGACAATCTCTTCAACAGACAATCTCCAGGCTTCTGATAAACTCAATCATCTTCGGAAGAAGCAATGAATGGACAAGATATTCAAAGTTACAGAGGCTATAGCAGAATGGGAACCCCATGGAATTTTTACACATAGCCATCTTTCTTTGTATAAATTTTTCTCATTTTTATGACAACATTCTCTTACTAGGAAGTCTGTCTCCTTTGTACAAAATACTTACACAAAGTTAATACAAAGATACTTCAAAGTGAAGAAAACTATTTGTCTTTTCCTTTTTACACTTATGTTTTATTTGAAAACGTCCAATGATTTATTAATGAGCATATGCATTTGAATATAATCACTGCTTACAAATAAACGAAATGGGAAAGAATAATTACTGACAGGTTGAAAGTATAGGAAAACGTCTTTAGACTATTCCAATAGAAATCCCCTACAATACATCAACTAGGTCCCAAGCGGAGCTAAAACCTTGAAATGCATATCCCCAGCGGAGCTAAATTTCAAATCCTTAATCCCCATCAGAGTTAAAACTTCAAACTCCCAATTCCCAGCGGAGTAAAAACTTTGAACTACAGACCCTCAGTGGAGATGAAACCTTCTTCCCCAACGGAGTCAAATTTCCAACTATCAATCCCCAGCGGGAACCATCCAATTTCCCAAGCAAGTTATCTTGAAGCCTGGAACTCAACCAGATAACAGTTAACTTTTATCCCCAACCTAGGATAATTCCCCAATAGATTGGCATTACAACCCAAACTCTTGATCTCCCTAACAGGATAGCTACTCCCCAGAAGTATGGCTACTCACCACAGCGTTTTCACTCCCCAACAGAATGAAGATTCTCATTCTTGATTTCCTAGTGAAGTTGCCAGAGTTTTCATTACTCCCCAGCATGAATTTGTCAGAATTTTTAATCCCCTACAGATCGAAGATTCTCATTCTTGACTTCCCAGCATGAAGTCCCCAAGGATTCAAATTCCCCAACAGAATGAAGATTCTCATTCCTAATTCCCCGCGGAAGCCATCAGAGTCTTCCTTATTCTCCAGCAGATCAAGGTTTTCCTTTGTCTGATCCCCGGTACAGATCGCCAGAGTTTTCCCTATTCCCCAGCCGAGTAAGGATTCCAATTTTTTTAACCCCCAGTAGAAGTCTTCAAAGTTCTCGGGATTCCCCAAGCAGGTTTCTCAAGTAACACTTGGCTTTATTTTCACAACAGAATGTTTATCATCCCCCAACTCCAAAGACTTGAAGGATATATATCCCCAGGAAAGTCGTGAAGGATCCTCACATCCCCATAGAAGTGATCAAAGATTTTGAATCTCCAGCAACGGTCATGGATTTATTTTCCCCGACAACAATCAAAGATTTCATTATCCCCAGCTATCAAGGATTTATTTTCCTCAGCATTACAACGAATCAGATTACATACGCTACATTACATTGAAATATCATAAACATTGATAAAAACACATTTATTGCATCATACATTACATGCAACATAACTTTGTGTTTCAGCTAACATTTTACCCTTTTCAGGATAGGACTAAAAGCTATCTTTAACAAATGTTCAAAGATTTCAGATACAGTACATATACACTCTAGATACGGAAGTCATTCTGTCACTCATTCAGATCTCTTATTCAGATACAGTAAAGATACACTCCAGACACGGAAGTCATTCTATTAGACATTCAGAATTAAAAGTTAAGATACAATCTAGATACGCTCCAGATACGCTCCAGACACGAATGCCATTTTGTCACTCATTCAGACTTCAGCAATTATGATACAAATTAGATACGCCCCAGACACGGAAGCCATTCTATTTCTCATTCAGATTCAACTATCGATTTCAAGTTCAGATACACTCCAGACACAAAAGTCATTCTGTCACTTATCTTGACTTATTCCCCAACCCAGAGATGATCCAGACACGGATGCTATTCTGTCGCATATTCAGATTTCAGATTCAGATACAATATAGATACACTCCAGACACAGAAGTCATTATGTTATTTATTCAAGAATCAAATACAGTTACAGCTTGGATACGCTCCAGACACGGCAGTTATTACCTTGCTCATACAGACTCAGTTTCCAGATACAGTTCAGATACGTTCCAGACACGGATACCATTCTGATACTCATTCTTTTCACTTACAACTTGCAGTTCAAAAAACATTCTTGGATGGCATCTTTAAGCCCATCTCCAACAAGATTCTATCACCTTTCCAAATGGCATCTTTAAGCCCATTCCATCAACTACTTCATCAAGTGCAAATTTATGGGAACTCTAGTGTCCAATCATCTTTTACCTTCGAGTCACGAACGAAAAAACTCGCCAATCTAACTCTTCAGGTTCAAGAAGATTGAACAGGGGCAGCTGTTGTACCCCAAAATTTCCCCTCTCATTTTATCAAGATTTTCCCCACAAGACTCTTTGGACTCAAGACAGAATTAGGGTTTGCTCAGCTCAAGACATCTCCTTGCACTGATGACCTGAAATTAGGGTTTGAGTTTGCACAGCTATTTTTTGACTTTTAATGCTTCATGAGACTTTCATACTTCATGTTGGACCTCTAATATTGCTCATACCAAGTTTCAAGCCTTGAATCACTTTTTTGCCCAGTCAATTGGACAGTTGACCTAAAAATCAATTGTATTGGGGATAAAGTCAACCATGGCCAATTTACAGTCAAACCTCATAATTTTTTATCCAAATCAACATTATAGGCTCATATGAACCATTTGATCATGTTTGGACCACAACTCCTCAAGAAATTTGATCAGATCATCAAAAGGGCAAAATGGTCAAAATTAGGGTTTTGACTAGAGAAAGGCAATTTTTGATTTTTCACCTAGCCAATGGCAAATTGGGTTCAAGAATGGTTTAAAGGACTCAATGGTACCATCTTGACCTAATCACTAAGTTCAAAAGATCTTAAAAGCATTTGATTGACATATGAATTTTCCAGTCAACTGATTAAAAATCAACTATACACTGAAAAGTCAAACTTTGACTTTTTGGTCAAAATCAAGTGCCAAGGGTCATTTTTAATTAAGATGTGTCAAAACATGAAACTTGTTCACCAAGAAACCTAATTTTGAAAATTAGGGTTTAAGTTTGAAATTTTTCATAACTTAGAAATTTTCGAAGTTATGAAAATTTCTTATTTTTCCCCAACTTTTCCCAACTTTTTCACCATGATGCAACTGAATTCAAAGCAAACTTCCAACATGAAAGTTGTAGTCTTACACAAAATCTACAACTTTGATTCACAAAGTTTTCCCAAAAGATGCTTGGATCTCAAGTTATGATTCTGTGAATAAGGGTCCATGAAACTTTTAACTTAGTGAAATTTTGCCCTAGTTTAGGCAGATTTTTGACCTAACTTCATGGAAAATTTTCACCTAGTTCCAAGTGGAATCTCAAAATGCATTTCAAATATGGATTGTAGAGCATGTTACAATATTTCCAAAATGTCCAAGAACTTTCCAAGATCATTTATGGTTAGGGAGAATCAAAAGTTTGAAAATGGAAATTTCTCACTTTTGTCCATGGCATTTTGCACAATGTTACAACTTGCAAATCTGTCCTAAGCATGCTTGTAATTTGTTTACAGGTTCTAATCCTTTCCACACTCATAAATTGAATGCAAATACAATGGTTAATGGCATTGTTTTGATCCTTGAAGCTTTGTACAAAGGTTTAATCCAAAAATGGCAAAAATATAACATTGCTACTTTGATAAAGTTCATTTTATGTAACTTTGTTTATCTTGAGCCATGGACCTAGCCTTTTGCTGCAAACAAAGTCCATGATTATCAGGAAAAGTTCACCAACTATGTGCAGCTAGAAAACAGGCCTGTACAGGCCTTGGCATTGTCAATTCCAACTTTTCTTCAAAAGCATGCAATTGTGCAAAAGTCCACATAACTTGTGCATCTGTTAAAACCAAGCCTAAGCATTATTCTACACAACCTCAGCATATTGTACCAAGCCAGAAAACACGAATTGCCAAGCTTCCAAACACCCAAAACACAAAAACACCAACTTCTGCCCAAAACAGGGCAAGCTCTACAGAACTCAAGCCAAAACCAAATTGCCTCGTGCGTTTTATCTTGAACCACTTCAGACATATTCCATACATCCCATCTGAACTATCCAAGCCCTTCTCAAGCAACTGTAACCCCTGTTTCGTGCTTCACCATTTTTAATTTCTGAGTTTGTAGGTTGACTTCTACAAGGAGATTCAAGCCATTTCAAAGTAAGCTAAGCATTGAGAAAGGTCAAGGGAACTTCAGGTAAGCTAACACGACCTTCAGGCCTCACTCACAATTCCTACATTTTCATATTCAAACTTGACTGAACAAGGTAATTTTCAACTTTCTATCTCCTTATTTAGACATCATTAGGCTTAGGTTTGTGAAGCAAAAATGTAGTCCTTAATGTCCTTGAGCTGTACATATGCATAACTTGTATTTATATTAACTGAGCTAGGAGAATTTGGATGATGAACTTGCTGAAAAAACTAGGTCAAGATTTAGGGCCACTGAAATTCTCTCTGGTCTTTGAGAGTTAGATCAAGTTTTTTATATCATTAGAATCGTGAGTTAACAAGATACAAGTTTCATGTTGCAAGATTTTGTTTTTATGCAAGTATACAAGAGAACAAGATTTGTACATGGCGCGCGCGTTTTTCTGGTTTGAAGGACAGGGACGAAATGGGAGTGGGCCTGGGCCTGTTTTGTCCTACTTTTGACACCCCACATTTTGTTATTTGCACCCCCTTGGCCCATTTCTTTTATTTTTCATATTTTCTTGCATATTTCACATTTCTGACTTTTATTTATTTTTTCCTAAACATTAAAAATCATAAAAATATTTTCTTTATTTTCTTTGCATTTTTTCATATTTTTTATTTATTTTTTAGCATAAAAATAAGTATTTGGGTTAATATACTTTTATTTTCTAAATAAAACTTGTAAATAATACAAAAAATACAATACATTTTATTTTTATTATATTATATACATAAAATAATATTTTCACCAATATTTATTTTTTTAACATTTTTGTATATATTATTATTATTTTTCTCAAACAAAAAATTAAATAAATAATATAAAGCATAATTTTTATTAAACAAAAACTAGGGTTTTCACCCTTTCAAAAAATAATCATTTTTATTTTCTTATTTTTAAGACATTAAATAAATTTATTTTTTACATACATGAAAAAATCAATACAAAAACATTTGTGCATATTTACATTTATTTGCATATTTAAATATTTGCTTATTTATTTATTTGTACAAATAAATTCAATATGGTTGTAATAGTTTTAGGGTTTTATTTTGAGCAACATCCCCCTATTCAAAACTTGTACCCCTCTTCCCATAATATTATTGTAATAGTCTTAGATTTACTTTTACACAATCTACCGTATTATATGCATGATAGTAAATTAGGGTTTTGTATGCAAAAGACCAAAATCAAATAATTAGCATGACCTAAACACAAGACAAAAATGCATAAAAAATGACAACTCATTGCACACTAGCACCCCTAGGGTTTCATCCACTTTGATGCCTTAACATGGCCATGGTATGCATGCTAGCTATCTTGGCAAAACAAAAACAAAACAAAAAGATCATAGTCCCTCGATGATGTTATCTTGGTTGTCTATACAAAAATGATCTAGTCTCTCAAAAACTTGCTAAGATACTTGGCACTATTGCTATCATGGTCATACGATGACCCACGCCCGTCCCGTTTAACATCCAAAGATAAAGTTGTTTACCAAATACAATGGTAAAACAACAATGTCAAAGGGTTAAAAATGTGTAGGAAAGACTTTTGATTAGGGTAGACAACTCCTAGTTACTTGATCAAATTTGCAAACCATCCTTGCTATTTTCAAAAACACACACACAATTTCAAAACATTTCCCAACAAATTTTCAAACATTGAAACATTTTTCAAAAGATAAACGTCTTTGTATACATTCTTCAAACAAGAATCATTACAAAGATTGCCAAAATGATGGCCTCTTTTCAAAATACTTTCAAAACCACACAAAGCACCATTTCAAACAATTGGAAAAGCAAAGCAAGTGATCTAAACAAGTAACTAAGAGCCCATGGAAAACCATGGATGAAAAGGGTGCTAGCACCTTCCCTTTTCATAATCTACCCCCCGAACCCAAGAAAACATCTCAAAGGTCTTTCCTGTGCTTTTTGACCTTTCCTTTGGATAAAATAAAAAGTCGGTGGCGACTCTTGCTAAACCGAAACATTTGCAAACACAAACGCAAAACCTCAAGTCAGTTCTCCCACCGTATCACAGAACTGGCGACTCTGCTGGGGAATAAATCTAAAAGTGGGGTTACCTTAGGGTTTAGATCACCTTTACATGCTTATCTTGCTTGACTTATATGCTTTACACTTTGGTTCTATTGTTTGGGTTTGAATCCTCTACCCGGATTTGGGAAACATTCATAGGTAAATAGCAATACATTGTGGAAACTGTGCGAGGTATACCGACATGGTCTAAGCAATAGCTATGTTAGTGTGACATATTTGTGGGTACCGGTAGCCTTTGAGTTAATCAAAGAGAATACGGGGCCGCTGAGTGATGTCATGAAGCACTAATGGACTTTTAGAACCTTTACTTGACCATCTTGGCCTTTTAGGATGTAGTGAGATGATCGGCTTTGGTGCAGTTCGAAGTTGGTAGATACTCGATACTACACTCATTGAGGATTATTTTCTTGGAATATTTCGGTCGCCAATAAAGTGGCTAAACTGAAACAATGAATACAGAAAATAATCCAGTGATATTGAGCTCCTTAGAACTCAGTTACTATTTCTAGGACAGGTTGAGCCAACTAAACTTCAAGAGGGTACTTACCTATGAAACCCCATGCAAGCCTAAACTAGGAACTTGTGTGATTTGTTTGTACATATACTTGTGCATAACATCATGAGCATCATGAAGCATAATATGCATCCACTAACCATTTCAAGGATTTTGGATCTTCATCTTTGTTCCTGTTTTGTAGGTTATGGATTCCCTTCGTAGGAAAACTATTCAGGTCAATCTTGTGAGAATTCCTCCTCAACTCAAGGAGCTTGCTTCCAAGATTCCAGAGTATTATCCATTCACTGAGAGACATGGTCGACTTCTCAACTTGGTAAACTCCAACATAGAGGAAGACATGGTGAAAGTTCTCTTCCAGTTCTTTGACCCCCTACACCACTACTTCACGTTTCCTGATTACCAGCTAGTGCCTACTTTGGAGGAATTCTCTCAACTCTTGAAGATTCCTATTCTCCATCAACTACCTTTCAACGGTACGGGAAGAGATCCAAAGCCTGAAGATGTTGCTCAAGCCCTGCACTTGCAACCATCAGATGTCACAAGTCATTGGGAAACCAGACGTTGATCATCAGTATGGGTAGACATTCTCCTTACATACATCACCAGATGAGCACAAGGGAAAGTGTTGCCCTTGTACTTCTCAAACTCCGGGACTTTAAACTTTGCAGGTATCTTAACATTCGGGACCAAGCATAATTCATTCACATTCTTCCCGAATAACTCTTTTCCCCTGAGAGCCTTCATCTCCCTCTACATCTTGTCAAACTGCTCTTGAAAATCATCCATTCTGTCATAGAGACCCAAGTCTTCACTTGGTTGAGGGAAAGGACGACACACATCATCGTTAACAAATGGAACCATATTCACCGAAGTAGGTGCAGCAGGAGCAGCATGCACCACATGAGGTGCAGGAGTAACAATAGTCTGAAAAATTGGAGTATCTTGAGGACCAAGATTGAAACCTTTAGGCACAAAATTCTCTGGAATTCCCCATGGGTAACCTTGAGGCATGCGATTCTGAATAACAGCCGGAGCTTTAGTAGTAACCCTTGTTGGTTGAGGTCGAACACTCGAGGGCTTATTTTGAGCAGCCACCAGAGATTCCATCAGAGCAGTAAGATTGGCCATGCCGACCTTCAAAGCAGAAACCTCTTCACGTAGCTCGCGATTCTCTTGTTCTAAGTTGCCCATCTTCTTTCTGAGATTAGCATGAGTTTTGTAGTGATGAGTCAGCTTGCTGAACGAAGTAAAGAAGCTTGGTAAGACACCTGGATATGCATAACAAATGCAAGAAATATGTGCAATGTGATGCATGATGTGCATGATTTTATTTTGTTCTTTAATACTTCAAGGGATTTAAAATTTATAGACATATTGCAAACATCAAAGTAATAATGCATTTAAAAATACTGAAAATTTTATTATAACAACTTCAAATGGATTACAAGTTTTAACGATCCCAAGTACAAGATGAAAATAAAATCTAAAACCCTGAAAAGCGAAGCTGATGGAGATCACTCTATGCGTTGGCGCTTCCCTGTGAGCCTGTCAATTTGAGCCTTCAACCTCTGGTTTTCTTCCGCATATCTGGTGGCAACCTCCTTCCAATCACCTAAATCAGGGAGTGAGCAAATATCATATGACTGAGGCTTATGAGAAAATAAATCCCATTGTCTCTCCATGGTCTCTATAGCCTGAATTTCAAGGATCTTAATCAAGTCGTCTTTCTCCTTAAAATCTGCTCTATAGGAAATCTTTAGAGTTTGGAACTTATTCTTCCAAGCATCATTTTCCTGTTGCATCCTGACCAAAGCAAGTTGCAGCTCTTCTAGATCATCTAATAGGGGATGAGTGGTCTTCACAAACAAATCAGGCATAGGTGTTTCCCGGGGATACAACATCTTCAACTGAATGGCTCTCGTTTGGACCCACTGAAGATATGACTCCAAAGAAACAACACCCCTAGGTCCCAGATCTTTCCTACTCTTCTTACGAATGTGACGCCAGGCCTTCGCAATCTTCTCCCTAGCTTCCCTATAGTCTTCTCCCTCCTTCAGAAAGAAACTACTCAAATGAATAATATTTGGTTTATCCCTCATCGGATAACCAAGTTGTCGCCGTGTAAGAACATGGTTATAGTTAATTCCTCCCTTTGTACCAAGAAGAGGTACATTGGGGAAACTACCACAACTGTCAGCAATCTCTATATCCTAGTAAGCTCAATGATACCAATCAATATCCGAGTGAGTAAGTGCCATGATCTTAGGAGCCCAACGGGGTTCCTTCCTGACATCCCAGAAAGCATCAGACTGAGGCATATGAAAGATAAACCACCAGTACAACAAAGGTGTGCAATAGATAATCATCCCCTCATGATAAGAATTATGAAGATGAATGGAGTAATAAGTATCACCCAGCAACGTAGGAAATGGGTTTCCAATCATGAAGACCCTGATAACATTAATGTCAACAAACCTGTCCACATTAGGAAATAAAAACAACCCGTAAGCAAGTAGATCAAAGATGGCCTCAAAATCAACTGTGCTCTTCATCCTGGCAAAGTAACGAGCTTTCTCCAATAAGAATAGGTTGTTAATCCTCTAATACCTCCTTTAGTAGTCATATGGGCTTCCACCTCAGGCTTCCCCAGATGAATCAAAGCAGCAATCTCATGTGGTTTTTGCTCACCCTCCAAACCAGTAAAAGGAACACGATTGCTAACAGGTAAATCTAATAGATAAGAATACTCCTCCAGCGTAGGCATCAACTGATAGTCGGGAAAAGTAAAGCAATGATACATCGGATCATAGAACTAGACCAAGGTCGAGAGTATACCATCCTTCATCCTAAGCTTCATAAGAGGAATGATGGATCCATACTTCTTCCAAAAATCTGCAGAACACTCGATCTCGAGAATTAGACTGATCAACTCATCTATCTTGGGATCTTTGAAATTGTACTTCTCGGTCTTTCTTTTTCCAGAATCCATGGTTAAAAAGTACCTGAGATATTCACAAATGGTCAACTGTTAAATCCCTTGAAATAAGATTTCTTCAAAAGATGCTTATGAGTGTATGGATGCATGATGCAACAATCACACACAAGATCACAGATATAGTGTTCATAGGTTCAACATCACGAGCATGAGGCCGAGGGTACTACCCATGAGGTGTTGGTCTAAAAGTTATCACCTGCCGGAGAAGGTTCTAAAGGTTCCCAGAGTCTACATCCTTCCTACGGATATTACCAACTTCCCGATTAACTCAGTAATTAGTAATATTCTCAAGAAAGACTCGTCTGTGCGTAGTATCGCGTGACAACTATTTTTGGATTACTATGTCATAGCTTATGCACTACACCTAAAAGGCCAAGATGAGTTTGGTATTCTACGGTCCTCATTTTCAGCAGGCTCCCAGGTCGAAAGCAGTACGTCTTCTTGATTACTCGGTAAACGACACTACAGTCAAAGGGGCCTCCACTGAGTGGGGATCTCATGCCTCATTTTTTGGGATTACTCCCTCAAAGTTAACATGATTATACCTCCCTCCCTATCTTAAAGTTTTCCCAAGTTCGAGTATAGGACTTATGAGTAATCATCAAGCACCCAGAAAACTACGAAAATCCAGATAAACATATATACAACATATAACACATAAACAACAATAGCATATACGCATATATAAACAAATATAGACTCAACCCACTCAGGGATGGACCAGCAAGAGGTCAATCTTTCCCCAGCAAAGTCGCAAATTTTATGTAGCGGTAGAAATGTTCAAGACTAAGTCATTGGATTGACTAGACTTATACAGATAAAAAAAATCGACACCGTGCTTTATTGTTTCCAAAAGAATGGGAAAAGAGCTAATAACCCAAAAAAGAGGGGGAAAGATTCAAGGTAAGGGGGTTGGTTATGCAAAGGAAAGGTATTAGCACCCTAAACATCTACGGTACTCCGCAGGAACCTCTTTGTAAAATCTGTATACTTTGGCTATAAAATTTTGTATAAAAGTAGATGGTGGAGGTGAGAAAAGAAATATATTTTTTATGATTTTTGCACCCTCCGCGGTTGCGACCCTTTAGTTCCTACGTACCACCTTCCGTGCAATAGGAGATTGTAGCGGTAGAAATGTTCAAGACTAAACCATTGGATTGACTAGCCTTTATACAAATCAAAATAAGAATCGCCACCATGCTTTATTGTTTCCAAAGGAATGGGAAAAAAGCAAATAACCCAAAAAAAGGGGGAAAGATTCAAGGTAAGGGGGTTGGTTATGTAAAGGGAAGGTATTAGCACCCTAAACATCTACGGTACTCCGCAGGAACCACTTTGTAAATCTGTATATTTTGGATATGAAAATGTGTTGTATAGAAATAGATGGTGGAGGTAAGAAAATAAGTATTTTTTATTATTTTTTGCACCCGCCGTGGTTGCGAACTTTAGTGCCTACGTACCACCTTTCATGCAATAGGGGATCAGGGTACACGTATTTCCTCTTTTAAAAATTTTAAACACAAATGTGTTGGTTGATTTTAAGAGATAAGACATCATCATCATTGTCCGTGTGGAAAACATACTTACTATCCACAATCATGAGAAAATAGAATTTGCATCATCTCAAAGTGGAGGATATGGCTTGGATTTTAAAATCAACCATGCCTCACTCAACACCCAAGTGAAAAATATCTCACTTCACTACATATTGTAGAAGTATAGTTGTTTGCATCACTACAAGGATTGGCAAGAGTCCAATATTTTGAGAAAAAAGTTTTAAAGGTAAAAGCCAAAGTGGCAAAATGGTTTGAAATGAGATTGGTTGATTTTTAGTCTTCTCACAAAAAAGTGTCAAAGTATTATTAAATTGATTGAAGTTTATTTATGAAAATGATTTTTGAAAATGCATGGACATAAGTCCAAGTTTATTATGAAAGTGGTTTAAGTTTAGAAACAAGAAGGGTTTAAAAAAGAGGGAGAATAATTTTTGAAATTAAAGAAAATGGGAGGAGAAGAAGAGACTATCCTAAAGCATAAGGTAAAATCTAAGGATAAGGACCATCTAACCAACAAGAAGCCAAATCTTGACATTATGAGCCAAGATATAATTCTCATTCTTTGGATTGAAACCAAGCAAGCAAAGATACTAGACCTCTTCAAGTGTATTAAGTCTTCACAAAAATTGGGCAGAGTAACGGTTGTATACGGGTGAATTCCAGATTACAGACAAAGGATGTAATCACAAAACCTGCACACACAAAAAAACAAACAAGCAACTCAATGTCTTGAGGTAAACCTCAAGAGCTCCAGACAAAATAATCAGATAAGTTCACAAGGTCTCCAAGATAGGCCAAGGTTTCTAATCCTAAGTCCAAGAAAAAGTCCCATGCTCCATAATGCCAAGGATAGTAACCAAATAGTCCAAGTACCATTAAGAGTTTTTTAGGGTTTAAGTTGGTTATTAAGTATCTTAGAAAAGAGAAAAGGAAAAGCTCAAGTGAGTAAAGTAAAAATGACAAGAAAATAAATGCTCAAATGAGCAAAGATGAAAATGGCATGAAATGTAAAATGCTAAAAGTAAATAGTGCATAAAGCATAAAAGAATAAAAGCATAAAATAAAACAAGTCAATAATTAGTGGTTAGTTGGATGACCATCTTAAAACTTGCATTTGGAACTCATGAGGATTGGTAGAACCAAAGCCTTCACACAACAAGTTGCATTTGCTTTTTGTCAAGTATATCATCCATTTGGAATTCTCACAAGTACCATTTAATGATCAACGATGTTTAAATGATCAGCGTTGACCAAAGGTGTTGTAGATCCATTAGAGGATTGGTAGAACCAAACCCTCCACATAATGAATCTCAAGGTTATTGGATCAAAGAGATCAAATTAACATACTTGGGCTTGCAATCATAAGTTTGGGCCACAAATGATCATTTATTCGAATCGGGACAAAATTTAGCGCTATGTTAAGCAATCGTAAGTGGACTTATATAGAAGTCGCACCTATTTTGAGGAAGGTCAATAGCAATCTATGCACCATTTGTTTTGAGACATGATATAGAGATCATGCTCTAACAACATTTAGTGCAAAGAGAAGGGGATGAGATGAAGAGGAATTAGGGCAAAAAAGAAAACCACATTTGAATTAATATTTAATCAAACTATTATTAAAATCATTCATCCATTTTTGTGGAGTTGAACTCAACACCATGGATCCAATGATGTTAATAAAGTCATGATCAAAAAATCAACTCAAGACACCAAGAAAATAATCACAAAATAATAATATATTTAATATATACATTAAAAGAGTAAAAAAAATGTTTAAAAATAGAAAATAATGAGGAAAATATCAATTATATTCAAATTAATCAAGAAATGAAAAATAAGACCATAGAAAAATCAGAAATGGATCCAAATATTTTTATAAAAAAATTGGTAGTTTTTAAAAGTCAGGAACTATTTTTTAACCATTTAAAATTGCTAAAACAAACATAAAATAGATTAAGAATAGTAAACCTCAAAATAAAATTCCATAAAATTTCCAGAAAGTTAAAAATATGCACAATAATATTTATGAATTTTTTCAGAATTAAAAAATGTTAGAAAGTATTTTTTAAGTAATTAAAAGAAAGAAAATAATACAAAAAACATAAAAAATACCAAATGTTAAAATAAAAATGTAAAAAAATATTCATGAGATCATAAATAATTCAAAGTATTTTTTGTGAATTTTTCATAATTTTTGGATAAAAAATAAAATAGTTATGAATTTTTGAAAATTTAATCAAATAAAATATAAAAATCAGAAAATAAAATAAAACCAAAAAGATGTGGACCATCATATCAAAGTCAAAACGTGTTAGTAAGCTAATCCAATGGACCAGACGCGTTGTGCTTGATATGGACCTTAGTGAAACACACATGTAATCAGAAAAAGGGCAACCAATGAAATTAAAACGCTTGGCACGCTATCATTGGTTGAGATGAGACATGTCATCGTCTTTAACCTCCAGACACCCTGCAATGGGGATTTTGTGAGATCCTTCAAATGGAAAAATTAGGATCCCTGGCTAGCATCATTGAACTCGTCTCTTCAAGACGATTCTAACACAACCATCGCGCCAAATTTATGTAAAGTATGGAGAGAGATATGAATCAAAACACAGAAAAATAGCGAGCACCTTCAATTTGAGATTTCTCTCTCAATTCTCAATGGATTTGAAAATTGTAAGCATCATTAGAATCAGACAAAGGAGTAGAACAGATTAGCGCTTGATTTGGATCCAATTGGTGCAGAATTCTACCTTTTCGTAGTTCAAGTAAGAAGCTATGAAACTGGACTTCTGTAGCTTGGATTATGGGTCGTTTTGATTGGTTTAAGTGCTGGAGAGTTTGTATGAAGTTCAAGGATGATGAATACACAAAGAATTTTGGAAAAGAAAGCTTAAATTTCAAAAACTGAATTCAACAAAAGTGGGTTCGTGTGAAGTTTTGGCAGGGTGTTCTTAGCTCTCTAAGCTTGGGAAATTGAATGGGGGATGACCCTCTATTTATAGGGAAGTGAATGGGAATGAAAATTTTAAGAAACAAGGAAGTTTGGAGGGAAATTGAGCAAGGGTCGAGCACGAGTGAAGTGTGACTTCATTTCCATCAAAACTCAGCCAAACCTTGCGTTTTGGGGAGCTAATCACTTCTGGAAAGTTTGCTAATCAAGTTTAAATCAAAAACGCGAACAAATCTTGTGTTTAGAAGTCACATTATGGATTTCAAAATTCTGACTTTGTGCAAAATTCAGTTTCAAACTACCAAATTCAAATCTATGGCATTTCCACCTCAAGGGGCCTTAGGGCATAATTATTGATGCTTTGGAAAGATGAGGTTACAAGCTTTGCAATGGAAAAAGAATGGAATCAAATGGATGCTTGAGCTGAAAGTTACATGGAGTCAAAGTTGAAGAAAAAGAGTTGACTTTCCATACTTAGAAAAATTTCAAACTCTTCTTTAAAAATAACCTATAATCTCTTGCATCCAAACATGGTCTTCCACTTAGAATTTGCTCTTGCCCAAAAAAGATGAAATGAAGTAAACCTCTTGAATGACATTTTTCAATTTGAACCACTCAAAATCTCCAAAAATTGAGCAAGTTATGACTTGTTGAAGTTGGCCAAAAATCATGAAATGACCTATAATCTTTTGCATTCTTAAGGCAACTTCCATCCATTTTCTTACTTTGCACATAAAAGAAGGCATGAAGTACACATCCTTAGGATCATCATGAAAAAACAATGGTCTCAAGGTGATAAAAATTAACCAAGTTATGATCATTTGAAATCACATTATGAAAAATTGGGGATTCATCTGGATGACTTGTAATATTTCCTCTTCACCAAGTTTCTTCCACATGCAAAATTCTTGAAACTTTTGAAGTGATTTGTTGGTAACTTTTTGAAGAGAAGAATATTTTTGGAATCACTCAAAAATACCAAAAGATGAGCAAGATATGCCCCTCTGAAGTCCAAAACCCTAGCTTCTAGATCAAGAGAATGCTTCGTGGAACTTTGTCAAGTTTGACCAAACTTTTTGTGCCAATATTCTTCCTTTGTGAATAGGATTTGTTGAGGATAATGACGAGGACTCATGGCCACCAGAACTACTTCGATACCAACTTCAAAGCAACTTCAATGGTGAGGTTTGGATCTCTCATGCTTTTGACTAGGGCATGGAAATAAACTCACAAACCCATGATGCAACTTGCTAAACCTCATTGCCTTCACCTACATTATTAACAAGTAAGACAAACCAATATTATATTTGTTAATTTAGAGAGAAAATCAAAGCAAAAATATCCATGATCACCAAGGAAAACAAGTTAAGGTGCTTGGTGACTCCTCAAAGAGCAAGGTTAAAGATAGGGAGAGGAACCAAAAGCCCTAATGTGATTTTGTGGTGACTGAAACAATATGGTATGGTGAAGGGATCTTAGGGGCAAAAATTGGGGTACAACAGCTGCCCTTATTTAAGTTTCTTCTATCCGGAGATGCGAAGGTTAAAAATCTTCGTGTCGACGGGATTGAAGACACTTAAATATAAAACAAACCCTGTTTTTTGGCCCTAAGATGCCATGCAAACGTTTATGCATATGAATGCATATGAATGGAACAAAAGAGACGCAAAGTGGCATTGGGGATGCAATATGAAATGTAGAAACAAAAGAGCAATCCCACAAGGAAAATAAATCACTGGTAAACCACAAGAAAAGAATCAGAGAGGAGAATAACAAGCATCGACGTTCACTGCCAATGTACTACCAACGTTCACTGAAGGTATAAAGAGAAAATATATCATATCACCGCCGTTCACTAACGATGAACTATCAACGTTCACTGAAGATAGCAAAAAGATAAGAAACATCGACGTTCACTGCCGATGTACTACCAACGTTCACTGAAGGTAGAAAGAGAAAATATATCATATCACCGCCATTCACTGACGATGAACTATCAACGTTCACTGAAGATAGCAAAAAGATAAGAAACACCGACGTTCACTGCCGATGTACTACCAACGTTCACTGAAGGTAGAAAGAGAAAATATATCATATCACCACCGTTCACTGACGATGAACTATCAACGTTCACTGAAGATAGCAAAAATATAAGAAACATTAACGTTCACTGCCGATGTACTGCCAACGTTCACTGAAGGTAGAAAGAGAAAATATATCAAGTTTCCCAAAGATTCTGGTGTTTTGCCAAGAACGGGTCTCAACTTCTTCTTTAACCAAGGAAAACTTCCTGGAAAGGGTAATACGTAATCTGTCTCAAATAAAGAGACTCCCACTCATTGTCAAGGGGATATGCAAAGAGAAATGACTTTATGGGAATATCAATATGACTTCCCGGGGACATGCCACGATATTCCTGCTGAGGAGATAAAGTCTTCCTGTGCAAAATAAATGCTCAAACCAAAACTCAAAAATTTCAGCGATCCATAAATCCAATTCAGAAATAAACTGGAGCAAGACAGACAGTGCATATACATCTTTTGAGAAATAAACTCAAGAGGGAAAACCAAATTCAACTAAGAAAAGAGCGTTGCAGGAAAAGGTCAGAACATCATTTTAATGAATAATGGTTTTTAGTCATGCATGATGTATGTATGAATGTATGAGTGCTATCGTGCATATGCTGGTAAAAGGATACATAATCAGTACAAATAACAAAACTGCCTCAGGTACTAACAACAAATGGGCTAAACTTCAACCAGAAAGATCAATCCATGAAAAGTAAAAGTAACTGCGAAAACCAAACCCACTGCCTACCTTAACTTTACTGAGGAGAAACATAATCTGTATGTAGCCAAGTCAAACAAATATCGGGATAAAACATCTTTCTTCCGGTTTCATCGGAGAAAACAGTTTTCCGAAAGCAACATGCCTACTGGAGATTGTGGGACCAGCCTCAAGTAAAGCAGACTGACGCCGACACAACCAAACTTCATTGAGGGATTCAAGCCTACCTCCCTGGAGAAAAATTTCATCACGAATACTCATTCCAAACAAGAGATTCCCTAGGATAACCTTCCTGGGAAATCAAGAAGTCAATATTAATGCCAAAACTTTCATCATATGAGGGAAAACTTGTTGGGGAATCTGATACGTAGACTTCGGACCATGCAAACCCCAAAAAACGAATCAAGACCTGACTGGGGATAATGAGATCATAAACCCAATATTGTACCTTGCACCCACTGATATCGTCTCTAACTATCTGAGAAACACACAAGGATTGCGCACCTACCAGCAAAATGACCTGAGAAAACTTTCATGAAGGGAGTAAATTTTCTTAAAACAACCGGAGTTTGTTCATTCTTGGGGATCACCATTCTTGTTGTCATTGTTTTATCATAAATCCCAAAGTAAATTGAATTGTAAAGATCTCTCTTCTTTTTGAAAAGTCAATTTTTCTTTTTAATCCTTTTGCTTTAACAGTTATTATCAGTAATAAATGATGTCTTTGCAAGCTAAATAAAAATAAGAAAACAAAAAGTTAGGAAAAAGCTCGAATTTCATTAATAGAATGGTAGTCTACGAATGGCGAGACTCCGTGGATGATTACAAAGTTTTGGAAATGGTAATACATAATGAAAAAGATACATTGAGATACAATGACCACTACCCCCACTAACAACTTTTGAAATCCTGAGCAGCAACTTTTGTTGAAGTATTGTGAGGATCCGAGAAGATTGTTGCTTCAACGATCAAGCCTCGTCAGACGTAGTTACTTGCCAAGAAAGTCCCTGACTTTTGCCTAAGCTGCCCTTTCGGGTTTTCAACTTAGCGGGAAACTTATTCTGTTTATGTCTCTAATTTTATCCTAGACCGCCCTTTCGTGTTTTAGGCCTACTGAGACACTCCTTTTTTGCCTAAGCCGCCCTTTCGAGTTTTCAACTTAGCAAGCTGTTCTTTTATTTCTTTAGGCAAAGTATTTCTTGACTGCGTCAGCATTCATGGGGCGTGGGAACTCCTCGCCATCCATAATTTCAAGAATTAATGCACCAACAGAGAAGGCTTTCTTGACAACATACGGGCCTTCAAAATTGAGAGTCCACTTGCCCCTAGAATCAGTGTTGAAAGACATGATCTTCCTGAGCACGAGGTCGCCTTCTCTGAATTCACGAGGTTTGACCTTTTTTTCCAAATGCTTTCTTCATTCTTTTCTGATATAACTTCCCATGACATAAAGCTGACATTCTCTTCTCTTCAATCAAATTCAATTGGTTAAACCTGTTTTGAACCCATTCAGCCTCTGTCAATTTGGCTTCCATTATCACACGTAACGAGGGAATATCTACCTCGACTGGGAGTACAACTTCCATTCCATAAAATAGAGAAAACGGGGGTGGCTCCTATTGAAGTGCGAACAGATGTTCGATATCCATGTAGAGAAAAAGGGAGCATTTCATGCCAATCCTTATAAGTGACAACCATTTTCTGGATGATCTTCTTGATATTCTTATTAGCAGCTTCAACAACCCCATTCATCTTTTTCCTGTATGGAGATGAATTTTGATGGACAATCTTGAATTCTTCGCACAGTTTAGTCATCATCTTGTTGTTCAAATTCGAGCCATTGTTAGTGATGATTCTGCTCGGCACATCATACCGGCATATAAGATTGTTTTTGATGAAACGCACAACCACCTGTTTGGTAACATTGGCATATGAAGCAACCTCTACCCATTTGGTAAAGTAGTCAATTTCTACCAAGATGAAACGGTGTCCATTCGAGGCTTTGGGTTCTATCATCCCGATCATGTCAATACCCCACACAGAGAAAGGCCACGGGGAGGAAATCACATTGAGCAGTGTCGGAGGTACATGGATCTTATCTGCGTAAATCTGGTATTTATGGCACTTCTTTGCAAACTTGTAACAATCAGATTCCATTGTCAACCAATAATAACCTTCCCTTAGCATCCTTTTAGCCATTGAATGCCCATTAGCATGAGTGCCAAATGAACCTTCATGGATCTCATGCATCAACATGTCAGCTTCGTGTCTATCCATGCATCTAAGGAAGACCATGTCAAAATTCCTCTTGTATAACACATTTTCACTGAGGAAGAAACTGCCTTCCAATATTCTCAGTGTCTTTCTATCTTTCTTTGACGCACCAAACATGTATTCCTAAGTCTGAAGAAAATGCTTGATATTATAATACCAAGGTTTTTCATCTGCTACCTCCTCTGTCGCAAACACATGAGCAGGCCTATCTAGCCGTCGAACTATAATTCAGGGTATATCATTCCAAACATTTACTTGGTACATGGAAGCCAGAGTTGCCAGAGCATCTGCCATTTGATTTTCATCCCTAGGAATGTGATGGAATCCAACTTTATTGAAGAAGGGTAGTAATCTTCTAGCATAATCTTTGTAAGGGATCAAGCCAGGGTGACGAGTGTCCCATTCTCCTTTAATCCGATTTATTACCAAGGCTGAATCACCATAAACATCTAGAATCTTGACTCTGAGATCAATAGCTTCTTCAAGACCCATGATGCAAGCCTCATATTCTGCCATATTATTAGTGCAATCAAATGTTTACCTTGCAGTAAAAGGAATGTGCGATCCATGAGGAGTAACAATCACAACACCAATTCCTTTACCATAAGCATTTACAGCCCCATCAAATACCATACTCCAATGAGATTCAGGGTCGGGGCCCTCCTCAGGCAATGGTTCATCACAATCTTTCGCTTTCAGGAACATCACATCTTCATCGGGGAATTCATATTCTGCAGACTGATGATCTTCCACCGGCTGGTGAGCAATGTAATCTGCCAACACACTACTTTTAATAGCCTTTTGAGTGCGGTATTCGATATCATATTCAGATAACAACATCTGCCAGCGGGAAATTCTCCCAGTAAGAGCAGGCTTTTCAAAAATATACTTGATTGGATCCATTTTAGAGATCAACCAAGTAGTATGATTCAACATATAATGCCGCAAACGCTTTGCCGCCCAGGCTAAAGCACAACATGTTTTTTCTAGCATGGAATACTGCGACTCACAATCAGTGAACTTTTTGTTGAGATAATAAATGGCGAACTCTTTCTTTCCCATTTCATCCCGTTGTCCCAGAATACAACCCATGGATTTATCCAACACTGTTAGATACATAATCAACGATCTTCCTTCTACGGGAGGGAGCAAGATAGGAGGTTCCATCAGATACTCTTTAATACTTTCAAATGCCCTTTGGAAGTCATCTGTCCATACACAACCTTGATATTTCTTTAACAACTTAAAGATCGGTTCACACGTTGCAGTCATGTGGGAAATAAATCTGGAGATATAATTCAAACGCCCGAGGAAACCCCTGACTTGCTTTTCAGTTCTTGGTGCTGGCATTTCTTGAATTTCTTTGACTTTGTCAGGGTCAACTTCAATTCCTTTCTGGCTAACAATAAAACCCAATAATTTCCCCGATCTAACTTCAAAGTTGCATTTATTTGGATTCAAGCAGAGACGATACTTCCTCAAACGCTGAAACAACTTCAACAAATCTTCTATATGCCCTTCTTCAGTTTGGGATTTGACAATCATATCATCAACATATTCTTCGATTTCCTTGTGCATCAGGTCATGGAATAGGGTTGTCATAGCCCTCTGGTATATTGCACCAGCGTTCTTCAACCCGAAGGGCATCACTCTGTAACAGGATGTTCCCAAGGGTGTGATAAACGTTGTTTTTTCCATGTCCTCTGGAGCCATTCTTATTTGATTATACCTGGAAAATCCATCCATGAACGAGAATACCTTGAATTTTGCTGTGCTATCCACTAACATGTCAATGTGAGTGTGATCGGTGGAAATAGAACTGACTGTTTAAAGCTGGTTTCGTGAAATATCGCGGTAAGCAAGAGTCGCCACCGTATTTTATTTTCTCCAACATGGACAGGACAAAAGCACAGCAAAATTCCTTATGAGAATGTTTCTCGGTTCGGGAGGTAGATTTATAGAAAGGGAAGGTGTTAGCACCCTTTCTATCCATGGTTATCCATGGGCTCTTAGATACTTGCTCTTATGTTTTCAAAATGTTTGCTTTTCAAGATGTGAGTGGGTTTTGAAAAAGTTTCTTTGAAAGATTTCTGAATAACTCTTGTATATGTCCTCAAGAGTGTTTGAAAAATTTGTTTTGAAAGCTTTTTGAAAGTGTGAGGTGTGAAAAGTATTTTGATTTGTTTTTGAAGAGAGCAAGTATCCATGAGTTATCTACCTACCCTAAGGAATTAGGCTGTGTAAAAGTCCTTAAGGTAGTGCCATCCCACCATTGAGAGGTAGGTAGCACCACCGTTGGAGGTGTTCGGGTCAATTCGATTGTAGGGACAGTGTGGTCACCGAAGCAATAGTAGGACACCTTAGAAGCTACCCTTATGTCCTAGATCCTTTTTAATCTGAGGCAACCGTTTCGAGGCGACTGGATCTTAGACATAAGAGCGACCGCTAAAATGTCCTATACTTGACGACCATGTTTCAAAGGCAACGAGTGAGGCGTACCCTAGAAGTGGTGTGTGTATTGTGTATTGTTTTCATGTTATGTTTTATCTTTGATCATGGCATTGTGAGCTACGCGTTATTTTTAATTACCATACATTCTTTCATGCAATTTAGAATTTAGGAGTGCGGAAAATTAAAAGACGGAAATATAAAAGCTACGCTATTACAAGGCGCGGGTCTATACATCGCCAAGTTACAAAGACCCGTTTTTTGATAAAAATGCGGAAAGTAAAAAAAACCTAATTACTATTACATCCGGAAAGCAGTTACATAATAATCCATAAGAGAAACAATGCGCGAAAAGAATTAAAATCAGGACGTCCGAGGGTGTTGGGCCCTTTTGAGAAATTAAATTAGATTAAAGCCTAATTAATTATTTAATTGGAAAGAAAATGTTTTTTTATGGTTTTTGTATTTATTATGGAAATAAAGAAAAGAATTTAAAAGGAAACCCTAATTCTAAGTTATTTTTAGTCATTAAAGAAAATATTAACGTTAACCTAATTTACTAGTTAATTAATTTACATGTTATTTACAAAAATATAGTAATTAATAAGAATAAATAATGATGAAAATAATTAATTGAGGAAAAGATAAAAAATGTCCAAAAACCTAATTCTATGTATTTTTTATTTATTAAGAAAAAGATTGAATTTTAACCTAAATTGACTAAGTTAATTATTAACATTTATTTACAAAAATATTTTAGTGAGGAAAATAAAATAATTAAACATATTTTTGTATTTTGATTTTCTGTTTTTATTATGAAAACTATTTTATGGTGAATTAATAAAAATAATTTAAACAATTAAAAATAATTAAAAAGAAAAGAAAACAAAATTATACAAACCAAAGGGGGGTGTCAGGCCCAAAGTGGAGGTTTGATTGAAGAATTCTGGCCCATTGAAGCAAAGTCACGTTTGACTTTCAGAATTGTGCACACGTTCATTGACCGGGGCATACCATGGGCTTCACTCTGTAACCACTAGATTGATCATCATGAGCGCGTGGCAAGCTTAGGCGTGAGGATACATGGTGGGCTATTGGACGACTGCTGCACTAGAACATGTTAGGACAAAAAATATCAATCATGTGGGGGGACCTGGGAATCGAACCCAGGTCCCAATGCTTGCAATACACGTCCTCCACCATCTGAGCTAAGCAGCGCTTTTGTTAAATATATACACAACAAATATAATATATGAAAAAGCCAATTATGCTGAAATATTAAAAAACACGCTAAAGTTTGAATGTCCCAGTAGCATGATGCCACGCGTGCTTTCTTCTTCGTTTGTACCTGCAACATGAAACAAGTAGTGGGGGTTTTAAACCCCCACTAAGTGAAAGTGTGAAAAATAGCGAATAGAAGAGGAATCAACATAAAAAGGGCGCAATATGTTGGTTGAATTCGTCTGGCCTTGACGAATTCAACCATGGTCATGGCATGATCCAATTTTTCCTGATGTCTAAAGCCCTAATTTGAAGCTTCAGAAACCCTAGGTTTCGTCCATGGTGAATCTTGATTCAGGCAACGTTAATTCAATTGAACTGTACCAATCGCTTCAGAAGGTCTCTATTAGTGTAAATCAATCAAGAAAAATGGTTAAAAGCGCATGAATCATGTTATGCAAGTTTGAAAAATAAGGCAAACCGTATGGCCTGTGTTCTTCAATTCTTTGCACGTTTGGACTGGTTCTTGATTGCAAACGCTTCCTAGCAATGTCAGTAATGTAATGGAAACAATCTTTGGCCTTGAATTGTCCTGCAAATAGGATTTCAGTTTCACAATTTTTATTGAAATTTTGCAAAGTGGTTCTATGGCTTCAACAACTTTTTCGTGTCTGTAGCTTTAGGGTTAGCTCTTGCATATGTATGTGATGCAAATTAGGTCAAAAATAAGCCCATGAATCCATGAATTTATGACTTGAATATTAGATTTTCAATTATGTGTTTTTCAATCTTTTTTTCATGAAAACCTTGCCAATTATGGAAGATCTTGTCCCCTTGAGTGATGCATGACATCTTTAGCATGTGTGGAGTATATTTGCTACATAAAAAGATTTGACAACCATTCTTTGATATTTTTCTACAATTAAAACTAATTAAATGAATTAATAATAATAAAAATTCAGTTAATTAACTAAAAATAAGAAAATAAATCATTTTGAGCTCAATGGGTCGTGCATAGGCTTTGGGCAATGATTCAAGAAAGAATTTGAGGCCCATTAGCAAAATTGAAGTGTTTTAGGCAAAGTTGACTTTTGAAAATTCCCAAAAATTTCCCAACTTCTCCAATGCATATCTTGCTCAATTTTGAAGCTATGAACATGTTCTTAGACATTTTGGAAAGGTCTTGAAGTCCTCTAACCAATGCCTTTAGTCCCATGTCATTTTGATTTACCAATCTCAAGGTATGGTCTTTGACTTAAAGTTCCTTTTTGTTGACTTTTGAAAATGACCTATAATGTTGAAATTGATAACTTCTTGTGAGAGCATTTCTTGGACTTGGAGTGTGAAGATGAGTTGTAGGAAATGTCATCCCCTTCAAAATGAGCATTGGATGGGATTTTTCTGATGAACCATGAAGAAGTTATGCCTTGGTCAATTTGCAGTTGACTTTCCAGCTGTCCAAAAATAGAAACTTTTGCATCTTGAGACTTTTTGAGCCATGCTTGTGGAATCATGATCAAGAATTGATCAAATGATGATTGTGGCTTCAAAATAAGATGTTGACCAAAAATTTTAACTTTTGACTGTCAAATGACCATTTTGCCCCTACAGTTGACTCTTGAGCAATTAGGGTTTTTGACTGTGCAACTTGATGCTGTGAGTCTTGAAACTTGACATATGGATGTTTGACAATGTATATAGGCATATGGGACTTGATTGGACCCTTGAAAACCTCAATTTCTTTGCAAGAACAGAAACCCTAATTTTGACTGTGTAAGGAGGCAATTGGACTGTGCAACCCTTGAGAGGTTTTGAACCATGATCTTGCCCAATCTTTGAAGAATATGGGAGGGCAAATTTTGGGGTACAACAGTTGCCCCTGTTCAATCTTCTTAGACCTGAGGATGTAGATTGGCTGGCGTGCCTTTCGTAATCCGAAGGTGGAAGATGATTGAACACTAGAGTGCCCAGAAATTTGCACTCACATAGTAGAATGTTAGCAGTGTGATGTCAGGAATGGGCTTACAGATGCCATTTGGAGAGATGGTGGATAGGAGGATGGGCTTATAGATGCCATCTGGAGCTGTGACGAAGCCTTGTCGGGAATTGGCTTATTGATGCCATTTGGAGACTGTTGGTATGTGGATGGGCTTATAGATGCCATCTAGGTGTCGATCGCGTAAGAGATTCCTTAGCGAGAACTTGCGTACCTGAGAAAGAAAGATAATTACCTGGCCTGTTACAGGGGTTGATCTTCAAACTCTTTATGTAGATGTGCCCTGGCTGGATACAGGTATCGAATCTTTAAACTCTTCATGCAGATGTGCCCTGGCTGGATATAGGAATCGAGTCTACAATCAGTTACTCACAGATGTGCCCTGGCTAGATACAGGAATCGAATATGGAAATAGTCGTCAACAGATACGCCCTGGCCGGATACAGGAATTAGATCTTCAAACTCTTCAGACGTGCCCTGGCTGGATACAGGAATCAGATCTTCAAACTCTTTAGACATGCCCTGGAAGGATACAGGAATCGAGTCTGGAATTAGTCGTCAACAAATACACCCTGGCAAGATACAGGAATCGGATCTTCAAACTCTTCAGACGTGCCCTGGCAGGATACAGGAATCGAGTCTAGAATTAGTCATCAACAGATACACCCTGGCAAGATACAGGAATCGGATCTTCAAACTCTTCAGACGTGCCCCGGCAGGATACATGAATCGAGTCTGGTATTAGTCGTCAACAGATACACCCTGGCAAGATACAGGAATCAGATCTTCAAACTCTTCAGACGTGCCCTGGCAGGATACAGGAATCGAGTCTGGAATTAGTCGTCAACAGATACACCCTGGCAAGATACAGGAATCGGATCTTCAAACTCTTCAGACGTGCCCTGGCAGGATACAGGAATCGAGTCTGGAATTAGTCGTCAACAGATACACCCTGGAAAGATACAGGAATCGGATCTTCAAACTCTTCAGACGTGCCCTTGCAGGATACAAGAATCGAGTCTGGAATTAGTCGTCAACAGATACACCCTGGCAGGATACAGGAATCGGATCTTCAAACTCTTCAGACGTGCCCTGGCAGGATACAGGAATCGAGTCCGGAAAATAATCGCTCGTAGATATGCCCTGGCTAGATACAGGTATCGAATCTGGAATTGCGACAGTTGATAGTAATCATCTTTGTATTAACCTTTGTCCTGAAAAGACAACACGTTAGTTGTATGCAATGTCATGATGTATGAAGTGCGTGATGTTCTCAAAATAAATGAGATTGTATGTTCATGATGCATATATGCATGCTATAATGTATGAAGATGTGATGTTTATGGATGTATTTTTATCTTAGGAAAGTAAATCCTTGACGAATGCCGGGAGTTTAAATCCTGGGCTGATGTTGAAGAGTAGAGTTTTTTTGTTTCTGCTGGGGATGTTGATTGCAAGAATAAACCGGTAGGAGAAGATGACTCCGTTGGGGAATAAACTTTGCTGGCGAGATTACTCTGCGGGGAATTACTCTGTGGGAAGGGAAGTACTTTGCTGAGGTTGATGATAACTCCACTGGGGATACCATTGCTGAGCTTTGTTGGAAGATTTGATGAACTTTGCTGGGGATAGGAAGACTTCGTCGAGGACGATCTTTCCGTGGCAATTGGCTGAGGATAACCCAGTTATATCCTGGTGAGGAAATAACCTTTGAATAAAGCCGGGGAGATGCGTTCGCACTCTGCAGAGGATAAGCTTCCAGAATCTACTGGGGATAAGCTTCCTGAATCTATTGGGGAGATTGATTGAACTCTCCTGGGGAGACTTTTCAGATTGGACTGGGGAATGACTCTACTGGATGTCCGGTATACCACCGGGGAACAATCTTAGATCAAGATTGCCGGGGATGCTTGTTAGGAATGTTTGTATACTCCGTTGGGGAATGTTGAGATTTTTGGGGATAATCCAACTTCCTTGAGGCTGACAATAGACTAACTCTGCTTGGGGAGAGTGTCGCTGACTTGCTGGCGATATTGTGCCTTGTTAGGGTTGATGGGAGACCAACTCTGCTTGAGAGAATTGTTGAATCTTGTCTTACTCGGCAGGGAGTGAAGGTATCTTGGTTGCGTTCTTCAGCTGAACTTACCTTGGTACCTTGGTGGACCGAGCAATTAGATCGCTTCGACCACTCATTATTGCCCCTGTTTCTGATGTTACCCGTAATTAATCCTTTGTTTCGTATTCAAATATTTATGAGTTAGCAATTAGTGTCAAATGCATATATCAAAAATTGAACATTGGACGTTCTTTTCAAAACAAAACAGAAAAAAGGAAAAACAAATGGCAATTGGTCTGAAAAGTGAATTTGTATTGATTTTTGAATTTGCCTGAAAATAGGCGTTTATGTACGAGAGGCTGACGTCCTAGTAAGAGAACGCCGCCGAACGAACAGAGTTTATACAATTTTGTGAAAAAGGAAAACAAAACAGCTATGTGTAAGGAGTAATCCCACTGGGTTCCAACTCTGCTATCGCCTTTATGACTTCAAGCGTCTCATCACTTGGCTGCTTAGTTGAAGATGAAGCTGATTGATCGATGCCGTCTGAACTTGATGGTTGATACCGGATTCTGGATGCATGGTGATCCAATGAGACATAGTATTACGCTTTAATCCCTAACTTTTGCCTGGACCGCCCTTTCGGGTTTCCAGTCCACCGGGATACCCATTTTTGCCCAAGCCGCCTTTTCAGGTTATCGACTTGCCGGGTGTACATATTTTTTTATTTCATCCCTTATTTTGCCCGAACCCTTTTGGTTCGCCGGGAAGCCCTAATTTTTGCCTAGGTATGTCAACCTAGCGGGTCTTTTATCATGCGTAGTATCTTTTTACTATGTCTGCATTGGCGGGGTGAGGAAGGTCGTCACCATCCATGGTGGTTAGAATCATGGCTCCTCCCGAGAAGACATGTTTAACCACAAATGGCCCTTCGTACGTAGGGGTCCATTTGCCCCTGGGATCACTTTGAGGAAGAATGATGCGTTTGATTACCAGGTCCCCAACTTGATACTCTTGTGGTCTGACTTTCTTGTTAAATGCCCTGATCATCCTCTTTTGATACGTTTGACCATGACAAATAGCAGTGAGTCTCTTTTCGTCAATTAGATTTAATTGATCAAGTCGAGTCTGGATTCAGTCATCTTCACTCAAACCTGCATCCTTCATTATCTGGAGAGAGGGTATTTGGACTTCAATCGGCAAGACTGCCTCCATGCCATAGACCAAGGAAAAGGGAGTTGCCCCGGTTGACGTTCTTGCTGAGGTACGGTACCCATGAAGAGTGAACGGTAACATCTCATGCCAATCTTTATAGGTCACTGTCATCTTCTACACAATCTTTTTGATATTCTTATTAGCTGCTTCGACAACCCCATTCATCTTCGGCTGGTAGGGAGAAGAGTTGTGGTGCTGTATCTTGAATTGCTCGCAGAGCTCGGTGATCATCTTGTTATTAAGATTGGTACCATTGTCCGTAATGATCCTTTCTGGGATGCCGTATCGACAGATCAGGTTATGCCTAATGAACCGTGCCACGACGTTCTTGGTTATGGTAGCGTAGGAAGCTGCTTCAACCCACTTTGTAAAGTAATCGATCGCTACCAGGATGAAGCAATGCCCGTTGGATGTCGTAGGTTTAATCTCGCCGATCATATCAATGCCCCACATTGCAAAAGGCCAAGGTGCAGTCAAGACATTCAGAGGTACTGGAGGAACGTGCACCTTATCTGCATAAATCTGACACTTATGACACGTCCGAGAATGTTGGTAACAGTAGGCTTCCATTGTGGACCAGAAATATCCTGCCCAAAGGATTTTCTTTGCCATGGTATGCCCACTGGAATGCGTTCCGAAGGTACCTTCATGCAGTTCTGCTATGATTCTTTCTGCTTCAGTCTTATCCACACAACGCAGTAAGGTTGAATCATGATTCCGCTTGTAGAGAATGTCGTTGCTGAGGAAGAACTTTGCTGCGAACCTTCTCAGAAACTTCTTGTCATTGACAGATGCGCCCTCGGGGTATTCTTGAGCTTCCAGATACCTCTTCACCTCATGGTACCAGGGTTTTTCAGTTACCTCTTCAGCCTCGAGATCACAGCAATATGCAGGTTCATCCAGTTTCCAGATAATGATCCGGGGAGCCTCGTTATCCCATTTGACTTTGAACATGGAAGACATCGTAGCCAGCGCGTCCGCCAACTGATTCTCCTCTCTTGGGAAGTGTTCAAAAGTTATCTCTGTGAAATGGGGGATCAATGTCAACACACACTCTTTGTAAGGAATAAGGTTTGGGTGTTTCGTATCCCACTCGCCTTTGATCTGGTTGATCACGAGAGCGGAATCTCCGAAGACACTCAGAAACTTGATCCTTAAGTCAATCGCAGCTTGAAGACCCATGATGCATGCCTCATACTCCGCCATGTTGTTGGTGCAGTTGAAACATAGCTGGGCAGTAAGTGGAGTATGAGTGCCTTGAGGGGATATGATCACAGCGCCGATACCGTTACCCAAAGCGTTGGAGGCTCCTTCAAAGTGCATAGACCATCGGGATCCTTCCTCAGGTCCTTCATCCGGTCCAGATACTTCACAATCAGTCACTACTATGATGCTTTCGTCAGGAAATTCAAAGTTCATTGACTGGTAGTCGTCCACTGCTTGGTGTGCCAAATGGTCTGCCAATACACTTCCTTTGATAGATTTCTGAGTCGTGTACTGGATGTCGTATTCTGTCAAGATCATTTGCCATCTCGCTATTCTTCCAGACAGAGCAGGCTTTTCGAATATGTACTTGATCGGATCCATTTTAGAAATCAACAGAGTAGTGTGAGTCAGCATATACTGTCTCAGCCGACGAGCAGCCCATACCAAAGCGCAACAAGTTTTCTCGAGCAGTGAGTATCGGGTCTCACAGTCGGTAAATTTTTTCTAAGGTAATAAATGGCGTGCTCTTTTCGGCCAGACTCGTCATGCTGCCCCAACACACACCCCATTGAGTTGTCAAGTACTGTCAGGTATAGTATTAGAGGTCTCCCTTCAACCGGTGGCATAAGAATGGGTGGTTCTTGGAGATACTCTTTGATTCTGTCGAAAGCGGCCTGACATTCATCGTTCCAACGTACTACCTGATCTTTCTTCAGCAGCTTGAAGATTGGTTCACAGGTAGCAGTTAGGTGTGAGATGAATCGGGCAATATAATTCAGCCGTCCTAAAAAGCCTCTGACTTCTTTCTCTGTCTTGGGAACTGGCATCTCTTGTATGGCTTTAACCTTGGCAGGGTCCACTTGAATACCTTTGTCGCTCACGACGAAGCCTAGCAACTTTCCAGATCTTACCCCAAATGTGCACTTGTTTGGGTTTAACCTCAGCTTGTACAACTTCAACCGGTCAAACAGCTTCTGTAGATGGTCAAGGTGTTCCTCCTTAGTTTGGGACCTTGCGATCATATCATCGACATATACTTCTATCTCATGGTGGATCATGTCATGAAATAAAGAAACCATGGCACGTTGGTAGGTTGCCCCAACATTTTTCAGTCCAAAAGGCATGACCTTGTAACAGAAGGTGCCCCACTGAGTAACAAAGGTAGTCTTTTCCATATCTTCAGGAGCCATTTTGATCTGATTATAACCTGAAAAACCATCCATGAAGGAGAACACCTTGTGCTGAGCAGTATTGTCAACCAGAACGTCGATGTGAGGCAAGGGGAAGTCATCCTTGGGGCTTGCCCTGTTCAAATCCCTGTAATCAACACACATTCGGACCTTACCATCTTTCTTCGGTACCGGAACCACGTTGGCAACCCACTGAGGGTAAGAAGTCACTTCTAGAAACCCGGCATCAAATTGCTTCATAACCTCAGCCTTGATCTTCTCGGACATCTCTGGACGCATACGGCAGACCTTCTATTTAACCAGAGGGCAGTCTTCCTTGGTAGGCAGGTGATGGACCACAATGTCGGTATCCAACCCAGGCATGTCTTCATAGGACCAGGCGAAGATTTCCACATAATCATGCAACATCTGAATCAACCGTTGTTTTACGCTGAGCTCCAGATTGGCATCGATCTTAACTTCCTTTCTACCTGTCTCAATACCCAGATTTACCGTTTCCACTGGCTCTTCATGTGGCTGAATGGACCTCTCTTCCTGGAGTAGCAGTCTTGCAAGCTCACCAGGCACCTCACAATCATCTTCACCTTCGTCTTTGGCTAAGTTGATCGGATTTTCAAAGTCATAACTGGCAGTAGCAGAGTCGTTACCAGTGAGATCCAGAGTGGATTAAAACCTGTATGAGTGAGTGTGTGTAAATACAGCTGTTTTGCAATATATATAAAGAAAGAAAGGGAGCGCAAGATTTGAGATGCGAAAAACGTCCAATGTCTTTATTCATGATATATGGAAATGACAAGCAATAAGCCCTCACAAATGAAGCCAACGGTGCCCCGGGTAAGACACCGGGCCATAAAGTTTCAATTTATTGTTCATTACAAATAAAAAGCAAAGGAATTCATTACTAAGTAACAAAAGTAACAGGTATGTAGTCTTTTGCAGTCCAATTATTCAGCCCATCGTCGGTCGTCGGGTAAAACCAGCTGTTGAATTCAGATTCCTCCACTTCGTCGTCCTCCCTGATAGCATTTACTCCATGATCGGGCAAGGGAGCTGTCACCACGTTAGGCTTCTCGGGCGTCTCAAACTGTACTTCCTTAGCGTCGATAAGGTCCTGCACCTTATTTCTTAGGGCCCAGCAATCATCAGTAGAATGCCCCGGGCTATCAGAGTGATAAGCACAGCGGGCATTGGGATTGTACTTCGGAGAGGTTGTGTTTACCACCTTCGGAGCTTCTCTGACGGTTACCAAGTTGGTCGATATCAATTGCGGAAAGATCCGCGACAAGGTCATACTAAGCCGAGTATATTCTCTTCTGGGTCTCTCACCCCTTGGTTGGTTAGGTTGCCGAGGAGCGGCAGCAGGCTTTGCAATTACCACCGCTTTGACAGTTTGGCGGCGTTCCGGTTTATTCTGCCTCCTGGGGCCATACACAACACTGGCTTCCTTTTGAAAAGGCTTCTTCTCAGAACTTGAGGACGCACCTTTCTGTATCTTCCCTGATTTCATCCCAGCTTCTATCCTCTCTCCAGTCAGAATGAGATCTGTAAACCCTGCAGACGAATTACCGATGAGATGGTTGAAGAACGGCCCGGATAGGGTCCCCAAGAACATGTCCACTAGTTCACGGTCGGTTAATGGTGGCTGCACCCTGCCAGCCAGGTCCCTCCACTTCTGCGCGTACTCTTTGAAACCTTCTCCCGATCCTAGCGACATACCCTGGAGTTGGGTACGTGTAGGAGCGAGGTCGGCATTGTACTGATACTTCTTGTAAAAAGCAGTAGCCAAGTCCTCTCAGTTACGAACCTTGGTTCCATCCAGCTGATAGAACCATTCGAGATGAGTCCCTGAAAGACTCTCCTGGAAGAAATGGATCCATAAGTTCTTGTCCACAGTATACGGCTGGATCTTCCGCACATAAGATCTGAGATGTAGCTTAGGGCAAGACGCCCCGTCATACTTTGCGAAAGAAGGTGCTTTGAACTTGTGTGGGATCACCACACCAGAAGATAGACCCAGGTCTCCAAAATCCAACCCAGGGACTTGTTGAATTTCCATGGCATTCAGCCGATCCTCTAACTGCTTGTACTTGTCTTCAGCTGGAGGGTACTACTCTTCATTGAAATCGGTCTCGTTGTCAGAGACCACAGGACTAGGAACCCTTCCTCCTTGGGGACTGCCTTTCCCCACAGAAGAACCAGCTTGATCAACCTCATTCTGCAGTGTGTTACCAAACCTCCGGCCAATGTTGAATAATACAGTTCTCTTCTTCTTCTTCTTGACCAGCAGAGCCTTCAATTCCTCTTGACCTTGGGCTAAACTCATGATCAACTCTTGGAACTGAGCATTCTGAGCCTGGAGGGCCTTGATGGATTGCTCAGTAGATGATTCCGGATTCATGATGGCTGCTGAAATAAACAGCGAAGATCATTAAGCAACCTGAAAAGAAGAGTACCTGTGATGCACATGATGAATGGAATGCGTATGATTTATGTTTTCAAAGACAATCGGGATTCAACTTTGTAAACAAAAAGGAACACACTTCATTAGATTCAACTTTGAAATTTAGATTGTTCGACAGATTGCCCTTAGGCGTTACATAAAATGGAAATACTGAAAAGGGAAATAAAACTGTAAAAGAACATCCAAAGCTCATCATTGATCCCAGGGTCTCCTCTTCTCAGTACAGATGTAGTCATTCAAGGCCCGCTCGTTCTCCAACTTCTTTGTCAGCTTCTGGATCTTCAATTCCTGCTCGTTGAACTTTTCCTGATAAGAATCCCGTTCTTCCTGTAGTTGCGCCCAAGACCTCTTTAGTGTATCAACATCAGTAGGTATCTGAGGAGGGAGAATAGTTGGAGGAATCCTGTCTCTATCAGGATACTCAAGAATGATGGGTATGACAGCTTCGTATGGCATACCTAACTTCTGAGCACGGATGCGGACCCATCTGTAGTAGGGTTCCATAGGTAGAGAAGTCTTCGGTCCCAACTCATGTGGGCCAGCTTTGTGAATTCTGTCCCAAGCCTTGATGAACCTACGACGCAGCTCGTCACTATCTACCTGAAACTCAAAACTGATGTGAGGCACCAATATCTCATGAGGCCCTGCTCTTCTGGCTCTTCCAAACTGACAGAGAGCTAGACATGGATTATAAGAGATTCCTCCCTGGGTACCAATCAAAGGAACATTAGGATATTCTCCGCAACGATCAATAACAGCTACCTCATCCAAACCCCTGAAAGTCCAAATGATGTCATTACCCGTGAGAGACATTAACTTATGAGCCCAACCTCTTCCTTCTTTGTTCTTCAGCACAAACTTAGGGAGGTGCGAAATAAACCACCTCACTAACAAAGGAATACAACACCAAAGGGTTCCTCGTCTTCGGGCAGTACGAGCATAGAGTTGTTGCAGGATATCACCCAAGAGAGTGGGCACAGGGTTCCGAGACATGAAGATCCTTATGGCATTGACGTTAATGAATTTATCAGGATTAGGAAATAAGACTAGACCATAGATTAAGAGAGCCAGAATGTCTTCATACGCCCTGAAGTCTAGGTCATTCCAGAAACTGTTTGCTTTACCAATCAGAAACTTGGCCAAGAAACCCTTAACTCTGCTTCTAGTCACCCAGTTGTCCATTACCTCCTTGGTGGTCAGAGGAAGGGCTGCAACAATCTCCTCAAGCCTAAGAGTCTTTTCCCAACCAGTGAAGGGAGTTTGATCCAAGATAGGGACACCAAGCAAATCAGAGAACTCTTCTAGGTTAGGGACCAGCTGGAAGTCTTGAAAGGTAAAGCAGTTATAGAAGGGATCATAAAACTGGGTCAAGACACTCATCAGTTGTTGGTCCCACTTTGCAGTGACTAAACCGAGAAGAGAACCATGCCTCTGGATGAAGGAAGTGGTGTTTGGAATTCTGCTAACCAATTCTTCAAGCAACTCAGGTGGGTGAACAAAATTGAACCGGATAGTGTTCCTACGCACAAGCATCATGATGTCCTACAAAACAGAGCAAAGGTGAAACCCTCTTGTCTTTGAAATGGTCAGTCCTTATGCAGGATGCATGCAATGTTATGATGGTGTGATGTCATGATAAATCACACCACAAATATTCATAAAGGCAAACATGATACGGCACACAAGTCACACAAGACAGCCCTTAGAGTTTAGGCCAGCATGAAGTTCAGGTACTACCCTCTTTCAGTTTGTTGGTTAAGACCTGTCCTATCAAGAGTAACCGGGTTCTAGAGGATCCCAATATCACTGACTACCCTCAATCGGTCATAACTCCAGCATCACAATCTTTTCTTGCGGCCAGAACCATCGCGAGAGTTTAGCCTCAATGGGTGTAGCATACTGCTACTGTTCTATGGCCAAGTTGGGTCAATTAGGGTTCTAAGGTCGGTTGGTGCTTAATGACTCCTCAGAAGACCCATATTCTCCTCGTTGCGACACAAGGGATATCGGTACAGACCAAGGTGCCACACCAACGTAGCCACTGCTTCACCCGTGTCGGTCTACGCCGGACAGGTCCCTCACAACTTATGCTACCTAACAGGGTATCCCTAGATCCGGGTTAGGATCTATGAAACTCCAAGACAATGCCTATAATAATAAAGTAAACAAAACAAAACAATTGAAAACACAAGCATGAGCATCCTAAGGTACACCTCACTTATGGTATCCCCAGCAGAGTCTCCAGTTCTGTGATCGGTGGAAATAGAACTGACTGTTTAAAGCTGGTTTCGCGAAATGTCGCGGTAAGTAAGAGTCGCCACCGTCTTTTATTTTCTCCAACATGGACAGGACAAAAGCACAGCAAAATTCCTTATGAGAACGTTTCTCGGTTCGGGAGGTAGATTTATAGAAAGGGAAGGTGTTAGCACCCTTTCTATCCATGGTTATCCATGGGCTCTTAGATACTTGCTCTTATGTTTTCAAAATGTTTGCTTTTCAAGATGTGAGTGGGTTTTGAAAAAGTTTCTTTGAAAGATTTCTGAATAACTCTTGTATCTGTCCTCAAGAGTGTTTGAAAAATTTGTTTTGAAAGCTTTTTGAAAGTGTGAGGTGTGAAAAGTATTTTGATTTGTTTTTGAAAAGAGCAAGTATCCATGAGTTATCTACCTACCCTAAGGAATTAGGCTGTGTAAAAGTCCTTAAGGTAGTGCCATCCCACCATTGAGAGGTACGTAGCACCACCGTTGGAGGTGTTCGGGTCAATTCGATTGTAGGGACAGTGTGGTCACCGAAGCAATAGTAGGACACCTTAGAAGCTACCCTTATGTCCTAGATCCTTTTTAATTCGAGGCAACCGTTTCGAGGCGACTGGATCTTAGACATAAGAGCGACCGCTAAAACGTCCTATACTTGACGACCATGTTTCGAAGGCAACGAGTGAGGCGTACCCTAGAAGTGGTGTGTGTATTGTGTGTTGTTTTCATGTTATGTTTTATCTTTGATCATGACATTGTGAGCTACGCGTTATTTTTAATTACCATACATTCTTTCATGCAATTTAGAATTTAGGAGTGCGGAAAATTAAAAGACGGAAATATAAAAGCTACGCTATTACAAGGCGCGGGTCTATACATCGCCAAGTTACAAAGACCCGTTTTTTGATAAAAATGCGGAAAGTAAAAAAAACCTAATTACTATTACATCCGGAAAGCAGTTACATAATAATCCATAAGAGAAACAATGCGCGAAAAGAATTAAAATCAGGACGTCCGAGGGTGTTGGGCCCTTTTGAGAAATTAAATTAGATTAAAGCCTAATTAATTATTTAATTGGAAAGAAAATGTTTTTTATGTTTTTTGTATTTATTATGGAAATAAAGAAAAGAATTTAAAAGGAAACCCTAATTCTAAGTTATTTTTAGTCATTAAAGAAAATATTAACGTTAACCTAATTTACTAGTTAATTAATTTACATGTTATTTACAAAAATATAGTAATTAATAAGAATAAATAATGATGAAAATAATTAATTGAGGAAAAGATAAAAAAATGTCCAAAAACCTAATTCTATGTATTTTTTATTTATTAAGAAAAAGATTGAATTTTAACTTAAATTGACTAAGTTAATTATTAACATTTATTTACAAAAATATTTTAGTGAGGAAAATAAAATAATTAAACATATTTTTGTATTTTGATTTTCTGTTTTTATTATGAAAACTATTTTATGGTGAATTAATAAAAATAATTTAAACAATTAAAAATAATTAAAAAGAAAAGAAAACAAAATTATACAAACCAAAGGGGGGTGTCAGGCCCAAAGTGGAGGTTTGATTGAAGAATTCTGGCCCATTGAAGTAAAGTCACGTTTGACTTTCAGAATTGTGCACACGTTCATTGACCGGGGCATACCATGGGCTTCACTCTGTAACCACTGGATTGATCATCATGAGCGCGTGGCAAGCTTAGGCGTGAGGATACATGGTGGGCTATTGGACGACTGCTGCACTAGAACATGTTAGGACAAAAAATATCAATTATGTGGGGGGACCTGGGAATCAAACCCAGGTCCCAATGCTTGCAATACACGTCCTCCACCATCTGAGCTAAGCAGCGCTTTTGTTAAATATATACACAACAAATATAATATATGAAAAAGCCAATTATGCTGAAATATTAAAAAACGCGCTAAAGTTTGAATGTCCCAGTAGCATGATGCCACGCGTGCTTTCTTCTTCGTTTGTACCTGCAACATGAAACAAGTAGCGGGGGTTTTAAACCCCCACTAAGTGAAAGTGTGAAAAATAGCGAATAGAAGAGGAATCAACATAAAAAGGGCGCGATATGTTGGTTGAATTCGTCTGGCCTTGACTAATTCAGCCATGGTCATGGCATGATCCAATTTTTCATGATGTCTAAAGCCCTAATTTGAAGCTTCAGAAACCCTAGGTTTCGTCCATGGTGAATCTTGATTCAGGCAATGTTAATTCAATTGAACTGTACCAATCGCTTCAGAAAGTCTCTATTAGTGTAAATCAATCAAGAAAAATGGTTAAAAGCGCATGAATCATGTTATGCAAGTTTGAAAAATAAGGCAAACCGTATGGCATGTGTTCTTCAATTCTTTGCACGTTTGGACTGGTTCTTGATTGCAAACGCTTCCTAGCAATGTCAGTAATGTAATGGAAACGATCTTTGGCCTTGAATTGTCCTGCAAATAGGATTTCAGTTTCACAATTTTTATTGAAATTTTGCAAAGTGGTTCTATGGCTTCAGCAGCTTTTTCGTGTCTGTAGCTTTAGGGTTAGCTCTTGCATATGTATGTGATGCAAATTAGGTCAAAAATAAGCCCATGAATCCATGAATTTATGACTTGAATATTAGATTTTCAATTATGGGTTTTTCAATCTTTTTTCCATGAAAACCTTGCCAATTATGGAAGATCTTGTCCCCTTGAGTGATGCACGACATCTTTAGCATGTGTGGAGTATATTTGCTGCATAAAAAGATTTGACAACCATTCTTTGATATTTTTCTACAATTAAAACTAATTAAATGAATTAATAATAATAAAAATTCAATTAATTAATTAAAAATAAGAAAATAAATCATTTTGAGCTCAATGGGTCGTGCATAGGCTTTGGGCAATGATTCAAGAAAGAATTTGAGGCCCATTAGCAAAATTGAAGTGTTTTAGGCAAAGTTGACTTTTGAAAATTCCCAAAAATTTCCCAACTTCTCCAATGCATATCTTGCTCAATTTTGAAGCTATGAACATGTTCTTGGACATTTTGGAAGGGTCTTGAAGTCCTCTAACCAATGCCTTTGGTCCCATGTCATTTTGATTTACCAATCTCAAGTTATGGTCTTTGACTTAAAGTGCCTTTTTGTTGACTTTTGAAAATGACCTATAATGTTGAAATTGATAACTTCTTGTGAGAGCATTTCTTGGACTTGGAGTGTGAAGATGAGTTGTAGGAAATGTCATCCCCTTCAAAATGAGAATTGGATGGGATTTTTCTGATGAACCATGAAGAAGTTATGCCTTGGTCAATTTGCAGTTAACTTTTCAACTGTCCAAAAATAGAAACTTTTGCATCTTGAGACTTTTTGAGCCATGCTTGTGGAATCATGATCAAGAATTGATCAAATGATGATTGTGGCTTCAAAATAAGATGTTGACCAAAAATTTTGAATTTTGACTGTCAAATGACCATTTTGCCCCTACAGTTGACTGTTGAGCAATTAGGGTTTTTGACTGTGCAACTTGATGTTGTGAGTCTTGAAACTTGACATATGGATGTTTGACAATGTATATAGGCATATGGGACTTGATTGTACCCTTGAAAACCTCAATTTCTTTGCAAGAACAAAAACCCTAATTTTGACTGTGTTAGGAGGCAATTGGACTGTGCAACCCTTGAGAGGTTTTGAACCATGATCTTGCCCAATCTTTGAAGAATATGGGAGGGTAAATTTTGGGGTACAACAGTGAGGCAATGGGAAATCATCTTTTGGACTAGCTTTATTTAGATCTCTGTAATCTATGCACATGCAGACTTTCCGTCTTTTTTCGGTACTTGGACAATATTGGCAATCCACTGAGGATACACTGATGTCACAAGAAAACCAACATCAATCTGCTTTAGGACCTCCTCTTTGATCTTTACTACCATATCCGGGTGGGTTCTTCTCAACTTTTGTTTAACTGGCGGACACTCTGGCTTCAACGGTAAACGATGCTCGACAATGTCTGTATCTAGACCAAGCATATCTTGATAAGACCAAGCAAAAATATCCACATATTCTTTCAACAGCTCAATTAACCCACTCTTTACATCAGGATGCAATGATGCTCCAATCTTGACTTCCTTCGGATCTTCTTCTAAACCTAAATTAACCACTTCCAAAGGCTCTTTATATGGCTGAATGGTATTTTCCTCGTGCTCAAGCAACCGTGAGACCTCTTATGGAATATCATCATAATCTTCTTCTTCAGCTCAAAACACAGAACATTCAAAGTTTAGAGAGGGTGCAGGGTCATTGTATTCAACGGGTTTTTTAATTAATCTGCACATGTGATTTATGATTGCTTTCAGAAACTGACACATATAACAAGTGATCATGCAGATTAATTTTCAGTTATTATTTATTTTGAAAGGGCTTTTTATTTATTATTTATTTATTATTACCATTTCCCAAGAAAAAAGGCAGAAAATAAAAGACATAATTTTGGAACCAAAGACAACTTTTATTAATGATCTTAACAATTATAGCAAACAGATAAGCCCTACAACATTAATACTTCCACCTTGGGCAGAGTGAAAGCTTTTCAAAAGAAAGAAACCAATTAGCAAAACAAATTACTTTGAAACATGTATACAAGAAGGAATATCAATGGTGACCCAATTCTGAACTCGGACTCCATGCGTCACATAATTTGATGCTTCCTGCTCTGCGTTATCCTCTTCAACAAAATTAACTCCAGAACCAATCAGATGGAGGTAGCCTCCGCTGCAGAAAACATCATGATAACTGTTCACAGAAGACTTCGACTTCAAACTCTCTCCTTTGCCATTCCTCGAAGAGAAACCCAAACCAGCTATGTTCTTATTCACGGGTGGATCCAGAAGTCGTCACCACACTGCATTATGACCATTGTGCACAACCTGCTGCGCATCCTTAAGGGAAACCACATAATTCTCATTCTTCCTTATGTTATCAATGGATAGGTCTTGGAACTGGGTTCCAACAGCAGCCTCATCCGCTTCTACAATACTGAAAGAGGATAGATGGGATATCAACAACGCCTGCTCCCCATTTATGATCACTACCTTCCCTTCACGCATAAATTTTAGCTTCTGATGCAGAGTTGAAGTGACAGCCACTGCTTCATGTATCCATGGTTGTCCTAGCAAACAACTATACGCGGGAATAATGTCCATTACCTGGAAAGTTATCAGGAATAAGTGTGGTCCTATATGGATGGGAAAGTCCACTTCACCGATGACAGATTTCCTCGACCTATCAAAAGCCTTCACAATGATGCCACTCGGGCGCATAGGTGTTCCCTGATACTTTATCTTCATGAGAGTACTTCTTGGTATAACATTCAACGCGGATCTGTTATCAATTAGCACATTGGATAGCGAATCATTCTTGCAGTTCATAGATATGTGGAGGGCTAGGTTGTGATTCCTCCCTTCATCTGGTAACTCATCATCGCAGAAACTCAAATTGTTACATGATGTAATGCTTCCAATTACGCTGCTGAATTGATCTAATGGCCTGTCATTCTCTACAAAAGCTTGATCTAGTACTCTCATCAGTGATTCTCTATGAGCGGAGGAATTCATCAATAAAGCTAAGATGGATATTTTTGAAGGAGTCTGCAATAGCTGATCTATAATTTTTTAGTCTCTAATTTTAATTATCTTCAAGATATCATTGTTGTACCCCAAAATTTGCCCTCCCATGTTCTTCAAAGTTTTGACAAGCATCATCTCAATTTGCTCAAGTCTACTCAAGGGTTGCACAGTTCAAACACCCTTCTAAGCCAGTCAAATTAGGGTTTTGGTTCTTGCAAGGAAGTTGAGGTTTTCAAGGGCTCAATCAAGTCACATATGCCTATACACATTGTCAATCATCTACATGCCAAGTTTCAAGACTCATAGCATCAAGTTGCATAGTCAAAAGCCCTAGTTGCTCCACAATCAACTGTAGGGGTAAAATGGTCATTTGGCAGTCAAAAGTCAAATTTTTGGTCAACATCTTATTTTGAAGCCACAATCATCATTTGATCAAGTCTTGATCATGATTCCACAAGAATGGCTCAAAAATCATCAAGATGCAAAAGTTTCCATTTTTGGATAGCTGAAAAGTCAACTGTAACTTAACCAAGGCATAACTTTTTCATGGTTCATCAAAAAAATCCCATCCAATGCTCATTTTGAAGGGGATGACATTTCCTACAACTCATATTCACATTCCAAGTCCAAGAAATGCTCTCACAAAAAGTTATCAATTTCAACATTATAGGTCATTTTCAAAAGTCAACAAAAAGGCATTTTAAGTCAAAGACCATAACTTGAGATTGGTAAATCAAAATGACATGGGACCAAAGGCATTGGTTAGAGGACTTCAAGACCTTTCCAAAATGTCCAAGAACATGTTCGTATGATCAAAATTGAGCAAGATATGCATTGAAGAAGTTGGGAAATTTTTGTGAAATGGCAAAAGTCAACTATCCCTAAAACTTCAATTTTTGACAAAAGGGCCCACTTTCTTCCACTTGATTCAGCCTTGTCATGCCATACACGTGTCCCATGATTAATTTCAAGACCAAACATTTATTTTTTCATTTTTATTTAATTTTTGTGGATTTAATTCATTTTAATCCATAATAATTCAAATAAAATCAAAAAAATTAAAGGAATGGTATCTTGTGGTTTGAATAACTTTCATACAACATATCCCACCTACCAAATTCGTGCTAGGGTCATTTTGAGCATAAAATTCAAAATTTGAACAAACTTGGAAGGTCCTTTAATGGTGGTAAAGCAAAATCTCCAAAACTTAATTGCATAAGATACAAGCTCATAATGTGACCTAATTCCCTTCATACATACATATGCAAGCCTTCCCAACCTCATTCACGACCTGAACATCTCTCAAACGGCCAAACCAAAATCCAAAAAATCAAGAAAAAGTTGAAAACTGAAATCAACCTTCCAGCATAATTCAAAGCCTTAGAGTGATCCAAACACCTTGCTGGACCTTCCAGGAACCTATTGCAATCACAAACAAGCTCTAACACTCAAAGAATCACGCACTTCAGTCACACGGTTTGCCTAACTTTGTCAAAATTGAAACTCATAATTCATGCACTTTTACTGTGATTTTTTGTGTGTTTTGAGTTGCTTGCATCCACAGGAATCTTTTGGCATAAAGTAATTGCATTGAAACGCCTTGAATCAGAATCTACCATTGACAATTTTTAGGGTTTCAAAGCTTTCAAAATAGGGCTTTGCTGTATAGGAAAAATTAGCCTTCATGACGCCCATGGTTGAACTCAGAATGACAAGACGAGTTCAATGGACATGTCGCGCCCAATTTATATAGAGCATAGCTCTATTCGTTATTTTCTTTCGTTCCATTTTGTGGGGGTTAAAAACCCCCGCTATATGATTGTTTTTTCTGCAGAAAAATGAAGAAGATGAAGGACGTGGACGCATGTGGTTGGAGCATTCAAATAATTATGCGCGGGTTTTGCTTTCCAGCATAGGCATTGGTTTTCACATATTATAATTAATTGTTATTATTATATCAAATACAATGCAGTGGCCTAGTGGTTGGTGAGGTGTTTGTTCATCATTGGGACCTGGGTTCGATTCCCAGGTCCCCCAAACCTTGTTTCATATTTTTTTCAAACGTATTCCTATGCAGGCTAGTCAATGTACTCCACCATAAACCTCACAAATCCATGCGCCAAGTGGCCAGTCCCACAGATCTGAAGGCCAAGAAATGAAGGAACACCATGCTCCCTAGTCAAGCCAGCGTGGACAATTCCAAAAGTCAAACAGGCTTTGATGCTATTGGGCCAAATTCCAGATCCACCTCCATTTTTGTTCAGCACCCTTGGTTTACCTTTTTTTCATTTTTCTTTTTTCCTTTTTATTTTCTTTAGTAATTATTCTTAGTATTATTTGATTAATTAGCATAATTAACATTTTTACAAATAAAAATTCAGAAAAACCAAAAAAAAAGAAAAACATTTTTATTATTTATTAACTTATTTTGTAAATAAATTCTAACATTAATTAATTAGTTGTGTAATTAGGACAATTTTAACATTTTTTTTTCAATAAATAAAATTAATTTAGAGTTAGGTCTTTCACTTTCAATTTTTAATTTCTTTTTTTATTTTATTTCATTAAAAACATATAAAAAACACAAAAAAAACATTTTTTCTTTAATTAAATAATTAATTAGTTAATTAGGTTTAATGTTTAATTTAAGTCTAAAAAAAGAGGTCAAAACCCTTAGGACGTTCCCGATTAAATTTCTATTCGCGCGTATTTATTTATTTTGATTATATTTATGTATCTGTACAGAGTATGTAATAGTTAATTAGGATTTTATTGCCTTATTTAAATTCTCGCACTTTATTTTTTCAAAACGGGTTTTTTTTTTTGTTTTTGGCGATGTATAGACCCGCGCCTTGTAATAGCTAGATTTACATTTTCGCAATTTATTTTCCGCACTCCTAACTGTTAACAATGCATGAAAGAATGTATGAATAATAAAAACAATCCGTAGCTCACAAATGACATGTACAAGATAAGCATAACATGAAAACAACACACATGCACATACCACTCTTAGGGTATGCCTCACTGGTTGCCTCGACGTGGTCGTCAAGTATATGGTGTCTTAGAGGTCGCTCTTCTGTCTAAAGATCCAGTCGCCTCGAAACGGTTGCCTCGGATAAAAAGGATCTAGGACATTAGGGTTACTTCTAAGGTGTCCTACTATTGCTTCGGTGACCACACTGTCCCTTAATCGAATTGACCCGAATAACTCCAACGACGGTGCTACCTACCTCTCAATGGTGGGATAGCACTATCTAAATGACTCTTACACAGCCTAATTCCTTAGAGTAGGTAGATTCTCATGGGTACTTGCTCTTTCAAACAAACAAAAACATCTTTTCGCACCCCACACTTTCAAAAAAGTTTTCAAACAAAACACTTCATACACTCTTGAGGACTGATACAAGAGTTACTTAGAAGTTTTCCAAACGAACTTTTTTCAAAACCCACACACACTTGAAAAGCAAACAAATTTTGAAAACATAAGAGCAAGTACCTAAGAGCCCGTGGATAACCACGGATAGAAAGGGTGCTAACACCTTTCCTTTCTATAAATCTACCTCCCGAACCGAGAAACATTCTCAAAGAAGGAATTTTGCTGTGCTTTTGTCCTTTCCATGTTGGAGAACATAAAAGACGGTGGCGACTCTTGCTTACCGCGACATTTCGCGAAACCAGCTAAAAAACAGTCAGTTCTATTTCCACCGATCACAGAACTGGCGACTCTGCTGGGGACACTAATAAGTGAGGTGTACCTTAGGAATTAGACCACTCTTATGTTTTCAATTGCTTGCTCTGTTTGCTTTAATATTGTGGGCCGGTTTTGGGAGTTTCATAGATCCTAACCCGGATCTGGGGGATACCTTTTAGGTAGCAACAAAACTGTGAGGGAACTGTGCGGGGTATACCGACTGATCGCACTAAATCACACTATGTTTCTGACTCAAATATCACATGTTTTCCTTAGTTTTTATTATCGTTTTCCCGTATTATGTTCCTTTTTCCTTTGTTTTCAGGATTCTTGTCATTTCAGAGCCTTCTGTGAAGAAACGAGCCAAAACGCCAAGAATTTAGGGTTTTTCAAGATATTCTGCACTTATGGCGTTCAGCGCCGCGCTGGCTACAGGGAACGCGATGACGTGGCCCACTTTCACCCAGAGATCAACTGCCACGTTCCCATGATGTGGCAGTTCCAGCCACCGCGCCCGCGGCCACCCCTACCGCGCCCGCGGCCTTCACAAAAAGCTTCCCGCTCAAAAGAAGTTAAGGGGCATGCTGGTCTTTACGCACCTCAAGGATCCTCTATAAATAGTTTTCGTTTTTCATTCTTTAGTTTGATCCAAGCTTAGTACAATCTTAAGCCATATACTATCAGTTTCTGTAAAGTGATAATCTCTTCACATCGGGGAGTTATTACGGTGTAGATTGAGTTGTAATTGAGTCTTGGAGCACTTTGGTTGAAGTTCATCATACCAGCCTTACCATTCCGTAGATTTGTATCAGATTCAAGTCTCCGACTGGAGCAAGGTTCTATTTTATTGCATTTCTTTACTTATAATTGCTCTTACCATAGTCTACACGTTTTATAGACTTTAAATGCTCTTACCATAGTCTACACGTTTTATAGACTCTAAATGCTCTTACCATAGTCTACACGTCTTATAGACTCTAAATGCTCTTACCATAGTCTACACGTTTTATAGACTCTAAATGCTCTTACCATAGTCTACACGTTTTATAGACTCTAAATGCTCTTACCATAGTCTACACGTTTTATAGACTCGCACTTATTATGTCTGGCTAAACTATAAAGGTTTGGATGTAATGATTGTCATCATGGTCGTGTTCCAATTATCATGCTAGTGAAAATACTCTGGGGATGTTTTGCTTTTAACTTAAGTCAATTATGTTTAAATGTTTATTGGGTAAGATCGAAAGCCGTCCAAACTAATGATACGACTTGATTATTATTTAACCAAACAAAAAGAGCGAAAGTCGTTGATTGGTTGAATAGGAATCATTGACCTTTTTAGAAAACGATTTTGAAACTATTTTCGGACGCGTTTGTAGGTTTGAAATCTGACTCTTGGTCAAAAGCCAAAAGTCTCTTTAAGTTAATATTTCCAAGTAAAATTACTTTTCTGTTAAGTCAAAACTATCAATTTCTTAAAAATAGGTTTACCTCTTTAACGCGGAAGGCACCCTTTATATGTGACAATAAAGGAATTTAATTTAAAGAGTAAACTCGGTTCTTAGTAGTCAAAAGCTACAAGTTCCCGTTAAATCGATTCTTTGCTATCAATAGAAAATACTGCCCCATAAGTAGTCTCATCTACGCATGACCGGACCAATATCTGATTACATGATTTACATTCCAACCTGTCTTTTAAACTGTTATTTACCTCGCTCATTTACTTTGTGCACTGCACTCACATCAATATCCTTGTTCGCCTTAGATAAGCACCTTAGCAATAGAGTTGATAGATTGACAATTGGTCTATGTGGTTCGATAATCTTATATATTACTTCGATAGGCTGTACACTTGCAGCATTACATTTAGGCTATACGTTACAGATCAAACCCATCAAGTTTTTGGCGCCGTTGCCGGGGACCAACTTCGTCAAATTTCGGACCCTATTGTTATCCCGTTTAGACTAAGGCTATTCTAGCCGGTAGATGCGTAGAAATCGTAGCACCGGTAACCTAATAGATCCTTTAGTAGAACCTGAACGTTACGCTCGTGCCCGTCTTTTTATACGCAAGATAAGAAGAGCTATGGCAGAAGATCGTAACCAAAGACCGCTCAAGGAATTCGCCCAACCATCTAACGAGGAACCTAGTTCTAGTATAGTAAACCCTGCTATAACTACCAACAACTTTGAACTAAAGCCCTCATTATTATAATTAGTACAACAAAACCAATTCGCTGGTCTCGCTACCGAGAACCCGAATCAACATTTAAAGGTATTTATCTAGTTAGCTGACACCCTTAAGGCAAATGGAGCCACACCCGAAGCTATCCGTTTAAGACTGTTTCCTTTTTCCCTTAGAGGTAAAGCTCACGACTGGTTAGACGCCCTTCCAACTAACTCAATAACAACTTGGGAAGACCTTAGGAGAGCTTTTCTTGCGAGGTATTTTCCACCAAGCAAGACCGCTGTTCTTAGGAACCTGATCACTTGTTTCACCCAAAACCAAGGCGAATCACTTTTTGATGCCTGGGAGAGATATAAAGAACTTTTAAGAGCTTGTCCGCACCATGGCCTGGAGCAATGGTTAATCATACATACCTTCTATAATGGACTCCATTACAACACAAAGATGTCCATAGACGCTGCCGCTGGCGGAGCGTTGATGAACAAACCTTACCCTGACGCTTGTGCCCTAATAGAGGACATGGCCCAAAACCACGCCCAATGGGGATTAGAACGAGCGACAGTAGAGAAAAAGGAGAGCCATGGAGGAAAGCATGAGGTAAGTTGCATGGACATGATTAATGCGAAGATGGACGCCCTAGCTTTGAGAGTCGAGAACATGTCTCAAAACCCAACCACAATAGCAGCAATCCAATCGGAATGCGAACTCTGTGGAACTCAAGGACATCAAACCGTTGACTGTAACCTTTTGAACGAATCTAGCTCAGACCAAGTTAACTATACCCAAGGGAACCCTTTCTCGAATACCTACAATCCTGGATGGAGGAACCACCCGAATTTCTCTTACAAAAACAATAACCCTATCCAAAATCCCGGACCTTCGAGACCTCAAGGATTCCAAACGCAAAAACAAAACCAACCTATGAAAATAGTTCCCCCAAGACCAAACCTTAAAGAAACCATAAACACCTTTATTCAGGCTCAAACCCAGCAAAATAAGGAGTTTATGAACCAACACATTCACACGAACGAACTAGTTACTCAACTGGCAACCAAGTTTGACCAGATAATAACCCACACCAAAATGCTTGAGACTCAGATTTCCCAAGTAGCACAAAACACCTCTGTACAAGTTGCACCTGGAGGACAATTTCCTGGACAAACTCAACCAAATCCAAAAGGCCAAGCAAATTCTATCACATTAAGAAGTGGAACTGCTTATGAAGGGCCTAGAAATCCTAACTTAAGCACATCAGAAAAACCTATGGAAGATGCTACACCTAAAGACCAGGTAGAGGAACCAGAGAAACCAGAAAAGCAATCAAAACCAGAAGTAGGGAATAACACCCAACAACCTTATAAACCACCTATTCCGTTCCCACAGAGGCTGAAAAACACCAAAGTAAAAAACCAGTACCAAAAGTTTATTAAGGTAATAGAGAAACTCCATGTTGAGATTCCTTTTACTGAAGCTATAACCCAGATACCATCATATGCTAAGTTCTTGAAAGATATTTTGACCAATAAATGGCGACTCGATGATCCCAAGCCTTTAGAATGTCATTCTATATCCGAAAATAAACTCGCCAAGAAAGATAAAGACCCTGGAAGTTTTTCTATCCCTTGCATCCTAGGTAACCATATGATAGACAAAGCATTTTTAGACCTAGGAGCAAGCGTAAGTCTGATGCCTCTGGCCGTCTGTAAGAGGTTAAAATTAGGAGAACTTCAACCTACTAAGATGTCCTTACAACTAGCTGATAGATCTGTCAAATATCCCATGGGTATTTTAGAAGACATACCTGTCAAGATTGGTCAGTTGTACATTCCGACCGACTTTGTCGTAATGGATATTAAAGAAGATGAAGACATCCCAATCCTCTTAGGAAGACCCTTCCTATCGACCGCCGGAGCTATAATAGATGTTAAGAAAGGGAAACTGACTTTCGAGGTAGGAGATGAAAAGATTGAGTTCATTTTATCAAAGTTTCTAATGGCACCAGTGATAGGAGATGCGTGTTATGCCATCGACGTCATTGATGAATGTGTAAATGAGCTCGAACAAAACGAATTTTTAATCAAATTACCATCAACCCCTATTTTAGAGGATGACGGATTTAAGAGTATCGAACCGTACATTGACGACAACCTTTTCGAATGCTTAGCTCTTACCCCTGACCTTATGCCGCGTACTGAGAAAACCACTATAGAACTTAAGGAACTACCCAAGAATCTAAGATATGATTTTTTGGATGAGGAGATGAATAGACCTGTTATAATTAGCGCCGCTCTAAACCAAATAGAAACAAATCAACTCTTAGATACCTTGCGAAAATATCCCTCAGCTTTAGGGTATAAAGTTTCAGATTTAAAAGGTATAAGCCCATCTGTATGCATGCATCGGATTATGCTAGAAGAAGATTCAAAACCCTCAAGAGAACATCAAAGAAGAATAAACCATATCATGAGTGATGTAGTCAAGAAAGAAGTTCTTAAGTTATTAGAAGCTGGTATCATATACCAAATTTCGGATAGTGAATGGGTAAGCCCAGTCCATGTGGTACCCAAGAAAGGAGGTATCACTGTTCTGAAAAATGAAAAAGGTGAGCATGTGGCAAAACGAACAGAAGGAGGATGGCGTATGTGTATAGATTACAGAAAGTTGAATAAGGCAACGAGAAAAGACCATTTCCCTCTCCCATTTATAGATCAGATGCTTGAACGTCTAGCAAGACACTCATGTTTCTGCTATCTTGATGGATATTCGGGGTTTTTCCAAATCCCTATTCACCCAGAGGACCAAGAAAAAAACCACATTTACCTGCCCTTATGGAACATTCGCTTATAGACGAATGCCCTTTGGACTCTGTAATGCACCTGCCACTTTCCAACGTTGTATGATGTCAATTTTCGCAGACTACCTAGATGGAATTATGGAAGTATTTATGGACGATTTTTCAGTGTGTGGGTTTGATTTCAAAAACTGCCTCTCGAACTTAGAGAAAATCTTAAAAAGATGTGTGGAAGTAAACCTTGTGTTGAATTGGGAAAAGTGCCACTTTATGGTAAATGAAGGGATAGTCTTGGGACACATTATTTCTGAAAGAGGTATAGAAGTCGATAAGGCCAAGATAGAAGTTATAGAAAACCTAAACCCACCTAAGACCGTTAGGGAAGTAAGAAGTTTTCTAGGACATGCCGGGTTCTACCGACGTTTCATCAAGAATTTTTCCGGAATAACAAAACCTTTAACTAACTTATTGATGAAGGATGTCGAGTTTGAATTCGACCAAAAATGTCTTGAGGCCTTTGAAGTTTTAAAGCAAGCTCTTATTTCAGCACCTATCATAAGACCACCTGATTGGACACAACCCTTTGAAATCATGTGCGATGCTAGTGATTTCGCTGTAGGAGCTGTACTAGGGCAAAGAAAAGATAAGAAACTGCATGCAATTTACTACGCTAGTAGAACACTAGACGCTGCCCAGCTAAATTATACAACCACAGAAAAGGAATTGCTAGCCGTAGTTTTTGCTATTGATAAATTTCGATCTTATTTAGTGGGAGCAAAAATAATAGTATACACAGATCATGCAACAATCTGGTACTTGTTAAGTAAGAAAGATGCTAAGCCTAGATTGCTCAGATGGGTACTTTTACTCCAAGAATTTGACTTGGATATTAAGGATAAAAAAGGAGCTGAAAACTTAGTAGCTGATCATCTCTCTAGGTTAGAACACGTTAAACCTGAACTTATACCTATAGACGATCACTCCACTTATGAAAGATTAATAGCTGGGATAAACTCAATTGAATAAGAGACCTATGAGGAAATCTCAACCATGAACAACATACCATGGTACGCAGATATTGTGAATTATCTGGCCGCTGATATCATACCCCCTGACTTAAGCTACCAACAGAAGAAGAAGTTTTTTAGAGATGTTAAACACTTCTTTTGGGATGAACCCCTCCTATTCAAAAGAGGAATAGATAATATATTCAGACGATGTGTGCCAGAAGAAGAAGTAGGCAACGTCATTAAACATTGTCATGCTTCACCTTATGGTGGACATGCAAGCACATCTAAAACATGCGCCAAAATATTTCAAGCAGGTTTTTATTGGCCTACCGTATGGCGCGATGTCCACACTTACATTACAAAATGTGACCGATGCCAACGCACTGGGAACATCTCAAGACGTGATGAAATGCCTTTAAGTAACATCCAAGAAGTGGAAATATTTGATGTCTGGGGTATAGATTTCATGGGACCTTTTCCTTCATCAATGGGTAACAAGTATATCCTAGTAGCTGTCGATTATGTCTCAAAGTGGATAGAAGCTGTTGCATCACCCACAAACGATACCAAGGTAGTTATCAAACTGTTTAAGAATATTATTTTTCCTAGGTTTGGAACCCCGAGGTTAGTCATAAGTGATGGAGGATCGCATTTTATATCTAAGATATTTGACAAGCTTCTAAGCAAATACGGAGTAAAACATAGAGTAGCATCACCATATCACCCACAAACCAGTGGCCAAGTAGAAGTATCGAATAGGGAGATTAAGCAGATCCTAGAAAAAACCGTATCATTATCCAGAAAAGACTGGTCTGGAAAACTTAAAGACGCCTTATGGGCTTATAGAACGGCTTATAAAACCCCTATTGGAACAACTCCTTATCAATTGGTTTATGGAAAGTCCTATCATTTACCCTTCGAACTAGAACATAAAGCCTATTGAGCCATTAAATCCTTGAATCTAGATTACCTAAAAGCCGGAGAAAAACGTATCCTGGACATTCACAAGCTGGAAGAGCTTCGCTTGAATGCCTATGAGAATGCCATCATATATAAGGAAAGAACCAAGATGTGGCATGATAAAAAAATCATCAAGAAAGATTTCAACATTGGTGACCCTGTTCTCCTATTTAACTCAAGGTTACGACTTTTTCCTGGTAAGCTTCATTCAAGATGGACAGGTCCATTTGAAGTGTCAAAAGTTCTAAAGTCTGGAGCAGTAGAAATCAAAAACAATTCATGCGCTCCATTTGTGGTAAATGGACAAAGACTGAAGCTATACAAAGGAGGCAATTTGCCTGTTGACTACTCTAGTCATATTCTTATAGACCCACCAATACCCACATAAAGTAAGATCTAATCGTCAAGCTAAAGACGTTAAACAAGCGCTGCATGGGAGGCAACCCATGGTTTATTCTTAATTTTATTTTATTTTATTTTAGTAATTTATATATTTTATCTGGACTAATTTCTTGTGTTTATATTTTCAGGATGCATTACCCCGATGGTATGGTTGTGATTTTCAGAGATGAAGCACAAAAAGCCCGATTTGCTACCTTATCTGCTAGACCTATGGTACCCACTAGGTACCCCGATCAGAGCTGCATGGAGGCACTCGGGATTGAGCCAAGTATTAGGTATCTGTGCAACCAACTTGGCTGGGATTCTTATGCTGATGATGTCCATAAAACCTACAGGAACCTTACTCTGGAGTTTCTTAGCTCTATGGACTATAACCCACGAGTGGGTGAAGGAGATGAGCGAGGATGCCTAAGTTTCAGATTGTTTGGTACCGAGTATACCCTGACTACCAAAGAATTTGGGGATTTGCTTGGTTTCCAAACTGGACCGACCGCTATCACCGAGTTTCCATTGAGTTACTATATGGACAGAGATATTGATAAATTTTGGCAGGACATTACTGATAGAGCCAGCCTTGACCCCTCTACCCAGCTGTCCAGGAAGATCCATAACCCGGCTTTCTGATACTTCGAGATGGTTCTGTGCCACACTTTCTTTGGGAGGAGTTACTGTGACCACTTGGTCACCGCTGAGGAGATCCTTTTCCTATACTGTGCCAGTCAGTCCAGACCTATAGCTAGTGGAGGTTTTCTGATAGAGAGCCTCGAGCAGACTGCTCGATCCGCTGTAGGACTCATTCATTCCGGAGGGAATGTGACGCAGATAGCTTCTGCTTTGGGTTTGGACAGTATGATAGCACAGCTGACCCCATACTGTGGATATACTTTCCTGGATTTAGACTTTTGCATGGATCGTGGGCTCATGAGGAGGGCCTCTTTCCACCCATACCAGTACAGATTGCTCATCAATGACCAGACAATTTACACCTTCACAATGCCAGACCCTCAGATGACTTGTGTTTCCAACCCTGCTAATTGGAACTATTCTGTAGAAGGTTGGGGTGAGATATCAGAGTACACTCCAGAATACACTCCTGCTTCTGAAGATCTCACTCCAGAATACACTCCTACTTCCGAAGATCTCACTCCAGAATACACTCCTGCTTCCGAAGATCCCACTCAAGAATACACTCCTGCTCCCGAGGACTCTACTCCAGATCACACATCCCGACCCGAGGTTACACACACTACTGTTCTTACTAATAACCTCAGCTTGCAGGAACCTGATATTCGCACTCTGTTGACTGCTATGCGCATTGAGATAACCACTCTCCGCAATGAGGTGGCTGACCTTCATTTACAGTTGGAAGTGAATGATGTTACCTTTGCTGGTGAGTTAGATGAATTAGCTCACGAGGTGGCAGAGATTCGACGCCAGTTGACTGAGCTGCGTGGCCCAGACACTCCTGCAGAGCATCCTACCGGTTGGCAATAGATCTGTGTTGTTCACAAGATATCTAGTTCCAGTATTATTAGTATTATGTTGATTTCCTTTTCAGACTCATTTTTATTTGCATTATCTATTTTCTGCATTATTAATAATTATTTTGGTGACCCGATGTCCGTACCTATATATATATATATGCATGTGTTTCATTCATTTACTAATGTTTTTGTTTTTCTGGTCACCATAATTTTAATATAAAAATAAATAAATATACATGTATATATGTATTCACATACATATATGCACGTTCATAAGAAAAATAGGTACACCTCCAAAAATTGAAGCTAATGGCAAGGAAGGAAAAGCCCAATGGAAAGGAAGCAAGACCGGCCCAACTTGCCTCGACCTCACCGCGCCCGCGGTGAGCCCTGCCGCGCCCGCGGTGACGCAACGGTCACCTAACGGCTAGTTGCTCGTTTTCCCCCCCATTTTGCCTCTTTTTCCACTTCCAATCCCATTTTCTTCCATTCTTAACCCCCCATAACTTCCTTTATTATCCATACTTACCCCACTACATTTATTCCCATTATTCCCATCATAAATATTTACAACCACCATTTTTCTTCCCTACCTATAAATACCCCCACTACTTCATTTTATTCCTCACACCTTCATTACTTCTACATCCCATTCTTTCTCTTTATTCATCCACAAGAAAATCCTATGGAGTATCACGGCTACATTTTGCGAGGTGGCCAAGCCGGAGAAAGGCAACAAAAGCGGCTTGAGAAATTGCTGACAACACCAATACACTCTACCAGGTATATCGATGAAAACTGTCTATATTCATTAGGTATATACCATAGTGTATTTTTCCTTCTCGAAAAAATAGGCATGCATGATATTTTTGCTACTCAAGCACCAACCTACCCTAGGCTGACGTTCGAATTTTTAAGTTCTTTAATCTATAACGTCTCCCCTAACACTGCTAGCACCGTAGGTGGAGTCAAATTTAGAATGTTTAATGTTGAATATGACTACTCCACTGACGGTCTAGCCGCCATGTTAGGATTGCCTTATGGGGATGGTGCCATTTGTGAAGCACCTTTAGACACGGATTGGGCATTCGAAGCATTTTGGGCCAGAATTATTAAACAAAATGCAACATCTTTTGATGGCCTACTTGCTTCTCACATCCATAATCCTGCCCTTCGTGTCTTTCGATTTCTTTTAGCATCCACCATCTTTGCTCGGGAAAACCCAAACAAGGTGAATGCTAAAGAATTAATTATCATGCAGAGCTGCCTCACAGACACCAAAGTTAATCCAGTCCCATTCATGATTGCCCATATGCACCATGTTTTAAGAAAAGGTGGGCCGATTTCCTTTGGTGGACTGATTACTACTATTGCCCGTGCCATAGGATTGGATACGGAACTTGCCACCCTTGAGCCACTTCCTCCTCGTATTGAAAATCTTAAATTTTTCAGGGATATGCGTTTATGCAAGACGAGGAAGGAAGGTGGTTACTTCCTCATGGTTGGAGGTGCTGCTGTACCCAGTGTTGTTATTCCTTGCACCCGTCGTACTGATATTAGATTTGAGCGTAACTGGACCTACGATCTCAACGCTCTTGCTTTTATTGGTCCGTTGCCCCCAAATCTACCTTTAAATGAGGGTAACAACACTGATGATGAGTATGATTTCCAAACGGAAGAACCACCCCACTTTTCACCACCACACACGACACCATCTACTTCTAACACACATGCAGGTACAGCTCCTAGTTTCCATGTCACTGAGGACATGTGGCGTGAGCATATGGCCCGAGAGGCACAGAGGGATACCCTCCTTGCTACTTTGCAGCAACAGGCGGCCGATAACATGACCTTCATGCAAGAATCCCAAGAGCAAAATGCTAGCTCTCTACGCACTATTATGGAAAGTCAGCTGGCTTTCCAGAGAGAACAGCACCTACACCAGACCACATACGCTCGTCACTTCCAATTGATGGAGGCAACCCAAGGCACCCTCATTGGTAGGACCCAAGAGCTATAAGCGGCAAATGCCGCCTTGACAGAGAGATTGGAGCAGCTTGTTTTGGACCGAGATAGCCGCCGTCGCAGCCGTAGCCGCCGTTCCGGTCGTACCAACCAGGATGGTGAAGGTCCTAGTGGCCCCCACTAGTGTTTTCAGGTACCTCCTCCTACCTTATTTTGGAACATTGGGGACAATGTCTGATTTAAGTGTGGGAGGAGCATTTATCGCTTTTATTTCCCGTTTTCGCTTTTATTTCCCGTTTTTCCTGCTTTTATTTCCCTTCCGCATTTTTCCTTTTAAGTATGTTATATTCGTAGTTAATAAAATGCATGTGATAGGCGAGTCTTTCTGCGTAGTGTACCCCTTCATTTCCCCCACTTTTTAGCCTTACAAAATTTTTCTTTTTCAAAGAATTGTGGTTATTTTTAAGGATTTGGGCTATGAGACAGGTCCTAGATAGGGTCTATTTCTTAGGCACTCACTTTTTGAAAAATTTGTTATCGTTTTAACACCGTAAGCCTTTTTGAACATCTAGATTAGATCCTTTCTCCCCAATATGCTATGATTTTGAATAAAACTGTACAAATAGGTCTTCAAGTAGTTTATCTTAGCAGTCAGCTCCGGCCTAAGCATGCTCTAAGTGTAGGATCGATGAATATAAGTGGATGATCTCTATTTTGCCTTAAAAATTATAAAATAAAGTATGAATACGACTACGAGTTGGGTGATCCTCACAAAGATTACTCAACTCAAGAAAGTTGTAAGCACCAACAAAAACAAAGAAAAAAATATATATAAGGCACATCCGTTGTAGTTGGTCCAGAGGTATCTGGTGCTAGACTTGGTAGGGCAGACTACGGTCCGATCCCCCGCAACTACAAATGGGTAAAATAAAAAGGGATTAAACCAACTCTTGTACCAGAATCCCATCACTTGAGATCAGAGTCACTAACCGGTCACTACACCATGAGTATGTACGGATAACGGGCTTAATGTGATTGCGCCTGAATGAAAAAAGGACCTCGTACAAAAAGAAGTCTTAGCATAGTAAGGATATTAGGATCGATCTATATACTTATGAGGTTTATGTCCGCATTTCTGCGAGTAGTGTAATTACGATACCCTTGGTTCAGATAGTTAGTGCCTGACAACACACCCTTACTCGGACTTAGAAGCCCTCTTTGCCCAAAACCTGTATACACCATAATTTTCTTTCATCTACTTCTAAAGAGTTGTTGCTTGAGGACAAGCAAAGGTCTAAGCGTGGGAGGATTTGATCGCACTAAATCGCACTATGTTTCTGACTCAAATATCACATGTTTTCCTTAGTTTTTATTATCGTTTTCCCGTATTATGTTCCTTTTTCCTTTGTTTTCAGGATTCTTGTCATTTCAGAGCCTTCTGTGAAGAAACGAGCCAAAACGCCAAGAATTTAGGGTTTTTCAAGATATTCTGCACTTATGGCGTTCAGCGCCGCGCTGGCTACAGGGAACGCGATGACGTGGCCCACTTTCACCCAGAGATCAACTGCCACGTTCCCATGATGTGGCAGTTCCAGCCACCGCGCCCGCGGCCACCCCTACCGCGCCCGCGGCCTTCACAAAAAGCTTCCCGCTCAAAAGAAGTTAAGGGGCATGCTGGTCTTTACGCACCTCAAGGATCCTCTATAAATAGTTTTCGTTTTTCATTCTTTAGTTTGATCCAAGCTTAGTACAATCTTAAGCCATATACTATCAGTTTCTGTAAAGTGATAATCTCTTCACATCGGGGAGTTATTGCGGTGTAGATTGAGTTGTAATTGAGTCTTGGAGCACTTTGGTTGAAGTTCATCATACCAGCCTTACCATTCCGTAGATTTGTATCAGATTCAAGTCTCCGACTGGAGCAAGGTTCTATTTTATTGCATTTCTTTACTTATAATTGCTCTTACCATAGTCTACACGTTTTATAGACTTTAAATGCTCTTACCATAGTCTACACGTTTTATAGACTCTAAATGCTCTTACCATAGTCTACACGTTTTATAGACTCTAAATGCTCTTACCATAGTCTACACGTTTTATAGACTCTAAATGCTCTTACCATAGTCTACACGTTTTATAGACTCTAAATGCTCTTACCATAGTCTACACGTTTTATAGACTCGCACTTATTATGTCTGGCTAAACTATAAAGGTTTGGATGTAATGATTGTCATCATGGTCGTGTTCCAATTATCATGCTAGTGAAAATACTCTGGGGATGTTTTGCTTTTAACTTAAGTCAATTATGTTTAAATGTTTATTGGGTAAGATCGAAAGCCGTCCAAACTAATGATACGACTTGATTATTATTTAACCAAACAAAAAGAGCGAAAGTCGTTGATTGGTTGAATAGGAATCATTGACCTTTTTAGAAAACGATTTTGAAACTATTTTCGGACGCGTTTGTAGGTTTGAAATCTGACTCTTGGTCAAAAGCCAAAAGTCTCTTTAAGTTAATCTTTCCAAGTAAAATTACTTTTCTGTTAAGTCAAAACTATCAATTTCTTAAAAATAGGTTTACCTCTTTAACGCGGAAGGCACCCTTTATATGTGACAATAAAGGAATTTAATTTAAAGAGTAAACTCGGTTCTTAGTAGTCAAAAGCTACAAGTTCCCGTTAAATCGATTCTTTGCTATCAATAGAAAATACTGCCCCATAAGTAGTCTCATCTACGCATGACCGGACCAATATCTGATTACATGATTTACATTCCAACCTGTCTTTTAAACTGTTATTTACCTCGCTCATTTACTTTGTGCACTGCACTCACATCAATATCCTTGTTCGCCTTAGATAAGCACCTTAGCAATAGAGTTGATAGATTGACAATTGGTCTCTGTGGTTCGATAATCTTATATATTACTTCGATAGGCTGTACACTTGCAGCATTACATTTAGGCTATACGTTACAGATCAAACCCATCACCGACACGGTTGAAGCAGTTTGCTACGTTGATGTGGCACTTTGGTGAGTACCGGTAACCCTTGAGTCAATTCAAGGAGAGTACGGGGCCACCGCATGGTGTCGTGAAGCATCAACTGACCTTAGGAACCTTACTTGACCATCCTGGCCTCTTTAGGGGTAGTGAGATGATCGACTTTGGTGCAGTCCGAAGTTGGTTGATACTCGATACTACACTCATTGAGGGTTGTTTTCTTGGAATATTTTGATCGCCAGTTCAGTGGCTAAATCAAAACAATGAACACAGAAAAAAACCCAATGATATTGAGCTCCTTAGAACCCGGTTACTCTTGATAGGACAGGTTTTGAGCCCACCAACTTCAAGAGGGTAGTACCTAGACCCCATGCTGGCCTAAACTCTAAGGGGCTGTCTGGTGTGACTTGTGTGCCTTATCATGTTTGCCTTTTGTGAATACTTATGGTGTGCTTTTAACATAACATCATAAAGCATCATATGCATTTCCAAACCACTTCAAGGGTTCGAATCTTCATCTTTGTTCTTGTTTTGTAGGACATGGAAACTATCCGCAGAAAGACAATTCAGATCAACCTTGTAAGGGTCCCTCCTCAGCTTAAGGAGCTTACATCCAGGATTCCCGAGAGCTCCTCCTTCAGTGAAAGGCATGGTAGACTCATCAGCTTGGTCAATACCAACATTGAAGAGGATTTGGTGAAAGTGTTGTTCCAGTTCTTTGACCCTGTGCACCACTATTTTACTTTCCCGGATTATTAATTAGTGCCTACTTTGGAAGAGTTTTCTCAGCTTCTGAAGGTTCCTATTCTCAGTCAACTACCCTACAACGGTATGGAAAGGGAACCAAACCTTGAAGAGGTTGCTAAAGCATTATGCCTACAACCATCTGACATCAAGGGACACTGGGAAATCAGAAGTAGTATCAAAGGATTCTTGGCCAAGTTCCTGTTTGAGAAAGCACAAGAATGTTGGAATTCCCTTGACCTACAAGCCTTTGAAGAAGTTGTGGCACTCCTTGTCTATGGGTTGGTGTTGTTCCCGAATCCAGATCAGCTTATAGATATCAATGCTGTCAAGATCTTCATGTCCAGGAATCCCATACCTACGTTGCTTGGGGACATCCTCCACTCATGTTACACTCGAACCATGAGAAAACGAGGTGTTCTCATGTGCTGCACTCCTCTCCTGGAAAGGTGGTTTATTTCGCACCTTCCACAATCAGTTTTGAAGAACGAGCGGGGTTTGAGATGGTCACAACGATTGATGACTCTTACACATGCTGATATACATTGGTGTTCTCGGTCCAGAGAGAATGTCACTATCATTGATCGTTGCGGAGAGTTTCCTAATGTTCCTTTGCTCGGAATTAGAGGGGGTATTACTTACAACCCATGTCTGGCTTTGAGACAGTTTGGATATGCTCGGAGGGATGGCCCTCATGACATGTTGATTCCTGACATTGTTTTTGACTTCGACAACGATGCACAAGGACTTCGCCAGAAATTTATCAGAGCTTGGAGGATGCCCAACAGGGTAGATAGTAAGACACTGGGGCACAAGAACTCCATTCCCCTGGAGCCTTATCTCAAGTGGGTACGAGCCCGCTCCCAGAAGCTGGTAATGCCATATCCTCATGTTCTCCCCTTGATCAAAGAGCCAGTTTTGGAAGGAGAGGTGCCCTACACCATCCAACATCCTGACATGCCAACATCTTGGGAAGAAATGCAAAAGAGCTGGAATTCTCTTGAAACCAGTCTACATGCCAGTGAGAAGAAGGTCTTGGAGCTCACCCGTCTACTTCACAAGGAAAAGACTCTCAACACTTACATAGCTCCAAAGAGGATGCGCAATGTCTTTTGGGATTAAGTATTTTGTAATATTTCGCCCATGAGGCATTGATGTACTGAACAAATTTTTTCTTAATACAACGTGTGTTCCTTTTTTGTCTACAACGAATTTGAACTTTCGAACCCTTGAATGCATTGCATAAATAGCATCTCATGCATCATGTGCATAACAGGTACCTTTTTTTCTACAGGTTGCTTAATCTTCTTCGCTGTTTATTTCAGCACTCACTCGATCATCATGAATCCTGAACCTACTACTGAACAAGCTATCAAGGCCCTCCAGGCCCAGAACGACCAGTTTCAAGAGCTGGTCATGAACTTAGCCCATGGACAACAGGAGTTAAAGGCTTTGCTCCTGAAGAAGAAGAAGAAGAAGAGGACTGTGTTGTTCAACACTGGACGCAGACTTGGGAATACACTGCAGAATGAAGCTGAGCTGACTACTCCATCTGTTGGGGAAGGCAGTCACCAGGAGGGAGGGGTCCCTAGTCCCGTGGTCTCTGACACCGAGACAGATTTCAATGATGAACAGTACCCTCCTGCCGAGGACAGGTACAAACAGCTGGAGGACCGGTTAAATGATATGGAGATTCAACGTGTGCCTGGGTTGGATTTTGGAGACTTAGGGTTATCTTCTGGGGTGGTGATCCCACACAAGTTCAAGGCGCCTGCCTTTGTGAAGTACGACGGGGCTTCCTGTCTAAAGTTGCACCTCCGTTCTTACGTAAGGAAGATCCAGCCTTACACTGCAGACAGAACTTATGGATCCATTTCTTCTAGGAGAGTCTTTCAGGGACTCAACTCGAATGGTTCTATCAGCTGGATGGATCCAATATTCGTAACTGGGAAGACTTGGCTACTGCTTTTTATAAGCAGTATCAGTACAATTCCGAACTTGCTCCTACGCGTACCCAACTCCAGGGTATGTCACTAGGAACGGGTGAAGGTTTTAAGGAGTACGCGTAGAAGTGGAGAGACCTGGCTGGCAGGGTGCAACCACCATTGACTGATCGTGAACTCGTGGACATGTTCTTGGGGACCCTGTCTGGTCCATTCTTTAATCACTTGATTGGTAATTCCTCTGCTGGGTTTATAGACCTGATCCTGACTGGTGAGAGGATAGAAGCTGGTATCAAGTCGGGGAAGATACAGAAAGGTGCCTCCTCGAGTACTGAAAAGAAGCCCTTCAAGAAGGAAGCTAGTGCTGTGTATGGTCCCAGAAGACAGAACAAACCGGAACGCCGCCAAGCTGTCAATGCGATGGTAATTTCAAAGCCTGCTGCTGCTCCTCAGCAATACAACCAGCCAAGGGGTGAGAGACCCAAAAGGCAGTATACTCGGCTCAACATGACCCTCTCTCAGATGTTGCCGCAACTGTTGTCAACCAGCCTGGTAACTGTCAAGGAAGCTCCGAAGGTGGTAAACACAACATCTCCGAAATACAACCCCAACGCCCGCTGCGCTTATCACTCTGATAGCCTGGGGCATTCTACTGATGATTGTTGGGCTCTAAGGAATAAGGTGCAGGACCTTATTGATGCTAAGGAAATACAGTTCGAGGTGCCCGAAAGGCCCAATGTTGTGACTGCTCCCATGCCCCAGCATGGAGTGAATGCTGTAGAGGAGGACCCGTATGTAGCCTCTGTGGATGAGATTGTTACTCCGTTATTAACCGTCAAAAGGAACCTGTTGCTATCCGGTTTATTTCCGGGATGTAGTAAAGGTTGGCTTCTATGTGCTGTTTCACCTGCTGGTTGTCCTTCGTTGAAGTCAGGTATCCAAAGCCTGATGGATAATAAAGAGATCTTGTTCGAGAAGATTGCTATTCCTGCGGTCCCTGCTGAAAAAGTTTCTATTGTCACTATTTTCAATAACCCCCCTAAGGCTCCCTCAAAGAAGCCTGTCAAAATCATGTCTACACCAAAGATTGCTCCTATCATCATCACTGTTCCGGGGCCCATCCCCTATAAATCTGACAAAGCTGTCCCGTGGCACTATGGGGTAGATGTTTATGTTCTGGGAGTAAAAAAAGAGTTTGATACTAGTACTGGTGTCAGCAACATCACCGGGCCTACCAAGGTTACTCGTAGTGGTAGGCTGTTCTCACCAGATATTGCGCCACCAGCTATTCAGAGACCTCTTGTCATCACACCTGCAAGTGTGCCCCCTTCTCTGCCTGACCAAGTCCCTATTTCTACCCCTGCTGCCGAGTCATCTAACGCTCGGGGCAAGGGGATTGCTACTGATGTGCCTGCCCGGACGGAGGTACTGAATACCAATGTTGAAGCTTCCAAGCAAGAGATGGAAGAGATCCTCAAAATTATCAAGAAGAGTGATTTCAATGTAGTTGAGCAGCTGGGGCACACCCCCTCTAAGATTTCAATGTTATCACTGTTGTTGTGTTCAGAGGCCCACGCCAAGGCTCTGATCTCCTTCCTGAAGACGGCCCATGTGCCACAAGAAACGTCTGCTGATCAATTTACCGATTGTGTGGCCAACTTGACTGCTGATAATGGGTTGGGTTTCTCTGACGCCGACCTGACTGCCAAGGGAAAGAACCATAATGATGCCCTGCATGTCTCCATTGAATGCAGGGGCACTACTCTTGCCCATGTGCTGGTTGACAATGGTTCTTCATTAAATGTACTACCCAAGAAAGCTCTAGACAGGCTGGATTGTGAGGGTTTAGAGCTCAAGCCAAGTAACATTGTTGTCCGGGCCTTTGACGGGTCCAAAAGGATGGTGCATGGCGAAGTTGACATTCCAATCAGGGTTGGGTCTCAAGTTTTTGATTCTACTTTCTATGTGATGGACATTCGTCCATCCTATTCTTGTTTGCTGGGTCGTCCATGGATCCACAAGGTTGGATCTGTGACCTCAACATTACATCAGAAGCTTAAGTACCCGGTCAGAGGGAAGATCGTAACAGTTCAAGGGGAAGAGGAATACATGGTCAGCCACCTCAACTCGTTCCGGTACGTAGAAATGGATGGGGAGTTCATTGAGACCCCCTTTCAACACTTTGAACAGGTGCCTCAGACATTGGCAGCAGCAGAGACAGTGACTGAAGAAGACTCTCCATTGAAGATGGCTTCCTTAAAGGATGCCTGGGCTGTGATTGAGAAGGGTGAGTGTGCAAACTGGGGCCGACTTCCTGATTTCACTCCAAAGACTGACAAGTTTGGCTTGGGTTTCACTGCAGAGGCTCAGAGGGTTGTGCGTAAAGCAAGGATTGGAAGACCTCCTGTATTCATCACCAACCCGAGAGTAAATGCTATTGAGGACGAAGCGGAAGAATCTGAATTCGACAGCTGGATCTACCCGACAACCAATGGTGGACCAAGCAATTGGACAGCGAAAGATTTCGTACCTATTACTTTTGTCACTCAGTAATGAACTCCTTTGTTTTAAGTTTGTAACGAACAATAATTTGAAACTTTATGGCCCGGTGTCTTACCCGGGGCACCGTGGCGTCATTTGTGAGGACTTATTATTTGTCACTTTTATATATCATGAATAAAAGCATTGGACGTTTTTCGCATTTCAAATCTTGCGCTCCCTTTCTTTCTTTATATAAATTGCAAAATAGCTATATTTACACACACTCACCTATACAGGTTCCAATCCACTCTAGATCTCACTGGTAACGACTCTGCTACTGCCAGTTATGACTTTGAAAATCCGATCAACTTAGCCGAAGACGAAGGTGAAGATGATTGCAAAGTGCCTGGTGATCTTGCAAGACTGCTACTCTAGGAAGAGAGGGCCATTTAGCCACATGAAGAGCCAGTGGAAACGGTAAATCTAGGTACTGAGACAGACAGAAAGAAATTCAGGATTGGTGCCAATCTAGAGCTCAGTATGAAACAACGGTTGATTCAGATGCTGCATGACTACGCAGAAATCTTTGCCTGGTCTTACGAAGACATGCCTGGGTTGGATACCGACATTGTGGTTCATCACTTGCTTACCAAGGAAGACTGCCCTCCGGTAAAACAGAAGGTTCGCCGTATGCATCCAGAGATGTCCGAGAAAATCAAAGCTGAGGTTATGAAACAATTTGACGCCGGTTTTCTTGCAGTGACTTCTTACCCTCAGTGGGTTGCCAACGTGGTTCCAGTGCCAAAGAAAGATGGTAAGGTCCGAATGTGTGTTGATTACAGGGATTTGAACAGGGCCAGCCCCAAGGATGATTTCCCTCTGCCTCACATCGACGTTCTGGTTGACAATACTGCTCATCATAAGGTATTCTCCTTCATGGACGGATTCTCAGGTTATAATCAAATCAAGATGGCTCCTGAAGACATGGAGAAGACCACTTTTGTTACTCAGTGGGGCACCTTTTGCTACAAGGTCATGCCTTTTGGGTTGAAAAATGCTGGGGCAACTTACCAACGTGCCATGGTTGCCTTATTTCATGACATGATCCATCATGAGATCGAAGTGTACGTAGACGATATGATTGCAAGGTCCCATACTGAGGAGGAACACCTTGACCATCTACAGAAGTTGTTTGACCGTCTGAAGTTGTACAAGCTGAGGTTGAACCCGAACAAGTGCACCTTCGGGGTGAGATCTGGAAAATTGCTAGGCTTCGTCGTGAGCGACAAAGGTATTCAAGTGGACCCTGCCAAGGTGAAAGCCATACAAGAGATGCCAACTCCCAAGACAGAGAAAGAAGTCAGAGGCTTTCTAGGACGACTAAACTATATTGCCCGATTCATCTCACATCTAACTGCTACCTATGAACCAATCTTCAAGCTACTGAAGAAAGATCAAGTAGTACGTTGGAACGATGAATGTCAGGCCGCTTTCGACAGAATCAAAGAGTATCTCCAAGAACCACCCATTCTTATGCCACCGGTTGAAGGAAGACCTCTAATATTATACTTGACAGTACTTGACAGCTCAATGGGGTGTGTGTTGGGGCAGCATGACGAGTCTGGCCGAAAAGAGCACGCTATTTATTACCTTAGCAAAAAGTTTACCGACTGTGAGACCCGATACTCACTGCTCGAGAAAACTTGCTGCGATTTGGTATGGGTTGCTCGCCGGCTGAGACAGTATATGTTGACTCATATTACTCTGTTGATTTCAAAAATGGATCCAATAAAGTATATATTCGAAAAGCCTGCCTTGTCCGAAAGAATAGCAAGATGGCAGATGATCTTGACAGAATACGACATCCAGTACACGACTCAGAAGGCAATCAAAGGAAGTGTATTGGCAGACCATTTGGCACACCAGGCAGTGGATGACTATCAATCTATGAACTTTGAATTTCCAGACGAGAATATCATGGTAGTGACTGATTGTGAAGTACCTGGACCGGATGAAGGACCCGAGGAAGGATCCCGATGGTCTCTGCACTTTGACGGAGCCTCAAACGCTTTGGGTAACGGTATTGGCGCTATGATCATATCCCCTGAAGGAACTCATACTCCACTCACTGCCCGGCTATGTTTCAACTGCACCAACAACATGGCGGAGTATAAGGCATGCATCATGGGTCTTCAAGCTTCAATTGACTTAAGGATTAAGTTTCTGAGTGTTTTCGGAGATTCCACTCTCGTGATCAGCCAGATCAAAGGCGAGTGGGATACGAAACACCCAAATCTTATCCCTTACAAGGAGTATGTATTGACGTTGCTTCCCCATTTCGAGGAGATAACTTTTGAACACTTCCCAAGAGAGGAGAATCAGTTGGCGGTTGCGCTGGCTACGATGTCTTCTATGTTCAAAGTCAAATGGGACAACGAGGCTCCCCGGATCATTATCTGGAAATTGGACGAACCTGCAGATTGCTGCGATCTTGAGATTGAAGAAGTAACTGAAAAACCTTGGTATCATGAAGTGAAAAGGTACTTGGAAACTCAAGAATACCCCGAGGGTGCATCTGTTAATGAAAAAAAGTTTCTGAGAAGGTTCACGGCAAAATTCTTCCTCAGCAATGGCATTCTCTACAAACGAAACCATGATTCAACTTTACTGCGTTGTGTGGATAAGACTGAAGCAGAAAAGATCATGGCAGAGCTACATGAAGGTACCTTCAGAACACATTCCAGTGGACATACTATGGCAAAGAAAATCCTTCGGGCAGGATATTTCTGGTCCACAATGGAAGCCGACTGTTATCAACACTCTCGGACATGTCACAAATGCCAGATTTATGCAGATAAGGTGCACATTCCTCCAGTTCCTCTGAATGTCTTGACAGCACCTTGGCCTTTTGCAATGTGGGGCATTGATATGATCAGCGAGACCAGACCTACGGCATCCAACGGGCATCGCTTCATCCTGGTAGTGATTGATTACTTCACAAAGTGGGTTGAGGCAGCTTCCTACGCTACGGTAATTAAGAACGTCGTGGCACGGTTCATTCGGCATAACCTGATCTGTCGATACGGCGTCCCGGAAAGGATCATTACGGACAACGGTACCAATATTAATAACAAGATGATCATTGAGCTCTGCGAGCAATTCAAGATACATCACCACAACTCTTCTCCCTACCGGCCGAAGATGAATGTGGCTGTAGAAGCGGCGAATAAGAATATTAAGAAGATTGTGCAGAAGATGACGGTGACCTACAAATATTGGCACGAGATGTTACCGTTTGCTCTTCACGGGTATCGTACCTCAGCAAGGACGTCAACAGGGGCAACACCCTTCTCCTTGGTATATGGCATGGAGGCAGTCTTGCCTATTGAAGTCCAGATACCCTCTCTCCAGATAATGAAGGATGCAGGTTTGAGAAAAGACGAATGGATCCAGACTCGACTTGATCAATTAAATCTAATCGATGAAAAGAGACTCACTGCTATTTGTCATGGTCAAACGTACCAAAAACGGATGATCAGGGCATTTAACAAGAAAGTCAAACGACAAGAGTATCAAGTCAGAGACCTGGTAATCAAGCGCATCATTCTTCCTCAAAGTGATCCCAGGGGCAAATGGACCCCTACGTACGAAGGGCCATTTGTGGTTAAACATATCTTCTCAAGAGGAGCTATGATTCTAACCACCATAGATGGTGACGACCTTCCTCACCCCGCCAATGCAGACATAGTAAAAAGATACTACGCATGAATAAAAGACCCGCTAGGTTGACACACCTAGGCAAAAATAAGGGCTTCCCGGCGAACCAAAAGGGTTCGGGAAAAATAAGGGATGAAAATGAAAAAAATCTGTACACCCGGCAAGTCGAAAACCTGAAAAGGCGGCTTGGGCAAAAATGGGTATCCCGTTGGATTGAAAACCCGAAAGGGCGGTCCAAGCAAAAGTTAGGGATCAAAGCGTACGACTATGTCCCGTCATCTTGTCACTTTCCTACCAGAAGAAGATTTGTCAAATCGGCAGTCCTCAAGCACCTCTATAGGTACCTTCTCCCACAGAAGCTGGGGCAATAAGAGTTGCCCAAACTGTACAGCTGCTTTCCTCCAGGTACAAGATAGATTCAGTTGAAGAATTTGACCAAGATACCTTCACTCCCCGTTGAGTAAGACCATAATCATAAATACTCTCCCCAAGCAGAGTTGGTCTCCCGTCAGCCCTAACAAGGCACTGTATCTCCAGCAGGTCAGCGATACTCTCCCCAAGCAGAGTTAATCTACAGTCAGTCTTAAGGAAGTTGGGTACCCCCAGTAAATCTCAGCATTCCCCAACGGAGTATACAGATGTTCTTAAGCAAGCATCCCCGGCAGTCTTAATATAAGATTGTTCCCCGGTAGAATACCAGACACCCCAGTGGAACCATTCCCTAGTACAGTCCAAAAGTTTCCCCAGGAGAGCTGAATCAATCTCCCTAGTAGATTCTGGAAGCTTATCTCCCCAGTAGACTCTGGAAGCTTATCTCCCCAGTAGATTCTGGAAGCTTATCTCCCTAGTAGATTCTGGAAGCTTATCCCCCGCAGAGCACGAACGCGTCTCCCCGGCTTTATTCAAAGGTTATTCCCCACCAGGGTATAACTGGGTTATCCTCAGCTAATTACCACGGGAAGATCGTCCTCGGCGAAGTTCTTCCTATCCCCCAGTGGAGTTCATCAAAATACCCCAACATAACTTATCAACGGAATCCCCAACGGAGTTCTCATCAAAACCTCAGCGAAGTATCTCTCCCCACAGAGTATTTCCCCGCAGAGTAATCTCTCCAGCAAGTTTATTCCTCAACAGAGTCATCTTCTCCTACCGGTTTATTCTTGCAATCATCATCCCTAGCGGAAATGAAGAACTCTATTCTTCAGCGTTAGCCCAGGATTTAACTCCCGACAGTCGTCAAGGATTTATTTTCCTAGACGAAAATACATTCGTAAACATCACATTATCATACACCATGACGCATGCATATACGCATCATAACACACCATCTCATTTATTCTTGAGAACATCATGACGTCATGCATTTCATACATCATAACATTGCATACAACTGATGTTTTGCCTTTTCAGGAAAAAGGTCAATCCAAAGATGATTACTATCAACTGTCACCAATTCCAGATTCGACACCTGTATCTAGCCAGGGCATATCTGTGAGTGATTGATTGTAGATTCGACACCTGTATCCAGCCAGGGCATGTCTGCATGAAGAGTTTAGAGATTCGATTCCTGTATCCAGCCAGGGCATATCTGTAGACGACCAATTCCAGATTCGACACCTGTACCCAGCCAGGGCATATCTGTGAGTAACTGATTGTAGATTCGACACCTGTATCCAGCCAGGGCATGTCTGCATGAAGAGTTTAGAGATTCGACTGCTGTATCCAGCCAGGGCATATCTGTAGACGACCAATTCCAGATTTGACACCTGTACCCAGCCAGGGCATATCTGTGAGTAACTGATTGTAGATTCGACACCTGTATCCAGCCAGGGCATGTCTGCATGAAGAGTTTAGAGATTCGATACCTGTATCCAGCCAGGGCATATCTATAGACGACAAATTCCAGATTCGATTCCTGTACCCAGGCAGGGCATATCTGTGAGTAGATTCGATTCCTGTATCCAGCCAGGGCATATCTGTGAGTAGATTCAATTCCTGTATCCAGCCAGGGTATATCTACATGAAGAGTTTAGAGATTCGATTCCTGTATCCAGCCAGGGCATATCTGTAGACGACAAATTCCAAATTCGATTCCTGTATCCAGCCAGGGCATATCTGTGAGTAGATTCGATTCCTGTATCCAGCCAGGGCATATCTGCATGAAGAGTTTCGAGATTCGATTCCTGTATCCAGCCAGAGCATATCTGTAGACGACTAATTCCAGATTCGATACTTGTATCCAGCCATGGCATATCTGTGAGTAGATTCGATTCCTGTATCCAGCCAGGGCATATCTGCATGAAGAGTTTAGATATTCGATACCTGTATCCAGCCAGGGCATATCTGTAGATGACAAATTCCAGATTCGATTCCTGTATCCAGCCAGGGCATATCTGTGAGTAGATTCGATTCCTGTATCCAGCCAGGGCATATCTGCGTGAAGAGTTTAGAGATTCGATTCCTGTATCCAGCCAGGGCATATCTGTAGACGACAAATTCCAGATTCGATTCCTGTATCAAGCCAGGGCATATCTGTAGACGACTAATTCCGGATTCGATTCCTGTATCCAGCCAGGGCATATCTGTGAGTAGATTCGATACCTGTATCCATCCAGGGCATGTCTGTAAGCAACCTTTTGAAGTTCCGGATTCGATTCCTGTATCCAGCCAGGGCATATCTGCATGAGGAGTTTGAAGATCAACCCCTATAACAGGCCAGGTAATTATCTTTCTTTCTCAGGTACGCAAGTTCTCGCTAAGGAATCTCTTACGCGATCGACACACAACTCCAAATGGCATCTATAAGCCCATTCCCGACATCACATTGCTGATACCTCACTATGTGAGTGCAAATTTCTGGGCACTCTAGTGTTCAATCATCTTCCACCTTCGGATCATGAAAGGCACGCAAGCCAATCTACATCCTCAGGTCTAAGAAGATTGAACAGGGGAAACTGTTGTACCCCAAAATTTGCCCTCCCATGTTCTTCAAAGTTTTAACAAGCATCACCTCAATTTGCTCAAGTCTACTCAAGGGTTGCACAGTTCAAACACCCTCCTAAGCCAGTCAAATTAGGGTTTTGGTTCTTGCAAGGAAGTTGAGGTTTTCAAGGGCTCAATCAAGTCAAATATGCCTATACACATTGTCAAGCATCTACATGCCAAGTTTCAAGACTCATAGCATCAAGTTGCACAGTCAAAAGCCCTAGTTGCTCCACAATCAACTGTAGGGATAAAATGGTCATTTGGCAATCAAAAGTCAAAATTTTTGGTCAACATATTATTTTGAAGCCACAATCATCATTTGATCAAGTCTTGATCATGGTTCCACAAGAATGGCTCAAAAATCATCAAGATGCAAAAGTTTCCATTTTTGGACAGCTGAAAAGTCAGCTGTAACTTAACCAAGGCATAACTTTTTCATGGTTCATCATAAAAATCCCATCCAATGCTAATTTTGAAGGGGATGACATTTCCTACAACTCATCTTCACATTCCAAGTCCAAGAAATGCTCTCACAAAAAGTTATCAATTTCAACATTATAGGTCATTTTCAAAAGTCAACAAAAAGGCATTTTAAGTCAAAGACCATAACTTGAGATTGGTAAATCAAAATGACATGGGACCAAAGGCATTGGTTAGAGGACTTCAAGACCTTTCCAAAATGTCCAAGAACATGTTTATATGATCAAAATTGAGCAAGATATGCATTGAAGAAGTTGGGAAATTTTTGTGAAATGGCAAAAGTCAACTATCCCTAAAACTTCAATTTTTGACAAAAGGGCCCACTTTCTTCCACTTGATTCAGCCTTGTCATGCCATACACGTGTCCCATGATTAATTTCAAGACCAAACATTTATTTTTTCATTTTTATTTAATTTTTGTGGATTTAATTCATTTTAATCCATAATAATTCAAATAAAATCAAAAAAATTAAAGGAATGGTATCTTGTGGTTTGAATAACTTTCATACAGCATATCCCACCTACCAAATTTGTGCTAGGGTCATTTTGAGCATAAAATTCAAAATTTGAACAAACTTGGAAGGTCCTTTAATGGTGGTAAAGCAAAATCTCCAAAGCTTAATTGCACAAGATACAAGCTCATAATGTGACCTAATTCCCTTCATACATACACATGCAAGCCTTCCCAACCTCATTCACGACCTGAACATCTCTCAAACGGCCAAACCAAAATCCAAAAAATCAAGAAAAAGTTGAAAACTGAAATCAACCTTCCAGCATAATTCAAAGCCTTAGAGTGATCCAAACACCTTGCTGGACCTTCCAGGAACCTATTGCAATCACAAACAAGCTCTAACACTCAAAGAATCACGCACTTTAGTCACACAGTTTGCCTAACTTTGTCAAAATTGAAACTCATAATTCATGCACTTTTACTGTGATTTTTTGTGTGTTTTGAGTTGCTTGCATCCACAGGAATCTTTTGGCATAAAGTAATTGCATTGAAACGCCTTGAATCAGAATCTACCATTGACAATTTTTAGGGTTTCAAAGCTTTCAAAATAGGGCTTTGCTGTATAGGAAAAATTAGCCTTCATGACGCCCATGGTTGAACTCAGAATGACAAGACGAGTTCAATGGACATGTCGCGCCCAATTTATATAGAGCATAGCTCTATTCGTTATTTTCTGTCGTTCCATTTTGTGGGGGTTAAAAACCCCCACTATATGATTGTTTTTTCTGCAGAAAAATGAAGAAGATGAAGGACGTGGACGCATGTGGTTGGAGCATTCAAATAATTATGCGCGCGTTTTGCTTTCCAGCATAGGCATTGGTTTTCACATATTATAATTAATTGTTATTATTATATCAAATGCAATGCAGTGGCCTAGTGGTTGGTGAGGTGTTTGTTCATCATTGGGACCTGGGTTCGATTCCCAGGTCCCCCAAACCTTGTTTCATATTTTTTTCAAACGTATTCCTATGCAGGCTAGTCAATGTACTCCACCATAAACCTCACAAATCCATGCGCCAAGTGGCCAGTCCCACAGATCTGAAGGCCAAGAAATGAAGGAACACCATGCTCCCCAGTCAAGCCAGCGTGGACAATTCCAAAAGTCAAACAGGCTTTGATGCTATTGGGCCAAATTCCAGATCCACCTCCATTTTTGTTCAGCACCCTTGGTTTACCTTTTTTTCATTTTTCTTTTTTCCTTTTTATTTTCTTTAGTAATTATTCTTAGTATTATTTGATTAATTAGCATAATTAACATTTTTACAAATAAAAATTCAGAAAAACCAAAAAAAAAAGAAAAACATTTTTATTATTTATTAACTTATTTTGTAAATAAATTCTAACATTAATTAATTAGTTGTGTAATTAGGACAATTTTAACATTTTTTTTTCAATAAATAAAATTAATTTAGAGTTAGGTCTTTCACTTTCAATTTTTAATTTCTTTTTTTATTTTATTTCATTAAAAACATATAAAAAAACACAAAAAAACATTTTTTCTTTAATTAAATAATTAATTAGTTAATTAGGTTTAATGTTTAATTTAAGTCTAAAAAAGGGGTCAAAACCCTTAGGATGTTCCCGATTAAATTTCTATTCATGCGTATTTATTTATTTTGATTATATTTATGTATCTGTACAGAGTATGTAATAGTTAATTAGGATTTTATCGCCTTATTTAAATTCTCGCACTTTATTTTTTCAAAACGGGTTTTTTTGTTTTTGGCGATGTATAGACCAGCGCCTTGTAATAGCTAGATTTACATTTTCGCAATTTATTTTCCGCACTCCTAACTGTTAACAATGCATGAAAGAATGTATGAATAATAAAAACAATCCGTAGCTCACAAATGACATGTACAAGATAAGCATAACATGAAAACAACACACATGCACATACCACTCTTAGGGTACGCCTCACTGGTTGCCTCGACGTGGTCGTCAAGTATAGGGTGTCTTAGAGGTCGCCCTTCTGTCTAAAGATCCAGTCGCCTCGAAACGGTTGCCTCGGATAAAAAGGATCTAGGACATTAGGGTTACTTCTAAGGTGTCCTACTATTGCTTCGGTGACCACACTGTCCCTTAATCGAATTGACCCGAATAACTCCAACGACGGTGCTACCTACCTCTCAATGGTGGGATAGCACTATCTAAAGGACTCTTACACAGCCTAATTCCTTAGAGTAGGTAGATTCTCATGGGTACTTGCTCTTTCAAACAAACAAAAACATCTTTTCGCACCCCACACTTTCAAAAAAGTTTTCAAACAAAACACTTCATACACTCTTGAGGACTGATACAAGAGTTACTTAGAAGTTTTCCAAACGAACTTTTTTCAAAACCCACACACACTTGAAAAGCAAACAAATTTTGAAAACATAAGAGCAAGTACCTAAGAGCCCGTGGATAACCACGGATAGAAAGGGTGCTAACACCTTCCCTTTCTATAAATCTACCTCCCGAACCGAGAAACATTCTCAAAGAAGGAATTTTGCTGTGCTTTTGTCCTTTCCATGTTGGAGAACATAAAAGACGGTGGCGACTCTTGCTTACCGCGACATTTCGCGAAACCAGCTAAAAAACATTCAGTTCTATTTCCACTGATCACAATCATCCACTTCTTTCTCCAATGTAGCTCCACTAGTCTCTCATGCAGTCTTCTTCGGCTCATCATTCTCAGCAATTTTCTTTCCAGCAACAATGTCTCTTTGAATAATCGACGCAAACACGCGACCACTACGGGTCACCCTGCTATTATCAGCTATATTTCTAACATCTGGCATTGCCTGGATGGGAACTTCCACCCCATCTTTCAAGATTGTAGCATTATATTTGTAAGGCACAACCTTATCTGATTTATAGGGAACAGGACCTGGCAGACTAATTACCAATGGGGTAACAACTGGTTTGCTATGGTACTCCACCTCAAGGTGAGCGGGTGCACCAAAACAAGGTACAATGACATTTACACCTTCCTCGACACAATCAGCCCTCAAAAGACCATTTCCAGAGAAAAAAATCTTCGTCTGAAGAGAAATACTCATCCGCGGAGGCATATTCTTCTTCTGACTCTTCTCCCATCAAACAAACGTCAACCATATCAACCTCGTGATAATCATCTCTCTGACCTGCGATCTTGATAGTTCCATGGTCTAACAGCAATTGAACACCCTCTCTCACAATAGAACATCCTTGGGGGTCTCGACATCAAACTATGCAAGATCCATATTGGTGTTCCACCTGACCAGCAGTACGGCAGAAGGTAGCATGCAACTGTACGATATCTTCATTCAAATGCTCTACTTCAAAAATTCTAAATTCACCGCACATCCAATAACCATATTAACTTCCTCTTCATACTCTGCCCTAGGCCTGATTATATGAATTAGACCTTCATCCATCATCTCTTGTAAATCAACTTTTATCTTCTCGCAACCCTGTATGTTTGTACTGCAAATAGCACAACTGGCATGGTCATGCATATAATAACTAAATTCATAGGTCTGCGTGCATTTTCACCAAATCCCCGCTAACCAGATTAATGTCAAAAATTCGGAAGTCACCTGGACAACCGGCCACCATATTCACAACACTCACTCCCCCGTGTTTGGGCAGAGGATTGTCTTTCACATTAGGTCCCATGTCTTTGAAAGATAAAATTCCAGACTTCACCAACCTTTACACTTCAGTCTTCAAAGGGTAACAATTTTCAACACTATGCCCTGGTGCTCCCTGATGAAAGGCACATGTCTGGTCTGCTTTGTAATACCAAGGCAATGGAGATGGTATTGCTGGAGGTGGTTGTGTCTGGACCAACTTCTTCTGGATCAATGCTGGTAGTAGCTCTACATAACTCATGGGGATAGGGTCATATTTCTCCCTTCTCTGATTATTCCCTTGGTTCCCCTGCTGGGACTGTCGTTGATAAGAAACGGTAGTCGGAGCAGCATTCATAACAGGAGTAATTGAGGAATCTTGCTGGTGACGCTGATAATTCCTTCTAGGAGCGTTCACCCTCCTCTCTTGTATGACAGCATTGGTATCCCCCTCTTTATTCTTTGTAAACCCATAAGCTGGCTTTTTCACACCTCCGGATCCTTCACCCTTTGTCAAACGACCTTCTCTTACTGCCTCTTCTAGGCGTACACCCATTCCTACCATCTCTGTAAGATCACTTGGGGAACTTTCTACCATTCTTTTGTAGTAGAAAGCGCTTAACGTCTTCAGAAAAGTTTTAGTCATTTCCTTCTCCTCCATGGGAGGAATCACTTGTGCAGCCACTTCGCGCCATCTCTGTGCGTACTCTTTGAATGATTCTCTATCTTTCTGAACCATGGCTCTAAGCTGATCATGATCAGGCGCCATGTCCACATTGTACTTGTATTGTTTTATAAATGCTTCTCCCAAATCATTAAAGGTGTGGATGTTGCCGCTGTCTAAACTCATGTACCATTTCATCGCTGCGCCGATCAGACTATCCAGAAAAAAGTGAATCAGCAAACGCTGATCATAAGTGTGGGTAGACATTCTCCTTACATACATCACCAAGTGAGCACGAGGGCAAGTGTTGCCTTTGTACTTATCAAACTCCGGGACCTTGAACTTAGCAGGTACTTTAACATTCAGGACCAAACACAGCTCATTCACATTCTTCCCAACTAACTCTTTTCCCCTAAGAGCCTTCATATCTCTTTGAATTCTATCAAACTGCTCTTGGAAATCATCCATTCTGTCATAAAGACCCAAGTCTTCACTCGGCGGAGGGAAAGGATGACACACATCTTCATTAACAATCGGAACCAGATTCACCGAAGAAGGTGCAGCAGGAACGTAATGCACCATAGGAGGTACTGGAGTAACAACATTTGGAACCACTGGAGCATCTTGGGGGCCCAAATTGAAACCTTCAGGTGCTAAATTCTCCGGCATTCCCCACAGATAACCCTGAGGCATACGATTTTGAATAACAGTCGGAGTAGCAGATACAGGAACAACAGGAACCTCAACATTTGCCCTTGTTGGTTGAGGTTGAACACTCGGTGGCTGATTCTGAGCAACCACCAGAGCTTCCATCAGAGTATTCAAATTGGCCAAGCCAACTGTTGTACCCCAAAATTTTCCCTCCTATTTTTTCCACAAGAAATCACAGCTTCGGGCTTTTCCTGACTTTTCAGATTGGCGTAAGAATCAGTCAAACAAACTCTTTCTTATCAGTCTATCCAAATTAGGGTTTTCATGGACTTTGGAACAGTTCAAGAAGATTATTAGGGTTTGGTTGAGTTTGGCTCAGGGCTTGATCAGGAAGACGCTTCTTTGACATTAAATCAAGAACTAGGGTTTGTGCGTGCATTCTCAGAAAGAATTAATTTTATAGTCCTTTTCAATTTACTCTAGGATATGAGCTGAGGCATTTGAATTGAGAACTTGCAGTGTTGGTATGATCAGTAAAAGAAAGGACATATGGGCATTTGTTGTGATTGACTGTGCATTGCTATGGTTAATTGGAGCGCCGGGTTTATTATTGATTAATGCTAAGTGGCGAGACTACAATGTTTATTAATTAATTATTTATTCTAAGTTAGAATAGTTGGGATTTATTTCCATTTATTATAATTTAAGAATTATAAATAATTAAATAAACAATTGAAGAAGAATTAAAAAGGATTAATTGACAAAAGAGCTTTTATTTACTTTTAATTATTAAGTACAAATGTTATTTGAATACATTTACAGTATTTACAAATAATGTTATTACAAATAATTGGAAATAAAATAAAGCTATCCTAAAGTTTCCTAAATCTTCATCTTCTACTGTTGCTCCCCATTGCTCAATTAATTTTACCTGCACAAGAAAAGAAAAGAAGTCAATGCAGATGAAATTAAAGGCAGACAGATATTTTAAAAAGCTCATCATTAAAAGAGTTGGCCGGAATCAGTTTATTTGCCCTCTCTGCAAATCACAAGAAACTCTTGGTTCACAAAGAGGGATAGAAATATGCTTGCAAAAATATGAAATGCACAAAGCTACAATATTGCACAAATTCAAAATTGTCAAACAGGCTGCATAGTTTCAATTTGCAAAATGCCAAACAAACAGCATGTGCAAAATGTCAACAAAGTTGTAACTTCAAAACATGCCTAACCAAGTCCAAGAGGCAAACTAAACTGCATAAATTGCAAGTAAATAAGCCAACCAAGTCCAATGTCAACCAACTGTCCAAAAGCTATCAAAAGGCTGTCAAAAAGATATCAAGAAGTACACAAAGATATGCAGAAAATCTTGAAAAAAGAAGAAAGTACACAGAGGAAAGATACAAATGCAAGCAAACATTTCAAATATTGTTCATCATTTTCAAGGCCAACACTTTTTCAGAGCAAAAAGTACAGTAAGTAATATAAAAATGCTTTTTAATCTGTAGAGAGAGAGAGAGAGAGAGAGTAGAAGTGGAGAGGCTTACAGGCTTAGGCTTAAAGGATATAAAACAAACTGTTATAGAACACAGTAGGGAGAGGCAAAAAACATAAAGAAAAATATGTGTCAAAGCAAGTAAACGCAAGCCTTCACCTGCATAAACGTGTAACCAAAAATCCTCCAAACCGTGTCAAAAACCTCTAACAAGAAAAACCTGTTACATAACAGAAACACAAACCAGAGCTGCCTCAAGCTGGTTTGAAGCCAAAGCCAAACCTGTCTCAAACACATAAATCTCAAACAAAGTGCAAACTCAGCCTAAACCTTTCAAAGCCAAAGCAAACATAACACAAGCCAATAAACCTGTAAGTTCCAAACTCATACCAAGAATCTGCCAAGCTTCAAGCCTGTAACCAAGCCTGAAACCTGCTAACCTGTTTCAAACACAGAATCATAAACTCCAAAGGCCCTCAAACCTTTTAAAACCTTAAGCTTTCAAACCAGAAATGGCCACAAACCTGTCAAAACTATCTTCAAGCCAGAAAAGCCATTCCAAATAACCAAACTCAAAGCAGAACAAAAGCCCTCAGAACCATGTTCATCATAGGGTCAACATAGCTAAAATCACCAACCAAGCATCAAGAGAAGAAAATCTATTCAGAAGCAAAGAGAAAAGGCAAACAACTCTCAGTTTCAATTTCATCATCATTGAGAAAACAAATCCCAAGGCCTCAGAACTAGGTTCATCATAGGCGAAGCTAGCTCAGTCCAAAAGAGAGAAAGAGAATCAGAATAGGGCAAGCATTCAAGCAACCAGAAGTGGAACAAGAGGCAACTCAGAATCAGATCATCATAGCACAGGATCAAACAAATCAAAGCCAGAAAGTATCTCAGAGCAAGCAAGCAATCAGAAGAGGAAAAGAAGTGTTCAGAAACAGGTAAGCTAGGGTTTTCAGTTATCATCATAAAACCACAAAGGAGAACAAGATACAGATACCAGGTTTCCAGCAAAAGCTAGCACGGCATCACACTCCTCCGCCTTGGCCGCCCTAGGACGCCTCCAGTCCACCTCTCCTCCTCTCCAAGCAACGAACCCTCCAAAGGTAGAAATTTATTCTCCCTCTTTTCATACCTCCCTTGAACGACAACGCATAAAAATAACAGAACACAAATAATCAATAACACACAAAGGTAAAGACATGCACGAACTGGAAACCCTAAAACATGAACAAAGAGATTAATACCTTGTTGTCACCGCCTGGAGCAACCATGTGGAGAGAGGAGAAACAGAGGTGACGTCTGGAAGCTGAGGCAAAGGAAGGAGCTTCACGGACCTTCGATTGAGAAAGTGAAGAGGACTAAGAAAGGTGGAAGCGGCGCCGCTCTAGCCTGTGTAACCCTAATCCAGAAATAAAACACAAAATGAAAACCCTCACAAAACCTGTGAAACGCAATGGGCCTTGCCCCATCCAAATCACCTAAAGCCCATCAAGAACTGGCGCTGTACCCCCTATTCAGTGCGCATACCCCCCCCCCCCCCCTTTTGATTATCTTTTCAAATTTTGTTTTTTGGGCCAAGTATAAAAAACCCCTAAGGCCCATTTAACTCCTTCCCTTTTTTTTTAATTTTATTTTCTATTTATTTAAACTAATACCTTTTATTTTCTTATATAATTTAATAAAAATAATACATTAACTCTTTTATACAAAATTTTCTTTTATTACATTTGAAAAATATATAAATATTAGATTTAATTAGGTTAATAGATTTTATCTTAAAACTCTTTTTAATAAATCTTTTTCATACATAAAAATACTAACTAAAATACATTAACATTAATGCATAAAAATAGAATTTCTTAAACATTTTCTTTTCTTTAAAACCCTTTTGTTTATATAACATTAACTAAAAGTGTATAAATATTAATTTTCTTTAACTTAAAACATTTTTCTTTAGAACATTTGTTTGTACATATTTAATAAAAACCCAAAAATAATAATACTTAATAAATACTTACTTAATTTTGCATTAAGTTAAACATCTTAGCCACTTGTAAATATTCACATACACTTTCACCAATACATTTGCTTCTCTTTTATTCTTGTACATTGATATATATTACATTTGAGAATGCGATTCGATTTGGTTGTAAATATATTTGGACACTATTCTCCTAATAAGTCTCATCCCCATTTTTAAATATTTGTACCCCCACTCCCGGATACTTATTTGTAATAGCTTAGACTTTAAATTCCCGCAATTTATCGCTTTCTATATACTGTATAGTAATTAGGGTTTGTATGCGAAGATTTAAAATCAACCGCTAGATAACCTAATACAAAGACAAATGCATGACAATCAATACACCATTCACACTTGCACCCCTAGGGTAATCCCACTCGTTGCCTTCCAAAATGGGCCATGCTTGCATGTTGAGTTTCTTTGGCAAAATAAAACAAAACAAATCAAATGATCATAGTCCCTCGATGATGCTTTCGAAGTTGCCTAAAAAATGATCAAGTCCCTTCAAGCAAAATTGCCAAAGACACTTGGCACCATTGCATTCATGGTCCATACGATGACCCGTGCCCGTCCCGTTAACATCCTAACACAAGATTGTCCATCAAATACAATGGTGGAACAATACTGTTAAAAGGGTTAAAACATGAGAAAAATCTTTGAGTAAATTTAGGGGTAGACAACTGTGATCGGTGAAAATAGAACTGACTGTTTGAAGCTGGTTCGCAAAATGTCGCGGAAGCAAGAGTCGCCACCGTCTTTTATTTTCTCCAACATGGACAGGACAAAAGCACAGCAAAATTCCTTATGAGAATGTTTCTCGGTTCGGGAGCTAGATTTATAGAAAGGGAAGGAGTTAGCACCCTTTCTATCCATGGTTATCCATGGGCTCTTAGATACTTGCTCTTTGTGTTTTCAAAAGTTTGCTTTTCAATTGTGAGTGGGTTTGAAAAAAGTTTCGTTTAAAGATTTCTGAATAACTCTTGTATCAGTCCTCAAGAGTGTTTGAAAAATTGTTTTTGAAAGCTTTTTGAAAGTGTCGGTGTGAAAAGAGTTTTGATTGTTTTTGAAGAGAGCAAGTACCCATGAGTCATCTACCTACCCTAAGGAATTAAGCTGTGTAAATGTCCTTAAGGTAGTGCCATCCCACCATTGAGAGGTAGGTAGCACCACCGTTGGAGGTGTTCGGGTCAATTCGTTTGTAGGGACAGTGTGGTCACCAGAGCAACAGTAGGACACCTTAGAAGCTACCCTTATGCCCTTGATCCTTTTTTAATCCGAGGCAACCGTTTCGAGGCAACTGGATCATGGACATAAGGACTTACTAAAACGTCCTATACTCGATGACCACGTCTCGAAGGCAACAGGTGAGGCGTACCCTAGAAGTGGTGTGTGAATTTGTGTGTTATTTTCATGTCAATATTTATCTTTGATCAGGGCATTGTGAGCTACGCTTGTTTTTAATTAGCCATACATTCTTTCATGAAATTTAGAATTTAAGAGTGCGGAAATTTAAATGCGGAAAGATAAATCCTACGCTATTACAAGGCGCGGGTCTATACATCGCCAAATTATAAAGACCCGTTTTAATAAAAATACGGAAAGTAAAAAGACCTAATTACTATTACAAGCCTTGAGCAGTTACATAATATTCGAAAAGAAAAAAGAATAACGTGCGAAAGAATAAAAGTTAGGACGTCCGAGGGTTTTGACCCTTTTGAAATAAAATTGAAATTAAAGTCTAATTATTATTTAATTAAGGAAAGGAAGGAAAAGAAAATGTTTTTATGTTTTTGGTTTTTTAATGCAATAAGGAAAAATTAAAATTGAATGGAAACCCTAATTCTAAATTATTTTAATTATTAAGTATTAAAATTAACCTAATTTACTAATTGATTAATGTACATGTTTATTTACAAAAATAAATAGTAATAATAATAATAAATAAATGAGATAAATAATTAATTAAGAAAAGGATGAAAAATGTCAAAAAACCCTAAGTCTAGCTATTTTTTATTTATTAAGAAAAGGATTAAAGTTTAAAACCTAAATTAACTAAATTAATTATTAAAATTTATTTACAAAAATAAATTAATGAGTAAATAATAATTAACATATTTTTTTGGCAATTTTGGTTTCTGATTTTTTATTATGAAAATTATTTTAGGTGAATTAAATAAAACAATTAAAACAATTAAAACAATTAAAAAGAAAAGAAAAGGAAATTAAAAATAGAATACAAACATTGGGGGTATCAGGCCCAGAATGGAGGTGCTTGCAGTAATTTTGGCCCACCAAGACAAGGCCTGGCTTGACTTTTCTGATCATGCGTGTGAGGCTTGACTGAGGTCCACCCTGGAATTCACGTTATGGCCATTGGATGGGTGAGCATGAGCGCGTGGCAGGCTAACGTGTGAGGATGTATGGTGGAGCGTTGAAGGGATGCTGCATAGAAACACATTATAACAAAATTTATGAATTAAGTGGGGGGACCTGGGAATCGAACCCAGGTCCCTATGCCTGCAGGACACCTCAACAACCAGCTGGGCTATTGCGTTTCTTTGTTAACATAATGAAGAGTGATTATTGTAAAAAGAAACAAGCGTTAGTAGTATGAACAAAAAAAATCAACGCGCCAAATTTGAATGCCCCTATCACATGATGACACGCATGCTTTCTTCTTCGTTTGCCTGAAACAAAAAGGAATGAATAGCGGGGGTTTTAAACCCCCACAACCTGAAAACGTGAAAATAGCGATTAGGCATATACTTAATATAAAAAAGGCGCGATGGTCTTAATAGCTTCGTCTTGATGCCACGAATTCAGCTGTACCAGTTTGAAGGTTTAATTTTACCATATATGAGAAACCCTATTTTGAAGCTTCTGAAACCCTAGGTTTCATCCATGGCAGATTTGGATACAAGCATCGTTAGTTCAATTAAATGTTACCAATCGCTTCAGAAAGATGTTATTAGTGTAAATCAACAATCAAAACACATGAATGATACGTGAAAATTCAAAAACGATTATGGAAATGTTTGTGACAAACGCGATGCTGTTCTACCGTTTCTTTGAGTGTGGAAGCGTGTTCTTGATTACAATCAATTCCTGGAAGGTTCAACAACGTATTGGAATGCTTGTTATGCTTTGAAACGCCCTGCAACTATGATTTCAGATTCCAAGTTTTTATGGAAATTTTGTAATTTGGTTATCTCTCTCTGAGCAGTTTTTCGTGTATCTTTTAATAGGGTTTCACTATGCCTTTGTACCTGAACGTGATTAGGTCAAAAAAACAAGCCCAAGGTCCATGAATTGATGATTTCAATATTTGATTTTTTCATATCTTTTTCAATCTTTTTTCCATGCCAATCTTGCCAAATATGGATGATCTTGTCCCCTTGAGATGATGCACGAAATCTTTTGCATATAATGAACATATTTGCTGCACAAAAAAGATTTAAAACCATTATTTGATATTTTTCTCATAATTAAATCTAATTAAATGAATTAACAAGAATAAAAATTCAATTAATTAATTAAAAATAAGAAAATGAATCCCTTTGAGCTCAATGGGTCGTGCATATGCTTTGGATAATGATTCAAGGAAGAATTTGAGGCCCATTAGCATTTTTGAAGCCTTTTGTGCAAAGTTGACTTTTCAAAATTCCCAAACATTTCCCAACTTCTCCAATGCATATCTTGCTCCAATTTGAAGCTATGATCATGTTCTTGGACATTTTGGAAAGGTCTTGAAGTCCTCTAACCAATGCCTTTGGTCCCATGTCATTTTGATTCACCAATATCAAGTTATGGTCTTTGACTTAAAGTGCCTTTTTGTTGACTTTTGAAAATGACCTATAATGTTGAAATTGATAACTTTTTGTGAGAGAATTTCTTGGACTTGGAGTGTGAAGATGAGTTGTAGGAAATGTCATTATCTTCAAAATGAGCATTGGATGGAATTTTTCTGATAAACCATGAAGAAGTTATGCCCTGGTCAATTTGCAGTTGACTTTTTCAGTTGTCCAAAAATAGAAACTTTTGCATCTTGAGACTTTTTGAGCCATGCTTTGAGAATCATGATCAAGAATTGATCAAATGATGTTTGTGGCTTCAAAATAAGATGTTGACCAAAAATTTTGACTTTTGACTGTCAAATGACCATTTTGCCCCTGCAGTTGACTGTGGAGCAATCTAGGGTTTTTGACTGTGCAACTTGATGTTGTGAGTCTTGAAACTTGACATATGGATGCTTGACAATGTATGTAGGCATATGGGACTTGATTGGACCCTTGAAAACCTCAATTTCTTTGCAAGAACCAAAACCCTAATTTTGACTGTGTTAGGAGGCAATTTGGACTGTGCAACCCTTGAGAGATTTTGAAGCTTGATTTTGCCAAATCTTGAAGAATATGGGAGGGAAAATTTTGGGGTACAACAACAACTCTTAGTTACTTGATCAACTTGCAAAACACACTTGCCTACTTTTCAAAACCCACTTCACAAACACAATTTCAAAACAACTTTCAAAAAACCTTGAAACATCTTTTCAAAAAGACAAACACCTTTTGTAAAACATTCGAGTAAAGAATTGTTACAAGGGTTGCCTAGACAAGGCATCTTTTTCAAAACATTTTCAAAACACACGCACACACCACCATTTCAAGCAATTGAAAATCAAGGCAAGTGATCTAAAACAAGTAACTAAGAGCCCATGGATAACCATGGATGAAAAGGGTGCTAATACCTTCCCTTTTCATAATCTACCCCCCGAACCCACGAAAACATCTCAAAGGTTTTTCCTGTGCTTTTTAACGTTTCCTTTAGGATAAAATAAAAATTCGGTGGCGACTCTTGCTAAACCGAACAAGTGCTAATACAAACGCAAAACCTCAAGTCAGTTCTCCCACCGTATCACACCAGCCTTCAAAGCAAAAACTTCTTCGCGTAGCCCGAGTGCTGTAGTGATGAGTCAGCTTGCTGAATAAAGTAAAAAGCTGGGTAAGGCACCTAGATATGCACAGTAAATGCAAGAAATATGCGTAACATGATGCATGACACGCAATGCACATGATTATTTTTACTTTATCATTTAATATTTCAAGGGATTTAACGTTTATAGACATATTGCAAACATCAAAATAAGAACGCGTTTGAAATACTGAAATTTTTTATTATAATAACTTCAAAATGGGTTACAAGTTTCAATGATCCCAAGTACAAGATTAAAATATAATCTAAAAATCCTGAGAGAAAGAAACTGATAAAGATCAATCTGTATGTTGGCGCTTCCCTGTGAGCCTGGAAATCTGAGCTCTCAACCTATGGTTTTCTTCCACGTGTCTGATGGAAACCTCCTTCCAATCATCTGAAGCGGGAAGTGAGTAATCAACACCTGTTTTAGGCTTAGGAGAAAATAAATCCCCTTGCCTCTCCATAGACTCTACTTCTCGACTCTCAAGGATCTCGATCAAATCATCTTTCTCCTTCAAGTCTGCTTTGTAGGAACTCTCTAAAGTCTTGAACTTGTTCTTCCAAGCATCTCTTTCTTGTTGCATCCTAACTAAAGCAAGCTGCAACTCTTCTAGATCATCTAATAAAGGAGGAGTGGTCTTCATAAATAGTACAGGCATGGGTTTCTCTCGAGTATACGGCATCTTTAACTGGATGGCTCTCGATCGGACCCACTGAAGATATGGCTCCAAAGAAACAGCACCCCTAGGTCCCAAATCCTTCCTACTTTTCTTGTGAATGTGACACCAGGCCTTCGCAATCTGATCCCTAGCTTCCCTGTGGTCTTCTCCTTCCTTCATAAAGAAACTACTCAAATGAATATTGTTCGGCTTATCTCTCATCGAATAACCAAGTTGTCACTGCGCAAGAACAAGGGTATAGTTAATTCCTCTATACCAAGAAGAGGTACATTGGGGAAACTACCACAACTGTCAATAATCTCCACATCCTGATAAGCTCGATGATACCAATCAATATCCGAGTGAGTAAGTGCCATGATATTAGGAGCCCAACGAGGTTCCTTCTTGACATCCCAAAAGGCATCAGACTGAGGCATATGAGAGATGAACCACCGGTACAACAAAGGCGTGCAACAGATAATCATTCCCCCATGATAAGAACTCCGAAGATGAACAAAGTAATAAGCATCACCCAACAGTGTAGGAGCTGGGTTTCCAATCATGAAAATCCTGATAGCGTTAATGTCGACAAACTTGTCCACATTAGGAAATAAGAATAATCCATAAGCCAGTAAAGCAAAGATGGCCTCAAAAAAAACCGTACTCTTCATTCTGGCAAATTACTAGCTTTTTCAAATAAGAACTGAGCTATTAATCCTCTAATCCCTCCTTTGGTAGTCATATGAGCTTCCACCTCAGACTTCCGCAGATGAATCAAAGTAGCAATCTCATGTGGTTTTGGCTCACCTTCCAAACCACTAAAGGAACACGATCGGTGACAGGTAAATCTAATAGATAAGAATACTCCTCCAGTGTAGACATCAACTGATAATCAGGAAAAGTAAAGCAGTGATACACTGGATCATAGAACTGGACCAAGGTCGAGAGAATACCCTCCTTCATCTTCAGCTTCATGAGAGGAATAATGGATCCATACTTCTTTAGAAAATATGCAGAACACTCGATCTCTAGAATCAGACTGACCAACTCATCTATCTTGGGATCCTTGAAACTGTATTTCCCAGTCTTTCTCTTTCCAAAATCCATGGTTAATAGTATCTGAGATGTTCAGAAATAGTCAACCTTTAAATCTCTTAAAATATTGTTTTCTTCAAAAGATGCTTATGAGTGCATGGATGCATGATGCAACAATCACACACAAGATCACACATATATGGTTTATAGGTTCAATCTCACGAGCATGAGGTCGAAGGTACTACCCATAAGGTATTGGTCTAAAAAGTTATCACCTACCGAACAAGGTTCTAGAGGTTCCCGGACTCTACACCCTTCCTTCGGATATTACCAACTTCCTGATTAACTCGGTAGTTAGTAATATTCTCAAGAAAGACTCGTCCGAGCGTAGTATCGCGTGACAACTATTTCCAGATTACTTCGTCATAGCTTCTGCACTACACCTAAAAGGCCAAGATGGGTTTGGTATTCTACAGTCCTCAGTTTCAGCAGGCTCCCAGGTCGAAAGCAGTACATCTTCCCGATTACACGGTAAATGACACTACAATCAAAGGGGCCTCCACTGAGTGGGGGATCTCATGCCTCCTTTTTTGGGATTACTCCCTCAAAGTTAACATGACTATATCGCTCGTCATATCTTAAAGTTTGCCCAAGTCCGGGTATAGGACTTATGAGTAATCACCAAGCACCCTGAAAACCAGGAAAATCCAGACAAACATATATACAAAATATAACACATAAACAACAATAGCACATATACAGATATAAACAAAGATAGGCTTAACCCACTTAGGGATGGACCAGCAAGAGGTCAATCTGTCCCCAGTGAAGTCACCATTTTTCTGTAGCGGTAGAAATGTTCAAGACTAAACCATTGGATTGACTAGCCTTTATACAAATCAAAATAAGAATCTCCACCGCGCTTTATTGTTTCCAAAGGAATGGGAAAAGAGCAAATAACCCAAAAAAAAGGGGGGGAAATATTCAAGGTAAGGGGGTTGGTTATGCAAATGGAAGGTATTAGCACCCTAAACATCTACGGTACTACGCATGAACCTCTTTGTAAAATCTGTATATTTTGGCTATGAAAATGTGTTGTATAGAAATATATGGTGGAGGTAAGAAAAGAAGTATTTTTTATGATTTTTGCACCCGTCGCAGTTGCGAACCTTTAGGGCCTACGTACCACCTTTCGTGCAATAGGGGATCAGGGTACACATAGTTCCTCTTTTAAAATTTTGAAACACAAATGTGTTGGTTAATTTTAAGAGATAAGACATCATCATCATTGTCCGTGTGGAAAACATACTTACTACCCACAATCATGAGAAAGGAGAATTTGCATCATCTCAAAGTGGAGGATATGGCTTGGATTTTAAAATCAACCATGTCTCACTCAACACCCAAGTGGAAAATATCTCACTTCACTATATATTGTAGAATTATAGTTGTTTGCATCACTACAAGGATTGACAAGAGTCCAATATATTGAGAAAAAAGTTTTAAAGGTAAAAGCCAAAGTGGCAAAATGGTTTGAAATGAGATTGGTTGACTTTTAGTCTTCTCACAAAAAAGTGTCAAAGTATTATTAAATTGATTGAAGTTTATTTATGAAAATGATTTTTGAAAATGCTTGGACATAAGTCCATGTTTATTATGAAAGTGGCTCAAGTTTAGAAATAAGAAGGGTTTAAAAAAGAGGGAGACGATTTTTTGAAATTAAAGAAAATGGGAGGAGAAGAAGAGACTATCCTAAAGCATAAGGTAAAAGCTAAGGATAAGGACCATCTAACTAATAAGAAGCCAAATCTTGACATTATGAGCCAAGATAGAATTCCCATTCTTCGGATTTAAACCAAGCAAGCAAAGATACTAGACCTCTTCAAGTGTATTAAGTCTTCACAAAAATTGGGCAGAGTAACGGCTGTATACGGGTGAATTCCATAGTGCAGACAAAAGATGTAATCACAAAACCTGCACAAACACAAAAAAACAAGCAACCTAATGTCTTGAGGTAAACCTCAAGATCTCCAGACAAAATAATCAGATAAATTCACAAGGTCTCCAAGATAGGCCAAGGTTTCTAATCCTAAGTCCAAGAAAAAGTCCCATGCTCCATAATGCCAAGGATAGTAACCAAATAGTCCAAGTACCATTAAGAGTTTTTTAGGGTTTAAGTTGGTTATTAAGTATCTTAGAAAAGAGAAAAGGAAAAGCTCAAGTGAGCAAAGTAAAAATGACAAGAAAATAAATGCTCAAATGAGCAAAGATGAAAATGGCATGAAATGTAAAATGCTAAAAGTAAATAGTGCATAAAGCATAAAAGAATAAAAGCATAAAATAAAACAAGTCAATAATTAGTGGTTAGTTGGATGACCATCTTGAAACTTACATTTGGAACTCATTAGAGGAATTGTAGAACCAAAGCCTCCACACAACAAGTTGCATTTGCTTTTTGTCAAGTATATCATCCATTTGGAATTCTCACAAGTACCATTTAATGATCAACGATGTTTAAGTGATTCGCGTTGACCAAAGGTGTTGTAGATCCATTAGAGGATTGGTAGAACCAAACCCTCCACAAAATGAATCTCAAGGTTATTGGATCAAAGAGATCAAATTAACATACTTGGGCTTGCAATCATATGTTTGGGCCACAAATGATCATTTATTCAAATCGGGACAAAATTTAGAGCTATGTTAAGCAATCGTAAGTGAACTTATATAGAAGTCGCACCTATTTTGAGGCCGGTCAATAGCAATCTATGCACCATTTGTTTTGAGACATGATATAGAGATCATGCTCTAACAACATTTAGTGCAAAGAGAAGGGGATGAGACGAAGAGGAATTAGGGTAAAAAAGAAAACCACATTTGAATTAATATTTAATCAAACTATTATTAAAATCATTCATCCATTTTTATGGAGTTGAACTCAACACCATGGATCCAATGATGTTAATAAAGTCATGATAAAAAATCAACTCAAGACAGCCAGAAAATAATCATAAAATAATAATATATTTAATATATACATTAAAAGAGTAAAAAATGTTTAAAAAATAGAAAATAAGACCATAGAAAAGTCAGAAATGGATCCAAATATTTTTATAAAAAATTTGGTAATTTTTAAAAGTCAGAAACTATTTTTTAACCATTTAATATTGCTAAAACAAACATAAAATAGATCATAAATAGTAAACCTCAATATAAAATTCCATAAAATTTCCAGAAAGTCAAAAATATGCACAATAATATTTATGAATTTTTTCAGAATTAAAAAATGTTAGAAAGTATTTTTTAAGTAATTAAAAGAAAGCAAATAATACAAAAAATATAAAAAACACCAAATGTTAAAATAAAAATGTAAAAAAATATTCATGAGATCAGAAATAATTCAAAGTATTTTTTGTAAATTTTTCATAATTTTTGGATAAGAAATAAAAGAGTTATGAATTTTCGAAAATTTAATCAAATAAAATATAAAAATCAGAAAATAAAATAAAACCAAAAAGATGTGGACCATCAGATCAAAGTCAAAACGCGTTAGTAAGCTAATCCAATGGACCAGACACGTTGTGCTTGATATGGACCTTAGTGAAACACACATGTAATCAGAAAAAAGGCAACCAATGAAATTAAAACGCTTGACACGCTATCATTGGCTGAGACGAGACATGTCATCGTCTTCAACCTCTAGACACCCTGCAATGGGGATTTCGTGAGATCCTTCAAATGGAAAAATTAGGATCCCTGGATAGCACCATTGAACTCGTCTCTTCAAGACGATTCTAACACAACCATCGCGCCAAATTTATGTAAAGTATGGCGAGAGATATGAATCAAAACACAGAAAAATAGCGAGCACCTTCAATTTGAGATTTCTCTCTCAACTCTCAATGGATTTAAAAATTGTAAGCATCATTAGAATCAGACAAAGGAGTAGAACAAATTAGTGCTTGATTTGGATCCAATTGGTGGAGAATTCTACCTTTTCGAAGTTCAAGTAAGAAGCTCTGAAACTGGACTTTTGTAGCTTGGATTATGGGTCGTTTTGATTGGTTTAAGTGCTGGAGAGTTTGTATGAAGTTCAAGGATGATGAATACGCAAAGAATTTTGGAAAAGGAAGCTTAAATTTCAAAAACTGAATTCAACAAAAGTGGGTTCGTGTGAAGTTTTGGCAGGGTGTTCTTGGTTCTCTAAGCTTGGGAAATTGAATGGGGGATGACACTCTATTTATAGGGAAGTGAATGGGAATGAAAATTTGAAGAAACAAGGAAGTATGGAGGGAAATTGAGCAAGGGTCGAGCACGAGTGAAGTGTGACTTCATTTTCATCAAAACTCAGCCAAACCTTACATTTTGGGGAGCTAATCACTTCTGGAAAGTTTGCTAATCAAGTTTAAATAAAAAACACACACAAAACTTGTGCTTAGAAGTCACATTATGGATTTCAAAATTCTGACTTTGTGCAAAATTCAGTTTCAAACTACCAAATTCAAATCTATGGCATTTCCACCTCAAGGGGCCTTAGGGCATAATTCTTGATGCTTTGGAAAGTTGAGGTTACAATATTTTCAATGGAAAAATAATGGAATCAAATGGATGCTTGAGCTGAAAGTTACATGGAGTCAAAGTTGAAGAAAAAGAGTTCAGTTTCCATACTTAGAAAAATTTCAAACTCTTCTTTAAAAATGACCTATAATCTCTTGCATCCAAACATGGCCTTCCACTTAAAATTTTCTCTTGAGCAAAAAATATGGAATGAAGTATACCTCTTGAATGACATTTTGTAATTTGAACCACTTAAAATCTCCAAAAATTGAGCAAGTTATGACTTGTTGAAGTTGGCCAAAAATCATGAAATGACCTATAATATTTTGCATTCTTAAGGCAACTTCCATAAATTTCCTTACTTTGCACATAAAAGAAGGCATGAAGTACACATCATTAGGATCATCATGAAAAAAGAATGGGCTCAATGTGATAAAAATTGACCAAGTTATGATCATTTGAAATCACATTATGAAAAATTGGGGATTCATCTGGATGACTTGTAATCTTTCCTCTTCACCAAGTTTCTTCCACAAGCAAAATTCTTGAAACTTTTGAAGTGATTTGTTGGTAACTTTTTGAAGATAAGAATGTTTTTGGAATCACTCAAAAATACCAAAAGATGAGCAAGATATGCCCCTCTGAATTCCAAAACCCTAGCTTCTAGATCAAGAGAATACTTGGTGGAACTTTGTCAAGTTTGACCAAACTTTTTGTGCCAATATTCTTCCTCTGTGAATAGGATTTGTTGAGGATGATGATGAGGACTCATGGCCACCAGAACTACTTCCATACCAACTTCAAAACAACTTCAATGGTGAGGTTTGGATCTCTCAAGCTTTTGACTAGGGCATGGAAACAAACTCATGAACCCATGATACAACTTGCTAAACCTCATTGCCTTCACCTACATTATTAACAAGTAAGACAAACCAATATTGTATTTGTTAATTTAGAGATAAAATCAAAGCAAAAATATCCATGATCACCAAGGAAAACAAGTTAAGGTGCTTGGTGACTCCTCAAAGAGCAAGGTTAAAGATAGGGAGAGGAACCAAAAGCCCTAATGTGATTTTGTGGTGACTGAAACAATATGGTATGATGAAGGGATCTTTGGGGCAAAAATTGGGGTACAACAGAGATCAGGGTACACGTAGTTCCTCTTTAAAAATTTTAAAATACAAGTGTGTTGGTTAATTTTATGAGATAAGACATCATCGTCAATGTCCGTGTGGAAAACATACTTACTACCCACAATCATGAGAAAGGAGAATTTGCATCATCTCAAAGTGGAGGATATGGCTTGGATTTTAAAATCAACAATGCCTCACTCAACACCATAGTGGAAAATATCTCTCTTCACTACATATTATAGAAGTATGGTTGTTTGCATCACTACAAGGATTGACAAGAGTCTAATCTTTTGAGAAAGGTTTTATAATAAAAAGCCAAAGTGGCAAAATGGTTTGAAATGATATTGGTTGACTTTTAGTCTTCTCACAAAAAATGCCAAAGTATTATTAAGTTGATTGAAGTTTATTTATAAAAATATTTTAAAAATGCATGGACATAAGTCCAAGTTTGTTATGAAAATGGTTCAAGTTTCAAAACAAGAAGAGTTTTCAAAAGGAGGAGGGAGATTTTTGAAATTAAAGAAGATGGGAGGAGAAGAAGGGACTATCCTAAAGCATAAGGTAAAAACTAGGGATAAGAACCATCTAACCAACAAGAAGCCAATATTTGACATTATGAGTCAAGATAGAATTCCCATTCTTTGGATTGAAACCAAGCAAGCAAAGATAGTAGACCTCTTGTGAGAACCAAACTTCAAGTGTATTAAGTCTTCATAGAAAAAAATTAGGTAGAGTGACGGTTGTATACGGGTGAATTCCAGACTACAAACAAAGTATGTGATCACAATAGCCTGCATATAAAACAAACAACTCAATGTCTTGAGGTAAAACTTAAGAACTCCAGACAAAATATTAATTAAAGTCATAAGGTCTCCAACATAGGTCAAGGCCTCTAATCCTAAGTCCAAGAAGTCCAATACTCCATAATTCCAAGGATAGTAACCAAATAGTCCAAGTATCATTAAAGAATTTTATGGTTCATGTTGATTATTAGGTGTCTTAAAAGAGAAAAGAAAAGCTCAAGTGAGCAAAATAAAATAACAAGAATATAAATGCTCAAGTGAGAAAAATAAAAATGGAATGAAATGTAATGCTTAGAGAAAATGGTATATAAAGCATAAAAATAAAAGCATAAAGTAAAATAAATTTAATAATTAGTGGTTATTGGATGACCATTTTGAAACTTGCATTTGGAACTCATTAGAGGATTGGTAGAACCAAATCCTCCACACAACAAGTTGCATTTGCTTTTTGTCAAGTATATCATCCATTTGGAATCCACAAAAGTACCATTAATGATCAATGATGTTTAAGTGATCCGCGTTGACCAAAAGTGTTGTAGATCCATTATAGGATTAGTAAAACCAAAGCCTCCATACAATGAATCTCAAGGTTATTGGATCAAAGAGATAAAATTAACATACTTGGGCTTGCAAACATAGGTTTGGGCCATGAATGATCATTTATTTGAATCGGGACAAAATTTAGCGCTATGTTAAGCAATCGTAAGTGGACTTATATAGAAGTCACACCTAATTTGTGGTCGGTCAATAGCAATCTATACACCATTTGTTTTGAGACATGATATAGAGATCATGCTCCAATAACACTTAGTGCAATAAGAAAGGGATGAGATGAAGATGGGTGGGAGAGAATATACAAACCACTTTTGAATTAAATTTAAATCAAACTATTATTAAAATCATTCATCCATTTTTGTGGAGTTAGACTCAACACCATGGATCCAATGATGTTAATAAAGGTCATGATCAAAAATTTAACCAAAGATCAGCCAGAAAATAATCACAAAATAATATTGCATTTAATATATACATTAAAAAGTTTTTTTAAAATGTTTTTAAAATGGAAATAAAAGAGAAAAATACCAACTATATTCAAATTAATCAAGAAATAAAAAGTAAGACCATAGAAAAATCAGAAATGAACTAAAATGATTTTATAAAGTTTTTAGTAATTTTTAAAAGTCAGAAACTATTTTTAAAATTAAAAGAAATGAGTAAAATAAACCAAAAAATGATAAAAAATAACAAATTCTGAAATAAAAAATAAATGAGGTCACCAATATTTGTCATAATATCATTGGATCATTCCATATTTTTTTCAGAATTTAAAAATGCATAAAAGTATTCTTAAACATTTAAAACAAATCAAATAAATTGAAAATTATAAAAAATACCAAAACACAAAATAAAATTTTGAAAAAATAAAAATCAGAAAGAGAAAAATGAAAAATGCTTTTCATAATTTTTTAAGATTTTTTTGGACTAAAAATGAATTTTCTATGATTTTTTGAAATTTAAAACAATTAAATATAAAAAACAGAAAAGAAAATAAAAACCAAAAAATATGGGTCATCTGATCAATGTCAAATCACGTTAGTAAATAGATCAAGTGGACCTGGCGCATTGTGCATGTTATGGACTTTAGTGGATAATGCATTAAATCATTAATTAAATCAGATTTCAAAAAAAAAACAAGTGGCGTGCCATCATTGGTTGGAAGATGACACATTGGTCATCTTCAACCTCCAGCCAACGCGAATTGCAGGTCTCTCAAACTGTAAAATCAAAAGCTCAGATCTATGTAATTTGCTTCGTCTCTTCAAGGCGGAGACAACCACACCTTCGTGAGAAATTTATATAAATTGTAGCTCAAGCAAATTGGAAGGAATGTTTTGAAAAGGGTTTTGAAATCTTGTGGTCAAAACAAGTTTCCAGATGAAAATAAGTGTTGCAACTAGAACAAGGGCAATGAGAGTATCACAATGATATCAAAGTTTTGAAGAATTGATGAAGGAATATACCTATTAAAATTGAGTTGCAGAGCTCTGAAACTAGACTTCTATGGAGCAATATAGGGCACGATTCTTGAATGTAATTATATGGTTAGCTTCAGGGAAGATCAAGGAAGGTGAATTGATGGAAAAATTGGATTGAAAAAGGATTGAAAGCAGATTGCGAAGTAGCAGAATTTTGAGTTATGGAACAAGTTTGGAAGGGTGATTCTGGCTATCTAAGCTTGAGAAAATGAATGAGGGATGACCCTCTATTTATAAGGAATCAAATTGAATGTCCAAGCGCGTGAAATGATGAAGTTTGGAGGGAAATCGTGTGAAGTTGCAAACAAGAAAAGTGTGACTTCTAATTTGATCAAAACTCATCCAAAATGCACATTTTGTTGTGCTAATCAGTTCTGGAACCTCACTTAACATGGTTAGAGGCAAAAACGCGTGGAAAACTTGTGATTAGAAGCCAAAACAAAGATTTCAAATTCTGACTTATGGAGAAACTTCAGTTCCAAGTTACCAAGTTCAATCCAATGGCATTCTCAGCTCAAGGGGTCTTAAGGCATGATTCTTGATGCTTTATAAAGATGAGGTTACAAGCTTTGAAATGGATAAATAATGGAATCAAATGGATGCTTGAGTTGAAAGTTGCATTGAGTCAAAGTTGGGAAAAATAAGTTGACTTTCCATACTTAGAAATATTTCAACTTTTCCTTCAAAAGTGACCTATAATGTTTTGCATCCAAACATGGCCTTCCACTTGAAATTTGCTTTTGACCAAAACATATGGCATGAAATAGACATCTTGAATGACATTTTGAAACTTGAACCATTAAAAATATCCAAAAATTGAGAGAATTATGAATTGTTGAAGTTGGCAAACAATCATGAAATGACCTATAATATTTTGTATCCTTAGGGCATCTTCCATCCATTTTCTCATTTTTCAGATAAAAGAAAGCATAAATTTCACATCCTAAATATCATTGTGGAAAAATAATGGGCTCAAGGTGATAAAAATTGACCAAGTTATGATCATTTGAAGTCACATATGAGAAATTTGGGGTTCGTTTGGAGGACTTGTAATCTTTCTTCATCATCAAGCTTCTTCCACATGAAAACGCCTTGAAACTTTTGAAGTGATTTATTGATAACTCTTTGAAGAGAAGGATGTCTTTGGAATCACTTAAAAATACCAAAATATGAGCAAGATATACTTCTTTGAAGTTCAAAACCCTAGCTCCTAGATCAAGAAAATGCTTTGAGGAACTTTGAGAATTTTGAACAAACTTCTTGTACCAACACAAATGTTTTGTAAATAGAAGTTGTTGAGGATGAAAAATGAGAATTCATATCCACCAAGACCACTTCCATATCTTGAGAATTTAGAGAAATATGCACTTGTGATCAATGGGAACAAGGCCTTGTCCAAGCATGACAACTCCTTGAATCAACCCCTTGTACTTTTGGATCAATCTTGATATATTTGAATGTAGTGAAACAAAATAACCTTGCCATGCCATTTCCTCCAAAAAAAATCTAGTGAGGTTTGAAATTCTCAATCTTTATTGACTAGGGCATGTAAATAAACTCATGAACCCATGGATCAAATTGCTAAGCCTCATTTCCTTTACCTACATTATTAACAAGTAAGACAAACCAACATTGCATTTTATTAATTAAAAATAAAATCAAGACAAAATATTCATGATCACAAAAAAAACAAGTCAAGGTGCTCGGTGATTCCTCAAAGAGCAAAGCTAAAGATAGGGAGGAGAACTAAAAGCCCTAATGTGATCTTGTTGTGATGGAATTAACATAGTATGATGAGGGGATCTTAGGAGCAAAAATTGGGGTACAACAGTATCTGCCCCAAAGCGATGTAATAGTCTAGGGTTTACATTTCCGCTTTTACTTTCCACACCTTTACAGTTTTCTATATTTTCTACTTACTTCTTAGTGATTAGGGTTGTATGAATAAACTAAAACGAATCGTTAGAAAACCCTAAGTGCAAGACTAAAATAATTGAATATAAACGACTGCACACTCACACCTCTAGGGTAACCTCCCTTGCTGCCTTTGAAAAACGGTCATGTCCCTCGAACATAGGAACGCGTTAGTAAAGACCTTCGATCAAGTCATCATAAAAAAAGATCATAGTCCCTCGATGACCCTTTCGATGTTGCCTTTCAGAAATGATTTTTTTCCTCGAGTTTCCTACGAATAAAATGATGACAGACCCTTACAAATATTGCTAAAGCATCCTTACGAGTTGCTTTCGATGACCGTATGATGATCCTCTTCTATCCCCTTACATCCAACGATAGGGATTCCTACTAACTAATGGTACATATAGCACTATCAAAATAAGGAGGGAAGTACAAGAATGACCTTGAGTAGGGTAGATACTCGTAATCTCTTGCTCACAAAGCTATTAAAAACAAAAGTAATTCACTCTTCAAAATATTTTCAAACAAACACTTTGTACGCATTCTCGAGGACATATACGAGAATCATTACAAAGTTTCACCTTACAACTGGCCAACTTTTTTTTCAAAATATTTTTCAAACACACAGATGAAGCAATTTTCAAATAGTGAGCCAAGCGATTAAGAGCCCGTAGATAACTAAAGATGAAAGGGGTTGTGATACGGTGGTAGAACTGACTTGGGTAGTTTGCGTTTTATCGCAAATGTTGCGGTTTAGCAAGAGTCACCACCGACTTTTCTTTTATCCAAAAGGAAAGGCTGAAAATAACAAGAAACACCTTTGAGATTATTTCTTGAGTTCGGAGGGTAGATTAAGAAAAGGGAAGGTATTAGAAACCTTTTCATCCATAGTTATCTATGGTCTCTTAGTTGCTTGCTAGATCACTTGCTTTTGTTTGAAAATGTGCTTTATGTGGTTTTTGAAAGTATTTTGAAAAGGCGTCATCGTTTAGGCAAACTTTGTAATAGTTCTCGTTCTTAAGAACGTATATAAAGTGTTGAGCTTTTGTAAATGTTTCAAGTTTGGAAAATGGTTTTGAAAGTTTTTTTGAAAGTGTTGGTGTTGGTTTTGAAAATTAGCAAGAGTGTTTGATTTTAAATTGAGCAAGAAACTAGGAACAATCTACCTACTCAAAAGTCTTAGGTCATTTCTTCCTTTCCTTTGATATCGCTATCTTACCATTGATTTGGTAAGAAGCCTTATCTTTGTATGTAAAAGGGATGGGCCTGGGTCATCGTATAGTCATGATAGAAATGTTGTGAGATATCTTAGCATTTCTTTTTGAGGTCCTAAGATCATTTTGAAAGGCAATATTTGATAGCGTCATCGAGGGACTATGATCTTGTATTTTTTATTGCTTTTGGCTAAGATACCCCACATGCATAACATGGCCATTTTTGTAAGGCAACAAAGTGGAATTACCCTAAGGGTGCAAGTGTGAAAATGTGTTGATTTACATACTTGTTTATCTTGGATTAGGGTTTGCTTACTTTTTTATTTTAGTCTTTCCATACAAACCCTAATTACTAGCATTTATATAAAGCGATAAATTGCAGAAAATAAAAATACTAAGCTATTACATCATTAGGGGAGGGGAGGGGGGTATACAAATTTACAAATGGGGATTTTGCAAGAAAATTAAATCTAATCATCTATTACAACCATATTGAATATTGTACAAAATTGAAAGAAAAATAATGCAACAATGTAAGTGGAAAAGGAAAGAATTTAGTCTTGACCTAATTAAAAAAATGATTAGTTAAAAATAAACAAGATTAAATTTAAACTAATTAAGAAAAGAATTAAGTAAAAATGATTTTTAGGGTTTTTATGAAAAGGTTTAAAAATAAAAATAAAATGAAAGTTCATCAATTAAAATAAACCTAAGTTCTAAATTAATTTTAATTTACAAGAGGATAATATAATAATTAAACCTAATTATCTAAATATTAATTATTAAAAAGAAATTAATTTGTTAAAAGAAAATGTTTTTGGTCTTTTTGTTTTATGAAGAAAAATAAAATATAAATGAGCATTTTTAAATATGTAAATAAATAAATAAAACATATTTTGGATTTTTATTAATAAAAATAATAATGATAATAATAATAATAATAAAAATAATAAAAATAATATGAAAATGAAAATAAAATAAAGAAAAAGAAAAAAGAAAAAAGAAAATAAAGGGCTAGGGGTATGAAAGTAATGAAGGGGTTAAAGGCCAGCAAAAACCATAAAGCCCACTAGAGAGGCCCAGGCGCCTTTTTCAAACAAAAAAATGGAACAAATGTAAAAAAGAGTCAAAAGGGTACCACTGGGGCTCGAACCCAAGTCCCAAAGGTGACAGGCGTGCGCTTTAACCAATGGGGTGGTGATACATCTGTTAACTTAAACAAAACAATAAATATGTAACATAAGTTTTGCCCTGAATGTAACTTCATCTTCAACCTCCAGTCAGAGAACATGTAACTCATTCATTTCTCATCCATTCAGGAAACTTCCAACATAAAACTTGTTAGAAATTTCCTCACGATTATGAATATATAAATAACTTAAGATAATTCTCAAAGATGAGCATGAATTTTTAACAGTACCAAATTCTGACCTAAATTTTTTCAGAGGTTCAAACTCAAAATTCTCCCTAATCAAGCAATATAAATGAAATCTATGGACATGTATAGTTTCAGGGCAATGATGTCTACATTTTATCTTCACAAATGCAAGCCTAACAATGCCTAAATGAGAAGATAGAAGTTCAAGAAAAATACCTCAAAATTGGAAATCTTGAAATGAGTTTGAGCTTGATTCAAGGTGATGCAATGATCAGGTTAGCTTCCTTGAGTCTCTAGGAAGATAATGCAATGCTTAGCTTGAATTGAGAGTGGTTGAAATGGCCTAAAGAATTCCAACTGTAATTCTTTGTTTTTGGTTATGTAAGATGATGGGAATGGAGTTGCAGTCGTGTAACAGGGACAAGGATGGTTTGTAATTGATGTAAGGAAGCTTTAGGAACTAAAAGACCGAAGAACGCACGAGGGAAATGAAAGTTTGAAGTTCAAAGTCAGAAATTGTGCAACACTGGAGTTTTTGGGAAATTTCTGATTTGAGGGAGTTTGGGAGTGTTTAAGGGTCTTCAAGCTCATATGTTTGCTTTTAAATAAATTGTATAGTTATAAGCAAGAGGTCTTAGGGTTTGAAGTTGACAGAGCTGTGAGATATAAAGTTATGACTATGTTACTTGATTTTGAAGAAAAGTGGGAAAATAAGTTTCAATGTGTTGTACAAGCATGGTATGAGTTGGTAGGAGGTTCTAGCCATGTTGATTTTGTTTTTTGACTTTTCATGTGTTCATATAAAACAAGTTAGGAGCTATATGCATTGACTTTGTGATTAAAGTCACTTTTCCAAAATGGAAGTGTGAACTTTGTTCCATTAATGGAATAATCACTTGGACAATGACTCAAGCACTTGGATCATAGCTTAAATAGTTGTGTAATCTTCTGATTATGGATAGATTTAGAGGTTAGAAGCCTTCAAAGTAAGATTTATGCAGCATGGGTGTGGATTAGATCAAATGTTCATCATGAAAATGACTTGAAAAACAAGTTTGAAACCCTAACTTCTTGCCTTCGATTCTCTTAGCTCAAGCATGATCTCAATGAGTTCTTAGACATTTTGGAAAGCTTGTAACATCCTCTACAACCTCTAGGTTGGAATTGTTTGAATATTAGTCTTGGAACTATGTGAAAAAATGTCATGAAGTTAGGTCAAAATCTTGCCTAAACTAGGGCAAAATTTCACTAAGTAAAAGTTTCATGAACATGTATTCACAAAATCATAATGTGAAATCCATGAATTTATAGAAGAAGTTGTGTTCTACAATGTTTTAGATTTAACTAAGATCTACAACTTTCAAATTGGAAGTTTCCTTTAAATCATCTTGTATCATGAAGAAAAATTGGCTCAAAGTTGTGAAAAATATGAAAATTTCAACACTTAGAAAACAATTTAAGTTTTAGAAATTTTGACTTTTCAAAATGAAATCTTCACTTTTTGATTTATTGATGAACAAGTTTCATATTTTTAAATTTTTTGATGAGTTGTGATCTTTGACACTTGATTTTGACCAAAAGGTCAAAGTTTGACTTTTCATTGTACAGTTGACTTTTCATCAATTGACTGAAAATCATTTGTCAACCAATTGATCTTGAGAAATGTTTTGAGCCATGCCATTAGGTAAAAATTATACATTTTAATCCTTGAGGTCATGCCTTTAATTAATCAATCATTTGCTAGGTCAAAAATTAGAAATTGCACCTTCTCAGTCAAATCCCTAATTTTGACCATTTTGCCCTTTTGATGATCTGATCAAATTTCTTGAGGAATTGGGATCCAAACTTGATCAAATGACATATATGAGTTCATATTGTTGATATGGACCAAAAATTATGAAGTTTGACTGTAAATTGACCATAGTTGACTTTTTCCCCAATACAACTGATTTTAGGTCAACTGATCAATTGACTGAGCAAAAATGTAATCCAAACCTTGAAACTTGACATGAACAAACTTGAGGGTACAAAATGATCCATGAAAGTCATATGAGGCATTGAAAGTTCATTTGTCCTTGTGCAATCTCAAACCCTAATTTGCAGTCATCACTGCTTAAGGAGGTGTCTTGAGTTCATCAACCCTTATGCAGTCTTGAACCAAAGGAGATCTTGTGAGAGATTATTTGAGAGATAGTAAAGGTTTTGTTGATGAATTTACTGGGGATTAGGGGTTGTGGCCCTATGATTTGAAATATTCTGAAAGGAAAACTTAAGCTGGAGAGTGTAGACTCAATCGGGGAAGGCAGACTCAGCTTCTGGGATATACTCAGCTGGGGGTAACAGGCTCAGCTGGGGAAGATAGACTATGCCGAGGGAATATAGACTTGGTTGGGGAGGATAGATTAAGTTGGGGAATTTTGTGGTTCCTTGATTGTTGTATGTTGGGGAAATAAACCCTATTGATGAATACTCGATGAACTGCTGACGAAGTGAGTTCTTTGAGGAAGAGATCCACAACACTTATACTTGTAGGATTCAACTTAGCTGGGGAGAGAGCTGCCAAGTGATTGAGACTCTAGCTGGAGATTATCCTATACAAAGAGACATTGTGGGTAACTTTTTTGAGGATTGGTTTATTGTAGTTGTCTTGTGGGGATAATGCTAATGAAATAACTCTGTGGGGATATTCCATACACATTAAAGACATGCTTTGATACTGTTTAGCAAGACATATGTGCCAAATAGTTTTAATTATGTTCATATGCATATGTTCGTTCAATTTTAGTCATTGGAAAAATTTGCATTCAAAATAAAAACAGAAAGTTTGCACTTCAAAGTATATTTGTATTGATATTTTGCCCATGAATAGGCGTTTTTTGAACAAAGAGACGGAGATCCTAGTAAGAGGAAATCGTCGAAAGGAAAACAAATATTGAAAACAAAAACAAATAGCCATGTAAAATGATCTCATTGCATTCCAACTCTATTATTTCCCCAATGTCTTCGAATGCCCCTTGCCATTGACAGAAGTTGATTGGATTGATCTTGGACCGTTTGAACCCAGGCCTTGGTGATAAAGTTAACTGTGGTGATTCCACAGGACATAGTTATACGCTTTCAATCCTTAACTTTTGCCTGGACCTCCCTTTCGGGTTTTCAGCCCACCAGGATACCCATTTTTTCCTAAGTCACCCTTTCTAGGTTTCAACTTGCCGGGTGTACAATCTTTTGCGTATATCCCTATTTTTTGCCCAAACCTTTTGGTTTGCCAGGATGCCCTTATTTTTCCTAGGTGTGTCAACCTAGCGGGTCTCTTATGCGTAGTACTTTTTTAACTATGTCCGCGTTTATGGGATGTGGGAAGTCTTCACCATCCATGGTAGTCAGCATCATGGCACCACCAGAGAAAACTCTCTTGACAACAAATGGCCCTTCGTAGGTGGGAGCCAATTTGCAATTGGGGTCGCCTTGTGGCTGAATGATGCGCTTTATCACCAAGTCACCAGTTTGATATACTCGAGGCTTGATCTTTTTGTTAAAGGCCTTGATCATCCGTTTTTGGTACGTCTGACCATGACAAACAGCAGCCAGTCATTTTTCATCAATCAAGTTCAGCTGATCCAATCTCGTCTGAACCTACTCGTCTTCGCCTAAGCCTGCTTCATTCATAATCCTTAGTGAGGGAATCTGAACTTCTAATGGCAAAACAGCTTCCATGCCATAGACTAAGGAAAAGGGAGTTGCCCCAGTTGTGGTTCTAGCTGAAGTGCGGTAGCCGTGAAGAGCAAATGGTAACATCTCATACCAGTCCTTATAGGTTACTACCATCTTCTGCATAATATTCTTAATGTTTTTGTTGGCCTCTTTGACTGTGCCATTCATTTTGGATCTATATGGAAAAGAATTGTGATGCTTGATCTTAAACTGAGTGCAAAGCTCAATAATCATAGCATTGTTGAGGTTAGTCCCATTGTCGGTGATGATCCTTTCGGGAATACCATAGTGGCAGATGAGGTTGTGTTTGATGAATCTGGCTACCGCATTCTTTGTGACTGAGGAAAAAGAAGCGGCTTCGACCCACTTGGTGAAATAATCAATAGCGACCAAAATGAAGCGATGTACATTAGAAGCGGTTGTCTTGATCTCTCCAATCATGTCAATGCCCGACATTGCAAATAGCCACGGAGCGGTCATGACATTCAGAGGGGTATGAGGAACATGGACCTTGTCAGCATAGATTTGCCATTTGTGACAAGTTCTAGAGTGTTGATGGCAATTAATCTCCATGGTTGACCAATAGTAACCAGCCCTCAAGATTTTCTTTGCCATTGTATGTCCACTAGAGTGAGTGCCAAAGAGACCATCGTGCATGTCTTCCATAATTTCCTCTGCCTCTTTCTTATCCATATATCGGAGTAGAGTAGAGTCATGTTTGTGCTTGTATAATATTCTGTTACTTAGGAAAAATTTGGCTGAAAATCTTCGTAAGAACTTTCTGTCGTTGATGGATGCTCCCTCGGGATACTCTTGCGCTTCACGATACCTCATCACCTCATGGTACCATGGATTTTCTGTGTCAGTGTCAAGCTCATAGCAATGTGCAGGTTCGTCGAATCTTTTAATTGTAATCATAGGGGCTTCATTGTCCCATCTAACCTTGAACATTGAAGACATGGTTGCCAAGGCGCCAGCCAATTGATTTTCTTCCCTATGGAAGTGCTCAAATGTGATCTCTTCAAAGTGAGGAATCAAGGATAGCACAAGTTCCTTATAAGGGATTAGATTAGGGTGTTTAGTGTCCCAATCTCCTTTTACTTGGCTAATCACTAGAGCAGAATCCCCAAACACATTCAAATGCTTGATCCTTAAGTCAATGGAAGCTTTCAGACCCAAGATGCACACTTCGTACTCAACCATATTGTTCGTGCAATCGAAGTAAAGTCTGGAGGTGAAAGGAGTGTGGCAACCTTCTGGAGAGATGATCACAGCACCAATATCATTACCCAAGGGTTGGAAGCCCCGTCGAAGACCATAGTCCATCGGGATCCTTGTTCAAGTCCGTCATACGGTCCAGGTTTCACACAGTCGGCCACCAGCATGATGTTCTCATCTGGGAAGTCAAAGTTCATGGACTGATAATCATCAATAGCTTAATGGGCCAAATGATCTACTAGTACGCTTCCTTTGATGGCCTTTTGTGTTGTGTATTGAATGTCGTACTCAGTCAAGATCATTTTCCATCTAGCTATCCGTCCGGAGAGGGCAGGTTTCTCGAAGATGTACTTGATTGGGTCCATCTTAGAAATCAACAGAGTGGTATGAGTCAACATATACTGTCTTAGCCGGCGAGCAACCCATGCCGGAGCGCAGCAAATTTTCTTGAGCAGTGAATATTTGGTTTCAAAGTCGGTAAACTTTTTGCTCAGGTAATAAATAGCATGCTCTTTTCGGCCATACTCGTCATGTTGGCCCAAAACACACCCCATAGAGTTCTCTAGTACTGTCAAGTACATGATCAAGGGTCTTCCTTCAACTAGAGGCATAATAATAGGAGGCTCTTGTAGATATTCTTTGATTTTTTCGAAGGCAGCTTGGCATTCATCATTCCATCTGACTACCTGATCTTTCATCAAGAGTTTGAAGATTGGCTCACAAGTAGCAGTCAAGTGTGACATAAAGCGGGCGATGTAATTGAGACGACCTAAGAATCCTATAACTTCCTTTTTAGAATGAGGGACTAGCATCTCTTGGATGCCCTTTACCTTGGCAGGATCAAATTCAATGCCTTTATTGTTGACAACAAAACCTAGAAGCTTTCCAGATCGTACTCCAAATATGCACTTGTTAGGATTTAACCTCAACATGTACTTTTTCAGCCTCTCGAATAGTTTATACAGGTGATCGAGATGTTCCTCTTCAGTTTGTGATCTGGAAATCATATCATCCACATATACCTCTATTTCATGATGAATCATATTGTGATACGGTGGGAGAACTGACTTAAGAGTTTGCGTTTTTTATTCGCAAATATTGCGGTTTAGCAAGAGTCGCCACCGACTTTTCTTTTATCCAAAAGGAAAGGTGAAAAAGCACAGAAAAGACCTTTGAGATTGTTTCTTGAGTTCGGGGGGTAGATTATGAAAAGGAAAGGTATTAGCACCCTTTTCATCCATGGTTTTCCATGGGCTCTTAGTTACTTGCTAGATCACTTGCTTTTTATTTTGAAATTGTGCTTTATGTGGTTTTGAAAGTATTTTGTAAAAGAGGCCATTGTTTAGGCAATCTTTGTAATGATTCTCGTTCGTAAGAATGTATACAAAGATGTTTGTCTTTTTGAAAATGTTTCAATGTTTGTAAAATGTTTGGAAATGGGTGTGTTTGTTTTGAAAATAGCAAGGATAGTTGTTTGAAATGGAGCAAGTAACTAAAAGTAATTTACCTACTCAAATGTCTTTCTTATTCATTTTCTATTCCTTTGACATTGTTGTCTTTCCATTGATTTGGTAAGCAACCTTATCTTTGGATGTAAACGGGACGGGCGTGCAAAGTAAGATTATGCAGCATGGCTAAGATTTTGATTCCTTGTTCATCATAAATCTGTCTTGTAAATCAAGAATGGATGTCCAACTTCAGATCCTTGAATCTCCTAGCTCAAATATGATAAATTCATGCTCTTGAATATTTTGTAAAGCTTGAAACACCCTCAATAACTTTAATGTTGGCCATTTTGATAAAATCATCTTGGAACTATGTGAAAAAACGCCAAGAAGTTGGGATAAAATCCTGAACAAAATCTGTTGAAAATTTCTCTAAGTGTTAAATGAAAATGTCATGACTTCATGAATTTATAACATGAGATCCAAGCATATTTAGGAGAAGTTGTGTGAATCAAAATTGTGGATTTAATGGAGATCTACAACTTTAATGTTGGGAACTTCCTTTGAATCATCTTGTATCATGGTGATAATTTGGCTCAAAATTGAGAAAAAAATAAGAAATTTTCTATATTTAGAAAATTTTCTAAGTTAGAATTTTCTAACTTTTCAAATCCAATTCTTAAAACTTTGGTTTCTTGATGAAAAAGTTTCATGTTTTGACATGTTTTGATGAATTATGATCCTTGGCACTTGAATTTGACCAAAAAGTCAAAGTTTGACTTTTCAGTGCACGGTTGACTTTTTCCCTTACAGTTGATTTTTAGGTCAACTGCTCAATTGACTGAGCAAAAGTGTGATTCAAAGCTTGAAACCCAACATGAGTAATATTGGGGGTCCATAATGATCCATGGAAATTATATGGGGCATTAGAAGTCCAAAAATCCTTGTGCAAAACTCAAACCCTAATTTTGGTCATCAATGCTTAAGGAGGTGTCTTAAGCTGATCAAACCCTAATCCAGTCTTGAGTCAAAGAGATCTTGTGAGAATAATCTTGATAAATGAGAGGGAAAATTTTGGGGTACAACAGCTGCCCCTGTTCAATCTTCTTAAAGTTGAAGAGTTAGATTGGCGAGTTTTGCCATTCGTGACTCGAAGGTGAGAGAATGATTAGACACTAGAGTGCCCAGAAATTTGCACTCGACAATGTGTAGTTTGAGGGAATGGGCTTAAAGATGCCATTTGGAGAAGTGACAGAATCTTGTGGGAGAAGGGCTTGCAGATGCCATCCAAGAATGTTTGTTGAATTGCAAGTTGTAAGCTGAAAGAATGAGTATCAGAATTGCGTCCGTGTCTGGTGTGTATCCATACTGTATCTGAAAGTTGAATCTAAATGAGTATCAGGATGGCATCCGCGTCTGGAGCGTAACTGTACTGTATCTGAAATTTGAATCTGAATGAGTATCAGGATGGCATCCATGTCTGGATCGTATGTACTGTATCTGATAGTTGAATCTGAATGAGCATTAGAATGGCATCCGTGTCTGGAGCGTATCAATATTGTATCTGAATGAGTAACAGAATTGCATCTGTGTATGGAGCGTATCCATATTGTATTTGAACTTGAAACCTGAATGAGTAACAGAATGGCATCTGTGTCTGGAGCGTATCCGAACTGTATCATGAAGTCTGAATTTGAATGAGTATCAATATAGCATCAATGTCTGGAGTGTATCTGTACTGTATCTGAATTGCATATTGTTAATGGTAGCTGTTAATCATATCCTGAAAAGGGTAAAGTGTTAGCTGAAACACAAAGTTATGTTGCATGAAATGTATGATGCAAAGTATTTGTCTTATCAATGTTTATGATATATGGATGCAACGTACGTGCATGTAAGCTGGTTTGATGTATTGCTGTATGATTGAGGAAAATAAATCCTTGAATGCTGCTGAGGCTATGTTGAATATTTTATTTCTTGAAGTTGAAGCATTGACAAACTCTTGTTGAGAGAAGTAAATTTTGTTGTGAGGGAAATGCCATGTACTGCTTGTAAGATATGCTCGGGGAATCCTGAGAAATTTGACGATTTCTATTGGGGATTAATAAATTGGAATTTGTTCCGCTGGGGACTTAAATGACGTACTGTGGGGATTGCTTATGGAATAGCCTAGAGACATTTTCCTGTTCATTCAACCTATGAGTAATTGTCTTTCTCATTTTGTTTATTTGTAAACAATAATTATGTTCAAATGCATATGTTCATCAATGAATCATTGGACGTTTTTGCAAACAAAACACAAGAGTAAAGAAAAGACAAATAGTTTTTGCACTTTCAAAGGGATATCTTTGTATTGACTTTGAGTAAGTATTTTTGTACAAATGAGACAACATTCTAGTAAGAGAATGGTGCCATAAAACAAGAAGAATTTATACAAATAAATATAGCTATGTGTAATAATGCCATCGGGTTCCCATTCTGCTATAGCCTTCATATCTCCGAATATCTTGTCTATTCGTTGCTTCGTCCGAAGATGATTGAATTGATCAGAAACTCTGAGTTTGCCAGTGGAGGTCAAAGGTTGTCCGCAAAGTGATCCGACGGGACATAGCCATACGCTTCAATTCCCTAACTTTTTCCTGGACCTCCCTTTCGGGTTTTCAGTCCACCGGGAAACCTTTTTTTGCCCAAGTCGCCCTTTCGGGTTTTCAACTTGCCGGGTGTACAGATTTTTTTAATTTTATCCCTAATTTTTGCCTGAACCTTTTTGGTTCACCTGGATGCCCTTGTTTTGCCTAGGTGTGTCAACCTAGTGGGTCTCTTATGCGTAGTATCTTTTGACTATGTCCACGTTTGTAGGGTGTGGCAGGTCGTCACCGTCCATGGTGGTCAAGATCATTTCCCCACCGGAGAATATGTTCTTGATTACAAATGGTCCTTCATAATTACGAGTCCATTTGCCCCTGGGATCCCTTTGTGACAAGATGATACGTTTGATTACTAGATCCCCAACTTGATATACTTGGCGCCTGACTTTCTTGTTGAAAGCATTGATCATCCGTTTTTGATATATCTGACCATGGCAAACAGCAGCGAGTCTCTTTTCATCAATTAAGTTCAGTTGATCAAGTCGAGTCTGGATCCAATCGTCTTTGTCCAAACCTGCATCCTTCATAATTCTTAGAGAGGGGATTTGAACCTCAATAGGAAAGACAACCTCCATGCCATATACCAAAGAATATGGTGTTTCCCCAGTTGATGTGCGAGCTGTGGTACGGTACCCGTGGAGAGCGAATGGTAGCATCTCATGCCAGTCTTTGTATGTAACTATCATCTTTTGTATGATCTTTTTAATGTTTTTATTTACATCCTCGACAACACCATTCATCTTTGGCCGATAGGGAGAAGAATTATGATGTTGAATCTTGAATTGCTCTCCCAATGCAGTGATCATAGTGTTGCTAAGATTTGTACCATTGTCAGTGATGATCCTTTCTGGGATACTGTACCGGCAAATGAGATTTTTCTTGATGAAACGGGCAACAACATTCTTGGTGATGGAAGCGAAGGAAGCTGCCTCCACCCACTTTGTAAAATAGTCAATGGCCACTAGGATGAAGTGGTATCCATTGCAGGCTGTTGGCTTGATTTCCCCAATCATATCAATTCCCCACATAGAAAAAGGCCAAGGAGCCATCAAGACATTCAGAGAAATCGGAGGTACGTGCACTTTGTCAGCATAAATTTGACACTTATGACAAGTCCGAGAGTGTTGATAGCAATCTGCTTCCATGGTAGACCAATAATAGCCTGCCCGTAGGATTTTCTTCGCCATCGTATGCCCACTGGAGTGAGTGCTAAAAGTACCTTCATGTAATTCAGCCATGATCCTTTCCGCTTCAACATTATCCATACACCGAAGCAGAATGGAGTCATGATTACGTTTGTACAGGATGTCATTATTCAGGAAGAACTTATCGGAGAATCTCCTTAAGAACTTCTTATCATTGATTGAAGCTCCTTCTAGATATTCTTGAGCCTCGAGATACCTCTTGACTTCATGAAACCAAGGTTGGTCTACTACCTCTTCAGTATTAATCTCGTGACAGTGTGCCAGTTCATACATTCGTTCGATGGTGATCTGGGGAGCCTCATTATCCCAATTAAGTTTAAACATAGACGACATTGTGGCTAGAGCGTCTACTAGATGATTTTCTTCTCGCGGGAAATGTTCTAAGGTAATCTTTTCAAAATATGGTAGCAATGTCAAAACATGTTCTTTGTAAGGGATAAGGTTTGGGTGTTTAGTGTCCCATTCCCCTTTGATCTGACTGATGACCAAAGCTGAATCTCCAAACACGTCTAAGGATTTGATTCCCAAGTTTATGGAAGATCTGAGACCAAAGATGCACGCTTCGTGCTCCGCCATGTTGTTTGTACAATTGAAGCAAAGTATGGCAGTAAAAGGAGTATGACGCCCTTCCGGCGATATGAGTACAGCGCCGATACCATTACCAAGTGCATTGGATGCCCCATCAAAGAACAGGGTCCATCGGGATCCTTGTTCAGGTCCGTCATATGGCATGATTTCTTTACAGTTGTCTAATGTCATGATGTCTTCATCCGAGAATTCAAACTTCATGGACTGATAATCTTCTACAGCTTGATGAGCAAGATGATCAGCTAGCACACTGCCCTTTATAACTTTTTGGGTAGTATATTGTATGTCATATTTTGTTAGGATCATCTGCCATCTAGCTATCCTCCCAGAAAGAGCAGGCTTCTCGAAGATGTACTTTATCGGATCCATTTTAGATATCAACAAAGTAGTATGAGTCAGCATATACTGTCTTAGCCGGCGAGCAGCCCATGCCAGAGCGCAACAAGTTTTCTCGAGTAGTGAATATCTTGTTTCACATTCGGTAAGCTTTTTGCTCAGGTAGTAAATAGCATGCTCTTTTCGGCCAGACTCGTCATGCTGCCCCAATACACACCCCCATTGAGTTTTTTAAAATAGTCAGATACATGATCAGTGGTCTTCCCTTGACTGGTGGCATCAAAACAGGAGGCTCTTGTAAGTACTCTTTGATTTTGTTGAAAGCAGTCTGCCATTCATCATTCCATTTGACTACTTGATCTTTCTTAAATAGTTTGAAGATTGGCTCACAAGTAGCTGTTAGGTGAGAAATGAACCTGAAAATATAGTTCAAGCGTCCCAAGAATCCTCTGACTTCCTTCTTAGTATGAGGAGCAGGCATTTCTTGTATCGCTTTAACCTTGGCGGGATCGACCACAATACCTTTGTTGCTCACGACAAAGCCTAGGAGTTTACCGGACCGTACTCCAAATGTGCACTTGTTTGGATTCAACCTTAGCTTGTATTTCTTCAATCTCTAAAATAGCTTTTGCAAGTGATCAAGGTGCTCTCCTCCTGTTTGTGATCGGGCTATCATATCGTCTATGTAGACCTCTATTTCATGATGTATCATGTCATGAAACAAAGCTACCATGGCGCGTTGATAGGTTGCCCCAGCATTCTTCAGTCCGAATGGCATCACTTTGTAGCAGAATGTGCCCCACTGTGTGACAAATGTAGTTTTCTCCATGTCCTCAGGTGCCATTTTGATTTGGTTATAACCTGAGAATCTGTACATGAAGGAAAACACTTTGTGCTGGGCCGTATTGTCAACCAGGATATCAATGTGGGGAAGTGGAAAAGCATCTTTAGGGCTAGCCCTATTCAAATCTCTATAGTCCATGCACATTCGTACTTTGACGTCCTTTTTAGACACGGGAACAATGTTGGCAACCCATTGAGGATAGGAAGTGACAGCCAAGAATCCAGCATTGAATTGTTTCATGACTTCCACTTTGATCTTCTCTGACATGTCAGGTCTCATGCGGCATACTTTTTGTTTTACTGGTGGACAGTCTTCTCTTGTGGGCAGTTGATGTACCACGATGTCTGTATCGAGTCCTGACATGTCTTTGTATGACCAGGAAAAGATCTTAACATAATCATGCAATAGCTGAATAAGACGTTCCTTGACACTCGGCTCTATATTGGCACCCACCTTGATTTCTTTTTTATCCTCCTCAGTACCCAAGTTAATTGTATCCACCGGTTCTTCATGAGGCTGAATAGCTCTTTCCTCCTGTTGTAGCAGTCTGGCCAATTCCCCTAGTACTTCACAATCTTCCTCACCTTCGCCTTCGGCTTGCTAGATTAGATCCTTAGAGTCACAAAAGGCCATAGCAGTATCGTTACCCATGGGATCAGGAATGGAGGGGTACCTGCATTTGTGAGTGTGGGTGTGTGTAAGGGTATAGCCATCCTTAAAAAATAAAAGAAAAACAATGAGCACAAAAAGTTTGTATGTGAAAAATGTCCATGATTCATTGAATGTCATATGAAGATGAAATAAAAACCCTTACAAATGGACCATTGTGCCTCGGGCAAGACACAAGGTTTTAAATGTGCGAATTGTTTGTGAATATTACAAGTCCAACAGAAATGTAAAAGATAAATTACTGAGGAATGAAAGTTTTGGGACAAAGTCTCTGGCTTCCCAATTGATAGTATGAAATATCCAATCCTCCAAGCTACAATCTTCTTCACCATCTTCCACTGCATTGACCTCTTGGTTGCTAATCCTCAAGGGTGGCCCTCCAGCACGGGCACGACGCACAGCCTTCAGAGCATTTGAAGTGAACCCTAAGCCAAACTTTCAGATTTATATGGAATGTCCGGAAGTTGCCCCCAGATGGTGCATCCACCCTCCTCTACTACTTCCTTGGCGTCCTTTAGAGATGACATCCGGAGTGGAGGTCTTGTAATCTTAGGGATCTGGGACACCGTCTTAGTTACTGATACTTCTTGAGAGACTTCTTCGAAATGTTGAAAAGGAGTTTCAATGAACTCGCCATCCAATTCCACATACCGGAAGGAATTGAGGTGGCTAATCATATGCTCTTCCTCTCCGTGGATAATGATAATCTTTCCATGGACCGGGTATTTCAGCATCTGGAGCAGTGTAGAGGTGACAGCACCGGCATTATGGATCCATGGCCGTCCTAGCAGACAGGAGTAAGAGGGGCATATATCCATTACATAGAAGGTTGAGTTGAAAGTCTGAGTCCCAACCTTTATGGGGATGTCCACCTCCCTGTGGACCATCCTCTTTGAGCCATCAAACGCTCTTACAATTATGTTACTGGGTTTCAACGTCAGTCCTTCGCAGTCCAATCAGTCGAGAGATTTCTTCGGTAAAATGTTCAAAGATGAGCCAGTGTCCACCAAGACATGGGCCAGAGTTGTTCCTCTACATTCCATGGACACATGGAATGCCTCGTTGTGCTTTCTTCCCCTTGGTGTCAGATCATTATCGGAGAAACCTAGGCCGTTATCAGCTGTCAAACTGGCCACACAATCTTGAAATTGGTCAGCAGATGTCTCATGAGGCACATGGGTTGTCTTTAGAAATTTTACCGGGGCTTTCGCATGTGCCTCAGAACACAGCAACAATGCCAGCATGGAGATCTTAGAGGGAGTTTGCCCCAACTGTTCAACTACGTCGTAGTCTCTCTTCTTTATTATTCTTAAGATCTCCTCCATTTCCTTCTTGGAGGTTTCGGGGATAGTCAATGGCTGAGCCTTCGTCCGGACAGGCTCTTCTTGAATACTTTTCCCTCGAATTTCAGCATTAGGAGTGTTGGTAGGGATAACAGCAGGGGTTGTGTTGTCTTTGTCATTAAGAGCACTTGCAGATATGATTATTGGTACAGAGGTAACCTTCGGAGCAGCCACGGGTCCAAAAACTGCCTTTGGAGGGGCAATTTCTGGAGAGAAGATTCTACCGCTACGGGTAATCTTACTGGTTCCGGCAATATTGCTAATGTCAGAGTTTTCTTCTTCGGAGCTCATTTCTTCAGCGGCCAGCCCATCTTGTTTGATACCATGGTAGTAGATGTCTCCAGGCACAGTTTTGTCTGATTCATACGGGACCGGCCCGGGCATTGTGATTATAAGAGGAGTAGTTTTTGGAACCGATGTAATCCTAACGGGTCTTTTGGGGACCCTGGAAGGATTGGCGAAGATGGTTATGATTGAAACGTCTTCAACAGGAACAGGTGAAACAGGAGCACTTTCAAACAGAATCTCTTGGTTGTCTATCAAGCGTTGAATTCCTGTCTTCAACAAAGGGCAAACAGTTGGTGAGGATAAGCAAAGATGGCAGTCTTCATTACAACCCGAGAATACACCATCTTTCAACAAGTTTATCTTAATGATTGGGAGTGGAGTCAAGAGTTCATCAACTGTGGTAACAACCAAATCTTCTTTGATAGCATTGGTGTTGTGACCATGCCTAGGCATAGGATCGGAAATGACGTTTGGATTTTCGGGTGCATCAAACTCAATCTCTTTTGCATCTATAAGGTCTTGAATTTTTTTTTCAGGGCCCAACAGTTGTTGGTGTCATGACCCGAACTTTCGGAATGATATGCGCATCTGGCATTTAGGTGATAATGAGGGGACGTTGTGTTGGGGTTCTTTGTAGCTTCCTTTAGAGTTACCAAATTGGATTTCAAAAGGTGCGGTAAGACCTGGGATAGAGTCATATTAATTTTGGTGAATTTCCGGACTGGCCTTTCCACCCTTGGTTGATTACTTCTTGGTTGGTCAGATGTAGGCTTTGGGATCATAACAACTCCTACCATTGGTCGGCGTTCAGCTCTCCTTGGTTCCTTTGTGGGTAAACAGTAGATACCTCCTTCTTCCCAGTGAAAGGCTTTCTCACAGCTGCAGAGGCAGACGAATCCTTCTGAATCTTTCCACTTTTTATGCCAGCTTCCACCCTCTCTCCGGTTAGCATTAACTCAGTAAGTCCTGCGGATGAGCTTCCAATCAGATGGTTGAAGAAAGGGCCCGATAGAGTTCCTAAGAACATGTCCACCAACTCCCTTTCAGACAGAGGGGGTTGTACTCTCCCAGCTAGATCTCTCCATTTCTGTGCGTAATCCTTGAAACCCTCATTTGAAGCCATAGCCATACTCTGAAGTTGAGTACGGGTAGGCGCTAAATCTGCATTATAATGGTATTGCTTATAGAAAGCTGCGGCAAGATATTCCCAATTATGGACATCGGCCCTTTCCAATTGGTAAAACCAATCGAGTTGTGTTCTAGATAGGCTATCTTGGAAAAAATGGACCCACAGGTCTTTATCGGCGGAGTGCGACTGGATCTTTCTCACATATGATCAGAGGTGCATCTTAGGACATGACACCCCATCATATTTTGCAAACAACGGCACTTTGAACTTCGGTGGGATCACAATTCCCGACACTAGTCCCAATTCTTTAATGTCTAGACCTGGCACCTTTTGTATTTCCATAGCGCTCAAACGCTCTTCAAGATGTCTCTACTTATCATCTGCTGGAGGATATTGTTCCTCAGAATAGTCTTCCTCTTCTTCCTCCTCTTCGTACTCTGAAGGAACCGTTGTTTCCTTTCCTTTTCCTTCATCAGATGTTGTTGCGAAATTCAAGGTTCTTCTAGTCTGTCCTTGAAACCTTCTCCCCATGATTACAACACCGGTTGGTTTTTTCTCTATCTTCTTTTTCTAGTTGGCCAACAGAGTCTTCAATTCTTCTTTCCCTTTAGCTAGGGTCATGAGCAACTGTTGAAACTGCGTATTTTGAACTTGAAGATCTTTGACTGTCTGTTCGAGATCCATCTTACTGAAATAAACATTAGAGAGATGAGGAAACTCGTTGCAAAAGACCTGTTTATGTTATGATGAATGATATGTACACATGTAATGCTTTCAAGGATTTTAAAAATATTCAAGTTCAATTTAGACAAAAAGAAACACATGTTATATTAATAATATAGAGTTTGAGTACATCAATGCCCCTTGGGCTAAATGATACAAAACTCTAAGATAAAAAAGTAGTGTGGATCCTCTTTGGTGCTATGTAGGCATTTAGATTCTGCTCCCCATGAAGTAGCCTAGTGAGTTCCAAAACCTTCTTCTCGCTTGCGTAGAATTGGGCTTCGAAAGTATCTCGCTCTCCTTTGAGCTGTATCCAATCCCTTTATAGATCTTCAAGAGATGTGGGCATGTCAGGATGTAGGATAGTTTATGGAACTTCTCCTTCCTTAACAGGCTCAATGATCACCGAGAGAATAGAAGGATAAGGCATCATAAGACTTTGAGAGCAGGTTCGTACCCACTTGAGGTAAGGCTCAAGAGGGATGGAATTCTTGTGTCCCAAAGTCTTACTATCCACCTTGTTTAGCATCCTCCATGCTCGGATGAATCTATGGCGAAGGCCTTGATCGTCGTTGTCGTAGTCGAAAACCAAGCCTTGAATCAGCATCTCGTGCGGGCCATCCCTTCGGGCATAACTAAACTGTCTTAAAGCTAAGCATGGGTTGTAGGTGATGCCTCCCCTAATGCCAAGCATAAGGAAATTAGGGAATTCCCCACTACGGTCAAAAATGATAACATTCTCTTTGGATCAAGAGCACTAATGAATATCTGAATGTTTGAGCGTCATTAACCTTTGTGACCACCTTAATCCTTGCTCATATCTTTAAGACTGATTGGGGAAGATGATAAATAAACCATCTTGCCAGGAGAGGAGTGCAACACATAAGGACACCTCTTTTCCTCATTGTACGAGTGTGAAAAGAGTGCAGGATATCCCCTAGCAATGTAGGCACCAGATTGCGTGACATAAGGATTTTGACGGCACTCACATCTATGAGTTGGTCAGGATTGGGGAACAAGACCATCCCATAGATGAGGAGAGCCACAATTTCCTCAAAAGCTTGCAGATCTAAGGAATTCCAATAGCTTTGGGCTTTCTCAAACAGAAACTTTGCTAAGAAGCCTTTGACACCACTTCTAGTTTCCCAATGCGATGTGACATCACATGAGTGCAAGTGCAGAGCTTGAGAAATCTCTTCTGGCTTTAGGTCTCTTTCCATACTGTTAAAAGGTAGTTGATTAAGAATGGGAATCCTTAAGAGTTGAGAGAATTCTTCCAAAGTAGGCACAAGCTGATAGTCGGGAAATGTGAAGCAATGGTGCAAAGGATCAAAGAACTGGAAGAGCACCTTTATCATATCTTCCTCTGTGTTGCAGGTGACCAAGTTGAGTAGACGACCATGCCTCTCGGTGAATGGAGAGTTCTCAGGGATCCTTGAAGCTAGCTCCTTGAGTTGTGGAGGAATTCTTACAAGGTTGACTTGGATAGTTTTCCTGCGGAGTGAATCCATATCATATAAAACAAGAACAAAGATGAATCTCCAAAATCCTTAAAATGGTTAGTGAATGCATATGATGTTCATGATGTCCATGATGTTATGCACAAGTATGTATATACAATCAAAACAAACAAGTCCTTAGTTTAGGCTTGCATGGGGCTTTATAGGTAAGTACCCTCTTGAAGTTTAGTTGGCTCAAACCTGTCCTAGTAATAGTAACCGGGTTCTAAGGAGCTCAATATCACTAGATTGTTTCCTTGGTCATTGTTTTAGCTCAAGCCTCTTTAATTGCGACTGAAATATCCCAAGTAAACAACCCTCAATGAGTGTAGTATAGAGTATCTACCAACTTCGGACTACACCAAATTCGGTCATCTCACTACATCCTAAAGGCCAAGTTGGTCAAGTAAAGGGTTCTAGAAGTTCATTAGTGCTTCATGACATCACTCAGCAGCCACGTATTCTCTTTGATTGACTCAAAGGCTACCGGTACCCACAAATATGTCACACTAACATAGTTATTGCTTAGACCATGTCGGTATACCCCGCACAGTTTCCATAACGTATTGCTATTTACCTATAATGTTTCCCAAATCCGGGTGGAGGATTCAAACCCAAACAAAGAACCATAATATAAAGCATACAAGTCAAACAATGAAAGCAAGTAAATATGATCTAACCCTAAGGTAACCCCACTTTAAGAATAATCCCCAGCAGAGTCGCTAATTCTGTGATACGGTGGGAGAACTGACTTGAGGGTTTGCGTTTTGTATTCGCAAATATTGCGGTTTAGCAAGAGTCGCCACCGAATTTTCTTTTATCCAAAAGGAAAGGTGAAAAAGCACAGGAAAGACCTTTGAGATTGTTTCTTGAGTTCGGGGGGTAGATTATGAAAAGGGAAGGTATTAGCACCCTTTTCATCCATGGTTTTCCATGGGCTCTTAGTTACTTGCTAGATCACATGCTTTTTGGTTTGAAATTATGCTTTTTGTGGTTTTGAAAGTATTTTGTAAAAGAGGCCATTGTTTAGGCAATCTTTGTAATGACTCTCGTTCGTAAGAATGTATACAAAGATGTTTGTCTTTTTGAAAATGTTTCAATGTTTGTAAAATGTTTGGAAATGTGTGTGTTTATTTTGAAAATAGCAAGGATAGTTGTTTGAAATGGAGCAAGTAACTAAAAGTAATCTACCTACTTAAATGTCTTTCTTATTCATTTTCTATTCCTTTGACATTGTTGTCTTACCATTAATTTGGTAAGCAACCTTATCTTTGGATGTAAGCGGGACAGGCGTGGGTCATCGTATAACCATGATTAGCAATGTTTGCAAAGTATCTTAGCATTTTTTGAGGGACCAAGATCATTTAGTAAGGCAACCTTGAATAGCGTCCTCGAGGGACTATGATCTTATATTTTTTTGTTTTTCCAAGATACTTCGCATGCGTAATATGGCCATTCTTATATAAGGCAACCAAGTGGAGAAACCCTAAGGGTGCTAGTGTGCAAGTGTGTTAGTTTGCATGCATTTTGTCTTATATTTGAAAGTTATCTATTTTATTGATTTTATCTTGCCATACATCCTATTTACTAGCAATATATGAAAAGCAATTAAAAATGCGGAAAATAAAATCTAAGCTATTACATCACTTTAGGGGGGTGGGGGTACAATTTAACAATAGGGATGAAATGGAGACTGAAATATTACAACCATATCGAATAATAATGAAAACAATGTAAAAGTAGTGCAAAACAAAGGGAAAATGTATTTTGAACTGCTATGTGTCAACCCATGCTGTTATGCATCGACACATAGCTTTTCCCTGCTCCTGTAAAACAAAATCAGTTCAGTATGGGTCGACACATAATGGGATGTGTCGACTCATACACCTTCTTGTATCAATGCGAAATGTGTATGTATCGACTCATAGGCTTTTCCATCTACTGTTTTGTGACCTGAACTCAGTATGGATCGATGCATGAGGGTTATGTGTCGACTCATACCCTGCTTTTTTCACTAGGATGGGTCGACACATGAGGATATGTGTCGATACATCCTGCATTTTTCTGCCTTAAACATTGTTTTACTGACTGTACAGGTTATTTTATGGCATATGATGGACAAACGTAAATAATACATGATTGAAGAAGCCAAAATCATAAGCAAATGATTAGCTCAAAGGGATGATAAAAACTACATCTTATCCTCAAAGAACCACAGTTTATTAATGATTTAATGACAAGATATCAAGTCAAGAGGACTTACCTTTGGATTGCACTGGTGGATTTAGATTTGAATGCTTTTCCAAATGCTGTGATGACCTTGTGAGTCTTCAGAAAGCTGCTCTGGATTGCTTGAACTGAGTTGGACTGTACTTGTATGTGTTGAAGTGTTTGGCCTTATGGAGAGTTTGTATGCTGGAATGATGGGTTGGGGTTCTGTTTTGAATAAGTACATAACTGGTTTTTTTTAATGAATGAGATTTTGAGGGTTTACCAATATAACTTCTGGCTTTTCTCCTTGTCCTTTCTCTCTATTTTTTCAGACCTCTTTCTCTTGTGATTGGTCTCTCTATTTATAGAGAAGGTTTGAGACTTGAACAAACTCAGATTTTGGATCACATGTTATGGCTAGGTTAGATTGTACATGAAGCATGCTTGAAGAACATGTTCCCAATGCTTGTACCAAGCTATCAAAAGTGGTTTATCACTTTAAACATGTTTGTTCTGACTTGTAGAAGTTGAGTGTGATTAGAACAACAAGTTAGAGGCTCAAGGAATTGACTTTATGATTAAAGCTACTTTGTAAGAATGGCAATGTCAACTTTGTGCCAAAAATGGAAAGATCACTTGGACAATGCTTAAACCAAATGGACCATAGCTCAAAAGTTTGTGTAAGCATTAAATTATGGTAAGATTTTCAAGTCACAAGGCCTGCAAAGTAAGATTATGCAGCATGGCTAAGATTTTGGTTCCTTGTTCATCACAAATCTGCCTTGTAAATCAAGAATGGATGTCCAACTTCAGATCCTTTAATGTCCTAGCTCAAATATGATAAATTCATGCGCTTGAATGTTTTGGAAATCTTGAAAAACCCTCTATTACTTTAATGTTGGCCATTTTTACAAAATCATCTTGGAACTATGTGAAAAAACGCCAACAAGTTGGGATAAAATCCTGAACAAAATCTGTTGAAAATTTCTCTAAGTGTTAAATGAAAATGTCATGACTTCATGAATTTATAACTTGAGATCCAAGCATATTTAGGAGAAGTTGTGTGAAGAAAAATTGTAGATTTCATGGATATCTACAACTTTCATGTTGGGAACTTCCTTTGAATCATTTTGTATCATGGTGATAATTTGGCTCAAAATTGAGAAAAAAATAAGAAATTTTCTATATTTAGAAAATTTTCTAAGTTAGAATTTTCTAACTTTTCAAATCCAAATCTTAAAACTTTGGTTTCTTGATGAACAAGTTTCACGTTTTGACATGTTTTGATGAATTATGATCATTGGCACTTGAATTTGACCAAAAAGTCAAAGTTTGACTTTTCAGTGCACGGTTGACTTTTCCCTAATACAACTGATTTTTAGGTCAACTGCTCAATTGACTGAGCAAAAGTGTGATTCAAAGCTTGAAACTTGAAATGAGTAATCTTGGGGGTCCATAATGATCCATGGAAATCATATGGGGCATTGGAAGTCCAAAAATCCTTGTGCAAAACTCAAACCCTAATTTTGGTCATCAGTGCTTAAGGAGGTGTCTTGAGCTGATCAAACCCTAATCCAGTCTTGATTCAAAGAGATCTTGTGAGAATAATCTTGATAAATGAGAGGGAAAATGTTGGGGTACAACACATGTCATGAAATAAAGCTACCATAGCTCTTTGATATGCTTCCCCTGCATTCTTCAATCCGAATGACATGACCTTGTAGCAAAAGGTGCCCCGTTGCGTGACGAAAGTTGTCTTCTCCATGTCTTCAGGAGCCGCCCTTATCTGATTATAGCCAGAGAAACCATCCATGAAAGAGAAGACTTTATACTGAGCAGTATTATTGACCAAGACATCAACGTGTGGTAGAAGGAAGTCATCCTTGGGGCTTGCCCTATTCAGATCCCTATAGTCTATGCACATGCGTAATTTTCCGTTTTTCTTTGGCACTGGAACCACATTGGCAACCCATTGGGGATCGGATGTTACAACTAGGAACCATGCATTAAATTTTTTTCATCACTTCATCTTTTATTCTCTCAGATATATCAGGCCTCATGCGACGAACCTTTTGTTTGACATGAGGACAGTCTTCCTTTGTCGGTAGACGATGAACTACGATGTCGGTATCCAACCCTGGCATATCTTCATAAGACCAAGAAAATACTTCCACATAATCATGCAACATCTGAACCAACCTACTCTTGACACTAATTTCCAAGTTAGCACTGATCTTGATGTCCTTCTTGTCCGTCTTGGTACCCAGATTGATGACTTTAACTGATTCTTCGTGCGGCTGAATAGCTTTTTCCTCTTGTAACAGAAGTCTGGCTAGTTCTCCTGGTATTTCACAATCTCCCTCGCCTTCGTCTTCGGTTTGGTTAATTGGACATTCAAAGTCATAATCAGCAACAGTAGAGTCATTAGCAATAAGATCCAGAGTGGATGAGGATCTGCAAGAGTGTGTGTGTGTGTGTGTGTGTGTGTGTGTGTGTGTGTGTGTGTGTGTGCGCGCGCGCGCATGTAAGATACATGGCTATATGAAAAATGTATTTGTAGGAAAATAAAGATAATGAACACAAAGATTTGAATGCAAAAGAGTCCAATGATTTGTATTGAATGATCATATGATTAGATGAACATAAATAAAACCATTGACAAATGGACCAAAGTACCCCGGGCCAGGCACATGGCTTAAAAGTCATTGTTAAACATTACAGAAAAAATGTACTTGAATTGAAAGAAAAGCAATAACAAGTAGATTACTCCTCAATGAAGGAGATCGGCACGAAGTCCTTTGCATGCCAATTCTTCAGCTCCGTTGTAGTGGGATACACCCAATCTTCAAATGCAGCTTCTTCATCAGAATCACCTACAACATTAACTTCATTGACATCCTTGCCATGCTTCCGCATAGGCGCGGTGATCAGATTCGGAGTTGGAGGAGGATTGAACTCAATAGTCTTGTCATCAATCAAATCCTAGATTTTATTCTTCAAAGCCCAACACTGGTCAGTCTCGTGCCCGGGGCTTCTTGAGTGGTAAGCACATTTAGCGTTCGGATTATACTTTGGTGAAGAGGTGTCTGGGTTGGTAGGTGGATCGTGCAATGTCACTAAATTAGCCTTTATAAAATGTTGAAGGGCTTGAGATAGTGATATGCCTAACCTCGTAAATTGTCTTCTCGGAGTTTCAAAACATTGATGATTTGCAGATGGTCTTGGAGTATGATGCAGATGGTCTTCTCGGAGTTTCTTTACAGGATTGGAAGTGGAGGCAGATGCCACAGAGATCTTCCCACTTTTTATGCCGCTTTCAACTCTTTCACCAGTTAAGATCAACTCAGTGAATTCGGAGGAGGAACAACCAACCAACAAGTTAAAGAATGGACCAGATAAAGTTCCCTTAAACATGTCAATGTTCTCTCTATAAGTCAAAGGTGTTTGAACCCTACTGGAGATGTCTCTCCACTTTTGTGCATATTCCTTAAATCCTTCATTCTTCCCCATGTTCATATCTTGCAACTGAACTCTTGTTGGTGCAAAGTCGGCGTTATACTGGTACGTATGGTAGAAGGCGGTAGCTAAGTCCTCCCAAGTATTGATACGGGAACCATCTAGATGGTAGAACCATTCTAGTTGCATTCTGGTGAAGATCTCTTAGAAAAAGTGAACCCAAAGTTTCTTATCAGCAGTGTGCGGCTGTATCTTGTGCACATAAGATTTCAGGTGAAGTTTTGGAAAAGAAACTCCATCGTACTTTGCAAATACTGGTATTTTTAATTTGTGTGGAATGACAACCCCAGAGATCAAACCCAAATCATCAAAATCTAAACCGGGGACGGCTTGGATTTCAACAGCCTTCAATTTTTCTTATAACTGCTTATACTTGACATCAGCGGGTGGATAATGCTCGTCAAAATAACCATCATTAGACGCTTGATCATTAACGCAGTCATCCTAGGTACTCTTAACCTCACCAATCTGATTCTCGTCTTCTTCAGAGGAGTCTTCCACTACCGGGATCTGACGAACCGACTCTTTGAACCCTCTACCCATGTTGAGCAAAGCTTTCTTCTTGGGCTTCTTCTTAACTGCCAACAATGCCATCATATCTTGCTGCCCCTTGGCTAGGTCCAGTAGAGTCTCTTAGAATTGAGAGTTTTGTGCCTGGAGATCCTTCAAAGTTTTCTCTAGATCCATCTTGCTGAAATAAACAGCAGAAAGATAAGGAAACATGTTATGTGAAAACCTATATATGCAAATGAAAGATGTATATGCAAATGATTTCAAGGATTTATGGAATTTAAATTTTCATAGACAAAAGAATGAACAAACGTCAATTTTCATTAATTAGCTTGAAAATATTACAACATGCCTCTTGGGCTTAAAAAATAACTTTCTAAGATAAAAAGATTGAACGCATCCTTTCGGTGCAAGTTAGGCGTTCACACTTTCCTCTTCTTGTAGCTGCTTCGTAAGCTCCAAGACCCTCTTCTCGATAGCATAGAATTGAGCTTTGAAAGTATCTCATTCTTCCTTTAGCTGAATCCATCCTTTTTGCAAGTCTTCGAGAGAAGTTGGCATGTTGAGGTGGAGGACAGTGTAGGGAACATCTCCTTCAACCACAGGTTCCATGATAATTGGTAAGATGGAGGGATAAGGCATTACAAGTTTCTAAGAACGAGCTCGTACCCACTTAAGGTAAGGCTCGAGGGGAATGGAATTCTTGTGTCCCAGCGTCTTTCTATCCACTTTACTTATCATCCTCCAAGCTCAGATAAAACTTTGACGGTAGATTTGATCGTTGCTCTCATAGTCGAATACCATTACTTGAATTAGTATCTCATGTGGACCATCCCTTCGGGCGTAACCAAACTGTCATAAATCTAAGCAAGGGTTGTAGGTAATACCTCCCCTAATTCCAAGTAAAGGGACATTAGGGAATTCACCACAACGGTCGACGATAGTAACGCTCTCTAAGGATCCGGAACACCAATGAACATCTGAATGTCTGAGCGTCATCAACCTATGGGACCATCTTGAACCTTGCTTGTTCTTCAACACAGATCATGGAAGGTGTGAAATAAACCATCTTGCCAAGAGAGGAGTGCAACGCATGAGGATTCCTCTCTTTCTCATAGTGTGAGAGTGAAAATAATGCAGGATATCTCCCAACAAAGTAGGCACTGGGTTACGAGACATGAATATTTTGACAGTGTTTACATCTATGAGTTGGTCAGGTTTTGGAAAAAAAACCATCCCATAGATGATAAGGGCAAAGATTTCTTCAAAAGCTTGTAAGTCCAAAGAGTTCCAACAATATTGAGGTTTCTCAAACAAGAATTTGTCTAAGAAACCTTTGACACCACTCCTTGTTTCTCGATTAGTTGTGATATTAGATTGTGGCAAGTGTAATGCTTGGGCAATCTCCTCAGGTTTTGGATCTCTTTCCATATCGTTGAAGGGTAGTTGATTGAGAATGGGAATCCTCAAGAGTTAAGAGAATTCTTCCAAAGTTGGCACAAGTTTATAATCGGGAAAAGTGAAGCAATGGTGTAGAGGATCAAAGAATTAGAAGAGCACCTTCATCATATCTTCATCAGTGTTGGAGGTAACCAAGCTTAGGAGCCGACCATGTCTTTCGGTGAATGGAGAATTCTCAGGAACCCTTGATGCTAACTCTTTGAGTTGAGGAGGAATCCTTACGAGATTGACTTGGATAGTATTCCTACGGATAAAAGCCATATCCTACAAAACAGTGCAAAGATAAATCCCAAAAATCCTTGAAATGGTTAGTGAGTATGAGTATGATGCTATGATGTTCATGATGTCATGTAGAAGTAAATATATACAAACAAGGAAAACAACTCCTTAGGTTTAGGATTGCATGGAGTCTCATAGGTAAGTACCCTCTTGAAGTTTAGTTGGCTCAACCTGTCCTAGAAATAGTAACCGGGTTCTAAGGGATCTCAATATCACAGATTTGTCTTCTCGGGCATTGTTTCAGTGCAAGCCTCTTTCACGGAGACCAAAATATCCCGAAAATCAAACCTCAATGAGTGTAGTATCAAGTATCTACCAACTTCGGACTGCACCAAAGTCGGTCATCTCACTACATCCTAATGGCCAAGTTGGTCAAGTAAAGGTTATAAAGTCAGTTAGTGCTTCAGGACATCACTCAGAGGCCCCGTATTCTTCTTGACTACTCAAGGGCTACCGGTACCCACAAATATGTCACACTAACGTAGCTATTGCTTAGACCATGTCGGTATACCCCGCACAGTTTCCACAACGTATAACTACTTACCTATAAGGTATTCCAAATCCAGGGTAGAGGATTAGAACACGCCCAAACAAGGAACCAAAATATAAAGCAAACAAGGCAAGCAATGAAAGCAAATAAAGTTGATCTAGCCCTAAGGTAACCCCACTTTTAAGTATTTCTCCAGCAGAGTCGCCAGTTCTGTGATACAGTGGGAGAACTGACTTGGGTGTTTTACGTTTTATCGCAAATGTTTCAGTTTAGCAAGAGTCGCCACCGACTTTTCTTTTATCCAAAAGGAAAGGCTAAAAATAACAGGAAAGACCTTTGAGATTATTTCTTGAGTTAGGGGGGTAGATTATGAAAAGGGAAGGTATTTGCACCCTTTTCATCCATAGTTATCTATGGGCTCTTAGTTTCTTGCTAGATCACTTGCTTTTGTTTGAAAATGTGCTTTGTGCGGTTTTTGAAAGTATTTTGAAAAGGCGTCATCTTTTAGGCAAACTTTGTAATAGTTCTCGTTAATAAGAACGTATACAAAGTATTGAGCTTTTGAAAATGTTTCAAGTTTGGAAAATGGTTTTGAAAGTGTTTTTGAAAGTGTTGGTGTTGGTTTTGAAAATAAGCAAGAGTGTTTGATTTGAAATTGAGCAAGCAACTAGGAACAATCTACCTACTCAAAAGTCTTAGGTCATTTCTTCCTTTCCTTTGATATTGCTACCTTACCATTGATTTGGTAAGAAGCCTTATCTTTGGATGTAAAAGGGATGGGCATGGGTCATCTTATAGTCATGATAGCAATGTTGTGAGATATCTTAGCATTTCTTTTTGAGGGACTAAGATCATTTTGAAAGGCAACATTTGATAGCGTCATCGAGGGACTATAATCTTATATTTTTTATTGCTTTTGGCTAAGATACCCCACATATATAACATGGCCATTTTTGTAAGGCAACAAAGTGGAATTACCCTAAGGATGCAAGTGTGCAAATGTGTTGATTTACATGCTTGTTTATCTTGGATTAGGGTTTGCTAACATGTTGATTTTAGTCTTTCCATACAAATCCTAATTACTAGCATTTATATAAAGCGATAAATTGCGGAAATTAAAAAAACTAAGCTATTACATCATTAGGGGAGGGGGGTATACAAATTTACAAATGGGGATTTTGCAAGAAAATTAAATCTAATCATCTATTACAACCATATTTAATATTATAAAAAATTAAAAAGAAAATAATGCAAGAATGTAAATGGAAAAGGAAAGGATTCAGTCTTGACCTAATTTAAAAAATGATTAGTTAAAAATAAACAAGATTAAATTTAAACTAATTAAGAAAAGAATTAAGTAAAAATTATTTTTAGGGTTTTTTATGAAAAGGTTTTAAAATTAAAATAAAATGAAAGTTAATCAATTAAAATAAACCTAAGTTCTAAATTAATTTTAATTTACAAGAGGATAATATAATAATTAAACCTAATTATCTAAATATTAATTATTAAAAATAAATTAATTTGTTAAAAGAAATGTTTTTGGTCTTTTTGTTTTATGAAGAAAAATAAAATATAAATGAGCATTTTTAAATATGTAAATAAATAAATAAAACATTTTTTGGATTTTTATTAATAAAAATAATAATACAAATAATAATATTAATAATACAAATAATAAAAGTAATATGAAAATGAAAATAAAATAAAGAAAAAGAAAAAGAAATAATAAAATAAAGGGCTGGGGGTATGAAAGTAATCAAGGGGTTAAAGGCCAGCAAAAACCATAAAGTTCACTAGAGAGGCCCAGGCGCATTTTTCAAACAAAAAAATGGAACAAATGTGAAAAAGAGGCAAAAGGGTACAACTGGGGCTTGAACCCAGGTCTCAAAGGTGACAGGCACGCGCTTTAACCACTAGGATGGTGATACGTCAGTTAACTTAAACAAAATAATAAATATGTAACATAAGTTTTGCCCTGAATGTAACTTCATCTTCAACCTCCATCTAGAGAACCTGTAACTCATTCATTTCTCATTCATTCACAAAACTTTCAACATCAAACTTGTTAGAAATTTCCTCACGATTCTGAATATGTAAATAACTTAAGATAATTCTCAAAGATGAGCATGAATTTCTAACAGTACCAAATTCTGACCTAAATTTTTTTAGAAGTTCAAACTCAAAATTCTCCCTACTCAAGCAACATAAATGAAATCTATGGACATGTATAGTTTCGGGGAAATGATGTCTACATTTTATCTTCACAAATGCAAGCCTAACAATTCCTAAATGAGAAGATAGAAGTTTAAGAAAAATACCTCAAAATTGGAAATCGTGAAATGAATTTGAGCTTGATTCAAGGTGTTGCAATGATCAGGTTAGCTTCCTTGAGTCTCTAGGAAGCTAATGCAATGCTTAGCTTGAGTTGAGAGTGGCTGAAATGGCCTGAAGAAGTCCAACTGTAATGCTCTGTTTTTGGTTATGGAAGATGATTGAAATGGAGTTACAGACGTGTAACAGAGACATGGATGGTTTGTATTTGATGTAAGGAAGCTTTAGGAACTAAAAGGCCAAAGAACGCACGAGGGAAATTGAAGTTTGAAGTTCAAAGTCATAAACTGTGCAACAATGGAGTTTTTGGGAAATTTCTGATTTTAGGGAGTTTGGGAATGTTTCAGGGTCTTCAAGCTCATGTGTTTGCTTGCAAATAACTTGTATAGTTATAAGCAAGAGGTCTTAGGGTTTTAAGTTGATAGATCTATGAGATATAAAGTTATGGCTATGTTACTTGATTTTGAAGAAAAGTGGGAAAACAAGTTTCAATGTGTTGTACAAGCATGGTCTGAGTTGGTAGGAGGTTCTAGCTATGTTGCTTTTGGTTTTTGACTTTGCTTGTGTTCAGATGAAACAAGTTAGAAGCTCTATGCATTGACTTTGTGATTAAAGTCACTTTTCCAAAATGGAAGTTTGAACTTTGTTCCATTAATGGAATAATTACTTGGACAATGACTCAAGCACTTGGATCATAGCTCAAATAGTTTTGTAATCTTCTGATTATGGATAGATTTAGAGGTTAGAAGCCTGAAAAGTAATATTTATGCAGCATGGGTGTGGATTGGATCAAATGTTCATCATGAAAATGACTTGAAAAACAAGTTTGAAACCCTAACTTCTTGCCTTTGATTCTCTTAGCTCAAGCATGATCTCAATGAGTTCTTGGACATTTTGGAAAGCTTGTAACATTCTCTACAACCTCTAGGTTGGACATTTTTTAATATTCATCTTGGAACTATGTGAAAAATTGTCATGAAGTTAGGTCAAAATCCTGCCTAAACTAGGGCAAAATTTCAAAAAGTTTCCAAGTATCATGAACATGTATTCACAAAATCATAACTTTAAATCCATGCATTTGTAGAAGAAGTTGTGTTCTACAATTTTTTAGATCTCATTGAGAAATACAACTTTCATTTTGTAAGTTTCCTTTGAATCATCTTGCATCATGATGGAAAATTGGCTCAAAGTTGTGAAAAATATGAAAATTTCAACACTTAGAAAAAATTTTAAGTTTTAGAAATTTTGAATTTTCAAAATGAAATCTTGACTTTTTGATTTATTGATGAAAAAGTTTCATATTTTGACATGTTTTGATGAATTTTAATATTTGACACTTGATTTTGACCAAAAGGTTAAAGTTTGACTTTTTAGTGTACAATTGACTTTTCATCGGTTGACTGAAAATCACCTGTCAACCAATTGATCTTGAGCAATGTTTTGAGCCATGCCATTAGGTAAAAATGATCCATTTTAATACATGAGGTCATGCCTTGAATCAATCAATCATTTTCTAGGTCAAAAATCAGAAATTGCACCTTCTTAGTCAAATCCCTAATTTTGACCATTTTGCCCTTTTGATGATTTGATCAAGTTTCTTTAGGAATTGGGATCCAAACTTGATAAAATGACATATATGAGTTCATATTGTTGATATGGACCAAAAATTATGAAGTTTGACTGTAAATTGACCACAGTTGACTTTTTTCCCCAATACAACTGATTTTAGGTCAATTGATCAATTGTCTGAGCAAAAATGTGATCCAAACCTTGAAACTTGACATGAGGAAACTTGAGGGTCCAAAATGATCCATGAAAGTCATATGAGGCACTAAAAATTCATTTATCCTTGTGCAATCTCAAACCCTAATTTCCAGTCATCAGTGCTTAAGGAGGTGTCTTGAGCTGATCAACCCTTGTGCAGTCTTGAACCAAAGGAGATCTTGTGAAAGACTATTTTAGAAATGAGAGGGAAAGTTTTGGGGTGCAACAGGGGTGCTAACACCTTCCTTTTCATAACCTACCCCCAGAACTCAAAATCTATCAATGTATTTCCTTTTCTTTTCACCCTTTCCTTATTGGATAAAAGAAAAGTCGGTGGCGACTCTTGCTATCCGCAACATTTGCGATAAAATGAAAAAATAAGTCAGTTCTCCCTCCTTATTACAGAATTGTCGACTCTACAGGGGAGACCTACAAAAATAGGGGTTACCTTAGGGTTAGATCACTTTTACTTGCTTTGTTTGTTTTGTTTGCTTTACATTTGAGGGTTGCTCGGGTTTATTTTCTTGCAAAGATACTACACCCGGATCGAGGGACACCTTAGGTAAGTAGCAATAGATCATGGAAACTGTACGGCATAGACTGATATGGTTGAAGTGATGGCTACGTTAGCGTGACACTTTGGTTTATATTGGTGTTCCTTGAGTTAGTCAAGGATAACACTGGGCTGCCACGTGGTATTATAAGCACTAGCTGACTTTTAGAACCTTAAATTGACCCAACTTGGCCATTAGAAGGTAGTGAGATAGCCGAATTTGGTGCAGTCCAAACTTGGTTGATACTCGATGCTTCACTCATTGAGATTTGACTCTCGGGATATTTTGGTGGCAAGTCAGTTGCTCTACTGGAACAACGCCTATAAGAAAGATCGGTTATATAAGACTCCTAGAACCTGATTACTATTCTTAGGATAGGTTGAGCCAACTAAACTTAAAAAGGGTACTTACCTACGAACCCCATGCAAGCCTTAAACCTAAGGCTCTTGTGTGCTTTGTTTGTGTTTGTTATCTGTTCAAACATGACATCATGACATCATACCATATCATTTTCACTGATCATTTCAAGGATCTCAAAGGTCTGTGATGCAGGTTTATCATGAACCACATGTCTAGCAAGGGGAAAGAGGATTTATTTTCCTCTAACCAAATGCCTTCAAAGACTGAAATACGTTCTTTTGAGTCAAAAGCTAGGATCCACTCGACATGGTGAGCTTGATTCTCATAGAAGGGCGTTCAAAAATGTAAAGTTCTTCAATCAAAGCTGTAGCCAAACTCAACTTCTAACATTTCATTTTGTTTATCCTGTGAGATCCTTGAAAATAATGCATTCACATATCATGCATATCATTACATAACAGGTATTTCCCAAGACAAGTTTTCTCATCTTCTTGCTGTTTATTTTAGTAAAAGATGGATTTCGAACAAACTGTGAAAGATCTTCAAGCTCAAAGCGCTCAATTCTAAGAGACGCTCCTGAACTTAGCCAAGGGGCAGAAAGAGCTGATGGAGCTCATCGCCAAGAAGAAAAAGACTCAGAAACCGGTTGGTATCTTCAACATGGGGAGAACATTCAAAGGTCCCGCCAAAAAGGTTCAAGCTTCTAACATCCAATCAGATGAAGATGACAATCAATAAGAAGACGATATAAGTATTAAAGCTGATGGGAGAAGCAACCTTGGTTCTGGTAAAATTCCTGATGAAGAAGACTATTCGAATGAGCAGTATCCTCCCGCTGATGACAGATACAAACAACTGGAAGATCATCTAAATGCCATGGAAATCCAGAAAGTACTTGGGCCAAATTTTGAAGAACTTAGTCTTATCTCAAGGGTTGTTATCCCTCACAAGTTCAAGGTTCCTAATTTTGCAAAGTACGACGATGTTTCTTATCCTAAGCTGCGTCTAAGGTCTTACGTTCGGAAGATCCAACCTCATACTGCTGATGGGAAGTTATGGGTACACTTCTTTCAAGAGAGCTTATTTGGGACACAACTGGAATGGTTCTATAAGCTGGAAGGAACTAATATACGTACTTAGGAAGACCTGGATGCTGCTTTTTACAAGCAATATCAATATAATGTTGACCTTGCACCAACTCGTGTGCAACTACAAATTATGACTATGGGCTCTCGCGAAGGTTATAAAAAGTATGCCCAGAAATGGAGAGATTTAGCTGGAAGGTTTTAACCTCCCCTGTCTGATAGGGAGCTGGTTAATATGTTTATGGGCACTTTGATAGGTCATTTATTTAATCATCTTATTTGAAGCTCTTCATCTGGTTTTACTGAGTTGATACTAACAAGGGAATGGGTTGAAGGCGGAATTCGAATTGGAAAGATTCAAGTGCCTGTGTCTTCAAGTTATGTAAAGAATAGGTTCAACAGAAAGAAGGAAACTAATGTAGTTTATAGCCAGAAGGGTCATGCTAGAGGTGACCGTAATTAGTCTGTAGGAGCTGTGCTAATTTTTAATTCGGCGCCTGTTCAACAACTTCAGCAAAACAATCAGCATAGGTCAGATGAACCTGGAAGACAGATTACCAAGATTAGAATTCCATTGTCTCAGGCATTGCAACATCTTTTGAAGGAAAAGTTAATAACGTTAAGGGATCCTCCTCAGAATCCCAACTACTCCTCTCCTCGTTATAATCCTAATGTGAAATGTGCCTACCACTCCAATAGTCCCGGACACGGCACCAATAGCTGTTGGGCCTTGAAAAACAAAATTCAAGATATGATTGACAATAAAGAAATTGAGTTTGATCCTCCCGAGACCCCCAATATGATTATTGCACCTATACCGAAGCATGACAAAGGCATTAGTGACATTGATGGCGTTTCATATGTTTCTGCTGTAAGTGAATTAACAACTCCCCCCTAATTATCAAGAAGAATTTTTTGCAAGCCGATTTATTTTCCAGTTGTATTGAAAGATGTTATTATTGCGCAACCCAACCCAATGGATGTTAACTACTGAAAGAAGTATTCAGCGTCTGATGGACAACCACATGATTCTAGTTGACAAGACTCCCTCTGTGGAGAATTTGTTTCAAGACTTGGAGTTGGAAGAGGTATTTGTAATTTTCGATACTCCTGTCAGGATCACTTCCAAGGGTCCCGTGAAAATTACTAAGAAACCCAAAGTGGCTCCTCTAATCATCATTGCACCCAGACCAATTCTGTGTTCCTCGTACAAATCTATCCCATGGAATTATGGAGCCGACGTTTACTACCGTGACATCAAGCAAAAACATTTGACTATTGAGAGTAAAGGTATTGAAGTTGTTGATCCCAACACCAACAATATTGCTGGGATCAGTAAAGTTACAACAAGTGGAAGGGTTTTCTCTCTGAAAATCTCTCCAAATATTACACTACACCAGGTCATGTTACTAATAGTGAATCAACTACTGAGACTCAAGGAAAAGAGCAGATGACTGAGCCTGCCCAGACAGAGGCACCTAAAGAAGTTACCGCTGAAGACACCTCCAGGCAAGAGTTGGAGGAGGTATTGAAAATCATCAGAAAAAGTGATTACAAGATTGTTGAACAGTTGTGACAGACTCCCTCTAAAATCTCCATGTTATCCTTGTTATTGTGTTCAGAAGCCCATGCACGGGCTTTGGTGAAGTTCTTAAAGTCTGCTCACGTGCCACAAGAAATTTTTGCCGACCAATTTGAAAATTATGTTGCTAGCCTAACCACTGATAATGGGCTAGGCTTTTTTGATGTTGATTTGGCTCCTGAAGGAAGAGACCATAACAAGGCCCTGTATGTCTCTATTGAATGCAGGGGCACTACTTTAGATCATGTGTTGGTTAATACAGGTTCCTCGTTAAATGTTCTACCGAAGGGTGCTCTCGGCAGGCTTGACTGTGAAGGGGTTATGCTAAAACCCAATTATATCATAGTGAGAGCCTTTGATGGTTCGAAGAGGATGGTGCACATAGAGGTGGATCTTCTGATCAAATTAGGTTTGGAGGTATTCGAATCCACCTTCATGGGGCAGGGCGCTGTTACCTTAACCCTACACCAGAAGCTGAAATGTCTAGTGAAAGGGAAGGTGGTCACAGTTTGTGGTGAATAAGAGTTAATGGTGTGTCACTTGAATTCATTCAAGTATGTTGAGATGAACGGCAAATCCATCGAAACTCCCTTCCAGACTTTTGAAGTTATCCCTCCTACTGCTACTAAAGATGTTTCTGCTATTCCCAAGGTTACCAGGGTTCCACGCAGAATGGCTTCTTTGAATGACGCTAGAGTTGTTGTAGAAGAAGGTGGTTGCACTACTTCGGGTCAGCTTCCTGACATTCTGTACAAATATGACAAATTTGGTTTGGGTTTCACTGCAAAGGCTCAGAGGGTTGTGCTTCATGCTCGTGATGGAAGACAACCATTCTACATCAGCAATAATAGAGTCAACGCGGTAGAAGATGCTGACAGTGATTATGACATCGACAACTAGATCTTTCCTACAGTCAGCAACGAGCTCAACAACTGGAAGATTGAATACATTATCTCATTCTCCTTTAGTCAGGAGTAATTTCTATTTTCTGTTTTATTTCTTCCATGTTTTGGCTATGTAATCTTTAAACAATAACTTTAAGCCTTGTGTCTTACTCGGGGCACAACAATCCATTTGTTAAGGTTGTCACTTCATAAGCATATTTTCATTTAATAAATCATCAGACGTTTTGCATTCAAATTTTGCGCTCTTTGTCTTTATTTTATTTTATTCATTTTCAAATTAGCTATGTGTTCTTACACATACCCACACAATAAATTGCAAATCCACATCCACTCTGGATCCCATTGATAACAATTTTGTTATTGCCACTTATGACTTTGAAAATCCAATCTACGAAGTCGGGGACAGAGGTGAGGAAGATTTTGAAATACCTGGAGAACTTGCTAGACTGTTAGTGCAAGAGGAAAAGGCTATACAACCGCATGAAGAGCTAGTCGAGGTTGCAAACTTTGGTACTGAAGCACACAAGAAAGAAGTCAAGATAGGTGCAAACCTATAGGACATTGTCAAGAACAGGTTAACTCAGATGTTGCATGACTATGTTGAGATCTTTGCTTGGTCGTACGAAGACATTATAGGGTTAGATATTAATATTGTGGTTCACCGTCTGCTGATAAAAGAGGGTTATTCTCCAATAAAGCAGAAGGTGCATCGTATGCGTCCCGAGATGTCCGAGAAGATCAAGGCTGAGGTTATGAAGCAATTCAATGCAGGGTTCTTAGCTGTTATGCCATATCCTCAATGGGCCGCAAATGTGGTTCTGGTACCAAAGAAGGATGGTAAGGTGTGTATGTATGTAGACTACAGGGAGCTGAACAGGGCAAGCCCTAAAGATGACTTTCTGCTACCACATATTGAAGTTCTGATTGACAATACCGCTCAACATAAAGTATTTTTCTTTCATTAATGGTTTCTCAGGTTATAATCAGACCAAGATGACACCTGAAGACATGGAGAAAACTACCTTCATCACATAGTGGGGAACTTTTTGTTACAAGGTTATGCCTTTTGGGTTGAAGAACGTCGGCTCTACATATCAGCGTGCCATGGTAGCCTTTTTACATGACATGACTCATCATGAGATAGAGGTTTATGTCGACGACATGATAGCCAGGTATCAGACTAAAGACGAACATCTTGACCACCTATACAAGATGTTTGACAGACTGAAGAAGTACAAGCTGAGGTTGAATCTGAAGAAGTGCACCTTTGGGGTGAGATCTGGTAAACTCATGGGTTTCGTCGTCAATGGTAAAGGTATTGAAGTTGATCCTGCCAAGGTCAAATCAATTCAAGAAATGCCTGCTCCCCGTACTGAGAAGGAAGTTAGAGGGTTCTTGGGACGACTGAACTACATCGCCATATTCATTTCCCATATGACTGCTACTTATGAGCCGATCTTCAAGTTGCTGAAGAAAGATATGGTAGTGAAGTGGAACGACGATTGTGAGATATCCTTTGATAAAATCAAGGAGTACCTCCAAGAACCTCTGATTCTGATGCCACCAGTTGAAGGAAGACCTATGATCATGTGCCTAATAGTGTTAGAGAACTCAACGGGGTGTGTATTGGGGAAACATGACGAGTCTGGTCGAAAAGAGCATGCAATATACTACCTTAACAAAAAGTTTATCGACTATGAAGCAAGATACTCACTGCTCGAGAAAACTTGTTGCGCTTTAGCATGAGCTTCTCACCGACTAAGGTAGTATATGTTGACTTATACCACTTTGTTGATTTCTAAAATGGATCCCGTAAAATACATATTCGAGAAGCCCAATCTCTCTGGAAGAATATCCATATGGAAAATGTTCTTAACAGAATACGACATTCAGTACACCACTCAGAAGGCAATCAAAGGAAGTGTATTGGCAAATCATCTGGCTTATCAAGCAGTAGACGAATATCGTCTATGAATTTCGAGTTCCCTGACAAGAACATTATGCTAGTTACAGATCGTGAAGAACCTGGACCATATGAAGGATCTGAGCCAGGATCCGGCTGGACTATGGTTTTTGATGGAGCTTCCAACACGCTGGGCAATGGAATTGGTGTTGTAATCATCTCTCCTCAGGGTTGCCATATGCCCTTCACTGCTAAATTATGCTTTTATTGTACCAACAACATGGCCGAATACGAAGCATGCATTATGGGTTAAAGCTACCGGTAGAAAACACAGAACCGCCACTGAACTTTATTTATCCTGAAGGAAGGGGAAATATCGAGAAAACCACAAGAGGATGGATAAGATGGTCTTACGACCAAGAGAAAAGGTAAGGGAGACGATTATGCGAGAGGAAGGTATTAGCACCCCTCACATCTGTTGTACTCAACAAGATCCATTTTGTTTGTTTGCTTCTAAGAGTATGTTTATCTATAACTATACTTGCTTAAGGGGAAAGAAAAGGTTTTTTATTAGTGCGTTCATGAGGGTCTCGCCACCCTTTGCCTATGTATCCAGTGAAGGAATCAGAACACCTTAGTTATTCTAGAAAATGGTTGGTTTGTTTGTATTTTTTAGTGGGCGATGTTAACGCACGCATTCTAGCAATAGGTACGGCCGTTATCGCTGTAGAACGGAGATAACATGCCCTTCGGGGGAAGTTTTGATTCGTTGAGTATTTTGCGAGTTTTAGAATGAATTCGAATAATGATTAAATGTTTTTGGATTTTTGATTTGTGAATGATAATTTTTAATTACAAAAGAAGAAAAAGTTTTAAGAGGGAGACTAGAAAAACCCTAATGTTGTCATGTACAATGGTGAGCTAAAAGTCTACCTCGACATAAAGCGATCGAAACTGGATTTAATCGTCTCATGGAACCACCTAAGGGAGTACGGTCTCAAGGTTTTGAACGAGAAAATAAAGAAACTTACATTCTAAATATTTTATTGTAATTTAAATAAATAATGAATTTAAAGGTAAATTAGAATCCAATTTTAAAATATTCTAATATTATTATTCTTTGTGATTTTTAGGTAAAGACAAAATATTAACAGAAAATTAAACTTGATTCTAAATACATTTTGTGATTTTAGTAAAGAAAGAAAAAAAGATTAAGACTAAATCTATGCGTTTTTTTTTGTATATTTTTTTAATAAAGGAAATATTAAGAAATATTTAAAAAAAAAATTAATTCTGAATAATATTATATTTTCTAACCTAATTGTTTATTTTAAAACAAGATATTTTGTATTATTATTTTATGTTATTTTTATATTATATACAAAAAATTAAGATGAAGCAACTAAGAAAAACAAAACATAATTGCCAAAACTAAATAGTATTAAATAAAACAAATAAAGCAAAATATTAAAACAAGTAGTATATATGTCATAAACAGCAAAATGGGAGGATGAATTGGGCCCAGGTTTTAACAACAAAAATATAGGGAAAACAAAAAAAATGTTGGGCCGGACCGGGTCAGCAGGGCCCGGGCCCAGCCCCCCTCTTAAGCAAAATTGGTTTCGAAAACCCTAGCAACGGTAATCAGCGCCTCTCTCCTCAAACAACCTCATTTATTTTCATCTTGCTCTCTCAATTCCTCTATTCCACTTCCTCCGCCATGGATAACTCACTCCCCTCTGTAAAATGTACATTGATAACAAACCTTCTTCTTCTCTTGGAACCGCCTCCCCCCGTAAATCCCTTCCTCTCAAACTCTATTTCTGTTTCCTCCCATTCAAGATGAAACCGCTGCAAGGAATCCCCCCCCCCCCCCAAATCAATTCTCACAATAAAACTCCCTCGAACTCGCACTCTTGTTCACATTTAGCTCAACAGATGTTCCACTCATGGCCTTCTCTCAATCGTATGGTTTCGATCGACAGTGGTGAATTCCAGCATGAGAGCGATAAGCTCAAATCAACCGTGGTAGGGACATTTTCAGATAAGGGATTCGATCCTTCTTCCTTTCTTTTAATTCTGGTTATCATGCTTTTAGGGTTTCTATGTTAGTTATTCTGAATGATCGTACTTTTGATTAATGGATTATTATGTTTTACAATTTGAACAACAAAAATAGAATCAGCAAGTAAACAGGTTATGGGAGAACAATGATGGAATCACCTCCTAAAAAGAGTAGATATATGAAAAAGAAAAGGTAAAGTGCAAGATGAAGTTTAACAAGTTACCAGATCATAGCCCCTCCGATGGGTTCTTCGAACTCAGGTAATGACTCTCTACTCTTTCTTCTGACTTACTCTGAAGGTTTCCCGATTTTGTTAGTGTTACAAGTTTGCTCGCTTAATGCTGCGAGACACCTCTTGGATTTTCTGTTTTGATTTCGCAGGTTGATGAACTAATGCTTGGGGAAAGCTTCACTTGGAATGCATAATTTCATGACTTCTTCTGAATTTCTTCTTTGATTTCTGATATTTTCTGTTTATAGTTATGGTTTTTGAGTCTGTTCAATACATTTGTTGTGAATAGTTTTTTTTAATTTTATTGTTTCTTCTATCGCGATTTTTTATGGCAGGTGGATTTAAGGTCAATGAAGTGGAGGGTTGGTCTGCACTTCTACAGATTTGGAGATGACTGAAGAAGTTGAGTTGATGAGGTTTCACTTTGCAAGGGTGAGTGAGGTTGTTGTGAATGACTTTGTGCATTTGATTTCTGGTATATTATGTGAGATTCCCCCCCCCCCTCTTTGTTGTCATAGTTTGCTCTTTTTATAGTGAGATAAGGGTGGAAATTGGGGGGAAATGTGATAAAGTTTGAACATTCTTGGTATGCTGACTTTGTGCTTTAGGATGCAGGTTTTATGTTGCCTTATTTGATGTTATTTTCAGGTTGTTTGGACTATTTTTCTAGACTGTTATGACAGTATGTAGCAGAATGGTAGCAGCAGTTTTGGACAATTTTGACATGTTGTCTTGTGCTTCCTTTGGTACTATTTTTTCCTTAGACTTGCATACAAAGTTGTAGCAGACTTTGGACTGGTTTTTGTTAGGTGACATCTTTCTAAACCTATTATTTTCTTCTTCTTCTATCTATGATGTAAAGTTATTCTGCTTTTTACATAATTCTGAAGGGTTTGTATTTTAGGAAAATGATGACGCATTTGAGGTTTTGGCTGTTTGTTAGCCTGTTGTTTTTATGAACCATTGCTATTTTATATTTGTTGATTTTGTTGATTTATTGGAAAAAAATTTGTTTGATGCAAGTCTGCCCCTTTGCTTGTCTTGGCTGCTGTTTTTGGCTTTTGATTGTAGCTATTGTTCTTTCCAATTAAGACTGTTTTTCTTGATTATGGCTTGCTGCGTTATTTGGCTTGCTGCATTATATTTCATCTTTCTGTTGTTGTTATGTTGTTGTCATTTGGCAGTTTGGGTTGCTGTCATTTGGCAGTTTAGATTGTTGTTTTTTTGGAAGTTTGGGTTGCTGTTTTTGATTTTCGGTTTGTGGCTTTGCTGTTGGATTTCAGCTGCTGTTTGCTCGCCTTTTGATTGCAACTACTTGTTATTTTATTGGACAGTTTACGTGCAGATTTTTCTATGAAACAAATTGCTGGCAGTATTGCTTGTTGAATTGGTTTTCCTTTTGTGAACCAAAGCTCAAACTTTGTGTTTTGATATTGGGAGAAGATAGCCCATGCTTGAAAACAAACCCTTTTAATTTTTGATTCCAATTAAAAACCCTAATGATGAAATGGACATTCTCACTTAAAAATTAGTTCTTATTTGGAATCTTATTTACATATTGATGGTTGCTAACTCTTTCCCTCTTTCTTGTTTCATGAGAAAATAAGAATTGGATGGTGAAATCATGGTTGAAAGGTGAAGAAAAAGTCATGGCAAGGAGTGAGGACGAGTTGCTTGAAGATGAAGAAAAGAAACTTGAAGAACCGATATTTCTTTCTTTTTTGTAAACAAAAATTTGTAACTTGTATTTCAAGTTTGGTAACTTGCTTTGTAAATTACCCATAAAAATGTAATGAATAAGAAACTTGAATAATATTTCTTTGAACTTTATGAATGATAAACTTGTTGTATGGAAATTGGATAAGTCTTGGACTTGGTTAAAATTTGAAATTCTCACTTGAAAGGTTAGAATGACACATCTTGCCTTTGTAACTTGAACTTCAAGAAATCACAGATGACCTTTGTAACTTGTATTTCAAGTAAACCATATGACTTGTCTTCTAACCTCACTCTTCATATCATGTCCAAATCAAACTTGCATTCTCAGTAAGAACCTTAACCTTGATATCCAAACCACAAGTAACTTGTAACTGAAGCAACAAAAACATTCCTTGAATATCATACAAGTTCACAACATCATCTCTTGTTTCATGGCTCAAACACTTGCAATATTAGTCACAAACCCTTGACCACAATTTTGAAATATTTAACAGGCACAAATATGATGATGCACGCTGATGAAGAAATATCTTGAATAATTAAAGATAATTGAAACCCTAATCCAGGACTTTGAAGAATATCCATGTGACTTGACAAGAAGGAAACCCATGATACCTCAGAACTTCATTCCATAATCCACGGGTCAAGACCCATTTCAACTTGTTTTTACCTGATAAAGAAACATCAAACCAAATTTAAACATAAGGATGGCACAACCCTAATGCTTTAAACCAAAGTGCCTGATTCCCTGAGATGCATGATATGCAGACGAATTAGTGAAAACGATGCAAATGGGATGCAAAGTCTAAGCCAGAAAAAAGTAAAAGGTAGGGAAAATTTGGGGTACGACAGCTGTCCCTATTTAATCGTCTTAAACCTGAAGGTGAGATTGGCGTCAGCCATTCGAAAGTTCAAGGTAGAAGATGATTAAATACCAGGACCTGAAATTTGTCCTAGAGAGATTGTGTGAGTGTTAATTATTTGTGATGTCTGCTGGGGAAAGAAAAATTTGTAGGAACATTCTTGTACACATTTTTATTCACATTTTTGTAATTCCTTGAGAAACCAGGTTGTGGTTTAGTCTCAATAAGACATTGATGGTAGTCTTTGTGTGTTGTAATCAAATTTTTGATTAGTAGATCAAAACCTTGATTGAGAGAGGCGAAATTACTTTGTCGGATGGACTAGAGTAGTATGAATTCAAATGAACCAGGATAATCAAATGTGTCATACTGTTTTTAATTTTTGAAAACCACAATTCAAACCTACTTTCTTTTGTTTTTATATCCTTCAAAAGTTTGACAAAGTGAAGAATGATTAACAATTAACTTATTTTGTATGAAAATCATGGGTCTGAAAATATATCTCTGGATTTATAAGATATTTTTTATTTTTTTTCAGAGACTTAGAAAAACATGCAAGGATAGGAAAAGAAATAGTCAATGTGAAAACCAACATCTAATGAATACTAATGATTTTAAAGTAGTCTTTATATATTTAACTGAGTCTAGTTATTAGGTCATACATAATGTTTTATGAAAAAAGCTAATTATTTTAGAGATTTTGTTATTTTGAAAAATAAATATAATACAAAATAATATTCTTCTATTGTGATTTACTCTTTTCAATCATGAAAGGTTATAAAATAATTAAAATTTGATAAAAAGTAATAATAAATTATTATGATTTTTATGATTTTTATTTGATTTTCTTTTTTAAATACGTAAGATGGTACAATATAACTCATTGTTGTACTTAAGAGACAATTTTATACTTATTAAAATCTAAGGAATTTATTTTTAACAACTAATGAAGTGAGACATGCAAAAAAACTCTATTAGTGTCAAAAAGTATATAAATGATGTAAATAGAGCATTAAATTTATAAATCATAAAGTGATAAAGTAATACTTTATCTAATACATACAAAGCCGTAAAATTATGACTATATTTATCAAGTGTGTTCATGTTATGATTGTTTTTCTTTCTTTATTTCTTGTTATAATGAACGTTAGTGGTAAGTTAACAAGTTATTGTGAAGCTTCTTTATTTTGTACATAATATTTTATCCTATTTTAGTAACATTTCTTTTACTCTATTTCCATTACATTACAGCAGCAGAGCGTCGTACATGTTTTACTCCTGCTGATTGCCCAACAAGTGATTGTGAACCTCCTTCGAGGCCTTTTTGTGCATTCAAATATTGTATTTGTGGTTGAATGATTTCACATATGATCATTACCATCTACAAGAGAGTATAGACATGCCTTACTATAATATTCAATAAGTTGTTGTCCTTAGTTATGATGTTTGCACCTAATAATTTGATTTAATTTTTGTTCTTTTATTTAAATTTGAAGGACCTTATAGTTATGGCTTTGTACTCTAGGAGAATGGTAACGAAATAAAATAAAGTATTAAAATTATTATCTCAAAATATCTTCTTATGTATTAGGTTGGAAGGTAGCACGCCTTCAATTTAGCTATATCGATTTTCTGAATTTTTTTTTACAATAACTAGGTATTGAAACTTTTTTTCGCAAATAACCATATTTTGGAGAAAATTACGCAAATAATCATGTTTCAGAAAACCTCACAAAGAAGGAGCCAAGTGAGATGGCGCATGCACTAGCCCATTTTCCCTAGGCGCCATCTCACTTGGCGCACGCACTCTCTTTTAGCCAAGTGAGATGGCGCATGCACTCTAAAAGTGAGAGGATGCGCCATCTCACATGGCTCCTAGGGCAAAATGCATTTTTATAAATAACTCATCTGTTTCTCCATCATTCTTCACACTTTCTCGCACTGTCTTCTTATTTTTTGTGTTATTTGCGTCATGACATCTCCCATGATTTTTACCAGAGATGGTTACGTTATTTTCTCATCCACCAAACCTCCGATGAAAATGAAATTTTGGCACATTCACTCCATGGAGCGTCTGAAGAGAGAGTTGATGTGATGGCTAGAGGGGGACATCGAGGATGGGGAACAAATTAGAAAGATTCAGCGGAGAAGAACAACCACCTCACTCGCAACAGGAAGACCTAATTTTTGGTTGGAGGAAGTCAAAACAGACAGCGGCGTAATGTTGATGATGCATGGGTCAGATGAAATTGTTTTAACGGTTGTAATTTCGTAGACGTTTTATCATGTTTTATTTTTTATTTGTGCAAGTTTTATTATAACTTAAAAAAGTAAAGATATTTTGTAATACAATTTTTATGTGGTTGAGCTAGTAGCCCGAGTCGGACAATTTTTATGATTATGTCCTACCTGACGACATAAACAACACTTTCTTTCCAGCTTGTCAAGGGAGTCCATTTCAGTTGTGACGCGCTTGCTTTTGGGATGACTATTCCTTCGCATTTGTTCATTGTGCCATACTATTTCTTCGTCGTATGCAGGCCAATAATCAGGTTTTGCTTCCAAAGGGAAGTTGTTGTTGTATACATTGAGCAAGGTTTCGGACTTGTAAATGGGAGACAGAAGTTGTAATGCGTCTTGATGAGTATAGACAAACGCAACAATGACATGAGAGCAAGGCATACAAAATGCTTGAAACTTGCCATAATCGCACCAACAAAAAGGTAGTATAACCCTATACTTTTGTCTTGGCAGCCCCTCATTATGGTCGATTGTCTCTTTGACAATCAAGTTTTGGTTGTGTCCGTCAAACTGTATAACCAGATGGGTGTTGGATTTGGAACTTTTTGCCTTAATATACTTCATGCATCTCTCACTCCATAGTTGTCCTGATTGCAACACAACATTCCATATTTCACCTCTTTTGGAAAACAATGAAGCCAGCCTAAAATATGTTCATTTAACCAAAGCAGTTACTGGGAGGTTTTGTATGCCTTTGAATACGCCGTTCATGGATTCAATCAGATTTGTTGTCCTGTGGCCCCATCATTGTCCATTGTCATATGACCTAGTCTATTTCTCAATTGGAATGTTATCGATCCACCTATCGGCGTCCAGATTTGACAATCGGATCTCGTTGCAATAATATTTTAACATAGGTTGTGTTAATGCATACCCTACATTCATAACCTCTTTCCTAAGAGCTTTGTCTTTGATCTCCCTCGTGAAATTTTGGACAATATGTCTAATGCAATAGACACGCGTAGAAGGAGGGTCATGCCAACCATTTGCAGAATTGTTGTATGCACTCTCAATAGATGCAAGTCTATAGGAGATCAAATAGAGATCTGGTTGAGGAGCCACATGTGTTCGTAGTTTCTTGAGAAAGAAGCTCCAAGCCCCACCAGTCTCTCCCTCGACTAGGGCAAAGGTAATTGGGAAAATGTTGTTGTTGCCATCTTGTGCAACTGCCATCAGTAGCGTACCTTTGTATTTCCCATACAACCAAGACCCATCAATTTGAATAATTGGTTTGCATGACACAAACCCTGTGATGCAACGTTGAAAAGCCCAGAATACTAGACTGAATATTCCATTTCCAATGATTTGACTACCATCTGGGGCGTACGCCAGCAGTGTTTCCATAATGTAAACAGTGCCTGGAGAATAAGTCTGAAGTACATTCAGGTAGCGAGGAAGTTCTTTGTATGACTCCTCCCAATTTCCATATACCTTTTCAATTGCCTTGGTCTTTTCTAACCACGCCTTTCCGTATGACGGAGTATAGTTAAATACCGTAGTGATGTGAGAGGTTATGGTTTTCACCTTCAATGATGGGTCGTTGTTGACGAGGGGCAGGATTTCTTGACATATGAGATCATAATTTAGTTTCCGATGATCCTGTGATTGAGTAGAATTGACACACGTGTAGGTGGACATAAAACCTATGACCCAACAATCACCTCTTAATTTGTATGATGCAGTGAGCTTGAACATAAAATCTGGGTGGGAATAATGATAGCTGGGGTTGAATAATGATAGCTCGTACTAGGGCAAAGATGCCAATACAAGGTCCTCGTGAAAATGGGGGTTTAAGTGACTGAAAAGATACGATTGACGATGTTGTCGTGATTGAAATTAAGATTACTAAAAAAAATGATAACTTAAAGACGATGGGTAGAACTTAATGATAGCAGAGAATCTATCGTATGGGATTCACGACCCAAAAGAAAAGTAAAGACAATGGGTAAAGATTTACGTATCGGCGACTCAAGAGAAAGGATATCACGAGGGTAAGACCAGTGAGCGACATACGACCCAAGAAAAGATGACACGAGGGTAAGATCTATGGACGACCTATGACCCTAGAAAAGATAGCGCAAGGGTAAGATCCACAGATGACCTACGACCCAAGATAGGATAAAGCGAAGGTAAGATCTACGGACGATCTATGACCTTAACAATGATAACATGAGAGTAAGATCTACGGATGACCTACGATCCTATAAAAATAACATGAGGGTGAAGTCTACGGACGACCTACGACCCTAACAATGATAATGTGAGGGTAAATTCTACGGGCGACCTACGACCCTAAAAATGATAATGTGAAGGCAAGATCTACGAGCGACCTACGACTCTAAAAATGATAACGTGAGGGCAATATCTACGGATGACCTATGACCCTAGGAAAAGTAAAGTGACGGTACGATCTACGGACAACCTACGGCCCAAGAGGAGATAACGTGAAGGTAAGATCTACGAGCGACCTACGACCTTAGAAAAAGATAACGTGAGGGTAAGATCAATGGGTGACCTACGACCCTAGAAAAGATAATGTGAAGGTAAGATCTACAGACGACCTACGACCTTAAAAAATATAATACGAGGGTAAAAGTCTATGGACGACCTACGACCCTAGAAAGATGATGTGGCGGTAAAGTCTACAGATGACTTATGACCCTAGAAAGATGACATGAGGGTAAAGTCTACGGACGACCTATCACCCTAGAAAGATGACGTGAGGGTAAAATCTACGGATGACCCACGACCATAGAAAAGATAAAGTGAAGGTAAGATCTATGAGAGACCTACGACCTTTAAAAAAGATAACACAAAGGTAAGATATATGGACGACCTACGACCTTAAAAATGATGACGCAAGGGTAAGATCTACGGATGACCTACAGCCTTAAAAATGATAACGTGAGTATTGAGAGTTGAGGAGTGCAATGTAATGGCACCATAACTTGTTTTGGTTGGTAGTGTAATGACAGATGTTAACTGGGAATTATAAGGATGATATTCTTTATGGGGATGTTTTACTGTTTCGGGGAATTGATTTAGGGCTTTCGGGCAAGGTACCAAAACTGGCTCATGCTTCATATGCATTTTGAAGTGTGGCATGATGATTCATGGATATGCTATGCGTTTTAGGATGCAATGTGATATGCAGTGATGATTACTGTATGTAGAGTGAAAAACATTAGACTCATTGGGATCCGTTGCCCATTGTCTTGAGATACCAATATGGATTGGTGCTTGAAAACTTCGAGAATTGAGTTATAGCCTTATCGAGTTCATTGGGGATTAAATCTTGCTGAGAAGGAGTGGCTTGACCTGAATTTATTCATATGTTGGACTTCTTGTGAATAACTGAGAAGAGATGTGGATCACATCAAATGCCTCAAGTTTCTCGGTGTTGGAGAATCGGGTGCTCAGCCGTCTTTAAGGAGGTAACGAGGATGAAAGCTTGGTCGAGGTGACTGTTATGACTTACTACCTGCACAGAAAAACAGACACTTGAACATCATGGCATTCCCTTGGGATGCCTTTATATCCATGTAATGTCATGTTTCACATCTTAGCTTGTGATTATTATTGCTTTATTGTTTTCAATGCAATGCTTAAAGAATTTAAATCACAATTCGCATACGAAAAATAAAGTAAAAGGACATAAGACTTTTTGGTGGAAGGGAAAATTTATTAATGAGCTTGGCCTGTGAATAGGCATTCTTACATGGAAACAACTCCTAAATGAGGAAGTTGCAAAGAAAAGATAAAATATAATAGGTAAAATGGCAATAAGAAAATCTCGAACTTCCATTAAAACTGATATTGTTATAGTTCTCATATCCTGGATCGTCCTAGTGTTGTGCTTCCGAAGGATAATAATTTAATTGATCCATCCTGTGTTAGGAGGGTGTAATCGTTATTCGTGAAGAGTCTTCAGATTGCAATCTCTAACTTTTGTCCCTATTTTTTTCCTGGATCGCCCTTTCGAGTTTTCAATCCACCGGGACACCTATTTTTGTCTAAGCCGCCCTTTCGGGTTTTCAACTTAGCGGGTTATTCTTTTTTTCTTTTTTAGCCCTAAATTTTTCCTAAGCCTCCCTTTTGGGTTATCGACTCAGTGGGTCTTTTTATGCATAATATTTTTTACCGAGTCTGAATTGATTGGAAGTGGAACGTCTTCCCCATCCATGTTTGTCAGGATTAGAGCATCTTTTGAGAAAGCTTTCTTCACGATGTACGGCCCCTCATAGTTGGGAGTCCACTTGCCTCTTAGATCAGAGTGAATTGGGAGAATCTTCCTTAAGACCAGGTCACCTGTGTAGAACTCTCGAGGTTGAATCTTCTTGTCAAATGCTCTCTTGAGACGCTGTTGATACAACTGATTATGACAAATGGCCTCTAGGCGCTTCTCTTCGATGAGATTGAGTTGGTCGAGCCTTGTTTGAATCCATTCAACTTCATCAAGTTTAATATCCATCAGGACCCTCAATGAAGGAATCTCCACTTCAACTGGGATAACCGTATCCATACCATAGACTAGTGAAAAAGGAGTTGCCCCAGTGGAAGTATGCGCCGAAGTTCGATAGCCATGTAGAGCAAATGGAAACATCTCATGTCAATCTTTGTATGTTCTCACCATTTTCTGGATGATCTTCTTTATGTTCTTAGCTGCTTCGACTTCCTCATTCATCTTTGGCCGATATGGTGATGGATTATGGTGCTCAATTATGAATTCTTCACACATTTCCTTCATCATTTTGTTGTTGAGATTCAACCCGTTATCAATGATGATCTTGTTAGGAGTTTTGTATCGACATATTATTTCTTTCTTGATGAAGTGGGTGACAGCTTGCTTGGTCACGTTTTTGTACGAAGTCGTTCCACCCATTTGGTGAAGTAGTCAATAGCAACGAGAATGAACCTATGTCCATTTGAAGAGGTTGGCTCGATCCGTCCAATCATATAAATGCCCCACATTGCAAAGGGCCATGGTGAAGTCATCACATTCAAAGGAGTGGGAGGAATATGTATCCTGTTTGCGTAAACTTGACATTTGTGGCACAACTCCGCATACACACAACAATCACTTTCCATCGTCATCCATAAATAACCTGCTCGTAAGATTTTCTTGGCCATGGAATGTCCACTGGCATGAGTCCCAAAATAGCCCTCGTGAATTTCTTGTATGATGGATTATTCTTCATGTCTATCCACGCATCTGAGCAGAACCGAATCATAGTTTCTTTTGTACAGAACATCTCCTGACAGTAAAAACTTGGATGCCAGCCTTCTAAGAGTCCGCTTATCACAAATTGTAGCACCTTCGGGGTACTCTTGCTTCTCAAGGTATCTTTTGATGTCGAAGTACCATGGCTTTTCGCCCGATAGGTCTTCATTTGTGAGACAATGAGCAGGGAAAATGTGTGTTAGCTCCTTGTAATGAAGGCTTCTGATGTTGGGTTCATGATTCAGGTAGCTGACTTTGAATATTGATGTTAAGTGGCCAGAGCATCTGCCAGTTGATTTACTTCTCTAGGAATATGCTCAAAGGTGATCTTATCAAAAGCATGCAACAACTCTAATATGTAATCCTGATATGGGACTTGTTGTACCCCAAAATTTTCCCTCTCATTTCTCAAGAAATCTCTCATAAGATCTCCTTTGATTCAAGACTACACAAGGTTTGATTAGCTCAAGACACCTCCTCAACACTGATGACTCAAATTAGGGTTTAAGTTTGCACAAGTACAAATGGACTTTTAATGCCCCAAATGACTTTCATGGATCATTTTAGACCCCCAAGATTTCTCATGTCAAGTTTCAATTCTTGGATCACATTTTTGCTCAGTCAATTGATCAGATGACCTAAAATCAGCTATATCGGGGAAAAAAGTCAATTGTGGTCAATTTACATTCAAACTTCATAATTTTTGGTCCATATCAACATTATGAACTCATATATGTCATTTTATCAAGTTTGGATCACAATTCCTCAAGAAATTTGATCAGATCATCAAAAGGGCAAAATGGTCAAAATTAGGGTTTTCACTGAGAAGGTGCAATTTTTGATTTTTGACCTAGCAAATGATTGATGGGTTTAAGTTATGATCTCAAGTATTCAAATGCTTCATTTTAACCTAATGGCATGGCTCAAAATATTTCTCAAGATCAATTGATTGACAAATGAATTTCAGTCAGCTGATGAAAAGTCAATTGTATACTGAAAAGTCAAACTTTGAGTTTTTGATCAAAATCAAGTTTCAAAGATTAAAATTCATCAAGGCATGTAAAAATGTGAAACTTTTTCATCAAGAAATCAAAAAGTCAAGATTTCATTTTGAAAAGTCGAAATTTCTAAACTTAGAATTTTTTCTAAGTGTTGGAAATTCACATTTTTTTATAACTTTAAGCCAAATTTCCACCATGATGCAAGATGATTCAAAGGAAACTTCCAACATGAAAGTTGTAGATCTCAATGAGATCTAAAACATTGTAGAGTAGAAATTTTTCTAGAAATGTTGGATTTCAAGTTATGATTTTGTAAAGACATTTTCATGAAACTTGAAGACTTAGTGAAATTTTGTCCTAGTTTAGGCAGGAATTTGACCTAACTTCATGGCAATTTTTCACATAGTTCCAAGATGAATCTTCAAAAATGTCCAACATAGAGGTTGTATAGGATGTTACAATCTTTCCAAAATGTCCAAGAACTCATTAAGATCATACTTGATCAAGGAGAATCGAAGGCAAGAAGTTAGGGTTTCATTCTTGTTTTACAAGGCATATTTTTAGGATAAACATGAACCAAATCCATGCTAGGCTGCATAATCTTTGCTTTGCAGGCCTCAAACTTGTTTTTCACTCCATGTTTAATGTTCTACACAGCTTTTAGAAGCTTTAATCCAAGCATTCAATGCATTTCCCATGCTTAATACCATTTTTAAAAGAAAGGCAACATTGCCATTTTGGAAAAGTGGCTTTTTTGCACAAAGTCAATTCTTGAGCCTCTAACTTGTTCCTCCTGCACAAGCTTCCTTTACAAAGTCAGAAGCAATGTGATAAAAGTTTACAACCACTCTAGATAGCATGGTACAAGCCTTAGGAAGATGTTTTTCATGTTTACTTCAAAAACAAGCAAAGTTGCCACAACTTAAGGATTCAAAATCTGGGTTGTTGAAACACTTGAAACCTCTTGCCTATAACTACATGCACTATTTGCAAGCTAAAACACGAATGCACAAGACCTCAAACTCTCCCAAACTCGGAACTACATAACAAACCTCCATTGTTTCATATTTTGACCAAAAACTCTAAACTCGAAATCTACTCGTGCGTTTCTTGGCTTCTCCCTTCCAAAAGTTCCTAAACATCATATACAAACAATCTCACACCCTGTTACACGACTGTAACACCATTTTTATCAACCTGCATAACCAAAAACAGAGCACTGCAATTTGACTTCTCCAAGCCATTCCAGCCATCCATTGCTCAAGCTAATCATTGCATTAGCTTCCTGGGAACTTGAGGAAGCTAACCTGATCATTGCAGCACCTTGAATCAAGCTCATTTGCATTTCACGATTTCCAGTTTTGAGGTATCATTTCTAAACTTCTATCTTTTCACTTGGGCATTGTTAGGCTTGCATTTGTGAAGATAAAATGTAGACATTATTACCCTGAAACTGTACATGTCCTTAGATTTCATTTATATTGATTGAGCTTAGAGAATTTTAGGCTTGAATCTCTGAAAAAAGTTAGGTCAGAATTTGGTACTTTTAGAAATTCCCATTCATCTTTGGTTTATAGCTTATGATATTTATATGGTTGGATTCGTGTGAAAAATGGAGAAACTTTCTGTTTGCATCTTTCATTTTTGTTGAGAAATGAGCAAGTTACAGGAACCATGGCTGGAGGTTGAAGATAAAGTCATTTTCAGGACTTGACTTGTGTTATGTATTTCTTGTTTTGTTTAAGTTAACGAATGTACAGCCACCCAGTGGCAAAGGCAACGCGCGTTTATCTCAAGGTCACAGGTTCAAGTCTCAGCGCTGTCTTTTGTTTATTTTTTCAACATTTTTTCTTCCTTTTGCCAGTAACAAGCGCACATGGGCCTTCCATTTTTGCTTCTCCTGACCCCCTCCATTTACTTTTGCACCTGACCCAATTATTTTTTTATCATTTCATTTTTTTTGTTTCATTTTTCTTTATCATATTTTTATTACTATTATTATTATTATTATTATTATTATTATTATTATTATTATTATTATTATTATTATTATTAATAATAAAAAATCCAAAATATTTTTATTTATTATTTACGCACTTATATTTTATTTTCTTTATAATACAAAAAGACCAAAAAAAAACATTTTCTTAACAAATTAATCTCTTTTTCTTAACAAATTAATAATTAGATTTAGGTTTAACTATTTTTATTTTATTATTTAAAATTAATTTAGAACTTAAGTTTCTTTTAATTAATTAATTTTCATATTATTTTTATTAACTTAAAACCTTTCATATAAAAAACCCTAAAAATGTTTCAAACTTAATTTCTTTTCTTAATTAGTTTAAGTTTATTTTTATTTATATTTAATTAATCATTTTCCTTAATTAGGTCAAGACTAAACCCTTTCATTAAAACCAAACAAAAATCATTTCTTTTCCATTTATCTCCTTGTACATTATATTTTCAATTCTTGTACAATATTCAATATGGTTGTAATAGATAATTAGGTTTAATTTTCTTGCAATCCCCATTTGTAAATTTGTATACCCCCACCCCTAATGATGTAATAGCATAGTAATTTTTACTTTCCGCAATTTACCGCTTTCATATAAATGTTAGTAATTAGGGTTGTATGGCAAGACTAAAATAAACAATTAGTAAACCCTAATTCATGATAAACAATGCATGCAAATCAAACACACTTTCACACTTGCACCCTTAGGGTAGTTCCACTTGTTGCCTTACAAAAATGATCATGTTATGAATGTGGGATGTCTTAGCAAAAACAAATAAAAAATACATAATCATAGTACCTTGATGACGCTACAAAATCTACCTTTCAAAATGATCTTAGTCCCTCAAAAAGAAATTCTAAGATATCTCACAACATTGCTATCATGACTATACGATGACCCACGCTCGTCCCTTTACATCCAAAGATAAGGCTTCTTACCAAATCAATGGTAAGATAGAAATATCAAAGGAAGGGATAAATGAATAAAGACTTTTGAGTAGGTAGATTGTTCCTAGTTGCTTTCTCACATCCTTGCTTATTTTCAAAACAAACACCAAACACTTTCAAACACTTTCAAAAACAAACTTTCAAAACATGAAAATTTTTCAAAAGTCAAACACTTTGTATACGTTCTTACGAATGAGAACTATTACAAAGTTTGCCTAAACGAAGGTGCCTTTTCAAAAATACTTTCAAAAACCACCACAAAGCATATTTTTAAACAAAGCAAGTGATCTAGAAAGCAACTAATATCTCATAGATAACTATGGATGAAAAGGGTGCTAACACCTTCCCTTTTCATAATCTACCCCCCGAACTCAAGAAATAATCTCAAAGGTCTTTCCTATTCTTTTCATTCTTTCCTTTTGGATAAAAGAAATATCGGTGGCGACTCTTGCTAACCGAAACATTTGCGATCAAATGCAAAACATCCCAAGTCAGTTCTCCCACTGTATCACAGAACTGGCGACTCTGTTGGGGATTAGACTTGAAAGTGGGGTTACCTTAGGGCTAGATCACCTTTAATTTCTTTCATTTTTTGATTTGTTTTCTTTACATTTTGGTTCCTTATTTGGGCTTGTTCTAATCCTCTACACGAATTTGGGATACCTTATAGGTAAGTAGCAATATGTTGTGGAAACTGTGTGGAGTATACCGATATGGTCTAAGCAATAGCTACATTAGTGTGACACATTTGTGGGTACCGGTGGCCCTTGAATAGTCAAGGAGAATACGGGGCCGCTGTATGGTGTCATGAAGCACTAACTGACTTTAGAATCTTTACTTGACAAACTTGGCCATTAGGAAGTAGTGAGATAACCGGATTTGGTGCAGTCTGAAGTTGGTTGATACTCGATACTACACTCATTGAGATCAGACTTCTCGGGATATTTCGGTCGCTATTAAAGAGGCTTGCGCTGAAACAATGCCCGACAAGAAAGATTAGTGATATTGAGATCCCTTAGAACCCGGTTACTATTTCTAGGACAGGTTTGAGGCAACTAAACTTCAAGAGGGTACTTACCTATGAGACTCCATGCAAGCCTAAACCTAAGGACTTGTTTTTCTTGTGTGTATATGCTTACTTGTACATAACATCATAAACATCATAACATCATAAGCATTCTCACTAACCATTTCAAGGATTTTGGGGATTTATCTTTGTTCCATTTTGTAGGACATGACTTCCATCCGTAGGAAAAACATTCAAGTCAATCTCGTAAGAATTCCTTCTCAACTCAAAGAGTTAGCATCAAGGGTCCCTGAGAACTCTTCATTCACCGAAAGACATGGTCGCCTACTAAACTTGGTTACCTCTAGCACTAATAAAGATATGATGAAGGTGTTTTTCCAGTTCTTTGATCCTCTACACCATTGCTTCACCTTTCCAGATTATCAGCTTGTACCTACTATGGAGGAATTCTCTCAACTCTTAAGGATTCCCATTCTCAATCAACTACCTTTCAACGGTGCTGAAAGAGATCCAAGACCTGAAGAGATTACCCGAGCAATACACTTGCAACAATCTGATGTCACGACTAATTGGGAAACAAGGAGTGGTGTCAAAGGTTTCTTAGCTAAGTTCTTGTTTGAGAAAGCTCAAGATTGTTAGAACTCTTTGGATATACCAGATTTTGAATAAATCTTGGCCCTTATCATCTATGGGATGGTTTTATTTCCAAACCCTGATCAACTTATAGATGTAAATGCTGTCAAAATCTTCATGTCTCACAATTCGACGCCTACTTTGTTGGGAGATATCCTACACTCTCTCTGCAATCGCACTATGAGGAAGAGAGGGGCCCTCATGTGTTGAACTCCTCTCTTGGATAGATGGTTTATTTTGCATCTTCCTCGGTCTGTGTTGAAGAACTAGCAAGGTTTGAGGTGGTCCCATAGGCTGATGACGCTCAGACATTCGGATATTCATTGATGTTCTCGATCTTTGGAGAATGTTACTATCATCAACCATTGTGGGGAATTCCCTAATGTCCCTTTTATTGGCATTAAAGGAGGTATCATATACAACCCTTGCTTATCCTTACGACAATTTGGGTGCGCCTGAAGGGATGGTCCTCATGAGATGCTCATCTAAGGAGTGGTATTCGACTACGAGAGTGACGATCAAGGTTACTGTCAGAAGTTTATACGAGCTTGGAGGATGGTAAACAAGGTGGATAGTAAGACATTGGGACACAAGAATTCTATTCCACTTGAGCCTTATCTTAGGTGGGTACGAGCTCGTGCTAAGAAACTTATGACGCCTTATCCCTCCATTTTACCAGTTATCATGGAACATGTGGTTCAAGGAGATGTCCCGTACACTGTCCTCCATCCTGACATGCCTACTTCTCTTGAAGACTTGCAAAAGGGTTGGATTTAGCTGAAGGAGGAACGATATACCTTAGAAGCTCAATTCTACGCTAATGAGAAGAGGGTCTTGGAGCTTATAAAGCAGCTACATGAAGAGCAAAGTGTGAACGCCTACATTGCGCCAAAGAGGATGTGTTCGATCTTTTTATCTTAGAGACATATTTTGTAAGCCCAAGAGGCATGTTGTAGTCATTATAAACTAATTAATGAAATTTTACGTTTGTTCTTGCTTTGTCTATACAAATTTAAATTTCATAAATCCTTGAAATCATTTGCATATACATCTTCCATGCATCATAACATGATAGGTTTTCACGCAACAGGTTTCCTTATCTTTCTGTTGTTTATTTCAGCAAGATGGATCTAGAGAAAAATGTGAAGGACCTTCAGCCACAAAACACTCAATTCCAAGAGACTCTATTGGCCCTAGCCAAGGGGAAACAAGATATGATGGCTTTGCTGGCAGCCAAGAAGAACCCCAAGAGGAAAGCCCTGGTCAACATGGGTAAAAGGTTCAAAGAGTCGGTTCGTCAGATCCCGGTAGTGGAAGACTCATCTGAAGAAGACGAGAATCATATTGGAGAAGCTAGGAGAACCCAGGCTGGGTGTATTAGTGATCAAGCGTCTGATGAGGATGATTATTTTGATGAGCAGTATCCTCCTGCCGATGTCAAATACAAGCAGTTAGAAGACAGATTGAAGGCCGTTGAGATCCAAGCCGTCCCCAGTTTAGATTTTGATGATTTGAGATTGATTTTTAGGGTTGTTATTCCCCACAAATTTAAGATGCCAGTATTTGCAAAGTATGATGGAGTTTCATTTCCAAAACTTCATCTAAAATCTTACGTGCGCAAGATACAACCGCACGCCGCTGATAAGAAACTTTGGGTTCACTTTTTTCAAGAAAGCTTGGCCAGAACACAACTCGATGTGTTTTACCAGTTGGATGGTTCCCGTATCAATACATTGGAATACTTAGCTACCGCTTTCTACCACCAATACCAGTATAATGCCGACTTGGCGCCGACAAGAGTTCAGTTGCAAAACATGACAATGGGGAAGAATGAAGGATTTAAAGAATACACACAAAAGTGGAGAGACCTTGCCAGTAGGGTTCAACCACCTTTGACTGATAGGGAGCACATTGACATGTTTATGGGCATTTTATCTGGTCCATTCTTTAACTTGTTGGTTGGCTATTCTTCTTCCAGTTTCACCGAGCTAATCTTAACCGGTGAAAGAGTTGAAAGCGGTATCAAAAACAGGAAGATTCCCATGGCATCTGCCTCCACTTCCAATCCTGTAAAGAAAACTTTTACCATAAATAAAGAAGTCAATGATGCATATGGGGCAAGGGCCCATACCAAGAAGGATGACGGACAGTCTGTTAATGTTGTCTGAATTTCCAATCCAACTCCTGCTCAAAGACCATCTACTAATCATCAATGTTTTGAAACTTCGAGAAGACAATTCACGAGGATAGGCATGTCACTATCCCAATCCTTACAACAATTGGTAAAGGTTAATTTGGTGACATTGCGCGATCCTCCGGCCAATCCAGATACCTCTTCACCAAAGTACAATCCAAACGCTAAATGTGCATATCACTCAAGTAGTCCTGGGCATGAGACTGACTAATGATGGGCACTGAAGAATAAAATTCAGGACTTGATTGATAACAAGATAGTTGAATTTGATCCTCCTCCAACTCCAAGTGTGATCATTGCGCCTATGCTATTGCATGCCAAGGAAGTTAATGTTGTAGGTGATTCCGATGAAGAGTGTGCATTTTAAGATTGGGTGTATCCTACTACAACAGAACTCAACAATTGGCAAGAAAAGGACTTTGTTCTCATCTCCTTCATTGAGGAGTAATCATTTGTTTATTGCTTTATTTTAATTCAAGAAAATTTTGTCTATAATATTTAACAATGACTTTTAAGCCATGTGCCTGGCCCAGGGAACTTTGGTCCATTTGTCAAGCATTTTATTTATGTTCATCTTATCATATGATCATTCAATACAAATAATTGGACTCTTTTGCATTCAAATATTTGTGCTCGTTGTCTTTATTTTTCTTCAAATACATTTTTCAAAATAGCCATGTATCTTACATGCACACACACACTCTTGCAGGTCCTCATCCACTTTGGATCTCATTGCCAATGACTCTACTATTTCCGACTATGACTTTGAATGTCTAATTAACCAAGTCGAAGACGAAGGCGAGGAAGATTGTGAAATACCGGGAGAACTAGCCAGACTTCTATTACAAGAGGAAAAAGCTATTCATTCACACTAAGAGTCAGTTGAAGTCATTAATCTGGGTACCGAGACAGACAAGAAAGAAGTCAAGATCGGCGCTAACGTAGAAAGCAGTGTCAAAAGCATATTGGTTCAGATGTTGCATGATTATGTGGAAGTGTTTGCTTGGTCGTGTGAAGATATGCCAGGGTTGGATACCGACATAGTAGTTCATCGTCTACCGACAAAAGAAGATTTTCCTCCTGTCAAACAAAAAGTTCATCGCATGAGGCCTGATATGTCTGAAAAGAAAAAAGTTGAAGTGAGGAAACAATTTGATGCATGATTCCTAGATGTCACATATTACCCCCAATGGGTTGCCAATGTAGTGCCAGTGCCGAAGAAAGATGGGAAAGTTTGTATGTGCGTAGATTATAGGGATCTGAATAGGGCAAGCCTCAAGGATGACTTCCCTCTACCATATATTGATGTCGTGGTCGATAATACTGCTCAGCATAAAGTCTTCTCTTTCATGGATGGTTTCTCCGGCTATAATCAGATTAGGATGGCTCCCGAAGACATGGAGAAAACCACTTTCGTTACACAATGGGGAACCTTTTGTTACAAGGTTATGCCATTCAGACTAAAGAATGCAGGGCAACATATTAAAGGGCTATGGTAGCTTTGTTTCATGATATGATCTATCATGAGATAGAGGTATATGTGGATGATATGATTTCCAGATCACAAACTGAAGAGGAACATCTCGATCACCTGTACAAACTATTCGAGAGGTTGAAAAAGTACAAGTTAAGGTTGAACCCTAACAAGTGCACATTCGGAGTACGATCTGGAAAACTTCTAGGTTTTGTTGTCAGCGATAAAGGCATCGAAGTCGATCCTGCCAAGGTAAAGGCAATCCAAGAAATGCCAGTCCCCCACTCTAAAAAAGAAGTTAGAGGATTCTTGGGTCATCTCAATTACATCGCCTGCTTCATATCTCACTTGAGTGCTACTTGTGAGCCAATCTTCAAACTCTTGAAGAAAGATCAAGTAGTCAGATGGAATGATGAATGCCAAGCTGCCTTCGACAAAATCAAAGAGTATCTGCAATAACCTCATATTCCCATGCCTCCAGTTGAAGGAAGACCCTTGATCATGTGCTTGACAGTACTAGAGAACTCTATGGGGTGTGTTTTGGGCCAACATGACGAGTCTGGCCAAAAAGAGCATGTTATTTATTACCTGAGCAAAAATTTTACCGACTGTAAAACTAGATATTCACTGCTCGAGAAAACTTGTTGCGCTCTGGCATGGGCTGCTCGCCGACTAAGACAGTATATGTTGACTCATACCACTCTGTTGATTTCTAAGATGGACCCAATCAAGTACATCTTCGAGAAACCTGCTCTTTTAAGACGGATAGCTAGGTGGAAAATGATCTTGACTGAGTATGATATTCAATACACAATGCAAAAGGCCATCAAAGGAAGCGTACTAGCAGATCATTTGGCCCATCAAGCTGTCGATGATTATCAGTCTATAAACTTTGACTTCCAAGATGAGAACATCATGTTGGTAACCGACTGTGCGAAACCTGGACCATATGACGGACCTGAACAAGGATCCTGATGGACTATGGTCTTTGATGGGGCTTCCAATGCCTTGGGAAACAGAATTGGTGATGTGATTATCTCCCTTAAAGGTTACCATACTCCTTTCACTTCCATACTTTGCTTTGATTGCACGAATAACATGGCTGAGTATGAAGCATGTATTTTAGGTCTGAAGGCTGCCATTGATTTGAGGATCAAGCATTTGAATGTGTTTGGGGATTCCGCTCTAGTGATCAGCCAAGTTAAAGGATATTGGGACACTAAGCACCCTAATCTCATTCCTTACAAGAGCTTCTGCTATCTCTGATTCCATACTTCGAAGATATCACTTTTGAACACTTCCCTAGAGAAGAAATTCAGTTGGCTGACGCCTTGGCTACCATGTCTTATATGTTCAAAGTCAGATTGGACAACGAAGCTCCTATGATTACCATTAAAAGATTCGACAAACCTGCACACTGATGTGAGCTTGACACGGACACGGAAAAGCCATGGTACTATGAGGTGAAGAGATACCTTGAAGCACAAGAGTATCCCGAAGGAGCATCCATCAATGAGAGAAAGTTCTTACAAAGATTTTCAGCCAAATTCTTCTTAAGTAACAGAATATTGTACAAGTGCAACCATGATTCTACTCTAATGTGATGTATGGACAAGAAGGAGGCAGAGGAAATTATGGAAGACATGCACGATTGTCTCTTTGGCACTCACTCTAGTGGACATACCATGGCCAAAAAGATCTTGAGAGTTGGCTACTATTGGTCAATGTTAGAGACTGATTGCCATCAACACTCAAGAACTTGTCACAAATGCCAAATCTATGCTGACAAGGTCCATGTGCCTCCTATCCCTCTGAACGTCATGACCGCTCCATGGCCATCTGCAATGTGGGGCATTGACATGATTGGGGAGATCAAGCCCACTGCTTCTAATTTACACCGCTTCATTCTAGTCGCTATTGATTATTTCACCAAATGGGTCGAAGCCGCCTCATTTGCCTCAGTCACCAAGAATATGGTAGCCAGATTCATCAAACATAACCTCATATGTCGCTATGGTATCCCTGAAAGGATCATCACCAATAATGGGACTAACCTCAACAATGTTATGATTACCGAACTTTGCACTCAGTTCAAAATCAAGCATCACAATTCTTATCTATATAGACCTAAAATGAATGGCGCAATCGAAGCAGACAACAAAAACATTAATAAGATTGTTCAGAAGATGGTAGTAACCTACAAGGATTGGCATGAGATGTTACCGTTTGCTCTTCATGGCTACCGTACTTCAGCTAGAACATCAACTGGGGCAACTCCCTTTTCTTTGGTCTATGGCATGGAAGTTGTTCTACCAGTGGAAGTTCATATTCCCTTATTAAGGATTATGAATGAAGCAGGTCTAGGAAAAGACGAGTGGATTCAGACAAGATTGGATCAGTTGAACTTGATCGACGAAAAGCGACTGGTTGCTGTTTGTCATGGTCAGACGTACAAAAAGCGTATGATTAAGGATTTCAACAAAAAGATCAAGCCTTGATTATATCAAGCTGGTGACTTGGTGATAAAGCGCATCATTCTGCCACAAGGCGACCCCAGAGGCAAATGGACTCCCACCTATGAAGGGCCATTTGTTGTCAAGAGAGTGTTCTCTGGTGGTGTCATGATGCTGACTACCGTGGATGGTGAAGACTTCCTGCATCCTATGAACGTGGACATAGTTAAAAAAACTACGCATAAGAGACTCGCTAGGTTGACATACCTAGGAAGAATAAGGGCATCCCGGAAAACAAAAGGTTTGGGAAAAAATTAGGGATATATGCAAAATATTGTACACCTGGAAAATTAAAAACCCGAAAGGGCGACTTGGGAAAAAATAGGTATCCTGGTAGGCTGAAAACCCGAAAGGAAGGTCCAGGCAAAAGTTAAGGATTAAAAGCGTATGATTATGTCAGGTGGACTCACCACAGTCAACTTTATTACCAAGTGTGATACGGTGGCAGAACCGACTGTTTGTACTGGTTTGCATTGTGTTTTTTGTTTGAAAAATGTCGCGGTAAGCTAGAGTCGCTACCGACTTTTATTTCATCCAATAATGGAAAAGGAAAAAGAACAGAAAAAACCTTTTTTCGAGAATATTCTGAGTACGGGGGGCAGATTATAGAAAGGGAATGTGTTAGCACCCTTTCTATCGGTGGTTTTCCACGGGCTCTTAGGTACTTGCTCATTTTTTAAAATTGCTTGTGTGTTTATGTTTTTGAAAAGTTTTGTTTTACTTCATTTTAACCCTTGTTTCTATCCTCAAGAGTGTTACGAAGTTGTTTTTGAAAACTATGTATGAAAAGTGTTTGGTGTGAAAAAGTTTTTGTTTGTTTGAGAAAGTACCTAGGAACTAATCTACCTACTCAAAAAAGGTCTGTTCGTTTTCCTTTTAGAAAATGCTATCCCATTATTAAGGAATAGGTAGAACCGTCGTTGGAGTTTGAGGGACTATCGAAAGGGACGAAATGGTCATTGAAGGCAACATGTAAGGATACCTTAGCATTTCAAAGGGACTATCATCATATATTTGTAGGCAACATCGAGGGACATTAAATGACCATGATCTTTTTGATGACTTTAGAATTGAGGGTCTTTGCTAAGGTATCCCTATGTTCGAGGGACACGATCATTATTTCTGAGGCAACCAAGTGAGGCAAACTCTAGGAGTGAGCATGTGCGAGTGTAATTTTCAGTTAATTTATCTTTGAACATTTAGGGTTTTCTACCGTATTAATTTTCAGTTTGTCTTTCCATACAATCCTATTAATATACATCTAAGCAGTTTATAGTTTGTGGAATTAAAAGCAAGAAAGTTTAAAGTCCTAGCTATTACAAGGCTTTTGCAGATACATAATTATTTTGGACTGAAAATAAAAATGCGGAATTTAAATCCTAATTACTATTACAACCTCGAAACAGTTACAATAATAATAAAAGGAAATTAAAAAATTCACGCGGCGAATTAAATGCGAGAATAATTTAGGAAACCTAAAAAATCTAATTGAACAAAGATTTAGGTTAGTTTTTGAGAAAAAATTAGGTTATGTACAAAATTAAACCCTAATTCTAATTATTTTTTAATTATGAAAATAAGATTTAATTTCCCTAATTTAATTAAACTAATTAATTAAAGAAACAAAATATTTTTATGAAAAAGATTTTTGATGTTTTTTATGAAAAAGATTTTTGATGTTTTTATGAAAAAGATTTTTGATGTTTTTATGATTTTTTTGATTAAATAAAAAAGTAATGATTTTTATGTTATTTTTTTAAAAATAAAATAATTATAAAAACAATTAAAAAAAATTAAAATAGAAAAGAAAAGAATGGGCATGTGTTGTGCCAGCCTGAGAGTGCACCATAGTCCTTCATTGTTTGAGGCGTTGGATCTGAATTATTGATACATCCAATGGCCAAATGGTGGCAGCGTATGGTAGGCGTTTTGGATGATGATGCATTGAATATGTAGAAACAAAGTAAGAAAACAAAATTTGTTGGGATGGTTAGTTGTATATATAATAACATAAATAAAATATAAAGGAAATAAAGTGCTCTTTCCCAAACGCGCGCGTGATTGAAATCACCCAATATGATTCTGCCACCTTATTGTCTTCTTCCCCATAACTGTTGTTTTTTTCACACTTTACCTACATTCGTTTCCATAGCTATAACCCTGTAAGTTTCAAAAATTCACAAGACGCGTGATAAATTAATTCTAGCTGTATAGATCAATTCGTTTTGATCACACGAGCATCATGGTGTTCTTTTCTTGGCCCAATTTAACTTGTATAGAGAAACCCTAAAACGGCAAAGCAAACCCTAACAATGGTGATCATTAATATACGCATCAAAATGCAAAATTAATTAAACCAAAACATCCCAAATGATGATACAAACACAATTCTATGCTTAAAAGTGATTAATCATTTGCAAATTGTAAAATCAAGTTCAAGATGGTATATGCAAACCGTGGGTCTATAAGTCGTGTTTCTTGATGTTTTTGGCCTTGAGGATGATTGGAATAGCTTCAGAAAACGTCCAGGAACAGATTGCTGGCTTTGGAATTACTTGAAACGGCCTATGGAAGAGAATACGGTCTGCACTTTTTCTTCCAAAATTTGCAATTTCTTCCTCTTGTTTTAACGACCCCAAACCCTCCTTTATGCTTTAGAAATGTTAGGTATATATGATAGAATGATTTAGGTCAACAAAAACTGATTATATCTTTGCAAATTATGGAGATTGGATTTCATTCTTTACCTTGTATGATTTGTTTCCAAAATAGACCAAATTAAGATCTTTTCCAATCAATTAGCTCTTGCACGAATTTTTTGATTTTCTATCTGTTCATGGACTCATAATATGCTCATAAAATCAAATCTTTGATTTTATTTGATTATTCTACTATTTAAATTGATTTATTTTGATTTAAATGGATAAAAAATCAAAATAAATAATAAAAATAATAAAATAATAGGTGGATAAGCTCAGGGGTCGTGGGCCATCTTAGGAACAAGTTTCAAACAAGAAAACATGGGCCCATTTGGAAAAAAAAAGTCATTTTGATCAATATTGACTTCATGCACATTTCTAAAAATTGGTCGATTTTGACAATACATATCTCCCTCAATTTTAACCCTAAGAGGGTGTTCTTGGACTTTTTAGAAAGCTTAGGATGTCCCCTAAACAACCCTTTTGGTCTCATCTCAATTGGGTCTTCCATGTTCATGTAAGAAGCTTTGACCCAAAAGGTGTTTTTGTTGACTTTTCAAAAGGACCTATAATGTAGAAATTCATATCTTTTTATGAGTGCATATTTTGAACTTGTGGGATAAAGATGAGTTGTATGGAATTGCATCCTATTTAACATGAGCCTTGGATGTAAAATTTATGATAAAGTATGAAGAAGTTATGCTTGGTCAAAGTTTGGTTGACTTTTCCTAAGAATTCCTAATTTAGCAACTTTTGGATTTTGATGAGTTATGAGCATTTCTTGAGGAATCATGATCAACCCTTGATCAAATGATGGATATCACTTCAAAATGTTGATGTTGACCAAAAATCTTGAAGTTTGACTGTATGTGGGCCACATTGACTTTTGACCTAGTTCAGTTGATTCTCAAGCATCTGAGCAGTTGACTGAGCAAACTTCTTGTGCATGGCTTGAAATTTGACATGGAGAATCTTGGGAACATATTAGGACCATGGAGATCATATGAGGTCTTTGGAGTCCACCTATCTTAATGAAAATGGAAACCCTAATTTGAGACACACTGCCTTAGGAGAGAGTTTGTCTGGTCAATCTTGGGCAAACTTGAGCAAATTGAGGATCTCTAGGAGTATGTTTTGAGTAAAATGGGAGGGCAAATTTTGGGGTACAACACCAAGGCCAGAGTTCAAACGGTCCAAGATCAATCCAATCAACTTTTGTCAATGGTAAGGGGCATTCGAAGACATTGGGGCAATAGTAGATTTGAATGCAATGAAATCATTTCCACACGGCTATTTGTTTTTGTTTTCATTTTTTGTTTCGACGATTTCCTCTTACTAGGATCTCCGTCTCTTTGTACAAAAAATGCATGTTCATGGGAAAAATATCAATACAAATATACTTTGAAGTGCAAACATTCTGTTTTTGTTTTGAGTGAAAAGTTGTCCAATGACTAAAATTGAACGAACATATGCATGTGAACATAATTAAAACTATTTGGAACATGTGTCCTGCTAAGAAACAAGCATCTCTTTAATGTATATGGAATATCCCCACAGATTTATTTCATTATCATTATTCCCGCAAAGACGCTTATAATAAACCATTCCTCAGACAAAGTTACCCATAAAGTCTCTTTTCATAGGTTGGTCTCCAACCAGAGTCTCAATCTCTTGACAACTCTCTCCCCAGCTAAGTTGATCCTACAAGAAGAAGCCTTATGGATCTCTTCCTAAAAGAAATCACCTCGTCAGCATTTCATCAAGTATTCATCAACAAGGTTTATTTCCCCAACAAATAACATACAACAAAATAATGAACAGTAAAATTCCCCCGGCATAGTCTAAACTCCCCAGCTGAGCCTGTCTTCCCTAACTGAGTCTATCCTCTCCAGCTTGAGTTTTCCTTTTAGACTATTACAAATTAGAGGGCCACAACCCCTAATCCCTAGTAAAGTCATCAACAAAAGTCTTTAATATCTCCAAAAGTTATTGTGAAGCCTGGATCTAACCAGATAACAGTTAACTTCATTCATTCAAAACACTATGATGCCTGGACCCGACCAGATATTAGTGTAACTTTATAGATACTATGAAGATTGGACTCGACCTGATAATAGTACAACTTTCCAAATGCTGTGAAGACTGGACTCGACCAGATAATAGTGTAACTTCTCCAAGTACTTTGAAACCTGGACCCGACCAGATAAAAAGTTTAAAACTCTTAGAGATATTGAAGAACCTGGACTCAATCAGACCAGGGTTTAACTTTATTTTCCATAGTAGAGTTTGCCACTACCCCAGCAAGTTACTGCGAAGCCTGAACCCGACCAGATATCAGTTTTCAACTTCATCTTTTCAAGTAAGTTATTGTGAAGCCTGGATCCGACCAGATAACAATTCCCCTCAGAAGTTCGTTATGAAGCCTGGAATTCGACCAGATAACAACTAAGTTTCAAGCAAGTTACAATAAAGCCTGGACCCGACCAGATATCAGTTCAACTCTACCTCTTCAGACAAGTTTATTGTGAAGCCTGGACTCAACCAAATGGCAATTAACTTCATCCACCTCAAAAGTTGTGAAGCCTGGATCCGACCAGATATCAGTTTAATTTCATCTATTCAAGCAAGCTATCATGAAGCCTGGAGCCCGACCTGATAACAACTAGCTATAATCCCCAGCAAGACACTATGAAGCCTGGACCCGACCAGATAATAATATAACTTTTCAAAAACCATGAAGCCTGGGCCCGACCAGATAGTAGTTACCATTTCGAGAAATCTGCAAAGCCTGAACCCGACCAGATAACAGTTAAATTTCAAGAAACTTTCTGCAAAGCCTGGAATCTGACCAGATAATAGTTAATTTATTCTTCCCTAGTAAGTTATCGTGAAGCCTGGATCCGACCAGATAGCAGTTGATTTCCTCATCCTCAGCAAATTGTTGTGAAGCCTAGATCCGATCAGATAACAGCTAACAGTCAAGAGATTATTACCCAACTGAAGCATTCTTTTAACAAGGTTTTAAGATATGTATATTCTTCATCCCCAACATCAATCCGGGATTCAGCTTCCCAGGAACCTCTCAGCAGTAGTCAGGGATTTATTTTCCCGGAAAAACATGCATTACACATTCATACATCATAGCATATACATAAGAAATGCATATAGCATGATCTCATTCATCTTGTGAACATCATGCATACATCTGCATTTAACTAACCTTTCTTTCCCCACAGGTAAAACATCAAGTTTTAGTAGAAATTGACCAAATATTTGTGTTGATACTTATTCCAGTATTTATCATCACTTCCTCCAAATGGCATCTATAAGCCCATTCCTAATACATCTTCGAGTGCAAATTTATGGGCACTCTAGTGTTCAATCATCTTCCACCTTCAAGTCACGAATGGCGGATCCGCCAATCTAACTCTTCAGGTTTAAGAATATTAAACAGGGGCAGCTGTTGTACCCCAAAATTTTCCCTCTCATTTCTCAAGAAATCTCTCATAAGATCTCCTCTGATTCAAGACTACACAAGGTTTGATCAGCTCAAGACACCTCATCAACACTGATGACTCAAATTAGGGTTTGTGTTTTCACAAGGACAAATGGACTTTTAATGCCCCAAATTACTTTCATGGATAATTTTGAACCCACAATATTGCTCATGTCAAGTTTCAAGTCTTGGATCACATTTTTGCTCAGTCAATTGATTAGATGACCTAAAATCAGTTGTATTGGGGAAAAAGTCAAATGTGGTCAATTTACAGTCAAACTTCATAATTTTTTGTCCATATAAACATTATGAACTCATATATCTCATTTGATCAAGTTTGGATCACAATTCCTCAAGAAATTTGATCTGATCATCAAAAGGGCAAAATGGTCAAAATTAGGGTTTTGACTGATAAGGTGCAATTTTTTATTTTTGACCTAGCAAACAATTGATTGGTTTAAGTTATGATCTCAAGGATTAAAATGCTTCATTTTTACCTAATTTCATGGCTCAACATTTCTCAAGATCAATTGATTGACAGGTGAATTTCAGTTAACTCATGAAAAGTCAATTGTACACTGAAAAGTCAAACTTTGAGTTTTTGATCAAAATCAAGTTTAAAAGATTACAATTCATCAAGACATGTCAAAATGTGAAACTTTTTCATCAAGAAATCAAAAAGTCAAGATTTCATTTTGAAAATTCAAAATTTCTAAACTTAGAATTTTTCTAAGTGTTGGAAATTCACATTTTTTTATAACTTTAAGCCAAATTTTCACCATGATGCAAGATGATTCAAAGGAAACTTCCAACATGAAAGTTGTATATCCCAATGAGATATAAAACATTGTAGAGCAGAACTTTTTCTAGAAATGCTTGGATTTCAAGTTATGATTTTGTGAAGACATGTTCATGAAACTTGAAGACTTAGTGAAATTTTGCCCTAGTTTAGGCAGGATTTTGACCTAACTTCATGGAAATTTTTCACATAGTTCTAAGATAAATCTTCAAAAATGTCCAACATAGAGGTTGTATAGGATTTTACAAGCTTTCCAAAATTTACAAGAACTCATTAATATCAAACTTGAGCAAGGAGAATCGAAGGCAAGAAGTTAGGATTTCATTCTTGTTTTACAAGGCAGATTTTTAAGATAAACATGAACAAAATCCATGCTAGGCTGCATAATCTTTTATTTGAAGGCCTCAAACTTGTTTGTCACTCCATAATTAATGTTCTGCATAGCTGCTAGAAGCTTTAATCCAAGGATTCAATGTATTTCCCATGCTTAATACCATTTTTGGAAGAAAGGCAACATTGCCATTTCGGAAAAGTGGCTTTTTTGCACAAAGTCAATTCTTGAGCCTCTAACTTGTTCCTCATGCACAAGATTCCTCTACTAAGTCAGAAGCAATGTGATAAAAGTTTGCAACCACTCTATATAGCATGGTACAAGCTTTGGGAAGATGTTTTTCATGTTTACTTCAAAAACAAGCAAAGTTGCCACAACTTGAGGATTCAAAATATGAGTTCTTGTAACACTTGAAACCTCTTGCCTATAAATACATGCACTATTTTCAAGCTAAAACACAAACGCACAAGCCCTCAAACTCTCCCAAACTCGGAACTGCATAACAAACCTCCATTGTTGCATATTCTGACCAAAAACTCTAAACTCAGAATCTACTCGTGCATTTCTTGGCTTTTCACTTCCAAAAGTTCCTAAACATCATCTACAAACAATCCCACACCCTGTTACACGACTGTAACACCATTTTCATCAACCTCCATAACCAAAAACAGAGCACTACAAGTTGACTTCTCCAAGCCATTCCAGCCATCCATTGCTCAAGCTAATCATTGCATTAGCTTCCTGGGAACTTGAGGAAGCTAACCTGATCATTGCAGCACCTTGAATCAAGCTCATTTGCATTTCACGATTTCCAGTTTTGAGGTATCATTTCTAAACTTCTATCTTTTCACTTGGGCATTGTTAGGCTTGCATTTGTGAAGATAAAATGTAGACATTATTACCCTGAAAATGTACATGTCCATAGATTTCATTTATATTGATTGAGCTTAGAGAATTTTAAGTTTGAATCTCTGAAAAAAGTTATGTCAGAATTTGGTACTTTTAGAAATTCTCATTCATCTTTGATTTATAGCTTATGATATTTATATGGTTGGATTCGTATGAAAAATGGAGCAAAGGCAGAGGCAAAGGCAGCGCGCGTTTATCTTAAGGTCACGGGTTCAAGTCCCAGCGCTGCCTTTTGTTCATTTTTTCAACATTTTTTCTTCCTTTTCCCAGCAACAAGGGCACATGGGCCTCCAATCAATGGGCCTTCCATTTTTGCTTCTCCTGGCCCCCTCCATTTGCTTTTGCACCTGGCCCAATTATTTTTTTATCATTTCATTTTTTTTATATTACTTTGTTTCATTTTTCTTTATCATTTTTTTATTACTATTATTATTATTATTATTATTATTATTATTATTATTATTATTATTATTATTATTATTATTATTATTAATAAAAATCCAAAATATTTTTATTTATTAATTACACACTTATATTTTATTTTCTTTATAATACAAAAAGATAAAAAAACATTTTCTTAACAAATTAATCTCTTTTTCTTAACAAATTAATAATTAGATTTAGGTTTAACTTTTTTTATTTTTTTATTTAAAATTAATCTAGAACTTAAGTTTCTTTTAATTGATTAATTTTCATATTATTTTTATTAACTTAAAACCTTTCATATAAAAAAGCCTAAAAAATGTTTCAAACTTAATTTCTTTTCTTAATTAGTTTAAGTTTATTTTTATTTAATTTTAATTAATCATTTTCCTTAATTAGGTCAAGACTAAACCCTTTCATTAAAACCCAACAAAAATCATTTCTTTTCCACTTATATCCTTGTACATTATATTTTCAATTCTTGTACAATATTCAATATGGTTGTAATAGATAATTAGGTTTTATTTTCTTGCAATCCCCATTTGTAAATTTGTATACCCCCTCCCCTAATGATGTAATAGCATAGTAATGTTTACTTTCCGCAATTTACCATTTTCATATAAATGTTAGTAATTAGGGTTTTTATGACAAGACTAAAATCAACAATTAGTAAATCCTAATTCAAGATAAACAATGCATGCAAATCAAACACACTTTCACACTTGCACCCTTAGGGTAGTTCCACTTGTTGCCTTACAAAAATGATCATGTTATGCATTTGGGATGTCTTAGCAAAAACAAATCAAAAATACAAGATCATAGTCCCTCGACGACGCTACAAAAGTTACCTTTCAAAATGATCTTAGTCCCTCAAAAATAAATGCTAAGATATCTCACAACATTGCTATCATGACTATACGATGACCCATGCCCGTCCCTTTACATCCAAAGATAAGGCTTCTTACTAAATCAATGGTAAGATAGAAATATCAAAGGAATGACGAAATGAACAAAGACTTTTGAGTAGGTAGATTGTTCCTAGTTGCTTGCTCACTTTCAAAATAAACATCCTTGCTTATTTTCAAAACAAACACCAAACACTTTCAAACACTTTCAAAACAAACTTTCAAAAAATGAAATATTTTCAAAAGTCCAACATTTTGTATACATTCTTACGAACGAGAACTATTACAAAGTTTGCCTAAACGAAGGTGCCTTTTCAAAAATACTTTCAAAAACCACCACAAAGCATATTTTCAAACAAAGCAAGTGATCTAGCAAGCAACTAAGAGCCCATAGATAACTATGGATGAAAAGGGTGCTTACACCTTCCCTTTTCATAATCTACCCCCCGAACTCAAGAAATAATCTCAGAGGTCTTTCATGTTCTTTTCAGCCTTTCCTTTTGGATAAAAGAAAAGTCGGTGGCGACTCTTACTAACCGCAATATTTGTGATCAAACGTAAAACATCCCAAGTCAGTTCTCTCACCATATCACAGGACTAAATTAGGGTGTCGTGTACCCCAATAACCTCGTACTTGATATATTACTAAGGCAGAATCCTCATAAACTTCAAGAATCTTGATCTTCAAATCAATGGCTACTTCAAGACCCATTACACAAGCTTCATATTCTGCGATATCATTCGTACAATCAAAACATAGCCTGGTTGTGATAGGTTTTTGAGTATTGTGTGGAGAAGTCAAAACTGCCTCAATACCATGGCCCATGGCATTTGATGCACCATTGAACGTAAGAGTCCATTACTCCCCTGGTCTGGGTCCTTCTTTATCATCAACTTTTATAACATCCTCGTTTGGAAAATTGAACTTCATTGACTGATACTCTTCCAATGGCTGGTGGGCGAGATGATCAGCAAGAACGCTACCTTTGATAGCCTTTTGTGTGACGTATTGGATGTCATACTCAAACAAAAGCATTTGCCACCGAGCCAATCTCCCTGTAAGTGCTGGTTTCTTAAAGATGTACTTTATCGGATCTATCTTAGATATCAGAAGTGTAGAATGTGTCAACATGTACTGCCTCAAATGTCGAGCTGCCCACGTAAGAGTGCAATAAGTCTTCTTAAGTAATGAATACCTTGATTCATAATTAGTAAACTTCTTTCTAAGGTAATAGATGGCGTGTTCTTTTTGTCGACTATCATCATGTTGTCCGAGCACATAACCCATTGATCCTTCAAGCATAGTCAAATACATGATGAGAGGTCTCCCTGGAACTGGAGGTATGAGCATTGGTGGTTCCTGAAGGTATTGTTTAATCTGGTTGAAGGCCGCTTGACAGCTTTTATCCCAATGGAAATCTTGATTCTTGCGCAACAATTTAAAGATAGGTTCACAGGTAGCAGTAAGATGAGAAATGAACTTAACTATATAATTCAACCTTCCAAGAAAACCTCATACTTCTTTTCATTTTTCGGTGCCGACATATCCTGTATTGCTCTTACCTTGTCTGGATCTACTTCAATCCCTCGCTGACTTACGATAAAACCAAGTAACTTGCCCGATCGAACCCTAAAGGTGCTCTTGTTAGGATTAAGCCTTAACCTGAACTTTCATAGACGATCAAACAACTTCTGCAAATGGACTAGATGTTCTTCTTCAGTTTTTGATTTTGCGATCATATCATCCACATACACATCGATCTCTTTATGAATCATGTTGTGAAAGAGAGTCACCATAGCACACTGATATGTCGCACCAGTATTTTTGAGACCAAAAGGCATGACCCTATAGAAAAAGGTACCCCAAGAAGTTGTGAAAGTTGTTTTATCCATATCTTCATGAGCCATCTTTATCTGATTGTAACCCGAGAATCCATCCATGAAAGAGAACACTATAGACTGGGAAGTATTATCAACCAATACATCAATATGAGGCAATGGGAAATCATCCTTTGAGCCAGCTCTATCCAAATCTCAGTAGTCAACACACAAATGTACCTTACCATATTTCTTAGGTATAGGCATAATGTTAGCAATCCAAGACAAATAATTTATCACAGATAGGAAGCCTGCATCAAGCTGTTTCTGAACTTCTCCTTTGATCTTCAAAGCCATGTCAGGTCTGGTCCTTCTCGGCTTCTGCTTTACAAGAGGACATTCTGGTTTGAGTGGAAATTTGTGCATCACTATATCAGTGTCTAAACCGGGCATGTCTTCATACGACAAGGCGCAAATGTCAATATACTCTCGAAGCAACTCAGTAAACCCCTTCTTTTCTTTACTTTGCAAAGCAACACCTATCTTGACTTCTCTCTTTACCTCTTCAGTATCAAGATTGATAACTTCTATTTCTTCTTGATATAGCTAGATGACCTTTTCTTCCTGTCTCAAGAGTCTTTCTAGTTCTTCAGGGACTTCACAATCTTCCCCACTATCTTTGTTAGCATGGTCAACTGAATTCTCAAGGATATTAGGAACCATAGCACTATCATTTTTGATGGAGTTCGAGACGGATCTGCATGATTGATGATTTTATCTTTTATTTTTGAAAGTGCAAGAAAATATTTAGAATATGAAAAGAAAAGCATTGCCATTTTTATTTTGAAAATTAAAAGTAAAAGGAAAGACATGGAACAAAATTGTAGGCAAAAGTGAAATTTTCATTCAATTTTAAATGGAGATGGAAACATAAGGGGGCCCTTCTACAAGTTATCTCTATGCCTTGGGCAGGGCATATGACTTAATGGAAACAATTACACATCAAGGAAAATAACTTCAGGGATGTCTATGGCAGTCCAATTGCTGAGCTCCTGGTCCGGCGTAACCTGATAGATAAATCTAGAAACATCTTCATTGTCACCTTCATCATCTGTTGAGAGAACTTGTCCTTATTTGCTTGTACCAGCACTGATGAACACTTCAGAAATTGGGGGAACCTGCTTTCCTTTGAGAGGAACCAAACTAGCTTGCATGGAGGATAGTGGCTGATACCCAAGACCACAATAATCTTTCTTCTCAGGGACTTCGATCAGTTTGCCCCAACTATCATGGGGGATCTAACTTCTATGAGGGCTTTGGCATCCTTCAAAGAGGCCATGGGTGCTTCAGAATTCTTACCTTCCACGGCGGGGAACTTGTCGACAGTAACAATCTCCATAGCTTGAAAGGGAAACTCCTACACCTCACCTTCCACTTCCACATAACGGTAGGTTATCAGATTGTTAATCACTACATCTTCTTCTTTGCAAACGACAACAATGTTGTCATCCATAATGAACTTTAGGAATTGATGATGAGTAGATGTCACAGCTCCTACTACATGGATCCATTGGCGACCCAAAAGGAAATTATAAGACGGACAAATGTCCATAACATAGAATGACAGATAGAAAGTGTGGGGACCAATCTTGATAGGCAAGTCCACTTCTCCGTCCACAAATCTCCTTGAACCATCAAATGCTCGAAAACTTAGGGTGGAAGGCCTCATCATCACCCCGTCCATATTCATCTTAAATAGAGTATCCTTAGGCATCACATTGAGTGAAGAACCCGTATCTAGCAAAACTTGAGATAAAACCGTATCCAAACACTTCATGGAAACGTGCAACTCTTTATTGTGGGATCTGCTTTCAATTGGGAGCTCATCATCACAGAAACCCAAATGATTTCCCATAGCAATGTTGGTTACAATCCCTTCAAATTAGGCCACAGAGATGTCTTGTGTAACATGCGCAGAACACAAAATCTTCACTAAAGCATTATGGTGGGTCTCCGAACACAAGAGAAGAGACAAGATGGAGATCTTGGATGGTGTCTGGTTGAGTTGATCCACCACTTTGTAATTACTTCGCTTAAGAATCCTCAAAAGCTACTCTGCTTCTTGTCCTACAGAAGGTTCAGGCTGACTATCAATCACTTGCTTGCCCCTAGCCTTAGCTAGAGCATCACTATTAGTTTCTTTGGGAGGCGGTGGTGGGGGAGAAAAGATCCTACCACTACGAGTCATGTTACTGGTTCCTACAATGTTGGTAATATTCTTGTCATCTGCTGGAGGATACTCGTACTTCTTCCCAAGAATATAGACCATATTATACTCCCACGGAACTGCCTTTGAGTTGTTACATAGATGAGGAAAAGGATTTGGAGTTGTTGCAGGGGCAGCGGGAGCTTGAATCATTAATAGGGTAGTAGGAGCCTGAATTTTCAACGGGGTACTTGGCGTTACTGAGATGCTTCTCGGATAATAAGGAATTTCCAAGACATCAATCTCTTTTTCTCGAAATATCTTCTCTATCTGTAGGACACCTTCATCTATTAGTTGTTGCATAGCCGTCTTCAAACTAGTACACTCTTCGGGTTTAGAGGAACATGTTAAGCAAAAATCATGGAGTTCTTGCAGCACCTCGTGCTCTAACAAATTTTCTCTAACAGTTCCTAATGACATTTTGATCTCGCCCACATGGGTTACCAGATTTTTTTCACTACTTTCTTCAATAGCATTGACCGTTGCCCTTGGGTGAGAAGGCATGGGATTATTCTGAGTATTGGGGCCAACAAGGTTGAAATTTATGGCCTTTGCATCGAGGAGGTCTTGAACTTTACATTAAAATATTCTACAATTCTCAATCTTGTGTCCTGGGGCTCCAGAATGAAATTCATAATGAGCATTAATGTCATACCCCATGGGGAGAGGATTAGGGGGTGAACCAAGTTCACATGGTTGAACCAACTGATTGGCAAGTAACTGGGGGAGAAGCTGAGCATAGGACATAGGAATGGGATCAAATCATCTTTCAGGCGCTCTTTGTCTTTGTGAAGCTCTCGTACCTTGAAGTTGTTGATTTTGTTGTTGATAACTCGGAGGTGGTGCAAATTGTTGTTGTGGAAGATATTGTGGTTGAGGGGTGAAAGGCCGTTATTGGGGCATCCAGGGTGCTGGAGTTGTAGCAGCATACACTTTAGGAACATATTGATTAGGAATTGCATTAGGTGTTGGAAAATAAGGAAATCGGACTTGAGGATATTCAGGAGCTTTTCCTTGGTTGGTGGTGATAGCACTAGTCTCACCTTCTTTCTTCTTGATGAAACCAGAAAACGGCTTCCTACAAATGTCAGTATTGTTGTTGGTATTGTTAGGGATACCTTGGATCGTTCCAGCCTTAATACAAGTTTCAACATGTTCTCCAATAAAGACCATATCAGAGAAAGAAGTAGAGGTACTGCTGAGCATGTGTTGGAGATAAGGACCTCATAGAGTACCCAGAAACAAATCAATAAGTTCACGATCCAAGAGAGGAGGTTGGACCCTTGCATCCAATTCACGCCACCTTTGGGCGTACTCTTTGAATGACTCTTCAGATTTCTGTATCATCCCTTGAAGCTGAGTACGGCTAAGAGCCATAGCAGTATTATAATGTTAATGTTTCAAAAAGGCGTCGAAAAGTTCTCCCTAAGTACTGACATGAGTTCTTTCTAATTGCATATATCAATCCAATGGTTCCCCAGTCAAGCTATCTTGGAAGAAGTGCATGAGTAACGGTTAATTTTCAGCATATGCCGCCATCTTGTGACAGTAGGAACGAAGATGAGTCTCTAGGCAAAAAGTGCCATTGTATTTGTCAAAATCAGGAATCTTAAACTCGGGAGGGATAACTACCCCAGGCATGAGACACATTGCAGCAGTATTGAAACCCGAAGTCTTGATACCCTCCATAGCCTTGAGACGCTCTTCAAGAGCATGGTACATCTTTGCAGTTTCAGCAACTCCAGCGGCAAGATTCACGTGGGGTTCATCAAGATCAATGACATCGTGATGATCATCAACATCATTCTGAGGAGCTCCAGTAGGGGTCTCAACATTTGCATTATCATTCCTCCCATCAGCAGAAATGGAGGGAGCGGCAGTAACAAGCTTGGAAACACTTTGATGTAGCTCTTCTTAACCCTTGATAAGAGCATGAAGGGTTTCCATAAGTTGATCCATGCGAGTTCCCATGGTGTTCATATCTTGACGGAGAACATTCTGATTCTCTTTAAAAAGATCCATAAGTCTTTGTTGGTTGCTTCTTGTACGGTAGGGATGGGTAGAAGTCGTATTTGCTGTTTACTGAAGTCTGATGGAAAAGGGACCCCAATAAGTTTTGGTTGTGAATAATGAATGCATGATAGTATGAATGAATGTTTTATCTTCATTTCCGAGGAAATCCAAAGACTCTGTCTATCTTTTAAAATTTTGTTTTCATTTTTGAAAAGCTCGACCGACGAGACTTGTCTTTGGAATTCCTTAGATATGAGATGTATATACATGATGGAATAATGTCATGGTATGCTATGGCATGAAGTTTCAGCTCCACATATTCCGGATAACCACTGTGTAGTCCTTTGCATAAACTGAAAGTAACAAGATCAAAAGTCTAACGTCACAGGCATGGAGTCAAAGTAACGACCCATAAGGTATGTACTAGGGGTTCATCACCTGCCGGACAAGGTTCTAGGGAAATCTCAGATTCTACGCTCTTCCTTTGGATATTACCAACGTCCCAATTACTCGGTAATCAATAATATTCACAGGAAAAACTCGTCCAAGTGCAGTATCGCGTAACAACTATTTTCGGATTACTCTGTTATAGTCTCCGCACTACACCAAAAAGGCCAGGATTGGTTAATGGTTCTACGGATCTCATCTTCTTTGGTTCCAAGGTTGAAAGCAACAATGTCTTCCCAATTACTCGGTAAACAACACTACTTTCAAGGGGACCTCCACTGAGTGGGGGATTTTCATGCCTCCTTCTTCGGGATTACTCCTCAAAGTTAGCATAACTATACCGCCCATCCTAATCCTAAGTGTAACCCAATTCCGGGTATAAGACTTATCAAATGTAAACACCCAACCCAACATCACAACACATCCAAAATATGTGAGTAGCAAAAATATAATGAAATATATACAAAAGAATACAATAAAGCAATAAAGAAATAAAAGAGTAAAGAAAAAATAAAGCAAATAAATAAACACCCAAAGAGACAAATAAACAAAACTGGGAGAGACTCACGAAAGAAGGGTCCCTAGCAGAGTCTCCAGCAGAAAACACAGAACCGCCACCGAACTTTATTTATCCCGGTGGAAGGGTAAATATCTAGAAAACCACAAGAGGATGGATAAGGTGATCTTACGACCAAGAGAAAGGATTAGGGAGCCGATTATGCGATGGGAAAACATTAGCACCTCTATACTTGCTTAAGGCGAAAGAAAAGGTTTTTTATTAGTGTATTTGTGAGGGTCTCACCACCCTTTGCCTATGTATCCAGTGAAGGAATCAGAACACTGTAGTTCTTCTAGAAAATGGTTGGTTTGTTGGTTTTTTTTAGTGGGCGACGTTAACGCACGCATTCTAGCAATAGGCACGGCTGGTATCGCGGTTGTTTGGAGATAACATGCCCTTCGGGGGAAGTTTTGATTCGTTGAGTATTTTGTGAGTTTTAGAATGAATTCGAATAATGATTAAATGTTTTTGGATTTTTGATTTGTGAATGATAAGTTTTAATTACAAAAGAAGAAAACGTTTTAAGAGGGATACTAGAAAAACCCTATTGTTTTCATGTATAGTGGTGAGCTAAAAGTCTACCTCGACATAAAGAGATCGAAACGGGATTTAATCGCCTCATGAAGCCACCTAAGGGAGTAAGGTCTCAAGGTTTTGAACGAGAAAATAAAGAAACTTACATTCTAAATATTTTATTGTAAGTTAAATAAATCATCAGTTTAAAAGTAAATTAGAACTCAATTATAAAATATTCTAATATTATTATTCTTTGTGATTTTTTGGTAAAGACAAAATATTAACAGAAAATTAAACTTGATTCTAAATACATTTTGTGATTTTAGTAAAGAAAGAAAAAAAAGATTAAGACTAAATCTATGCGTTTTTTTTTTTGTATATTTTTTTAATAAAGGAAATATTAAGAATATTTTTTTCAAAAAAAAAACTAAATCTGAATAATATAATATTTTCTAACCTAATTGTTTATTTTAAAACAAGATATTTTATATTATTACTTTATGTTATTTTTATATTATATACAAACAATTAACAGAAAATCAAGATGAAGCAATTAAGAAAAATAAAACATAATTACCAAAACTAAATAGTATTAAATAAAACAAATAAAGCAAAATATTACAACAAGTAGTACATATGTCAGAATTAGAAAAATGGGAGGGTGAATTGGGCTCAGGTTTTAACAACAAAAAAATAGGGCAAACAAAAAAAATAAAATGTTGGGTCGGACCGGGTCAGTAGGGTCTGGGCCCAGCCCCCTCTTAAGAAAAATGGGTTTGGAAAAGCCTAGCAACGGTAATCAGCACCTCTCTCCCTAAACAACCTCCTCTGTTTTCATCTTGCTCTCTCAATTCCTTTATTCCACTTCCTCCGCCATGGATAACTCACTCCCCTCTGTAAACCGTACATTGATAACAAACATTCTTCATCTCTTGGAACCGGCTCCCCCCGTAAATCCCTTCCTCTCAAACTTTGTTTTTGTTTCCTTTCGTTCAAGTCGAAACCGCTATAAGGAATCCCCCCCCCCCCCCAAATCAATTCTCATGATAAAACTCCCTCAAACTCGCACTCTTGTTCACATTTAGCTCAATATATGTTCCACTCATGGCCTTCTCTCAATCGCATGGTTTCGATCGACAATGGTGAATTCTAGCATGACAACGACAAGCTCAAATCAACTGAGGCAGGGAGGGACACTCTCGGGTAAGGGATTTGATCCTTCTTCCCTACTTTTAATTCTGGTTATCATGCTTTTAGGGTTTCTATGTTAGTTGTCCTGAATGATCGTACTTTTGATTAATGGATTATTATGTTTTACAGTTTGAGAAACAAAATCAAAATCAACAAGTAAACAGGTTATGGGAGAACAATGATGGCATCACATCCTAAAAAAAGTAGATATATGAAAAATAAAAGGTAAATTGCAAGATGAAGTTCAACAATGTATCAGATCGGATCCCCTCTGATGGGTTTATCGAGCTCAGGTAATGTCTCTCTACTCTTTCCTCTTCCTCACTCTGAAGGTTGCCCGATTTTGTTGGTTTTACAAGTTTGATCGCTTGATGCTGCGAGACACCTCTTGGATTGTTTGTTCTGATTTCGCAGGTTGATAAACTAATGCTTGGGGAAAGCTTCACTTGGAATGCATAATTTCATGATTTCTTCTGAATTTCATCTCTGATTTCTAATATTTTCTGTGTGTAGTTGGGGTTTTTGAGTCTGTTCAAGACATTTATTGTGAATAGTTTTTTTAATTTTATTGTTTCTAGTATCGCGGTTTTTTATGGGAGGTGGATTTAAGGTCAGTAAAGTGGAGGGTTGGTCTACACTTATGCAGATTTGGAGATGACTGAAGAAGTTGAGTTGATGAGGTTGCACTTTGCAGGGGTGAGTGAGGTTGTTGTGAATGACTTTGTGCATCAATTTTCTAGTATATTATGTAAGATTCTTTCCCCCCCACCCTTGTTGTTATAGTTGGCTCTTTTTATAGTGAGATAAGGGTAAAAATTAGGGGGAAATATGGTTAAGTTTGAACATTCTTGGTATGCTAACTTTGTGCTTTAGGATGCAGGTTTTATGTTGCCTTATTTGATGTTATTTTCAGGTTGTTTTTGACTGTTTTTATAGACTGTTATGATAGTATGCAGCATAATGGTAGCAGCAGTTTTGGATTATTTTGACATGTTGTCTAGTGCTTCCTTTGGTGCAGTTTTTTCCTTACTACTTGCATTCAAAGTTGTAGCTGATTTTGGACTGGTTTTGGTTAGGTGACATCTTTCTAAACCTATTCTTTTCTTCTTCTTCTATCTGTGAAGTAAAGTTATTCTGTTTTTTACATAATTCTGAAGGGTTTGTATTTTAGGAAAATGATGATGCATTTGAGGTTTTGGATGTTTGTTAGCCTACTGTTTTTATGAACCATTATTATTTTATATTTGCTGATTTTGCTGCTTTATTGGACAGTTTTGTATTTGATGCAAGTCTGCCCCCTTTGCTTGTCCTGGCTGCTGTTTTTGGCTTTTGATTGTAGCTGGTGTTCTTTCCAATTGGGACTGTTTTTCTTGATTATGACTTGCTGCATTATTTGGCTTGTTGCGTTATATTGCATTTGTCTGTTGTTGTTTTGTTGCTGTCAATTGGCAGTTTTGGTTGTTGTCATTTGGTAGTTTGGGTTGTTGTTTTTTGGCAGTTTGGGTTTCTATTTTTTTTTTAATTTTATGTTTGTGGCTTTGTTGTTGGATTTCAGCTGCTGTTTGCTCGCATTTTGGTTGCAACTGCTTGCTGTTTTGTTGGATAGTTTACATGCAGATTTTTCTGTGAAACAAATTGCTGGCAGTATTGCTTGTTGAATTCGTTTTCCTTTTGTGAACCAAAGCTCGAACTTTGTGTTTCGCAATTGGGAAAAGATAGCCCATGATTGAAAACAAACCCTTTTAATTTCTGATTCCAAATATAAACCATAATGATGAAATGAACATTCTCACTTAACAATTAGTTCTTGTTTGGAATCTTATTTACATATTGATGGTTGTTAACTCTTTCCCTCTTTCTTGTTTCATGAGCAAATTAGAATTGGATGGAGAAAGCATGGTTGAAAGGTGAAGAAAAAGTCATGGCAAGGAGTAAGGACGAGTTGCTTGAAGATGAAGCAAAGAAACTTGAAGAACCAATATTTCTTTCTTTTTTGTAAACAAACATTTGGAACTTGTATTTCAAGTTTGGTAACTTGCTTTGTAAATTAACCACAAAAATGTAATGAATAAGAAACTTGAATGATATTTATTTGAACTTTATGAATGATAAACTTGTTGTATGGAAATTAGATAAGTCTTGGACTTGGTTAAAATTTGAAATTCCCACTTGAAAAGTTTGAATGACACATCTTGCATTTGTAACTTGAACTTCAAGAAATCACAGATGACTTTTGTAACTTGTATTTTAAGTAAACCACATGCTTGTCTTCTAACCTCACTCTTCATATCGTGTCCAAATCAAATTTGCATTCTCAGTAAGAACTTTAACCTTGATATTTAAACCACAAGTAACTTGTAACTGAAGCAACAAAAACATGCGTTGATTATCATACAAGTTCGCAACATCATCTCTTATTTCAGGGCTCAAACACTTGCAATATTAGTCACAAACCCTTGACCATAATTTTGAAATATTTAACATGCTCAAATATGATGATGCACACTAATGAAGAAAGATCTCGAAGTGTTGAAGATAACTGAAACCCTAATCCAGGACTTTGAAGAATATCACTGTGACTTGACGAAGAAGGAAACCCACAATACCTCAGAACTTCATTCCACAATCCACTTATCAAGACCCAAATGAACATGTTTTTACCTGATAAAGAAACTTCAAATCAAATTTAAACATAAGGATGGCACAACCCTAATGCTTTAAACCAAAGTGCCTGATTCCCTGAGATGCATGATATGCAGACGACTTTGTGAAAATGATGCAAATGGGATGCAAAGTCTAAGCCAAACAAAAGTAAAAGGTAGGGAAAATTTGAGGTATGACATGGGTATCAAATCTTCTATTGATATGAGGATTAAATTCTTGAGTGTATACGGGGACTCAGCCCTAATAATCAGTCAGATTAAGGGAGAAGGGGATACGAAGCATCTGAATCTCATTCCTTACCGAGAGATTGTGTTGACCTTAATTCCATACTTTGATGAAATCAATTTTGAGCACATTCCATGAGAATAGAATCAGCTGGTAGATGCATTGACTACCATGTCATCTATGTTCAAAGTCAGATGGGACAATGAGGCTCCTCGAGTTACTATTGAAAGACTAGATAAACCGACACACTGCTACGAAGTTAACACTGGCGCAATAGAAGAGAATCCTTAGTTTCATGAAGTGAAAAGATACCTTGAGGCTCAAGAGTATCCTGAAGGAGCATCTATCAATGACAAGAAATTCCTATGGAGGTTCTCTGCTCAGTTCTTCCTGAGCAACAAAATTTTGTACAAACGCAACCACGATTCAACTCTACTTCGTTGTGTAGGCAAGAAGGAAGCTGAGAAGATCATGGAAGATATGAACGAAGGTGTCTTTGGTACTCTATCTAGTGGGCACATGATGGCTAAGAAGATTCTGAGAGCAGAGGTTACTATTGGTCAACTATGGAAACAGATTGCCATGATCATTCCAGAACCTGTCACAAATGTCAGATCTAAGCCGACAAAGTACACGTGCCTCCGGTTCCTCTGAATATCTTGACTGCTCCTTAGCCATTTCTAACGTGGTACATTGATATGATTTGAGATATTAAGCCCACTGATTCTAATGGACATTGTTTCATCGTGGTCGTCATTGATTACTTCACGAAGTGGGTTGAAGCAGCCTCGTTCGCCTCAGTCACCAAGAATGTTGTGGCCCGGTTCATTAAGCATAACTTCATCTATTGATATGGCATCCCCAAAGGATTATCATAGACGATGGTACTAATCTTAACAACATTATGATCACAGAACTTTACATCCAGTTCAAGATCAAGCACCACAACTCTTATCTGTATCGATCGGAGATGAATGGAGCGGTGGAGGCCGCCAAGAAGAACATCAAAAAGATTATACAGAAGATGACTGTGACATATAAAGATTGGCATGATATGTTACCATTCGCTCTTCACAGCTATCGCACTTCAGTACAAACATCAACTAGGGCAACCCCGTTCTCTCTAGTCTACGGTATGGAAGTTATCCTATATGTCAAAGTCCAAATTCCTTCTCTAAGGATTATGAAAGACGAGGATTTAGACGAGGATTAATGGATTCGGACTAGGTTATACCAGATAAGTTTGATTGACGAGAAAAGGCTTGCGGCTGTTTGTCATGGTCAGATGTACCAGAAGCGTATGGTCAAAGCCTTCAACAAGAAAGTCAAACATCAGGTATATCAGGCTGGAGATTTGGTAATAAAGCGCATCATCCTACCACAAGGTGATCCCATGGGCAAATGGAATCCCACCTACGAAGGGTCATTTGTAATCAAGAAGATATTTTCTTGCGGTGCTATGATACTTACCACTATGGATGGTGAAGATTTTCTGCACCCTATAAATGCGGACATAGTCAAAAAATACTATGCATAAAGAGACCCGCTAGGTTGACTGGCCTAGGAAAAAATAAGGGTATCCTGGAGAATCAAAAGGGTTCAGGCAAAGATTAGGGGTATATATATATATATATATATATATATAAAGATTATACACCCGGAAAGTCGAAAACCTGAAAAGGTGGCTTGGGCAAAAAAGGTTATCCTGGTGGACTGAAACCCCGAAAGGGCAATCTAGGAAAATTTAGGGATCAAAGAGTACAACTATGTCTCTTTGGATCATCTACCTACAGTAAGCTTTGTTATCAACATCAAGTTCAAATGGTACAGATCAATTCAGTCAACTTCTTTCGACAACGAGGGATGAGATGCTCGAAGACATTGGGGCAATATCAGAGTTGAAACTCGATGGGATCGTTTCCACATAGATTGTTTTTCTATTTTATTTTGTACTCTTTTCATTTTATGACGATTTCTTCTTACTAGGATTTCTGTCTCCTTGTCCAAAATCGTCTGTTTATAGGCAATTTATCAATACAAGTTAAATTCAAACTTGTTTTACTTTCTCAATTTTGTTCGCAAAAATGTCCAATGACTAAATTGAATGAACATATGCATATGAATATGATTACTGTTAACAAATATATGCATAAAAACAGGAATAAGCATTTACTAAAGACTCTAGGATGTGGAATAACGTTCAAGTCGTCCACAAATCCCCACAGAAAAATCCCAGCAGAGCTACCTTCATAAGCTCATCCCCGACAGAGATGCATTCCTCAGCGAGTCTAATATGCCCTAAGACAGGATTTGTGGCATCTTTCAGCAGTTCATATGGTAATTTCCCCCAGTAGGTCCCCTAGCATATAAAGAAGTTTGATCATTTCCCCAATATACAGTGGGAACTTCCTCCGCAGAGCCTATGGAATTCCAATCTTCATCAGAGATTATTTCCTCAACACAGTTCACAGGAATTTAATTCCCCAACAGAGTTTATTTCCGCAACAATTTCTCTGATTGCTGAAAATCCCCGGCAAAATTCTCTTCTCTAGCAAAGTGCAATCCAGGTTGCTATCCCCCAGAGAATTGCTACAGAATCTGAAATTGGGTCAGATATCATTTAATGTTTCCCTCCCCATAAGAGTTGGTATCTATATTAAAAACTTGGTCATACAACACCTCAGAAGGTTATCCATCTCTTTTATCCCCAGTTAGGGTATATAAGAACTAAATTCCCGGTAGAGCGATGAACGACCAATGTTCCTGAACTCTTCTATCTCCAAGTAGAAGCCAAACATTCCCAGCGGAGTATCCTCAAAACAGAAATCAAGAATCCCCAGCATAGACATTATAAACAAGATGGAAGATTCATATTCTTCATCCCCAACAACAGTCAGGGATTCATTTCCCCAGCCAAAAATAACATACAAAGCTACCAATACACTTCAACGACATCTTACATCCATACATAATTTACAAGTAACATAGAATATGCATACGAAACGCATATAGAACACTCTCATTTACTTTGAGAACATCATTATGCAATGCATTACATACATCAATACATTGCATAAAGACTAACTTTGTCTTTTCAGGTAAAAGTCTTCAAACAGACGAATATCATCAGCAATTTTCAAACGGGTCAGAGATTAATTCCCGAAACAGGACAAGGCAACTATCTATATGACCAGGTCTCAAATTAATTCTCGAAATAATACGGGGCAACTATCTATACAACCAGACGGTATGAATTCCCGAGACAGGAGGGGTTTACCAATAAAAAGCAGGTCAAAGATTAATTCCCAAAACAAGACGGGGCAACTATCTACATGATCGAGCAAAGATTAATTCCTGTAATAGGATGAGGAAACTTTCTATGTGACCAGGTGGTATGAATTCCCGAAACAGGACAGGTTTACCAACGAAAGAAAATTGTGGATCAATTCCTAAAATAGGACGGGGTGACTATCTACATGACCAAAACACTTCCCTCGGAGACTAAATCTGACAAGCATTTCCCTCAGAGACAATATGATAAGCAGTTACTTAAGCATTTTCCCTAGAGAGTCATTTCGAAAAGCATTCTTCAGATACAGTCAAACATAGACTCATTCTGATACTTCTATCAACAGTTACTTCAGATGGCATCTGTAAGCCCATCTCTAATGAAATTCGGTCACCTCTCTGAATGGAATTTTTAAGCCCATTCAAGCAATATTATCAACCAACAGTGTTACTTCTTGCACGGGCGAGTGCGAATTTCTTGGAACTTAAGTGTTCAATCCTCTTCCACCTTCAGGTCACGAATGGTGGACATGCCAATCTAACTCCTCGGGTTTAAGAAGATTGAACAAAGGCAGCTATTGTACCCTAAAATTTTCCCTCCCATTTTCATTCAAGAAATTCTCCTATGGTTTTCATTTGCTCAAGGCTACTTAAGAATTGATCAGACAAATTCTCCTCTTTAGCAATGAATCCACAACTAGGGTTTCAATTTTTTCAAGGAAGATATGGTTTCTAAGGCCTTAAGTTGGTGTCATGGTTTCTTATATGTCCCTGAGGATCTTCATGCCAAGTTTCAAGCCTTGTATCACAAATTTTCTCAGTCAATTGCTCAGATGACTGAAAAATCAACTATATGGGATAAAAAGTCAACCGTGGTCAACATAGTCAAACTTCAAAAAAATTGGTCAATATCAAGATTTTTAAGTCATATTCATCATTTGATCAAGGGTTGATCATGATTCATCAAGAAAACTCTCAAACCATCAAAAGTCAAAAGTTGACAAATTAGTGTTTTCTTAAGGAGAAGTCAACTGGACTTTGACCAAGCACAACTTTCACATGCTTCATTAGATTATACTCAACCAAAGCTCATCTTGAAGGAAATTCAATTCTCTACAACTTTTCCTCTCTAAGATCAAGTCCAAAATATGCTTCATTTGAGAGATATGGGCCAATACATTATAGGTCATTTCAAAAGTCAACAAAAAGACACTTTTTATCAAGGCAACTTACATCAAGATAAATTATTCAAATGCAAAAATGAAAGAAGAGGGATTGTATAGGACATGTTGAGCTTTTTAAAAAGTCAAAGATCGCCTTCATATGACAAAAATCAAGAGAGTTATGATTGGTGCAAGTTGGGAAATTTTGAGCAAATGCATGAAACCTAAAGTGAGGAAACTTGGAATTTTGGGCTATTTGGCTTGTGATTCAAGGTAAATGCGTGTTTAATACCTAAATATGAACCTAAAATCTTATTCATGCACCCCTTGACCTTTTTATTTTATTTATTTTTATTTTTATTTATTTAAAGTCAAAATTAAATGAAATAAAACAAAGGTTTCTTACAAAGGTCCAAGCCCACTCTTTTGCAGACCTAATTTAAAGCTATATAATCTCATCATTTAGACAAATTCATACACGAACCCTTTTAGCAAGAAACGCCTTTCAAAAATTCAAAAAAAATATCAAAGAACTAGGGTAACTTGAAACCCTAGCTTGCAGCCACTTTCACCAAAAACTAACCCTTCCATTCACTTCCTGAAGCACGGTAGGGTAAGTAGGGACCAATTGTGATGATCCAAGAGACATGAAAAGCATGAACACGCATCACCGGTTTTACATCATTGCATGAATTTTCATTATTATGTTTCTTTATGTTTTTACGCGTACTAACCCTGCTAACTTGTTTCTGAGGTACCAATATGCAAGAATAACCCGTCGTGGGAGTCCCATGATGGCTGAATCATAAAATACCATGTTCTTATTGTTCCATGAAATTTTTGACATATCTTATAAACCAGCACGATTCAGCCCAAAATTACAGTTCCATTGAATTCACAGGGCTTGATTTGGGGGGTAGGGTACCCTTGAATCATTAACTATGTCTATTTTACGGGAACGAGAAAAAGGCTCACCGGAGAAGACGACTGGAGCTAGGGCTCCGGCGCTTCTCCGGTCCAATTAATTGGGTGCATGGTATATTTATTTTGTTTCAGGATTATCACTGGATGTATAGCCACCCTACTGGAAAGCGAGCGCGCGTTAAGGCATCTATACCAAGGCGTGGGTTTGATCCCTGCCTTTTAGTATTTTGTGACTTTTCTTCATATTCTCTGTCTTTTACAAATCAAGTATAGTGCATCCCACACATCAACGATGCATCCTTACCTTCCCAGCCATCTGATCCAAATCTGATGCTTCCAGATGTGCTCTCCACGATGCACCTTTGCAGACGCCACACACTGATCTCATGGACCACCAGCGCTTGGGCATGGACCCTGTGCTATTCATACCCCTCCTTTTTGCTAAAAATTAGACCCAAATTTTTATTTATTTATTTACTCGTACTCACTTTTGTTTATTTAATCAAAATATAAACATAATTAGTGTCTTAGTTTTATAAATTAAAATTAATTAGACTCTTAGGTTTTTAATTAAATTTTTTATATATAATAATTAAGTTAATTAATTTTTTATTAATTAATTAGATTTAATAGGTTAATTAATTGTCATAAATCTTTCTTTTCACAAAAATTACCAAAAAAATGTTTTCTTGTCTATTTTTTATATTTTCTTAGATCGACTATATATGTTTCGCGAATATAATCCTTATTTGTCTCTTTCTTTCGTTATGATGTAACTGCTCCTGGATGTAATAGTTAGGGTTTTTTTATTTTCTGCATTTTCTATTTTGCATCTACCCCGAAGCGATGTAATAGTCTAGGGTTTACATTTCTGCTTTTACTTTCTGCACCTTTACAGTTTTCTATATTTGCTACTTACTGCTTAGTAATTAAGGTTGTATGAAAAAACTAAAACGAATCGTTAGAAAACCCTAACTGCAAGACTAAATTAACTGAATATAAATCACTCGCACACTCACGCCTCTAGGGTAACCTCCATTGTTGCCTTCGGAAAATGGTCATGTCCCTCGAACATAGGGACACCTTAGCAAAGACCTTCGATCAAGTCATCATACAAAAAGATCATAGTCCCTCGATGATCCATTCGATGTTGCCTTTCGGAAATGATCTAGTCCCTCGAGTTGTCTATGAATAAAACACTGACAATCCCTTACGAAAATTGCTAAAGCGTCCTTACGAGTTGCTTTCGATGACCATACGATGACCTTCGCATGTCCCTTCACATCCAACGATATGGCTTCCTAATAACTAATGGTACAGATAGCACTATCAAAAGGATAAGGAAAGTCCAAGAAAGACCTTGAGTAGGGTAGATACTCGTAATCGTTTGCTCACAAATCTCTTCAAAACAAATACAATTCACGTAATTACACTCTTCAAAATATTTTCAAACAAACACTTTGTACGCATTCTCGAGGACATATACGAGAATCGTTACAAAGTTTCGCCTTACAATTGGACAATTTTTTTTCAAAATATTTTTCAAACACACACACGAAGAAATTTTTAAAAAGTGAGCTAAGTGATTAAGAGCCCATAGATGACTATGGATGAAAAGGGTTCTAACACCTTCCCTTTTCATAACCTACCCCCCCAAACTCAAAATCTATCAAGGTCTTTCCTGTTCTTTTCACCCTTTCCTTTATTCGATAAAAATAAAGTTGGTGGCAACTCTTGCTATCCGCAAAAATTGAGATAAAACGCAAAACACCAAAGTCATTTTTCCCACCGTATTACAGAAATGGAGACTCTGCTGGGGAGGATGAAGTTAATTGTAGGGTTACCTTAGAGACTAGATCACCTTTAAATGCTTTCATTGTTTGGTTTGTTAGCTTTACATTTTGGGTCCTTGTTTGGGTTTTGTATTGATCCTCTACCCGAATATGGGAACATCATTAGGTAAGTAGCAATAGATCGTGGAGACTGTGCAGGGTATACCGACATGGTTGAAGTGATGGCTATGTTAGTGTGAAACATTTGTTGGTACCGATATCCCTTGAGTCCAGTCAAAGAGAATACGGGGCCACTGTGTGGTGTCATGAAGCACTAACTGACCTTAGAACGATTAATTGAACAACTTGGCCATTAGAAAGTAGTGAGATAGTCGGCTTTGGTGCATCCCGAAGTTGGTTGATACTCGATACTTCGCTCATTGAGATCAGACTTTCAGGATATTTCGGTCGCTAATAAAGAGGCTTGCATTGAAACCATGCCTGATGAAGAAAGATCAGTGATATTGAGATTCCCTAGAACCCGATTACTTTCTAGGACAAGTTGGACCAACTAAACTTCAAGAGGGTATTTACCTATGAACCTCATGCAAGACTAAACCTAAGGACTTGTTTGATTTGTGTGTATATGTTTACTTGTACATAACACCACGACATCATACCATGGTATTTTGCACTAACTATTTTGAGGACCTAGAGATCTATCTTTGTTTTGTTTTGCAGGACATGGCTTCCACTTGCAGGAATACTATCCAAGATTTGTACGAGCTTGGGGCATGGTGAACAAAGTTGATAGCAAGACATTGGGGCATAAGAACTCCATCCCTTTGGAGCCCTACCTCAAATGGGTACGAACTCATGCTCAAAGTCTCGTGATACCTTAACCCGCCATCCTACCTGTGATTATGGAGCCCGTTGCTGAGGGAGACACCCCCTTACACTCTTCTTCATCCTAACATGCCAACTAATCTCGAGGAATTGCAAAGATCATGGATTCAACTTAAAGGAGAGTGAGACACCTTTGAAACCCAGTTCTACACAAGCGAGAAAAAGGTTTTGGAGCTTACGAGAAAGCTTCATGAAGAGTGAAGTTTGAACGCCTACATTGCACCAAAGAGGATGCACTCATGGGAAGCCTGATTCTTTTTTGTTTTAGGAGTTTACTTTGTATTATTTTTGCTTCATCCATTGTAATCCCAAGATGCATTTTTGTAATTGTTTGAACTTATTAATGCAGTTAATGTTTGTTCCCTCTTTGTATAAACAAATTTAAATCTTAAAAGTCCTTGAAATCATTTGCATACACATTTCATGCATCATAACATAAGCAGGTTTTCCGACACCAGTTTCCTCATCTTTCTACTATTTATTTCAGTTAGATGTATCTCGAGAAGACTGTGAAAGACTTGCAGATACAAAATTCTCAATTTCAAGAAAGTTTGCTCACCTTGGCCAAAGGACAATAAGAGTTGATGTCACTTCTAGTGGCCAAAAAGAAGACCAAGAAGAAGGCCCTGATCAACATGGGGAAAAGGTTTAAAGGCCCTGTCCGTCAAGTACAAGTGATTGAAGAGTCGTCAGAGGAGGACCAAACGAAGATGCAAGAAGCACTCGTGTTGGGGGTACAAACAATCAAGCTTCTGAGGATGAGGATTATTTTGACGAACAGTATCCACCGGCTGAGGATAAGTACAATCAACTGGGAGATAGGTTGAAAGCTGTTGAAATTCAAGTTGTGCCTGGCTTAGATTTTGGTGATTTGGGATTAGTACCTGGGGTTGTTATCCCCCACAAATTCAAAATCCCAATCTTCGCTAAGTACGATGGAGTTTCGTGGCCAAAGCTTCATTTAAGGTTCTACGTCTGCAAAATACAACCGCATACCACTAACAAAAAGCTCTTGGTACACTTCTTTCAAGAGAGTTTGTCTAGGACTCAGTTAGAATGGTTTTACCAGTTGGAAGGTCCTAACATTCATACTTGGGAAGATCTGGCCACCGCTTTCTACCACCAATATCAGTACAACGCTGATTTGGCGCCAACTAGGGTTCTGTTACAGGGAATGACAATGGGTTCCAATGCTGGTAGAGTATAACCACCACTGACGGATAAGGAGTTGGTGGATATGCTCATGGGAATAGTAACTGGCCCATTTTTCAACTTGTTAATTAGAATCTCACCATCCTATTTCACTGAGTTAATTCTGACTAGTGAAAGGGTCGAGAGTGGTATCAAGAGTGGAAAAATTCCCATGGCATCTGATTCTACATCAAACATTGTAAAGAAGCCTATTACTGGAAAGAAAGAACAGAATGTTGTATATGGGTCAAGGGCCCATACCAAGGAGGACCACCGTCCATCTGTTAATGCTATTTTAGTCTCCAACCCTCCATTTGCTCAAAGACAACCACAACAAGACAACCATCAAAGGTCTGAGGTTCCAAGAAGACATTTCACGAGGATTAACATGTCACTGTCCCAAGCCTTTTAACAACTGTTGAAGGCCAACTTGGTAACATTGTGTGATCCACCATCAAATCCCAATATTTCATCTCCGAAATGCAATCCTAATTCCAAATATGCTTATCACTCCAATAGCCCTGGGCATGATACTGATCAATGTTGGCTTCTAAAAAACAAGATTCAAGATCTTATCAATAATAAAACTATTGAGTTTGATCCACCTACAACTCTAAATGTTATAATTGCACCAATGCCAAATCATGGAAAAGGTGTCAGTGCAATTGAAGACACTACTTTTGTTTCCTCCGTTGAAGATTCGACTACTCCACCGACCATTGTTAAAGAGAACCTGCTGAGAGTTGGGGTTTTCCCTGGTTGTTTGAAAGACTGTAATTGATGCACCGAACAAGTTAATGGATGCAAATGGCTGAAAGAAGGTGTTCAACGCCTGATAAATAGTCATGAGATCATGTTTGAAAGAACTCCATCCATCAAAGGTTTGACTGATAAAGCTGAAGACGTTTCCATCATAACAATATCTAACAAACCTATTAGGATCTCCTCAAAAGGTCCTATTAGGATTTCTAACGAACCAACGATTGCTCCCTTGATAATTACTGCTCCTGAGCCAATTCCTTACTCCTCCGACAAAGTAGTCCCTTGGAATTACGGTACTGAAGTTTACTATCAAGGAATTAAACAAGACTCTTGGATCAATGAAGACAAAGATGATGACGTTACCAATATTGCTGGTTCTAGCAAGGTGACGAGAACGGGGAGGATTTTATCTCCTAACATCTCACCTCTAACTACTACAATGATTCTTGTCTGTATTACCATTCATAAGCCTAGTACTGACACTAGGGGTAAAGAGAAAGTAATTGAGCCTGCTGGGATAGAGGCACCTGCCAAAGACATCGCTGCTGAGGAACCTTCCACCCAAGAAATGGAGGAAATCTTGATGATTATAAAAAAGAGTGATTTCAAGATAGTAGAGCAACTGGGGAAAACCCCCTCCAAAATCTATATGTTGTCGTTGTTGCTTTGTTATGATGCTCATGCCCAAGATTTAATCAAATTTTTGAAGAAAGTGCATGTTCCTCAAGAGACCACAACTGATCGATTTGAAAACTGTGTGGCGGGTCTGACTGCCGACAATGGATTAGGGTTCTCTGATGCTGACTTGACACCAGTTGGAAGGAATCATAACAAGGATTTACATGTCTCTATTGAATGTAAAGGAACTACTCTAGACCATGTCTTGGTGGATACAGGGTCCTCTCTAAATGTCTTACCCAAAGGTGCTTTAGATTGGTTGGATTGGGATGGTTTGGTATTGAAGCCAAGTGACATGGTTGTAAGGGCTTTTGACGGATCCAAGAGGTTTGTACTTGGAGAAGTTGATATCCCCATTAAAGTTGGTTTACAAGTTTTCAATTCTACTTTCTACGTGATGGATATACGTCCCGCCTACTCTTCTTTGCTTGGACGCCCTTGGATACATGGGGAAGGAGCAGTGACGTCCACCCTTCACCAAAAGTTGAAATATCCAGTCAAGGGAAAGATTGTTATTATTTATGGGGAAGAAGAATTCATAATTAGCCACCTAAATTCATTCAAGCATGTGGATATGGATGGTAAGTTCATAGAAACGCCATGCCAAGCTTTCAAACTGGTTCCTCCCATGGTTTCTACCACCAAAATCTCTTCTGACACTCTAAAAATTGATGAAGTTACGCCAAGGATGGTTTCACTTAAGGATGCTTGTGTCGTGATTAAAGATGGATGTAGTACAAATTGGGGATAACTCCCTGACATTCCTTTCAAAGAAGACAAGTTTGGATTAGGTTTCACTTCCAAATCTCAAAAGGAGGTCAGGCCTGCTTGCATAGGAAAACCACCTCTTCGCATTGGTAATAATGGAGTGAATGTTATTGAAGACTCCGACAATGACTGTGATTTTGATGATTGGATCTACCCGACTTCCGGAGAAGAGCTCAACAACTGGCGTGCCAAGGATTTCATTCCCATCTCCTTCAGCGAGGAGTAATTACCATTTACTATTTTGTCAATTCAAGAACTTTTGTCTGTAATTTTATTTCCAAACAATAACTTTAAGCCATGGGCCTTGCCCGGGGCACCATGGTCCATTTGTTAAGGGTTTGTTCATTTCCATATGCTATATGATCATTTAATGAAAAACATTGTACCTTTTGCATTCAAATGTTGCGCTCATTGTCTTTCTTTTTCTTATTTGCATTTTCATAATATCCATGTATCTTACATGCACACACACACAACCACTTGCATATCTTCATCCACTATAGATCTCATTGCCAATGACTTTGCTATTGCCATCTATGACTTTGAACATCTAATCAACCAAGCCAAAGACGAAGGCGAAGAAGATTGTGAAATATCAGGGGAACTATCCAGACTTCTGATGCAATAGGAGAAAGCCATTCAACCTCATGAAGAGCTAGTTGAAGTAATCAACCTAGGTACTGAGACAGACAAGAGGGAAGTCAAGATTGGTGCCAACTTGGAAGACGGTGTCAAAAGTAGATTGGTCTAGATGTTTCACAACTACGTCGAGGTGTTTTCTTGGTCATATGAAGATATGTTGGGACTTGATACCGAAATTGTAGTTCGTCGTCTACCAACAAAGGAAGATTGTCCTCCATTAAAGCAAAAGGTTCGTCGTATGCGGCCTGACATGTCTGAGAAGATAAAAGTTGAGGTAATGAAGCAATTCAATGTGGGTTTCCTGGCTATGACATCATATCCTCAATGGGTGGAGAATGTGGTCCCCGTACTAAAGAAGGATGGAAAGGTCCGTATGTGCGTAGACTATAGAGATTTGAATAGGGAAAACCCCAAAGATGATTTCCCACTACCGCATATTGACGTCTTGATCGAAAACACAACTCAACACAAAGTCTTCTCTTTCATGGATGGCTTCTCCGGATACAATCAAATCAAGATGGATCCCGAGGACATGGAGAAGACTACCTTTGTCACACAGTGGGACACTTTTTGTTATAAGGTCATGCCTTTCAGTTTGAAGAATGCAGAGGAAACCTATTAACGAGCTATGGTAGCCCTATTCCATGACATGATCCATCATGAGATATAAGTCTATGTTGATGATATGATTGCAAGGTCGCAAACTGAGGAATAACACCTTGATCATCTTCATAAATTATTTGAGAGGTTGAAGAAATACAAGCTAAGGCTGAATCCTAAAAAGTTCACTTTCGGAGTAAGATCTGCAAAACTTTTAGGTTTTGTCGTCAGTGCCAAAGGCATTGAAGTTGATCCTACGAAGGTTAAATCCATACAAGAAATGCCATCTCCCCGCTCTAAGAAGGAAGTCAGAGGTTTCTTGGGTCAACTTAACTACATTGCTCAATTCATATCTCACCTAACTGCTACTTGTGAGCCAATCTTCAAACTCTTGAAGAAAGATCAAGTAGTCAGATGAAATGACGACTGCCAAGCAGCCTTTGACAAGATCAAGGAATATTTACAAGAACCTCCCATTCTAATGCCTCCAGTTGAAGGAAAGCCTATGATTATGTACTTGACTGTATTAGAGAATTCAATGGGGTGCGTGTTGGGCCAACATGACGAGTTTGGCCGAAAAGAGCATGCAATATACTACCTGAGCAAAAAGTCTACCGACTGTGAAACTAGATATTCACTGCTCAAGAAAACTTGATGCACTCTGGCATGGGCTGCTCACTGGCTAAGACAGTATATGTTGACTCACACCACTTTGTCGATTTCTAAGGTGGACCTTATCAAATACATTTTCGAGAAGCCAGCTCTCTCCGGGCGGATATCTAGATGGAAAATGATTTTGACTGAATACGATATTTAGTACACTACACAAAAAGCAATCAAAGGAAGTGTGTTGGCGGATCATTTGGCACATCAAGCTGTTGACGACTACCAATCCATGAACTTTGAATTCCCGAACAAGAATATCATGCTAGTAACTGACTGTGAAAAGCCTGGATCATATGATGGACCTGAACAAGGATCCCGATGGACTATGGTTTTTCGATGGGGCTTCAAACGCTTTGGGTAATGGAATTTGTGTTGCGATTGTTTCTCTTGAAGGTTGTCATACACCTTTCACTGCAAGAATTTGCTTTAATTGTGCCAACAACATGGCTGAGTATGAGGCATGCATCTTGGGTCTAAAAGCTGCTATCAACTTAGAAATTAAGTCCTTAAGTGTATACGGAGATTCAGCCTTAGTAATCAGTCAAGTTAAGGGAGAGTGGCATACCAAACACCCTAATCTGATTCCTTACAAAGAGCTTGTGCTAACCCTGATCCCATACTTTGAGGAGGTTACTTTCGAACATTTCCCAAGAGAAGAAAATCAGTTGGCAGATGCCCTAAAAAAATGTCATATATGTTCAAGATCAATTGGGACAACGAGGCTCCTAGAATTACAATCGAAATATTTGATGAACCTGCACACTATTATGAGGGTATCTTTGGGACTCACTCTAGCGGGCACACTATGGCCAAGAAAATTCTAAGGGCTGGTTACAATTGGTCGACTATGGAAACCGATTGTCACCATCACTCGAGGACTTGCCATAAGTGTCAAATTTATGCCAACAAGGTTCATGTGCCTCTAATTCCTTTGAATGTCATGACTGCTCCGTGGCCATTTGCAATGTGGGGCATTGACATGATTAGAGAGATCAAGCCCACTTCCTCTAACGGACATCGTTTCATCCTCTTTGCAATTGGTTACTTCACCAAATGGGTCGAAGCTTCCTCATTTGTCTCAGTTACAAAGAATGTTGTAGCCCGTTTTATCAAGCATAACCTCATCTGGCGATATGGTATCCCTAAAAGGATTATCACTGACAACGAAACCAATATCAACAATGCTATGATCACTGAACTTTGTACACAGTTCAAAATCAATCATCATAACTCTTCTCCATACAGACCTAAGACGAATGGCGCAGTAGAAGCCGCCAACAAAAACATAAAAAAAGATTGTGCAAAAGATGGTGGTGACCTACAAAGATTGGCACGAGATGCTGCAGTTTTCTCTTCATGGTTACCGTACTTCGGCTCGAACTTCAATTGGGGCAACCCCTTTCTCTTTAGTCTATGGCACGGAAGTTGTCCTTCCCGTGGAAGTTCAAATTCCTTCCTTAAGGATTATGAAAGAAGAAGATTTAGGCGAAGATGAATGGATTCAGACTAGGTTGGATCAGTTGAACTTGATTGATGAGAAGAGATTGACTGTTGTTTGCCATGGTCAAATGTATCAAAAGCATATGATCAAGGCTTTCAACAAAAAGATCAAACCTCGAGCATACCAAGATGGCGACTTGGTAATAAAGTGCATCATTTTACCACAAGGAGACCCCCGGGGTAAATGGACTCCCACTTACGAAGGGCCATTTATTGTCAAAAAAAGTATTCTCTAGAGGTGCTATGATGCTAACTACTATGGACGACGAAGATTTCCCGCATCCTGTGAATACAAACATAGTGAAAAAATACTACACATAAAGAATGGGCCACTAGGTTGACATACCTAGCAAAAAATAAGGGCATCCCGTCGAACCAAAAGGGTTCGGGAAAAGTTAGGGATATACACAAAAGATTATACACCCGGCAAGTCAAAAACCTGAAAAGGCGGCTTGGGCAAAAATGGGTATCCTGGTGGACTGAAAACTTGAAAGGGAAGTCTAGGAAAAAGTCATGGATTAAAGCGTGCGACGATGTCCCGTTGGATCTCTATGGCCAGCTTTAATACCAAGGTCCAATTTCAATGGTCCATGATCAATTCAATAGACCTCTTTCAACGGTAAGAGATGATGTTCGAAGATATAGGGGCAATAGCAAATTTGGAACCCAATGAGATCACTTCCACATGGCTATTATTTGTGTTTTCATTTTATATTCCTTTCACTCTTTCGACAATTTCCTCTTACTATGATCTTTGTATATTTGTACAAATATACCTGTTTATAGGCAAACATCAATACAAATATACTTTGAAGTGCAAACTTTTTGTTTTTTTTTCCTGTTTTGAGTGCAAAAGTGTCCAATGACTAAAATTGAATGAGCATATGCATATGAACATGATTAAACTATTAACAAGTGTATATATAAAAACAATAACAAGCATCTCCTTAAGGATTTGGGATATCCCCACAGAGATACTTCAATAAGATTATCCCCACAGAGACGAATTCATGCAATCCCCGACCAAAGTTCCAATCTCTCAAAAAAACCATCTCCCCAACTGAGTTGGTCTTAGAAAGAAGCCTTATAGAGTTCTACCTAAAGAAGTCACTTACCTAGAAGGTCGTCAAAATTTTCTCATTAACCGGGTTTATTTCCCCAACAAACTACAAATTCCCCAGCTTGAGTTGGCCTCTCAGACTATTATAAATCAATGGACAAAACCCCTTAATCCCCGGTAGAGTCATTGCAATCCTCAATAGAGATGTTACTATCCCAGTAAGTTGTTGCGAAGCTTGGAATCCGACCAGATAATAGTTTAACTTCAATTTTCTGCGAAGCCTAGAATCCGACCAGATAACACTTAATTTCATCTAAGTTGTTGTGAAGCCTGGAATCCAACCAAATAACAATTTAACTTCAAATTTTTGCGAAGCATGGAATCCGACCAGATAACAGTTAATTTCATCTAAGTTGTTGCGAAGCCTGGAATTCGACCAGATAACATTTTAACTTCAATTTTCTGTGAAGCCTGGAATTCGACCAGGTAACAGTTAATTTCATCTAAGTTGCTGCGAAGCCTGGAATCCGACCAGATAACAGTTTAACTTCAATTTTTTGCGAAGCCTGGGATCCGACCAGATAACAGTTAATTTCATCTAAGTTGCTATGAAGCCTGGAATCCAGAAAACAGTTTAACTTCAATTTTCTGCGAAGCCTGGAATTCGACCAGATAACAGTTACTTTCATCTAAGTTGCTATGAAGCCTAGAATCCGACCAGATAACAGTTAAAATTCATTCTTCCAAGTAATTTTCTGCGAAGCCTGGAATCCGACCAGATAACAGTTAACTTTAAATTTTCTGTGAAGCCTGGAATCCGACCAGATAATAGTTTATCTTCACCCAATTTTCTGTGAAGCTTGGAATTCGACCAGATAATAGTTAATTTCATCTTCCCCGATAAGTTGTTGTGAAGCCTGGAATCCGACTAGATGACCATTAAACTTTATTATCCCTAGCAAATTGGTGCGAAGCCTGGATTTTGACCAGATAATAGATAACTTCTATTCTCCCCAGTCAAGAAATAATTCCCAGTAGAGTAATGGACAACCAAGGTTCCTGAAATCTTTTCCCCAAGCAGAAATTAACACTCCTCACCGAGTTTCCTCAAGCAAAGGGCCAAAATCAATGTTCCCCTAGCAGATTTCTCCTCAAACAACAAAACAAGAACTCCCAGCAGAATCATTCTAAATAAGGTTTGAAGATGTGCATACTCTTCATACTTTTCATCTCCAACAGAAGTCCAGGATTTAACTTCCCAAAGGTCCCCAACATTTATCAAGGATTTATTTTCCAAGACAAAGATACACTTCAACAATATTACACATTCATATATCATATTACATACATGACAAATGCATACAACAAAATCTCATTTATTTTGAGAACATCGTTGTGACATGCATACATCTGCATGCAACTAACCCTCTTCCTCGTAGGAAAAGTCAACAAATCAACGGGCCTCTTCTGGTTAGATTTGTTTCCCCAGTGAAGTCATCATCATAAGACCTCTTCTGGTTAGATTTATTTATCCCAGTTAAAGACAGGCAAAAGATATCTACAGTTTCAGTATAAATCGACCAAGAATTTATTCTGATAGTTCTTCCAGTTTCTAACAACATTCACTCGGGATGGAATCTATAAGCCCATCTCTGACAAACTCTTCATATTTCTCTAACTGGCATCTTTAAGCCCATTCCTGATATAATCAGCTAACACATCATCGAGTGAAAATTTCTGGGCACTCTAGTGTTCAATCATCTTTCACCTTTAAGTCACGAATGTCGGACCCGCCAATCTAACCCTTCAAGTTTAAGAAGATTGAACAGGGGTAGTTGTTGTACCCAAAAATTTTCCCTCTCTTTTCTCGATACATTTCACAAAAGATCTCCAGTGCTCAAGGATTCTCAAGGAATTGATCAAACAAAATCACATTCAAAACACTGAGACCACAAATTAGGGTTTTTACTGAGAAGATTGATCACTGACTTTTGACCTAATACACAACTTATTGGTTTGAAACATGGTCTCAAGAATTCAAATGCATCATTTTGACCTAATTGCATGTATCAATTCATTTCTCAAGATCAATTGATTGATAGCTGAAATTCAGTCAACTGGTGAAAAAGTCAATTGTACACTGAAAAGTCAAACTTTAACTTTTTGGTCAACATTAGGTTTCAGAGATCAAAATTCATCAATACATTCAAGAATATCAAGCTTGATCATAAAGCAGTCAAGAAAGTCAAAAGTCAATTTAAAAAGTAAAAAATTTTCAAGACTTAGAAATTTTTCTAAGTGTTTTATACATGTTTATTTCATAACTTCATACCAATTTTTCACCATGATGCAAAATGATTCAAAGGAAACTTTCAGCATGAAAGTTGTAGATCTTGATGAATACTACAACTTTGTTTTAGAGGGTTGATGTCTAAAAAATGCTTAGATTTGAAGATATAAGCCCATGAAGTTATGACATTTTCATATAACACTTAGAGAATTTTTCAACAGATTTTAGTCAGGATTTTATCCCAGCTTCTTGGAATTTTTTCACATAGTTCCAAGATAATTTTGTCAAAATTTCCAACATTAAAGTTATATAGGATGTTTCAAGCTTTCCAAAACATCCAAGGGCGTGAATTTATCATACTTGATCGAGGAGATTCAAGGGCGTGAAGTTGGGCATCCATTCTTGAATTGCAAGTCATTTTGTTGAAGAACAAATAATCCAATTTGCATGACATGCTGCATAATCTTACTTTACAGGCCTTTTGAATTGCAAATATATCCATAATCAGATATTTACACAATTGATTGAACCATTATCCAAGTGATTCAAGTATTGTCCATTGCATCATTCCATTTATGGCACAAAGGCACCATTGTCATTCACATAAAGTATGCTTTATACAATTGTCAACTCCTTGAGCCTCTCAATTATTTTCTTTACACATACACAATGTCAAAGTAAGAAGCAACATACCTAAAAGCCTCTAGAAACTTCAGACCATGCTTGTATCATGCATTGGAGCACTAATTTTCATAATAACTTGGTTGCTTCATAATAACTAAACCAGAATTTTGACAGCTTGTAAAACAAACTCTCTCATTCTCTCAAACCTCCTTTATAAATAGAGAGGCCATTTGCAAGCCAAAGGAGAAGTTTTTGTTGGGAAGACAAGTTCCTCAAAACCCCTCACACTCTCAAAAAACCATAATTGTCCACAAAACCTTCACTCTTGAGCTTAGAAACCAAAATCTTCAAATCTCTCAAACCTTGCATTTTTGTCCAAAAAACCATCCACACACTTCATATACATCATATAGAAGTTGTTCAAACACAAGAACAACTTCGGTAATATCATTATCTCCACTTTCCAAACTCAAAAACATTGTCTTGCAAGTTGACTTGGTTGGAGAGATTCAAACACTTTCAGCATAAAGTAAAGATTGGAACAACTTCAGAGAGGTATAAGGAAGTTCAATCAATCAATACTTTGCACCTAGAAACATCCATAAACATTTTGAGTTTTCAATTCAAGAGGTAAGTTTTCTCAAACTGTGATATCCTTGTTCATACATCATTTTACTTTCATTTTCAAAAGAATAAAATAGGACAAATTAAAGTAGAAGAGTTGAAAACACTCAAAACTACATAAAAATGCTTCTGGAAGTCTGACACAACCGGCCGTGTCACCTGACATGGGCCGTGTCAGGAAGAAAACAGGAAAAATGGCAAGACAGGGTTTTGACACGGGTGCCCGTGTCACAGGACACGGCCCGTGTCCCTCTTACTGGGATTAAAACTTGGCAAAATGGCAGGACGGGGTTCTGACACGGGTGCCTGTGTCACGGGACACGGCCCGTGTCAGCTCAGCTGGAATAAAAAAGGCATGTATGGAAGGACAGGGTCCTGACACGGGTGCCTGTGTCACAAGACACAACCCGTGTCAGCCTAAACACCAAAAATATTGATTTTTGAAACTTTTTTGCTATTTATTTTTATTCAATTTGGTTGTAATAGTAATTAGGTTTTAATTGCTTTCATCCCCATTTATAAGTTGTATCTCCATCCTCTAAATGATGTAATAGTGTAAGACTTTAATTTCCGCAATTTATCACTTTTAATATAATTGTTAGTAATTAGGGTGTGTATGGCAAGATAAAATCAATCTTAGAGAATCCTAATCTCAAGACAAAAATGCATGCAATCAAAACACAATTCACATACGCACCTCTAGGGTAACCCACACTTGTTGCCTACGAATAAACAGTCATGTCCCTCGAATGTGAGATGTTTTAGCAAAGACCCTCGATAAAAAGATCGTAGTCCCTCGATGACCCTTCAATGTTGCCTTCGGTAAACGATCTTAGACCCTTACAAAAATTGCTAAGGTATCCTATAATATTGTCGTCTATGACTATACGACGACCCACACTCGTTCCTTCACATCTAATGATAAGGCTTCTTACCAATCAATGGTAAGATAGCAATATCTAAAGGAGGAGGAAAAGAACTAAGACTTTTTGAGTAGGTAGAACGTTCATAGTTGCTTGCTTACAACCATCTTCAAAACATCTTTCAAATACACCAACACTTTCAAATAAAATATTTTCAAAAGTCAACACTTTGTATATATTCTTATAGAGACGAGAATCATTACAAAGTTCGTCTAAATGAAGGAAAATTTCAAAAATACTTTTAAAAATAAATCACAAACACATTTCAAACAATACATTTCAAAATGAGCTAGCAACTAAGAGCCCGTAGATAACTACAGATGAAAAGGGTGCTAACACCTTCCCTTTTCATAACCTACCCCCTGAACTCAAGAAAATATCTCAAAAGGTCTTTCATGTTCTTTTCACCCTTTCCTTTATTGGATAAAAGAAAAGTCGGTGGCGACTCTTGCTATCTGCAATAATTATGATAAAACGCAAAATACTCAAGTCAGTTCTCCCACCGCATTACATCTGGTAACAAGGGGCAGAGAGTCTTGGAACCTTTAGAATCCTTTGAGATGTTTGACTTTTAAGCAACTATTGTGGAAAATGATGAATGATTTGGAGAAGAAAATGGGTTTCTGTGTTTTAGAAGATAAAAGTTCAAAAGTATGTTGGAGAAAATCAGAAGATGAAAGGAAAAAAGAGGAGAAAATGAAGAGAAAGAGTATTTATAGAAGGAGAGGGGAAAACTCTTCGGTTTCTGTTTTGACAAATGATGATGATCGTAGGATACATGTTACTTTCCTAGAGGACGAACCAGGAAGTTGATTTGTGAATCCGATTTAAATATGTAGACTTTTTTGTTTTGGCCTTGTAGCCATTTAAATATATGATACAAATATGTGTCATTTAGATTTTGTTATATATATATATATATATATATATATATATATATATATATATATATATATATATATATATATATATATATATATATATATATATATATATATATATATATATATATATATATATATATATATATATATATATATATATATATATATATATTGTTTTGGTATTGTAAGCATTTAAATACAGATACAAAATGGGTTCCATTTAGGTTTTATTTTAATAATATAAAAGTTATAACCAAAAATATGTATAAAAAAATTATAATTTAAAAATACAAGGAATTTCACATCGATTACGATAGAGAACCAATGTGAAAATTTATCCCCTACCTCTCACCCTATCGATTACAAGTTTTCTTGAGACGAAAAGTGAAGTTCCCCCCCCCCCCCTGATCACAAGCTTGTTTGAGGTGAAAAGTGAAGTTTATCCCCTCACTTACATGCCTGCCCAATGTGAAAAGTGAAAGTTGTCACCAGATATCAATTTATCTTCTACCCCATATTCTCTCGATTACAAGTTTGCTTGAGGAGAAAAGTGAAGTTCATCCCCCCTTGGTCACAAGCTTGTTTAAGGTGAAAAGTGAAGTATATCTCATCACTTACATGTCTGCCCAATGTGAAAAATAAAAGTTGTCACCAGATATCCCTTTGTCTCAGTTAGTGACCGACGTGATAAACTGTTTTTTACCTTGTTCAATCGCCCTGTGTGAAATGTGGTAGACATATCATAACACTGAACATTACCTCGGAAAGCCAAATGATGTGAAAACTCTTTTCTAACTAAGTTGATAAGGATTTTATGTTATAGTGGACGCGTTAATTGTCATCCTTGTGGAATACATAAGGACATTATAAATTGTGTGGATTATCAACAATGCTCTTTCAAGTCTATGGTCGGTGCATAACCTTAGTATTTCCTTAAATCGTGTTCATACTTTGTAGAACGACTCCCCTATTCTTTTAAGTAAAACTGATTATTTGGTTTCTAACTTGCATTGTTTTACTCAGAGGGAAATATCGGGCAAGGAAGGCAATTTTAACCGATCTCATATCGTAATGGAATCAGATAGTAAGAAATGTAGCCATGCTCTGGCTACGTCCCTTAGGAAAAAGTCACAATCAAATCACACCATTGGTCACTTTGTTCATCTTTAGAATGTCACAATATTCTATAAAGATGGCAAAATGTTGGTTCGGGTCATCTCTCGGTGAACTAGAAAATTGGTTATAATGTACAACAGCATAAACGATTTTAACTAGAAATTATTAACATCCACTATAGGACGCACAATACTGAAATAAGGCTATGTATTATTAGGGGATGTGTAGTCCTTAAGAGTGTGATTAGCTTCAATCATCATTAGTTGTTGTCTACGTCTAAAATCCAAATAGTGTTTGATTTTGTCGATTGGTTCAACGACGTTCCCAAGGCTTTAGGTTCTCTACATTCAACTAAAACTAAAATAATTGAGAGAGTAAATAAAAAATAGAAAATTATCTTAATCTAATAGATGAAATTATAAATTTTCATATTTAAAATAGTCCTTGGCAATGACACCAAAAACTTGATTGGCCGTAAAAATTGGTATCGTTTCATTAAAGACTATTGGAATTATTGATTTTACGTATCTCATGATTAACTAAAACGATGATAAGTTAGTTTGAAATGATTTTTTGATTGATTTAAAATTTTAATAAAAATACTAGACATATCATGATTTCTATCTTTCAAATTGATCAAGTAAAGCAACACTCTTAACTCTATTTTGGCAAATTTCAGTTTTCAAAAAACATAATAAAAAATGATAAGTCACATCTTCTTTCAAAGCATATGGTCGTGTCATAAATCAATGAACCCCCGTATTTTTATGGTCCGGTTCAAGGACAAGACTTGTTAGGAATTGCTATTTGCATTTGTATGCCTTTTTTCGAATAGGCTTAAATTATTTTCATGTGTCGATTTATTCGCCTGGTTTTTAAATTTTTATTTTCACGTATAACAACTAGAAAACCAAACTTTATGCTAAACAGCAGTCACAAACTTTACACCAACTGAAATTTTGCATTCATTTATCAACCTATTTCAACAAATATCTAGGTAACAAAATAATGTGGTCTTAACTAATTACACATGATAGGGAAATTTTGAAGAATACATGAAACATTTTTGTTCTCTATATATTTATGAGTTTTGTCTTGTATTTACTGATTCGAATCTATGATAACAAACTATTCATGGCAGTGTCTGTGTGAGTTCAGAGAAGAGAAAAAAAGCAGTTATGCTTTTTAGTTTTTATCGCTTTTACCCAAGGATGTTAAAAGTTGATACATAATCAATCACCCACTCATCATCTCTCATGGACCATACTATAATCTTTTAATGGAGGAGAATGTTTGCTTCAGTAATCAATCAATATGCCAGATATTATTATTTAATATAAAGTTATAATAACGTTTTAAAGTGAGATACATGCATATCATAGTGTTATAATGTAATGCAATTATTGAGTAAGGGAGAAAGAAAAAAGAGGAAAAGACAGAAAGTGCACTTCATGATAACAAGCCAAATTTGCTTTGTGTTTTGGTCTTATATGTCCTATGCCAGCTTTCAAAGCAACCCTTTAATTTCTCATCCACAATATTCTTCTCTCTTTCCCCTTCACACACTCTCAGACAAATCCTGAAATTTCCATACAAACTAGGGAACTTACTTTGCTTACCAAGTTCTTGATTTTAGCTTACTATAGCTAGATTTGGATGTGTATATATAACTTTGAATGAAGGAAATCCATCTTGGGATCTATTCACCTTAATTATTTTCTCAGCTTGCTCTTCCTTTTGATGTTTTTTATATGATTATGATTCGAACTCGATACCTTGAGATTTAGACACTCATACAGACTACTACGCACGAACCACATGCCCTAAATTCCGACTAGTTCAGACATCCTTTAGTGGAAAACAAGTTGATCTATCACAAAAGTTTGTTTATCTCTGACATATATTTGCAAAGACAACATAGTTTGTTTTCTCATAATCTAAAGGAGATGATGAAAGGTTTGTCCATAGATGAAAATATGTCAAATTTGACATCTGCTTCTAGTGAAAAAAGTGCTTCTTCGGCAACCAAGAATGAAAAGGCAAATCTAGAACCACAAACCAAAAGGAAGAGAAATCTTCCAGGCCACCCAGGTATAATAATTCAGACCAGTTATTTTCTTTTCCTTTTATTTGGTTGTGTGTTTTCCTTGGTCAAAAGTATATTACACTCAAGGTCATGGTGTCTAGGGTTTAGGTTGATGAATAACTTGATTTTTCTTACATGATTAGCTCCTTCTAGCCTCTCAGTATCTTGTAAGGACCCTCGGCTCGCTAGGTTTTCTCATAAATTGCAGAACTAGTTGCGCACTCGAATTCTATTTGGATAACATGAGTATTAGAAACTTGGCCTATAGCAAAGATAAAAAAAGATTCAAGAGCTTGAAGTCTCATATTTTATGGCGGTCTATAGCTCTAAACATGAAGTCTGTAAGGGCGAAATGTTTAAAATGCAAATTTAGTTTCTGACATTGTAACCTTGTGATGGTCTGGTGGGAGTAGTGTTGTAAATTACATGCCACATCATGCGGCCGCAATATTGCAGACACCCTCGAATTGCAATTTTTAATATGTACATGAAAAACACATTGCAATGCTGCAACAACCGCGACTGCAACTTAGTTCTAGTAGATTATAATGTTCTAATAGTTATAATGTTGTATATATTTTGGAATTGAATATTTGCAGCTTAAATGTTCTTCATTTGGCTTTGTTTCAGACCCTGAGGCAGAAGTAATAGCCTTGAGTCCCCAAACTCTATTGGCAACAAACAGGTTCATTTGTGAGATTTGTAACAAAGGTTTTCAAAGAGATCAAAATCTTCAGCTTCATAAAAGAGGACATAATTTGCCATGGAAGCTAAAGAAAAGAAACAGCTATGAAGTCATAAGAAAGAAAGTGTATGTGTGTCCAGAGGCAGCATGTGTTCATCATGACCCTTCAAGGGCATTAGGAGACCTCACTGGAATCAAGAAGCACTTTTTCAGAAAGCATGGTGAGAAGAAATGGAAATGTGAAAAGTGTTCCAAACGTTATGCAGTTCAATCTGATTGGAAAGCTCATTCCAAAATTTGTGGCACTAAAGAGTATAAGTGTGAATGTGGAACCCTTTTCTCAAGGTAAGAATATTACTAGTTTACATTGATTATAGATCCAAAATAACTAAATCATGGCATGTTCAATAATTAGTCAAAAATCTAAAAAGAGGATATGATATGAGAGAGAGAGAGAGAGATATCATATAACAGTAAAAAGTGTTCTTAAACAGTAAGAATATCTAATATGGATTCAGTGATTAAGATATATGTTTCGAAAACGGACGGGATAAAATGGTATCGAAAGGTGTCGATATAGATACTCTTATTCACTGTAGTTAATTTAATTCACACCACGGCGCGATGACTGCAATCGGTATCGCAACACCTCTAACGACTGAAAACGTGAAATATTTTACGCTTAATTGTATATATACTGTAACCATGATTGTCTCATTGATTAAATTTGGTGTATTGTTTTTGTGTTGCAGAAGGGACAGTTTTATAACTCACAGAGCTTTCTGTGATGTTCTATCACATGAGAGTGCTATGTCAATGTCAGCAGTGAACCCTCTATTCTCTCATCACTCACAGTTTCATAGCCATGGTTTTCAACCACCATCACTAAAAAAAGAACAAGACTTCAACTCAAGATCTTCAGAAATACCATCATGGTTATTCCAAACTCATATGAACCATTATGAACAAAACCCTAACCCTACAAATCTATTTCCTTCAAATTTCAACTCCAATAATATAATCACTACTTCTTCTCCACACATGTCAGCCACTAGTTTACTGCAAAAAGCATCACAAATAGGTGTAACAGTAAGCAACACTGATCAAGAACATTGTAGGCCCTCCTCCCAGTTAATGCAAACTCACGTGCCTTTTGAATATAAGACACTGTATATGAATTCATCTTCACCTGTTTCTGGAATAGTTATGCCTTCACGTGAAGAAATAGCGACTGGTTTTTCTCATTGTTTGGCTCCATATGGGAATAAAGCTGCAATAGCCTCTGAATGCTTTGAACAAGGTGTCACTGTTACTGCTACAAATACAGAAGAATCTTCTCTTTTGCATGATGTGATATATGGTAATGAAAGTTCACAATTTGAAGGTGTTGTTGCTAATAATAACTTTGAGGAATTTGTTTCCAAATCAACACAAACACAATATTCCCAATTTGGTAAAAGCAACAATGATGATGAAATGACAAGGGACTTTTTGAGTCTTGGTGCATTTTCACAAAGAGATTTGTTCAATATATCTGGAATGAATGATGATCCTTTGGGTTCTTTATCTTATGGTAAGCAAAATCATAATCAAAATCCTTGGAGAGGCTAATTAGGGTTTGTATACTAATTGTATAATTCCAAAATTTGGAGATATTAATTAATTTTCTGTCTGTAGAAGGATTAAAAATGATCTATCTAAGTAGACATTTCTCTAGTACTTGTTTTTCGGTTGTGTAATGTAACTTTTAAGTTCTATATATTAATCAAATTAAGTTAGTACACATTCTTGTTAAAATTATAGGTGTAAGGTTTTTTTTAATAAGCCATTTGTATGTAATATGATTCGAAATTTAAGTTAATAATTTTTAATTGAACATTTTCAATATTCTTTGATGAAATTATGAATGCCTATAGTGACTTAAGAAAGAATCAATCTTGTTAAACCTATCTACAAAATAAAAGCAAGTATTTATTGATAAAAAGAGTAATTATTTTCTTAAGAGTTAAATATGTTTTTTGTCTCTATAAATTATTAAATTTTATTTTTGGTCCCTATAAAAAAATATGGTATGTTTTAATCTTTATAAAATTATTATGCACGTAGTTTTAGTCTCTGTTGTTAAACTGATGTGTATATTTGACTGATTATTTTACAGACATGTTTAGAACGTTATAAAAAATTCATCGAAAAAAACTCAAAATTTGATTTCTAAGTTGAGATTTTCATTACTTTCATCAATATCTTTTGAAGTTTAAAAAATTCATATTTAATTCATCTCATTTTTAAAAATTCTAAAATTTAGTAAAGAAATATTTTATAGCATTCTAAACACGTATGAAAAAATTATTCAAAAATTTAAAAGTTTAAGAGTAATTAAATAGTTTTCAAAATTTTAGAAAATAGCAAGGACTATAAATGCATGAATACAAATTTTATAGGTGTTGTAACCGGTTTTAAATTGAGAGTCGCCACCCTTAATTTTTATCTTTGAGAAAGGAATATAAAGGATAACCTTAATTTAGTCAGAGACTCTAAGTTATTGGACTCTTTTAGGACGAAGGGAAGGTGTTAGACACCCCTCATCTACCTTGTTCACAAGGATACTAGAGTTTAGAATTACGACTTAGGAAATAGAGTTTTAATTTTAATTAGGGGAACTCGCCACGATTTTAGTCGTATGCCTACGTATCCTCTTATGAATCAGAGTCCCAAATCGTAGTTCGCAGTTGGTTGGTGTTTTTTATGGATTACGAAGATATTTTGAATTCTCCTTGAACCAAGTTTGGGTGTGTGAATAGCGGAATTGTTAGACGAAGTTCGCAGTCGATTAAAAGCATCCTCATAATCCTTTTTGAAAATAATCTTGGATTAATTAAATTAGTAAAAAATAATTTGATGTTGGTTAGGTATTTTTTAAATATATTAATATATAAAAAAAATCTTTTTAATGCATGACAAAAATAATTTTAATGCAATTTTTAAAAGTAATTATGAGTTAGTAGAAAAAAAATAAATATTTTAATTTTATAATAATAAAAGAATTTCAGAATTTATAAATATATTAAATATATAATTATAATAATAATATAAATAATAATAAAAAGAAAAAAAATTAATAAAAACGCAGGGGGTGTATTTTATTCGGGTTAAGTAAAACAAGAGGTGTGGAAAGTATGACCCTGAATTCAGATATTGAATGAAGGCCCAGATCATAAAGGGGGTGTGGTTTTGAACTGCGTAGCAAAATGGGGTGTTTGGTCAGCAAGGGGCCCAAGTTCAGATATTGAATTGGGCCCAATAGCGTAGGGGGTGAGAACTATGTTGGTGTAGCAAAAATAGAGGGTGAGTTTAGTAATGGGTTAAGCCCAAAACGTATCTGATCGAATAGGCGAGGTGTGGGAGAGACCGCTGAATTACGATGGACGCGCGCTCTTAGGACATCTGATGCTAATCCAAGGATTGTGATGGGAAGCGCATGGTAAAGACGTTGGGATTGCGTGTATCGGATCAAGGGAAATATATAAAAACTTGTTACTGGGCTAGAGGCCCATTTTTTCTTTCTTTCCCACTCTCCTCACACAAAAACACAAATGTTTTGTATAGCTTCTCTCTAGGCAATCGGAAATCGCCCCGCTGGTCGGAAATTGCTTTCGCCGGCGGTCACTACTGTAGGCCACCACCAACCCCCCTTTACCTCCATATTTTCGGTTGACATTCAACCAGAACCTTCATACATTCAAACAATTTCCAGAAAATGGTATGAATCCTACGTAGATTCCTAAGAACCCTAAGGGTTCACGAGTAACTCTAATCGAACCAAAACCCATAACATACAACAACGATGAACCCTAACCCTAGACCGGAAGAATCCTAACCCTAGTATGATGAACCCTAACCATAACTTAACCCTAGAAACCCCAAATTAAACCCCAATCATACAGTTAACTTCAATCAATGTGCAATCAAACCCTAAGAGCTAAGTGGTTTCATGCTTACCTCTCTTTGTTGTGATTCTTGATTTCTGGTTTTCTGATTCTCCCCTCTAATTTCTTTCTTTCTTGTTTCATAAATGACGACGACAAATGGTAGTTTAGCGACAGCGTGACGAAGAACTTTAGGGTTTCAGATATTGAAGCCCTAAACTTATCTTCTTCTTCTTTCTGCTTCTCTGTCAACTTGTTCGTCTCCAATTCTTTTTCTCCTCCTTTTTTTAGAACTTTTTAGGTTTATTTATAGTCTTAGGTTAGAGATAGATTAGGAAGTTTTGTTTATGATAATTGTTACAATTTGTAATTGATTTAGGAATTAGGAAGATTTAGATTTGTTTAGGGATTCGATTTTTTGTAAATTAATTTAGAAAGATTTTGTTTGAAATTAGGGTTTTGTAATCTGTACCTGGACCTTGTTATTGTGTAGATTCGTTTTCGGTAAATAAAAACAAGTATTAATTTCAAGATTTGATTTACTCCAAGATTTGATTTTATTTTGCATTTCTGGGCTTGTATACGTTTCTGGGTTGCTTAGTGATGAAGGGTTAGCAAGAACAGGGCGCCGCTGAGAGTTTGGGTTGAAAACCCTAGCTTGACTCTGGTAAATGAGTCTTAATAATTATATATTTAATAATAATATTAATAAAAATGTTTAAATGATAATAATAATTTTGAAAATATTGATTAGCATATATAAATAATGGATAATAATTATTATGAAAACAATTAAGTGACAAAACCAGTAAAACGATAGTGGATTATAAAAAGATAAAATGGGCCTAAAAAAATCTATTGGACCGGCCATACTTCTAAGCGCGCCTTCTCAACCTTAATTGGTCATCCATATTTCCTTTAATGGGTTGTACAAAAACGTAATGGGCCAGCCTAATTTATACAGAAAAAGAAAAACCACCTTAATGGGCCATCAGATTTTGATGGCCCTCTTGAAACATATACCCTCTTTTGTATAATCAATGCCCCTCCCTCCTCTTATCATTTGAAATGAGCCTGAACGTAATGGGTCATTCTAAAACAGAACTAAAGAACCCAAAACTAAACTCTCTCCTATGAATTCGTAAAGTAATTATTAGGCCCTCAATTTAAACGAGAAAAAAAATACACCCCTTTATAAATTCACACCCCACGATAATTTAACAACAAATTAAAAAGGATAACATTAATAAGGAATAATCGTTAGAAATCTATAGGGAAAATTTGGAGTATGACAGTTGCCCCTATTTAATTATCTTTTGATTAAGGATGCGAGAATATGCAGGTCTCGCACATTCGACTCAGAGGTTTATTAAATAATCGAAGACCCAAAAATTTGTCTGAACGATTATAAGGATACATTGTACAGCATTCCCAAGAGTGTGGAAAAATAGGCATAGATGATGATGTATCATCTTACCAGAATTTGAACAAAAAGTTTTGTTTTGCCTTAGACACGACGACGCGGATAACTCGTCAATATCTAAAAGAGATTATGGATCCTCGCGTATTTACCGTAACCTAGGAGGTAAATAACACAAGTTTGAAAATTGACTTACTAATGCTTCGAGACTAATATAGTAAGTTTATAATACAAATTTTGTCTATTCATCACAGCCTAGGAGATGAATAAAACAGAGTTTGCTAACACATTTCCGCATGGAGATTGACGCGGTGAATCATACAAATTTCGTTATGTTTACTGCAACCTAGAGAGTAAATAGTACGAGGAGGAACTTGTGCATTTATCACGACCTATGGGATAAAAGACAACAGAGATAGGCTTACGTTATTCATCACGACCTAGGGGGTGAATAGTATAACCTTGAAAATTCGCATACCTATCACAACCCAGGGGATAGATATTTGAAGAATTTGTGCGTTTACCATGACCTCGAGGATAAACAGCACGAAGATAGATTCACGTAATAATTACAACCTAGGGAATGAATAATATGAACCCGATAATTTGCACACCTACCATAACCTAGGGGATAGATGATTGAACAGTTTTGTGCATTTATCATGGCCTAGAGGATAAATGTCACGAGAATAGTCTTATGTATTTATCACAACCTAGAGGATAAATAACATAATCCTGAGAATTCGCATACCTACCGCCACCTAGAAGGTAGATAATTGAAAAGTGTTTTGATGATCAAATCTTAGATAACTAGAACAAAGATGAGATCAGAGTTTTACCGGTCGTGTCTGTTCTCAAATAAGGTAATTGCTTGTTTTGATAATCTGACAAAGGGCTCCAAGATATTGGTTTTACCCAAAGTGTGTTTGAAAAATGCCATGTATGATGTATATGCATAATATCCTAGATTGATATTGAACCCATAATGTATATGTGTTGTACCTCAAAATTTGCTCTCTCATTTCTCAAAAGATCATCCTGGACTCTCAGGTTTGCTTCTATCAAGGTTCCAAGTCTTGAATTACAACTCTTCAAGAAAATCATCCACAAGGGCAAAATGGTCAAAAGCATATTGAAAAGTCAAACTTGGACTTTTAGATCAAAAATCAAGCTTCAACAATTATATTTCATCAAGACATGAAATTGGTTCATCAAAAAATCAGAAGTCAGAAGCTACTTTGAAAAAATCAAATTTCTAAACATTTAGAAAATTTTCTAAGTGTCAAGAGAATATGATACTTCAGAACTTCTGAGCCAGCCTCTACGCAAGTGCAGTCAGAATTTGCCAACACGGTTCAGAACATGATGCTTCAATCAGAACATGTAGAAGCGATGCTCTTTGGTCAGAACATGATTCTTCAACATATAAAGGCTATGTTCAACACTTCGGTCAGAACATCACCCTTCGAGTCTCATTCTGGTTTTCTGCGATCAGAAAATCGCCAAATACCAAGACCTCGTTTAAACAACTTGTTGTATTGCTACAACGCAGTACTCTAACCAGCAGCTAATCCAGTCCACGCCTGCATTTTCCCAAATCTCATATTTGCACCAAATACAAAAAGCTATGATCAAAAATCAATGGAATAGTGTACCAAAAAATTTTAAATCCCATTCATTTTCCCCCCAAAACCACAGCAAATTTACCTATAAATAAGTTGCTCCATCACACTTTCAAGGGACTGGCTTTTGGAGAGAGAGAATTGTCAAAAGAGAGAAAAGAAAAGAAAACTGCGAAACCTTCATAAAAAATCCAGAATTCCCAAACAGAAAACAAAAACCTTTGTTCTTCCCTTTGAGTCAAAGAACTTGGCATTTTCTCTTTCGTTACTTTTGCTGACTCCAGAGCATCTGAAGGCAGCAATTCAAGCCCCAAGCACACGTTCTATATTCAAGGTAAGTCTTTCTGACTTCACATATTTCATTCAGAACATCATTAAATATGTAAATATCACAATATTAATGTTGTCCATATCATTGCATAAGTAGGAAAATTGTGGATCAGAAGTTTTTGATTAAGACTAGGCTCGGAATTAGGATTAGAACTTCTATAAACTGTTGTGTTTTTATCCTCCTGATTTGCTGTTAAGGATTGAATAAATTGTTGATGTGCTGATTAATATGATGAAAGAGTTGAAATATAACACATAACTTATATTTTTCATTCACCATTTTAACACACATAATTTCTAGGATTTTCTCACTGTTTAAGCACGCAAAACTTCTGAGTTCTCTTTACCATTTTAACACACAAAACTTCTGATGCTCACTCATTGTTTTAGCAAAACACAGAGCTTATGAGTTCTCCCTACATGTTAAACACACTGAACTTCTGATGCTTTCACTCGCTGTTTTAACACTCAGAATTTCTGATTTTCCACACGCTGACAACGCACTGAATTTCTGATGTTCATTCACTATTTTAGCGCAATACAGAACTTCTAACTTTTGGCTCACTGTCTGAATACCACCCAAAACCTATGTTTCCTTTCCCTCTGATGTTTCTTGTAGGACCTTAGAGTGTATCAAACCAGAACTTTTGATTCCACTGACATTCCTTTCTGAGTCACCACGTACCTGGCTTCAGATCACATCTATTTTCTTTCTTTGTTTGACTTGCTTGCTTTACATTTTTGGGTCATTGTTTGGGTTTTGTTTTGATCCTCCACCCGGATCTGGGACACCTTTTTAGGTAACTAGCAATAGATTGTGGAAACTATACAGCATAGACCGATATGGTTGAAACAATGGCTATGTTAGTGTGACGCATTTGTGGGTGCCGGTATCCCTCGTGGTGAATCGAGGAGAATACGGGGCCGCTAAGTGGCGTCATGAAGCACTATTTGACTTTAGAACCCTAATTGAACAAAATTGGCCATTAGGATGTAGTGAGATAACCGGTTTCGGTGAAGAGATGAAAATTGGTTGATACTCGATACTACACTCATTAAGGCTGGACTTTTGGGATATCTCGGCCACAAGAAAAGATTGATTGTGCTGAGACAATGCCTGAGAGAAAGGTCGATGATATTGAGATCCTTTAGAACCCGATCACTATTACTATGACAGGTTGAGCCAACTAAACTTCAAGAGGGTACTTACCTATAAAACCCCATGCAAGCCTAAAACATATAGACTTGTCTGCTTTGTGTGTATATATTTACTTGTACATAACATCATAAGCATCATACGCATACACGCTAACCATTTCAAGGATTTGGAAATTTATCTTTGTTTTTGTTTTGTAGGTCATGAATTCTGTCCAAAGGAACACCATCTGAATCATCTTTGTAAATATAGTCGACTCCTCAGTTTGGCTACATCCAGTTTCTAAGAAGAGATGATGTGTGTGTTGTTCCAATTCTTTGATCCCGTACATCATTGTTTCACTTTCCCGGACTATCAGTTGGTACCTACACTGGAAGAGTTCTCTCTACTCTTAGGGGTTCCAGTTCTTGATCAGATGTCGTTCACCGGTTTAGAAGGGATTCCAAAACCTGAAGTCATCGTCGAGGCTTTGCATCTGAAAAGAGCTGACACATAGCCAATTGGGAGATAAGAAGTGGGGTTAAAGGTTTCCTATCCAAGTTTCTATTGGAGAAGGCTCGTTCATTCTGGGACGACTTGGATTTCTAATCTTTTGAAGACATCCTGGCTCTTCTCATTTATGGTTTGTTTCTGTTCCCCAATTCGGACCAATTCATAGATGTTAACGCCATCAAAGTCTTTCTCTCTCGCAATCCTATACCTACCTTACTGGGCGACATCTTGCATTGCCTTCACACCCGCACCATGAAGAAAAGAGGTACTCTTTTATGTTGTATTCCCCTACTCGCTAAGTGGTTCACTTCACACCTACCTCAATCAGTATTGAAGAACGAGCAAAGACTGACATGGTCTCAAAGGATGATGTCCCTCGCCCACTCTGACATCCATTGGTGTTCGAGATCCTTGGAAGATGTATCTATCATTGACCGTTGTGGGGAATTCCCTAACGTCCCTCTGCTTGGTGTTAGGGAAAGTATCACCTACAAACCCTTCTTAGCTCTTCGATAGTTTGGGTATGCCCGAAGATACGGTCCTCACGGGATGCTCATCCAAGGTCTAGTGTTTGACTATGACAAAGAAGACTTAGGTTATTGCCAAAGGTTTATACGAGCTTGGAGAATGGTGAAAAAGGTGGACAGTAGAACTCTGGGACATAAAAACTCTATCACACTCGAGCCTTGCCTTAGGTGGGTACTGGCTCGTGCTCAAAGTCTCTTAAGGCCTTACCATTCTATCCTCCCTGTTATCATAGAGCCTGTTGTTGAAAGAGACGTCCCATACACTGTTCTTCATCCTGGCATGCCTACCTCTCTCGAAGACTTGCAGAAAGCTTGGGTTCAGTTGAAGGAAGAGCGATACACCTTTGAAGCTCAATTTTACGCCAGTGAGAAGAAATTTCTGGAACTCACCAAGAAGATTCATGAAGAGCGGAATCTGAACGCCTATATTGTGCCAAAGAGGATGTGTTCAACCTTTTTGTCTTAGGAGTTTTGTTGTATGTTTATTTCTTTCATTGTAAGCCCAAAGAGGCATAATATACTCAAACTTGGATTTATTAATATGACGTGTGTTCCTCTTTTGGTCTGAACAAATTTAAATCTCTAATTTCCTTGAAATCATTGCATACGTATACCATCCATGACATTGCATAAGCAGGTTCTGATACAGGTTTCTCATCTCCTCCGCTATTTATTTCAAGCAGATATGTCTTATGAACAAAGCATCAAAGATATTCAGGCACAAAATGCCCAATTTCAACAGATGTTCGTAACTCTGGCAAAAGGGCAGGAGGATCTGAAGGCCCTCATCCTGAAAGAGAAGAAGAAGAAGAAGAAGCGCGTTGGTGCCCTCAATATGGGCAGAAGATTCGGGGGGCCACTAAAGCAATTAGTTGATGTGACTTCCTCATCCAAAGAGGGGGAAAATCAAGAGGGGCAGACAAGGTAAGAGGACCCCAGTCCTGAAGTCTCTGAAAATGATACCGACTACAATGATGAGCAGTATCCTCCCATTGAGGATAGGTACAAGCAGTTAGAGGATCAGTTAAGTTCTATGGAGATCCAGAGAATACCAGGGTTGGATTTTGAAGAACTAGGGTTGGTGTCCGGGGTAGTCATCCCACGAAAACTTAAGGCTCCAGTTTTCGCAAAGTATGATGGGGTGTCTTACCCAAAGCTCCATCTCTGTTCCTATGTGAGGAAGATCCAGCCCCACACCGCTGATAGAAACTTGTGGGTTCATTTCTTTCAAGACAGTGTCTGTCAGGGACTCGGCTCGAATGGTTCTACCAATTGGAGGGAACCAATGTTCGAAACTTGGAGGATTTGGCTGCCGCTTTTTACAAGCAGTATCAATATAATGCCGACATGGCTCCTACTCGTACTCAACTCCAGAGTATGTCCATGGGTGCAGGTGAAGGTTTTAAGGACTATGCACATAAGTGGAGAGACTTGGATGGGAGATTTCAACCCCCATTATCTGACAGGGAGTTGGTTGACATGTTTCTTGAGACGTTGTCTGGTCCATTCTTCAACCATTTGATCGGCAACTCGTTAGTTGGTTTCACTGAGTTGATATTAACCGGAGAGAGGGTAGAAGCTGGGATTCGGAGTGGTAAAATACAGAAAGATACCTCATAAAGTTTAGCAAAGAAACCTTTCATTAGTAAGAAGGAGGCCAATGCCATTTATAGCCTGAGAGATCAGAGCAGAGCGGGATACCGTCCAACGGTAGGTGCTGTAATAATACATAGGCCTGCGGCTGCCCCACAACGCAACAATCAACAAAGGATAGAAAGACTACAAAGACAGTTCACTCGGATTAACATGACATTGACAGAGGTTTTACCCCATCTGTTGAGATCTAACTTGGCAACTTTAAAAGAGGCTCCCAAGAATCCTAATACCTCCTCTCCTCGTTACAATCTAAACGCTCGGTGCGCCTATCATTCTGAGAGTCCTGGTCATGATACAAATGACTGTTGGGCTCTAAGAAACAAAGTACAAGATTTGATTGAAGCCAAGGAGATTGAGTTCGACGCTCCGGAGAAGCCCAATGTCATAACTGCTCCCATTCCTAAGCACAACCATGGAGTTAATTCCGTTGATACCGATCTGTTTGTGACCTCAGTTGATGAAGTTTCTACTCCTCTTATGATTGTCAATAAGAATTTATTGTTGGTTGATGTATTTCCATGTTGGGATAAATATTGCCATATATGTTTATCCCTGCCTTCTAGTTGCTATTTGCTGAAAACAGGTGTCCAACGCCTGATGGATAACCGAGAAATTTTGTTCGAAAGGACTTTGATTCCAACTGTTCCGTGTGAATATATTGCTATTATAACCATTTCCGCCCGTCCTTCTAAGGCTTCCTCGAGAAAACATGTTAGGATTACACCCACTACGAGAATCGCTCCGTTGATAATCACATGTCCTAGTCTTGTCCCGTAAACCTCGGACAAAGTTGTCCCTTGGCATTATGGCGCCGATGTTTACTATCATGGCGTTAAACAAAACTTGAATACTGAAGAAGCTGATCATGATGTCGGTAACATTGTTGGGACCAGCAAGGTTACTAGAAGTGGAAGGGTTTTCTCTCCTGAGATCTCCCCGAAAACTTTCATTAAGCCTATCGTTATTTCATCTTCTACTCCCGCTAGTACTTCAGTTATTGTTCCTGTTCTTGCTCCAGTTGTTACCCCTGCCGATAAGTCATATGGGATTCGAGGCAAAGAATCTGTAGGTGAGCCTTCCCAGACGGAGGCACCTAGAAAAATTGTTGTGGAAACCTCTAAGCAAGAGATAGAGGAAATTTTGAAAATAATTAAAAAGAGTGACTACAATGTGGTCGAACAGCTGGGGAAGACCCCCTCAAATATATCCATGTTATCCCTGTTGTTGTGCTCCGAGGCCCATGCGAAGGCTTTAATTGCATTCCTCAAAACTGGGCATGTATCGCAAGAGACTTCAGCTGATCGATTTAAAGATTGTGTGGCTAGCCTGACGGCTGACAATGGGCTGGGTTTTTCAGATGCAGACTTGACACCGAAGGGAAGAAAGCATAATGATGCTCTGCATGTCTCGGTTGAATGCATGGGCACCACTATGGCTCATGTGTTGGTGGATACTGGGTCTTCGCTGAATGTTCTGCCCAAGAAGGCATTAGACCGGTTGAATTATGAGGGTTTGACTTTAAAGCCTAGTAACATTGTGGGAAGCGCTTTTGACGGGTCGAAAAGAATGGTGCATGGGGAAGTGGACATCCCTGTCGAGATAGGCTCTCAGAATTTCAAGTCCACCTTTTATGTGATGGACATCAAGTCGTCGTATTCTTGTTTGTTGGGTTGTCCTTGGATCCATGAGGCTGGGGCAGTTACTTCCACACTCCACCAAATGATGAAGTATCCGATAAAAGGTAAGATTGTCACTGTACGGGGTGAAAAGGAGTATATGGTGAGCCATCTCAATTCCTTTCGCTACGTAGAGATGGACGGGGAATTTATAGAAACTCCTTGTCAGAACTTCGAAGAGGTCCCACAGATCTTGGCATCAACTGAAACTACTACTAGCAACAAACCTCCTCTAAAGATAGCTTCTCTCAAGGATGCCAGAGCAGTAGTTAAAAAAGGTAGGAGTACCAATTGGGGATAGCTTCCTTAGTTTGTTCACAAAACTAACAAGTTCAGCTTGGGCTTTACTTCAGGGGCTCAGAAGGCTGTTCGACGCGCTCGAGTTGGAGGACCTCCCCTATGCATCAGCAATCAAGGGGTCAATGATATTTAAGAAAGTGAGGAAGACTTTGATATTGACAGCTGTATTTACCCAACTACCAACGGTGGGCCGAGTAATTGGACGGCCAGAGATTTTATACCAGTTTCTTTTATTCTGCAGTAATTGTCTTACTTGTTTTATAAGTTTGTAATGAACAATTTAAACTTTTTTTAACCTTGTGTCTTACCCGAGGCACGATAGTTCTATCTGTGAGGGTTATTATATGTCATCTCATATATCATCAATGAAGCATTGGACGTTATTTGCATACAAATTCTGCGCTCTTTGTTTTTATTTTCTGCCTTTACTTTATCAATACAGCTATGCTCTTACACACACTCACGTATCAAACTGCAGATCCATATCCACTCTGGATCCCATTGATAACAATCCTGCTATTGCCAGTTATGACTTCGAAAATCCGATCAACCAAGCCGAGGACGAAGGTGAGGACGATTGTGAGGTACCTGGAGAACTTGCTAGACTACTACAACAAGAAGAGAGGGCCATACAGCCCCATGAAGAGCTGGTTGAGACAGTGAATTTGGGTACTGAGGAAGATAGAAAAGAGGTTAAAATAGGTGTAAATCTGGAGCTTAGCGTCAAACAGAGGTTGATACAGATGCTGCACGACTATGTTGAGATCTTCGCCTAGTCCTATAAAGACATGCCTGGTTTGTACACTGATATTGTGGTACATCGCCTGCCGACTAAAGAAGATTGTCCTCTGATTAAATAAAAGGTCCGCCGTATGCGTCCCAAAATATCAGAGAAGATCAAGGCAGAGGTCATAAAATTGTTCGATACAGGGTTCTTAGCTGTCACTTCTTATCCACAGTGGGTTGCCAGCGTCGTTTTGGTACCTAAGAAGGACGGTAAGCTATGGATGTGTGTAGATTATAAAGATCTGAATAGGGGAAGCCCCAAGGATGACTTCCCACTTCCTCACATTGATGTTCTGGTTGACAACACCGTGCAACACAAAATCTTCTCCTTCATGGATGGGTTCTCTGGCTACAACCAGATCAAGATGGCTCCTGAAGACATGGAGAAGACAACCTTCATCACACAATGGGGGACATTCTGTTACAAGGTGATTCCTTTTGGGTTGAAGAATGTTGGGGCAACCTATCAGCGAGCCATGGTCGCTTTGTTCCATGATATGATTCACCACGAGATCGAGGTTTATGTTGATGACATGATAGCCAGGTCTCAAACCAAAGAGGAACATCTCAATCATATACAAAATTTGTTCGACAGGTTGAAGATATACAAGTTGAGGTTAAATCCGAACAAGTGCACCTTCGGGGTAGGGTCTGGTAAGCTTCTGGGATTCATCGTCATTGACAAAGGTATTCAGGTAGATCCTGCAAAGGTGAAGGCCATACAAGAGATGTCGGCTCCTCGTATAGAGAAGGAAGTTAGAGGTTTCTTGGGATTCCTAAATTACATGCCTGATTCATTTCACATCTAACTGCTACTTGTGAGCCAATCTTCAAGCTTCTGAAGAAAGATCAAGTGGTAAAGTGGAATGATGAATGCCAGACTGCTTTCGAAAGAATCAAGGAATATCTTCAAGAACCACCAATTATGATGCCTCCAGTTGAAGGAAGACCTTTGATATTATACTTGACAGCGCTAGACAATTCAATGGGGTGTGTGCTGGGGCAACATGACGAGTCTAGTCGATAAGAGCACGCAATATACTACCTTAGCAAAAAGTTTACCGACTGTGAGACAAGATACTCATTACTCAAGAAAACTTGTTGTTCTTTGGCATGTGTTTCTCGTTGGCTGAGACATTATATGTTGACCCACACTACTTTGTTGATATCTAAGATGGATCCAATCAAACACATCTTCGAGAAGCCCGCACTCTCCGGAAGAATAGCAAGATGGCAGATGATCTTAACTGAATACGATATACAATATACAACCCAGAAAGCAATCAAGGGGAGTGTATTGGCTGATCATTTGGATCATCAGGCTGTGGATGACTATCAGTCCATAAATTTTGAGTTCCCGGATGAGAACATTGTGCTGGTGACTGACTATGAAGGACATTGACCGGATGAAGGACCTGAGAAAGGATCCCGATGGACTATGGTTTTTTATGGAGCTTCAAACGCACTCGGTAATGGCATTGGCGCTGTAATTATATCCCCTGAGGGCTGTCACACTCCTTTCACTGCCCGATTATGTTTTAACTGCACTAACAATATGGCGGAGTATGAAGCCTGCATCATGGGTCTCAAAGCCGCTATTAACCCCAGAATCATGTTCCTAAATGTCTTCGTGGATTCAGCCTTTGTGATAAGTCAGATCAAAGGCGAATGGGATACAAAGCATCTGAATCTCATCCCATACAAAGAGCACGTACTGACATTGCTCCCACACTTTGAAGAGGTAACTTTTGAACATTTCCCACTAGAGGAGAATCAGTTAGAGGACGCGCTAGCTACCATGTCTTCTATGTTCAAGGTTAGGTGGGACAATGAAGGTCCCAGAATCACCATTGAAAGGTTGGATGAACCAGCGCAGTGCTGTGAGATTGATATTTAGGAGGTGACAGACAAACCCTAGTTTCATGAAGTAAAAAAGTATCTCGAGGCTCAAGAGTATCCCGAAGGGGCATTTGTCAATGATAAGAAGTTTCTGAGAAGGTTCGCTGCAAAATTCTTCCTCAGTAATGGAATCCTCTAAAAGCGTAATCATGACTCCACATTACTACGGTGTGTAGACAAGAGCGATGCAGAGAGGATCATGACAGATCTACATGAAGGTACCTTCGGAACCCATTCTAGTGGACACACCATGGCTAAGAAGATCCTACGGGTAGGATATTACTGGTCCACTATAGAATCTGATTGTTATCAGCACTCTCGAACTTGCCATAAGTTCCAAATCTACGCTGATAAGGTGCACGTGCCTCTGGTCCCCTTAAATGTCTTAACAGCTCCGTGGCCCTTTGTAATGTGGGGCATCGACATTATCGGAGAAATTAGGCCCACCGCTTCTAATGGACATTGCTTCATCCTAGTAGCCATTGATTATTTCACGAAGTGGGTTGAAGCAGCCTTTTTTGCCACAGTAACCAAGAACGTTGTGGCGCGGTTTATCCGACATAATCTGATTTGTTGATATGGTGTGCCAGAGAGAATTATTACTGACAATGGTACGAATCTCAACAACACAATGATCACCGAACTCTGTAAACAGTTCAAGATACAACATCATAATTCTTCTCCCTACCGGCCAAATATGAATGGCGTTGTTGAAGCGGATAACTAGAACATCAAGAAAATTATACAGAAGATGACGGTGACATACAAATACTGGCATGGGATGTTACCATTTGCTCTGCATGGGTACCGTACCTCAGCACGGACGTCGACAGGGGCAAGACCATACTCTCTGGTATATGGCATGGAGGCAGTCCTACCCATTGAGGTCCAGATCCCTTCTCTGTGAATCATGAAGGATGCAGGTTTGAACGAAGACGACTAGATCCGAACCCGACTTGATCAATTAAATCTAATCGATGAAAAGAGACTCACTGCTATCTGCCATGGTCAGACATATAAAAAGCAAATGATCAAGGATTTTAACAAGAAAGTCGGGCGTCAAGATTATCAAGTCGGGGATCTAGTAATCAAACGCATCATACTTCCACAAGGTGATCCCAGGGGAAAATGGACCCCCACGTACGAAGGGACATTTGTGGTTAAGAACATTTTCTCAGGAGGAGCTATGATTCTAACCACTATGGATGATGATGACCTTCCTCACCTTGTCAATGCAGACATAGTGAAAAGATACTACGCCTAACTAAAAGACCCGCTAGGTTGACTAGACTAGGAAAAAATAAGGGCTTCCCAGCGAACCAAAAGGGTTCGGGCATAAGTAAGGGATGAAAATGAAAAAACTATACACCTGGAAAGTCGAAAACCTGAAAAGGCGACTTGGGCAAAAAAGGGTATCCCGGTGGGCTGAAAACCCGAAAGGGCGGTCCAGGAAAAAATTAGGGATCAAAGCGTAACACTATGTCTCATTGGATTATCTCGCAGCCAGACTTCGGTATCAACTATTGTGATACGGTGGAAGAACTGACGGTTTAGAAATGTTGGTTCACGTTTTGCGTTTGTTTTTGCAAAATGTCGCGGTAAGCAAGAGTCTCCACCGTCTTTTATTTTATCCAACAAGGAAAGGAAAAAAGGACAGAAAAATTCCTTTTTCGAGATATTTTTTAGTACGGGGGGTAGATTTATAGAAAGGGAAGGTATTAGCACCCTTTCTATCCGTAGTTATCTATGGGCTCTTAGGTACTTGCTCATCATTTTCAAAATTGTTTTCTTTGTGTTTGTGCGCTTTGAAAAGTTTTTGTTTTGACTTCGATTTAACTCTTGCTTCTGTCTTCAAGAGTGTAATGAAGTATTTTTGAAAAACTTTATTTGTAAAGGAGTGTAAGTGTGAAAAAAGTTTGTTTTGGATGAGCAAGTATCTAAGAACTAATCTACCTACTCGGAAAAAGAATCGTTCTATGCTTATTTCCTTTAGACAACGCTATCCCACTATTATTGAGTAGGTAGCACCGTCGTTTGAGTTTGAGGGTCAATTTGAAAGGGACATATGGTCACTAAAGCAATGTTAGGACGTCTTAGTGGTAACCCTAATGTCTTAGATCATTTATCCGAGGCAACTATATCCGAGGCAACCTTTCCGAGGCAACTTATGATCTTTTAGACAAGAGGGCGACCTCTAAAACAACCTATACTCAATGACCATTTATTAAGGCAACCAAGTGGGAGTGTACCCTAGGAGTGCGCATGTGCGAGTGATTCAGTTTCAGATTATTTTTATCTTTGCACAATTAAGGGTGATCTAACTGTTTTAAATTTAGTCATCCATTCTTGTCATGCAAACCCTATTATCAAACATCTAGTAGCTGAATATTTGCAGAAATTAAAATGCGGAATTTAAACTAAGCTATTACAAGGCTTCGGATATTTACATAGCCAAAAACAAACCCTTTTGAAATTAAAAGTGGAAGATATAAATAAATGTCCTAATTAAATTATTACAAACCGGGAGCAGATACAATAATGGGATAAAAATAAAACGCGCGAGAAAATTAGATCGAATGCGAGAACTAGGGTTTTGACCCTCTTAATTAAAAGAAAATGTTTTTGTTGTTTTTAATTTTTTTTAAGAAAAGAAATTGAGTCTTAAAATTAAATACTAAATCAATTGATTATTAAATAAATTAATGAATAATAATTAAATGACATTTTTTTGTTTTTTTTGTTTTTTTAGGAAAGAAATAAAAATGATTAAGTTAGTAATAAAAACTAGTTATTCTAATTAATTTTAATTATTTGCAAAAATAAATCAAAGTCGTCTAATTAATCAAACCTAATTAAATTACTTAATTTATTGCTAAAAATAATATTCTAAAATTTAATTGGACATAAAATATTTTTAGTGATTTTTTGATAAAAAAGGAAAATTAATTATTGGTTAGTAATTAAATAAACAGAATAATTAAATGAAGTAAAATAAAAAATAAAATAAAAAAGATAGAGAATGGGCCTGAATTAGGGTGCCAATAGCAATTTTCCTGGGCCCATTGAGATGAGATCTGTTTGACCTTTGCAATTCTGTGTGCATGCGTTGACTCTGGATTATGGTGCACTCTGTGGTACGGTGGGAGAACTGACTTGAGGTTTGCGTTTGTATTCGCAAATGTTGCGGTTAGCAAGAGTCGCCACCGACTTTTTATTTTATCCTAAGGAAAGGTTAAAAAAGCACAGCAAAAACCTTTTGAGATGTTTTCTTGGGTTCGGGGAGTAGATTATAGAAAGGGAAGGTATTAGCACCCTTTCTATCCATGGTTATCCATGGGCTCTTAGTTACTTGCTTAGATCACTTGCCTTTTGTTTTCAATTGTTTTAAATGGTGCTTGAGTGTGTGGGTTTTGAAAATGTTTTGAAAAGAGGCCAATGTGGTGGCAACCTTTGCAATGATCCATGTGGGGATGTATACAAAGATGTATGTCTTTTGAAAAGGTTTTCATTTGTTTTTGAAAGTTGTTTTGAAAGTGTAGTGAAGTGTGGTTTAAAAAAAAATAGGCAAGTGTTTTGTTTTGCAAGTTTGATTCAAGTAACTAAGAGTTTATCTACTCCTAAATTTCTCAAAAGATTATTGCTATACTTTAACCCTTTTAACAAGTTTGCACCACCATTGTATTTGGTGGGCAACCTTGTGTTAGGATGTGAAAGGGACAGGCGCGGGTCATCGTTTAGACCATAATTGTAACAACGTTAAATGTCTTTGGGCAATTTCTCTAAGGGACTTGATCATTTGTTTTGTTTGTTTTGAAAAAGTTTTATCGAGGGACTATGATCATTCAAACTGCTTGCTTTGCCCAAAGATGTTCAACATACAATATGGCCCATTTATTTGAAGGCAACAAGTGGAATACCCTAGGGGGTGCAAGTGTGATTTGTGTGTCCATTTTCATGCTTGTTTGTCTTGTATTAGGTCAAACTATTTTTTATCGTTTTTTCGCATACAAACCCTAATTCTAGCATGTTATTATTTAGAAAGCAATAAAGTGCGAAATTAAAATTACTAAGCTATTACACAACCAAATATGGGAAGGGGGGTACAAATGTTCAAATGGGGATATTGACAAGAATTTAAATCTAAATTATTACAACAATTGGGTATTTGCATGGTAAATAAATTGCATAATTTAAATGTAAATAAAATAAATATGTGAAATGTAAAAAAGAAAGTTTTTTTTTTATGTGTATGAGAAAATATTTATGTAAAAGGAAAAAGAAAATAAAAATGTATTTTTTATTTTAGTATTTTTGAACTTAAGGTAAGAAACCCTAATTTTATATATAAAAAGTATTATTATCTAATTTAATTCTACTATTTATTTATTATGTACAAAAATAAAATAAAATGAAGTATTTTGTGAAAAAAGTATTTTTGTATCAAATATTGATAAAAATGAAGAAAATCAAGTATTTTATATTTTTATCTTAAGTATATTAATAAACATGTACATATATATATATATTAAACCCTAAATGAGTATTTATACAAAATAAATATTTATTTAATATTTTAATAAAATAAATAAAAGTATTTTTTGTGTGAAATATTTTCAGAAAGTAAAAATAAAAATAAAAATGTATCCACATTATTTTCTATTTATTTTAATAATAGTGTATATATATATTTGTATATAAATAAAAGAAATAAACAAACAAATATGCCATAAATACAAAAAATGATGGAAAAAATATTTTAAAAATTTTAATGGCATGAGAAAAAATAAACAAAGTCAACCCAAAAAGAAAAAGTCAAAAATGTTGAAAAATAAACAAATGGGCTCAGGGGGTGTAAACCAAAAAAATGGGGTGTGAAAAGGAAACAAATCCAGGCCCAGCCCAGATCACTTCTTCTTCAACCTCTGTACATCTTTCTTCTCACAGAACACGCGTTTTCTAACTCTGGATTCCTGGACTTTCAAGCAAAACTCATAACATGAAAAGTGTAGAGCATTAAGAGACGGTTTCAACCATATAAAGAACATGACCTATCTCTCCAAGATGAGAGAGAATTTCTCTCCCCCTCTTTTCTGACCTAGTTTTTCTACCATTTTCAGAGCTCAAATTCTCTTCACTCAGACAAAAGAAATGAAAAGTAAAGCTATGTACATGTTCAGGGCTATGAGTAGGACTTTGTTTCTTCACAAACTTAAGACTAAATATGCCTAATAAGAGAGATACGAATTCAAACTTTTACCTGTGCAGTTGAACTTCTATGTGGAGAATGAGAGACTTTCAGTGCAATGTAATGATTGGAAAAGCTTCCTTGAGGTCCAGGGATGCTTTTTCAATGCTCACTTTGTCTTGAAACTTCTTGTATCAAGCTATAGAACTTCCCCTGCAAGTCAAAGATGTGAAAATGGTGGAAGTGGTTAGAGCAACTACAGATCGTGCCTTAGCTTCTGGATAGCTTGCATATGTTGTAAGGAAGGTAGAGGAACAGGTTTGGACAGAAATGTTTGAAGGGAATGAGAGATTGCACTCAAACTGCAGGGGCACCCCTGTTTGTGCAGTTTGAGGATGATTCTGAGATGGAGAGGGTTTGAAAGGCAAATGGCTCGAGCAAAAGCTTCAATGTGGTCTATGGAATGTGCTTGATATCTTTTGTGCTGTGTTTCTTTGCTGATATGAGAGATGGCATAAGTTATGGATGTTACTTCTATGTGAAGCAAGCAAATGTCAACTTGGTTTCTAGGCCAGTACAATGCCTCAATCTATGCTGCACCTTTGAGTCTTGATCAGTGGGATATGCCTATGCTTTTTTGCTTCAAAGATCTGCATTGTACCTCATAGATTTGCAAAGTTGCCATAAAGTATCACTTTACAAGAATAGATAACATGCTTTTTCTAGTTTAGGCTTGATTTTGTGTGTATTATCCAAATGAGCAAAATAATGTTAGAACACAAAGGATATGCATTGAATTATTGAGTGAAAATGGGATTAGAGGCCTGCAATGTAGCTTAAGCATGCTGAATTCAAATTTGCCAAGTTTATGAACATGCTTTGATGAAGAACAAAAGTGAATTTTTGCCAACTTGTGAAATTCGAATCTCTCAAGTTATGAGGTTGTTTGATGAGTTCTTGGACATTTTGGAAAGCTTGTAATGTGTACTACAATCCATCTTTGAAATGCAATTTGAAATTCCAAGTGGAAGGGTATGAAAAGTGGCCTTGAAGTAGGGTAGAAAACCTTGTCAAAATAGATCAAATTTCACTAAGTTAAAAGATGGTTTAGTGCCCTTATTCAAAAAATCATAACTTGAGATACAAGCTTCAAATGAGAAAACTTTGTGAATCAAAGTTGTAGATTTTGCAACAAGCTACAACTTTCATGTTTTGACTTTTGTTTGAATCCAAATGGATCATGGTGAAAAGATGGGGCAAAGTTGGGAAAAAATTAGGGTTTTCCATAACTTAGAAAAATTCTAAGTTATGAAAAATTCCATTTTCAAACCCTAATTTGCATTTTGACATTTCTTGGTGAACAAGTTTCATAATTTGGCATGTTTTGATGAAAAATGAATCTTGACTCTTGATTTTGACCAAAAAAGTCAAAGTTTGACTTTTCAGTATACAGTCAAAATTGATCAATTGACTGAGAAATTCAACTGTCAATCTTGTGTACTTGGGATCTTTTGAGCTTGATGAACATGTCAAGATAATTCCATTGAGTCCTTGAGGCCATATGTGAGCTTGGTTTGCCATTGGCTAGGTCAGACAGTCAAAAATTGCCCTTGTGCAGTCAAAACCCTAAAAATGACCATTTTGCCCTTTTGATGATCTGATCAAATTTCTTGTGGAATTGTGATCCAAACTTGATCAAATGGTTCATATGAGTTCATAATGTTGATGTGGATCAAATTTCATGAGGTTTGACTGTCAATTGGCCACAGTTGACTTTTTCCCCAATACAGCTGATTTCTAGGTCAACTGTCCAATTGACTGGGTAAAACTTGGAATCAAGACTTGAAACTTGGTATAGGTAAACTTGGGAGTCCAACATGAAGCATGAAAGTCATCTTAGGCATTTTAGGTCAAAACATCTTTAGGCAAACACAAACCCTAATTTGAGTCCACAGTGCAAGGAGAAGTCTTGAGCAGAGGAAACCCTAATTGGATCTTGATCTTCAAAGGTCTTGTGATGAGAAAATGTTGAGGAAATGGGAGGGCAAATTTTGGGGTACAACAGTTGCCCCTGTTCAATCTTCTTGGACCTGAAGAGTTAGATTGGCAAGTTTGCCTTTCGTGACTCGAGGGTAAAAGGAGATTGGACACTAGAGTGCCCGGAAATTTGCACTCGCATGCTGGAGTCTCAACAATGTGGTGTCGGGAATGGGCTTATAGATGCCATTTGGAGAGATGGTGGATAGGGAGATGGGCTTTGTAGATGCCATTTGGACAAGTGACAGAACTTTGTCGGGAATGGGCTTACAGATGCCATTTGGAAGTGTTGATCGCATAAGAGGTTCCTTAGCGAGAACTTGTGTGTTTAAGAAAGACAGATGTTTTCCTGGCTTGTTACAGGTGTTTGATCTTCAGTCTCCTTATGCAGATATGCCCTGGCTGGATACAGGTATCGAATCTTCAATCGGTTGCTCACAGACGTGCCCTGGCTGGATACAGGAGTCGAATCTGGAAATAGTCGTCAATAGATATGCCCTGGCTGGATACAGGAGCCGAATCTTTGAACTCTGCAGACGTGCCCTGGCTAGATACAGGAATCGAGTCTGGAAATGTGGTCAACAGATATGCCCTGGCTGGATACAGGAATCGAATCTGGAAATGTTGTAGTTGATAGATGTGCCCTGGCTGGATACAGAAGTCGAATCTTTGAACTCTTCAGACGTGCCCTGGCTAGATACAGGAATCGAGTCTGGAATTGTGACAGTTGAAAGTAGTCTTTTTTGAGATTGTCTTTTTCCTGAAAAGGCAAAGACGTAAGCTGTATGCAATGTCATGATGTATGATATGCATGATGTCATGATGTTCAACATTTGATATTGTATGTGTCTCATCATGTATGTAAGCAAGATGTATGAAAATGTGAAATGTTTATGAGTGTAATTTCATCTTAGGAAAATAAATCCTTGACGAATGACCGGGAAGCTGTTCTGCGGAAGAGATGCTTGACCAAAGCTCTGATGAGAGGCCTGCTGAGGACTTTAACAATGGATTCCGCTGAGGATAATGATGATAAACTCCGCTGGGGAACCCCAAAGATAAACTCTGCTTGGGAAAACCAAAGGTAGATTTCGCTGGGGATTGAAGGAACTTTTGCCGGGAACGGTCTTCCGTGGCTTTTAGCTGAGGATAACCCAGTTATAAGTCCTTGTGAGGAAATAACTCTAAATAAAACTTGGGCGAGACGTTCGTACTTCGCCGGGGATAAGCTCGCAGAATCTACTGGGGATGAGCTTTTAAGACCTGCCGGGGGATGAGCCTTTTTCAGGATCGACGGGGAGTCGACTCCTGCTTGGGGAAAGTGCTGCTGAATTGCTTTACTCTGCGGGGAGTTGAGATGATTTGGTCACATTTTCAGTTGAACCTGCCTTGGTGCTTTGGTGGACAAAACAACTAGACCGCATTAGACAACCCCACATTGCCCCTGTCTTCGATGTCACTTGTAATTAATCTCTTTTCATATGCAAACATTTATGAATCAGCAATTTAATGTCAAATGCATATATCAAAAATGAACATTGGACGTTCTTCGCAAGACAAAACAACAAAAAGAAAAACAATGGCAATTTGTATGGACAAGTGAATTTTCATTGATTTAAACTTTGCCTGTGAATAGGCGTTTTTTGTACAAGAGACTGACATCCTAGTAAGAGGACATCGCCAAATATCATAGAGTTTACAATTTGAAAAACAAAACAGCTATGTGAACCATCCCACTGGGTTCCAACTCTGCTATTGCCTTTATGTCTTCGAACGTCTCATCGCTTTGCTGCCTGGTCGAAGATGAAGCTGATTGGTCGATGCCGAAATTTGGGCCAGATAATTGATGCCGAACTCCGGAGGCGAAGCGATCCAATGAGACATAGTGTTACGCTTTTATCCCTAACTTTTGCCTGGACCGCCCTTTCGGGTTTTCAGTCCACCGGGATACCCTTTTTTGCCCAAGCCGCCCTTTCAGGTTTTCGACTTGCCGGGTGTACAGATTTTTATTCATTTCATCCCTTATTTTTGCCCGAACCCTTTTGGTTCGCCGGGAAGCCCTTATTTTTGCCTAGGTATGTCAACCTAGCGGGTCTTTTATTTATGCGTAGTATTTTTTCACTATGTCCGCATTGGCGGGGTGAGGAAGGTCGTCACCGTCCATGGTGGTTAGGATCATGGCTCCTCCTGAGAACACACGCTTAACCACAAATGGCCCTTCGTAAGTAGGGGTCCATTTGCCCCGGGGATCACTTTGAGGAAGGATGATGCGTTTGATTACCAGGTCCCCAACTTGATACTCTTGCGGTCTGACTTTCTTGTTAAATGCCCTGATCATCCGTTTTTGATACGTTTGACCATGACAGATAGCAGTGAGCCTCTTTTCGTCAATCAGATTTAGTTGATCAAGTCGAGTCTGGATCCAATCATCTTCATTCAAGTCTGCATCCTTCATTATCCGGAGAGAGGGTATCTGGATTTCGATCGGCAAAACTGCCTCCATGCCATAGACTAGGGAGAAGGGAGTTGCCCCGGTTGACGTCCTTGCTGAGGTGCGGTACCCATGAAGAGCGAATGGTAACATCTCGTGCCAATCTTTATAGGTCACTGTCATCTTCTGCACAATTTTCTTGATATTTTTATTGGCTGCCTCTACAGCCCCATTCATCTTCGGCCGATAGGGGGAAGAATTGTGGTGCTGTATCTTGAATTGTTCACAGAGTTCAGTGATCATTTTGTTATTGAGATTGGTACCATTGTCCGTAATGATTCTTTCTGGGACTCCGTATCGACAGATCAGATTATGCCGGATGAAACGTGCTACGACGCTCTTGGTTACCGTTGCGTAGGAAGCCGCCTCAACCCACTTTGTGAAGTAATCGATCGCCACCAAGATGAAGCGATGCCCATTGGATGCCGTTGGTCGGATCTCACCGATCATATCGATGCCCCACATTGCGAAAGGCCAAGGTGCCGTTAGGACATTCAAAGGAACTGGAGGGATATGCACCTTGTCAGCATAGATCTGGCACTTATGACAAGTTCGGGAGTGCTGGTAACAATCGGCTTCCATTGTGGACCAGAAATATCCTGCCCGAAGGATTTTCTTAGCCATGGTGTGTCCACTGGAATGGGTCCCAAACGTACCTTCGTGCAGTTCCATCATGATTTTCTCTGCTTCAGCCTTATCCACACAACGTAACAAAGTTGAATCATGATTCCGTTTGTAGAGAATGCCGTTGCTGAGGAAGAATTTTGCAGCAAATCTCCTCATGAACTTCTTATCATTGACAGATGCACCTTCAGGGTATTCCTGGGCTTCCAAGTACCTCCTCACCTCGTGATACCAGGGCTTTTCAGTCACCTTCTCAGCCTCGAGCTCGCAGCAGTATGCCGGTTCATCCAACTTCCAGATTAGGATTTGGGGAGCCTCATTGTCCCATTTAACTTTAAACATTGAAGACATCGTGGCTAGTGCGTCCGCTAGCTGATTTTCCTCTCTGGGGAAATGTTCAAAAGTTATCTCTTCAAAGTGGGGGAGCAGGGTCGATACATACTCCTTGTAAGGAATGAGATTCGGGTGTTTCGTATCCCACTCGCCTTTGATCTGATTGATCACGAGAGCGGAATCTCCGAAGACACTTAGAAACTTGATCCTCAGGTCGATTGCAGCTTGTAAACCCATGATGCATGCCTCATATTCTGCCATGTTGTTGGTGCAGCTGAAACATAATCGGGCGGTGAGTGGAGTATGGGTCCCCTTGGGAGATATGATTACAGCACCGACGCCGTTACCCAAAGCATTGGAGGCTCCGTCAAAATGCATAGACCATCGGGATCCTTCCTCAGGTCCTTCATCCGGTCCAGGTACTTCACAGTCAGTTACCACCATGATGTCTTCGTCCGGAAAATCAAAGTTCAATGATTGATAATCGTCCACAGGTTGGTGTGCCAAATGATCAGCCAGTACACTCCCCTTAATTGCTTTCTGAGTTGTATACTGGATGTCATATTCTGTTAAGATCATTTGCCATCTCGCTATCCTCCCAGACAGAGCGGGCTTTTCAAATATGTACTTGATGGGATCCATCTTTGAAATCAATAAAGTAGTGTGAGTCAGCATATACTGTCTCAGCCGGCGAGCAGCCCATACCAGAGCGCAGCAAGTTTTCTCAAGCAGTGAGTAACGAGACTCACAGTCGGTAAACTTTTTGCTCAAGTAATAAATAGCGTGCTCTTTTCGGCCAGACTCGTCATGCTGCCCCAGCACACACCCCATTGAATTATCAAGCACTGTCAAGTAAAGTATCAGAGGTCTTCCTTCCACCGGTGGCATAAGAATGGGTGGCTCTTGGAGGTATTCCTTTATTCTTTCAAAGGCGGCCTGACATTCATCGTTCCAGCGTACCACTTGATCTTTCTTCAGTAATTTGAAGATTGGCTCACAAGTAGCAGTCAGATGTGATATGAATCGGGCAATGTAATTCAATCGTCCTAGGAAACCTCTGACTTCTTTCTCTGTTTTTGGGGTCGGCATCTCTTGAATAGCTTTAACCTTGGCAGGGTCCACCTGGATACCTTTATCACTTACAATGAAACCTAGCAATTTTCCGGATCTCACCCCGAAGGTGCATTTGTTGGGATTCAATCTCAGCTTGTACAACTTGAGTCGGTCAAACAACTTCCTCAGATGATCAAGGTGTTCCTCCTCAGTTTGAGACCTTGCAATCATGTCATCAACGTATACTTCAATCTCATGATGGATCATATCATGAAATAAAGCAACCATGGCACGCTGATAGGTTGCCCCAGCATTTTTCAATCCGAATGGCATGACCTTATAACAGAAGGTCCCCCACTGAGTTACAAATGTAGTCTTCTCCATATCTTCAGGAGCCATCTTGATCTGATTATACCCTGAGAAGCCATCCATGAAGGAGAACACCTTGTGTTGAGCTGTATTGTCAACAAGGACATCAATGTGAGGTAGGGGGAAGTCATCCTTGGGGCTGGCCCTGTTCAGATCCCTGTAGTCAACACACATTCTGACCTTACCGTCCTTCTTCGGCACTGGCACAACATTGGCAACCCACTGAGGGTAAGAAGTTACTGCAAGGAAACCCGCATCAAACTGTTTCATCACCTCAGCTTTAATCTTCTCAGACATCTCTGGACGCATTCGTCGAACTTTTTGCTTTACTGGAGGGCAATCTTCTTTGGTTGGCAAATGGTGAACTACAATGTCGGCATCCAAACCAGGCATATCTTCATAAGACCAGGCAAAGATCTCCATGTAGTCTTGTAGCATCTGGATCAATCGTTGCTTCACGCTGAGCTCTAGATTGGCACCAATTTTGACCTCTTTCCTTTCTGTCTCAGTACCCAAGTTAATTGTCTCCACAGGCTCTTCATGTGGTTGAATAGCCCTCTCTTCCTGTAGTAGCAGTCTTGCGAGTTCACCAGGCACTTCGCAATCATCTTCACCTTCGTCTTCGGCTAAGTTGATCGGATTTTCGAAGTCACAACTGGCGGTAGCAGAGCTGTTGCCAGTGAGATCCAGAGTGGATTGAAACCTGTATAAGTGAGTGTGTGTAAATATAGCTGTTTTGCAATATATATAACACAGAAAGAAAAGGAGCACAAGATTTGAAATGCAACAAACGTCCAATGTTTTGATTGATGATATATGAAAATGTCATACAAAAAGCCCTCACAAATGGAGCTACGATGCCCCGGGCAGGACACCGAGCCAACAGAGTTTTAACATATTGTTTGTTACAAATTTGGAAATCAAAAGAAATCAATTACTGCGTGACAAATGTGATAGGGGTAAAATCCTTTGCTGTCCAGTTGTTTGGTCCGTCGCCGGCAGTTGGGTAGATCCAATTATTAAACTCAGCTTCCTCCACATCCTCCTCGATAGCATTCACCCTTGAGCTGGAAATAAACACCGGAGCCTTTCCAATCTTCCCTTTGCGTACTGCCTTCTGGGCCTCTGCAGTAAAGCCTAGCCCAAACTTGTCGTTTTTCTGAGTGAAGTCAGGAAGCTGACCCCAGTGTGCACCATTGCCTTTCTGAACCACAGCCCGGGCATCCCTTAGGGAAACCATCTTCAAGGAATCATTCTCTTCGGCCATTGTCTCCGCAGCTGCTGAAATTGGATGTACCTCTTCGAAATGTTGGAAGGGAGTTTCAATAAATTCTCCGTCCATCTCGATGTACCTGAAGGAATTCAAATGGCTCACCATATACTCCTCTTCTCCTTGCACAGTGACAATTTTCCCCCTGACGGGATACTTCAGCTTTTGGTGTAAGGTGGAGGTCACTGCCCCAGCTTTGTGGATCCAAGGTCTACCCAACAGACAGGAGTACGATGGACGTATATCCATCACGTAAAAGGTAGAGTCAAACACTTGAGAGCCCACACGAATTGGGATGTTAACCTCTCCATGAACCATCCTCTTGGAGCCGTCAAAGGCTCTGACGATGATATTGCTGGGTTTCAACTCCAGGCCTTCATAATCCAGACGATCCAAAGCCTTTTTCGGAAGAACATTCAAAGAAGAACCAGTGTCCACCAATACATGTGCCAGAGTAGTGCCCCTGCATTCAATAGAGACATGCAGGGCATCATTGTGGTCTCTCCCTTTTGCGGTCAGGTCAGCATCTGAAAAGCCCAAGCCGTTGTCCGCCGTCAGATTTGCTATGCAGTCAGTGAACTGAACTGCAGACGTCTCCTGCGGCACATGGGCCGTCTTGAGAAATGAGATTAATGCCTTAGCGTGAGCCTCAGAACATAGCAATAGGGAGAGCAGGGAGATCTTGGAGGGTGTATGCCCTAACTGCTCAACAACATTAAAATCACTTTTCTTTATTATCTTCAGAATCTCCTCCATTTCTTGTCGGGAGGCCTCAGCATTCACGGGTATTGGTGCCTCCATCCGGGCAGGCTCTTCTTCAATCCCTTTGCCCCGAGCATTTGATGACTCGGCAGCAGGGGACACAATTTGATCAGCAACAGGACTTGATAAACTTGCAGGTTTTATGAGGAGGGGTTTTCGAATAGCGGGAGGCGCAATGTCAGGCGAGAAAAGCCTGCCACTGCGGGTGACTTTAGCCGGACCGGTGATATCGCAAATACTGGCACTAGCATCAAACTCTTGCTTGATTCCATTTACATATACGTCTGCCCCATAATGCCAGGGGACAGCCTTATCAGACACGTAGGAGAGGGGTCCTGGAACAGTAATGATCACAGGCGCAACTGTCAAGATTTGAATAGGCTTCTTTGGGGGAGCCTTGATTGGATTTTTGAAGATGGTAATCACGGAAACTTCTTTCATTGGAACCAAATGAACAGCAGTCTTTTTGAATAGAATCTCCTTGCTATCCATTAGGCCTTGGATGCCTAACCTTAGCAAAGGACAATCAGATAGGGAAATAGCACAGAATGGGCAACCTTCGCCGCAACCCGGAAATAAACCGGCCCGCAGTAGGTTCTTCTTAACAGTCTTCAAAGGGGTAACAACTTCATCTATCGAAACAGCATACACTTCTTCCTCAATGGCACTTACCCTATGCTGGGGCATAGGAGCCGTTACAACATTCGGTCTTTCCGGCGCTTCAAACTGAATTTCTTTTGCGTCAATCAGATCTTGCACTTTGTTTCTCAAGGCCCAACAATCATCAGTAGTGTGCCCGGGACTATCAGAATGATAAGCACACCGGGCATTCGGGTTGTATTTAGGGGACGCAGTGTTGACGACCTTAGGAGCTTCTTTGAGGGTCACCAGGTTGGTGGATAACAGTTGGGGTAAAATTTGAGATAATGTCATACTCAATCGGGTATACTGCCTCTTGGGCCTTTCACTTCTTTGCTGATTGTACTGCTGAGGAGCAGCAACAGGTTTAGAGATGACCAAAGCATTAACGGCTTGGCGACTTTCGGGCTTGACTTGTCTTCTAGGGCCATAGACGGCGCTTGCTTCTTTCTTAAACGGCCTCTTCTCAGCACTTGTGGAGGCAGCCTTTTGTATCTTGCATGACCTGATGCCAGCTTCAATTCTTTCTCCCGTCAATATTAAATCTGTAAACCCGGCGGAGGAGTTACCAACCAAATGATTGAAAAACGGACCAGACAACGTCCCTAGAAACATATCAACCAGCTCTCGATCAGTCAATGGAGGCTGCACCCTGCCAGCCAAATCTCTCCATTTTTTAGCGTACTCTTTGAACCCTTCACCCGTCCCTAGAGACATACCCTGAAGTTGGGTACGCGTAGGAGCGAGATCAGAATTGTATTGGTATTGTCTGTAGAATGCGGTTGCCAAATCCTCCCAGTGCCGGATGTTAGCTCCGTCTAATTGGTAGAACCATTCAAGCTGAGACCCCGAGAGGCTGTCTTGGAAGAAGTGAATCCAGAGGTTTTTATCCGCCGTGTAAGGTTGGATTTTCCTTACATACGACCTCAGATGCAGCTTTGGGCAGGAGACCCCATCATACTTGGCGAAGGCAGGCGCCTTAAACTTGTGTGGAATTACTACTCCAGAAGATAATCCCAAATCCCCGAAATCCAGTCCCGGCACGTTCTGAATTTCCATAGCGCTCAAACGGTCCTCCAATTGTTTGTATCTGTCAGCAGCAGGTGGGTATTGTTCCTCGTTATAGTCCGTCTCGTTGTCGGAGACTGCGGGACTAGGTGCTTCTCCCCCTTGGGGACTGTTTTTCTCAGCAGAAGAAGTGGTCGGATCAGCTTCATTGTGGAGTGTGTTCCCAAATCTGCGTCCGGTGTTGAACATTGCCGTCCTCTTTTTCTTCTTCTTCTTCAAGAGTAGAGTCTTCAACTCTTGCTGTCCCTGGGCTAGGCTTAAGACCATCTCTTGAAACTGTGCACTTTGGGCCTGAAGGGCCTTGATCGCTTGCTCACTGGATGACTCCGAATTCATGATGACTGTGCACACAAACAGCGAAGAAAATTAAGCAACCTGTGAATTAGGGTACCTGTTATGCATATGGTGCAATGGAATGCGTATGTATGCAATGCATTCAAGGATTTAGAACATTCAAACTTTGTTGTAGACAAAAAGGAACGCACATCATATTAATAAGGAGAAATTCGTTAGTACATAAATGCCTCATGGGCCAAATATTACAAAATAAACTCCTTAAGGTAAAAAGACATTGCGCATCCTTTTTGGCGCGATGTAAGTGTTGAGATTCCTTTCCTCGTGCAGCAGGCGGGTGAGTTCCAGGACCTTCTTTTCGCTAGCATGTAGACTGGTCTCAAGAGAATTCCGCTCTTCTTTAAGTTGGATCCAGCTCTTCTGCATCTCTTCCCAGGAGGTGGGCATGTCGGGATGTTGAATGGTGTAGGATGCTTCTCCTTCCAAGACTGGCTCTTTGATTACAGGTAGCATGTGAGGGTAAGGCATTACTAACTTCTGAGAGCGGGCTCGTACCCACTTGAGGTAAGGCTCCAACGGGATGGAGTTCCGGTGCCCCAGTGTTTTACTGTCTATCCTACTTGGCATCCTCCAAGCTCTGATAAATCTCTGACGAAGCCCTTGAGTATCGTTGTCGAAGTCGAAGACTATGTCAGGAATTAACATGTCATGAGGGCCATCCTTCCGAGCATAACCAAACTGTCTCCAAGCCAGGCATGGGTTGTAGGTTATACCTCCTTTGATTCCAAATAAAGGAACATTAGGGTATTCCCCACAACGATCAATGATAGTGACGTCTTCCCGGGACCTAGGACACCAATGTATATCTGCATGCGTGAGAGTCATTAACCGTTGTGACCATCTCAAACCCTGCTCGTTCTTCAAAACTGTTTGTGGAAGATGCGAAATAAACCACCTTCCCAAGAGAGGAGTGCAACACAAAAGGACACCCCTTCTTCTCATGGTTCGAGTGTAACATGAGTGAAGGATGTCCCCCAACAGTGTAGGTATAGGATTCCTGGTCATAAAGATCTGGACAGCACTGATATCGATAAGCTGATCTGGGTTAGGGAACAATACCAAACCATAGACAAGGAGGGCTACAACTTCTTCAAAAGCTCGTAGGTCAAGAGAGTTCCAACATTCTTGGGCCTTATCAAACAGAAACCTAGCTAAGAACCCTTTGATACCACTTCTCGCTTCCCAATGTCCTTTGAGGTCGGATGTCTGTAGGTGCAAGGCTTTAGCAATCTCTTCAAGTCTGGGTTCCTTTTCTGTACCGTTGAAGGGTAGCTGATCAAGGATAGGAATCTTCAGGAGCCGGGAGAACTCCTCCAATGTAGGTACCAACTGATAGTCCAAGAAGGTGAAACAGTGATGCAGAGGGTCAAAGAATTGGAACAAGACCTTAATCAAGTCCTCCTCAATGTTGGTGTTAACCAAGTTGATGAGTCTTCCATGTCTCTCACTGAATGAAGAACTCTCGGGAATTCTGGACAGAAGCTCCTTAAGCTGAGGAGGGATCTTTACAAGGCTAATCTGAATTGTCTTTCTGCGAGCAGTTTCCATGTCCTATAAAACAAGAACAAAGATGAAGATTCGAAACCCTTGAAACGGTTAGTCAATGCTCATGATGTTTGTATGATGTAATGATGCACTATAAACATTCACAAAAGCAAACATGGTAAGGCACACAAGTCACACAAACCCTTAGAGTTTAGGCCTGCATGAAGTTTGGGTGTTACCCTCTTGAAGTTTTGTGGGCTCAACCTGTCTTATCAAAAGTAACCGGGTTCTAAAGATCCCAATATCACTGGATTGCTTTCATTGTTCATCGTTTCGATTTAGCCACTGAACTGGCGACCGAAATATTCCAGGAAAGCAACCCTCAATCGAGTGTAGTATCGAGTATCAACCAACCTCGGACTGCACCAAAGTCAGTTATCTCACTACCCTAAAAAGGCCAAGATGGTTCAATTAAGGTTCCTAAGGTCTGTTGATGCTTCATGACACCACATGGAGGCCCCGTACTCTCCTTGACTGAACTCAAGGGTTACCGGTACACACCAAAGTGCCACATCAACGTAGCAGACTGCTTCAACCATGTCGGTATACCCCGCACAGTTCCCTCACAGCCTTGTTGCTACCTAAAAAAAGGTTTTCCCCAGATCCGGGTTAGGATCTATAAAACTCCGATACAAAGCCCACAATATGTAAAAGCAAACAAAGCAAGCAATTGAAAACAAAGGTGATCTAAACCCTAAGGTTACTCCACTTTAAAAGATATTCCCCAGCAGAGTCGCCAGTTCTGTGGTACGGTGGGAGAACTGACTTGAGGTTTGCGTTTGTATTCGCAAATGTTGCGGTTAGCAAGAGTCGCCACCGACTTTTTATTTTATCCTAAGGAAAGGTTAAAAAAGCACAGCAAAAACCTTTTGAGATGTTTTCTTGGGTTCGGGGAGTAGATTATAGAAAGGGAAGGTATTAGCACCCTTTCTATCCATGGTTATCCATGGGCTCTTAGTTACTTGCTTAGATCACTTGCCTTTTGTTTTCAATTGTTTTAAATGGTGCTTGAGTGTGTGGGTTTTGAAAATGTTTTGAAAAGAGGCCAATGTGGTGGCAACCTTTGCAATGATCCATGTGGGGATGTATACAAAGATGTATGTCTTTTGAAAAGGTTTTCATTTGTTTTTGAAAGTTGTTTTGAAAGTGTAGTGAAGTGTGGTTTAAAAAAAAATAGGCAAGTGTTTTGTTTTGCAAGTTTGATTCAAGTAACTAAGAGTTTATCTACTCCTAAATTTCTCAAAAGATTATTGCTATACTTTAACCCTTTTAACAAGTTTGCACCACCATTGTATTTGGTGGGCAACCTTGTGTTAGGATGTGAAAGGGACAGGCGCGGGTCATCGTTTAGACCATAATTGTAACAACGTTAAATGTCTTTGGGCAATTTCTCTAAGGGACTTGATCATTTGTTTTGTTTGTTTTGAAAAAGTTTTATCGAGGGACTATGATCATTCAAACTGCTTGCTTTGCCCAAAGATGTTCAACATACAATATGGCCCATTTATTTGAAGGCAACAAGTGGAATACCCTAGGGGGTGCAAGTGTGATTTGTGTGTCCATTTTCATGCTTGTTTGTCTTGTATTAGGTCAAACTATTTTTTATCGTTTTTTCGCATACAAACCCTAATTCTAGCATGTTATTATTTAGAAAGCAATAAAGTGCGAAATTAAAATTACTAAGCTATTACACAACCAAATATGGGAAGGGGGGTACAAATGTTCAAATGGGGATATTGACAAGAATTTAAATCTAAATTATTACAACAATTGGGTATTTGCATGGTAAATAAATTGCATAATTTAAATGTAAATAAAATAAATATGTGAAATGTAAAAAAGAAAGTTTTTTTTTTATGTGTATGAGAAAATATTTATGTAAAAGGAAAAAGAAAATAAAAATGTATTTTTTATTTTAGTATTTTTGAACTTAAGGTAAGAAACCCTAATTTTATATATAAAAAGTATTATTATCTAATTTAATTCTACTATTTATTTATTATGTACAAAAATAAAATAAAATGAAGTATTTTGTGAAAAAAGTATTTTTGTATCAAATATTGATAAAAATGAAGAAAATCAAGTATTTTATATTTTTATCTTAAGTATATTAATAAACATGTACATATATATATATATATTAAACCCTAAATGAGTATTTATACAAAATAAATATTTATTTAATATTTTAATAAAATAAATAAAAGTATTTTTTGTGTGAAATATTTTCAGAAAGTAAAAATAAAAATAAAAATGTATCCACATTATTTTCTATTTATTTTAATAATAGTGTATATATATATTTGTATATAAATAAAAGAAATAAACAAACAAATATGCCATAAATACAAAAAATGATGGAAAAAATATTTTAAAAATTTTAATGGCATGAGAAAAAATAAACAAAGTCAACCCAAAAAGAAAAAGTCAAAAATGTTGAAAAATAAACAAATGGGCTCAGGGGGTGTAAACCAAAAAAATGGGGTGTGAAAAGGAAACAAATCCAGGCCCAGCCCAGATCACTTCTTCTTCAACCTCTGTACATCTTTCTTCTCACAGAACACGCGTTTTCTAACTCTGGATTCCTGGACTTTCAAGCAAAACTCATAACATGAAAAGTGTAGAGCATTAAGAGACGGTTTCAACCATATAAAGAACATGACCTATCTCTCCAAGATGAGAGAGAATTTCTCTCCCCCTCTTTTCTGACCTAGTTTTTCTACCATTTTCAGAGCTCAAATTCTCTTCACTCAGACAAAAGAAATGAAAAGTAAAGCTATGTACATGTTCAGGGCTATGAGTAGGACTTTGTTTCTTCACAAACTTAAGACTAAATATGCCTAATAAGAGAGATACGAATTCAAACTTTTACCTGTGCAGTTGAACTTCTATGTGGAGAATGAGAGACTTTCAGTGCAATGTAATGATTGGAAAAGCTTCCTTGAGGTCCAGGGATGCTTTTTCAATGCTCACTTTGTCTTGAAACTTCTTGTATCAAGCTATAGAACTTCCCCTGCAAGTCAAAGATGTGAAAATGGTGGAAGTGGTTAGAGCAACTACAGATCGTGCCTTAGCTTCTGGATAGCTTGCATATGTTGTAAGGAAGGTAGAGGAACAGGTTTGGACAGAAATGTTTGAAGGGAATGAGAGATTGCACTCAAACTGCAGGGGCACCCCTGTTTGTGCAGTTTGAGGATGATTCTGAGATGGAGAGGGTTTGAAAGGCAAATGGCTCGAGCAAAAGCTTCAATGTGGTCTATGGAATGTGCTTGATATCTTTTGTGCTGTGTTTCTTTGCTGATATGAGAGATGGCATAAGTTATGGATGTTACTTCTATGTGAAGCAAGCAAATGTCAACTTGGTTTCTAGGCCAGTACAATGCCTCAATCTATGCTGCACCTTTGAGTCTTGATCAGTGGGATATGCCTATGCTTTTTTGCTTCAAAGATCTGCATTGTACCTCATAGATTTGCAAAGTTGCCATAAAGTATCACTTTACAAGAATAGATAACATGCTTTTTCTAGTTTAGGCTTGATTTTGTGTGTATTATCCAAATGAGCAAAATAATGTTAGAACACAAAGGATATGCATTGAATTATTGAGTGAAAATGGGATTAGAGGCCTGCAATGTAGCTTAAGCATGCTGAATTCAAATTTGCCAAGTTTATGAACATGCTTTGATGAAGAACAAAAGTGAATTTTTGCCAACTTGTGAAATTCGAATCTCTCAAGTTATGAGGTTGTTTGATGAGTTCTTGGACATTTTGGAAAGCTTGTAATGTGTACTACAATCCATCTTTGAAATGCAATTTGAAATTCCAAGTGGAAGGGTATGAAAAGTGGCCTTGAAGTAGGGTAGAAAACCTTGTCAAAATAGATCAAATTTCACTAAGTTAAAAGATGGTTTAGTGCCCTTATTCAAAAAATCATAACTTGAGATACAAGCTTCAAATGAGAAAACTTTGTGAATCAAAGTTGTAGATTTTGCAACAAGCTACAACTTTCATGTTTTGACTTTTGTTTGAATCCAAATGGATCATGGTGAAAAGATGGGGCAAAGTTGGGAAAAAATTAGGGTTTTCCATAACTTAGAAAAATTCTAAGTTATGAAAAATTCCATTTTCAAACCCTAATTTGCATTTTGACATTTCTTGGTGAACAAGTTTCATAATTTGGCATGTTTTGATGAAAAATGAATCTTGACTCTTGATTTTGACCAAAAAAGTCAAAGTTTGACTTTTCAGTATACAGTCAAAATTGATCAATTGACTGAGAAATTCAACTGTCAATCTTGTGTACTTGGGATCTTTTGAGCTTGATGAACATGTCAAGATAATTCCATTGAGTCCTTGAGGCCATATGTGAGCTTGGTTTGCCATTGGCTAGGTCAGACAGTCAAAAATTGCCCTTGTGCAGTCAAAACCCTAAAAATGACCATTTTGCCCTTTTGATGATCTGATCAAATTTCTTGTGGAATTGTGATCCAAACTTGATCAAATGGTTCATATGAGTTCATAATGTTGATGTGGATCAAATTTCATGAGGTTTGACTGTCAATTGGCCACAGTTGACTTTTTCCCCAATACAGCTGATTTCTAGGTCAACTGTCCAATTGACTGGGTAAAACTTGGAATCAAGACTTGAAACTTGGTATAGGTAAACTTGGGAGTCCAACATGAAGCATGAAAGTCATCTTAGGCATTTTAGGTCAAAACATCTTTAGGCAAACACAAACCCTAATTTGAGTCCACAGTGCAAGGAGAAGTCTTGAGCAGAGGAAACCCTAATTGGATCTTGATCTTCAAAGGTCTTGTGATGAGAAAATGTTGAGGAAATGGGAGGGCAAATTTTGGGGTACAACACACTCCCAATGGTAGCCACCAGATTTGGCCATCTGGCCATCTGGCGCGTTAGATGATGAGGGAGTATGATGGACATCCTGGCTTTGCACGCATTGGATCTCCTGAAAATAAATGGGAAAATAGCAAATGCTGGAGGCAGGGATCGAACCCCTGACCTCCAGCCTCTAACGCCTTAAGAACCTGCGTGGCCACCACTGGGGCATTTGGTTTTGTTTGTTCATAAAACACAATAATAATCATATATGAAAAACAAAGAAATATTGGAAATTTAACAAAACACACGCTAATCGTTTTAACGGGCCAGTAGGGGAGCGACACTTCATCGTCTCCTTCCTCTCTTCATGGCTAAAGGTTTTAAGACCTATACCCACGGACAATGTTCGTCACTGTAACCATGCCAATCTCCACAATCACGTACAGGTAATATAAATGAACACCAAGGCCATGGTTAGAACCATCTCCTTCTTCTGAACACAATCGTACCCATTACAATGGCCAATTGTTCCTGAAATAAAAAACCCTAAAACCAAGCTCGAAAACCTAGCAATGGTGATTAACGCTACAGGCCATATAAATGAAATTGGATAATGCAGAAAGTTTGCAAATGCTCTATAGATTAAGAATATGTCATCAATTCATGTTAACAATGCCTAAATTACAAAATGTGAATTCAAGAACAGGGGTGTAACGTGAAGGACTTACAGCATGTTTAGGGACCAGAACGGGCTTGTTCTTCATAGCTTTAGGTTCCTGAGAGTGCCAGGAAGCGATTGGAATAGGTCACGAGCCTTGAGAATGCCTCTAAGTGGGATTTCAATCTCACACTTTTTCCTTGTTTTTTTAGATTCTGTTCTTTCTCTCACGCTTGCTTCTAACTCCTTTCTAGGTCTTCTTCGCCTCCTTATGTATCAAACAATGCATTAGGGTTGACCATTGTGTCCAAATCTTCCTTCTTCAATGCTTTTGATATTTGATTTGATTCCCTTTAAAAACCTTCCAAGTTTGGCTTCTTTCAATCTTTTTGTCCACTCTATGCATTTGCACCAATTTGAATGCTTTCAATCTGTAATTTAAAACCTGAAATCATCACAAAATCCTTGGTTTCAATGTTTTTGGATTTTATTTGATTTATTTTGATTTAAATTAAATTAATTTAAATAAAAATCAAAATAAATAATAAAAATAAGATATGGACAAGTGGCCAGGGCTAGAGCACGTGGGATATGTTGCCAACTCAAAACAAGTGAAAAAGATTGGGCCCATTTGGCAAAATTTGAAGTTTCGGGCATAGTTGACTTTTGGCAATTTTGCAAAAAAGATCAACTTCACCAATGCATAACTTCCTCAATTTTGACTCTTTGGAGGTGTTCTTGGACTTTTTAGAAAGCTTGAGATGTCCTCTAATCAACCCTTTTGTTCTCATCTTAATTTGATATTCCATGCTCATGTATGAATCTTTGACAAAAAAGGTGTTTTTGTTGACTTTTCAAAATGACCTATAATGTCCAAATTCATAACTTCTTGTGAGTGCATATTTTGAACTTGTGAGATGAGGATGAATTGTAGGTAATTTCATCCTCTTCCAAATGATATTTTGATGGGTCATTTCTCATAAAGTATGTTAAAGTTATGCTTGGTCAAAGTTGAGTTGACTTTTCCTACAAAACCCTAATTTAGCAACTTTTAAGTCTTGATGAATTATGAGCAATTCTTGATGAATCATGATCAAGCCTTGATCAAATGATGAAATATACTTAAAAATGAGGATGTTGACCAAAAATCTTGAAGTTTGACTGTATGTAGGTCACAGTTGACTTTTGCCCTAGCACAGCCGATTTTTGGACCTTTGAGCAATTGACTGAGCAAACTTCCTCTGCAAGGCTTGAAACTTGACATGGATGATTTTGAGAACATATTAGGACAATTTTGAGAATTAGGGGCCACTTGGACTCAAGTATCTTGATGCAACATGAAACCCTAATTTGGGGTAGACTGCCTTAGGAGAGAGCTTGTCTGGCCAACCCTTGGACTACCTTGAGCAACTTGGGGATCTTTCTTGAAATGTTTTGAGAAATATGGGAGGGCAAATTTTGGGGTACAACAGTTTCCCCTGTTCAATCTTCTTAAACCTGAGGATATAGATTGGCTTTCGTGCCTTTCGTGATCCAAAGGTGGAAGAGGATTGGACACTAGAGTGCCCAGAAATTTGCACTCGCATGAAGTGGTGATTGCCTTGCGATATCGGGAATGGGCTTACAGATGCCATTTGGAGATTGCTGACGAGGAGATGGGCTTAAAGATTCCATTCAAAGGAGTGTCGATCGCATAAGAGATTCCTTAGCGAGAGCTTGTATATTTGTTGTTGAGGAAGATCCCGCTGGGGAAGGCTGATCTTTGTTGAGAGAAGTAGAATTTTAGGAGCTTCATGATCCGTCATTCTGCTGGTGAGTCGTCTCAACTGAGATTTAGGAACTCGTCTGTAATTCAACTGAGGAAACATCTCTGTTGAGATTTAGGAACTCGTCCGTAATTCAACCGAGGAAACATCTATGCTGAGATTTAGGAACTTGTTCGTAATTCAACTGAGAAACATCTATGCTGAGATTTAGGAACTTGTCAGTAATTCAACTGAAGAAAAATCTCCGCTGAGATTTAGGAACTTGTTCGTAATTCAACTGAGAAAACATCTTTGCTGAGATTTAGGAGCTCGTCCGTAATTCAACTGAAGAAACATATCCACTGAGATTTAGGAACTCGTCCGTAATTCAACTGAGAAACATCTATGCTGAGATTTAGGAACTTGTCCGTAATTCAACTGAGAAAACATCTATGCTGAGATTTAGGAACTCGTCCGTAATTCAACTGAGAAAACATCTCTGCTGAGATTTAGGAACTCATCTGTAATTCAACTGAGAAAACATCTACACTGAGATTTAGGAACTCGTCCGTAATTCAACTGAGAAAACATCTACGTTGAGATTTGGAAACTCGTCCGTAATTCAACTGAGAAAACATATTCGCTGATATTTAGGAACTTGTCTGTAATTCAACTGATGAAACATCACTGCTGAGATTTAGGAACTTGTCCGTAATTCAACTGAGAAAACATCTTTGCTGAGATTTAGGAGCTCGTCCTTAGTTCAACAGAAGAAACATCTCTATTGAGATTTAGGAACTTGTCCATAATTCAACTGAAGAAACATCTTCGCTGAGATTTAGGAACTTGCCCGTAATTCAACTGAGAAAACATCTTTGCTGAGATTTAGGAGCTTATCCGTAATTCAACTGAAGAAACATCTCCGCTGAGATTTAGGAACTTGTCCGTAATTCAACTGAGAAAACATCTACGCTGAGATTTAGGAACTTGTCCATAATTCAACTGAAGAAACATCTCCGCTGAGATTTAGGAACTTGTCCGTAATTCAACTGATAAAAACATCTTCGCTGAGATTTAGGAACTCGTTCGTAATTCAACTTGAGAAAACATCTCCGCTGAGATTTAGGAACTTGTTCGTAATTCAACTGAGAAAACACCTCCGCTGAGATTAGGAACTTGTCCGTAATTCTACTGAGAAAACATCTACGCTGATATTTAGGAACTCGTCCGTAATTCAATTGAGAAAACATCTCCGCTGAGATTTAGGAACTTGTCCGTAATTCAACTGAGGTAAAAGCTTCATAGCTTGAATTTTGTGATAATTTAATTGTATCCTTCCTGAAAGGTAAAGGTTAGTTATATGCAATGCATGATATGTATCAAGCAAATGATGTTCTCAAAATAAATGAGATTGTGTCGTATGATGCGTATGCATGTCATGATGTATGGAAATGTGATGTTTTGAGCTAGGGAAAATAAATCCCGGATTGCTGTTGGAGAAAAGAAATGAATTCTTCGTTTCTGCTGGAGATAGTGAATGAAGGTGATTGTGAGAATAAACCTGCAGGAGAGGATAACTCTGTTGGGGAATAAGCTGACGAGAGAATGACTCTGTGGGGAAGAGATGCTCTGCCGAGGATTCCGTTGATAAATTCAGCTGGGGACAAATTACTGTAGCTGGTGATGATAAATCTTGTCGGGGATTGTATTTATGCTTGTGAAAGGAATGAACTCCACTGGGGATGACTTTCCAATAGCGACCTTACTGGGGATAGCCTTTCAGACTCTACTGAGGACCATCTTCCAGAGTCTACTGGGCATGACTTTTTCAAACTCCACTAGGGATATTTTTTTATACTCTGCTGGAGATAGATCTTTCTCAGTGCTGATGGTAGATAAACTCTGCTTTGAGGAGAATATCGCCAATTCATTCACAGTTGCGAGTCTCAGCTGGGGAGAATTAACACTATTGTCTTTCTCTTTACTCTGCGGGGAATGAACGTACTTTCAAACGTTTCCTCCAGCTAGGTCTATCCCTATACCTGGTGGACAGAGCAACTGTACGACTTGGACATTTCGCGTTTGCCCCTGTTTCTGATATTACAAGTAATCGTCTTTTGTTTCACATGTAAATATTCATGAGCAGCAATTAATGTCAAATGCATATATCAAAAACTGAACATTGGACGTTCTTTGCAAAACAAAACAGAAAAAAGGAAAACAGTTTGAAATTTATTTGTAAAAATGACTTGTATTAATTTTGGAGTTAACCTGTAAATAGGCGTTTTTGTACAAGAGGCTGATGTCCTAGTAAGAGAACACCGCCGAACAAATAGAATTTATACAATTTGTGAAAAACAAAGAAAAATAGCTATATGAACAATCCCACTGGGTTCTAACTCTGCTATTGCCTTTATGTCCTCGAGCATCTCATCACTTTGCTACTTGGTTGAAGGTGGATCAGATTGATTAGTGTCGTCCGAGCTTGATAGTCGATATCGAAGTCTGGTTGCAAGGCGATCCAATGAGACATAGTGTTACGCTTTAATCCATAATTTTTGCCTGGACCGCCCTTTCGGGTTTTCAGTCCACCGGGATACCCTTTTTTGCCCAAGCCGCTTTTTCAGGTTTTCGACTTGCCGGTTGTACAGCTTTTTTCATTTTCATCCCTTATTTTTGCCCGAACCCTTTTGGTTCGCCGGAAAGCCCTTATTTTTGCCTAGGCCAGTCTACCTAGCGGGTCTTTGATTATGCGTAGTATTTTTTCACTATGTCTGTATTGACGGGGTGAGGAAGGTCGTCACCATCCATGGTGGTTAGAATCATAGCTCCTCCTGAGAAAATGTTCTTAACCACAAATGGCCCTTCATAAGTAGGGGTCCATTTGCCCCTGGGATCACCTTGAGGTAGAATGATGCGCTTGATCACTAGATCCCCAACTTGATACTCTTGTCGTCTAACGTTCCTGTTAAATGCCTTGATCATTCGCTTTTGATATGTCTGACCATGACAAATAGCAGTAAGTCTCTTTTCGTTGATTAAGTTCAGCTGATCAAGTCGGGTCTGGATCCAGACAACTTCGCTCAAACATACGTCCTTCATAATCCGAAGAGAGGGTATCTGAACTTCAATGGGCAAGACCGCCTCCATATCATATACTAAGGAATAGGGTGTTACCCACGTTGACGTCCGCGCTGAGGTACAGTACCCATGAAGAGCAAACGGTAACATCTCGTGCCAGTATTTGTATCTTACCGTCATCTTCTGCACAATATTCTTAATGTTCTTATTAGCCGCTTCTACAACCCCATTCATCTTTGGCCGGTAAGGAGAAGAGTTGTGATGCTGTATCTTGAACTGCTTATAGAGTTCGGTGATCATCTTATTATTGAGATTTGTACCATTGTCCGTAATGATCCTCTCTGGTACACCATATCGGCATATCAGATTATGCCGAATAAACCGTGCCACGACGTTCTTGGTTACTGTAGCAAAGGAAGCTGCCTCAACCCACTTCGTGAAGTAATTAATTTCTACCAGGAAGAAATGATGCTCGTTGGATGCAGTAGGTCTGATCTCGCCGATCATGTCGATACCCCACATTATAAAAGGCCAAGGAGCTGTCAAGACATTCAGAGGAACTGGAGGTATGTGCACCTTATCAACATATACTTGGCACTTATGACAAGTCCGAGAATGCTGAAAACAGTCGGCTTCCATAGTGGACCAATAATATCCTGCCCAAAGGATTTTCTTTACCATGGTATGTCCACTGGAATGAGTCCCGAAAGTACCTTCATGTAACTCTGCCATGATCTTTTCTGCCTCGTTCTTATCCACACATCGCAGCAAGGTTGAGTCATGATTACGCTTGTACAGAATACCGTTACCGATGAAGAACTTCGTCGCGAACCTCCTCAGAAACTTCTTATCATTAACAGATGCACCCTCAGGGTATTCCTGAGCCTCAAGATACCTCTTTACCTTGTGAAACCAGGGTTTTTCTGTTACCTCTTCAGTCTCAACATCACAACAATGTGCAGTTTCGTCCAACCTCTCAATGGTAATTTGGGGAGCTTCATTGTCCCATCTTACTTTGAACATAGAAGACATCGTAGCTAGCGTGTTCGCCAACTGATTCTCCTCTCTAGGGAAGTGTTCAAAGGTTATCTCCTCGAAGTGTGGAAGCAACGTCAACACATACTCCTTGTAAGGAATAAGATTAGGGTGTTTCGTATTCCACTCGCCTTTGATTTGGCTGATCACGAGAGCGGAATCTCCGAGTACACTTAAGAACTTAATCCTTAGGTCAATAGCTACTCGAAGACCCATAATGCACGCTTCATACTCCGCCATGTTGTTGGTGCATTTGAAACATAGTCGGGCGGTGAATGGAGTATGAGAGCCTTCAGGAGATATGATCACGGCGCCAATGCCATTACCCAAAGGGTTTGAAGCTCCATCAAAGTACATAGACCATTGGGATCCCTCCTCAGGTCCTTCATCTGGTCCATGTGTCTCACAGTCAGTCACCAACATGATGTTCTCATCCGGGAATTCAAAGTTCATAGATTGGTAATCGTCTACCGCCTGATGTGCCAAATGATCTGCCAACACACTTCCCTTAATTGCCTATTGGGTCGTATATTGGATGTCATACTCAGTCAAGATCATCTGCCATCTTGCTATTCTTCAGGACAAGGCAGGATTTTCGAAGATATACTTGATTGGATCCATCTTTGATATCAATAGACTAGTGTGAGTCAGCATACTGTCTCATCCGGCGAGCAGACCATGCCAAAGTGCAGCAAGTTTTCTCAAGCAACGAGTATCGGGTCTCGCAGTCGGTAAACTTTTTGCTAAGTTAATAAATAGCATGCTCTTTTCAGCCAGACTCGTCATGCTGCCCCAACACGCACCCCATCGAATTATCGAGTACTGTCAGGTATAAGATGAAAGGTTTCCCTTCAACTGGAGGCATCAGAATAAGTGGCTCTTGGAGATATTCTTTAATCTTTTCGAAAGCGGCCTGACATTCATCGTTCCATCTTACCACTTGATCTTTCTTCAGTAGCTTGAAGATTGGCTCACAAGTAGCAGTCAGGTGTGAGATGAATCGAGCAATGTAGTTCAGACGTCCCAGAAAGCCTCTGACTTCTTTTTCTGCTCGGGGAGCTGGCATTTCCTGTATAGCCTTCACCTTTGCAGGGTCAACTTGAATACCTCTATCACTTACAACGAAACCCAGCAGCTTACCAGACCTCACTCCAAAGGTTCACTTGTTCGGGTTTAACCTCTGCTTGTACAACTTCAACCTGTCAAATAGCTTCTGAAGATGGTCAAGGTGTTCTTCCTCAGTTTGAGACCTTGCAATCATATCGTCAACGTATACCTCAATCTCATGATGGATCATGTCGTGGAATAAAGTGACCATGGTGCGCTGATACGTTTCCCCAGCATTCTTCAATCCAAAAGGCATGACCTTGTAGCAAAAGGTACCCCATTGAGTAACAAAGGTTGTCTTCTCCATATCCTCGGGAGCCATCTTAATCTGATTATAACCGGAGAAACCATCCATAAAGGAGAAGACCTTATGTTGTGCGGTGTTGTCAACCGGAACATCGATATGAGGTAGAGGGAAATCATCCTTGGGGTTTGCCCTGTTCAGATCCCTATAGTCAACACACATTTGAACCTTACCATCATTCTTTGGTACTGGAACCACGTTGGCAACCCACTGCGGGCAAGAAGTAACTGCTAGAAAACCGGCATCAAACTATTTCATAACCTTAGCCTTGATTTTCTCAGACATCTTTGGGCGCATTCGGCGAACTTTTTGTTTCACTGGAGGACAGTCTTCCTTGGTAGGCAGGCGGTGAACCACTATATCAGTATCCAACTCGGGCATATCTATATAAGACCAGGCAAAGATCTCAACATAGTCACGCAACATCTTAATCAACCGTTGCTTAACACTAGGCTTCATATTTGCACCAATCTTGACCTCTTTATTGTCTACCTCTGTACCCAGATTCACTGATTCCACTGGCTCTTCATGCGGCTGTATGGCCCTCTCTTCCTGGAGTAGCAGTCTAGCAAGTTCACCAGGCACTTTGCAATCATCCTCACCTTCGTCCTCGGCTTGGTTTACCGGACTTTCGAAGTCATAATTGGTAGTAGCAGAGTCATTATCAGTGGGATCCAGAGTGGATGTAGACCTGTATATGTGAGTGTGTGTAAGACAAGTAGCTGTTTTGCAAGATAGAAAAGAAAAACAAAGAGCGCAAAATTTGTAATGCAAAAAAGCGTCCAATGCTTTTATTAATGATATATGGAAATGACACATAATAAGCCCTCAAACAAAACCACGGTGTCTCGGGCAAGGCACCTGGCCGTAAAGTTTAAAATTGTCTGTTACAAATCCAAAACAAAAGTCTATTACTGTGTAATAAAAGAAATTGGCACAAAGTCCTTTGCCGTCCAATTTCTTAGTCCGCCGTCAGCAGTCGGGTAAATCCAGCTGTCAAACTCAGACTCTCCATCATCATCTTCAATCATATTCACTTCAGGATTTGTGATACGCAGGGGAGGTCTTCCAATCCGCACGCACCGAATGGCCCTTTGAGCTTCTGCAGTAAAACCCAAACCAAACTTGTCGGTCTTGTGTGCAAAGTCAGGGAGTTGGCCCCAATTCGCACACTCACCTTTCTCAATAACAGCCCGAGAATCCTTGAGGGAAGCCATCTTCATTGGAGGATCTTCAGCAATAGTTTCAGTCGACGCCAGTGTTTGGGGGACTTCTTCAAAATGTTGACACGGGGTTTCAATGAACTCCCCGTCCAGCTCCACATACCGGAAAGAGTTGAGGTGGCTCACCATGTACTCCTCTTCTCCTCGTACTGTAACAATTTTCCCCTTCACTGGGTATTTCAGCATCTGGTGGAGCGTAGAAGTTACTGCCCCAGCTTTGTGGATCCATGGGCGACCCAGCAAACAGGAATAAGACGGTCAAATGTCCATCACATAGAATGTAGACGCAAAAGTCTGGGAACCAACCTTAACTGGAATATCCACCTCTCTGTGTACCATCCTCCTAGACCCGTCAAAGGCCCTAACCACAATGTTACTCGGCTTCAGCACCAACCCTTCACAGTCTAACCGGTCTAACGCTTTCTTGGGTAAAACATTTAACGAGGACCCAGTGTCCACCAGCACGTGAGCTAGAGTAGTGCCCCTGCACTCGATTAAAACATGCAGAGCGTCATTGTGACTCTTTCCCTTGGTAGTCAAATCTGCGTCGGAGAAACCCAACCCATTATCTGCTGTCAAACTAGCCACGCAATCTTTGAACTGGTCAGCAGATGTCTCCTGCAGCACATGTGCAGTTTTCAGGAAAGCAATCAGAGCCTTAGCATGGGATTCTGAACACAACAATAAAGACAGCATAGAGATTTTCGACGGGGTTTGCCCCAGCTATTCAACTACATTGTAGTCGCTTTTCTTAATGATCTTTAAAATTTCCTCTATCTCCTGTCTAGAGGTTCAACAGTAATCTTCTTCGGTGCCTCCATCCGGGTTCCTCTTCCCAGGGCATAACTCAACATTCCTCGGCAAAGTCCTCCTCAACAGGTACATGAATTCTCGCCAAGGAATCTCTTATGCAATCGATCTTTTTGATGGCATCTTTAAGCCCATCTCCAACGATTCTCCATCGCCTTCCAAATGGTATCTATAAGCCCATTCCCGATATCACCAATCAGCATTACTTCATGCGAGTGAAAATTTCTGGGCACTCTAATGTTCAATCATCTTCCACCTTTAGATCACGAAAGGCAGACCGGCCAATCCACTCTTCAGGTGTAAGAAGATTGAACATGGGCAGTTGTTGTACCCCAAAATTTACCCTCTCATTTCTCAAAAGATCATCATGGACTCTCAGGTTTGCTTCTATCAAGGTTCCAAGTCTTGAATTACAACTCTTTAAGAAAATCATCCACAAGGGCAAAATTGGCAAAAACACATTGAAAAGTCAAACTTGGACTTTTAGATCAAAAATCAAGCTTCAACAATTATATTTCACCAAGACATGAAATTGGTTCATCAAAAATCAGAAGTCAGAAGTTACTTTGAAAAAAATCAAATTTCTAAACATTTAGAAAATTTTCTGTTAAGAGAATATGATACTTCAGAACTTCTGAGCCAACCTCTATGCAAGTGCAATCAGAATTTGAAAACACGGTTCGAACATGATGCTTTAATCAGAACATGTAGAAGCGTTACTCTTTGGTCAGAATATGATTCTTCAACACATGAAGGCTATGTTCAACGCTTCGGTCAGAACATCACCCTTCGAGTCTCATTTTGGTCTTCTGCGATCAGAACATCACCAAATCCCAAGACCTCGTTTAAACAACCTGTTGCACTGCTACATTGCAGTAGTCTAACCAGCAGCTAATCCAGTCCACACCTGTATTTTCCTAAATCCAATATTTGTACCAAATACAAAAAGTTGTGATAAAAAAGCAATGGAATAGTGTACCAAAAAAGTTTAAATCCCATTCGTTTTCCCTCCAAAACCACAGCAAATTCACCTATAAATAAGTTGCTCCATCACACTTTCAAGGGACTGGCTTTTGGAGAGAGAGAATTGTCAAAAGAGAGAAAAGAAAAGAAAACTGTGAAACCTTCATAAAAAAATTCCAGAATTCCCAAACAGAAAACAAAAACCTTTGTTCTTCCCTTTGAGTCAAAGAACTTAGCATTTTCTCTTCCGTTACTTTTGCTGACTCCAGAACATATGAAGGTAGCAGTTCAAGCCCCAAGCACACGTTCTAGATTTAAGGTAAGTCTTTCTAACTTCACATCTTTCATTCAGAACATCATTAAATATGTAAATATCACAATATTAATGTTGTCCATATCATTGCATAAGTAGGAAAACTGTGGATCAGAACTTCTTAATTAAGACTAGGCTCGGAATTAGGATTAAAACTTCTATAAACTGCTATGCTTTTATCCTCCTGATTTGCTGTTAAGGATTGAATAAATTGCTGATGTGCTGATTAATATGATGAAAGAGTTGAAATATAACACAGAACTTCTGTTTTTCATTCACCATTTTAACACACAAAATTTCTAGGATTTTCTCACTGTTTAAGCACGCAGAACTTCTGAGTTCTCTTTACCATTTTAACACACAAAACATATGATGCTCACTCACTGTTTTAGCATAACACAGAGCTTCTGAGTTCTCCCTACACGTTAAACACATTGAACTTCTGATGCTTTCACTCGATGTTTTAACACTCAGAATTTCTGATTTTCCACACGCTGACAACGCACTGAATTTTTGATGTTCACTCACTATTTTAGCGCAATACAGAACTTCTAACTTTTGGCTCACTGTCTGAATACCACCCAGAACCTCTGTTTCCTTTCCCTCTGACGTTTCTTGCAGGACCTTGGAGTGTATCAATCCAGAACTTCTGATTCCACTGACGTTCCTTTCTGAGTCACCACGTGCCTGGCTTCAGAACTTCTGATCCTTGTTATTTTGTTTGCAGCAGCACGCTGTTTCTATCTTTCCTTTTTTTTCCTTTTTTTTTCATTTTTAATATTAATTCCTTTTTATAAAAAGACGTAAAAATATTTTCTTTTATTAATTAATTAATTTATTTTTTCTTAATTCATTAAGACAAAAAAATCATTTTCTAAACAAGTCATTTTCTCTCTCACATTGTACATTTCAATATGGTTGTAATAGTTAAATAGGACTTAAATTCTTGTAACCCCCCATTTGTAAATATGTACCCCCATCCCTAAAATATTGTAAAAGCGTAGGACTTTTATATTTCCGCAATTTAACGCTTTTCTAAATATAAAATGCTAGTAATTAGGATGTGTATGACAAGATATGGAATTAACAAATAGATAACCCTAATCAAGACTAAAATGCATGCAATAAAATACACTTGCACACTAGAACCCTTAGGGTAATCCCACCTTGTTGCCTATCGAAAAATAGTCATGTCCCTCGAACATGGGCATTTTAGAAAAAGACCCTCGATAAAAGATCGTAGTCCCTCGATGACCCTCGATGTTGCCTTTGATAAACGATCTAGTCCCTCACACGACATTGCTAAAACGTTCCATGGGTTGCCTTCTATGACTATACAAAAACGTCCCGCGCTTGTCCCTTAAAGATCCAATGATGGGGCTTCTTACCAAATCAAATGGTAAGATAGAAACATCTAAAGGAGGAGGAAAAGAACATCTAAGACCTTTTGAGTAGGTAGATTCGCTCCTAGTTAATCGCTTGCTCACAACAAAAAAACATTTTATACACCAACACATCTCTTTGAACTATTTTCAAAACCAACACTTTGTACGCATTCTTATAAAGACGAGGATCATTACAAATTTACATTTTCAAAATACTTTCAAAACCCCCATCACAAAGCACATTTAAAAAGCAAGTGATCTAGCGAGTAAACTAAGAGCCCATGGAAAACCATGGATGAAAAGGGTGCTAATACCTTCCCTTTTCATAATCTACCCCCCGAACTCAAGAAAACATCTCTAAAGGTCTTTCCTATGCTTTTTCACCTTTCCTTATTGGATAAAAGAAAAATTGGTGGCGACTCTTGCTATCCGCAACATTGCGATCAAACACAAACCCTTAAAGTCAGTTCTCCCACTGTATCACAATATGCATCGAGTAGTTTGTGTATGCCCCAAATGTTTAAATATGCCCCAAAATTTGTGTATATGCCCCAAATGTTTGAAAAATGTTTTTTTATTTCTCCCCTTTTAAACCATTGATTTTGTGTTACCAACTACGCAATGTTGTATGTTGCATTATTATGGTATCTTTTAATTGACTTGAACAAGATGAAAGGTGTCAGCAAGATCTTGATATTTGTACTGCAGGTGCAGGCGTAGCATGGGTTTTCTTTTGATGTTTTTTTAACCAAAATGATTTTTGATGTTATATAAAATGCTTTTGTTTGTCAAATCCACAAAATTATTTTGATGTAGTATTCAAAAAAGTAATTGTAGTATTTTGCAAACAAGTCCGAAAAGGAAAAAACACAATTTTGAGAAAGTAAACGTTTTATTAATAAATATGCCTCTGAATAGGCAAGAGTACAAGATGCAATTCCTTGAAAGAGGTAATTACAGAAATAAAAACTGAAAATGGCAATAAAAATGATAATTGCTACTATTGTTTCTCCAATATCCTTTTGATAGCTCCAATCTCCTTTGCTTCTGAGTTAAATGGTTCGGACCAATCCCTCTTCTTCGTGGTCGTAGTCGTCGTTCTTGGATCGTATTCGTTTTGTTCTTTATTTTTTGAATAAGATCCCTACTTTTGCCTGGATCGCCCTTTCGGGTTTTCAATCCACCGGGATATTTTTTTATGTATGTCCCTAATTTTTGCCTGGATCGCCCTTTAGGGTTTTCAATCCACTAGAACGCTCCTTTTTTCCTAAGTTGATCGTTTATGGTTTAAACTTAGTAAGCTTTTTATACATAGTATTTTTTGACTGCGTCTGAATTCGTCGGATATGGTAGTTCTTCCCCATTCATTGTTGTGAGGATAAGGCCACCACCAGAGAATGTTGTTTTTACCACATATGGACCTTCGTAGTTGGGTGTCCATTTACCACGTGAATCGAGGTGAGGTAGCATAATCTTCTTGAGCACCAAATCCCCTTCTTTGAACACTCGAGGACGAACCTTCTTGTCAAATGCTTTCTTCACCCGCTTTTGGTATAACTGGTCATGGCACAAAGCTGTCAAGCATTTTTCTTCAATGAGGTTGAGCTGATCAAGTCACGTCTAAATCCACTCTACTTCTTCAAGCTTTGTTTCCATTAGAACTCAAAGTGACAGAATTTCTACTTCAACCAGGAGTAATGCCTCCATGCCATATATCAAAGAGAAAGGGGTTGCACCTGTTGATCTATGTACGGAAGCACGATAGACATGTATAGATAAGGGAAGCATTTCATGCCAATATTTGTATGTCTTTACCATTTTATGAATGATTTTCTTGATGTTCTTATTGGAAGCTTCAACGGACCCATTCATCTTGGGTCGATATGGTGAGGAATTATGATGCTCAATCTTGAAATTATCGCATAATTCCTTCATCATTTTATTGTTCAAATTGGACCCATTGTCCGTAATGATTCTGCTTAGAACCCTATATCTGCATATGAGATTCTTCTTGATGAATCGAGTAACCACTTGACTTGTCACATTTGTGTAGGATGCCGCTTCCACCCATTTGGTGAAGTAATCAATGGCAACTAGTATGAATCGGTGTCTAGTAGATGCTTTCGATTCAATCATGCCTATCATAGCAATTCCCCACATCGAGAATGGCCAAGAAGAGATCATAACATTCAGAGGAGTTGGTGGCACATGCACTCTATCGGTGTAGATTTGGCATTTGTGACATGTCTTTGTATAATGGTAGCAATAAGATTCCATTGTCAACCAATAATAACCTGCTCGCAGAATTTTTCTAAACATGGAATGTCCATTTGTATGTGTTCCAAAAGTACCTTCATGGATTTCTCTCATAAATGTATCTGCATTGTGTTTCTCCATACATCTGATTAACACCATATCATGATTTCTATTGTATAATACATCATTACTCAGAAATAATTTTGAGGCTAGCCTCAGCAGAGTTCATTTGTCAATGACAGAGGAATTTTCTGGACATTCTTGTTTCTCAAGGTACCTCTTGATGTCATAGAACCAAGGCTTGTTATCCGGTCCTTTTTCAATAGCGAGGCAATGTGTTGGTTCTTCAAAATGTTTGATTGTAATGCATGGTTCGTGGTTTAGCCAAGTTCTTTTGAATATGGCTGATAAAGTTGCCAAGGCGTCTGCCATCTGATTTTCTTCTCGCAGAATATGACTGAAGGTAATCTGTATAAACTCTATTGCAAGCTTTAAAACATGATCCTGGTATGGAATCAATCTGGAACATTTAGTGTCTCATTCACCGTTGACTTGGTATATGGCTAGCGCTGAGTCTCCAAACACTTCGAGATGTTTAATTCTTAGATCGATAGCAGCATATAAACCTAAGATACAAGCTTCGTATTCAGCGATATTGTTGGTTGAATCAAAGCATAACCTTGCAGTATAAGGTTTGTGAAAATTCTTCAGAGAAGTCAAGACTGCCCCAATACCATGCCCTAGTGTATTTGAAGCTCCGTCAAACATGAGTGTCGATCGTGCCCCTGGTTCAGGTCCTTCGTCGGGTCCTGGTATTTCATAGTCACCTATAACCATGACATCTTCGTCTGGAAAGTCGAACTTCCTTGGTTGATTTTATGGCCATGGTTGATGAGCTAGATGGTCAGACTGTTGGTGTAAGCCCTAGAGGCCAATACTTTTGGTACTTGTATCGAATTATTTATTAATAATAAAAGACATTTCTTTATTATGTTTGATTTCCAAAATAATAAAGTCCCTAGAATGGTTTATTTGTTTAATGAAATGTTAAGTGTGACTTAATCATGAGATCCCATTAAACATAAGACACTATTCTTAAAGTATCTGTAGTCAAGCTTTAATGTGAAGTGGGATAATATTAAAGCATTAAGATTATTACGAAGATAGATTGATGATCACATCTCATGGATCATAGATAAGGAGTTATCAAGTCTTGACATAGGTATGAATATTAGGAGTAATATTTATACTGGATTGACCCGCTATGAGAATACTACATAGAATGTTATGCAAAGTGTCATAAGTTATTCTCATGATGATAATGGTGTATACCACCCTTCGACCTGAAACCACTATGGACCCTAGATGTAGAGTCAAGTACTTTATTGCTGATCAAACGTCATCCGTAACTGGATGACTATAAAGACGGTTGATGGGTACTTCACAAAGCATGCTAAGGGACATGAGTGACCTAGATGGAATTTGCTCATCCTGCATAACAGGATAAATGTCTAAGGGCCCAATATTGAACTGGACAAGGATGACATAGTGTATGCCTTGTGTTTAATATAGACATGAGGGCAAAAGGGTAATTGTACAACACAAATATTATCACGGAAAAGATTTGGTCAGATCACATGACATTTTCGTGACTTGGGTAACAGTGATGTGTTGCTAGATACCGCTCACTGTTTATTATATTAAATGTGTGATTTAATATAATTGCCAATGTCGCGAAAACCTACAGGGTCACACACATAAGGACAAGTTGATGAGAGATAGAATAAATAAGGAACACCGTAAGATACGGTGCACTTAAGTGTAATACGGAAAGTGGTAAGGTACCACGTGGATAAGTGATATATGGTACATCATAAGGTATGATGTCCATAAGCTTAATTGGGCTTTTAGCTTATAGCCTTAATTGGGCTTTTAGCTTGAAGCCCACACGAGTGATTCTATAAATAGATCCCTTGTGATGAAGCAATTTCACTTGATGCAATTTCGTTTTTGATTCTCTCTCTCTCACTCAAGGTTTCCGTTCGTGATCAGCTAGCACTGTGACCAGAAGCGATCTGTTCGTGTGGACTGAGTAGAGGCGTTGTTCTTCATCAATGCTCGTGATCATAACATCAAAGGTCTGAATCGCCACAAGAGGTAAATATTTCTATCACTGACCATGTTCATTCGTAAGGATCGCTAAAGGAAAATTTTAAATTCCGCTGCGCTTTTGATCGCAATTTTCCTTCACAGCCAATGTACTACCCTTGATGGCCTTTTGAGTAACATATTATATGTCGTACTCTGATTGTAACATCCACCATCAGGAAATCCTTCATGTAAGAGCTTGTTTTTCGAACACATACTTCAGAGGATTCATTCTTGCTATCAACTACGGGTGTGAGTTAACATATATTGCCTCAATCTTTTAGTAGCCCAAGCCAATACATAACAAGTCTTCTTGAGAAGTGAGTACCTGGTTTCACAGTCGGTGAATTTCTTGCTGAGGTAGTATATTGCATGCTCTTTTCTACCCGTTTCGTCATGTTGCCCCAATACACATTCCATTGACCCTTCAAGCACTGTTAAATACGTGATGAATGGTCTTCCTGGAACTAGTGGCATTAAGATAGGTGGATCTTGTAAATATTTATTTATCATCTCGAAGGCTGTCTAACAGTCACTATTCCACACCATTGTTTGATCTTTTCGCAGTAATTTGAATATAGGCTCGCACATAGCAGTTAGATGCGATATGAATCTTGAAATGTAATCTAATTGTCCTAAGAAACCACAAACCTCTATTTCTATCCTCGGAGATGGCATTTCTTATATGGCTTTTACCTTGTTGGGGTCTACCTCAATACCATGCTGACTTACAATAAAACCCAGCAACTTTCCTGACCTAACACCAAATGTACACTTGTTTGGATTCAATCTCAGTTTGAACTTTAGCAAACGCTCGAATAATTTATGTAAGTGTATGATGCGATCCTCCTCTATATGAGATTTGGCAATCATATCATTCTACGTACACCTCAACTTATTTATGAACCATATCGTGGAATAGCGTGACCATAGCCTGTTGATAAGTTGCTTTGCCGTTCTTTAAGCCAAAAGGCATCACCTTATAACATAAAGTGCCTCAAGGTGTCTTGAAAGTAGTCTGTTCCATGTCTTCGGGTGCCATTTTGATTTGATTATAGCCTGAGAAACCATCCATGAATGAGAATACCAAATCTTGAGTTATATTATCCACCAAATCATCTATGTGAGGTAACGGGAAATCGTCTTTGGAACTTGCTTTGCTCAGATCTCGATAATCTACGCACATGCATACTTTTCCGTCCTTCTTGTGTACTAGCACGATGTTAGCTATCCAAGGCGGATAATATACCACCGCTAAGAACCCTGTGTCAAATTTTTTAAGTACCTTTTCTTGAATCTTGCTAGACATGTCTGGACGAGTTCTTCTGAGCTTCTATCTAACTGGAGAGAAACCTTCCTTGAGAGGTAGTCTATGCACTATAATATTTGTATCCAATCCTGGCATATCCCTGTAAGACCAGACAAATATATACACATACTCATGCAATAACTTGATCAGGCTTTTTTTTACGCTTTTATCCAATGTTGCCCCTAGCTTGATCTCTTTGGGATCCTCCTTTGTGCCAAGGTTAATGGTATCAATTGATTCTTAGTATGGTTGTATATTTTCAGCTTTTTGCTCTATCTCCCTCGCCAATTCTTCAGAGAGTTCAAGATCTTCATCATCTTCCTCTTTCGCTTGGTTGATGGTTGTATCAAAATTATATCGGATAACAGCAGTAACATTATCAGTGATTTTAGGCATGGATATGCACATTTATTATGTTTTGGTGCCATTTTAGTATGTGGATTTGGAAAATGCATATGAAGAAAATTATTTCCATTTTAAAATATAATAGATAAATGCAAGAGAAAGACATTGATCTTAATTGAATGTGAAATATAACTTTTATTAATTGTGAATACTGTCTGAAACAAATTGGGGGACCCTTACAAGCTACCCCTATGCCTCGAGCTTGACATAGCTTCTTTCAAAAACAAGAAAAATTACTTTGGAAAGAAAAAGATCTCCAAAATCTCCATAACTGCCCAATTCTTGAGTTCTTCGCCTGAGGCACATTCATGGATGAATTTAGATGTCTTCTTGGTATTACTTTTATCAGATATCATCGCCACTTGTCCGACATGCTCTGTTCCTTTGTTGATGAAAGTCTCCTTGATAGGAGGAAACCTTGTCTTTCCTTTCAGAGTAGCCTTTGACAATTCATAGCCCAAACCAAAACAATTCTTCTTCTCAGATATTTCCGAGAGTTTACCCCAAACTTTTAAAGTACCACTTTCCACAACTGAATCTCTCCACAAAGTTACAATAGGTTTCTTAATTCTTTCCACCGGTAAGGTTACTATTGAAGCAACCTCTAGGACTTGAAATGGTGTCGCTATGCAGTCTTTGTCCATATTGATATATCTGTAGGACTCTATGTGGCTTACAAAGATATCCTCTTCACCGTCTATTATAACCAATATCCATTCAACGAGGAACTTAATTTCTGATGTAAAGTTGAAGTGACTGCCCCTGCTGCATGAATCCATGGGCGTCCAAGTAAACATGTATACGCCGTTTCTATATCCATGACTTGAAAAGTGATATAAAACATATGCGGCTCGATCTTGACAGGAAGGTCAACTTCTCCAAATACTAAATTTTGAGAACCATCAAAATCTTTAACTATCGTAGAACTTGGTCTTATGATAACACCATCTAGTGTTAACTTCATCAAGATGGATTTTAGTAGTACATTGGGGGCAGGACTAGTATCGGTGAGTACCCTGGACAGGCTTGTAGTACCTATCTGAATAGAGATGTGCAACGCTTTATTGTGAGCTCTACCTTGTTGAGGTAACTCACTGACATTGAAACCTAGATATGATCCAGATGTCAGATTTGCTACAATGTTGTCAAATTGGTTCACAGTAATCTCTTCTGCGACATGAGCAGAACTTATAACCTTTAATAGAGAGTCTCAATGCGCTTCTGAGTTGAGGAGCAACAAGAGTATTGAAATCTTGGTTGAGGTTTAGTGAAGCTGATCCACCACCCTATAATCACTTCTCTTGATTATTTTTAAAAATTCTTCCGCCTCTTGGTTGGTAAAATTCTTTCTTGGAGGCTCTTGTTATTTATTTGCCTCCACCACCGCTTTCCCTTTATCCTTCACCAAAACATCAATCTTATCTTTAACCATAGTATCGTTCTTATTTTATGGTTCGGGACCGTAAATCCGACCACTACGAGTCATGCCCCTTGTTCCTTCTATATTTGAGATTGCAAGTGTCGCATATAGGATTTTTCAATCAAAGCGCAAACGATTAGGAAAAACACAGAAGAGTCACCATCAATGTTATTTATCCCAAAGAGAGGGAAAGGAAACACTGAATAAACCTAAAGGGAGGAAAGGAGAATGGTATTACGACCAAGAGAAGAGGGTAAGGGAGTCAATTACGCGAGGGGAAGGTATTAGCATCCCTCACGTCTGTGGTACTCCACGGGATCCACTCATGTTTGTTCTAATATAAGGGTGTAAGAATCTAATTCTAAAGCTTAATGATACAAGGGGATGTATGCAATGTAAATTATATATAGAAAGAAGGTTTTGATTAGTTACGCTCGCCGTAGTTGTGAACCTTTAGTACCTACGTACCATCCTTCGTGCAGTGGGGGATCAGGGCACTCGTAGTTATTCTAGAAATTATTTTTGTTTGTTGTGTGTTTTTTATGAGAATGATGTGTTAGACATTCCAATACTCGGAACGTTAACTTGTTGGGGAGCTTGTTTGAAGAGTCTTAAGTCATTGAGTTCACTTAGTGTTGGAATGGCTAAAACATATTCACTTTATGAAAAGAGTTTTCAAAAGAAAAGCCAAGTGGCAAAAAAGTTTTGAATTGGTTTATGTTTTTGTTGTGAATAATAACTAATTAATATCAAGAGAGAGATATTTATCCATTTCTCCACTTATTTATGAAAAGAGTTTGAGACTTGAATCACACCAAAGACTAAGAATGAAAGGATGATAAGATCGAGGAGAAACCCGCTTATCATTTTCATCGCTTAACAAATGTGTGATTCTCATTATTTATTATTAAGTGTTTTGAGGAGTTTGAAAGAAAAAGAAGTTTTAGCTTTAAGAGATGCAAAAGGGGAATGAAAAAGTCTAAGGGAGACTAACCTAGTTTCTAGCCCTAATATTATCATACAATGATGGTCCTAAGGTTAAGGTTTAAAAGGGAAAGTTTTACCTAAGTTAGCATGCTTGGATTAAACCTAAAGTCTAATTAATTCAATTTAATCAAGAGTTTAGAATTGAAAAAAAAACTTAAGGGGACATGGTAATCACGTAAGCAATTAACAAACATCAATTACAAAATTATCTCAAGCATCTTTGGAAATGAATTGCAAACAAAATAAATATCTATAAATATTTTCAAAATTGACTTTAAAAGAATAAGGAAAATAATAAGAGAAATCCTACTTAATTTCTAAAAGAAGGAAAGTTCTAAAACCAAACTAATATCTCTTTCTATTTATCTCCTTATATCTTTTAACACTATTTAATTCCTAATTTTATTACCAAAAAAAATTGAAAAGAAAATAAAAGAAATGTTTAAAATAAACTCTAAAAAGGGGGTGCAAGGCCTGGATCACGGGTGTAGAGAAACAAGAGGCGCAAAGACCAAGCCCAAGAGGTTCATGATAGTTTTTGTTTATTGCAAATCAAGTGTTCAAAAAAATGCACATGGCTTAGAAAGGTGTGGTTCGGCCCAACAAGAGTACATGGTCATCAAGTCCAATTAATCTCAATTCAAAACAGCATATTATTTTGCATCACTCATTGAATTATTATTTAAAAAAACAAACTAAGTAAATGAAAACACAATAGAAGAGGATTTAGGGCTAAGGCTGATGCCCATCTTCATTGCGAGAAAACAAAATCTCCTCTCTCAAGCTTTCTGGCGCGGCGCAGTAACTCCCTATCTGATTTTTATTCTTGTTCATCAATCACCTTCGTGAATCACCATCATATCGACTCACTCCACTGTTTCGTCACAACCTATCTCCATTTGTCTCAAACTCGAATCAACATCTGTTTCAAACATTCTTCCGACGCGATTCGAATTTGCGAAGAAGATAGTTCAGGGTACAGATTTACATAGTGAGCATTTATAGAGTTCATATTACTTCACAAATGAAGATAGTTTAAAAATTTCGAAGGTTACCTATCGGAGACGCTCCGGTGGCGTTTCGCAGTCGTCAAGAACAAAGTAGAAATCCAAAGATGCTTTCAGGTGTCGATTTCTTTATCTCTCTGCTCTTTTATTCTATTCAAAATTCTTCTGCGATGTATGAGTTATGGTTCTCGATTGAAGGTTGAATGTGTATAATGATTTGCGTGATTGTTGAATGATGGTGATGATACATCAATTCACAGATGATGCTTGTGCAATGATGATGCGAAGTTGTGAAATATGAAACATAGATGATGGAGATGGTGTGGTTTGATAATTGATGGAAATTTATATGATGGTGGATGAAGATGAATATGATGAACACTTAGTTGGAGAGAGAAATATTTTTGGTGAGTTTTTTTTTGAATTTTTTTCTGTGTGTATGAATTCTGAATCATGATTCTTGGTGTGTATTGTTGGTTATTTGTTGGGTGAATACTATTAGGTGAATGTTGTGTGAAATTAGAGGGATGAGGGGATGATCTATATGACAATTGGAGTGAGGGTATAATAGATATTAGAGTGGGAATTAGGATAAGAACAAGGGGAATTGGATAAGCATCAATCCTTGATTTTGTGGGAAAGGGTGGAGGAAACTGTGAGATTGTGAGTTGTCATGATATTTTCTAAAATTATGCTATTTCTTCTTTTTTTTCTTCTGATTTTGTGTTATGTTGGACTACATCATTAGATTGGGCTTGGGTTTGTACATGGACAAATTTAACTCTCTCAATTTCTGGTTTATTTAACAAATGATGCAATATTGCTTAGTCTGATTTTGTTTTGTTTGAAATTGCTTTGTGAACATGATTTTATACATGATGCAGGGCTTTGAATTGTGCAGGTTTGCAAAGTGTGTTTGGATTTTATGCAAGAAATAATTTATTTCTAGTTTTAGAGTTTGTATGTGCAGACTGGTTTACATTGGATTTTTGGTACAGGTTCATGGTTGTTTTGGTTTAAAGCTTGGCTTAAGTTTGTGAACAGAGGCTTGGTTATGTCACGTGCAGGGAAATTTAACAAGGAGCGATTTGCGAGTTACTTGGCTCATGAATGGATCAAGGCTTTTTCGCATGGTTTGGATTTTATGCAAGAAATAATTTATTTCTGGTTTTAGAGTTTGTATGTACAAACTGGTTTACATTGGATTTTTGGTATAAGTTCATGGTTGTTTTGGATTAATTCTTGGCTTAAGTTTGTGAATAGCGGCTTGGTTATGTCACGTGCAGGGCGATTTAGCAAGGAGCGATTTGCAAGTTACTTGGCTCATGAATGGATCAAGGCTTTTTGGCATGGTGTGATACAGTGGCAGAACTGACTGTTAATATTGGTTTTGCTTTTGTATTCACCAATGTTACGGTAAGCAAGAGTCGCCGCTGTCTTTTCTTTTATCCAAATTAAGGAAGGGGTGAAAAGAATAGAAAAGACCTTTTCGAGAATTTTCTGAGTAAGGGGGTAGATTATGGAAAGGGAAAGTGTTATCACCCTTTCCATCAGTATTTATCTACGGGATCTTAGATGCTAGATCAGTTTTTGAAAATTGTTTGTGCTTTTGTGTGTTTTGAAAATGCCTTAGTGCGACGATTTGCTTTGTGATAACTCTTGTATCAGTCCTCAAGAGTGTTGACAAAGCAAATGTCTTTTTGAAAGTTTTTTTTTGAAATGTGTAGGTGTAAAAAAGTTTGTTTTAATTGAGCAAGCATTTAACATCTATCTACTTGTACTCGAAAAAAAGTTTGTTCTTTTCCTCCTTATCCTTTAGACAGTGCTATCCTACTATTAGTGAGTAGTTAACCCTATTTTTGGATGTATGAGGGACATTTGAAGGGACGTTACAATCACGAAGGCAAGTTGGCAAGGACTTTTAGTAACTGTCCTAAAGTTCTAAGATCACTTTTTACAAAGGCAACATCGAGAGGGTCATCGAGGGACTTGTGATCTTTCAAACTAGAGGACAATCATTAAAACTTCTCACGTTTCGAGAATTGTGACCGTTTTCAGAAGGCAACCGATGTGGGCGTACCCTAGAGGTATATATGTGCAATTGTGTTATGTTTCAGTTATTTTTGTCTTTTTTGTTAGGTTTGCTAGAGTTTGACTTTAGTCTTTGCCATACAATCCTATTAGTCATACATCTAGCAGTTAATATGAAAAGCAGTAAAAAATGCAGAAAGTAAGGGTCCTACGCTATTACAACCAAATCGTAAGATAAGAAAAATGTAAAAAAAAACAAAGAACAAAATAAATAAGATAAAATGAATTCTTTGATCCAGGCCATGGACTCCTTTGATTCACCTTCCTTTGGCCTTATTTCGATTGGGCTTAAGAGTTGACGTGAGCAAGCTTTAATTTACAGCTTTTCCTGCCTCTTTTGGCTGAGTTTGGGTATGGTATGGGTAACCTTCGATCGCAGACTTCACTACTTCTTTTGATTGAGTCAGAGAGTGGGCATGAGCAACCTTCGACTGCAAACTCCTCTGCTTATTTCAATTTAGAATATGAAGTGACATGGATCTGCAGAGCAGCATGAGTGCATATCCTTCGTTCACACTCTTTTTGTCTTTCGTATGTACCTGGTATCCTCTTTTTTCGTCCTCTTTTCTAAGCTTGCTAGTGTGCTCCTTATATAGAGGGGGTGGAGGGGACAAGAGGACAAAGGAATAAACAACCATTAAGTTGGTGTTTTAAAGGCCATGAGTGTTACTTTGAAACTTTGCCAAAGACATGGTTTCTTGTCCCTTTTTGAATTTTCTACGAACCTGGACACATTTGGCTCTTTAAAATGCCCTCCTTCGAATGACTCTGATTGCCTCCTTTGAATGGCATAGAGTCTTAATTCAAAGTGTTCAGAAACCTTCTTATTAGAGCTTCTTTTATTGAGTCTATCTACTTGCCCTAATTGCTTGATTCAAATAACTCAAACTCAAACTTCATTCTGGCCAATCGAAAATTGAAGAAGTGAAAAACACAAGAAGGAGGGGGGGGGGGGGGGGGGGGGTTGAATTGAAAACTTAAAATAAAATGCGCAATGACACAGTATTTTTATCCTGGTTTATTTGATCTCAAACTACTCTAGTCCACCCGTCAAAGGTGATTTCGCCTCTCTCCAACGAGGACTTAATCCACTAATCAAAAACTGATTACAATCACTACTTTGACAACTGTCAAAGTCCTCTTGAGTACAACCACAATCCGATTAATCTCAAGGAAAAACTGTCTTAATCAAGATACAAGAATTCTGTGTATGATTGTTTTTCGTTACAAAAACAGTTACCACAACTGTGATAATTTACACAATTTAGAGCGTGGAAAATAAGTATGTAAGCTTGCAGCCTTTTGAGATGAATTACAGTGATGTGTAAAATCGTAAACGGTTTGGTCTCTTAGCTTGTTTATATAAGCAAGGGAATCCTGTCCAACATAAAGCGTGATAATGGACATTTAAGCTGTTTCCATATTAGGAAGATCTTGTCTGAATGAAGTCGTTACAAGTGATGTTGTCTTTATTGAATAGTAACGCTTCAGAATCTTACAATCTTGTATGCTGCAATTGCTTCAGAACATTGATGACTTATAGTTGTAAGAATATGATTGTATATGAACCTTATGTTTCGAATCAGAGTATTCTTCACTTCAGCGCATGTTCTGATCATCATTCTTCAGCGCAAATGTTGATTACCTCAGCGTGAAAGCTTCTATAGCTTTAACTTCTGATGCTGCTTTGGTCAGAACTTCTGCATACATAGTAACACAATTTTAGAGTGCATATTTGTTCTTTGTGTTTTTTATCATCAAAACTCTAATTAAGGGTTGTAGAATCAAATTATGTTCTAACAATCTCCCCCTTTTTGATGATGACAAAAACTAGAATTTTCAATGAAAAATATAGAACAAAAAAGCTTAAGAGAGACTCCCCCTGAGTTGATTACTTCCCTGAAGTTCCTTCTCGTCAGAGCTTTTGATGCATCTCTTTTTTTTCTTATCAAAATGTGTTCCTGTTCAAGCTTTTCAGAAAGTATAAGTTAAAATATTCAGAATGTTTGAGACTTTGTCCTAGTATACTGTTATTGAAAATATCTTACTTTCTCCCCCTTTTTGTCAGTTATCAAAAAGAAATATAATCAGAGTCAAAAATATGAATTATATTGAAAATAGAATGCAATGACAAGTTTCAGAAACAAGGAGGTAAAGATAAAAGATTACAGATAAACAATTTTAAAGAAAATCTAAGAAGGAGGTGGAAGACGTGTGAACAACGCTTCCAACAGCTCTTGATCTGAGTGCTTGACTCTTCTTGCTTTCCCAGAATGTCTTTGATTTCTTTTGTAGTATCTTCTTGTTTATCTAGAATACCCTTGATCTCTTTGTTTGTATCCTCTTGCTTATCCAGTCTGGCATGGATTAATGCATTCTCTTTCTTCAACTCTTCCAGAGTTTGCATGACTAGAGACAAAGCTGGTGTATCTTCAGGGGTTGCATGTTGTTCAGAACATTCTGCAGCCTCTTCTGATTGAACCACTTATTCTGGTGCAATCATGTCTTCTGGAGCATTAGTCAGGGAGAGACTATCTGAATTTGGTTTAGCAACTTCTGAAGGATGATGCTCTTTCCAGAGAGCATTATCCAGCGGAAGAATTTCTTTCTTGCACCATTGGCTCAAAACTTGATCTTGGAAGGCTTTCAGTTGATCACTGAAGTTCTGCTGAGCCCTTTCATAGCCTAATTCTTTCAGCTTCAGAGTTTCAGCGTTGAGCCATTTTCTGAATCTTTCCCACAGAGAATCAAAAGCAGTAGGATTAGAAATCTCTTGGCTTGCTTGCTTCAAAGAATTAATCCATTCCTGCATTTCTATTTCAAAAATCAACAGACTCTTACCAACATCTGATTTGGTTGCGGTTGGTTTAGGTCTGGGAATGGCAATTTTGTTTGAGGTTGAAGCTAGACGGTCCAGCACTAGTGGATCAATGACAATTTTGAGGTTGTCAGTTGGATGGTTAATGGGTGAAGGAGTGGGAGAGTCAGGAATTATAATTGGTGTGTTAGGGGTGTTTGGTGGTGTAGATTCATAAGGTGAGGGGATTTTTGGAATATCATGAATAATGAGAGGTAAGCGAACCGTAAGAGGTTCTGTTATTCCAGGGATTGGGATAGTGCTATCAGAATCTGAAGGAGAGTCTTCAGATTGGTTTGCGGTAGCGTGTGGAGTTTCTGGTTCAGGAATTTCAGAGGATGGGTTTTCAGAAGGTGGAGAGAGAGAGTGTCTATTTTCTGGTTGTGGTGAGTTGGGGTTCAGATGTTCTGGTTGAGGAGAGTGTGGTTGTGGATTTTCTGGTTGTTGTTGATAGTTTGGATTTTCTGGGATTGGTGAGGAAAAGTCTTGATCAAACAGTTCAATGTCAGATAGAACTTTGGCAAGTTCTGGTTGATGATGTTCTGGATTTGGATGTTGATTGGGGGAGTGAGGTTCATTCAAAAAGTTTCCTAGAGTTACAGATGGATCAAGCTCTATGTCAAAATCCTCAAATGTTTGGGGTGAAGGATTTTCTATTGGTTGAGGGGGAATGATTTCATACGTTGTAATAATTATTGATTCTATAACAAAAACAAAAAATGGATTACCTTTCTTTTTTGCAGCTTTAGGTGTCCTCTGAGAGGATCCTTCTCCTGCTGCTTTCCTCTTTTTGGATTCCTTTAGCACAACTTCTGGAGCTGGCCTGTGTAGATCTTGAATGTTGATTTCTGGAGCAGTTCCATCAGCCTTGCAAGCTTCAAGGTATTTGACTATGATTTCTGGTGTGGCATCTATCTAAAAAAATAGTGGAAAATCCTTTAGAGGGATTCTCCTAGAAGTAATGGTCTCATGAGAAGAAAGAGTTGGTTCCTTCTTAATGTTCTCAATGATCTTCATTTTCTTCAGATTCTTGGCGTTCAAAGGCTTCCCAGCGGTTGCTTCCAGAGTGCTTATTTCTTGAGCCTCTGTCAGATGTTCTATCTGCCCGTTTTCTGTTATAATATCTGATATCAGTCTTCCTAAGGGAATCCAATCCCTCTTAGTCCTTTCGTCTTCTCTTGTCTCTTTCACACTGGTTCTGAGATGGTTGAAGAGCAAGTGCAGAAGGTTTATCTTGGTCTTCTTTGCAATGAAGTAGATCAGAAATTGCTGATCAATATTGATGTAATTAGGAGAGCTTGTTGGCTTCCTGTGATTGATACATCCCAGAATTATTCTAGCCCAGATTCTGTGATGATCCTTCAAGTCTCTGATCTTGCTGGATGGCTGTCCAGAAGTGAAATTTTCTATGGCAATAGACTTTAGTTCAGAACATCTATCAGCCATATCAATGCATCTGACTCCACCACCATTGTATCCAATGAGTTTCCCAATAAGATCTTCTGTTATCACTATTTTCTTTCCCATAACATATGAAGTAACCTGGTGATTGGATGAGGTAGCATGAATCCATAACTCTTTGACGAGAATGGGAAACATTGGACCCAACAGACGGTCAAAATACCTGTTCAATCCCTGTGCAGTCACGTCTTCATAGAGATTGAACCCATTTTCTTGTAAACTCTCAAAATCAATGATTAACTCATAAAGAACTTCCAGGTTATCAACAGGAGTGAGAAGCGTTCTAATGGGTTCTTCATATTCTTCCGTTGATGAAGATTCAGGAGCACTGAGATTCTTAAGGCTTGATGATGATGCCATTGTTCATACGGGTTCGTTGAAGAAGATGGAAAGGGTTTTTGAAAATGAAACTTGAAACAAGAGAGAATATAGAAGAGAGTAAAAGTGAATGAATGAAATAGTAAATTGAGTTTAAATAGGTTTTTGAAAACGTAAACAGTAAGCAAGAAAATAAGTAATGATTATATGCATTAATGAAACCTGAAATTAGGGGATTTAGAAAGATATTTGAACGGCTACCACTAACAAGTGTCTCAATGCATCCAATCAGAGCCTTGGACCCTTCAAAATTTGAATGCGTGTTCTGCCTCAGAAGGTATCTTGTGAGAGGATGGACGATGTTTGATAATGTGAACTGCACGCCTCTATCCTTGAAATGAAACATTCAGATCTTCGTAGATAGACTCTGAGGCAACTGTCCTTCTAACTTCTGAAGACAAGTTGATCAGATGTTCATAGAAAACAATAAAGTTCTGAGGGTATGCAAATAAAACATTTTATTCTGGGCATAACTTCATGCTGAGATGTTTCAGAATGAAATTGAATCTATCTTCAGAAAGAGGTTTTGTAAATACATCAGCCCATTGATGGTGTGTGTCAATAAATTTTAAGGTAAGAATTCCTTTCTGAATATAGTCCCTAATAAAGTGATGTTTTATTTCTATATGCTTAGCCCTAGAATGCAAAAGAGGATTCTTACTGAGACATATAGCTGAAGTGTTATCACAGAAGATAGGAATGCTACTCTCAAATATGTTGAAGTCTTCAAGTTGACTTTTCATCCAGGGCATTTGAGTGCTACATCCAGCAGCTGCTATGTATTCAGCTTCTGCTGTTGACAATGCTATTGTGGACTATCCCTTGCTGGTCCATGATATCAGATTGTCTCCCAGAAACTGAAAGCTTCCAGAAGTGCTTTTACGCTCTACTTTGTCCCCAGCAAAATCAGTGTCACAGTATCCTACTAAGCTATATTCATTGGATTTTCTATAAAACAAACCCAGATTAGTAGTACCTTTCAGATACTTGAAAATTCGCTTAACTACTGTTAAGTGAGATTCTCTAAGATTTGATTGGAATCTAGCACATAAGCAAACACTGAATAAAATACCAGGCCTTGAAGCCGTCAAATAAAGGAGAGAGCCAACCATACCTCTGTAGACTTTCTGTTCTACCTTTTTACTTACCTCTTCCTTTTCCAGAATGCACGTGGGATGCATTGGAGTCTTTGAGGGCTTACATTCTGAGAGATAAAATTTCTTCAGAAGTTCTCTAACATATTTGCTCTGATGAATGTAAGTTCCTTCTAGAGTTTGGTTTATCTGAATGCCCAGAAAGAATTTGAGTTCCCCCATTAAGCTCATCTCAAACTCTGCCTGCATGCACTTAGAAAACTCTCTTCCCAGAGAAGGTTTAGTGGATCCAAAGATGATGTCATCTACATAAATTTGACTCACTAAAATGTCATTCTTAAATGACTTACAGAACAAGGTTGTTTCCACTTTCCCTTTGGTGAATTCCTTTTCTAACAGGAAGTTACTTAGTCTTTCATACCAAGCTCTGGGAGCTTGTTTCAGACCATAGAGTGACTTCTTTAGTTTGAAAACATATTCTAGGTGTTTGGAATTCTCAAACCCAGGGGGTTGGTGCACATATACCTCTTCATCTATGTAGCCATTTGGGAATGCAATTTTGACATCCATCTGATACAAAGTGATGTCATTGTTTTCAGCAAATGAGATTAAGAGTCTGATAGATTATAACCTGGCGACTGGAGTAAAGGTTTCTGTATAGTCTATCCCCTCTTGTTGACTATAACCTTGTGCTATCAGTCGTGCTTTGTTTCTGATGACTTCTCCTTGTTCATTCAGTTTTTCTCTAAAGACCCACTTTGTTCCAATGACGTTGAATCCTTTTGGTTTGGGAACCAGATCCCATACGTCATTTCTGGTGAACTGATTTAATTCCTCCTACATTTCCAGAATCCAGTCATTGTCCATAAGAGCTTCATCAATTGTTGTTGGTTCAATCAGAGAGACCAGTCCAATGAGGGATTCTTCAGAGTTTCTGAATGTTGATCTTGTTCTGATTGGATCATCCTTCTTTCCCAACATCTTATCTTCTGGGTGAGCTATGCTGCTTCTGGAAAACCTTTTCTTGAGTTGATCAACAGAAGGTGCTGGATTGCTTGTAACATTTCTTTCTAACGTTGTTGGAGCGTCTCTGTTGAGAACTTCTTATGAGTTGTCTTCAGTACCTGTGAATTCAACTTCTATATCTGCAAAGAATTCATTCTGCTTTGACTTTTGAGGGTCAAGCTTATCATCAAATCTAACATTGATTGACTCTTCAACAATCAGTGTTTCTGTATTCTATACTATGTACCCTCTTTAGCGTTCATAGTATCCTAACATGATACACTTTTGTGCTTTAGAGTCAAACTTGTTCAGATAATTTTTAGTATTCAGAATGAAATAAATGCATCCAAACGGATGAAAATAAGAAATGTTGGGCTTTCTGTTCTTCCACGGTTCATATGGAGTCTTTTCTAGAATATGTCTTATAAAGATTCTATTCTGAATGTAACACGTTGTGTTAATTGCTTCTGCCCTGAAGATCTTAGCAATGTTAGTCTCATTGATCATGGTTCTAGCCATTTCTTGTAATGTTTTGTTCTTTCGTTCTACAACTCCATTTTGTTGGGGAGTTCTAGGACAAGAAAAGTCATGCAAGATGCCTTTTTCATTAAAAAATGATTCAAAATATTTATTTTCAAATTCTCCACCATGATCACTTCTGACTTTGACAATTCTAAGATCCTTTTCATTCTAAACTTGGTTCCAGAATACAACGAACACAGAGTGTGACTCGTCCTTGTGTCTTAAGAACTTTACCCATGTCCATCTGCTATAGTCATCTATGATCACTAACCCATACTTTTTGCCACTAACAGACGCAATTTTTATTGGTCCAAATAAGTCTATATGCAAAAGTTCTAATGGCTTAGAGGTGGAAACAACATTTTTAGATTTAAAAGCAGGTTTTGCAAATTTTCCTTTCTGACATGCTTCACACAGAGCATCTGAGCTGAACTTCAAATTAGGAAGTCCTCTGACCAGATTGAGTTTGTTAATATGAGATATTCTTCTCATACTAACATGACCCAATCTTATGTGCCAGACCCATTGCTCGTTGTTAACAGAGAGAAGACATTTTACATTCTGATTCTTTAGTTCAGAAAGTTTTATCTTATAAATGTTATTTTTCCTCTTTCCATTAAAAAGGATAGTTCCATCTTTCTGACTAACAGCTTTGCATGAATTTTGATTAAAGATCATATCATAACCGTTATCACTTAATTGACTTATGGATAACAGGTTATGCATTAATCCATCAACTAATAGCACATTATTTATAGAGGGAAGATTTCCATTACCTACTGTTACAGAGCCAATGATCTTTTCTCTTTGGTTGCCTCCAAAGCCCACGTAGCCTCCAGGTTTAAGTTCCAGGCTTTGGAACATATGCTTTTTTCCCGTCATGTGTCGAGAGCATCCAAAGTCTAGGTACCATGACTGGTGTTTTAGCCTTGCTTCTAAAGATATATGCTACATATATAATTTTGTCCTTAGGTACCCATAGCTTCTTGGGTCCTGGTTTATTAGTTTTACCAAAATTCTGATTGAATTTTGGTTTGACAGAGTAATCATTACTAGTGTATTTTAGGTCGTGTGTGTGCCCATATATGAAGTGTGATTTAAGTGGTGTGCGTTTTATGACTAGGTCCATGACTCTCTTAGGTGTAGATACCTTACCTTGATATCCTATCCCTTTTCTGCCATTTCTGCTAACTCCATAGATCATTGAAGCCATCTTGCTTCTATCTATGTTTTTAGCCAGAAACTTCTGAAAGATGTGATCATACTCTTTGATGATATCATCAGCATTACTGGGAGTCTCTGAGATTATTTCCTTCTGAGAGTTTGTCAAATCGTTTTCTAATTTTAAAACTTTTTCTTTTAACTCAGAATTTTTTAATCTGAGACTCTCAGTCTTTTCAGAGTCAGAGACAAGATCCCTTTTCAGGTTCTTGAATTTGATTCTGATTTGCTGATACCTTTCCAGAATTTCATTTAGACTTTCTACAAGTTCAACCTTAGTAAAATTAATAGTGAAGTCAGGGAATACCTCTTCAGTGTCTGATTCCGAGTCTGAACCAGAAGCTTCACTGTCTTCTGACACGTTTGCCATGAGAGCTATGTTTTCTCTTTCATCATTTGACTCCGAGTCAGCATCATAAGTGTCCGAATCGTCCCATGTTGCCATGAGGCTTTTCTTCTTCTCCTTGAAGAACTTCTTTTTCGGCTTCTCCTTCTAAAGCTTTGGACAGTCACTTTTGTAGTGCCCTTGCTCATTGCACTCATAGCAGGTGATGTCCTTGTTATTTGACTTTCTGTGTCCTGAAGAGCCTTCAGATCTTCTATGTCCAAAGGAAGACTCAGACTTTTTGTATCTAGAGGAGGATTCATTTTGATTCTCTGATCTTCTAGGATTTCTGAATTTTCTTTGTCTATGCTTCCACAGTTGATTCACCCTTCTGGAGAGGAGAGACAATTCATCTTCTTCTGATGAGGATCCATCAGAGGTTTCTTTCATAGCATGCAAAACCTTAGAATCAGATTTTCTGTTAGATTTTAATGCTAGTGGCTTACCTTGCTTTTGAGGCTCATCTTCTTCTAGCTCTATCTCGTGACTTCTGAGGGAGCTGACAAGTTCCTCTAGAGATATCTTGTTGAGATCTTTGGCTAGCTTAAGTGTTGTGACCATTGGCCTCCATTGCTTGGGTAGACTTTTGATGATCTTCTTTACGTGATCAACAGTAGAATATCCTTTGTCAAGAACCTTCAGTCCAGCAATAAGTATCTAGAATCTTGAAAACATTGCTTCTATGGATTCACTATCTTCCATCTGGAATGCCTCATACTTCTGAATGAGCGCAATGGCCTTAGTTTCTTTGACTTGTATGTTTGCTTCATGCGTCATTCTCAGAGAGTCAAACATGTTTTTGGTTGTCTCTCTGTTTGAGATTTTCTCATATTCTGAGTATGAGATAACACTGAGGAGTATTGTTCTGACTTTATGATGGTTTGTGAAATCACGTTTTTGCTGGTCAAACATCATTTTTCTGTCTATGACCACTCCCATCCACTGGATGTGTGTATCCATCAGTTACCATGTCCCATAGATTAGCATCATGGGCCAGAAAGAAGCTCTCAATTCTATCATTCCAGTAGTCAAAATTTTCTCCATCAAAGACTGGAGGTTTGCCACTGATTCTGTCCTTGTCTTCATGATAGTCATTGATGATGTTTTGGCTGTCCCACCATAGTGTTTTTCTAAAGCTTGGATCTTGTACTGACACGGTTAAGTGTATTAACTCAGAACCAGACGCTCTAATGCCAATTGAAGAAGTGAAAAACACAAGAAGGGGGGGGGGTTGAATTGAAAACTTAAAATCAAATGCGCAATGACACAATATTTTTATCCTGGTTCGTTTGATCTCAAACTACTCTAGTCCACCCGTCAAGGTGATTTCTCCTCTCTCCAACGAAGACTTAATCCACTAATCAAAAACTGATTACAATCACTACTTTGAAAACTGTCCAAGTCCTCTTGAGTACAATCACAATCCGGTTAATCTCAAGGAAAAACTGTCTTAATCAAGATACAAGAATTTTGTGTATGATTGTTTTTCGTTTCAAAAAGAAGTTACCACAACTGTGATCATTTACACAATTTAGAGCGTGGAAAATAAGTATGTAAGCTTGCAGCCTTTTGAGATGAATTGTAGTGATGTGTAAAATCGTAAATGATTTGGTCTCTTAGCTTATTTATATAGGCAATGGAATCCTGTCCAACATAAAGCGTGATAGTGGACATTTAAGTTGTTTCCATATTGAGAAGATCTTGTCTAAATGAAGCTGTTACAAGTGATGTTGTCTTTATTGAATAGTAACGCTTCAGAATGTTACAATCTTGTATGCTGCAATTGCTTCAGAACATTGATGACTTAGAGTTGTGAGAATATGATTGTATATGAACCTTATATTCCGAATCAGAGTATTCTTCACTTCAGCGCATGTTTTGATCATCATTATTCAGCGCAGATGCTGATTACCTCAGCGTGAAAGCTTCTATAGCTTTAACTTCTGATGTTGCTTTGGTCAGAACTTTTGCATACATTGTAACACAATTTTAGAGTGCATATTTATTCTTTGTGTGTTATCATCAAAACTCTAATTAAGGGTTGTAGAATCAAACCATGTTCTAACAAAAACCTCCTTTGTCAACACCTTTGAATTCCATTGCACAAGAAGCCTGGGCCTGGCCACATGTAGGACCAAGACCCATCATAAGACATGCTTGTATTTAGTAACCATGTTTCCTTCGAATGGACCAATGAATGCTCCTTCGAAGGGAACTCATGAGTGCATCTTTAAAGGGACTAACATGCGTGTCGAAGTATAAAAAAATATTTCAAAAGGGACCATTGCCCAGTCGAAGTTGGCACAAAGGCAGCAAATGCCTTATGGGCGCAAGCATGAGGCAGGTCAAAGAAAGCGTAAAAGAGGCCATTGCTCAGTGAATAGAATCAGACATGGAGGAGGTATTTGCCTTGTGGTTCGAAGGAAGCTTTTTGCCTATTGGATGGTAGTAAAATCTGAAGAAGTCTTGGCCTTGTATGCTGAAGGCAAGCTGAAAAGGAGCCTTTGCCTTGTGAATCGAAGCATGTCTGAGGCAACCCTTTGTCATGTGAATTGAAGACAAGTAAAAGGGGCCTTTTGCCTTGTAGACCAAAGGCAAGATGATGGGTCTTTGCCTTGTAAAACCAAGGCAAGCATGAGGAAGCTTTTGCCTAGTAGACCAAAGACAAGCATGAAGAGGCATACGTGTGCTGATGACAAGCTGGAGGGGCCTTTTTCCTAGTGGAAGCTTTGTGAACTAAGCTTGATCGAAGGAGATTCAGCGCCCAATCAAATCTTGTGGGCCAATGCTTGGTCAAAGGGTTTTAGGAGCCCAGTCGAAGCTTACTGTTATGCCAATCGAAGGATACTGTTTAAATACCAATCGAACGACATTGTTGAACTGCCAATCGAAAGACACTTTGCTAACATTCAAAAAACTTCATTTTTCTTTTGGCAAGTGTTTGTAACCACCCATGTAAAAGAAAACCTTGGAAAACATGAGAGGGCAAATTTTGAGGTACAACAGCTACCCTTGTTCAATCTTCTTAAACCTGGAGATGTAGATTAGCTTGTCTGCCTTTTGTGATCTGAAAGTGGAAGATGATTGAACACTAGAGTGCCCAGAAATTTGCACTCGATGATGTGTCGGTTGATTGTGTAGGGAATTGGCTTAAAGATGCAATCCAAAGTAGATTCTGACTTCCAAAGAGGTCCATTTATGGGGAATTCCTTTTCCTGCTGTCTGAGGAGGAGTCTGCTGGGGAAGGCTGATTTCTGTTGTTCTCCTACTTGAGGAAACTTTGTGGGAAATAGAGTCTAGGAACTTCAATTGTCCAAGGATATGCTAAAGAGTTATCTCTAGAGAGATGAAAGTTTGTTGTTTTCTGGTTGAAATCCAGGCTTCACAGTAACTTGCTAGGAATAAGGGAATTAACCGTTACTTGAAAACATATTAGAAAGAGCCTGTGTATGGCTGTTTTAGGATGAGTCAGTGTTGGACTACCTCTGGAGGGTTATACGGAGTAATCTTTTACGATTGCTACCTCAACAGATAACGAAGGAATATCTAATGATTTCTACCTTAATAGATAATAAAGGAATATTTGACGATTGCTACCTCAACAGATAATGAAGGAATCTTTGACGATTGCTACCTCAATGGATAATGAAGGAATCTTGGACGATTACTACCTTAATAGATAATGAAGGAATCTTTGACGATTTCTACCTCAACAGATAATGAAGGAATCTTTGACGATTGCTACCTCAATGGATAATGAAGGAATACCTCAATGGATAATGAAGGAATCTTGGACGATTGCTACCTCAACAGATAATGAAGGAATCTTTGACGATTGCTACCTCAATGGATAATGAAGGAATCTTTGACGATTGCTACCTCAATGGATAACGAAGGAATATCTAATGATTTCTACCTTAATAGATAATGAAGGAATATTTGACGATTGCTACCTCAACAGATAATGATTTCTACCTCGACAGAGTACCACAAATTCATCTAGTCATATGAAAATCCGTTTGTGTACAGATTTTACCTGAAAAGGTAAAGGTTTAGCTGCATGCAATGTCATGATGCATGAAGTGAAAATTGTGTTCTAAAAAAACGAGATTGTGATTGTTGTACCCCAAAATTTTCCCTCTCATTCCTCAAGACAATTCTCACAAAAGGCTCCCAAAAATTCAAGCTTACACAAACATATTTGGATTTTTCAACATTAAGATTAAGGAAGAAATTGCCAAAAAAGAACTAAACAGATGAAAATACTCTTTTGACAAAATTAAAGGAAAGCGAGTTCTTTTCGATTTTGCATCCTTCTATTGGATACTTTAGCTTTGGTTGCATATTTTGTTTGAGCGCTGGATTCCTCTAGGGCAAGCTCATTTCATGCTTTGATTGGGGCACTTACTTCGATTGGGGCACTGGACTCGTTTGGGCAAGTTCATTTCCTACTTCGTTGGATACTTGACTTCGCTTGAACATTTGTGCAAGTTTTTTCCTGTATGTCAGCCAAAACTTACAAGTCAGATTTCCCTACCATGTTAACACGCGCAAGGCCAAAGTCACCTTTTAAGCAACTTGTTACAAGCTTCAACAGGGTAATACTTCTCATAAAATGGCTTCAATTCACAAGGAAAAAAGCCTCCTGATGATGCCCTTCAATTCAGGAGGCCAAAGCCTCTCTTCTGCCCTCTTTCGATCACACGTTTTCCCCCCTGCAGGCCTCCTTTGTTTAGGGCAATGGCTTTTCCAGGGTTGCAATCTTCGATTGAGCCTTTCATCCCCTACATGCACCCTTCGTTTGGGGGTGTGAGTCCTTCAGCACAAGTATTTAGTCATGCCTTTCTTTTGGGCATGTGGCTCCCCTTTTAAAAAATTTCGTTTGAGCATGTTTACATAAGGCCACAAGGCAGGAACCTCCTGCATACGCTCTTTCATTTGGCTATATGGCCCCTTTGCAGGCAAATTTGAGTGGGTAGTATCTCCCTTGGAACTGGCCTGCTTCACCATACAAACTCTGCATTATGACATTGCCTCATGCGAAAGAAGTACCATGGTGGTGCATTCGAAGGGCTTGTCAGGCATGTCTGGATGTCCCAATCAAATGACATATTTTACTGACCCATCCCAAGAGCATGCATTTGGACCATTCGAAGGAACACATGAAAGGCCTAGTCGAAAGGCATTAATTTTGCCCCTTCAAACGATATCCACATGATTCATTCGAATGACACTTCAATTTGAAAAAATAAAAGGTTGTTGAAGAGTCTGGTCGAAAGGCAAGGTTAGGGGGTCAAGACAAAAGGTTGAGATGCCAAAGGCATTTGTTGACAATGTCCCATGCGCTGCCAGGTTCAGGCCTAATACACTGGCCATAAAACTCCAAAAACTGTTGCACAACAGTCCTGCAACGCTGCCTTATTTCTTGCACCAAAATGGCATAAAAACACTGTCCCTCGAAGGCTACAAATACATCATACCTTTTTTGTTTGACCTTTTGTTTTCCCTCCCAAAAAATAATCCCAGACCATCTATAAATAGGATACATCACCACACATGTTAGGGGCGCCTGAAGGATTGCAAGAAAACACTTGTGAAAATTCTCAAAAATTCTCAAACACTTCCCAACATTATTTTTCAAACACTTCTATACACTAAGTAAAAACCTTCGATTCACCCTCCAAGTTACCATCAAACTACCCTTCGACCCACTTCCGCAAATACCATACAATGGGCCTTTGAGTCATTCCATCATTTGTCATAAAAGAGCCTTTGGTCCACTCACCCAACCTCTTTTGATTCAGTCACTTGCTTCCCCAAAGTGGTAACTGGGTTAGCCTCAGGAAGGTCCCAACGAATTCCCATTCCCCATCAAAGAAAGCACTTGAATTTCCATTCGATTTAAGAAATTCAAGAGGTAAGTTTCCTTCAAACATGAGTCTATCCTATTTTAATATCATGTGCATATGCCTGTAAAGAAAAATGTAAATATTTCATATAGGGAACTAGACCATGTCTTAGCTTTCGATTATGACTGCCTATATGCTGAAAACTCAACCTTAATTAGTTAGGCTTAGGACATTGAGGCCCATTGATTTTTATGCTAACCCCTGGGCTGTAGTTATGTTTGGATATTGCATTTTAAGAATTTAAGACAGGTTTGTTATACCCTTTGATTGGCTAGTTGCATAAGCCTTTCGAATCACAATTTGAGTGCCCAATATGCTTAAAAGGAGTCGGCAAGGAGCCTGTGGCAAAGCATGAGCCTTGCTGCCTCTAGGTCTCAAACAAAGGCCAGAACCTTGCTGCCATCAGGCCTCAAATGAAGGTCAGAACCTTGCTATCTCCAAGTCTCAAACAAAGGACAGAACCATGATGACTTCCAAGACCAGACAAAAGGAATGCCCACACTGATCTAACTCCCAGTCGAAGGAGATAGAAAAGAAAAATCGAAGGGTATGACTCCACTGACTCCACATCCCAAATCGAAGGAAGCCAGAAAATGCAAAATCGAAGGGTGTTTCTGCCCAAATCAAAAGACCCATTTTTTTGCTTTTATTTTATTTTTGCCTTTATATTGCCATGCAATTCAATATGGTTGTGATAGTGTAAGGTTTATTTTTTTCATTTTATTGCTTTTGTATAAATGCTAGTAACTAGGATGTATGGCAAGATAAAAACAACAAATAGATAATCAAAAGTTCAAAAGACAAATGCATGCAATCAAACACATTATTCACACACATGCACCCCTAGGGTAATTCCACTTGTTGCCTCGGAGAAATAGTCATGTCCCTCGAATATGTGCGTTTTAACAAAGACCCTTGATAAAAGATCGTAGTCCCTTGATGACCCTTAATGTTGCCTTCGGTAAACGATCTAGTCCCTAAACGACATTGCTAAAACGTCCCATAGGTTCCCTTCTATGACTATACAAACGTCTCACGCTCGTCCCTTTACATCCAATGATGGGGCTTCTTACCAAATCAATGGTAAGATAGTAACATCTAAGGGAGGAGGAAAAGAATATTTAAGACCTTTTGAGTAGGTAGGTTGCTCCTAGTTGCTCGCTTGCTCACATCAAAAACATTTTATACACCCACAATTTCACTTTCAAACATTTTTCAAAAGACAAAACACTTTGTATGCGTTCTTATATAGACGAGAACCATTACAAAGACACTCATTTTTAGAATACTTTCAAAACCCATATCACAAACACATTTCAAACAAAAACAAGTGATCTAGCAAGCAACTAAGAGCCCGTAGATAACTATGGATGAAAAGGGTGCTAACACCTTCCCTTTTCATAATCTACCCCCGAACTCAAAAAATAATCTCGAAATGTCTTTTCTGTTCTTTTTAACCTTTACTTTTTGGATAAAAGAAAAGTAGGTGGCGACTCTTACTATCCGTAACAATTGCGATCAAACACAAAACACCAAGTCATTTCTCCCACCGTGTTACAAAACTAGCGACTCTGCTGGGGAGCATCCTATGAAAGTGGGGTTACCTTAGAGCTAGATCACCTTTAATTGCTTTTCTTTGTTTGATTTGTTTTCTTTATATTATGGTTCCTTGTTTGGGCTTGTGTTGATCCTCTATGCGGATCTGGGGCACCTTTTTAGGTAAGTGGCAATAAGTTGTGGAAACTGTGTGGGGTATACCGACATGGTCTAAGCAATAGCTATGTTAGTGTGACACATTTGTTGGTACCGGTAGCCCTTGAATAGTCAAGGAGAATATGGGGCCGTTGTATGGTGTCATGAAGCACTATTTGGCTTTAGAACCTTTACTTGAACAACTTGGCCATTAGGAAGTAGTGAGGCAGCCGACTTTGGTGCAATCCGAAGTTGGTTGATACTCGATACTACGCTCATTGAGATCAGACTTTCGGGATATTTCGGTCGCCAATAAAGAGGCTTGCGCTGAAACAACACCCGATGAAGAAAGATCAGTGATATTGAGATTCCCTAGAACCCGTTTACTTTCTAGGACAAGTTGAACCAACTAAACTTCAAGAGGATACTTACCTATAAACCTCATGCAAGCCTAAACCTAAGGATTTGTTTGATTTAACTTGTGCATATGCTTGTACATAACATCATGACATCATACCATAGCATTTTAGACTAACCATTTCAAGGATTTTGAGATTCATCTTTGTTCTGTTTTGTAGGATATGACTCCCACTCGCAGGAACACAATCCAAGTCAACCTTGTACGAGTACCTTTTCAACTCAAAGAGTTAGCATCAAGGGTCCCTGAGAATTCTCCATTCACCAAAAGACATGGACGACTTCTCAACTTGGTTACCTCAAGCTTTGATGAAGATATTATGAAGGTGCTTTTCCAGTTCTTTGATCCTTTGCACCATTGCTTTACCTTCCCCTATTACCATCTTGTACCAATTACGGAAGAATTCTCTTAACTCTTGGGAATTCCTATTCTCGATCAACTACCTTTCAACGGTACTGAAAGGGATCCAAGCCCTGAAGAGGTTTCCCGAACTTTACACTTGCAACAATTCGACATCACAGCTAATTGGGAAACAAGAAGTGGTGTCAAAGGGTTCCTAGCCAAGTTCATGTTGGAAAAAGCTCAAGATTGTTGGAACACTCTGGATTTATAAGCTTTCGAAGAAATTTTGGCTCTTCTCATCTATGGGTTGGTACTATTTCCAAACCCGGACCAACTTATAGATGTGAATGTTGTTAAACTCTTTTTATCTCACAATCCAGTGCCTACTTTGTTGGGAGATATCTTGCATTCTCTCCACTCTCGCACCATGAAGAGAAGAGGAGCCCTCGTGTGTTTTACTCCTATGTTGGCTAGATGGTTTGTTTTGCATCTCCCCCGATCCGTTGTGAAGAATGAACAAGGCTTGAGATGGTCCAATAGGCTGATGTCACTCAGACATTCGAATATCCATTGGTGTTCTCGATCCTTGGAGGATATTACTATCATCGACCGTTGTGGGGAATTCCCTAATGTTCCTCTGCTTGGAATTAGAGGAGGTATCACTTATAACCCTTGCTTAACTTTGCGACAGTTTGCGTACGCACGAAGAGATGGTCCACATGATGCGCTCATCCAAGGTGTGGGGTTCGACTACAAAAGCGACGATCAAGGATACCGTCAGAGGTTTATACGAGCTTGGAGGATGGTAAACAAGGTGGATAGTAGGACATTGGGACACAAAAATTCCATTCTCCTTGAGCCTTACCTTAGGAGGGTACAAGCTCGTGCTCAGAGTCTCGTAATGCCTTACCCCTCCATCCTCCCTGTTATCATAGAGATTGTTGTTGAAGGAGATGTCAACATTCCTACCTCTCTCAAAGACTTGCAAAAGGATTGGATTCAGCTAAAGGAAGAACGAGACACTTTCGAAGCCCAATTCTACGCCAGTGAGAAGAAAGTTCTGAAACTCACCAAGCAGCTTCATGAAGAGCAGAGTTTGAATTTCCACATCGCACCAAAGAGGATGCGTTCAACCTTTTTGTCTTAGGAGTTTTTGTATTTTATTTCTTTCATTGTAAGCCCAAAGAGGCATGATGTACTCGAACTTGGATTTATTAATGCAACGTGTGTTCCTTTTTGTCTAAAATAAATTTAAATATCTAATATCCTTGAAATCATTTGCATGTGCATTTTCATTCATCATAACACAAACAGGTTTCTTACAGCAAGTCTCCTTATCTTTCTACTGTTTATTTCAGTGAAATGGATATTGAACAGACAATAAAGGATCTCCAAGCGCAGAACACTCAATTCCAACAAATGTTCTTGGCTCTGGCTAAAGGACAAGAGGACTTGAATACTTTGATGATCCAAGAGAAGAATAAGAAAGCGAAGAAACCAGTCGGTGTTTTGAATCTAGGAAGAAGGTTCAAAGGAACAACCAGACAAACTCTAGATTTTGCAACCTCGTCGGGTGAAGGAGATAATCAAGAAGGGAAAAACAAGGAAGTAAAGGAACACCCAGAGTCTGAAGAAGAGGAAGAAGCAGACTACTCTTAAGAATAGTATCCCCCAGCTGACGATAAATACAAGCAACTGGAGGATCGCCTCAATGCTATGGAGATCCAGAGGGTACCCGTATTGGATTTTAAAGATCTAGGACTTGTCTCAGGGGTTGTCTTCCTGTAGAAATTTAAGGTTCCCACTTTCGTTAAATATGACGGTGTCTCTTGTCCAAAGCTGCATTTAAGGTCATACGTCAGGAAGATTCAACCCCATACTGTTGATAGGAACCTATAGGTGCATTTCTTCCAAGAAAGCTTGTCAAAGACGCAGTTGGATTGGTTCTATCAGTTGGAAGGGACCAATATTCCCAAATAGGAAGATTTGGCTGCCGCTTTTTACAAGCAATACCAGTATAATGCTGACCTAGCTCCAACTCGAACACAGTTGCAAGGCATGTCTATGGGTGCTGGTGAATGTTTCAAAATTTATGCTAAAAAATGGAGGGATCTCACGGGAAGAGTCCAACCCCCTCTATCTGACAGAGAATTGGTGGATATGTTCTTAGGAACGTTATCTGGGCCATTCTTCAACCATCTGATCGAAAGCTCTTCGACTGGATTTACTGAACTAATCATGACTGGTGAACAGGTAGAAGCCGGTATAAAGAGTGGAAAAATTCAAAGAGATGTATCCTCGAGCACGATAAAGAAACCCTTTACCAAAAAGAAGGAGGTTAGTGTTGCATATGACCACAGGAATCAAAACAAAACTGAGCGTCGCCCGACAGTGGGGGCTGTTATGATTTCCAATCCCATACCAAATCAACAGCGAAACTATTAACGCAGGCTAGAAGCGCCTATAAGATGATTCACTCGGATCAACATGACCTTGTCCCAAGTTTTGCCACATATTTTGAAGTCCAATCTAGTGACTCTAAAAGAAGCTCCCAAGAACCCCAATACTACTTCTCCTTGCTACAACTCGAATGCTCGATGTGCCTATCATTCTGAGAGCTTGGGGCATGATATGAATGATTGTTGGGCCTTGAAGAATAAGGTACAAGACCTTATCGAGGCGAAAGAGATTGAGTTTGACCCCTCATAAACACCTAATGTGATAACGATGCCAATGCTCAAACACGGTCAAAGTGTCAACATTGTTGATGATGATTGTTTTGTTTCCTCCATAAATGATTTAACTACTCCCCTTTTGACTGTTAAACAGAATCTATTGCAAGCCGGTCCGTTTCTGGGTTGTGATGAAAGTTGTCGCTTATGTATGTCTCTACCAAATGGTTGTTTGTTATTGAAGATGGGTGTCCATCGCCTGATGTCTAACAAAGAAATCATGTTTGAAAAAGTTCCTCTTACCATAAATTCCTGTGAAGATGTCTCAATAATCACCATTTCCGACAATCCACCTAGGGTCTCCACTAAAAGACCCGTCAAGATTACATTTGTTCAAAAATATGATCCCCTAATCATCACCATGCCAGGGCCAATACCATATTCTTCGGATAAAGTTATTCCCTGGAACTATGGGGCTGGGGTCTATTACCATGGCGTCAGGCAAGATCTATTGGCTATCAAAGACAAAATTGCAAAAGGCACTGATCCTGACATCGTCAATATCGTTGAAACTAGTAAGATAACAAAAAGTGGAAGAGTCTTCTCATCCGAGATCTCTCCAAAGACCATTGCTACTCCTATAATTACCGCTCTTACCAGCATTCCCAGTGATACTCCCATTGATAGTCCTACTATTATCCCTGCTACCGAGATAAGGGGCAAAGAGGTATTGTTGGAGCCTGTCCAGAAGAAGGCACGTCCAGAGGTCATTCTTGAAGCTTCTATCAAGGAAATGGAAGAGATACTAAATATAATCAAGAAAAGTGACTACAATGTCATGGAATAGTTGGGGCAGACCCCCTCGAAAATATCAATGTTGGCTCTGCTTTTATGCTCTGAGGCCCATGCCAAGGCCTTAGTAAAACTTCTGAAGACCGCCCACGTGCCCCAAGAGACTTCCATTGATCAATTTGAGAATTGTGCGGCCAGTCTAACTGCTGATAATGGACTGAGATTTTCTGATGCTGATTTAACTCCCAAAGGAAGAAAACACAATGATTCCTTGCACATTTCCATTGAGTGTAGGGGAACTACGTTGGCCCATGTTCTGGTGGATACGGGTTCATCGCTGAATGTCTTTCCAAAGAATTCTCTTGACCGGTTAGATTGCGAGGGACTCACTTTAAAGCCTAGCAACATTATGGTGAGGGCCTTTGATGGTTCTAAAAGAACACTGCACGAAGAAGTAGACATCCCTATAAAAGTTTGAACTCAGACTTTTGATTCAACTTTCTATGTGATGGATATCCGCCCTTCCTATTCTTGTCTATTGGGCCGACCCTGGATCCATGGAGCTGGTGGCGTCACTTCTACCCTACATCAGATGCTGAAGTACCCAGTTAAGGGAAAGATCATCACAGTCCATGGGGAGGAGAAATACATGGTTAGCCACCTGAACTCTTTCAGGTATGTTGAAATGGACGGTGAGTTCATTGAGACCCCATGTCAGAACTTTAAGGAGGTCCCACAAACAGTTGCGGCAACCAAGACTACTACCAAGACTCCGAAGGCTACCAGACCTCCATTAAAAATGGCCTCTCTGAAGGATGCTAGAGCAATAGTGGAGGAAGATGGATGTACCATTTGGGGTCAACTTCCGGATATTCCCTAAAAATCCAACAAATTTGGTTTGGGTTTTACTTTGGAGGCCCAAAGGGCTGTTCAACGAACTCGTGCTGGGGAACCTCCTTTACATATCAGCAATCTGGGAGTCAACGCATTGGAAGACAGCAATGACAATTGTGACATAGACGGGTGGATTTTTCCAACCATCAGCGGAGTACTCAGAAATTGAGAGGCCAAAGAATTTGTCCCTATTACTTTTATTCAAGAGTAATTGTCTTTTAAAATTTTTAGACTTGTAATAATTAAACAATTTAGACTTTAAAACCTTGTGTCTTACCTGCGGCATAATGGTCCATTTGTGAGGGTTGTTACTTCATCTTCATATGTCATCAATAAATCATGGACGTTTTTGCATGCAAAATTTTACGCTCTTTGTTCTTCTTTTTTCTACCTTTTTATTTTATCAAAGATAGCTATGCTCTTACACACACTCACATATCGAAATGCAGATCCACATCCACTCAGGATCCCATGGGTAATAATTCTGCTATGGCCTATTGTGACCTTGAAAATCCGATCTACCAAGCCGAAGAAGAAGGTGAGAAAGATTGTGAGGTACTAGGGGAACTAGCCAGGTTATTGCAACAAGAAGAAAGAACCATACAGCCCCATGAAGAGCCAGTTGAAACAGTTAACTTAGGTACTGAAGAGGACAAGAAAGAAGTCAAGGCAGGTGCCAACCTAGAGCCTAGTGTCAAGAAGCGCTTAACTCAGTTACTACATGACTATGTTGAGGTATTTTCTTGGTCATACAAAGACATTCCAGGACTCGAGACTGATATCATGGTCCATCTTCTACCGACAAAAGAAGACTTCCATCCGGTAAAACAGAAGGTCCGTCGCATGCGGCCATAAATGTCAGAGAAAATCAAGACTGAAGTCATGAAGTAGTTCAATGCCAGATTCTTAGCTGTCACCTCCTATCCACAATGGATCGCCAACGTTGTTCCAGTGCCTAAAAAGGAAGGTAAGGTACGTATGTGTGTGGATTACAGAGACTTGAATAGGGCAAGACCCAAGGATGATTTTCCGCTTCCCCACATTGATATTTTGGTTAACAACATTGCATAGCATAAAGTATTTTCCTTCATGGATGGTTTCTCCGGATACAACCAAATCAAAATGGCACCTCCATATATGACCTTCTTCACACAGTGGGGCACGCTCTTACAAAGTTATGCCATTTGGGTTGAAGAATGCTGGGGAAACCTATCAGCGTGCCATGGTAGCTTTGTTTCACGACATGATCCATCACAAGATAGATGTCTACGTGGATGACATGATAGCCAGGTCTCAAACTGAAGGGGAACACCTTGACAATCTGCAGAAACTGTTTGAAAGACTAAAGAAATACAAACTAAGGTTGAACCCAAATAAATGCACTTTTGGAGTGAGGTTCAGTAAGTTCTTAGGCTTCGTTGTCAACGGTAAAGGTATTGAAGTGGACCCTACAAAGGTAAAAGCAATACAAGAAATGCATGCTCCCTACACTGAGAAGGAAGTTAGGGGATTCTTAGGACGTCTAAATTACATCGCCAGGTTCATTTCCCATCTAACCGCTACTTGTGAACCAATCTTCAAACTACTAAAGAAAGATCAAGTGGTGGAACGAAACGACGACTGCCAAGCTGCTTTCTACAGGATCAAGGAGTACCTTCAAAAGCCTCCTATTTTGATGCCTCCAGTTGAGGGAACACCCCTGATCATGTACATAACAGTTTTAGAAAATTCAATGGGGTGTGTGCTGGGGCAACATGACGAGTCTGGCCGAAAAGAGCATGCAATATACTACCTGAGCAAAAAGTTTACCAACTGTGAAATCAGATATTCACTGCTCGAGAAAACTTGCTGCGCTCTGGCATGGGCTGCTCGCCGGCTAAGACATTATACGTTGACTCACACTACCTTATTGATGTCTAAGATGGATCCAATTAAGTATATATTCGAGAAGCCCGCCCTCTCGGGAAGAATAGCAAGATGGCAGATGGTCCTGATTGAATATGATATTCAGTATACTACCCAGAAAGAAATAAAGGGAAGTGTGCTAGCTGATCACCTAGATCATCAGGTTGTGGATGACTATCAATCCATGAGTTTCGAATTCCCAGACGAAGACATCATAAGGGTAATCAATTATGAAGAAATCAGATCGTATGACGGACCTGAACAAGGATCCCGATGGACCTTGGTTTTTGACAGAGCTTCCAACGCACTCAACAACAACATAGGCACTGTGATCATATCCCCTAAAGGCTTCCATACTCCCTTCACTTCTAGACTGTGTTTCAACTGTACCAATAATATGGCGGAATATGAAGCGTGTATTACGAGTCTCAAAGCTACCATAGATTTGGGAATCAAGTCCTTAAGTGTATTCGGAGATTCAGCCTTAATCATCAGTCAGATCAAAGGAGAATGAGACACAAAGTATCCTAATCTCATCCCTTACAAAGAACATGTGTTGACATTAATCCTACATTTTGAGGAAATTACCTTTGAGCATTTTCCATGAGAGGAAAATCAACTAGAGAACGCGCTAGCCACTATGTCATCCATGTTCCAAATCAGGTGGGGTGATGAGGCTCCTCAGATCACCATTGAACGGATGGACGAACCAGCTTATTGTCACGAGATTGATATTGAAGAAGTAGTGGACAAGCCTTGTGTGATACGGTGGCAGAACCGACTGTTTAAATGCTGGTTTGTGTTTTGCATTTTGTGTTTGTAAAATGTCGCGGTAAACAAGAGTTGTAAGTCTCAGAGTGCCTAAGAGGGGGGGGGGGGGGGGGGGTGAATTAGGTCTTATAAAATTTATTTGGTTTTATGAGAATGCTTGGTAGTAATTTTTATGGTTAAGTGTTTGAAGGTTTTGATTATATCTTTATCTTTTCTTGATTATGGTGATGAAAGCGATAAATGCGGAAAAGTAAAGAACACGGTGATATATCCTGGTTCCCCTCACAATCCGAGAGTACTCTAGTCCCCTTTCCAACACGAAAGAGATTTCACTATAGTTAGAATGATTGTACAGCATATGCTTACTATCTAACCTATAGGGTGATCAAAGGTTCTTAACACCTTTAAGACCAAACAAACACTAATGTGAATGAAGAACAATCCTCTTCAAATCACAACACTTACTTCCAACAATCCTGGATAGTAAGGGAAAACCTTTAAGTAATACAATGATTTAGTTTGAAGTATATGGAGAGCTTTATCAATCTTCAATTGATCTTCTTCTTCAAGATAAAAACAATTCTCAACAATGTATATAAATGTTCACAATGTATGTATGAAACTTGTAATGATAATGAAAGTGTATATGGCAAGTTTCACAAAATTATGAACACATGAAAGTTTAAATTCAAATGTGAGTGAATGAGAAAATTGTTAATGAAGAAGTATATTTGTTAATTTGAAAATTGAAGTATTGAATATTATTTGAAATAAGAAAATCTGCATTTTATAAAGTTGTAAGAACCTCTTCATTCATGCCAATTAATATGAAAAGTTGCATTGCATTCATGAAAAGATACCACTTGAAAAATGTTCAAAAAACAAAGTAAAAGCTGCATTGGTTCGCTAGGAACCGGTTCCGACACTGACAGAACCCGGTTCTTAGTGAACGTTATAAGTTGAAATTCAAATTTATCACGCAGGAACCGGTTCCCCTATTGGTACAACCCGGTTCCTGGTACAAAATCTAGGGACATGTTTTTTGAGAAATGCTGGAACCCGGTTCCCTGTTAGGGAGGAACCGGTTCCTAAAGGTTTATTTTCAAAAATATTTTTTGAAATATATTTCAAACAAAGTTTTTCTTGATGTTAAAGTTATGGAATATGTATATGTTGATGAATGCATATTGTGAACATCTATATTCAAGATTTTAAGAATTATTTATACCATATTGACATTTGATGATTTCTTCAATAATTCTTCAATAATCTTCAAGACTTTTATTTGATGTTGATATGCTTTTTGCACATCCTTTGAAAGTTGATGTCCATGTTGTCTTCATCAAAACACATGCTTTAAATATGACTTGAGAAGCTTGCAATTACATTCTCCCCCTTTTTGATGATGACAACCAAGTCTTGAAAACGATTTCTTGAAATGTTCATGTTGTTTTGTGTAGCAAACATGTTGAGCAAATGCATGGCTCCCCCTAAATTGTATGCTCCCCCTAAGTCCATGATTCTTTGAATTTTGGAGAGAGTTTGATATTTATTTGGGCCTGCAATTTCTTTGAAACAAAACAACACACATGCATACTCTTCTCCCCCTTTGTTAACATCAAAAAGGATGGGGAAAAAGAGTGAAATAGATACATATAAAAATTAAGACGTGTATCTTTAAGAGAAACGTTAGATATCACCTTCATCCAAAATACCAAGTTCTCTTCGGATTTTGAAGAAAGGTTCTCGAGCAAGCGGTTTAGTGAAGATATCTGCGAGTTGGTTATGAGTATCCACAAAAGTGACTTCGACATCTCCTTTAAGTACATGATCACGGAGAAAATGATGTCGAATATCTATATGTTTGGTTCTTGAATGCATGACCGGATTCTTTGTAATATTGATAGCACTTGTATTGTCGCATCGAAGAGGAATGCATCCGAGATCAAGTCCGTAATCACGGAGTTGTTGCTTGAGCCAAAGAATTTGTGCACAACAACTACTCGCTGCTATGTATTCTGCTTCGGCCGTGCTAAGAGCAACACATGCTTGCTTTTTACAAGCCCATGATACTAATGCATTTCCAATAATGTGACAAGTACCACTTGTGCTTTTACGATCAGTTTTACAACCTGCATAATCCGCGTCAGAATAACCAATTAAAGTGCAAATACTACCTTTCGGATACCATAAGCCGACATTGATTATTCCTTTAAGACACTTCATGATCCTTTTAACTGCCATGAGGTGTGATTCCTTTGGATTTGCTTGAAAGCGAGCGTAAAGACAAACACTAAACATGATGTCAGGACGACTTGCCGTCAAATACAATAAAGAGCCAATCATACCTCTGTACTTTGTGATATCAATTGGAGTACCGGATTCATCTTGGTAAACATATGTACCGGAGTCCATTGGAGTGTTCATGGCTTTACAATTGTCCATATCAAACTTTTTCAATAATTCTTTGCAATACTTAGATTGATTGATGAAGATTCCATCTTCTAGTTGCTTGATTTGTAGTCCAAGAAAGTAGTTCATCTTTCCCATCATAGACATCTCGAATTCTCCTTGCATCATCAATGAGAATTCCTCACACATTTCTTTGTTAGTCGATCCAAAAATGATATCATCAACATAGACTTGAACCAATAAAGTGTTACTTTGGATTTTCTTAATGAACAAGGTTTTATCAACCTTACCCTTTTCGAAACCTTTTTCACACAAAAAATTGCTAAGTCTATCATACCATGCTCTTGGTGCTTGCTTTAAGCCATAAAGAGCCTTTCTCAACTTAAAGACATGTGAAGGATGTTTGAAGTCTTCAAATCCCGGGGGTTGTTTGACATAGACTTCTTCATTGATGTATCCATTCAAGAATGCGCTTTTGACGTCCATTTGAAAAAGCTGAAAATTTAATGAACAAGCATAAGCAAGTAAAAGACGTATAGCTTCTAACCTTGCAACCGGAGCAAATGTTTCTTCAAAGCGATTCCTTCCTCTTGATTGTAACCTTGGGCAACCAACCTTGCTTTGTTTCAAACAATTAGACCATTCTCATCAAGTTTGTTCTTAAACACCCATCGGGTACCTATGATGTGTTTACCACTTGGTCTAGGAACAAGTTACCAAACTTGATTTTTCTCGAATTGATTTAATTCTTCTTGCATAGCAATAATCCATTAATCATCTCCTAAGGCTTCATTAACTTTGGTAGGTTCAATTTGAGAAACAAACGCCATGTTTAAGCAAGCATCTTTTAGATTCAATCTTGTTGATACTCCTTGGCTAATGTAACCAATAATTTTGTCAATAGGATGGTCTCTATGAGTTCTCCATTCTTTTGGTAGATCATTGGTGTTTGAATCTTGTTGAACAATGTTTTCTGAATTTTCCAGTGATTTCTTAATTTGATCAAATGAAAGATATTCCGGGGCTAAATCTATAGGATCATCATCATCACAAACAACTACTTCCTCCTTAGAGGGGTTAGTTTCATCAAAAGATACATGCATAGATTCTTCAATAGTTAAAGTTCTTTTATTATAAATTCTATATTCTTTACTAGAAAGCGAATAGCCAAGAAATATACCTTCGTCGGATTTCTCGTCAAACTTACCGAGATTATCCTTGTCATTATTAAGAACAAAGCATTTGCATCCAAAAATGTGAAAGTGGGCAATATTTGGCTTTCTTCCTTTGAAGAGTTCATATGGAGTCTTCTTTATTATAGGTCTAATGATAACTCGATTTCCAACATAACATGCCGTACTAACCGCATCCGCCCAAAAATATTTAGGAAGATTTGCATCACTAAGCATTGTTCTTGCAAGTTCCACTAGAAACCTATTCTTTCTTTCAACTACTCCATTTTGTTGTGGAGTTCTTGGTGCTGAAAAATTATGAGAGATACCATGTTCTTCACAAAATTCTTCAAATTGTGCATTTTGGAATTCTCCACCATGATCACTTCTTATGGATACAATCTTTAGTGATTTTTCATTTTGGATTTGCTTATCATACTTCTTAAAGGCTTTGAAAGCATCACTTTTCTGCACAAGAAACAAAGTCCAAGAATATCTAGAAAAATCATCAATAATGACTAAAGCGTATACATTACCTCTGAAGCTTTTTGTTCTTGATGGACCAAAGAGATCCATGTGTAACAATTGTAGTGGTCTTGTAGTAGACACCACATTCTTAGATTTGAAAGTTGTTTTGGTCTGTTTGCCCTTTTGGCATGCATTACATAATTTGTCCTTGATGAACTTCATCTTTGGTAGACCAATAACTAAGTCATGCTTAACCAATTTGTTCAAGTGCTCCATGTGAATGTGAGCGATCCTCTTGTGCCATAACCAAGCGTCATTGTTGTTTACCATAAGACATTGTACCTTCAGAGACAAATCATCTAAAGTAATCATAAAAATATTGTTAGTTCTTATACCTTTGAGTTTTACCTCATTGGTTTCCTCATCCATAATGAGACATTCATCTTTGTTGAATTTGATCTTGAACCCTCTATCGCAAAGTTGACTTATGCTAAGAAGATTGTGTTTTAATCCTTCAACATAGAGAACATCCTCAATTTGAATGGATGGAGGTGTGCCAACTATTCCAACGCCAAGAATCTTTCCTTTGGTTTTGTCTCCATAGGTGACATACCCTTTGGCTTTATGTACTAGATATGAAAATTGGTGTACATCTCCTGTCATATGCTTTGAACATCCACTATCAAGATACCAAACATTTGATGTGGATTTCAAGCATACCTACACAAACAAATTATTCTTTGTTAGGTACCCAAGTTGCCTTGGGTCCTTCATAGTTAGTTCCCTTTTTCACCCACACATAATGCCCACTTGCTATACTAAAGTTTCTAACATAGCAAGCATTAGGTGTATGGCCTTTAAAACCACAATAAAAACAAGTAGGTTCAAAGTTACTTCTATATCTAGAAGGATAAGATTTCTTCTTAGGAAACGTTTTCTTTTTCGATACATTAGCCTTCTTCTTTTGATGATTATGAACAACTTGCTTCTTTTCTACCTTCTTGGGATTGGAACTATTACTAGCCTTTACAAAAATAGTGGGATTGTTACTTGGTTTCTTAGAATTCACATAACCAAGACCCATTTTATCATTCGGATAACGTTGTTAGCTTAGTAATCCTTCCAATCCTATTTGTCCTTTTTCATATCGTTCAATGACTCTTTTCAATTGAACAATTTGAAAGACATTTGATTCACACTTGGAGCATGCAAAGTTTTCTTTTTCTTTAATAAAATTCTGTTTTTGAAGTTCAAAATCTTTAGTCATGGTGTCAATTTTTTCTAAACAACTTAGAAGTTCTTTTTCTTGATTTGACACCTTTTTGTATAAACTTTTGCATTCTTTCAAGAGTTCATCAATAGCACCTTGAACATCATCATCAAAAAGATTAAATTCATTACTAACCTCTTCTTCATTGTCGGAGTGATGTGAAGCCATTAATGCTAGATTTGCATATTCCTCGCTTTCCGAATCGGATGAAGAACTTATCTCATTATCTTCCCATGCAACATAAGCCTTTTTGTTCTTGAACTCCTTTTTGCCTTTGAATCCATTTTTCTTGGAGAGTTTTGGACAATCCGACTTTATGTGACATTGCTTTCCACATTCATAACATGTGACATCTTGTGTTGATGTGGAGGCTTCTTTATCTTTATGATTATAAAATTTCTTCTTCTTGACAAAGTTAGCATTATGAATATTATTTTTATGACCAAAATATTTTCCTAACCTTTTTACAAGAAGCAAGAAGTTTTCATCTTCCTCTGATGCATCTTTATCTTGACTTTCTTTTGAATCAACTTTCAAAGCAATGCCTTTGGATTTCTTCTCTAAATTTTCATGTTTTTCAAGTCTACCGAGTTTCGTTTCGTATTCTTGAAGTTTGCCAAATAATGTAGCAGAAGTCATTGCGGAGAGACTCTTCTTTTCCGAGATTGCCGTTACCTTTGGTTGCCATTCCCTAGTCAATGATCTAAGGATTTTCAAGTTGAGTTCATCATTTGTCAAGGTTTTACCAAGAGAATTTAAGTGATTTGTCAAATGCACAAATCTCTTTTGTAAGTCAAGAATGGATTCTCCGGGCTGCATTCGAAATAGTTCATATTCTTGACTCAAGGTATTTAGCCTTGATCTTTTTACTTCAGCCGTTCCTTCATGAGTTTGAACCAGGGTATCCCATATTTCTTTTGCTGTCTTGCAGTTCGAGACACGGAAAAATTCGTCCATACTGAGTGCACCTTGAAGAAGGTTTATTGCTTTTTTGTCATAGAGAACTTTCTTTTTATCATCGTCATCCATGCAGTTTTGGGCTTTACAGAACCAATGCCATTGATTACTGATATTGGGATAAATGGACCATTTTCAACAGCATCCCATACTTCCTCTCCTTGTGCTTCTAAATGCGCCTTCATGCGTATTTTCTAGAAGTCAAAATATTCACCACAGAATAGAGGAGGCTTGTTGTTACTACCACCATCTCTGAAGACTGGTTGATGATTTGCGGAAGCCATTCTGGATCTTTAGGAACAAGTTACCTATAACTTCTCTGATACCAATTGTAAGTCTCAGAGTGCCTAAGAGGGGGGGGGGGGGGTGAATTAGGTCTTATAAAATTTATTCGGTTTTATGAGAATGCTTGGTAGTAATTTTTATGGTTAAGTGTTTGAAGGTTTTGATTATATCTTTATCTTTTCTTGATTATGGTGATGAAAGCAATAAATGCGGAAAAGTAAAGAACACGGTGATATATCCTGGTTCCCCTCACCATCCGAGAGTACTCCAGTCCCCTTTCCAACACGAAAGAGATTTCACTATAGTTAGAATGATTGTACAGCCTATGCTTACTATCTAACCTATAGGGTGATCAAAGGTTCTTAACACCTTTAAGACCAAACAAACACTAATGTGAATGAAGAACAATCCTCTTCAAATCACAACACTTACTTCCAACAATCCTGGATAGTAAGGGAAAACCTTTAAGTAATACAATGATTTAGTTTGAAGTATATGGAGAACTTTATCAATCTTCAATTGATCTTCTTCTTCAAGATAAAAACAATTCTCAATAATGTATATAAATGTTCACAATGTATGTATGAAACTTGTAATGATAATGAAAGTGTATATGGCAAGTTTCACAAAATTATGAACACATGAAAGTTTAAATTCAAATGTGAGTGAATGAGAAAATTGTTAATGAAGAAGTATATTTAATAATTTGAAAATTGAAGTATTGAATATTATTTGAAATAAGAAAATCTGCATTTTATAAAGTTGTAAGAACCTCTTCATTCATGCCAATTCATATGAAAAGTTGCAATGCATTCATGAAAAGATACCACTTGAAAAATGTTCAAAAAACAAAGTAAAAGCTGCATTGGTTCGCTAGGAACCGGTTCCGACACTGACAGAACCCGGTTCTTAGTGAACGTTATAAGTTGAAATTCAAATTTATCACGCAGGAACCGGTTCCCCTATTGGTACAACCCGGTTCCTGTTACAAAATCCAGGGACATGTTTTTTGAGAAATGTTGGAACCCGGTTCCCTGTTAGGGAGGAACCGGTTCCTAAAGGTTTATTTTCAAAAATACTTTTTGAAAGATATTTCAAACAAAGTTTTTCTTGATGTTAAAGTTATGGAATATGTATATGTTGATGAATGCATATTGTGAACATCTATATTCAAGATTTTAAGAATTATTTATACCATATTGACATTTGATGATTTCTTCAATAATTCTTCAATAATCTTCAAGACTTTTATTTGATGTTGATAAGCTTTTTGCACATCATTTGAAAGTTGATGTCCATGTTGTCTTCATCAAAACACATGCTTTAAATATGACTTGAGAATCTTGCAATTACAAGAGTCGCCACCGACTTTTATTTCATCCAATCGAAAAGGAAGAAAGTATAGAAAAAATCCTTTTTCGAGACATTCTGAGTACGGGGGGTAGATTATAGAAAGGGAAGGTGTTAGCACCCTTTCTATCCATGGTTTTCCATGGGCTCTTAGGTAATTGCTCATCTTTTTAAAATTGCTTGTGTATGTGCTTTGTTTTTTGAAAAAGTTTGACTTCGTGATAACCCTTGTATCAGTCCTCAAAGGTGTGACAAAGTTATTTTGAAAATTTGTTTGAAAAGTGTGAGTGTGAAAAGCTTTGATTTGAGCAAGTACCTACTAGAATCTACCTACTCGAAAAAAGATTGTTTCTATTCTTGTTTCCTTTAGACAACGTTATCCTACTATTGAGAAATAGGTAGCACCATCGTTGGAGTTGTAAGGGTCAATTCGAAAGGGACGTGCGATCACTAAAGCAGTGTTAGGATACCTTAGTAATAACCCTAGAGTCTTAAGATCATATTCGAGGCAACATTTCTGAGGCAATCTTTCTGGGGCAACATTCCGAGGAAACATTCGAACAAGACATTTGATCTTTCTTAGACAGAAGGGTAACCACTAAGACACCCTATACTTAATGATCGTTTAACTGAGGCAACCGAAGAGGGGGCATACCCTAAGAGTGATATGTGCGAGTGATTTGTTTCGGTTATTTAACTTTGCACATTAGGGTTTTCTAACTGTATTAAATTTGTCATGCATTCTTGTCATACAATCCTATTAGCATACATCTAAACAGTCAAATATTTGCGGGAATTAAAATGCGAGAGAGTAAATCTACGCTATTACAAGGCTTCGGGGAGGGGGATTAATTACGTAGCCAAAAACCCGGGGAAAAGCGATAAGTAAAAGAGTCCTAGATTAAACTATTACAAACCATGAGCAGTTACAGAAATATTGGTAAAAATAATTAACACGCGCGCGATGAATCGAATACGGAACAACTATGGTTTTGACCCTTGCCTAAACCTAATTGCGATTGATTTAAAAAATGTTTTTGTTTTTTTTTGTTATTTTAAGAAAATAAAGAAACAATTAAACTAAAGAGAAAATCCTAATTCTAATTAATTTTAAATTAAGAAAAAGAAACTAATTTATTCTAAAACCTATTTTTTTTGTATTTTTATTTATTTGAGAAAAAGAGCAAAATAAAATTAAATTAATAGTTTTAACCTAATTTCTATTTTTGATTTTATTTATGAAAAAAAATTACAATTTCCTAAGTTAGACTAAATTAAATTAATTTTGATAATAAAAAAACTAATCCTAATTTTGTGAATTATTGATTTTATGACTTTTGTGAAAAATAATTAATTTCTGAATTAAAATAAATAAAGAAAATTAAAAGAATAAAAAATGGAATAAAGAAAAGAAATAAAAAAAATAGTAAATGGGCATGGTGATATTGCTGAAAGGGGGGTTGGAATATGAATTTTCTGGGCCCAAGGTTGATAGCCCGTTTTAACCTGGCCTGATTCAATGCACGCGTTGACCTGGGGCGTATGGTGGGCCTTCAGTGGAATGGCATTGGCTCTGGAGCACTGATGAATTGGATGGCCATATCTTGATGACACATGGTGAACCTCCTGATGTGTAGCGTGCTGGATTACCTATTGAAGAAAAATATGAACAAAGGTTGGGACCGGGGGATCGAACCCAGGTCCTTATGCATACTTCCAATCCCTGCTTGCCAACTGAGTTGTTTCACTTAATTGTACATATAATAGAAACAAAATATAATATATGGAAAACAATGATTAATGGGAAAAACGCGCTAAAGTTTAAACTGCCCAACCAGGGAGTGCCACGCATCATCTTCTTCCTCCCAACCGTCGTTTTAGCCCCATATGTTTTTACCTACGGACATTGCGCTGTAGCTACAAACCTGTGTGTCTCAAAAATCATCCACAAGCAAGATAAATGACCATGGCTATTACCAATCAACTCGTCTCATCCTCACGAGTATCATGGTACCAGAATCAACGTTCAATTTAACCTTTATTGCAAAGCCCTAAAACCAAACAAAAAAACCTAGCCATGGAAATTTTGCATACAATCGTCAAAAATGCAATTGAGTAGAATGAATAGCTTGCAAACTCAATAAGGATTAAGAATATGTAATCAAAACACGCCCATGATGTATAAATCAATGAAAATGAAAACGAGATTGAAATTCTGGCTGCAGATACTCAATGTCACGTTCAATGTTATGACACCGTATCTGACTTACTATATGACAGTAAATACAAAAACAATAAAGAACACAGTCAATTGTTTACCCAGTTCAGTGTGCAACAACACCTACTCTGGGGGCTACCAAGCCAGGGAGGAAATCCACTATAAGAGATGTTAATTCAGGAATAAACCAACCAGTTTATCTCCTTCACTTAAGACCTACCCAATGCAATTTCAATCTAAGTACAACTTAAACCTGAGTTCCTACTCACTCCCCCTCAATCACAGCAGTGATACATAAAACAATTTGACTAATGATTTGATGAAGACACTCTTCAAAAACATACACTTGATTAAGCTTCACAGCTTTTTAATCAAGTAACACAACCACTCTTGCTTCACAACTTTGAGTGATACACAACTAACTTGACTCTGCTTCACAGCTTTAGTCAAGGAACATTCAAACACTCTTGCTTCAAAGCTTTGAGTGCTACACAACCCTTACAATTAAAAACCTATTCCAAGTCACTTATCACAATGATAATTGCTTGGAGTACAATAATTGAACCTATACAGATTACAAATGATCTTCTGATCAAAAAGGGATTCCTTGCAAAACAGCAGCTCTGTTGAATATATAGCAGCTGCAACTTCAGTTAGGGTTTCCACAAAAACCTAGGGTTAATTCCGTTTGACCTTAAGACTAGGTCACAGGAATTAATTAACCAGGTTAGGGTTGAGCTAGGTTAACCCTCAGAAAACGCAGGAGTCTATTCTGGAAAGACTGAGTTATTTTCCTAAAAAAACTCAGAATTAACCAACCTGCATATCTGTTAGTTCAGAACAGGATGTCTTAACATCTGTTATGACATCTGAAAAACCTGTCTACTAATTTTAGGAAAATGTGATCATTTTGCAAAATGCTCAGATACACACTTATAAACATCAGTACCTGAATGACAATATTTTTCTGCAAAGGTACCTAATGAATCAGTACAAACTAAACTAGAATGTTATGACATCAGTCATGACATTCACACATACACTTGGGTTTTACCAAAAATGCAAGCCAATACCTAAACAACTACAAACTCCCCCTTTGGCAGATTTTTGGCTAAAGACCCTAAGCAATCAGAGATAGATAGCAGCAGAAATAAATGACTGCAGAAAAATAGAATGTCTAATTGAGCAAGTACTAATTAAGTAAGTACCAAAATATTCTCCCCCTCTTTAGCCACAAATGGGCCAAAGATACATGTTCATAAAGATTATACAGTTATCCAAAACAAATAATAAGAGCAGCAGAACAAATTCTGAACACACTTCCAAACTCCACCAGATATCAGCACCAACCAGAAACACCACCAAACAACAACCAACCTTCAAGCACTGTCATCAGACTCAGAGGAGCTAGTTTCTTCAATGTTGAGATGACCTTCAGCTTCTACACCTTCTTCCCTTCTGTTTTCTTCAGCTTCCTCCTTTTCTAGCCTGGCTATTAGGATTTCTAGGGTCTTTTTCCTAGCATCCAGTTCTTTGCAAGTCTCTTTTAACACAGCTATGACATCAGATGTCTTGGACTGGGTCTTCACAGACGATGTCTCAGCTGATGTTATGACAATATCTGGAGCATGAGATCTCTGAAACAGTTTGTAGTGCAAGCCAAGGGCAGGAGCTCTTTTGCAGGCTGTATCTCTTGCCACAAGGATATCAGGGTATTGTGCAAGGATAATTCCACAAAGGAGGGAGGGAAAGGCAATTGGTCCTTTGACAACATAACTACCAGCATGCTTTAAAGTTTATTCAAAGATGTACCTGCCATAGTCAAAAGCAGTCTTGGTTCCCATAGCATAAATAAATCTCCCCAATCCTGTGGAGATAGTTGATTTATGATTTGTAGGCACCCAGTTGGCTGCACCTATTTTATGCAGGATGGCAAATTTCATGCTGAGTTTGCTGGCATTCAGCTTGCCTTTCAAGGGCCAGCACTTCACTTGCCTGGCTGTGATGGTTTGACAAACTTCATTGTCAGTGGCCTCTAGATCAGGACAATCCTCATTTGTTCTTCCAAGAAAAAATTTGTTAATTTCTGATGGAGAGAACTTGACCCTTCTTCCTCTAACAAAAACACTTTCAAAGTCAGCTGACCTTCCATCAGCACAATCATTAGACAAGTTCACTACAAACTCCTTGACAAGATTTTCATAACACTTGTTAAATTTTGTCACTGTCTTCATCAGTCCAGCACTCTTGATCAGGTCCATGATGTCTTTGCACTCCAAGGCATCATTGTTGAGTTCTCTTTCTAAGGCTATTCTTTTTAAGCAAACATACTTCCATCTGTTTGCATTGTCAGGATGATGAAAAGAGATGTTGTCTGTTGGGACTTCAGGTACTCTAGCAATTTTGCTGGAGGAGAGCTTCCTTCTGATAGGAGTTTCTTCAATATCAATCTCAAATTCTGATTCCTCATCAGAATCAGAAGATTCAGGTTCTTTTCTCTTCTTAGAGATTGGTTGTCTAGCAGTATGCACCTGGGCCTTCTTCCCTTTTGTCTGAATACTTTTCTCAGCCATGCTTTCAGCCTTGGATTTCTTAACAGCAGGTTTATCCTTGGACACACATTTTGCATCATTCTGATTACTCTTTCTTTTCATCAATCTCCTAGCTATGCTAGGGTTCACATTATCAATCAGATCATTATCTGAGTAATCCTCATCCACATCAATGATAGGTGGATCAACAGCCTTTTCTGAAGGGTTCTGAATGTTGTCTTTTTGTGTCACAACATTCTCAGTGACATCTACATTCTCAGAGACTTCCACATTTGGGCTTTCTGATTGATTTAAAGGGACAGAAATCCCCGGTACAGGTTGGTTTCCGCTCAGTATACTAGTAACAAGCCTAGCAATGGCTTGATGAACTTGAACTGATCCTTCTCTATTTGGTACATAAGAAGAAGGATGAGAAGAATTACCAGAGGCTGTAGCTTGAGCTCTTCCTGCATGTCTAGTTCTTAGCTTTTTGACTTTGGCTGGGTCAGTTGCCATCTCTCTGAGAGGAGTGACCTCAAGAACTTCAGATTCTATGCATGTGGTGATTGCTCTAGAGTCTTGGTCAGATGATGAAGATGATGAGGATGATGAAGTCACCTTGGTTGAAGACGATGTCTGAGACATTTTGATTGACTTTGAGTAACGGTAGCAATTTGAGAAAAATCTTTGGTTGAGAGGAGGAAACAGGTTGCAAGGACGAGAGAGGTAGGAGGCAAAAGGGAGTCTTTTCAACTTCTTAAGGATTTTGAAAGAATTGGGAAAGCATATGAATAACCCACTAAAGATAGACTTAATAAAATTAACTCCTTCAACCTTTGTTTTAAGCAAAATTAATTGCTATAATTTCTCATGTTGGTAAATACCCAACCTGCCCCTCAAATTTTCAAGTTTATTTCCAACAAGAGCCTTGGTAGAAGAATCAGTCAGCTGAAGCTTAAAGAAACTATGTTCTAGTTTAAATGACTTCTTCTCTATAGAGTCAATGTGCTTGTTCCTGTTATGCTGAATAGGGTTCAAGGAAATATTGATTGTATTCAGATTGTCACAACACAATGTCACAACATCTTGTGAGACATTATACTCAGTGAGCATCTGTTTTGACCAGATATTTTGAGAACAGTTTTTCCTAGCAGCAACTACTTCCGCACAGAGTTGGGAAGGCATTCTTTTGATATGAATCATAGTTCTGGTTGATTCTTGACTAATTTTCTTTTTGTCCAGTCCATTTTGATGGAGAGTTATAGGAGAGGAGACTTCAAGCCTCATTTCTTCAGGGAAACAGAATTTATTAGACTTGTTATTTCCAACATCCTTGTTAAGATAACTTATGGTTCTGACAACACATCCTTCTTCAAGTTTATTTGCCACATCACAGACATTATCAACCTGTAGTCTTGGAGTTCTTCTGGCTGCTTCCATAGAAATAGCTCTTTTCATTCTTCTTAGATGAAGAGGACCAAGCTTATGCTGCCACAGTTTCATCTCTTTTTCTTCTTTGGTAATTGGACACATAGTGGAGATATCAATGTTCTCAGGCTGCCACAAGTAGCAGTTATCTTTGGATCTGATTCCTCTCATTACAACTTCTAGTTTTTCATTAATTACTAGACATTCAGATTTTGAGAAGTTGACCTTGAATCCTAGATCACATAATTGACTAATGCTAATGAGATTAGCAGTCAACCCTTCTACCAGCAGTACTTTATTCAGACTTGGAACTCCAGTGCAGTCCAAATTACCAACTCCTTTGACTTCACCTTTAGCACCATCTCCAAAGGTCACAAAACTGGTGGTGTGAGGCTTAACATTAGCTAGGAGATTTTTGATTCCAGACATGTGTCTGGAACATCCACTGTCAAAGTACCAGCCTTCCTTTGCAGACACTCTCAGGGAAGTATGGGCTATCAGGGCAGTAGCCTTTTTCTTCCAATGAGGAGTATGTGGTACCCTTTCTGGCTTAGGTTTAGCACCTGAGTTTTGATTAGGGTATCCATGCAATTTGAAGCAGAAGGGCTTTATGTGTCCATACCTCCCACAATGATGACATCTCCATCTTTGGTATTTTTTCTTCATGTATTTCTGATGTTGAGAGTTGTGTTGAGACATCTGCTTTGACAATTGTTTAACATGCCTGATCTTCTTGTCTGCACCAGATTTCTTAGCTTCCACAAATCCTAGACCAGATTTGTTTCCCACATTTTGTCCAACTTGAAGGATCTCTTCCAATTTATCTGATCCATTGGTCAACATCTTGACAGATTTTGTCATTTGGTTCAGTTGTGAGTTCAGTAATTGAACTTCCCCTTCTAGGTGACTTATAGTTTCAAGATCTGCCCTTTTTTCAGCCTCCAGCTTTATAATGAGTTTTGATTATTTCTCATTCTGCACACAGACTTCAGCACTTCTGATACACAATTTCTTGTAGGTATCAGCCAGTTCTTCAAATGTCACTTCTTCATCACTAGTGTCACTTTCAGAAGTACAAACACTAGTTAGAGCAGTAACTAGTTTGGCAGATTCTTCTTCAAAATTACTTTCTGAATCATAGTCAGACCAAGTAACAGTCATTCCTTTCTTTTGTTTCTTAAGAAAGGTAGGACATTCAGCTCGAATATGTCCATATCCTTCACATCCATGGCATTGAATACCTCTGCCTTGGTTTCCCTTTTCTTCTGACCTTGGTCTTCTGCTGGAACTGTCAATGTCAGAGGGAATGTTATGAACATTAGACCTTGACTTTGGATCCATTCTTTTGATGAGCTTGTTGAACTGTCTTCCAAGCATGGCAATAGCTTCTGAAATATTCTCTTCTTCATCCTCCTTGTTTTCAACATCAGTGTTGGATACAAGTGCTATGCTTTTGTTCTTCTTGTCACCATTATCAGTGATCCCCATCTCAAAAGTCTGAAGAGACCCAATAAGTTCATCCACTTTCAACTTGCTGATGTCCTGGGCTTCCTCTATGGCAGTTACTTTCATTGCAAATCTTTTAGGCAAGGATCTGAGAATCTTCCTCACCAGTTTTTCTTCTGACATCTTTTCTCCCAGTGCTCCTGAGGTGTTGGCAATCTCCAAGATGTTCATGTGAAACTCATGAATGGTTTCATCTTCCATCATTTTTAGATTCTCAAACTTGGTAGTCAACATCTAAAGCCTTGACATTTTTACTTTGGAAGTGCCCTCATGAGTAGTTTTGAGAGTGTCCCAAACTTCCTTGGCCAGTTCATATTGATGTACTAGTCTGAAAATGTTTCTATCAATTCCATTGAACAAGGCATTTAAAGCTTTGGAATTTCCCAGGGCTAACTCATCTTCTTCTTTACTCCAATCTTCCTCAGGCTTCAGACTGATTGTCCCATCTTTCTCAGTTATGGTGGGATGGATCCATCCTTTGTCAGCAGCTCTCCAAGCCTTTTTGTCCAGAGATTTTAGGAAGGCAATCATACGAGGTTTCCAGTAGTCATAATTAGTTCCATCCAGAATGGGTGGTCTATTTCCAAAAACTCCTTCTTTGTCCATAGTGCCAGAAAGTGATATCCCTAGATCTCACCCAGTAATACAGGCAGGGTGCCTGCTCTGATGCCAATTGAAATTCTGGCTGCAGATACTCAATGTCACGTTCAATGTTATGACACCGTATCTGACTTACTATATGACAGTAAATACAAAAACAATAAAGAACACAGTCAATTGTTTACCCAGTTCAGTGTGCAACAACACCTACTCTGGGGGCTACCAAGCCAGGGAGGAAATCCACTATAAGAGATGTTAATTCAGGAATAAACCAACCAGTTTATCTCCTTCACTTAAGACCTACTCAATGCAATTTCAATCTAAGTACAACTTAAACCTGAGTTCCTACTCACTCCCCCTCAATCACAGCAGTGATACATAAAACAATTTGACTAATGATTTGATGAAGACACTCTTCAAAAACATACACTTGATTAAGCTTCACAGCTTTTTAATCAAGTAACACAACCACTCTTGCTTCACAGCTTTGAGTGATACACAACTAACTTCACTCTGCTTCACAGCTTTAGTCAAGGAACATTCAAACACTCTTGCTTCAAAGCTTTGAGTGCTACACAACCCTTACAATTAAAAACCTATTCCAAGTCACTTATCACAATGATAATTGCTTGGAGTACAATAATTGAACCTATACAGATTACAAATGATCTTCTGATCAAAAAGGGATTCCTTGCAAAACAGCAGCTCTGTTGAATATATAGCAGTTGCAACTTCAGTTAGGGTTTCCACAAAAACCTAGGGTTAATTCCGTTTGACCTTAAGACTAGGTCACATGAATTAATTAACCAGGTTAGGGTTGAGCTAGGTTAACCCTCAGAAAACGCAGGAGTCTGTTCTGGAAAGACTGAGTTATTTTCCTAAAAAAACTCAGAATTAACCAACCTGCATATTTGTTAGTTCAGAACAGGATGTCTTAACATCTGTTATGACATCTGAAAAACCTGTCTACTGATTTTAGGAAAATGTGATCATTTTGCAAAATGCTCAGATACACACTTATAAACATCAGTACCTGAATGACAATATTTTTCTGCAAAGGTACCTAATGAATCAGTACAAACTAAACTAGAATGTTATGACATCAGTCATGACATTCACACATACACTTGGGTTTTACCAAAAATGCAAGCCAATACCTAAACAACTACAGAGATGTTTTGGCTAACTGTGTGACTGCTACAACGTGTTTCAGGACGTGGGGAGGCTTGCTAATGATTGAAACACGATCCAGAGGCGTCCAACAATTGATTGGCAAAGTGAGGATGGCTTGGGATGGCCTATAATTTGGAATTGGATCTGCACTTTTTCCTAAAAATTTTTAGTTTTGTTCTTGATCTGCACGACTGTTCAACCTCCTCTTGACTTGGACTGCTTATGTATATGTAATACAACATATTAGGTTAACCAAAACGAATTCAATCTTTCCCATCATGAAGATTTGATTTGGTATTTCATGGCATATGATATCTTTCCAAACTTGCTCCAATTCAATCTTTTTCCACCCAAATTAGCCTTGCACGAATTGATTCTTAATTGACAGCACATAAGATCTTCCTTCAATGCAAAAATCATCCCTAAAACACATTATATGATTTATTTAGATTTATTTGATTTTATTTGAATTTTAAGTGAATAAAAATAAAAATAAATTAAATAAATAAATAAATAAAGCATGTAGGGTCTCATAGGTCGTGGACTATGCTAGGAATGAAATGCAATCTTAAAAAGATGGGCCCATGTGGAAAAAAAGCAATTTTGATCAATGTTGACTTTTGACAATTTCCCAAAAATTTCCAACTTTGACAATGCATCTCTCTCTCAATTTTGACCCTAGGAGGGTGTTCTTGGACTTTTTAGAAATCTTAGGGTGTCCTCTAAGCAACCCTTTTGGTCTCATCTCAATTGAGTCTTCCATATTCATGTATGAAGCTTTGACCCAAAAGGTATTTTTGTTGACTTTTTAAAATGACCTATAATGTCAAAATTCATATCTTTTTGTGAGTGCATATCCTGAACTTGGAAGATGAAGATGAATTGTAGGGAATTGCATCCTCTTATAAATGAGCTTCGCATGGGTCATTTCTGATAAAGTATGAGAAAGTTATGCTTGGTCAAAGTTGAGTTGAGTTGATTTTTCCTACAAAACTCTAATTTAGCAACTTTTGGGTTTTGATGAATTGTGAGCTATCCTTGATGAATCATGATCAACCCTTGATCAAATGATGAATGATACTACAAAATGAGGATGTTGACCAAAAATCTTGAGGTTTGACTGTATGTGGGCCATAGTTGACTTTTGACCTAGTATAGTTGATTTTCAGGCCTTTGAGCAATTGACTGAGCAAACTTCTTCCGCAATGCTTGAAACTTGACATGGATGATCTTGAGAACATATTAGGACAATGGTGAGAATTTGGGATCCTTTAGACTCAATCATCTTGATGCAAAATGAAACCCTAATTTGAATTAGACTGCCTTAGGAGAGAGTTTGTCTGGTCAACTTTTGAACTTCCTTGAGCAATTTGAGGACCTCACTTGACATGTATTGAGAAATATGGGAGGGAAAATTTTGGGGTACAACAGCTGCCCCTGTTCAATCTTCTTAAACCTGAGGATGTAGATTGGCTCGTCTGCCTTTGATGATCTGAAGGTGGAAGATGATTGAACACTAGAGTGCCCAGAAATTGTCACTCGCATGAAGTAGTACTTGACTTGTGATATCCGGAATGGGCTTACAGATGCCATTTGGAAGTTGCTAGAGAATTGTCGGAGATGGGCTTAAAGATGCCATCCGAAGAAGTGTCGATCGCACAAGAGATTCCTTTGCGAGCACCCGTATACCTGTTGTTGAGGAGGACTTCGTTGAGGAATGCTGGTCTTTGTCTTGAGAGAAATAGAGTTTTAGGAGCTTCAGTTTTCCTTTACTCTACTGGGGAATAATTCTGGTTTGGGAAGCGGAAGTGAACTGTGTGTTTGGTCAGGGTATATGCTGCACCCCGACTTACTGGGGAAATGTGAAATCAATTGTGTTGGATCTGGTCCCGGTCTTACAGGGTTGTGGACTGTTGTCTAGGGATAAGAGAGGAAGAAAACCCGGATAGTAAGGTTAGGAGAAGGAACCTGGATAGTAGGGTTACTTCGAGATGAAATCCTGGATAGTAGGGCTGTGAGAAGGAACCTGGATAGTAGGGTTACTTTGATATGAAATCCTGGATAGTAGGGTTATGAGAAGGAACTTGGATAGTAGGGTTACTTTGATATGAAAGCTTGGATAGTAGGGCTGTGAGAAGGAACCTGGGTAGTAGGGTTACTTTGATATGAAAGCCTGGATAGTAGGGCTATGAGAAGGAACCTGGATAATAGGGTTACTTCGATATGAAAGCCTGGATAGTAGGGTTGTGAGAAGGAACCTGGATAGTAAGGTTATTAGAAGGAACCTGGATAGTAGGGTTACTTCGAGATGAAATCCTGGATAGTAGGGCTGTGAGAAGGAACCTGGATAGTAAGGTTATGAGAAGGAACCTAGATAGTAGGGTTATGAGAAGGAACCTAGATAGTAGGGTTACTTCGAGATGAAAGCCTGGATAGTAGGGTTGTGAGAAGGAACCTGGATAGTAGGGTTACTTCGATATGAAAGCCTGAATAGTAGGGCTGTGAGAAGGAACCTGGGTAGTAGGATTACTTTGATATGAAAGCCGGGATAGTAGGGCTGTGAGAAGGAACCTGGATAGTAGGGTTACTTCGATATGAAAGCCTGGATAGTAGGGCTGTGAGAAGGAACCTGGATAGTAGGGTTATGAGAAGGAACCTGGGTCGTAGGGTTACTTCGACATGAGAGCCTGGATAGTAGGGCTGTGAGAAGGAACCTGGATAGTAGGGTTACTTCGATATGAAAGCCTGGATGGTAGGGCTTGAGAAGGAACCTGGATAGTAGGGTTATGAGAAGGAACTTGGATAGTAGGGTTACTTCGAGATGAAAGCCTGGATAGTAGGGCTGTGAGAAAGAACCTGGATAGTAGGGTTACTTCGATATGAAAGCCTGGATAGTAGGGTTGTGAGAAGGAAACTTGGTAGTAGGATTACTTCGATATGAAAGCCTGGATAGTAGGGCTGTGAGAAGGAACCTGGATAGTAGGGTTGTGAGAAGGAACTTGGGTCATATGGTTACTTTGACATGAGAGCATGGATAGTAGGGCTGTGAGAAGGAACCTGGATAGTAGGGTTACTTCGATATGAAAGCCTGGATGGTAGGGCTTGAGAAGGAACCAGGATAGTAGGGTTACTTTGATATGAAAGCATGGATGGTAGGGCTTGAGAAGGAACCTGGATAGTAGGGTTGCTTCGATATGAAAATCCTGGGTAGTAGGGCTGTGAGAAGGAACCTGGGTAAGGTTGCTTCGTGAGGAGTTTGGGTAAAACTACATCTGAACCGAGAAGGAACCTGGGTAAGGTTGCTTTGTGAGGAGTTTCGGTAAAATTGCATCTGAACCGAGAAGGAACCTGGGTAAGGTTGCTTTGTGAGGAGTTTGGGTAAAAATGCATCTGAACTGAGAAGGAACCTGGGTAAGGTTGCTTTGGGATGAGTTCGTGTAAAACTTCAGGAGGAACCTGGGTAAGGTTACTTTGTGATAAGTTCGTGTGAAACTTCAGGAGGAACCTGGGTAAGGTTACTTTGTGATAAGTTCGTGTAAAACTTCAGGAGGAACCTGGGTAAGGTTACTTTGTGATAAGTTCGTGTAAAACTTCATTTGGAAATGTATGAAAAAGGATCCGTGTAAGATTTTTCAGGATAAACCCGTGTGAAGCTGCATTTAGGAGAAACCCGTGTAAGATTGCTTCGTGACGAACCCGTGTAAAGCTGCATTTGGTCACGCAGATAATTATTTTGTTTAGTTTTGAGTGTTGATCATGGACTTGCTGGAAATTGTTGATAATAATGTCTTTCCTGAAAGAAATACAAGGTTAGTTATATGTGATGCATGAGATGCATTGTATGATGACATTTCTCAAAATAAATGAGACTATGTTATATGTGATGTATGCATATGTCATGATGTATGAACATGAAATGCTGACATAACAATCTGAGTCCGGGAAAATAAATCCCGGGTAGTTGTTTGGAGAGTGTGAGAAATGGTATTTGACCGCTGTAACAAACCATAGTTCCTCTACTTTTGTTAGGGATGGTGAACAACGATGACTATGCGGGGGATTTGCCCTTTGTTTATGAAGATTCTGCCGAGGAGACCCTATCTGAGGATAATTCTGCGGGGAATAACTCTGTTGGAGAGGAGATACTCTGTTGATAGATCTGCCGACTTGGAGAAATAACTCCGCTGGGGATGAATTATTATTGCTGGTGATAATGAAATCTGTCGGGATTGAATTTCTGCTGGTAAGAGAAATAAAATCTACTTGGGGAACAATTTACCGACTCACTCGCGGTTGTGAACTTCAGCAAGGGAGAGTTGTGTCCTGCTCGGGGAAGCTGACACCTGTCTTTAGATACTTTTTACTCTTGTGGGGAGTGTAGGTACCACTGCTTATATTCTTAAGTTGGCTTTATCCCTGTACCTGATGGGCAGAGTAATTGTAGGGTTTGGGCACTTCTTGTTTGTCCTTGTTCCTAGAATTACGAGTAATCGTCTTTTGTTTCTCATCTAAGTATTTATGAGAAGCAATTATTTTCAAATGCATATATCAAAAATGAATCATTGGACGTTCTCGCAAAACAAAACAGAAAAAGAAAAACAATTACAAATTTCTTGTGAAAATGGATTGTATTGATTTTTGAAGTTTGCCTGTAATAGGCGTTTTGTACAAGGAGGATGACGTTCTAGTAGGAGAACACGCCGAAAGATAGACATTACAATTTGCGTAAAAGAAAGAAAAACAGCTATGTGAAACAACCCCATCGGGTTTCAACTCTGATATTGCCTTTATATCTTCAAGCATCTCATCACTTTGCTACTTGGCCGAAGGTGGATCAGATTGATTGGCACCATCCGAGCTTGGTAGTTAATACTGAAGTCTGGCTGCAAGATAATCCAATGAGACATAGTGTTACACTTTGATCCCTAATTTTTTCCTGGACTGCCCTTTCGGGTTTTCAGCCCACCGGGATACCCTTTTTTGCCAAAGTCGCCTTTTCAGGTTTTCGACTTTACGGGTGTATAGTTTTTTTCATTTTCATCCCTTACTTTTTCCCGAACCCTTTTGGTTCGCCGAGAAGCCCTTATTTTTGCCTAGGCCAGTCAACCTAGCGGGTCTTTGATTATGCATAGTATCTTTTCACTATGTCTGCATTGACAGGGTGAGGAAGGTCGTCACCATCCATGGTGGTTAGAATCATAGCTCCTCTCGAGAAAATGTTCTTAACCACAAATGGCCCTTCATATGTGGGGGTCCATTTCCCCTAGGATCACCTTGCGGTAGTATGATGCGCTTGATCACTAGATCCCCGACTTGATATTCTTGACGTCTGACTTTCTTGTTAAAGGCCTTGAACATTTGCTTTTGATACGTCTGGCCATAACAGATAGCATTAAGTCTCTTCTCGTCGATTAGATTCAGCTGATCAAGTCGGGTTTGTATCCAGTCATCTTCGTTCAAACCCGCATCCTTCATAATCCTGAGAGAGGGTATCTGGACTTCGATGGGTAGGACTGCCTCCATGCCATATACCAGAGAGTAGGGTGTTTCCCCTGTCGACGTCCGTGCTGAGGTACGGTACCCATGAAGAACGAATGGTAACATCTCGTACCAGTCTTTGTATGTCACCATCATCTTCTACACAATCTTCTTGATATTCTTATTAGTCGCTTCAACAACCCCATTCATCTTCGGCCGGTAGGGAGAAGAGTTATGATGCTGAATCTTGAACTGTTTGCAGAGCTCGGTGATCATTGTGTTATTGAGATTTGTACCATTGTCAGTAATAATCCTCTCTGGTACACCATATTGACAGATCAGATTATGTCGGATAAACCGCTCTATGACGTTCTTGGTTACCGTAGCAAAGGAAGCTGCCTCAACCCATTTTGTAAAGTAATCAATTGCTACCAGAATGAAACGATGCCCGTTAGATGCAGTAGGTATGATCTCGCCGATCATGTCGATGCCCCACATTGCAAAAGGCCAAGGAGATATCAAAACATTTAGGGGAACCGGAGGTACATGCACCTTATCAGCATAGACTTGACATTTATGACAGGTTCGAGAATGCTGATAACAATCGGCTTCCATAGTGGACCAGTAGTATCCTGCCCGTAGGATTTTCTTCGCCATAGTGTGTCCACTGGAATGAGTTCCGAAGGTACCTTCATGTAACTCTGCCATGATCCTTTCTGCCTCGCTCTTGTCCATGCATCACAGTAAGGTTGAATCATGGTTACGCTTATAGAGAATTCCATTACTGATGAAGAACTTCGCAGCGAACCTTCTCAGAAACTTCTTATCATTAACAGATGCCCCCTCGGGGTATTCTTGAGCCTCAAGATGCCTCTTTACCTCATAAAATCAGGGTTTGTCTACCACCTCTTCAGTCTCAATGTCACAACAATGTGCGGGTTCATCCATCCTCTCAATGATAATCTGAGGAGGTTCATTGTCCAACCTAACTTTGAACATAGAAGACATGGTAGCTAGCGCGTCCGCCAACTGATTCTCCTCTCTTGGGAAGTGTTAAAAGGTTATCTCCTCAAAGTGTGGGAGCAATGTCAGTACATATTCTCGGTAAGGAATAAGATTTGGGTGCTTCATATCCCACTCGCCTTTGATCTGACTTATCACCAGAGCGGAATCTCGGAATACACTTAAAAACTTAATCCTCAGGTCAATAGCAGCTCGAAGTCCCATGATACATGCTTCATACTCCGCCATATTGTTGGTGCAGTTAAAACATAATCGAGAAGTGAATGGAGTATGACAGCCTTCAGGAGATATAATTACAGCGCCAATGCCGTTAACCAATGAGTTCGAGGCTCCATCAAAATACATAGACCATCGGGATTGTGATCGGTGGATCTGGAACTGACTGTTTAACGCTGGTTCGCGAAATGTCGCGGAAGCAAGAGTCACCACCGTCTTTTATTTTCTCCAAATGGAAAGGACAAAAGCACAGAAAAATTCCTTAAAGAGATTGCTCTCGGTTCGGGAGGTAGGTTATAGAAAGGGAAGGTGTTAGCACCCTTTCTATCCATGGTTATCCATGGGCTCTTAGATACTTGCTCACTTGTGTTTTCAAAAAGGTTTGTTTGCTTTTCAACTGTGGGTTTTAAAAAGTTTCTTTGAAAATTCCAGTTCGACTCTTGTATCGGTCCTCAAGAGTGTTTGAAAAATTGCTTTCGAAAGCTTTTTGAAAAGGTGTCGGTGTGAAAAGTATTTTTGATTTGTTTTGAAAGTTAGAGCAAGTATCTAGAGTCGTCTACCTACCCTAAGGAATTCGTCTATGTAGATGTCCTTTAAAGTAGTGCCATCCCACCATTGAGAGGTAGGTAGCACCACCGTTGGAGGTGTTCGGGTCAATTCGAGGTTCGGGACATGGTGATCACCAGAGCAATAGGAAGACACCTTAGAAGCTACCCTCATGCCAGGTTCCCGGATCATGAGGACTTACTAAGACATCCTCTACTCGACGATCACCTTTCGAGGCAAGGCAACAGTGAGGCGTACCCTAGGGGTGGTGTGTGATTTGTGTGTCGTTTTCAGATATTTTGTCTTTTGTCATGTCATTGGTGATCTAGCGTTTGTTTTTATTTTTGTCCATTCATTCTTTCATGCCTTGATTAACAGTTAAAATATTGCGGGAAATAAAAATTCTAAGCTATTACAAAAGGCGCGGGTCCACATCGCCAAAATTTCTTGAACCCGATTTGACAGAAAATAAAGAAATAATGAAAAGTAAAGAAAATAAAGAATTAAAAGTGCTAGAAATTAATTACAAGGCCTTGGGAGAGATACATAAATATTAAAAGAAATAAAATAAATATGCGAATTAAATAGGAATTAAGACGAGGGCGTTGGACCCTTTTTGCAAAATTAAATTAATGATGGAATTAATTAATTAAAAAAGAAAAGAAATTGTCTTTGGTATTTTATGATTTTTATGGGAAAAAGAATTTAATGCAATTAAACCTAATTCTACAGTTTTTTTATTTTATTATGAAAACATATTAAAGTTTTAACCTAAAATTAACCCTAATTAATTTACATGTAATTAAATTACAAAAAATAAATATTTAATATTTAATTATTATGGAGGAAAAATAAAAGGGATAAAAAATTTAATTAAACCCTAGTTCTACAAATTTTAAATTAATTAAGAAAACATTACTATTAAACCTAGTTTAATAACTAAATTTAATTAATGCAATTTATTTATAAAAATACTAAAATAAAATATTTATTATATTTTTTCTCTTTTCTGATTTTTCATGTGTTTTTTTATATATTATGAAAATATGAAGTTAATTAATAAAACAATAATTAAAAGAAAGTATAAATAAAAAAAAATTGGCAAACCTAGGAGGGTATTTGTCCCCAAAGTGGAGGTTTTTCTTCAGTAATCTGGGCCCAATGCATTTTTGGCCTCATTGACTATTGCGTTGGCACGTATACGCGTTGACTAGAGTTCAACGTGCTCTCCAGATCATGGCCTTTGATTTGATGCCCTGGTACGCGTGGATGGCCAGATTTTGGAGGTATACGGTAGTCCAATACATTGAATCTGCACATGAACATTATATGAAGAAAAATATGAAAGGGGGTGAGGACCTGGGGCTCGAACCCAGGTCCTGAATGTTACCAGCGCTTGCGCCTGCCAGTGGAGCTACCTTGTTTATCTGTACTTCATATAATTAACGAATATAATAAAACAAAAATGTTAATGCTTCCTTTTTTTCGCGCGCGATTCAAACAATCCAATCGCTGACGGCCACCTCATCTTCTTCTTCTTTATTCCCTGAAACAAAAAGGTTGGCAACGGTTTTGGCACCGTTCCAGAAGAGGCCATAATCCAAAATAACGATTAGCTCTAGGATGCTCATAAATTGAGCGCGAGGGTGGATTCATGATCGTCCAATCATGCTAATTGCAGTGGTCTAAGTCTTGAGTGCCAATTTTTCCTTAATTGAAAAACCCTAATCCAAGGTCCTGGAAACCCTAATGTTCAACAATGGTGAAATCGCATATGGGTGACAAAAAGACAATTAAACCATACGGTTAGCATCAGAATCTTACAATGAACATAAACCAAGCATTAAAACTTACAAAAGATGCATGAATTAAGATGCACGATTATGAATTTTTTTCTATACAGGTCATGTTCGTTTTACCAATTCTTGATGTTATGATGGATGATTTTGATTGGAAATCCTTCCATGAAGCTTCAGGAAGGTGATGGGATAAAAATCTCGCCTTGAATCGCCCTGGAAATTGGTTTTCAGATTTCACTTTTCAAGCAAAAATTTCAAGTTTTTTGTATACTTTTCTGCGCAGCTTTTTGTCAATGAGCATGAGGGTTTTGATTCAGCTTATGTATGGAATGATTAGGTCAAATAAAATTGGTCCATAATCCATGAATTGATGAATGTAATATTTGATTTTTAAACCATGATTTTCAAATCTTTTTCACATGCTTTTTGATACAAATCACATCCAATTCCATTGGTTCTTTCCATATTTGGCTAGGCACGAAATCTTGAGGATATAACATGCATAAAAAGATTGAAAAACTTAGGTTAAGTATTTTTCATGTATTTAATTGATTTAAATGAATTATTATTAATAAAAATTCAAATAAATGAATAAAAAATGAAGAAAAACTTCCCTTTGGGCCAAGTGGTCGTGCACATGCCTTGGATAATGAATTGTGGAAGAAAAAAATAGGCCCATTAGCAATTTTAGGTCATTTGAACCAATGTTGACTTTTCAAAATATCCAAAAATTTCCCAACTTCCACAAGGCATAACTTGCTCAATTTTTAAGCTTTGCTCATGTTCTTAGACATTTTGGAAAGGTCTTTGAGTCCTCTAACCAATGTCTTTGGTCCCATGTCGTTTTGATTTACCAATCTCAAGTTATGGCCTTTGACTTAAAGTCCCTTTTTGTTGACTTTTGAAAATGACCTATAATGTTGAAATTGATAACTTTTTGTGAGAGCATTTCTTGGACTTGGAGTATGAAGATGAGTTGTAGGAAATGTCTTTCTCTTAAAAATGAGCTTTGGATGGAATTTTTCTGATAATCCATGTGAAAGTTATGCCCTGGTCAATTTACAGTTGATTTTTTCAGCTGTCCAAATAAGGAAACTTTTGCATCTTGATGATTTTTGAGCCAAGCTTTGAGAATCATGATCAAGCATTGATCAAATGATGTTTGTGGCTTCAAAATGAGATGTTGACTAAAATTTTGAACTTTTGACTGCCAAATGACCATTTTGCCCCTGCAGTTGACTGTAGTGCAATTAGGGTTTTTGACTGTGCAATTTTGTGCTGAAAGTCTTGAAACTTGATATGAGGATGCTTGACCATATTTGTAGGCATGTGGGACTTGATTGGGCCCTTGTAAATTTCATTTTCTTGATCAGAACCAAAACCCTAATTTGGACTGCTCAGGAGGCTCTTGAACTGGGCAACCCTTGGGGAATTTTGAAGCTTGATTTGGCAATTTCTTGAAGAATATGGGAGGGAAAATTTTGGGGTACAACAGTTGCCCCTGTTCAATCTTCTTAGACCTGAGGATGCAGATTGGCTGACGTGCCTTTCGTAATCCGAGGGTGGAAGATGATTGAACACTAGAGTGCCCAGAAATTTGCGCTCACATAGTAGCAGTGTGATGGTGGAATGGGCTTATAGATGCCATTTAGAGGTTGATGAATAGGATGATGGGCTTATAGATTCCATCTGGATGCTGATCGCGTAAGAGATTTCTTACCTACAAAAGAAAAATGAGTACCTGACATGTTGCAGGAGCTGGTCTTCAAATGCTTTATATAGATATTGTGATCGGTGGATCTGGAACTGACTGTTTAACGCTGGTTCGCGAAATGTCGCGGAAGCAAGAGTCGCCACCGTCTTTTATTTTCTCCAAATGGAAAGGACAAAAGCACAGAAAAATTCCTTAAAGAGATTGCTCTCGGTTCGGGAGGTAGGTTATAGAAAGGGAAGGTATTAGCACCCTTTCTATCCATGGTTATCCATGGGCTCTTAGATACTTGCTCATTTGTGTTTTCAAAAATGGTTTGTTTGCTTTTCAATGTGGGTTTAAAAAAGTTTCTTTGAAAAATTTCAGTTCGACTCGTGCGTCAGAGTGTTTGAAAAGTTTGTTTTGAAAGCTTTTGAAAAGTGTCGGTGTGAAAAGTCTTTTTGAGTTTGTTTTGAGATTAGAGCAAGTATCTTTGAGAACCTACCTACCCTAAGGAATTCGTCTGTGTAGATATCCTTTAAAGTAGTGCCATCCCACCATTGAGAGGTAGGTAGCACCACCGTTGGAGGTGTTCAGGTCAATTCGAGTTTAGGGACATGGTGATCACCAGAGCAATGGGAAGACACCTTAGAAGCTACCCTCATGCCAGGTTCCCGGATCATGAGGACTTACTAAGACGTCCTCTACTCGACGATCACCTTTCGAAAGGCAACAGTGAGGCGTACCCTAGGGGTGGTGTGTGCGAATTGTGTGTCATGTTTCAGTTATTTGTCTTGTCATGTTTGTTGTGATCTACGCTTGATTTTAATTAGGGCCATTCATTCTTGCATGCATATTTAGCAGTTATAAAGTTTGCGAAAAATAAATCTAAGGCTATTACAAATGGCGCGGGTCCACATCGCCAAAATTAAACCGGACCCGATTTAGCGGAAAATAAATAAAGCAAAATAAAGTAAAAGTGCGAGAAATATAATCGTTACAACGCTTTGGGAGAATTACATAATTATAATAAATGACATAAAATAAATGCGCAAATTAAATAAATTATGAACATGGGCGTTGGACCCTTTCGCAAAAAAAAATTAAATTAGAATTAAAATTAAAGAAAGGAATGTTTTTTGGTATTTTTGTATTTTTAAGATTTAATGGAAAGAATAAATAATTAATATTAAAATGGAGCGTCAAACCCTAATTCTAATGTTTTTTAAGTTTATTGTGAAAATATTAAGTTTTAATCTAATTTAAATCTAAATTATATTTATGTACAATTAATTATAAAAATAAAATAAATAAATAAATAATGTTGTGATAAAAGGAGAAAATTTAAAAGGAATAGAAATTGTTAATTAACCTAATTCTATATTTTTGGATTTTTGTTTTATTAAAAAAAGAGTTAAGGTTATAACATAATTAAACTAAATAATTATAAGCATTTATTTATGAAAATATTAAAATAACATAATTTATTATATTTTATCTTTTTTCTGATTTTTTTTTGGTGTTTTATATTTTTTTGTAAAAAATAATTAACTAAATAAATAGCAAATAAAAGAAATAAAAAGAAGAATTAAAGAAAGAATAAAAAAAAATAAGGCAAACCAGGGGGTTCAGGCCCCAATTGGAGGTGCAGATGGTGAGATTCTGGCCCAGCAAGCAATGGCCTTTTTGACTTTCCAAGCAACGTGGTTGAGCGTTGACTAGCACTCACGGTGCTCCATGAATCCTGGCCTTTGAATTGGATCTATTGGACGCGTGTATGGGTGGATAATGAAGGTATACGCTGTGCCTTTGCATTGGAAACACATGTGACTCCCTGTGGAAAAATAATATGAAGAATGCATAGACCTGGGGCTCGAACCCAGGTCTTGAACGTTAACAACTCCTTCGCCTGCCAATTGAGCTATATCACGCGCGTTAATATATTATGGCAAATAAATAACAAAAGAAAAAAAACAACGCGTAGTGGAGGGCGCGCGAAAATTTGAATCAGCGAACCACGTTTTGACAACGAGTCTTCTTCTTCATTCCCTTTTTTTATTTTCTGAAACATGAAATCAATAAGCAACGGTTTTAACCCGTTGCTATAGAAGGCATACCAGAAAATAGCGAATAGGATCCTGTTGGACATAAATTTATCGCGAGTAATGTTTCATGTTCGTCCAGATGCGTTAAGTCCAGTGGTGTTGGTCTCGTCCCCCAATTTTACTTTATTTCAAAAGCCCCAATTCTAAGCTCTGCAAACCCTAGGATTTGGACATGGTGGAATCGCCTACAGCTTGCAAAAACTCAATTAATCGCATGGGTTAGTTCACAAATGTTTCACTGATTATGAATATATGGTTAGAATGCCATGAATGTGCATAAATAATGAAACACGATATTGAAAAAATATGGAACAAGGGCGACTTCTGTACACCGTTCCAAAGCGCAAAGCTTGATGTCTTTGATTGGAATAGGATCAGTGGAGCCTCAGGAAGCTATTGAAATCGTTTTCGTGCCTTGAATCGCCTTCTAAAGCTGATTTCAGTTTTGAACTTTTTGAGACTTTTTGCAAGTTTGTAATGGGAATTGCTGCGCAGTATTGTGTGTCCCGGCATTAGGTTTGTGACCTTGAATATGTATAGAACAATTTAGGTCAAGAAAACTGCATAAAATCCCTTGTAATCTTTGATTGAAGATTTGATTTGCTTAAGGATCTTTTTGAATCTTATCATGTGCATTTTGTATCAATTTGCCTCCAATTAGACCAAAACTTTCCACAATTGAACAAACACGAAATATTGAGTATCAAACATGCATAAAAAGATTTTTTAGGTCAAGTTTTATATTTTCTACTTATTTAAATAATTTAAATGAATTAATATTAATATAAATTCAAATAAATAATTAAAAAATGAGAAAATACTTCCCTTTGGGCCTAATGGTCGTGCATAGGCTTGGCATGAAGAAACTTGGAAGAAAAATGGGCCCATTTGCATTTTTAGGTCATTTGAACCATTGTTGACTTTTCAAAATTCCCAAAAATTTCCCAACTTCCACAAGGCATAACTTGCTCAATTTTTAAGCTTTTCACATGTTCTTGGACATTTTGGAAAGGTCTTTGAGTCCTTTAACCAATGCCTTTGGTCCCATGTCATTTTGATTTACCAATCTCAAGTTATGGCCTTTTACTTAAAGTCCCTTTTTGTTGACTTTTGAAAATGACCTATAATGTTGAAATTAATAACTTTTTGTGAGAGCATTTCTTGGACTTGAAGTATGAAGATGAGTTGTAGGAAATGTCTTTCTCTTCAAAATGAGCTTTGGATGGAATTTTTCTGATAATCCATGTGAAAGTTATGCCCTGGTCAATTTCAGTTGACTTTTTCAGCTGTCCAAATATAGCAACTTTTGCATCTTTGATGATTTCTGAGCCAAACTTTGAGAATCATGATCAAGCATTGATCAAATGATGTTTGTGGCTTCAAAATGATATGTTGACCAAAAATTTGAACTTTTGACTGTCAAATGACCATTTTGCCCCTACAGTTGACTGTAGTGCAATCTAGGGTTTTGACTGTGCAATTTTGAGCTGAATGCCTTGAAACTTGATATGAGGATACTTGACCATCTTTATAAGCATATGAGACTTGATTGGGCCTTTGAAAATTTCATTTTCTTGATCAGGACTCAAACCCTAGTTTTGACTGTATAGGAGACAGTTGAGCTGCACAACCCTTGGGGAATTTTGTGACTTGACTTGGCAATTTCTTGAAGAATATGGGAGGGCAAATTTTGGGGTGCAACAGTTGCCCCTGTTCAATCTTCTTAGACCTGAGGATGCAGATTGGCTGACGTGCCTTTCGTAATCCGAGGGTAGAAGATGATTGGACACTAGAGTGCCCAGAAATTTGCGCTCACATGGTAACAGTGATGGGGGAATGGGCTTACAGATGCCATTTAGAGATTGCTGGATAGGATGATGGGCTTATAGATGCCATCTGGGTGTTGATTGCGGGGGAGATTCCTTAGCTAGAACCTGCATACCTGCAAAATAGAAAATGAGTACCTGACACGTTGCAGGAGCTAATTTTAGATGCTTGGTATAGATATGTCCTGACTGGTTACAGGAGCTGAATCTGGAGCTTCGAATGCTGATGAATGAACCAGGTATGGTTACTGCCTTAGCATGAATGATAAGAGAACCTTGGGTGACTTTAATCTCAACAACGCTCGTTGAGAAAAATCTTGATGGGAATTATTATCTTTGCAGTATTGGGCAGAGAACCATAGCCAATTATAATTTGAAAGGAATGATCACCTCACTCAACGTCGGAGAGGGAAACATCTGAAAAAGGGATTACTACCTCACACACCGCTGGAGAGGGAACCATAGGGAGAATATCACCTCACACTCATCGTCGGAGAGGGAAACATCTTGAAAAAGGAATTACTACCTCACACACCGCTGGAGAGGGAACCATAAGGAGAATATCACCTCACACTCATCGTCGGAGAGGGAAACATCTTGAAAAAGGAATTACTACCTCACACACCGCTGGAGAGGGAACCATCTAAAAAGGTCTTCTGGAAGCAGTATCAGAACGTCACCATATCTGGTTTACATCTGAAACTATATCTGGAAGGAAATCTGGAAGCAGCATCAGAACGTCACCATCTCTGGATCATATCCGAAACTATATCTAGAAGGAATTCTGGAAGCAGCATCAGAACGTCACCATGTCTGGTTTACATCTGAAACTATATCGAGAAAGAATTCTGGAAGCAGCCTCAGAACGTCACCATATCTGGATCATATCTGAAACTATATCGAGAAGGGAATCTGGAAGCAGCATCAGAACGTCACCATCGCTGGGTTTACATCTGAAACTATATCTAGAAGGAATTCTGGAAGCAGCCTCAGAACGTCACCATATCTGGGTTTACATCTGAAACTATATCTAGAAGGGAATCTGGAAGCAGCATCAGAACGTCACCATCGCTGGGTTTACATCTGAAACTATATCTAGAAGGAATTCTGGAAGCAGTATCAGAACGTCACCATCGCTGGGTTTACATCTGAAACTATATCTAGAAGGGAATCTGGAAGCAGCATCAGAACGTCACCATGTCTGGTTTACATCTGAAACTATATCGAGAAAGAATTCTGGAAGCAGCCTCAGAACGTCACCATATCTGGGTTTACATCTGAAACTATATCTAGAAGGAATTCTGGAAGCAGCATCAGAACGTCACCATATCTGGGTTTACATCTGAAACTATATCAAGAATGAATTGCGATTAGTTGATAGTAGTCATTTTGGTATTGATCTTTTCCTGAAAAGGTAGAACATAATTGTATGCAAAATCATGATGCATGAACTGTATGTCTTCAAAATCAATGAGATTCGTGCCATATGATGCATATGCATGCTATAATGATGTATGTGACGTTTTATGAATGTATGTTTGTCTAAGAAAATAAATCCTTGACGGATGCCGGGAAGTCGTATCCTGGGCTGATGTTGAAGAATAGTTGCAAGAATTCCAATAGACGAAGATAACTCCGTTGGGGAATAAACTTGGCGAATGGAGGATTCTGCGGGGAGAAAAAGATATTCTAGCGACCATGTTGGGAAGAAATGCTCTGTGGGGAGATGCTTTTGCTGATTTGTTGAGGATGACTCGCTGAGGATACCTTGCTGTATTGGAAGTATGAATGGACTTCGCTGGTGATAAGAAGATTCTGTCGACGACGCTCTTTCCGTGACTTTTGGCTGAGGATAACCCAGTTATATCCTGTTAAGGAAATAACTCTTTGAATAAAGCCGGGCGACGCGTTCGTGCCTTGCGAGGGGATAAGCTTCCAGAATTTACTGGGGATAAGCTTGCTGCTTGGGGATATGAATTCCATCTTTCCTGGGGAACTGGATTGGATTCTCTGGGGAAGTTTTGAACTGTATTGGTTATGTTCTTCCACGGAACCTACCCTGATACCTTGGAGGATAACAATCAGATTGCTTAGACCGCTCTTTATTGCCCCTGTTTCTATGGGGGAGGCACTTGTGGGGTGCTGATAGTTGTTGAGGGTCAAACCTTCTTCTGGTAGGCAGATGATAAGATGATGGGACATAGTCGTACGCTTTAATCCCTAACTTTTGCCTGGACCGCCCTTTCGGGTTTTCAGTCCACCGGGATACCCATTTTTGCCCAAGCCGCTTTTTCAGGTTTTCGACTTGCCGGGTGTACAGATGTTTTTCATTTCATCCCTTCATTTTGCCCGAACCCTTTTGGTTCGCCGGGAAGCCCTTATTTTTGCCTAGGTATGTCAACCTAGCGGGTCTTTGATTATGCGTAGTATTTTTTCGACTATGTCCGTTCTCAGAAAGTCAGGAGTTGCCCCTGTTTAGAAATGTTTTGTCACCAGAAGATGTTTGATCAGGCGAGATTTGTTGTTGAAATGCCCCAAGTGACTCAGGTGGAGATTTGCCCCAGGCTGGTTGGCCTTTTGAGAGATTCTCCGAATCTTGACTTAACCGCCCCAGATGATGGGCAATAGTCATGCCGTACCCCTTGATTGGAGATACTCTTGTTCATTAGACTTTTATTGTGCGAATTTTCCTGCTGTTCAAACAAAAAGTCATATGCAAACAAAGTCATGTTAAAAATGCAAAGCTTATGTCTGTCTTGAAGATTTTGAAAATGCATTCTTTTTCATAAAACAAATGAATGTTTGTAAAACGTGATGTCAACTCCGTATTTACCGTAGGCCTTCAGGAGTCAGGATACCTTTCGTAACAGTATGCTTTCGAATTAACCCGTGCTTCAGCTAGGACTTTTACGGGTTATAACGTGGCCTGGTTCACGGTTTAAGAAACAAAGGATAAAGGCTCAAATTTTATTTGTACCCACCCGCTCTTCGTGATGTTCTCCAAACCTAAACTCAGTTGATCGTGCGTTAGACCTTGCTTGAGTATTTGCTCTGATGTTCCAATAATGGTTCAGATGTTGATAACTTATTTTGAATAGGCAGTCATTTCCTTTTTTGCTGAGGGTTTGTAGGACCTCTTTTCTTTTTTTGTTTGATTTTGTTATCCCTGTTTTTTGCCTGAACTGTTTCTTTTTGAATTTACAGTCAGCGGGATGCCCCAGTTTTGTAAGTCCCCTTTGGAGGTTTAGACTTCTTGGGCTTTTCATTTATGAATTTTGATGATGACTGCCTGTCCTTTTGATTGTTCTGAACCATCACTGTCTTTGTTCGTTTTGTAAAGATGCACTTGGATCAACTGAGAGAATTACCCTGCCCCAGGTTATGATTAAGGGTTTTGATTTTCGAAAATAAAAACTCCTACTTCTTTGGCTCTGATGGGTTGACGAGGGATTATCATCCTTATAACTCCAGTGTTTAGGATTTGAAACAATGCCTGTACCTCATCAGCGGGGTCTGTTTAAAAGCATACTGTAGAGATCGTGGTATCATTTTCGTCATCCTCCCTCAAGAGGCTTAGAATTATTAACCGAGAGTTGACATCAGAAAAAATATGAAAAGATATTTGAACATAATGAAAATAATTGTATTAATTTCCAAAGCAGACATATGCGATGCATTAATAGAATAAAAGAGTTTGCTATGACATTAATTGTTTGTATAAGCAAAGAAAAGTACAACTCAAAATATTCAAATAAACAAAAGGCTTCAATGATTGGGCAACGGAGCAGCGACTATGTTCGGAGTCTCTGGCACTTCAAACTGAATCTCTCCAGCGTCGATCATATCTTGGATCTTGTTCTTGAGAGGCCAGCAGTTGTCCGTAGTATGCCCCGGGCTATCTGAATGATATGCGCACCTATCGTTGGGATGATAGTTGGGTGCCGAAGTGTTCGGATTCCGGAGAGGAGCCCTTAAGGTGATCAGCCCTGCCTTCAACAGTTGTTGCAGTGCTTGATCCATCGACATGTTGAGTTTGGTATACTGCCGTTTCTCCTTTCGCGGCTGCCCCTGTCCTTGTTGAGTAGGTCCGGGATTGGAGATCTGGATTGCCCCTGCCTCATGACGGCTCTTCCTACCGTGCACAGCATTGGATTCTTTCTTTCCGTGATGAGGCTTCTTATCAGAGTGTGCAGCTTCTTGAATTTTCCCAGACCGGATACCTGCTTCAATTCGCTCTCCAGTCAAGATAAGATCTGTGAATCCAGCAGACGAATTCCCAATCAGGTGGTTATAAAATGGACCAGACAAGGTCCCCAAGAACATGTCCACAAGTTCCCGATCAGTCAGAGGTGGTTGTACCCTTCCAGCAAGGTCCCTCCATTTCTGTGCATATTCTTTAAAACCTTCACTTGACCCTAACGACATACCCTGGAGTTGGGTACGTGTAGGAGCAAGGTCGGCATTATATTGATACTGCTTGTAGAAAGCAGTAGCCAACTCCTCCCAGTTACGAACTTTGGTCCCATCCAGCTGATAGAACCATTCGAGGTGAGTCCCTGAAAGACTTTCCTGGAAGAAGTGGATCCACAAGTTTTTGTCCACCGTGTATGGTTGGATCTTCCGAACATAGGACCTTAGATGCAGCTTGGGACAAGACGCCCCGTCATACTTAGTGAAGGATGGTGCTTTGAACTTCCGAGGGATAACCACACCAGTTGACAAACCCAAATCTCCAAGATCCAGCCCAGGTGCCTGTTGCACCTCCATAGCCTTCATCCTATCCTCCAACTGTTTGTACTTGTCCTCAGCCGGAGGGTACTGTTCGTCGTCGAAATCTGTTTCATTGTCAGAGACCACTGGACTGGGCACCTCCCTCTCATGGTGACTGCTTTCCCTCACAGATGGGGTTGTCCTCTCAGTTTCAATTGGCGGTGTATTCCCAGATCTGCGCCTAGGGCTGAACAAGACAGTCCTCTTCTTCTTCTTGTCCTTCTTCAAGAGCAGAGCCCTCAGGTCTTGTTGCCCCTGGGTCAAATTCATGATCAGCTCTTGGAACTGGGCGTTCTGAGCCTGGAGGTCCTTGATAGTCTGCTCGGCTGATGATTCAGGATTCATGGCAATCGGCTGAAATAAACAGCGAGGAAGGGTAAGCAACCTGTCAAGGGATACCTGCAATGCAATGAGATGTATGACATGCATGTAATGTTTTCAAGGACCTCGCAGGGTAAACAGAGAAACTTGTTAGAGTTGGAAACTGGCAACTTGATTGAAGGAACTTCCTGTTGTAGAGAGCCCTTCTTCAAGGGTCAAAGGCTCACCATATCCAGTGGGTCATAGCCCCTGACAACCTTGGCTAGAGGAAAATAAATCCTCTTTGCCCCTTGCTGGGATCATTGATTCACCATGACCTGCATCACAAGCCCTTGAGATCCTCGAAACGGGTTAGGATGTATGCAATGGTATGCAATGGTATGATGTCATGCTATGCATGGGGGTGATGTAGGTAAACCCTGTTATGAGTCCCAATTAAGGACTATAAACAGACCCTGCAAGAAATTCAGTATACTTTGTTATGAGTCCCAATTAAGGACTATAAACAAAACCTGCGAGAGATCTAGTAAACCCTGTTATGAGTCCCAGTTAAGGACTATAAACAACACCTGCAAGAAATTTGGTAAACCCTGTCATGAGTCCTAGTTAAGGACTATAAACAAGACCTGCAAGAAATTTGGTAAACCCTGTCATGAGTCCTAGCTAAGGACTATAAACAAAACCTGCAAGAAATTTGGTAAACCCTGTCATGAGTCCTAGTTAAGGACTATAAACAAGACCTGCAAGAAATTTAGTAAACCCTGTCATGAGTCCTAGTTAAGGACTATAAACAAGACCTACAAGAAATTTAGTACCCTATTATGAGTCCCAATTAAGGACTATAAACGAGACCTGCAAGAAACAAGTGTCAGGTAACAAGTACGCAAGTAGGCAAGTACAAAGGCACACAAGTCACACAAGAGAAACCCTTAGGGTTTAGGCCAGCATGGGGTCTAGGTAGTACCCTCTTGAAGTTGGTGGGCTCAACCTGTCCTAATCAAAGTAACCGGGTTCTAAGGTTCCCAATATCACGGGATTGCTTTCATTGTTCATCGTTTCGATTTAGCCACTGAACTGGCGACCGAAATATTCCAGGAAAGCAACCCTCAATTGAGTGTAGTATCGAGTATCAACCAACCTCGGACTGCACCAAAGTCAGTTATCTCACTACCCTAAAGAGGCCAAGATAGTTCAATTAAGGTTCCTAAGGTCTGTTGATGCTTCACGACACCACGCGGAGGCCCCGTACTCTCCTTGACTGAACTCAAGGGTTACCGGTACACACCAAAGTGCCACATCAACGTAGCAGACTGTTTCAACCATGTCGGTATACCCCGCACAGTTCCCTCACAGCCTTGTTGCTACTTTCTAAGAAAGGTATCCCCCAGATCCGGGTTAGGATCTATAGAACTCCCAAGCAACCCACAATTTAAAGCACACAAAGCAATACAATTGAAAACATAGTTATGTCCTAGCCCTAAGGTACACCTCACTTTATAAAGTTCTCCCCAGCAGAGTCGCCAGTTCTGTGATCGATGGATCTGGAACTGACTGTTTAACGCTGGTTCGCGAAATGTCGCGGAAGCAAGAGTCGCCACCGTCTTTTATTTTCTCCAAATGGAAAGGACAAAAGCACAGAAAAATTCCTTAAAGAGATTGCTCTCGGTTCGGGAGGTAGGTTATAGAAAGGGAAGGTATTAGCACCATTTCTATCCATGGTTATCCATGGGCTCTTAGATACTTGCTCATTTGTGTTTTCAAAAATGGTTTGTTTGCTTTTCAATGTGGGTTTAAAAAAGTTTCTTTGAAAAATTTCAGTTCGACTCGTGCGTCAGAGTGTTTGAAAAGTTTGTTTTGAAAGCTTTTGAAAAGTGTCGGTGTGAAAAGTCTTTTTGAGTTTGTTTTGAGATTAGAGCAAGTATCTTTGAGAACCTACCTACCCTAAGGAATTCGTCTGTGTAGATATCCTTTAAAGTAGTGCCATCCCACCATTGAGAGGTAGGTAGCACCACCGTTGGAGGTGTTCGGGTCAATTCGAGTTTAGGGACATGGTGATCACCAGAGCAATGGGAAGACACCTTAGAAGCTACCCTCATGCCAGGTTCCCGGATCATGAGGACTTACTAAGACGTCCTCTACTCGACGATCACCTTTCGAAAGGCAACAGTGAGGCGTACCCTAGGGGTGGTGTGTGCGAATTGTGTGTCATGTTTCAGTTATTTGTCTTGTCATGTTTGTTGTGATCTACGCTTGATTTTAATTAGGGCCATTCATTCTTGCATGCATATTTAGCAGTTATAAAGTTTGCGAAAAATAAATCTAAGGCTATTACAAATGGCGCGGGTCCACATCGCCAAAATTAAACCGGACCCGATTTAGCGGAAAATAAATAAAGCAAAATAAAGTAAAAGTGCGAGAAATATAATCGTTACAACGCTTTGGGAGAATTACATAATTATAATAAATGACATAAAATAAATGCGCAAATTAAATAAATTATGAACATGGGCGTTGGACCCTTTCGCAAAAAAAAATTAAATTAGAATTAAAATTAAAGAAAGGAATGTTTTTTGGTATTTTTGTATTTTTAAGATTTAATGGAAAGAATAAATAATTAATATTAAAATGGAGCGTCAAACCCTAATTCTAATGTTTTTTAAGTTTATTGTGAAAATATTAAGTTTTAACCTAATTTAAATCTAAATTATATTTATGTACAATTAATTATAAAAATAAAATAAATAAATAAATAATGTTGTGATAAAAGGAGAAAATTTAAAAGGAATAGAAATTGTTAATTAACCTAATTCTATATTTTTGGATTTTTGTTTTATTAAAAAAAGAGTTAAGGTTATAACATAATTAAACTAAATAATTATAAGCATTTATTTATGAAAATATTAAAATAACATAATTTATTATATTTTATCTTTTTTCTGATTTTTTTTTGGTGTTTTATATTTTTTTGTAAAAAATAATTAACTAAATAAATAGCAAATAAAAGAAATAAAAAGAAGAATTAAAGAAAGAATAAAAAAAAATAAGGCAAACCAGGGGGTTCAGGCCCCAATTGGAGGTGCAGATGGTGAGATTCTGGCCCAGCAAGCAATGGCCTTTTTGACTTTCCAAGCAACGTGGTTGAGCGTTGACTAGCACTCACGGTGCTCCATGAATCCTGGCCTTTGAATTGGATCTATTGGACGCGTGTATGGGTGGATAATGAAGGTATACGCTGTGCCTTTGCATTGGAAACACATGTGACTCCCTGTGGAAAAATAATATGAAGAATGCATAGACCTGGGGCTCGAACCCAGGTCTTGAACGTTAACAACTCCTTCGCCTGCCAACTGAGCTATATCACGCGCGTTAATATATTATGGCAAATAAATAACAAAAGAAAAAAAACAACGCGTAGTGGAGGGCGCACGAAAATTTGAATCAGCGAACCACGTTTTGACAACGAGTCTTCTTCTTCATTCCCTTTTTTTATTTTCTGAAACATGAAATCAATAAGCAACGGTTTTAACCCGTTGCTATAGAAGGCATACCAGAAAATAGCGAATAGGATCCTGTTGGACATAAATTTATCGCGAGTAATGTTTCATGTTCGTCCAGATGCGTTAAGTCCAGTGGTGTTGGTCTCGTCCCCCAATTTTACTTTATTTCAAAAGCCCCAATTCTAAGCTCTGCAAACCCTAGGATTTGGACATGGTGGAATCGCCTACAGCTTGCAAAAACTCAATTAATCGCATGGGTTAGTTCACAAATGTTTCACTGATTATGAATATATGGTTAGAATGCCATGAATGTGCATAAATAATGAAACACGATATTGAAAAAATATGGAACAAGGGCGACTTCTGTACACCGTTCCAAAGCGCAAAGCTTGATGTCTTTGATTGGAATAGGATCAGTGGAGCCTCAGGAAGCTATTGAAATCGTTTTCGTGCCTTGAATCGCCTTCTAAAGCTGATTTCAGTTTTGAACTTTTTGAGACTTTTTGCAAGTTTGTAATGGGAATTGCTGCGCAGTATTGTGTGTCCCGGCATTAGGTTTGTGACCTTGAATATGTATAGAACAATTTAGGTCAAGAAAACTGCATAAAATCCCTTGTAATCTTTGATTGAAGATTTGATTTGCTTAAGGATCTTTTTGAATCTTATCATGTGCATTTTGTATCAATTTGCCTCCAATTAGACCAAAACTTTCCACAATTGAACAAACACGAAATATTGAGTATCAAACATGCATAAAAAGATTTTTTAGGTCAAGTTTTATATTTTCTACTTATTTAAATAATTTAAATGAATTAATATTAATATAAATTCAAATAAATAATTAAAAAATGAGAAAATACTTCCCTTTGGGCCTAATGGTCGTGCATAGGCTTGGCATGAAGAAACTTGGAAGAAAAATGGGCCCATTTGCATTTTTAGGTCATTTGAACCATTGTTGACTTTTCAAAATTCCCAAAAATTTCCCAACTTCCACAAGGCATAACTTGCTCAATTTTTAAGCTTTTCACATGTTCTTGGACATTTTGGAAAGGTCTTTGAGTCCTTTAACCAATGCCTTTGGTCCCATGTCATTTTGATTTACCAATCTCAAGTTATGGCCTTTGACTTAAAGTCCCTTTTTGTTGACTTTTGAAAATGACCTATAATGTTGAAATTAATAACTTTTTGTGAGAGCATTTCTTGGACTTGAAGTATGAAGATGAGTTGTAGGAAATGTCTTTCTCTTCAAAATGAGCTTTGGATGGAATTTTTCTGATAATCCATGTGAAAGTTATGCCCTGGTCAATTTCAGTTGACTTTTTCAGCTGTCCAAATATATCAACTTTTGCATCTTTGATGATTTCTGAGCCAAACTTTGAGAATCATGATCAAGCATTGATCAAATGATGTTTGTGGCTTCAAAATGATATGTTGACCAAAAATTTGAACTTTTGACTGTCAAATGACCATTTTGCCCCTACAGTTGACTGTAGTGCAATCTAGGGTTTTGACTGTGCAATTTTGAGCTGAATGCCTTGAAACTTGATATGAGGATACTTGACCATCTTTATAAGCATATGAGACTTGATTGGGCCTTTGAAAATTTCATTTTCTTGATCAGGACTCAAACCCTAGTTTTGACTGTATAGGAGACAGTTGAGCTGCACAACCCTTGGGGAATTTTGTGACTTGACTTGGCAATTTCTTGAAGAATATGGGAGGGAAAATTTTGGGGTGCAACAGATATGTCCTGACTGGTTACAGGAATCGGATCTTCGAACTCTTCAGACGTGCCCTGGCGAGATACAGGAATCGAGTCTGGTAATGTTAGTCTTCAACGGATACACCCTGGCAAGATTCAGGCGTCGGATCCTCAAACTCTTCAAACACACCCTGGCAAGATACAGGAATCGGATCTGGTAATGTTAGTCTTCAACGGATACACCCTGGCAAGATTCAGGTATCGGACCCTCGAACTCTTCAGACACACCCTGGCAAGATACAGGAATCAGATCTGGTAATGCTAGTCTTTAACGGATACACCCTGGCAAGATTCAGGTATCGGATCCTCGAACTCTTCAGACACACCCTGGCAGGATACATGAATCGGATCTGGTAATGTTAGTCTTCAACGGATACACCCTGGCAAGATTCAGGTATCGGATCCTCGAACTCTTCAGACACACCCTGGCAAGATACAGGAATCGGATCTGATAATGTTAGTCTTCAACGGATACACCCTGGCAAGATTCAGGTATCGGATCCTCGAACTCTTCAGACACACCCTGGAAAGATACAGGAATCAGATCTGGTAATGTTAGTCTTCAACGGATACACCCTGGCAAGATTCAGGTATCGGATCCTCGAACTCTTCAGACACACGCTGGCAAGATACAGGAATCGGATCTGGTAATGCTAGTCTTCAATGGATACACCCTGGCAAGATTCAGGTATCGGATCCTCGAACTCTTCAGACACACCCTGGCAAGATACAGGAATCGGATCTGGTAATGCTAGTCTTCAACGGATACACCCTGGCAAGATTCAGGTATCGGATCCTCGAACTCTTCAGACACACCCTGGCAAGATACAGGAATCAGATCTGGTAATGCTAGTCTTCAACGGATACACCCTGGCAAGATTCAGGTATCGGATCCTCGAACTCTTCAGACACACCCTGGCAAGATACAGGAATCGGATCTGGTAATGCTAGTCTTCAACGGATACACCCTGGCAAGATTCAGGTATCGGATCCTCGAACTCTTCAGACACACCCTGGCAAGATACAGGAATCGGATCTGGTAATGCTAGTCTTCAACGGATACACCCTGGCAAGATTCAGGTATCGGATCCTCGAACTCTTCAGACATACCCTGGCAAGATACATGAATCAGATCTGGTAATTGGTCGTCAATAGATACACCCTGGCAAGATTCAGGAATCGGATCTTTAGTTGCGACCATTGATGGTAATCAATTTTGTATTTTGTCCTGAAAAGACACGCGTTAGTTGTATGCGATGTCATGTGGTATGACGTGCGAGATGCTCTCAGAATGAATGAGATTGTATGTTCATGATGCGTATATGCATGCTATAATGTATGAAGATGTTTATGAATGCATTTTTTGTCTAGGAAAGTAAATCCTTGACGGGTGCCGGGAAGTCACTCCTGGGCTGATGTTGGAGAATAAATTTTGCTTCCGCCGGGGATGATAGCTGCAAGTATACCGGTAGGAGAAGATCACTCCGTTGGGGAATAAACTTGGCGAATGGAATAACTCTGCAGGGAGAAAAGTACTCTGACGATCTCGCTGGGGGGCAATACTCTGTGGGGAGAGAGATACCTTGCTGAGTATTGATGATAACTTGCTGGGGATATCTTTGCTGTGTTGGAAGTGTGAATAGACTTCGCTGGGGATAAGAAGACTTCGTCGAAGACGCTCTTTCCGTGGCTTTTGGCTGAGGATAACCCAGTTATATCCTGGTAGGGAAATAACTCTTGGAATAGAGCCGGACGACGCGTTCGTGTTCTGTGAGGATAAGCTTCCAGAATCTACTGAGGATAAGCTTACTGCTTAGGGGGATGGATTCCAACTTTCCTGGGGAACTGGATTGGACTCTCCTGGGGAAGTTTTTGAACTGCGGGGGAAGTGATTCTTTTGAATGTTTGATATACCGCCGGGGAACAATCTTTAGGCCAAGACTGCCGGGGATGCTTGTCAAGAATATACATGCTGCCGGGGAAATGTTGAGACCCACTGGAGGATACCCAACTTCTTTAAGGTTGATGGTAGCTTTGCTGGAGGAGAGCGTACTGATCTGCTGGCTCACTCTGGGGAATTAGGATACCTGGTTATGTTTTTTAGCTGAACCTACCTTGGTACCTTGGAGGACAGAACAATTAGATTGCTCAGACTACTCTTTATTGCCCCTGTTTCTAATGTTACCTGTAATTAATCCTTTGTTTTGTATGCAAATATTCATGAGTTAGCAAATTATTGTCAATGCATATATCACAAATTGAACCTTGGACGTTCTTCGCAAAACAAAACAGAAAAAGAAAAACAATTGGCACTTTTAACTGAAAAAGATATATTTGTATTGATTTTTGAATGGCCTGTAAATAGGCGTTTTGTGTACAAGAGACTGACGTCCTAGTAAGAGAACGCCGCCGAACAAAAGAGTTTATACAAATTTGTACAAGAGAAAATAAAACAGCTGTGTGAAATGAATGATCCCACTGGGTTTCAATTCTGCTATTGCCATTATATCTCCGAGCGTCTCATCACTTGATGACCTTGGTTGAAGGTGAAGCTGACTGGTCGATGCCGTCTGAACTTGATGTAGATACCGGATTCTGGATGCAAAGTGATCCAATGAGACATAGTGTTACGCTTTATCCCTAACTTTTGCCTGGACTTTCCTTTCGGGTTTTCAGTCCACCGGGATACCCATTTTTGCCCAAGCCGCCTTTTCAGGTTTTCGACTTGCCGGGTGTACATATTTTTTTCATTTCATCCCTTCATTTTGCCCGAACCCTTTTGGTTCGACGGGAAGCCCTAACTTTTGCCTAGGCATGTCAGCCTAGCGGGTCTTTTTTCATGCGTAGTATCTTTTTACTATGTCTGCATTAGCGGGGTGAGGAAGGTCGTCACCATCCATGTTGGTCAATATCATTGCTCCTCCTGAGAACACATGCTTAACCACAAATGGCCCTTCGTACGTAGGGGTCCATTTTCCCCTTGGATCACTCTGAGGAAGGATGATTCGTTTGATTACCAGATCCCCAACTTGATATTCCTGTGGTCTGACCTTTTTGTTAAATGCCCTGATCATCCATTTCTGATACGTCTGACCATGGCAGATAGCAGCAAGTCTCTTTTCATCAATGAGATTGAGCTGATCAAGTCGTGTCTGGATCCAATCATCTTCGTTCAGATTTGCATCCTTCATTATCCGGAGAGAGGGTATTTGCACTTCGATCGGTAAGACTGCCTCCATACCATAGACCAAAGAGAAAGGAGTTGCCCCGGTTGACGTCCTGGCTGAAGTACGGTACCCATGTAGAGCGAACGGTAACATCTCGTGCCAATCTTTGTAAGTCACTGTCATCTTCTGCACGATTTTCTTGATGTTCTTATTTGCTGCTTCTACAGCCCCATTCATCTTCGGTCTGTAAGGAGAAGAATTGTGGTGCTGTATTTTGAACTGCTCGCAGAGCTCAATGATAATCTTGTTATTCAGATTGGTACCGTTGTCTGTAATAATTCTCTCAGGGACGCCGTACCGACAGATCAGATTATGTCGAATGAACCGTGCCACAACAGTCTTGGTTACCGTAGCGTAGGAAGCTGCTTCGACCCACTTCGTAAAATAATCAATCGCCACTAGGATGAAGTGATGCCCATTGGATGCCGTAGGTTTAATCTCACCGATCATGTCTATGCCCCACATTGCAAACGGCCAAGGCGCCGTCAGAACATTCAGAGGAACTGGAGGAACATGCACCTTGTCTGCATAAATCTGGCACTTATGGCATGTCCTGGAATGTTGGTAACAGTCAGCTTCCATTATGGACCAGTAATACCCTGCCCGAAGGATCCTCTTAGCCATAGAGTGTCCACTGGAATGTATGCCAAAGGTCCCTTCATGTAGCTCTTCCATGATCCTTTCTGCTTCAGTTTTATCCACACAACGCAGTAAGGTTGAATCATGGTTTCGCTTGTACAAGATGCCGTTGCTAAGGAAGAACTTTGTGGCGAATCTTCTCAGGAACTTCTTATCATTGATAGAGGCACCTTCAGGGTATTCCTGAGTTTCCAAATATCTCTTCATCTCATGGTACCAAGGTTTCTCAGTCACCAATTCAGTCTCGAGATCGCAACAGTATGCCGGTTCGTCCAATTTCCAGATGATGATCCGGGGAGCCTCATTATCCCATTTAACTTTGAACATAGAAGACATTGTAGCTAACGCGTCCGCCAACTGATTCTCTTCTCTCGGGAAGTGTTCAAAGGTTATCTCCGTGAAGTGGGGAATCAAGGTCAACACACATTCTCTGTAAGGAATCAGGTTTGGATGTTTCGTATCCCACTCTCCTTTGATCTGATTGATCACGAGAGCGGAATCTCCGAAGACACTCAGAAACTTGATCCTTAAGTCTATCGCAGCTTGAAGACCCATGATGCACGCCTCATACTCCGCCATGTTGTTGGTACAGTTAAAACATAGCCGGGCAGTGAGCAGAGTATGAGTACCTTGTGGAGATATGATTATAGCGCCGATACCGTTTCCCAAAGCGTTGTAGGCTCCGTCAAAGTGCATAGACCATCGGGATCCTTCCTCAGGTCCTTCATCCGGTCCAGGTACTTCACAATCTGTTACTATCATGATGCTTTCGTCTGGAAACTCAAAGTTCATTGATTGATAATCATCGACTGCCTGATGTGCCAAGTGGTCTGCCAATACACTTCCCTTGATGGCTTTCTGGGTTGTGTACTGAATGTCGTATTCCATCAAGATCATTTGCCATCTTGCAATTCTTCCAGACAGAGCGGGCTTTTCGAATATGTACTTTATAGGATCCACCTTCGAGATCAACAAAGTAGTGTGAGTCAACATATACTGTCTCAGCCGGCGAGCAGCCCATACCAAAGCGCAACAAGTTTTCTTAAGCAGTGAGTATCGGGTCTCACAGTCGGTAAACTTTTTGCTAAGGTAATAAATGGCATGCTCTTTTCGGCCAGACTCGTCATGCTGCCCCAGCACACACCCCATTGAGTTGTCGAGTACTGTCAGGTATAATATCAGAGGTCTCCCTTCAACCCGCGGTATAAGGATGGGTGGTTCTTGGAGATACTCTTTGATTCTTTCAAAAGCGGCCTGACATTCATCATTCCAACGTACTACCTGATCTTTCTTCAGCAGCTTGAAGATTGGCTCACAGGTAGCAGTTAGGTGTGAGATGAAGCGAGCAATGTAATTCAGGCGTCCTAAAAAGCCTCTGACCTCTTTCTCTGTCCTGGGAACTGGCATCTCTTGAATAGCTTTAACTTTAGCAGGGTCCACTTGCATACCCTTATCACTGACCACGCAGCCTAGCAACTTTCCAGATCTTACCCCGAAGGTGCACTTGTTCGGGTTCAACCTTAACTTGTATAGTTTCAACCGGTCAAACAACTTCTGCAGATGATCTAGGTGCTCTTCCTCAGTCTGGGACCTTGCGATCATGTCGTCAACATACACTTCTATCTCATGATGGATCATGTCATGAAATAAAGCAACCATGGCACGTTGGTAGGTTGCCCCAGCGTTTTTCAACCCGAATGGCATGACCTTGTAGCAGAAGGTGCCCCACTGAGTAACAAACGTAGTCTTTTCCATGTCTTCAGGTGCCATCTTGATCTGATTGTAACCTGAAAAGCCATCCATGAAAGAGAATACCTTGTGCTGAGCTGTATTGTCAACAAGGACGTCAATGTGAGGTAGAGGGAAGTCATCCTTGGGGCTGGCCCTGTTCAGATCCCTGTAATTGACACACATTCTGACCTTACCGTCCTTCTTAGGTACCGGCACCACATTAGCAACCCACTGAGGGTAAGAAGTCACTGCAAGAAACCCGACATCAAACTGCTTCATAACCTCGGCTTTGATCTTTTCAGACATCTCTGGACGCATACGGCGGACCTTTTGCTTAACCGGAGGGCAGTCCTCCTTAGTTGGCAAGTGATGGACCACAATATTGGTATCCAACCCGGGCATATCTTCATAGGACCAGGCAAAGATCTCCATATAATCATGCAGCATCTGAGTCAACCGTTGCTTCACGCTGAGCTCTAGGTTGGCACCAATCTTTACCTCTTTCCTGTCTGCCTCAGTACCCAAGTTTATTGTTTCCATTGGCTCTTCATGGGGTTGAATTTCCCTCTCCTCCTGAAGTAACAGTCTTGCAAGCTCGCCAGGCACTTCGCAATCATCTTCACCTTCGTCTTCGGCTAAGTTGATCGGATTTTCGAAGTCATAACTGGCAGTAGCAAAGTCGTTACCAGTGAGATCCAGAGTGGATTGGAACCTGTATGAGTGAGTGTGTGTGTAAATACAGCTGTTTTGAAATATATGTGAAGGAAGAAAAGACAGAAAAGGAGCATAAGATTTGAAATGCGCGAAAACGTCCAAGATTTTCATTCATGATATATGAAATGACAATTTATATGCCCTCACAAATAGAACCACGGTGCCTCGGGTAAGACACCGGGCCATAGAGTTTATTTATTGTTTATTACAGATACCAAAAACATAGGAATTCATTACTTAGTAACAAGAGAAACAGGTAGATTATCCTTTGCACTCCAATTGTTAGGTCCACTGTCGGTTGCCGGGTAAATCCAGCTATCGAACTCAACTTCATCCACTTCATCCTCGCCCCCAATAGCATTCACTCCATGAGCAGGCAGGGGAGCTGTCACTACATTAGGCTTCTCAGATGCCTCAAACTGTACCTCCTTGGCGTCAATAAGGTCCTGCAGCTTGTTCCTTAATGCCCAACAGTCATCAGTGGCATGCCCCGGGCTATCGGAGTGATAAGCACAGCGGGCATTCGGATTGTATTTAGGAGATGTGGTATTGGCAAACTTCGGAGCCTCTCTGACGGTTACTAAGTTGGTTGAGAGCAACTGTGGTAAGATCTGCGACAAGGTCATACTCAAACGGGTGAATTCCCTTCTGGGTCTCTCAACCCTTGGTTGGTTAGCTTGCCGAGGAGCGACTGCAGGCTTGGCAATCATTAATGCATTGACAGATTGACGGCGTTCTGTTTTATCCTGCCTTCTAGGCCCATACACCGCACTGGCCTCTTTCTTGAATGGTTTCTTCTCTGAACCTGTAGATGCACCCTTTGGAATCTTACCAGACTTCAACCCAGCCTCAATTCTCTCTCCCGTCAGAATCAGATCAGTGAACCCTGCAGACGAATTCCCGATGAGATGGTTGAAAAATGGCCCAGATAGGGTCCCCAAGAACATGTCTACTAGCTCCCTGTCAGTCAACGGAGGCTGCACCCTGCCAGCCAGATCCCTCCACTTTTGAGCGTACTCTTTAAAACCTTCACTTGAACCTAACGACATACCCTGGAGTTGGGTACGTGTAGGGGCAAGGTCGGCATTATATTGATACTGCTTATAGAAAGCAGTAGCCAACTCCTCCCAGTTACGAACCTTGGTCCCATCCAGCTGATAGAACCATTCGAGATGAGTCCCTGAAAGACTCTCCTGGAAGAAGTGGATCCACAAATTCTTATCCGCTGAGTACGGTTGAATCTTCCGAACATAGGACCTGAGATGTAGCTTGGGACAAGATGCCCCGTCATATTTAGTGAAAGATGGTGCTTCGAACTTCCGAGGAATAATCACACCAGTAGACAAACCCAAGTCTCCGAAATCCAGCCCAGGTACCTGTTGGATCTCCATAGCATTCAGCCTGTCCTCCAACTGCTTGTAACGGTCTTCTGCCGGAGGATATTGCTCTTCATCAAAATCAGTCTCCTTGTCAGAGACTACTGGACTAGGAACCCTTGCCTCTAGAGGAGTATCCTTGCCAACGGAAGAACCAGCCTCTTCATTCTGCAAGGTGTTGCCAAACCTTCGGCCCGAGCTAAACAGAACAGTTCTCCTCTTCTTCTTCTTCTCCTTCTTCAGGAGCAGAGCCTTCAGCTCTTCTTGGCCTTGAGCCAAACCCTTGATTAACTCCTGAAATTGCGCATTCTGCGCCTGAAGAGCTTTGATGGATGTCTCAGTTGATGACGAGTCGGGATTCATGATGCTGAAATAAACAGCGAAGAACTGTAAGCAACCTGAAAAGAGGAAAAACCTGCTATGCACATGATGAATGATATGTGTTTATGCAATGCATTCAAGGGTTCGAAAGTTCAAATTTGTTGTAGACAAAAAGGAACACACGTTATCATTAAGGAAATAATTGTTTAGTACATCAAAGCCTCATGGGCAAAATAATACGAAAGCAAATCAATCCCAAAATACACTGCGCATCCTCTTTGGAGCTATGTAAGTGTTGAGATTCCTCTCCTCATGCAACAGGCGGGTGAGCTCCAAGACCTTCTTTTCACTAGCATGCAGACTGGTCTCAAGAGAATTCCGTTCTTCCTTAAGCTGGATCCAGCTCTTCTGCATCTCTTCCCAGGATGTGGGCATATCAAGGTGCTAAATAGTGTAGGACACTTCTCCTTCCACGACTGGCTCTTTGATCACAGGGAGCATATGAGGATAAGGCATCACTAACTTCTGGGAGCGGGCTCGTACCCACTTGAGATAAGGTTCCAACGGGATGGAGTTCTTGTGCCCCAGTGTCTTGCTATCTATCCTACTTGGCATCCTCCAGGCCCTGATAAATCTCTGGCGAAGTCCTTGAGTATCGTTGTCGAAGTCAAAAACTATGTCAGGAATTAACATGTCATGAGGACCATCCCTCCGAGCATAACCAAACTGTCTCCAAGCCAAGCATGGGCTGTAAGTAATACCTCTTCTGATTCCAAGTAAAGGAACATTAGGGTACTCTCCGCAATGATCAATGATAGTGACATCTTCTCTGGACCTAGGGCACCAATGTATATCTGCATGTGTAAGAGTCATCAACCGCTGTGACCATCTCAAACCCCGCTCATTCTTCAAGACTGATTATGGAAGGTGCGAAATAAACCACCTTCCCAGGAGGGGAGTGCAACACATAAGGACACCTCTTTTTCTCATGGTTCGAGTGTAACATGAGTGAAGGATGTCCCCCAGCAACGTAGGTATAGGATTCCTGGACATAAAGATCTGGACAGCACTGATATCTATAAGCTGATCTGGGTTAGGGAACAACACCAAACCATAGACAAGGAGGGCTACCACTTCTTCAAAAGCTTGCAAGTCAAGGGAGTTCCAACATTCATGGGCCTTTTCAAATAGAAACCTGGCTAAGAACCCTTTGATACCACTTCTAACTTCCCAATGTCCCTTGAGGTCAGATGACTGTAGGTGCAAGGCTTTAGCAATCTCTTCAAGCTTAGGTTCCTTTTCTGTACCGTTGTAGGGTAGTTGATCAAGGATAGGAATCTTCAGGAGCCGGGAGAACTCCTCCAATGTAGGTACCAGCTGATAATCCAAGAAGGTGAAACAGTGATGCAGAGGGTCAAAGAATTGGAACAGGACCTTCATCATATCTTCCTCAATGTTGGTATTGACCAAGCTGATGAGACTTCCATGTCTTTCACTGAATGACGAGTTCTCGGGAATCCTGGATATAAGCTCCTTAAGCTGAGGAGGGATCCTTACAAGATTGATTTGAATTGTCTTTCTACGAACAGTTTCCATGTCCTACAAAACAAAGAACAAAGATGAAGATTCGAACCCCTGAAATGGTTAGTCAATGCATATGATGTTGGATGATGTCATGATGCTATGATTAAACACACCACAGATATTTACAAAGACAAACATGTAAGGCACACAAGGCACACAAGACAAGCCCTTAGGGTTTAAGGCCAGCATGGCTTCTGGGTAGTACCCTCTTGAAGTTGGTGGGTTCAACCTGTCCTATTAGAAGTAACCGGGTTCTAAGGGTCCCAATATCACGGGATTGCTTTCATTGTTCATCGTTTCGATTTAGCCATTGAACTGGCGACCGAAATATTCCAGGAAAGCAACCCTCAATTGGGTGTAGTATCGAGTATCAACCAACCTCGGACTGCACCAAAGTCAGTTATCTCACTACCCTAAAGAGGCTAAGATAGTTCAATTAAGGTTCCTAAGGTCTGTTGATGCTTCACGACACCACGCGGAGGCCCCGTACTCTCCTTGACTGAACTCAAGGGTTACCGGTACACACCAAAGTGCCACATCAACGTAGCAGACTGTTTCAACCATGTCGGTATACCCCGTACAGTTCCCTCACAGCCTTGTTGCTACTTTCTAAGAAGGTATCCCCCAGATCCGGGTTAGGATCTATAGAACTCCCAAGACAGTCCCACAATTTAAAGCACACAAGGAAAACAATTGAAAACACAGTTATGAACTAGCCCTAAGGTACACCTCACTTTAAGATTTTCCCCAGCAGAGTCGCCAGTTCTGTGATCGGTGGATCTGGAACTGACTGTTTAACGCTGGTTCGCGAAATGTCGCGGAAGCAAGAGTCGCCACCGTCTTTTATTTTCTCCAAATGGAAAGGACAAAAGCACAGAAAAATTCCTTAAAGAGATTGCTCTCTGTTCGGGAGGTAGGTTATAGAAAGGGAAGGTGTTAGCACCCTTTCTATCCATGGTTATCCATGGGCTCTTAGATACTTGCTCACTTGTGTTTTCAAAAAGGTTTGTTTGCTTTTCAACTGTGGGTTTTAAAAAGTTTCTTTGAAAATTCCAGTTCGACTCTTGTATCGGTCCTCAAGAGTGTTTGAAAAATTGCTTTCGAAAGCTTTTTAAAAAGGTGTCGGTGTGAAAAGTATTTTTGATTTGTTTTGAAAGTTAGAGCAAGTATCTAGAGTCGTCTACCTACCCTAAGGAATTCGTCTGTGTAGATGTCCTTTAAAGTAGTGCCATCCCACCATTGAGAGGTAGGTAGCACCACCGTTGGAGGTGTTCGGGTCAATTCGAGGTTCGGGACATGGTGATCACCAGAGCAATAGGAAGACACCTTAGAAGCTACCCTCATGCCAGGTTCCCGGATCATGAGGACTTACTAAGACATCCTCTACTCGACGATCACCTTTCGAGGCAAGGCAACAGTGAGGCGTACCCTAGGGGTGGTGTGTGATTTGTGTGTCGTTTTCAGATATTTTGTCTTTTGTCATGTCATTGGTGATCTAGCGTTTGTTTTTATTTTTGTCCATTCATTCTTTCATGCCTTGATTAACAGTTAAAATATTGCGGAAAATAAAAATTCTAAGCTATTACAAAAGGCGCGGGTCCACATCGCCAAAATTTCTTGAACCCGATTTGACAGAAAATAAAGAAATAATGAAAAGTAAAGAAAATAAAGAATTAAAAGTGCGAGAAATTAATTACAAGGCCTTGGGAGAGATACATAAATATTAAAAGAAATAAAATAAATATGCGAATTAAATAGGAATTAAGACGAGGGCGTTGGACCCTTTTTGCAAAATTAAATTAATGATGGAATTAATTAATTAAAAAAGAAAAGAAATTGTCTTTGGTATTTTATGATTTTTATGGGAAAAAGAATTTAATGCAATTAAACCTAATTCTACAGTTTTTTTATTTTATTATGAAAACATATTAAAGTTTTAACCTAAAATTAACCCTAATTAATTTACATGTAATTAAATTACAAAAAATAAATATTTAATATTTAATTATTATGGAGGAAAAATAAAAGGGATAAAAATTTTAATTAAACCCTAGTTCTACAAATTTTAAATTAATTAAGAAAACATTACTATTAAACCTAGTTTAATAACTAAATTTAATTAATGCAATTTATTTATAAAAATACTAAAATAAAATATTTATTATATTTTTTCTCTTTTCTGATTTTTCATGTGTTTTTTTTATATATTATGAAAATATGAAGTTAATTAATAAAACAATAATTAAAAGAAAGTATAAATAAAAAAAAATAAAGAAAGTAAAAAAAAAATTGGCAAACCTAGGGGGGTATCTGTCCCCAAAGTGGAGGTTTTTCTTCAGTAATCTGGGCCCAATGCATTTTTGGCCTCATTGACTATTGCGTTGGCACGTATACGCGTTGACTAGAGTTCAACGTGCTCTCCAGATCATGGCCTTTGATTTGATGCCCTGGTACGCGTGGATGGCCAGATTTTGGAGGTATACGGTAGTCCAATACATTGAATCTGCACATGAACATTATATGAAGAAAAATATGAAAGGGGGTGAGGACCTGGGGCTCGAACCCAGGTCCTGAACGTTACCAGCGCTTGCGCCTGCCAGTGGAGCTACCTTGTTTATCTGTACATCATATAATTAACGAATATAATAAAACAAAAATGTTAATGCTTCCTTTTTTTCGCGCGCGATTCAAACAATCCAATCGCTGACGGCCACCTCATCTTCTTCTTCTTTATTCCCTGAAACAAAAAGGTTGGCAACGGTTTTGGCACCGTTCCAGAAGAGGCCATAATCCAAAATAATGATTAGCTCTAGGATGCTCATAAATTGAGCGCGAGGGTGGATTCATGATCGTCCAATCATGCTAATTGCAGTGGTCTAAGTCTTGAGTGCCAATTTTTCCTTAATTGAAAAACCCTAATCCAAGGTCCTGGAAACCCTAATGTTCAACAATGGTGAAATCACATATGGGTGACAAAAAGACAATTAAACCATACGGTTAGCATCAGAATCTTACAATGAACATAAACCAAGCATTAAAACTTACAAAAGATGCATGAATTAAGATGCACGATTATGAATTTTTTTCTATACAGGTCATGTTCGTTTTACCAATTCTTGATGTTATGATGGATGATTTTGATTGGAAATCCTTCCTTGAAGCTTCAGGAAGGTGATGGGATAAAAATCTCGCCTTGGAAATTGGTTTTCAGATTTCACTTTTCAAGCAAAAATTTCAAGTTTTTTGTATACTTTTCTGCGCAGCTTTTTGTCAATGAGCATGAGGGTTTTGATTCAGCTTATGTATGGAATGATTAGGTCAAATAAAATTGGTCCACAATCCATGAATTGATGAATGTAATATTTGATTTTTAAACCATGATTTTCAAATCTTTTTCACATGCTTTTTGATACAAATCACATCCAATTCCATTGGTTCTTTCCATATTTGTCTAGGCACGAAATCTTGAGGATATAACATGCATAAAAAGATTGAAAAACTTAGGTTAAGTATTTTTCATGTATTTAATTGATTTAAATGAATTATTATTAATAAAAATTCAAATAAATGAATAAAAAATGAAGAAAAACTTCCCTTTGGGCCAAGTGGTCGTGCACATGCCTTGGATAATGAATTGTGGAAGAAAAAAATAGGCCCATTAGCAATTTTAGGTCATTTGAACCAATGTTGACTTTTCAAAATATCCAAAAATTTCCCAACTTCCACAAGGCATAACTTGCTCAATTTTTAAGCTTTGCTCATGTTCTTAGATATTTTGGAAAGGTCTTTGAGTCCTCTAACCAATTTCTTTGGTCCCATGTCGTTTTGATTTACCAATCTCAAGTTATGGCCTTTGACTTAAAGTCCCTTTTTGTTGACTTTTGAAAATGACCTATAATGTTGAAATTGATAACTTTTTGTGAAAGCATTTCTTGGACTTGGAGTATGAAGATGAGTTGTAGGAAATGTCTTTCTCTTCAAAATGAGCTTTGGATGGAATTTTTCTGATAATCCATGTGAAAGTTATGCCCTGGTCAATTTACAGTTGACTTTTTCAGCTGTCCAAATAAGGAAACTTTTGCATCTTGATGATTTTTGAGCCAAGCTTTGAGAATCATGATCAAGCATTGATCAAATGATGTTTGTGGCTTAAAAATGAGATGTTGACCAAAAATTTGAACTTTTGACTGCCAAATGACCATTTTGCCCCTGCAGTTGACTGTAGTGCAATTAGGGTTTTTGACTGTGCAATTTTGTGCTGAAAGTCTTGAAACTTGATATGAGGATGCTTGACCATATTTGTAGGCATGTGGGACTTGATTGGGCCCTTGGAAATTTCATTTTCTTGATCAGAACCAAAACCCTAATTTTGACTGCTCAGGAGGCTCTTGAACTGGGCAACCCTTGGGGAATTTTGAAGCTTAATTTGGCAATTTCTTGAAGAATATGGGAGGGAAAATTTTGGGGTACAACAGGGATCCTTTCTCGGGTCCTTCATTCGGTCCAGGTTCTTCGCAGTCAGTTACTAACATGATATTCTCATCCGAGAACTCGAAATTCATGGACTGGTAGTCATCCACGGCCTGATGCGCCAAATGATCCTCCAATACACTCCCCTTGATTGCTTTTTGGGTTGTGTATTGGAAGTCATACTCGGTTAAGATCATATGCCATCTTGCTATCCTTCTGGAGAGAGCAGGCTTCTCGAAAATAAACTTGATCGGATCCATCTTTGATATCAATAAGGTAGTGTGAGTCAGCATATACTGTCTCATCCGGCGAGCAGCCCATGCCAAAGCGCAGCAAGTTTTCTCGAGCAATGAGTATCGGGTATCACAGTCGGTAAACTTTTTGCTAAGGTAGTAAATGGCGTGCTCTTTTCGGCCAGACTCGTTATGCTGCCCAAACACACACCCCATTGAATTATTTAGCTTTGTCAAGTATAATATCAAAGGTCTTCCTTCAACTGGAGGCATCAAAATTGGTGGTTCTTGAAGGTATTCCTTGATTCTTTCGAAAGCAATATGGCATTCATCATTCCACTTCACCACTTGATCTTTCTTCAGCAGCTTGAAGATTGGCTCACAAGTAGCGGTCAGATGTGAAATGAACCTGGCGATGTAATTCAGACGTCCCAAGAAACCTCTAACTTCTTTTTCTGTGCGGGGAGCCAGCATCTCTTGTATGGCTTTTACCTTTGCAGGGTCCACCTGAATACATTTGTCACTGACGACGAAACCCAGAAGCTTACCAGACCTTACCCCGAAGGTACACTTGTTTGAATTCAACCTCAGCTTGTATGTCTTCAACCTATCAAACAGTTTTTGGAGATGATCAAGGTGATCTTCCTCAGTCTGGGACCTGGCTATCATGTCATCAACATAAACCTCGATCTCGTGATGAATCATATAATGGAACAAAGCGACCATGGTACGCTGATAAGTTGCCCCAGCATTCTTCAACCCAAAAGGCATTACCTCGTAACAGAAGGTTCCCCACTGTGTAACGAAGGTTGTCTTCTACATGTCCTCAGGAGCCATCTTGATGTGGTTGTAGCCATAAAAACCATCCATGAAGGAGAAGACCTTGTGCTGCGCAGTGTTGTCGACCAGAACATCAATGTGAGGAAGTGGGAAGTCATCCTTGGGGCTTGCCCTGTTCAGATCTCTATAGTCCACACACATCCATACTTTACCGTCCTTCTTAGGTACCGGAACGACATTGGCGACCCACTGCGGATAAGAAGTGACAGCTAAGAACCCTGCGTCGAACCGTTTCATGACCTCTGCCTTGATTTTATCTTACATTTCCGGGCGCATACATTGGACCTTTTGCTTTACCAGAGGGCAGTCTTCTTTAGTCGGCAGGCGATGTACCACAATATCAGTGTCCAAACCAGGCATGTCTTCATAGGACCAGGCGAAGATCTCAACATAGTCGCGTAGCATCTGTATTAACCGTTGTTTGACGCTAGGCTCTAGATTCACACCTATCTTAACCTCTTTCCTGTCTTCCTCTGTACTGAAATTCACTGACTCAACTAGCTCTTCATGAGGCTGTATAGCCCTTTCTTCCTGCCGTAATAGTCTAGCAAGTTCTCCAGGAACTTCGCAATCATCCTCACCTTTATCCTTGGCTTGGTTGATCGGATTTTTGAAGTCATAACTGGAAGTAGCAGAGTTTTTATCAATGGGATCCAGGGTGGATATGGATCTGCAGTATGATACGTGAGTGTGTGTAAGCGAATAGCTGTTTTGATAAAGTAGGAAAAAGAAAAGAAAAACAAGGAGCGCAAAATTTGTATGCAAGAAACGTCCAATGCATTATTAATGATATATGAAATGATAAATAATAAGCCCTCACAAGCAAAGCCAAGGTGCCTCGGGCAAGGCCCTGGGCCATAAAGTTTTAAACTGTTTATTACAAATCTTAAAACAAAAGTCAATTACCGCAGAATAAAAAAAATAGGTATGAAGTCCTTTATCGTCCAGTTATTCGGTCCACCGTTGGTTATTGGGTAGATCCACCTGTCAACATCCGGGTTCTCATCATCAACATCCTCTGTGGCGGAGAAAACCTCAATAGCATTGATTCCTGAGCCATGCTTGGGCATGTGTGCAGTTATGACGTTGGGCTTCTCCAGAGCGTCAAACTGAATCTCTTTGGCTTCGATCAGGTCCTGCACCTTATTTTTCAGGGCCCAACAGTCGTTTGTATCATGACCTGGACTTTCAGAGTGATAAACGCAATGGGCATTCGGGTTATAGCAGGGAGATGTGGTGTTGGGGTTCTTTGGGGCTTCCCTCAGAGTTACCAGATTGGTCATCAACAATTATGGTAAAATTTGAGACAGAGTCATATTGAGCCGAGTGAACTGCCTCTTTGGTCTTTCCTCTCTTTGTTGATTATTGCATTGTGGAGCAACTGTGGGTCTTGATATCATTACAACATTTACCGTTTGACGGTGTTCAGATCTGCTTTGGCCCCTCGGGCTATAGACTGCACTAGCTTCCTTCTTACCGGTGAAAGGCTTCTTCACCGAACTCAAAGAGGCATCCTTCTGTATTTTACCACTTCGAATTCCAGCTTCTACTCTTTCTCCAGTCAAAATCAACTCAGTGAAACCAGATGACGAGCTGCCGATCAAGTGATTGAAAAATGGACCAGATATTGTCCCTAGAAACATGTCAACCAGCTCCCTATCAGACAACGGGGGTTGGACTCTTCCAGCCAAGTCTCTCCACTTTTGAGCATAGTCCTTAAAACCTTCACCTGCACCCATGGACATACCCTGGAGCTGAGTACGAGTGGGAGCAAGGTCGGTGTTATACTGATATTGCTTGTAAAAAGCAGCAGCAAGGTCCTCCCAGTTTCAGACACTGGCCCCCTCCAACTGATAGAACCATTCAAGCAGAGTCCCTGACAGACTATCTTGAAATAAGTGCACCCACAAATTTCTATCAGTAGTGTGGGGTTGGATTTTCCTGACATACGAGCGGAGATGGAGTTTTGGGAAGGACACCCCATCATACTTGGCAAAAACCGGAGCTTTGAACTTATGAGGGATGACCACCCCCGATACCAGTCCCAATTCTCCGAAATTCAAACCAGGTATTTTCTGAATCTCCATAGCACTCAGACGGTCTTCTAGCTTCTTGTACCTATCCTTAGTAGGAGGATATTGCTCATCATCGTAATCCGTATCGTTATCAGAAACTGCAGGACTAGGGTCCTTTGCCCTTTCTTGGTTCTCCCCATCCTTGGATGAAGAGGTCAGATCAGCTGGTTGTCTCAACCTTTCTCTGAATCTTCTACCCATGTTCAGAATACCGACCTTCTTCTTCTTCTTCTCTTTCAGAATAAGAGTCTTCAGATCCTCTTGCCCTTTAGCCAGACTAATGAACATCTGTTGGAATTGGGCATTATGTGCCTGAATATCTTTGATGGCTTGATCGGAAGACATTTATGCTGAAATAAACAGCGAAGAAGATGAGAAACCTGTAATGGTACCTGTAATGATGTGCATGATAATGGGATGCGCATGTAATGATTTCAAAGAATTTGGGAGATTTAAATTCGTAAACTAAAAAATAAACAAAACTTTATTAGCTTAAACTTTGAAAGGTTCAACAATGTCTTTAAGGCGTAACAAAGAAGTAAATAAAACAAAATCTAAAACTAGAAAAAGAAAAATCAAAAGTCCCATGGTCGCTTCCTCTTTGTGCTGATGTAGTCATTGATCACTCTTTCTTCCTCGAGCTGCCTGGTGAGCTTCAAAATCTTCCTTTCTTGCTCATGGTATTGTTCCCGATAAGTATCCCGCTCATTCTTCAGCTGAATCCAAGACCTCTGCAACTCCCCAGGATCAGTAGGCATGTAAGGATAGAGAACCGTGTAAGGGATGCCTTCTTCATTAGTGGGCACCAGATTCACTGGTAATACGGCCTCATAGGGCATCCCAAGCTTCTGGGCACGAGCTCGGACCCATTGGAGGTAAGGCCGCATAGGAAGGGGAGTCTTTGGTCCCAACTCTTGGGGGTCAGATCTATTCACCATGCCCCAATCTCGTATAAACCTCCGGCGATGCTCCTTAACATCCTCCTTATAGTCAAATACAATGTCCTCAAGAAGTAACTCATGGGGACCATCTCTCCGAGCACGTCCAAATTATCGCAAAGCTAGACAAGGATTATAACTTATACCCCCTCTGATTCCAAGCAATGGGACATTAGGGTATCCCCCACAACTGTCAATAACAGAAGTGTCTTCCATAGCCCGGGAACACCAAAGAATATCTGTATGAGCAAGTGACAATTATTCTGTAGGACCAACCCAAACCTTCTTCGTTCTTTAGCACAGACTTAGGGAGGTGAGAAATAAACCACCTCGACAGCAACAACATGCAACACATAAGAGTTCCTCTTCTCCTTATAGTACGAGTGTGAAGAGCATGCAAGATATCACCCAGCAAGGTAGGCACAGGATTGCGAGAAAGGAAAATCCTGACAGCATTCACATTGTGATACGGTGGGAGAACTGACTTGAGGTTTTGCGTTTTGTGTTCGCAAATGTCGCAGTTTAGCAAGAGTCGCCATCGACTTTTCTTTTATCCAATAAGGAAAGGTGAAAAGCACAGGAAAGACCTTTTGAGATGTTTTCTTGAGTTCGGGGGGTAGATTATGAAAAGGGAAGGTATTATCACCCTTTTCATCCATGGTTTTCCATGGGCTCTTAGTTGCTCGCTAGATCACTTGCTTTTGTTTGAATGTGCGCTTGTGGTGTGGGTTTTGAAATAATTTTGAAAATATAACTTTGTAATGATTCTCGTTTCTATAAGAATGCATACGAAGTGTTTGTTTCGAAAATGTTTTCAAGAAAGTGTTTGTGAGATGTGTTTTTGAAAGTGATTTTGAAAAGGGTTTTCTTTGTAATGGCTCTCGTTTCTATAAGAACGCGTACAAAGTGTTGTTTTCAAAAGTGTTTCAAAATGAGAGTGTTGGTGTATAAAATGTTTTTGTTGTGAGCAAGCGAGTAGCTAAGAGCGAATCTACCTACTCAAAAGGTCTTAGAAATGCTTTTCCTCTTCCTTTAGATGTTTCTATCTTACCATTGATTTGGTAAGAAGCCCCATCCTTGGATTTTTGATTCTCTTGACTTCTTAATGATCAAGCTTGATATTTTTGAATGTCTTGATGAAATTTGATCTTTGGGTTGTAATGTTGACCAAAAAGTCAAAGTTTGACTTTCCAGTATGCAATTGACCATTTTGCCTTTGTGCTAATTTCAAGCCTAAATTGATGTATCAGTGCTGCAAACTTGATGTCTTAGAATATCTTATGAGCAAATACTTGAAAAATGAGAGGGCAAATTTTGGGGTACAACACACATCTACAAAGGAATCTGGATTCGGGAAGAGAACCAAACCATAGATAAGGAGAGCCAAGACATCTTCAAAAGCTTGAACATCGAAATCATCCCAGAACAGCTGAGCCTGGTCTATCATAAATTTGGATAGAATACCTTCGACCCCGCTTCATGTTTCCCAATTGGATACTATATCTGCCCGTTTCAAATGCAGAGCTGAGGCAATGTCTTCTGGTCTAGGAACTTCTTCCATACCTGTGAAGGGTACCTGTTCAAGGATGGATATGCCCAATAGATGAGAGAACTCTTCCAAGGTGGGTACCAGCTGGTAATCTGGAAAGGTGAAGCAATGGTGCACGGGATCAAAGAACTGAAATAGTACGCTCATCATCTGCTCATCAAGATTTGAAGTAACCAGGCTGAGAAGTTGACCGTGTCTCTTAATGAACATAGAAGTCTCAGAAACTCTTGAGGCTATCTCTCTAAGTTGGGCAGGTATCTGCACAAAGTTGACTCGGATGGTATTTCTGCGCACGGAAGCCATAATCTGCAAAACAGAACAAAGATAAATTCCCTTGGTCTTTGAAATGGTTAGTGTAATGAAGCATGAATGCCATGTTATGATGCATGATATCATGGTAAACCACAGGTATAGCAAACACAGATATTGCAAACACAGTCAAATCACACAAAGCCCTTAGGTTTAAGGCTTGCATGAGGTCAAAGGTAGTACCCTCTTGAAGTTAAGTTGGTTTCAACCTGTCCTAGAAAAAAGTAACCGGGTTCTAGAGAATCTCAATATCACTGACCATCCTCCATCGGTCATAGTTTCAGCTCACGCAATCTTTTCTTGCAGCCGGAACTATCTCGGGAGTATGGTTTCAATGAGTGTAGCATCGAGTATCAACCAGCTCTCAGCTTTACACCGAGTCCAGCTATCTCACTACTTTCTAATGGCCAAGTTAGACGATTAAAGGTTCTAATGTTAGTTGATGCTTAACGACACCATGCAGCAGCACCGTATTCTCCTCGTTTCTCCATAAGAGATACCGGTACCAACCAATGTGCCACATCAATGTAGCTACTGCTTCAACCGTATTGGTCTACGCTATACAGTTCCCTCACAGTCTATTGCTACTTACCTAAAAGGTATCCCCAGATCGGGATAGGATCTATAGTAACCCCAAACAAAACCCCTAAAAGTAAAGCAAACGAAGCAATCAAGAGAAGCAATTATGATGAACTAGATCCTAAGGTATACCCCACTTTTAATAATGTCCCTAGCAGAGTAACCAGTTCTGTGATATGGTGGCAGAACTGATTGTTTAAATGCTAGTTTGCGTTTTGCGTTTTGTGTTTGCAAAATGTCGCGGTAAGCAAGAGTCGCCACTGACTTTTATTTCATCTAATCATAAAGTAAAAAAGTACAAAAAAAATCATTTTTTCGAGACATTATGAGTACGAGGGGTAGATTATAGAAAGGGAAGGTGTTAGCACCCTTTCTATCCATGGTTTTCCATGGGCTCTTACGTACTTGCTCATCTTTTTAAAATTGCTTGTGTATGTGCTTTGTTTTTTGAAAAAGTTTGACTTCGTGATAACACTTGTATCAGTCTTCAATGGTGTGACGAAGTTGTTTTGAAAATTTGTTTGAAAAGTGTGAGTGTGAAAGCTTTGATTTGAGCAAGTACCTACTAGTATCTACCTACTCAAAAAAAGATCGTTTCTATTCTTGTTTCCTTTAGACAACGCTATCCTATTATTGAGAAATAGGCAGCACCGTCGTTGGAGTTGTAAGGGTCAATTCAAAAGGGACGTGCGATCACTAAAGCAATGTTAGGATACCTTAGTAATAACCCTAGAGTCTTAAGATCATATTCGAGGCAACGTTTCTGAGGCAATCTTTCTGGGGCAACATTCTGAGGCAACATTCGAACGGGACATTTGATCTTTCTTAGACATAAGGGTAACCACTAAGACGCCCTATACTTAATGATCATTTACCAAAGGCAACCGAAGTGGGGGCATACCCTAAGAGTGATATGTGCAAGTGATTTGTTTCAGTTATTTATATTTGCACATTAGGGTTTTCTAACTGTATTAAATTTTTCATGCATTCTTGTTATACAATCCTATTAGCATACATCTAAACAGTCAAATATTTGCGGGAATTAAAATGCGAGAGAGTAAATCTATGCTATTACAAGGCTTCGGGGAGGGGGATTAATTACATAGCCAAAAGCCCGGGGAAAAGCGATAAGTAAAAGAGTCCTAGATTAAACTATTACAAACCATGAGCAGTTACAGAAATATTGGCAAAAACAATTAACACGCGCGCGATGAATTGAATACGGAACAACTAGGGTTTTGACCCTTGCCTAAACCTAATTGCGATTGATTTAAAAAATGTTTTTGTTTTGTTATTTTAAGAAAATAAAGAAACAATTAAACTAAAGAGAAAATCCTAATTCTAATTAATTTTAAATTAAGAAAAATAAACTAATTTATTCTAAAACCTATTTTTTTTTGTATTTTTATTTATTTGAGAAAAAGAGAAAAATAAAATAAAATTAAAAGTGTTAACCTAATTTCTATTTTTGATTTTATTTATGAAAAAAATTACAATTTCCTAAGTTAGACTAAATTAAATTAATTTTGATAATAAAAAAACTAATCCTAATTTTGTGAATTATTGATTTTATGACTTTTATGAAAAATAATTAATTTTTGAATTAAAATAAATAAAGAAAATTAAAAGAATAAAAAATGAAATAAAGAAAAGAAATAAAAAAAGTAGTAAATGGGCCTGGTGATATTGCTGAAAGGGGGGTTGGAATATGAATTTTCTGGGCCCAAGGTTGATAGCCCGTTTTGACCTGGCCTGATTCAATGCACGCGTTGACCTGGGGCGTATGGTGGGCCTTCAGTGGAATGGCATTGGATCTGGAGCACTGATGAATTGGATGGCCAGATCTTGATGACACACGGTGAACCTCCTGATGTGTAGCGTGTTGGATTACCTATTGAAGAAAAATATGAACAAAGGTTGGGACCTGGGGATCGAACCCAGGTCCTTATGCATACTTCCAATCCCTGCTTGCCAACTGAGCTGTTTCACTTAATTGTACATATAATAGAAACAAAATATAATATATGGAAATCAATGATTAATGGGAAAAATGCGCTAAAGTTTAAACTTCCCAACCAAGGAGTGCCACGCATCATCTTTTTCTTCCCAACCGTCGTTTTAGCCCCATATGTTTTTACCTACGGACATTGAACTGTAGCTACAAACCTGTGTGTCTCAAAAATCGTCCATAAGAAAGATAAATGACCATGGCTGGTACCAATCAACTTATCTCATCCTCACGAGTATCATGGTACCATAATTAACGTTCAATTTAACCTGTATTGTAAAGCCCTAAAACAAAACAAAAAAACCTAGCCATGGCAATTTTGCATACAGTCATCAAAAACGCAATTGAGTAGAATGAATAGCTTGCAAACTTAATAAGGAACAAGAATATGTAATCAAAACAGGCCCATGATGTATAAATCAATGAAAACGAAAACGAAATGTTTTGGCTAACCGTGTGACTGCTATAACGTGTTTCAGGACGTGGGAAGGCTTGCTAATGATTGAAACACGATCCTGAGGTGTCCAGCAATCGATTGGCAAGGTGAGGATGGCTTGGGATGGCCTGTAATTTGGAATTGGATCTGCACTTTTTCTTAAAAAAATTTAGTTTTGTTCTTGCTCTGCACGACTTTTCAACCTCCTCTTGCCTTGGACTGCTTCTGTATATGTAATACAACATATTAGGTTAACCAAAACGAATTCAATCTTTCCCATCATGAAGATTTGATTTGGTATTTCATGACATATGATATCTTTCCAAACTTGCTCCAATTCAATCTTTTTCCACCCAAATTAGCCTTGCACGAATTGATTCTCAATTGACAGCACATAAGATCTTCCTTCAATGCAAAAATCATCCCTAAAACACATTATATGATTTATTTAGATTTATTTGATTTTATTTGAATTTTAAGTGAATAAAAATCAAAATAAATTAAATAAAAAAATAAATAAAGCATAGAGGGTCCCATAGGTCGTGGACTATGCTAGGAATGAGATGCAATCTTAAAAGGATGGGCCCATGTGGGAAAAAAAAATCAATTTTGACCAATGTTGACTTTTGACAATTTCCCAAAAATTGCCAACTTTGGCAATGCATATCTCTCTCAATTTTGACCCTAGGAGGGTGTTCTTGGACTTTTTAGAAAGATTAGGATGTCCTCTAAGCAACACTTTTTGTCTCATCTCAATTGAGTCTTCCATGTTCATGTATGGAGCTTTGACCCAAAAGGTATTTTTGTTGACTTTTCAAAATGACCTATAATGTCAAAATTCATATATTTTTGTGAGTGCATATTATGAACTTGGGAGATGAAGATGAATTGTATGGAATTGCATCCTCTTCAAAATGAGCTTTGGATGAGTCATTTTTGATAAAGTATTAGAAAGTTAGGCTTGGTCAAAGTTGAGTTGACTTTTTGTGTAAAACCCTAATTTAGCAACTTTTGGGTTTTGATGAATTGTGAGCTATCCTTGATGAATAATGATAAACCCTTGATCAAATGATGAATGATACTTAAAAATGAGGATGTTGACCAAAAATATTTAGGTTTGACTTTATGTGGGCCACAATTGACTTTTGACCTAGTACAGTTGATTTTCAGGCCTTTGAGCAATTGACTGAGCAAACTTCTTCTGCAAGGCTTGAAACTTGACATGGATGATCTTGAGAACATATTAGGACAATGGTGAGAATTTGCTATCCTTTGGACTCAACCATCTTGATGCAAAATGAAACCCTAATTTGAAGTAGACTGCCTTAGGAGAGAGTTTGTCTGGTCAACTTTTGAACTTCCTTGAGCAATTTGAGGACCTCACTTGACATGTATTGAGAAATATGGAAGGGAAAATTTTGGGGTACAACACCTTGGTTCCATGAAATTAAGAGATATCTCGAGGCCCAAGAGTATCCGGAGAGAGCTTCAGTCAACGACAAGAAATTTCTGAGAAGATTCTCTGCTAAGTTCTTCCTCAGTAACAGAGTTCTCTATAAGCGCAACCATAACTCTATTTTGCTTCGGTGCTTAGAAAAGAGTGAGGTAGACCAGATCATGGTTGATCTACATGAAGGAACCTTTTGCACCCATTCTAGTGGGCACACGATGGCTAAAAATATCCTCCGAGCAGGATACTACTAGTCCATCATGGCATCAAATTATCATCAACATTCACAAACCTGTCACAAGTGTCAGATCTATGCTGACAAGGTACATGGGCCGCCAGTTCCTCTAAATGTCCCGACTGCTCCTTGTCCATTCGTAATGTGGGGCATTGACATGATTGGAGAGATCAAACCTATAGCTTGTAATGGACACCACTTCATCTTGGTTGCCATTGATTACTTCACGAAATGGGTCGAGGTAGCTTCATTCGCTTATGTTACCAAGAACGTTGTGGCCCGATTCATCAAACAAAATCTTATCTATCAATATGGTATTCCAAAAATAATCATTACATATAATGGTACCAATCTCAAAAATACTATGATCATTCACTACAAGAAAATTAGTGTTTAACGACACAAAAATTGCGACAGTTATGTGATAACTGTCGTAATTGACATATAGAGACAGTGTTTACGACAGTTGACACCAACCGTCCCTAATATTTATTTTGCGACGGTATATTTAACCATCATAATATTATTATTATGACGGTAAAACAACCGTCGGCCCCCATTTAACACTTTTAACATTGATTTTTCACCAACAACTAGTCACGACGGTAAAATTAACCGTCCTAAAAGGCATATCACGACGGTAAAGCACCCGTCGCACCCTTAAACCTTTCACGACGGTAAAATTATCCGTCCTAAAATTCATTTCACGACGGTAAAACAACCGTCGCACCCAAAACCTTTAAAAATTCTCATGGGCACGACGGTAAAACACCTGTCGCGGTAAAACAATTTTTTTTAAAGATTTATATAGATTTGATTTTATATCCATCATTAACACATTCAAATATAATATGAAATTAAAATTTAGATTTACAAATTATGAACCCTAAAATATATTATCCAATGTCTAGTACTAAAAAAGATCTTAGAACTAAAAGAAATTAAAATATTGAAAATTTATGAGTTCATTATTCTTCACTTTTATTTCTTTTCGAGATTAAAAATATTCCACAAAAATGCATTTGCACAAAGTTGAATGAAAAAATGATTCTCATTATAATAGAAATGAATTAATTATAATGATTTATAGTGCAAACTCAAACCCGTTCTTCTTCACACCGAAAGAAACCCCTTGACACCGAAAGGAATCTCTTCAAATCGCTCATCTTCACACCAAAAAACGCACAGCAATGGAAACTACATCCTCTGCGTTCATCTCTTCAAACACAGTAAGTTTTATGTATCACTTTTTGCATTGTTCTCATCTCTCTCATTCTCTGCCATTGATTTCAGCATTGGAGATTCACTTGAATCTTATGGTTGAGCTCTTTGTGATGATTGATTTTGAGTTTGAATATATTGAATTGATGTTAGGTTTTCTAATTTGTTATTTTAGGGTTTTATTTCTTTTTATGATTTTTTAGGTTTTCTAATTTGTAGTTTTAGGCATAAAACTGATATAAGAGGACCATATACTGATCCAAATGGGATAGTAGTCGTTTTGCAATTGTAATAATAATATTGATATATCAGTCACTCCCCTTGTTAAGTTTCCTGGCTTTAGGACAGTATTTCGAAGGCACCAGGACCAGAATGAGGTTAAGAGGATTCCTAAAGAGGAGATGTTCCGATTCTCTCATCAGGCACCGTTTTTTTATTACGACTTCCTGTTTTTAATATAAAAACACTCGTGTTCTTCTGTGATTTACGTGGGGTCTCCGCTTGGCAACTTTCACTAAGTATGGGTTGGTGAATGGTAGAGATTACATTCCAGGTATAAAGTTGGTAGGAAATGGTCAGATACATATTTTTAGTTTGATCCTGAGTGGGAGGAGAGCTGCTCAAGAATTTCAATAGATTTAGTAGGTTATTTAGAATGACGGGGAACAGAGACCATGTCAATAGGAAGATGAGGTGGTAGGATTTTGTTGGCTAACATTTTGAAAATATGTTAAATGTTTGGATGTGAAATTAGAACTCGAGAGAATGCTATTCATTCAAAATATATTACCATATGAACAGGATCATGTCAACATAAATGATTCTTCAACTTGTGATGTTATCCGGAACAAATTGGTGCCTCATAAGGTGTTATTACTTGCATGGATCATGTCAACATAAATGATTCTTCAACTTGTGATGTTATCTGGAACAAATTGGTGCCTCATAAGGTGTTCTTACTTGCATGGAGGCTATTTAATAATAAAGATTCAAATGTGGAATTACTCAATTGAAATCCAATTTGTGTGCCAAATTGTGATGATATTCAAACTTTTCAATATTAATTTTATAAGAATTTTAGTGCAACAGTTAAACATAGCTTTTCCTAATGATGCATTCTGTTTTATTCACGTGTATAAAAAGTTTATAGTTTGATGCATCTTAATATAACATACCTGTCTAGATTTTAACTCCCTTGCAACCCCTGCTGTTATTGCAGAGGTGAAATATTCCGCTGCTTCTTTGGCTGCTCAAAGTCTATTGCTAAGGTGAGAATTTCATTTTCAGTGTTTATAGTTAATGGCTAGTTAACTGTATTATACTCATGCTGGTTATTCTAAATCAATACAATTGATTTTGAAATGTTATTGTGTTCCCATTCACATTGGATCCTTTTCTGCTCTGGTACTTTCTTTACTCGAGTTTAGTTTATAAGTTTCGTGAAAAGTTGATATGTAGTTACCTATGATTAATGTTGAATTCTATATGTGCTGATGAATTTGTTGCTGGATATTGAGGATGATGCTGCTTGGCATGCCGCGGTGTCTGAAGATGAGGATGCTGGTGAGACTAGTAACTACGGATTTGGACAAGAATGTTTGGATAGACTTCTACCACTAAGGCCTCAAGGGTATGTGTGGTCCTCTCATAGCTTATAGATGTATCTATTTTTTTTCTACAAAAATTTTGGTATATGATACTGGTGTCCATGGTTAAATATTTGTACTCGTGAGGGTGAAAGCGATGAAAATGTATACATGTTTTGTTTCATAAGTTGGTTTCACCAGTTAGTAACCTTTGAGCTTAGTGATTACTTGAGTCTTGGAGAACTAATTCATAATACATTGACCTGTTGTAAATGATGTTTCAGGTGTTTTTAATCATGTTTAACTTCTTAGTCATGTTTTGTTTCAGCTTTCAGTCTCACAATCTGAGAGCAACAATCACTCTAGACCAGCAAGAAGCAGTTCAGTGACTCGTCCTTCGATCTCCACTTTACAGTCTCAGTACAACAACAACTATTCTTCAAACAGATCCTCCTCCACAAATATCCTCAACACAAGCTCAGCCTCAGTTTCATCTTACATTAGACCATCTTCCCCGATACCCCGTTCGACATCTTCGACAAGGCCTTCAACTCCTACTTCGCGCACAACACCATCAAGGGGGTCAACACCTTCCAGAATACGTACAGTTTCGACAAGCTCTACTGCTGAAAAGCCTAGACCAATATCACAAAGCTCGAGGCCTTCCACTCCTAGTTCTAGGCCTCAGGTTCCTGCAAACTTACATTCCCCATCTGCACCATCGACTCGATCGTTATCTCGTCCTTCTACTCCCACACGTAGGAGTTCAATACCATCTCTTTCTCCTTCCTCTGCAACAAGTTCTTCAACTTCAGCTGGACGTGTTCCATTGAACGGGCGTAGTTCAGCACCATCCTCACGGCCAAGCTCACCAAGTCCACGAATCTGGGCCCCACCACAGCCTGTTGTTCCACCCGATTTTCCCCTTGATACACCACCAAACCTCAGAACAACGTTGCCCGATAGACCTGTCTCTGCAGGTAGGTCCCGTCCGGGTGTTAACACTTTGAAAGGAAATACTTCTGAAACCCAAGCGTCGGTTAATATGCCAAGGCGAGCTTCGTCTCCTATTGTCAGTAGAGGAAGATCAACAGAACCTGTCAGTAAAAGTCGTGGATTTGCCAATGGCAATGGCCATCATGCTGATGTTCATGAACCTAGAAAAGTCTCACATGCTCCTGAGGTAGCTGCAAGAAGATCAGTTAAAGCCTCAACCAACACAACTGACAACTCTGGATTTGGAAGGAATATCTCAAAGAAATCCTTGGATATGGCAATCAAGCACATGGTTTGTATACTCTATTTTGTTGCCGAATCTTATTTTGTGAAGATGTATGCTCCAAGCAAGTTTGTTTTATCACGCAAACCCAATTTACACGCACTTTTCTGTTTAACAGAACATAAGGAACGGCTCGGGAAATCATCGTGCACTATCAAGCACCACACTGTTTCCACAAAGTATTCGAAATTCCACGCCCAAGAGTCAATATAATCGAGGTTCAAGTGCTCCACCAACATCTATCGAAGCGAACGGAAACATACTAAACAAAAATAATGGATCCCATTTTGACGTGGTAAACGGAATCAATAGAAATATGATAAAAGGAAGAGAGATAGATGAAAGACAATACTCAACAAAACTGAGTTAAATTGACGTATACGAGAGCTCTCGTTACGACGCGCTGTTGCTTAAAGAAGATTTGAAGAATACAAATTGGCTTCATAGTGTGGATGATAAATTTGATCAAGGCTCCTTATTATTTGATAATGGATTCGAGAACCTTCCTGAGCCTTTTGGTCTCTTATAGTATGTGTATCTAAAGAGGTTCTGCTTGAAGCAATTGTAACATGTTATTTATGTTGTAATTCTTATCTCATTTTCTTTTTTAGAAAGATGGGATATTTCAAATTATAAAGCTCAAAGTGGAAAAGAAAGTAAAGATGCATTATATGTTTATATGTTTTCTGCAATTTGCAGAGAAATCAGTGGATTTAAATTCGATCTTAAACATATACAAATAATGTAGAAAAATATTTCGTGATATAGGTCCAACTTTAAACAAAAGTCAAGACATAAACAAAAGTCATGGCGACAGTAGCGAACCGTCGTAATCAACAATTAAAAATAATCAACAAAAGTCATGACGGTATCGAACCGTCGCCATAAACAATTTAATCAATTTCAAAAGATATTCACGACAGTATCGAACCGTCGCCATCAATAATTAAAAGAAACTCAAAAGATAGTCACGACGGTATCAACCCGTCGTAAACTTGAACGACAGTTTTTGTAACCGTCGCGAAATAGGTTGGGGACACACACTTCTGCGACGGTAAAGCAACCGTCGTGGAAAGCAAATTGCGACGGTTTTAACCGTCGTAATCTACAAAAATACCTGTCGCAATCTGCCAATTTTCTTGTAGTGATTGCACTATGCGCGTAATTCAGATCCAACATCATAACTCTTCTCCTTGCCGGTCGAATGTGAATTGTGTTGTAGAAGCCGCTAATAAAAACATCAAGAAGATCATACAAAAAATGACAGTGACCTATAAGGACTGGCATGAGATGTTACCATTTTCTCTACACGGTTACCATACCACGGCGCGCACGTCAACATGGGCAACTCCTTTCTCTTTGGTATACGGCATGGAAGTTGTCCTACCAATTAAAGTCCAAATACCTTATCTGAGAATCATGAGGGATGTAGGGTTGAATGAAGATGAATGAATTCAAACTCGGCTTGACCAGTTGAACTTGATTGATGAGAAGAGGATTACGGCTATCTGTCATGGCCAGATGTACCAAAAACGTATGATTAAAGCTTTTGACAAGAAGGTCAGACGTCAGGTATATCAAATTGGGGACTTGGTAATCAAGCGTATCATACTGCCACAATGTGATCCCAGGGGAAAATGAACTCATACATACGAAGGACCATTTGTGATTAAAAACATATTTTTTGGTGGGGCAATGATCTTAACCACTATGGATGGTGACGACCTTCCGCACCCTGTAAATGCAGACCTAGTTAAAAGATACTACACATGAAAAAGACCAGCTAGGTCGACTGACCTAGGCAAAAATTAGCAATAAAAAAAATATGTACACCCGGTAAGATGAAAACCTGAAAAGGCGGCTTGGGCAAAAAAGGGTATCTCGGTGGACTGAAAACCTGAAAGGGCGGTTCAGGAAAAAGTTAGGGATTTAAAGCGTATGACTATGTCCCGTTGGATCACCTTACAGCCAACCTTCAGTATCAATCGTCAAACTCAAATGGTTCTAATCAATCCAATCAACTTCGGACAAAGCAGCAAGTGGATGAGACGCTCAAAGACATGAAGGCTATATCAGAATGGGAACCCCATGGGATTATTTCACATATCTGTCTTTTCTTTATGCCAATTTTCATTTTTTACGACGACATTCTCTTACTAGGATGTTCGTCTCTTTGTACAAAAATACTTATTCAAGATAATACAAAGATATTCCTTTAAAAGTGCAAAACTATCTATTTTTCTTTACTTTCCCGTTTTGTTTGCAAAAAATGTCCAGTGATTATTTTTGAACATATGCATTTGAACGTAATTACTGTTTACAAATGAACGCGTGAAAAAGGAAAACTGAACAGAAAGACAATTACTAATGGCTTTAAGAAACAGGATAATATCTATGGGCCAAGGACATCCTCTAATGAAGCAGAAGCAAGGACATCCTGTTATAGGATCACTGTCGTATCTCCAGTATACAACCTAATGGTATCTTTTGCTTTCATATCCCCGACGGAGCAAACCTTCCAGTTACTCCTCCAAAGATTCCCCAATGAAAGTCGCCCATCTGCTCAGGAATTCCCCAGTAGGATTTCACCAAGTCCACAAGCAATGCACGACGTTTCTCTGTTCCCCAACAAAATTTACTTCTCTAATGACGGAAACACATCTATCATTACTTCCATTTCAACAAAACATGAAAGCTTACACTCCACATTCCCAACAGCGGTCAGGGATTTATTCTCCCCAATCTAAACATCACTGCAGCAGAACAACTAATATGTACATACATTGCACTCATACATCATAAACATCAACAACCCAAATGCATATATCGCAACATCATTTATTTTGATAAACATCATTACATCATGCATTTCATACATCATGACATTGCATACAACTAACTCTTTACCTTTAGAGGAAGGATCATCATTAAAATTTCAACAAGACAAGGCAATTATCTGTGAGCGAATCAATGGTGGATCAATTCCCGAAACAGGACAGGGTGACTATCTACATGACAAATACTTGCTTCAGACCTCTGCCGGTTCAGTTTAAATCTCTCAACAATTTATCCTGATTTTTTCCCGCAGACATCTTCTTTGGTTCAGATAAATCACTCCAAAGATTTATTCTTATTCTTTTCCAGATCCCTGCAGATTCAGTTTAAATCTCTCAACAGTTTATCCTAATTCTTTCCTGTAGACATCTTCTCTGGTTCAGATAAATCACTCCAAGACTTATTCTGATCCTTTCCAATTAAATAATATTCAAGACCTCTGTTGGTTTAGTTTAAATCTCTCGACAATTTATCTTGATTCTTTCCCGTACACTTTTTCTCTAGTTCAGATGAATCACTCCAAGATTTATTCTGATTCTTTCCAGTTAAAGAATATTCAAGACCTCTGCTGGTTCAGTTTAAATCTCTCGATGATTTATCCCGATTCTTTCTCGTAGACTTTTTCTCTGGTTCAGATAAATCGCTCCAAGATTTATTCTAATTCTTTCTAGTTAAAGAATATTCAAGACCTCTGTTGGTTCAGTTTAAATCTCTCAACGGTTTATCCTAATTCTGTCCCGTAGGCATTTTCTCTGGTTCAGTTTAAATCTCTCAACGGTTTATCCTGATTCTGTCCCGTAGACATTTTTTATGGTTCAGCTTAAATATCCCAAAGGTTTATCCTGATGCTTTCCCAATAGACGCTTTCCCTAGTTCAGATAAATCACTCCAAATATTTATTCTGATTCTTTTCAATTAAAGACTATTCAGGACTTCTGCTAGGTTCAGTTTTAAATCGACCAAAGATTTATTCTGATGCTTTTCCCAGTTGAAGTCAAGCTTAGATTTAGTCTAATTTCTGTCAACAATCACCTTTGGATGGCATCTATAAGCCCATCTCCTCCAGCTCTCCATCACTCTCCAAATGGCATCTTTAATCCCATTCCTTATACCTCAACCACAATATCATTAAGTGCAAATTTCTGGGCACTCTAGTGTTCAGTCATCTTCCACCTTCAAGTCACGAATGGAAGATTCGCCAATCTAACTCTTCAGGTTTAAGAAGATTGAACAGGGGCAGCTGTTGTACCCTAAAATTTTCTCTCTCATTCCTCAAGACAATTCTCACAAAAGGCTCCCAAAAATTCAAGCTTACACAAAGATATTTGGAATTTTCAGCATTAAAATTAAGGAAGAAATTGTCAAAAAAGGACAAAACATATGAAAATACTCTTTTGACAAAATTAAAGGAAATCAAGTTCTTTTTGATTTTGCATCCCTCAATTGTACACTTTAGCTTTGGTTGCATCTTTCATTTGAGCACTGGACTCCTCTGGGGCAAGCTCATTTCGTGCTTCGATTGGAGCACTTGACTCATTGGGGCAAGTACCTTTCATACTTCGATTAGGGCACTAGACTTGTTTGGTAAAGTTCATTTCCTGCTACGTTGGATACTTGACTTTGCTTGAATGTTTGTGCAAGTTTTTTCCTGAATATCAGCCAAGACTTACAAGGCAGATTTCCCTACCATGTTAACATGCGCAAGGCCAAAGTCAACCTTTTAAGCAACTTGTTACAAGCTTCAACAGGGCAGTACTTCTCATCAAATGGCTTCAATTCACAAGGAAAAAAGCCTCCTAATGATGCCCTTCAATTCAGGAGGCCAAAGCCTCTCTTCTGCCCTCTTTCGATCACACGTTTTTTCCCCTGCAGGCCTCCTTCGTTTAGGGCAATGGCTTTCCCAGTGTTGCAAGCTTCGATTGAGCCTTTCATCCCCTGCATGCACCCTTCGTTTGGGGGTGTGAATCCTTCAGCGCAAGTCTTTAGTCATGCCTTTCGTTTGGGCATGTGGCTCCCCTTTTACAAACTTTCGTTTTAGAATGTTTGCATAAGGCCACAAGGCAGGAACCTTCTGCATACACTCTTTAGTTTGGCCATATGGCCCCTTTACAGGAAAATTTGAGTGGGCAGTATCTCCCTTGGAACTGGCCTGCTTCAACACACAAACTCTGCACTATGACATTGCCTCATGCGAAAGAAGTACCATGGTGGTGCATTCGAAGGGCTTGCCAGGCATGTCTGGATGTCCCAATCGAATGACATATTTTACTGACCCATCCCAAGAGCATGCATTTGGACCATTCGAAGGAACCCATGAAGGGCCTGATCGGAAGGCACTAATTTGGCCCCTTCAAAGGATATCCACATGAGTCATTCGAATGACCCTTCAATTTGAAAAAAGAAATGGTTGTTGAAGAGTCTGGTCGAAAGGCAAGGTTAGGGGGTCAAGACAAAAGGTTGAGATACCAAAGGCATTTGTTGACCAAGTCCCATGCGCTGCCAGGTTCAGGCCTGATACATTGTCCATAAAACTCCAAAACTGTTGCACAACAGTCCTGTAACGCTGCCTTATTTCTTGTACCAAAATGGCATAAAAACATTGTCCCTCAAAGGCTACAAATACAGCATACCTTTTTTATTTGAACCTTTTATTTTCCCTCCCAAAACATCAGCCCGGGTCATCTATAAATAGGAGACATCACCACACATGTTAGGGGCACCTAAAGAATTGCAAGAAAACACTTGTGAAAATTCTCAAACACTTCCCAACATTCTTTTTCAAATACTTCTATACACTAAGTAAAAACCTTCGATTCACCCTCCAAGTGACCATCAAATTACCCTTCGACCCACTTCTATAACTACCATACAGTGGTCCTTTGAGTCATTCCATCACTTGTCATAAAAGAGCCTTTGATCCACTCATGCAACCTCTTTCGATTCAGTCACTAGCTTCCACAAAGTGGTAACTGGGTTAGCCTCAGGAAGGTCCCAACGAATTCCCATTCTGCATCAAAGAAAGCACTTGCATTTCCCTTCGATTTAAGAACTTCAAGAGGTAAGTTTCCTTCAAACACGAGTCTATCCTATTTTAATATCATGTGCATATGCCTGTAAAGAAAAATGTAAATATTTCATATATGGAACTAGACCATGTATTAGCTTTCGATTATGACTGCCTATATGCTGAAAACTCAACCTTAATTAGTTAGGCTTAGGACATTGAGGCCCATTGATTTTTATGCTAACCTCTGGAATGTAGTTATGTTTGGATATTTCATTTTAAGAATTTAAGACAGGTTTGTTATACCCATCGATTGGCTAGCTGCATAAGCCTTTCGAATCACAATCCGAGTGCCCAATATGCTTATAAGGAGTCAGCAAGGAGCCTGTGGCAAAACATGAGCCTTGCTGCCTCTAGGCCTCAAACGAAGGCCAGAACCTTGCTGCCTCCAGGCCTCAAACAAAGGCCAAAACCTTGTTATCTCCAAGTCTCAAACAAAGGACAAAATCATGCTGACTTCCAGGTCCAGACGAAAGGCATGCCCACACTGATCCCAACTCCCAATCGAAGGAGACAGAAAGGAAAATCGAAGGGCATGACTCCTTTGACTCCAGACCCCAAATCGAAGGAAGCCAGAAAATGCATAATCGAATGGTGTTTCTGCCCAAATTGAAAGACCCACTTTTTCTTGCTTTTATTTTATTTTTGCCTTTATATTTCCATGCAATTCAATATGGTTGTAATAGTGTAGGGTTTATTTATGCATTTTATTGCTTTTGTATAAATGCTAGTAACTAGGATGTATGGCAAGATAAAGACAACAAATAGATAACCAAAAGTTCAAAAGACAAATGCATGCAATCAAACACATTATTCACACACATGCACCCCTAGGGTAATTTCACTTATTACCTCGAAGAAATAGTCATGTCCCTCGAATATGTGCGTTTTAGCAAAGACCCTTGATAAAAGATTGTAGTCCCTCGATGACCCTCATTGTTGCCTTCGGTAAATGATCTAGTCCCTAAACGACATTGCTAAAACATCCCATAGGTTGCCTTCTATGACTATACAAACGTCTCACGCTCGTCCGTTTACATCCAATGATGGGGCTTCTTACCAAATCAATGTTAAGATAGCAACATCTAAGGGAGGAGGAAAAGAACATTTAAGACCTTTTGAGTAGGTAGGTTGCTCCTAGTTGCTCGCTTTCTCACAACAAAAACATTTTATACACCCACAATTTCACTTTGAAACATTTTTCTAAAGATACAACACTTTGTACGCGTTATTATAGAGACGAGAACCATTACAAAGACACTTCATTTCAAAATACTTTCAAAACCCATATCACAAACACATTTTCAAACAAAAGCAAGTGATCTAGCAAGCAACTAAGAGCCCGTAGATAACTATAGATGAAAAGGGTGCTAACACCTTCCCTTATCATAATCTACCCCTGGAACTCAAAAAATAATCTCGAAAGGTCTTTCCTATTCTTTTCAACCTTTCCTTTTTGGATAAAAGAAAAGTCGGTGGCGACTCTTGCTATTAGCAATGTTGTACCCCAAAATTTACCCTATTTATTTTCATACACGCATATCATTGGTTTTATGGTTATAGAATAAAGGTATATTTAGAAAGCTTCGTCAGGTTACAAGTGACGTTTATTTTGCCAATGGATATTCTCAGAGTATTTTCCGTGCTGAAGATCGATTCGCTGTTTTGCACTGATTCGGGGTTCAAAGATTCACAAGTCCAACTCGGCGCATCATATTTAGTTGTTCTTTCGCCAAGATATCTATGATAATATATTCTCAAATTCATGTTCGGCTCGAGAGCCAATTCATTAAAGAAGGTCTCTGAATGTGTTAGTTTTCTCGAAGAAATGTGGTGAAAAAGTATGCTGAAAGTGCAGTTTTTACGCACTAAAAAATTCATAACTTGAAGATCGTGGCTCGTTTTGAACCCGTTCCGGTGGCCAAAATTCCATCTTGACGTCATCTACTTTTTCATCTCTCACGGATGGAAGCCAATTTCGATCTGAAGGTCTTCAAAAATACGGATTTATCAAATATTTTTATACAGAAAATTTGTGACAGAAGTTTATTTGCGTCATGTTCAGAAAATCATAACTTGGTCGATTTTCATCGTATTGAGCTGGTTCCGGTGTCAAAATTTCAAAAATTGAGTTGGCTAATTTTTCACAGGAGGTATTGAGTTTGATAGGTATCCAAAATACCTTCATTTTTTGCTCAGAGTGCGCGTGACGCGCCGAAAATCCTAAATGCTGAATATTATTTTATTTGGGTCGAAACTTCGAAAATTCATAACTCGGTCAATGTTTATCGGATCGGGCCCATATTTTTACACAAGGTCACTGAATCAGAGACCTACAACTTTGTTTCCAAGGTCGATATCGGGTTCTACTCCAATCAACACAAGTTTTTTATTGAAGAACGTGTCAGAGTTGACACTGGAGCCCAAAATAAGTATGTCTGAGGAGAAACTTCAAAAATTCATAACTGATTCACCATTTATCCGATTGAGCCCATTTTCGGACAGGAGTTATTTCTTGATGTAGTCTACATTTTGTTTTCACATTTCAACTTCAAAAATTGTACATAAGCCCCTGCGATTTATCCTGGAACGTAACGGACTCAAGTGAATGAAAATCTGCACTATTGCTTGTGGTTATTGGAGGCCAAATTGCAAATTCAAAGCCCATTTTTTTTCTCTAATTTCCATTATATAATTTCATTCTTTTCACAAAAACAACAAAAAAAACATTTTCCACAACCCTGTCAAAATATCAAATTCTTTCAAGAACCCTAAAAACCTTAAAATCCTTGTTACAAACCCCCCATCTCACTACAAACAATTCATCCTTGTTACAAACCCTCATCTCCATGATCAAAAGGATATAGAAGCATTCATACATGCCATATCGATTTTAACATTACAAAATTTCATATATTTACTTTATTTGTATTTCATGATATAGTAATTTATTTAATGTGTTCATGGGATTCAACACTGCAGATTTAGACAGGGTCCCATGCAGGGTTATTACAAAACGCCGAGGCCAAAACAGAACAACCACCAATGCATGGCTCATGGCAAGGAAGATATTCTGAGGAGGTTAAGGGTGTGGGTTTAACATCCACCCCTATTGGTTTTGGTTTTCTTCCATTCTATTTATCCTTTTATCTATTTTACTTATTTTTCTTCTTTCTGTTTAAAACTTTTTTCATAAAACCTAACATTTTTCACAAACCTTTGATTTTTCCTCCTAAACTCGAATAATTAATTTTATGTTTTTTAAATTTAATTTTAGGTTTTAATTTAATTTTAGGTTTTTTAGTTTCATGATTTGTTTTTTGTTTCTAACCAATTTGTCTTTTTTAATCTTAAATTCACTTAACCACAAAACTTTTTTCACAAACCTTTGATTTTTCATAATAAACTTGAATAATTAATTTTAGGTTTTTTTTAATTTAATTTTAGGTTTTAAATTAATTTTTGGTTCAACAACCACCCCTTACATTTGAATTATTTGTATTTTCTAACCCTATTTTTCATTGATGTTTCTTCCTCTATCTATTTTTTGGCAAACTTAATCCTTTTTTATTAATCATTAAACATAAACTTTTTTTAAAACCTTTTTTTTAGTTAAAATTAATTAGGTTTTAGGTTTTTTTAATTAACCTTTTTTTCTTCAAAATTAATCTTTTTTTAATTAAAATTAATTAGATTTTTAGGTTTTGTTAATTAACCTTTTTTTTTTCAAAACTAACTTTTTTAACTAATTAGGATTTAGGTATTTTAATTAACTTTTTTTCAAAATTAATTTTTTTTACTAATTAAAATTAATTAGGTTTTTTAGGTTTATTTAATTAATAATCATAAATCATTTTTTAATAAAAAAATCACCAAAATATTTTCTTTGCTATTTTTATCTTATTTTTATTTTCATAGATAAAGTGTATAGGGCGCATTCAACTGTAATAGCGTAGCTTTATTTTTCCCGCTTTTTTTCATCATTATCATGTAATTGCTTCCGGGATGTAATAGTTTTAGGATTTCTTTTTTGCACTCTTCACTATTATGTAATTGTCCCAAAGCTCTGTAACAACTTAGGTTTACATTTCCACCTTTACCTTCTGCTACTATATTGTATGCAATGTTTAGATTAATAGGATTGTATGGAAAGATAAAAATGAACGATAGAAAATCCTAATTTCAAGATAAATAATCAAACTGAATCACTGTTGCACACTTGCACCCCTAGGGTACTCCCCACTTGGTTGCCTCGAAAAACAATAGTCATGTCCCTCGAACGTAGGGATATCTTAGCAAAGACCCTCAGTTTAAAGTCATCATAAAGATCATAGTCCCTCAATATCCCTCGAGTTGCCTACGAGAAATGATCTTGTCCCTCGATGTTACCTATATGATGACAATCCCTTCGAAATGCTAAGGTATCTGTTGTACCCTAAAATTTGCCCTCTCATTTCTCAAGGAATCACCTTGGATCCCCAAGTTTACTTCCATCCAATTCCAAGCCTTGAACTGCAATTTTCCAAGAATATCACTCACAAGGGCAAAATGGTCATTTACACGATGAGAAGTTCAAAAGTCAAATTTTACCTTGGAAAGTCAAATTCTAAATACTTAGAATTTTTCTAAGTATTTAAGAAAAATGACACTTCAGAACTTCTGAGCCAGCCTCCAGGCAGGTGCAGTCAGAAGTTACAAACATGGTTCAGAACATAGCCTTCAGTTAGAACATGGCTCTTCAGCCTCTACACAAGCTCAGTCAAAGTTTTCCAGAGTAATTCAAAGAAGGCTAAGAAGCATGCTGCAAGCTTTCTGGAAAGTCTGAAAGCTCCTTAAAAACATGCTGGAGCCAGAAGATAAGAGGATCAGAAGATGGGATGCCACACTGAAGCAGAACTTCTGATCCAGAACTAAGCCTTGGTGTAGAATTTCACGTTGCATGATTTCTGGTTGTGATAAGTATCATCATCATTTAATGCTCATTTAATGCTCACAACCACCTTCTGAGTCTTTATCCAAAGGATCTTCCCCACGTGTACCTCTATTGTCTTGGGATAGCAACTTTGCTTCTACTTTTCCTTAATTCTTGCTGACAGCCACCATGCTTGCTTCAAAGACAAGGCAGCGCTTGAGCACATGAAGGCTATTTTCAAAGCTTTGGTCAGAACTTGACCAAATCCCAAAACCTTGCTTATACAACTTACTACAGACCTATGACCAACAACTGGCTCAGCCTACGCCTGCATCTCATGATTACACCAAACTAGCATACGAAAACTGTGATGGAAAAGCAAAGGAATAGGATGCCGAAACAGATTCAAATCCTATTTGTTTTTCCCCCAAAGTCACAACAAATTCATCTATAAATACTTGGCTCCATCACACATTCAAGAGGCTGGCTTTTGAAAAGAGAGATTGGCCAAAAGAGAGAAAAAGAAGTTGTGGAACCTTCATAAAAATCCAGATTTCTCATACACAAAAACAAACCTTTGTTCTTCCCTTTGAACCAAAGAACACAACCACTCTTCTGTCTCTCTTGCTGACTCAGAACATCCAAAGGCAGCCACTCAAAGCTCTAAGCACGCTCCAGGTAAGTCTTTCTGACTTTACTTGCTTTTCACTATGAACACCATTAACATGTAAATAACATAACATTAATGTTGTACATATCATTGCTTAAGTAGAAAAAACTATGGTCAGAACTTCTAGAATAATGTTAGGCTCAGACTTAGGATTGGAACTTCTATGATTTGTTGTGCTGTGATCATTCTGATTTGTTGAACTGAATAGTTGTTGATGTGCTGATTAAGAGTTGAAATATTGCATAGAACTTCTGATGTTCACTCACAGCTTTAGCACAACACTGAACTTCTGATGTTCACTCACTATTTTAACACTTAGAACTTCTGATTTTCTCTTTAATGTTAACACACACTAAACTTATGATGACTCACTCACTGCTCTAACACAACACATAACTTCTGAGTTCTCCTCACATGTCAAATACAAGAGCTTCTGATGTTTCTATTCGCTGTTTTCAAACACTCAGAGTTTCTGATTTTTACATGCTGATAACGCACTGAACTGCTGGCGTTTACTCGTTGTTTTAGCGTAACACAGAACTCCTGACTTTTGGTTCACTGGCTGAACACCACCCAGAACCTCTGTGTTTTCCCTCTAACGTTTTTTGCAGGACTTCAGAGTGTACCAGTCCAGAACCTCTATTCCCTTTCCCTCTGACATGTCTTACAGGACCTCAGAGTTTACCAACTCAGAACTTCTAATACCCACTGGCGTCTCCTGCTGAGTCACAACGCGCCTGGTTTTAGAACTTCTGATCCTTGTTTGCAGCAACACGCTATTTCTACCTTGCATTTATTTTCCTTTTCATCTTTTTAAATATTAACATAAAAAACATAAAAATATTTTCCTTTTAATTTATTTTCTTAAAGACAAAAACATTTTTTAAACAAGTCCATTTCTTTCTTATATTATACACTTCAATATGGTTGTAATAATAACTTAGGACTTTATTTTTACTTGCAACCCCCATTCATAAATTTGTACCCCCATCCCCTAAATATTGTAATAGCGTAGGACTTTACATTTCTGTAATTTATCGCTTTCAAATGTAAATGCTAGTAATTAGGCGTGTATGGCAAGATAAAACCAACAAGTAGACCACTAAAAATCAAAGACAAATACATGCAATCAAACACACTTGCACACATACACCCTCAGGGTAATCTCACTTGTTGCCTTACAAAAATGGCCATGTTATGCATGTGGGATGTCTTAGCACAAACAAATAGAAAAATACAAGATCATAGTCCCTCGATGACGCTATCAAAGTTGCCTTTCAAAATGATCTTAGTCCCTAAAGAAAAAGTGCTAAGTCATCTCACAACATTGCTATCATGATCATACGATGACCCAATGCACGTCCCTTCACATCCAACGATGGGGCTTCTTGCCAAATCAATGGTAAGGTAGCAACATCTAAAGGAGGAGGAAAAGAACACCTAAGACCTTTTTGAGTAGGTATATTACTTTTAGTTGCTTGCTCAATTTCAAAACAAACATCCTTGCTATTTTCAAAAACAATCACATACACTTTCAAAACATCTTCCAATCTTGAAACATTTTCAAAATCTCAACACTTTGTATACGTTCTTACGAACGAGAACTATTACAAAGTTTTCCTAACCGATGGCACCTTTTCAAAATACTTTTAAAACCACACAGAAGCAAATTTTTCAAACAAAAGCAAGTGATCTAGCAAGTAACTAAGAGCCCATGGAAAACCATGAATGGAAAGGGTGCTAATACCTTCCCTTTTCATAATCTACCCCCCCCCCCCCCCCCCCCCCGAACTCAAAAACATCTCTAAAGGTATTTCCTGTGCTTTTTTACCTTTCCTTTTTGGATAAAAGAAAAGTCGGTGGCGACTCTTGCTAAACCGTAACTTTTGCAAACACAAAACGCAAAACCTCAAGTCAGTTCTCCCACCGTACCACAGAACTGGTGACTCTGCTGGGGACATACTTAAAAGTGGGGTTACCTTAGGGCTAGATCACCTTTACTTGCTTACATTGTTTGATTTGTTTGCTTTACATTTTAGTTCCTTGTTTGGGTTTGTTTTAAATCCTACACCCGGATTTCGGGACACCTTTTAGGTAAGTAGCAATAGACTGTGTGGGAACTGTGTGGGAACTATATGGAGTATACTGACATGGTTGAAGCAGTAGCTACATTGATGTGGAACTTTGGTTGGTACCGGTAACCCTTGAGTCAGTCAAGGAGAGTATGGGGCCTCCACGTGGTGTCGTGAAGCATCAAATGACCTTAGAACCTTACTTGACCAACTTGGCCATTAGGACGTAGTGAGATGACCATCTTTGGTGCAGTCCGAAGTTGGTAGATACTCGATGCTACACTCATTGAGACCTGACTCCCGAGTTTTGTTTGGTTGCGAGTCAATTGCCTACCAAACGAAGCTTGTGGGAAAGGTCAGTGATATTGAGATCCCTTAGAACCCGGTTACTATTAACTAAGACAGGTTGAGACAACTAAACTTCAAGAGGGTACTTACCTACAAACTCCATGCAAGCCTAAACCTAAGGACTTGTCTTCTTTGTGTGAATATGATTATTTGTATATACACTTGGTTACCTCGCATATTTGTACATAACATCATAACATCATACCATAGCATTTCCTTAACCATTTCAAGGATCTCAAGGGTCTTTGATGCAGGGTCACGTTGAACCAGACATCTACCAAGGGGCAAGAGGATTTATTTTCCTCTAACCAAACACCGTCAAAGATCAAGTACAACAATTTGAGTCAAGGGCTATGACCCACGACATGGTGAGCTTAATTTTCGTGGAAGGACATCCACCGATACAAAGTTCTCTAATCAAAGATGATTGATCAAAGTTCAACTTCTAACTGTTTCTTGTGTTTACCCTGCGAGATCCTTGAAAACATGCATCCACATATCATGCATCATATCATGACAGGTTTCTCCCACACGGGTTTCCTTATCTTCCTACTGTTTATTTCAGTAGAGATGGCCTTTGAACAGACCATCAAGAGTATCCAGGCTCAAAACGCTCAACTCTAAGAGATGTTCTTGAACCTGTCCAAGGGGAAAGAAGAGGTGAAAGTTCTCCTCATAAGGGGCATGGTCATAGGAAATCCGGAAGGCACCAAGGATGATCAGTTGGAAAGGCTACAAACTGAAATAACCATAATGAGGGTCCAAATGATGGGATAGCTGGTGGGCCAGATGGCTCTTATCCAAAATCTGGCTCAAGGACAAGAAGAGCTGAAGGTTCTTGTCAACTAACTTCGTCAAGATGGTTGCAACCGTATGGGGCAAACAATCAGGACTGGAGATCAAGTCACCACTCAGCCTCCCATGAGACAAGAAGCCGGAAGACCTCCCCAATTTACTACTACCTCACGAGTCCAACAACGACTTCATCAACATCAACCGGAAAATCAGCAAAGGCAAAGCAAGCCCAAAAGGAAATTTACCAAACTCAACATGTCGATGTCTCAAGCGCTACAACACATGTTGAAGGAAGAGCTGATCACATTAAGGGATCCTCCTCAGAATCCCAATACCTCTGCTCCTAGCTATCATCCCAATGCATTATGTGCATACCACTCCAATAATCATGGGCATGATATGAATGACTGTTGGGCTTTGAAAAATAAGATCCAAGACTTGATTGATTGAGGAATGCAAGAGTTCACACAAGATGGCCAGACTGAATTCTTCTGCCATCCCTCAAAGGCTCACCACCTAAAGTAACAAGTTCAGACAAAGAGGCTTTTGTTCATTTGAATTTTCAGTTGTAAATTCTTTTGCTTGTTCAAACACTTATCTATTAATGTCAAACTTTGTTTCAATAATGCATTGAATATGTTTGTCTTGATTTGATCCACTCATTTTCATTACATTTAAACTATGCTTTTTACTCTCTTTATGACATTCAACTCTTGCTAAAAGTTACAAGCCTTTAGAGGGAGGATGACGAAAACAATGCCATAATCTCATACAGTATGCTTTTGAACAGATCTTGCTGACGATATACAAGCGTTTTTTCAAATCCTAAACACTGGAGTTATAAGGAAGATAATCCCTAGTCAACCCCTTCGAGCTAAAGAAGTAGAAGTTTCCTTTTTACACAAATTGAAACTTTAATCAAAACCTGGGGCAGGGTAGTCTCTCAGTTAATTCAAACGCGCGTTAAGCCGCAAACTCTCATCTCGTAATACAACGAATGACGTCAAGAAACATTCCTCTGGAATCAAAAGACGGTGATGGTTCCCTATCACATAGGCAGTCATTATCTCTCAAAATGAAAAGCCCACTAAGTTAAAACCTACAAAGGAGACTTAAGAAAACTGGGGCATCCCGCTGACTGTAATCTCAAAACAAAGAACAGTCAGGCAAAAATTAGGGATAACAAATCAAAAGAAAGAGGTCACTACAAATCCTCAACGACAAAAAAATGTTGCAAAAATGACTGCTTTCCGACAAACTTAATTTGTCCGAACCATCACCAAAACGCCATTCTAGACTCAGTTGGAGTTCAAACGCATAATTAACCGAGCTTAGGACTGAAGAACATCACGAAGAGTGGGTGGGTACAAATACACTTTGAGCCTTTATCCTTTGTTTCTTGAACCGTGAACCAAGCCATGTTACAACCCTTCAAAAGTCCTAATTGAAGCATGGGTTAGTTCGAAAGCATATTGTTACAAAAGGTATCCTGACTCCTGTAAGACTTTGCTCTAAATCCTGAGTTTGAATTTTCTTAGCAAAATTTCTTTACTCGCTAAAACGCATTTTCAAAAAAAAACTTCAAGACAAACATAAACTTTACATTACTTGAATATCACTATTTTCATATGGCTATTTGTTTGACAGCGGAGAAATTCACACAATGAATATCCAGTGAACGAAAGCTCTCTCAGTGAACAAAATTAATTCAAGTAGGATGACACTCCAATTGACAAATCTCCTATCAACAGGGGGACATTACATGTCACTATCCAGCACACCTGGGGCAGTCCAGTCAAGATTCCAAGAAATCTCTCAAGAATTGTAGAGTAACCAGGGGCAGGTCTCCATCCCCGTCACTTGGGGAATTAAACGTCAATCCTGATAAAGGGTTACGTACTGTCAAACATTTCCAGGAAGTGCCACAAACACCCGCTACTAGGGGCAGTGGCAAATCTCCCCAAAATCCTTCTCATAGGATGATTCCCCAGCCAGAGTTTAATTTGTGAAAACCTTTCCCTAGCTGAGACAACCTCAAGAGTCCTCGAGGACTTTCCCCAACGAAGTCGTCACCTCTCTAATAGACCGGCAACAGTGTTCATTTCCCTAACAGACGACAGGATTCCCCGACTTGAGTTTTCCTCTCTGACTACTACAAAACAAAGGACCACAACTCCTTTTCCTCAGTAGACTACTCTACAATCCCTGGCAAGTTACTATAAAACCTGGACCCGACCAGATATCAGTTCAACTTCGCTTCCCCAGTAGAGCAACGGACAACTGAGAATCCTAAACTCTTTTCCCAAGCAGGAATACACATTCTCCCCACAGAGTTTTCAATATTCCCCAGCGGAGTTCTCCTCACACAATAAAATAGGAATCCCTGGTGGAAATATCCTAAGCAAAGTTTGATGACACACATACTCTTCAACAGCAGTCCAGGATTTAACAAACTCCCCGAAATTTATCAAGGATTTATTTTCCTAGACAAAAATAAATTCATAAACATTTCACATTTCACATTTCATACCTCCTATTTTACATACATGATAAGTGCATACGACACAATCTCATTTATTTTGAGAACATCATGACATCATGCATTTCATACATCATGACATTGCATACAACTAACGTTTTACCTTTTTCAGGAAAAAGGTCAAACAATAGATGGCTACCATCAACCTTTTCAAGTTCCAGATTAATACTTGTAACAAGCCAGGAAAACTATCTGTGGACGACTGATTGTAGATTAATACCTATAACAAGCCAGGAAAACTATCTACATGAAGAGATTGAAGATTAATACCTGTAACAAGCCATGAAAACTATCTTTATTTCTCATGTCAAAGATTAACACCTAAAATCAGATAGGAGAACTATCTACTTGACCATCATGAAGCAACCCTACATAGGTTCCTTCTCAATTCAAGATGAAGTTTTACACAGACTCGTCTTCAGGAAACCCTACACCGGTTCCCTCCCTTTCCAAGATGAATTTTTACATGGACTCATCATTGAAGCAACCATACACCGGTTCCTTCTCTTTCCAGAAGCAGTTTTACACGGACTCATCATCAGGCAACCCTGCACCAGTTCCCTTTCCGTCCAGATGCAGTTTTACACGGACTCATCATGAAGCAACCCTACACGGGTTCCTTCTCAGAAAATTCCATATGAAGTTTTACACGGACTCATCATCAGGCAACCCTACATCAGTTCCCTCTCTTTCCAAGATGAAGTTTTACACTGACTCATCATTGAAGCAACCCTACACTGGTTCCTTCTCAATTCTAGATGCAGTTTTACACGGACTCATCATCAGGCAACCCTACACAGGTTCCTCCTTTCCAAGATGTAGTTTTACACTGACTCATCAAGAAGCAATCCTACACCAGTTCCTTCTCAATTTCAGATGAATTTTTACACTGACTCATCATCAGGCAACCCTACACCGGTTCCTCCTCAACGTCAGATGAAGTTTTACACAGACTCATCATCAGGCAACCTTACACCGGTTCCTTCTCAATTTCAGATGAAGTTTTACACAGACTCATCATCAGGCAATCCTACACCGGTTCCTTCTCAATTTCAGATGAATTTTTACACGGACTCATCATTGAGGAAATCCTACACCGGTTCCTTCTTAATTTCAAATGAAGTTTTACACTGACTCATCATCAAGCAACCCTACACCGGTTCCTTCTAAATTTCAGATGAAGTTTTACACGGACTCATCATCAGACAACCCTACACCAGTTCCTTCTCAATTTCAGATGCAGTTTTACACAGACTCATCATCAGGTAACCCTACACTGGTTCCCTTTCCGTCCAGATGCAGTTTTACACGGACTCATCATGAAGCAACCCTACACAGGTTCCTTCTCACGAAATTCCAGATGAAGTTTTACACAGACCCATCATCAGGCAACCCTACACCGGTTCCCTCTCTTTCCAAGATGAAGTTTTACACGGGCTCATCATTGAAGCAACCCTACACAGGTTCCTTCTCAATTCCAGATGCAGTTTTACACGGACTCATCGTCAGGCAACCCTACACAGGTTCCTCCTTTCCAAGATGCAGTTTTACACGGACTCATCAAGAAGCAACCCTACACTGGTTCCTTCTCAATTTCAGATGAAGTTTTACACGGACTCATCATCAGGAAACCCTACATCGGTTCCTTCTCAATTTCAGATGAATATTTACACGGACTCATCATCAGGAAACCCTACACCGGTTCCTTCTCAATTTCAGATGAAGTTTTACACGGAATAATTATCAGGCAACCCTACACTAGTTCCTTCTCAATTTCAGATGAAGTTTTACACGAACTCATCATTGAGGCAATCCTACACCAGTTCCTTCTCAATTTTAGATGAAGTTTTACACGGACTCATCATCAGGCAACCCTACACCGGTTCCTTCTCAATTTCAGATGAAGTTTTACACAGACTCATCATCAGGAAACCCTGCATCGGTTCCTTCTCAATTTTAGATGAAGTTTTACACTGACTCATCATCAGGCAACCCTACACCGGTTCCTTCTCAATTTCAGATGAAGTTTTACACGGACTCATCATCAGGCAACCCTACACCGGTTCCTTCTCAATTTCAGATGGAGTTTTACACTGAATCATTATCAGGAAACCCTACATCGGTTCCTTCTCAATTTCAGATGAAGTTTTACACTGACTCATCATTAGGCAACCCTACACCGGTTCCTTCTCAATTCCAGATGCAGTTTTACACGAACTCATCATCAGACAACCCTACACAGGTTCCTTCCTTCCAAATGCAGTTTTACACGGACTCATCATGAAGCAACCCTACACAGGTTCCTTCTCAGGAAATTTCAGATGCAGTTTTACACGGACTCATCATGAAGCAACCCTACACAGGTTCCTTCTTTCCAAGATGCAGTTTTACACGGACTCATCATGAAGCAACCCTACACAGGTTCCTTCTCAGGAAATTTCGGATGAAGTTTTACTCGGGCTCATCATCAAACAACCCAACTTTCCAACACAGTTCATATGCGCTCCAAACACGAATGTCGTATTGGCAATCATCTAGTTCCAGCTTATAGATACAGTCCAGCAATCACCTCTGGATGGAATCTTTAAGCCCATCTCCAACAACTATCCATTACCTCTCCAAATGGCATCTTTAAGCCCATTCCACACATAATCAACTAACACATCTTCGAGTGCAAATTTTCATGGCACTCTAGTGTTCAATCATATTCCACTTTCAAGTCACGAATGGCAGAATTACCAGCATAACTCTTCAGGTGCAAGAAGATTGAACAGGAGCAGCTGTTGCACCCTAAAATTTGCCCTCTCATTTCTCAAGGAATCACATTGGATCCCCATGTTTGCTTCCATCCAATTCCAAGCCTTGAACTGCAATTTTCCAAGAAAATCACTCACAAGGGCAAAATGGTCATTTACACGCTGAGAAGTTCAAAAGTCAAATTTTACCTTGGAAAAGACAAATTCTAAATACTTAGAATTTTTCTAAGTATTTAAGAAAAATGACACTTCAGAACTTCTGAGCCAGCCTCCAGGCAGGTGCAGTCAGAAGTTACAAACATGGTTCAGAACATAGCCTTCAGTCAGAACATGGCTCTTCAGCCTCTACGCAAGCTCAGTCAAAGTTTTCTAGAGTATTTCAAAGAAGTCTAAGAAGAGTGCTGCAAGCTTTATGGAAAGTCTGAAAGCTCCTTCAGAACATGCTGGAGCCAGAAGATAAGAGGATCAGAAGATGGGATGCCACGCTAAAGCAGAACTTCTGATCCAGAACTAAGCCTTGGTATAGAGTTTCACATTGCAGGATTTCTGGTTGTGATAAGTCTCATCATAATTTAATGCTCGTTTAATACTCACAACCACCTTCTGAGTCTTTATCCAAAGGATCTTCACCACGTGTACCTCTATTGTCTTGGGATAGCAACTTTGCTTTTGCTTTTCCTTAATTCTTGCTGACAGCCACCATGCTTACTTCAAAGACAAGGCATCGCTTCAGCACATGAAGGCTATTTTCAAAGCTTTGGTCAAAACTTGATCAAATCCCAAAACCTTGCTTATACAACTTGCTGCAGACCTATGACCAACAGCTGGCTCAGCCTACGCCTGCATCTCATGATTACACCAGACTAGCATACAAAAACTGTGTTGGAAAAGCAAAGGAATAGGATGCCAAAACAGGTTCAAATCCTATTTGTTTTTCCCCCCCAAAGTCACAACAAATTCATCTATAAATACTTGGCTCCATCACACGTTCAAGAGGTTGGCTTTTGAAGAGAGAGATTGGCCAAAAGAGAGAAAAAGAAGTTGTGAAACCTTCATAAAAATCCAGATTTCTCATATACAAAAACAAACCTTTGTTCTTCCCTTTGAACCAAAGAACACAACCACTCTTCCGCCTCTCTTCCTGACTCAGAACATCCAAAGGCAGCCACTAAAAGCTCCAAGCACGCTCCAAGTAAGTCTTTCTGACTTTACTTGCTTTTCATTCTGAAAACCATTAACATGTAAATAACATAGCATTAATGTTGTACATATCATTGCTTAAGTAGAAAAAACTATGGTCAGAACTTCTAGAATAATGCTAGGCTAAGACTTAGGATTGGAACTTCTATGATTTGTTGTGTTGTGATCATTCTGATTTGCTGAACTGAATAAATTGTTGATGTGCTTATTAAGAGTTGAAATATTGCATAGAACTTCTGATGTTCACTCACAACTTTAGCACAACACTGAACTTCTGATGTTCACTCACTATTTTAACACTTAGAACTTCTGATGTTCTCTTCAATGTTAACACACACTAAACTTCTGATGACCCACTCACTGCTCTAACACAACACATAACTTCTGAGTTCTCCTCACATGTCAAATACAAGAGCTTCTGATGTTTCTATTCGTTGTTTTCAAACACTCAGAGTTTTTGATTTTTACATGCTGATAACGCACTGAACTGCTGACGTTTACTCGTTCTTTTAGCGTAACACAGAACTCCTGACTTTTGGTTCATTGGCTGAACACCACCCATAACCTGTGTTTTCACTCTAACGTTTTTTGCAGGACTTCAGAGTGTACCAGTCCAGAACCTCTATTCCCTTTCCCTCTGACGTGTCTTGCAGGACCTCAGAGTTTACCAACTCAGAACTTCTAATAGCCACTGACGTCTCCTGCTTGAGTCACAGCGCGCCTGGTTTCAGAACTTCTGATCCATGTTTCCTTGTTTGCAGCAACACGCTATTTCTACCTTGCATTTATTTTCCTTTTCATCTTTTTAAATATTAACATAAAAAACATAAAAATATTTTCCTTTTAATTTATTTCATTAAAGACAAAAACATTTTTTAAACAAGTCCATTTCTTTCTTATATTATACACTTCAATATGGTTGTAATAATAACTTAGGACTTTATTTTTACTTGCAACCCCCATTCATAAATTTGTACCCCCGTCCCCTAAATATTGTAATAGCGTAGGACTTTACATTTCTGCAATTTATTGCTTTCAAATGTAAATGCTAGTAATTAGGCGTGTATGGAAAGATAAAACCAACAAGTAGACCACTAAAAATCAAAGACATATAAATGCAATCAAACACACTTTCACACATACACCCTTAGGGTAATCTCACTTGTTGCCTTACAAAAATGGCCATGTTATGCATGTGGGATGTCTTAGCACAAACGAATCAAAAAATACAAGATCATAGTCCCTCGATGATGCTATCAAAGTTGCCTTTCTAAATAATCTTAGTCCCTAAAGAAAAAGTGCTAAGTCATCTCACAACATTGCTATCATGATCATACGATGACCCAACGCCCGTCCCTTCACATCCAACGATGGGGCTTCTTGCCAAATCAATGGTAAGGTAGCAACATCTAAAGGAGGAGGAAAAGAACACCTAAGACCTTTTTGAGTAGGTAGATTACTTTTAGTTGCTTGCTCAATTTCAAAACAAACATCCTTTCTATTTTCAAAAACAATCACATACACTTTCAAAACATCTTCCAATCTTGAAACATTTTCAAAATCTCAACACTTTGTATACGTTCTTACGAACGAGAACTATTACAAAGTTTTCCTAAACGATGGCACCTTTTCAAAATACTTTCAAAACCACACAAAAGCACATTTTTCAAACAAAAGCAAGTGATCCAGCATGTAACTAAGAGCCCATGGAAAACCATGGATGGAAAGGGTGCTAATACCTTCCCTTTTCATAATCTACCCCCCGAACTCAAAAACATATCTAAAAGTCTTTCATGTGCTTTTTCACCTTTCCTTTTTGGATAAAATAAAAGTCAGTGGCGACTCTTGCTAAACCGCAACCTTTGCGAACACAAAACCCAAAACCTCAAGTCAGTTCTCCCACCGTACCACAATATCCTTACATGTTACCTTCAATTACCATTATGTCCCTTTCGATAGTCCCTCAAACATCCAACGACTAGGGTTACCTACTCACTAATAGTAGGATAACACGGTCTAAAGGATAGGAGGAAAATAACGCTTTTTTTCGAGTAGGTAGATAACTGTTAGGTACTTACTCAAAACAACATATCTTTTACACCATACACTTTCAAACAAACTTTCAAACTAAAGTTTTCAAAACACTTTATCACACCCTTGAGGACTGATACAAGGGTTACCATAAAGTGAAACGCCATACTAAGGCATTTTGAAAACAGTTTTCAAAACAAGCACACACAAGCAGTTTTCAAAATGAGCAGGTACCTAAGAGCCCGTGGAAAACCGTGGATAGAAAGGGTGCTAACACCTTCCCTTTCTATAATCTACCCCCGTACTCAGAAACATCTCAAAAAAGGTTTTTTCTGTTCTTTTTCCTTTTCCTGATTGGATAAAATAAAAGTTGGTGGCGACTCTTGCTTACCGCGACATTTTACGAACAAAAAACGCAAACCAGTATTAACAGTCGGTCCTGCCACCATATCACAAGCATCAATTGCAATCAAACGTAAAACACCAAGTCGGTTCTCCCACCGTGTTATAATGATATATGCATTCGTATTGTGTATGCTATGATGTTTGTAAATGATGTATGAATGCAATGTATGAACGTGTCAGTCATTCTATTATGGTATTGTTGAACTAGGGAAAATAAATCCCTAATTGTTGTTGGGGATGAAGAAATATAGGTCTTCAAATTCTGTTGAAGTAGAGATGCTGAGAGATGGATTTCTGTTGTTAGGGAAATAAACTCTGTTGGGGAAGGAAACTCCATAATCCGCTTGGGGATCTTTACGGAATCATGTTGTGGGAAACCAAAAAGTTTGACGACTTTATTGGGGGATCTTTTCTTGGATGCCAGAGCAGTAGTTGGAGATTTTTGCTCCACAGAGGGTATGAAAACACCTGACATCAGTAGGCTGCATGCTGAGAATATGGTAGTGACCTTGTAGCAGGATGCCTCTGCCTTTGTACTTACTGGAGAAGACATCTGCTGGGATTCTGTATATGGTTTAACTGTTATCCCAACTCTTGGAGTCCTTAGTGAATGCAGATCGGGGTAATAAACCTTCTACCAATACACAAGTGACGAGATCACGGGACGTAGTCGTACGCTTTAATCCTTAACTTTTTCCTGGACTGTCCTTTCAGATTTTCAGTCCATCGGGATACCCTTTTTTCCCGAGCCGCCTTTTCAAGTTTTCGACTTGCCGGGTGTACAGTTTTTTTCATATTTATATCCCTAATTTTTTCCCGAACCCTTTTGGTTCGCCGGGATGCCCTTATTTTTGCCTAGGCCAGTCAACCTAGCGGGTCTTTGTTCATGCGTAGTATTTTTTGAATATGTCCGTGTTCACCGAGTATGGGGAATTGTCATTGTCCATAGTAGTAAGTGTTGCCACACTTCCAGAAGATGTTTGTTTGGTCGTACAAGATTCGTTGCTGGAATTCATGTCCAATGCCCCAGGTGATTCATATGGAGATCTGCCCCTGGCTATTTGGCATTTTTGAGAGATTCCTTGAACCTTGTCTTGACTGCCCCATATCAGTTGGACACCATGCTATTCCCCTTGATTATGAAAGTCGTATCACTGGAATGTCTTTCCAGCTGAGGTGATTCTGTCGACTGAAAGGATTCCTGTTCATCGAATATCTGTCGTGTGAATTTCTATGTTGTTGAACAAATAGTCATATGAAAACAATGGTATTTTAAGAATGCAAAGCTTGTGTCTGTCTTGAAGTTTGAAAATTCATTGTTTAGTAAAACAAACAAGTTTTGTAAGAGTGTGATATCAGCTCAGGATTTATAGCGAATCCTACAGGAGTCAGGATACCTTTTGTAACAGTATGCTTTCGAACTAACCCATGCTTCAACTAGGACTTTTAAGGGTTATAACATGGCCTGGTTCATGGTTTAAGAAACAAAATATAAAGGCTTAAATTTTATTTGTACCCGACCCATTCTTCGTGATGTTCTTCAATCTTATGCTTAGTTAATTGTGCGTTTGAATCCCAATTGAGTTTGGAATCTTTGCTCTGATACTTGGTGATGGTTTAGAAATTTAATGTTTGCTTGAGAATGAAATCATTTTTGTAACCTTTTATTTTTTTGTTGAAGATTTGTAGGACCTCTTTTTTTATATTTTTTTATCCCTACTTTTGCCTGAACTGTTTCTTTTGTGTTTACAGTCAGCAGGATGCCCCATCTTTCCTTAAGTCTCCTTCATAGGTTTTTAACTTAATGGGCTTTTATTTTGAGAGATAATGATTGTCTGTCTTGACGATTATGCAGAACCATCACCATCTTTTGGAAGGCATCTTCTACACTATTTGTCGTGTATAAAGGATGAGCTTGCGACTGAATGCACCTCTGAATTAACTGAGAAAGCTACCTTGCCCCGGGTTATGATTAAGGGTTTTAATTTGTATGAAAAGAAAAACTCATACTTCTTAGGCTCAAAGGGGTTGACTAGGTATTACCTTCCTTATAAATCCACTATTTTGGATTTGAAACAACGCCTGTACATCGTCAGCGGGGTCTATTCAAAAGCATATTGTACAGGCTGTGGTATCGTTTTCGTCATCCTCCCTCTAAAGGCTTAGAGCTTTTTAATCAGGAGTTGAATATCACAAAAAAGGAAGTAAAAACACAGTTTGAATATAATGAATACAAATGAAATAATTCAAGACAAACATATGCAATTTATTAATATGAATAACCAAAGTTTGACATAAAGATAAATGTTTTAAGCAACAACGAAATTACAACTGATAATTAAAATGAAATAAACGCTCTCAATTTTGACCATGATTTGGCATGGGAGTAGTGATCACACTGGGGTCTTAGGAGAGTCAAATTCGATCTCCTTGTTGTTGATAAAATCCTAAATCTTGTTCTTTAAAGTCCAATAGTTGTCGGTGTCGTGCCCAAGACTATCAGAATGGTAAGCACATTTTACATTAGGATTGTACTTAGGAGAAGTGGTATTAGGTTTTTGAGGAGGATCCTTTAGTGCAATCAGCTTCGCTTTTAGCAATTATTGTAACGCTTGAGACAAAGGCATATTAATATTAGTGTACTGCCTCTCTTGATACTTTATCCTACGCCTATTGCCCCGTTGATGTTGAAAAAGTGTAGGATTAGACATTAACACCGCTCCCACGGACTGATGGTGGTTATTTTTACTATGGCTCTTTTGGCCATAGATAACATTAATTTCTTTTTTGCCACCAAATGACCTCTTCTCAGTAATATAAGATGCATCCATCGGAATCTTCCCACTCTTGATACCATTTTCAACCCCTTCCCCAGTCAAAACCATCTCCGTAAAACCGGATGAAGAACTCCCAATCAGTAAATTAAAGAACGAGTCTGCAGAGTGCCCATGAACATGTCTACCATTTCCCGGTCAATCAGAGGAGGTTGCATCCTTCCAGCTAGGTCCCTCTATTTCTGTGCATATTCCTTGAACCCTTCTCTTGAGCCCATGGACATATTCTGCAATTGCACTCGAGTTTGTGCCAAGTCGGCATTATATTGGTACTGCTTATAGAAAGCAGCAACCAAGTCTTCCCAAGTATGGATGCCAGTTCCTTCTAGATGATAGAACCACTCCAGTTGAGTGCCAGCCAAACTTTCTTGGAAGAAATGGACCCATAACTTCCGGTCAGCAGTGTGAGGCTGGATCTTTCTGACATATGATCTCAAGTGAAGTTTTGGACAAGAGACCCCTTCATATTTAGCAAATGCGGGAACCTTGAATTTTGGTGGAATGACCACCCCAGAAACTAACCCTAACTCTTCAAAGTCCAAGCCATGTATTTGCTGAATCTCCATAGCATTGAGGCGATCCTCTAACTATTTGTATTTATCATCAGCAGGAGAATATTGCTCCTCAGAGTAATCAACTTCATCTTCATCAGTCCCTGGGTTGTTATCATCTTCATGATTATCCACCTCATTTGATGGAGCTGTGAGATCTAGAGCTCGCTTGACTGGTCCCATAAGTCTTCTTCCCATATTCAAGATGCCAGCCTGTTTCTTTGGCTTCTTGGTCTTCTCTTTGATGATCAGGGTTTTCAAATCCTCATGTCCTTTAGCCAGAGCTAGGAACATTTGCTGAAACTGTGCATTTTGAGCTTGGAGATCCTTCATTGTTTGTTCGAGAGCCATTTCTTTTGCTGAAATAAACAACGAAGGGATAAGAAGCCTGTCTGGAGAATACCTGTTATGCAATTACATGTATGATATGTAAATGTTTTCAAGGATCTCGTAGGTTAAACAAGAAAATGTCAGAAGTTGAATTTTGCAGCTTTAATTGAAGAACTTCATATCGTTGAAGGTCCTTCTATGAGAGTCAAGCTCACCATGTCGAGTGGGTCATTGCCTCTTACTCAAGTTATTGTGTTATGGTCCTTTTGACGACATTGGCTAGAGGAAAAAAAATCCCCTTGCCCCTTTCTAGACGTCTGGTTGATCATAACCTGCATCACAGACCCTTGAGACCCTTGAAATGGTTAAGGAGATGATATGGTAGGATGTTATGTTGTGTATATTATGTGTTAAGCAAAAGTGTAAGGTGATGAAGATGAGCGAGTCTTGCAATAAATCCAAGTTATTTGACAATGACTCACATCATCAGATAACAAACAAATCCCTGCAAGGAATTCAAATTGTTAGATAATGCAAGCAAACAAGTCACACAAGCAGCGTTAGGTTCAAGCTTGCATGGGGTTTGTAGGCAAGTATCCTCTTGAAGTTTAGTTGGCTCAAACTGTCTTAGAAAAGTAACCGGGTTCTAAGTAGTCTCAATATCACTGATCATTCTTTATCGAGCATTATTTCAGCTTAGCAATCTTTTCTTGCGGCCGAAACATCTCGAAAGTCTGATCTCAATGAGTGTAGCATTGAGTATAAACCAATCCCCAATTTTACACCGAGGCTGGATATCTCACTACTTTCTAATGGCCAAGTTTGTTCAACTAAGGTTCTAAGGTCCATTAGTGCTTCAAGATACCACACGGCGGCCTCGTATTCTCCTCGATTCAACACAAGGGATACCGGTACCAACAAAAGTGTCACACCAACACAGCTATTGCTTCAAACATATCGGTCTACATCATACAGTCTCCATGATCTATTCCTGTTTACCTAAAAAGATGTCCCCAGATCTGGGTGTAGGATCTATAGTATAAACCCAAATAAACTCTCCAAGGATAAAGCATACAAAGAAAGCAATTAAACAGTTTTAAAATGAACTAACTCTAAGGTAACCCCACTTTTTATAAGTCCCCAGCAGAGTCTCCAGTTCTGTGACACGGTGGCAGAACCGACTGGTAATACTAGTTTTGTGTTTGTGTTCACAAATGTTGCGGTAAACAAGAGTCACCATCGACTTTTCTTTTATCTAAATTAAGGAAAGGGTGAAAAGAACAAAAAAAGACCTTTTCGAGAATTTTCTGAGTAAGGGGGGTAGATTATGGAAAGGGAAGGTGTTAGCACCCTTTCCATCCGTAGTTATCTAAGGGCTTTTAGATTCTAGCTCATTTTTTTTAAAATTGCTTGTGCTTTTGTATGTTTTGAAAAAAGTAGTTTGAAAATGCCTTAGTGCGGCGATTTGCTTTGTGATAACTCTTGTATCATTCCTCAAGAGTGTTGACAAAGCAAATGTCTTTTTGAAAGTTGTTTTTGAAATGTGTAGGTGTAAAAAAGTTTGTTTTAATTGAGCAAGCATTTAACAACTATCTACTTGTACTCTAAAAAAAGTTTGTTCATTTCCTCCTTATCCTTTAGACAGTGTTATCCTACTATTAGTGAGTAGGTAGCCCTATCGTTGGATGTATGAGGGACATTCGAAGGGACGTTACAATCACAAAGGCAACTTGGCAAGGAATTTTAGTAACTGTCCTAAAGTTCTAAGATCACTTTTTACCGAGGCAACGTCGAGAGGGTCATCGAGGGACTTGTGATCTTTCAAACTAGAGGACAATCACTAAAACTTCTCACGTTTCGAGAATTGTGCCCGTTTTCAGAAGGCAACCAAAGTGGGCGTACCCTAGATGTGTATATGTGCAATTGTGTTATGTTTCAATTATTTTTGTCTTTTTTGTTAGGTTTGCTAGCTTTTGATTTTAGTCTTTGCTATACAATCCTATTAGTCATACATATAGCAGTTAATATGAAAAGTAGTGAAAAATGCAGAAAGTAAGGGTCCTACGCTATTACAACCAAATCAAAAGACAAGAAAAATGTAAAAAAACAAAGAACAAAATAAATAAGAGAAAATGAATTCTTAGATCCAGGCCATGGATTCCTTCTATTCACCCTCCTTTGGCCTTCTTTCGATTGGGCTTAAGAGTTGACGTGAGCAAGCTTCGATTTGCACCTTTTCCTGCCTCTTTTGACTGAGTTTGGGAATGGTATGGGCAACCTTCGATCGCGGCCTTCACTAATTCTTTTGATTGAGTCAGGGAGTGGCCATGAGCAACCTTCAATTGCAAACTCCTCTGCTTCTTTTGATTTAGAATATGAAGTGACATGGACTTGCGGAGCAACATGAGTGCATATCCTTCGTTCACACTCTTTTTGTCTTTAGTATGTACCTGGTGTTGTACCCCAAAATTTTCCCTCCCATTTTTCATTTAAGATACTATCCTAGGGTTTCTCGAATACTCAATTTGGCTCAGAATTTGATCAAACAGATTCTCTTCCTAAGCAGTAAACCAACAATTAGGGTTTGATATCTCTCAGAGAAAATTGAGTTTTCAAGGTTTCAAATGGTCTTCAAAGGTCTTCATGTCTCTTCAAGGATGTTCATGCCAAGTTTCAAACCTCGCATTGCAAGTTTGCTCTGTCAAGGGTTCAGATGACTGAAAATGACTACGTTGACCCAAAAATCGACCTTTTGCAAGAACAGGTTCAAACGATTGTAAATTCTTCATTATTCAATATTTTTGAGTTGTTTTCCTTGCGTATGATTCTCCTTAATGTCATCTCCAATTTCACTTCATAAATCAAGAGCTAATTGCGTGTAGAAGATCACCAAAATTCGAATACGTTAGAAGTCGCATCAGGGAATTTGACCTAATCTTAAGTAATTGTCGTCTGATTTCTAAGAACTGTGATTTCCTCAAATTACAAGATCTTGAGATGATTATTTTTGCATATGGTCATAAGTGATATCGCTCACGAGTTTAGCTTAAAAGATCGAAATAAAATTGTGTTTGGAAGACTTTAAAAGTTATCAAATCGTCGCAAGTCATTTGTTGATTTCGAATGTTCTTAACCACAGTTTGTTGAAGTTTGTTAATTCTACAAGATTGACGAATGTTCTCAAAGCATGTTTGTTTGGCAATAAAGTTCCATTTTAATCGAGTGGGGCGTGCGAGTTCATTTTGAATGCAAGTTTGAATTGGATATGATTTGAAGATTAAGACTTTCATTTAAAACAACCATGATTTTGGATTCAAGTTGACCAAATGGAATTGAATTCTTAAACCATTATTTTGTTTACGAATTTGATTAGATTACAAGGTGCATGTTTGTTTGAAATACAAGTTACAAATTCATTTGTGATTTCTTGGAATTCAAGTTACCAAATTAAAGTATTTCATTTCAAATCATTCAAACTGGGAATTTCAAAGTTCAATTAAAATACAAAGATTTGTATAAAATCCCATCATACCAAAGTTATTCAATGCTTTGTATTATTACATTGCAAATAAAATTACAAATCTTTTGTATTGTTTACAAAGAATCACAATTTTCTTGTTTACAAAGAGAAGTTTTGTTTCTTCTTCAAGTCTTCCTTGCTTCGTCTTCAAGCAACTCATCCCAAGCCTCGCTTGCCATTCATGAAACAAGAAGAGGAAAATTTAGAAAGCATGTGAGAAAATTCAAGAACTGTTTGTTTAGAACAAATTTTATCTCATCATTAGGGTTTGCGTTTTAGAATCAGAAATCAACAGGTTTATTATTTTAATCACAATCCACCTCTTCCTATTTTGCAAATTATAAAACCTGGATTTTGGTTCACAAAAAAAGGAAAAAAAGAAGTTTACAAAGGCAAGATCAAACTGCAACCAAATAGCAGACAGTAAGCAAGTTGTCCAAGTACAACACAAACCTACAACAAATGCAGCAAAACAGCTGCTAGGCTGGCAAATTAAAGAGCAACACAAAACAGCCAGCAAGTTCCCCAGATGCAACAAAACATGCTGCAACCAAACAATAGCCAACAAAACCAAATAGTAGCCAACAAAACCAAACAACAGTGTAACAGGCTAGCAAGGTAACAATTCAGAACAACAAGACAAACCTGCAGCATAGGTTGCTAAAAGAATATAACAATACAAGCCATCAAAACCCTATTATATCATCATTTTCCTATACTGCAAACCCTTCAGAAATCATTTGAATAAAGCAAGTTTGCTTTACATCCTTGAAAGATGAAATAGGAAAGAAAAAGAGACAGAAGGATATCACCTAGCATACACCAGTCCAAAACCTATGTAAAAGGCAAAAATAGTCTGCTATCCTGAACCAAATAACAGCCCTGCACTGCTGTCCATAGCAGTCTGAAAATCTGCTCAAAACCTATCCAAAACAGTCCAGCAATTTGCACAAAGTTGAAACAACAAAGCATAAAAAACAGTATATCATAATTGTTCAAATCTCTGATATTTCTCCCCTATTTTTTCATTCTATTTCAATATAAGGGGAGGAGATAACAGAATAGAGAGAGGCTTTTTTTTCGTCCATCAGCTTGGAAAAAACAAAACATCAAAAAACCATCTCTGTATTACTCAACCAGTTTCCTCTGTTAACTTCACAAATCCCAACCTTCAACCATTAATCTCCTCACCACTTTGAAATTCACCTCCTCTCCGCCGAAACAACATAAATAGAACCACAATCTGCAAATCAAAAGCCATACACATCAATAATCCAATTCCAAATTCAGGCCAACAAAAACGAAAGAAGAAGTAAAGGTAGCAAAGAAGAAAGCAAGAAGGAGAATTCACCTCGGGAGATCGTAATACCGTCCGAAGGAGGACCACCGCGCTAGAGCCATAACTACCATCGCCAAAGGTAAGTTATTATGTTTCTTCACTTTCTCTCACTTGTTCTTGATATCCCAATACAACTTTTACCCTGTTGAATGTAAATCTTCCATTGAATCACCAGTTTCACCCCTTTTGATTCGAGATGAAGTTAAAGATAAGAAGGATCAAATTAGGCAATGAGAACTCTATGACGGAAGGAGAGAAGGACAGAGGGGGGGGGGGGGGGGGGGGGGTCGGTTGGATGAGTGAAAGAAAGCAAGGGAGGAAGATGAAGGGGAAGGAGGCGCTGCCTCGTTGTTGTTTAGAGTTTACAAACCCTTCTACAACTTTGAAGAAAAAGGGCTGGACCCGGGTCTAGCCCGACCCGGTCCAAGCCCAACTCACCTTTTTTTAAAATAAAATAAAAATAACATTTACTTTTTTGTACAATACAATCTTTTTTTTTATTCTCTGGGCTTTGCTGTTTCAAAATTTCTAAGCCCAATCTGATTTATATTTCATACCCCAACATACTGCTTTACACTCTTGTTTAAATTATGTTTAGATCTTTATCAATGTTCTTAATTTTTTTCTATTTATTTTTCATCAACTTAGTTAGTAAAATTAATTAAATAATTATGTTTTAGTTAACTAGAAAATTTTTAGTTTAGTTTCATAATTAATTTAATAACTTTATTAGTTTAGATTTAGTTTTAATTTTTAAAAATCCAATTAAATAAAAGAAATATAATTTCAAAATAAGTTAATTTTTGTAATTAATTTAGTTTAGGACTTTGTAAATAATTTTATTAATTATTTTGTGCTTAAGCTTTAATTTGTTCATTTAATTTCTAAATAACAAAAACCCTAAAAGACAAAAAATGCATGCATTTGGTTTAACACTTGCTAATTAATAGAATAGATTTTTCTATTTTTCTTTCCAAACTTTTCAAACAAATAACAAGAGTTTTATTTCCATACTTTATTAATTAATTTTATTTCATAGACTGTTATAATTTTAATTAATTGTTCAATTCGATTTGGTTGTATTGATTGCCTATTTGGACTTTTAATCGCATTCAACGCATCCCTATTTGTAAAAATTGTACCCCCATTCCCGAAAACTCTATAATAGCACAGAATTTCAATTTCCACAATTTACTATTTTCCTTATACTGTATAGTAATTAGGCATGCATGGCAAGATCTAAAATCAATCGCTAGATAACCTAATTTCACAGACAAAATAACTTGAATCAAACACACTTTCTCACACACGCACCTCTAGGGTAACCTCGCTTGTTGCCTCGGAAACACAATCATGTCCCTCGAATATGGGACGCTTTAGCAAAGACCCTTCGATAAAAAATATCGTAGTCCCTCTATGCCCCTCGATGTTGCCTTCAATAAAACGATCTAGTCCCTTACGAAAATTGCTAAAAGCGTCTCATAAGTTGCTTTCGATGAATGTACGATTAATCCGCGCCTGTCCCTTCACATCCAATGATGGGGCTTCTTACCAAATCAGTGGTAAGATAGCAACATCTAAAGGAGGAAGAAAAGAATATTTAAGAACTTTCGAGTAGGTAGATTCGCTCCTAATTGCTCGTTTGCTCACGACAAAAACATTTTCACACCAACACTTTCATCTCAAAACATTTTCAAAAAGACAAAACATTTTGTATACGTTCTTATAGAGACGAGAACCGTTACAAAAACACCTTTTCAAAATCATTTTCAAAAACACACCACACAAACACTTCTTTGAACTATTTTTTCAAAACAAAACTTTGTACGCATTCTTATAGAAACGAGAACCATTACAAAGACATTTTCAAAATAGTTTCAAAGCCCACACAACAAGCACACAAGAGCAAGTGATCTAGCAAGTAACTAAGAGCCCATAGATAACTACGGATGAAAAGGATGCTAATACCTTCCTTTTTCATAATCTACCCCCCGAACCCGAGAAATAATCTCGAAAGGTCTTTCCTGTGCTTTTTTACCTTTACTTTTGGATAAAATAAAAGTAGGTGGAGACTCTTGCTATCTGCACAATTGCGATCAAACGCAAACGACCCGAGTCAGTTCTCCCGCCGTATCACAGAATTGGCGACTCTACTGGGGAATAAAATTTTAAAAGTGGGGTTACCTTAGGGTTTAGATCATATTTACTTGCTTTCATTTTTTGACTTGTATGCTTTACATTATGGTTCTTTGTTTGGGTTTGAATCCTCTACCCAGATTTGGGATACCTTATAGGTAAGTAGCAATACATTATGGAAACTGTGTGGGGTATACCGACACGGTCTAAGCAATAGCTACGTTAGTGCGACATATTTGTGGGTACCCGTAGCCCTTGAGTAGTCAAGGAGAATACGGGGCCGCTGAGTGATGTCATAAAGCACTAATGAACTTTTAGAACCTTTACTTGACCAACTTGGCCATTAGGACGTAGTGAGATGACCGGCTTTGGTGCAGTCCGATGTTGGTAGATACTCGATACAACACTCATTGAGGTTTGGTTTCTTGGGATATTTCGGTCGCCATTAAAGAGGCTTGCGCTGAAACAATGACCAAGGAAACAAACCAGTGATATTGAGCTCCTTAGAACCCGATTACTATTGCTAGGACAGGTTTAAGCCAACTAAACTTCAAGAGGGTACTTACCTATGAGACTCCACACAAGCCTAAACCTAAGGACTTGTTTGCTTTGTTTGTGTATATTTTACTTGTACATAACATCATGAACATCATAACATCATAACACATTCACTAACCATTTCAAGGAGTTTTGGGATTTATCTTTGTTTCTGTTTTGTAGGACATGGATTCTCTTTGCATGAAAACTATTCAAGTCAACCTCGTAAGGATTCCTCCTCAACTCAAAGAGTTAGCTTCAAGGATTCCTGAGAATTCTCCATTCACCGAAAGACATGGTCGTCTCCTAAACTTGGTTACCTCCAAAACTGATGATGATATGTTAAAGGTGCTCTTCCAATTGTTTGATCCTCTACATCATTGCTTCACATTCCCCGATTATCAACTTGTTCCAACATTAGAAGAATTCTCCCAAATTGTGAGGATTCCCATTCTTAATCAACTACCTTTCAACGGTACAGAAAGAGACCCAAAGCCAGAAGAGATTTCTCAAGCTCTACACTTGCCACCATCTAATGTCACAATTCATTGGGAAACAAGGAGTGGTGTCGAAGGTTTCCTAGAAAAGTTCTTGTTTGAGAAAGCCCAAAACTGTTGGAACTCTTTGGATTTGTAAGCCTTCGAGGAAATTGTGTCTCTCCTCATCTATGGGATGGTTTTGTTTCCAAATCCTGACCAACTCATAGATGTGAACACCTTCAAAATTCTTATATCTTGCAACCGGGTGCCTACTTTGCTAGGGGATATCCTACATTCTTTTCACACTCGCACTATGAGGAAAAGAGGTATCCTTATGTGTTGTACTCCTCTCTTGGCAAGATGGTTTATTTCACATCTTCCCCAATATGTCTTAAAGAACGAGCAAGGTTCAAGGTGGTCACAAAGATTGATGATGCTCAAACATTCAAACATCCATTGGTGTTCCAGATCATTAGAGAATGTTATGAATCAATTCAGTCAAACTTTGTTACTTTATCAATGCATTGCATATGTCTGTTCTAAATCAATTTATTCATATTCACTATATTTAAACTCCATTCCTTTTTGTGATATTCAACTCTCGACTAAAAAGCTGTAAGCCCTTAGAGGGAGGATGACGAAAATGATACCACAATCTCTACAGTATGCTTTTGAACAGACCCCGCTGACGATGTACAGTCGTTGTTTCAAATCCTAAACAGTGGAGTTATAAGGAAGATAATCCCTAGTCAACCCCTTCGAGCCAAAGAAGTAGGAGTTTTCTTTTCATACAAATTAAAACCCTTAATCATAATCTGGGGCAGGGTAGTTTCTCAGTTAATTCAGATGTGCATTCAGTCGCAATATTCTACTTCATACATAATGAATGGCATCAAAGACGTCCTTCCAAAACAAAAGACGGTGATGGTTCCCTATAATCGTCAAGACAGACAGACATTATCTCTTAAAATAAAAGCCCATTAAGTCAAAACCTATGAAGGAGACTTAAAAAAAAAACAAAAAAAACTGGGGCATCCCGCTGACTGTAATCACAAAAAGAAACAGTTCAGAAAAAAGACAGGGATAATAAAAAAGAAAGAAAGAGGTCCTACAAGCCCTCATTAAAAAATGACTGCCTATTCAAAATAAACTGTCAGTATCCGAACCATGACTGGAATATCAGAGCAAAGACTCAAATGGGATCTAAATGCACAATTAACTGAGCATAGGGTCAAAGAACATCACGAAGAACGGGTGGGTACAAATAAAATTTAAGCCTTTATCCTTTGTTTCTTAAACCGTGAACCAGGCTACGTTATAACCCTTAAAAGTCCTAGCTGAAGAATGGGTTAGTTCGAAAGCATATTGTTACAGAAGGTATCCTAACTCATAAAAGGTTTGCTATAAATCATGAGTTGACATCACACTTTTACAAAATTTGTTTGTTTTACTAAAAAATGAATTTTCAAACTTCAAGACAGACATAAGCTTTGAATTCTTAAAATAACATTGTTTGCATATGACTATTTGTTCAACAGTAGATAAATTCGTATGAGGAATATCTAATGAACAAAAACCTTCTCAATAAAAAGGATCACCTCAAGTGGAAAAATACTTCCAACCAAGGGGCACAGCATGATCATTGTCCATCATCTGGGGCAGTCAAGTAAAGATTCAAGGAATCTCTCAAAGATGCCAAATAGCCAGGGGAGGATATCCATTTGAACCCCTTGGGGAATTGGGCATGAATTCCAGCAACAAATCATGTACGATCAAACAAACATCTTTTGGTAGTGTGGCAACACTTACTACTATGGACAGTGACAATTCTCCATACCCGGTGAACATGGACATAGTCAGAAAATACTACGCATGAACAAAGACCCGCTAGGTTGACTGGCCTAGGCAAAAATAAGGGCATCCCGGCAAACCAAAAGGGTTTGGGCAAAAATTAGGGATAAAAACAAAAAAACATATGTACACCCGGCAAGTCAAAAACTTGAAAAGGCGGCTTGAGCAAAAAAGGGTATCCCGGTGGATTGAAAACCCGAAAGGACGGTCGAGGAAAAAGTTAGGGATTTGAAGCGTACGACTATGTCCCGTCATCTTATCATTTGATTATCAATAGAAGACTTATCATCCTTATCAGCATCCACAAAGCCTCTGCGGGTACTTTCTCTAGCAAGTACAGGGGCAGAAAAGTCCTGATGCAAAGTCATTGTCGTATCCTCAGCATACGACCCTATGACATCTACACTCCCCACAGAGTAGAGGAAACTAAAGCTTTGACATTAGCTTCCCCAAACAGGAGCTACGTTCCCCAGCAAAGTTCCTTCAGAGAATCGACATCTATATTACCCGACCGAATTTTGTAATCGCAAGCGGTTCTTAAAGTTGTCTCCCAAGCAGAGTTTATTTCTCTGAATACAGAAGCTCAATCCCTAACAGAGTTTATTCCTCCAGCTACGGAAGTTCACCCCCCAGCGGAGTTTATCTCTCTGAATCGGCAAGATCTTCCAGCAAAGCATCTCCTCTCTCAAATAGAGTTGTTCCCCGCAGAGATATCCTTAGACAAGGTCTCTTCCGACAGAATATCCGTAAACAAGGGGAAAATCCCCAACATAGTCATCTCCGGTTCACCATCCCCAGCGGAAGTAGAAGAACCACTTTTTCTACAACGATCAGGAATGTAATTTACAGTACTCTCCAACAGCAATCAGGGATTTATTTTCCCAAACCCGGACGTGCCACAATAGCATTTCATGTTCATATATCATGACGTGCGCATACATATTGCATACAACATAATCTCATTTATTTTGAGAACATCATCATACAATGCATCTCATGCATCGCACATAACTAACCCTGTATTTCTTTCAGGAATGACAATTATCATCAACAATTTCCAGCAGGTCCATAATCGACACTCGAAGCTAAACTGAGTAATAATCGGTGCAACAAAAGTAACCTTACCCAGTTCCCTCTGCATTTTTACCCAAACTCACTTCGAAGTAACCCTACTACCCAGGTTCCTTCTCACAGCCCTACTATCCAGGCTTTCATATCAAAGTAACCCTACTATCCAGGTTCCTTCTCACAGCCCTACTATCCAGGCTTTCACATCGAAGTAACCCTACTATCCAGGTTCCTTCTCACAACCCTACCACCCAGGCTTTCATATCGAAGTAACCCTATTATCCAGGTTACTTCTCACAGCCCTACTATCCAGACTTTCATATCGAAGTAACCCTACTATCCAGGTTCCTTCTCACAGCCCTACTATCCCGGCTTCCATATCAAAGTAACCCTACTATCCAGTTTCCTTCTCATAGCCCTACTATCCAGACTTTCATTTCTAAGTAACCCTACTACCCAGGTTCCTTCTCATAGCCCTACTATCCAGGCATTCATCTCAAAGTAACCCTACTATCCAGGTTCCTTCTCACAGCCCTACTATCCCGACTTTAATATCGAAGTAACCCTACTATCTAGGTTCCTTCTCACAACCCTGCTATCCAGGCTTTCATATCGAAGTAACCCTACCATCCAGGTTCCTTCTCACAGCCCTACTATCCAGGCTTTCATCTTGAAGTAACCCTACTACCCAGGTTCCTTCTCAAAGCCCCACTACCTGGCTTTCACCTCGAAGTAACCCTACTATCTAGGTTTCTTCTCATAACCTTACTATTCGGGTTCTTCCTCTCTTATCCCCAGACAGCAGTCCACAACACTCTAAGACCGGGATCCGATCAAACATAATTGATTTCACATTTCCCCAGAAAGTCACAGTGCAGCATATACCCCGACCAAACACACAGTTCACTTTCGCTTCCCAAACCGGAAATATTCCCCAGTAGAGTAACGGACAACTGAAGCTCCTAAAACTCTATTTCTCTCAAGACAGAGACCAACATTCCCCAGCGAAGTCCTCCTCAACAATAGGTATACGGGCTCTCACAAAGGAATCTTATGCGATCGACACTTCTTCGGATGGCATCTTTAAGCCCATCTCCGACAATTCTCTAGCAACTACCAAATGGCATCTATAAGCCCATTCCTGATATCACAAATCAAGTATCACTTCATGCAAGTGCAAATTTCTAGGCACTCTAGTGTTCAATCATCTTCCACCTCCAGATCACAAAAGGAAGACGAACCAATCTACATCCTCACATTTTAAGAAGATTGAACAGGGGCAGTTGTTGTACCCCAAAATTTTCCCTCCCATATTTCTCAACACATGGCAAGTGAGGTCCCCAAATTGCTCAAGGAAGTTCAAGAGTTGACCAGACAAACTCTCTCCTAAGGCAGTCTATCTCTAATTAGGGTTTCCATCTTCATCAAGATGTGTGAACCACAAAGGACTCAAATGCTCACCATTGTCCTAATATGTTCTCAAGATCATCCATGTATAGTTTCAAGCCTTGCAGAAGAAGTTTGCTCAGTCAATTGCTCAAATGCCTGAAAATATATTGTGCTAGGTCAAAAGTCAACTGTGGCCCACATACAGACAAACCTTAAGATTTTTGGTCAACATCCTCATTTGAAGTATTATTCATCATTTTATCAAGGTTTGATCATGATTCCTCAAGGATTGCTCACAATTTATCAAGATCCAAAAGTTGCTAAATTAGAGTTTTGTAGGAAAAGTCAACTCAAATTTGAGCAAGCATAACTTTCTCATACTTTATCATAAATGACACATCCAAATCTCATTTTGAAGAGAATGCAATTCCCTACAATTCATATTCATCCCCCAAGTTCAGAATATGCAATCACAAAAAGATATGAATTTTGACATTATAGGTCCTTTTGAAAAGTCAACAAAAACACCTTTTGGGTCAAAGCTTCATACATGAACATGGAAGACTCAATTGAGATGAGACAAAAAGAGTTGCTTAGAGGACATCTTAATCTTTCTAAAAAGTCCAAGAACACTTCTTTAGGGACAAAATTGAGAGAGTTATGCATTGGCCAAGTTGACCATTTTTGCAAAATTGCCAAAAGTTAAATGTGTTCAAATTTGCATTTTTTGCTAAATGGGCCCAACTTTTTATGCTTGCACTTCAATTATAATGTGGTCCATTACTCAAATACTTATCCGTGCATTATTTGCTTCATTTTTCAATTTATTTTGATTTTTCATTAATTAAAAAGTGAATTAAATCAAATAAATGATGAAAATTATCGAAGATATGATTTGATTTGTTTTTTTTTTTACAGATTGGCAATCAAGATATGCTAAGCTTGCATGGTCAATTCGAATCAATGGCAATTGATACAAGAAAGGCATGATTGGCATGAAAATAGAAAGATATCATACAAATTGAAAATTAAATCAAATCTTGGATAAATGCAAAGATTCATGCCATGTTTGTTAACCTAATTCATTCTAGGTTATATAATAAAGCTTTGCAGATCAAAAGGAGAGGGTTAGAGGGCGTGCATAGCCAAGAAAAAAACTGAAAAAATTCAAGAAAAAGTGGGAATCGATTTTTAATCTACAAGGAGTTTCAAAGCATTTCAAGAGCACCAATCCCTTCCCAGACATCCCAGGAAGCGATTCCAATCACTCTCAGGTCTTGAAACGCCCAGAATCATGCTCTACGCCTCCCACGGTTTGCCAAAAAAACATGATTCTGATTTCACTAATTCATGCACCTTTAGCACTTTTGATTGTTATACTCATGTTTATCATTGTGTTTGCAAGCTAATCATTCCATTTAATTGAATGTTTTATGCCTGTACGTGATATTGCCATAGTTAGGGTTTTGTGTTCTTGTTTAGGGGTTTTCAATGCAGGCAAAATTGGGCGTTGATTCTGGTATCATGATGCTCGTGAGGATGAGACGAGTTGATTGGTACCAGCCATTGTCCTTTATCTTGAGCATAGGCAATTTTTGAGATGCACAGGCCTGTACCTACAGTAAAGTGTCTGTAGGTAAAAGTATCCTAGGCTAAAGGAACGGAGAGAGGAAGAAGATGAAGCGTGGCAACGTGTGATTTGTCCATTTGAATTTTCGCGCATTTTTGAAAACAATGATTGATTTTCTTATATTATGCTTTGTCAGTGTTATATGTACAACTAAACATCACAGCTCAGTTGGCAAGCAAGCACTGGAAGTGGATATAAGGGCCTGAGCTCGATCCCCAAGTCCCAACCTTTGTTCATATTATTTTGTTTCATGAGATCAGGTACACTGCAACCTCAAGCGTCCACCATACGCCATCCAGATCCAACCATCAAACACGTCTCTAGCCCAGATCCAACGTGTCATCCTTGGAGGCCTACCATGCTCCTCAAGTCAACATACACACCAGATCAGGCGAAGTCAAAAAGGGCTTGGATTTGTTTGGGCCCAGAATTTCAACTTCATACCCCCCACAATTGCTAACAAGCAGGCCCATTTCTTTTTCTTTTTTCTTATTTTTTAATTCTTTAATATTTCTTTTAATTATTTTAACTAACAAATTAATCTTTTTTATAAAATCATAAAATCAAGACTTCATAAAAAAATTAGAATTAGTTTTTTTTTATTATCAAATTCATCTAATTTAGCTTAACTTAGGGCAATTTTAACTTTTTTTATAATTAAAACTAATTAGCAAATTAGGTTTAAATTCTTGATTTGATTCTTTTATTTTTCTCAAATAAACAAAACACAAAAATAGGTTTTTAGATTGAATTAATTTATTTTTGTTTCTTAATTTAAAATTAATTAGAACTTGGGATTTTCTTTCTAATTTGATTGTTTCATTATTTTCTTAAAACATGACAAAAACATTTTTTTAATCAATCGTCAATAGGTTCAGTCAAGGGTCAAAACCCTAATTGTCTCGTGTTTAATCCGCCGCGCGCTTATTATTAGTTTGACAATATTTTTGTAACTGTTCATGGTTTGAAATAGTTTAATTTAGGGTTTTATTTACTGTTTAAATTCCCGGGTTTTTGGCATTGTAATTAATCCCCCTCCCCGAAGCCTTGTAATAGCGTAGATTTACTTTCTCGCATCTTTAATTCCCACAAATATTCAACTGTCTATATGTATGCTAATAGGATTGTATGACAAGAATGCATGACAAATTAATACGGTTAGAAAACCCTAATGTGCAAAGATTAAATAACTGAAAACAAATCACTCGCACATATCACTCCTAGGGTATACTCTCACTTCGGTTGCCTTCGGTAAACGATCATTAAGCATAGGGTGTCTTAGTGGTTGCCCTCCTGTCTAAAAAAGATCAAACGTCCCATTCGAATGTTGCCTCGGAAATGTTGCCTCAGAAATGTTGCCTCGAATATGATCTTAAGACTCCAGGGTTATTACTAAGGTGTCCTAACATTGCTTTAGTGATCGTACGTCCCTTTCGAATTGACCCTTAACGACGGTGCTACCTATTTCTCACTAGTAGGATAGCGCTGTCTAAAGGAACAAGAATAGAAACGATCTTTTTTCGAGTAGGTAGATGCTAGTAGATACTTGCTCAAATCAAAACTTTTCACACTTACACATTTCAAAACAACTTTGTCACACCTTTGAGGACTGATACAAGGGTTATCATGAAGTCAAACATTTTCAAAAACAAAGCACATACACAAGCAATTTAAAAAGATGAGCAAGTATCTAGGAGCCCATGGAAAACCATGGATAGAAAGGGTGCTAACACTTTCCCTTTCTATAATTTATCCCCCGTACTCAGAATATCTCAAAAAAGGATTTTGTTTCTGTACTTTTTTCCTTTCCGATTGGATGAAATAAAAGTCGGTGGCGACTCTTGCTTACCGCGACATTTTGCGAACAAAAAACGCAATATGAAAACCAGCGACAAACAGTCAGTTCTACCACTGTATCACAGAACTGGCGAATCTGCTGGGGAATTATAAGTGGGGTATACCTTAGGATCCAGGTCATTAAAATTGCTTCTCTTGATTGCTTTGTTTGCTTTATTTTTTAGGGTTTTGTTTTGGGTTACTATAATCCTATACCCGGATCTGGGGGCACTCATTAGGTAAGTAGCAATAGATTGTGAGGGAACTGTATGGCGCAGACCGATACGGTTGAAGCAGTAGCTACGTTGGTGTGGTGCTTTGGTTGGTACCAGTAGCCCTTGTGATGAAACGAGGAGAATATAGGGCCGCCGCATGGTGTCGTGAAGCACCAACGGACCTTAGAACCTTAGTTGAACAACTTGGCCATTAGAAAGTAGCGAGATAGCCGGCCTCGGTGTAGAGCTTAGAACTGGTTGATACTCGATGCTACACTCATTGAGATCAGACTTTCGGGATATTTCAGCCGCAAGAAAAGATTGCGTGAGCTGAAACCATGACTGATAAAGGATGGTTAGTGATATTGAGATCCTCTTGAACCCGGTTACTATTTATAGGATAGGTTGAACCAACTAAACTTCAAGAGGGTACTACCTTAAAACCCATGCAATCCTAAACCTAAGGCTGTTTGTATGACTTGTGTGCTTTCAACTTGAACTACTTGCACAGTTTTATTATCTGACAACACGAGTTCCTTGCAGGTTTTGTTTACAGTCCTTATCCAATAACTTGGATTTCTTGCCGATTTTACTTGCTTACATCACCTCGCACTTTTACTTAAACGCATAGCATACACATCATAACATCATGCCTTAACATTTCCTTAATCATTTCAAGGATCTCAAGGGTTTGTGATGCAGGTTATGGTAAATCAGACGTCTAGCAAGGGGAAAGGGGATTTATTTTCCTCTAGCCAATGTCGTCTAGAGATCAAAACACGATAACTTGAGTCAGTGGCTATGACCCACTCGAAATGGTGAGCTTGAATCTTGAAGAATGACTTTTAACGACACGAAGTTTCTTCAATCAAGCTGCAACCAAATTCTAACAGTTTCTTGTTTACCCCGCGAGATCCTTGAAAACATTGCATACATATATCATACATATCATTGCATAACAAGTCTTCCAGTACAGGTCTCTCATGTTCTCGCTGTTTATTTCAGCAATGGCTCTCAAACAAGACAACAGAGATCTTCAAACTCAAGAAGCTCAGTTCAGGGACATATTCCTAAACATATCCAAGGGGCATGAAGAGTTGAAAGCACTCTCTGTTGGGAACTTGGTCAAGAAAAGTCCTGAAGACAATAAGGATGAACGGCTGGAACAACTGCAAGCTGAGGTAGGTGCAATGAGAACCCAGATGCTGGGGAAGATGGCTCTTGTCCAAGGCCTAGCCCAAAGGCAAGAAGAGCTGAAAGCCATCATCAACTAACTTTATCAAGACATATACAACAGTATGAAGCAAACAGTTGAGACCGGGGACCAAGTCATTGATCAACCTCCAAGAAGACAAGAGTTTGGTTTGGTGAAGAGTGGACCTTTCCAAATTTCTACTACCTCACGGGTCCAACAATAACCTCGCCAAAAACAACGGGTTAATCAGAGTAAGCCAGATACACCCAAGAGGCAGTTTACAAAAATCAACATGCCGTTGTCTCAAGCTTTACAACACATGTTGAGGATGAATTTGGTTACGTTGATAGGACCTCATCCTAATCCCAAGACTTCTTCGCCTAATTTCAATCCTGGTGCAAGGTGTGCATATCACTCCAACAGTCCGGGGCATGATACTGACGACTGTTTGAGGTTGAAATACAAAATTCAAGACCTGATTGATGAAGGAGCATTGGAATTCACACAAGATGGTCAACTAGAATGTTTCTGTCAATCCTCCAAGGCCCACCATTTGAAGTGACAAGTTCTAACAAGAGGGCTTTTCGTTCATTAGAATTTTCAATTTGTAATTTTCTTTTGATGGTTTGAATATTAATTCATGTCAAACTTTGTTACTTTATCAATGCATTGCATATGTCTGTTCTGAATCAATTCATTCGTATTCACTATATTTAACCTCCGTTCCTTTTTATTATATTCAACTCTCGACTAAAAAGCTATAAGCCCTTAGAGGGAGGATGACGAAAATGATACCACAATCTCTACAGTATGCTTTTGAACAGACCCTGCTGACGATGTTCAAGCGTTGTTTCAAATCCTAAACAATGGAGTTATAAGGAAGATAATCCCTAGTCAACCCCTTCGAGCCAAAGAAGTAGGATTTTTCTTTTCACACAAATTAAAACCCTTAATCATAACTCGGGGCATGGTAGTTTCTCAGTTAATTCACATGTGCATTCAGTCGCAATATTCTACTTCATACATAATGAAGGGAATCAAAGACGTCCTTCCAAAACAAAAGACGGTCATGGTTCCCTATAATCGTCAAGACAGGCAGTCATTATCTCTCAAAATAAAAGCCCATTAAGTCAAAATCTATGAAGGAGACTTAAAACAAAAAACAATAAAAAAACAAAAAAAAAAGCAAAAAAAATTGGGGCATCCCGCTGACTGTAATCACAAAAAGAAACAGTTCAAGAAAAAGATAGGATAATAAAATAAAAAAGAAAGAGGTCCTACAAACCCTCAACAAAAAATGACTGCCTATTCAAAATAAACTGTCAGTATCCAAACCATCACTGGAATATCAGAGCAAAGACTTAAACGGGATCTAAATGCACAATTAACTGAGCATAGGATCGAAGAACATCACGAAGAACGGGTGGGTACAAATAAAATTTGAGCCTTTATCCTTTGTTTCTTAAACCGTGAACCAGGCCACGTTATAACCCTTAAAAATCCTAGTTGAAGCATGGGTTAGTTCGAAAGCATATTGTTACAGAAGGTATCCTAACTCCTATAAGGTTTGCTATAAATCCTGAGTTGACATCACACTTTTAAAAAATTTGTTTGTTTTACTAAAAAATGAATTTTCAAACTTCAAGACAGACATAAGCTTTGCATTCTTAAAATAACATTGTTTGCATATGACTATTTGTTCAACAATAGAGAAATTCGCATGACGAAAATCTAGTGAACAAAAACCTTCTCAATAAAAAGGATCACCTCAAGTGGAAAAACACTTCCAACCAAGGGGCACGGCATGATCATTGTCCATCGTCTGGGGCAGTCAAGTAAAGATTCAAGAAATCTCTCAAAGATGCCAAATAGCCAGGGGCAGATCTCCATCTAAATCCCTTGGGGCATTGGTCATGAATTCTAACAACGAATCATGTACGATCAAACAAACATCTTCTGGGAGTGTGGCAAAACTTACTACTATGGACAATGACAATTCTCCGTACCTGGTGAACATGGACATAGTCAGAAAATACTACGCATGAACAAAGACCCGCTAGGTTGACTGGCCTAGGCAAAAATAAGGGCATCCCGGCGAACCAAAAGGGTTCGGGAAAAAATTAGGGATAAAAACAAAAAAAGATATATACATCCGGCAAGTCGAAAACTTGAAAAGGCGGCTTGAGCAAAAAAGGGTATCTCGGTGGACTGAAAACCCGAAAGGACGGTCCAGGAAAAAGTTAGGGATTTGAAGCGTACGACTATGTCTCATCATCTTATCATTTTATTATCAATAGAAGACTTATCATCCTGATCAGCATCCACAAAGCCTTTGTGGGTACTTTCTCCAGCAAGTACAGGGGAAGAAAAGTCCTGATGCGAAGTCATTGTCGTATCTTCAGCATACGACCATGTGACATCTACACTCCCCACAGAGTAGAGGCAACTAAAGCTTTGACATCGGCTTCCCCAAACAGGAGCTACATTCCCTAGCAAAGTTCCTTTAGAGAATCGACATCTATATTCCCCGACCGAATTTTGTAATCGCAAGCGGTTCGTAAAGTTGTCTCCCAAGCAGAGTTTATTTCTCTGAATACAGAAGCTCAATCCCTAACAGAGTTTATTCCTCCGGCTACAGAAGTTCATCCCCCAACGGAGTTTATCTCTCTGAATCGGCAAGATCTTCCAGCAAAGCATCTCCTCTCTCAAACAGAGTTATTCCCCGCAGAGCTATCCTTAGACAGGGTCTCTTCTGACAGAATATCCGTAAAAAAGGGGAAAATCCCCAACATAGTCATCTCCCGTTCACCATCCCCAGCGGAAGTAGAAGAACCACTTTTTCTACAACGATCATGAATCTAATTTCCAATACTCTCCAACAGCAGTCAGGGATTTATTTTCCCAAAATCGGACGTGCCACAATAGTATTTCATGTTCATATATCATGACGTGCGCATACATATTGCATACAACATAATCTCATTTATTTTGAGAACATCATCATACAATGCATCTCATGCATCGCACATAACTAACCGTGTATTTCTTTTAGGAAAGACAGTTATTATTAACAATTTCCAGCAGGTCCATGATCGACACTCGAAGCTAAACAGAATAATCATCGGTGCGTCAAAACAGGTTCCCTCTGCAGTTTTACCCAAACTCATTTCGAAGTAACCCTACTACCCAGGTTCCTTCTCACAGCCCTACTATCCAGGCTTTCATATCAAAGTAACCCTACTATCCAGGTTCCTTCTCACCACCCTACTATCCAGGCTTTCACATCGAAGTAACCCTAATATCCAGGTTCATTCTCACAGCCCTACCACCCAGGCTTTCATATCGAAGTAACCCTACTATCCAGGTTCCTTCTTACAGCCCTACTATCCAGGCTTTCATATCGAAGTAACCCTATTATCCAGGTTCCTTCTCACAGCCCTACTATCCCGGCTTCCATATTGAAGTAACCCTACTATCCAGGTTCCTTCTCATAGCCCTACTATCCAGGCTTTCATTTCTAAGTAACCCTACTACCCAGGTTCCTTCTCATAGCCCTACTATCCAGGATTTCATCTCGAAGTAACCCTACTACCCAGGTTCTTTCTCTCAGCCCTACTATCCCGGCTTTCATATCGAAGTAACCCTACTATCCAGGTTCCTTCTCACATCCCTACCACCCAGGCTTTCATATCGAAGTAACCCTACTATCCAGGTTCCTTCTCACAGCCCTACTATCCAGGCTTTCATATCGAAGTAACCCTATTATCCAGGTTCCTTCTCACAGCCCTACTATCCTGGCTTCCATATCTAAGTAACCCTACTATCCAGGTTCCTTCTCACAGCCCTACTATCCAGGATTTCATATCGAAGTAACCCTACCATCCAGGTTCCTTCTCACAGCCCTACTATCCAGGCTTTCATCTCGAAGTAACCCTACTACCCAGGTTCCTTCTTACAGCCTCACTACCCAAGCTTTCACCTCGAAGTAACCCTACTATCCAGGTTCCTTCTCATAACCTTACTATCTGAGTTCTTCCTCTCTTATCCCTAGACAGCAGTCCACAACACTGTAAGACCGGGACCCGATCAAACACAATTGATTTCACATTTTCCCAGAAAGTCGCGGTGCAGCATAAACCCTGACCAAACACACAGTTTACTTCCGCTTCCCAAACTGGAATTATTCCCCAGTAGAGTAACGGACAACTGAAGCTCCTAAAAATCTATTTCTCTCAAGACAGAGACCAGCATTCCCCAGCGAAGTCCTCCTCAACAACAGGTATACGGGTTCTCACAAAGGAATCTCTTATGCGATCGACACTTCTTCGGATGGCATATTTAAGACCATCTCCGAAAATTCTCTAGCAACTACCAAATGGCATCTATAATCCCATTCCCGATATCACAAATCAAGTATCACTTCATGCGAGTGCAAATTAAGTGGCACTCTAGTGTTCAATCATCTTCCACCTCTAGATCATGAAAGGCAGACGAGCCAATCTACATCCTCAGGTTTAAGAAGATTGAACAGGGGCAGTTGTTGTACCCCAAAATATTCCCTCCCATATTTCTCAACACATGGCAAGTGAGGACCCCAAATTGCTCAAGGAAGTTCAAGAGTTGACAAGACAAACTCTCTCCTAAGGCGGTCTATCTCTAATTAGGGTTTCCATCTTCATCAAGATGTGTGAACCACAAAGTACTAAAATGCTCACCATTGTCCTAATATGTTCTCAAGATCATCCATGCCAGGTTTCAATCCTTGTAGAAGAAGTTTCCTCAGTCAATTGCTCAAATGCCTGAAAATCAATTGTGCTAGGTCAAAAGTCAACGGTGGCCCACATACAGTCAAACTTCAAGATTTTTGGTCAACATCCTCATTTTTAAGTATTATTCATCATTTGATCAAGGGTTGATCATGATTCCTCAAGGATTGCTCACAATTCATCAAGACCCAAAAGTTGCTAAATTAGGGTTTTGTAAGAAAAGTCAACTCAACTTTGACCAAGCATAACTTTCTCATACTTTATCATAAATGACCCATACAAAGCTCATTTTGAATAGAATGAAATTACCTACAATTCATATTTATCCCCCAAGTTCAGAATATGCACTCACAAAAAGATATGAATTTTGACATTATAGGTCCTTTTGAAAAGTCAACAAAAACATCTTTTGGGTCAAAGCTTCATACATGAACATGGAAGACTCAATTGAGATGAGACAAAAAGGGTTGCTTAGAGGAAAACCTAAGATTTCTAAAAAGTCCAAGAACACCTCTCTAGGGTCAAAATTGAAAGAGTTATGCATTGGCCAAGTTGACCATTTTTGCAAAATTGCCAAAAGTCAAATGTGTTCAAATTTGCATTATTTGCTAAATGGGCCCAACTTTTTATGCTTGCACTTAAATTATAATGTGGTCCACGACTAAAATACTTATACACATATTATTTGCTTCATTTTTCAATTTATTTTGAATTTTCATTAATTAAAAAGTGAATTAAATCAAATAAATGATGAAAATTATCAAAGATATGATTTGATTTGTTTTTTTTTTACAGATTGGCAATCAAGATATGCTGAGCTTGCATGGTCAATTCGAATCAATGGCAATTGATACAAGAAAGGCATGATTTGCATGAAACTAGAAAGATATCATACAAATTGAAAATCAAATCAAATCTTGGATAAGTGCAAAGATTCATGCCAAGTTTGTTAACCTAATTCATTCTAGGTTATATAATAAAGCTTCGCAAATCAAAAGGAGAGGGTTAGAGGTCGTGCATAGCCAAGAACATAACTGAAAAATTCAAGAAAAAGTGGGAATCGGTTTTTAATCTGCAAGGAGTTTCAAAGCATTTCAAGAGCACCAATCCCTTCTCAGACATCCCAGGAAGCGATTACAATCACTCCCAAGTCTTGAAACACCTAGAATCGTGCTCTACGCCTCCCACGGTTTTCCAAAAAACTTGATTCTGATTTCATTAAGTCATGCACATTTAGCACTTTTGATTGTAATACTCATGTTTATCATTGTGTTTGCAAACTAATCATTCCATTTAATTGCATTTTTTATGCATGTACATGATATTGCCATAGTTAGGGTTTTGTGTTCTTGTTTAGGGGTTTTAAATGCAAGAAAAATTGGGTGTTGATTTTGGTACCATGATGATCGTGAGGATGAGACAAGTTGATTGGTACCAGCCATTGTCATTTATCTTGAGCATAGGCAATTTTTGAGATGCACAGGCCTGTACCTACAGCAAAGTGTTTGTCGGTAAAAGTATCCTAGGCTAAAGCGAAGGAGAGAGGAAGAAGATGAAGAATGACAACATGTGATTTGTCCATTTGAATTTTCGCGCATTTTTGAAAATAATGATTGATTTTCTTATATTAAGCTTTGTCAGTGTTATATGTACAACTAAACGTCACAGCTCAGTTGGCAAGCAAGCGCTAGAAGTGGATATAAGGGCTTGTGTTCGATCCCCAGGTCCCAACCTTTGTTCATATTATTTTGTTTCATGAGATCAGGTACACTGCAGCCTCAAGCGTCCACCATATGCCATCCAGATCCAACCATCAAACACATCTCTAGCCCAGATCTAATGTGCCATCCTTGGAGGCCTACCATGCTCCTCAAGCAACATACACACCAGATCGGGCAAAGTCAAAAAGGTCTTGGATTTGTTTGGGCCCAGAATTTCAACTTCATACCCCCCACAATTGCTAACAATCAGGCCCATTTCTTTTTCTTTTTTCTTATTTTTTAATTCTTTAATATTTCTTTTAATTATTTTAACTAACAAATTAATCTTTTTTATAAAATCATAAAATCAAGACTTCATAAAAAAAATTAGAATTAGTTTTTTTTATTATCAAATTAATTTAATTTAGCTTAACTTAGGGCAATTTTAACTTTTTTTATAATTAAAACTAATTAGCAAATTAGGTTTAAATTCTTGATTTGATTCTTTTATTTTTCTCAAATAAATAAAACACAAAAATAGGTTTTTAGATTGAATTAATTTATTTTTGTTTCTTAATTTAAAATTAATTAGAACTTGGGATTTTCTTTCTAATTTGATTGTTTCATTATTTTCTTAAAACATGACAAAATCATTTTTTAATCAATCGTCAATAGGTTCAGTCAAGGGTCAAAACCCTAATTGTCTCGTGTTTAATCCGTCGCGCGCTTATTATTAGTTTGACAATATTTTTGTAATTGTTCATGGTTTGTAATAGTTTAATTTAGGGTTTTATTTACTGTTTAAATTCTCGGGTTTTTGGCATTGTAATTAATCCCTCTCCTCGAAGCCTTGTAATAGCGTAGATTTACTTTCTCGCATCTTTAATTCCCGCAAATATTCAACTGTATAGATGTATGCTAATAGGATTGTATGACAAGAATGCATGACAAATTAATACGGTCAGAAAACCCTAATGTGCAAAGATTAAATAACTAAAAACAAATCACTTGCACATATCACTCCTAGGGTATACTCTCACTTTGGTTGCCTGCGGTAAACGATCATTAAGCATAGGGTGTCTTAGTGGTTGCCCTCCTGTCTAAAAAAGATCAAACATCCCATTCGAATGTTGCCTCGGAAGTGTTGCCTCGGAAGTGTTGCCTCGGAAATGTTGCCTCGAATATGATCTTAAGACTCTAGGGTTATTACTAAGGTGTCTTAATATTGCTTTAGTGATTGTACGTCCTTTTCGAATTGACCCTTACAACTCCAATGACGGTGCTACCTATTTCTCAATAGTAGGATAGTGCTCTCTAAAGGAACAAGAATAGAAACGATATTTTTTCGAGTAGGTATATGCTAGTAGATACTTTCTCAAATCAAAACTTTTCACACTTACACATTTCAAAACAACTTTCAAAACAACTTCGTCACACCTTTGAGGACTGATACAAATGTTATCACGAAGTCAAACATTTTCAAAAACAAAGCACATACACAAGCAATTTAAAAAGATGAGCAAGTACCTAAGAGCCCATGGAAAACCATGGATAGAAAGGGTGCTAACACCTTCCCTTTCTATAATCTACTCCCCGTACTCAGAATATCTCGAAAAAGGATTTTTTTTCTGTACTTTTTTCCTTTTCGATTGGATGAAATAAAAGTCGATGGCGACTCTTGCTTACCGCAACATTTTGTGAACAAAAAATGCAAAATGCAAACCAGCGACAAACAATCGGTTCTGCCACTGTATCACACATCACAATGCCTGTTACGCATATCACTCTGAAAGTGCTGGCCATGATACTAATAACTGTTGGGCTCTAAAGAATAAGGTACAAGACCTCCTTGAAGCTAAGGAGATTGAATTCGATGCGCCAGAAAATCCCAATGTCATTTCTGCCCCTATGCCCAAACACGGCCATAATGCCAACGCCATTGAGGAGGATATGTTTGTTGCTTCAGTTGATGAACTTGTGTCCCCACTCCTGACTATCAAAAAGAGCTTGTTAAAAGCCGATGTTTTCCCAGGCTGTAATGAAAGCTGCCATTTCTGTTTGACCTTATCGACCAACTGTCTTTTGTTGAAAACACGTGTTTGGTGCCTAATAGATAACAAAGAAATTTTATTCAAGAAGACTCTTATTCCAGCTGTTCCTTATAATGATGTTTCCATCATTACCATATCCTCCAATTCTTCCAGGGTCTCCACCAAAAGACTCGTTAGAATTACATCAGTTCCAAAAGTAGCTCCTTTAATAATCACAATGCATGGACCAATCTCTTACACGTCAGACAAAACTGTGCCATGGAATTATGGAGGGGATGTCTACTACCACGATATTAAGCAAGATTGGAAGCGGTTGAAGATTCAAGTTCTGAGAAAGATGATTCCGATGTCAGTAATATTGTAGGGACTAGTAAGATTACCCGAAGTGGTAGGATTTTCTCTCCAAAAATTGCTCCCCCAAAGGCTATTTCTGGACCCGTAATCATTCTTGTTGTTGTTGCTCCTCCGAAAGTTACTCCCAGTCCCATAATCATCTCTACAAATGCTCCTGTTGACGAAGCTGTTACAATCCCTATTATCACCCCTATTGACGTTCCTGCTGCCAAGTCAACCGAGACTCGAGGTAAAAGTATTTTGATTGAGCCTGTCCAGACGAAGGCCCAATCGGTAGCTATCCCTGAGACCTCCCGGAAAGAGATGGAGGAAATTATAAAGATCATAAGAATAAGCGACTACAATGTAGTCGAACAGCTGGGGGAAACTCCATTAAAAGTTTCCATGCTGGCTCTCCTATTATGCTCCAAGGCGCATGCAAAGGCCTTGGTAAAATTCCTGAAAACTGCCCATGTACCCCAAGAAACATCTGCCGATCAGTTCCAAGACTGCGTAGCCAACTTTACTGCAGATAATGGTCTAGGTTTTTCAGATGCTGATTTAACGCCAAGAGGGAGGTAGCATAATGAGGCATTGCATGTCTCGGTTGAATGTAGGGGCACGACGTTGGCTCATGTGTTGGTTAATACCGGTTCATCTCTGAATGTGTTGCCTAAAAAGGCTCTTGATAGGCTTGACTGCGAATGATTGACATTGAAACCAAGCAATATAGTGGTGAGGGCCTTTGACGGCTCAAAAAGGATGGTGCATGGGGAAGTAGACATTCCCATAAAAGTTGGAACCCAAACATTTGATTCAAATTTTTATGTAATGGATATTCGCCCCTCATATTCCATATTGCTAGGCCGTCCGTGGATTCACAATGCTGGTGATGTTACTTCTACGTTGCACTAAATGTTGAAATATCCAATTCAAGGGAAGATTATCACCGTTCATGGAGAGGAAGAGTACATGATCAACCACCTCAATTCCTTCATATATGTGGAATTAGATGGTGAATTTATTGAAACTCCATTTCAACACTTTGAAGAAGTCACACAAGATGTGGTAGTGACCAAGGTTGTGTCTCAAGTGAGCAAGATTACAAGGCCTCCGCTCAGGATGTCATCTTTGAAGGATGCCAAGGCAGTGGTAGAAGAAGGTGGGTGCACTATCTGGGGGAAACTCCCAGATATCCCATATAAGTCTGACAAATTTGGCCTGGGTTTCACTTCAGGTGCCCAGAAGGTTGTACGTTGCGCTCCTGCCAGAGGACCACCGTTGAAGATCAGCAACCACGAAGTCAATGCCGTGGAAGATGATGAAGATAGTTGTGACTTGGAGGATTGGATTTTCCCAATTGTCAGCGGAGGGCTCAGCAACTGGGAGGCTAGAGATTTTGTCCCGATCACTTTTATCCCACAGTAATTTGTCTTTACATTTTGTTGGATCTGTAATATTAAAACAATTCAGACTCTTAAAACATTGTGTCTTACCTGAGGCACAATGGTCCATTTTTAAGGGTTATTATCTCATTTCCATATGACATAAATGAATCATGGACGTTTTGCATACAAACTTTCGCACCATTTTTCTTCTTTTTTTACATTTTCATTTCTTTCGAAGATAGCTATACTCTTACACACACTCACACTTATAATGCAGGTCTACCTCCATTCAGGATCCCATGGGTAACGGTACTACTATGGCCTTTCGTGACTCTGAGAATCTAATCTACCAAGCCGGAGACGAAGATGAGGAAGATTACGAAGTACCAAGGGAACTTGCCAGATTACTACAACAAGAAGAAAGGACCATTCAGCCCCACGAGGAACCCATAGATACGATCAATCTAGGTATCGAAGAAGACAAAAGAGAAGTCAAGGTGGGTACTAATCTGGAACCCAGTGTCAAGGAGCGTCTGATTCAGTTGTTACAAGAATATGTCAAAGTCTTTTCCTGGTCGTATGAAGACATGTCGGGACTTGATGAAGACATTGTGGTACATCGTCTACCTACAAGAGAAGATTGTCTACCAGTAAAACAAAAGGTATGTCGTATGCGACCAAACATGTCGGAGAAGATTAAGGCAGAAGTCATGAAACAATTCAAATCTGGATTCTTGGCTGTCACCTCTTATCCACAATGGGTTGCCAATGTTGTTTCTGTCCCCAAAAAGGACGGCAAAGTAGAATGTGTGTGGACTACAGAGATTTGAATAGGGTAATCCCTAAGGATGATTTTCCACTCCCCCACATTGATATTCTGGTTGACAATACAGCACAACACAAAGTGTTTTCCTTCATGGACGATTTCTCAGGCTATAACCAAATCAAAATGGTGCCTAAGGATATGGAGAAAACAACCTTTGTTACACAGTGGGGCATATTCTGCTATAAGGTTATGCCATTCGGACTGAAGAATGTTGGGGCAACCTATCAGCATGCCATGGTAGCTCTATTTCACGACATGATACATCACAAAATAGAGGTCTACATGGACGATATGATAGCCAGATCTCAAATGGAAGAAGAGCATCTCGATCATTTACAGAAACTGTTTGAGAGGCTGAAGAAATACAAGCTGAGGTTGAACCCAAATAAATGCATGTTCGGGGTACGATCTGGTAAACTCATAGGCTTTGTCGTCAGCAACAAAGGTATCAACATTGATCCTGCCAAGGTTAAAGCGATACAAGAGATGCCTGCTCCTTGTACTGAGAAGGAAGTCAGAGGATTATTGGGACGTTTGAACTACATTACCAGATTCATTTCTCACCTGACAGCTACTTGTGAACCAATCTTCAAATTGTTGAAGAAAGATCAAGTAGTCAAATGGAATGACGAGTGCTAAGTTGCTTTTGACAAAATCAAAGAATACTTACAAGAGCCTCCTGTGTTGATTCCACCAGTCGAGGGAAGACCATTGATCATATATCTGACTGTTTTAGAAAACTTAATGGGGTGTGTCCTTGGGAAGCATGACGAGTTTGGCCGAAAAGAGCATGTTATTTATTACCTGAGCAAAAATTTTACCAACTGTGAAATAAGATATTCACTGCTCGAGAAAACTTGCTGCGCTCTGGCATGGGCTGCTCGCCGGCTAAGACAGTATATGCTGACCCATACTACCTTGTTGATATCTAAAATGGATCCAATAAAATACATCTTCGAGAAGCCTGCTCTCTCTGGGAGAATAGCAAGATGGCAGATAATCCTAACGGAATATGACATACAATATACTACCCAGAAAGCAATAAAGGGTAGTGTACTAGCTGATCACCTTGCTCACCAAGCTTTGGAAGACTACCAATCTATGAAGTTCGAATTCCCAAATGAGGACATCATGACGGTAAACAACTATGAAGAATTCAGGCCATATGACGGACCTGAACAAGGATCCTGATGGACCCTATTTTTCGATGGGGCATCCAACGCACTTGGCAATGGTATTGGTGTTGTACTCGTATATCCTGAAGGGTGTTTGTTGTAAACCAAAATTTTCCCTCTCATTTATCAAAATTATTCTCACAAGATTTATTTGACTCAAGATTGGATTAAAGTTTGGTCAGCTCAAGACATCTCACCTTGCACTGGTAACCCAAAATTAGGGTTTGAGATTACACAAGGAATTTTGGAGTATCAATGCTTCATATTACTTTCAAACATCATTATGGACCCCTAAGATTACTCATGACAAGTTTCAAGCCTTGAACCACATCTTTGATCAGTCAATTGGACAGTTGACCTAAAAATCAGCTGTATTGGGGAAAAAGTCAACCATGGCCAATTTACAGTCAAAATTCATAATTTTTTATCCACATCAACATTTTAGACTCATATGTATCATTTGATCAAGTTAGGACCATAATTCCTCAAGAAATTTGATCAAATCATCAAAAGGGCAAAATGGTCAAAATTAGGGTTTTGACTGAGAAAGGGCAATTTCTGATTTTTGACCTAGAAAATGACCAATTGAGTTAAATAATGATTCCAAGGATCCAATTGCATCATCTTGACCTAATTACATGGTTCAAAACATTTCAATTTCATTAATAGACAGATGAAATTTACAATCAACTTATCAAAAGTCAACTGTACACTGAAAAGTCAAACTTTGAATTTTTGGTCAAAATCAAGTATCAAGGGTCACAATTCATCAAAACATGTCAAAATGTGAAACTTGTTCATCAAGAAATTAAGGATTGAAGATTAGGGTTTAAAATTGAAAATTTTCTTAACTTAGAAATTTTCTAAGTATAAAAATGTCTTATTTTTTCTCAACTTTAGGCCATGTTTTCACCATGATACAAGATGATTCAAACGAAGTTCCCAACATGAAAGTTGTATATCTCCATGAAATATACAACTTTTCTTCACACACCTTTCCCTAAAGATGATTGGATCTCAAGATATAAATTTATGAATACATGCTCATGAACTAAATAACTTAGTGAATTTTTGCCCTAACTTAGGCAGGTTTTGGACCCACCTTCATGGCAATTTTTCACCTAGTTCCAAGATGTATCTTGAAATGAATTTCAAATATGAGTTATAGATCACATTGTAAGATTTCCAATATGTCCAATAACTCCTCAAGATCATTTTTGAGTAGAGAGAATCGAAGAGATGAAGTTGGCAATTTCTCACTTTTGATTCAAGCCATTTCATGAAGAACAAAGTTCCAATTAGTGCCTATGCTTCCTAATCCATGATTTACAGGTCCCAAACTTGTTTCTTACTCCATAATATAATGCTTACTCAGTTGAAAAAGCTTTAATCCAAGCCTTAGAGCCATTACCCAAGTTGTAATTCCATAAATGGCATAAAGTGGCCATTGCCATTTTGAAAAAGCTCAACTTTTGCCGCTTTCCAATTCTTGAGCATTGAACTTGTCTCCATTGCACATACTAGTACCACAGGTCTAAAGCAAATTTTACATAGAATATACCAACCCTAAGCAAGCCAGTACAAGCATGTGAAGACTTGTCTCTTCACTTTGCTTCAAAAGCAAGAAAGGTTGCCAAAAGTTTAGAACTTACAAATCTGTTGGAGAGCTAACTTTAAACTGATTCCATACTAATATACAAGCACATTGCAGCATAACACACAACTACTAGAAGCCTGAAACACTCCCAAACTTCCTTTCACGAAAAAACTGTCAAGACTTGTCGTTTTTGCATAAGCATACCAATCTCTCATTTAACTCGTGTGTTTCAAGTCTTGATCATCAAAACACCTTACCTACTTGATATCTAACTGATCTAGACCCTCATCCCTGTACTGTAACCCCTTCTCCATCATCTGCCATTTTTGTTTTCAAAGCTTGCAGGTTGACTTGGATAGAGGGTTTCAGACACTTTCAAAGCAAGGCAAGGGTTGGAACACACTCAGGGAGGTTCAAGCAAGCTCAAGCAATCATCGGGCCTTCATAAAACTCACTCCAACTCCATCCACGATTTCAACTAAAAGAGGTAAAAATCTCAACTTCTATCTCTTCATACATGCATCCATTAGCCACGATTTATGATCAAACAATGTAGACCTCATGGTAACGAAGCTGTACATATACATATCTTGCATTTATTTGGCCTGAGTTGAGAGAATTTTGAACTTGAAGTTCCTGGAAAAATTAGGTTTAAATTTAGGGCTTTTAAAATTCATTCTGATCTTTGATTGTTAGCTTACATGATTTATATGGTTAGAATCGTGGGACAAAATGTTACAACATTCATGTTATGAGTTTTCATTTTCATTGAGAGATGAGAAAGTTACAGAGCATCTGGATGGCTAGAGGAAGAAGATGAAGTACAAGGCCATGGAAGTGTTTCATGTTATGTTATTTTTGTTTCACATTAATCAACGTATGTATAGCCACCCCAGTGGCAAGGTAGTGCGCTGGTGAGACCCATGTCCTGGGTTCGAACCTTGGCGCTACCTTTTGTTTTTTCATAATTTTCCATTTTTTAGTTTTTGGCTTGTTTTGCAGGATTGGGCCTCCACGTTGGGCCTTGTTCTTTTTTCTAACTTTCACCACTTGATTGCTTAGAACACCCCCTGGCCCAACTATTTGTATATTTTTATTTTATTTGTTTTATTTTCATTTTTGTTTATTAAATATTTTCTTTAATACATAAAATCCTAAAAAATATAAATATGATAATATTGCATTTTATTTTATTTTGTTTTTATTTTTCACATAAAAAATATATTTTATCTTCAATATATATTCATTATTTTTTCGAATAAACTTGTAAATTTAAATAAAGTAGATTTAGTTTGATTTGTTTTATTTCATATTTGTAAATATTTATTTTACATGTAAAAAACTAAATACTTCCTTACAATATTATTTATTATTTTTAGATACAAAATACACAAAAATAATATATACAAGAACTTTATTTTCTTTCAAAATAGAAATTAGAGTTAAACCTTTTAAGAATTAATTTCTTTTCCTTATATTTTTAGGATTAGGTTAAAACTTTCTTTTCACACACAAAAAAAAAACTAAACAAAATCTTTTTCCCGCATGTCCATAATATTGCATATTTAAATATTGTATATTGTTTATTCTAATATTCGTACAAATTCAATTTGGTTGTAATAATTTATTTAGATTTACATTCTTGCAAATCCCTATTCAAATTTGTATTCCCCCTCCCATAAAATTGTTGTAATAGCTCAGTAATCTTTACATTACGCACTTTACTGCTTTACATGCCATGTTAGTAATTAGGATTTGTATGGTAAGATCAAAACAAAGCAAATAGAAAACCCTAAATGTAAGATAAAATCAAAGTATGAAAATAACACACTTGCACACAAGCATCCTTAGGGTTTCTCCACTTGGTTGCCTTATATAAAAATAGCCATATTACGCATGCGAAGTATCTTGGAAAAACAAACAAATATAAGATCATAGTCCCTCGATGAAGCTATTCAAGGTTACCTTACAAAAATGATCTTGGTCCCTCAAAAATGCCAAGATACTTTGCAAACATTGCTAATCATGGTTATACGATGACCCACGCCCGTCCCGTTTACATCCAAAGATAGGGTTGCTTACCAAATCAATGGTAAGACAACAATTTCAAAGGAATAGAAAATGCATAAGAAAGACATTTGAGTAGGTAGATTACTTCTAGTTACTTGCTCTATTTCCAAACAACTATCCTTGCTATTTTCCAAAATACACATACACATTTCAAAAACATCTTACAAACATTGAAAACATTTTCAAAAGACAAACATCTTTGTATACATACTTACAAATGAGAATCATTACAAAGATTGCCTAAACGAATGGCCTCTTTTACAAAAATACTTTCAAAAACCACACAAAGCATAATTTCAAAACAAAAAGCAAGTGATCTAGCAAGTAACTAAGAGCCCATGGAAAACCATGGATGAAAAGGGTGCTAATACCTTCCCTTTTCATAATTTACCCCCCAAACTCAAGAAAAAATCTCAAAGGTCTTTCATGTTCTTTTTCACCTTTCCTTTTGGATAAAAGAAAAGTCGGTGGTGACTCTTGCTAACCGCAACATTTGCGATAAAACGCAAAACCCTCAAGTCAGTTCTCCCGCCGTATCATAGAACTGGCGACTCTGCTGGGGAATTTTATAAAAGTGGGGTTACCTTAGGGCTAGATCACATTTATTTTCTTACATTGTTTGACTTGTTTGCTTTACATTATCGTTCTTTGTTTGGGTTTGAAATCCTCTATCTGGATTTGGGATACATTATAGGTAAATAGCAATACATTGTGGAAAATGTGTGGGGTATACTGACATAGTCTAAGCAATAGCTATGTTAGTGTGACATATTTGTGGGTACCGGTAGCCTTTGAGTCAATCAAAGAGAATACGGGGCCGCTGAGTGATGTCATCAAGCACTAATGAACTTCTAGAACCCTTTACTTGACCAACTTGGCCTTTAGGATGTAGTGAGATGACCGGCTTTGGTGCAGTCCAAAGTTGGTAGATACTCGATAATACACTCATTGAGGGTTGGTTTCTTGGGATATTTCAGTCGCCATTAAAGAGGCTTGAGCTGAAACAATGACCAAGGAAACAATCCAGTGGTTTTGAGCTCCTTAGAACCCGGTTACTATTACTAGGACAGGTTGAGCCAACTAAACTTCAAGAGGTTACTTACCTATAAATCCCCATGCAAGCCTAAACTAAGAACTTGTTTGTTTTGCTTGTATATACATACTTGTGCATAACATCATGGACATCATGAACATCATATGCATTCACTAACCATTTCAAGGATTTTGGAGATTCATCTTTGTTCTTGTTTTGTAGGATATGGATTCACTCCGCAGGAAAACTATCCAAATAAACCTTGTAAGAATTACTCCATAACTCAAAGAGCTAGCTTCAAGGATCCCTGAGAACTCTCCATTCACCGACAGGCATGGTCGTTTACTCAACTTGGTTACCACCAACACAGAGGAGGACATGATGAAGGTGCTCTTCCAATTCTTTGATCCTTTGCACCACTGCTTCACATTTCCTGACTATCAGCTTGTGCCTACTTTGGAAGAATTCTCTCAACTCTTGAGGATTCCCATTCTCAATCAACTACCTTTCAACGGTTCGGAAAGAGACCCAAAGCCAGAAGAGATTGCTCAAGCTCTGCACTTGCACTCATTTGATGTCACAACCCATTGGGAAACTATAAGTGGTGTCAAAGGCTTCTTAGCAAAGTTTCTATTTGAGAAAGCCCAAAGCTGTTGGAATTCCTTAGACCTGCAAGCTTTTGAGGAAATTGTTGCTCTCCTCATCTATAGGATGGTCTTGTTCCCTAATCTTGACCAACTCATAGATGTGAGTGACGTCAAAATCTTCATGTCACGCAATCCGGTGCCTACATTACTAGGGGATATCCTGTACTCTTTTCACACTCATACAATGAGGAAAAGAGGTGTCCTTATGTGTTGCACTCCTCTCCTGGCAAGATGGTTTATTTCTCATCTTCCCCAATCAGTCTTAAAGAATGAGCATGGATTAAGGTGGTCACAAAGGTTAATGACGCTCAAATATTCAGATATTCATTGGTGCTCTCGATCCAAAGAGAATGTTATCATTGTTGACCGTTGTGGAGAATTCCCTGATGTCCCTCTACTAGGAATTAGGGTATGCATCACCTATAACCCATGCTTAGCTCTAAGACAGTTTGGTTATGCCCGAAGGGATGGCCCACATGAGATGTTGATTCAAGGCTTGGTATTCGACTACGACAACGACAATTAAGGTCTTCGCCAGAGATTCATCCGAGCATGGAGGATGCTAAACAAGGTGGATAGCAAGACTTTAGGACACAAGAATTCCATCCCTCTTGAGCTTTATCTCAAGTGGGTACGAACCCGCGCTCAAAGTCTTATGATGCCTTATCCTTCCATTCTCCCGGTGATCATTGAGCCTGTTAAGGAAGGAGAAGTTCCATACACTATCCTACAACCTGACATACCCACATCTCTTGAAGACCTACAAAGGGATTGGATACAGCTCAAAGGAGAGCGATATACTTTCGAAGCCCAATTCTACGCAAGCGAGAAAAAGGTTTTGGAACTCACTAGGCTACTTCATGAGGAGCAGACTCTAAATGCCTACATAGCACCAAAGAGGATGCACACTACTTTTTTATCTTAGAGTTTTGTATTATTTATCCCAAGGGGCATTGATGTACTCAAACTCTATTTTATTAATATAACGTGTGTTTCTTTTTGTCTAAAACGAACTTGAATCTTTTTAAATCCTTGAAAGCATTGCATGTGTACATATCATTCATCATAACATAAACAAGTCTTTTGCAACGAGTTTCCTCATCTCTCTACTATTTATTTCAGTAAGATGGATCTCAAACAGACAGTCAAAGATCTTCAAGTTCAAAACACACAGTTTCAACAGTTACTCATGACCCTGGCCAAGGGACAAGAGGAGTTGAAGACTCTGTTGGCCAAAGAGAAGAATAAGAAAGAGAAGAAACCAACTGGTGTTGTAATCATGGGGAGAAGGTTTCAAGGACAAACTAGAAGAACCTCGAATTTCGCGGCAACATCTGATGAAGGAGAAGGGAAAGGAAAAGAAATACCAGTTCCGTCAGAATCTGAAGAGGAGGAAGAATAGGAAGACTATTCCGAGGAGCAGTATCCTCCAGTGGATGATAAGTATATACATCTTGAAGAGCGTTTGAACGCTATGGAAATACAAAGGGTACCAGGTCTAGACTTTGAAGAATTTGGGCTAGTGTCGGGAATTGTGATCCCACCGAAGTTCAAAGTGTCGTTGTTTGCAAAATATGATGGGGTGTCATGTCCTAAGATGCACCTCCGATCATATGTGAGAAAGATCCAGCCGCACTCCGCCGATAAAGACCTTTGGGTGCATTTTTTCAAAGATAGCCTATCTGGAACACAATTCGATTGGTTTTACCAATTGGAAAGGGTCGACGTCCACAACTGGGAAGATCTTGCTGTAGCTTTATACAAGCAATACCAGTATAATGCAGATTTGGCGCCTACCCATACTCAACTTTAGAGTATGGCTATGACTTCAAATGAGGGTTTCAAAGATTACGCGCAGAAATGGAGAGAACTAGCTGGGAGGGTTCAACCCCCTCTGTCTGGAAGGGAGTTGGTAGATATGTTCTTAGGCACTCTATAGGGCCCTTTCTTCAACCATTTGATTGGGAGCTCATCTGCTGGATTTACTGAGTTAATACTAACCAGAGAGAGGGTGGAAGCTGGCATAAAAAGTGGAAAGATTCAGAAGGATTCATCTGCCTCTACAGTTGTGAGAAAACCTTTCACTGGGAAGAAGGAGGTATCTGCTGTTTATCCACAAAGGTACCAAGGGAGAGCTGAACACCGACCAATGGTAGGGGTTGTTATGATCCCAAAGCCTGCATCTGATCAACCAAGAAGTAACCAACCAAGGGTGGAAAGGCCAGTCTGGAAATTCACCAGAATTAATATGACTCTAGCCCAGGTCTTACCGCATCTTCTGAAATCTAATTTGGCAACTTTAAAGGAAGCTCCAAAGAACCCCAACACTGCGTCCCCTCATTATCACCCAAATGCCAGATGCGCGTATCATTATGAAAGTCCGGGTCATGACACTAACAACTGTTAGGCCCTGAAAAACAAAATTCAAGACCTTATATATGCAAAAGAGATTGAGTTTGATGCACCCAAGAAACCAAATGTCATTTCCGCTCCTATTCCTAGGCATGGTCACAACACCAATGCTATCGAAGAAAACTTGTTTGTTACCACAGTTGATGAACTCTTGACTCCGCTCCCAATCATTAAGATAAACTTTTTGAAAGCTGGTGTATTCCCGGGTTGTAATGAAGACTGCCATCTTTTCTTATCCTCACCAATTGTTTGCTCTTTGTTGAAGGCAGACATTCAACGCTTGATAGATAACCAAGAGATTCTGGTTGAAAGTACTCATGTTTCACCTGCTCCTGTTAAAGACGTTTCAATCATAACCATCTCCTCCAATCCTTCCAGGGTCCCCAAAAGACCCATTAGGATTACATCAGTTCCAAAAACTACTCCTCTTATAATCACAATGCTCGGGCCGGTCCCGTATGAATCAGACAAAACAGTGCCGTGGAATTACAATAGAGACATCTACTACCATGGTATCAAACAAGATGGGCTGGCCACCGAAGAAATGAGCTCCGAAGAAGAAGACTCTGACATTAGCAATATTGCTGGAACCAGTAATATTACCCATAGCGGTAAAATCTTCTCTCCAGAGATTTCCCCTCCAAAGGCAGTTTTTGGACCGGTGGTTATTCCAAAGGTTACCTTCGTACCAATAATCATATCTGCAAGTGCTCCCATTGACAAAGACGACATAACCCCTTCTGTTATCCCTAGCAACAATCCTACTGCTGAAATTCGGGGAAAAAGTATTCAAGAAGAGTTTGTCCTGACGAAGTCTCAACCACTGACTATCCCTGAAACCTCCAAGAAGGAAATGGAGGAGATCCTGAGAATAATAAAGAAGAGCGACTACGACGTAGTTGAACAGTTGGGGCAAACTCCCTCCAAAATCTCCATGTTAGCTTTGTTGCTGTATTCTGAGGCACATGCGGAAGCTCTGGTGAAGTTTCTGAAGACATCCCATGTGCCTCAAGAGACATCTGGTGACCAATTTCAAGATTGTGTGGCCAACTTGACAGCTGATAACGGCCTAGGCTTCTCTGATGCTGATTTGACACCAAGAGGGAGAAAGCATAATGAGGCACTACATGTCTCTGGAATGTAGAGGAACAACTCTGGCCCGTGTCTTGGTGGACACCGGCTCATCTTTGAATGTTTTACCGAAGAAAGCTCTCGACAGATTGGACTGCAAAGGACTGACGTTGAAACCCAGTAACATAGTCGTAAAAGCATTTGATGGTTCAAAGAGGATGGTACACGGGGAGGTGGACATCCCCATAAAGGTTGAGACTCTGACTTTCAACTCGACCTTCTATGTAATGGACATCTGCCCCTCTTACTCCTGTCTGCTAGGACGGCCCTGGATCCATAATGCTGGTGTTGTCACCTCTACACTACACCAGATGCTGAAATACCCGGTCCATGGAAAGATTATCACTGTCCACGGAGAGGAAGAGTATATGATTAGCCACCTCAATTCTTTCTGGTATGTAGAATTGGACGGCGAGTTCATTGAAACTCCTTTTCAACATTTCGAAGAAGTCTCTCAAGAGGTAGCAGTAACTAAGACAGTGTCCCAGATTCCCAAGATCACAAGACCTCCGCTCTGGATGTCATCTCTAAAGGACACCAAGGCAGTAGTAGAGGAGGGTGGATGCGCCATCTGGGGGCAACTTCCGGAAATTCCGTATAAATCTGACAACTTTGGCTTAGGGTTTACTTTAAGTGCTCAGAAGGTTGTGCGTCGTGCCCGTGCTAGAGGGCCACCTTTGAAGATTAGTAACCAAGAGGTCAATGTAGTGGAAGATGGTGAAGAAGATTGCAGCTTGGAGGATTGGATATTTCCTACTGTCAACGGAGGACTTCGCAATTGGGAAGCCAGAGACTTTGTCCCAATAACTTTCATCCCTCAGTAATTTATATTTTACATTTCTGTTGGACTTGTAATATTCACAAACAATTCGCACATTTAAAACCTTGTGTCTTACCCGAGGCGCAATGGTCCATTTGTAAGGGTTTTTTCATCTTCATATGACATTCAATGAATCATGGACGTTTTTCACATACAAACCTTTTGTGCTCATTGTCTTTCTTTTACATTTTATTGTTTAAATATGGCTATACCCTTACACACACACACACACTCACAAATGCAGGTACCCCTCTATTCCGGATCCCATGGGTAATGATACTGCTATTGCCTTTAGTGACTCTGAAGATCTAATCTACCAAGCCGAAGACGAAGGTGAGGAAGATTGTGAAGTACCAGGGGAATTGGCCATACTACTACAACAAGAGGAAAGATCTATTCAGCCTCATGAGGAACCGGTGGATACAATCAACTTGGGTACCGAGGAGGATAAAAAAGAAATCAAGGTGGGTTCCAATCTAGAGCCGAGTGTCAAGGAGCATCTAATTCAGCTATTGCATGATTATGTTGATATTTTTGCCTGGTCATACGAAGACATGCCAAGACTTGATACAGATATCGTGGTACATCGTCTACTCACAAGAGAAGGTTGTCCACCAGTAAAACAAAAAGTCGGCCGCATGAGACCTGACATGTCAGAGAAGATCAAAGCGGGAGTCATGAAACAATTTAACGCTGGATTTTTGGCCATCACTTCCTACCCCCAATGGGTTGCCAACATTGTTCCCGTGCCTAAAAAAGACAGTAAAGTACGAATGTGCGTAGACTATAGAGACTTGAATAGGGCCAGCCCTAAAGATGATTTTCCACTTCCACACATAGATATCCTGGTTGACAATACAGCCCAGCACAAAGTGTTATCCTTCATGGACGGATTCTCAGGTTATAACCAAATCAAAATGGCACCTGAGGACATGGAGAAAACTACATTTGTCACACAGTGGGGCACATTCTTCTACAAGGTGATGCCATTCGGACTGAAGAATGTTGGGGCAACCTATCAGCGCGCCATGGTAGCCTTATTTCACGACATGATACATCATGAAATAGAGGTCTACGTAGATGATATGATAGCTCGATCACAAACTGAAGAGGAGCACCTTGATCGCTTGCAAAAGTTGTTTGAGAGATTGAAGGAGTACAAGTTAAGGTTGAACCCAAACAAGTGCACATTCAGAGTACGGTGCGGTAAACTTTTAGGTTTTGTTGTCAGTAACAAAGGCATCGAGGTTGATCCTGCCAAGGTTAAAGCAATATAAGAAATGCATGCTCCTCGTACTGAGAAGGAAATTAGAGGATTCTTGGGACGCCTGAACTATATTGCCAGATTCGTTTCTCACTTAACAGCTACTTGTGAGCCAATCTTCAAACTACTAAAGAAAGATCAAGTAGTCAAGTGGAATGATGAATGCCAGTTTGCTTTTGACAAGATCAAAGAGTATTTACAAGAGCCTCCTGTTTTTATGCCACCAGTCGAGGAAAGACCACTGATCATGTATCTGACCATTTTAGAGAACTCAATGGGGTGTGTATTGGGGCAGCATGACGAGTCTGGCCGAAAAGAGCACACTATTTACTACCTGAGCAAAAAGTTTACCGACTGTGAAACCAGATATTCACTGCTCGAGAAAACTTGCTGCGCTCTGGCATGGGCTGCTCGCCGGCTAAGACAATATATGTTGACTCATACTACCTTGTTGATATCTAAGATGGATCCGATAAAGTACATCTTCGAGAAGCCTGCTCTATCTGGGAGGATAGCTAGATGGAAGATGATCCTAACAGAATATGACATATAATATACTACCCAGAAAGCTATAAAGGGCAGTGTGCTAGTTGATCATCTTGCTCATCATACTGTAGAAGATTATCAGTCCATGAAATTTGAATTCCTAGATGAAGACATCATGACATTAGACAACTGTGAAGAAATCATACCATATGACGGACCCGAAGAAGGATCCCGATGGACCCTATTGTTTGAAGGGGCCTCCAATGCACTTGGTAATGGTATCGGCGCTATACTCGTATCTCCGGAAGGGTGTCATACTCCCTTTACTGCTAGACTTTGCTTCAACTATACGAACAACATGGCGGAATACAAAGCGTGCATCTTTGGTCTCAAGGCTGCCATAGATTTGGGAATCAAGTCTTTAGATGTGTTTGGATATTCAGCTTTGGTCATCAGTCAGATCAAAGAGGAATGGGACACTAAGCACCCAAATCTTATCCCTTACAAAGAACATGTTTTGACATTGCTACCACATTTTGAGGAGATTACCTTCGAGCATTTCCCGCGAGAAGAAAATCAGCTAGCAGACGCTCTAGCCACAATGTCATCTATGTTTAAACTTAATTGAGATAACGAGGCTCCCCAGATCACCATCGGACGAATGGATGAACCAACACATTGTCACGAGATTAATACTGAAGAGGTAGTGGACTAGCCTTGGTTCCATGAAGTCAAGAGGTATCTCAAGGCTCAAGAATATCCGGAAGGAGCTTCAATCAATTATAAGAAGTTCTTAAGGAGGTTCTCTACTAAGTTCTTCTTAAGTAATGGCATCCTGTACAAACGCAATCATGACTCCATTCTACTTCGGTGCGTGGATAAGGTTGAAGCGGAAAGGATCATGGCTGAATTACATGAAGGTAATTTTGGCACTGACTCTAGTGGGCATACGATGGCAAAGAAAATCCTACGGGCAGGTTATTATTGGTCTACCATGGAAGCAGACTGCTATCAACACTCTCGGACCTGTCATAAGTGTCAAATTTATGTTGACAAGGTGCACGTACCTCCGGTTCCTCTGAATGTCTTGACGACTCCTTGGACCTTTGCTATGTGGGGAATTGATATGATTGGGGAGATCAAGTCTACAGCCTCCAATGGACACCGCTTCATCTTAGTGGCCATTGACTATTTTACAAAGTGGGTCGAAGTAGCTTCCTTCACATCTGTTACTAAGAATGTTGTTGCCCGCTTCATCAAGCAAAACCTCATTTGTCGGTACGGTATCCCAGAAAGGATCATCACTGAAAATGCTACAAAACTTAACAATACTATGATCACTGCCTTGTGCGAGCAGTTCAAGATTCAGCATCATAATTCTTCCCCCTATCAGCCAAAGATGAATGGCGCTGTCGAAGCTGCAAATAAAAACATTAAAAAGATCATACAGAAAATGACAGTCACCTACAAGGACTGGCATGAGATGCTACCATTTTCTCTCCACGGGTATCGTACCACGGCTCGCACATCAACTGGGGCAACACCCTATTCTTTGGTTTATGGCATGGAGGTTGTCTTGCCTATTGAGGTTTAGATCCCCTCTTTGAGAATTATGAAGGATGCATGTTTGAATGAAGACGACTGGATCCAGACTCGACTTGATCAACTGAACTTAATTGACGAAAAAAGACTTACTGCTGTTTTCCATGGTCAGATATATCAAAAACGGATGATCAAGGCTTTTAACAAGAAAGTCAGACGCCAAATATATCAAGTTGGGGATCTAGTGATCAAGGCTTGTAATCAAGAACATATTCTCCGATGGGGCAATGATCTTGACCACCATGGACGGTGACGACCTGCCACACCCTGCGAACGCGGACATAGTCAAAAGATACTACGCATAAGAGACCCGCTAGATTGACACGCCTAGGCAAAACAAGGGCATCCCGACGAATCAAAAAGGTTCGGGCAAAAATTAGGGATAAAATGAAAAAAATATGTACACCCGGCAATTTGAGAACCGGAAAGGGCGACTTGGGCAAAAAAAGGGTTTCCCGGTGGACTGAAAACCCGAAAGGGTGGTCCAGGAAAAAGTTAGGGAATTAAAGCATATGACTATGTCCCGTCGGATCACTTTGCGGACAACCTCTCGACTTCCACTGACAAACTCTGAGTTTCTGATCAATTCAATCATCTTCGGACGAAGCAACAAATATACAAGGTGCTCAGAGATACGAAGGCTATAGCAGAATGGGAACCCCATGGGATTATTACACATAGCTATCTTTCTTTGTATAAATTCTTTTTGCTTTATGGCACCATTCTCTTACTAGGATGTTTGTCTCCTTTGTACAAAATACTTATTCAAAGTCAAATACAAAGATATCTCTTTGAAAGTACAGAAAACTATTTGTCTTTTCCTTTACACTTGTGTTTTATTTGCAAAAACGCCCAATGATTCATTAATGAACATGTGCATTTGAACATAATTCTTGTTTACAAATAAACAAAATGAGAAAGATAATTACTGATAGGTTGAAAGGATAGGAAAACGTCTTTAGGCTATTCCATAAGCAATCCCCACGGTACGTCATTTAAATCCCCAGCGGAACTAAAACTTCAAACTATTAATCCCCAGTAGAAATCATCAAAATTCTCAAGATTCCCCAGGAAAATTTTACAAGCAGTACATGGCATTGCCCTCACAACAAAATTTACTTCTCTCAACAAGAGTTCATCAGTATTTCAACTTCAAGACATGGAAATCTCAATATATCCTCATCAGCGTTCAAGGATTTATTTTCCTCAATCAAACAACAATACAGAAAATCAGCTTACATGCGCATACATTACATCTACATATCATAAACATTGATGAAGCAAATATATTGCATCATACATTTCATGCAACATAACTCTGTGTTTTAGCTAACATTTTACCCTTTTCATGATAATATTAGACAGCTATCATTAACAATATGCTTTCAGATACAGTTCAGATACGCTCCAAACACGGAAGCCATTATGATACTCATTCAGATTAAACTTTCAGATACAGTACAAATACGCTCCAGACACAGATTCCATTCTAAAACTCATTCAGATTCAACTTTCAGATACAGTACAGATACGCTCCAGACACGGATGCCATTCTGTTGCTCATTCATATTCAACTTTCAGATACAGTACGGATACGCTCCAAACACGGATGCCATTTTGTTGCTCATTCAGATTCAACTTTCAGATACAGTACGGATACGCTCCAAGCACGGATGCCATTTTGTTGCTCATACAGATTCAGTCTCTAGATACAACTCAGATAAGTTCCAGACACGGACACCATTCTGATACTTATTCTTTCGACTTACAAATTACAGTTCAACAAACATTCTTGGATGGCATCTACAAGCCCATCTCCAACAAGACTCTATCACTTCTCCAAATGGCATCTTTAAGCCTATTCCCTCAACTACACATAGTCAAGTGCAAATTTCTGGGCACTCTAGTGTCCAATCATTCTCTCACCTTCGAGCCACGAATGGCAAAACTCGCCAATCTAACTCTTCAGGTTTAAGAAGATTGAACATGGGCAGCTGTTGTACCCCAAAATTTGACATCTCATTTATCAAAATTATTCTCATAAGATTTCTTTGACTCAAGACTGGATTAAAGTTTGGTCAGCTCAAGACATCTCATCTTGCACTGGTAACCCAAAATTAAGGTTTGAGATTGCACAAGGACTTTTGGACTATCAATTCTTCATATGACTTCCAAACATCATTATGGACCCCTAAGATTACTCATGACAAGTTTCATGCCTTGAACCACATCTTTGATCAGTCAATTGGACAGTTGACCTAAAAATCAACTGTATTGGGGAAAAAGTCAACTGTGGCCAATTTACAGTAAAACTTCATAATTTTTTATCCACATCAACATTTTAGACTCATATGTATCATTTGATCAAGTTTAGACCACAATTCCTCAAGAAATTTGATCAAATCATCAAAAGGGCAAAATGGTCAAAATTAGGGTTTTGACTGAGAAAGGGCAATTTCTGATTTTTGACCTAGCAAATGACCAATTGAGTTAAAGCATGATTCCAAGGATCCAATTGCATCATCTTGACCTAATTACATGGTTCAAAACATTTCAATTTCATTAATAGACAGATGAAATTTGCAGTCAACTGATCAAAAGTCAACTGTACACTAAAAAGTCAAACTTTGACTTTTTGGTCAAAATCAAGTATCAAGGGTCACAATTCATAAAAACTTGTCAAAATGTGAAACTTGTTCATCAATAAATCAAGGATTGAAGATTAGTGTTTAAAATTGAAAATTTTCTTAACTTAGAAATGTTTCTAAGTATAAAAATTTCTTATTTTTTCTCAACTTTAGGCCATGTTTTCACCATGATACAAGATGATTCAAATGAAGTTCCCAACATGAAAGTTGTAGATCTCCATGAAATCTACATCTTTTCTTCAGACACCTTTCCCTAAAGATGCTTGTATCTCAAGATATAAATTTATGAATACATGCTCATGAACTAAATAACTTAGTGAATTTTTGCCCTAATTTAGGCAGGTTTTGGACCCAACTTCATGGAAATTTTTCACATAGTTCCAAGAGGTATCTTGAAATGCATTTAAAATATGAGTTATAGAAAACATTGTAATCTTTCCAAAATGTCAAAGAACTCCTCAAGATCATTTTTGAGTAGAGAGAATCGAAGAGATGAAGTTGGCAATTTCTCACTTTTGATTCAAGCCATTTCATGAAGAACAAAGTTCCAATCAGTGCCTATGCTGCCTAATCCATGCTTTACAGGTCCAAAACTTGTTTCTTACTCCATAATTTAATTCTTACTCAATTGACAAAGCTTTAATACAAGCCTTAGAGCCATTACCCAAGTTGTAATTCCATAAATGGCATAAAGTCGCCATTGCCATTTTAAAAAAGCTCAACTTTTGCCACTTTCCAATTCTTGAGCATTAAACATGTCTCCATTGCACATACAAGTACCACGGGTCTAAAGCAAATTTTACAAAGCATATACCAACCCTAAGCAAGCCAGTACAAGAATGTGAAGACTTGTCTCTTCACTTTGCTTCAAAAGCAAGAAAGGTTGCCAAAAGGCTAGAACTTGCAAATCTGTTGGAGAGCTAACTTTAAACTGATTCCATACTAATATACAAGCACATTACAACATAACACACAACTACTAGAAGCCTGAAACACTCCCAAACTTCCTTTCACGAAAAAACTGTCAAAACTTGCATACCAATCTCTCATTTGGCTCGTGTGTTTCAAGTCTTGATCATCAAAACACCTTACCTACTTGATAACTAACTGATCCAGACCCTCATCCATGTACTGTAAACCCTTTTCCATCATATTCCATTTTTGTTTTCAAAGCTTGCAGGTTGACTTGGATAGAGCGTTTCAGACACTTTCAAAGCAAGGCAAGGGTTGGAACACACTCAGGGAGGTTCAAGCAAGCTCAAGCAATCATTAGGCCTTCATAAAACTCACTCTAACTCCATCCACGATTTCAACTGAAAGAGGTAAAAATCTCAACTTTTATCTCTTCATACAGGCATCCATTAGCCATAATTTATGAATAAACAATGTAGACCTCATGGCAACAAATTTTTACATATACATATCTTGCATTTATTTGTCCTAAGTTGAGAGAATTTTGAACTTGAAGTTCCTGGAAAAATTAGGTTTAAATTTAGGGCTTTTAAATTTCATTCTGATCTTTGATTGTTAGCTTACATGACTTATATGATTAGAATCGTGAGACAAAATGCTACAACATTCATGTTATGAGTTTTCATTTTCATTGAGAGATGAGAATGTTACAGAGCATCTGGCTGGCTAGAGGAAGAAGATGAAGTACAGGGCCATGGAATTGTTTCATGTTATGTTATTTTTGTTTCACATTAATCAACGGATGTATAGTCACCCCAGTGGCAAGGTAGCGCGTTGGTGAGACCCATGTCCTGGGTTCGAACCTTGGCGCTACCTTTTATTTTTTCACATTTTTCCATTTTTCAGTTTTTGGCTTGTTTTGCAGGATTGGGCCTCCATGCTGGGCCTTTTTCTTTTTTCTAACTTTCACCACTTGATTGCTCAAAACACCCCCTGGCTCAACTATTTATATATTTTTATTTTATTTGTTTTATTTTCATTTTTGTTTATTAAATATTTTCTTTAATACATAAAATCCTAAAAAATATAAATATGATAATATTGCATTTTATTTATTTTATTTTTATTTTTCACATGAAAAAATATATTTTATCTTCAATATATATATTCATTATTTTTCTTAATAAACTTATAAATATAAATAAAGTAGATTTAGTTTGATTTGTTTTATTTCATATTTGTAAATATTTATTTTACATGTATAAAACTAAATACTTCCTTACAATATTATTTATTATTTTTAGATACAAAAATACACAATAATAATATATACAAGAACTTTATTTTCTTTCAAAATAGAAATTAGGGTTAAACCTTTTAAGAATTAATTTCTTTTCCTTATATTTTAAGGATTAGGTTATAACTTTCTTTTCACACAAAAAAAAATTAAACAAAATCTTTTTCTTGCATATTCATAATATTGCATATTTAAATATTGTATATTGTTTATTCTAGTATTCGTACAAATTCCATTTGGTTGTAATAATTTATTTAGATTTACATTCTTGCAAATTCCTATTCAAATTTGTATTCCCCCCTCCCATAAAATTGTTGTAATATCTTAGTAATCTTTACATTATGCACTTTACCGCTTTACATGCCATGTTAGTAATTAGGGTTTGTATGGTAAGATCAAAACAAAGAAAATAGAAAATCTTAAATGTAAGATAAAATCAAAGTATGAAAATAACACACTTGCACACAAGCATCTTTAGGGTTTCTCCACTTGGTTGCCTCATATAAAAATAGCCATATTACGCATGTGAAGTATCTTGGCAAAATAAACAAATATAAGAGCATAGTCCCTCGATGACGCTATTCAAGGTTGCCTTACAAAAATGATCTTGGTCCCTCAAAAATGCCAAGATACTTTGCAAACATTTCTAATCATGGTTATACGATGACCCACGCCCGTCCCATTTACATCCAAAGATATGGTTGCTTAACAAATCAATGGTAAGACAACAATGTCAAAGGAATAGAAAATGAATAAGAAAGACATTTGAGTAGGTAGATTACATCTAGTTACTTGCTCTATTTCCAAACAACTATCCTTGCTATTTTCCAAAATACACATACACATTTCAAAAACATCTTACAAACATTGAAAACATTTTCAAAAGACAAACATCTTTGTATACATTCTTACAAACGAGAATCATTACAAAGATTGCCTAAACGAATGGCCTCTTTTACAAAAATACTTTCAAAAACCACACAAAGCACAATTTCAAAACAAAAAGCAAGTGATCTAGTAAGTAACTAAGATCCCATGGAAAACCATGGATGAAAAGGGTGCTAATACCTTCCCTTTTCATAATCTACCCCCCGAACTCAAGAAAACATCTCAAAGGTATTTCCTGTGCTTTTTCACCTTTCCTTTTGGATAAAAGAAAAGTCGGTGGCGACTCTTGCTAACCGCAACATTTGCAATAAAACGCAAAACCCTCAAGTCAGTTATCCCACCGTATCACAGTGTCATACTCCCTTTACCGCAAGACTCTGCTTCAATTATACAAACAACATGGCAGAATACGAAGCGTGCATCTTTGGTCTCAGAGCCGCCATAGATTTAGGGATCAAATCTTTGAGTGTGTTCGGAGATTCAGCTTTGGTCATCAGTCAGATCAAAGGGGAATGGGACACCAAACACCCGAACCTTATCCCTTACAAAGAACATGTTTTGACATTGCTACCACATTTTGAAAAGATTACCTTCGAGCATTTCCCGTGAGAAGAAAATCAGCTAGAAGACGCACTAGCTACAATGTCATATATGTTTAAACTTAATTGGGATAACGAGGCTCCCCAGATCACCATCAGACGAATGGATGAACCAGCACACTGTCACGAGATTAATATTGAAGAAGTACTGGACCAACCCTAGTTTCACAAAGTCAAGAGGTATCTCGAGTCTCAAGAATATCCGGAAGGAGCTTCAGTTAATGATAAGAAATTCTTAAGAAGATTCTCGGCTAAGTTCTTCCTTAGTAACGGAATTGTGTACAAACGCGATCATGACTTTGTATTACTTTGGTGCGTAGACAAAGTTGAAGCTGAAAGGATCATGGCTGAATTTCATGAAGGCACTTTTGGCACCCATCCCATTGGGCATGCGATGGCAAAAAAAATCCTACGGGTAGGCTATTATTGATCTACCATGGAAGCAGATTGCTATCAACACTCTCAAACTTGCCATAAGTGTCAGATTTATACTGATAAAGTGCACGTACCTCCGGTTCCTCTGAATGTCTTGACGGCTCCTTGGCCCTTTGCTATGTGGGGAGTTGATATGATTGGGGAAATCAAGCCAACAGCCTCCAATGGTCACCCCTTCATCTTAGTGGCCATTAACTATTTTACAAAATGGGTGGAGGCAGCCTCTTTCGCTTCCGTTACCAAGAATGTTGTCACCCGGTTCATCAAACAAAATCTCATCTGTCGGTACTGTATCCCAGAGAGAATTATCACTGACAATGGTACGAATCTAAACAACATTATGATCACCTCCTTGTGCGAGCAATTCAAGATCCAGCATCATAATTCTTCCCCTTACCGACCGAATATGAATGGTGTTGTCGAAGCAGCAAATAAGAACATTAAGAAGATCATACAGAAAATGGCAGTCACATACAAAGATTGGCATGAGATTCTACCATTCTCTCTCCATGGGTATCGTACCACAACTTGCACATCAACCCGAGCAACACCCTATTCTCTGGTATACGGGATGAAGGTTGTCTTACCTATTGAGGTCCAGATCCCCTCTCTGAGAATTATGAAGGATGCATGGCTGAACGAAGAAGATTGGATCCAGACTCGACTTGATCAACTGAACTTAATTGATGAGAAAAGGCTTACTGCTGTTTTCCATGGTCAAATGTATCAGAAATGGATGATCAAGGCTTTCAACAAAAAGTTCAAATGCCAAGTGTATCAAGTCGGGGATCTGGTGATCAAGCGCATCATACTGCCGCAAGGTGATCCCATGGGAAAATGGACTCCTACATACGAAGGAACATTTGTAATAAAAAAACATCTTATCTGGTGGAGCAATGATCTTAACCACCATGGATGGCAATGACCTGCCGCACCCTGCGAACGCAGACATAGTCAAAAGATACTACGCATAAGAGACATGTTAGGTTGACACATCTAGGAAAAACAGGGGCATCCCGGCGAACCAAAGTGGGGGCAAAAATTAGGGATAAAACAACAAAAAATTTGTACACCCGGCAAGTCGAAAACCCGAAAGGGAGACTTGGGCAAAAAAGGGTTTCTCGGTGGACTGAAAACCAGAAGGGCGGACCGGGCAAAAGTTAGGGAATTAAAGCGTATGAATATGTCCCGTTGGATCATGTTACAGACAAACTTTGGCTTTCATTGACAAACTCAGAAGTTCGAATCAATTCAATCATCTTCAGATGAGGCAACAAATAGATGGGATGCTCGGAGATATAAAGGCTATAGCAGAATGGGAACCCCATGGGATTATTTCACATAGCTATCTTTTCTTTGTATCAAATTTTCATTTTTTACGACGGCATTCTCTTACTAGAGTGTTTGTCTCATAGTACAAAAATACTTACTCAAGGTCAATACAAAGATATCCCTTTGAAAGTGCAAAAACTATCTGTTTTCTTTACTCTTGTGTTTTGTTTGCAAAAAAGTCCAATGATTTATTGTTAAACATATGCATTTGAACATAATTAATGTTTACAAATAAACAAAATAGAAAGACAATTACTAATGGCTTTAAGGGATAGGGAAATCTCTCTAGGCTATTTCAAAAATCCCCACAGTATACAGTATAATCCCCAGCGGAACAACGCTTGCAGTTAACAATCCCCGGTAGAAGTCACCAGATTTCTCAGGATCTCCCAACAGGATTTCACAAGCAGTACACAGAATTTCCCTTACAATAGAGTTTATTTCTCTAAAAGGAAATTCATCAACACTTCAACTTCAAAACATGAAGACTTACACTCCATATCCTCAGCAGAAGTCAGGGATTTATTTTCCCTAATCCAACAGCAGTGCAGCGGATCAGCTCACATACGCATACACCACATTCATATATCATAAACATTGATAACACGAATGCATACAACCTAATCCCATTATGCATACATTTCATGCAACATGACATTGCATATTGGCTAACATTTTACCCTTTTCAGGATAAAATTAATCAACAACTACAACTAACAATATTCAAAGCATCATCGATAGAGTTCAGATACGCTCCAGACACGGATGCCATTCTGATACTCATTCAGATTCAACTTTCAGATACAGTTCAGATACGTTCCAGGCACGGATGCCATTCTTATACTCATTCAGATTTATCTTTCAGATACATTTCAGATACGCTCCAAATACAGATGCCATTCTGATGCTCATTCAGATTCAACTTTCAGATACAGTTCAGATACGCTCCAAATATGGATGCCATCCTGATGCTCATTCAGATTCAACTTTCAGATACAATTCATATACGCTCCAAATACGGATGTCATCCTGATGCTCATTCAGATTCAACTTTCAGATTCAGTTCAGATACGCTCCAGATATGGATTCCATTCTGATGCTCATTTAGATTCAACTTTCAGATACAGTTCAGATACGCTCCAAATACAAATGCCATCCTGATGCTCATTCAGATTCAACTTTCAGATACAGTTCAGATACGCTCCAAATACGGATGCCATCCTGATACTCATTTAGATCCAGCTTTCAGATACAGTTCAGATATGCTCCAAATACGGATGCCACCCTGATACTCATGCAGATTCAGATTTCAGATACAATTTAGATACGCTCCAGATACGGATGCCATTCTAATACCCATTCAGATTCAGCTTTCCAATACAGTTTAGATACGCTCCAGATTTGGATGTTATTTTGTCACTCATTCAAAATACGGTCCAAATATGAGTCAGATACAATTCATTTATAAATATTATTTTGTTGCTCATCCAAGACCTCTGCTGGTTCAGATAAATCTCTCAACGATTATTCTGATTCTTTCCTAATAGGTACTTTTTCTGTTTCAGATAAATCACTCCAAAGATTTATTTTGATTCGTTTCCGGTTGAAGTCAAGTTAAGACTTAGTCCATTTCTGTCAACAATCACCTTTGGATGGCATCTTTAATCCCATCTCCGATAATTCTCCATCATTTCTCCAAATGGAATCTTAAAATCCCATTCCCTACACAATCAACTAACACATCATTGAGTGCAAATTTTTGGGCACTTTAGTGTTCAATCATCTTCCACTTTCAAGCTACGAACGACAAACATGCCGATCTTACTTTTCAAGTTTAAGAAGATTGAACAGGGGCAGCTCTTGTACCACAAAATTTTCCCTCCTATTTTTCATTCAAGATAGTATCCTAGGGTTTCTCGAATACTCAATTTGGCTCAGAATTTGATCAGACAGATTCTCTTCCTAAGCAGTAAATCAACAATTAGGGTTTGGGATCTCGCAGAGAAAATTGAGTTTTCAAGGTTTCAAATGGTCTTCATAGGTCTTCATGTCTCCTCAAGGATGTTCGTGCCAAGTTTCAAACCTCGCATTGCAAGTTTGCTCAGTCAAGGGTTCAGATGACTAAAAATGACTACGTTGACCCAAAAATCGACCTTTTGCAAAAACAGGTTCAAACGATTGTAACTTCTTCATTATTCAATATTTTTGAGTTGTTTTCCTTGCGTATGATTCTCCTTAATGTCATCTCCAATTTCACTTCACAAATCAAGAGCTAATTGCGTGTAGAAGATCACCAAAATTCGAATACGTTAGAAGTCGCATCAGGGAATTTGACCTAATCTTAAGTAATTGTCGTCTGATTTCTAAGAACTGTGATTTCCTCAAATTACAAGATCTTGAGATGATTATTTTTGCATATGGTCATAAGTGATATCGCTCACGAGTTTAGCTTAAAAGATCGAAATAAAATTGTGTTTGGAAGACTTTAAAAGTTATCAAATCGTCGCAAGTCATTTGTTGATTTCGAATGTTCTTAACCACAGTTTGTTGAAGTTTGTTAATTCTACAAGATTGACGAATGTTCTCAAAGCATGTTTGTTTGGCAATAAAGTTCAATTTTAATCGAGTGGGGCGTGCGAGTTCATTTTGAATGCAAGTTTGAATTGGATATGATTTGAAGATTAAGACTTTCATTTAAAAAACCATGATTTTGGATTCAAGTTGACAAGTGGAATTGAATTCTTAAACCTTTATTTTGTTTAGGAATTTGATTAGAGTACAAGGTGCATGTTTGTTTGAAATACAAGTTAGAAATTCATTTGTGATTACTTGGAATTCAAGTTACCAAATTAAAGTATTTCATTTCAAATCATTCAAACTGGGAATTTCAATGTTCAATTAAAATACAAAGATTTGTATAAAATCCCATCATACCAAAGTTATTCAATGCTTTGTATTATTACATTGCAAATAAAATTACAAATTTTTTGTCTTGTTTACAAAGAATCACAAGTTTATTGTTTACAAAGAGAAGTTTTGTTTCTTCTTCAAGTCTTCCTTGCTTCGTCTTCAAGCAACTCATCCCAAGCCTCACTTGCCATTCATGAAACAAGAAGAGGAAAAGTTAGCAAGCATGTGAAAAAATTCAAGAATTGTTTGTTTAGAAAAAATTTCATCTCATCATTCGGGTTTGCGTTTGGAATCAAAAATTAACAGGTTTATTGTTTTAATCACAATCCACCTCTTCCTATTTTGAAAATCACAAAACCTGGATTTTGGTTCACAAAAAAAGGAAAAAAGAAGTTAACAAAGGCAAGGTCAAACTGCAACCAAATAGCAGATAGTAAGCAAGTTGTCCAAGTACAGCACACACTTGCAACAAATGCAGCAAAACAGCAGCTAGGCTGCCAAACAAAAGAGCAACACAAAACAGCCAGCAAGCTGCCCAAATGCAACAAAACATGTTGCAACCAAATAGTAGCCAACAAAACCAAACAGCAGCGTAACAGGCTAGCAAGGTAACAATTTAGAACAGCAAGACAAACCTGCAACATAGGTTGCCAAAACAATATAACAATACAAGCCATCAAAACCCTATTATATCATCATTTTCCTATACTGTAAACCCTTCAGAAATCATTTGAATAAAGCAAGTTTGCTTTACATCCTTGAAAGATGAAAGAGGAAAGAAAAAGAGACAGAAGGATATCACCTAGCATACACCAGTCCAAAACCTGTGTAAAAGGCCAAAATAGTCTGCTATCCTGAACCAAATAACAGCCTTGCACTACTGTCCATAGCAGTTTGAAAATATGCTCCAAACCTGTCCAAAAAAGTCCAGCAATTTGCACAAAGTTGAAACAACAAAGCTGCATCAAAAAAGCATAAAAAACAACATTTCATAATTGTTCAAATCTCTGATATTTCCCCCTTATTTTTTCATTCCGTTTCAATATAAAGGGAGGAGATAACAGAACAGAGAGAGGTTTTTTTTTCGTCCATCAGCTTGGCAAAAACAAAACATCAAAAAACCATCTCTGTATTACTCCACCAGTTTCCTCTATTAACCTCACAAATCGCAACCTTCAACCAAAAATCTCCCCACCACTGTGAAATCCACCTCCTCTTCGCTGAAACTACATAAATAGAACCACAACCTGCAAATCAAAAGCCATATGCATCAATAATCCAATTCCAAATTCAGGCCAACAAAAACGAAAGAAGAAGTAAAGGCAGCAAAGAAGAAAGCAAGAAGGAGAATTCACCTCGGGAGATCGTAATACCGTCCGAAGGAGGACCACCGCGCTAGAGCCATAACTACCATCGCCAAAGGTAAGTTATTCTGTTTGTTCACTTTCTCTTACTTGTTCATGATATCCCAATACAACTTTTGCCCTGGTGAATGTAAATCTTCCATTGAATCACCAGTTTCACCCCTTTTGATTCGAGATGAAGTTGAAGATAAGAAGGATGGAATTAGGCGATGAGAACTCTACGACAGAAGGAGAGAAGGACAGAGGGGGGTGGGAGGGTTCGGTTGGATGAGTGAAAGAAAGCGAGGGAGGAAGATGAAAGGGAAGGAGGCGTTGCCCCGTTGTTGTTTAGAGTTTATAAACCCTTCTACAACTTTGAAAAAAAAAGGGCTGGACCCGGGTCTGGCCCGACTCGGTCCAAGCCCAACCCCCCTTTTTTAAATTAAAAAAAAACAGCATTTACTTTTTTGTACAATACAATCTTTTTTTTAATTCTTTGGGCTTTGTTGTTTCAAAATTTCTAAGCCCAATCTGATTTCTATTTCATACCCCAACATACTGCTTTACACCCTTGTTTAAATTATGTTTAGCTCTTTATCAATGTTCTTAATTTTTATCTATTTATTTTTCATCAACTTAGTTAGTAAAATTAATTAAATAATTATGTTTTAGTTAACTAGAAAATTTTTAGTTTAGTTCCATAATTAATTTAATAACTCTATTAGTTTAGATTTAGTTTTAAATTTTAAAAATCCAATTAAATAAAAGAAATATAATTTCAAAATTAGTTAATTTTCGTAATTAATTTAGTTTAGGACTTTGTAAATAATTTTACTAATTATTTTGTGCTTAAGCTTTAATTTGTTCATTTAATTTCTAAAAAACAAAAACCCTAAAAGACAAAAAATACATGCATTTGATTTAACTCTAAAGCAAATTAATTGAATAGATTTTTCTATTTTTCTTTCCAAACTTTTCAAACAAATAACAAGAATTTTATTTCCATACTTTGTTAATTAATTTTATTTCATAGACTGTTATGATTTTAATTAATCGTTCAATTCGATTTGGTTGTATTGATTGCCTATTTGGACTTTTAATCGCATTCGACTCATCCCCATTTGTAAAAATTGTACCCCCATGAAGATGTGAAAAACACAAGAAGGGGGGTTGAATTGTAAAACTTAAAACAAATGCTTAGATAACACAGTATTTTTATCCTGGTTCGTTTGATCTCAAACTACTCCAGTCCACCCGTCAAGGTGATTTCGCCTCTCTCCAACGAGGTCTTAATCCACTATATTCAAAGGATTACAACAGCTACTTTAACAATTGTTAAAGCCTTCTTGAGTATAACCACAGACCGATTTATCTCAAGGAAATCTCTTACAAATAATTGAACAAGAATGTGTTAACGTTTTCTAATAAAACACTATATCACAACTGTGATAATACACAATTTAAGCTTAGAGTAAAACTGGATTGCTAAAGCGTTTGAGTAAGCGTGGTTTTTGAAGGCTTAGCAAATTATGAGTGCATGCGTTTATGTGTGTGTCTTTTCTCACACAGACTTGTTTAAATAGCCAAGGCAAAGATACGTTGTCCATGAAGCACTTTCAATGATAATAACGCACTTTCCTTCTTGAGAAGATCTTGTCTGAATAAAGCCGTTGGTAATTAATTCTGTCTTGAATACTTAGTAACGCTTCAGAGTCTTCTTTGCTTATGGTGACGCTTCAGAGTGCTGATGACTTGGTAGAGATCTTTGATCAGAGTCAGAGTGTATTATTTGTGCGCAAATTCTGGTCATCAAGCTTCAGCGTATAGCACATGTTACTGATCTTCTGATGCTGACATATTACTGATTTTCTGATGCTGATTCCATCAGAACTTCTATATATATAAAACATAATTTTAAGAAGCATATTTGTTCTATATATATATCTTTGAATTTATTTTATTCTTTGTATTTTGTTATCATCAAAACTCTAATTAAGGGTTGTAGAATCAAACTATGTTCTAACACCCCATTCCCGAAAACTCTAATAGCGTAGAATTTCAATTTCCGCAATTTACTGTTTTCCTTATACTGTATAGTAATTAGGCGTGCATGGCAAGATCTAAAATCAATCGCTAGATAACCTAATTTCAAAGACAAAATAACTTGAATCAAACACACTTTTTCACACATGCACCTCTAGGGTAACCTCGCTTGTTGCCTCAGAAACACAGTCATGTCCCTCGAATATGGGATGCTTTAGCAAAGACCCTTCAATAAAAAAGATCGTAGTCCCTCGATGCCCCTCGATGTTGCCTTCGATAAAACGATCTAGTCCCTTATGAAAATTGCTAAAAGCGTCTCATAAGTTGCTTTCAATAACTGTACGATTGACCCGCGCTTGTCCCTTCACATCTAACGATGGGGCTTCTTACCAAATCAATGGTAAGATAACAGCATCTAAAGGAGGAAGAAAATAATATTTAAGAACTTTCGAGTAGGTAGATTCGCTCCTAATTGCTCGCTTTCTCACGACAAAAACATTTTCACACCAACACTTTCATCTCAAAACATTTTCAAAAAGACAAAACATTTGGTATACGTTCTTATAGAGACGAGAACCATTAAAAAAACACATTTTCAAAATCATTTTCAAAAACACACCACACAAACACTTCTTTGAACTATTTTTTCGAAACAAAACTTTGTACGTGTTCTTATAGAAACGAGAACCATTACAAAGACATTTTCAAAATACTTTCAAAGCCCACACCACAAGCACACAAGAGCAAGTGATCTAGCAAGTAACTAAGAGCCCGTAGATAACTACGGATGAAAAGGGTGCTAATACCTTCCCTTTTCATAATCTACCCCCCAAACCCGAGAAATAACCTCAAAATGTCTTTCTTGTGCTTTTTTACCTTTCCTTTTGGATAAAAGAAAAGTCGGTGGCGACTCTTGTTATCCACACAATTGCGATCAAACGCAAACGACCCGAGTCAGTTCTCCCGCCGTATCACACCTGGTATCCTCTTTTTCCGTCCTCTCTTCTAAGCTTACCGGTGTGCTCCTTATATAGAGGGGATGGAGGGGACAAGAGGACAAAGGAATAAACAACCATTAAGTTGGTGTTTTAAAGGCCATGAGTGTTAGTTTGAAACTTTGCCAAAGACATGGTTTCTTGTTCCTTTTTGAATTTGCTATGAACCTGGACACATTTGGCTCTTTCGAATGCCCTCCTTCGAATTACTCTGATTGCCTCCTTCGAATGGCCTAGAGTCTTGATTCGAAGTATTCAGAAACCTTCTTATTAGAGCTTCTTTGATTGAGTCTATCTACTTGCCCTAGCTGCTTGATTCAAACAACTGAAACAAAAACTTCATTATGGATAATTGAAAACCTCCTTTATCAACACCTTCGAATGCCATTGCACAAGAGGCCTAGGCCTGGCCATATGTAGGACCAAGAACCATCATAAGACAAGCTTATATTCAGTAACCATGTGTCCTTTGAATGGACCAATGAATGCTCCTTCGAAGAGAACTCATGAGTGCGCCTTTGAAGGGACTAACATGTGTGTCGAAGTATAAAAAATTGTTTCAAAGGGGACCATTGCCTAGTCGAAGCTGGCACAAAGGCATCCAATGCCTTGTGGGCGCTAGCATGAGGCGGGTCAAAGTAAGCGTAAAAGAGGTCATTTCCTAGTGAATCGAATCAGGCATGGAGGAGGTATTTGCCTTGTGGGTCGAAGGAAGCTTTTTGCCTAGTGGATTGAAGGCAAATCTGAAGAAGTCTTGGACTTGTATGCTGAAGGCAAGATGAAAAGGAGCCTTTACCTTATGAATTGAAGCATGTCTGAGGTAACCCTTTGTCTTGTGAATCGAAGACCAGTAAAAGGGGCCTTTTGCCTTGTAGATCAAAGGCAAGCTGATGGGTCTTTGCCTTGTGAAACCAAGGCAATCATGAGGAAGCTTTTGCCTAGTAGACCAAAGACAGTCCTGAAGAGGCATACGTGTGCTGATGACAATATGAAGGGGCCTTTTCGCCAGTGGAAGCTATATAAATTAAGCTTGATCAAAGGAGATCCAGTGCCCAATCGAAGCTTGTGGGCTAATGCTTGGTCGAAGGGTTTTAGGAGCCCAATCGAAGCTTGATGTTATGCCAATCGAATGACACTATTTAAATACCAATCGAAGGACATTGTTGAACTACCAATTGAAATACACTTTGCTAACATTCAAAAAAATCATTTTTCTTTTGGCAAGTGTTTGTAACCACCCATGTAAAAGAAAACCTTGGAAAACATGAGAGGGCAAATTTTGGGGGACAACACATGGATTTTGTATGGACTTTAGGACTTAGAACAATATTGATGATTGTGATACGGTGGGAGAACTGACTTGGAGTTTTAGGTTTTATTGCAAATATTGCGGATAACAAGAGTCGCCACTTACTTTTCTTTTATCCAATAAAGGGAAGGGTAAAAAGAACACGAAAGAACTTTTGAGAATTTTCTTGAGTTCGGGGGGTATGTTATGAAAAGGGAAGGTGTTAGCACCCTTTTCATCCGTAGTTATCTACGGGCTCTTAATTGCTTGATCACTTAAAAATGCTTTGTGTTTGTGTATGTTGAAAATTGTTTTGAATATGTTTTGAAAGTGGTGATTTTGTAATAATTCTTGTATCATTGAGAATGTATACAAAATTTTTGTTATGGAAATATTTTGAAAACGCCTTAGTATGGCAATTTTGCAATGATTCTCGTATCGTGGAGAATGTATACATAATGTTTTGTTTTTGAAAGAATGAGGTGTGAAAATGGTTTTAATTTGTAAGCAAGCAATTACGAGAAATATACCTACTCAAAAAGTCTTTGTTCTTTTCCTCCTCCTTTAGATAGTGTTATTTTACCATTGGTTGGTAAGGAGCCATATCATTGGATGTGAAGGACAGGCATGGGTCATCGTATAGTCATAGAAGGCAACTTGTAATATGTTTTAGTAATTGTCGTAAGGGACTAAGGTCGTTTACCAAAGGCAACATCAAAGGGTCATCGAGGGACTACGATCTTTTAATTGAGTGTCTTTTGCTAAAGCATCTCACGTTCGAGGGACATGGTTGTTTATATCTGAGACAACAAGTGAGGTTTACCCTAGAGGTGCATGTGTGCAAAGTGTTTTATTTTCGAGTATTTTATCTTCGAATTAGGGTTTTGCTAGGTTTGATTTTAAGTCTTGTCATGCAAACCCTAATTACTAACAATAATAAGGAAAGAGATAAATTGCGGAATTTAAATATCCCATGTTGTTACAAAGCATTGGGAATGAGGGGTACAAGTTTTGTGAATAGGGGAGGAAAGCAATAAAGTCTAATTATCTATTACAAACCATTGAAAATGAATAATAATATAATGTACAAAATGTAAAGAGGAAGAAAGAAATTGTTTTTAAGGATTTTTGATAGAAAGGTGTAAAAATTAACCTAATCAACTAATTAATTACAAGAGAAATTAATTAATTACTTAATCAAAACCTAAAATCTAAGTTAATTGAATTTAAGAAAAATAAAACCTAAGTCCAAGTAATTTGTTTAGAAAATAATTTGAATGTTAATATTAATTTAGAAAAATATTTTAAAGTATAGAAAACAAACAAAATCTAGTTCTAAATATTAACAAAAATAAAAATAAGTGTTCAAATTAAATTATTTAAGAAAATATATGTTTTGGTATTTTTGGTTTAAATAAAATAAATAGATAAATGAAAATATAAAAAGAAATAAAAAGAAATAGGCTGGGGTGTTGAAAAGTAATTAGGAGGTTAAATGTAGAAAAAAGGCCCAAAACAGTTTATCTGTTAGAAATAGAAATGAAATAAAAATAAGAAAATGGGTCTGACTGTGTTAGTAGAAAAGGGTGCGTGAGAGAAATTCTACCAAGCCCAGAATAATGATCCAACACCAATTTTTATCCAGTGGGGATGACTCCTTGGGATGTACCATGGAACATGCATGTGATGCGTTGGATCTGATTGCCTGGTAATCATATGGTGGTGGTGAGGGGAGCATCATGCGCGTCCTTAGCTTGCTTGCATTGAATCTGAAATAACAAAATATGTGAAAAATAAAAGGGTACCACTGGGGCTCGAACCCAGGTCCCTATACACTAATGCCTTACGCGCACTTCCTCTGCCACTAGGGTGGTTATTTCATCCGGTCATAATACATGTTGCAATAAACTTAAAATAAACTTGTTTCTAAATGTTTGAAATGGCTTCATCTTCTTCCTTCGTGCGTGCAAAACAACAACAACACCATTTTTGAATTTTTGATCTTGCTCATTTCTTAACCATTTTTAAAAATGTAAACATGAAAGTTGTTCCATTTTTCAACACGAATTCAAGCATATAAATAACTAAAGCTATGAATCAAAGATGAACATGAATTTTGTTTGGTACCAAATAAAACCTAATTTTTTTAGAAAGTTCGACTTCAAAATTCGCATCACTCAGACAACATAAATGAAAACTAAAGGCATGGTTAGCTTCAGGGCAATGATGTCTACATTTTTCATTCACAAAATTCATAGGAAGCTATTGCAATGCTTACTTTGAGATGAGAGTGGTTGGATTCTTCTAGAGAAGTCAAGTTGCAGAGCTGAGTTTTAAAAATGGTGGATGGTGATGGAGGGATTACAGAAGTGGATCAAGGGTTTAGATCACTTCTATATGATGTATAGATGATATTTTATTGATTAAAATGGAAAACGCACGAGTGGATTTTGGATTTGGTGTTCAAAGTCAGAAATGATAAGTTATGGAGGTTTTTGTGAAAATTCTGGTTTGAGGGAGTATGAGAGTGTTTCAAGGCTTGTTAACTCTAATCTTAACTTGCAAATAACCTCTCTATTTATAGAGGAAAGGTTTGAGGGTTTGAAATAATCAGATTCACAAGATCACATGTTATGGTTTTGAAACTTGATTTTAAAGCAACTTTGACAAACATTGTTCCAATGCAATGGTACCAGGGCTCTTAGGGTAGTTAGGCACTTTAAACATGTTGCTTCCGATCATAAATATTGATTTTGATCAAAACAAACAAGTTATAGGATCAAGACAAGTTGACTTTGTGATTAAAGTCACTTTTCTAAAATGGAAGTGTGAACTTTCTTCCCTTAATGGAAAATTAACTTGGACAATGGCTCAAGCTCTTAGATCATAGCTCAATTAGTTGTGTAAACATATGATTATGGATATCTTTGCAAGTCAAGAGGCCTTCAAAGCAAGATTATACAACCTAGTTATGGGATTTGGTTAAGTGTTCTTCATGAAAATGCCTTGTAATTCAAGAATGGATGTTGAACTTCTTCTCTTAGATTATCCTAGCTCAAGCATGATCTCTTCAATTTATTGGATATTTTGTAAATCTTAAAACATTGTCTACAATCTTCATGTTGACCCCTTTTTCTAAATCAACTTGGAACTTGGTGAAAAATTGCCAAGAAGTTGGAACAAAAAATCTGCCTAACTTGATGAAAATTTCACTAAGTGTTTTTTATAAAAAGTCATGATTTCATGGGCCTATATCTTCAAATCCAAGCATTTTTTGGACATCAAGCATAAGGGACAAATTCATAGAATTAATCAAGATCTAGAACTTTCTCTTTGAAAATTTTCCTTGAATCATCTTGCATCTTGGTGAAAAATTGTCATGAAGTAGTGAAATTATCAAGGTTAAAAAACACTTAGAATTTTTATAAGTCTTTTATAAATCATGACTTTTTGTTGACTTTTTTGAATTTCTTAATTCTTAATGATCAAGTTTGATATTTTTGAATGTCTTGATGAATCTTGATCTTTGAAATTTAATATTGACAAAGTCAAAGTTTGACTTTTTGTGTATCAGTTGACTTTTCATCAGTTGATCAAATTTCAACTATCAATCCATTGATCTTTAGAAATGATTTGAGACATGAAATTAAGTCAACATGTTGTGTTTTAATCCTTAATATCATGCTTCAATCCATTAGGTCATGTATTAGGTCAAAAGTCACTAATCAGTCCTAATTTTGACAATTTTGCCCCTTTGATGATTTGAATGTTTTGTTTGAGTAATTATGATCAACCCTTGATCGAATAATTAATATGACTTAAAAAAATTTATGCTGGCCAAAAATCATGAAGTTTGACAATATGTTGACCATAGTTGACTTTTTACCCAATACAATTAATTTTCAGTCATCTGAGCAATTGGTTGAGTAAATTTATGGTGCAAGAATTGAAACTTGGTATGAGCAATCTTGGAGACCTATAATGAACCATTAAAGTCACTTGAATCATCAAAAGTCCAATTGTACTTGAGAAAACCAAAACCCTAATTTGTGGACTCAGTGCTTAGGAGGTGAGCTTGTCTGATCAACTCTTGAAACGTCTTGAGCATTTGAGATCTTTTTGTGAGAAATGTTTTTGAAGAAAAGGGAGGGAAAATTTTGGGGTACAACAATTGCCCCTGTTCAATCCTCTTATACCTAAATAGTTAGATTGCCTTGTCTGCCATTCGTGACTTGAAGGTAGAAGATCATTGAACACTTAAGTGCCCAGAAATTTGCACTCGCTTGTGCATGAAGTAAAACTATTTATTGATTATGCCAGAAATGGGCTTAAAGATTCCATTTGGAGATGTGTCAGAGAGTTGTCAGAGATGGGCTTATAGATGCCATCCTGTGATACCTTGGGAGAACTGACTTGAGAGTTTTTCGTTTGATCGCAAATGTTGCGGTTAGCAAGAGTCGCCACCGACTTTTCTTTTATCCAAAAGGAAAGGTGAAAAAGTACAGGAAAGACCTTTGAGATTGTTTCTTGAGTTCGGGGGGTAGATTATGAAAAGGGAAGGTATTAGCACCCTTTTCATCCATTGTTATCCATGGGCTCTTAGTTACTTGCTAGATCACTTACTTTTGTTTGAAATTATGCTTTGTGTGGTTTTTGAAAGTATTTTGTAAAGAGGCCATTGTTTAGGCAATCTTTGTAATGATTCACGTTCGTAAGAATGTATACAAAGATGTTTGATCTTTTGAAAATGTTTTCAATGTTTGTAAGATGTTTGAAAATGTGTGTGTTTGTTTTTGAAAATAGCAAGGATGTTTGTTTTGAAATGGAGTAAGTAATTAGAGAAATCTACCTACTCAAATATCTTTCTTGTTCATTTTCTTTTCCTTTGACATTGTTGTCTTACCATTGATTTGGTAAGTAACCCTATCTTTGGATGTAAACGGGACGGGTATGGGTCATCGTATAGCCATGATTAGCAATGTTGCAAGGTATATTAGCTTTCTTTTTTAGGGACTAAGATCATTTGTAAGGCAACTTAGATAGCGTCATCGAGGGACTATGATATTGTTTTTGTTTGTTTTTGCTAAGATACCTCACATGCGTAATATAGCCATTTTGAAAATAATATATGGTGTTGTGAAATATTTTTGGCCTTTTCTACATTCAAATAAATATATTTAAATAAATAACAATCTAGTTTTAATTTAATTTACAAGGAAACTAGTAAAGTTAAATAAAGTATAATGAATAAAAATAATTTTTGTGTGGGAAAAATATTTAAATCATATCAAAACATAAATCTATTATTTTTATATTTTTTCTGATTTTTTTAGTATTTTAGAAAATATATTTGAAAGGAAAGTGAAATAAATAAGTAAATAAAAATAAATGGGCCAGGGGGTGCCAAAAGTAGGCAGGGAGGTGAGCTAGCAAAAAATAAAAATAAAAAAACACTGCCAGGCCCAAAGGGCCCAGCGCCTGCAAAAAAATGTTAGGGAAACAGAAAATATGAAAAAATGCAAAAGGGGGGTTCACATTGGTTCGAACCCTCGCCCTTTAGGTAAGAAATGACTTAGTACGCGCGCGCTTGTCACTGGGGTGACTGTTTCATCCGGTCATATAACCAAACCATAAATATATATTAGAAACTGCTTTCTGAAGGAAACTTCGTCTTTAACCTCGGGCCGAGCCGGACCACCTGTATCTTCCTTAACTCTCCACAAAAATGGAAAGTTCAAACATGAAAGTTATGGTGTTTCTTCCCACGAATCCAACCATATAACTTATGTAAGCTAAAAGTCAAAGATAAAAACTAATTTTGCTGGCCCTAAATTGAAACCTAATTTTCTCAAAAATTTCAAATCCAAAATTCTCTATACACAGTCAATATAAATGGGAACTATGACCATGGCCAGCTTTAGAGCAAAGATATCTACATTTTGTCTTCATAAATCAGAATCAAATGATGCTTGTATGAAGAGATAGAAGTTTTAAAATTTACCTCTTACAGTTGGAGTCGTGAATGGAGTTTGAGCAACTTTTGAGATGGCCTGAGGATCTGTTTAGCTTGCCTGGACCTCCTTGATTGTATTCCAACTCCTACTTTGCCTTAAAAGTCCCCCGAATATCTCTACTCAAGTCAACCTATAAGCTTGATATTTGAAAATGGTGGATAGTAATGGAGGAGTTACAGTCTTGAAACAGGGGCCTGGATTGCTTTGGTATGGTGTATAGAAGGTGTTTGAATGATTAGTTTTCAGAACGCACGAGTGGAAATGAAAAAGATGAGTTTTGGTTCAAAACTGTGTATCAATGGTGTTCTTGAGCAGATTTATGATTTTTTAGTTTTTGAGATAGTTTCAGGGCACTACCATTCGTGTTTCATCTTGCAAATAGTGTGTGTACTTATAGGCAAGAGGTTTTGAGGCTTGAAACAACTCAGAAGTTGAAATCACATGTTATGGCTTGGTTACTTGTTTTTGAAGCAAAGTTGACAAACATGGTTTCAATGTGGAGCACAAGGGTTTGCAGGGTGGTTAGCAGGCTATAGGCATGTTTCTTCTTTCTTTTGAATGCTTTTGAGTCAGAAACAACAATGTATGGGCTCAAGAAGAGTTGACATTATGATTAAAGTCACTTTTCCAAAATGGAAGTGGTGACTTTCTTCCAAAAATGGAAATGCAACTTGGATAATGGCTCAAATGCTTGGGAAATGGCTCTATCAGTTATGTAAGCATTAAATTATTGAGTGATTAGCAAGTTTGAATCCTGCAAAGCAAGATTTGTACAACATGCTTGAAGATTGGATCAAGTGTTCTTCACAAAATGACTTGTGATCCAAGTGACAAAACACCAACTTCTTGCCTTCGATTCTCCTTGCTCGGGAATGATCCCAAGGAGTTCTTTGAAATTTTGGAAAGCTTGTAATGCGATTTTCAACTCATCTTTGAATTGATTTTGAATAATCCACTTGGAACTATGTAAAAAATTGCCATGAAGTTAAGTCAAAAATCTGTCTAACTAGGGCAACATTTCACTAAGTCTTTTTTAGTTCATGAGCATGTATTCACAAAATTATAACTTGAGATCCAAGAAATTTTAGGAGAAGTTGTGTGAAGCAAAGTTGTAGATTCCAAGGAGATATACAACTTTCATGTTGGAAGTTTCCTTTTAATCATCTTGTATCATGGTGAAAAATTGGCTTAAATTTTTGAAAAAATAAGAAATTTTCAACACTTAGAAAAATTTATAAGTTTAGAAATTTTGACTTTTCAAAATGAAATCTTGATTTCTTGATGAATAAGTTTCCTATTTGAACATGTTTTGATGAATTATGATCTTTGGCACTTGAATTTGACCAAAAAGTTAAAGTTTGACTTTTCAGTATATAGTTGACTTTTAATCAATTGACTACAAAATTCATCTATCAATCCAATGGACTTGTAATATTTTGAATCATGTCATTAGGTCAAAATGGTGCACTTGGACTCTTGAAATAATGCCTTAAACCAATTGATCATTTGCTAGGTCAAAAAAAATCAGAAATTGTCCTTTCCCCAGTTAAAACCCTAATTTTGACCATTTTGCCCTTTTGAAGATTTGATCAAATTTCTTGAGGAATTGTGGTACAAACTTGATCAAATGATACATATGAGTCTAAATTGTTGATGTGGATCAAAAATTATGAAGTTTGACTGTAAATTGGCTATGGTTGACTTTTTCCCCAATACAACCGATTTTTAGGTCAACTGTTCAATTGACTGATCAAAAGTGTGATCCAAGGCTTGAAACTTGACATGAGTGATCTTGGGGGTCCATAATGGTCCATGAAAGTCATATAAAGCATTGATAGTCCAAAAATACTTGTGAAAACTCAAACCCTAATTTTGGTCATCAATGCATAAGGAGGTGTCTTGAGCTGATCAAACCCTAGTGCGGTCTTGAGCCTAAGGAGATCTTATGAGAAAATTATTGATAGGTGAGAGAGAGAATTTTGGGGTACAACAGCTTCCCCTGTTCAATCTTCTTAAACCTAAAGAGTTAGATTGGCGAGTTTTTCCATTCGTGACTCGAAGATGGAAGATGATTGGACACTAGAGTGCCCAGAAATTTGCACTCGGTGATGTGAAGGTTGAGGGAATGAGCTTAAAGATGCCATTTGGAGAGGTGATATAAAGTTGTAGAATATGGGCTTAAAGATGCCATCCAAAAGTGATTGTTGGTATTGAATTTGTAAGTTGAAAGAATGAGTATCAGAATGGCGTCTGTGTCTAGAGTGTATCTGAATTGTATCTGGGAGATGATTTTGAATGAGTGTCAGAATGGCATCCGTGTCTGGGGCATATTTGAACTGTATCTGAAAGTTGAATCTGAATAAGTATCAGGATGGCATCCGTGTTTGGAGTGTATCTGAACAGTATCTGAAAACTGAATCTGAATGAGTATCAGGATGGCATCCGTGTTTGGAGCGTATCTGAACAGTATCTGAAAGTTGAATCTGAATGAGTATCAGGATGGCATCCGTGTCTGGAGCGTATCTGAACTGTATCTGAAAGTGAATCTGAATAAGTATCAGGATGGCATCCGTGTCTGGAGCGTATTTGAACTGTATCTGAAAGTTGAATCTGAATGAGTATCAGGATGGCATTTGTGTCTAGAGCGTATTTGAACTGTATCTGAAAGTTGAATCTGAATGAGTATCAGGATGGCATCCGTGTCTGGAGTGTATCTGAATTGTATCTGAAAACTGAATCTGAATGAGTATCAGGATGGCATCCGTGTCTGAAGCGTATCTAAACTATATCTGGAAACTAAATCTGAATGAGTATCAGGATGGCATCCGTGTCTGGAGCGTATCTGAACTGTATTTGAAAACTGAATCTGAATGAGTATCAAGATGGCATCCGTGTCTGGAGCGTATCTGAACTGTATCTGAAAGCTTTGAATATTGTTAATGGTAGTTGTTAACCTTATCCCGAGAAGGGTAAAATGTTAGCTAAAATACAATGTTTATGTTGTATGAAATTAATAGTATAACACATTCGTGTTATCAATGTTTATGATATATGGATGCAATGTATGCGTATGTGAGCTAGTTTGCTGCACTACTATCGGATTAGGGAAAATAAATCTCTGACTGCTGCTGAGGATATGGAGTCTTCATGTCTTGAAGTTTGAAGCGTTCAATGAATTTCCGCTTAGAGAAATAAACTCTGTTGTAAGGGGAATGCCGTGTACAATTTGAAAAATCCTGGTCGGGGAATTCTGAGAAATTTGGTGACTTCTACTGGGGAGTGATAATTGGGAGTTTTGTTCCACTGGGGATTAAGCTGTACACTGCGGGGAACTTTTATGGAAAATGACTTAGAGAGATTTCCCTATCTCTTAAAGCCAACAATTATTGTCTTTTATTTTGTTTATTTGTAAACAGTAATTATGTTCAAATGCATATGTTCAACAATGAATCATTGGACGTTTTTTAAACAAGACACAAGAGTGAAGAAAAACATATAGTTTTGCACTTTCAAAGGAATATCTTTGTATTGACTTTGAGTAAGTATTTTTGTACAGTGAGACAAACATTTTAGTAGGAGAACGCCATCGTAAAAAAATGAAAATTTTAATATAGAAAAGATAGCTATGTGTATTAATCCCATGGGGTTCCCATTTTGCTATAGCCTTTGTATCTCTGAGCATCTTGTCTATTTGTTGCCTCGTCCAAAGATGATTGAATTGATCAGAACCTCTGAGTTTTCCAGTTGGAGCCAAATGTTGTCCGAAAGGTGATCCAACGGGACATAGTCATACGCTTTAATTCCCTAACTTTTGTTTGGATAACCCTTTCGGGTTTTCAGTCCAACGGGAAACCCTTTTTTGCCCAAGTCACCCTTTCGGGTTTTCAACTTGCCGGTTGTACAGATTTTTTGGTTTTATCCCTAATTTTTTTCCCGAACCCTTTTGGTTCGCCGGGATGCCCTTGTTTTGCCTAGGTATGTCAAACTAGCGGGTCTCTTATGCGTAGTATCTTTTGACTATGTCCACATTTGCAGGATGCGGAATGTGGTCACCATCCATGGTGGTCAAGATCATTTCCCCAACAGAGAAAATGTTTTTGATTACAAATGGTCCTTCATAGGTAGGAGTCCACTTGCCCCTAGGATCACCTTGTGGAAGTATGATGTGTTTGATCACCAGATCTCCAACTTGATACACTTGGCATCTGACCTTTTTGTTGAAAGCCTTGATCATATGTTTTTGATACATTTGACCATGGAAAACAACAGTAAGTCTCTTCTCATCAATCAAGTCCAGTTGATCAAGTCGAGTCTGGATCCAATCATCTTCGTTCAGCCCTACATCCTTCATAATCCTCAGAGAGGGGATCTGGACCTCAATAGGCAAGACAACTTCCATGTCGTAAACCAGAGAATAGGGTGTTGCCCCAGTTGATGTGTGAGTCGTGGTACGATACCCGTGGAAAGCGAATGGTAACATCTCATTCCAGTCTTTGTATGTGACTGTCATTTTCTGTATGATCTTTTTAATGTTTTTATTTGCAGCTTCGACAACACCATTCATCTTTGGCCGATAGGGAGAAGAATTGTGATGCTGAATCTTGAATTGCTCGCACAATGCGGTGTTCATAGTGTTGTTGATATTTGTAGCATTGTCAGTGATGATACTTTCTGGGATACCGTACCAGCAAGTGAGATTTTTCTTGATGAAACGCGCAACAACATTCTTGGTAACAGAAGCGAAGGAAGCTGTCTCCACCCACTTTGTAAAATAATCAATGGCCACCAAGATGAAGCGGTTTCCATTGGAGGCCGTCGGCTTGATTTCCCAAATCATATCAATTCCCCACATAGCAAAGGGCCAAGGAGCCGTCAAGACATTCAGAGGAACCGGAGGTACCTGCACCTTGTCAGCATAAATCTGGCATTTTTGGCAAGTTCAAGAGTGTCGATAACAATCTACTTCCATGGTAGACCAGTAGTAGCCTTCCCGTAGGATTTTCTTTGCCATTGGATGCCCACTGGAATGGGTGCCAAAAGTGCCTTCATGCAATTCATCCATGATCCTTTTAGCTTCAACCTTATCTACACACCGAAGTAACACAGAGTCATGATTGCGTTTGTACAGGATGCCATTACTAAGGAAATATTTAGCAGAGAATCTCCTTAAGAACTTCTTGTCATTGATTGAAGCTCCTTATGGATATTCTTGAGTCTCTAGATACTTCTTGACTTCGTGAAACCAAGGTTAGTCCACTACTTCTTCAGTGTTAATCTCGTGACAGTGCGCTGGTTCTTCCATTTGTTCGATGGTGATCTAGGGAGCCTCATTATCCCAATTAAGTTTAAACATATATGACATTGTGGCTAGAGCGCCTGCTAGCTGATTTTCTTCTCGTAGGAAATGCTCGAAGGTAATCTTCTCAAAATATGGTAGCAATGTCAAAACATGTTCTTTATAAGGGATAAGGTTAGGGTGTTTGGTGTCCCATTCCCCTTTGATCTGACTGATAACCAAAGTTAAATCTCCGAATACATTAAAGGATTTGATCCCTAGGTCTATGGAAGCTCTGAGACCAAAGATGCATGCTTCGTATTCCGCCATGTTGTTTGTACAATTGAAGAAAAGTCTGGCAGTAAAGGGAGTATGACACCCTTCCGGAGATATGAGTACAACACTGATACCATTGCCAAGTGCATTGGATGCCCCATCAAAGAACAGGGTCCATCGGGATCCTTGTTCAGGTCCGTCATATGGCCTGAATTCTTCACAGTTGTCTAACGTCATGATGTCTTCATCCGGAAATTCGAATTTCATGGACTGGTAGTCTTCTACAGCTTGGTGATTAAGGTGATCGGCTAATACACTTCCCTTTATTGCTTTTTGGGTAGTATATTGTATGTCATATTCTGTCAAGATCATCTGCCATCTCGCTATTCTTCCAGAAAGGGCAGGTTTCTCGAAGATGTATTTTATCGGATCCATTTTAGATATCAACAAAGTAGTATGAGTCAGCATATATTGTCTTAGCATGCGAGCAGCCCATGCCAGAGCGCAACAAGTTTTCTCGAGAAGTGAATATCTGGTTTCATAATCGGTAAACTTTTTGCTCAGGTAATAAATAGCATTCTCTTTTTGTCCAGACTCACCATGCTACCCCAATACACACCCCATCGAGTTTTCTAAAACAGTTAGATACATGATCAATGGTCTTCCCTCGACTGGTGGCATCAACACAGGAGGCTCTTGTAAGTATTCTTTGATTTTTTCAAAAGCAATTTGGCACTCGTCATTCCACTTGACTACCTGATCTTTCTTCAACAATTTGAATATTGGTTCACAAGTAGCTGTCAGGTGAGAGATGAATCTGGCAATGTAGTTCAAACGTCCCAAGAACCCTCTGACTTCCTTCTAAGTACGAGGAGAAGGCATCTCTTGTATTGCTTTTACCATAGCAGGGTCGACCTCAATACCTTTGTTGATGATGATAAAACTTAGGAGTTTAACAGATCGTACCCCAAATGTGCACTTGTTTGGATTCAACCTCAGTTTATACTTCTTCAGTCTCTCAAACAGTTTTTGTAAGTGATCAAGATGCTCTTCTTCTGTTTGAGATCTGGATATCATGTTGTCCACATAGACCTCTATTTCATGATGTATCATGTCGTGTAATAGAGCTACCATGGCACGTTGATAGGTTGCCCCAGCATTCTTTAGTCCGAATGGCAACACCTTATAGCAGAAAGTGCCTCACTGCGTGACAAAGGTTGTTTTCTCCATGTCCTTGGGCGCTATTTTGATTTGGTTGTAACCTGAGAATTCGTCCATAAAGGAAAACATTTTCTGTTGTGTCGTATTGTCAACTAGAATATCAATGTGGGGGAGTGGAAAATCATCCTTAGGGCTTGCCCTATTCAAATCTCTGTAGTCCACACACATTTGCACCTTGCCGTCCTTTTCGGGCACTGGAACAACATTGGCAACCCATTGGGGATAAGAGGTGACAACCAAGAATACATCATTGAATTGCTTCATGACTTCTGCTTTAATCTTTTCTAACATATTCGGCCTCATGCGACGAACCTTTTGCTTTACTGGCGGATAATCCTCTCTTGTAGGCAGACGATGTACCACAATATTTGCATCAAGCCCTGGCATGTCTTCATACGACCAGGAAAAGACTTCAACATAATCGTGTAATAATTGAATCTAATACTCCTTGACACTGAGTTCCAGATTGGCACCCACCTTGACCTCTTTTTTATCTTCTTTGGTTCCTAAGTTGAATGTATCCACGGGTTCCTCGTGAGGCTGAATGGTTCTCTCTTCTTGTTGTAGTAGTCTAGCAAATTATCCTAGTACTTCACAATCTTCCTCACCTTCATCTTTGGCTTGGTATATTAGATTCTCAGAGTCACAAAAGGCCATAGCAGTATCGTTACCCCTGGGATCCCGAATGGATGTATACCTGCATTGTGAGTGTGAGTGTGTGTAAGGGTATATATATCTTTGAAAGAAAATAGAATGTAAAAGAAAAACAATGAGCACAAAAGTTTGTATGCGAAAACGTCCATGATTCATTGATGTCATATGAAAATGAGATAATAACCCTTACAAATGGACCATTGTGCCTCGGGTAAGACACAAGGTTTTAAGAGTGTGAATTATTTTAATAATACATATCCAACAAAATGTAAAGACAAATTATTGTGGGATAAAAGTGATCGGGAAAAAATCTCTAGCCTCCCAATTATCGAGCCCTCCACTGACAGTCGAGAATATCCAGTCTTCCAAGTCACAACCATCTTCATCATCTTCTATGGCGTTGACCTCATTGTTGCTGATCTTCAGTGGTGGTCCTCTAGCACGAGCGCGTCGTACAGCCTTCTGAGCACTTGAAGTGAAACCTAGGCCAAACTTGTCAGACTTGTACGGAATATCCGGGAGTTGTCCCCAGATAGTGCACCAACCTTCTTCTACCACTACTTTGGCATCCTTCAGAGATGACATCTGGAGTGGAGGCCTTGTAATCTTGGGAACAGCCTTGGTTACCGCCACATCTTGCATGACTTCTCTAAAGTGTTGAAATGGAGTTTCAATAAATTCACCATCTAATTCCACATATCTGAAGGAATTGAGATGGCTGATCATATACTCTTCTTCTCCATGAACGGTGATAATCTTCCCTTGAATTGGATACTTCAGCATTTGGTGCAACGTAGAAGTAACAGCGCCAGTGTTGTACCCCAATTTTTGCCCCCTAAGATTCCTTCATCATACCATATTATTTCAATCACAAAAATATCACATTAGGGTTTTTGATTCTTCTCCCTATCTTTAGCTTTGCTCTTTTGAGGAGTTACCAAGCACCTTGACTTGTTTTCTTTTGTGATCATGGATATTTTGCTTTGATTTTCTCTCTAATTAACAAAATACAATATTGGTTTGTCTTACTTGTTAAAAATGTAGGTAAAGGCAATGAGGTTTAGCAAGTTGCTTCATGGGTTCATGAGTTTATTTCCATGCCCTAGTCAATAGCTTGAGAAATTCAAAGCTCACCATTGAAGTTGTTTTGGAAGAAATGGTATGGAAGTGGTTTTGGTGGCCATGATTCCTCATCATCACCCTCAACAATTTATGTTCATAAAGGAAGAATATTGGCACAAAAAGTTTGTTCAAACTTGGCAAAGTTCCTCAAAGCATTCTCTTGATCTAGAGGTTAGGGTTTTGGACTTTAAAGGAGCATATCTTTCTCATCTTTTGGTATTTTTGAGTGATTCCAAAAACATCCTTTTCTTCAAATAGTTACCAACAAATCACTTCAAAAGTTCCAAGGAGTTTTCATGTGGAAGGAACTTAGTGAAGAAGAAAGATTACAATTCACCCAGATGAATCCCTAATTTTCCATATGTGACTTCAAATGGTCATAACTTGGTCAATTTTTATCACCTTTAGCCCATTATTTTTTCATGATGATCTTAAGGATGTGTACTTCATTCCTTCTTTTATGTGCAAAGTAAGAAAATGGATGGAATTTGCCTTAAGAATGCAAAAGATTATAGGTCATTTCATGATTTTTGGCCAACTTCAATAAGTCATAACTTGCTCAATTTTTGGAGATTTTGAGTGGTTTAAATTGCAAAATGTCATTCAAGAGATTTACTTCATTCCATCTTTTTTGGTCAAGAGAAAATTCTAAGCGGAAGGCCATGTTTGGATGCAAATGATTATAGGTCTTTTTAAAAAGAAGAATTTGAAATATTTCTAAGTATGGAAAGTCAACTCTTTTTCTTCAAATTTGACTCCATGTAACTTTCAGCACAAGCATCCATTTGATTCCAATCTTTTTCTATTGCAAAGCTTGTAACCTCATCTTTCCAAAGCATCAAGAATTATGCCCTAAGACCCCTTGAGGTGGAAATGCCATGGATTTGAATTTGGTAGTTTGAAACTGAATTTTGCACAAAGTCAGAATTTTGAAATCTTTGTTTTGGCTTCTAATCACAAGATTTCCACGCGTTTTTGTTTCTAATCATGTTTAGCAACTTGCCAGAAGTGATTAGCATCATGAAACGCACGATTTGGCTGAATTTTGATCAAGATTGAGTCACACTTTTTTCATGATGCAAACCCACACGAATTCCCTCCAAGATGCATCATTTGCTATTCCTTTTGATCCCATTTGCTTCCCTATAAATAGAGGGTCATCCCTCATTCAATTTCCCAAGCTTAGATAGCCAGAATCACCCTGCCAAACTTGCTTCACAACCCATAATTCAGCAACTTCGAATTCTATTCTCAAGCCTTTTTCAATCCATTTTTTCCCTCAATTTACCTTCCTTGATCTTCCCAGAAGCTAACCATATAATTATATTCAAGAATCGTGCCCTATATTGCTCCAATGAAGTCCAGTTTCAGAGCTCTACAACTCAATTTCAATAGGTAGATTCCTTCATTAATTCTTCAAAACTTTGATATCACTGTGATGCTCTCATTACCCTGGTTCTAGTCGCAACACTTTCCTTTAACTGGAAACACGTTTTGGCCATGAATTTTCAAATCCCTTTTTCAAAACTTTCTTTCCAAATTGCTTGAGCTACAGTTTATATAAATTTGGCACGAGGGTGTGGTTGTCTTCGTCTTGAAGAGACGAAGCGAATGGCATAGGTCTGAGCTTCTGATTTTACAGTTTGAGAGACCGGCAATTCGTGATGGCTGGAGGTTGAAGATGACCAACGTGTTATCTTCTAACCAATAAAGGCGCACCATCTGTATTTTTCAAATTCTGATTTTATTATTGATTTTGTACATTATTCATTAAAGACCATGATATGCACAGCGCGCCAGATCCCTTGGATTTGATTACTAACTCGTTTTGACTCTCATCCAATGGTCCACATCTTTTACTTTTATTTTCTTTTTCTAATTTTTATATTTTAATTGTTTTAAATTTCAAAAAATCATAGAAAATTCATTTTTAATCCAAAAAATCTAAAAAAAAATTATGAAAAATATTTTTGATTATTCTATTTCTGATTTTTATTTTTTCACAATTTAATTTTGTGTTTTGGTATTTTTTTATAAATTTTACACTTATTTGATTTGTTTAAAATGTTTAAAAATACTTTTATACATTTTTAAATTCTGAAAAAATTATGGAATGATCCAATGATATTGTGACAAATATTGGTGACCTTATTTTATTTTTGTTTCTGACTTTACTATTTTTTTACCATTTTTTGTTTATTTTACCCATTTATTTTAATTTTAAAAATAGTTTCTGACTTTTAAAAATTCCCAAAAATTTTGTAAAATTACTTGGCCTCTTTTCTGATTTTTCTATGGTCTTATTTTTCATTTTTTGATTAATATGAATATAATTGATATTTTCCTCATTATTTTCCTTTTTTTTAAAAACATTTTTAAACCTTTTAATGTATATATTAAATATGATATTATTTTGTGATTATTTTCTGGCTGTCTTGGGTTGATTTTTTTATCATGACTTTATTAACATCATTGGATCCATGGTGTTGAGTTTAACTCCACAAAAAATGGATGAATGATTTTAATAATAGTTTGATTAAATATTAATTTAAATGTGGTTTCTCTTTTTACCCTAATTCCTCTTCATCTCATCCCCTTCTTATTACACTAAGTGTTGTTAGAGCATGATCTCTATATCATGTCTCAAAACAAATGGTGCATAGATTGCTATTGACCGGCCTCAATATAGGTGCAACTTCTATATAAGTCCACTTACGATTGCTTAACATAGTGCTAAATTTTGTCCCGATTTGAATAAATGATCATTCGTGGCCCAAACTTATGATTGCAAGCCCAAGTATGTTAATTTGATCTCTTTGATCCAATAACCTTGAGATTCATTGTGTGGAGGCTTTGGTTCTACCAATCCTCTAATGGATCTACAACACTTTTGGTCAACGCGGATCACTTAAATACCGTTGATCATTAAATGGTACTTATGAGAATTCTAAATGGATGATATACTTGACAAAAAGCAAATGCAACTTGTTGTGTGGAGGCTTTGGTTCTACCAATCCTCTAATGAGTTCCAAATGCAAGTTTCAAGATGGTCATCCAACTAACCACTAATTATTGACTTGTTTATTTTATGCCTTTATTCTTTTATGCTTTATGTACTATTTATTTTTTTTAGCATTTTTCATTTTCATCTTTGCTCATTTGAGCATTTATCTTCTTGCCATTTTTACTTTTCTCACTTCAGCTTTTCTTTTTCTTTTCCTAAGATACTTAATAATCAACTTAAACCCTAAAAAACGTTTAATGGTACTTGGACTACTTGGTGACTATCCTTGGAATTATGGAGCATGGGAATTTTTCTTGGACTTAGGATTAGAAACCTTAGCCTATCTTGGAGACCTTGTGATCTTATCTGATTATTTTGTCTGGAGCTCTTGAGGTTTACCTCAAGACTTTGGGTTGCTTGTTTGTTTTTGTGTGCAGGTTTTTGTGATTACATCCTTTGTTTGTAATCTGGAATTCACCCGTATACAGCCGTTACTCTGTCCAATTTTTGTGAAGACTTAATGCATTTGAAGAGGTCTAGTATCTTTGCCTGCTTGGTTTCAATCCAAAGAATGGGAATTTTATCTTGGCTCATAATGTCATGTTTTTTGGCTTCTTGTTGGTTAGATGGTCCTTATCCTTAAATTTTACCTTATGCTTTAGGATAGCCTCTTTTACTCCTCCCATCTTCTTTAATTTCAAAAATCTTCTCCCTCCTTTTAAAAACTCTTCTTGTTTTGAAACATGAAACATTTTCATAATAAACTTGTACTTAGGTCCATGCATTTTAAAATTATTTTCATCAATAAACTTCAATCAATTTAATAATACTTTGACACTTTTTGTAAGAAGACTAAAAGTCAATCAATCTCATTTCAAACCATTTTGCCACTTTGGCTTTTTTTATCTTTAAACTTTTTCTTAAAAGATTAGACTCTTGTCAATCCTTATAGTGATGCAAACAACTATACTTCTACAATATATAGTGAAGTGAGATATTTTCCACTTGGGTGTTGAGTGAGGCATTAGTTGATTTTTAAATCCAAGCCATTATCCTCCACTTTGAGATGATGCAAATTCTCCTTTCTCATGATTGTGGATAGTAAGTATGTTTTCCACACGGACAATGACGATAATGTCTTATCTCTTAAAATCAACCAACACACTTGTGTTTCAAACTTTTAAAAGAGGAACTACGTGTACCCTGATCCCCTATTGCACGAAAGGTGGTACGTAGGCACTAAAGGTTCGCAACCGCGGCGGGTGCAAAAATCATAAAAAATATATTTCTTTTCTCACCTCCACCATCCATTTTATATACAACACATTTTATATAGAAAAAATATACAGATTTTTCAAAGAGGTTCCTGCGGAGTACCGTAGATGTTTAGGGTGCTAATACCTTCCCTTTGCATAACCAACCCCCTTACCTTGAATCTTTCCCCCTTTTTTGGGTTATTCGCTCTTTTCCCATTCCTTTGGAAACAATAAAGCGCGGTGGCGATTTTTTTTTATTTGTATAAAGTCTAGTCAATACAATGGCTTAGTCTTGAAACATTTCTACCGCTACAGAAAAATGGCGACTTCACTGGGGAAAGATTGACCTCTTGCTGGTCCATCCCTAAGTGGGTTGAGCCTATCTTTGTTTATATCTTTATATGTGTTATTGTTGTTTATGTGTTATATTTAGTATATATGTTTGTTTGGATTTTCTTGGGTTTTGGGGTGCTTGGTGATTACTCATAAGTCCTATACCCGGACTTGGGCAAACTTTAAGATAGGACGGGCCGTATAGTCATGTTAACTTTGAGGGAGTAATCCTAAAAAAGGAGGCATAAGATCCCCCACTCAGTGGAGGCCCCTTTGACTATAGTGTCATTTACCGAGTAATCGGGAAGACGTACTGCTTTCGACCTGGGAGCCTGCTGAAACTGATGACCGTAGAATACCAAACCCATCTTGGCCTTTTAGGTGTAGTGCAGAAGCTATGACGGAGTAATTCGGAAATAGTTGTCACGCGATACTACGCTTGGACGAGTCTTTCTTGAGAATATTACTAATTACTGAGTTAATCGAGAAGTTGGTAATATCTGAAGGAAGGATGTAAACTCTGGGAACCTCTAGAACCTTGTTCGGCAGGTGATAACTTTTTAGACCAATACCTTATGGGTAGTACCTTCGACCTCATGCTCGTGACGTTGAACCTATGAACCCTATATGTGTGATCTTGTGTGTGATTGTTGCATCATGCATCCATGCACTCATAAGCATCTTTTGAAGAAAAAAATATTTCAAGGGATTTAAAGGTTGACTATTTATGAATATCTCAGGTGCTTTTAACCATGGATTCTGGAAAGAGAAATACCGGTAAATACAGTTTTAAGGATCCGAATATAGATGAGTTGATCAGCCAAATTCCAAAGATTGAGTGTCCTGCAGACTTTCGAAAGAAGTATGGATCCATTATTCCTCTCATGAAGTTGAAGATAAAGGAGGGTATTCTCTCAACTTTGGTCCAGTTCTATGACCTGGTGTATCACTGCTTTACTTTTCCCGATTATCAGTTGATGCCTACACTGGGGGAGTATTCCTATCTATTGGATTTACCTGTTACCGATCGTGTTCCTTTTACTGGTTTTGAGGGTGAGCCAAAACCACATGAGATTGCTGCTTTGATTCATTTGGGGAAGTCTGAGGTGGAAGCCCATATGACTACCAAAGGAGGGATTAGAGGATTACCAGCTCAGTTCTTATTGGAGAAAGCTCGTTACTTTTCCAGGATGAAGAGTACGGTTGCTTTTAAGGCCATCTTCGCTTTACTTGCTTATGGATTATTCTTATTCCCTAATGTGGACAAGTTTGTCGACATTAACGCTATCAGGATTTTCATGATTGGAAACCTGGTTCCTACACTGTTGGGTGATGCTTATTACTCTGTTCATCTTCGGAGTTCCTATCATGGGGGAATGATTATCTGTTGCACGCCTTTGTTGTACCGGTGGTTCATCTCTCATATGCCTCAGTCTGATGCTTTTTAGGATGTCAAGAAGGAACCTTGTTGGGCTCCTAAGATCATGGCACTTACTCACTCGGGTATTGAATGGTGTCATCGAGCTTACTAGAATGTGGAGATTATTGACAGTTGTAGTAGTTTCCCCAATGTACCTCTTCTTAGTACAAAGGGGGGAATTAACTATAATCCTGTTCTTGCACGGTGATAGCTTGGTTATTCGATGAGGGATAAACCAAACAATATTAATTTGAGTGGTTTCTTTCTGAAGGAAGGAGAAGACCACAGGGAAGCTAGGGAGCAGATTGCGAAGGCCTGGCGTCACGTTCATAAGAAGAATAGGAAGGATTTGGGACCTAGGGGTGTTGTTTCTTTGGAGCCATATCTTCAGTGGGTCCGATCGAGAGCCATTAAGTTGAAGATGTCGTATACTCGGAAGACACCCATGCCTGACCTATTTGTGAAGACCACTCCTACCTTATTAAATGATCTAGAGGAGCTGCAGCTTGCTTTGGTTAGGATGCAATAGGAAAGGGATGCTTGGAAGAACAAGTTCCAGACTTTAGAGATTTCCTACATAGCAGACCTGAAGGAGAAAGATGGTTTGGTCGAGATCCTTGAGAGTCGAGTGGTGGAGTCTATGGAGAGGAAAGGGGATTTATTTTCTCCTAAGCCTCAAACAGGTGTTGATTACTCACTTCCTGCTTCAGATGATTGGAAAGAAGTTGCCATCAGGCATATGGAAGAAAACCATAGGTTGAGGGTTCAGATTGCCAGGCTCACAGGGAAGCGCCAGCGTACAAATTGATTTCTATCAATTCTTTTTCTCAGGATTTTTAGATTGTATTTTCATCTTGTACTTGGGATCATTGAAACTTGTTATCCATTTTGAAGTTATTATAATAAAAAAATTAAGTATTTCAAATGCGTTATTATTTTGATGTTTGCAATATGTCTATAAACATTAAATCCCTTGAAATATTAAATGATAAAGTAAAAATAATCATATGCATTTCATATCATGCATCATATTGCACATATTTCTTGCATTTATTATGCGTATCCAGGTGCCTTACCCAGCTTTTTACTTTGTTCAGCAAACTAACTCATCACTACAACACTCGGGCTAATTTCAATAAGAAGATGGACTACTTGGAACAGGAGAATCGTGAGCTGCGCGAAGAAGTTTCTGCTTTGAAGGTTGGCTTGGCAAACTTAAATACTCTGATGGAAGCTCTGGTGGTTGCTCAGAATCAGCCACCAAGTGTTCAACCTCAACCAATAAGGGGAAATGTTGAAGTTCCGACTATTCTTGTATCTGCTACTCCGGTTGTTGTTCAAAGGGGAATGGGACACTAAGCACCCAAATCTTATCCCTTACAAAGAACATGTTTTGACATTGCTACCACATTTTAAGGAGATTACCTTCGAGCATTTCCCGCGAGAAAAAAATCAGCTAGCAGACGCTCTAGCCACAATGTCATCTATGTTTAAACTTAATTGGGATAACGAGGCTCCCCAGATCACTATCGGGCGAATGGATGAACAAGCACATGGTCACGAGATTAATACTGAAGAGGTAGTGGACCAGCCTTGGTTCCATGAAGTCAAGAGGTATCTCAAGGCTCAAGAATATCCGGAAGGAGCTTCAATCAATGATAAGAAGTTCTTAAGGAGGTTCTCTGCTAAGTTCTTCTTAAGTAATGGCATCCTGTACAAACGCAATTATGACTCCATTCTACTTCGGTGTGTGGATAAGGTTGAAGCGGAAAGGATCATGGCTGAATTACATGAAGGTACTTTTGGCACTCACTCCAGTGGGCATACGATGGCAAAGAAAATCCTACGGGAAGGTTATTATTGGTCTACCATGGAAGCAGACTGCTACCAACACTCTCGGACATGTCATAAGTGTCAAATTTATGTTGACAAGGTGCACGTACCTCTGGTTCCTCTGAATGTCTTGACGGCTCCTTGGCCCTTTGCTATGTGGGGAATTGATATGATTGGGGAGATCAAGCCTACAGCCTCCAATGGACACCGCTTCATCTTAGTGGCCATTGACTATTTTACAAAGTGGATTGAAGCAGCTTCCTTCGCATCTGTTACTAAGAATGTTGTTGCCCGCTTCATCAAGCAAAATCTCATTTGTCGGTACGGTATCCCAAAAAGGATCATCACTGACAATGGTACAAATCTTAACAATACTATGATCACTGCCTTGTGCGAGCAATTCAAGATTCAGCATCACAATTCTTCCCTCTATCGGCCAAAGATGAATGGTGTTGTCGAAGCTGCAAATAAAAACATTAAAAAGATCATACAGAAAATGACAGTCACCTACAAGGACTGGCATGAGATGCTACCATTTGCTCTCCACGGGTATCGTACCACGGCTCGCACATCAACTGGGGAAACACCATATTCTTTGGTTTATGGCATGGAGGTTGTCTTGCCTATTGAGGTTCAGATCCCCTCTTTGAGAATTATGAAGGATGCATGTTTGAATGAGGACGACTGGATCCATACTCGAATTGATCAACTGAACTTAATTGACGAAAAAAGACTTACTGCTATTTTCCATGGTCATATATATCAAAAATGGATGATCAAGGCTTTCAACAAGAAAGTCGGACGCCAAATATATCAAGTTAGGGATCTAGTGATCAAACGTATCATCTTGCCACAAAGTGATCCCGGGGGAAATGGACTCCTACCTATGAAGTACCATTTGTAATCAAGAACATATTATCCAGTGGGGCAATGATCTTGACCACCATGGATGGTGATGACCTGCCACACCCTGCGAACGCGGACATAGTCAAAAGATACTACGCATAAGAGACCCGCTAGGTGCATACACCTAGGAAAAACAAGGGCATCCCGGCGAATCAAAAAGGTTCGGGCAAAAATTAGGGATAAAATATAAAAAAATCTGTACACCCGGCAAGTTGAAAACCCGAAAGGGCGACTTAGGAAAAAAAGGGTTTCCCGGTGGACTGAAAACCCGAAAGGGCGGTCCAGGCAAAAGTTAGGGAATTAAAGCATATGACTATGTCCCGTCGGATCACTTTACGGACAACCTCTCGACTTCCACTGACAAACTCGGAGTTTCTTATCAATTCAATCATCTTTGGACGAAGCAAAAAATAGACAAGGTGCTAAGAGATACGAAGGCTATAGCAGAATGCGAACCCCATGGGATTATTACACATAACTATCTTTCTTTGTATAAATTCTTTTTGCTTTATGGCACCATTATCTTACTAGGATGTTTGTCTCCTTTGTACAAAATACTTATTCAAAGTCAAATACAAAGATATCTCTTTGAAAGTACAGAAAACTATTTGTCTTTTCCTTTACACTTGTGTTTTATTTGCAAAAACGTCCAATGATTCATTAATGAACATATGCATTTGAACATAATTACTGTTTACAAATAAACAAAATGAGAAAGATAATTACTGATAGGTTGAAAGGATAGGAAAACGTTTTTAGGCTATTTCATAAGCAATCCCAACGGTACATCATTAAATCCCCAGCGGAACTAAAACTTCAAACTATTAATCCCCAGTAGAAATCATCAAAATTCTCAAGATTCCCTAGGCAAATTTTACAAGCAGTACATGGCATTGCCCTCACAACAGAATTTACTTCTCTCAACAAGAGTTCATCAGTACTTCAACTTCAAGACATGGAAATCTCAATATATCCTCATCAGCGTTCAAGGATTTATTTTCCTCAATCAAACAGCAATACGACAAATCATCTTACATGCGCATACATTACATCTACATATCATAAAAATTGATGAAGCAAATATATTGCATCATACATTTCATGCAACATAACTCTGTGTTTTAGCTAACGTTTTACCCTTTTCAGGATAAGATTAAACAGTTATCATTAACAATATGCTTTCAGATACAGTTCAGATACGCTCCAGACACGGATGCCATTCTGATACTCATTCAGATTCAACTTTCAGATACAGTACAGATACGCTCCAAACACAGATGCCATTCTGATACTCATTCAAATTCAACTTTCAGATACAGTACGGATACACTCCAGACACGGATGCCATTTTGTTGCTCATTCAGATTCAACTTTCAGATACAATACGGATATGCTCCAAACACGGATGCCATTATGTTGCTCATTCAGATTCAACTTTCAGATACAGTACGGATACACTCTAGACACGGATGCCATTTTGTTGCTCATACAGATTCAGTCTCTAGATATAGCTCAGATACATTCCATACACGGACACCATTCTAATACTTATTCTTTCGACTTACAACTTACAGTTTAATAAACATTCTTGTATGGAATCTACAATCCTATCTCCAACAAGACTCTATCACTTCTCCAAATGGCATCTTTAAGCCCATTCCCTCAACTACACATAGTCAAGTGAAAATTTTTGGGCACTCTAGTGTCCAATCATTCTCTCACCTTCGATCCACGAATAGCAAAACTCGCCAATCTAACTCTTCAAGTTTAAGAATATTGAACAGGGGCAGCTGTTGTACCCAAAAAATTTCCCTCTCATTTATCAAAATTATTCTCACAAGATTTCCTTGACTCAAGACTAGATTAAAGTTTGGTCAGCTCAAGACATCTAATATTGCACTGGTAACCCAAAATTAGGGTTTGAGATTGCACAAGGACTTTTGGACTATCAATGCTTAATATGACTTTCAAACATCATTATGGACCCCTGAGATTACTCATGACAAGTTTCAAGCCTTGAACCACATCTTTGATCAGTCAATTGGACAGTTGACCTAAAAATCAATTGTATTGGGGAAAAAGTCAACCATGGCCAATTTATAGTCAAACTTCATAATTTTTGATCCACATCAATATTTTAGACTCATATGTATCATTTGATCAAGTTTGGACCACAATTCCTCAAGAAATTTGATCAAATCATCAAAAGGGCAAAATGGTCAAAATTAGGGTTTTGACTGAGAAAGGGCAATTTCTGATTTTTGACCTAGCAAATGACCAATTGAGTTAAAGCATGATTACAAGGATCCAATTGCATCATATTTACCTAATTACATGTTTCAAAACATTTCAATTTCATTAATAGATAGATGAAATTTGCAGTCAACTGATCAATAGCCAACTGTACACTTAAAAGTCAAACTTTGACTTTTTGGTCAAAATCAAGTATCAAGGGTCACAATTCATCAATACATGTCAAAATGTGAAACTTTTTCATCAAGAAATCAAGGATTGAATATTACGGTTTAAAATAGAAAATTTTCTTAACTTAGAAATTTTTCTAAGTATACAAATTTCTTATTTTTTTCTCAACTTTAGGCCATGTTTTCACCATGATACAAGATGATTCAAAGGAAGTTCCCAACATGAAAGTTGTAGATATCCATGAAATCTACAACTTTTCTTTACACACATTTCCCTAAAGATGCTTTGATCTCAAGATATAAATTTATGAATACATGCTCATGAACTAAATAACTTAGTGAATTTTTGCCCTAATTTAGGCAGGTTTTGGACCCAACTTCATGGCAATTTTTCACCTAGTTCCAAGAGGTATCTTGAAATTAATTTTAAATATGAGTTATATAGCACATTGTAAGCTTTCCAAAATGTAAATGAACTCCTCAAGATCATTTTTTAGTAGAGAGAATCGAAGAGATGAAGTTGGCAATTTCTCACTTTTGATTCAAGCCATTTCATGAAGAACAAAGTTCCAATCAGTGCCTATGCTGCCTAATCCATGCTTTACAGGTCCGAAAATTGTTTCTTACTCTATAATTTAATGCTTAATCAGTTGACAAAGCTTTAATCCAAGCCTTAGAGCCATTACCCAAGTTGTAATTCCATAAATGGCATAAAGTGGCCATTGCCATTTTGAAAAAGCTCAACTTTTGCCACTTTCCAATTCTTGAGCATTGAACCTGTCTCCATTGCACATACAAGTACCATAGGTCTAAAGCAAATTGTACAAAGCATATACCAACCCTAAGCAAGCCAGTACAAGCATGTGAAGACTTGTCTCTTCACTTTACTTCAAAAGCAAGAAAGGTTGCCAAAAGGCTAGAACTTGCAAATCTGTTGGAGAGCTAACTTTAAACTGATTCCATACTAATATACAAGCACATTGCAGCATAACACACAACTACTAGAATCCTGAAACACTCCCAAACTTCCTTTCACGAAAAAACTGTCAAGACTTGCAGTTTTTGCATAAGCATACCAATCTCTCATTTGGCCCGTGCGTTTCAAGTCTTGATCATTAAAACACCTTAGCTACATGATATCTAACTGATCCAGGCCCTCATCCCTCTACTGTAACCCCTTCTCCATCATCTGCCATTTTTTTTTCAAATCTTCCAGGTTGACTTGGATAGAGCGTTTCAGACACTTTCAAATCAAGGCAAGGGTTGGAACACACTCAGGGAGGTTCAAGCAAGCTCAAGCAATCATGAGGCCTTCATAAAACTCACTCCAACTCCATCCACGATTTCAACTGAAAGAGGTAAAAATCTCAACTTCTATCTCTTCATACAGGCATCCATTCGCCATGATTTGTGAATAAACAATGTAGACCTTATGGCAACGAAGTTGTACATATACATATCTTGCATTTATTTGGCCTAAGTTGAGATAATTTTGAACTTGAAGTTCCTGGAAAAATTAGGTTTAAATTTAGGGCTTTTAAAATTCATTCTGATCTTTGATTGTTAACTTACATGATTTATATGGTTAGAATTGTGAGACAAAATGCTACAACATTCATGTTATGAGTTTTCATTTTCATTGAGAGATGAGAAAGTTACACAGCATCTGGCTGTCTAGAGGAAGAAGATGAAGTACAGAGCCATGGAAGTGTTTCATGTTATGTTATTTTTGTTTCACATTAATCAACTGATGTATAGCCACCCCATTGGCAAGGTAGCGCGCTGGTGAGACCCGTGTCCTGGGTTCGAACCTTGGCGCAACCTTTTGTTTTTTCACATTTTTCTATTTTTCAGTTTTTGGCTTGTTTTGCAGGATTGGGCCTCCACGCTGGGCCTTGTTCTTTTTTCTAACTTTCACCACTTGATTGCTCAGAACACCCCCTGGCCCAACTATTTGTATATTTTTATTTTATTTGTTTTATTTTCATTTTTGTTAATTAAATATTTTCTTTAATACATAAAATCCTAAAAAATATAGATATGATAATATTGCATTTTATTTATTTTTATTTTTATTTTTCACATAAAAAATATATTTTATCTTCAATATATATTCATTATTTTTCTTAATAAACTTGTAAATATAAATAAAGTAGATTTAGTTTGATTTGTTTTATTTCATGTTTGTAAATATTTATGTTACATGTAAAAAACTAAATACTTCCTTACAATATCATTTATTATTTTTAGATACAAAAATACACAATAATAATATATACAAGAACTTTATTTTCTTTCAAAATAGAAATTAGGGTTAAACCTTTTAAGAATTAATTTATTTTCCTTATATTTTTAGGATTAGGTTAAAACTTTCTTTTCACACAAAAAAAAACTAAACAAAATCTTTTTGTTGCATGTCAATAATATTGCATATTTAAATATTGTATATTGTTTATTCTAATATTCGTACAAATTCGATTTGGTTGTAATAATTTATTTAGATTTACTTTCTTGCAAATCCCTATTCAAATTTGTATTGCCCCCTCCTATAAAATTGTTGTAATAGCTTAGTAATCTTTACATTACGCACTTTACCGCTTTACATGCCATGTTAGTAATTAGGGTTTGTATGGTAAGATCAAAACAAAGCAAATAGAAAACCCTAAATGTAAGATAAAATCAAAGTATGAAAATAACACACTTGCACACAAGCATCCTTAGGGTTTCTCCACTTGGTTGCCTTATATAAAAATAGCCATATTACGCATGCGAAGTATCTTGGCAAAACAAACAAAAATAAGATCATAGTCCCTCGATGACGCTATTCAAGGTTGCCTTACAAAAATGATCTTGGTCCCTCAAAAATGTCAAGATACTTTGTAAACATTGCTAATCATGGTTATACGATGACCCACGCCCGTCCCGTTTACATCCAAAGTTAGGGTGGCTTACCAAATCAATGGTAAGACAACAATGTCAAAGGAATAGAAAATGCATAAGAAAGACATTTAAGTAGGTAGATTACTTCTAGTGACTTGCTCAATTTCCAAACAACTATCCTTGCTATTTTCCAAAATACACATACACATTTCAAAAACATCTTACAAACATTGAAAACATTTTCAAAAGACAAACATATTTGTATACATTCTTACAAACGAGAATCATTACAAAGATTGCCTAAACGAATGGCCTCTTTTACAAAAGTACTTTCAAAAACCACACAAAGCACAATTTCAAAACAAAAAGCAAGTGATCTAGAAAGTAACTAAGAGCCCATGGAAAACCATGGATGAAAAGGGTGCTAATACTTTCCCTTTTCATAATCTACCCCCCGAACTCAAGAAAACATCTCAAAGGTCTTTCATGTGCTTTTTCACCTTTCCTTTTGGATAAAAGAAAAGTCGGTGGCGACTCTTGCTAACCGCAACATTTACGATAAAACACAAAACCCTCAAGTCAGTTCTCCCACCATATCACATTGTCATACTCCCTTTGCCGCAAGACTCTTCAATTGTTCAAACAACATGGCAGAATATGAAACGTGTATCTTTGGTCTCAGAGCCTCCATAGATTTGGGGATCAAATCTTTGAGTATGCTCGGAGATTCAGCTTTGGTCATCAGTCAGATCAAAGGGGAATGGGACACCAAACACCCTGACCTTATCCCTTACAAAGAACATGTTTTGACATTGCTGCCACATTTTAAAAAGATTACCTTCGAGCATTTCCCGTGAGAAGAAAATCCGCTAGCAGACGCACTAGCTATAATGTCATCTATGTTTAAACTTAATTGGGATAACGAGGCTCCCCATATCACCATCGGATGAATGGATGAACCAGCACACTGTCACGAGATTAATACTGAAGAAGTAGTGGACCAACCCTGGTTTCACGAAGTCAAGAGGTATCTCGAGTCTCAAGAATATCCGGAAGGACCTTCAGTTAATGACAAGAAATTCTTAAGAAGACTCTCGGCTAAGTTATTCCTTAGTAACGACATTATGTACAAACGCAATCATGACTCTGTATTACTTCGGTGTGTAGACAAAGTTAAAGCTAAAAGGATCATGGCTGAATTGCACGAAGTCACTTTTGGTACCCATTCCAGTGGGCATGCGATGGCAAAGAAAATCCTACAGGTAGGCTATTATTGGTCTACCATGGAAGCAGATTACTATTAACACTCTCGAACTTGCCATAAGTGTCAGATTTATGCTGATAAAGTGCATGTACCTCTGGTTCCTCTGAATGTCTTGACGGCTCCTTGGCCCTTTGCTATGTGGGGAATTGATATGATTAGGGAAATCAAGCCAATAGCCTCCAATGAACACCACTTCATTTTAGTGGCCATTGACTATTTTACAAAATGGGTGGAGGGAGCCTCTTTCGCTTCTGTTACCAAGAATGTTGTCGCCCAGTTCATCAAACAGAATCTTATTTGTTGGTACGATATCCTAGAGAGAATCATCACTGACAATGGTACGAATCTAAACAACACTATGATCACCTCCTTGTGCGAGCAATTCAAGATCCAGCATCATAATTCTTCCCCTTACCGGCCGAAGATGAATGGTGTTGTCTAAGCTGCAAATAAGAACATTAAGAAGATCATACAGAAAATGAAAGTCACATACAAAGACTGGCATGAGATTCTACCATTCGCTCTCCACGGGTATCGTACCACAGCTCGCACATCAACTGGGGCAAAACCCTATTCTCTGGTATACGGCATGAAGGCTGTCTACCTATTGGGGTCCAGATCCCCTATCTGAGAATAATGAAGGATGCAGGGCTGAATGAAGAAGATTGGATCCAGACTCGACTTGATCAACTGAACTTAATTGATGAGAAAAGGCTTACTGTTGTTTTCCATGGTCAAATGTATCAGAAATGGATGATCAAGGCTTTCAACAAAAAGGTCAGACGCCAAGTGTATCAAGTCGGGGATCTGGTGATCAAGCGCATCATGCTGCCGCAAGGTGATCCCAGGGGAAAATGGACTCCTACATACAAAGGACCATTTGTAATCAAAAACATCTTCTCTGGTGGAGCAATGATCTTGACAACCATGGATGGCAACGAGCTGCCGCACCCTGCGAATGCAGACATAGTCAAAAGATAACGCATAAGAGACCTGCTAGGTTGACACACCTAGGCAAAATAGGGGCATCCCGGCGAACCAAAGAGGTTCGGGAAAAAATTAGGGATAAAACAAAAAAAAATATGTACACCCGGCAAGTCGAAAACCCGAAAGGGCGACTTGGGAAAAAAGGGTTTCCCGATGGAATGAAAACCCGAAAGGGAGGTCCGGGAAAAAGTTAGGGAACTAAAGCGTATGACTATGTCCCGTTAGATCACATTACGGACAACCTTTGGCTTCCATTGACAAACTCAGAAGTTCGAATCAATTCAATCATCTTCAGATGAGGCAACAAATAGAAAGGATGCTCGGAGATATAAAGGCTATAGCAGAATGGGAACCCCATGGGATTATTTCACATAGCTATCTTTTCTTTGTATCAAATTTTCATATTTTACGACGGAATTATCTTACTAGAGTGTTTGTCTCATTGTACAAAAATACTTACTCAAGGTCAATACAAAGATATCCCTTTGAAAGTGCAAAAACTATCTGTTTTCTTTACTCTTGTGTTTTGTTTGCAAAAACGTCCAATGATTTATTGTTAAACATATGCATTTGAACATAATTAATGTTTACAAATAAACAAAATAGAAAGACAATTACTAATGGCTTTAAGGGATAGGGAAATCTCTCTAGGCTATTTCAAAAATCCCCACAGTATACAGTATAATCCCCAGCGGAACAACGCTTTCAGTTAACAATCCCCGGTAGAAGTCACCAGATTTCTTAGGATCTCCCAACAGGATTTCACAAGCAGTACACGGAATTTCCCTTACAATAGAGTTTATTTCTCTAAAAGGAAATTCATAAACACTTCAAATTCACAACATGAAGACTTACACTCCATATCCTCAGCAGAAGTCAGGGATTTATTTTCCCTAATCCAACAGCAGTGCAGCGGATCAGCTCACATACGCATACACCACATTCATATATCATAAACATTGATAACACGAATGCATACAACCTAATCCCATTATGCATACATTTCATGCAACATGACATTGCATATTGGCTAACATTTTACCCTTTTCATAATAAAATTAATCAACAACTACCACTAACAATATTCAAAGCATCATCGATATAGTTCAGATACGCTCCAGACATGGATGTCATTCTGATACTCATTCAGATTCAACTTTCATATACAGTTCAGATACGCTCCAGACACAGATGTCATTCTGATACTCATTCAGATTCAGCTTTCGGATACAGTACAGATACGCTCCAAATACGGATACCATTTTGATGCTCATTCAGATTCAACTTTCAGATACAGTTCAGATACGCTCCAAATACGGATGCCACCCTGATGCTCATTCAGATTCAACTTTCAGATACAGTTCAGATATTCTCCAAATACGGATGCCATCCTGATGCTCATTCAGATTCAACTTTCAGATACAGTTCAGATACGCTCTAAATACGGATGTCATCCTGATGCTAATTCAGATTCAACTTTCAGATACAGTTCAGATATGCTCCAGATACGGATGTTATTCTGATGCTCATTCAAATTCAACTTTCAGATACGCTCCAAATACATATGCCATCCTGATGCTCATTCAGATTTAACTTTCTGATACAGTTCAGATACGCTCCAAATACGGATGCGATCCTGATCCTCATTCAGATCCAGCTTTCATATACAGTTCAGATACGCTCCAAATATGGATGCCACCCTAATACTCATTCAGATTCAGCTTTCAGATACGCTCCAGATACGGATGCCATTCTGATACCCATTCAGATTCAGCTTTCCAATACTATTCAGATACGCTCCAAATTCGGATGTCATTCTGTCACTCATTCAAAATACGGTCCAAATACGAGTCAGATACAATTCACTTATGAATATTATTTTGTTGCTCATCCAAGACCTCTGCTGGTTCAGATAAATCTCTCAACGATTATTTTGATTCTTTCCTAATAGGTACTTTTTCTGTTTCAGATAAATCACTCCAAAGATTTATTCTGATTCGTTTCCGGTTGAAGTGAAGTTAAGACTTAGTCCATTTCTGTCAACAATCACCTTTGGATTCATCTTTAAGCCTATCTCCTATAATTCTCCATCATTTCTCCGAATGGGATATTAAAATCCCATTCCTTACACAATCAACCAACACATCATTGAATGCAAATTTTTGGGCACTTTAGTGCTCAATCATCTTCCACTTTCAAGCTACGAACGACAAACATGTCGATCTTACTTTTCAAGTTTAAGAAGATTGAACAGGGGCAGTTATTGTACCCTAAAATTTTCCCTCCCATTTTTCATTCAAGATACTATCCTAGGGTTTCTCGAATACTCAATTTGGCTCAGAATTTGATCAGACATATTCTCTTCCTAAGCAGTAAATCAACAATTAGGGTTTGGTATCTCTCAGAGAAAATTGTGTTTTCAAGGTTTCAAATGGTCTTCATAGGTCTTCATGTCTCCTCAAGGATGTTCGTGCCAAGTTTCAAACCTCGTATTGCAAGTTTGCTCAGTCAAGGGTTCAGATGATTGAAAATGACTACGTTGACCCAAAAATCGACCTTTTGCAAAAACAGGTTCAAATGATTGTAACTTCTTCATTATTCAATATTTTTGAGTGGTTTTTCTTACGTATGATTCTCCTTAATGTCATCTCCAATTTCTCTTTACAAATAAAGAGCTAATTACGTGTAGAAGATCACCAAAATTCGAATATGTTAGAAGTCGCATCAGGGACTTTGACCTAATCTTAAGTAATTGTCGTCTGATTTCTAAGAATTATGATTTCCTCAAATTACAAGATCTTGAGATGATTATTTATGCATATGGTCATAAGTGATATCGCTCACGAGATTATCTTTAAAGATCGAAAGAATATTGTGTTTGGAAGACTTTAAAAATTATCGAATCGTCGTAAGTCATTTGTTGATTTCGAATGTTCTTAACCACAGTTTGTTGAAGTTTGTTAATTCTACAAGATTGACGAATGTTCTCAAAGCATGTTTGTTTGGCAATGAAGTTCCATTTTAATCGAGTGTGGCGTGCGAGTTCATTTTGAATGCAAGTTTGAATTGGATATGATTTGAAGATTAAGACTTTCATTTAAAACAACCATCATTTTGGATTCAAGTTGACCAAGTGGAATTGAATTCTTAAACCTTTATTTTGTTTAGGAATTTGATTAGAGTACAAGGTGCATGTTTGTTTGAAATACAAGTTACAAATTCATTTGTGATTGCTTGGAATTCAAGTTACCAAATTAAAGTATTTCATTTTAAATCATTCAAACTGGGAATTTCAAAGTTCAATTAAAATACAAAGATTTGTATAAAATCCCATCATACTAAAGTTATTCAATGCTTTGTATTATTGCATTGCAAATAAAATTACAAATTTTTTGTCTTGTTTACAAAGAATCACAAGTTTATTGTTTACAAAGAGAAGTTTTGTTTCTTCTTCAAGTATTCCTTGCTTCGTCTTCAAGCAACTCATCCCAAGCCTCGCTTGCCATTCATGAAACAAGAAGAGGAAAATTTAGCAAGCATGTGAGAAAATTCAAGAACTGTTTGTTTAGAACAAATTTTATCTCATCATTAGGGTTTGCATTTTGGAATCAGAAATCAACAGGTTTATTGTTTTAATCACAATCCACCTCTTCCTATTTTGTAAATCACAAAACCTGGATTTTGGTTCACAAAAAAGGAAAAAAGAAGTTTACAAAGGCAAGGTCAAACTGCAACCAAATAGCAGACAGTAAGCAAGTTGTCCAAGTACAGCACAAACTTACAACAAATGCAGCAAAACAGCAGCTAGGCTACCAAACAAAAGAGCAACACAAAACAGCCAGTAAGCTGCCCAAATGCAACAAAACATGCTGCAACCAAATAATAGCCAACAAAACCAAACAGCAGCGTAACAGGCTTGCAAGGTAACAATTCAGAACAGCAAGACAAACCTGCAGCATAGGTTGCCAAAACAATATAACAATATAAGCCATCAAAACCCTATTATATCATCATTTTCCTATACTGCAAACCCTTCAGGAATCACCTAGCATACACCAGTCCAAAACCTGTGTAAAAGGCCAAAATAGTCTGCTATCCTGAACCAAATAACAGCCCTGCACTGCTGTCCATAGCAGTCTGAAAATCTGCTCCAAAACAGTCCAGCAATTTGCACAAAGTTGAAACAACAAAGCTGCATCAAAAAAGCATAGAAAACAGCATATCATAATTGTTCAAATCTCTGATATTTCCCCCCTATTTTTTCATTCTGTTTCAATATAAGGGGAGGAGATAACAGAGCAAAGAGAGGTTTTTTTTTCGTCCATCAGCTTGGTAAAAACAAAACATCAAAAAACCATCTTTGTATTACTCCACCAGTTTCCTCTGTTAACCTCACAAATCACAACCTTCAACCAAAAATCTCCCCACCACTGTGAAATTCACCTCCTCTCCACCAAAACTACATAAATAGAACCACAACCTGCAAATCAAAAGCCATACGCATCAATAATCCAATTCCAAATTCAGGCCAACAAAAACGAAAGAAGAAGTAAAGGCAGCAAAGAAGAAAGCAAGAAGGAGAATTCACCTCGGGAGATCGTAATACCGTCCGAAGGAGGACCACCGCGCTAGAGCCATAACTACCATCGCCAAAGGTAAGTTATTATGTTTCTAAGCCCAATCATATTTATATTTCATACCCCAACATACTGCTTTACACCCTTGTTTAAATTATGTTTAGCTCTTTATCAATGTTCTTATATTTTATCTATTTATTTTTCATCAACTTAGTTAGTAAAATTAATTAAATAATTATGTTTTAGTTAACTAGAAAATTTTTAGTTTAGTTCCATAATTAATTTAATAACTCTATTAGTTTAGATTTAGTTTTAAATTTTAAAAATCCAATTAAATAAAAGAAATATAATTTCAAAATTAATTAATTTTCGTAATTACTTTAGTTTAGGACTTTGTAAATAATTTTACTAATTATTTTGTGCTTAAGCTTTAATTTGTTCATTTAATTTCTAAATAACAAAAACCCTAAAAGACAAAAAATACATGCATTTGATTTAACTCTTAAGCTAATTAATTGAATAGATTTTTCTATTTTTATTTCCAAACTTTTCAAACAAATAAGAAGAATTTTATTTCCATACTTTGTTAATTAATTTTATTTCATAGACTGTTATGATTTTAATTAATCGTTCAATTCGATTTGGTTGTATTGATTGCCTATTTGGACTTTTAATCGCATTCGACTCATCCCCATTTGTAAAAATTGTACCCCCATTCCCGAAAACTCTGTAATAGCGTAGAATTTCAATTTCCGCAATTTACTGTTTTCCTTATATTGTATAGTAATTAGGCGTGCATGGCAAGATCTAAAATCAATCGCTAGATAACCTAATTTCAAAGACAAAATAACTTGAATCAAACACACTTTCTCACGCACGCACCTCTAGGGTAACCTCGCTTGTTTCCTCAGAAACACAGTCATGTCCCTCGAATATGGGACGCTTTAGCAAAGACCCTTCGATAAAAAAGATTGTAGTCCCTCGATGCCCCTCGATGTTGCCTTCGATAAAACGATCTAGTCCCTTACAAAAATTGCTAAAAGCGTCTCATAAGTTGCTTTCGATGACTGTACGATTGACCCGCGCTTGTCCCTTCATATCCAACGATGGAGCTTCTTACCAAATCAATGGTAAGATAGCAACATCTAAAGGAGGAAGAAAAGAATATTTAATAACTTTCGAGTAGGTAGATTCGCTCCTAATTGCTCGCTTGCTCACGACAAAAACATTTTCACACCAACACTTTCATCTCAAAACATTTTCAAAAAGACAAAACATTTTGTATACGTTCTTATAGAGACGAGAACCATTACAAAAACACATTTTCAAAATCATTTTCAAAAACACACCACACAAACCCTTCTTTGAACTATTTTTTCGAAACAAAACTTTGTACGCGTTCTTATAGAAACGAGAACCATTACAAAGACATTTTCAAAATACTTTCAAAGCCCACACCACAAGCACACAAGAGCAAGTGATCTAGCAAGTAACTAAGAGCCCGTATATAACTACGGATGAAAAGGATGCTAATACCTTCCCTTTTCATAATCTACCTCCCGAACCCGAGAAATAATCTCGAAAGGTCTTTCCTGTGCTTTTTCACCTTTCCTTTTGGATAAAATAAAAGTCAGTGGCGACTCTTGTTATCTGCACAATTGCAATAAAACGCAAACGGCCCGAGTCAATTCTCCCGTCGTATCACACCTGGTATCCTCTTTTTTCGTCCTCTCTTCTAAGCTTGCTGGTGTTCTCCTTATATAGAGGGGATGGAGGGGACAAGAGGACAAAGGAATAAAAACCCATTAAGTTGGTGATTTAAAGGCCATGAGTGTTAGTTTGAAACTTTGCCAAAGACATGGTTTCTTGTTCCTTTTTGAATTTGCTATGAACCTGGACACATTTGGCTCTTTCAAATGCCCTCCTTCGAATGAATTTGATTTCCTCCTTCGAATGGCCTAGAGTCTTGATTCGAAGTGTTCAAAAAACCTTCTTATTAGAGCTTCTTCGATTGAGTCTATCTACTTTCCCTAGTTGCTTGATTCAAACAACTGAAACAAAAACTTCATTCTGGATAATTGAAAACCTCCTTTATCAACACCTTCGAATGCCATTGCACAAGAGGCTTGGGCCTGGCCACATGTAGGACCAAGACCTATCATAAGACAAGCTTTTACTCAGTAACCATGTGTCCTTCAAATGGACCAATGAATGCTCCTTCGAAGAGAACTCATGAGTGCGCCTTTGAAGAGACTAACATGCGTGTCGAAGTATAAAAAATTGTTTCAACGGGAACCATTGCCCAGTCGAAGCTGGCACAAAGGCATACAATGCCTTGTGGGCACTAGCATGAGGCGGGTCAAAGTAAGCGTAAAAGAAGTCATTGCCTAGTGAATCGAATCAGGCATGGAGGAGGTATTTTCCTTATGGGTCGAAGGAAGCTTTTTTCCTAGTGGATTGAAGGCAAATCTGAATAAGTCTTGGCCTTGTATGCTGAAGGCAAGATGAAAAGGAGCCTTTACCTTGTAAATTGAAGCATGTCTGAGGTAACCCTTTGTATTGTGAATAGAAGACCAGTAAAAGGGGCCTTTTGCCTTGTAGATCAAAGGCAAGCTGATGGGTCTTTGCCTTGTGAAACCAAGGCAATCATGAGGAAGCTTTTGCCTAATATACCAAAGACAATCATGAAGAGGCATACGTGTGCTGATGACAATCTGAAAGGGCCTTTTGCCCAGTGGAAGCTTTATAAATTAAGCTTGATCGAAGGAGATTCAGTGCCCAATCAAAGCTTGAGGGCTAATGCTTGGTCGAAGGGTTTTAGGAGCCCAGTCGAAGCTTGTTGTTATGCCAATCGAAGGACATTGTTTAAATACCAATCGAAGGACATTTTTGAACTACCAATCAAAATACACTTTGCTAACATTCAAAAAATTCATTTTTCTTTTGGCAAGTGTTTGTAACCACCCATGTAAAAGAAAACCTTGGAAAATATGAGAGGGAAAATTTTGGGGTACAACACATGGATTTTGTATGGACTTCGGGACTTAGAACAATATTGATGATTGTGATACAGTGAGAGAACTGACTTGGAGTTTTACGTTTTATTGCAAATGTTGCGGATAACAAGAGTCGCCACTTACTTTTCTTAAGGAAAGGGTGAAAAGAACAGGAAAGAACTTTTGAAATTTTCTTGAGTTCGGGGGGTAGGTTATGAAAAGGGAAGGTGTTAGCACCCTTTTCATCTGTAGTTATCTACGGACTCTTAATTGCTTGATCACTTAAAAATGCTTTGTGTTTGTGTATGTTGAAAAATGTTTTGAAGATGTTTTGATAGTGGTGATTTTGTAATAATTCTTGTATCATTGAGAATTTAAACAAAATTTTTGTTATGGAAATATTTTGAAAACACCTTAGTATGGCAATTTCGCAATGATTCTCGTATCGTGGAGAATGTATACATAATGTTTTTTTTTTGAAAGTGTGAGGTGTGAAAATGGTTTTAATTTGTGAGCAAGCAATTATGAGAAATATACCTACTCAAAAAGTCTTTGTTATTTTCCTCTTTTAGATAGTGCTATTTTACCATTGGTCGATAAGGAGCCATATCATTGGATGTGAAGGAGAGGCATGGGTCATCGTATAGTCATAGAAGGCAACTTGTAATATGTTTTAGTAATTGTCGTAAGGGACTAAGATCTTTTACCAAAGGCAACATCAAAGGGTCATCGAGGGACTACGATCTTTTAATTGAGGGTCTTTTGCTAAAGTATCTCACGTTCGAGGGACATGGCTGTTTATATCTGAGACAACAAGTGAGGTTTACCCTAGAGGTGCATGTGTGCAAAGTATTTTCTTTTCAAGTATTTTATCTTTGAATTAGGGTTTTGCTAGGTTTTATTTTATGTCTTGTCATGCAAACCCTAATTACTAACAATAATAAGGAAAGAGATAAATTGCGGAATTTAAATATCCCACGCTGTTACAAAGCATTGGGAATGGGGGGGTACAAGCTTTGTGAATAGGGGAGGAAAGCAATAAATCCTAATTATCTATTACAAACCATTGAATATGAATAATAATATAATGTACAAAATATAAAGAGGAAGAAAGAAATTGTTTTAAGGATTTTTGATAGAAAGGTGTAAAAATTAACCTAATCAACTAATTAATTACAAGAGAAATTAATTAATTACTTAATCAAAACCTAAAATCTAAGTTAATTGAATTTAAGAAAAATAAAACCTAAGTCCAAGTAATTTGTTTAGAAAATAATTTGAATGTTAATATTAATTTAGAAAAATATTTTAAAGTATAGAAAACAAACAAAATCTAGTTCTAAATATTAACAAAAATAAAAATAAGTGTTCAAATTAAATTATTTAAGAAAATATATGTTTTGGTATTTTTGGTTTAAATAAAATAAATAGATAAATGAAAATAATGAAAATATAAAAAGAAATAAAAAGAAATAGGTTGGGGTGTTGAAAAGTAATTAGGAGGTTAAATGTAGAAAAAAGGCCCAAAACAGTTTACCTGTCAGAAATAGAAATGAAATAAAAATAAGAAAATGGGTCTGACTGTGTTAGTAGAAAAGGGGTGCGTGAGAGAAATTCTACAAAGCCCAGAATAATGATCCAACACCAATTTTGTATCCAGTGGGGATGACTCCTTGGGATGTACCATGGAACACGCATGCTATGCATTGGATCTGATTGCCTGGTAATCATATGGTGGTGGTGAGGGGAGCATCATGCGCGTCCTTAGCTTGCTTGCATTGAATCTGAAATAACAAAATATGTGAAAAATAAAAGGGTACCACTGGGGCTCGAACCCAGGTCACTATACACTAATGCCTTACGTGCACTTCCTCTACCACTAGGGTGGTTGTTTCATCCGGTCATAATACATGTTGCAATAAACTTAAAATAACTTGTTTCTAAATGTTTGAAATGGCTTCATCTTCTTCCTTCGTGCGTGCAAGACAACAACAACACCATTTTTGAATTTCTGATCTTGCTCATTTCTCAACCATTTTTAAAAATGTAAACATGAAAGTTGTTCCATTTTTCAACACGAATTCAAGCATATAAATAACTAAAGCTATGAATCAAAGATGAACATGAATTTTGTTTGGTACCAAATAAAACCTAATTTTTTTTAGAAAGTTCGACTTCAAAATTTGCATCACTCAGACAACATAAATGAAAACTAAAGGCATGGTTATCTTCAGGGCAATGATGTCTACATTTTTCATTCACAAAGTAACCATTAATGATGTTTGTATAGAGAGTTTAAAGTTGAGAAAACTTACTTTAAAACTGGAAATCGTGTATGGATTTTAAGCACCTCTGGAAGTGTTGTGATGATCTGGATAGCTTCACTGAACTCCTATGAAGCTATTGCAATGCTTACTTTGAGCTGAGAGTGGCTAGATTCTTCTTGAGAAGTCAAGTTACGGAGCTGAGTTTTAAAAATGGTGGATGGTGATGGAGGGATTACAAAATTGGATCAAGGGTTTATATCACTTCTATATGATGTATAGATGATATTTGATTGATTAAAATGGAAAACGCACGAGTGGATTTTGGATTTGGTGTTCAAAGTCAGAAATGATAAGTTATGGAGGATTTTGTGCAAATTCTGGTTTGAGGGAGTATGAGAGTGTTTCAAGGCTTGTTAACTCCTATCTTAACTTGCAAATAACCTCTCTATTTATAGAGGAAAGGTTTGAGAGTTTGAAATAATCAAATTCACAAGATCACATGTTATGGTTTTGAAACTTGATTTTAAAGCAACTTTGACAAACATTGTTCCAATGCAACGATACCAAGGCTCTTAGGGTAGTTAGGAACTTTAAACACGTTGCTTCCGAGCGTAAATGTTGAGTGTGATCAGAACAAATAAGTTAGAGGCTCAAGACAAGTTGACTTTTTGATTAAAGTCACTTTTCTAAAATGGAAGTGTGAACTTTCTTCCCTTAATGGCAAATTAACTTGGACAATGGATCAAGCTCTTGGATCATAGCTCAATTAGTTGTATAAACATATGATTATGGATATCTTTGCAAATCAAGATTATACAACCTAGTTATGGGATTTGGTTAAGTGTTCTTCATGAAAATGCCTTGTATTTCAAGAATGGATGCTCAACTTCTTCTCTTCAATTATCCTAGCTCAAGCATGATCTCTTCAATTTCTTGGATATTTTGGAAATCTTGAAACATTGTCTACAATCTTCATGTTGACCACTTTTTCTAAATCAACTTGGAACTTGGTGAAAAATTGTCAAGAAGTTGGAACAAAAAATCTGCCTAACTTGATGAAAATTTCACTAAGTGTTTTTTATAAAAAGTCATGATTTCATGGGCCTATATCTTCAAATCCAAGCATTTTTTGGACATCAATCCTAAGGGACAAATTTGTATAATTAATCAAGATCTAGAACTTTCATTTTGAAAATTTTCCTTGAATCATCTTGCATCTTGGTGAAAAATTGTCATGAAGTAGTGAAATTATCAAGGTTAAAAAACACTTAGAATTTTTATAAGTCTTTTATAAATCATGACTTTTTTGTTGACTTTTTTTACTTTCTTAATTCTTAATGATCAAGTTTGATATTTTTGAATGTATGGATGAATCTTGATCTTTGAAATTTAATATTTACCAAAAAGTCAAAGTTTTACTTTTTGTGTATCAGTTGACTTTTCATCAGTTGATCAAATTTCAACTATCAATCCATTGATCTTGAGAAATGATTTGAGCCATGAAATTAAGTCAACATGTTGTGTTTTAATCCTTAATATCATGCTTCAAGCCATTAGGTCATGTATTAGGCCAAAAGTCACTGATCAGTCCTAATTTTGACAATTTTTCCCCTTTGATGATTTGAATGTTTTGTTTAAGTAATTATGATCAACCCTTGATCAAATAATTAATATGACTTTAAAATGTTGATGTTGGCCAAAAATCATGAAGTTTGACAATATGTTGACCATAGTTGACTTTTTACCCAATACAATTGATTTTCAGTCATCTGAGCAATTGGCTGAGCAAATTTGTGGTGCAAGAATTGAAACTTGGTATGAGCAATCTTGGAGACCTATAATGAACCATTAAAGTCACTTGAAGCATCAAAAGTCCAATTTTACTTGAGAAAACCAAAACCCTAATTTGTGGACTCAGTGCTTAAGAGGTGAGCTTGTCTGATCAACTCTTGAAACGTCTTGAGCATTTGAGATCTTTTTGTGAGAAATGTTTTTGAAGAAAAGGGAGGGAAAATTTTGGGGTACAACAACTGCCCATGTTCAATCTTCTTAGACCTAAATAGTTAGATTGGCTTGTCTGCCATTCGTGACTTGAAGGTGGAAGATCATTGAACACTTAAGTGCCCAGAAATTTGCACTCGCTTGTGCATGAAGTAAAACTATTTGTTGATTATGCCAAGAATGGGCTTAAAGATTCCATTTGGAGATGTGTCAGAGAGTTGTCAGAGATGGGCTTATAGATGCCATCCTGTGATACGGTGGGAGAACTGACTTGAGGGTTTTGCGTTTGATCGCAAATGTTGCGGTTAACAAGAGTCGCCACCGACTTTTCTTTTATCCAAAAGGAAAGGTGAAAAAGAACAAGAAAGACCTTTGAGATTGTTTCTTGAGTTCGTGGGGTAGATTATGAAAAGGGAAGGTATTAACACCCTTTTCATCCATGGTTATCCATGGGCTCTTAGTTACTTGCTAGATCACTTGCTTTTGTTTGAAATTGTGCTTTGTGTGGTTTTTGAAAGTATTTTGTAAAGAGGCCATTGTTTAGGCAATCTTTGTAATGATTCATGTTCGTAAGAATGTATACAAAGATGTTTAATCTTTTGAAAATGTTTTCAATGTTTGTAAGATTTTTGAAAATGTGTGTGTTTGTTTTTGAAAATAGCAAGGATGTTTGTTTTGAAATGGAGTAAGTAATTAGGAGCAATCTACCTACTCAAATGTCTTTCTTGTTCATTTTCTTTTCCTTTGATATTGTTGTCTTACCATTGATTTGGTAAGAAACCCTATCTTTGGATGTAAACGGGACGGGTATGGGTCATCGTATAGCCATGATTAGAAATGTTGCAAGGTATCTTAGCTTTCTTTTTGAGGGACTAAGATCATTTGTAAGGTAACTTAGATAGCGTCAACGAGGGACTATGATATTGTTTTTGTTTGTTTTTGCTAAGATACCTCACATGCGTAATATAGCCATTTTGTAATGCAACCGAGTGAATTTTACCCTAGGGGTGCTTGTGTGCAAGTGTGTTGTTTTCATGCTTGGTTTTGTATTGAATTAGGATTTTCTATTTGATTAATTTTATTATTTCCATACAAACCCTAATTACTAGCATGTTATGTAAAAGCGATAAATTGCGAAATTTAAAGTTACTACGCTATTACAACATTTGTGGGAGGGGGTATACAATTTATGAATGGGGATTGCAATAATATAAACCTAATTAATCTATTACAACCAAATTGAATATGTACAAATAATTGAAGAAATACATAAAGTATAAATGCAAATTGTAAGAAATGATTTTTTGTGTTTGGACTTTTATATGAAAGAGGTTTTAACCTAAACCTAATTAGAGAAAAAAATAATTAAATTAAATTAACTTAAATTAATTACGAAAAGAAATTAATTAAGAAATGATTTTTGAATAAAATCCTAATTCTATTTAATTGATTCAAAGAAAATAAGTTTAAAGAAAAAGTATTTTTTTTGTATTTTTGTCTTGAAAATAATATATGGTGTTGTGAAATATTTTTGGCCTTTTATACATTCAAATAAATATATTTAAATGAATAACAATCTAGTTTTAATTTAATTTACAAGGAAACTAGTAAATTTAAATAAAGTATAATGAATAAAAATAATTTTTGAGTGGGAAAAATATTTAAATCATATCAAAACATAAATCTATTATTTTTATATTTTTTATGATTTTTTTGGTATTTTAGAAAATATATTTGAAAGGAAAAGTTAAATAAATAAGTTAATAAAAATAAATGGGCCAGGGGGTGCCAAAAGTAGGCAGGGAGGTGAGCTAGCAAAAAATAAAATAAAAACACTGCCAGGCACAAAGGGCCCAGCGCCTGCAAAAAAAATGTTAAGGAAACAGAAAAATATGAAAAAATGCAAAAAGGGGGTTCACATTGGTTCGAACCCTCGCCTTTTAGGTAAGAAATGACTTAGTACGCGCGTGTTTGCCGCTGGGGTGGCTGTTTTATCCGGTCATATAAACAAACCATAAATATATATTAGAAACTGCTTTCTGAAGGAAACTTCGCCTTCAACCTTGGGCCTAGCCGGACCACCTGTATCTTCCTCATCTCTCCACAAAAATGGAAAGTTAAAACATGAAAGTTATGGTGTTTCTTTCCACGAATCCAACCATATAACTTATGTAAGCTAAAAGTCAAAGATAAAAACTAATTTTTCTGGCCCTAAATTGAAACCTAATTTTCTTAGAAATTTCAAATCCAAAATTCTCTATACACAGTCAATATAAATGGGAACTATGACCATGGTCAGCTTTAGAGCAAAGATATCTACATTTTGTCTTCATAAATCAGGATCAAATGATGCTTGTATGGAGAGATAGAAGTTTTAAAATTTACCTCTTACATCTGGAGTCGTGAATGGAGTTTGAGCAACTTTTGAGATGGCCTGAGGATCTGTTTAGCTTGCCTGGACCTCCTTGAGTGTATTCCAACTCCTACTTTGCCTTGAAAGTCCCCCGAATCTCTCTACTCAAGTCAACCTGCAAGCTTGATATTTGAAAATGGTGGATAGTAATGGAGGAGTTACAGTCTTGAAACAGGGGCCTGGATTGCTTTGGTATGGTGTAGAGAATGTGTTTGAATGATTAGTTTTTAAAACGCACGAGTGGAAATGAAGAAGATGAGTTTTGGTTCAAAATTGTGTATCAATGGTGTTCTTTAGCAGATTTATGATTTTTGAGTGTTTGAGATAGTTTCAGGGAACTAGCATTCGTGTTTCATCTTGCAAATAGTGTGTGTACTTATAGGCAATAGGTTTTGAATCTTGAAGATTGGATCAAGTGTTCTTCACAAAATGGCTTGTGATCCAAGTGACAAAACACCAACTTCTTTCCTTCGATTCTCCTTGCTCAGGAATGATCCCAAGGAGTTCTTGAACATTTTGGAAAGATTGAAATGTGCTTTTCAACTCATATTAGAATTTCTTTTGAAGAATCCACTTGGAACTACGTGAAAAATTGCCATGAAGTTAGGTCAAAAATCTGTCTAACTAGGGCAAAATTTCACTAAGTCTTTTTTAGTTCATGAGCATGTATTCACAAAATTATAACTTGAGATCCAAGAAATTTTAGGATAATTTGTGTAAAGAAAAGTTGTAGATTCCATGGAGATATACAACTTTCATGTTGGAAGTTTCCTTTTAATCATCTTGTATCATGGTGAAATTTTGGCTTAAAGTTATGAAAAAATAAGAAATTTTCAACACTTAGAAAAATTTCTAAGTTTAGAAATTTTGACTTTTCAAAATGAAATCTTGATTTCTTGATTTCATTATGAATAAGTTTCCTATTAGAACATGTTTTGATGAATTATGATCTTTGGCACTTGAATTTGACCAAAAAGTCAAAGTTTGACTTTTCAGTATATAGTTGACTTTTAATCAATTGACTATAAAATTCATCTATCAATCAAATGGACTTGTAATGTTTTGAATCATGTCATTAGGTAAAAATGGTGCACTTGGACTCTTGAAATCATGCCTTAAACCAATTGATCATTCGCTAGGTCAAAAAAATCAGAAATTGCCCTTTCCCCAATTAAAACCCTAATTTTGACCATTTTGCCCTTTTGAAGATTTGATCAAATTTCTTGAGGAATTGTGGTACAAACTTGATCAAATGATACATATGAGTCTAAAATGTTGATGTGGGTCAAAAATTATGAAGTTTGACTGTAAATTGGCTATGGTTGACTTTTTTCCCCAATATAGCTGATTTTTAGGTCAACTGTTCAATTGACTGATCAAAAGTGTGATCCAAGGCTTGAAACTTGACATGAGTGATCTTGGGGGTCCATAATGGTCCATGAAAGTCATATTAAGCATTGATAGTCCAAAAATCCTTGTGCAAACTCAAACCCTAATTTTGGTCATCAGTACATATGGGGGTGTCTTGAGCTGATCAAACCCTAGTGCAGTCTTGAGCCTAAGGAGATCTTATGAGAAAATTCTTGATAGGTGAGAGGGAAAATTTTGGGGTACAACAGCTTCCCCTGTTCAATCTTCTTAAACCTGAAGAGTTAGATTGGCGAGTTTTGCCATTCGTGACTCGTAGGTGGAAGATGATTGGACACTATAGTGCCCAGAAATTTGCACTCGGTGATGTGAAGGTTGAGGGAATGAGCTTAAAGATGCCATTTGGAGAAGTGATATAAAGTTGTAGAAGATGGGCTTAAAGATGCCATCCAAAAGTGATTGTTTATATTAAATTTGTAAGTTGAAAGAATGAGTATCAGAATGGCGTCCGTATCTGGAGCGTATCTGAACTGTATCTGGGAGTTGATTTTAAATGAGTGTCAGAATGGCATACGTGTCTGAGGCGTATCCGAACTATATCTGAAAGTTGAACCAGAATAAGTATCAGAATGGCATCCGTGTCATGAGTGTATCTGAACTGTATCTGAAAACTGAATCTGAATGAGTATCAGGATGGCATCCGTGTTTGGAGCGTATCTGAACTGTATCTGAAAGTTGAATCTGAATGAGTATTAGGATGGCATCCGTGTCTGGAGCGTATCCAAACTGTATCTGAAAGTAAATCTGAATGAGTATCAGGATGGCATCTGTGTCTGGAGCGTATCTGAACTGTATCTGAAAGTTGAATCTGAATGAGTATCAGGAGTGCATCCGTGTCTGGAGCGTATCTGAACTGTATCTGAAAGTTGAATTTGAATGAGTATCAGGATGGCATCTGTGTCTGGAGTGTATCTGAACTCTATCTGAAAACTGAATCTGAATGAGTATCAAGATGGCATCTGAGTCTGGAGCGTATATGAACTGTATCTGAAAACTGAATCTGAATGAGTATCAGGATGGCATCCGTGTCTGGAGCGTATCTGAACTGTATCTGAAAACTGAATCTGAATGAGTATCAAGATGGCATCCGTGTCTGGAGCGTATCTGAATTGTATCTGAAAGCTTTGAATATTGTCAATGGTAGTTATTAATCTTATCCTGAGAAGGGTAAAATGTTAACTAACATGCAATGTTTATGTTGTATGAAATGCATAGTATAACGCATTCGTGTTATCAATGTTTATGATATATGGATGCAATGTATGCGTATATGAGCTAGTTTGTTACACTGCTGTCAAATTGGGGAAAATAAATCCCTGACTGCTGCTGAGGATATGGAGTCTTCATGTCTTGACGTTTGAAGCGTTCGATGAATTTTCGCTTAGAGAAATAAACACTGTTGTAAGTGGAATGTCGTGTACTATTTGAAAAATCCTGGTCGGGGAATTCTGAAAAATTTGGTGACTTCTACTGGGGAGTGATAACTGGGAGTTTTGTTTCGATGGGGATTAAGTTGTACATTGCGGGGAACTTTTATGGAAAATGACTTAGAGAGATTTCCCTATCTCTTAAAGCCAACAATGATTGTCTTTTATTTTGTTTATTTGTAAACAGTAATTATGTTCAACAATGAATCATTGGACGTTTTTGTAAACAAGACACAAGAGTGAAGAAAAACAGATAGTTTTGCACTTTCAAAGGAATATCTTTGTATTGAGTTTGAGTAAGTATTTTTGTACAGTGAGACAAACATTCTAGTAGGAGAACACCATCGTAAAAAAATGAAAATTTTAATACAGAAAAGATAGCTATGTGTATTAATCCCGTGGGGTTCCCATTTTACTATAGCCTTTGTATCTCTGAGCATCTTATCTATTTGTTGCCTCGTCCGAAGATGATTGAATTGATCAGAACCTCTGAGTTTTCCAGTTGGAGCCAAATGTTGTCCGTAAGGTGATCCAACAGGACATAGTCATACGCTTTAATTCCCTAACTTTTGTCTGGACCGCCCTTTCGGGTTTTTAGTCCAACGGGAAACCCTTTTTTGCCCAAGTCACCCTTTCGGGTTTTCAACTTGCCGGGTGTACAATTTTTTTGGTTTTATCCCTAATTTTTTCCCGAACCCTTTTGGTTCGCCAGGATGCCCTTGTTTTTCCTAGGTATGTCAAACTAGCGGGTCTCTTATGCGTAGTATCTTTTGACTATGTTCGCGTTTGCAGGATGCGACAGGTCGTCACCATCCATGGTGGTCAAGATCATTGCCCCAACAGAGAAAATGTCTTTGATTACAAATGGTCCTTCATAGGTAGGAGTCCACTTGCCCCTAGGATCACCTTGTGGCAGTATGATGTGTTTGATCACCAGATCTCCAACTTGATACACTTGGCGTCTGACCTTTTTGTTGAAAGCCTTGATCATCCGTTTTTGATACATTTGACCATGGCAAAAAGCAGTAAGTCTCTTCTCATCAATCAAGTTCAGTTGATCAAGTCGAGTCTGGATCCAATCGTCTTTGTTCAGCCCTGCATCCTTCATAATCCTCAGAGAGGGGATCTGGACCTCGATAGGCAAGACAGCTTCCATGTCGTAAACCAGAGAATAGGGTGTTGCCCCAGTTGATGTGTGAGCCGTGGTACGATACCCGTGGAGAGCGAATGGTAACATCTCATGCCAGTCTTTGTATGTGACTGTCATTTTTTGTATGATCTTTTTAATGTTTTTATTTGTAGCTTCGACAACACCATTCATCTTTGGCCGATAGGGAGAAGAATTGTGATGCTGAATCTTGAATTTCTCACACAGTGCGGTGATCATAGTGTTGTTGAGATTTGTACAATTGTCAGTGATGATCCTTTCTGGGATACCGTACCGGCGAGTGAGATTTTGATTGATGAAACGGGAAACAACATTCTTGGTAACAGAAGTGAAGGAAGCTGCCTCCACCCGCTTTGTAAAATAATCAATGGCCACTAAGATGAAGCGGTGTCCATTACAGTAAGTCGGCTTGATTTCCCCAATCATATCAATTCCCCGCATATCAAAGGGCCAAGGAGCCATCAAGACATTTATAGGAACCGGAGGTACGTGCACCTTGTCAGCATAAATTTGGCATTTATGGCAGGTTAGAGAGTGTCGATAATAATCTGCTTCCATGGTAGACAAGTAGTAGCCTTCCCGTAGGATTTTCTTTTCCATCGTATGCCCACTAGAATGGGTGCCAAAAGTGCCTTCATGCAATTCATCCATGATCCTTTCAGCTTCAACCTTATCTATGCACCGAAGCAACACAGAGTCATGCTTGCGTTTGTACAGAATGCCATTACTAAGGAAATATTTAGAAGAGAATCTCCTTAAGAACTTCTTGTCATTGATTGAAGCTCCTTATGGATATTCTTGAGTCTCGAGATACTTCTTGACTTCGTGAAACCAAGGTTGGTCCACTACTTCTTCAGTGTTAATCTCGTGACTGTTTGTTGGTTCTTCCATTTATTTGATGGTGATCTGGGGAGCCTCGTTATCCTAATTAAGTTTAAACATAGATGACATTGTGGCTAGAGCGTCTGCTAGCTGATTTTCTTCTCGCGGGAAATGCTCGAAGGTAATCTTCTCAAAATATTGTAGAAATTTCAAAACATGTTCTTTATAAGGGATAAGGTTAGGGTGTTTGGTGTCCCATTCCCCTTTGATCTGACTGATAACCAAAGTTGAATCTCCGAATACATCCAAGGATTTGATCCTTGGGTCTATGGCAGCTCTGAGACCAAAGATGCATGCTTCGTATTCCGCCATGTTGTTTGTACAATTGAAGCAAAGTCTGGAAGTAAAGGGAGTATGACACCCTTCCGGAGATATGAGTACAACACTGATACCATTGCCAAGTGCATTGGATGCCCCATCAAAGAACAGGGTCCATCGGGATCCTTATTCAGGTCCGTCATATGGCCTGAATTCTTCACAGTTGTCTAACGTCATGATGTCTTCATCCGAAAATTCGAATTTCATGGACTGGTAGTCTTCTACAGCTTGGTGATCAAGGTGATCAGCTAATAAACTTCCCTTTATTGCTTTCTGGGTAGTATATTGTATGTCATATTCTATCAAGATCATCTGCCATCTCGCTATTCTCCCAGAAAGGGAAGGTTTCTCAAAGATGTATTTTATCGGATCCATTTTAGATATCAACAAAGTAGTATGAGTCAGCATATACTGTCTTAGCCGGTGAGCAGCCCATGCCAGAGCGCAGCAAGTTTTCTCGAGCAGTGAATATCTGGTTTCACAATCGGTAAACTTTTTGCTCAGGTAATAAATAGCATGCTCTTTTCGGCCAGACTCGTCATGCTGCCCCGATACACACCCTATTGAGTTTTCTAAAACAGTTAGATACATGATCAATGGTCTTCCCTCGACTGGTGGCATCAACACGGGAGGCTCTTGTAAGTATTCTTTGATTTTGTCAAAAGCAAATTGGCACTCATCATTCCATTTGACTACCTGATCTTTCTTCAACATATTGAAGATTAGTTCACAAGTAGCTGTCAGGTGAGAGATGAATCTGGAAATGTAGTACAAACGTCCCAAGAACCCTCTGACTTCCTTCTCAGTACGAGGAGCAGGCATCTCTTGTATTACTTTTACCTTGGTAGGGTCTACCTTAATACCTTTGTTGCTGACGATAAAACTTAGGAGTTTACCAGATCGTACCCCAAATGTGCACTTGTTTGGATTCAACCTCAGTTTATACTTCTTCAGTCTCTCAAACAGTTTTTCTAAGTGATCAAGATGCTCTTCTTCTGTTTGAGATCTAGCTATCATGTCGTCCACATAGACCTCTATTTCGTGATGTATCATGTCGTGAAATAGAGCTACCATGGCACGTTGATAGGTTTCCCCAACATTCTTTAGTCTGAATGGCATCACCTTATAGCAGAAAGTGCCCCACTGCGTGATAAAGGTTGTTTTCTCCATGTCCTCGGGCGCCATTTGATTTGGTTGTAACCTGAGAATCCGTCCATGAAGGAAAACACTTTGTGTTGTGTCATATTGTCAACTAGAATATCAATGTGGGGGAGTGGACAATCATCCTTAGGGCTTGCCCTATTCAAATCTCTGTAGTCCACACACATTCGCACCTTGCCGTCCTTTTTGGGCACTGGAACAACATTGGAAACCCATTGGGGATAAGAGGTGACAACCAAGAATCCAGCATTGAATTGCTTCATGACTTCTGCTTTAATCTTTTATGTCATATCCGGCCTCATGCGACGAACCTTTTGCTTTACTTGCGGACAATCCTCTCTTGTAGGCAGATGATGTACCACAATATCTGCATCAAGCCCTTGCATAACTTCATACGACCAGGCAAATACTTCAACATAATCGTGTAATAACTGAATCAGACGCTCCTTGACACTGGGTTCCAGATTGGCACCCACCTTGACCTCTTTTTTGTCTTCTTTGGTTCCTAAGTTGAATGTATCCACGGGTTCCTCGTGAGGCTGAATGGTTTTCTCTTATTTGTAGTAGTCTAGCAAGTTCTCTTGGTACTTCACAATCTTCCTCACCTTCGTCTTCGGCTTGGTATATTAGATTCTCAGAGTCAAAAAAGGCCATAGCAGTATCATTACCCCTGGCATCCCGAATGGATGTATACCTGCATTGTGAGTGTGAGTGTGTGTAAGGGTATATCTATCTTTGAAAGAAAATAGAATGTAAAAGAAAAACAATGAGCACAAAAGTTTGTATGCGAAAACGTCCATGATTCATTGATGTCATATGAAAATGAGATAATAACCCTTACAAATGGACCATTGTGCCTCGGGTAAGACACAAGGTTTTAAGAGTGCGAATTGTTTTAATATTACATATCCAACAAAATGTAAAGACAAATTACTGTGGGATAAAAGTGATCGGTACAAAATCTCTAGCCTCCTAATTGTCGAGCCCTCCACTGACAGTCGGGAATATCCAGTCTTCCAAGTCACAACAATCTTCATCATCTTCTATGGTGTTGACCTCACGCTTGCTGATCTTCAGGGGTGGTCCTCCGGCACGAGCGCGTCGTACAGCCTTCTGAGCACTTGAAGTGAAACCTAGGCCAAACTTGTCATACTTGTACGGGATATCCGGGAGTTGTCCCCAGATAGTGCACCCACCTTCTTCTACCACTGCTTTGGCATCCTTCAGAGATGACATCCAGAGTGCAGGCCTTGTAATCTTGGGAGAAGCCTTGGTTACCGCCACATCTTGCAGGACTTCTTCAAAGTGTTGAAATGGAGTTTCAAAAAATTCACCATCTAATTCCACATATCTGAAGGAATTGAGATGGCTGATCATATACTCTTATTCTCCATGAACGGTGATAATCTTCCCTTGAATTGGATACTTCAGCATTTTGTGCAACGTAGAAGTAACAGCGCCAATGTTGTACCCCAATTTTTCCCCCTAAGATTCCTTCATCATACCATATTATTTCAATTACAACAAGATCACATTAGGGTTTTTGATTCTTCTCACTATCTTTAGCTTTGCTCTTTTGAGGAGTTACCAAGCACCTTGACTTGTTTTCTTTTGTGATCATGGATATTTTGCTTTGATTTTCTCTCTAATTAACAAAATACAATATTGGTTTGTCTTACTTGTTAAAAATGTAGGTAAAGGCAATGAGGTTTAGCAAGTTGCTTCATGGGTTCATGAGTTTATTTCCATGCCCTAGTCAATAGCTTGAGAAATTCAAAGCTCACCATTGAAGTTGTTTTAGAAGAATTGGTATGGAAGTTGTTTTGGTGTCCATGAGTCCTCATCATCACCCTCAACAATTTCTATTCATAAAGGAAGAATATTGGCACAAAACGTTTGTTCAAACTTGGCAAAGTTCCTCAAAGCATTCTCTTGATCTAGAGGCTAGGGTTTTGCACTTCAAAGGAGCATATCTTTCTCATCTTTTGGAATTTTTGAGCGATTCCAAAAACATACTTTTCTTCAAAGAGTTACCAACAAATCACTTCAAAAGTTCTAAGGAGTTTTCATGTGGAAGGAACTTGGTGAAGAAGAAAGGTTACAAGTCACCCAGATGAATCCCCAATTTTCCATATGTGACTTCAAATGGTCATAACTTGGTCAATTTTTATCACCTTGAGCCCATTCTTTTTTCATGATGATCTTAAGGATGTGTACTTAATTCCTTCTTTTATGTTCAAAGTAAGAAAATGGATGGAAGTTACCTTAAGAATGCAAAAGATTATAGGTCATTTCATGATTTTTGGCCAACTTCAATAAGTCATAACTTGCTCAATTTTTGGAGATTTTGAGTGGCTCAAATTTCAAAATGTGATTCAAGAGATTTACTTCATTCCATATTTTTTGGTCAAGAGCAAATTCTAAGTGGAAGGACATGTTTGGATGCAAAGGATTATAGGTCTTTTTTAAAGAATAATTTGAAATATTTCTAAGTATGGAAAGTCAACTCTTTTTCTTCAACTTTGACTCTATGTAACTTTCAGCACAAGCATCCATTTGATTTCATTCTTTTTCCATTGCAAAGCTTGTAACCTCATCTTTCCAAAGTATCAAGAATTATGCCCTAAGACCCCTTGAGGTGGAAATACCATGGATTTGAATTTGGTAGTTTGAAATTGAATTTTGAACAAAGTCAGAATTTTGAAATCTTTGTTTTGGCTTCTAATCACAAGATTTCCACGCGTTTTTGTTTCTAATCGTGTTTAGCAACTTACCAGAAGTGATTAGCATCATGAAACGCACGATTTGGCTGAGTTTTGATCAAGATTGAGTCACACTTTTTCATGATGCAAACCCACACGAATTCCCTCCAAAACGCATCATTTGCTATTCCTTTTGATCCCATTTGCTTCCATATAAATAGAGGGTCATCCCCCATTCAATTTCCCAAGCTTAGATAGCCATAATCACCCTACCAAACTTGCTTCACAACCCAGAATTCAGCAACTTCGAATTCTATTCTCAAGCCTTTTTTAATCCATTTTTTCCCTCAATTCACCTTCCTTGATCTTCCCTGAAGCTAACCATATAATTAAATTCAAGAATCGTGCCCTATATTTCTCCATAGAAGTCTAGTTTCAGAGCTCTGCAACTCAATTTCAATAGGTAGATTCCTTCATCAATTCTTCAAAACTTTGATATCACTGTGATGCTCTCATTGCCCTGGTTCTAGTCGCAACACTTTCCTTTAACTGGAAATACGTTTTGGCCATGAATTTTCAAATCCCTTTTCAAAACTTTCTTTCCAAATTGCTTGAGCTACAGTTTATATAAATTTGGCGCGAGGGTGTGGTTGTCTTCGTCTTGAAGAGATTAAGAGAATGGCATAGGTTTGAGCTTCTGATTTTACAATTTGAGAGACCTGCAATTCGTGATGGATGGAGGTTGAAGATGACCAACGTGTCATCTTCTAACCAAAGAAGGCGCGCCATCTGTATTTTTCAAATTCTGATTTTATTATTGATTTTGTACATTATTCATTAAAGACCATGATATGTACAGCGCGCCAGATCCCTTGGATTTGATTACTAACGCGTTTTTACTCTCATCCAATGGTCCACATCTTTTACTTTTATTTTCTTTTACTTATTTTTATATTTTAATTGTTTTAAATTTCAAAAAATCATAGAAAATTCATTTTTAATCCAAAAAATCTAAAAAAATTATGAAAAATATTTTTGATTATTCTCTTTCTGATTTTTTATTTTTTAGAATTTAATTTTGTGTTTTGGTATTTTTTATAAATTTTACACTTATTTGATTTGTTTAAAATGTTTAAAAATACTTTTATACATTTTTAAATTCTGAAAAAATTATGGAATGATCCAATGATATTGTGACAAATATTGGTGACCTTATTTTATTTTTGTTTCTGACTTTACTATTTTTTACCATTTTTTGTTTATTTTACCCATTTATTTTAATTTTAAAAATAGTTTCTGACTTTTAAAAATTCCCAAAAAATTTGTAAAATTACTTGGCCTCTTTTCTGATTTTTCTATGGTCTTATTTGTTATTTTTTGATTAATTTGAATATAATTGATATTTTCCTCATTATTTTCCATTTTTTTAAAACATTTTTAAACCTTTTAATGTATATATTAAATATGATATTATTTTGTGATTATTTTTATGCTGTCTTGGGTTGATTTTTTGATCGTGACTTTATTAACATCATTGGATCCATGGTGTTGAGTTTAACTCCACAAAAAATGGATGAATGATTTTAATAATAGTTTGATTAAATATTAATTCAAATGTGGTTTCTCTTTTTACCCTAATTCCTCTTCATCTCATTCCCTTCTTGTTGCACTAAGTGTTGTTGGAGCATGATCTCTATATCATGTCTCAAAACAAATGGTGCATAGATTGCTATTGACCGGCCTCAAAATAGGTGCGACTTCTATATAAGTCCACTTACGATTGCTTAACATAACGCTAAATTTTGTCCTGATTCGAATAAATGATCATTCGTGGCCCAAACTTATGATTGCAAGCCCAAGTATGTTAATTTGATCTCTTTGATCCAATAACCTTGAGATTCATTGTGTGGAGGCTTTGGTTTTACCAATCCTCTAATGGATCTACAATAATTTTGCTCAACGCGGATCACTTAAACATCGTTGATCATTAAATAGTACTTATGAGAATTCCAAATGGATGATATACTTGACAAAAAGCAAATGCAACTTGTTGTGTGGAGGCTTTGGTTCTACCAATCCTCTAATGAGTTCCAAATGCAAGTTTCAAGATGGTCATCCAACTAACCACTAATTATTGACTTGTTTATTTTATGCCTTTATTCTTTTATGCTTTATGTACTATTTATTTTTTTATCATTTTTCATTTTCATGCCATTTTCATCTTTGCTCATTTGAGAATTTATCTTCTTGCCATTTTTACTTTGCTCACTTCAGCTTTTCTTTTTCTTTTCCTAAGATACTTAATAATCAACTTAAACCCTAAAAAACTTTTAATGGTACTTGGACTATTTGGTTACTATCCTTGGCATTATGGAGCATGGGACTTTTTCTTGGACTTAGGATTAGAAACCTTAGCCTATCTTGGAGACCTTGTGATCTTATCTGATTATTTTGTCTGAGCTCTTGAGGTTTACCTTAAGACATTGGGTTGCTTGTTTGCTTTTGTGTGCAGGTTTTTGTGATTACATCCTTTGTTTGTAATCTGGAATTCACTCGTATACAGCCGTTACTCTGCCCAATTTTTGTGAAGACTTAATGCATTTGAAGAGGTCTAGTATCTTTGCCTGCTTGGTTTCAATCCAAAGAATGGGACTTTTATCTTGGCTCATAATGTCAAGTTTTTTGGCTTCTTGTTGGTTAGATGGTCCTTATCCTTAACTTTTACCTTATGCTTTAGGATAGCCTCTTCTACTCCTCTCATCTTCTTTAATTTCAAAAATCTTCTCCCTCCTTTTGAAAACTCTTCTTGTTTTGAAACTTGAAACATTTCCATAATAAACTTGGACTTAGGTCCATGCATTTTCAAAACATTTTCATCAATAAAATTCAATCAATTTAATAATACTTTGACACTTTTTGTGAGAAGACTAAAAGTCAATCAATCTCATTTCAAACCATTTTCCCACTTTGGCTTTTTTTAGCTTTAAACTTTTTCTTAAAAGATTAGACTCTTGTCAGTCCTTGTAGTGATGCAAACAACTATACTTCTATAATATGTAGTAAAGTGAGATATTTTCCACTTGGGTGTTGAGTGAGGCATTGCTGATTTTTAAATCCAAGCCATTATCCTCCACTTTGAGATGATGCAAATTCTCCTTTCTCATGATTGTGGATAGTAAGTATGTTTTCCACACGGACAATGACGATGATGTCTTATCTCTTAAAATCAACCGACACACTTGTGTTTCAAACTTTTAAAAGAGGAACTACGTGTACCCTGATCCCCTATTGCACGAGAGGTGATACGTAGGCACTAAAGGTTCGCAACCGCGGCGGGTGCAAAAATCATAAAAAATATATTTCTTTTCTCACCTCCACCATCCATTTTATATACAACACATTTTATATAGCAAAAATATACATATTTTTCAAAGAGGTTCCTGCGGAGTACCATAGATGTTTAGGGTGCTAATACCTTCCCTTTGCATAACCAACCCCCTTACCTTGAATCTTTCCCCATTTTTTGGGTTATTCGCTCTTTTCCCATTCCTTTGGAAACAATTAAGTGCGGTGGAGATTTTTTTTTTTTATAAAGTAAAGTCAATCCAATGGCTTAGTCTTGAAACATTTCTACCGCTACAGAAAAATGGCGAATTCACTGGGGAAAGATTGACCTCTTGCTGGTCCATCCCTAAGTGGGTTGAGCCTATCTTTGTTTATATCTGTATATGTGTTATTGTTGTTTATGTGTTATATTTTTTATATATGTTTGTTTGGATTTTCCTGGTTTTTGGGGTGCTTGGTGATTACTCATAAGTCCTATACCCGGACTTGGGCAAACTTTAAGATAGGACGGGCGGTATAGTCATGTTAACTTTGAGGGAGTAATCCCAAAAAAGGAGGCATGAGATCCCCCACTCAGTGGAGGCCCCTTTGGCTGTAGTGTCGTTTACCGAGTAATTGGGAAGATGTACTGCTTTCGACCTGGGAGCCTGCTGAAACTGAGGACCGTAGAATACCAAACCCATCTTGGCCTTTTAGGTGTAGTGCGGAAGCTATGATGGAGTAATCCGGAAATAGTTGTCATGCGATACTACGCTCTGACGAGTCTTTCTTGAGAATATTACTAATTACCGAGTTAATCGGGAAGTTGGTAATATTCGAAGGAAGGATGTAGACTCTGGGAACCTCTAGAACCTTGTTCGACAGGTGATAACTTTTTAGACCAATACCTTATGGGTAGTACCTTCGACCTCATGCTCGTGACGTTGAACCTATGAACCCTATACGTGTGATCTTGTGCGTGATTGTTGCATCATGCATCCATGCACTCATAAGCATCTTTTGAAGAAAACAATATTTCAAGGGATTTAAAGGTTGACTATTTGTGAATATCTCAGGTGCTTTTAACCATGGATTCTGGAAAGAGAAATACCGGGAAATACAGTTTCAAGGATCCGAAGATAGATGAGTTGATTAGCCTAATTCCAGAGATTAAGTGGCCTACAGACTTTCGGAAGAAGTATGGATCCATTATTCCTCTCATGAAGCTGAAGATGAAGGAGGGTATTCTCTCAACTTTGGTCCAGTTCTATGATCTGGTGTATCACTGCTTTACTTTTCCCGATTATCAGTTGATGCCTACACTAGAGGAGTATTCTTATCTATTGGATTTACCTGTTATCGATCGTGTTCCTTTTACTGGTTTGGAGGGTGAGCCAAAACCACATGAGATTGCTGCTTTGATTCATCTGGGGAAGTCTGAGGTGGAAGCCCATATGACTACCAAAGGAGGTATTAGAGGATTACCAGCTCAGTTCTTATTGGAGAAAGCTCGTTACTTTTCCAGGATGAAGAGTACGGTTGCTTTTGAGGCCATCTTCGCTTTACTTGCTTATGGATTATTCATATTCCCTAATGTGGACAAGTTTCTCGACATTAATGCTATCAGGATTTTCATGATTGGAAACCCGGTTCCTACACTGTTGGGTGATACTTATTACTCTGTTCATCTTCGGAGTTCCTATCATGGCGGAATGATTATCTATTGCACGCCTTTGTTGTACCGGTGGTTCATCTCTCATATGCCTCAGTCTGATACTTTTTGGGATGTCAAGAAGGAACCTCGTTGGGCTCCTAAGATCATGGAACTTACTCACTTGGATATTGATTGGTATCATCGAGCTTACCAGGATGTGGAGATTATTGACAGTTGTGGTAGTTTCCCCAATGTACCTCTTCTTGGTACAAAGGGAGGAATTAACTATAACCCTGTTCTTGCACGACGACAGCTTGGTTATCCTATGAGGGATAAACCAAACAGTATTCATTTGAGTGGTTTCTTTCTGAAGGAAGGAGAAGACCACAGGGAAGCTAGGGAGCTAATTGCGAAGGTCTGACGTCACGTTCATAAGAAGAATAGGAAGGATTTAGGACCTTGGGGTGCTGTTTCTTTGGAGACATATCTTCAGTGGGTCCGATCGAGAGCCATTAAGTTGAAGATACCGTATACTCGGGAGACACCCATGCCTGACCTATTTGTGAAGACCACTCCTCCCTTATTAGATGATCTAGAGGAGCTGCAGCTTGCTTTAGTTAGGATGCAACAGGAAAGGGATGCTTGGAAGAACAAGTTCCAGACTTTAGAGAGTTCCTACAGAGCAGACCTGAAGGAGAGAGATGGTTTGATCGAGATCCTTGAGAGTCGAGCGGTGGAGTCTATGGAGAGGCAAGGGGATTTATTTTCTCCTAAGCCTCAAACAGGTGTTGATTACTCACTTCCTGCTTCAGATGATTGGAAGGAAGTTACCATCAGGCATATGGAAGAAAAACAGAGGTTGAGGGTTCAGATTTCCAGGCTCACAGGGAAGTGCCAGCGTACAAATTGATTTCTATCAGTTCTTTTTCTCAGGATTTTTAGATTGTATTTTCATCTTGTACTTGGGATCATTGAAACTTGTAATCCATTTTGAAGTTATTATAATAAAAAAATTCAGTATTTCAAATGCGTTATTATTTTGATGTTTGCAATATGTCTATAAACGTTAAATTCCTTGAAATATTAAATGATAAAGTAAAAATAATCATATGCATTGCATATCATGCATCATATGACACATATTTCTTGCATTTATTATGCATATCCAGGTGCCTTACCCAGATTTTTACTTTGTTCGGCAAACTGACTCATCACTAGAACACTCGGGCTAATTTCAAAAAGAAGATGGACAACTTGGAACAGGAGAATCGCGAGCTACACGAAGAAGTTTTTGCTTTGAAGGCTGGCTTGGCAAACTTGAATACTCTGATGGAAGCTCTGGTGGTTGCTCAGAATCATCCAACGAGTGTTCAACCTCAACCAACAAGGGTAAATGCTGAAGTTCCGACTGTTCTTGTATCCGCTACTCCGGTTGTTGTTCAAAATCGTATGCCTCAGGGTTATCCGTGGGGAATGCCAGAGAATTTTGCACCTGAAGGTTTCAATTTTGGCCCCCAAGATGCTCCAGTGGTCCAAAATGTTGTTACTCCAGCACCTCCTGTGGTGCATACCATTCCTGCTACACCTCATTCGGTGAATTTTGTTCCGTTTGCCAATGAAGATATATGTCATCCTTTCCCTCCACCGAGTGAAGACTTGGGTCTTTATGACAGAATGGATGATTTCCAAGAGCAGTTTGATAGAATGCAAAGAGAGATGAAGGCTCTTAGGGGAAAAGAGTTGTTTGGGCAGAATGTGAATGAGCTGTGTTTGGTCCCGAATGTTAAAGTGCCCGCTAAGTTCAAGGTCTCGGAGTTTGAGAAGTACAAGGGCAACACTTGCCCTCGCGCTCACTTGGTGATGTACGTGAGGAGAATGTCTACCCACACCAATGATCAGCGTCTGCTGATTCACTTTTTCCAGGATAGCCTGACCGGCGCAGCGTTGAAGTGGTACATGAGTTTAGACAGCGCCAACATCCATACTTTTAATGATTTGAGAGAAACATTCATTAAACAATACAAGTACAATGTGGACATGGCACCCGATCGTGACCAGCTTAGGGCCATGGTTCAGAGAGACAGAGAATCATTCAGATAGTATGCACAGAGAAGGCGCGAAGTGGCTGCACAAGTGATTCCTCCCATGGAGGAGAAGGAAATGACTAAAAAAATTCTGAAGACGCTATGCGCTTTCTACTACGAAAGAATGGTAGCAAGTGCCCCAAGTGATTTTATAGAGATGGTAGGAATGGGTGTCCGCCTAGAAGAGGCAGTAAGAGAAGGTCGTTTAAAAAAGGGGGAAGGATCCGGAGGTGTGAAAAAGCCAGCTTATGGGTTTACAAAGAAGAAAGAGGGGGATATAAATGTTCTCATACAAGAGAGGAGAGCGAACGCTCCTAGAAGGAATTATCAGCGTCACCAGCAAGTTGCCTTAGTTACTCCTGTTATGAATGTCACTCCGACTACCGTTGCTTATCAAAGACAGTCCCAACTGGGGAACCAAGGGAATAATCATAGAAGGGAGAACTATGACCTTATTCCTATGAGCTATGCAGAGCTACTACCAGCTTGATTCAGAAGAAGTTGGTCCAGACCCGACCACCTCCAGTCGTACCATCACCATTACCTTGGTATTACAAAGCAGACCTGACGTGTGCCTTTCATTAGGGAGCACCAGGGCATAGTGTTGAAAATTGTTATCCTTTAAGGACTGAAGTGCAAAGGTTGGTGAAGTCTGGAATTCTATCTTTCAAAGACATGGGACCTAATGTGAAAGACAATCCTCTACCCAAGCATGAAGGAGTGAATACTGTAAATATGGTGGCCGGTTGTCCAGGCGACTTCCGGATTTTTGACATTAATCTGGTTAGGGGGATTTGGTGAAGATGCATGCAGACCTCTGTGAATTCAGTTATTATACGCATGACCATGCTGGTTGTGCTATTTGCAGTACAAACATACAAGGTTGCGAGAAGATAAAGGCTGATTTACAGGAGATGATGGATGAAGGTTTAATCCATATAATCAGGCCTAGGGCAAAATATGAAGAGGAAGTGAATATGGTTTCTGTATGTCCGGGTGAATTCAGAATTTTTGATGTGGATCATTTGAATGAGAATCTCGTGCAGTTGCATGCTACCTTCTACCGTACTGCTGGTCAGGTGGAACACCAATATGGATCTTGCATAGTTTGCTGTCAAGACCCCCGAGGATGTTCTCTTGTGAGAGAGAGTGTTCAATTGTTGTTAGACAATGGAACTATAAAGATCACATGTCAGAGAGAGGATTATCACGAGATTGATATGGTTGAAGTTTGTTTGATGGAAGAAGAGTTAGAGGAAGAGTATGCCTCTGCAGATGAGTATTTCTCTTTAAACGAGGATTTATTTGCGGAAATGACCTTTTGATGGCTGATTGTGTTGAGGAAGGGGTAAATGTCTTTGTACCTTGTTTTGGTGCACCCGCTCATCTTGAGGTGGAGTACCATAGCAAACCAGTTGTTACCCCACTGGTAATTAGTCTGCCAGATCCTGTTCCCTATAAATCAGATAAGGTTGTGGCTTACAAATACAACGCTACAATCTTAGAAGATGGGGTGGAGATTCCCATCTAGACAATGCTAGATGTTGGAAATATAGTTGATAGTAGCAGGGTGACCCGTAACGGTCGTGTGTTTGCGCCAGTTATTCGAAGATGTATGGTTGCTGGAAAGAAAATTGCTGAGAACGGTGAGCCTAAGAAGGATGCAGGAGAGACTAGCGGAGCCACATTAGAGAAAGAAGTGGATGATATCTTGAAGATAATTAAGATGAGCGACTATAAAATTGTAGAACAGCTACTGCAGACTCCTTCAAAGATATCCATCCTAGCTTTATTAATTAATTCCTTTGCTCATAGAGAATCACTGATGAGAGTACTAGACCAAGCTTTTGTGGAGAATGACATGTTGTTAGATCAATTCAGCAGCGTAATTGGAAATATTATGTCATGTAACAATTTGAGTTTCTGCGATGATGAGTTACCGGATGAAGGGAGGAATCACAACCTGGCCCTCCACATATCCATGAACTACAAGAATGACTCGTTGTCCAATGTGCTAATTGATAACGGATTTGCATTGAATGTTATACTGAGGAGTAACCTCATGAAGTTAAAGTATCAGGGAACACCTATGCACCCGAGTGGCATCATTGTGAAGGCTTTTGATGGGTCGAGGAAATCTGTCATTGGTGAAGTGGACTTGCCCATCCATATAGGACCAAATTTGTTCCTGATAACCTTCCAGGTCATGGACATTATTCCCGCATATAGTTGTTTGCTAGGACGGCCATGGATACACGAAGCAGGGGTTGTCACTTCAACTCTGCATCAGAAGCTAAAATTTGTGCGTGAAGGGAAGGTAGTGATCATAAATGGGGAGCAGGCGTTATTGATATCCCATCTGTCCTCTTTCAGTATTGTAGAAGCAGATGAGGCCACTGTTGGAACCCAGTTCCAAGCCCTATCCATTGACAACATGAGGAGGAATGAAAATTATGTGGTTTCCCTGAAGGACGCGCAGCAGGTTGTGCGCAATGGTCATAATGTAGTTTGGGGATGACTTGTGGATCCACCCATGAACAAAAATAGAGCTGGTTTGGGTTTCTCTTTGAGGAATGGCAAAGGTGAAAGTTTGAAGTCAAAGTCTTCTGTGAACAGTTATCATGATGTTTTCCGCAGCGAAGGCTATCTCCATCCAATTGGTTCTGGAATTAATGATGTTGAAGAGGATTAAACAGAGCAGGAAGTACCGAATTATGTGACACATAGAGTCCGAGTTCAGAACTGGGTCACCATTGATGTTCCTTCTTGCATACATATTTCAAAGTAATTTGTTTTGTTAATCTGTTTCTTTTGAAAAGCTTTCACTCTGCCCAAGATGGAAGTATTAATGTTGTAGGGCTTATCTGTTTGCTATAACTTTTAAGATCGTTAATAAAAGTTGTCTTTGCTTCCAAAATTATGTCTTTTATTTTTTTTTTTTTCTTGGGAAATGGTAATAAAAATTTAAAAAAAAACCTTTCAAAATAAATAATAACTGAAAATTAATCTGCATGATCACTTGTTATATGTGTCAGTTTCTAAAAGCAATCATAAATCACATGTGTAGATTAATTAAAAAAACCCGTTGAATACAATGACCTTGCACCCTCTCCCAACTTTGATTGACCTATATTTGGGGCTGAAGAAGAAGATTATGGTGAGATTTCAGAAGAGGTCTCACAGTTTCTTGAGCACGAGGAAAATACCATTCAGCCATATAAGGAGCCTTTGGAAGTGATTAATTTGGGTTCAGAAGAAGATCTTAAGGAAGTTAAGATTGGAGCATCATTGCATCCTGATGTAAAAAGTGGGTTGATTGAGTTGTTGAAAGAGTATATAGATATTTTTGCTTGGTCTTATCAAGATATGCCTGGTCTAGATACATACATTGTCGAGCATCGTTTGCCGTTGAAGCTAGAGTGTCCGCCAGTTAAACAAAAGTTGAGAAGAACCTACCCAGATATGGCAGTAAAGACCAAAAAGGAGGTCCTAAAGCAGATTAATGCTGGTTTTCTTGTGACGTCAGTGTATCCTTAATGGGTTGCCAATATTGTCCCAGTACCAAAAAAAGACGGAAAAGTCTGCATGTGCGTAGATTACAGAGATCTAAATAAAGCTAGTCTAAAAGATGATTTTCCTTTGCCTCACATTGACATGTTAGTGGACAGCACAGCAAAATTCAAAGTATTCTCGTTCATGGACGGATTTTCCGGGTATAATCAAATAAGAATAGCTCCAGAGGACATGGAAAAAACAACGTTTATCACACCCTGGGGAACATTCTGTTACAGAGTGATGCCCTTCGGGTTGAAGAATGCTGGTGCAACATACCAGAGGGCTATGATAACCCTATTCCATGATCTGATGCACAAAGAAACCAAAGTATATGTTGATGATATGATTGCCAAATCCCAAACTGAAGAAGGGCATATAGAAGATTTGTTGAAGTTGTTTCAGCGTTTGAGGAAATATCGTCTCTGCTTGAATCCAAATAAATGCACCTTCGGAGTTAGATCGGGGAAATTGTTGGGTTTTATTGTTAGCCAGAAAGGAATTGGAGTTGACCCCGACAAAGTCAAAGCAACTCAAGAAATTCGAGCACCAAGAATTGAAAAGAAAGTCAGGGGTTTCCTTGGGCGTTTGAATTATATCTCCATATTTATTTCCCACATGACTGCAACGTGTGAACCAATCTTTAAGTTGTTAAAGAAATATCAAGGTTGTGTGTGGATGGTTGACTGCCAAAGGGCATTTGAGAGTATTAAAGAGTATCTGCTTGAACCTCCTATCTTGCTCCCTCCCATAGAAGGAAGACCGTTGATTATGTATCTAACAGTGTTAGATAAATCCATGGGTTGTATTATGGGACAACAGGATGAAACGGGAAAGAAAGAGTTCGCCATTTATTATCTCAGCAAAAAGTTCACTGATTGTGAGTCGCGGTATTCCATGCTAGAAAAAATGTGTTGTGCTTTGGTATGGGCGGCAAAGCGTTTGTGGCAGTACATGTTGAATCATACCACTTGGTTAATCTCCAAAATGGATCCAATCAAGTATATTTTTGAGAAGCCTGCTCTTACTGGAAGAATTGCCCGCTGGCAGATGTTGTTATCTGAATATGATATTGAATACCGCACTCAAAAGGCTATTAAAAGTAGTGTGTTGGCAGATTACCTTGCTCACCAGCCGGTGGAAGATCATCAGTCTGCAGAATATGAATTCCCCGATGAGGATGTGATGTTTCTGAAAGTTAAAGATTGTGATGAACCATTGTCTGAAGAGGGCCCTGGCCCTGAATCTCGTTTGACTATGATATTTGATGGAGAGGTGAATGCTTATGGTAAAGGAATTGGTGATATGATTGTCACTCCTCATGGGTCGCACATTCCTTTTACTGCAAGGTTAACATTTGATTGCACTAATAATATGGCAGAATATGAGGCTTGCATCATGGGTCTTGAGGAAGCTATTGATCTCATAATCAAAATTTTAGATGTGTATGGCGATTCAGCTTTGGTGATAAATCAGATCAAAGGAGAATGGGACACTCGTCACCCTGGCTTGATCCCTTACAAAGATTATGCCAGAAGATTACTACCCTTCTTCAATAAAGTTGAGTTCCATCACATTCCTAGAGATGAAAATCAAACGGCGGATGCTCTGGCAACTCTGGCTTCTATGTACCAAGTAAATACTTGGAATAATATACCTCGAATTACAATTCAACGATTAGATAGGCACGCTCATGTGTTTGCAATAGAGGGGGTAGCGGATGAAAAACCTTGATATTATGACATCAAGCATTTTCTTCAAACTCAGGAATACCCAATTGGTGCGTCGAGGAAAGATAGAAAGACACTAAGAAGATTGGAAGGCAGTTTCTTCCTCAGTGAAAATGTGTTATACAAGATAAATTATGACATGGTCTTGCTCAGATGCATGGATAGACATGAAGTAGACATGTTGATGCATGAGATTCATGAAGGTTCATTTGGAACTCATGCTAATGGACATTCGATGGCTAAAAAGATGTTAAGAGCAGGTTATTATTGGTTGACAATGGAATCTGAGTGTTACAAATTTGCAAAGAAGGGCCATAAATGCCAAGTTTATGCAGATAAGGTCCATGTGCCTCTGACACTTCTCAATGTGATTTCCTCCCCATGGCCTTTCTCTATGTGGGGTATTGACATGATCGGGATGATAGAACCCAAAGCTTCTAATGGACACCGTTTCATCTTGGTAGTGTGATGCGGTGGCAGAACCGACTGTTTTGAAAAAATACTGGTTTGCGTTTTGCGTTTTGTATTCGCAAAATGTCGCGGTAAGCAAGAGTCGCCATCGACTTTTATTTTATCCAACTGGAAAGGAAAAAAGCACAGAAAAATTCCTTTTTCGAGATACTCTGAGTACGGGGGGGTAGATTATAGAAAGGGAAGGTGTTAGTACTCTTTCTATCCATGGTTTTCCATGGGCTCTTAGGTACTTGCTCATCTTTTAAAATTGCTTGTGTGTGTTTGTTTTGAGAAGTTTTGTTTTACTTCGTTTTAACCCTTGTTTCTATCCTCAAGAGTGTTACGAAGTTGTTTTAAAAACTTTGTTTGAAAAGTGTTTGGTGTAAAAAAGTTTGATTTGAGCAAGTACCTACTAGCATCTACCTACTCGAAAAAAAGATTGTTTCTGTTCTTGTTTCCTTTAGACAACACTATCCTACTATTGAGAAATAGGTAGCACCGTCGTCGGAATTGTAAGGGTTAATTCGAAAGGGACGTACGATCACTAAAGCAACGGTAGGACACCTTAGTAATAACCCTAGAGTCTTAAGATCATATTCGAGGCGACATTTCCGAGGCGACGTTTCCGAGGCAACATTTCTGAACGGGACATTTGATCTTTGTTTAGACAGGAGGGAAACCACTAAGACACCCTATACTTAATGACCGTTTATCGAAGGCAACCGAAGTGAGAGTATACCCTAGGAGTGCGCGTGTGCGAGTGATTTGATTTCAGTTATTATCTTTGCACATTAGGGTTTTTTAGTCGTTTTAAATTATCATGCAATCTTGTCATACAATCCTATTAGCATACATCTAAACAGTTAATATTTGCGAGAATTAAAATGCGGGAAATAAAACCTACGCTATTACAAGGCTTCGGGGTATGGATTATTACATAGCCAAAAAAACCCGTAAAAGACGATAAATAAAGAAAACCCTAGATTAAACTATTACATATCGTGAGCAATTACATTAATATTGCAAAAATTAATAAACACGCACGATGAATCGAATGCAAAATAATTAGGGTTTTGACCCCAACTAAGCCTAATTGTAATTTATAAGAAGAAATCATTTTTTTGTCGTTTTTGTGCTATTTTGAGAAAATAAAGTTTAATTGAATAAATAAATAAAAAACCTAATTACTAATTAATTTTAATTTAATAAAAACATTTAAATTAACCTATTTTTGTATTTTTCATTTTTGAGAAAAGAAATAAAAATTAAATCACAAGTCTAACCCTAATTTTTTTCTAATTGATTTTAATTATAAAAAAGGTTAGAATTACCCTAAATTAAATTTAAACTAATATTAAATTAGATTTGATAAAATAAAACCTAATCCTAATTTGGTGAAATTTGATTTTATGATTTTTTATGAAAAAAGAAATTAATTATGTTAGAAAATAATTAAACTAATTAAATAAATAAATGAGATAAATAAAAAAGAAAAGAATGGGCATGGTGTTGTTTAGCAAGAAGGGGGTGTGATTGGAAATTCTGAGCCCAACAATTCCTGGCCCTTTTTGACTTTGTCAGATCCTGTGTGTACGCTTGACTCCAGCGCATGGTGGACCCTCATGGGAGAAGCGTTGGATTTGGCATGTTGATGATCTGATGGTTGGATGCTGATGATGTATGGTGGACGCAAGGGATACATGTGCACCTGAACATGTGAGAAAAAATAATATGAAGCGAAGTTGGGACCTGGGGATCGAACCCAGGCCCTTGAGCATTATTCCCTTGCCACGCTGCCAGCTGAGCAAGAATGTTTAGTTGTACAAATAATAACAAATGATTATTATATAATATAAACAAAAAGCTAATCTCAAAACGCGCGAATTTCAAACTGGCCATTCACCACCTGCCACGCCATTGTCTTCTTCGTTGCCTCCGTCGTTTTAGATCAAAGACATTTACCTACGGACATCAAGCGTAGGTATATCCCTGTGCATTTCCAAAATCTCATACAAGCATGATAAATGAAAATCAATGGTACCAATTAACTCGTTGCAACCTCACCAGCATCATGGTACCATTATTAATGGCCAATTGTTCTTGTACAGTAAATCCCTAAAAACGAAGAAAAAACCCTGGCCATGGAATTTTCATGTTCAGTCAGTAAAAACACAATTGGATATAATTAATAGCTTGCAAACAACTCAAGGATCATGAATATATCAATTAATCATGCTAAATGTGCCAGAGTTAATGTAATTGAAATCAAGAAAAGGGACAAACTGTGTGACTCTTACAGTGTGATTCTAAGCGTGGGGAAGCTTGCTAACGGTTGCAACATGATTTAGGGATGTCTAGCAAACAATTGGAATGACTAGAATGCCTTGAAATGATCTGAAACATGGAAATTGGTCTGCAACTTTTTCTTGAATTTTTGAAACTTATTTTCTCTCTTGCACGCCTCCAGCCTCTCGTTTTTGGTCTGCACTTATTCCTTATGTATAGTAGAATGCATTAGGGTTACAATTTGTTTCAAATCTTCTCCAATTATGAATATTGATTCATGATTTGATCCTTGTGCAAAATCTTTCCAAATCAAGCAAATCCAATCTTTTTCTGACCATTTTGCACCTTGCACAATTTGATCCTGTTTCCAGCTGTGTAATGGACCTAATCATGCACAAAATCTCAAGATTTGATTAGCTTTTGATATTTTTACTATTTTATATTGATTTTATTTGATTTAAATGAAATAAAATCAAGATAAATAACAAAAATAAAATAATGACAAGTGGAAGGGCTCATGGGTCGTGGGTCACATTACAAACTCATTGCAAGCATAAAAAGTTAGGCCCATTTGACAAAAATGCAATTTTGGACACTTTTGACTTTTGGCAATTTTGCAAAAAGGGTCAACTTGGCCAATGCATAAATCCATCAATTTTGACCCTAGAGATGTGTTCTTTGACTTTTTAGAAATCTTAAGATGTAATCTAAGCAACCCTTTTGGTATCATCTTAATTGAGTCTTACATGTTCATGTATGAAGCTTTGACCCAAAAGGTGTTTTTGGTGACTTTCGAAAATGACCTATAATGTCCAAATTCATATCTTCTTTTGAGTGCATATTTTGAACTTGGGAGATGAAGATGAATTGTAGGGAATTAAATCCTATTCAAAATGAGATTTGGATGGGTCATTTTTGATAAAGTATGAAAAAGTTATGTTTGGTCAAAGTTGAGTTGACTTTTCCTACAAAACCCTAATTTAGCAACTTTTGGGTTTTGATGAATTATAAGCAATCCTTGAGGAATCATGATCAACCCTTGATAAAATGATGAATAATACTTCAAAATGAGAATGTTTACCAAAAATATTGAGGTTTGACTGTATGTAGGCCATAGTTGACTTTTACCCTAGCACAGTCGATTTTTAGGCCTTTGAGCAATTGACTGAGCAAACTTCCTCTGCAAGGCTTGAAACTTGACATGGATGATCTTGAGGAAATATTAGGACAATGGTGAGAATTTGGGACCCTTTGGATTCAAACATCTTGATGCAAACTGAAACCCTAATTTGAGGTAGACTGCCTTAGGAGAGGGTTTGTATGGTCAACCCTTGGATTTCCTTGAGCAATTTGAGGATCTCACTTGACATGTATTCAGAAATATGGGAGGGCAAATTTTGGGGTACAACAGGTAGCAATTGACTATTTTACCTTTACCAAATAGGTAGAGGCTGCTTCATATGCCAATGTTACCAAACAGGTGGTTGTGCGTTTCATCAAAAACAATCGTATATGCTGATATGGTGTGCCGAGTAGAATCATCATTGACAATGGCTCGAATTTGAACAACAAGATAATGACAGAACTGTGCGAAGAATTCAAGATTCTCTATCATAATTCATCTCCATACAGGCCAAAGATGAATGGGCCTGTTGAAGCTGCTAATAAGAATATCAAGAGAATTATCCAGAAAATGGTTGTCACTTATAAGGATTGGCATGAAATTATCCCTTTCGCTCTGCATGGATATCGAACATCTGTTCGCACTTCAACAGGAGCAACCCCGTTCTACCTAGTATATGGAATGGAAGTTGTACTACCTGTTGAGGTAGATATTCCCTCGTTGCGTGTGATAATGGAAACCAAGTTGACAGAGGTTGAATGGGTCCAAAACAGGCTTGAACAATTGAATTTGATTGAAGAGAAGAGGATGACAGCTTTGTCATGGGCAGTTCTATCAGAAAAGGATGAAGAAAGCATTTGATAAAAAGGTAAAACCCCGTGAATTCAGAGAAGGCGACCTCGTGCTCGGGAAGATCATGTCTTTCAACACTGATTCTAGGGGCAAGTGGACTCCAAATTTTGAAGGCCCGTATGTTGTCAAGAAAGCCTTCTCTGGTGGTGCATTAATTCTTGAAACTATGGATGGCGAGGAGTTCCCACGTCCCATGAATGCTGACGCAATCAAGAAATACTTCGCCTAAAGAAATAAAAGAACAGCTCGCTAAGTTGAAAACCCAAAAGGGAGGCTTAGGCAAAAAGGAGCGTCTCGGTAGGCCGAAAACCCGAAAGGGCGGTCTAGGCAAAAATTAGAGACATAAACAGAATAAATTTCCCTCTAAGTTGAAAATCCACAAGGGCAGCTTAGGAAAAAGTTAGGGATTTTTTTCTTGGCAAGTAACTACGTCAGACAAGACTTGATCATTGAAGCAACAATCTTCTCGGATCCTCACCATACTTCAACAAAAGTTGCTGCTCAGGATTTCAAAATTTGTTAGGGGGAATAGTGGTCATTGTATCTCAATGTATCTTTTCCATTATGTATTACCATTTCCCGAACTTTGTAATCATCCATGGAGTCTCGTCATTCGCAGACTACCATTCTATGAATGAAATTCGAGCTTTTACCCAATTCTTTGTGTTCTTATTTTTATTTAGCTTGCAAAGACTCCATTTATTACTGATAATAATTGTTAAAGATAAAAGATTAAAAAGAAAAATTGATTTTTCAAAAAAAAGAGATCTTTACAATTTAATTTACTTTGGGGTTTGTGATGAAACAATGACAACAAGAATTGTGATCCCAAGAATGAACAAACTCCGGTTGTTTTAAGAAGATTTCCTTCCTTCATGAAGGTTTTTCTCAGGTCATTTTACTAGTATGTGCACAATCTTTGTTTCTCATATAGTTAAAGACGATACCAGGGGGTGTAAGGTACAGTATTGGGTTTGTGATCCCATTATCCCCAGCCAAGTTTGGTTCGCTTTTGATTTTGGGTTTGCATGGTCAGAAGCCTCCGTCCCAGATTCCCCAGCGAAGTCTTCCCTCATATGATGAAAGTTTTTATTCCCTTGGTGTGCTAAGATGTCGCTCTTTTTGCAATATTGGCACTAGTGTTGACTTCTTGATTTCCCGGGAAGGTTATCCCAGGGCATTTCTTGTTGGAATGGGTGTTTGTGATGAAAATTTTCAATCCGCGGTTCTTTCTCCAGGGAGGTAGACTTGAATCCCCCAATGAGGTTTGGTTGTGTCAGCGTCAGTCTGCTTTATTTAAGACTAGTCTTGCAATCTCCAGTAGGCATGTTGCTTTTTTAAAAATGCTTCTCCAATGAAACCGGAAGAAGGATATTCTATCCCAGTATCTGTTTGATTTGGCTACATCCGGATTATGTTTCTCCTTAGTGAAGTTAGGATAGGCAATAGGTTTGGTTTCCGCAGTTGCTTTTACTTTTCTTGGATTAATCTTTCTGGTTGAAGTTTGGCCCAATGTTGTTAGTACTGGAGGCGGTGTTGTTTGTTTGTACTGATCATGTATCCGTTTACCAGCATATGCACGATATCACTCATACATTCATACATACATCATGCATTGCTAAAAATCTTCGTTCATTGACATTGTGTTATGATCTTCATGCAGCGCTCTTTGCTTAGTTGAATTTTGTTTTCCCTCTTGAGTTTATTTCTCAAAGGATGTATCTGCATTGGCCTTCTTGCTCCAGTTTATTTCTGAATTGGATTTGTGGTTACATGACAATATTATTTACTTTGGATTTCTGAGAACTTTGAGTTTTGGTTTGTGCATTTATTTTGCACGGGGAGAATTTATCTCCTTAGCGGGAATATCATGGCATTTCCCCGAGAAATCATGTTTCTATCCCCAGAAGGTCATTTCTCTTTGCAATTTCCCATGACAACAAATAGCAAGTCTCTTTATATGAGACAACTCATGTTTGATCTTTTCCAGGCAGATTTCTTGGTTAAAGAAGAAGTTGAGACCCGTTCTAGTTGGAACACCAGAATTTTGGGGAAAACTATATATTTTCTCTTTCTACCTTCAGTGAACGTTGGTAGAACATCGGCAGTGAACGTCGGTGTTTATTATCTTTTTTCTATCTTCAGTGAACGTTGATAGTTCATTGTTAGTGAACGGCGGTGGTATGATATATTTTCTCTTTCTACCTTCAGTGAACGTTGGTAGTACAACGGCAGTGAACATCGGTGTTTATTATCTTTTTTCTATCTTCAGTGAATGTTGATAGTTCATCGTCCGTGAATAATGATGGTATGATATATTTTCTCTTTCTACCTTCAGTAAACATTGGTAGTACATCGGCAGTGAACGTCGGTGTTTGTTATCTTTTTGCCATCTTCAGTGAATGTTGATAGTTCATCGTCAGTGAACGGTGATGGTATGATATATTTTCTCTTTCTACCTTCAGTGAATGTTGGTAGTACATCGGCAATGAATGTCGGTGTTTTTTTTCTCTTTCTACCTTCAGTGAACGTTGGTAGAACATCGGCAGTGAACGTCGATGCTTGATATCTTCATCTCTGATTCTGTTTTTGTGGTTCACCAGTGATTTATTTTCCTAGTGGGGTTGCTCCTTTGTTTCTTTATCATTGTTGCATCCCCAATGTTACTTTGCGCCTCTTTGGTTCTGTTCATATGCATTCATATGCATAAGCATTTGCATGGCATCTTAGGGCCAAAAATAGGGTTTGTTTTATATTTAAGTATCTTCAATCACGTCGACACGAAGATTTTTAACCTTCATATCTCCGGATAGAAGAAACTTAAATAAGGACAGTTGTTGTACCCCAATTTTTGCCCCTAAGATTCCTTCATCATACCATATTGTTTCAATCACAACAAGATCGCATTAGGGTTTTTTATTCTTCTCCCTATCTTTAGCTTTGCTCTTTTAAGGAGTTACCAAGCACCTTGACTTGTTTTCTTTTGTGATCATGGATATTTTGCTTTGATTTTCTCTCTAATTAACAAAATACAATATTGGTTTGTCTTACTTGTTAAAAATGTAGGTAAAGGCAATGAGGTTTAGCAAGTTGCTTCATGGGTTCATGAGTTTATTTCCATGCCCTAGTCAATAGCTTGAGAAATTCAAAGCTCACCATTGAAGTTGTTTTGGAAGAATTGGTATGGAAGTTGTTTTTGTGGCCATGAGTCCTCATCATCACCCTCAACAATTTCTATTCATAAAGGAAGAATATTGGCACAAAAAGTTTGTTCAAACTTGGCAAAGTTCCTCAAAGCATTCTCTTGATCTAGAGGCTAGGGTTTTGGACTTCAAAGGAGCATATCTTTCTCATATTTTGGTATTTTTGAGTGATTCCAAAAACATCCTTTTCTTCAAAGAGTTACCAACAAATCACTTCAAAAGTTCTAAGGAGTTTTCATGTGGAAGGAACTTGGTGAAGAAGAAAGATTACAAGTCACCCAGATGAATCCCCAATTTTCCATATGTGACTTCAAATGGTCATAACTTGGTCAATTTTTATCACCTTGAGCCCATTCTTTTTTCATGATGATCTTAAGGATGTGTACTTCATGCCTTACTTTATGTGCAAAGTAAGAAAATGGATGGAAGTTGCCTTAAGAATGCAAAATATTATAGGTCATTTCATGATTTTTGGACAACTTCAACAAGTCATAACTTGCACAATTTTTGGATATTTTGAGTGGTTCAAATTGAAAAATGTCATTCAAGAGATTTACTTCATTCCATCTTTTTTGGTCAAGAGCAAATTCTAAGTGGAAGGCCATGTTTGGATGCAAAGGATTATAGGTCTTTTTTAAAGAAGAATTTGAAATATTTCTAAGTATGGAAAGTCAACTCTTTTTCTTCAACTTTGACTTCATGTAACTTTCAACACAAGCATCCATTTGATTCCATTATTTTTCCATTGCAAAGCTTGTAACCTCATCTTTCCAAAGCATCTAGAATTATGCCCTAAGACCCCTTGAGGTGGAAATGCCATGGATTTGAATTTGGTAGTTTGAAACTGAATTTTGCACAAAGTCTGAATTTTGAAATCTTTGTTTTGGCTTCTAATCACAAGATTTCCATGCGTTTTTGTTTCTAATCATGTTTAGCAACTTGCCAGAAGTGATTAGCATTATAAAACGCACGATTTGGCTGAGTTTTGATCAAGATTGAGTCACACTTTTTTCATGATGCAAACCCACACGAATTCCCTCCAAAACGCATCATTTGTTATTCCTTTTGATCCCATTTGCTTCCCTATAAATAGGGGCTCATCCCCCATTCAATTTCCCAAGCTTAGATAGCCAGAATCACCCTGCCAAACTTGCTTCACGACCCATAATTCAGCAACTTCGAATTCTATTCTCAAGCCTTTTTCAATCCATTTTTCCCCTAAATTCACCTTCCTTGATCTTCCCTGAAGCTAACCATATAATTACATTCAAGAATTGTGCCTTATATTGCTCCATAGAAGTCCAGTTTCAGAGCTCTGCAACTCAACTTCAATAGGTAGATTCCTTCATCAATTCTTCAAAACTTTGATATCACTATGATGCTCTCATTGCCCTGGTTCTAGTCGCAACACTTTCCTTTAACTGGAAACACGTTTTGGCCATGAATTTTCAAATCCCTTTTCAAAACTTTCTTTCCAAATTGCTTGAGCTACAGTTTATATAAATTTGGCGCGAGGGTGTGGTTGTCTTCGTCTTGAAGAGACGAAGCGAATGACATAGGTCTGAGCTTCTGATTTTACAGTTTGAGAGACCTGCAATTCATGATGGCTGGAGGTTGAAGATGACCAACGTGTCATCTTCTAACCAATGAAGGCGTGCCATCTGTATTTTTCAAATTCTGATTTTATTATTGATTATGTACATTATTCATTAAAGACCATGATATGCACAGCGCGCCAGATCCCTTGAATTTGATTACTAATGCGTTTTGACTCTCATCCAATGATTCACATCTTTTACTTTTATTTTCTTTTTCTGATTTTTATATTTTAATTGTTTTAAATTTCAAAAAATCATAGAAAATTCATTTTTAATCCAAAAAATCTAAAAAAATTATGAAAAATATTTTTGATTATTCTCTTTCTGATTTTTATTTTTTCACAATTTAATTTTGTGTTTTGGTATTTTTATAAATTTTACACTTGTTTGATTTGTTTAAAATGTTTAAAAATACTTTTATACATTTTTAAATTCTGAAAAAATTATGGAATGATCCAATGATATTGTGACAAATATTGGTGACCTTATTTTATTTTTGTTTTTGACTTTACTATTTTTTACCATTTTTTTGTTTATTTTACCCATTTATTTTAATTTTAAAAATAATTTCTGACTTTTAAAAATTCCCAAAAATTTTGTAAAATTACTTGGCCTCTTTTCTGATTTTTCTATGGTCTTAGTTTTCATTTTTGATTAATTTGAACATAGTTGATATTTTCCTCATTATTTTCCATTTTTTAAAAAACATTTTTAAACCTTTTAGTGTATATATTAAATATGATATTATTTTGTGATTATTTTCTGGCCGTCTTGGGTTGATTTTTTTATCATGGCTTTATTAACATCATTGGATCCATGGTGTTGAGTTTAACTCCACAAAAAATGGATGAATGATTTTAATAATAGTTTGATTAAATATTAATTCAAATGTGGTTTATCTTTTTACCCTAATTCCTCTTCATCTCATCCCCTTCTTATTGCACTAAGTGTTGTTGGAGCATGATCTCTATATCATGTCTCAAAACAAATGGTGCATAGATTGCTATTGACCGGTCTCAAAATAGGTGCGACTTCTATATAAGTCCACTTACGATTGCTTAACATAACGCTAAATTTTGTCATGATTCGAATAAATGATCATTCGTGGCACAAACTTATGATTGCAAGCCCAAGTATGTTAATTTGATCTCTTTGATCCAATAACCTTGAGATTCATTGTGTGGAGGCTTTGGTTCTACCAATCCTCTAATGGATCTACAACACTTTTGGTCAACGCGGATCACTTAAACATTGTTGATCATTAAATGGTACTTATGAGAATTCCAAATGGATGATATACTTGACAAAAAGAAAATGCAACTTGTTGTGTGAAGGTTTTGGTTCTACTAATCCCCTAATGAGTTCCAAATGCAAGTTTAAAGATGGTCATCTAACTAACCACTAATTATTGACTTGTTTATTTTATGCCTTTATTCTTTTATGCTTTATGTTCTATTTATTTTTTTAGCATTTTTCATTTTCATGCCATTTTCATCTTTGCTCATTTGAGCATTTATCTTCTTGCCATTTTTACTTTGCTCACTTGAGCTTTTCTTTTTCTTATCCTAAGATACTTAATAATCAACTTAAACCCTAAAAAACTTTTAATGGTACTCGGACTATTTGGTTACTATCCTTGGCATTATGGAGCATGGGACTTTTTCTTGGACTTAGGATTAGAAACCTTAGCCTATCTTGGAGACCTTGTGATCTTATTTGATTATTTTGTCTGGAGCTCTTGAGGTTTACCTCAAGACATTGGGTTGCTTGTTTGTTTTTGTGTGTAGGTTTTTGTGATTACATCCTTTGTTTGTAATCTGGAATTCACTCGTATACAGCCGTTACTCTGCCCAATTTTTGTGAAGACTTAATGCATTTGAAGAGGTCTAGTATCTTTGCCTGCTTGGTTTCAATCCAAAGAATGGGAATTTTATCTTGGCTCATAATGTCAAGTTTTTTGGCTTTTGTTGGTTAGATGGTCCTTATCCTTAACTTTTACCTTATGCTTTAGGATAGCCTCTTCTACTCTTCCCATGTTCTTTAATTTCAAAAATCTTCTCCCTCCTTTTGAAAACTCTTCTTGTTTTGAAACTTGAAACATTTTCATAATAAACTTAGACTTAGGTCCATGCATTTTAAAAACATTTTCATCAATAAACTTCAATCAATTTAATAATACTTTGACACTTTTTGTGAGAAGACTAAAAGTTAATCAATCTCATTTCAAACCATTTTGCCACTTTGGCTTTTTTTATCTTTAAACTTTTTCTTAAAAGATTAGACTCTTATCAATCCTTGTAGTGATGCAAACAACTATACTTATACAATATGTAGTGAAGTGAGATATTTTCCACTTGGGTGTTGAGTGAGGCATTGTTTATTTTTAAATCCAAGCCATTACCCTCCACTTTGAGATGATGCAAATTCTCCTTTCTCATGATTGTGGATAGTAAGTATGTTTTCCACACGGACAATGACGATGATGTCTTATCTCTTAAAATCAACCAACACACTTGTGTTTAAAACTTTTAAAAGAGGAACTATGTGTAGCCTGATCCCCTATTCATGAAAGGTGGTACGTAGGCACTAAAGGTTCGCAACCGCGGCGGGTGCAAAAATCATAAAAAATATATTTCTTTTCTCACCTCCACCATCCATTTTATATACAACACATTTTATATAGCCAAAATATACAGATTTTTCAAAGAGGTTCCTATGGAGTACCATAGATGTTTAGGATGCTAATACCTTCCCTTTGCATAACCAACCCCCTTACCTTGAATCTTTCCCCCTTTTTTTGGTTATTCGCTCTTTTCCCATTCCTTTGGAAACAATAAAGCGCGGTGGCGATTTTTTTTATTTGTATAAAGTCTAGTCAATCCAATGGCTTAGTCTTGAAACATTTCTACCGCTACAGCCAGTATTGTGGATCCATGATCGGCCTAGTAAGCAGGAGTATAAAGGGCGGATGTCCATTACATAAAAGGTTGAATTGAAATTTTGGGTTTCAACCTTTATGGGGATATCCACTTCCCCGTGCACCATCCTTTTCAAGCCGTCAAAAGCCCTTACTACTATGTTGCTTAGCTTTAATGTCAGTCCTTCGTAGTCAAGTCTATCAAGAGCTTTTTTAGGCAGCACATTCAGGGATGAGCTAGTGTCCACCAAAACATGAGCCAAGGATGTGCCCCTACATTCAACCGAGACATGCAATGCCTCATTATGCTTCCTTCCCCTTGGCGTTAGATCAGCATCTGAAAAACCTAGACCATTATCTGTAGTTAGGCTGGCTACGCAGTCTTGAAACTGATCAGCAGATGTCTCTTGGGGTACATGGACAATTTTCAGGAATTTTACCAAGGCTTTTGCATGCGCCTCGGAACATAGTAGTAATGCCAGCATGGAAATTTTAGAGGGGGTTTGCCCCAGTTGTTCAACTACATCGTAGTCTCTTCTTTTTATGATCTTCAGAATTTCCTCCATCTTTCCGGGAGGTCTCAGGGATAGCTAATGATTGTGTCTTCGTCTTGACAGACTCAACCAAAACACCTTTTCCTCGAGTCTCGGTTAATTTGGCAGCAGGAGTGTTGGCAGGAATGATAACAGGGGTTATGATAGCTTTGTCAGTTGGAGTATTGTTGGAGATAATTGTAGGACCGGGAACAGCTTTTGGGGGAGCAACAGCAGGAATGAGTACGGGTCTAGAAACTGCTTTTGGGGGAGTAATTTCTGGAGAAAAGATCCTACCACTTCAGGTAATCTTCCTAGTTCCTGCAATATTACTGATGTCGGAGTTGACTTTCTCGGAGCTTGAATCTTCGGCAGCTGTCCAGTCCTGCTTGATACCATGGTAATAGACATCCCCTCCATAATTCCATGGTACGGTCTTGTCTGATGAATATGGAACTAGTCCAGACATTGTAATTATTAAAGGAGTTGCTTTCGGAACTGATGTAATTCTAACGGGTCTTTTGGTGGAGACCCTGGAAGAATTGGCGGAAATGGTAATGATAGAAACATCTTCAAAAGGAATAGGTGGAACAGAAGTCTTTTCAAACAAAATTTCTTTGTTATCTATTAGGAACTGAACGTCTACTTTCAACAAAGGATAGATGGTTGGTGAGGACAAACAGAAATGGCAAACTTCATCCCAGCCCGGGAACACACCGGCATCCAACAAGTTCATTTTTATAGCCATAAGTGGGGTCATAAGTTCATCAACTGAAGAAACAAACAATCCTTCTTCAATGGCATTGGTATTATGGCCATGTCTGGGCATAGGGTCAGAAATGACATTTGGCTTTTCAGGTGCATCAAATTCAATCTCTTTTGCTTCAATGAGATCTTGTATTTTGTTCTTTAGAGCCCAACAGTTATTAGTGTCATGGCCGGGACTTTCAGAGTGATATGCACAACGAGCATTGGGATGATAGTGAAGAGATGTTGTGTTGGGGTTTTTCGGAGCTTCTTTCAAGGTCACCAAATTGGATCTTAGTAGATGCGGTAATACTTGAGACGGGGTCATGTTAATTCTGGTGAACTGCCTGACTGGCCTTTCCATCCTCGGTTGATTATTTCTTTGCTGATCAGGCGCAGGCTTAGGAATCATAACAGCCCCCACCATGGGTCGGCGTTCGGCCATATCTTGGTTTCTTTGCGGATATACAGCAACCACCTCTTTCTTTCCGATGAAAGGCTTCCTCACAGCTGTAGAAGTAGATGTATCTTTCTGAATCTTTTCACTCTTTATACCGGCTTCTACCCTTTCTCTGGTCAATATTAGTTCAGTAAAGCCTGCAGATGAACTTCCAATTAAATGTTGAAGAAGGGACCAGACAAGGTGCCCAAGAACATGTCTACCAATTCTCTCTCAGATAGAGGGGGTTAAACTCTTTCAGCCAAGTCTCTCCATTTTTGCGCATAGTCTTTGAAACCTTCATTGGAAACTATGGACGTACTCTAGAGTTGAGTACGGGTAGGCGCAAGATCAGAATTATAGTGGTATTATTTGTAAAAGGCTGCAGCAAGATCTTCCCAATTGTGAATGTTGGCTCTTTCTAGTTGGTAAAACCAGTCAAGTTGAGTTCCAGACAGGCTGTCTTGGAAGAAATGTACCCATAAGTCTTTGTCAGTGTTATGGGGCTGGATTTTCCTTACATATGACTAGATATGCATTTTAGGGCACGAGACTCCGTCATACTTGGCGAACACAGGTGCTTTTAATTTCGAAGGAATGACAATCCCTGATACTAGCCCCAATTCCTCAAAGTCTAAACCAGGAACTTTTTGGATTTCCATCGCACTCAACCACTCTTTGAGATGTTTATACTTGTCATCAGCTGGAGGGTATTGTTCTTCAGAATAGTCTTCTTCTTCCTCTTCCTCTTCTGATTCTGACGGGACAATCGTTTTCGTGCCTTTCCCATCTTGGTTATCTCTTTCACCGGATGTTGTTGCAAAGTCTAAGGTCCTTCTTGTCTTCCCATGAAATCTTCTTCCCATGTTTAGGACTCCGGTTACCTTCTTTGTCTTATTTTTCCTATCTTCCCCCAGCAAAGTCTTTAATTCTTCCTGTCTTTTGGCTAGGGTCAAGAGAAACTGTTGAAATTGTGTATTCTGAGCTTGGAGATCCTTCATTGTTTGCTCAAGATCCATCTTACTGAAATAAACAGTAGAGAGATGAGGAGACTTGTTGTAAAAAACCTGTTTATGTTATGATGAATGGTATACGCATATGTAATGATTTCAAGGATTTTAAGATTCAAATTTGTTTTAGACAAAAAGGAAACACACGTTATATTAATAGGTTAAAGCTTGAGTACATTAATGCCTCTTGGGCTTAATAATACAAAAACTCTAAGATAAAAAGGTAGTGCGCATCCTCTTTGGTGCGATGTAGGCATTCAGAGTTTACTCCTCATGAAGTAGCTTAGTGAGTTCCAAAACCTTCTTCTCGCTCGCGTAGAATTGGGCTTCGAAAGTATCTCGCTCCCCCTTGAGTTGTATCTAATATCTTTGTAGGTCTTCAAGAGATGTGGGCATGTCAGGATGTAGGATAGTGTATGGAACATCTCCCTCCTTAACAGGCTCAATAATTACCGCGATAATGGAGGGGTAAGGCATCATAAGACTCTTAGCACGAGTTCGTACCCATTTGAGGTAAGGCTCAAGAGGGATGGAATTCTTGTGCCCCAAAGTCTTGCTATCCACTTTGTTTAACATCCTTCATGCTCGGATAAATCTCTGGCGAAGACCTTGATCGTCGTTGTCGTTGTCAAATACCAAACCTTGAATCAGCATCTCGTGCAGGCCATCCCTTCGGGCGTAACCAAATTGTCTTAAGGCTAAGCATGGGTTGTAGGTGATACCTCCCCTAATTCCAAGTAAATGGACATTAGGGAATTCTCCACAACGGTCGACAATGATAACATTCTCTTTGGATCAGGAGCACCAATGAATGTCCAAATGTTTGAGCGTCATCAACCTTTGTGACCACCTTGAACCTTGCTAATTTTTTAATACAGATTGGGGAAGATATGAAATAAACCATCTTTCCAAGAGAGGAGTGCAACATATAAGGACACCTCTTTTCCTCATTGTGCGAGTGTGAAAAGAGTGTAGGATATCTCCTAGCAATGTAGGTACCGGGTTGCAAGATATGAAGATTTTGACGGTGCTGGCATCTATGAAATGGTCAGGATTTGGAAACAAAATCATCCCATAGATGGGGAGAGCCACAATTTCCTCAAAGGCTTGCAAGTCCAAGGAATTCCAACAGCTTTTGGCTTTCTCAAACATGAACCTTGCTAAGAAACCTTTGACATAACTCCTTGTTTCCCAATGAGTTGTGATATCATATGAGTGCAAGTGTAGAACTTGAGCAATCTCTTATGGCTTTGGATCTCTTTCTGTACCGTTGAAATGTAGTTGATTGATAATGGGAATCCTCAAGAGTTTCAAGAATTCTTCCAAAGTAGGCACAAGTTGATAGTCGGAAAATGTGAAGCAGTGGTGTAAAGGATCAAAAAACTGAAAGAGCCGCTTCATCATATCCTCATCTGTGTTAGAGGTGACTAAGTTGAGTAGGCGACCATGTCTCTCGGTGAATGGAGTATTTTCAGGAATCCTTGAAGCTAACTCCTTAAGTTGTGGAGGGATTCTTACAAGGTTGACTTGAATAGTTTTCCTACAAAGTGAATCCATATCCTACAAAACAAGAACAAAGATCAATCCCAAAATCCTTGAAATGGTTAGTGGATATATATGATGTTTATGATGTTCATGATGTTATGTACAAGTATGCATATACAAACAAAACAAACAAATCCTTAGGTTTAGGCTTGCATGGAGTTTTATAGGTAAGTACCCTCTTGAAGTTTAGTTGGCTTAAACATGTCCTAGTAATAGTAACTGGTTTCTAAGGAGTTCAATATCACTGGTTTGTTTCCTTGGTCATTCTTTCAGCACAAGCCTCTTTAATGGAGACCGAAATATCCCAAGAAACCAAACCTCAATGAGTGTAGTATCGAGTATCTACCAACTTTGGACTGCACCAAAGCCGGTCATCTCACTAATCCTAAAGGCCAAGTTGGTCAAGTAAGGGTTCTAAGAGTTCATTAGTGCTTCATGACATCACTCATCGGCCCCGTATTCTCTTTGATTAACTCAAAGGCTACCGGTACCCACAAATATGTCTCACTAATGTAGCTATTGCTTAGACCATGTCGGTATAACCCGCACAGTTTCCATAATGTATTGCTACTTACCTATAATGTATCACAAATCCGGGTAAAGGATTCAAACCCAAACAAAGAACCATAATGTAAAGTATACAAGTCAAATAATGTAAGCAAATAAATATGATATATCCCTAAGGTAACCCCATTTTTAGAATATTCCCCAGCAGAGTCGCCAGTTCTGTGATATGGTGGGAGAACTAACTTGAGGGTTTTGCGTTTGATCACAAATGTTGCGGTTAGCAAGAGTCGCCACCGACTTTTCTTTTATCCAAAAGGAAAGGTGAAAAAGCACAAGAAAGACCTTTGAGATTGTTTCTTGAGTTTGGGGGGTAGATTATGAAAAGGGAAGGTATTAACACTCTTTTCATCCATGGTTATCCATGGGCTCTTAGTTACTTGCTAAATCACTTGCTTTTGTTTGAAATTGTGATTTGTGTGGCTTTTGAAAGTATTTTTTAAAGAGGCCATTGTTTAGGCAATCTTTGTAATGATTCTCGTTCGTAAGAATATATACAAAGATGTTTGATCGTTTGAAAATGTTTTCAATGTTTGTAAGATGTTTGAAAATGTGTGTGTTTGTTTTTGAAAATAACAAGTATGTTTGTTTTGAAATGGAGCAAGTAATTAGGAGCAATCTACCTACTCAAATGTCTTTCTTGTTCATTTTCTTTTCCTTTGACATTGTTGTCTTACCATTGATTTGGTAAGCAACCCTATCTTTGGATGTAAACGGGACGGGCATGGGTCATCGTATAGCCATGATTAGCAATGTTGCAAGGTATCTTAGCTTTCTTTTTGAGGGACTAAGATTATTTATAAGGCAACTTAGATAGCGTCATCGAGGGAATATGATCTTGTTTTTGTTTGTTTTTGCTAAGATACCTCACATGCGTAATATAGCCATTTTGTAAGGCAACCGAGTGGATTTCACCATGGGGGTGCTTGTGTGCAAGTGTGTTGTTTTCATGCTTGGTTTTGTCTTGAATTAGAGTTTTCTATTTGATTGATTTTATTCTTTCCATACAAACCCTAATTACTAGCATATTATGTAAAAGCGATAAATTAAGAAATTTAAAGTTACTACGCTATTACAACATTTGTGGAAGGGGGTATACAATTTATGAATGGGGATTTCAATAATATAAACCTAATTAATCTATTACAACCAAATTGAATATGTACAAATAACTGAAGAAATACATAAAGTATAAATGCAAATTGTAAGAAATGATTTTTTGTGTTTGGATTTTCATATGAAAGAGGTTTTAACCTAAACCTAATTAGAGAAAAAAATAATTAAATTAAATTAACTTAAATTAATTAAGAAAATAAATTAATTAAGAAAAGATTTTTGAATAAAACCCTAATTCTATTTAATTGATTCAAAGAAAATAAGTTTAAAGAAAAAGTATTTTTTTTGTATTTTTGTCTAGAAAATGATATATGGTGTTGTGAAATATTTTTGGCCTTTTCTACATTCAAATAAATATATTTGAATAAATAATAATCTAGTTTTAATTTAATTTACAAGGAAACTAGTAAAGTTATATAAAGTATAATGAATAAAAATAATTTTTGTGTGGGAAAAATATTTAAATCATATCAAAACATAAATCTATTATTTTTATATTTTTTATGATTTTTTTGGTATTTTAGAAAATATATTTGAAAGCAAAAGTGAAATAAATAAGTAAATAAAAATAAATGGGCTAGGGGGTGCCAAAAGTAGGAAGGGAGGTGAGCTAGCAAAAAATGAAGAAAAAAAACACTGCCAGGCCCAAAGGGTCCAGTGCCTGCAAAAAAAAGTTAGGGAAACAGAAAAATATGAAAAAATGCAAAAAGGGGGTTCACATTGGTTCGAACCCTCGCCCTTTAGGTAAGAAATGACTTAGTACGCGCGCGCTTGCCACTAGGTTGGTTGTTTCATCCGGTCATATAACCAAATCATAAATATATATTAGAAACTACTTTCTGAAGGCAACTTCGTCTTCAACCTCGCGCCTAGCCGGACCACCTGTATCTTCCTCATCTCTCCACAAAAATGGAAAGTTCAAACATGAAAGTTGTGGTGTTTCTTCCCACGAATCCAACAATATAACTTATGTAAGCTAAAATTCAAAGATAAAAACTAATTTTGCTGGCCCTAAATTGAAACCTAATTTTCTCAGAATTTTCAAATCCAAAATTCTCTATACACAGTCAATATAAATGGGAACTATGAACATGGTCAGCTTTAGAGCAAAGATATCTACATTTTGTCTTCATAAATCAGGATCAAATGATGCTTGTATGAAGAGATAGAAGATTGAAAATTTACCTCTTGCAGTTGGAGTCGTGAAGGAGTTTGAGCAACTTTTGAGATGTCCTGAGGATCTGTTTAGCTTGCCTGGACCTCCTTGAGTGTATTCCAACTTCTATTTTGTCTTGAAAGTCCCCGAATCTCTATACTCAAGTCAACCTGCAAGCTTGATATTTGAAAATGGTGGATAGTTATGGAGGAGTTACAATCTTGAAACAGGGGCCTAGATTGCTTTGGTATGGTGTATAGAAGGTGTTTGAATGATTAGTTTTCAAAACGCACGAGTGGAAATGAAGAAGATGAGTTTTGGTTCAAAATTGTGTATCAATGGTGTTCTTGAGCAGATTTATGGTTTTTGAGTGTTTGAGATAGTTTCAGGGTACTAGAATTCGTGTGCCATCTTGCAAATAGTGTGTGTACTTATAGGCAAGAGGTTTTGAGGCTTGAAACAACTCAGAAATTGAAATCACATGTTATGGCTTGGTTACTTGTTTTTGAAGCAAAGTTGACAAACATGGTTTCAATGTGGAGTACAAGGGTTTGTAGGGTGGTTAGCAGGCTGTAGGCATGTTGCTTCTTGCTTTTGAATGATTTTGAGTCAGAAACAACAATGTATGGGCTCAAGAAGAGTTGACATTGTGATTAAAGTCACTTTTCCAAAATGGAAGTGGTGACTTTCTTCCAAAAATAGAAATGCAACTTGGATAATGGCTCAAATGCTTGGACAATGGCTATATCAGTTGTGTACGAATTAAATTATTGAGTGATTAGAAAGTTTGAAGCCTGCAAAGCAATATTTGTACAGCTTGCTTGAAGATTGGATCAAGTGTTCTTCACAAAATGGCTTGTGATCCAAGTGACAAAACACCAATTTCTTGCCTCCGATTCTCCTTGCTCAGGAATGATATAAGGAGTTCTTGGACATTTTGGAAAGCTTGAAATGTGCTTTTCAACTCATATTTGAATTGATTTTGAATACTCCCCTTGGAACTATGTGAAAAATTGCCATGAAGTTAGGTAAAAAATCTTTCTAACTAGGGAAAATTTTCACTAAGTCTTTTTTAGTTCATGAGCATGTATTCACAAAATTATAACTTGAGATCCAAGAACTTTTAGGAGAATTTGTGTGAAGAAAAGTTGTATATTTCATGGAGATCTACAACTTTCATGTTGGAAGTTTCCTTTGAATCATCTTGTATCATGGTGAAAATTTGGCTTAAAGTTATGAAAAAATAAGAAATTTTCAACACTTAGAAAAATTTCTAAGTTTAGAAATTTTGACTTTTCAAAATGAAATCTTGATTTCTTGATTTCTTGATGAATAAGTTTCTTATTTTGACATGTTTTGATGAATTATGATCTTTGGCACTTGAATTTGACCAAAAAGTCAAAGTTTGACTTTTCATTATACAGTTGACTTTTAATCAGTTGACTGCAAAATTCATTTGTCAATCCAATGGACTTGTAATGTTTTGAATCATGTCATTAGGTCAAAATGGTGCACTTGGACTCTTGAAATCATTCCTTAAACCAATTAATCATTTGCTAGGTCAAAATAAATCAGAAATTGCCCTTTCCCCGATTAAAACCCTAATTTTGACCATTTTGCCCTTTTAAAGATTTGATCAAATTCTTGAGGAATTATGGTCCAAACTTGATCAAATGATACATATGAGTCTAAAATGTTGATGTGGATAAAAAATTATGAAGTTTGACTGTAAATTGGCTATGGTTGACTTTTTCCCCAATACAGTTGATTTTTAGGTCAATTGTTCAATTGACTGATCAAAAGTGTGATCCAAGGCTTGAAACTTGACATGAGTGATCTTGGGGGTCCATAATGGTCCATGAAAGTCATATGAAGCATTGATAGTCCAAAAATACTTGTGCAAACTCAAACCCTAATTTTGGTCATCAGTGCATAAGGAGGTGTCTTGAGCTGATCAAACCCTAGTGCAGTCTTGAGCCTAAGGAGATCTTATGAGAAAATTCTTGATAGGTGAGAGGGAAATTTTTTGGGTACAACACATCCAAAGTAACTGTTGATAGAGAAATTAGACTAAGTCCACGCTCGACTTTAATCTGAGCCAAAAAATGTTTATTGGAAGAAGTATCAGAATAAATCTTTGGTCGATTTAATCTGAGCCAGAAGATGTCTGCATCCATCTTTAACTGGAGGAAGTATCAAAATAAATATTTGGTTGATTTAACCTAAGCCAGGAAAGGTCTACTGAGAGAAGGAATATCAGAATAAATCTTTGGTCGATTTAATCTGAGCGAGAAAAGGTCTTTAAATCTTTAACTTGGAGAATTATCAGAATAAATCTTTGGTCGATTTAATCTGAGCCAGAAAAGATCTACTGAGAGAAGTATCAGAATAAATCTTTGGTCGATTTAATCTGAGCCAGAAAAGGTCTACTAAGAGAAGTATCAGAATAAATCTTTGGTCAATTTAATTTGAGCCAACAATGTCTTTAAGTCTTTAGCTGGGAGAAGTATTAGAATAAATATTTGGTCGATTTAATATGAGCCGGAAAAGGTCTACTGAGAGAAGTATCAGAATAAATCTTTGGTCGATTTAATCTGAGTCAGCAGATGTCTTTAAGGCTTTACATGTGACAATGGAACACATTTGTTTCGTTGTAAACTATAAGATGTAACAGAGCACCTCCAATTCTTACAAGATCAACATGTGGAGGAGGATGCACACGTGCTCCATGGGATGATAATGATGTTTTTTTTTGCATAGGTGTTGTAATATGTCTTAAAACCTCAAGTGAGAAAAGATTAAAATAACATATTTCGGTACTAATATATTTTTGGGCTTGTTTGTGGCTCTATTTATTAATGCGTCACATCTTGGGCTCGTTAAGGTTTTTATAGTTATAAATATGATTTTCTCTCATTTGTTGTAAAATATTAAGTGGCAGAATGCCTAAAATATAAATCGTAGTGAGAAGAAAATGGTAGAAAACCTTTAAAAAGTTTATATTCTTGGGGTATGGCATTCGTTTCGACTTATCAAAGGGATTTGGGTAACACTTTAAACACGTTGGGTTTGTGGAATTCTTATATTTAGAGTTGGAGAGATTGGGAAACACTTATGAAAATAATTTGGACTAATTTTATCAACAAGTGGCGTCTACTATGAAACAAAGGGGTTAAGTTTAGAAGTAACCATGGGTTCTAAGTGGGACATCGAGAGTATTTCCAGAGGTAAAAACTTTGAATTTTTGATGGTGAAGATGCAAGAAATACTAATTTAACAAATGTGTTAAATGAAATGTATTGATGCATGCAAGCCTTACACAACCTAAGAAGACCGAGATCGATGCTCTTTAATTCGGTTTTCATGATAACACGATGTAAGATAACAACTTTATCATCTAATTTGTTAAATTTGTAGAAGTATTTTAAATAAATTAATTGTAATTGTTCATATGAAAAGGGTATGGAAGTTTTGTAAATGATTATTCAGTCTCTGATGATTTTGAAGATATCATCTGACTAAGTTTTCATTAGCATTTTTGTATTGCATATGTTGAAGAATCATCTCAACACACATTATAAAGACATTGATTTGGTACCTGCGGGTACATGATTTCAAGTATATCATTTGGTCATATGTACTCAAGCAACCACCAGTTTCCTATGATCTACTACAAGCTTAAAGTCAGTAGTTTTATCCTCTAGCCGAAAATCAAGTTGCTATCTTCTATGAGTTTGTTCATCTAGAAACCATCATTGAAGTTTATTTTCTAGAAGAATAAATTAGTTATTTTCCATCCCAATGTTTGAAAGTTTCATATTTTAATTGAAAATAATTTTCAATTTTAAGCATTTATTCACTTATTTGAACAAGGAGCAACAATAAAAACTCCCAACCTATGAACATACTTAGGTTTCCTTGAATAATTGAGATTGATTGTAAAATATCATTTTTTTAACTACTGGGAATGAAGGATTTAAAGCAATCCAAATGATCAAGGGACAATGCAAGGAAGCAAGGAAGGCAAAGGAATTAAGACCAATCCGCTAATTGAGAAATCATTCAATTAGCGAATTTAAGGATGTACATGTGTTCCATGGGAAGATGATGATGTAGTTGTTTTGCATAGGTGTTGTAATAGTCTTAAAGCCTCAAGTGAGAAAATATTACAATAACATATATATGTACTGATATATTTTCGGGCTTGTTTGTGGATCTATTTGTTAATGGGTTATATCTTGGGTTCGTTAAGGTTTTTTATAGTTTAAAATATGGTTTTCTCTCATTTGTTGTAAAATAGTAAGTTGTAGAAGGTGCCTAAGATATAAATCCTAGTGAGAATAAAATGGAAGAAAACCTTAAAAAAGTTTATAATCTTGGGGTATGGCAGTCGTTTCAGCTTATCAAAGGGATTTGGGTAACACTTTAAACACCTTGGGCTTGTGGAGTTCTTATATTTAGAGTTGGAGAGATTGAGAAACACTTAGGTAGAAATAGGGTTTTGTTTGGTAACTCTTAAGTCTATTTTCTTGTAACTCATATTCTAATTTCTTGTAGTAACTTTAGAAGTATAGTGAATCAAAGAGTTATTGACCGATTTGTTTGAACTGGGTAAATAAATTCCCTATGTTTTTCCTATTATTATTTTTATTCATTGAGGCTATTTTTTGTCATTGTTATTTTTCCCACACATCAAATGTTTGGTGTGTGAAAATCACGTGTACTAATTTTATCAACAAGTGGCGCCCACTGTGGGAAAAAGGGGTTAAGTTTACGCGAGCACCATGGGTTCCAAATGGGACATCAGGAATTTTTCCAGAGGCATCAACTTTGAATTATGGAAGGTGAATATGCAATAAATACAAATTCAACAATGGTGTGCAGAAGCATAGAAGGAAGTGCATTGATGCATGCAAGCTTTACATAAGCTAAGAATACTAAGATGACGGATAAGGCCAAAAGTGTCATTATCTTGTGGCGCAAAGGTAGAGTATTAAGAGAAGTCGCGGGGGAGAAGATTTTGAATGGAATATGGGACAAGCTTGGATCATTATATATGAAAAATTCATTGCCCCACAGATTGTGTCTGAAATAAAAACTTTATTCTTTATTTATGGTGGAGAATAAATTTATTGTATGACAGATAATAGACTTGCACAAGATCATTGATGATTTGTAAAATATAGATGTGAAAATTGAAGATGAGTACAAGGCTCTATTCTAATTAAGCATATTACCCCATATCCTTTGAGCACTTTAAGAATGCCCTTATTTATGGAAATGGTGGAAGTATTACTTTGGATGAAGTTTAAACGACTGTAAAATAAAGGAGTTGTCAAATTTGAAAGATTTGAAGATTAATGATAGTGGTGAAGGGTTAAGTGTCTAAATAAGAATGAGTGAGATTGGAGGAAACCAGAGAGAAAAGAGATACATGTCAAATTCCAAGTTCAAGGTTTTTGATAAGTCAAAGTTTCAATCTTTCACTTGTCACAAAACCGACCACTTCAAGAAGGATTGTCCCAAAAGAGGGGAAAATGGTAATTATGTTCAAAATTTGAATGCCTTAGACAAAGATGGTTATGAAAAATTTCCCAATAGTGGTGTTCTGTTCGGGAACCAAAAATGGATATCTACCTCCATGAAGGAACCATAAATGATGAGATGATGATAATGGTGAATCTGATCACCTTTATAACGGCACGAGGTGGACCTATATTGTTAGAACTTTATTGCCCAAGTCAGTTCAATATTCAAGAAGAGTATAGTGAATGGAGATTAGAGATCGTGTACTTGAAACCCTCGTGTAATTGTATTTACACCTTGGGCTTAATGGAGCAGACAAGATGAGTGAGTCTTATCTTATTAGGCATTTTGCCGACCCAGAACATTTGTCCCTAAGACTCACTGGGCACTCTGGATGTTGAGAGAGTCTTTTGACACTCGTGGGCGACCTTCAGGAATGATTGTTCGTGCATCAGCGAGCATGCATTACTTTGGTTTTGCCAAAGAGTGATGGGGGATGATCATTAAATGCATTCTAATGAGACCGTGAAAGCATTTGTGAATTAATTGAGTAATTACTTTTGTTTTATAAAGGATCTTTAATTTTATAGGTCATGCTGTGAAGGTAGATGGATTACGAGTTTAAAGTTTGGTAGGGCATCAACAAAAGTCAGTAGCACCACTAATTTAGGTAAATTATCGTTGTAATCGATATCTCTACTTGTATGATTTAAGTTGTTGGACAAGAATCATAGTCTTGGACTCTTATTTTTATCATTAGGCGAATAAAACATTTTATCATATCGCGCAAACGAACTAGTTTTCACACAGAGTTAGATATACATATATACAATAGAGATTAATAATTAATCATTGAACTCTTTTCACTGCTTCGGTATTGTCGTATACTTGCGACATATGAATATGCCTTAAAACTCAAGTGAGAAAAAAGGAAGAAAAACATATTTTGATATTGACAAATTTTCTGGCTTATTTTTTAATATGTTTGTTAATGGGTCATATATTGAGCACATTAAGATTTTAGGAGTTATAAATATAGGTTTCTCTCTTTTTTATGAAAAAAGTTGCGGAAGGTAGAAATCCTAGTGAAAAGAAAAAGGGTATAAAATCTTAAGTTTGTACTCTTGGGGTTTGGCAACCATTTAGGGCTATCTAAGGGGTTTGGGAAATACTTCAAACACATTGGATTTGTGTGATTCTTATATTGAAATTTAAAGAGATTAGGAAATATTTAGGGGGGTAGAAATAGAGTTTTGTTTGGGAACTCCAAAGACTATTTTTTTATAACTCATATTGTAATCCCTTGTGTACACCACAAAATTCTCAATGACGGGTTCTAGATTGAATATGTCGAGTATGCTGAAAAGACGAGTTGTAAGCATGAAGTGCGCCTAAGAGGGGGGGGGGGGGTGAATTAGGTACTTTAAAAAATTCTGGTTTTAGTGATGATGGATATTATTTTTCTGGATTATGGTAAGTTTATGAAAGATTAAAGTGCAGAAAAATAAAGAGACACAAGCGATATATCCTGGTTCCCCTCACAGTCCGAGAGTACTCCAGTCCCCTTTCAACATGAAAGAGATTTCCTTATTGTGGTAAACTTAAACAAGAACTACCCAAAACCAAGAACAATCCTCTTGGACCAAGAACAATCCTCTGGGATTTTCCCTATGTCAACAATGAGAACAATCCTCTCAAAGTGACTTCACTTGTATCCAACAATCCTGGAAAGACAAGATTTATAAAACCACTTAAACTTATTTCCAACAATCCTGAAAAATAAGCAAGTATATAGAAATATTTGAATTGAGTGAGTTTGAGTAGCAATGATCACTTTGAGTGATTTAATCAATGAATTGGTATTCTCTTCCAATGATAATAGTATACAATGACTCAAGATATATAATGCTCAATGTTTTCTGGTTAACAATATGTGAAAGTGTGCAGAAAACTTGTGTATGAAAATGTATAGCAGCTTGAGTTTGATTTTTGAAAATTCAGAAAATAAATTGGAAGAGGTGTTGAAATGATTTTGAAAATGAGTATTTATATGTTCATGGAACCTTTTTGAAACATCATAAAGTTCTGTAAATGAATCATGAACAATTTCCAAGATTGAGTGAAAGGTTTCCATGAAATGGTGTTATGAACAGGCATGTGCAAAGCTGTTATTTTTCAAAATCGTGCAGCATGCAATCGATTGCACCCTTTGTGTAAATCGATTGCACGGGGTTTCAACAGCTAAAATTTCAAAAGTTTTGAGTGTGCAGTCGATTGCACAAGAGTGTAAATTGATTGCATGTGAAGTCAGTAGAAAAAATTGATTAAGTGCAATCGATTGCATAAACATGCAAATCGATTACACTTAGAAACAGTAGCAAAAGATTTGAAAAATTAAAGCATGCAATCGATTGCACTAATATGCAAATCGATTGCACTCAAGTAAAAAAATGATTTTTAGCTTAGAAAAACTTGAGTAAAGGTTTGGAAAATATAAAATATTTCTTTTTACCATTGAGCATCTATGTCTTAAGTTCAAAGTAAGTATTATCATTATACCTTGAAATTTTGCTAAGTGCTTGAACTGGAGACTTTTTTCACAGATGCTTTTAGCTGAGTCAAAAATCTTTGCCTTCTTTATCAATCATGGTTTGTCTTCATCAAAACAAAAGTGAATTTAAGAAGCTTGCTTTTACATTCTCCCCATTTTTGATGATGACAAACGATCTTGCTTGATGCGTTGTAATTTTTGGAAAGAGCTTCTCCCCCTAAGATGCATAACTCCCCATTTGTATGAAAAGGTTGGAATCATTTGAATTTGTTCATCTTGGTTGAAGAGTACCTTAAAAATTTAAGACAAGGAAATATACAAGCATAAAGTACCACATCCTTCTCCTCCTTTGACATTATCAAAAAGAAGGGAAAGATGCAAAAAAATAGACAGAAATAAAGCAATATTGAAGGGAAAAATTAATTAATTATGTATCACAAATAGTCTAACGATTACAAAGAAATTTAACAACAAACAAGACGTAGAATAACAGAACAAGGACATGACAGAAAATAGTAGACATAATAAAGTTGGACAAAACTTTATGGTTGATTCATGTCCCGATTGTTATAGAACCAAGATCCTTAATTTGGAAATTGTTGTTGTAGAGGAGGTTCTGTGTAATGTTGTGGAGGTGCAGCTGGATTATTTGGGTCATATGGTGGAATGTGAAGATGAGAGTAAAGGTAAGAGAATTGTTGATTCACATCTGTGCGGAAGTCATTAATCCGGGTTGTAGTAGAATCATTGATAGCATTCCATTGGTTGTTGATGTTGGTATTCATGGAAGCAAATTGTTGAGACATGAAATCCATAAGATCTTGATTGCTTAGACCAAAGGGAGCAGTAGGTTGAGGAGGTACAGCTTCACCACCTTCAACTTCTTGATCGTTTCCTTCATCACCAACCACATCTTCACCAATTATAAGTTATAGTTTTTTGTTTCCGGATTATAATGAACACCCATTCTTGAGTCAACATTCTTGATTGAAATCTTATGCAGATTTGGATCCATATTGACTTTCTCAAACCCAGCAAAATCAACTCCAAATTCTTCCATAATTAATGTAACAAAGTAAGCATATGGTAGAAATTTCAATTTTGCATCAACTCTCAGCATATGAACTATAATGAGCCTTGCCCAATTAACACTTATACCTTTCTTTCTTGCATAGATCAGCTGCATTTCCAGGTCTGTCATGGTGCAGTGGTTTCCAGCCCGTGGAAACATAATATAGACCATAAAATAATGAAATAGTTGATCGTCTATATAAAAGTTACCTGCACTCCATGAGTCTCTAGAGGGAATCACTCCGCCTAGACCACGAATCCTTTTGGCACAGAATTCAGCTTCGCTTAATCTCCCAGTGCTGTAATAAAAGTCCTTTTTCCTGTAGTCATCCCATGCTTCGTTTTCAGGGTCATACAAAGAGCTTCCAGTGTATGGAATATGTAGAATCTCACCAACAATCTCAGGGGTTAGAGAGATTCGAGTACCCAATACATATGACACCATCTTGCCTTTGTGAGGAGTTAAATTGCTGAAAAATACTCATATTTAGGATTGGACACTATCTTTCATTGAAAATCCTTTATGAATCTTGCTTCTTGTTCTTCGGTGAGAGATGAAATTAATGGATTCTTAGAGGATGAACCAACCTTTTTCTTCCCTTTCTCTAAAGCTGACACTTTTCGTTTTTGCCTTGAAGCCATGGGTAAGGTATTTTTAGGGTTTTGGAGGTTTTAGGTTTTTGAGGGAAGAATGTTTGATGAGCTGAAGTTTGGATATGATTTGTGAGTAGATAGAAATGAGTGGGTTGTATTATATGTAATGAAGTTTAATTGGCTTTTCAATAATAGAGATGAGCTTGGGAATATGAGAGAGAGAGAGAGAGAGAGAGAGGAATTCTGACCAATAAATATTTTTGTCATAAAAGCATGTTACAGTGGGTGCAATCGATTTGCATACAGATGCAATCGATTTGCACATAAAATAGAAGCAAAATAAAACTGAAATGCACAGAGTGCAATTGATTTGCACTTATGGTGCAATCAATTTGCACTGAAACAGAAAGGTCAAAATTAAAAACACTCGGTGAGAAATCGATTTACACTATTGTGCAATCAATTTGCATCAACCAAAAATGACCAAAAACATATTTTTCTTAAACTTAAACACCACTTAACATATATATTCACATATAGAACGGTTAAAACAAATATATAAAATCATAACAAGGATAGAAAGCACCTTATATGTCGTGTTCATCAAGAATGCCAAGTTCTCGTTGAATCTTGTAAAACGGTTCTCTTGCCAAAGGTTTAGTGAAGATATCGGAAAGTTGATTATGAGTATCTACAAATGTCACCTCGACATCTCCTTGAAGTACATGATCATGAAGGAAATGATGTCGTATATCTATGTGTTTGGTTCTTGAATGCATGACCGGATTCTTTGTAATGTTTATTGCACTTGTATTGTCGCACCATAGAGGAATGCATCCTAGATCGAGTCCGTAGTCACGAAGTTATTGTTTGAGCCACAAAATTTGAGCGCAGCTACTACCTGCTGCAATATATTCTGCTTCGGCCGTGCTAAGAGCAACACGTGCTTGTTTCTTGCATGCCCATGATACTAATGCATTTCCAAGGATGTGACGAGTACCACTTGTGTTTTTTCTATCAGTTTTACAACCTGCATAATCCGCGTCAGAATAACCAACTAAGTTGCAAACACTACCTTTAGGATACCATAATACGACATTTGTTGTCCCTTTGAGATACTTCATGATCCTTTTCACCACCGTGAGATGAGATTCCTTTGGATTTGCTTGAAAGCGAGCACATGGACAAACACTAAACATTATGTCAGGACGGCTTGCTGTCAAATATAATAAGGAGCCAATCATACCTCGATACTTTGTAATATCGATGGAAACACCTGATTCATCTTGATCAACATATGTACTGGAACCCATTGGTGTAGACACTTCCTTACAGTTATCCATGTCGAATCTTTTCAAGAGTTCCTTGCAATACTTTGATTGGTTGATGAAGATGCCATCTTTTAATTTTTTGATTTGAAGTCCAAGAAAATAATTCATTTTACCCATCATGGACATCTCAAATTCTCCTTGCATCATTGCTGAAAATTCTTCACACATTTCTTGGTTTGAAGATCCGAAAATGATATCGTCAACATAGACTTGAGCTAGCAAAGTGTCATCTTTGATTTTCTTGATAAACAAAGTCTTGTCAATTTTACCCTTTTCAAAACCTTTTTCGCATAAGAAGTTTCTTAACCGATCATACCATGCCTTTGGTGCTTGTTTCAACCCATAGAGAGCTTTTCTCAATTTAAATACATGATATGGATTCTTGAAATCTTCGAACCCCGGGGGTGGCTTAACGTAGACTTCTTCATTGATATATCCATTCAAGAATGTGCGTTTGACATCCATTTGGAAAATCTGAAAATTTAATGAGCAAGCATAGGCAAGTAAGAGATGAATAGCTTCTAACCTTACAATCAGAGCGAAAGTTTCTTCAAAATCTATTCCTTCTTCTTGATTGTAGCCTTTTGCTACCAACCTTGCTTTGTTCCGAACAATTATTCCATTTTCGTCAAGTTTCTTTTTAAACACCCATCTTGTTCCAATAATGTGTTTGTTTCTTGGCCTAGGGACAAGTTCCTAAACTTGACTCCTTTCAAATTGATTTAATTCTTCTTGCATAGCGATAATCCATTGGTCACCGCCTAAGGCTTCATCAACTTTGGAAGGTTCAATTTGAGAGACAAATGCCATGTTAGGCTAGCATCTTTGAGATTTAGTCTTGTTGTCACACCTTGACTTATATCACCAATTACTTTATCGATAGGATGATCTCTATGAGTTCTCCGTTCTTTTGGTAGATCATTGAGATTTGATTCTTGTTGGGATGATTCTTCGTGTTGAATTGGTTGATCTTTGGAAGTATTTTCTTGAGGTCCTTCAAGGTTATCTTTGTCGTTGTTTAAGACAAAGCATTTGCATCCGAAAATGTGAAAGAAAGAAATGTCTGGTTTCCTCCCTTTGAAGAGTTCATATGGAGTTTTCTTCAAGATCGGTCTTATGTTAACTCTATTGCTAACAAAACATGTCGTTCTCACCGCATCCGCCCAAAAATATTTTGGAAGATTTGAATCGCTAAGCATCGTTCTTGCAAGTTCTACAAGAGACATATTCTTTCTTTCTACCACTCCATTTCGTTGAGGAGTTCTTGGTGCCGAGAAGTTGTGAGATATTCCATGTTCTCCACAAAATTCTTCAAATAGAGCATTTTGAAATTCTCCACCATGATCACTTCTTATGGAGGCAATTGTTAGAGACTTCTCATTTTGAATTTGTTTAGCATACTTATTGAACGCCTTGAATGCATCACTTTTCTGCACTAAAAAGAATGTCCAAGTATATTTAGAGAAATCGTCAACAATAACCAAAGCATATACATTACCTCCGAAACTTCTTGTTCTTGATGGACCAAATAAGTCCATATGTAAAAATTGTAGTGGCTTTGTAGTAGACACCACATTCTTAGATTTGAAAGTTGATTTTGTTTGTTTCCCTTTTTGACAAGCATCACAAAGTCTATCTTTGACGAAATTTATCTTAGGAAACCCAATGACAAGATCATGCTTGATTAGTTTATTCAAGTGTTCCATGTGAATATGAGCAATTCTTTTGTGCCACAACCATGAATCATCGTTGTTCGCCATGAGACATTTTACCTTCAGATATAGATCATCAAGGGAAATCATGAATATATTATTGATTCTTTTACCTTTAAGTATAACCTCATGTGCGACTTCATCTTCTATCAAGCATTCATCCTTGGTGAACTTGATCTTGAAGCCTTTGTCACAAATTTGGCTAATACTAAGAAGATTGTGCTTTAGTCCTTCAACATAAAGAACATCTTCAATGGATGTGAAAGGTGGAGTACCAACTTTGCCTTTGCCAAGAATTCTTCCCTTATTATTGTCTCCATAAGTGACAAAACCCTTGGCCTTTAGAACTAGATTTGAAAATTGGTTTATGTCTCCCATCATATGCTTTGAACAACCACTATCAAGATACCAAAGATTGCATGTGGTTTTCAAGCATACCTGCAAAACAAATTAGGCTTTGTTAGGTACCCAAGTTTCTTTGGATCCTTCATAATTAGTGCCTTTCTTTACCCACACATAATTCCCACTTGCCACACTAAAGTTTCTAACATAGCAATCATTAGGTGTATGGCCTTTAATGCCACAATAAAAACAAGTAGGTTCAAAGTTACTACTATATCTAGAAGGGTGAGATTTCTTCTTAGGAAATGTTTTCTTTTTAGGATAGTGATGAACTATTTTAGATTTGTTCACTCTCTCTTTGGATGATTGATCACTAGCCTTAACAAAGATAATTTTATTAGAACTTGGTTTTGAAAACTTTGAATATCCAAGTCCACTTTTATCATTGGAGTATCTTTGTTGGCTAAGAACACCTTCCAGTCCAATTTGGCATTTTTCATATCTTTCAATGACTCTTTTTAATTGGACAATTTGGAAAGAGAGTAATTCACAATTTTTGCATACAAAATTTTATTTTTGTTTATCACTTAATTTTTGTTTTTCTTCTTTGAAATCTTTTTCCATAGATTCACATTTTTCTTCTAAAGATGAAATTTGTTTCTTTTGAGATGAAATAGTTTTATACAGAATTTTGCATTCATTTAATAGTTCATCTATAGCACATTGTACATCACTATCAAAAAGAGAAAATTCATTACTAACCACATTGTCTTCATCATCGGAATGGTGTGAGGCCATCAACGCTAGATTTGAACTTTCATCATTATCGGAATCAAATGAGGAACTTATTTCATTATCCTCCCATGCAACATATGCCTTTTTGTTCTTGAATCCCTTTTTGCTTTTGTAGCCACCTTTCTTGGAGAGTTTCGGACAATCCGGCTTGATTTGAACTTGCTTACCACATTCATAACATGTGACTTCTTGTGTTGATGTGGAAGCTTCCTTTTTCTTGAATTGTTTCTTTCCTTTTGAATGAGAGAAGGACTTGTCATTTCTACCAAAGAACTTACCAAACCTTTTAACAAGAAGCATGAAATTTTCATCTTCTTCCGAATTGTCTTCCTTTTCAACTTCCTTGGAATCTATCTTTAAAGCAACATTCTTGGATTTCTTCTCTTGATTTTCATGTTTTTCAAGTCTTCCGAGTTCCATTTCATATTCTTGAAGTTTCCCAAACAATGTTGCGAATGTCATGGAGGAGAGAATTTTCTTTTCTGAAATTGCCGTTACCTTTGGTTGCCATTCCCTAGTTAAGGATCTAAGTACTTTCAGATTTAGTTTACCATTCGCCAAAGTCTTACCAAGAGCACTTAAATGATTTGTCAAGTGCACAAATCTCTTTTGTAGGTTAAGAATGGTTTCTACAGGCTGCATTTGAAATAATTCTTATTCTTGACTCAGGGTATTTAGTCTTGATCTTTTAACTTTAACAGTTCCTTCATGAGTTTTTACCAAGGTATCCCATATTTATTTCGTTGTTTTGCATGCCAAGACACAGAAGAATTCATCCATGCTAAGTGCACCTTGAATAAGGTTTATTTCCTTTTTATCATAGAGAACCTTCTTCTTATCATCTTCGTCCCATGCAGTTTTAGGCTTTGATGAGCCAGCACCATTGATTACCGTTATAGGGATAAATGGACCATTCTCGACGGCATCCCACATTTCTTCTCCTTGTGCTTCTAGATGTGCCTTCATGTGTATTTTCCAGAAGTCAAAATATTCACCACAAAATAGAGGAGGCTTGTTGTTACTACCACCATCTCTGAAAACGGGATTTTGATTTGCGGAAGCCATTCTGGATCTTTTAGGAACAGGTTACCTATAACCTGCTCTGATGCCAATTGTAAGTACGAAGTGCGCCTAAGAGTGGGGGGTGAATTAGGTACTTTAAAAAATTCTGGTTTTAGTAATGATGGATATTATTTTTCTGGATTATGGTGAGTTTATGAAAGAGTAAAGTGCAGAAAAATAAAGAGACACAAGCGATATATCCTAGTTCCCCTCACAGTCAGAGAGTACTCCAGTCCCCTTTCAACATGAAAGAGATTTCCTTATTATGGCAAACTTAAACAAGAACTACCCAAAACCAAGAACAATCCTCTTGGACCAAGAACAATCCTCTTGAATTTTCACTATGTCAACAATGAGAACAATCCTCTCAAAGTGACTTCACTTGTATCCAACAATTCTGGAAAGACAATATTTATTAAACCACTTAAACTTATTTCCAACAATCCTGAAAAATAAGCAAGTATATAGCAATATTTGATTTGAGTGAGTTTGAGTAGCAATGATCACTTTGAGTGATTTAATCAATGAATTGATCTTCTCTTCCAATGATAATGGTATACAATGACTCAAGATATATAATGCTCAAAGTTTTCTGGTTAACAATATGTGAAAGTGTGCAGAAAACTTGTGTATGAAAATGTATAGCAGCTTGAGTTTGATTTTTGAAAATTCAGAAAATATAATTGGAAGAGGTGTTGAAATGATTTTGAAAATGAGTATTTATATGTTCATAGCACCTTTTTGAAACATCATAAAGTTCTATAAATGAATCATGAACAATTTCCAAGATTGAGTGAAAGATTTCCATGAAATGGTGTTATGAACAGGCATGTGCAAAGCTGTTGTTTTTCAAAATCGTGCAGCATGCAGTCGATTGCACCCTTTGTGTAAATCGATTGCACGAGGTTTCAACAGCTAGAATTTTAAAAGTTTTGAGTGTGCAGTCGATTGCACAAGAGTGTAAATTGATTGCATGTGAAGTCAGTAGCAAAAATTGATTGATGCAATCGATTGCATAAACATGCAAATCGATTACACTTAGAAACAATAGAAAAAGATTTGAAAAATTGAAGCATGCAATCTGTGACACCCCAAATTTATTCAAGTGTTAAATAATTAGGAATTTAATTATTTAATTAATTAAAGGCTTAATTAGTAATGTTTTGGATTAAATGGATGAATTAATTATGAAATTAAAAAGGAAGACCGGGGAGTGTAAGGTTGAATTAGAGGTGTGTGAAGTAAAAAGCTCTACTAAATAATAACTAATTTATTTCTATTATTTGGAAAATAATAAAAGGAATACAAAAAGAAGGATAAAAAGGAAAAGAAAAAGAAGGTTATTGGGAAAAGTCATTATACGTGAAATTGGAGAAGAGAAGAGAAGAGAGGAAAAAGCCAAACGCCGTGAATTCGAAGGATCATCGCGAGGTAAAGGGTGATTTCGATTAATTATTATGCCTTATAGATTTTGGGATCAATAGAATTGATTAAGCATGTTAGGAATCTCAATTTAGGATTTTCTAGGTTTGTAGAATTTGTCCCTAATGTTGTCAAATTATGTGGAATTGAACCAATTGCATGATATAGGATTGTCAGGAATGGTTGAATTGTGTTATTTGACATTATGTTGATGTTACTTGGGTGATTCTGGTTTTAATTGATGTGGTCATTCGTATGGGAATGAAAAGGAATGGATAGAGATACACAATACTGTCAAAAATAACAGTTTTTAACTCTGCAGGTCGTGGGAACCGGTTCCCAGTGGGGAGGAACCGGGTTCGACTGTGTGAACGTACAAAAACTGGCAAAATTGCACGTAGGAACCGGTTCCTGTATAGGTAGGAACCGGGTTCCCATACATTTTCCAGAAGGGTGATTTTTGGACTTCGCAGGAACCGGTTCCTGTATATGTAGGAACCGAGTTCTGCTGTAACTTTTTGAAAAATATTAAACTTTAAAAATCCGTAACTTTCAAACCGTAATTCCATTTTAGTCGTCGTTTTGAATGTTGTTTCTTAAATTAAATACTCTATTTTATAAAATGAAGAAAATAACTGTAACTTGATTTTATTTTGAAAATATGTTGACTTTCCGATTATGCGGTTTGTTATTATGTGCATATTTGGTGTATATGCAATAGTGTATCCATGATAATTGATTGTATCAGGTCTTGGTGGACGAAGTGCACGTTTATGATGTTTGATGTGTGTATGATAAATAATGATACCATGTTTTTTTTGTTGGTTTTGGTTCAGTTATGATAAATTGATGTATTTCATAGACTGATTTGATGTTGCATGCTGGTGATGTGCGTGCATATGCATTGTTTTGGTGAAGTTAATTCCCATTGTATGGAGTTTGACTTGTATTGCCGTTAACCGATGCCCGGGTGATGATGGGTGGTTAGGCTGGATTCGTGTCCGGGTGTTTATGGACGAATCGATGGTTGTTGTATCCGGTTGATGATGGATCAGTGTTGGGTGACTTGGTCACGTGTTGGTACCACATGCATTGTGTCTGCATTTGTGTTTGCATGGAATTGTAACATGTTAGGATGTCTTCCAGTGTTACAATTCTTTGGTTGATTATTGATTTGTGCATAATGACTTGTATGATTGGAACTGCGTGTTGAATCTGAATTTATGCTAAAATGGGTGAAATAATATGCTTGTGATATAATGTTGATTGAGAAGCTTATAATGCATGTTAATTATGAGAAATATCACCCTTACTTTAACAATTTCAGATTAAAGTTAGCAGTTCAGGAGTTGGTGAGGATGGCTCTAGAGCTATGTTACTTTAAGTCCGCGTGTCAGTGTCGTGCTCTAATAGGTTGTAACACTGGGGGAAACGTTTGAATGATGAGTTTTATTTTATACTCTATTGTTTAATTTATGTTGGGAATACTTATGAAGTGAAGTTATTCCGGTTTTGACACATTTCCGCTGTGTAGAACATGATATTGATTTGAATATTTATCTTAATAATTCCTTCAGTAAAGCATGATAACTGTAGATTTGAGGTTTTTATATTTATCTTGAATTGTGACATCCCTGTTTTCCATGTTACTCTGATTTAATTAATATATTTGCGGGTTATTTAGAAGGGGTGTTACAATAGTGGTATCAGAGTATAGTCGGTCTTGTCTTGTGTCGTTATCCCTTTTGTATGCGACTAGTGTAAGATGACACTGTCAATACTTGTGTGTTGATGAGGTTGTTTTGTAATGTTACAGAATAATGGCCGAAAGAGGTAACGGAAGAAACGACGATGCTCTTGCTGAAGCATTGGGAATGTTGGCTGGAGTACTCAGAGGGAACTAGCAGGAAGCGGTGATTGGTGCTGACCGACAATTGGGGAATTTTCAGAGGAATAATCCTCCGTTGTTCAAGGGGGCACATGATCCCGAAGGTGCTCAGAAGTGGTTGAAGGAGATCGAGAGGATCTTCAGAGTAATTGACTGTGGTGAAGGGTTGAAGGTGAGATACGGAACTCACATGTTAGCAGAGGAAGCTGATGACTGGTGGGTTGCTACCAGAACTGAAATGGAAGAAGATGGTATTGGGTTGACTTGGGTTGTGTTCAGGAGGGCTTTTCTAAAGAGGTACTTTCCTGAGGACATCAGAGGCAAGAAGGAGATTGAGTTTCTGGAACTCAAGCAGGGTAACAAGACTGTCAGTGAGTATGCTTCGAAGTTTACTGAGTTAGCGAAGTATTATACTCATTATACTAACGATGCAGATGGAGAGTTTTCCAAATGTATCAAGTTTGAGAATGCTCTTCGTGATGAGATTAAGCAGGGTATTCGGTATCAGCGTATCCGAAGATTTCCTGATTTGGTTGACTGTAGTAGGATTTTAGAGGAGGATCTTGCTAGAACTAAGTCGAATGCTCGAGGGTATGTTGATAGGAAGGGTAAGCAACAGATGGATCGTGGTAAGCCTTATGATAGAAGTAATCATAGACCTGGTGGTTGGAAGAAGTTTGGTGGAGGAGATTCTAGTTCTTCCATTAAGTGCTACAAGTGTGGTGAGACAGGACATCGTATGGTGGATTGCAAAAGTAATGATAAGAAGTGTTTCAAGTGTGGGAAACTCGGCCATGTGGCCAATGATTGCAGAGTAAGAGTGGTGACTTGTTACAACTGTGGTGAAGAAGGTCATACTCGTCCTCAGTGTACAAAACCCAAGAAGGAGCGAGCTGGTGGTAAAGTGTTTGCATTGTCTGGGTCAGAGACTAGGCCAGATGATCGGCTGATTAAAGGTACATGTTTTATTAATGACATACCTTTGATTGCGACTATTGATACTGGAGCTACGCATTCTTTTATTGCTTTGGATTGTGCTAAAAGATTGAATTTGGAAATTTCTAATATGGATGGAAGTATGGTTATTGATACTCTTGCGTTGGGTTCAGTGACTACTTTGTATGTCTGTAGGAATTGTCCTATTGTGATTTTTGGTAGGGGTTTCGGTATGGATTTGGTGTGCCTACCGTTAGAACAACTTGATATCATCCTTGGAATGAATTGGTTGGAATTCAACCAGGTTCATATCAACTGTTTTGCGAAGATGGTTATTTTTCCTGAAGAGGTTGGTGTCGAAGATGTGACTATGTCGGTTAAACAGATGAACCTAGCTGTGAAAGATGGTGTTGTGGTATTTATGTTGTATTCTGCAATAGAAGCGGAGGGAAAAGCAAAGAGTGATGGATTGCCAGTGGTGAATGAATTCCCAGAGGTGTTTCCGGAAGACGTTAGTGAATTGCCACCTGAGAGGGAGGTAGAATTTACTATAGATTTAATTCCTGGAACTAGTCCGGTGTCGATGGCGTCGTACCGTATGTCGGCATCTGAATTAGCGGAGTTAAAGAAACAGTTGGAGGAGTTACTTGAGAAGAAGTTTATTCGTCCGAGTGTTTCGCCGTGGGGTGCTCCGGTGTTGTTGGTTAAGAAGAAAGAAGGTTCAATGAGAATATGTGTTGATTACAGACAGCTGAATAAAGTTACAATCAAGAATCGGTATCCTTTGTCGAGGATCGATGATTTGATGGATCAACTAGTTGGAGCTTGTGTATTTAGTAAGATTTATCTGAGATCTGGATATCATCAGATTCGTGTGAAGTCGGAAGATATTCAGAAAACTGCATTTAGAACGAGGTATGGACATTACGAGTATTCTGTTATGCCGTTTGGAGTTACTAATGCACCTGGTGTTTTCATGGAGTATATGAACAGGATATTTCATCCATATCATGATAAGTTTGTGGTGGTGTTCATTGATGATATTCTAATTTATTCGAAGAGCGATGAAGAGCATTCAGAACATCTCAGAGTTGTGTTGGAATTGTTGAAAGAGAAGAAGCTTTATGCGAAGTTGTCCAAGTGTGAATTCTGGTTAAGTGAAGTAAGTTTTCTTGGCCATGTAATTTCCAAGAATGGAATTGATGTGGATCCTACGAAGGTAGAAGCAGTATCTCAGTGGGAAGCGCCGAAGAATGCTTCTGAGATCCGTAGTTTTCTGGGTCTTGCAGGTTATTACAGGAAGTTTATAGAAGGATTTTCCAAATTAGCGTTACCGTTGACTAAGTTGACCAGGAAGGGTCAGATGTTTGTTTGGGATGTTGAATGTGAGAAAGGATTTCAAGAGCTGAAGAGGAGGTTGACAAGTGCTCCGATCTTGATTTTTCCAAACTCGACTAAGTCTTTTGTTGTGTATTGTGACGCATCATTAATGGGATTAGGTGGTGTGTTGATGGAAGATAAGCAGGTGGTGGCTTATGCTTCGAGACAATTGAAAGTACATGAAAGGAATTATCCGACTCATGATTTGGAGTTGGCAGCTGTTGTGTTTGTTTTGAAGTTGTGGAGGCACTATTTATATAGTTCTCGGTTTGAGGTGTTCAGTGATCACAAAAATCTGAGGTATCTCTTTGATCAGAAAGAGTTGAATATGAGGCAGAGGAGATGGTTAGAATTTCTAAAGGATTATAATTTCGGTTTGAATTACCATCCTGGTAAGGCAAACGTTGTTGCGGATGCCTTGAGTAGGAAGTCCTTGCATATGTCGATGTTAATGGTCCGTGAGTTAGATTTGGTTGAGCAGTTCAGAGATTTAAGTTTGGTATGTGAAACTACTCTGAATAGTGTGAAATTGGGTATGTTGAAACTGACTAGTGGTATTCTGGAAGAAATTCGGAATGGACAGAAGTCCGATGTTGGGTTAGTTGATAAATTGACATTGATCAATCAAGGTCAAGGAGGCGAGTTCCGGATTGATGAGAATGGTTTTTTGAGATTTGGTAATAGGGTATGTGTTCCGGATGTTGCAGAGATTAGGAAGAGTATTTTGGAAGGAGGACATCGTAGTGGATTAAGTATTCATCCTGGTGCTACTAAAATGTACCATGATTTGAAGAAGTTGTTTTGGTGGCCGGGAATGAAAAAGGAAATTGTTGAGTTTGTGTATGCTTGTTTGGTTTGTCAGAAGTCGAAGATTGAGCATCAGAAACCGTCAGGATTGATGGAACCGTTGTTTGTTCCGGAATGGAAATGGGATGGAATCTCTATGGATTTTGTGTCTGGTTTGCCAAGGACATCGAAGAATTGTGATTCTATCTGGGTTATTGTTGATCGGTTGACGAAATCTGCTCACTTTATTCCGATAAGAATGGATTATCCGATGGAAAGGTTGGCAGAATTGTATGTTAAGAAGATTGTGAGTTTGCACAGTATTCCTTCTAGTATTGTGTCGGATCGAGATCCGAGGTTTACATCTAAATTCTGGACGGGATTGCAAGAAGCTTTGGGTACTAAGTTGCGTTTGAGTTCTGCTTATCATCCACAGACAGATGATCAGACGGAGAGAACGATTCAGTCGTTGGAAGATTTGTTAAGAGCTTGTGTGTTGGAGAAAGGTGGAGCTTGGGATAGTTATCTACCATTGATTGAGTTTACCTACAACAATAGTTTTCATTCGAGCATTGGTATGGCTCCGTTTGAGGCATTGTATGGTAGGAGATGTCGGACACTGTTGTGTTGGTATGAATCTGGAGAGAGTGTTGTGATTGGACCGGAAATTGTCCAACAGACTTCGGAAAAGATTAAGATGATTCAGGAGAAGATGAGGACTTCTCAGAGTCGTCAGAAAAGTTATCACGATAAGAGGAGGAAAGATCTTGAGTTTAGCGAAGGAGAACATGTTTTTATGCGAGTTACTCCGATGACTGGTATTGGTCGAGCTTTAAAGTCAAAGAAGTTGACTCCACGTTTTATTGGTCCGTTTCAGATTACCAAGAGAGTTGGGAAAGTTGCTTATCAGATTGCTTTGCCTCCGTCACTTGCAAATTTGCATGATGCTTTTCATGTATCTCAGCTAAGGAAGTACATTGCTGATCCGTCTCATGAGATTGGGGTAGACGATATACAGGTACGAGAGAATTTGACTGTGGAAGCGGTACCTGCGAGAATTGAGGATCGGAAGTTGAAACAGTTGCAAGGCAAGGAGATCGCGTTGGTAAGAGTGGCTTGGGGAGGACCAGTAGATGGAAATGTCACTTGGGAGCTGGAGAGCCAGATGAAGGACTCGTATCCCGAACTGTTCGTCTAAGGTATGTTTTCGAGGACGAAAATTCTTTTAGTTGGGGAGAGTTGTGACACCCCAAATTTATTCAAGTGTTAAATAATTAGGAATTTAATTATTTAATTAATTAAAGGCTTAATTAATAATGTTTTGGATTAAATGGATGAATTAATTATGAAATTAAAAAGGAAGACCGGGGGGTGTAAGGTTGAATTAAAGGTGTGTGAAGTAAAAAGCTCTACTAAATAATAACTAATTTATTTCTATTATTTGGCAAATAATAAAAGGAATACAAAAAGAAGGATAAAAAGGAAAAGAAAAAGAAGGTTATTGGGAAAAGTCATTATACGTGAAATTGGAGAAGAGAAGAGAAGAGAGGAAAAAGCCAAACGCCGTGAATTCGAAGGATCATCGCGAGGTAAAGGGGTGATTTCGATTAATTACTATGCCTTATAGATTTTGGGATCAATAGAATTGATTAAGCATGTTAGGAATCTCAATTTAGGATTTTCTAGGTTTGTAGAATTTGTCCCTAATGTTGTCAAATTATGTGGAATTGAACCAATTGCATGATATAGGATTGTTAGGAATGGTTGAATTGTGTTATTTGACATTATGTTGATGTTACTTGGGTGATTCTGGTGTTAATTGATGTGGTCATTCATATGGGAATGAAAAGGAATGGATAGAGATACATAATGCTGTCAAAAATAGCAGTTTTTGACTCTGCAGGTCGTGGGAACCGGTTCCCAGTGGGGAGGAACCGGGTTCCACTGTGTGAACGTACAAAAACTGGCAAAATTGCACGTAGGAACCGGTTCCTGTATAGGTAGGAACCGGGTTCCCATACATTTTCCAGAAGGGTGATTTTTGGACTTCGCAGGAACCGGTTCCTGTATATGTAGGAACCGGGTTCTGCTGTAACTTTTTGAAAAATATTAAACTTTAAAAATCCGTAACTTTCAAACCGTAATTCCATTTTAGTCGTCGTTTTGAATGTTGTTTCTTAAATTAAATACTCTATTTTATAAAATGAAGAAAATAACTGTAACTTGATTTTATTTTGAAAATGTGTTGACTTTCCGATTATGCGGTTTGTTATTATGTGCATATTTGGTGTATATGCAATGGTGTATCCATGATAATTGATTGTATCAGGTCTTGGTGGACGAAGTGCATGTTTATGTTGTTTGATGTGTGTATGATAAATAATGATACCATGTTTTTTTGTTGGTTTTGGTTCAGTTATGATAAATTGATGTATTTCATAGACTGATTTGATGTTGCATGCTGGTGATGTGCGTGCATATGCATTGTTTTGGTGAAGTTAATTCCCATTGTGTGGAATTTGACTTGTATTGCCGTTAACCGATGCCCGGGTGATGATGGGTGGTTAGGCTGGATTCGTGTCCGGGTGTTTATGGACGAATCGATGGTTGTTGTATCCGGTTGATGATGGATCAGTGTTGGGTGACTTGGTCACGTGTTGGTACCACATGCATTGTGTCTGCATTTGTGTTTGCATGGAATTGTAACATGTTAGGATGTCTTCCAGTGTTACAATTCTTTGGTTGATTATTGATTTGTGCATAATGACTTGTATGATTGGAACTGCGTGTTGAATCTGAATTTATGCTAAAATGGGTGAAATAATATGCTTGTGATATAATGTTAATTGAGAAGCTTATAATGCATGTTAATTATGAGAAATATCACCCTTACTTTAACAATTTCAGATTAAAGTTAGCAGTTCAGGAGTTGGTGAGGATGGCTCTAGAGCTATGTTACTTTAAGTCCGCGTGTCAGTGTCGTGCTCTAATAGGTTGTAACACTGGGGGAAACGTTTGAATGATGAGTTTTATTTTATACTCTATTGTTTAATTTATGTTGGGAATACTTATGAAGTGAAGTTATTCCGGTTTTGAGACATTTCCGTTGTGTAGAATATTGATTTGAATATTTATCTTAATAATTCCTTTAGTAAAGCATGATAACTGTAGATTTGAGGTTTTTATATTTATCTTGAATTGTGACATCCTTGTTTTCCATGTTACTCTGATTTAATTAATATATTCGCGGGTTATTTAGAAGGGGTGTTACAATAGTGGTATCAGAGTATAGTCGGTCTTGTCTTGTGTCGTTATCCCTTTTGTATGCGACTAGTGTAAGATGACACTGTCAATACTTGTGTGCTGATGAGGTTGTTTTGTAATGTTACAGAACAATGGCCGGAAGAGGTAACGGAAGAAACGACGATGCTCTTGCTGAAGCATTGGGAATGTTGGCTGGAGTACTCGGAGGGAACTAGCAGGAAGCGGTGATTGGTGCTGACCGACAATTGGGGAATTTTCAGAGGAATATTCCTCCGTTGTTCAAGGGTGCACATGATCCCGAAGGTGCTCAGAAGTGGTTGAAGGAGATCGAGAGGATCTTCAGAGTAATTGACTGTGCTGAAGGGTTGAAGGTGAGATACGGAACTAACATGTTAGCAGAGGAAGCTGATGACTGGTGGGTTGCTACCAGAGCTGAAATGGAAGAAGATGGTATTGGGTTGACTTGGGTTGTGTTCAGGAGGGCTTTTCTGAAGAGGTACTTTCCTGAGGACATCGGAGGCAAGAAGGAGATTGAGTTTCTGGAACTCAAGTAGGGTAACAAGAATGTCAGTGAGTATGCTTCGAAGTTTACTGAGTTAGCGAAGTATTATACTCATTATACTAACGATGCAGATGGAGAGTTTTCCAAATGTATCAAGTTTGAGAATGGTCTTCATGATGAGATTAAGCAGGGTATTCGGTATCAGCGTATCCGAAGATTTCCTGATCTGGTTGACTGTAGTAGGATTTTAGAGGAGGATCTTGCTAGCACTAAGTCGAATGCTCGAGGGTATGTTGATAGGAAGGGTAAGCAACAGATGGATCGTGGTAAGCCTTATGATAGAAGTGATCATAGACCCGGTGGTTGGAAGAAGTTTGGTGGAGGAGATTCTAGTTCTTCCATTAAGTGCTACAAGTGTGGTGAGACAGGACATCGTATGGTGGATTGCAAAAGTAATGATAAGAAGTGTTTCAAGTGTGGGAAACTCGGCCATGTGGCTAATGATTGCAGAGTAAGAGTGGTGACTTGTTACAACTGTGGTGAAGAAGGTCATACTCGTCCTCAGTGTACAAAACCCAAGAAGGAGCGAGCTGGTGGTAAAGTGTTTGCATTGTCTGGGTCAGAGACTAGGCCAGATGATCGGCTGATTAAAGGTACATGTTTTATTAATGACATACCTTTGATTGCGATTATTGATACTGGAGCTACACATTCTTTTATTGCTTTGGATTGTGCTAAAAGATTGAATTTGGAAATTTCTAATATGGATGGAAGTATGGTTATTGATACTCCTGCGTTGGGTTCAGTGACTACTTTGTATGTCTGTAGGAATTGTCCTATTGTGATTTTTGGTAGGGGTTTCGGTATGGATTTGGTGTGCCTACCGTTAGAACAACTTGATATCATCCTTGGAATGAACTGGTTGGAATTCAACCAGGTTCATATCAACTGTTTTGCGAAGATGGTTATTTTTCCTGAAGAGGTTGGTGTCGAAGATGTGACTATGTCGGTTAAACAGATGAACCTAGCTGTGAAAGATGGTGCTGTGGTATTTATGTTGTATTCTGCAATAGAAGCGGAGGGAAAAGCAAAGAGTGATGGATTGCCAGTGGTGAATGAATTCCCAGAGGTGTTTCCGGAAGATGTTAGTGAATTGCCACCTGAGAGGGAGGTAGAATTTACTATAGATTTGATTCCTGGAACTAGTCCGGTGTCGATGGCGTTGTACCGTATGTCGGCATCTGAATTAGCGGAGTTAAAGAAACAGTTGGAGGAGTTACTTGAGAAGAAGTTTATTCGTCTGAGTGTTTCGCCGTGGGGTGCTCCGGTGTTGTTGGTTAAGAAGAAAGAAGGTTCAATGAGAATATGTGTTGATTACAGACAGCTGAATAAAGTTACAATCAAGAATCGGTATCCTTCGTCGAGGATCGATGATTTGATGGATCAACTAGTTGGAGCTTGTGTATTTAGTAAGATTGATCTAAGATCTGGATATCATCAGATTCGTGTGAAGTCGGAAGATATTCAGAAAACTGCATTTAGAACGAGGTATGGACATTACGAGTATTTTGTTATGCCGTTTGGAGTTACTAATGCACCTGGTGTTTTCATGGAGTATATGAACAGGATATTTCATCCGTATCTTGATAAGTTTGTGGTGGTGTTCATTGATGATATTCTAATTTATTCGAAGAGCGATGAAGAGCATTCAGAACATCTCAGAGTTGTGTTGGAATTGTTGAAAGAGAAGAAGCTTTATGCGAAGTTGTCCAAGTGTGAATTCTGGTTAAGTGAAGTAAGTTTTCTTGGCCATGTAATTTCCAAGAATGGAATTGATGTGGATCCTACGAAGGTAGAAGCAGTATCTCAGTGGGAAGCGCCGAAGAATGCTTCTGAGATCCGTAGTTTTCTGGGTCTTGCAGGTTATTACAGGAAGTTTATAGAAGGATTTTCCAAATTAGCGTTACCGTTGACTAAGTTGACCAGGAAGGGTCAGATGTTTGTTTGGGATGTTGAATGTGAGAAAGGATTTCAAGAGCTGAAGAGGAGGTTGACAAGTGCTCCGATCTTGATTTTTCCAAATTCGACTAAGTCTTTTGTTGTGTATTGTGACGCATTATTAATGGGATTAGGTGGTGTGTTGATGGAAGATAAGCAGGTGGTGGCTTATGCTTCGAGACAATTGAAAGTACATGAAAGGAATTATCCGACTCATGATTTGGAGTAGGCAGCTGTTATGTTTGTTTTGAAGTTGTGGAGGCACTATTTATATAGTTCTCGGTTTGAGGTGTTCAGTGATCACAAAAGTCTGAGGTATCTCTTTGATCAGAAAGAGTTGAATATGAGGCAGAGGAGATGGTTAGAATTTCTAAAGGATTATGATTTCGGTTTGAATTACCATCCTGGTAAGGCAAACGTTGTTGCGGATGCCTTGAGTAGGAAGTCCTTGCATATGTCGATGTTAATGGTCCATGAGTTAGATTTGGTTGAGCAGTTCAGAGATTTAAGTTTGGTATGTGAAACTACTCCGAATAGTGTGAAATTGGGTATGTTGAAACTGACTAGTGGTATTCTGGAAGAAATTTGGAATGGACAGAAGTCCGATGTTGGGTTAGTTGATAAATTGACATTGATCAATCAAGGTCAAGGAGGCGAGTTCCGGATTGATGAGAATGGTTTTATGAGATTTGGTAATAGGGTGTGTGTTCCGGATGTTGCAGAGATTAGGAAGAGTATTTTGGAAGGAGGACATCGTAGTGGATTGAGTATTCATCCTGGTGCTACTAAAATGTACCATGATTTGAAGAAGTTGTTTTGGTGGCCGGGAATGAAAAAGGAAATTGTTGAGTTTGTGTATGCTTGTTTGGTTTGTCAGAAGTCGAAGATTGAGCATCAGAAACCGTCAGGATTGATGGAACCGTTGTTTGTTCCGGAATGGAAATGGGATGGAATCTCTATGGATTTTGTGTCTGGTTTGCCAAGGACATCGAAGAATTGTGATTCTATCTGGGTTATTGTTGATCGGTTGACGAAATCTGCTCACTTTATTCCGATAAGAATGGATTATCCGATGGAAGGGTTGGCATAATTGTATGTTGAGAAGATTGTGAGTTTGCACGGTATTCCTTCTAGTATTGTGTCGGATCGAGATCCGAGGTTTACATCTAAATTCTGGACGGGATTGCAAGAAGCTTTGGGTACTAAGTTGTGTTTGAGTTCCGCTTATCATGCACAAACAGATGATCAGACGGAGAGAATGATTCAGTCGTTGGAAGATTTGTTAAGAGCTTGTGTGTTGGAGAAAGGTGGAGCTTGGGATAGTTATCTACCATTGATTGAGTTTACCTACAACAATAGTTTTCATTTGAGCATTGGTATGGCTCCGTTTGAGGCATTGTATGGTAGGAGGTGTCGGACACTGTTGTGTTGGTATGAATATGGAGAGAGTGCTGTGATTGGACCGGAAATTGTCCAACAGACTTGGAAAAGATTAAGATGATTCAGGAGAAGATGAGGACTTCTCAGAGTCGTCAGAAAAGTTATCACGATAAGAGGAGGAAAGATCTTGAGTTTAGCGAAGGAGAACATGTTTTTATGCGAGTTACTCCGATGACTGGTATTGGTCGAGCTTTAAAGTCAAAGAAGTTGACTCCACGTTTTATTGGTCCGTTTCAGATTACCAAGAGAGTTGGGAAAGTTGCTTATCAGATTGCTTTGCCGCCGTCACTTGCAAATTTGCATGATGTTTTTCATGTATCTCAGCTAAGGAAGTACATTGTTGATCCGTCTCATGAGATTGGGGTAGACGATATACAGGTATGAGAGAATTTGACTGTGGAAGCGGTACCTACGAGAATTGAGGATCGGAAGTTGAAACAGTTGCGAGGCAAGGAGATCGCGTTGGTAAGAGTGGCTTGGGGAGGACCAGTAGATGGAAATGTCACTTGGGAGCTGGAGAGCCAGATGAAGGACTCGTATCCCGAACTGTTCGTCTAAGGTATGTTTTCGAGGACGAAAATTCTTTTAGTTGGGGAGAGTTGTGACACCCCAAATTTATTCAAGTGTTAAATAATTAGGAATTTAATTATTTAATTAATTAAAGGCTTAATTAATAATGTTTTGGATTAAATGGATGAATTAATTATGAAATTAAAAAGGAAGACTGGGGGGTGTAAGGTTGAATTAAAGGTGTGCGAAGTAAAAAGCTCTACTAAATAATAACTAATTTATTTCTATTATTTGGCAAATAATAAAAGGAATACAAAAAGAAGGATAAAAAGGAAAAGAAAAAGAAGGTTATTGGGAAAAGTCATTATACGTGAAATTGGAGAAGAGAAGAGAAGAGAGGAAAAAGCCAAACGCCGTGAATTCGAAGGATCATCGCGAGGTAAGGGGTGATTTCAATTAATTACTATGCCTTATAGATTTTGGGATCAATAGAATTGATTAAGCATGTTAGGAATCTCAATTTAGGATTTTTTAGGTTTGTAGAATTTGTCCCTAATGTTGTCAAATTATGTGGAATTGAACCAATTGCATGATATAGGATTGTTAGGAATGGTTGAATTGTGTTATTTGACATTATGTTGATGTTACTTGGGTGATTCTGGTGTTAATTGATGTGGTCATTCATATGGGAATGAAAATGAATGGATAGAGATACATAATGCTGTCAAAAATAGCAGTTTTTGACTCTGCAGGTCGTGGGAACCGGTTCCCAGTGGGGAGGAACCGGGTTCCACTGTGTGAACGTACAAAAACTGGCAAAATTGCACGTAGGAACTGGTTCCTGTATAGGTAGGAACCGGGTTCCCATACATTTTCCAGAAGGGTGATTTTTGGACTTCGCAGGAACCGGTTCCTGTATATGTAGGAACCGGGTTCTGCTGTAACTTTTTGAAAAATATTAAACTTTAAAAATCCGTAACTTTCAAACCGTAATTCCATTTTAGTCGCCATTTTGAACGTTGTTTCTTAAATTAAATACTCTATTTTATAAAATGAAGAAAATAATTGTAACTTGATTTTATTTTGAAAATGTGTTGACTTTCCGATTATGCGGTTTGTTATTATGTGCATATTTGGTGTATATGCAATGGTGTATCCATGATAATTGATTGTATCAGGTCTTGGTGGACGAAGTGCATGTTTATGCTGTTTGATGTGTGTATGATAAATAATGATACCATGTTTTTTTTTGTTGGTTTTGGTTCAGTTATGATAAATTGATGTATTTCATAGACTGATTTGATGTTGCATGCTGGTGATGTGCGTGCATATGCATTGTTTTGGTGAAGTTAATTCCCATTGTGTGGAATTTGACTTGTATTGCTGTTAACCGATACCCGGGCGATGATGGGTGGTTAGGCTGGATTCGTGTCCGAGTGTTTATGGATGAATCGATGGTTGCTGTATCCGGTTGATGATGGATCAGTGTTGGGTGACTTGGTCACGTGTTGGTACCACATGCATTGTGTCTGCATTTGTGTTTGCATGGAATTGTAACATGTTAGGATGTCTTCCAGTGTTACAATTCTTTGGTTGATTATTGATTTGTGCATAATGACTTGTATGATTGGAACTGCGTGTTGAATCTGAATTTATGCTAAAATGGGTGAAATAATATGCTTGTGATATAATGTTGATTGAGAAGCTTATAATGCATGTTAATTATGAGAAATCTCACCCTTACTTTAACAATTTCAGATTAAAGTTAGCAGTTCAGGAGTTGGTGAGGATGGCTCTAGAGCTATGTTACTTTAAGTCCGCGTGTCAGTGTCGTGCTCTGATAGGTTGTAACACTGGAGGAAACGTTTGAATGATGAGTTTTATTTTATACTCTTTTGTTTAATTTATGTTGGAAATACTTATGAAGTGAAGTTATTCCAGTTTTGAGACATTTCCGTTGTGTAGAACATGATATTGATTTGAATATTTATCTTAATAATTCCTTCAGTAAAGCATGATAACTGTAGATTTGAGGTTTTTATATTTATCTTGAATTGTGACATCCCTGTTTTCCATGTTACTCTGATTTAATTAATATATTCGCGGTTATTTAGAAGGGGTGTTACACAATCGATTGCACTCAAGTAAAAAATGATTTTTAGCTTAGAAAAACTTGAGTAAATGTTTGGACAATATAAAATATTTCTTTTTACCATTGAACATCTATGTCTTAAGTTCAAAGTAAGTATTATCATTATACCTTGAAATTTTGCTAAGTGCTTGAACTGAAGACTTTATTCACATATGCTTTTAGCTGAGTCAAAAATCTTTGCCTTCTTTGTCAATCATGGTTTGTCTTCATCAAAACAAAAGTGCATTTGAGAAGCTTGCTTTTACACGAGTCGCCGAGTTGGAATTCATGAGATGTAAGTCATTTTAGGTCCTTAAAAGAGGTGCCCGTGAGTGATATACATGATCGGAATGTCGAGGTTCCAAGCCGGTGTGACGGTTACAGTAGTCCAAAGGCTGCATGAGAGTTACGAAAGTTGATGAATGAGGTGTATACTCTCATGATTGCGACGATGGACATTATGGGTTCGATTCAATTGTTGGATTCAGAAGGTCACTTTTTAATGAGTACAGAGCCTGAGATGAAGTATAAAAGGGCATTGGAGGGAGGAAGGCAGGACAACTCAACCATATCATACAAAAACACAAGCGAACTAATAACCTCTAAAATACAATATAGTTGTAGTCTCGCCTGATTAGCTTCAGGGAGATTATCCAAAAGTGTTTGTTAAGAACACCTTGTAACAACTTTTGAAGTATAATGAATATGATAGTTACTATCACCCCTAGACGTAGATCAAAGTGGATAAACTAAATACATTTGTTTAGACCTAAAAATAATAAAAGTGTCACTCAAAATTGATAAACAAAATTTAAAGTTAGTGAAATGTTCCTCGATCGATAGCAAGGCAAACAAGTGTAAAGATATGGGTGATTATGGTGCACAAAGGAGAACCGCCGTAAGAAACCACCACGGTGAAAATCTCGTCGGAATATTACACGCCGCTGCTTCCACTGCACTTGTCATCGTTTGCCATGGTTTTCAATCATCCAAGGTTCTCATCACGCTCTTCCCCTTTTCTACGTTAACCTAATTTCACAAATCTCCATTATTGCATTTCAGATTCGTTTTATGTAAATTCATGATTTCACTGTTATCTAGGAAAGGATCCCCATGGTGAACCTTGCTGGTGCTCTGGAAAAACATGGAATCACTGCTTTCCGCTTCGACTTCGCCGGAAATGGGTAAGCTAAGGAAAAAAATATAGAATTTCTTCATGAGTGGTTTAATTTGTTGGAAAAGATATATTTTTTCTCCAAGAATAATCGGTATCTAAGATTGCAATGTTTTTGTATATGAGTCTATATGCCTACTATATGAATGTTGGAAACTAGGAATGAAACTGATAAAGCCACATTCAGAACTAAGTCAACATTCTTTTGCAAAGTTGAATTTATAACCAATTCTAGCTTCGAGGTAAGGTAATATAAGGGTATAATGCATATACATGTTGTTCTAAAATTGAACAAAAATAATTTAATATTGAACTATTGTTTTTATTTTTGCTAATAACTCGTTATACCGTCTTCTAGAGAAAGTGAAGGTTCGTTTCAGTATGGTAACTACTACAGAGAAGTTGAAGATTTACGAGCTATAGTCCAACACTTCCGTGAGGAGAATTATGTAATTACTGCAATTGTTGGTCATAGTAAAGGTCAGAAGACTACTGTTATCCACTTATTATTTGAAACTGAATTTTGTAATGGACTCAACAGACAACTCATAGGGATATTTCAATGGCGGTTTGTAGTTGTTTTCTCTCCTGATACTATAATATAACACATTTTGATACATTCTTTTGTCCAGCTTCTCTTTAATAAAGGCTATCAATATCCAAAAAATATTTTTATATGGGTTAGTATTTAGTAATAGAGGTTAGGTCTGTATGTCTTATAGAATCAATATAGTTATTTCAAGGTAATTTATTGATATTGTGTTCTTTGCTGAGAAAAACTGTGGAAATTCAGAGAGAAAGATTTAGATCTTTACTTGTTTTTGGTTTTTTTGGAGAAAGTATGCGATGGCATTGTTAGTAAACTAAGTGCAGTTTAGATATGTCTCGAGTATTGGATGTTTAACAAAGAAGATATTACAAACATAATGCTTGTTTATAGGAGTTAGATGTGGCATTGATCTATAGGTAAATATGACAGAAAATTATCCAAGATATGGTTGGGACATGCTCAATTTATTGGTGAAAATGTTTGAGAAATTATTAGAGAATACTGATTCTAAAAAAAATAAAGAGGACCAAATTGACATTGATGAAACTGAATATATAATAATTATACAGTTTAAGTGGAGATTGTAGTTTTCAATAGGTTTGCAGAGAATGTCGTCTTCCGTAGGTTTGCTGGTAAATGAAACTGAAGTTCGCTATGAATGTGACAGAATTTTCCATTAAGCCCACATATGAAACTGTATATATAATAGATGGAACTGAAGTTCTCTGTGACTGTGATAGAGTTTTCCCTATCCAAGTCTCTCACAACCCGCATTTTTTCGTGTTACTCACACTCAATGGAATGGTTTCTGCAGGAGGTAATGTGGCTCTGTTATATGCCTCAAAATATAAGGATATTCATACTGTTGTCAATATATCTGGCCGGTTTAACCTAGCAAGAGGCATGGAGAGTCGCTTGGGAGAAAATTTTATACAACGGATCAAACAAGATGGATTTATCGATGTTACAAATAAAAGAGGTGAGCTATGAAATGTAAATATTCGTCTATCATCTATTCATCTATCATTTGTGGATCAAATCAGCATGTCTTGATAAACCTTTTCTCGCTTCTTTATTCTGTTGCTGCCATGAACATTTTGACTTTATGTTTAAAAAGAGAAAAGGGAGAATTGTATACTCACACGTTTCTGATAATCTCTATTGTTGTTGAATGTTTCACCTCTTCATCAATATGTTGCTTTTCGTGTGGTAGGGAAGATTGTGTATCGTGTAACTAAAGAAAGTTTAATGGACCGTCTAAATACTATTACCCATCTTGCCTGCTTATCAATCCCAGAAAATTGCAGGTAAGGTTTGTGATTACATCTAATAACATACAGATCTTTCTCTTCCTCATAAAGTTTGATATCAAACGCTTCTTCATGCCTTACTGTTACTAATTACTTGATCAGTATTGAAACAGGGTGTTGACAGTTCATGGATCCATGGATGAAACTGTACCTGTAGAAGATGCTTTGGAGTTTGCTAAGTTCATATCAAATCATGAACTGTGCATTATAGAAGGGGCTGATCATGAATATACTTCTCATCAAGATGAATTGACCAGTTTAGTTTTGGACTTTATCAAGGTTCATAATGATAAGGAAAACAATACATCTAAGCAGACACGATTCGGAAGAGTAGATAAACCTATCCATTCCCGTTTCTAATACTTGCGGAATATGCGGATCTGGTACCTCATTTTAATCTAACCTTCTTACTAATAAAGAGGACAGGCTCCTCCTATTTCTTGCATCTCTAGTGCCCACCAGGCAGCCAATAATTCTTAGCTGTCAGAGTTAAAGAAAATCGACCAATAGTCTGTCATTCTGGGGCCTCAATGATTACTCATCTGACAAGAACTGCCACATCATTACTGCCAGGTTATCAACCTGACATTACTCTTATTGTTGCTGGTAAAAGTTTATGCTCTTTTCCATTTACAGTGGATTTTGATATCATAAGTTTAAACACCACCCATCTGGTAGATAATACATATAGAGTACAGTTGATTGAATTGTTGTTATCAGAAGCGAGCAGCTCCAACGAACAAGCAATAAAATGCAACCACCAGAACAATTGAACCTAGAGGCAGGGCGGGGCCAAAAGTCCAACTCAAGTGAGGCCAAGACAGCATCATCTATGCGACTTGACCAGAAAAATTTATGACACCTACCTTAGTATGATAAACATGTTACTAAAAGCAGGAGGGGGACACACAATATTTCTATCTTACATGCTAAAAACTGGAGAGACACAGTACTTTATTATTGCATTATCAAGGGAAATTTTTTGGGGGGTCAATGTGTTTGGAAGCTGACTGTTTGTTTTACAGAGTTGAGAGGACATACTACCTACTACTGTACTGATGTTATAGATTTACTCTTTTGCCACAACATGTTTTATTACAAAACACGAGTCAATATTGTTTGGAAGCTTAATGTGCCAACTTAATCAATGTTGTTTCAATTCACCTTCAAAATTCTGGAACGGTCTTTCTGGTAGTGGATGTTTGGTCAAAATATATAATTGAAAATTTTTTTGGGTATTGTATTTTGGTTAATTTGAAGATATACAAAGTAAATTGTTTTTTTTATAACATTCTCCAAATCCATTAACTCTAATTTTCAAGAAAATAAATACATTTCAAAAATATGGGAGTTGAGTTCTATGAAGGAGTTTGTTTTTTACAATGGCAAATCAAAGTATAAATTTTAACTGTGAGAGATTTTTAAATTTAGCTTTTGACAGACAGAACTTGAAGGAACTGTAAATACCTGGAGAAAAATAGACTAATCAATTGTTGGAAATAGAAATCTATTTACCTTTTTTATTGCTCCTATTGTCATATTTTAGGTGTTATACTTAAACTATTTGATTGTCTCGAATTATGTTATATATTTCTTTGGAAATTTTTTTTATTTTTTGTCACGAATGTTAACCTCAAAATTTATTTTGAAGGATTCATATTAGTCTTAGTTTCTCAAAATGTTTTATTTTAGTTATTTTTATCTAATTTGCGACGAATTTAATGATTGATTTATAAATTTTTTTTGTGTTGTTAATTAAATAAATAAAAAAACTAAAATGAAATGTTATGAAAAATTAAGAAATTAATATGAAACTTTTTAAATTAAAGAATCAAAATGAATACGAAACCAAAACAAATATTTTGTCTATTTATTTTGATATAAATTATTTATTATTTTAAATAAATATTATTTAAGTTTACATCTCTAAGTATTATTTGAGAAAATTATGTTCATTTCTTCTAAAATTTATTTAAATAGTATTGATATTGTCAAAAAAAGACTAAAATTAAACGTTATAAAAAATTAAAGAATTAATATGAAAGTTTTTAAGTTAAAGAACCGAAATAAATACAAAACTAAAATAAATATTTTGTTTGTTTGTTTTGATATAAATTATTTTTTATTTTAAATAAATATTATTTAAATTTACGTCTCTAAGTATTATTTGAGAAAATTATGGTCATTTCTTCAAAAATTTATTAAAATAGCACTGATATTATCATTAGTTTTACAATAGGCATTAATTTCCTCTAAATTATATATACTAACCATTGGTCGAAAGTTAAATTTATTGATATATGTATTTTTTTTTATCATTACCGGTATAGTATAGTTCGAAGATCAGTCCAATAGTCTTCTCTATTAAATTTAGCGTTAATTATTATTGGAACAACTAACTATTAGTGTTGATATATATATATATATATATATATATATATATATATATATATATATATATATATATATATATATATATATATATATATATATATATATATATATATATATATATATATATATATATATATATATATATATATATATATATATATATATATATATATATATAATTTTGTTGGTATATGTATGTTATTACATATTTAAGACACTTAGTGTTATTTTAACAAACTTCAAAAAAGTAAAAGTAAATGTAGTGTAGTGCAAATTAATTTTATACTATCATCTAATAGAATTATAACATAATGCTATGTGATATCAGTATTTTTAAATTAAAAGCGTGACTTGGCTAAATACACGCCTCTAATTAGTTGATAGTAAAAATATTTTACAATATCGATGCATACTCTTTTTTCTCGATTATTTATCAATACAATTTTAATATTATTTTAAATAATTAAATAACTAAAATAACTTTAAATGATTTTTTTCCAACAAACTTTAAATAATATTTCCCACAATGAGTATCTATTTAAAAATAAATAAAATTAAATTGAACCATATTTTTTAATTCAATTAAGATAGAGAGGATGATCTTGCAGATGTTGAAACATTTTTGTTTGTTGACGAGAGGGTGAAACTCACAAATAAGGGTGAAAATAGATTAGATTATATTCTGAAAAGTTTAAATCTAACCTACGATTATTCTTTTAGCATGAGTTTGTCTGTGCGTGTATACAAATGTGTGTGTGCGCGAGTATGTGTTAATCTATCAGACTTTGTAGGTTCTTTCATAACTTAAGTATGACTTATTTAATTAAATATGTTTTTTTAAAGTCTAAGTCTAACTTTTAATAGACTAAGACATGTCAAATTTAAATAGGCAAGATCGTAGGTTCCTGTAGGTTGGTCTGACTTATTTCGAAAAAGGAGTTACAGGTATGTAGGGTAGAAAAATGAGTCGTTTTATCTCTAGGTTTAGAGGCGTTTATGCAGAGGTTCAAAAATGCCGAACTTATGAATATGGATCATAACTGATTGACCGATGGTTTCTTGATTAACAATTTTCTTTTTTCCTTTGTCTATTCACCCATGTATTTTTTAGTTGTTGTGAACGTGTTAAGGAGGTTATCCCCTTTAAGTGAGTTGTATGTTTTTGGTAGGTTTTATTTATTTATTTTAAGGCCCAATTCAAAATAGTTTTTTTATCGGTCAACAATTAGAAAAAAATGAAATGGTGACTTAACACAAATGGCGGGGATAATTGAAAAATGGATATTCAAAAATTTAATTTTTCTCTTACAAAAGTCTCAATAATATAACTTTTCCTTATCTTCAAATCTATCTGCTACTATATGTTTATTTCAGTCGAAGTTATTTGGGTGTCTAAAAAAGGAAGCCATCATCTTATTTTGCTAACCTTGTTGTCATATATATATATATATATATATATATATATATATATATATATATATATATATATATATATATATATATATATATATATATATATATATATATATTGTTTTTTCTCTTATGTGATGGTTGTTTGAGTTAGATGTCACTATTTTGGCATTAGTTTATTCAGGCACAAAGCTTTTATCTGATAACAATATTTTTATGTCTTTTCACTTGAATAACGTTAGAACGGTCGATTTGATAATGTCGAAATCATTTTCTTCACAAAACGCCACAAACGCCACACACTTATGACTAAAGCAATCAAAACACCACAACACGGGCATACATAAAAAGAGCTGCAAAAATACTAAAGCGGTTATAACTGGACACCCCCTACTGGTAGCTAGCAACTCTAGCGGTCGCGGTGATTCTGCTATGTTAACCTCGGACCAGGTCTTTGGGGAAGGGGAAGGGTACCGACTCTTGGTCGGACACGACCCCAAATACATCCAATAAACTTTGAGGGAAAATCTCGTAAGTTCATGCAAATTCCAGAGCAACTAACTCAGGATCAAATACATACGCCTTAAATCAAAAAAAGCAATATCACAATGTCAATTTCATTTTACTCACACTTCATAGTGTAGGATATTTCATTACAAAAAAAAAAAAGAACAACTAATCCTAAGGAAGACGATCTTTCCATCTTTAAACATCTGGTTTTACCATAATTTCTCTCTCTAAATACGTAGGGGGGGGGGGATTAAAAGTGTTGTACATGCTACAAAATGTTCTAAAAGAACTCTGAAACAACTGTGAGACTAACAATTCATGGTTCATTTAATCTATGATCCATAGAGGCATTCTTAAGTATCAAGTTTTCAAGGTATTTTTGGATGGTAGAAAGAGATGCCTTTGTAGCAGATAAAGTAGCTCACGTAAAAGAAAGAGCTTTATCTTTCCTTACCATGTCTCTTGCTAAGAGAATTACCTGACCGACTAACGAGCCAGGGAGATTGAAAGCACTCAAGGCATCACTTATTCTGGTAAGAGAAATAAAAGCCTTTTTTTTACTTCATGCATGTATGTATCTCATTGAAGCGTCAAGTTACATATATTCTTCTCCAACAACCTCTCCTCCTTGCAACACTGGTCAGACAAGAAAAAAATCTCAACGATCAACTCATTGATGGCTAGAACTATAGAGGCACGCTGTGTATAATACGTATGGCTCAATAAATCCTCCTTGAGAACATTTCTATTCAGGTTGACAAGATAAGATCAATCATATTTCGAAGTAGACGCATATTGTTCTTTCAGAGTGCAGGCCCCCAATTTAGCCAAGAAGACATTAGTTGGAGGACCCGATATGTGTGGTGCCCATAAAGAATTTCTAAGAATACCAACGCCTCTAATTGATTCCGAGGAGGTTTCCCCTTGGGAATCTGATTGAAAGGACTGAGGCATAATCCTCATCGTCCCAATCAAATAGGAACATTGAACGACTTATGAGTGTTTGAAGGACTAGCAGGGTGATTCTAATTCCCAGTCTTAATTGGCAGATCATTTATTCGTTCTTCATCGAATCTGCAAAGAATGATTACTAAGAGTTAAAAGCATTACAAATAGTTGAAGTGAGCATAGGGGAAAAGAATGTCTAAAACTCACCAAAAATGACTTTCCTCTCCTCCTTAGTATGAGCATCCATCAACATGCGGGTTTCAATAAGTCATTTCAAACATTTTCATGAAGCTTCATCCCGGAGAGTAATACCTTCAGCATGACCCAACTCTTTGATGAAAGTAACTAGTTGTTTCTTCAAATAAAGCTCCTCATGAGGCAGATCTTTCTCCCTGTAGACGTATGGTATGTTCCCTATCAAGAAATGACCTTTGTTCTAGTACATGTGAAAAAGGTCAGTACACCTGTCTTCCATCCTGATTCCTATAATATACATTGTTGCATTGACCTGTTTATGCAGATAAACAACCAAGAAAAATCTATTCTCTAAATGCTTCAGGCTTCTTGAAAACATTCTGAAACAACGAATAACCATCACCAAATTAATCAAGCTCTGCCCCCATGTCTGGTTCGACAAACTACCTTATAATCTAAAAATATGGAAGAAAAGACACAAAATGGGCTTTTCCCCTAGTACACGCACCAGTATTAGAAGACTTTAATATACACCTAACTCGTGGAGTGTAACTGCATAGGAATGATCATCAATTTGTTTAAAACTTCTATCTCAAGACAGTTGAAAGGCGAACAAAGGCTTTGAATCGAGAAGGTTGAAGCGCCTCTAAAAATACTAAGACAATGAAGTCGCCACTGAACTTTATTCATCCCAAAAAGGGAAAGGAAAATATCAAGAAAACCTCTAAGATGGGAAAGAACACGTTCTTGCGACCAAGAGAAGGGTAGGGATATCGATTATGCAAGGGGAAAGTATTAGCACCCCTCGAGTCTGTTGCATTCAACGGGATCCACTCTTGTTTATTCTAATCTAAGGGTGTGTATATCTAAAGGCTTTACTTGCTACATGAAATGCATGAATGAGTTATTGGAAAGAAGACAAGATTTTTATTATTGCGTTCGTTCGAGTTTTGCAACTCAATTCCTACGTATCCCTGGAAGGAATCAGAACATCGTAGTTCTTCTTAAAAATGATTGTTTGTTATGTGTTTTTATGAGTGACGAACCCTTTTTGAAAAGGTTTTAAAGAGAAAAGCCAAGAGGCAAAAGATTTGGATTTGTGAAGTGTTTTTTGTTAGGATAAATATATTTAAGTGGTTCTCTTAAGCAAGGGATACTTAAGTCTTTTCTCCTTTAATTTTTGAAAGAGTTTGAAAAGTATTAAGTGTTTTTGGTTTTTTTTATTGAGAAAATATGGTTTTTTAGATGCAAATGTAAAAGAAAGAGACAAAACATAATGGGAGACTAAAGTCCTAATTCTTATCATGCAAATATGGTTCTAAAGTTGAGATTGAAATGAGGAAATTCCATCCTAAAGTTGTCACGCCAAGGTTTGAACCCTAATGTCTAGATTGATTCAATTTAATCAAGTCAAGAACTTTCAATTAAATTAATTCAATATTTTTAAGGGAGCATGTTAAAATCAACCATACAATCAACCAAATTAAAAGGAAAATAAAACTATTTTTTTGTAATTTTATCAATTTTTAAGAAATATTAAGAGGCAAAGGAAATAAAGTCCTAATTCTAATTTTTTTTGCATTTTTATCAATTTAAATCAATAATACAAATCTAAAGGATAATGAAACTGATCTTATCGGCGATTAGAATCTGAAGAGGGCCAGAGACTTCGACTTCAATGCTGAAATGGAGGAGGAGGAGGGTGTACCTGCAAGGCACTCTGATGCTAAAGTCAGTAGGAGCACAAAGAGATACAAGAAAGAGATTTGGGTTTTAGAATAAATATTGGATCACTGGCCCTAACAAGCGTGAGGGTTTATATAGTGCCCCAGGCACTTAGAATTGGTCCCTATTTTTAGGCCTAGATATAAGGTTCCTCAAAAATCGGTAACTGCCAAGAATTGGTCAAAACGGATAGAGATGCTTGGAACTAGCCGTTATGATGAGCAAAGAGGTGCTCACAAGAAAAGATGATTATGGCCATTCCTGGGTGGCTGTCTTCGTGTGATCGGCAGGTCAAAGACAAGCCTATTTGAGCGGGCAGAGGTGGTCTCGTTGATCCTAGGGCTCGACCGACCACGGCTCCTCGAACTAAGAGGCAGAGACGTAGTCACGAGCAAGCGTGTCATGGTAGTCCCTGAATGACTGCTCTGCATGTGGCGAGAAGAATGAAAAGTAGTTGCTGACGCGGGAAGAGGTGCAGTCGAGGGAAGTGGTGGTCTTGGAGGACAATCGACCACATGCACCTGGCTGAGAGGAAGAAGGGTGATAACACTGAATTGCACTTCATATTTGACTCGATTCGCACATGTATATTAGCTTTTTATTGTTATTTTCTTGTGTTATGTTTTCATTTTGTTTTGTTTTCAGTTTTTTTGTCTTTCCTAAGCCTTGCTTGAAGAAATGAAGAAAAATGAGCTAAAAATCAAGATTTTGGAGTTTTTGCACTTGTGGCTTCCACCATGGCGCCCGCCATAGGGTCAGCCATGAGGTGGACAACTTCTTCCAACTACCATGTTCTCCATTACTTCTTCATTTTTGGAGCATGGAGGCCTCCATACCCCCATGGCGGGCGCCACCTTTGCAAATTCGTTTCACGCTCAAAAAAAGTTGGAGGGCATTCTTGTGATTTCCAAAATCCTCCTAGGCCTATAAATAGAAGGGATTTTAGTTCTTCTTCTTCATCCAAGCTTAGTTGCACTGAATTAAGCCATATATTATCCAATTGTAAGCGGTAATCTCTTCACATTGAAAAGTTATCGCACGAGTCATTGAGTCTGTAATTAAGTTTGGAGCACTTTACAATCTTGCCGCCATTTTAATTCAAGTTTCCTTTATTTCAGTCAAATTTACCTTCCAGTCAAGTTGCTTTAAAGCCCTCTGTTTGGAGCAGGTTTCTATTTAAGTTTCCGCATTCATCGCACTTATTTCCTCGCACTTTCTTTACTTTGTTTATTTTCTCGTATCACACTTGCTTTACTTTGTTTATTTTCTCAAATCGCATTTACTTATCTTTTAACCTTTTTACTTTCTGTAGGAATACTTTAGGGGCTGTTTTGGTTTTTAACATAAGTTTTCTGCACTTTATTTTCTGTTGGGTAAGATCGAAAGTCGTCCAACCATTGATAAACTTGGTTAGTCTTAATTTCTCAAAGAGAGCAAAAGCGTTTTGTTCAATCAAGTATGAATCCTTTAACTTTTTAGAAGAAATGATTTCAAAACCTTTTTCGGACGTGTTTATAGGTTTAAAAGTCTAATCATCTCTTGATTAGAAGTTCTGAGTCAAAATCACTTTTCAACTTAGTCAAGTAACTATATTTTTTAAAATTAGGTTTATTACTTTAACGCAGTACACACCTTTTATCCGTGACAATAAAAAGGCATTATTTAAAGAATAAACTCGGTTCTGAATACGCGAAAGCGACAATTCATGTTAAATTAGTTCTTTTCAAAGTAGGAAACATTTCCCCATAAGTATTTCTATTAGAAGCATTTTAGAGTATTATCTGACTATTGTGATTTGCACTCGAACCCGTTGCTTCTATCTGAATTAACATCTTTTACTTTATTTACTCCTCCTTCTATAAAACCCTGATTTGACCTGCCTTAGATAAACATGGTGACAATAGAATTTGATAGATTGAAGTTTTGGTCTCTGTGGGATCGATAATCTTTTATATTACTCTGACGCGATTCGTATACTTGCAAAAATCACGCATCAAGTTTTTGGCGCCGTTTCCTGGGAGCAATTACGTCAAATTTCGTACCTTGTTATTACACCGTCTAGACTAAGGCTTAACTAGCCGGTCAATGAGAAAAGCTCGCAGTACCGGGAGTTTATTAAACCCTTTAGAGGAACCTGAACGTCACGCTCGCCTCTTACTCCAAAGAGTTAGGAAAGCTATGGTCCAAAATCGTGACCAAAGACCCCTTAAGGAGTTCGCCCAACCCTCCAACGAAGAACCTAGTTCTAGTATAGTAAACCCTGCCATTCCTGCCAACAATTTCAAACTAAAACCCTCTCTATTACAACTAGTACAATAAAACAAATTTGTGGGTCTTGCTACGGAGAACCCAAATCAACATTTGAAAATCTCCATTCAACTAGCCGATACCTTTAAAACCAATGGTGCTACATCTGAGGCGATTCGTTTAAGACTATTTCCTTTCTCCCTCAGAGATAAAGCCCGTTGTTGGTTAGATTCCCTTCCAGGCAATTCAATAACAACTTGGGAAGACCTTAGGAGAGTGTTCCTTGCCAGATATTTTCCCCCTAGTAAGACTGCCATTCTTAGAAACCAAATAACCAGATTTACTCAAGTCCAAGGAGAGTCATTGTTTGAGGCCTGGGAAAGGTATAAGGAATTATTAAGAGTTTTCCCCCACCATGGCCTAGAACAATGGCTGATCATACATACCTTTTATAGTGGACTCCAATATAACACCAAGATGACCATCGATGCTGCCGCCGGTGGCGTCTGATGAAAAAACCTTACCCTGAAGCTTGCGCTCTCATTAAAGATATGACTCAAAACCATTACCAATGGGGAACAAAGCGAGCAACAGTGGAGAAGAAGGAGCCCCAAGGAGGAATACATGAGATAAGCTCTATGGACATGATGCAAGCCAAAATGGATTCTCTAGCCCTAAAAGTTGAGCATATTTCCAATACCCCAACCACTGTAGCAGCAGTCACCCAAGAATGCGAGATATGTGGAACCCAAGGACACCAATAAGCAGAATACAACTTGTTGAACAAAACAACCATCGAACAAATCAACTACACCTAAGGAAACCCCTTTTCGAACACTTATAACCCTGGATGGAGGAATCACCCAAACTTCTCCTATAAGAACAATAACCCTATCCAAAACTCTGCACCCTAAGACCACCAGGTTTTCAAGCTCCAAGACCAAATCAACCCATGCAAGCTGTGAAGGAAAATTGCAATCAAAACGCAGCGGAATATAAAATTTTCCTTTAGAGATCCTTACGAATGAGCATGGTCAGTGATAGAAAGTTTCACCTCTTGTGGCGATTCAGACCTTTGATGTCGTGATCACGAGCGTTGATGAAGAACAACGCCTCTACTCAGTCCACACGAACAGATCGCTTCCGGTCACAGTGCTAGCTGATCACGAACGGAAACCTTGAGTGAGAGAGAGAGCCAAAAACGAAAATGCATCAAGTGAAAAAACTTCATCACAAGGGATCTATTTATAGAATCACTCGTGTGGGCTACAAGCTAAAAGCCCAATTAAGGCTATAAGCTAAAAGCCCAATTAAGCTTATGGACATCATACCTTATGATGTACCATATATCACTTATCCACGTGGTACCTTACCACTTTCCGTATTACACTTAAGTGCACCGTACCTTACGGTGTTCCTTATTTATTCTATCTCTCATCAACCTGTCCTTATGTGTGTGACCCTGTAGGTTTTCGCGACGTTGGCAATTATATTAAATTACACATTTAATATAATAAACAGTGAGCGGTATCTAGCAACACATCACTGTTACCCAAGTCACGAAAATGTCATGTGATCTGACCAAACCTTTTCCGTGATAATATTTGTGTTGTACAATTACCCTTTTGCCCTCATGTCTATATTGAACACAAGGCATACACTGTGTCACCCTTGTCCAGTTCAATATTGGGCCCTTAGACATTTATCCTGTTATGCAGGATGAGCAAATTCCATCTAGGTCACTCATGTCCCTTAGCATGCTTTGTGAAGTACCCATCAACCATCTTTATAGTCATCCAGTTACGGATGACGTTTGATCAGCAATAAAGTACTTGACTCTACATCTAGGGTCCATAGTGGTTTCAGGTCGAAGGGTGGTATACACCATTATCATCATGAGAATAACTTATGACACTTTGCATAACATTCTATGCAGTATTCTCATAACGGGTCAATCCAGTATAAATATTACTCCTAATATTCATACCTATGTCAAGACTTGATAACTCCTTATCTATGATCCATGAGACGTGATCATCAATCTATCTTCATAATAATCTTAATGCTTTAATGTTATCCCACTTCACATTAAAGCTTGACTACGGATACTTTAAGAATAGTTTCTTATGTTTAATGGGATCTCATGATTAAGTCACACTTAACATTTCATTAAACCAATAAACCATTCTAGGGACTTTATTATTTTGGAAAACATAATAAAGAAATGCCTTTTATTATTAATAAATAATTCGATACAAGTACCAAAAGTATTGGCCTCTAGGGCTTACACCAACAAGCTGTGCCCCCAAAACCAAACCTCGAGAAAATCATGGAAAATTTTATCTCGTCCCAAACTCAACAAAATAAAGAATTCATGAACCAGAACATTCATGTAAATGAATTGATCACACAATTAGGAACTAAGGTTGACCAGATAGTAACTCATAACAAGATGCTTGAAACCCAAATCTCGCAAGTAGCCCAAACACAAGCTCCCCAGAATACCACTGGAGGATAATTTCCTGGACAACCTCAACCAAACCCTAGAGGTCAAGCCAATGCAATTACCTTACAAAGTGGGACTGCTTACGATGAACCTTTTAACCCAACTTTGAGTGAACCTAAAATCCCAAAGGAAAGTGGAGTAGAAAAACCAGTGGAACCCAAAAAGGATAAAGACCAAGATAAGGAAGAGACTAGAGACAAAGATTATGTACCACCTCTGCCATACAAACCTCCGATACCGTATCCGTAAAGACTAAAGCAAACGAAAATCAAAAACCAGTATACAAAATTCTTAAAGATAATAGAGAAACTTAATGTAGAGATTCCTTTTACCGAAGCCATCACCCAAATACCATCATATGCAAAATTCCTTAAAGACATCCTGACCAACAAACAAAGGCTTGACGATCCCAAACCCTTAGAATGTAATTCTATCTCTGAAAACAGATTTTCCAAGAAAGAGAAAGACCCTGGAAACATTTCCATACCTTGTATATTAGGGGACCATGTGATCGATAAGGCGTTTTTGGATTTGGGAGCTAGCGTTAGCCTAATGCCTCTGGCAGTTTGTGAAAGATTGAACTTAGGAGAATTGCAACCTACTAAGATGTCTCTTCAATTAGCCGATAGATCTGTCAAATATTCCATTGGTATATTAGAAGACATCCCAGTTAGAATTGGACAATTATATATCCCTACCGATTTTGTTGTCATGGACATCAAAGAAGATGATGATATTCTAATCCTCCTAGGAAGACCCTTCTTATCTACAACCGGAGCCATAATAGATGTCAAAGGAGGAAAACTGACCTTTGACGTGGGCAATGAAAAGATAGAGTTTATTCTTTCAAAGTTCCTTATGGAACCAGTAATAGGAGACGCATGTTATGCCATAGACATTATTGATGAGTGCGTAAGAGAATTAAACGAGGAAGGACCTATCTGATCAATCAAACTACCTTCGACCACCATATGGGAAGACAATGGATTCGAGAAGATGGAACCCTACATTGATGATAACCTCTATGAGTGTTTAGCCCTTACCCCAGATCCTATACCTATCCCTAAGCAAACCACTTTAGAACTTACAAAATTACCCAAGAATCTAAGATATGAGTTTCTTGACGAGGAGATGAAGCGCCCAATTATCGTAAGTGCTACCTTAAACCAAGATGAAACAAACCAACTCTTAGAATTTTTGCGAAAATATCCCTCAGCCTTAGGGTATAACATTTCTTATCTGAAAGGAATAAGTCCGTCTGTATGTATGCATCAAATTTTACTAGAGGAAGATTCTAAACCCTCCGGAGAGCACCAAAGAAGGATAAACCCTATAATGAGTGATGTTGTAAAGAAAGAAGTCCTTAAGTTACTAGAAACTGGTATCATTTATCAAATCTCAGATAGTAGATGGGTAAGCCCTGTGCATGTAGTACCCAAAAAGGGAGGCATCACTGTCGTACAAAATGAAAAAAGGCGAGCATGTAGCTAAACGTTTGGAAGGCGGTTGGCGTATGTGCATAGATTATAGAAAGCTAAACAAAGTGACTAGGAAATATCATTTCCCTTTACCATTCATAGACTAAATGCTTGAACGTTTAGCTAGACACTCTTATTTTTTTCTACCTAGATGGATATTCTGGATTTTTCCAAATCCCTATTCATCTTGAAGATCAAGAGAAAACAAATTTTACATGCCCTTACAGAACTTTTTCCTATAGGCGAATGCCATTTGGACTCTAATGCTCCTACCACTTTCCAACATTGTATGATGTCAATCTTCACAGATTATCTCGATGGAATTATGGAAGTTTTTATGGATGATTTCTTGGTATGCGGGTTTGATTTTAAAAATTGCCTTGCTAACCTTGAGAAAATTCTGGAAAGATGCGCAGAAGTAAACCTCGTATTGAACTGGGAGAAATGCCATTTCATGGTGACCGAAGGTATAGTTTTAGGACACATAGTCTCTAAGAAAGGTATTGAAGTTGATAAAGCCAAAATAGAAGTTATAGAAAACCTTAAGCCACCTAAGACCATTAGGGAAGTCTGAAGTTTTCTTGGTCATGTCGGTTTTTATCGACGCTTTATCAAGGATTTCTCTAAAATAACAAAACCTTTAACTGGCCTGTTGATGAAAGATGCTGAGTTTATTTTTGATGAAAAGTGTGTTGAAGCCTTTAACCTTTTAAAACAAGCCCTAATTTCTGCACCTATTATGAAACCCCCATATTGGACCGAACCTTTTGAAATCATGTGTGACGCTAGCGATTATGCTGTTGGATATGTTCTAGGTCAAAGAAAAGATAAGAAGCTGCATGTGATTTACTATGCTAGCAGAACCCTAGATGCTGCCCAACTTAACTACGCTACCATTGAAAAAGAACTTTTAGCTATAGTGTTTGCTATTGATAAATTCCAATCTTATCTAGTAGGAGCTAAATTTGTAGTTTACACAGACCATGCATCTATCCGCTACCTATTAAGTAAAAAAGATGCTAAACTTAGGCTACTCCGATGGATCCTTTTACTGCAAGAATTTGATCTAGATGTTCGAGATAAGAAAGGCACAAAAAATGTAGTTGCTGATCACCTTTCTAGGCTCGAATACCTAAAACCAGAGTTAGTTCCTATAAATGATGACTTTGCTTATGACATACTAGTATCCAAAATAGACACCTTTGAGGAAGATGACCTAAATCGTTACGAGACCCCTGAGAAAGCCCTAGCAGTTAGTAATGTACCCTGGTATGCTAACTTTGTTAATTATTTAGCTGCTGATATAGTACCCCCAGATCTTAGCTATTACCAGAAAAAGAAGTTCTTTAATGATGTGAAACACTTTTATTGGGATGAACCACTTCTGTTCAAAAGAGGCACGGACGGTATTTTTCTCCGTTGTGTCCATGAAGAAGTGGTAAGGAATATCATAAAACATTGTCACTATGCACCTTATGGTGGACATACGAGCACCTCTAAAACATACGCTAAAATCCTCCAAACCGGCCTTTTCTGGCCCACACTTTCGTGTGATGTCCATGCTTACATTGTCCAATACGATCGGTGCCAACGCACTAGGAACATCTCAAGATGTAACAAAATTACCTTAAGGAACATTCAAGAAGTAGAACTCTTCGATGTATGGGGTATAGATTTTATGGGTCATTTTCCATCCTCCTTAGGCAATAAATACATCTTAGTGGCTGTTAACTACGTGTCTAAATGGATTGAAGCTATAGCTGCACCCACAAATGACACATGGGTAGTACTTAAATTGTTCAAAAATTACATATTCCCCAAGTTTGGAATACCCCGTCTTGTCATAAGCGATGGTGGATCACATTTTATATCAAAGATTTTTGACAAGCTTTTAAGTAAGTATGAAGTTAGACATAAAGTAGCAACACCTTACCATCTGCAAACTAGTGGACAAGTGGAAATATCTAATAGGGAGATTAAACGGATCCTAGAGAAAACTGTTTTAATATCTAGAAAAGATTGGTCTCAAAAGCTACAAGAAGCATTATGGGCCTATAGGACAACTTATAAACCCCCTAATGGAACTACCCCTTATCAATTGGTCTATGGAAAGTCATGTCATTTACCCTTTGAGTTAGAACACAAAGCCTATTGGGCCATCAAAACCTTAAATCTATATTATTTGGCTGCTGGTGAGAAAAGAATCCTTGACATTGATAAACTAGAAGAACTCCTCCATAATGCCTATGAAAATGCCATAATATACAAAGAAAGAACTAAGGCATGGCATGACAAGAGGATTATAAAAAAGGAATTCAACATAGGCGATCCTGTTCTCCTTTTTAACTCCAGTTTAAGACTTTTTCCAGGTAAGCTACGCTCCAGATGGACTGGCCCTTATGAAGTTTCTAAGATCTTAAAGTCAGGTGTCATGGAAATCAGGAATAACTCTTGCAATCCATTCATAGTAAATGGACAAAGACTTAAGCTTTATAAAGGAGGTGACATTCCCATTGACTACTCCAACCACACTTTGGTCGACCCTCCAGTACCCATTTCTGAGATATGAAGTCTATTTCGTCGAGCTAATGAAGTTAAATAAGCGCTACACGGGAGGCAACCCATGGGTTTTATTTTCTTTCCTTTTTATTTACTTGCATTTATTTATTTATTTTATAATTTTATCGCCTTATGTTTCCCTATTTTTTGACTAACAGTTTTAATGTTTGTATTTTTTCAGGACAACATTCTTGTCTAACCATACCTTTTCAGAATGCTGCCTTTTGATGACATGCACTTCAACTTTAGAAATAAGATTCAGAAACAAAACTATGTGGCCTTGTCCCTTCGCCCGATGGCTCCTACCCGGTATCCAGACAAAGATTACTTGGAATTCTTAGGCTTGGAGCCTAGTGTCAAATTCCTATGCCACCAACTCAACTCGGAGGAGTATGCTAACAACAAGAATGAGACTTACCGGAACCTCACTTTAGAGTTCCTTATCTCATTGGACTACGATACATATGTTGACCCAGATGGCCATATCGGTTTCAGATTGCTCGAGATAGAGTATGCTTTCAACCACAAGGAGTTCGGTGATCTTTTAGGTTTTCAGACTTATCCTGATGCTATTCTAGAGTTACCCTAGGATTACTTCATGACTAGAGACATGGAGAAGTTTTGGGATGACATCACTGCTGGGAGTAGCCATGATCCTAACCACACGATGTCAAACGTCATCCATAATCCGACCCTCCACTATTTTCAGATGATTTTGGCCCATACCTTCCTAGGAAGGAGTAATGCTGACCACCATGTAGGTGATGATGAGGTATTCTTCTTGTTATGTGCTAATCAGTCACATCTATTTGCCTGCGGTAACTTCTTGATATGGAATCTGCACACCACTGCCCTTCCCTCTGAGAGTATCATACATGTGGGAGGAACGGTGATGCACATTGCTATTGCTTTGGGACTTGAGAGGAAGTTACGTCACTCGACCCCTTACTATGGATACACGCTGTTGGTTTTCGAGTATTGCTTGGATCGTGGACTGATGAGGCGGGTCTCCTTCAGCTCATACTTTTTCAGGCTCCTAATCAAGAATGAGACGATACACTACTTCACTTTGCCAGATCCTATAATGACCAGTGTACATGATCAGGCTAACTGGACCTACATTTTGGAAGGCCAGGGAGAGACTATTGATGCACCTAGGTCGCCACCTATGGAAGAGTACATCCCTGCACCACTTTTACCCAGGTTCACTGTACTTTCTAATAGTTTCTCTTTGCAGCAGCCAGATGTGCATACGCAGCTAGCTGAGCTGCATATGGAGGTGGCCCGACTTTGACAGGATATTACTGACCTCACCTTGCAGCATGAGGTCTCTGATTTGACTCATGCGACGAAGGCCGACCTTCTTTACCAGGAGATTACTGAGTTGCACCGACAGATAGCAGGAGGCCCACAAGCCCCAGAAGGTTCTGACTCTGACCTTGATGATGATCCCCCTGCCGGTGTTGACGGTGTTCCTCCCATCTGAGACAGAGATGCTATTTATATGCTTTATCTTTATTTTTATTTCCAGACTTATCGTTATCTATATTTGATTTCTGCTTGGATTTGTTTTCGTTTTTATGAATCTATCTCTAACAATCGTATTGCATATCTACATATATTAATATATTGCATGTTGATGTTTTTCATTATTTACTTTTCTCTTATTTTTGTATTTTGTTGTATTTTATTTTATTTTATGAATTTCCATTTTGATTTTTATCAAGCTATGTCATCCAAGATTCAAATTATGAAGAAAAACACGTGAAAGATGTTGTCCATACCCCCCCGTGAAAAGTACAAGGCCCATGAGCAAAAATTCAAAATCTGGCCCATCCATATTTTGTACACATGGCGCCCGCCATAACCCTCATGGCGCCCGCCATGGGGTCTGTACCTTTTACGGGGCAGAACCACAAAAACCACCATTTTTCATCTTCCAACCCCAAAAACTCCATTTTGCCTCTCCAAAAACCTCCATCAAAACCCACTAAAAGTTCATAACTTTCCCATTTATTCACAACCCCACTAACATTTCCTATTCTACCCACTTCATTTCCCTCATTAAAAATCCACAAACCACCATTTTCACGTTCTTTCATAAAACCCATTTTTCCCCTCTTTCACCAACAATGGCAACATTGGAGTTCAATGGATTTTTGCTTCGTGATGGAAAATCGGGGTCGAGGCAGAGAAAAATTCTCGAGAAGTTGTAGACATAAGAAATTGCTCTGACAAGGTATATCAATACTGACTGTCTGTACACTTTAGAAATTTATCCCAGTGTTTTCCACATGTTAGACACTTTAGGATTGCATGATATTTTTGCTAGGAGAGAACCTACCTATGAGAGGCTGACCAAATAATTTTTAAGTTCATTGATTTATATTGTCAGTCCCAACACTGCTAGAACGATCGATACAATAAAATTTAGAATGTTTAATGTTGAATATGAGTATATTACCGATGCTTTAGCAGAGTTGTTGGACATGCCTCGTGGGGAAGGTTTTATCTGTGAGACCCCTTTGGATTCTAATTGGTCTATTGATGTATTTTCTTTTTGGGCTAGATTGTTTAGTTCCACCATTTCCTCTTTTGAGGGTATTCTTACCTCAATGATCCATAACCCGACCATTCGTGTTTTCTGTTATTTATTGGCTTGTACTATTTTTTCCCAGGAGAATCCAAACAAGGTCAATGCAAAAGAACTTCTGTTTTTGCAAGGAAGCCTTACTGGTTTAAAAATTAATGTTGTCCCATTTATGATTGCACATATGTCTTCCACTTTGAGAAAGGGGGCGTTATTTCTTTTGAAGGATTGATTACCTCCATTGCTCGGGCTTTAAACTTGGACATCGTGTTAGCCACTTTGGTACCTCTACCTTACCACATAATTAATTTAAAGTTTTTGAAAGATATGAAATTATGCAAGGTTAGGAAAGAGGGGGTTTTTTTAACCTCATGATCCATGGTGTGGCTATTCCCAGTGTCGCTTTACCTTGCTCCTGAAGGACTGATGTGCTGCTTGAGAGAAACTGGACTTATGATTTTTCTGCTCCACCTATTAGGGGACCATTGCTCCACAATGTTCCTCTTGGGGACATGCATGAGACTGATAAGGAGTATGAACGGAGAGACCAGTCTCCCATTCCACATATGTCCCCCACCATGTTTCACCAGCACACACTGCACCATCTTCTTCACATCATTCTGCAGGTGTTGCCCCTGGATTTTACATAATTGAGGAGATGTGGCGAGATCATCTTGCTCGAGAGGATAGACAAGATGGCATGCTCACCACATTGCAACAACAGCTGACTGACAACATGAGCTTCACGCAAACTTCTCAGTAACATACTACTCAGTGTCTTCAGAATATCATGCAATCTCAGCTTGTGATCAGTACTGAGCAACAACGTCAGCAGGGCTATTTTGAGAGGCACTTTGCACTCATAGAGGCCACTCAGGGTTCCCTATTAGGGAACCTTTGGCAGGTTCGAAGTTCTCAGGCCGCTCTATCAGCCAGAGTGGAGCAGCTAGCCTCTTTCCAGAGAGATTATCATCGCAGCAGGTCTCGTCACCCTAGGCATTAGCAGGATGGTGAGGGAACCAGTGGCCGCCCCTAGATACATCCAGGTTACTCTTTCCATATTTTATTTCAAAACATTGGGGACAATGTTCGATTTAAGTGTGGGAGGAGATTTTATTGCTTTTCCTTTTCTTTATTTTTAAGTCTTTATTTCTTTTTCAGTTTATTTACCTTAATTTGTTTGTTTTCAATAAAATTCATGTGCTTGCCGAGTAATTTGTGTGGTGTATTTCTATTTTCCCCCATTTCTTAGCCCTACCAAAAAAAATTTGACAAAAGAAAACAATATCCTTTGAAAATTTTTGGGCTTTAAGATAAGTTTAAGATAAGTTGTAGATTACTTGGGAAGTCCTTTTGAAAAATCGGTATCGTTTCAACACCATAAGCTTCATAATTATAGGAACCGATCATGATAACCTTATGCTATGGCCTTAACCTTCATCTTTAGTAGTTTATTCTAGTAGTCAGCTCTGGCTTAAGCATGCTCTACGTATGAGACCGATGAATATAAGTGAGTGATCCAAATTATTTTTGATGTGCTTTCATGATTCATATGCTACAACTCCGGGATAGGTGACCCTCACAAAGTCACTTAACCTAAAAAGGGGTTGTGATAAATTGCAAAAACAATAAAAGAAAATAATTTTTGTTCATTGTTGGTTGGTTCAGAGGTTTCTTGTGTTGGACTTGGTAGGGAAGGTTACGACTCGATCCCCCACAACCACAATTGGGTCATTTGAGGGGTTACTAACTTATGTACCAGAACTCCGTGCTTGAGATCAGAGTCACTAACCGATCATTCTTCTATGAGTATGTGCGAGATAATGAGCTTAATGTGATTGCGCTTGAATGAAAAAGATTTGAAAATTAGGCCTAAGTGTGATGGTTTTGAATGGATCAGTTTGTATAGGATCGATGTTTGTGTCTGTATTCTTGCAGAATATGTTGTCACGATACCCTTGGTTCACCTGGCTTGTACCTATCATTACATCCTGCTTTAGACTTAGAAGCCCTTTTTGCCCAAATTGTTTGATAATACTGTTTCTCTTTGCTAAGGAGCTATACAGAGTTTTTGCTTGAGGACAAGCAAAGGTCTAAGTGTGGGAGAATTTGATAACACTGAATCGCACTGCATATTTGACTCAATTCGCACATGTTTATTAGGTTTTTATTATTATTTTCTTGTGTTATGTTTTCATTTTGTTTTGTTTTCAATTTTTTTGTCTTTCCTAAGCCTTGCTTGAAGAAATGAAGAAAAACGAGCTAAAAATTAAGATTTTGGAGTTTTTGCACTTGTGGCTTCCACCATGGCGCCCGCCATAGGGTTAACCATGAGGTGGCCAACTTCTGCCAACTGCCACGTTCTCCACTACTTCTTCATTTTTGGAGCATGGCGGCCGCCAAACCCCATGGTGGGCACCACCTTTGCAAATTCGATTCCCGCTCAAAAGAAGTTGGAGGGATTTCTTGTGATTTCCAAAATCCTCCCAGGCCTATAAATAGAAGTGATTTCAGTTCTTCTTCTTCATCCAAGCTTAGTTGCACTGACTTAAGCCATATATTATCCAATTGTAAGAGGTAATCTCTTCACATCGAAGAGTTATCGCACAAGTCATTGAGTCTATAATCAAGTTTGGAGCACTTTACAATCTTGCCGCCATTTTAATTCAAGTTTCCTTTATTTAAGTCAAATTTACCTTCCAGTCAAGTTGCTTTAAAGCCCTCCATTTGGAGCAGGTTTCTATTTAAGTTTCCGCATTTATCGCACTTATTTCCTCGCACTTGCTTTACTTTGTTTATTTTCTCGCATCGCACTTGCTTTACTTTGTTTATTTTTTTGCATCGCATTTACTTATCTTTTAACCTTTTTACTTTCAGCTTAAACATGACTTGTTTTAATAAGTTTATTCCCATGTCTGGATAATTTCCTTTAGGGTTAAAATGTAATGATCATGGTTAAGGTAACTGTCTAAACATTGCATATGTAGGAATACTTTAGGGGCTGTTTTGGTTTTTAACACAAGTTTTCTGCACTTTATTTTCTGTTGGGTAAGATCAAAAGTCGTCCAGCCATTGATAAACTAGGTTAGTCTTAATTGCTCAAAGAGAGCGAAAGAGTTTCGATCAATTAAGTAAGAATCCTTTAACTTTTTAGAAGAAATGATTTCAAAACCTTTTTCGGACGCGTTTATAGGTTTAAAAGTCTAATCATCTCTTGGTTAGAAGTTTCGAGTCAAAATCACTTTTCAACTTAGTCAAGTAACTATAGTTCTAAAAATAGATTTATTACTTTAACGCATTAGACACCTTTTATCTGTGACAATAAAAATGCATTATTTAAAGAATAAACTCGGTTCTGAAAACACGAAAGTGACAATTCCTATTAAATTAGTTCTTTTCAAAGTAGGAAATATTTCCCCATAAGTAGTTCTATTAGAAGCATTTTAGAGTATTATCTGACTATTGTGATTTGCGTTCGAACCCGTTGCTTCTATCTGAATTGACATCTTTTACTTTATTTACTCTGCTTGCTATAAAACCCTGATTTGATATGCCTTAGATAAACATAGTGACAATAGAATTTGATAGAATGACGTTTTGGTCTCTGTGGGATCGATAATCTTTTATATTACTCTGACGCGATTCGTATACTTGCGAAAATCACACATCAAAGGGAAAAGGTGTCATTTACCTGTCCCAATTGATAAGGAAAAATCTATTGGGATATCCTAGACATAGGAGTGGGTTAGACCATTCCTAGGCATTGGGACATAACAGAATAAGAGCCCCCAAGTCGTTGCTTCGAGACATAAGAGTGATGACTTAGAGTCAGCCCGTGCGTCGAGGAGGAAAGCATGCTCTTGGCACTTGTTGCTCGCGAGGGAGACGTTTCATGATTTTTACGAGGACATGCTCGTATATGATATATTATTATTTATTAGGTTTATGCATGTTTGTATGCTCATCCACTTGGGACGTCTATTTTGCTTAGGAGTTCATGGGGTTTGCTCATTAGTATTGAGGTTTGTTAGTGAGGGGAGACTGGTCGAACGACCAGGGTATATTACCGGGCATGGGCCGAAACTCAAGTCTCGTTTGGGGCCTGAGCTCGGTTGTGTGAACTTCCCATTGCGAGTTGGGTGTTCTTCCATTGTGGTTCAACGACAGTGGAGCTCGTTTGAGTTTTCCCCGCAGATCTAAGAATCTACTCGTCAATAGAGTGGAAACTTGCCTCTTCGATTGATTTGAGGTGCTATTATTGTACCTGAGCATGCACACATGGTCGGAAATGTTGTGTTCATCGTTTTGATAGAGCATGCCGATCGTCTATGGCCTTAGTTGTAATATTGTTTCAGCATTTCGGAATTTCATGGTCGAACAAGTTCTTCCCCGTGTAGGTTTTCGAGATAGTATACCCCATTTCCATTTTTTCTTGGACACAATAGTATCTCTTAGATGACGAACTTGTTACGCATTTCTTCTTTGTGCTCGCGAGCTTATACATGATGTCTTCTCCGGTGTTGTGTTTTTAAGGAACATATGACTGCTAGGATGGTGTGTTCACGGGAAATGTATGCTTGCTAGGATGGTGTGTTCGCGGAGAATGTATGCCTGCTCGGCTAAGGTGTTCGCGGGAAATAGGCATTTGTTAGGTTGGTGTGTTCGTGGGGAACACATGCCTGCTCAACTGTTGTGTTCATGGGGAATGTATGTTTGTTAGGCTAGTGTGTTTGCAAGGAGTGTGTGCCTGATTGACTGTTGTGTTCGCGGGGAGCATATGCCTATTCGACTGTCGTGTTCGCGAAAATGGTTCATTTATGCACTCCGCTTGTCGGGGACGCTGGTGAGGTCATTTCTGCTGTGATGCCGAGCATTATTAGCAGTCACTTTCTCCTCGTACTGGATGTATGCTTGGGCTTTGAGGAGGAGGAGGGCGTCTAGTGCGGCTGGTGTTTCTATGCTAACTGCTTTGCAAAAATCACTGTGGGGGAGAAACCCTCGCTCGAGCAAGTAATTTTTCATATTGTTAGCCGTGGAGACCTGAACGGCTTCTTTGTTGAACCTCTCGATGTATGCTTAGAGAGATTCTTCTTTTCTTGGTATGATCTCTTCTAGTGAGGCCTCTATCTTTTGATGACGAGGAGAGATAGTGAAATTCCTTGAGAATATCTTCCCCAAGTGCTTCCATGAGGTGATGGATTTGTTGGGGAGGCTTTTGTACCAAGACATTGCCATTTTTCTTAGAGTTATTGGAAACAGTCTGCACTTGATGGCACCCCCGACGCCACAGTAGTCGAGCATGGTATCAATATTCTCGATGTGCTCGTCAACATCAATTGTCCCGTCATACGTTCCCATATTTGGTGGATTCTCAAGCCCCACATGGAGGGGAGCATCCATAATTTCCCGAGACAATGGACCGCGGGGATCCTCATCATCGCTGAAGTCCAGAGATGATGGTGACGAGAAACTATGCTTTCCTTGCCGAGGATTATTGTTCCAACGGGGAGATGGGATTCTCGGTCTACCCTTCAGTTTCTTTGCCACTGGGCAGAGCTGGTCTCTCTGATGAAAGGTTTGATCGCATTTCTTGACGGCCAAGATACATGCTCTTTCTTGCCCCCGACAATGGTCATGATGTTGGGGAGACAAGCTGTGAGGGTTTATATAGTGCCCCCAGCGCTTGGCCATTGGTCTTTATCTTTGGACCTAGATATCAGGTTCCTCAAAAATTGTTAACTGCCAGGAATTGGTCCAAACAGGAAGAGATGCTTGGAACTAGCCGTTATGACGATCTGAGAGGTGCTCATGGGCAAAGATGATTTTGGCCATTCCAGGGTGGCTGTCCTCGTGTGACCGACAAGTTGAAGATCATCCTATTTGAGTGGACATAGGTGGTCTCATTGATCCTCGTGCTCAACCGGCCACGTGTAACACCCCAATTCTACACGACAATATGAATGTAAATCAGTTATAAAATTCATACAACTTAATCAGGATGCCACAAATTCAACTTAAAAACACATTTCATTCAACATGGATACACAACACTTTAAAACTTCGGATGAATTAACAGCAAAATAAATTAATCTTTTAGATCAACAACTTGAACAACTACGTATGGGAATCATAATAATATCTTTATCCAACATTACAACAACTTCGAAATAACACATACTTAGCAACAATCAAATTAAATTTCAACAACTAGAATAACAATAACTAAAAGCAACAAGCGTTCATCCCCCCGAGTGTTACGTATTAGAGCAATGACACCGACTCGAACTACCGAAGGTATACTGCCTTCACTCTGGATTACCTGCACGTTACCAACGTAAGGGTAACATTTAAAAAGAAGGGGTGAGATATCTAACAATATAATAAAACGTATGATAAATAATATGTTAGATCAGATCATATAATATCACCACTTCACATCTTATAAACAACAGTAATTGCAACAGAACACCAACAATATACAACATTTACTGCATCAATACACAACTTCTTTATGCAATCATACCATGCGATTCAATACTATGCAAATTCATGTGGTGCCATTGGAGCAGAACTCCCATCTCAAAATAATTGCCAATAAATAGAGGCATCAACAAGGCATAAGCCTTCATCTTAATATTCGCCAACACAGGCCATCTTAACGAGCATCAGCTCCATCTTGATATGCAATGTATGTGACACAATCATGAATGTAGTAACAACAACCATAACTAACAACATCTCAATACAACATCGTCGTTGGCCAGGAGCCTACATCTCAATAGCTGCCAATTATTAGAGACATCTCAACATCATTCATCAACGTAAGTCACCAACATAATTCATCAACATAATTCATCAACATAATTCTTCAACATAATTCATCAACATAATTCATTAATATAATTCATCAACAACTCAACCATAACAATAATACAACAACAGATCGACAATCTCTCAACGTTAGCCATAGGCCTACAACATGACATTGCCCATGATTAATTAATCATCTAATAGTTATCTCTAATTTCCAAACCTCTACATATTATTATACTGTAATACTACATCATTATTATTATTAATCTTACTGTTATGAACCAAGCAATAATCTAAGATCGTCTTATCCTCATCATACTTCACAAAATCATCATAGCGATTAACACGGGAAGCTAACTCTAATCCTAATTTGGGTACTAGGATTATTCTTCTTATCCTTCATTTTAATCCTTAATAATTAAGTTCATCGCGTTAGCTATCCAACGCTTCAAACGACACCTCAAACGGAGTCTGGAAACTCAAGTTACAACCTTTGGAAGAATCTGTCAAAAATCAGACTGCATGAGTCGACGCATACTGCTTTGAGTCGACGTGTACTGGGTCTGAAATCCTGCATGAGTCGACGTGTATTCCCCTTGTGTCGACTTATACTGATTCTAAAACACTGCATATATCAATGCATGATCCTATGTATCGACTCATCCTGAGTCTTAAATCCTGCATGTGTCGATGCATGGCCTTTGAGGTCGACTCATACTGACATGTCATGGATATATTATGCGATTACACTCTGTTTTAACTGCGATTTCCCTGCCTTAGGCCTTAAAAACTTCCTCTAATCATAGGTAATCATCAACCATAATAATCCTATGTTTCTACATCAATTATACAATATTAGGGCATCATTATTCATCTCTAAATCATTGATCCTCATCAAACAACAATATATATATTTCAATCATAAACAAAACAACTTTTCAAATCCAATCCCACATACTACTCATCATAAACCCTGTTATAGAGTCAGAACCCCACCCTTACCTTGGATTGAAGGTTGCTCTACAACTTTTCTGATTGAATTCCGTTCTGCTCTTTTCCTTCTTTTCTGCAACTTTCATGTTCTCTTTCTCTCTTCCAACCCTTATTTCTTTATCTTCTTCCTGCTACTTCTTTTTCTTATTAATTCTAAATAACTAACATAATAATCCTATAATTCTCATTATGTCTTAATGGGCTCAAAACTCCTACACCCCCTTTCTACTACTTCTAATCCTTAAAAAGTAAGTCCACATCAAATAATATTATTATTCTAATATTATTCCACAACTTAATAGAATAAATAAATCCAATAACAACAACACATCATCTATTATCATAACACAACTTCATAAATAATCCAAAAATAATTTAATTAAATAATTAATTAAATTACGGGCGTTACAACTCTCCCCCACTTAGAATATTTTCGTCCTCAAAAATTTACCTTAATTAAACAACTCAGGATAGGAGTCCCACATCATGCTTTCCAACTCCTAAGTCATGCTTTCTCCGGAAGCTCCTAGCCAAACCACTTTCACCAAAGCAATCTCTTTGCCCCTCAGAGTCTTCATTTCACGATCCGCGATTCGTACATGCATCGTCTCCATAGTAAGGTTATCCCGTACTTGCATATCATCCATATGAATCACATGAGATGGATCTGAAATATACTTCCAGAGTTATGACACGTGAAACACATCATGCAAATTCGAAAGATTAGGCGGTAAAGCCATTCTATAAGCAACATTCTCAACTCTCTCTGAAATCTGATATGGACCAATAAAACGAGAAGTGAGCTTCTTAGAATTCAATGCTCGTCCAACACCAGTCACATGTGTAACTCTCAAAAACACATGGTCACTAGCTTGAAACTCTAAATCTTTCCTTCGCTTGTCATGATAACTCTTCTGTCTACTTTGGGAAGCTTTCATCTTTTCCTTAATCATCTTCACCTTCTTAGTAGTCTCACGAACAAGTTCAGGTCCAAGTACTACACTTTCTCCAGATTCATGCCAACATAAAGGAGTTCTACATCTTCGACCATACAACACTTCGAAAGGTGCCATCCTAATACTAGAATGGTATCTGTTATTATAAGTGAACTCTATCAATGGAAGGTAAGCATCCCACGAACCTCCCTGCTCAAAAACACATGCCCTTAACAAATCTTCCAACGATTGAATAGTCTGTTCAGTCTGACCATCCGTCTGAGGATGATACGCCGAACTCAACCTCAACTTAGAACCCAACGCTTCTTACAAACTCTTCCAAAAATCATAAGTAAGCCTCAGATCTCTATCCGAAACAATGCACAAAGGAACACCATGTAGCTTCACAATTACACTACTGTAAATATCAGCCAACTTCATCACTGGAAAACTAATGTTAATAGGAATAAAATGAGCCGACTTCGTAAGCCTATCAACAATCACCCAAATCGAATCATGTCCTCTTAAAGTATTAGGTAACCCTGTCACAAAGTCCATCGAAATGCTATACCATTTCCATTATGGAACTTCTAACAGTTGCATCAACCCTGCAGGCTTCTGATGTTCAACTTTCGACTTCTGGAAAGTCAAACACGCATACACAAACTGAGCCGCATCACTCTTCATCCCAGGCCACCAAAACAAATTCTTCAAATCCTGATACATCTTTGTAGCTCCTGGATGAATACTCATCTTACTTCTATGACTCTCTTCAAGTATTACTTTCTTCATCTATGCATCATCAGGAATACAAATCCGATTACAAAATCTCAACACACCTTGCGCATCTAGCTTAAAATCACTATTCTCAGACTGATCGATTCCAACCATCGAATCTACTAGTTTCACATCCAACTTCTAAGCTTCTCTGATACTGTCTAGAAATTCATTATTAATCTTCAACATACCCAACATAACACTCCGCAGTTTCATCTTGCAAACTAAGCTCATATCCTTGAACTGTTCAATTAATTCCAACTCTTTAACCATCATTGTCGACATATGTAAAGTCTTTCGACTCAATGCATCAGCTACCATATTCACTTTTCCTGGATGATAATTCAAACCGAAATCATAATCCTTTAACAATTCTAACCATCTATGTTGCCTCATATTCAACTCCTTTTGGTTGAATAAATACTTTAAGCTCTTACGGTCACTAAACACTTCGAATCTAGAACCATAAAGATAATGCCTCCAAATTTTCAACACAAAAACAACTGCAGCAAGCTCTAAATCATGCGTAGGATAGTTATTCTCATGAGTCCTCAACTGCCTTAACGCATAAGCAACTACCTTATCATTATGCATAAGCACACCTCCTAAACCCATCTTAGAATCATCACAATATACCACAAAAGGTTCTCCTGGATTAGGCAACGTCAAAATCGGAGCTGACGTCAATGTCTTCTTAAATTCTGTAAAACTTTTTTCGCACTGAAAATCCCACACAAGAGCTCTACCTTTACAAGTCAACTTAGTCAACAAAAGTGCCAACTTAGAAAAACCTTCGATAAACCTTCTATAATAACCAACTAATCCCAAAAAGCTTCTAATCTCAGTAGCTGACTTCGGAGTTTCCCATTGCAACACAACATCAACCTTCGTTGGATCTACAGCAATGCCATTACCTGAGATTACATGACCAAGAAAACTAATCTCCTTTAACCATAACTCACACTTCGACAGCTTTGCACACAACTTCTTCTCTTTAAAAACTTGCAATACTATTCTTAAGTGTTCTGCATGCTCTTCTTATGACTTAGAGTAAATCAAAATATCATTAATGAACACCACCACAAACTGATCCAAATAAGTATGAAAGATACAGTTCATGTATTCCATGAATACTCCCGACGCATTAGTAACACCGAAAGGCATCACCGAATACTCATAATGTCCATAACACATTCTGAAAGCTGTCTTCTGGATATCTTCATCTTTCACTTTAATCTGATGGTAACCCGACTTCAAATCAATCTTACTGAACACACGAGCATCCACCAATTGATCCATCAAGTCATCTATTCTTAGAAGAGGATACTTGTTCTTAATTGTCACTTTATTCAACTATCTATAATCAACACAAAGCCTCATACTTCCATCTTTCTTCTTTACTAGCAACACTGGAGCTCCCCACGATGACACACTTGGTCTTATAAACTTCTTTTTAAGTAACTCTTCCAATTGCTTCTTTAACTCTGACAATTCAGATGCAGATATCCTGTATGGTGCCATAGACACAGATCTGGTACCAGGTACAAGATCAATAGCAAATTCAACTTCCCTCTTTGGCGGTACATCAAGAATTTCATTAGGGAAAACTTCAAGAAATTCACGCACCACCTGAAATTCCTCAATTATAGATTGAGTCTCTATAGATAGCGACACCATCAACGAGAACATTTGTGCTTCTTCTTGCATCAACTTCCTCAACTGTCTAGAAGGCAACAAACTATCTTCCTCTTCTTCAGGAGCAGAAAACCTCACAGACTTGTCATAACAGTTAATATGAACATAGTTATGCTCTAACCAGTTCATACCCAAAATCACATCCAACCCTCTTAACAGTAAACAAACCAAATCAACAACAAAGTCTCTATCGAAAATTGACAAAGGACACTTTAAACACACAAAAGAAGTAGTCACCAACCCCTTGGCTGGAGTTTCGATGACCATCTCTCCATTCATAGAAGACAACATAAGACCCAATCTTTCAACACAATCAGCGGCAATAAAGCAATGAGTAGCACCATTATCAATAATAGTAATTAAAGGAGTATTACTAATGAAACATGTACCTCTGATAAGTCTGTCTTCAGTAGCTTCCTGGTCCTCAACCAAAGCGAACACTTTACCATTTGTCTACGCCCTCTTTGGTTTCTGACACTGGCTACCAATGTGCCCTTCTTCACCATAATTGAAACAAATCACCTCCTTATGCTTGCACTCAGATACAACATGTCCAGTCTTACCACAACGGAAACACCTCTTTACCTCAGCAGTAAACACATTACTCTTTTGCCCAAGTTTTCCATATTTGAAACAAACCACACCAGCAGGAGCATCTCCCCCACTAGTCCTCTGACCCTGACCAACCTTCTGTTTACCTTTACCAGCTGGGGTATCATAAGGCTTACCACGATTCTGTTGGTGCTTACCCCTCTTCTCATTGATAATCTTGTAATGAGCATTATTATCCTCCTCATAAATTCTGCAACTATCAATTATATCAGCAAAGACATGGATCTTCTAGTATCCAACTGCCTTCTTGATCTCTAGGCGCAACCCATTCTCAAACTTGATACACTTCGAAAACTCAGTATCTGCCTCATCGTAGTGCGGATAAAACTTAGCCAACTCAGTAAACTTCGTAGGATACTCAACAACCAACATACTTCCTTGCTTTAGCTCAAGGAACTCAATCTCCTTCTTACCACGAACGTCTTCATGGAAATACTTCCTTAGAAATTCCCTACGTAACACAACCCAAGTGACATTTTTACCTGCAACTTCTAACCTCTGACACGTCTCTAGCCACCAGTCATCAGCTTCGACTGCTGGCATATGAGTACCATACCGAACCTTCTACGCTGGAGTGCAGTCCATCACACAAAATATTCTCTCAATCTCTTTCAACAAATCCAATGATCCTTCAGGATCATACTTTCCTTTGATTATAGGCGAATTCTCTCTCTGGAAAGTCGCCAAACTACGAGATCCAACATTCATGTCAGCATTTGGCCGATTCTCCATCGTATGCGCCATTGCTTCTAAAGCAGCAGCAAGTGCATCATTATTCCTACCAGCCATCTCAACTTATCACTATAACATAAACAACAGTTAGAACTCAAATTAACAATACTCGATTGTTAGACAACTACGACTTGACAACTTGGTCGAACGAACCAACTATTGCTCTGATACCAACTTTGTAACACCCCAATTCTACCCGACAATATGAATGTAAATCAGAGTTATAAAATTCATACAACTTAATCAGTATGCCACAAATTCAACTTAAAAACACATTACATTCAACATGGATACATAACACTTTAAAACTTCAGATGAACTAACAGCAAAATAAATTAATCTTTTAGATCAACAACTTAAACAACTACGCAGCGGAATCACAATAACATCTTTATCCAACATTACAGCAACTTCGAAATAACACATACTTAGCAACAATAAAATTAAAGTTCAACAACTGGAATAACAATAACTAAAAGCAACAAGCGTTCATCCCCCCGAGTGTTACGTATCAGAGCAATGACACCGACTCGAACTACCGAAGGTATATTTCCTTCACTCTGGATTACCTGCATGTTACCAACGTAAGGGTAACATTCAAACAAAAGGGGTGAGATATCTAACAATATAATAAAACATATGATAAATAATATGTTAGATCAGATATATAATATCACCACTTCACATCTTATAAATAATAAAAATCGTAATAGAACACCAACAATATACAACATTTACGGTATCAATACACAACTTCTTTATGCAATCATACCATGCGACTCAATACTATGCAAATGCATGTGGTACCATTAGAGCAGAACTCCCATCTCAAAATAATTGACAATAAATAGAGGCATCAACAAGGCATAAGCCTTCATCTTAATATTCGCCAATACATGCCATCTTAACGAGCATCAGCTCCATCTTGATATGCATTGTATGCGAAACAATCATGAATGTAGTAACAACAACCACAACTAACAACATCTCAATACAACATCATCGTTGGCCAGAAGCCTATATCTCAATAGCTGCCAATTATTAGAGGCATCTCAACACCATTCATCAACGTAATTCACCAACATAATTCATCAACAACTCAGCCATAACAACAATACAACGATAAATCGACAATCTCTCAACGTTGGCCATAGGCCTACAATGTGACACTCCTTCTAATAAACCCCGAATTAAACGATATAATTAAAATCATAGAAAATGAAATTTGCACGGAAGGAGTGTCACAACATCAATTCACATATTCAAGAAAAACGGACATGACATATTCGTCACTTTAATCATTTAATCACATAATACATTCATGGCATATACTTTCTTTTTCGTGCAAACGCAACAGAATCATAATAACTTCATCTCCAAAAGAGGAATCAAAATATAAAATTCAAGGCATTAAGCCATACGGTTCATACACCAAACACGTTATCAAGTCATAATATACATACATCAACATATAATCAAAACAATGAATTATATACAAGTATAATCCATATATAAAATATACGAGTTTGAATGCGGACTCCTAACCTCCAAGTGTTACAACCAGAGCATCGACTCGATAAACCAAAATAAAACGGATTACAATCCAAATGCATCCACTAAGCTAGTGCCTCGCACTACCGTCTTCGGTACTTGAACAATGCCGTAGCGAGCATTTTCCAACAGAAAGGTAAGAATTCCAACAAACATAAGGTATGTGTTGTACCCCAAAATTTGCCCTCCTATTTTTCCACAAGAAATCACAGCTTCGGGCTTTTCCTGATTTTTCAGACTGGCTCAAGAATCGGTCAAACAAACTTTTCTCGCCAGTCAGACAAAATTCAGGGTTTTCATTGATTTTAAAGCAGTTCAAGCAGATTGCTAAGGTTTGGTTGAGTTGGCTCAGGGTTTGATCAGGCAGGCGCTTATGTGAAAATTAAAACAAGAATCAGGGTTTTATGCACGCAGAAAGAACTAATTCTACAGTGCTTTTCAAATTAATCTGAGATATGGACTGAGGCTGCTGATTGAGAATTTGCAGTGTTTGGATTTAATCAGTGAAAAAAAGGACATGTGGACGTTTGTTGTTTAGCTATGCAATGCTTTGATTATTCAGAACGCCAATTGTTTATTGATTATTTATTTGTTCTAAATTAGAATAGTTGGGATAAATTCTAGTTATTATAATTTAAGAAATATGAATAATTAAATAAATAATTGAAGAAGAATTAAAAGGAATATCAATAAAAAGACTTTTATTCATTTTTAATTATTTGTACAATTGTTATTTAAATACAGTAATTATTTACAAGTATTTATAATATTTGTTACAATGATTAAAAAATGAAATAAAATTGCATCCTAAATTCCTAAATCTTCATCTTCTACTGCTACTCCTCTTTTGCTCCATTGATTTTTATCTGCAAAAACAAAGAAAAAGAAAAAGTCAAAAGCAGATGAAATAAAATTCAAAGCAGACAGTTAATTTAAAAGTTCATCATTAAAAGTGACTGGCCGGAATCAGTTGTTCCCCTCTCTGCAAATCACGAGATTACTCTCGGTTCACAAAGAAGGATAGAAAAGTGTTTGCAAATAAAAGTATGAAATGCACAAAGTTACAATTGCACAAATTCAAATTTTCAAACATACTGCATTGTCAACAAACTGCATGAAATGCCAAACAAACTATGAAGTCCAAACTGAATTTCCTAACCAAATCAAAAAGGCAAACTGAATGAAACTGTCCACAAGCTGCCAAAAAAGATATCAAAGGCTATCCAAAAGCTGTCAAGAAGTACAAAGAAGCAGAAAATCTGGAAAAAAGAGATAAGAGATATGCAGAGGAAAACAACTATTGCAAGCAACATTTCAAAAGTCATCATTTTCCAGCCAGTATACTTTTTCAGAAAAGTACATTTCTAAAGCAGTGAAAATGCTTTTTAAATGTGTGGAGAGAGAAAAAGAGAAGAGAAAAAGGCTTACAGGTTTAGGCTTGACAAAAGATATAAAACAAGATACCAGCACAATTTCAAAAGGAGAGGCAGATTACATAACAAGAAAATAACACAAACTGAATAAAAGCATCCAAGACTGCCTCTCAACCTGTGATCTCAAACCACAAGCCACAAATCTCCAAAACCAGAAGCACAATCCTTAAGCCAAGACCTGTTTTCATCAATACAAGTAGCTAGCCTCAATCAAAGCCTAAACCTGCACCAAACTGAAGCCATAACCTGTTTCAAACCAGAAGTGCACAAGCACACTAAGCCTAAAGCCTGCTGAAGCCTCAAACAGAAGCCAAGCCTGTGGCCTGTAACCAAGCCTCATACCTGCATCAAGTCTAAAGCTTGCTGAAACAAGAAGCTTACAAGCCTCAAGCCTTACCTGCTGCAAACCCAACCTGTCAAAAGCCATAGCCTCAAACTGTAACTTAACAAAAGCCACAAACCAGAAAAAACCAAAGCTTCAACCTGCCTCTAAACCTACCAAAGTATCCAAACATCCAACCCAAAAATCCAAACAAGCCTAATAGTTGCCTCAAAATATAATCATCATAGGGTTCAACTAGCAATCAGAAGCAAGTGTTTCAGAAGCAAGTATTTCAGGGTCAAGCATACGAAGCAAGCATTCAAGAGGAAAAGAAAATTATCCAAAGGTTCTCAGACATCATCATCATAAAACCTAAGAAGTGAAATACAGAGTACCAGGTGTTCCAGCAAGAGCAAGCCAACATCACTATTCCTCCATCTCCGGCCATCCTACGCGCCTCCAAATCCGCTCCTCCTCCATCTCCAAAAGCCTCCGTCTCCAAAAGGTATAAAATTCTCTCCTTTCTTTAAAACACCTCACGAGACAAATAACAAAAATAATAATCAGAACATGCACGAACTAAAGCAAGAGACGTAAATGAGAACTTTCTTACCTATGCTTGTCGCTGTTACGCTCAACAATGGAGGGAAGAGGAGTAGACGGCAGCGCTCGGTGGCCCTAGGCGGAGGATCGGCGTTCAGTAACTTGGCTTGAGAAGGCGAAGGAAGCAAAGTAAGGAATGGCGCCTCTGAAACTCCACGAACCCTAAATTCCCAAAGTGAAACAAACACTGAAACCCTAAACAAAAAAACATGTAAAACGTAATGGGCCTTGCCCTACTCAGTTTGCTTAAGCCCCTTGGGAATCTGGCGTGCACCCCCCTCTTTTCCCTTATTCTGATTAACTTGTTTGGGCCAGCATAAGTCCCTAAGCCCATTTGAATTCTCTTAACCTTTTTGTTATATACATTTTTAAAACTAATATTTTTTTACATATCACATCTTTTTTTTTAAATAAACTAACACAATAAATTTTTTACACTAAATTTTATTAACTCTTTTATTTTCTTTTTATAACACAATTAAATTTTGTAAAATAAAATGATACACTAAACTCTTTTTTTTTTTATATATAAACTTTTCTTAAATTATTCTTTTGTTAGTATAATTAAAAATACATATTTATAAATACATAAGAAAATAGATATTCTTTTATTTCTTTTTTGACTAAACATTTGTTTATATAAGTACATAAAACATTAATTTTTCTTAAAACATTTCTTTTTCTTTAATTAAAACCTTCGTACATAAAAACAATAAAAATACATAAAAATATAATTAAACTTAAAGACATTTCCTTTTCTTTTCTTACAACCTTTTATTTGTACATATTTAACAAAAACACAAAGAAAATACAAGAATACAAAAAAGAATAAACAATGCTTAATTTTGTATTAAGTTAACATTTCCACACTTGTAAATAAATCCTACACTTACACAAATACATTTACACATACACATTTGCTTATTCCTATACATTGATACATATTACATTTGAGATTGCAATTCGATTTGGTTGTAAATTTATTTGGACACTACTCTCCTAATAAGTCTCATCCCCATTTGTAAACATCTGTACCCCCACTCCCAGATACTTATTTGTAATAGCGTAGACTTTAAATTCTCGCAATTTATCGCTTTCAAATATACCATGGTTAGACCTAGGGTTTGTATGTAAATAAAATCAAATGCTAGATAACCTAAACACAAAGATAAATGCATGACAATCAATACACAATTCACACTTGCACCCCTAGGGTAATCCCGCTTGTTGCCTTCCAAAATGGGCCATGCTTGCACGTTGAGTTTCTTTGGCAAAACAAAACAAATCCAAATGATCATAGTCCCTCGATGATGCTTTCGAAAGTTGCCTATCAAAATGATCATAGTCCCTTCAAGCAAAATTGTCAAAGACACTTGGCACCATTGCATTCATGGTCCATACGATGACCCGCGCCTGTCCCGTTAACATCCTAACGCAAGATTGTCCACCAAATACAATGGTGGAACAAAATTGTTAAAAGGGTTAAAACATGAGAAAAACCTTTGAGTAAAATTAGGGGTAGACAACTCTTAATTACTTGATCAAACTTTCAAAACATACTTGCCTACTTTTCAAAACCCACTCCACAAACACAACTTCAAAACAACTTTCAAAAACATTTGAAACATCTTTTCGAAAAGATACACACCTTTGTAAAACATTCGAGTAAAGAATTATTACAACGGTTGCCTAGACAAGGCCTCTTTTTTAAAACATTTTCAAACACACACACACACACACACACCATTTCAAGCAATTGAAAATCAAGGCAAGTGATCTAAACAAGTAACTAAGAGCCCATGGATAACCATGGATGAAAAGGGTGCTAATACCTTCCCTTTTCATAATCTACCCCCCGAACCCATGAAACATCTCAAAAGGTTTTTCCTGTGCTTTTTAACCTTTCCTTTAGGATAAAATAAAAAGTCGGTGGCGACTCTTGCTAAACCGAACAAGTGCGAATACAAACGCAAACCTCAAGTCAGTTCTTCCACCGTATCACAATATGTAATTTAAAGCAAATGAAAGGCAATAAATAAAGGAATCTTACTCTTTTTTCCAACTCTTGAATAAACCACATAATATATTCATTTAATCCAATTCCCATATTCAACAACTCAAAGAAATCAAACACAATCAATTTCATTTACCAATTAGCACATAATGCATAATATTAAACAAAACATCAGCTTAACAAAGTGTGTATGTGCGACTCGACACAATGACACAACTCATGTATGTGGTACCAATCATCTATTATCCTTCAGATTTACCGATTGTCTATCCCTCAGACGGATAATCACAAAGCCCATTCCCTAAGCTTTCAAACCCCCACTCTGAGTTTGGGACGAGCCACTAGCCTCCACGAGACTAACGGAAATCGCCTCTTGACACGACTTATGATGCGATGTGCAATTCAACAACAACAATTATGAAAATCAAGACATCCATTTATCCCAATTACAAGCCTACATCACCATAATTCAACCCTATGAATTAATCTCACAACATTGCACAACAAACATCATTTATTTCATTTCAACAATTATCACACAACACCAAAATATTTATAAACCAAACACATCATTTCCGGAATCGAAAATTAACCAAATATCTCGAAAATACAACACACCTACAATTTAATTAATCTCCGGTCGAACTCAAAATATTAAGTTTTACCCATTAATCGTAACCGGTTATATTAATTAATCACACAACAACATAACATTTATAAACCGAACATATTATTTCCGGAATCGGTATTTCACAACACATTTCCAATATACCACACATCTACAATTTAATTCATCTCTGGTCGAATCTAAAATATCAAGTTTTATCGGTAAACCATAACCGGTTATATAATTAATCACACTGTTAATTATAATATATATTAATATATTAACTGAACTATTTTACTTATATATATATAATATAAAACTAACAGTATATATATATATATATATATATATATATATATATATATATATATATATATATATATATATATATATATATATATATATATATATATATATATAAAGTTTATTTATTTTATATAATAAAATTAATTCATATTATTTAATTAAACTAAATCTTAATATAATTAAATAAATACTTTAATAATTCAATTATCACTAATTAATCGATTAACACACATATTAATATATACACATTAAAAATATGATATTACCATATAAAAATAATCATTTTTCGATAAACCAAATAAACCAAAATAATCAACTACCAGACCGAATAACCGACTAAATAATTATCAAAATAAATATCAACCAGCCATTTTTAGAAAATAATAATATAAATAATATTAATTAAAACGGGGTGTTACATACAACATGACATTGCCCATGATTAATTAATCATCTAATACTTATCTCTAATTTCCAAACCTCTACATATTATTATACTGTAATACTGCATCATTATTATTATTAATCTTACTGTCATGAACCAAGTAATAATCTAAGATTGTCTTGTCCTCATCATACTTCACAAAATCATCATAGTGATTAACACGGGAAACTAACTCTAATCATAATTTGGGTACTAGGATTATTCTTATTATCCTTCATTTTAATCCTTAATAATGAAGTTCACCGTGTTAGCTATCCAACGCTTCAAACGACACCTCAAACGGAGTCCGGAAACTCAAGTTACATCCTTTGGAAAAATCTGTCAAAAATCAGACTGCATGAGTCGACGCATACTGCTTTGAGTTGACGCGTACTGGGTCTGAAATCCTGCATGAGTCGACACGTACTCCCCTTGTGTCGACTCATACCGAGTCTAAAACACTGCATGTATCGATGCATGATCCTATGTATCGACTCATCCTGAGTCTTAAATCCTGCATGTGTCAATGCATGGCCTTTGAGGTCGACTCATACTGACCTGTCATGGATATATTCTATGATTTCACTGCAATTTCCATGCCTTAGGCCCTAAAAACATCCTCTAATCATAGGTAATCATCAACCATAATAATCCTATGTTTCTACATCAATTATACAACATTAGGGCATCATTATTCATCTCTAAATCATTGATCCTCATCAAACAACAATATATATATATTTCAACCATAAACAAAACAACTTTTTAAATCCAATCCCACATACTACTCATCATAAACCCTGTTATAGAGTCAGAACCCCACCCTTACCTTAGATTGAAGGTTTCACTACAACTTTTCCGATTGAATTCCGTTATGCTCTTTTCCTTCTTTTCTGCAACTTTCACGTTCTCTTTCTCTCTTCCAACCCTTATTTCTTTCTCTTCTTACTTCTACTTCTTTTTCTTATTAATTATAAATAACTAATATAATAACCCTATAATTCTCATTATGTCTTAATGGGCTCAAAACTCCTACACCTCCTTTCTACTACTTCTAATCCTTAAAAAATAAGCCCACATCAAATAATATTATTATTCTAATGTTATTCCATAACTTAATAGAATAAATAAATCCAATAACAATAACACATTATCTATTATCATAACACAACTTTACAAATAATCCAAAAATAATTTAATCAAATAATTAATTAAATTACTGGCGTTACACCACGGCTCCTCGACTGAGGGGCAGAGACGTGGTCACGGGAAAACGTGTCATGGTATTCCCTAGATGACTACTCCGTGTGTGGCGAGCAGAATGAGAAGTAGTTATTGACGCGGTCATAGGTGAAGTTGAGGGCAGCAGTCATCTTGTTGGTCCTTTTGGACAACCAACCACGTGTCCCTGGATGAGGGGCATAAGGGAAAACGTGTCCTTTACTTGTCCCAATTGATTGGGCTAAAAATATTATACCATCTTGGATGTATGAGTGGATTGGACCATGCCTAGGCATTGGACCATACCAGAATAGAAACTAAAATCTAATATATTTTTTGTCATTTTGTATATATATTAAGAAATATTAATAAAAGAATGGAAGTTAAAAAACCTAATTCTAACATATCTTAGTTACTTATTAAAGAAGAAATTAAAACAAACAAGATATGAACAAACTTTAGAGGAGAAAACAAGGAGAATGGTAAAGAAGGTCAAAAATAGTCCTCATGGGTGTTGAATCTGAGACCATTGGTTTGCAAACCCTTAGCCTCACCACCGCATCAAGTACACCTAGCTTATAATTGGAACTAAATAGAAATAATAAAAACTACAACAAGTAAGTGGATTTGGCTTTTATAGAAAGCAAGTCGGTTTGAGGCCCAAAAAGGAAATGCAAGGGAAATTTGAATCAGACAAACCCTAATTTGGGAAGTGGTTGCGGCTGACATATCTCGGGGAATAGTTCCTCATCTATTTCCTTGTTATTCCCACTTAGTCTCAACTAATTATAATTAAATTTCAATTAAAACTAAATTAAACCTAAATAACTCTCTCTCCTCACTTAACTTTTGTTCCAAATCCTTCCTTGTTTCTCTCAATTAAACATAAAATTATTTTAATTAAATACTAAAACTTCTCTCTCTTTCTCTTAACCACTCCATTATCTTCTTTCTGTTTGCTAAACCTTATTCTCCAGTGACCTCTCTCTGTTCCTCTCTTGCTCGATGAAACAACAAAAACAAAATCTCAACTCCTCTATTTCTTTCGATAATCAACAGAAAATTTTTTCTCTCACAATCTATTCCTTCTCACGATCTCACTCAGAATAAACCTCTCCCTTGTCTTCCATGTCACGATCGATTCTCTTCCCTCACTCTTGTAAGACTACGACACCAGATCTAGAGGAGATGGGGAGGGGTGAATAGATCCCCAAATAAAAATTACCTTTCAAAAAGATTATTTAAAACTTATTTGAAAAACAATGTTGAGCTGAAGGACTTTGGCCTAGATCAATATAGTAGTCTAAACGAACCTAGTTATTGGAAACTCAGATATGCACGAGCCATACATAATTAACATAATGATAAAATCAATTAACATAATAACATCTCAATTAACCGTTTAATATTCAACATAACTATTTCCTATTTCCAATGAAATCATATTAGAAAATATAACATGACAATTTATCGAACATGTGGCGCGCAATTAATTTTTCAGAATTTTCTTTGAGATTTGTTGATATGAAAAAGTACTTATAATCAAAGTGATTATAAGCTAATCAACAAAGAAATTTAAACTTTAATAATAAAAGAGAAATTATATACGAATCAATCGATCAAACAACACATTCAACACATTGCATATATAGAGTAAATGAAAGTAAGAGATAGAACATTACAATTTTCCTTTGAATTAAACAAGCTAAAAAATTTGTCAAACACTTGGCGTGCAATCAAAGTTTCATAATTTTCCCTTGTCTTGTGTTGATATGAAAAATAACTTATAATCAAAAGTGATTATAAGTAACTCAACACACAATTCAAAATAAAAAACAGTTTCGAAAAATTCATACGCATCGATAAATTACTCAATGCTATTTGACAAATCGATGTATGAATATTAAAGCAAATAAAGAAATAAAAGAAAAGATACACAAGGATTTATTTAGGAAGTTCACCAATCGTCCTTACTATGGCTACATCTCCCCCTAATTCCAAATTGGAATTAGGATAATTTCTTACTTTGCAAAAGTATGGTTACAAGAGAAGTGTTCAAGAGCAATCCTACAAACCTTAACCGTTTGATGTTGATTCAACCCCTTTTCTTCTTTTGATCTTCAGCAAGACCAAGATTGATAGATGGAGCCTATTCGCCACTTAAGTTACTTCCTTGAAAATATTTCAAACACTCCAAGGTTCCTTGCAAATATTTCAAACACCCCAAGGGATTTTTCACTCGAGTAAATCCGATTGCACACTATCAACACATGATCAGTGATTCTATCATCCAATTCTTGCTACTTCCTTAAAAAGATTTAAAACAATCTAAGGTTCCTTGAAAAGATTTCAAACACTCAAATGGATTTTTAACATAGACGATTTCTTATCGCATGATCTTGCACAAAAACCCACAATTCAACAAATGATTTTGGAGGAGAAACCCGATGGTTTTTTCCCAGATAAAGACCCCTACAAATCTCAATCCAAACCAATTGGAAATCCACAATTCTTCTTCTAGATGGAACCCCGACGGAACATCATCACAATGTAATGTTAGTGTGTATGCATAGATTGGAAGGTTGAAGAAGAAGAGGAAATGTAGTCTAATTTTATGGTGTCATCAAGTTGGAATGATGCATGAATGATATATTTATAGTTGGAAACATTTAGGGCAAAAAGGACAAATTCGGAATAAAAGAAATTGAAAATTTGACCGAAATAGAATTTATGTGTCGGCCTTAAATTCGTATGTGTCGACACATACATTATAAAAATAATGAATGTGTTGACCTGAAGGACTCTATGTGTCGACCTGAACAAGTCAGAAGCTACAAGCTTTAAAACGTGAGTAAATGCGTCGACCTGAAATATGGATGTACCGACACATAAAATAAGAATTTCTACAATTTCAGAAATCTTTCAGTATGTGTCGACCTGTGACTTACATAAGCTTACATGCTTAAAAACTGAGTTACATGTATCGACCTGAAAATTGAATGTGTCGACATATGCAATACAAAAACATGCAGAAACTGTTTTTCAATTTGTTCGGTCAATTTCAAAGTACTTTTTTTATGATACCTTAGACCCATAATATAGAGGAATTCCACAAGACATAAGTATGTCGTCCACCATATTGAAATGCTAGCTTTCCAAGTTTTGACATCATGCAAAATATCTAATAGTGAAGTTGCACTCACAAACTCCCCCTTTTTGATGACGACAAAACTTGTGATGATGCATTTCATGTAGTTATTGAAGGCTCCCCCCGACTTTGTGCTTCCCATCTTAATCTCGCATATTCTTCTCCCCCATTGAAAACATCAAAAAGAAAGAAGGCAAGTCGTGAGAAGTATCATATTCAAATAGTAATACTAATATATCACACAAAGGCATTTTTGCAAAGAAGAGCATACAATTACATATCCCCATATATATATATATGTAATGAGACAAAAATAATAATAGATAACAACCATAAAACATTACCAAACATGTAATACAATTGCATGAATAATAATGAATGTGATGCAAGAGCAAGCTAGTTAAGTTGCTTCTATGGTGTCACGATTTCGTAACACAATGATACTCCCGATGCCGCACACACATGTTCCTAGCATAGTGACAAGAACATGTCATTACTCAATCCAAAATGAAAATGTTGCCATAAAATATGACTCAAATACAACATAAACCGTACATGAAATTAACATGCTCATATTCAACTCATGCACAAATGTAAGAAATAATAATAGAAACACATACTTGTACATACAAGAACAAAATTATACAAATGTGAAAGAATTAATACATGAAGTCATTATAAGCATAGACATTAAGAACACACAATGTTTATCAATCAATTTTTTTAGAAATGATCATTCATGGTTTTCATCATTTGAGAACATAACAAGCATTTTTCATCAACTAAACATGTACTAAGAAAATATTACTTTCAAATGAGAAATTTGGAACAATAATACCTCACTGTTGTACCCCAGAATTTTCCCTCCCATTTTATTCAAGATATCTCCTTATGCTCCTAGGGTTTTCAATTGCTCAAGGCTACTCAAGGTTGATCAGACAAATTCTCATCCTAAGCAGTTGACCTACAACTAGGGTTTCACTTTTTCTCAAGGAAATTTGAGCTTATAATGAATCAAGTGGATTTAGTGGTTCCTCATATGTATCAAGGAATGATCATGCCAAATTTCAAGCCTTGCATCACAAGTTTTGCTCAGTCAATTGCTCAAATGATTGAAAATTAACTATATTGGGTAAAAAGTCAATTATGGTCAACATACAGTCAAACTTCAAGGTTTTTGGTCAACATCAATATTTTAAGGTGACATTCATCATTTTATCAAGGGTTGATCATGATTCATCAAGAAAACTCCCAATTTACCAAAAGTCAAAAGTTACCAAATTAGGGTTTTCTTAAGGAGAAGTCAACTGAACTTTGAACAGACACAACTTTCACATGCTTCATCATATTTTTCTCAAACAAATCTCATTTTAAAGGAAATTCAATTCTCTACAACTTTGTATCTCTAAGTTCAAGGCCAACAAATGATTCATTTGAGAGATATGAGCCAAAACATTATAGGTCATTTCATAAGTCAACAAAAAGATACTTTTTGTCAAGGCAACTTACATCAATATAAAATCCTCAAATGGAAAAATGATAAACATAGAGGTTGTAGGGGACATCTTGAGCTTCCCAAAAAGTAAAATATCACCTTCATATGATAAAAATTGAGATATTTATGATTGGTGCAAGTTGGGAAATTTTGAGAAAATGCATGAAACCCAAATTGATCAAACTTGAATTTTTGGGCTAATGGGCTTATCTTTCAAGTTCCAAACATGTTTTAGACTGCATAGTGAACCTACGAATCTATTCATGCACCCCTTTGATTTTTATTCCATTTATTTTTTATTTTAATTATTTAAATTCAAAATTAAATTAAATAAAATCAAAAGGCTTTCATACAAGGTCCAAGCCCAGCTTTTGTTGACCTAATTCACATCATATATATTCCTCATTCAGACAACAAAGATAACACGAAACCTTACAAGATATCACCTTCCAAAAAATTCAAAAATGGTCAAAACTAGGGCAAACTTCAAACCTTATTTGCAACCTCTCTCCAAGCAAGCCAGCTATTCCAATCGATCCCTGAGGAATTGTAGGGTAAGAATGGATCGATCTTAATGATCCAAGAGGCCTGAAATTCGCACACATGCATCATCCGTTTTTTATAGCTGCATGAATTCATATTTTCATTTTCATTATGCTTTGATCGAAAATAACATTACTAATGTGCTTCTGAGATGTATTAGTGCATGATAGAACAATTGCACGAGTCCCATAATGCCTGGATAAGAGATTTCCATGATTGAAACATTTTAGGTTATCTTGTTTGTATTGCTTTATACAGGAAGAATTAGTGAAAACCAGGACACCATTAAACTCGCAAGGCTCAATTTGGAGGGGTAGTGTCTATTTGAATCACTAACATTGTTTATTTTGTAGGTTTTGAAAAATGCCTAGCCGGAGAAGACGACCAGAGCTAGGGCTCCTGTGCTTCTCCGGTCATCCTGATCAGAGATATATTATATATATTTTGGTTTGAATAAATAAACGGATGTATGGCCACCCCACTAGTAGAAGCGCACGTTTAGGCATTACTATACCAGGGCGTGGGTTCGATCCATGCCTTTTGCAAAATCTTTGTTTTTTTCCATATTTTTGAAGGTTTTATATATTATGAAATGTGTTGGTTTTCTTAATACCAACAGCAACGTAGCTTGGTGTTAGAGGAAGTTCCTGTGAAACAAGAGGGCGTGAATTCAACACTTAACACCCACCCCTGGTATCTTTTTTATTAACCCTTTTTCTTACTTTTTTTAATTATTTTCTAATTCTTTCAACTAACCCTACTTATTTTTTTGAACCTAATATTTTTCTAACACTAATTAAATTAGGTTTAAAGTTTTTTATAACAATTAAAATTTTTTTTTATTAATTAAATTAATTAAACCTTTTTTTTAAATATTAAAATCAATTAGAAATTTTAGGTTTATTAATTATATTTGATCATTAAAAAGTATTTTTTCTAAAAAACATTGAAACATTCTTTTCAAAATCTTTTTCCTCTTCTGTTTATTTTCTTAGATAAATGTATAGGTCGCGCGTTCCTCATGTAATAATTAGATTTACTTTTTCCGTACTTTTTTCCCTTATTATGTAACAACTTCGAGTACGTAATAGTTTTGGGGTTTTCTTTTCTGTATTTTATTATTATGTAATTGCCCCAAATCCTTGTAATAGTTTTAGGTTTACATTCCGTCTTTACATCCTGCTATTATATTTTTTATGCAATTGCTAATAATCAGGGTTTGTATGACAATATTTAAAACCAACCGATAGCAAAATCCTAATTTCAAGAAAAATAACTGAATCAAACACACTTGCACACTCACCTTTAGGGTAACCTCTCTTCGTTGCCTTTCAGAATAACGGTCATATCCCTCGAAAATAGGGATACTTTAGCAAAGTCCCTCCGAATAAAAGATCATATAGTCCCTCGATGACCCTTCGATGTTGCCTACAAACAAATGATCTAGTCCCTCCGATAATTGCTAAAGTATCCTTATCAGTTGCCTTCGATGACTATACGACTATCCTCGATTGTCCCTTTCATATCCAGTAGATATGGCTACCTGCCAACTAATGGTATGGATAGCACTATCTCTAAAGGAGAAGGAAAAGTACAAGAACGACCTTGAGTGGGTAGGATACTTTCAATCGCTCACTCACAAACTTTTCTCACAAACAATACACTTTCAAACAAATATTTTCAAAAACACTTTGTACACGTTCTTGTGGACTGATATAAGAACCATTACAAAGTTAGTCGTACTTTGGCTTTTCAAAATATTTTCAAACACTTACACAAAAAAGAAAATTTCAAAACTGAGCTAGCGATTAAGAGTCTGTAGATAACTACAGATGAAAAGGATGATAACACCTTCCCTTTTCATATCTTACCCCCCGAACTCAAAATCTTAAAGGTCTTTCCTGTTCTTTTCACCCTTTCCTTATTGGATAAAAGAAATGTCGGTGGCGACTCTAGCTATTCGCATATTTTGGATAAAACCAAAAAAGTCAATTCTCCCACCGTATTATAGAACTGGCGACTCTGCTGGGGAAAACTTAAAAAGAGGGGTTACCCTAGAGTCTAGATAACTTTTAATTGCCTTAATTGTCTGAATTGTTTGCTTTACTTTAAAAGGTTTCTTGAGTTTATTTTCTTGCAAGATCCTACACCCGGATCTAGGGTACCTCAGGTAAGTAGCAATAGATCATGGAAATTGTATGGCGTAGACCGATATGGTTGAAGTGATGGCTACATTAGTGTGACACTTTGGTTTATACCGATGTTCCTTGAGTTAGTCGAGGATAACATTGGGATACTGTGATGCGGTGGGAGAACTGACTTGAGGTTTTGCATTTTTGTTTGCAAATGTTTCAGCAAGAGTCGCCACCGACTTTTTATTTATCCAAAGGAAAGGTCAAAAAGCAGAGGAAAAACCTTTGAGATGTTTTCTTGGGTTCAGGGGGTAGATTATGAAAAGGGAAGGTGCTAGCACCCTTTTCATCCATGGTTTTCCATGGGATCTTAGTTACTTGTTTTAGATCACTTGCTTTTGCTTTTCAATTGTTTGAAATGGTGCTTTGTCTGTGGTTTGGAAAGTATTTTGAAAAGAGGCCATCATTGTGGCAACCTTTGTAATGATTCTTGTTTGAATGTATACAAAGGTTTTTCGTCTTTTGAAAAATGTTTCAATGTTTGAAAGTTCGTTTTGGGAAAATGTTTTGAAATTATGTGTTTTGAAATAGCAAGGATGTTTGCAAGTTTTGATCAAGTAACTAAGAGTTGTCTACCCTATCTACTCAAAGATATTTCCTACACATTTTTAACCCTTTCACATTGTTGTTTTACCATTGCATTTGGTAAACAAACTTGTGTTTGGATGTTAAACGGGACAGGCGCAAGTCATCGTATTGACCATGATAGCAATTGTGCTAAGTATCTTAGCAAGTTTTTGTTTGAGGGACTAGATCATTTTGTTTGGGCAACCAAGATAGCGTCATCGAGGGACTATGATCTTTTTGTTTTGATTTTTGTTTTGCGAAGACACCTAGCATGCATACCATGGCCATTTTTAAGGCAACAAGTGGATGAAACCCTAGGGGTGCTTGTATGCATTGTGTGTTAATTTCAAGCTATTTATTCTTGGATTAGGTTATCTAGCGATTAATTTTTGAATCTTGCCATACATGCCTAATTACTACACAGTATATAGAAAGCAATAAATTGTGGGAATTAAAATTCTAAGTTATTACAAAAGTATCCGGGAATGGGGGTACAATTATTACAAATGGGGATGAATCTCATAAGAATAGCAATGTCCAAATATTACAACCAAATCGAATTGTTGTGCGATTCAACATAAAGTTATGACAAATTATAAAATAAAGAAACAAAGTATGAGATGTATGTATTTACTTGAAAAGAGATAAATAAAATCTATTCTAAAAGATTAAAAATTATATTATTATTCTGTTTTGTACTTTTACTAAATAATAAAAAAAAGTTTAAAGAAAGCAAACTAATTAAATTAAAATTTTTGATGTATTTATTATGTGTAACAAATTAACAAAGATAAATTAAAAGTAGAAAAAGAAAATTAATTTCAAGATTAATTTAATTTGATAAAAAAATATTGAGTTTTATGGAATTGTTAACAAAAAGAAGTAACTTAAGAAAAAAAGGTAAAAATGGGCTTAGGGAAGTCTAAATATGTTAGGCCTAAAGACATATTGTCTTGCTGAAAGAAAGAAAGCTTGATGAGGGGGGTGGTGAGCTAGCAATGCGTGTGGGCTTATGGATTTGGGGCCAGAATTGGCCCAATGCTTAAGTTTTGCAAAGAGTTTGATTAGGGTAAACGAAGGAAATTAGGGTTTGTCAACCCGTTCCTCACAGCGGCGCCGTTGCTCCTTCATTCTTTCTCACTCGTTCTCTCGTTCCTCTCTGATCTTCCCTTCCCTGTTTCCGTTGCCGGCGCATCTCCCACTCCCAACCCTTTAAACGATTCTCAAAGTTTTTTTCATGAAAAGGCACGGTTCTGCTAGCTTAACAGTTTCATTGGTTTTTTGTACGTTTTGTCCATGTTTGCTTGTTAATCAATTTTAATACTCACTGAGATGCAAGAAAGGGTTTGAGGAGACACATACCTTTTTTGAGATTGAGATGAGGATGCACCTTGGTAGCTGGACACGAGGGGAGGGAAGAAATGATGAGGTGAAGCTTTTCTGGTGACTTTTCTTTCCCTTGAACTTGAATGGTGATAGTGTTTCACTTCTGACTTTGTTGTTTCTTTCCTCCCTCTTGAACTTAAATGATGATAGTGTTTCACTTCTGACTTTGTTGTTTCTTTCCTCCCTCTTGAACTTGAATGATGATAGTGTTTCACTTCTGACTTTGTTGGATAATGATTGATGGAAATTGTTATGTTTTTGTTGTGGAAATGAGATACAAGTTTTGAATGCTTTTGACAATTTACAAGTTTTTTTGTTGGTGTTTGGGACTGAGATACAGGTTTGTTTGGTTGATAGTTGTTATGCAGTTATGGCTTTGTTATTGTTCTGCAATTTTGGGATGATTTTTGTAGTTTGATAACAGGTTTGGAGGTTTTGTTGTTGTTGAACTTGCTATGCAGTCTTTTCTGTGTGTTTTTGGGATTTGAAAGCTTTTGTTTTGAATCTTACAGTTTTGGTTTATTTTCTGAAAGTTGTTGGAATATTTTGTGAGCTACAGGTTTGGGAATTTTTGTGATGAGTTGGAAGTTTTGACACTTGAATGTTCTTGTTGTTGCTACTGTTGGTTTAACAGGTTTCACAGTTTAGAAAATGGTTGTGTGATTTCTTATGGTTTTACAGTTTGGTATTTGGGAACTGAGTTTGAAATGTTTGAAAGTTGTTACAGTGGTGGGTAGGCTTGTTGTTACAGTTGCAAGTCTTTGAACTATTGGAGGATGTTTTTGACAGTTTGGAAACTGTTTTTGACTTTTGTTAACAGTTTTGGTTTTCTGATCTTTTGTTAACAAGTTTGGGTTGCTTGAGCTGAGTTACAGGATTTGGAAGCTGAGGCACAAGTTTTTGAAACTAGTTTGGTGGTTTTAACTTGCTATGCAGTTTTTGTGTATTTTTTCTTCTGTTGTTGGAATTTTGCCTCCTTATCCAATGTTTCTTTCCTGTTATATCTTGGTTTCTCCCTTTGACAGCCTGTGGGCAGGATGACCAATATGTACCTTTCCCATAATTTAGGTGATATCTTTTCTCTCTCTCTCCTCTCTCAATGATAAAGCAGAAATGCTTTTTCCTCTTTTTTCTGAAAAGTTTGCCAAACTTTGGAAAATGATGAAAAGCTTTTGCAACAAGCTTTGCTTGTTGTTTGGTTTACCATACAATTTTCTTCTTCTGCTATGCTACTGCTTGTACTTTTTTCTGCTATTTGCATGCTACTTTGCCATGCTGCTGTGCTAGTTTGCCTGCTATTTGTACTTGCCATGTTGCATTGTACTTTGTTTAGACTGCTGCATCCAGTTAGCCTTATTCAGTTTGCCTTGTTTGTAATGCTTGCACTGCTGTTGCTACTGTCTAGTTTGCTTGTATTGCTGCATTGTCCAATTTAGTTTGACTTTGTTTAGTTTGCCTTTTTGCATTGTTTGGACAACATGCTTCAATTGGACCATTTGCTTTGCATTCTCTTTTACTTGGACAACTTGAATTTTATTTTTCTTTTTGTGAACCAAGAAGAGTAATCTTCTTGTGATTTGCAAAGAGAAAAATAAAAATGCGATGAATTTGAAAATAGCCCCTCTGATTCCAAACGGCAAACTTTAATGATGAACCTTTTTCTTTCCTTTCTTAGAATTCTTATTTATGTTCAATTAACTGTACTAATCTTTTTTTGTCTTTCTTTCATGTGAGCGCAAATTGGATGGTGACAAAGCAAAGGTAGCAGGAGACTTTCTGGCGAGCATGGGAGCAATGGAAGCTTAGGCTTAGATTTGTAACTTAGAGAGATTTTCAATCAGTTGTATTAATTTATTTTTCAAGTACTATAAGTTGTAAAACCTAAAGCATTTGAATGATAAATTATTTTTGTAACAACAACTGAAATAAATGAAGAAAGTCTTTATGAGATAATATGATATCCATTATTGTTAGTAACTTGTAATTCTTTCTTTGCATCTTCACTAATTCTTTAATATTCCCTGATCAAAATAATTGAACCGCATTCCAATAATTCCAATCCAGATAACTTAAACTCCAAGTAATCCAATAACTTTGTAATCTTGTAACCTTGCAACAGTATTCCAATCAGAACACGCACCGTGTATTCCAATAAACAGGCAAATGTTTATTCCATAAACAAGCGAATGTTTTAAAAGACGCAAATTAACTGGTTAACCTGGATCAAACAAACACTGCCTATTTCCAGTAAATTTGAAATAGCATGAAAACGTATGACAGTCAATTGAATTTCTGAGAATTCAATTCTTTTGAAAAATGCAAGAAAAACCCTAATTCCTAAAATTAGGTTTCTTGGTGAACAAGTTTCATGTTTTGACACATCTTGGTGAAAAATGACCCTTGGCAATTGATTTTGACCAAAAAGTCAAAGTTTGACTTTTCAATGTATAGTTGATTTTTTGATCAGTTGACTGGAAAATTCATCTGTCAATCCAATGCAATTGAGATATTTTGAACCTTGTGAATAGGTCAAGATGATGCCATTGAGTCCTTGAATCCATGTTTGAACCCAATTTTCCATTGGCTAGGTTAAAAATCAGAAATTGCCCTTCTACAGTCAAAACCCTAAAAATGACCATTTTGCCTTTTTGAAGATCTGATCAAATTTCTTGAGGAGTTGTGGTCCAAACTTGATCAAACGGTTCATATGAGTTTATAATGTTGATGTGGATCAAAAATTATGAGGTTTGACTGTAAATTGGCCACAATTGACTTTTTCCCCAATACAGCTGATTTCTAGGTCAACTGTCCAATTGACTGGGCAAAAATTTGATTCAAGGCTTGAAACTTGGTAGGGGAAATCTTATAAGTCCAACATGAAGTATGAAAATCATTTTGAGCATTGGAAGTCCAAAAATCCATGTGCAAACTCAAACCCTAATTTTAGGTCAACAGTGCAAGGAGATGTCTTGAGCAGAGCAAACCCTAATCCTGTCTGGAGTCCAAAGAGTCTTGTGATGAAAATCTTGATAAAATGAGAGGGAAATGTTTTGGCTACAACAGCTGCCCCTGTTCAATCTTCTTGAACCTGAAGAGTTAGATTGGCGAGTTTGCCTTTCGTGACTCGAAGGTAAAAGGGGATTGGACACTAAAGTGCCCGTAAATTTGCACTCGTCAAAATATAGTTGAGGGAATGGGCTTAAAGATGCCATTTGGAGATGATAGAATCTTGATGGAGATGGTATTAAGATGCCATCCAAAATGTTTGTTGAAAATCAGGAGAATGAACATCAGAAAGGTATCCGTATCTGGAACGTATCTGAGTTGTATCTAGAGATTGAATTTGTATGAGCAATGGAATGGCGTCCGTGTCTGGAGCGTATCCGAGCTGTAACTATATTTGATTCTTGAATGAATATCAGAATGAATACCGTGTTTAGAGTGTATCTGTATTGTATCTGAATCTGAAATCTGAATAAATGACAGAATGACATCCATGTATGGAGCATCTCTAGGCTGTGGAAATGTTTGAATGAGTGACAGAATAGAAACTGTGTCTGGTGCGTATCTGGACTGTATCTGTAGTTGCGATCTGTATGAGTAGAAGAATGGCATCCCTGTATGGAGTGTATCCGTACTGTAACTGGGATCTGAAAAGGCAGCAGAATAACTTTCATGTCTTAGAGTGTATCTGAGCTTGAAGTTGATAGTTGAATCTGAATGAGAAATAGAATGGATTCTGGGTCTGGAGCGTATCTAGTCTGTATCTGATTGTTGAAGTCTGAATGAGTGGCAGAATGGCATCCGTGTCTGGTGCGTATCTGTAGTGTATCTTGACTTTGAATTCCGAATGAGTAATAGAATGACCTCCGTGTCTGGGGTGTATCCATACTGTATCGGAATAAGAGATCTGAATGAGTAACAGAATGACTTCCATGTCTTGGAGTGTATCCGTACTGTATCTGAAATCATTGAATATTTGTTAAAGATAGCTTTTAATCTCATCCTAAAAAGGGTAAAATGTTAGCTGAAACACAAAGTTATGTTGCATGACATGTATGATGCAATAAAATGTGTTTTATCAATGTTTATGATATATGAATGTAATGTATGCGCATGTAAGCTGATTAGCTGTCTTGCTGAGGAAAACAAATCCTTGATAGCGGGAGATAATAAAATCTTTGATTGCTGTCGGGGAGAATAAATCCATGACCGCTGCTGGAGATTCAAAATCTTTGACTGCTGAAGATTATCAAAAACTTTGACAACTTCTGCGGGAAATTAAGAGTGAGTATCTTCAATCTGCTAGGGGAATTTGCATCCTTAGGGATTTCATGCTGATGAGCCAAGAAAGAAAATCTTCGATCTGCAGGGGAGTAAAAACTCTGTGGGGAAAAGCTTTTTCTTGTTTGGAAGAAGTTCAGGAGTTTAGGTTGTATGCCACTTTGAGAATGAGAATCTTCATTCTGTCGGGAATATCAGGAACTCGGGTTGTATGCCACTTTGAGAATGAGAATCTTCATTCTGTCGGGAATATCAGGAACTCGGGTTGTATGCCACTTTGAGAATGAGAATCTTCATTCTGTCGGGAATATCAGGAACTCGAGTTGTATGCCACTTCTGAGGTTTCAAGAATGAGAATCTTCATTCTGTTAAGGATATCAGGAGCTTGGGTGTATGCCAATCTTCTGAGGTTTCAAGAATGAGAATCTTCATTCTGTTAAGGATATCAAGAGCTTAGGTGTATGCCAATCTACTGAGGTTTCAAGAATGAGAATCTTCATTCTGTTAAGGATATCAGGAGCTTGGGTGTATGCCAATCTTCTAAGGTTTCAAGAATGAGAATCTTCATTCTGTTAAGGATATCAGGAGTTTGGGTGTATGCCAATCTTCTGAGGTTTCAAGAATTAGAATCTTCATTCTGTTAAGGATATCAAGAGCTTGGGTGTATGCCAATCTACTGAGGTTTCAAGAATGAGAATCTTCATTCTGTTAAGGATATCAAGAGTTTGGGTGTATGCCAATCTTCTGAGATTTCAAGAATGAGAATCTTCATTCTGTTAAGGATATCAGAAGTTTGGGTGTATGCCAATCTTCTGAGGTTTCAAGAATGAGAATCTTCATTCTGTTAGGGATAAAAGTTAACTGTTATTTGGTTGATTTCCAGGCTTTAAGATAACTTGTTGGGGAATCGGAGAAAGCGAATGATCTGCGCTGTGGGTTGATAGTTAGTAGTTTCATCTCCACTGAGGATCTTAATAACATGTTGTAGAGATTGTGTATGGAAATGGGCTTAACGATGCCATTTGGAAAGTTTGAACTGGATCTGAAACAGCAAAATCTGGAAGTGAATCAGAATAAACCATTGAGAGATTTATCTGAAATAATAAAATCTGGAAGTGAATTAGAGTAAACCGTTGAGAGATTTATCTGAAACAATAAAATCTGGAATATATTCAACTGGAATAAGAATCAGGGAGATCTTAGTGTCGATCTGACTGAGCCAGAGAAAGTCTTAAATGAACTTTGACTGGATAAGAATAAAAAAATCTTAGAATCGATTTAATTGAGCCAGACGAAAGTCTTGGAATATCTTCAACAGATGTCGGGGAAAATAAATCCTGGACTGCTGTAAAAGGGGAAAGTTTAATGAACTACTATCTGGTCGTGGTCCAGGCTTCATAGCTTGAATTTTGTTAGAATTTGATTGCATCTTTCCTGAAAGGTAAAGGTTAGTTGCATGACATATATCAAACAAAGATTTTCTCAAAATAAATGAGATTGCGTTGTATGATGTCCTGATGTACGGATGTGTAATGTTTTCAAGACGATCTCTCACTGGGAAAAATAAATCCCGGGTTGGTGCTGGAGAAAAGAGTTGAATTCTTTGTTTCCGATAGTGAAAAATCTGGCGACTTCAATGGAAAACATTCTCAGGAATTCTTGAGGTCGACTTAGCTGGGAAAAGGTTATTAAAACTCCGACTGGGAATTCTCTTACGAGAAGGATTTTGGAGAGATTTGTCACTGCCCCAAGTAGCGAGAGTTTATGGCTTCGCCAGGATATGTTTGACTGTATGTAACCTTTTGTTGGGATTGACGTTCAATGCCCCAAGTGACGGGGGCAGAGGCTTGCCCCTAGTTACTCTGCACTTTGAGAGATTTCTTGAAATCTTGAATGGACTGCCCCAGGTGTACTGGATAATGACATGTCACTCAGCGGCCCCGTACTCTCCTTGATTGAACTCATGGGCTACCGGTACTCACAAATATGTCGCACTAATATAGCTATTGCTTCGACCGTGTCGGTATACCCCGCACAGTTTCCACAATGTATTGCTATCTATGAATGTTTCCCAAAATCTGGGTGTAGGATTGCAAACCCAAACAAATAGAGCCAAAGTATAAAGCAAACAATTCAAACAATTTGTCATGCAAAGGGGGTGATCTAAGCCCTAAGGTTACTCCACTTTTAAAAATTCCCCAGCAGAGTCGCCAGTTCTGTGATACGGTGGGAGAACTGACTATGGTTTTGCGTTTGTTTTCGCAAATGTTTCGGTTGAGCAAGAGTCGCCACCGACTTTTTATTTTATCCTAAGGAAAGGTTAAAAAGCACAGCAAAAACCTTTGAGATGTTTTCTTGGGTTCGGGGAGTAGATTATAGAAAGGGAAGGTATTAGCACCCTTTCTATCCATGGTTATCCATGGGCTCTTAGTTACTTGCTTAGATCACTTGCCTTTTGTTTTCAATTATTTGAAATGGTGCTTTGTGTGTGTGGGTTGGAAAATGTTTTGAAAAGAAGCCAATGTGGTGGCAACCTTTGTAATGATCCATGTTTGGACGTATACAAAGGTGTATGTCTTTTGAAAAGGTTTTCATTTGTTTTTGAAAGTTGTTTTGAAAGTGTTGTGAGGTGTGGTTTTAGAAAATAGGCAAGTGTTTTGTTTTTTGCAAGTTTGATTCAAGTAACTAAGAGGTTATCTACTCCTAAATTTCTCAAAGATTATTGCTATGTTTTAACCCTTTTAATAAGTTTGTTCCACCATTGTATTTGGTGGACAATCTCATGTTAGGATGTGAAAGGGACGGGCGCGGGTCATAGTTTAGACCATAATTGCAATAGTGCTAAGTGTCTTTGGGCATTTTCTTTAAGGGACTTGATCATTTGTTTAGGCAACATTTTGAAAGCGTCATCGAGGGGCTATGATCATTTGATTTGTTTGTTTTGCCCAAAGAGACCTAACATGCAATATGGCCCATTTATTGAAAGGCAACAAGTGGAATACCCTAGGGGGTGCAAGTGTGATTTGTGTGTCCATTTTCATGCTTGTTTGTCTTGAGATTAGGTCATGACTATTTTTGTTCGTTTTATTCGCATATAAACCCTAATTCTAACATTGTATATTTAGAAAGCGATAAAGTGCGAAATTTAAACTCCTACGCTATTACAACACAATAATATAGGGAGGGGGGTACAATGTTTCAAATGGGGATTTTGACAAGGAATTTAAACCTAAAACTATTACATCAAGATTTGAATTATTTACAATTTAATTAATGTACAATAATTAAATAAAAATGGAATAAATATGCAAGATGCAAAAATGTTTTGTATATGTATGAAAAAAGGTATTATTTATGTAAAATAAAAAAGAAAAATAAAAAGGTGTTATTTTTGAAGTATTTTCAATTTTAGGGTAAAACCCTAATTCTATTAAACAAAATGTATTATTATTCACTATATATAATATTTATTATTTGTGTACAAAAATAAAATAAAAATAAAGTATATTTGTAAGAAAAATGATTTTTTAGTGTTTAATAATAATAAAATAAAATATGTGTATTTTTAGTATTTTATTCTAAGTATATTAATAAATATATATATTTATGTATTAAGTTCTAAATATGTATTATATATAAAAAAATAATAATATTTAATATTTAATAAAAAAAGTAATTTTTCTATAAAACATTTACAGAAAGTAAAACAAAAATAAAAATGTATAGAAATGCCTTTATACTATTTTTTTTAGTATTTTAAACAAAATATATATATATATATATATATATATATATATATATATATATATATATATATATATATATATATATATATATATATATATATATATATATATATCTATTTATGTATAAACTAAAAGATAGTAAAATAAATGCCTAACAAAATCAAAAATGGTGAGAAAAAGTATTTTTATATTTTTTATGTCATGAGAAAAAATAAACAAAGTCAATCAAAAAAGAAAAAAGTTAAAAAGTCAAAGAAATAAGCAAATGGGCCTTGGGGGTGTAAAAGCAATTATGTGGTGCAAATAAGAAAAATGTTCCAGGCCCAGCCCAGAAGACCTGTCTTCAACCTCCAGCAAACAATGTTTGAAAAATATGCGCGCCTCTTGCTTCAACATTAAGATCCTGATTCTTTGACTTTTAATGAAAACTTTCAACACAAAAAATGTAAAGCATCATCTCACGATTTCATACATATAAAGAACATGATCTAACTCTCATAAATGAGAGAGAATTTCTTCTCTCCCAATTTTTAACCTAATTTTTGTTCAAAGTTCAGGCATCAAATTCTTGCAACACACCTAATATAAATAAAATCTAATTATATGGGCATGTTCAGGGCAATGATTATGACATATTCTCTTCACAAACCTAAAGCTAACAATGCCTAATAAGAGAGATACGAATTCAAAAACTTACCTGTTCAGTTGAAGTTCAATCTGGCAATGTAGGAACTTTCAGTGCAAGGTGATGATTGGAAAAGCTTCCTTGAGGTCCAGGGATGCTATTCCAATGTTTACTTTGTCTTGAAAGCTTCTGAATCGAGCTAGAGAACTTCACCTGCAAGTCAGAAATGTGAAAATGGTGGAAGTGGTTAGATTGATTACAGGTCATGCTTTTGCTTTTGGTTAGCTTGCATAGATGGTATGGAAGGTGTGTGAACTGGTTTGGGCAAGAAAGCTTGAGAGAAATGAGAGATGGTACTCAAACTGCAGGGCCTGCCCTGTTTTTGCAGTTTGAGAGTGATTATGGCAAGGGGAGTGTTTGAGAGGTGCAAGGGTCGTGCAAAAGCTTGGTTCTGATCTTTGGAATGTGTTTGATAACTTTGTCTAAGTGTGTGTAAGCTGAGATGGAAGTTGGTATGTGTTATGGCACTTTTCTTCAACTTTAAGCAACAAATGCCAACTTGTGTTTCTAGGCATGTAGAGGACCCCTAATCCTGCTGCAAAGCTTCTCTTGATCAGAGTGTTATGCTCATAATCTTGTGCCAATCAGATTTTCAATGTACTTGTTGGATTTTCAATTTGACATAAAGTATGACTTTTCAAAAATGGCTATTTTGCTTTATCTATAAATGGATTAATCTTGCATACAATGTCCAAACTCATAGAATAACCTTTTGGCACAAAGGATTGGCATTAAATTATGGAGTGTAGATGAGATAAAAGACCTGTAATCTAGCTTAAGGCATGCTGAGTTCAAATTGCAAGGTTATGGACATGTAACTTGGTCATGAACAAAGTGAGTTTTTGCCATATTGTGAAATTCAATTCTCCCTAACCATGAGGTTGTTTGAGAAGTTCTTGGACATTTTGGAAATCTTGGAATGTGTACTACAATCCATATTTGAAGTGCAATTTGAAATTCCAAGTGGAAGTGTATGGAAAATGGCCTTGAAGTGGGGTAGAAAACCTTGTCAAAATAGGTCAAATTTTCACTAAGTTATGAATGGTTTAGTGCCCTTATTCAAAAATTTGTAACTTGAGATACAAGCCTCATTTGGGAAAACTTTGTGAATCAAAGTTGTAGATTATGCAACAAGCTACAACTTTCATGTTTTGACTTTTGTTTGAATCCAAATGAATCTTGGTGAAAAAGTGGGGCAAAGTTGGGAAAAATTAGGGTTTTCCATAACTTAGAAAAATTCTAAGTTATGAAAAATTCCATTTCAAACCCTAATTTGCATTTCTTGGTTTCTTGGTGAACAAGTTTCATGATTTGGCATGTTTTGATGAAAAATGAATCTTGACTCTTGATTTTGACCAAAAAGTCAAAGTTTGACTTTTCAGTATACAGTCAAAATTGATCAATTGACTGGGAAATTCAACTGTCAATCTTGTGTACTTGGGATCTTTTGAGCTTGTTGAACATGTCAAGACAATTCCATGGGGTCCTTGAGTTCATATGTGAGCTTGGTTTGCCATTGGCTAGGTCAAACAGTCAAAAATTGCCTTTGTGCAGTCAAAACCCTAAAAATGACCATTTTGCCCTTTTGATGATCTGATCAAATTTCTTGTGGAATTGTGATCCAAACTTGATCAAATGGTCCATATGAGTTCATAATGTTGATGTGGGTCAATTTTCATGAGATTTGACTGTCAATTGGCCACAATTGACTTTTTTCCCCAATACAGCTGATTTCTAGGTCATCTGTCCAATTGACTGGGCAAAACTTGGAATCAAGACTTGAAACTTGGTATGGATAAACTTGGGAGTCCAACATGAAGCATGAAAGTCATCTTAGGCTTTTTAGGTCAAAACATCTTGGTGTAAACACAAACCCTAATTTGGGTCCACGGTGCAAGGAGAAGTCTTGAGCAGAGGAAACCCTAACTGGAGCTTGATCTTCAAAGGGTCTTGTGATGAGAAAATGTTGAGGAAATGGGAGGGAAAATTTTGGGGTACAAAAGTTGCCCCTGTTCAATCTTCTTGGACCTGAAGAGTTAGATTGGCAAGTTTGCCTTTCGTGACTCGAGGGTAAAAGGAGATTGGACACTAGAGTGCCCGGAAATTTGCACTCGCATGTTGGATTATCAGCAAATGTGATGCCGGGAATGGGCTTACAGATGCCATTTGGAAAGATGGTGGATAGGGAGATGGGCTTATAGATGCCATCTGAAGATGTGACAGAAACTTGCCGGGAATGGGCTTATAGATGCCATTTGGAAGTGTTGATCGCATAAGAGATTCCTTAGCGAGAACTTGTGTATTTGAGAAAGACAGATGTTTTCCTGGCTTGTTACAGGTGTTTGATCTTCAATCTCTTTATGCAGATATGCCCTGGCTAGATACAGGTGTCGAGTCTACAAATGGTTGCTCACAGATGTGCCCTGGCTGGATACAGGAATCGAATCCGGAAATAGTTGTCAACAGATATGCCCTGGCTGGATACAGGAATCGAATCTTCGAACTCTTCAGACGTGCCCTGGCTAGATACGGGAATCGAGTCCGGAAATGTGGTCAACAAATATGCCCTGGCTGGATACAGGAGTCGAATCTGGAAATGTTATAGTTGATAGATGTGCCCTGGCTGGATACAGGAATCGAATCTTCGAAGTCTTCAGACGTGCCCTGGCTAGATACAGGAGTCGAGTCTGGAAACTGATCACTCTCAGATGTGCCCTGGCTAGATACAGGTATCGAATCTGGAATTTGTGACAGTTGAAGGTAGTTGTCTTTAGGTTTGTCTTTTTCCCTGAAAAGGCCAAAAACATAAGTTGTATGCAATGTCATGATGTATGATATGCATGATGCCATGCTGTTCAACATGAGATAGTGTGAGCATGCACTTTATCATGTATGTAAGCAGGATGTATGAAATGTGAAATGTTTATGAGTGTAACTTCGTCTTAGGAAAATAAATCCTTGACGACTGGCCGGGGAATTGCTCTGTGGCAGAGATACTTTGCCGAAGTTTGACGAGGGGCCTACTGAGGACCTTAATGATGGATTCCGCTGGGGATAATGATGATAAACTCCGCTGGGGGTACCAAAGATAAACTCCGCTGGGGGTTGAAAGAACCTTGTCGAGGGCGATCTTCCATGGCAATTAGCTGAGGATAACCCAGTTATAAGCCCTTGTGAGGAATAACTCTGAATAAAGCTCAGGAGAGACGTCCGTATTCTGCGGGGAACAAGCTTCCAGAATCTACTGGGGATAAGCTTTTAGGCCTGCCGGGGAAAGTTGGCGACTTCACTGAGGGAATTATTGCTGGATCTTGTCTTATTCTGCGGGGAGCTGAGATCATTTGGTCACGTTCTTTAGTCGAATCTACCTTGGTACCTTGGCGGACAAAACAACCAGACTGCGTCAAACGGCTCCACATTGCCCCTGTTTCTGATGTCACCTGTAATTAATTTTTCGTTTCATATGCAAATATTTATGAATCAGCAATTCAATGTCAAATGCATATATCAAAAATGACCATTGGACGTTCTTCGCAAGACAACACAGAAAAAGGAAAAACAATGGCAATTTGTATGGACAAATGAATTTGTATTGATTTGAATTTTGCTTGTGAATAGGCGTTTTTTGTACAAGAGGCTGACATCCTAGTAAGAGGATGCCGCCGAATAACACAGAATTTACCATTTTGAAAAGAAAACAAAACAGCTATGTGAACAATCCTACTGGGTTCCAACTCTGCTATCGCCTTTATGTCTCCAAGCGTCTCATCGCTTTGCTGCCTAGTTGAAGATGAAGCTGATTGGTCGATGCCGAAGTCTGAGCCAGATAGTTGATGCCGAATTCCGGATGCGAAGTGATCCAATGAGACATAGTGTTACGCTTTATCCCTAACTTTTGCCTGGACCGCCCTTTCGGGTTTTCAGTCCACCGGGATACCCATTTTTGCCCAAGCCGCCTTTTCAGGTTTTCGACTTGCCGGGTGTACAGATTTTTTCATTTCATCCCTTATTTTTGCCCGAACCCTTTTGGTTCGCCGGGAAGCCCTAATTTTTGCCTAGGTATGTCAACCTAGCGGGTCTTTTATTTATGCGTAGTATTTTTTCACTATGTCTGCATTGGCGGGGTGAGGAAGGTCGTCACCATCCATGGTGGTTAGGATCATGGCTCCTCCTGAGAACACATGTTTAACCACAAATGGCCCTTCGTAAGTAGGGGTCCATTTGCCCCGGGGATCACTTTGAGGAAGGATGATGCGTTTGATTACCAGGTCCCCAACTTGATACTCTTGTGGTCTGACTTTCTTGTTAAATGCCCTGATCATCCGTTTTTGATACGTCTGACCATGACAGATAGCGGTGAGTCTCTTTTCGTCAATCAGGTTTAATTGATCAAGTCGAGTCTGGATCCAGTCATCTTTACTCAGATCTGCATCTTTCATTATTCGGAGAGAGGGTATCTGGACTTCAATGGGCAAGACTGCCTCCATGCCATAGACCAAGGAGAAGGGAGTTGCCCCGGTTGACGTCCTTGCTGAGGTACGGTACCCATGAAGAGCGAACAGTAACATCTCGTGCCAATCTTTATAGGTCACTGTCATCTTCTGCATAATTTTCTTGATATTTTTATTAGCTGCCTCTACAGCCCCATTCATCTTCGGCCGGTAGGGAGAAGAATTATGGTGCTGTATCTTGAATTGTTTGCAGAGCTCAGTGATCATCTTGTTGTTGAGATTGGTACCATTGTCCGTAATGATTCTCTCTTTGACGCCGTACCGACATATCAGATTATGCCGGATGAAACGTGCCACAACACTCTTGGTTACCGTTGCGTAGGAAGCTGCCTCAACCCACTTCGTGAAGTAATCGATCTCCACTAAGATGAAGCGATGCCCATTGGATGCTGTCGGTCGGATCTCACCGATCATATCAATCCCCCACATTGCGAAAGGCCAAGGTGCCGTCAGGACGTTCAGAGGAACTGGAGGAATATGCACCTTGTCAGCATAGATTTGGCATTTGTGACAAGTTCGAGAGTGTTGGTAACAATCGGCTTCCATTGTGGACCAGAAATATCCTGCCCGAAGGATTTTCTTAGCCATGGTGTGTCCACTGGAATGTGTTCCGAATGTACCTTCATGCAGTTCCAACATGATCTTCTCTGCTTCAGCCTTATCCACACAACGTAGTAGAGTTGAATCATGATTCCGTTTGTAGAGAATGCCGTTGCTGAGGAAGAACTTTGCCGCAAACCTTCTCATGAACTTCTTGTCATTGACAGATGCACCTTCAGGGTATTCCTGGGCTTCCAAGTACCTCTTCACCTCATGATACCAGGGTTTTTCAGTCACCTTTTCAGCCTCAAGCTTGCAGCAGTATGCCGGTTCATCCAACTTCCAGATAATGATCCGGGGAGCCTCATTGTCCCATTTAACTTTGAACATTGAAGACATCGTAGCTAGTGCGTCCGCTAGCTGATTCTCCTCTCTTGGGAAGTGCTCAAAAGTTATTTCTTCAAAGTGGGGAAGCAAGGTTGACACATACTCCTTGTAAGGAATAAGATTCGGGTGTTTCGTATCCCACTCGCCTTTGATCTGATTGATCACGAGAGCGGAATCTCCGAAGACACTCAGAAACTTGATCCTTAAGTCGATTGCAGCTTGCAGACCCATGATACATGCTTCATATTCTGCCATGTTGTTGGTGCAGTTGAAACACAATCGGGCGGTGAGTGGAGTATGAGTTCCTTTGGGAGATATGATTACAGCACCGACGCCGTTACCCAAAGCATTGGAGGCTCCGTCAAAATGCATAGACCATCGGGATCCTTCCTCAGGTCCTTCATCCGGTCCAGGTACTTCACAGTCAGTTACCACCATGATGTCTTCGTCCGGAAAATCAAAGTTCAATGATTGGTAATCGTCCACAGGTTGGTGTGCCAAATGATCCGCCAGTACACTTCCCTTAATAGCTTTCTGAGTTGTATACTGGATGTCATATTCCGTCAAGATCATTTGCCATCTCGCTATCCTTCCAGACAGAGCAGGCTTTTCAAATATGTACTTGATGGGATCCATCTTTGAAATTAATAGAGTAGTGTGAGTCAGCATATACTGTCTCAGCCGGCGAGCAGCCCATACTAGAGCGCAGCAAGTTTTCTCAAGCAGTGAGTAACGAGACTCACAGTCGGTAAACTTTTTGCTCAAGTAATAAATAGCGTGCTCTTTTTGGCCAGACTCGTCATGCTGCCCCAGCACACACCCCATTGAATTATCAAGTACTGTCAAGTATAATATTAGAGGTCTTCCTTCCACTGGTGGCATAAGAATGGGGGGCTCTTGGAGATATTCCTTTATCCTTTCAAAGGCAGCCTGACATTCATCGTTCCAGCGTACTACTTGATCTTTCTTCAGTAATTTGAAGATTGGCTCACAAGTAGCAGTCAGATGTGAGATGAATCGGGCAATGTAATTTAGTCGTCCCAGGAAGCCTCTGACATCTTTCTCTGTCTTAGGAACCGGCATCTCTTGAATGGCTTTAACCTTGGCAGGGTCCACCTGAATACCTTTATCACTTACAATGAAACCTATCAATTTTCCGGATCTTACCCCAAAGGTGCATTTGTTGGGATTCAACCTCAGCTTATATATCTTCAGTCGGTCAAATAGCTTCCTCAAATGATCAAGGTGCTCCTCCTCAGTTTGAGACCTTGCAATCATGTCATCAACATATACCTCAATCTCATGATGGATCATATCATGAAATAAAGCAACCATGGCGCGTTGGTAGGTTGCCCCAACATTTTTCAACCCGAATGGCATGACCTTGTAACAGAAGGTGCCCCACTGAGTCACAAAGGTAGTCTTTTCCATATCTTCCGGAGCCATCTTGATCTGATTATACCCTGAAAAACCATCCATGAAGGAGAAAACCTTGTGTTGAGCAGTATTGTCAATGAGGACGTCAATGTGAGGTAGAGGAAAATCATCCTTGGGGCTGGCCCTGTTCAAATCCCTATAGTCGACACACATTCTGACTTTACCGTCCTTCTTCGGCACTGGCACCACATTGGCAACCCACTGAGGATAAGAAGTTACTGCTAGAAACCCGGCGTCGAATTGCTTCATAACTTCAGCCTTGATTTTTTCAGACATCTCTGGGCGCATACGACGGACCTTTTGCTTTACCGGAGGGAAGTCTTCCTTGGTTGGCAGGTGATGAACTACAATGTCGGCATCCAAACCAGGCATATCTTCATAGGACTAAGCAAATATCTCCATGTAATCCTGTAGCATCTGGGTCAATCGTTGTTTCACGCTGAGCTCTAGATTGGCGCCAATCTTGACCTCTTTCCTATCTGTCTCAGTACCCAGGTTAATTGTTTCCACCGGCTCTTCATGTGGTTGAATAGCCCTCTCCTCCTGGAGTAGCAGTCTTGCAAGCTCACCAGGCACTTCACAATCATCTTCACCTTCATCTTCGGCCAAGTTGATCGGATTCTCGAAGTCATAACTGGCGGTAGCAGAGCTGTTACCAGTAAGATCCAGAGTGGATTGAAACCTGTATAAGTGAGTGTGTGTAAATATAGCTGTTTTGCAATATATATAACACAAAGAAAAAGGAGCATAAGATTTGAAATGCAACAAACGTCCAATGTTTTGATTGATGATATATGGAAATGTCATACAAAAAGCCCTCACAAATGGAGCTACGATGCCCCGGGTAGGACACCGAGCCAATAAAAGTTTTAACACATTGTTTGTTACAAATTGGAAATCAAAAGAAATTAATTACTGCGTGACAAATGTGATAGGTGTAAAATCCTTTGCCGTCTAGTTGCTTGGTCCGTTGCTGATAGTCGGGTAGATCCAACTGTCAAACTCTGCTTCCTCTACATCCTCCTCGATAGCATTCACCCTCGGGTTGGAGATAAACACCGGAGCCTTTCTGATCTTTTCCTTGCGCACAGCCCTCTGAGCCTCTGCAGTAAAGCCCAGCCCAAACTTGTCATTCTTTTGAGTGAAGTCAGGAAGCTGACCCCAGTTCGCACAATTGCCTTTCTCGATTACAGCCCGGGCATCCTTCAAGGACGCCATCTTCAACGGAAAATCTTCTTCAACCACCGCCTCAGCCGATGCCAACACTGGAGGTACTTCCTCAAAATGCTGAAAAGGGGTTTCAATAAACTCCCCGTCCATCTCGATATATCGGAATGAATTCAAGTGACTCACCATGTATTCCTCCTCACCCTGCACAGTAACAATCTTCCCTTTGACAGGGTATTTGAGCTTTTGGTGTAAAGTGGAAGTTACTGCCCCAGCTTTGTGAATCCAGGGTCGACCCAATAAGCAGGAGTAAGATGGACGAATATCCATTACATAGAACGTTGAGCCGAAAACTTGGGAACCCACACGAATAGGAATGTCTACCTCACCGTGCACCATCCTCTTAGAACCGTCAAAGGCTTTAACAATGATGTTACTAGGTTTCAACTCCAAACCCTCACAATCCAAGCGGTCCAATGCCTTCTTGGGTAAAACATTCAGGGAAGAGCCGGTATCCACCAACACGTGTGCGAGAGTAGTGCCCCTGCATTCTATGGAAACATGCAGGGCATCATTGTGATTTTTCCCTTTGGCGGTAAGGTCAGCATCTGAGAACCCCAAGCCATTGTCAGCCGTCAAATTAGCCACACAGTCGGTGAATTGATCTGCGGAGGTCTCTTGCGGCACATGGGCCGTTTTCAGAAATGAAATCAGGGCTTTTGCATGGGCCTCCGAGAATAGCAGTAGTGATAGCATAAAGATTTTGGAGGGAGTATGCCCCAATTGTTCAACAACATTAAAGTCACTTTTTTTGATGATTTTAAGAATTTCCTCCATTTCTTGTTGGGAGGCTTCCACAGCAGTCTTCTTTGGTGCCTCCGTCCTGGCAGGCAAATCAGTAGCAACTTCTTTGCCCCGAGTATCAGAAGACTCGGCGGCAGTAGTAGACATAGGAACTTGAATTGGAACATGCACACTTGCGGGTGTGATGGTGAGAGGTTTTCGGATAACTGGTGGTGCAATGTCAGGCGAGAAGAGCCTGCCACTGCGGTTAATCTTGGCGGGACCAGTGATGTTACTGATACTGGTATTGGTGTTGAACTCCTGCTTCACCCCAAGCACATACACGTCGGCTCCATAATGCCACGGAATAGCTTTATCAGACTCATACGGGAGAGGCCCCGGGACAATAATAGTGATGGGTGCAACAGACATAATTTGGACTGGTTTCTTTATGGGAGCTTTGGCAGGATTGTAGATTGTGACAACAGATATTTCTTCAATGGAAACAGACGGAACAGCAGTTTTCTTGAACAGAATTTCCTTGCTATCCATCAGGCTTTGGATGCCTGATTTCAGCAGTGGACAACCGGTAGGGATAACAGCACACAAGAGGCAACCCTTACTACAACCCGGAAATAAACCGGCTAGTAGTAAGTTCCTCTTAACAGTCAAAAGAGGGGTAACAACTTCATTCAACGAAACAATATACAATTCTTCCTCAATGGCATTTACTCTATGCTAGGGCATAGGAGCAGTTACAACATTCAGCCTCTCAGGCGCTTCAAACTGAATTTCCTTCACGTCGATAAGATCTTGCACTTTGTTTCTCAAGGCCCAACAATCATCAGTAGTGTGCCCGAGACTATCAGAATGATAAGCACACCGGGCATTTGGGTTATACTTAGGAGACGTAGTGTTGACGACCTTAGGAGCTTCTTTGGTGGTCACCAAATTGGTTGATAACAGTTGGGGTAAAATTTGAGATAAGGTCATACTCAGCCGAGTATACTGCCTCTTGGGCCTTTCACTTCTTTGTTGATTGTACTGCTGAGGAGCAGCAGCAGGTTTTGAAATGACCAAAGCATTGACGGCTTGGCGAATTTCGGGCTTGACTTGTCTTCTAGGACCATAGACGGCACTTGCTTCTTTCTTAAAAGGCCTTTTCTCAGTACTTGCAGCAACACCCTTCTGAATCTTTCCTGACTTGATGCCGGCTTCTATTCTTTCGCCCGTTAAGATCAAATCGGTAAACCCCGCGGAAGAGTTACCAATCAGATAATTGAAAAATGGCCCAGATAGGGTCCCTAGAAACATATCAACAAGCTCACGATCGGTTAAAGGAGGCTGCACTCTGCTAGCCAAATCCCTCCATTTTTGTGCGTATTCTTTGAATCCTTCGCTTGTTCCTAGCGACATACCCTGAAGTTGGGTACGAGTAGGGGCAAGGTCAGAATTGTATTGGTATTGTTTGTAGAAAGCGGTGGCCAAATCTTCCCAATTTCGGACACTGGTTCCTTCTAGCTGATAAAACCATTCTAACTGAGCTCCAGAAAGGCTGTCTTGAAAGAAATGAATCTAGAGGTTTTTATCTGCCGTATAGGATTGAATCTTTCTCACGTAGGACCTGAGATGCATTTTGGGGCAGGACAGCCCATCATACCTTACAAACACTGGCACTTTGAATTTTGGGGGAATCACAATCCCGGCAACCAAACCCAAGTCTTCAAAATCCAGACCCGATACTCTTTGTAATTCCATGGCAGCTAATCTGTCTTCTAACCCTTTGTATTTATCATCAGCTGGAGGGTATTGCTGGTCAGAATAATCTTCATCCTCTTCAACCTCTTCTTCTTCCGCACCAGACTCGGAAGGCACCGCAGCTCCATCTCTCTTACTGGTCCCTTCATCAGAAATAGGAGGAAATTCAAGCACTCTTCGAGCTTCTCCGTCAAATCTTCTCCCCAAAGTAGCCACCCCGAGTCTCTTTTTCTTCTTTTTCACCGGGTCTTTGTTCCCCAATTGAGTCTTGATATCCTCCTGACCCTTAGCCAAGGTCATCAGGAGTTGTTGGAATTGTGCATTCTGAGCCTGTAGGTCTTTGATTGTTTGCTCGAGATCCATCCTACTGAAATAAACAGCAGACAGATAAGGAAACCTGGAATGAGACCTGCTTATGCACATGATGAATGGTATGCTTATGTATGTAATGCATTCAAGGATTTAGGACATTCAAAATTGTTTCAGACAAAGAAGAACGCACGTCATATTAATAAGAAGAGATTTGTTAGTACATAAATGCCCCATGGGCCAAATATTACAAAATAAACTTCTTAAGGTAAAAAGACATTGCGCATCCTCTTTGGTGCGATGTAGGTATTGAGGGCCTCTTGCTCGTGGAGTCGGCGGGTAAGCTCTAGAACCTTCTTTTCACTGGCGTAGTAGCTAGCTTCAAAAGTATTCCGTTCCTCCTTGAGCTGAATCCAACTTTTCTGCATTTCCTCCCACGATGTAGGCATGTCTGGATGTAGGATGGTGTAGGGGACCTCTCCTTCATTGACGGGCTCTTTAATCACTGGGAGTACATGAGGATAAGGCATCATTAGACTTTGGGCTCGGGCTCGTACCCACTTGAGATAGGGCTCAAGAGGGATGGAGTTCTTGTGTCCCAGAGTCTTGCTATCAACCTTGTTGAGTTTTCCCCAAGCTCTGATGAACCTTTGGCGAAGTCCTTGCGCATCGTTGTCGAAGTCAAAAACTAGGTCAGGAATCAACATGTCATGAGGGCCATCCCTCCGTGCATATCCAAATTGCCTCAAAGCTAGGCAAGGGTTGTAGGTGATACCTCCTCTAATTCCAAGTAAAGGAACATTAGGAAATTCTCCGCAACGATCGACAATGATGACATTTTCTCTGGACCGAGAACACCAATGCACATCAGAATGAGTAAGAGTCATCAACCGTTGGGACCACCTTATACCTTGGTCATTCTTCAAGACAGATTGTGGAAGGTGCGAAATAAACCACCTTGCAAGGATAGGAGTACAACACATGAGAACACCCCTCTTTCTCATTGTTCGTGTGTAAAATGAGTGAAGAATGTCCCCAAGCAATGTCGGTATCGGATTTCTGGACAAGAAGATTTTGACGGCATTGACATCTACCAATTGGTCAGGATTTGGGAACAAGACCAACCCATAGATAAGGAGTGCCACAATTTCTTCAAAGGCTTGTAGGTCCAATGAGTTCCAACATTCTTGTGCCTTCTCAAACAAGAATTTTGCTAAGAATCCCTTGACGCCGCTTCTGGTTTCCCAATGCCCCTTGATGTCGGATGGTTGTAGATGTAATGCTCGAGCAACATCTTCCGGTTTTGGTTCCTTTTCCGTACCGTTGAAGGGTAGTTGATTAAGGAAAGGAATTCTCAGGAGTTGAGAAAATTCCTCCAAAGTGGGCACCAACTGATAATCAGGGAAAGTGAAACAGTGGTGAAGAGGGTCAAAGAACTGGAATAGCACTTTCATCATGTCTTCTTCAATGTTGGTGTTGACTAGGCTGAGCAGTCTACCATGTCTTTCACTGAAGGATGAATTTTCCGGAATTCTTGAAGTGATCTCCTTGAGTTGAGGAGAGATTCTTGCAAGGTTGACTTGAATGGTATTTCTGCGAGGAATTTCCATGTCCTACAAAACAAGAACAAAGATGAAGATCCAAAACCCTTGAAATGGTTAGAGAATGTATATGATGCTTCATGATGTTTATGATGTATGAACAAAACATATGTACAAGCAAATCACACCAAACCCTAGTTTCAGGCTTGCATGGGGTTTCATAGGTAAGTACCCTCTTGAGTGTAGTTGGCTTAAAAACCTGTCCTATAAATAGTAACCGGGTTCTAAGGAGCTCAATATCACTGGATTGTTTTCATTGTTCATAGTTTTGGTTTAGCCACTTAACTAGCGACCAAAATATTCCAAGAAAACAAACCTCAATGAGTGTAGTATCGAGTATCTACCAACTTCGGACTGCACCAAAGCCGGTCATCTCACTACCGCTAATAAAAGGCCAAGATGGTCAAGTAAGGTTCTAGGTCATTAGTGCTTAGTGACATCACTCAGCGGCCCCGTACTCTCCTTGATTGAACTCATGGGCTACCGGTACTCACAAATATGTCGCACTAATATAGCTATTGCTTCGACCGTGTCGGTATACCCCGCACAGTTTCCACAATGTATTGCTATCTATGAATGTTTCCCAAAATCTGGGTGTAGGATTGCAAACCCAAACAAATAGAGCCAAAGTATAAAGCAAACAATTCAAACAATTTGTCATGCAAAGGGGGTGATCTAAGCCCTAAGGTTACTCCACTTTTAAAAATTCCCCAGCAGAGTCGCTAGTTCTGTGATACGGTGGGAGAACTGACTATGGTTTTGCGTTTGTTTTCGCAAATGTTTCGGTTGAGCAAGAGTCGCCACCGACTTTTTATTTTATCCTAAGGAAAGGTTAAAAAGCACAGCAAAAACCTTTGAGATGTTTTCTTGGGTTCGGGGAGTAGATTATAGAAAGGGAAGGTATTAGCACCCTTTCTATCCATGGTTATCCATGGGCTCTTAGTTACTTGCTTAGATCACTTGCCTTTTGTTTTCAATTATTTGAAATGGTGCTTTGTGTGTGTGGGTTGGAAAATGTTTTGAAAAGACGCCAATGTGGTGGCAACCTTTGTAATGATCCATGTTTGGATGTATACAAAGGTGTATGTCTTTTGAAAAGGTTTTCATTTGTTTTTGAAAGTTGTTTTGAAAGTGTTGTGAGGTGTGGTTTTAGAAAATAGGCAAGTGTTTTGTTTTTTGCAAGTTTGATTCAAGTAACTAAGAGGTTATCTACTCCTAAATTTCTCAAAGATTATTGCTATGTTTTAACCCTTTTAATAAGTTTGTTCCACCATTGTATTTGGTGGACAATCTCATGTTAGGATGTGAAAGGGACGGGCGCGGGTCATAGTTTAGACCATAATTGCAATAGTGCTAAGTGTCTTTGGGCATTTTCTTTAAGGGACTTGATCATTTGTTTAGGCAACATTTTGAAAGCGTCATCGAGGGGCTATGATCATTTGATTTGTTTGTTTTGCCCAAAGAGACCTAACATGCAATATGGCCCATTTATTGAAAGGCAACAAGTGGAATACCCTAGGGGGTGCAAGTGTGATTTGTGTGTCCATTTTCATGCTTGTTTGTCTTGAGATTAGGTCATGACTATTTTTGTTCGTTTTATTCGCATATAAACCCTAATTCTAACATTGTATATTTAGAAAGCGATAAAGTGCGAAATTTAAACTCCTACGCTATTACAACACAATAATATAGGGAGGGGGGTACAATGTTTCAAATGGGGATTTTGACAAGGAATTTAAACCTAAAACTATTACATCAAGATTTGAATTATTTACAATTTAATTAATGTACAATAATTAAATAAAAATGGAATAAATATGCAAGATGCAAAAATGTTTTGTATATGTATGAAAAAAGGTATTATTTATGTAAAATAAAAAAGAAAAATAAAAAGGTGTTATTTTTGAAGTATTTTCAATTTTAGGGTAAAACCCTAATTCTATTAAACAAAATGTATTATTATTCACTATATATAATATTTATTATTTGTGTACAAAAATAAAATAAAAATAAAGTATATTTGTAAGAAAAATGATTTTTTAGTGTTTAATAATAATAAAATAAAATATGTGTATTTTTAGTATTTTATTCTAAGTATATTAATAAATATATATATTTATGTATTAAGTTCTAAATATGTATTATATATAAAAAAATAATAATATTTAATATTTAATAAAAAAAGTAATTTTTCTATAAAACATTTACAGAAAGTAAAACAAAAATAAAAATGTATAGAAATGCCTTTATACTATTTTTTTTAGTATTTTAAACAAAATATATATATATATATATATATATATATATATATATATATATATATATATATATATATATATATATATATATATATATATATATATATATATATATATATATATATATATATATATATATATATATATATATATATATATATATATATATATATATATATATATATATATATATATATATATATATATATATATATATATATATATATATATATATATATATATATCTATTTATGTATAAACTAAAAGATAGTAAAATAAATGCCTAACAAAATCAAAAATGGTGAAAAAAAATATTTTTATATTTTTTATGTCATGAGAAAAAATAAACAAAGTCAATCAAAAAAGAAAAAAGTCAAAAAGTCAAAGAAATAAGCAAATGGGCCTTGGGGGTGTAAAAGCAATTATGTGGTGCAAATAAGAAAAATGTTCCAGGCCCAGCCCAGAAGACCTGTCTTCAACCTCCAGCAAACAATGTTTGAAAAATATGCGCGCCTCTTGCTTCAACATCAAGATCCTGATTCTTTGACTTTTAATGAAAACTTTCAACACAAAAAATGTAAAGCATCATCTCACGATTTCATACATATAAAGAACATGATCTAACTCTCAGAAATGAGAGAGAATTTATTCTCTCCCAATTTTTAACCTAATTTTTGTTCAAAGTTCAGGCATCAAATTCTTGCAACACACCTAATATAAATAAAATCTAATTATATGGGCATGTTCAGGGCAATGATTATGACATATTCTCTTCACAAACCTAAAGCTAACAATGCCTAATAAGAGAGATACGAATTCAAAAACTTACCTGTTCAGTTGAAGTTCAATCTGGCAATGTAGGAACTTTCAGTGCAAGGTGATGATTGGAAAAGCTTCCTTGAGGTCCAGGGATGCTATTCCAATGTTTACTTTGTCTTGAAAGCTTCTGAATCGAGCTAGAGAACTTCACCTGCAAGTCAGAAATGTGAAAATGGTGGAAGTGGTTAGAGTGATTACAGGTCGTGCTTTTGCTTTTGGTTAGCTTGCATAGATGGTATGGAAGGTGTGTGAACTGGTTTGGGCAAGAAAGCTTGAGAGAATTGAGAGATGGTACTCAAACTGCAGGGCCTGCCCTGTTTTTGCAGTTTGAGAGTGATTATGGCAAGGGGAGTGTTTGAGAGGTGCAAGGGTCGTGCAAAAGCTTGGTTCTGATCTTTGGAATATGTTTGATAACTTTGTCTAAGTGTGTGTAAGCTGAGATGGAAGTTGGTATGTGTTATGGCACTTTTCTTCAACTTTAAGCAACAAATGCCAACTTGTGTTTCTAGGCATGTAGAGGACCCCTAATCCTGCTGCAAAGCTTCTCTTGATCAGAGTGTTATGCTCATAATCTTGTGCCAATCAGATTTGCAATGTACTTGTTGGATTTTCAATTTGACATAAAGTATGACTTTTCAAAAATGGCTATTTTGCTTTATCTATAAATGGATTAATCTTGCATACAATGTCCAAACTCATAGAATAACCTTTTGGCACAAAGGATTGGCATTAAATTATGGAGTGTAGATGAGATAAAAGACCTGTAATCTAGCTTAAGGCATGCTGAGTTCAAATTGCAAGGTTATGGACATGTAACTTGGTCATGAACAAAGTGAGTTTTTGCCATATTGTGAAATTCGATTCTCTCTAACCATGAGGTTGTTTGAGAAGTTCTTGGACATTTTGGAAAGATTGGAATGTGTACTACAATCCATCTTTGAAGTGCAATTTGAAATTCCAAGTGGAAGTGTATGGAAAATGGCCTTGAAGTGGGGTAGAAAACCTTGTCAAAATAGGTCAAATTTTCACTAAGTTATGAATGGTTTAGTGCCCTTATTCAAAAATTTGTAACTTGAGATACAAGCCTCATTTGGGAAAACTTTGTGAATCAAAGTTGTAGATTATGCAACAAGCTACAACTTTCATGTTTTGACTTTTGTTTGAATCCAAATGAATCTTGGTGAAAATGTGGGGCAAAGTTGGGAAAAAATTAGGGTTTTCCATAACTTAGAAAAATTCTAAGTTATGAAAAATTCCATTTCAAACCCTAATTTGCATTTCTTGGTTTCTTGGTGAACAAGTTTCATGATTTGGCATGTTTTGATGAAAAATGAATCTTGACTCTTGATTTTGACCAAAAAGTCAAAGTTTGACTTTTCAGTATACAGTCAAAATTGATCAATTGACTGGGAAATTCAACTGTCAATCTTGTGTACTTGGGATCTTTTGAGCTTGTTGAACATGTCAAGACAATTCCATGGGGTCCTTGAGTTCATATGTGAGCTTGGTTTGCCATTGTCTAGGTCAAACAGTCAAAAATTGCCTTTGTGCAGTCAAAACCCTAAAAATGACCATTTTGCCCTTTTGATGATCTGATCAAATTTCTTGTGGAATTGTGATCCAAACTTGATCAAATGGTCCATATGAGTTCATAATGTTGATGTGGGTCAATTTTCATGAGATTTGACTGTCAATTGGCCACAGTTGACTTTTTCCCCAATACAGTTGATTTCTAGGTCATCTGTCCAATTGACTGGGCAAAACTTGGAATCAAGACTTGAAACTTGGTATGGATAAACTTGGGAGTCCAACATGAAGCATGAAAGTCATCTTAGGCTTTTTAGGTCAAAACATCTTGGTGTAAACACAAACCCTAATTTGGGTCCACAGTGCAAGGAGAAGTCTTGAGCAGAGGAAACCCTAACTGGAGCTTGATCTTCAAAGGGTCTTGTGATGAGAAAATGTTGAGGAAATGGGAGGGCAAATTTTGGGGTACAACACATACTGTATGAGATTATGGAAGTGTTTTCGTCATCCTCCCTCTAAAGGTTTGTAACTTTTAGCAAGAGTTAAATGTCACAAAGAAAGTAGAAAGCATAGTTTAAGTATAGTGAAAACGAATGGATGAATTCAAGAAAAACATATGCAATGCATTAATGAAACAAAGTTTGACATTAATAGATAATTGTTTAAATAACAAAAGAAATTACAACTTGAAAATTCAAATGAAACAAAAGCCTCTTTGTCTAAACTTGTCACTTTAAGTGGAGAGCCTTTAGTGGAAGATTTTCATCTGGCCATCTTGTGTGAACTCCAACACTGTTTCTTTAACCAGATCTTGAATTTTGTTTCTCAATGTCCAACAACCATCGGTGTCATGTCCAGGACTGTTGGAATGATACGCACATCTTGCATTTGGATTGTATCCTGGAGAGGCTGTGTTGGGATTCCGAAGGGGGTTCCTTAATATAATTAGCTTGACTTCCAACAAGTGTTGCAGCACTCGGGATAATAACATATTAATCCCAGTGAAGCGCTTTTCAGATGTATTTTGGTTACGTCGATTACCCTGTTGACGTTGGTGAGGTTGTTGTTGGGCTTGTGACCCTGAAGCAAATTGGGGATATTTTCTCCCAGCTTCTTGTCTCAAGGGAGGCTGAATGATGACTTGACCCTCAACCCTAGTTGTTTGCCCCGTTTGGTTACATCCATCCCGATGTAGTTTGTTGATGAGGACCCTTAGTTCTTCTTGTCCTTGTGCCAAGTTTTGAATGAGAACCATCTGGCCCACCAGTTGTCCCATCATCTGGACTTTCATTATGGCTATCTCAGTTCGCAGCAGCTCCAACTGATCATCTTTGTTGCTATCAGGATTCCCCATGACCATGCCCCTTGGGAGGAGAGCTTTCACCTCTTCTTGTCCCTTGGACAGGTTCAAGAACATCTCTTGAAGTTAAGCGTTTTGAGCCTGGATGTCTTTGATAGTCATCTCTAGAGCCATCTCTACTGAAATAAACAGTAGGAAGATAAGGAGACATGAAAGGGGGAAATTTGTCATGATGCGATGCATGATATGTGGATGCATGTTTTCAAGGATCTCGCGGGGTAAACACAAGAAAATGTTAGAAGTTAAACATCTTTGTTTGGAGAACTTTGTATCAGTGGATGTCTTTCCACGAGAATCAAGCTCACCATGTCGAGTGGGTCATAGCCTTTGACTCAAGTTGTTGTACTTGATCTTTGATGGCGTTTGTTTAGAGGAAAATGAATCCTCTTTCCCCTTGATAGACGTCTGGTTCAATGTGACCCTGCATCAAAGACCCTCAAGATCCTTGAAATGGTTATTGAAAATGCTATGGTATGATGTTATGATGTTATGTACAGATATGAAAAGTAAGCAAGTTTATATACAAATAATCGTATTCACACAAAGCAGACAAGTCCTTAGGTTTAGGCTTGCATGGAGCTTGTAGGTAGTACCCTCTTGAAGTCTAGTTGGCTCAACCTGTCCTAGAAATAGTAACAGGGTTCTAAGGAGCTCAATATCACTGGATGGTTTCCTTGTTCATTGTTTCAATTTAGCTTCTTACAGGCGACCGAAATATTCTAAGAAAACAACCCTCAATGAGTATAGTATCGAGTATCTACCAACTTCGGACTGCACCAAAGTCGGTCATCTCACTACATCCTAAAAGGCCAAGATGATCAAGTAAGGTTCTAAAGTCAGTTGATGCTTCATGACACCATGCGGCGGCCCCGTACTCTCCTTGATTCAACTCAAGGGTTACCGGTACCAACCAAAGTGCCACATCAATGTAGCTACTGCTTCAACCATGTCGGTATACCCCGCACAGTTCCCTCACAGTTTATTGCTACTTACCTAAAAGGTGCCCCCAAATCTGGGTGTAGGATTTAAAATAAACCCAAACAAGGAACCAAAAAGTAAAGCATACAAATCAAACAAGATAAGCATGTAAAGGTGATCTAAAACCCTAAGGTAACCCCACTTTTATAAATGATCTCCAGCAGAGTCGCCAGTTCTCTGATGCGGTGGGAGAACTGACTTGAGGTTTTGCGTTTGTGTTTGCAAATGTTTCAGCAAGATTCGCCACCGACTTTTTATTTATCCAAAGGAAAGGTCAAAAAGCACAGGAAAGACCTTTGAGATGTTTTCTTGGGTTCGGGGGATAGATTATGAAAAGGGAAGGTGCTATCACCCTTTTCATCCATGGTTTTCCATGGGCTCTTAGTTACTTGTTTTAGATCACTTGCTTTTGCTTTTCAATTGTTTGAAATGGTGCTTTGTGTGTGGTTTGGAAAGTATTTTGAAAAGAGGCCATCGTTGTGGCAACCTTTGTAATGATTCTTGTTTGAATGTATACAAAGGTGTTTCGTCTTTTGAAAAATGTTTCAATGTTTGAAAGTTCGTTTTGGGAAAATGTTTTGAAATTGTGTGTTTTGAAATAACAAGGATGTTTGCAAGTTTTGATCAAGTAACTAAGAGTTGTCTACCCTATCTACTCAAAGATCTTTCCTACACATTTTTAACCCTTTCACATTGTTGTTTTACCATTGCATTTGGTAAATAAACTTGTGTTTGGATGTTAAACGGGACAGGCGCGGGTCATCGTATTGACCATGATAGAAATTGTGCTAAGTATCTTAGCAAGTTTTTGTTTGAGGGACTAGATCATTTTGTTTAGGCAACCAAGATAGCGTCATCGAGGGACTATGATCTTTTTGTTTTGATTTTTGTTTTGCGAAGACACCTAGCATGCATACCATGGCCATTTTTAAGGCAGCAAGTGGATGAAACCCTAGGGGTGCTTGTATGCATTGTGTGTTGATTTCAAGCTATTTATTCTTGGATTAGGTTATATAGCGATTGATTTTTGAATCTTGCCATACATTCCTAATTACTACACAGTATATAGAAAGCAATAAATTGCGGGAATTAAAATTCTAAGTTATTACAAAAGTATCCGGGAATGGGGGTACAATTATTACAAATGGGGATGAATCTCATAAGAATAGCAATGTCCAAATATTAAAACCAAATCGAATTGTTGTGCGATTCAATATAAAGTTATGACAAATTATAAAATAAAGAAACAAAGTATGAGATGTATGTATTTACTTGAAAAGAGATAAATAAAATCTATTCTAAAATATTAAAAACTTTATTATTATTCTGTTTTGTACTTTTATTAAATAATTAAAAAAAAAGTTTAAAGAAAGCAAACTAATTAAATTAAAATTTTTGATGTATTTATTATGTGTAACAAATTAACAAAGATAAATTAAAAGTAGAAAAAGAAAATTAATTTCAAGATTAATTTAATTTGATAAAAAAATATTGAGTTTTATGGAATTGTTAACAAAAAGAAGTAACTTAAGAAAAAAAGGTAAAAATGGGCTTAGGGAAGTCTAAATATGTTAGGCCTAAAGACATATTGTCTTGCTGAAAGAAAGAAAGCTTGATGAGGGGGGTGGCGAGCTAGCAATGCGTGTGGGCTTATGGATTTGGGGTAAGAATTGGCCCAATGCTTAAGTTTTGCAAAGAGTTTGATTAGAGTAAATGAAGGAAATTAGGGTTTGTGAACCCGTTCCTCACAGCGGCGCCGTTGCTCCTTCATTCTTTCTCACTCGTTCTCTCGTTCCTCTCTGATCTTCCCTTCCCTGTTTCCGTTGCCGGCGCATCTCCCACTCCCAAACCTTTAAACGATTCTCAAAGTTTTTTTCATGAAAAGGTACGGTTCTGCTAGCTTAACAGTTTCGTTGGTTTTTTGTACGTTTTGTCCATGTTTGCTTGTTAATCAATTTTAATACTCACTGATATACAACAAAGGGTTTGAGGAGACACATACCTTTATTGAGATTGGGATGAGGATGCACCTTGGTAGCTGGACACGAGGGGAGGGAAGAAATGATGAGGTGAAGCTTTTCTGGTGACTTTTCTTTCCCTTGAACTTGAATGATGATAGTGTTTCACTTCTGACTTTGTTGTTTCTTTGCTCCCTCTTGAACTTGAATGATGATAGTGTTTCACATCTGACTTTGTTGTTTCTTTCCTCCCTCTTGAACTTGAATGATGATAGTGTTTCACTTCTGACTTTGTTGGACAATGATTTATGGAAATTGTTATGTTTTTGTTGTGGAAATGAGATACAGGTTTTGAATGCTTTTGACAGTTTACAAGTTTTTTTGTTGGTGTTTGGGAATGAGATAAAGGTTTGTTTGGTTGATAGTTGTTATGCAATTGTGGCTTTGTTATTATTCTGCAATTTTGGGATGATTTTTGTGGTTTGATAACAGGTTTGGAGGTTTTGTTGTTGTTGAACCTGCTATGCAGTCTTTTCTGTGTGTTTTTGGGATTTGAAAGCTTTTGTTTTGAATCTTATAGTTTTGGTTTATTTTCTGAAAGTTGTTGGAATATTTTGTGAGCTACAGGTTTGGGAGTTTTTGTGATGAGTTGGAAGTTTTGACACTTGAATGTTCTCGTTGTTGCTACTGTTGGTTTAACAGGTTTCACAGTTTGGAAAATGGTTGTGTGATTTCTTATGGTTTTACAGTTTGGTATTTGGAAACTGAGTTTGAAATGTTTGAAAGTTGTTACAGTGGTGGGTAGGCTTGTTGTTACAGTTGCAAGTCTTTGAACTGTTGGAGGATGTTTTTGACAGTTTGGAAACTGTTTTTGACTTTTGTTAACAATTTTGGTTTTCTGATCTTTTGTTAACAAGTTTGGGTTGCTTGAGCTGAGTTACAGGATTTGGAAGCTGAGGCACAAGTTTTTGAAACTAGTTTGGTGGTTTTAACTTGCTATGTAGTTTTTGTGTATTTTTTCTTCTATTGTTGGAATTCTGCCTCCTTATACAATGTTTCTTTCCTGTTATATCTTGGTTTCTCCCTTTGACAGCCTGTGGGCAGGATGGCCAATATGTACCTTTCCCACAATTTAGGTGATATCTTTTCTCTCTCTCCTCTCTCAATGATAAAGCAGAAATGCTTTTTCCCCTTTTTTTCTGAAAAGTTTGCCAAACTTTGGAAAATGATGAAAAGATTTTGCAACAAGATTTGCTTGTTTTTTGGTTTACCATACAGTTTTCTTCTTCTGCTATGCTACTGCTTGTTCTCTGCTATGCTACTGCTTGTACTTTTTTCTGCTATTTGCATGCTACTTTGCCATGCTGTTGTGCTTGTTTGCCTGCTATTTGTACTTGCCATGCTGCATTATACTTTGTTTAGACTGCTGCATCCAGTTTGCCTTGTTCAGTTTGCCTTGTTTGTAATGCTTGCACTGCTGTTGCTACTGTCTAGTTTGCTTGTATTGCTGCATTGTCCAATTTAGTTTGGCTTTGTTTAGTTTGCCTTGTTACATTGTTTGGGCAACATGCCGCAGTTGGACCATTTGCTTTGCATTCTCTTTTACTTGGACAACTTGCATTTTATTTTTCTTTTTGTGAACCAAGAAGAGTAATCTTCTTGTGATTTGCAAAGAGAAAAATAAAAACGCGATGAATTTGAAAATAGCCCCTCTGATTCCAAATGCAAACTTTAATGATGAACATTTTTCTTTACTTTCTTAGAATTCTTATTTATGTTCAATTAACTGTACTAATCTTTTTTTGTCTTTCTTTCATGTGAGCGCAAATTGGATGGTGACAAAGAAGAGGAAGCAAGAGACTTTGTGGCGAGCATGGGAGCAATGGAAGCTTAGGCTTAGATTTGTAACTTAGAGAGATTTTCAATCAGTTGTATTAATTTATTTTTCAAGTACTATAAGTTGTAAAACCTAAAGCATTTGAATGATAAATTATTTTTGTAATAATAACTGAAATAAATGAAGAAAGTCTTTATGAGATAATCTGATATCCATTATTGTTAGTAACTTGTAATTCTTTCTTTGCATCTTCACTAATTCTTTAAGATTCCCTGATCAAAATAATTGAACTGCATTCCAATAATTCCAATCCAGATAACTTAAACTCCAAGTAATCCAATAACTCTGTAATCTTGTAACCTTGGAACAGTATTCCAATCAGAACACGCACTGTGTATTCCAATAAACAGGCAAATGTTTATTCCATAAACAAGCGGATGTTTTAAAAGACGCAAATTAACTGGTTAACCTAGATCAAACAAACACTGCCTATTTCCAGTAAATTTGAAATAGCATGAAAACATATGACAGTCAATTGAATTTCTGAGAATTCAATTATTTTGAAAAATGCAAGAAAAACCCTAATTCCTAAAACTAGGTTTCTTGGTGAACAAGTTTCATGTTTTGACACATCTTGATGAAAAATGACCCTTGGCATTTGATTTTGACCAAAAAGTCAAAGTTTGACTTTTCAGTGTACAGTTGATTTTTTGATTAGTTGACTGGAAAATTCATCTGTCAATCCAATGCAATTGAGATCTTCTGAACCTTGTGAATAGGTCAAGATGATGCCATTGAGTCCTTGAATCCATGTTTGAACCCAATTTGCCATTGGCTAGGTTAAAAATCAGAAATTGCCCTTCTGCAGTCAAAACCCTAAAAATGACCATTTTGCCCTTTTGAAGATTTGATCAAATTTCTTGAGGAGTTGTGGTCCAAACTTGATCAAACGGTTCATATGAGTTTATAATGTTGATATGGATAAAAAGTTATGAGGTTTGACTGTAAATTGGCCACAATTGACTTTTTCCCCAATACAGCTGATTTCTAGGTCAACTGTCCAATTGACTGGGCAAAAATTTGATTCAAGGCTTGAGACTTGGTAGGGGAAATCTTATAAGTCCAACATGAAGTATGAAAATCATTTTGAGCATTAGAAGTCCAAAAATCCTTGTGCAAACTCAAACCCTAATTTTAGGTCAACAGTGCAAGGAGATGTCTTGAGCAGAGCAAACCCTAATCCTGTCTGGAGTCCAAAGAGTCTTGTGATGAAAGTCTTGATAAAATGAGAGGGAAAATTTTGGGGTACAACAGATACCGTATGGTTTCATAAGCACTAACTGACTTTTAGAACCTTAATTGACCCATCTTGGCCATTAGAAGGTAGTGAGATTGTCGACTTTGGTGCATTCCAAAGTTGGTTGATACTCGATCTACACTCATTGAGATTAGACTCGCGGGATGTTTTGGTGGAAAATAAATTGTTGTAATAAAATAAAACCTTCGAGAAAGATCCATGATATGAGATCCCTAGAACGCGATTACTATTTTAGGACAGGTTGAGCCAATTTAATTTCAATAGAGAAGGCTACAGACCCCATGCAAGCCTTTAAACCTAAGGCTCTGGCGTGATTTGTTTGTGCTTAATATTTGTGTGAACATAAACATAACATCATGACATCATAATATCATGACATGTCATCTTCACTAACCATTTCAAGGATCTTAGGGACCTTTGATGCAGGGTTACCATAAGCCGGACTGCTAGCAAGGGGTAAGAGGATTTATTTTCCTCTAACCAGATGCCGTCAAAGACCGAAGTACATTATTTTAAGTCAAAGGCTAGAACTCACTTGACACGGTGAGCTTGATTCTTATAGAAGGAAATTCAAAAACAAATATGCAAAGTTCTTCGGACAAAGCTGCAGCCAAACTCAATTTATGACATTTCACTATTATTTATCTTGCAAGATCCTTGAAAACATTGCATATACATCTACATACCATACATATCATTACATAAAAGGTTTCCAAGATAGGTTTTGTCATCTTCTTGCTGTTTATTTTAGTAAAAGATGGCTCTCGAATAAATAGTCAAAGATCTTCAGGCCCAAAATGCTCAGTTCCAACAGATGTTCCTCAATTTAGCCAAGGGGTAGGAAGAACTGAAGACCCTCATCACCAAAGAGAGGAAGAAAAAGATAAGGAAACCAATTGGCATCCTTAACATGGGAAGAAGGTTCAGAGGTCCTATCAAGCGATCTCAAGACTGTGATATCCCATCAAATGTAGATGACAACCAGGGTGAAGATGGTAAGAGTGTGAAGGCTGAGAAAGGAAGTAACCTTAGTTCTGACCAATATTCTGAAGAAGAAGAAGACTATTCAGATGAACAATATCCTTCTGCCGATGAAAAGTACAAACAACTAGAAGAACGTCTAAATGCTATGGAGATCCAGAGAGGGCCTGGGTTGGATTTTGAAGAGCTGGGTTTAGTCTCAGGAGTTGTCATTCCTCAAAAATTCAAGGTCCCTACTTTTGCAAAGTATGACGGTGTTTCTTGTCCAAAGCTTCATTTGAGGTCAATGCAGGTTTCTTAGCTGTTACGTCCTATTCTCAGTGGGTTGAGAATATGGTTCAAGTACCTAAGAAGGATGGCAAAGTGCATATGTGTGTAGACTATAGGGATATGAATAGGGAAATCCCCAAAGATGACTTTTCACTTCCACATATTGATGTTCTGGTTGACAACTCTGCTCAGCATAAAGTATTTTCCTTCATGGATGGTTTCTCTGGTTATAATAAAATTAAGACGACACCTGAGGACATGGAGAAGACTACTTTTGTCACACAGTGGGGCACTTTATGTTACAAAGTTATGCCTTTTGGTTTGAAGAACGCCGGTGCAACATATCAGCATGCTATGGTAGCTTTATTCCATGACATTATCCATCATGAGATAGAGGTTTATGTTGATGACATGATAGCTAGATCTCATACTAAATAAGAACATCTTGACCACCTACACAAACTGTTTGAGAGATTGAAGAAGTACAAGCTGAGGTTGAATCCAAACAAGTGCACCTTTGGGGTAAGATCCGGTAAACTCCTAGGTTTCGTCGTCAGTAATAAATGTATTGAAGTTGATCCTACCAAGGTTAAAGCCATTCAAGAAATGCCAGCTCCCCGTACTGAGAAGGAATTTAAAGGTTTATTGGGACGATTGAACTACACCGCCAGATTCATTTTCCATTTGACCGCTACTTGTAAGTCAATCTTCAAGTTATTGAAGAAAAATCAAGTAGTGAAGTGGAACAACGCTTTTCAGATAGCCTTTAATAAAATTAAGGAGTACCTTAAAGAACCTCTGATACTGATGCCACCAGTTGAAGGAAGACCTCTGATCATGTACCTAACAGTGTTAGAGAACTCAATGGGGTGTGTATTGGGGTAACATGACGAGTCTGGTCAAAAAGAGCATGCAATATACTACCTTAGAAAAAAGTTTACCGACTGTGAAACAAGATACTCATTGCTCGAGAAAACTTGCTGTGCTTTGTCATGGGTTGTTCGCCGACTAAGACAATATATGCTGACTCATACTACTTTGTTGATCTCTAAGATGGATCCGATAAAATACATATTTGAGAAGCCCGCTCTATCCGAAAGAATAGCAAGATGGAAAATGGTCTTGACAGAATACGACATTCAGTATACTACTCAGAAGGAAATCAAAGGAAATGTACAGGAAGATCATTTGGCTCATCAGGCTATAGACGACTATCAGACTATGAATTTTGAGTTCCTGGATGAGAATATTATGCTAGTTACTGATTATGAAGAACCTGGACCGCATGAAGGACCTGAATCAGGATCTCGATGGACTATGGTTTTTGATGGAGCTTCCAACGCGCTTGGTAATGGAATTGGTGCTGTGATTGTCTCTCCCAAAGGTTTCCATATGCCATTTACTGCTAGACTTTGCTTTGACTGTACCAACAACATGGCAGAATACGAGGCGTGCATCACGGGCATCAAAGCTACTATTTATATGAGAATTAATTTCTTGGATGTGTATGGGGACTCAACCCTAGTGATTAGTCAGATTAAGGGGGAATGGGATACGAAACATCCAAATCTCATTCCTTATCGGGAGCATGTATTGACATTAATTCCGTACTTTGAGGAAATCATTTTCGAACATATTCTAAGAGAAGAGAATCAATTAGAAGACACATTAGCTACCATGTCATATATGTTCAAAGTCAGATGGGACAATGAAGCTCCTCGAATCACTATTGAGAGATTAGACGAATCTGTATATTTCTATGAAGTTGATATTGATGGAGTAGAGGAAAAGCCTTGGTACGATGAAGTGAAAAGATACCTGGAAGCTCACGAGTACCCCGAAGGGGCATCTATTAACGATATCAAATTTCTACGGAGATTCTCTGCCAAATTCTTTCTGAGTAATGGAATTTTATACAAGCGCAATTATGATTTAATTCTGATTTGTTGTGTAGACAAGAAGGAAGCTGAGAAGATTATGTAAGATATGCATGAAGGGGTCTTTAGTACTAAATCCAACGAGCATATGATGGCTAAGAAAATCCAGAGAGCAGGTTATTATTGGTCTACCATGGAAACTGACTGCTATCGCCATTCCAAAACTTGTCACAAATGCCAGATTTGTGCTAACAAAGTACATGTGCCTGTGGTTCCTCTAAATGTCTTGACTGCTCCTTGACCGTTTGCAATGTGGGGCATTGATATGATTAGAGAGATTAAGCCTACTGCTTTAAATGGGCATCGTTTCATCCTGGTCGCTATTAATTACTTCATGAAGTGGGTTGAAGCAGCCTCGTTTGCTTCAGTTACCAAGAATGTTGTGGCCCGGTTCTTTAAATACAACCTTATCTGTCAGTATGGTATCCCTGAAAGGATCATCACGGACAATGGTACCGATCTTAACAACACTATGATCACGGAACTCTGCATTCAGTTCAAGATTAAACATCATAATTCTTCTCCGTATCGATCGAAGATGAATGGCACAGTGGAAGCCGCCAAGAAGAACATCAAGAAGATCTTGCAGAAGATGACAGTGACCTATAAAGGTTGGCATCAGATATTACCAATTTCTCTTCATGGTCATCGAACTTCAGCATGTACATCAATAAAGGCAACCCCATTCTCTCTCGTCTACTGTATGAAGGTGATCTTACCTGTCGAAGACCCGATTCCCTCTCTGAGAATTATGAAAGACGCAGGTTTAGACGAAGACAAGTGGATTCAGACCAGGCTGGACCAGATAAATATGATTGATGAGAAGAGGCTTGCGTTTGTTTGTCTTGGTCAGATGTATCAAAAGCGCATGATTAAGGTCTTTAACAAGAAGATCAAACCTCAAGTGTATCAGGTTGGCGGTTTGGTAATAAAGCGCATCATCTTACCGCAAGGTGATCTCAGGGGTAAATGAACTCCCAAATATGAAGGGCCGTTTGTGATCAAGAAAATATTTTCTGGAGGGGCTATGATACTTACCACCATAGACGGTGAAGATTTTCCACACCCTGTAAATGCGAACATAGTTAAAAAAATACTACGCATGAAAGAGGCCCACTAGGTTGATTGGCCTAGGCAAAAATAAGGACATTCCGGCGAACCAAAAGGGTTCGGAAAAAAATTAGGGATATATATATATATATATATATATATATATATATATATATATATATATATATATATATAAATTAATGTACATCTGGTAAGTCAAAAACCTGAAAGGGCGGCTTGGGCAAAAAAGGATATCCTGATGGACTGAAAACCCGAAAGGAAGGCCCAAGAAAAAGTTAGGGATTAAAGCGTACGACTACGTCCCGTTACATCATCTACTTATAGTAAGCTTTGTTATCAACGTCAAGTTCAAATGATACAACTCAATTCAATCAACTTCTTCTGACGACAAGGGATGAGATGCTTGAGGACATAGAGGAAATAACAAAGTTGAAACTCGACAGGATCATTTTCACATAACAGTTTTTCTTTGTTTTTATTTGTACCTTAATTTCACAACTTCCTCTTACTAGGATTTGTCTATCTATATAAAACTGTCTGTTTATAGGAAAATTTTCCAAATCAATACAATCAATTTCAAATTTAAAACTGTTTTACTTTCTCTGTTTTGTCTGCAAAAACGTCCAATGATTATATTGAATGAGCATATATATTTGAATATGATTACCATTTACAAATATATGCATGAAAACATGATTAACATTTATTGAAGACTACAGGAGTTGGGATAATGTTTAAGTCATTCATAAATCCCCACAAAGAAATCTCCATGAAACTACCTCTACAGAGCTATCTTTGCAAGATCATCCCCAACAAAGATATATTCCCCAGCAAGTCTAATATGCCCACAGACAATAATTTGGGCATCTTCCAGCAAGTCACCTCCATATCCCAAATGGATAGCTTGACATGATCATCATCCCCAATAGGCCCCCTAGCGGATAAGGAAGTTTGATCACTTCCCCAACATACAGTAGAGACTTCCTCAAGCGCAACCTATAAAATTCCAACCCCCACCGGAGTTTACTTCCTCGACACAGTTTACAGGAATTTAATTCCCAATGGAGTTTACTACTCCAACACCGTAAATACCTAACAAAATTATCTTCTCCAGTAAGGTTTAATCAAAGTTGCTATCCCCAGAAGAGTTGCTACGGTATCTGAAACCTGGACAAATAGCACACCAGAGGAATATCCATCACTTTTATCCCCAGTCAGGGTACATACGAGTCAAATCCTTCAACAAAAAGAACGGTGAATGACCGACTCTCCTTGAATGCCTCTATCCTTAAGAAGAAGTCGAAGATCCCCAACAAAGTTATTCCCAGCAATAGTCCAAGATTTATTTTCCCCAGCTAGACATTGTTATAAGGAGCTACCAGTACGCTTCAACAACATATTGCATCCATACATCATTTCACAATAAATCATAGAATATGCATACCGAAACGCATATAACATTCTCATTTATCTTGAGAGCATCATTATTACATTACATGCATCACGACATTACATAAAGCTAAATTTGTCTTTTCAGGGAAAGTTCACAAACAAACGAATATCATCAGCAATTTTCAAACAGGTCAAAGATTAATTCCCGAAACAAGACGGGGTAACTATCTATATGACCATGCGGTATAAATTCATGAAACAGGACATGTTTACCAACAAAAAATAGGTCAAAGATTAATTCCCGAAACAAGATGGGGCAACTATCTATATGACCAGGCGATATAAATTCCTGAAATAGGACGGGTTTACCAACAAAAAACAGGTTACAAATTAATTCCCAAAACAAGACGGGGCAACTATCTATATGACCAGGTGGTATAAATTCCTGAAACAAGACAAGTTTACCAACAAACATGTCGCAGATTAATTCCTGAAACAAGACAGGGCAACTATCTATATGACCAGGCGATATGAGCTCCTGAAATAAGACAAATTTACCAATAAAAAATAGGTCACAGATTAATTCCTGAAAAGGACGGGGCAACTATCTATATGATCAGGCGGTATGAATTCCCGAAACAGAACAAGCTTACCAACAAAAAACAAGTCGTAGATTAATTCCTGAAATAGGACAGGGAAACTATCTATATGACCAGGCAGTATGAATTCCTGAAATAGGACGGGTTTACCAATTAAAAAGAGATTCTAGATCAATTCCCAAAACAGGACGGGGCGACTATCTGCATGACCAAATGATCTCCTTCAGAGAATAAATTCTGAAAAGCATCTCCCTTCAGAGACTGGCTTCTAGAAAGCACCTCCTTCAGGGCCTTCGCTCTGAAAAGCATTTTTCTTCCGAAATTTTCCGAAAAAAACATTCTTTAGATACAGTCAGGCGTACACTCATTCTGACACTCCTATCAACAGTTACTTTGGATGGCATCTATAAGCCCATACCAGGAGACATTCTATCATCTCTCCAAATGGCATATTTAAGCCCATTCATGTAATACTATCAACCAATAGCGTTAATTCATGCACCAACGAGTTTAAATTTCTAGGCACTTAAGTGTTCAATCCTCTCCCACCTTCATATCACGAATGGAGGACGTGCCAATCTAACTCTTCAGGTTTAAGAAGATTGAACAAAGGTAAAATTATAATGGCTCAAGTAGATTTCATGGTTCCTCATATGTATCAAGGAATGCTCATGCCAAATTTCAAGCCTTGGATCACAAGTTTTCTCATTCAATTGCTCAAATGTTTGAAAATTAACTATATTGGGTAAAAAGTCAATTATGGTCAACATACAGTCAAACTTTAAAATTTTTGGTCAACATCAAGATTTTAAGGTCAAATTCATCATTTTATCAAGGGTTGATCATGATTCATCAAGAAAACTCTCAATTTACCAAAGTCAAAAGTGACCAAATTAGGGTTTTCTTAACGAGAAGTAAACTGGACTTTGACCAAGCACAACTTTCACATGCTTCATCATATATTTCTCAACCAAAGCTCATTTTGAAGGAAATTCAGTTCTCTACAACTTTGTCTCTCTAAGCTTAAGGCCAAAAATGACTCATTTGAGAGATATGAGCCAAAACATTATAGGTCATTTCAAAAGTCAACAAAAAGATACTTTTTGTCAAGGCAACTTACATCAAGATAAAGTCTTCAAATGGAAAAATGATGAACATAGAGGTTATAGGGGACATCTTGAGATTCCCAAAAAGTCAAAGATCACCTTCATATGATAAAAATTGAGAGAGTTGTGATTGGTGCAAGTTGAGAAATTTTGAGAAAATGCATGAAACACAAATTGATCAAACTTGATTTTTTGGGCAAATGGGCTTATCTTTCAAGGTCTAAATGTGTTTTAGACTGCATAGTGAACCTCTAAATATATTCATACACCCCTTTGATTTTTATTCCGTTTATATTTTATTTTATTTATTTAAATTCAAAATTAAATAAAATTAAATAAAAAGGCTTTGATACAAGGTCCAAGCCCAGCTTTTGTTGACCTAATTCACAACCTATATATTCCTCATTCAGACAACAAAGATGACACGAAACCTTGCAAGATATCACTGATGACACACAAATATGTGATATTTCTGGCTTGATATACACCAAATATTTCTCATACTTTAGTTTGAATTAAATTATTTTATAAGTATTATGCAGGTATTTTTCTATTTTTGCAGATATGCACTGAGCCGAACACTTTTGAAGAAATGAAGAAAAAAGGGTGCAAAAAGTAGTAAAAGATCCTAAGGAGAAGAAACCAGCCCAAAAGCCCATTACAGATGTGAGCATGTGGCCCACATGCAACCAAGCCCTGACGACCGTCAAGGGGACGTGACGAACGTCACGCTCCATGAAGACCAAGTGACGATAGTCACTTACGTGTGACGAACGTCACAGCCTATCACCCCACTTTCTCCTCATCCAACAGACAGAAACACGTTCAAGGGTTAATCCAACGAGTTCCTACATTCTCTTACCCACGCAATCAAGAGAGCAACGAACATGACAATTAAATGGCCTATTATTTCTCAAGGAAGAAAAGTGAACTGTTCCTACATTTTCGAGAGCAACGAATCAAGCAAGCACTATAAATGGAGCCTGAGACCATAGTAGAAAGGGTTCTTCTTTTTGGCGAGAAAGTTTAGAGATTTTATTAAGCAGATATTATTTTCAGCAGAATATTATTTTCAGCATTATTTCTTTTCAACATTATTTTCTTTTCCCAGTTATTTCTTTCCAGCATTATTCTTTCAGCATTATTTTCTTCTGTACGGTTAAATATATTCTCCGATCGAAGCAAAGCCTATAATTTGTGCAGGAGTGCTTCTGTCTTCAGAGTTATTACCAGGTTTATGATTACAAATTCTTATTGCTTATTAATTAATATAATTATGTTTATTTGTGTTTGTCCTTTAAATTATTCTGCGATTTGGTTTAATATTATGTCAAGCTAGAAATCTTATACCGGTATGTAAAGTCAATTAACCGAGGGAACGAGTAACTTAGTCGGGACTATTTTTACTACGAAACTTTCTTTTCTGGCCTAAGTTACTATTTTTCAAATCATTAAATTGTGTTGTTACGGAAGTAAAAAACAGATAGAGGTTAGGGTCAACAAAGCGGAAGTTTGAGATCTTTTAACTGGACAGTAGTAATTAGGCATTGGCTTAAAATACAGCGGAAGCACTTTAAAGTTAATTAAGATTTTGTTTAGTTTCCAAAAAGTGTTTTTAACTTCTGCGGGATGGCGGAAGCGTACGTTAGGACTTAACTGCATGGCCTAGATCAACAAAACGACAGTGTGAGACGAGGGTTTTTAAACTAGATAGGTTTTACTGAAAACTGTTTTGAAAACATAAAGACGCCCGACAAGTCGCTAGTTCCCGAGGTAAGACTGTTGCATACTGGTAATTAAGCTCATTGATTATTAAAATACAACTTAATTTAGAGATTAGTTTCCCCTACAACCCAAATCAAATATTCATTAGCTTTAGATTTACATAGTAACAATAGAAAACGGTAGATCGATTCAACAGTCTCTGTGGTTCGATATCTTTTAAAACTACTCGACAAGACTGTGCACTTACAGTCCGAATCATTGGATACATAAGTACAAATCCCACGATCAAGTTTTTTGCGCCGTTGCCGGGGACTGATTTAAGTCGATATCCCTACTCTTTTGTTACACAGTAGAGACTAGAGCAAAAATTTCTCTCTTTCTTCTCTATTTCTTTTCTTATCTTCTCTAATTTTATATGCCAAACACTCGTTCGCAAGACGAGCCGTTATACATACAAATCAATGATATCGAGCGTTATCTCAGACTTAGACACCGCATTCAAGAGTACCATCTCTTGCATAACACTCAACCTCATCGATCACTCGAACCGCCCATTTCTCCACCAACCGAAGAAATGGCTGCAAATCCTGCTCCGCGCCCACTCAAATCCTATGCCATACCCTCACAAGATGAACCACATAACAACATTGCTTCCCCTCCGATCGAGGCTAACAACTTTGAACTGAAACCCTCTTTGTTATCCGCTGTGCAACAAAACCAGTTCTCTGGTGGGTAAATGGAAGACCCTAATCTTCATCTATCAATATTTCTACAGTATGCAGATACAATCAAGAACAATGGGGTCAGTCAAGAAGCAATAAGACTTCGTCTCTTCCCTTTCTCTTTAAGAGACAGAGCAAGAGCTTGGCTCCAATCTCTACCCACAAACTCAGTCACTACATGGGACGAGCTGAAGAAAGTTTTTCTTGCGAGATATTTTCCGCCAAGCAAAACAGCTATGCTAAGATCTCAGATAAGCAATTTTAGACAAAAGGAGAACGAATCCCTTTTTGATGCTTGGGAAAGATACAAAGATCCGATGAGACTATTCCCACATCATGGCCTGGAAGAATGGTTGATTATCCACACCTTCTATAATGGTCTCCTCTACAATACAAGATTAACAATAGACGCTGCCGCAGGTGGTGCACTTATGGACAAATCCTACACCGCTGCCTATGCTCTAATTAAAAGTATGGCCCAAAACCACTATCAGTGGGGAAGTGAAAGAGGACACGCAGAAAAAGGTACTACAGAGAAAGCACCGACAAAAGGAGGAATGTATGAGATAAGCGACCTAGACAGTGTCCACACTAAGGTAGATGCCCTCACCCTAAAGATTGATAATTTGACCGCAATACCTCCAGCCACCGTGGCTGCTATAACTCCCAATTGCGAAATATGTGGAGTACCTGGACATCTAGTCACGAAATGTAAGATCTTGGCAGGAACTCCAGTTGACCAAGTGAATTATGCTCAAGGAAACCCTTACTCAAACACGTACAACCCTGGATGGAAAAATCACCCAAATTTCTCATATAAAAACCCCAATGCGTTGTATGCTCCAAACCAAGCACCTGCCGTACCACCTGGATATCAGAAAACTCCTGCAAATGCTCCTAGTGCACCTAGAAAATCAAACTTAGAACTGATGATGGAGAACTTCATAGCTACTCAAGCGCAAACAAATAAATACGTCCAAAATCAAAACATACACACTAATGAGCAGATAAAACAATTAGCAAACAAAATAGATGCTTTGGCCACCCACAATAAAATGTTAGAAACCCAAATATCTCAAGTGGCTCAACAACAAGCACCTACAGCCGCACCGGCTGATACATTTCCCGGTCAACCATAACCTAACCCAAAGGGGAATGCTCATGCCATCATATTAAGGAGTGGAACCGAGTTAGATGGACCGCCTGACCCAATACTATCAAATCAAAGTATGTATCAAAAGGCTGAAACGTCAACTGAGAAGGAGAATCAACCAGAGAAACCAGAGGTAGACGAAGAAGATAAAGGAGGAGAGGCCAAAGAAAAAGAAAAACCTTATGTGCCTCCACCGCCTTATAAACCCCTAATCCCTTTTCCTGGTAGATTAGCCAAACCCAAGAATGTAGGGCAATTTAAAAAATTCATAGAACTTCTGAAACAACTCAATATAACAATTCCTTTCACAGAAGCTATAACTCAAATGCCCTCCTATGCCAAATTCCTCAAGGAAATCTTATCTAACAAGAAAAAGCTAGAAGATAACGAAACAGTAATGCTTATAGCAGAATGTAGCGCGATTATCCAGAACAAGATGCCTCCTAAGCTGAAAGACCCCGGAAGTTTCTCTATACCATGCCATATAGGTAAGTTTGTCATAGACAAATCCCTATGTGATCTAGGCGCTAGTATTAGCATTATGCCTTTATCCATATGCAACAAACTGGAAATGGGTGAACTAAGACCGACAAAGATGTCAGTTCAATTAGCGAATCGCTCCGTCAAATACCCAGTAGGAATCTTAGAAAATGTTCCCGTGCGAATAGGCCAATTCTACATCCCTACAGATTTCATAATCATGGATATAAGAGAAGACGAAAGCACACCTATCATCTTAGGAAGACCATTCTTAGCCACAACTGGAGCTATCATAGATGTAAAAAAGGGCAAACTAACCTTTGAAGTAGGTGAAGAGAAAGTCGAATTTATTCTAACACAATTCTTACAATTGCCCGCCATAGATGACACATGTTATCTGGTGGACATCGTGGACGAATGCGTAAGAGAAATTGAATGGGAACCAATACCTTGTTCCGAAACCATGAAGATTCCCACACCTTTTATATTCGAAGATAACGAATGGTGTCCTGAATACCGAGACGACAATCTGAGTGAATGCTTAGCTCTGACACCCGATCACATGCCTTGTCCAAGAAAACTGGCATTGGATCTTAAGCCATTACCTAAGACCCTCAGATATGAATTCCTTGACACCGAGTTAAAGCGACCTGTAATTGTCAACGCGGACTTAGGACAACAAGAAACAGACAAATTATTACAAGTCTTAAGAAAATATCCCTCCGCCTTAGGATACAACATTACAGATCTCAAAGGAATAAGCCCTTCCATATGCATGCATCGTATTATGCTGGAGAACGACTGCAAATCTTCTAGAGAACATCAACGAAGAATTAACCCAATATGGAGCATCGTAGTTAAAGATGAAGTTAAAAAACTTTTGAACGCTGGAATCATATACCATCTCTGATAGTCAATGGGTAAGCCCAGTCCACTGTGTACCAAGAAAGGTGGTATAACGGTAACAACAAACAAAGCAGGCGAAGCTGTAGCGGAACGAACTATAAGTGGAGCTAGAATGTGTATTAACTATAGGAAGCTAAACAAGGCCACTCCAAAGGACCATTTCCCTCTACCATTCATTGATCAAATGCTTGAACGACTAGCTAAGCACTCACATTACTGTTATCTAGACGGTTACTCAGGATTCTTTCAAATCCCTATTCACCCCGATGACCAAGAGAAAACAACATTCACATGTCCTTATGGAACTTTCGCCTACCGACGAATGCCGTTTGGATTATGCAATGCTCCCGCCACGTTTCAGAGATGCATGATGGCAATCTTTGCTAATTTCATAGACAACATTATGGAGGTCTTTATGGACGACTTCTCTGTATGTGGAGAGAGTTTTGAAGATTGTCTGGTGAATTTGGAGAAAGTTTTGGAGAGATGCGTAAAAGTTAACCTCGTTCTGAATTGGGAAAAGTGCCACTTTATGGTCAAACAAGGAATCGTACTAGGACACGTTGTGTCTGAAAAAGGGATTGAAGTCGATAAAGCTAAGATCGAAGTCATATAAAACTTACAACCCCCTAAAACAGTGAGAGAAATACGCAGTTTCTTAGGACACGCCGGTTTCTACCGACGATTCATCAAAGATTTCTCGCAAATATAAAAAAGGTCAGCTAAGTTACCTGATGCATTATGGGCCTACAGGACGAAATTCAAGACACCGATAGGTACAACACCCTTTAAACTCATATATTAAAAATCATGCCACCTGCCAGTGGAAATTGAACACAAAGCTTACTGGGCAATTAAAACTTTAAACCTAAGCTACACTGCGGCAGGAGAGAAAAGGATCCTCGACATAAATGAGTTAGAAGAACTAAGATTAGATGCATATGAAAATGCAAGGATCTACAAAGAAAGGACGAAAAAATGGCATGACAAACGTATCTCAAGGAAAGAATTCAATGAAGGAGATGTAGTACTCCTATTCAACTCTCGTCTGAAACTGTTCCCTGGAAAACTCCGTTCACGATGGTCTGGACCATTCGAAGTAACCAAAGTTTTCCCCAGTGGTGCCATAGAAATCAAAGGAAAATCCATGAATCCATTCTTAGTAAATGGCCAACGCCTAAGGCATTATTACAACGTCGAAAATAAGGATTACACCGCGAGCTTAACGCTATTAGAGCTACTGCACCAATTTGAAAACTAATTCACGTCTAACAACATTGTCAAGCTAACGACATTAAACAAGCGCTGTTGGGAGGCAACCCATAATTTTTTATTTTTTATTATTATTTATTATCTCTCAAATATCTTTATCTTTTATTTTCATTTATGCATTCTGATTTTTACTTTCCGATTTTTTCCTTTTCTTTCTTTCTCCCACAACATGTTTTACTTATTTGCATTTTTCTTTTACAAATTTTAGTACCGATTCACAGGAACCTACAAGCTAAAATTCATGGATACTATCATTTTTGCCTCGGAGACTCAGTAGAGACGATATGAAATTCTGGCTCAGCGCCATACGAGTATGACCATGTATGTGCATGATCCCACCTTGACAGCCTTATGAATCAGGGAAAGTGTCTACTTCATGTTTAACCAGATAGGATGGGAGGGGTTCCTAGCCCATAAACACCCTACACACCAACGCCTCACCTTGGAGTTCTTGAGCTCCCTCATCTATAAACCCACACAAGGCTTAGGGCGTAGTAGAGGTCAGATGTTCTTTAGATTGTTTGGTTTCACCCACCAGTTTACAGTTTGCAGTCTAGCTCAGCTGCTAGGATTCCCTAGCTCTTTAGACGCCCACATGGAAACCCAGGAGGATGAGTACCTCAACTTTGAGCTTAATCACTTTTGGAGAGACATAGCGGGCCAATATACCAAGGACCCCGACCACCTTGATGCCACCGAGATTCATAACCCTGCTATTAGGTATTTCCATCACATTTTAGCTTTCACATTTTTTGGAAAACCTATTAATCAACTCTCGGTTTCTAGGGATGAGTTGTTCATCATTTACTGTGCTTTTCAGACCAGACCAGTCATTGGCGCATCATTTATGATCACCAACATGTCAGCTATAGCTCAGTGTACCCATGGCCCTATCTGTGTCGGCGGGCTAGTCACTATGATAGCCGAGGCCCTATCCCTACGGTCATCTTTGTCGCGCCTTACACCGTACGCCAAATATTATACCATGGACATCCCTTTTTGCTTTAACATTTCTTTGATTGGTAACCTCAGCCCACCTCACTTTCAGCTGCTTGTCCAACATAACCCTGTCTATTGCTTCAAATTGCCTAGCCCCGAGCATACCGGTGTCTATACCAAGACAAATTGGCTATATCCCCTAGAGAAGAGAGATGAACACGACCCTGAGAGGGAGGAGAGTGACCCATCTACACCCACAGGTTACCACGATTATACACCTTTGGATTATCCTACACTACCCCTTGTTTCTACAGCTAATGACATACCCATACCTGATCATGCACATACGATCAAGACTCTGCAGACAGATGTTACCACACTCCGAGGAGAGCTCGACACTGTTAAAGAAAATGTCAGCACACTTCGGTGTGACTTCTTTCATTTCATGGACGTTGTCACGGAGCAGTTTGACCATATTTATCAACATCTGCACGCTTCTGCACCACCTCCCGAAGGCCCTCATGCTTGATAGTTTTTCTGTACCGCCCCAGTGAGTACACTGTTTGTTCTTAGTATGGGGGGTTTTTCATTATTTTTCATTATTATTATTCTCAAACTCATTATGGTTTTAATTATTTTCGAATAATATGTTACTTTTCGGTCCTAAAATTTTATTCATATCCATTTTATTCATTTATTTTTATTTACAAAGTATGCATTCATTTTTTGCAATTTCCGTTATTATTTTCAATTGTTCTTAATTTCTATTATTATTATTATCATGTGTTTTTATTTTATTTTTTGTTACCATCTTTATTTGCTTCTTATTTACCATATCATTTTTCCAACTAAACAATATGCTAATAATCCCTTGCAATACACTTCTCAAAATTGAAATTAATTAATTAATTTAGTGGAGCACACATTCAAAGAAGTCAAAGAGACCAACATCACCTCACCCTGACGAACGTCAGTATGCATGTGACAAACGTCAGGGAGTGTCTTTGACTCTGATGAGCGTCAGGAAGCGTGTGACGGGCGGCAGACAATGTCCCCCACGCTTTTCAATTCCGTGACTGTTGATAGCATTGATGCACGAAAAATTTGTATTAAAATTCCACCACCCCATTTACTCCACTTACCCATAACCTCCCAAATTTCAAACTTCTCCCATAAACACCATTAAATTTCTTACTCCATAAAACCATCTATATAAACCCTCCCCTTCCATCCTTAGTTTCATCACTACCACTCCCTTTCCATCTCTCTACCACATATACACTTTTTTCTATCAAGTTCAACACTCATGGCCAACCAACCCGAACCCGACATGCGACATCTCGTGTTCCAACAAGGAGAAGCCGGTGAGCTTCAAAAAGAGAGGTACATAAAATTCCATCACCGAGGGCTAACATCCACACGGTTCGTCGACAACACTTGCTTGCAAGAATTAGGCTTGCAACCTCACATGGAAGGCTTGCTGAATAAAGCTGGCCTAAGCTTTATTAGCACGATGAACACACCAACTTACGAAGCTCTCACGTTAGAATTCTTGAGTTCCTACGCATATCACACTCGAGAAGATGCAGACGCACACCTAACGGGAGCCGCTCATTTTCGGATGTTCAATCGAGAGTACCAACTCAACCATGAAATTTTGAGCAACATATTTCATTTTCCCCGAGGGAATAATGTGCAATACCGCATACCCCCAGAATTGGATTGGAATGGAAGTGCATATGCACTATGGGAGAGAATAACCAGCGAACCAAATGTCACACCCTAAGCACGGTACGCCTCTCACATCCACAACCCGAACATCCGCTTCTTACACCGTGTTATCGCAAACACAATATTCGGAAGGGAAAACAACAACAAGGTAACCACTAAAGAATTATATGCTCTCCACTGTACCTTTTCGCAAAACATCCGTCTTAATCCCGTCACTTTAATGATGGCCCATATTCAAAACCTCGTTGCAAGAGAAGGGACCACACCTTTTTACATCGGAGGCATCGTCACTGCCATCGCAGTTCACTTGAGCTGGGGGGAAAGGATCCAACTCCTACCTCCGCTGCCAGCAGTTTTTATGGACATTGATAACTGTAGAGCTGGCCGCTTGATTAAAGTACGAGAAGCTGGAGGATACTATCTCATGGTTAAGAATGCAAGAGTTCGTAGTGTGATCATGCCAAATCATAATCGTACTTACTTGGGTAATCCGGATAACTGGCTTTACAACCTGAACGCTACCGCTGATGAAATCGAAGAAGAATTAGAGTAGCAAGAGCCCCAACCACAGCAAGCCAACAATCCCGCCACCATCGATGCAATATATTCCGCAATATTGCAACAAAACCAGCTATCCACTCAACGCCATTAGAGCCTCGAGACACGCCAAATCGAGATGATGACTCTCATGCAACAAATGCAGAGAGACCAAAATGACTACGCTCTCAGGCACGATCAAAGTATGCTGGAATTCACCACAGGAATAACGACAGATATGTGAGCCTTAACACTCCGTTTTGACGACTTGCATAATATCATATCCCAAAGAGATGGCGGCGAATCTTCCAGACATGGCGGGCAAGCACGTCGAAGAGCAAAGACACGTGGCCGATACCAAAGACAAGAGGAGGAAGAATGATTATGTTGTTATCTTTCCCCTTTCCCGCTTCTATCAATACATTGAGGACAATGTATGATTCAAGTATGGGGGAGGAAGTATTTCCCTTTTCCTAGTAATTTTTATTTTCTTTGTAATTTCCATTCTGTTATCTTAAATTCAATAAAAATTTTTTTCAAGTCATCTATTGCAGCAATTTGTGTTGTTCTTTTAGACTCCCATTTCTTTTATGAGCCCATAAAATTTTCTTTTCTCTCACTTGACAAGTAAATAGACTGCAAAATCTTTAATCATCAGGAATTGGGGCGAGATTAAGCGAAATTTCTACCGTTTAGACACTCTACAACCCCAGAGTATGATAGATCAGTTCAAGTACCCATTGTTTCCAACACCCTGAGTTTAGTCTTTATAGTAACCTTGAGTAGTTTATATTAGCAGTCAGCACCGTCTTAAACACAAACTACGCAGGAAGTCGATGAATATAAGTGGATGATAGAATATTTCAGCAAAATGTTGCAAGGAAACACACTGATTAAATTGGACGATCCTCACCCAATCGCCTAATCCAAAGGATGTAAACCTTACAAAGTAACATGAAAATTCATTTTATGGATGGTTCAGGAGCATCTGGTACTGAACTCGGTAGGGCAGATTACGGTCTGATCCCCCGCATCCAACATTTGAATTAAAGGTTGCCACATTAATATGCCAGAAACCTCTAAAAGTTTAAAAGGATCATAACCACTAACCGACTGTTCTGCTATGTGCGTGTGAAGATAAAGGGCTTAATGTGATTGCGCTAGAATGAAAAGGGAAAAACAAGACAAATACTCGAGGTAGGCTATGATAGGACCTGTAACTAGTTTACGTAAAATGGGATTGTCTAGCGTCGCCGACGTAGTTATGAAGCACGAATTAAACCACCGATTTTCTGACAAAAACACAACGCAGCTATATATTAGTCGACCTGACTCATCACCATGTTTAGAAAAACATCGTACTTAGCATTTGCTTGAGGACAAGCAAAGTTTAAGTATGGGGGAGTTTGATGACACACAAATATGTGATATTTCTGGCTTGATATACACCAAATATTTCTCATACTTTAGTTTGAATTAAATTATTTTTTAAGTATTATGCAGGTATTTTTCTATTTTTGCAGATATGCACTGAGCCAAACACTTTTGAAGAAATGAAGAAAAAAGGGTGCAAAAAGTAGTAAAAGAGCCTAAGGAGAAGAAACCAGCCCAAAAGCCCATTACACATGTGAGCACGTGGCCCATAAGCAACTAAGCCCCGACGACCGTCAAGGGGACGTGATGAACGTCACGCTCCATGAAGACCAAGTGACGATAGTCACGCTCCATGAAGACCAAGTGACGATAGTCACTTGCGTGTGACGAACGTCACAGCCTATCACCCCACTTTCTCCTCATCCAACGGACAGAAACACGTTCAAGGGTTAATCCAAAGAGTCCCTACATTCTCTCACCCACGCAGTCAAGAGAGCAACGAACGTGACAATTAAATGGCCTATTATTTCTCAAGGAAGAAAAGTGAACTGTTCCTACATTTTCGAGAGCAACGAATCAAGCAAGCACTATAAATAGAGCCTGAGACCATAGTAGAAAGGGTTCTTCTTTTTGGAGAGAAAGTTTAGAGATTTTATTAAGCAGATATTATTTTCAGCAGAATATTATTTTCAGCATTATTTCTTTTCAACATTATTTTCTTTTCCCAGTTATTTCTTTCCAGCATTATTCTTTCAGCATTATTTTCTTCTGCACGGTTAAATATATTCTCCGATCGAAGCAAAGCCTACAATTTGTGCAGGAGTGCTTCTGTCTTCAGAGTTATTACCAAGTTTATGATTACAAATTCTTATTGCTTATTAATTAATATAATTATGTTTATTTGTGTTTGTCCTTTAAATTATTCTGCGATTTGGTTTAATATTATGTCAAGCTAGAAATCTTATACTGGTATGTAAAGTCAATTAACCGAGGGAACGAGTAACTTAGTCGGGACTATTTTTACTATGAAACTTTCTTTTCTGGCCTAAGTTACTATTTTTCAAATCATTAAATTGTTTTGTTACGGAAGTAAAAAACAGATAGAGGTTAGGGTCAACAAAGCGGAAGTTTGAGATCTTTTAACTGGACAGTAGTAATTAGGCATTGGCTTAAAATACAGCGGAAGCACTTTAAAGTTAATTAAGATTTTGTTTAGTTTCCAAAAAGTGTTTTTAACTCCTGCGGGATGACGGAAGCGTACGTTAGGACTTAACTGCATGGCCTAGATCAACAAAATGACAGTGTGAGACGAGGGTTTTTAAACTAGATAGGTTTTACTGAAAACTGTTTTGAAAACATAAAGACGCCCGACAAGTCGCTAGTTCCCGAGGTAAGACTGTTGCATACTGGTAATTAAGCTCATTGATTATTAAAATACAACTTAATTTAGCAATTAGTTTCCCCTACAACCCAAATCAAATATTCATTAGCTTTAGATTTACATAGTAACAATAGAAAACGGTAGATCGATTCATCAGTCTCTGTGGTTCGATATCTTTTAAAACTACTCGACAAGACTGTGCACTTGCAGTCCGAATCATTGGATACATAAGTACAAATCCCACGATCAATCACCTCCCAAAAACTTCAAAAATTGTCAAAACTAGGGAAAACTTAAAACCCTATTTGCAGCCTCTCTCCAAGCAAGCCAACTATTTAAATCGATCCTTGAGGCATTGTAGGGTAAGAATGGATCGATCTTAATGATCCAAGAGGCCTGGAATTCACAGACATGCATCATTGGGTTTTTATAGCTGCATGAATTCATATTTTCGCTTTCATTATGCTTTGATCGAAACTAACATTACTAATGTGCTTCTGAGATGTATTAACGCGGGATAGAACCATTTCATGAGTCCCATAATGCCTGGATAAGATATTTCCATGATTGAACCATTTTAGGTTATCTTGTTTGTATTGCTTTATACATGAATTTATAGTGAAACCAAGGGCACCATTGAACTTGCAAATCTCGATTTAGGGTGTAGTGTCTCTTTGAATCACTAACATTGTTTATTTTGTAGGTTTTGAAAAACGCCTAGCCAGAGAAGACGATCGGTGCTAGGGCTCCAGCACTTCTCCAGTCATCCCAATTAGACTTATCTTATATATATTTTGGTTTGAATAAATAAACGGAGGTATGGCCACCCCAATGGTAGAAGCGCACGCGTTAAGGCATTAACGTGGGTTCGATCCCTGCCATTTACAAAATCTCTTTGTTTTTTCCCCATATTTTTGCAGGTTTTATATGTTATGAAACATGTTGGTTTTCTTCACACCAACAACAGTGTGGCTTGGTGGTAGAGGAAGCTCCTGTGAAACAAGAGGGCGTGGGTTCAACACCCACCCCTGACATCTTTTTTGTTTCTTTTTTACTAACCCTTTTTTCTTACTTTTTCAATTATTTTCTAATTCTTTCAACCAACCCTATTTATTTTTTTAACCTAATATTTTTGTAACAGTAATTAAATTATGTTTAAAGTTTTTTTATAACAATTAAATTTTATTTTTATTAATTAAATTAAATAAACCTTTTAAAAAAAAATTAAAATCAATTAGAAATTTTAGGTTTATTAATTATGTTTTATCATTAAAAAGTATTTTTTCTAAAAAACATTGAAACATTTTTTTCAAAATATTTTTCCTCTTTTATTTATTTTCTTAGATAAATGTATAGGTCGCATATTCCTCATGTAATAATTAGATTTACTTTTCTCGCACTTTTTTTCTCCTTATTATGTAACTACTTCGAGTATGTAATAGTTTTAGGGTTTTCTTTTCCGTGTTTTATTATTATGTAACTTCCCCAAAGCCTTGTAATAGTTTTAGGTTTACATTCTATTTTTACATCCTGCTATTATATTTTTTATAGAATTGCTAGTAATTAGGGTTTGTATGGCAAGATTAAAACCAACTGATAGCAAAACCCTAATGTCAAGATAAATAACTGAATCAAAAACACTCGCACACTCACACCTTTAAGGTAACCTCTCTTCATTGCCTTTCAGAATAACGGTCATGTCCCTCGAAAATATGGATACTTTAGCAAAGTCCTTATGAATAAATGATCATAGTCCCTCGATCACCCTTCGATGTTGCCTACGAAAAAATGATCTAGTCCCTCCAATAATTACTAAAGTATCCTTATCAGTTGCCTTCAATGATCATACGACGACCCTCGATTGTCCCGATCACATCTAATAGATGGGGCTACCTACAAACTAATAGTATGGATATCACTATCTCTAAAGGAGAAGTAAAAGTACAAGAACAACCTTGAATGGGTAGGATACTTTTAATCACTCGCTCACAAACTTTTCTCACAAACAATACACTTTCAAACAAATATTTTAAAAAACACATTGTACGCGTTCTTGAGGACTGATACAAGAACCATTACAAAGTTAGCCTTACTTTGGCTTTTCAAAATATTTTCAAACACTTACACAAAAAATAAAATTTCAAAAGTGGCTTAAGAGCCTGTAGATAACTATGAATGAAAAGAGTGCTAACAACTTCCCTTTTCATATCTTACCCCCCAAACTCAAAATCTTCAAGGTCTTTCCTGTTCTTTTCACCCTTTCCTTATTGGATAAAAGAAAAGTCGGCAACGACTCTAGGTATCCACACATTTTGGATAAAACCAAAAAAGTCAGTTCTCCCACCGTATTACACTCACTCTTGATTGAATGGAAATTGCACTCACATAATTTAGATACTCAAACAAAGTGTTAGAGAAAAAGTATAATAGTGCAAACATCATAGTAAAGAAGGCAACATTGGAGACATTAATTGATCTTACCTGTTGATCAGAACCTGCAAGGAGGCCGAATGATGATCTTTGGTCGGGCTGTGATGTCGAAGAGGGAAAAAGGGGGTTGTACCTTTAAGACACTCCAACAATCAAGTAAGTGTAAGAGAAAAGAGATACAAGCAAAGTATTAGGGTGTTAGTGGTGAATAGTAAATATTCGATGACATGGCCCTCACATGTGTGAGGGTTTATATAATGCCCCTGGTGTATAGCCATTGGTTCCTAGTTTTGGTCCTAGATATGCAGGTCCGAAAAATAAGTAACTGCCAGGACTTGGTCATACCGGGCAGGTGTGCCCGTAACTAGCCGTTAGATCCAAGGAGGAGGTAGGTTATGAATAATGATCTGTTCGGTTCCTGGTTGTCTGTGTGACTTGATGTCGAGCAGACTGAGAGGTGTTCATCAATCATCACAGATCAGTTCCGGTCCAGGAGGGAGATGGATCAATGTTGCCCGACGGAGAGCGGGGGAGATTTGGGCCATAGTCGTGTGGACCGTACCAAAAAAAGGGGTTACACTGGGCCCACTCTGGCTGTCGGGCCAGCCCAGAATAGTAGCCCCTCAAGTCGTTTCTTTTGGGAATAGAAGTGATGACTTTAACACCTGCTCGTGGGACACGGCACATCGTATAGGGAGCGCGAGCATCACCCATTGCGTTTTTCTCATGGGGAGATGAAGAGTTGGTCGTTCTGAGCTTTGAACTTGAAGAGGTAGCATGTTTTGGGTAGCGTGCTGATAAAGCGACACATTGATGGCCTAGGGGCTAGGGTGCAACGATGACGACTATAGGGTTTCCCAAGCGTGTGACTCGCACGCGTGAATGGTCCCAACTATAGATACGAGAGGAGTAGGGAGTTCTGTGTTTTTCGTTCTTTCTCTATATTGATCGTTGTTGCTCGCCTGTCGACCACCATCGTTTCTTGAGGTTCACCGCTCGTTGTCTCTCTTTTCAACCTTTCTTCTTCTTTAACCAATAAGATTTCAATTTTTCATTGTTATTTGGCTTTTATAGTTCAAATTTTCATGATTTTCTTCTTTGAAATGCATGTGGTTAGGGTTTACGATCCTATCTATTAGGGGGTTCCTGGGGAGTGTTGGTGGCAGACGGTGGTTCTGTAGTTTAGAATCGCTGGAGCCGTCGCGGATCCTCCACGGACATTTCTCGTTGTGCCGTAGATGGTCCTTTTGGGATCTAGGTCATTTCGCTGGACTTTTCTCACTGTTCGGTAGATGGTCCTTTAGGGCCTAGGGCTCTTCCCCATACTTCTACCTATTTATGTGTCTTAGTGATGGTTCTGGTCGAGGAAACGATCCTCATTTATCAGCACCCTTTCACTTGATTAGTGGTGGAAGGGTGGTTTTGGCATTGCTGTCGAACTCATCTCTATCCTCTACTTTTCAGGTACTATGGCCAACAACACAGGGGTTGATCTCTTGAGTGAATCTTCTGGATATTCATGAAGTTCTTCGGACGAGGCGAGTAGCTCGTCGAGCATTTTTGGAGATTTTCGGGGACGAGCTGGATCATCCTGAACAACAAGTGGGGGGAGGTGATATGGAGATGGCTTCTGTTGATGGAGGTAGCCTGTTTCTACCCAGGAATGATGAGTATCCACGGGCTTGGGTCGCGAATGATCCTTGGGACTGGCCCTCCTACTTTTTCGAGCATCAGGATAACGTCTTTATCGAGGTGTACGCACATGAGGATGGAAACCGGGGAGAGTGGTCACTGTATATTCCTAGAAAAGAGAGCAGGATCTTCTTGAAATACGACAGATGACAAATTCCCATGTATGACATCATGTTCCTGGAAATGGGTCTTCGGCTTCCTTTCTCAGATTTTGAGGTGGCCATATTCAGGCATCTTCAGTTGGCTCCTTCCCAAATGCACCCGAACGACATTATGTTCATGCGAGCATTCAAGATCGTTTGTGATTATCTGAAGATAGGGGTTACCATTCCCTTCTTCTTCTACTGCTTCCATCTCCAGAGGAGCAAGATCGACGGTAAATGGGGATGAGTCGCTTTAAAGTAAGGTAATAGGAAGCTATTCAAAGCTTACCGGGAGTCTGTCTGTCACTTCAAGGATAAATATATACTAGTGCAGCCTTCCTTGAGCAAGACGGTACTGAATGTTTTCAGGACAATACTGGTGTGTAACGAGGATGGTGCCCCCCATTTGAACAAGATGAGAGACCCTGTGGTCAAACTGGTTTACAAGTTCCCGTTCCAGTGGAAGAGGAAGAACTTCAATAAAAAATTGGGTTCCTACATTTGGTGGGAGGGGGAGCTCGGCGTCAAGGACCAGGAGAGCTTCGCCGTCCTGACTGACTTCGTGGCCCGGATCCCTTGGGTCCAGCGAGTGGGTCGGGGAGGCAAGTTTGTGTCACCAAGAACGGGAAAGCTGTATATGAGCCATGCCTTATAATCGTCAAGGAGCATCTCAAGAGGGAGGATCCCGTCAAGTATTTGGGTATTTATGTTTTGAATAGTTATATGCGGTTATCGTTTTTTTGAATACTCATTTGCTAACTACGATTATTTTTTGTTTGTTTTACAGATAGCATGAATCCCGCCGAAGAGCGCATAGCTAGAACTCTTGCTGCTAGAGCAAAGAAGGCTCAAAAGGACGCTCAAACTAGCTCGAGGGTTGCTCCTACTTCAGGGTAGGCAATTCATCTTCGGGCCAAGATACGGTTGCCCTCTCTCCTGCCCCCGTATCCTCGAAAGCAAAGAGACCGTGTGCCGAGGGAAATGTTGATATGAACGGGGAGAAGGGGAAAGGGACGTACAACCTACCCCCTTGCTGGGTGGAGAAGGCTTTCTTTGAGGGTGCAGCTCTTTGTCTTCCTCAGGCTGAGTCCCTTCATCTCGAGGATTTAGACCGCCCAGAGAAGAGGGCGATGCTGGTGTAGGATGCTAGTGGTTTGATGAGGATACTGGAGATGGTTGTTGCTTACACCGAGGGGAGTTCTTCGCAGGAGGCAGAGTTGAAGAAACTTTGGGCTAAGTTGGACGCGAGCGAGAAAGGGCGGATCGATGAGGAAAAGGCTCGGAGACTATCCGAGGAGGAATCAGGGAGACTCTCCGAGGAACGCAGGATCCTGTTGCTCGAGAAGAAGGTTCTTGAGGAGAAGGTAGCGGCCTTGACTGCCGAGATTTTGCCTACCGAATACGATTTGGGGGACATAAAAGATTTAAAGACTCAGGCTGAGCTTGTTGCTTGTTTTCAACTGGCCATGGATGACACCCAAGCAGCCTCCAAGGGGAGTTTTGAGAATTTGGTGAAGCAGATGCATATAGTGAACCCCGGGGTCGAACTCAACACCTAAGGTATGAGGGTTAACTACTACATGGCCGCTGGCAAGATTCTGGTCCCTGACTACCTCAACGAGTTTCTCGCTGAGCCTGCCAGGGGTCCTGCCCAGCTATCACCCATTGTAGAGGAAGAGATTGAAGGATGACTACTAGTTGTTTTATTTTGTTCCGACCTGCGTGCCGTATTGTTGTAATTTTGTTTCACCGGGCCTTTGCCCATTTTTGTAAATTTTGAACAAGCGTGGTCTATGTGGCCACATAATTATTCTTTTGGATGGGGGCGCCAAGGGCCTCCGTTGTTGTAATATTCGTATAATAGCGACCTTGATGGTCGTTTCTCTTAATTGCTCCAAATATTTAATTAGTGTTCTCATGTTTACTGCTACAGTTGTCCGTTCGTACATCTTTTGTTTTGCTAAGAGATTGTAGCAGGGACTTGCTCGTTTAGGTTTGTATGTTCGCTAGTGTGGGGAAACTGGACAAACAGCCAGGGTGAGTACCAGACATGGGCTGGAGCTAAGGTCTTGTTTCGAGGGACCTAAGTTCGGTGACGTGAACTTCCCGTCATGAGCCGGGCGTTCTATCATCGTGATACGAGGATGATGAAGCTCAATCGAGTTATCCATGTCGGGCTGAGGACGTGCTCGTTACAAGAGCGGGACTTTGCCCCTTCAAAATATTTTAGGTGCTATGCTTGTACCTAGGCGTGCACGCGTGGTCGGAGCCTTAGTTTGGAGGAGCCTCAGTTTGTTTAGAGGGTTCCTAGATCTAATTCCTCCTGAAGGGCGACGCCGTTCATCTCCTCGTTTAGAGGAGCCTCGATTTGTCTGGAGGGTTCCTAGATCTTTATGGGAATGATGGCCTCCATTCCGTAGGTAAGTCGGGAAGTAGTTTCTCCGGTCGATGAATAGGCCGTTGTTCGATATCCCCAGAGTATGGTGTGCAACTCCTTGACCCACCTCTTCTTGTTTTCGTCTAATCTTTGCTTAAGTCCCCGAAGAATTACCCTGTTCGCAGAATCGGCTTGGCCGTTCGTCTGGGGGTGCTCGAAAGACGCGAAGTACTGGGTGGTGCCTAGCTTGGCTAAGAATTCCTGAAAGGCATGATCAATGAACTGAGTACTTTTGTCGATGACTATCGCTTGTGGAATGCCGAATCGAGTAGGGATGTTTCTTTTGTAGAAGCGGGGGAGATTTTGGGCCGTAATTTTGGCCAGAGCTTCGGCTTCTATCCATTTTGTGAAATAGTCAACCGCTAGGATCAAATATCTATTTTGATTGGTCCATACCACAAATGGACCGAGGAGGTCCAATCCTTACCAGGAAAAGGGCCAAGGAGAGGAGAGAGACTTGATCTTGTTAAGTGGAGCTAGATGCATGTCTGTGTGTCGTTGGCATTTGTCGCATCTTTTTACGTGTTCTTTTGCATTGTGCTTCATGGTGGGCCAATAGTATCCTGCTCATAAAGCTTTCCTGGCGAGGGATCTTCCGCCTAGATGCTGGCCTCTAATCCCTTCGTGGATTTCGAGCAAGATACAATCAGCGCTGCATTTATCGACGCATTTGAGGAGGGGAATGGAGAATCCTCTCCTGTATAGTTTGCCTTCGACCAAAACGTACGAGCAAGCTCTATGTCCAAAGACAACGACTTCTTTAGAGTCGGCGAGAAACTATCCTTTTGAGAGGTAGTCGTGTATGGGGGTCAACCAGCAGTCGTTGTCACCTATGGCGAATAGTTCTAAGGTTGAAGGGGGTTTCTGGGTGCTTGGTCGAGGAATGATTTCCTGTATCACTGACTTGTTTCCTCCCTTATTCTTCGTGCTTGCTAATTTGGATAGGACATCCGCCCGAGCGTTATGTTCGCGGGGAACATGCTGCACGTCTACCGATTTGAATCTCTTCTTTCTTTCTTGGACTAGGGCCCAATATTTAGCGAGTTGGTTGTTTTTGACCTGGTATTCTCCCCGAACCTGGCAAGCTACTAGTTGAGAATCGGTGAATATCTTAACTTCCTCGGCTCCCAGATCTTCCACCAGGCGCAAGCCCATAAGGAATGCCTCGTACTCGTCTTGGTTGTTCGATGTTGGGAAACATATTTCTTGGGAGACCTCAACCAAGGTTCCTTCTTCATTTTCCAATATGATGTCAGCGCCGCTCCCGGTCGAACTGGAGGTACGATCGACAAATATTGTCCACCTGTGTGCTCCGTGCGGAGGTCTAGGCGAGGTCATTTCAGTTACGAAGTCGGCCAATACTTGAGCTTTGAGGGCTTTCCTGCTCTCATATCGGATGTTGAATTTGTAGAGTTCTAGGGACCATTTTAACATTATGCCCACCATGTCAGGTCTTCCGAGCAACAGTTTTATCGGTTGGTCTGTTCGGACGACTATGATATTGGCCAAAAAGTAATGCCTGAGTCTCCTCGCCGTATTAAAGAGGGCTAGAGAAACCTTCTCAATTCGTTGATATCTTATTCCAGGGCCTTGCAAGGCTTTTCTCGTGAAATAGGTTGGTCTTTATCCTTCTGAAGTTTCTCTTATCAGCGATGCGCTTACTGCCTCAGAGGAAATGGCCAGATAAAGGTAGAGGGTTTCATCTTTCTCTGGTCGGGAGAGCAAGGGTGGTTGCGATAGCACCTTCTTTAAGTGGACGGTAGCTTGCTCGCATTCGGACTTCCATTCGAAAACTGCTTCTTTGCGGAGGAGTTTGAAGAGGGGGAGCGCGTGTTGGGTGGATTTCGCCACGAATCGAGAGAGAGAAGTGAGCATTCCATTCTGGATTTGAATGGATTTTTTCGAAGTGGGCATTGGAAACTCAGAGAAAGATCGACATTTGTCAGGGTTTACCTTAATGCCTCATTCCATTAGGTAGAATTCGAGGAACTTGCATGCTCGTACTCCAAAGGTGCATTTCTCCGGGTTGAACCGCATTCAGAATTTTCGGGCCTGCTCGAACACTTTCTTTAAGTGGAGGGCATGGTCAACCTCTTATGTGGATTTGACGATCATGTCTTCCATATAGACTTCGAGCACATCGCCTATTTCATTGCGAAAGGCTTTGTTCATCATGCGCTGATATGTAGCACCCGCATTTTTTAGGCCGAAGGGAATTACGTTGTAGTAATAGTTGCCCAACTCGGTCATGAAAGCGGTATACTTTTTGTTCACTTTCGACATTGGGATCTGGTTATAGCTGGAATATGCATCCATAAATGATAGCAATTTAAAACCGACCGAGTTGTCGACCAATTTGTCAATATTAGGGAGGGGATAAGCATCTTTCGGGCAAGCCCGATTGAGGTCAGTATAATCAATGCACATGCGCTATTTTCCATTAGATTTTTTTCACAAGAACTACATTTGAGAGCCAGGTTGTGTACTGGGCTTCAGAAATAAAATATGCCTCTAGGAGGTCTTTTACTGCTAGTTCTGCAGTGTTGTACCCCAAAATTTGCCCTCTCTTTTCTCAAGACATTTCTCACAAAGATCTTCAAAAGCTCAAGCTTGCACAAGTATTGACCAGGTCAAGCCATCTCCTCAACACTAATACCTCAAAATTAAGGTTTGAGCTTGCACAAGGACAATTGGACTTCTAATACTTCAAATGACTTTCATGGATCATTATGGACCTTCAAGAATGCTCATGTCAAGTTTCAAGTCTTGTATCAAAAATTCTGCTAAGACAATTGAACAGATGACAAAAAATTAGCTGTACTGATACGCCAAAAGTCAAACTTTGACTTTTTGGTCAATATTAAGTCTCAAAGATCAAAATTCATCAAGACATTCAAGAATATCAAGCTTGATCATCAAAAAGTCAAGAAAGTCAAAAGTCAATTTGAAAAGTCAAACTTTCCAAGACTTAGAAATTTTTCTAAATGTTTTTATACATGTTTATTTCATAACTTCATGAAAAATTTTCACCAAGATGCAAGATGATTCAAAAAAGATTCCAACATGAAAGTTGTAGATCTTGATGAGATCTACAACTTTGCTTTGCTGATCACATCCTAGAAGTGCTTGGATTTTGAGTTATAAATTCATGAATTCATGACATTTTCATCTAACACTTAGAGAAATTTTCAACAGACTTTGGTTAGGATTTTATCCCAACTTCTTGGCATTTTTTCACATAGTTACAAGATGATTTTGTCAAAATGGCCAACATGAAAGTTATAGAGGGTGTTTCAAGCATTCCAAAACATCAAAGAGCATGAATTTATCATACTTGATCTAGAAGATTCAAGGGCATAAAGTTGGGCATCCATTCTTGAATTGCAAGTCATTTTATTGAAGAACACATAACAAAACCCTTATGCTGTGCTACATAATCTTGTGTTGCAGGCCTCCTTGCTTGCAAATCTCATCATAATTTAATTCTTACACCCACTCTTGAGCTATTACCCAAGTGTTTAAGCCTTTGCCAAAAATATCTTTCCATTTATGGCATAAAGTTACCATTGCTATTCTTGAAAAGCAAACTTTTTGGTACAAATTTGTCTTGAGCCCATACTTTATTTGCTTCTGATTTTGCTCCACCATAAATCATGGAAAGCAGCCCCTCTAAACCAGCAACTTGGTACTTCATCTTGCGATTATGGAGTACTTGACATAGTTTGATCTTTGCAATCCAACCAAACCATAACATGTTGTCTTGCAAGCCTAATCAGCTCATATACGCAAACCTCTTGCCTATAAATAGAATAAGCATTTGCAAGAGAAAGAGGGAAGAAAAATAGAGAGAAAAGCTAGAAGTTTTGTTGATAAACCCTCAAAATCTCATATTCACAAAAGCCATAACAGTCCACAAAGCTTCCACTCTTGAGTTTTGAAGTCCAAACCTTTGAACCTCTCATACCTTGCAAAGCTCTGCCCAAATAAACTATCCAAACACTCGACATACATCATATAGAAGTTTGTTCAAACTCAAGAACAAGCTTATGTAACACCTTTTTTTTCCAAGTTCATGAACAGTCAAGGCAGCAACTCAAGCTCAAAGCATAAATTCCAGCTTCAAGGTAAGTATTCTTGACTTTAACCCTTCATTTCAAGCATCATTAATGATTTATATTTGAAGATAAAATGTAGTAACCATTGCCCTTGAAGCTAACCTTTTGCTTGTATTCCATCCTTGTCAATTATATGTTAAGAACTGACTTGTACAGACCATAAAACAATGTTGGAGTGAAAAAATTACAGTATGAGTCGACACATGCCTATATGAGTCAACATATCTTAGTGGAAAAACAGGTTATGAGTCGACACAAAGCCTTTATGTGTCGACACATACTGCTATACAAGCACAAAACAGAAGGAATAAATGGTGTATGAGTCGACACAAAGCACAAATGTATCTACACATGCATGGAATAAGTCGACACACACCCTTATGCATCGACTCATACTGAGTTGATTTGGACTTACAGGGGCAAGAAAAGCTTATGTGTCGATGCAAAGGAGCATGTGTCGACACATAATGTTCAAAAATGCAATTTTCCTCTCTTTGACACTATTTTTACATATTTTACATATTTTCTTCATTGCTATTCAATATGGTTGTAATATTTAAGCTCCTATTCCATCCCTATTCATAAATTGTATCCCCACCCCCTATTGATGTAATAGCGTAGGATTTTAATTTCCGCAAATTTATCGTTTTCATATAATTGTTAGTAATTAGGGTGTGTATGGAAAGATAAAATCGACGCTTAGAAAAACCCTAATCTAAATACAAAAATTCATGCAATCAAACACACTTTTCACACTTGCACCTATAGGGTTAACTCCACTTGTTGCCTTAAAAATGGTCATGTTATGCATGCGAGACATCTTAGCAAAAATAAACAAAATACAAGATCAAAGTCCCTCGATGACGCTGCGAATGTTTCCTTACAAATGATGATAGTCCCTTAAGAAAATGCTAAGATATCTCACAACATGGCATCTTATGACTATACGATGACCCGCGCCCGTACCTTCACATCCAAAGATAGAGCTTCTTACCAATCAAAGGTAAGATAGAAATGTCAAAGGAAGAGAGAAATGAACAAAAGACTTTTGAGTAAGGAGAACGTTCCTAGCTGCTTGCTCACAATCCATCTTAAAAAAACATATTTTCAAACACACCAAACACTTTCAAAACATGAAATATTTTCAAAAGTCCAACACTTTGTATACATTCTTATAGAGATGAGAATCATTACAAAGTTTACCTAAACGAAGGAGCTTTCCAAAAATACTTTCAAAACCCTCCACAAATACATTTCAAACAAAGCAATTTCAAAATTGATCTAACAAGCAACTAAGAGCCCATAGATAAATATGGATGAAAAGGGTGCTAACACCTTCCATTTTCATAATCTACCCCCTGAACTCAAGAAAATATCTCAAAGGTCTTTCCTGTTCTTTTCACCCTTTCCTTATTGGATAAAAGCAAAGTCGGTGGCAACTCTTGCTATCCGTAACAATTGCGATAAAAACGCAAAACACTTCAAGTCAGTTCTCCTACCGTATTACATGCAGCCTCTGCTTTTTCGAAGGACTGTTTTCTCCTATGTTGGGCGACCGCCTTGAGGGCAGGATCTATAGTCAAGTGATGGCATGTGATTTCTGGATCTAATCCGAGCATCTCAACCACACTCTAGGCGATTAGGTCAGCATTCTCCCTTAGGCAAGTCTTGAGTTGTCTTTTCGCCAAGTCGGGGAGGTCGGATCCAATCTTTACTCCTCTGGTGGGGCTGTTTCCGAGGGAAACAAGCTCGAAGTCTCCGTCCGAGATTGGCCGCGTATGATTCGAGAGTTCTTTGCTACCTGCAGATGGGGTCGAACCTTCCCCTTCGAGCATGAGATCTTTTCCTTTCTTTCTTTATTCAATGCGGTCTTCTTTTGAGAAGCGACTGTCAAGGTTGATGGCGTCAACCCTCGGCATTGGCTTGACTTCCTCAGAGCTGGAGGGAAGTGCCGTCACAATGGTCGTTTGAGGTTGAATGTTGATGGAACTGAGGGCTTTGGTTGAAGCTTCAAAACATCTCCTCATCGCTTGGATGTCCCTGTGGAGGGTGGCAACCAAACGGTCAGCAGTGTAGTACTTCATCTTGAGGTGCACAGTGGAGGGCACCGCGATCAGCTCGCCGAGAGTTGGTCTCCCGGAGATGCACTGGTAAAGAGACAGGTAGTCTATTACCATAAATTGGGTCTTGATGGCTCTGGCCGTCACTCCTCTTCCAAAGGTGACGATTAGCTCGATGTATCCCCAGGGTTTTATACTGGACCCATTAAAGCTCTGGAGATCTGATCCAATGTACCGGGTCAGGTGGCCCTCATTCAGCTACATAGTGGTGAACAACTAGGAGTATATAATGTATACCAAGCTTCCTTGATCAACCAGGATGCGTCGTACGTCAAAATTCACCATACGAGCCTATATGAGCAGCGAGAGGGTCGAGTTGGGGGCCCCACCCAGTAGTTCTTCCTTGTAGAAGGCGAGGGGGTGGGAACCTCCTCAGAATTTGTCTAGCGTGGCGTCTATGTCGGAGTTGGCCTCGATGAATTAGTCAAATCTCCTCTTGACAGATCGTATCGTGTGTCTATTGAATCCCCCGTCGGAGATGACTATAGCGGCGAGGAAAGACTTCGAGGGGATATGGGAGAAGAAGTATAAAGTAACGCCTTCCATGTCTAGGAGGTAGAAGTATTCTGGCCGTGTGACGCTCATGGCGACCAGTATGACGTTAATGTCGGGGGACTCCTTCCCCTCTTCGATATTTTTTGCTTCCGAAGCCTCTTCACGGGCGACCTCTTTCTTTTTTTATTGTTTGAGGTGCCCATCTCGAATCAATATTTTGATTGTATCCTTGAGATGGATGCAATCTTCAGTATTGTGCCTGTGGATTTTATGGAACATGCAATATTTTCTTTTATTAATTCCATGTTTGAGGGTGTTTGTCGGGGAAAGCGCACCCTGTCTTGTTTGAATTTAGAATTTGTGCATTCAGATAAAATACGCTCCCTCAAAGTAGTCAGAGGGGTGTAGTCGTGGAACCTCCCGATGGGTCCCTTGTAGTCCTTCGGGTTCCGGGATTTGTCTTCTCGTTTCTTCTATCCTCGACAAGAAGTCAAGGGTTTATCATTTCTCGAGGGTTTGGGACTCTCTCTGTGCCTTGATTCCCGGGTGTGATACGGTGGCAGAACCGACTGTTATACTGGTTTTGTGTTTTGTATTTGCAAATGTCACGGTAAGCAAGAGTCGCCACCGACTTTTCTTTTATCCAACAAAGAAAAGGGTGAAAAGAACAGAAAAAGACCTTTTTCGAGATTTTCTGAGTAAGGGGGTAGATTATGGAAAGGGAAGGTGTTAGCACCCTTTCCATTTGTCGTTTTCCATGGGATCTTAGGTACTTGCTATTTTTTAAAACTGTTTGTGCTTTGTGTGTTTTGAAAGATTTTGTTTTCTTTATGGTAACTCTTGTATTAGTCCTCAAGAGTGTGATAAAGCATTTTGAAAACTTTGTTGGAAAAATGTTTTAAAAGTGTGGTGTAAAAATGATTTTTTTTGAGAAAGTACTTAACAGCTACCTACCTTCTCGAAAAAAGTTTGTTCTTTTCCTCCTATCCTTTAGACAATGTTATCCTACTATTAGTGAGTAGGTAGCCCTAGTCGTCGGATATTGAGGGACTATCGAAAGGGACGTACGCTCACTAAAGGCAACTGGGCAAAAACTCTTAGTAATTGTCCTAAAGCCCTAAGATCACTTTTTTAACCGAGGAAACAGTCGAGAGAGTCATCGAGGGACTAGTGATCTCTTAGACTCAAGGATAGCCACTAAGGATTCTCACGTTTCGAGAATTGTGACCGTATTCGAAGGCAACCAAAGTGGGAGATACCCTAGGGGTGAGTGTTATACCCCAAAATTTTCCCTCTCATTTATCAAATATGTTCTCACAAAGATGTCTCTTGGTTCAAGACTGCACTAGGGTTGATCAGCTCAAGACACCTCCTTAAGCACTGATGACCAAAATTAGGGTTTGAGATTGCACAAGGATAATTGGACTTTTAATGCTTCATATGAATTTCATGGATCATTATGGACCTCCAAGATTACTCATGTCAAGTTTCAAGCCTTGGATCACACTTTTGCTCAGTCAATTGAGCAGTTGACCTAAAAATCAACTGTATTGGGGAAAAAGTCAACTATGGCCAATTTACAGTCAAACTTCATAATTTTTTATCCACATCAACATCATAAACTCATATGTATCATTTGATAAAGTTTGGACCACAATTCCTCAATAAATTTGATCAAATCATCAAAAGGGCAAAATGGTCAAAATTAGGGTTTTGATTGAGAAAGGGCAATTTCTGATTTTTGACCTAGCAAATGGTCAATTGGTTTGAAGCATTATTGCAAGAGTTCAATTGCATCATTTTGACCTAATGGCATGACCTAAAATATTACTCAAGATCAATTGGATTGATAGTGAATTTTCAGTCAACTGATCAAAAGTCAATTGTATACTGAGGAGTCAAACTTTGACTTTTTGGTCAAAATTCAATGTCAAAGATCACAATTAATTAAAACATTTCAAAATATGAAACTTATTCATCAAGAACTCAAAAAGTCAAGAATTCATTTTGAAAAGTCAAAGTTTTCTAACTTAGAAATTTTTCTAAGTGTTTAAAACTTCATGTTTTTTCATAATTTTGAGCCAATTTTTCACCATGATGGAAGAGGATTCAGAAGAAACTTTCAACATGAAAGTTGTAGATATCCATGATATCTACATCATTTCTTTACACAACTTCTTCTAAAAATGCACAGATCTCAAGTTATTAATTCATAAAATCACGGTCTTGAAATTGAACACTTAATGAAATTTTGCCCTAGCTTTGGCCAAGATTTTGACCTAACTTCATGACACTTTTTCATATAGTTCCAACGGGAATTTTCAAAAGTTATTAAAAGAGGGGGTTGTAGAGCACATTACAAGCTTTCCAAAATATCCAAGACCTCCTTGAGATCATTCTTGAGCAGGGAGAATCAAAGAGAGGAAGTTAGGGTTTTCTAACTTGAAATACAAGTCATTTTGTGATGAACAAGAATTCAATTTCAAATCTATGCTGCACAATCTTGCTTTTCAGGCCTCTAAACCTCAAGATCTCTCCATAATCAGAAGATTACACTTGCTTTTGAGCTATTATCCACTTGATTCAAGCTTTATCCAAGTAAATTTTCCATTTATGGCACAAAGTAACCATTCCATTCTTGTAAAGAAGTTTTAATCACAAAGTCAATGCATAGAGCTTTGCACTTGTTCCTTCTGATCACAAGTAATGTCAAAGGAAAAAGCAACATGTCTAGAGCCTCCCACAAACTTAGGCCATGCTTGTACTATGCCTAGAAACCATATTGTCACTTTTCTTCAAAATCAAGTAACATAACCATAAGTCTATATCTTGTGTTTCTAACCTCCTCAAGAGAAACCAACCTTTTCCATATAATTATACAAGTGTATTGTAACATAACACACGATTGAACAAGCTCCCAAACTCCCTGAAAACTCAGATTGCAGAAAACCTCCATTTTTGTGTCATTTTTGATTTTGAACTTCAATCTTTAAAGCCACTCGTGCGTTTCTTGGCTTAACACTTCCAAAAGCTTCTTAGCATCATACACAAACCATTCTAATACCTGTTTGCAAACTGTAACACCATTTATACCATCCTCCATAACCAAAAAAAGTGGCATGCACCTTGACTTCTCCAGACCATTCCAGCCACCCTCAGCTCAAGCCAGCCATTGCATTAGCTTCCTAGAGGTCCAAGGAAGCTAACTTGATCATCACCACTTCCTGAAACAAGCTCAAATCCATTTCACGTTTTCCAGTTTTGAGGTATTTTTCTTGAACTTCTATCTTCATATTTAGGCATTATTAAGCTTTGATTTGTGAAGATAAAATGTAGATAACATTGCCACGAAGCTGTACATATCCATAGTTTTCATTTATATGGCCTGAGCTTAGAGAATTTTAGAGTTGAAGTTTTCTGAAATTTTTAGGTTTTAAATTAGGGCCAGAAAAATTCTCATTCATCTTTGACTATTAGCTTAAGTTATGTATATGGTTGGATTCGTGGGAAGAAATGCCACAACTTTCATGTTTGAACTTTTCATTTTTGTTGAGAGATGAAGAAGATACATGTCCTTTGGCTGGATGTTGAAGATGAAGTGTAATCAGGGCGCGTTTTTTATTATATATTTATTGTTTCACTTATATTAACGGATGTACAGCCACCCCAGTGGTAAGGCAGCACGCTGGTAACCACAAGGTCACGGGTTCAAGACCTAGCGCTGCCTTTTGCTTTTCATATTTTTCACATTTTTTGTTTGTTTGCAGCGCCTGGGCTTTAGGATGGGCCTAGTCTTTTTTTCTTCTTCACAATACCTCTTGCCTTACTGATTAACCCCCCTGGACTTTTCTTTATATATATATTTTTCTTTGTTATTATTATTATTATTATTATTATTATTATTATTATTATTATTATTATTATTATTATTATTATTATTATTATTATTATTATTATTATTATTATTATTATTATTATTATTATTATTATTATTATTATTATTATTATTATTATTATTACTATTATTATTTTCATAAATCATAAAAAATCCAAATTTATTTTTTACACTTATATATTTATTTTCTCTATAAAACAAAAAGATAAAAAATAATTTTCTTAAAATAAATAAATTTTTTTTTCTTAAATAATTATTTTTTAGACTTAAGATAAATTAGTATATTATTTTATTTTCTTATTTAAAATTAATTTAGAACTTAGATTTATTTTAATTAAATAATCTTCATTTTTTTAATTAATTTATAACCTTTTTCATAAAAAACCTAAAAAATCCTTTTTAAATTAATTTCTTCTCTTAATTAGTTTAAGTTTAATTTTATTTAATTTTAATTATTTTTTTTAACTAGGTCAAGACAAAACCATTTCATAAAAACAACAAAAATTATTTCTTTTTTTCCATTTATATTCTTGCATTTTATTTTCAATTTTGTACAATATTCAATATGGTTGTAATAGATAATTAGGTTTAATTTTCTTACAATCCCCATTTGTAAATTTGTACACCCCCTCCCCTGATGATGTAATAGTGTAGTAATTTCACTTTTCATAATTTATCGCTTGTATGAGAAGATAAAATCAACAAGTAGGAAACCCTAATCAAATACTAAACAAAGCATGAAAATCAATACACTTGCACACAAGCACCCCTAGGGTAAATCCACTTGGTTGCCTTATGAAAATGGTCATATTACGCATGTGAGGTATCTTAGCAAAAACAAACAAATACAAGATCGTAGTCCCTCAATGACGCTATCTATGTTGCCCTTTTCAAAATTATCTTAGTCCCTAAATAAATATGCTAAGATACCTTGCAACATTGCTAATCATGGTTATACGATGACCCACGCCCGTCCCGTTTACATCCAAAGATAGGGTTACTTACCAAATCAATGGTAAGATAACAATGTCAAAGGAAGGAGGAAACGAACATGAAAGACTTTTGAGTAGGTAGATTGTTCCTAGTTACTTGCTCAATTTCAAAATAAAAAACATCCTTGCTATTTTCAAAACAAACACCAACACTTTCAAAAACATCTTTCAAACTTGAAAACATTTTCAAAAGATCAACACTTTGTATACATTCTTACGAACGAGAATCATTACAAAGTTTGCCTAAATGATGATGCCTTTTCAAAATACTTTCAAAAACCACACAAAGCACATTTTTCAAACAAAACCAAGTGATCTAGCAAGTAACTAAGAGCCCATGGAAAACCATGGATGAAAAGGGTTCTAATACCTTCCCTTTTCATAATCTACCCCCCGAACTCAAGAAACAATCTCAAAGGTCTTTCCCGTGCTTTTTCACCTTTCCTTTTGGATAAAAGAAAAGTCGTTGGCGACTCTTGTTAACCACAACATTTACGATAAAACGCAAAACAACCAAGTCAGTTCTCCCACCGCATCACAGAACTGGCGACTCTGCTGGGGAAATTTTTAAAAGTGGGGTTACCTTAGGGCTAGATCACATTTACTTGCTTTCATTATTTGACTTATATGCTTTATATTATGGTTCTTTATTTGGGTTTGACTCCTCTACCTGTATTTGGGATACCTTGTAGGTAAGTAGCAATACATTGTGGAAACTGTGTGGGGTATATCGACACGGTCTAAGTAATAGCTACGTTAGTGCGACATATTTGTGGGTACCGGTAGCCCTTGAGTAGTCAAGGAGAATACGAGGTCGCTGAGTGATGTCATAAAGCACTAATGAACTTTTAGAACCTTTACTTGACAAACTTGGCCATTAGGACGTAGTGAGATGACCGACTTTGGTGCAGTCCGAAGTTGGTAGATACTCAATACTACACTCATTTAGGTTTGATTTTTTTGGGATATTACGGTTGCCATTTAAGAGGCTTGTGCTGAATCAATTCCCGAGAAAACAAACCAGTGATATTGCGCTCCTTAGAACCCGGTTACTATTTCTAGGACAGGTTTGAGCCAACTAAACTTCAAGAAGGTACTTACCTATGAGACTCCATGCAAGCCTAAACCTAAGGACTTGTTTGCCTTGTTTGTATATATTTACTTGTGCATAACATCATAAACATCATAACATCATACTCATACTCACTAACCATTTCAAGGATTTTTGGGATTTATCTTTGTTCAGTTTTGTAGGACATGGATTCTATTCGCAGGAAAACCATTAAAGTCAATCTTGTAAGGATCCCTCCTCAACTCAAAGAGCTAGTGTCAAGTGTGATCGGTGGATCTGGAACTGACTGTTTAACGCTGGTTCGCGAAATTTCGCGGAAGCAAGAGTCGCCACCGTCTTTTATTTTCTCCAAATGGAAAGGACAAAAGCACAGAAAAATTCCTTAAAGAGATTGCTCTCGGTTCGGGAGGTAGGTTATAGAAAGGGAAGGTGTTAGCACCCTTTCTATCCATGGTTATCCATGGGCTCTTAGATGCTTGCTCATTTGTGTTTTCAAAAATGGTTTATTTGCTTTTCAACTGTGGGTTTTTAAAAAAGTTTCTTTGAAAATTTCAGTTCGACTCTTGTATCGGTCCTCAAGAGTGTTTGAAAAATTGCTTTCGAAAGCTTTTTTAAAAAGGTGTCGGTGTGAAAAGTATTTTTTGATTTGTTTTGAAATTAGAGCAAGTATCTAGAGTCGTCTACCTACCCTAAGGAATTCGTCTGTGTAAATGTCCTTTAAAGTAGTGCCATCCCACCATTGAGAGGTAGGTAGCACCACCATTGGAGGTGTTCGGGTCAATTCGAGGTTCGGGACATGGTGATCACCAGAGCAATGGGAAGACACCTTAGAAGCTACCCTCATGCCAGGTTCCCGGATCATGAGGACTTACTAAGACATCCTCTACTCGACGATCACCTTTCGAGGCAAGGCAACAGTGAGGCGTACCCTAGGGGTGGTGTGTGATTTGTGTGTCATGTTCATTTGCATTTATCTTGTCATGTTATTGGTGTTCTATGCGCTTGTTTTTATTTTTGTCCATACATTCTTTCATGCCTTGATTTAACAATTAAAAACTGCGAGAAATAAGAATTCTAAGCTATTACAAAAGGCGCGGGTCCACATCGCCAAAATTTCCAGGACCCGATTTGACAGAAAAATAAATAAGGAAATAAAGATAAAGTGCGACAAATAATTTACAAGGCTTTGGGAGAGGTACATAAATATTAAGCGAAAAAGAAATAAGCACGCGAATTAAATAAGAATTAAACGAGGGCGTTGGACCCCTTTTTTTGCAAAATTAAATTAAGTGATGAAATTAATTGATAAAAAAGAAAAGAAATTGTTTTTGGTATTTTTTTGGTATTTTATGATTTTAATGGGGAAAAAGAATTAAATGCAGTTAAACCTAATTCTAGTTGTTTTTTAATTTATTAAGAAAAAATACATTAAAGTTTTAACCTAAAATTAATCTAATTAATTTACATGCAATTTAGTTACAAAAATAAATATTTAAGATTTTAACTATTATGAAAGAAAGATAAAAAAAGAATAAAAATTATCATAAACCTTAGTTCTACAAATTTTAAATTAATTATGAAAACATTACTATTAAACCTAATTTAATAACTAAATCTAATTAATGTAATTTATTTATAAAAATACTAAAATAAAATATTTATTATATTTTTTCTCTTTTTCTGATTTTTTATGGTGTTTTTTATATTTATGAAAATAATAAATTAATTAAGAAAACAATAATTTAAAAGAAAATAGAAAATAAAAAAAAAATAAAGAAAGTAGAAAGAATTGCAAACCTAGGGGGTCTGCCCCTTAATATGGAGGTTAAGCCTTTAGCAATCTGGCCCAATGCTTCAGGCCTGGTGGACTTTTCCAATCACATACCCTAGCGTTGACTCATGCGTACCATGTCCCTCAGATCTGCGCCTTTGGATTGATGAAATTGAACATGTGGATGGCTTGATGGAGAGACGTATGGTGGTCTTCAGCATGGAAACTACATATGAACATTAATTGAAAAAAACCATATGGAAAGGGTGAGGACCTGGGGCTCAAACCCAGGTCATTAACGTTACCAACCAAGTGCTTCACCACTGCTCCACTCAACGCGCTTTTAACATATAATAATGCATAAATAACAAAAACAAAAATTGGTCAGTGGCCTAAAAATATGAAAAAGCGCGCGCTGAATTCAAAGGAGCCAATCGTTGCTAGCCACCACATCGTCTTCTTCGTTGTGTTTTCTTTTTCTGAAATACAAAAACAATAAGCAACGGTTTTCAAACGTTGCTATAGATGCTATATTAGAAAATAGCGAATAGGCCATAAGGCCTCATAAATTGAGCGCGAGGGTGGGTTTCTCTTCGTCTGAGTATGCTTGATTCAATGGTGATATTCACGTGTCCTAATTTTTCCATATCACGAAACGCCCAATTTCAAGCTTCACAAACCCTAAATATTGTTAATGGCAAATCTTCATATATGGCATGAAAACAAAATTAAACTATTGGGTTAGCATCAGAATTGCATAAGGAATATAAATCACATGTTAAAATTTACAAAAAACGCATGAATTGAGATGCACGAGTATGAAAATTTTTCGGTACAGATGAGATTGTTCTCACGTTTCTGGGCACGAAAGCTTGTGGTTTTTGATGCAAAATCCTTCTATGAAGCCTTAGCAAGCTAATGAGATTGACCTTTTGCCTTGAATCGTCCTCCAAAAGTGTTTTCAGATTTGAGTTTTTTTGCTAATTTTCAAGTTTGCCAATGGTGTTTTCTGCGCAGCTTAGGGGTTCCTGGCATTAGGTCTTACTTGCAGCTTATGTATGGAGTGCATTAGGTCAAGAAACTTGATCAAAATCCTTTGCATTCATGGTTTTTGAGATTTGATTTTTCAAGATCTTTTTCAAATATTTTCCATGCTATTTTGTACCAATCATGACCAATTCTCTTCAAATCTTTCCATATTTGATTATGCACGAATTTTTGAACCTATTACATGTACAAAAAGATTTGATAAATTAGGTTAAATATTTTTCATGTATTTAATTGATTTAAATGAATTATTATTAATAAAAATTCAAATAAATAAATAAAAAATGAATAAAAACTTCCCTTTGGGCCAAATGGTCGTGCACATGCCTTGGATGATGAATTGTGGATGAAAAATAGGCCCATTAGCAATTTTAGGTCATTTGAATCAATGTTGACTTTTCAAAATATCCAAAAATTTCCCAACTTCCACAAGGCATAACTTGCTCAATTTTTAAGCTTTGCTCATGTTCTTGGACATTTTGGAAATTTCTTTGAGTCCTCTAACCAATTCCTTTGGTCCCATGTCATTTTGATTTACCAATCTCAAGTTATGGCCTTTGACTTAAAGTCCCTTTTTGTTGACTTTTGAAAATGACCTATAATGTTGAAATTGATAACTTTTTGTGAGAGCATTTCTTGGACTTGAAGTATGAAGATGAGTTGTAGGAAATGTCTTTCTCTTCAAAATGAGCTTTGGATGGAATTTTTCTGATAATCCATGTGAAAGTTATGCCCTGGTCAATTTACAGTTGACTTTTTCAACTGTCCAAATAAGGAAACTTTTGCATCTTGATGATTTTTGAGCCAAGCTTTGAGAATCATGATCAAGCATTGATCAAATGATGTTTGTGGCTTCAAAATGAGATGTTGACCAAAAATTTGAACTTTTGACTGTCAAATGACCATTTTGCCCCTACAGTTGACTGTAGTGCAATTAGGGTTTTTGATTGTGCAATTTTGTGCTGAGAGTCTTGAAACTTGATATGAGGATGCTTGACCATGTTTGTAAGCATGTGGGACTTGATTGGGCCCTTGGAAACTTCATTTTCTTGATCAGAACAAAAACCCTAATTTGACTGTTTAGGAGACCCTTGAACTGTACAACCCTTGGGGAGATCTTGAGGCTTGACTTGGCAATTTCTTGAAGAATATGGGAGGGCAAATTTTGGGGTACAACAGTTGCCCCTGTTCAATCTTCTTAGACCTGAGGATGCATATTGGCTGACGTGCCTTTCGTAATCCGAGGGTAGAAGATGATTGAACACTAGAGTGCCCAGAAATTTGCGCTCACACAGTAGCAACGTGATGATGGGAATGGGCTTATAGATGCCATTTAGAGATTGACGAGTAGAATGATGGGCTTATAGATTCCATGCTAAGAGATGATGGAAGGTGGATGGGCTTATAGATGCCATCTGGATGTCGATCGCCTAAGAGATTCCTTAGCGAGAACTTGCGTACCTGCAAAAGAAAAATGAGTACCTGACATGTTGCAGGAGCTGGTTTTAAAATTCTTTGTGTAGATGTGTCCTGACTGGTTATAGGAGCTGGATCTGGAGCTTCAAAAGATGATGAATGAACCAGGGGTGGTTACTACCTCAGCAGGAATAGTGAGAGAACCTTAGGAAACTTAATCTCAAAAGCGGATGTTTGAGAAAATCTTGGTGGGAATTACCATCTCCGCAGTATCGGGAAGAGAACCATAGGCAATTATAATCTCAAAAGCGGACGTTTGAGAAAAACCTGGAATGGAATTATCGTCTCCGCAACATTGGGGAGAGAACCATAGGAAATTATAATCTCAAAAGCGGACGTTTGAGAAAAACCTGGAATGGAATTATCATCTCTGCACCGTTGGGGAGAGAACCATAGGAAATTATAATCTCAACAGCGGACGTTTGAGAAAAACCTGGGATGGAATTATCATCTCCGCACTGTTGGGGAGAGAACCATAGGAAATTATAATCTCAACAACGGACGTTTGAGAAAAACCTGGGATGGAATTATCATCTCCGCACCGTTGGGGAGAGAACCATAGGAAATTATAATCTCAACAGCGGACGTTTGAGAAAAACCTGGGATGGAATTATCATCTCCGCACCGTTGGGGAGAGAACCATAGGAAATTATAATCTCAACAGCGGACGTTTGAGAAAAACCTGGGATGGAATTATCATCTCCGCACCGTTGGGGAGAGAACCATAGGAAATTATAATCTCAACAGCGGACGTTTGAGAAAAACCTGGATAACTTCTACTGAGTCTTCATCAGAAAAATCTGTTTGGGGTCGATTTAGCTGGACTAGAGAAATCCTTGGACTGGATAAGAAATCTTTGGAGTCGATTAACTGAACCGGTCTAGGTCTTGAAATATGATTGAGAATTTAACTGAATCTTTCCTGAAAGATAGAGGTCAGTCATATGCAATGCATGATATGGATCAAGCGATGATGTTCTCGACATAAATGAGATTTGTATGGTATGACGCGTCTATGCATGTTATAATGATGTATGTGATGTTTAGGAATGTATGTTTTCGTCTAGGAAAGTAAATCCTTGACGGGTGTCGGGAGGTCACTCCTGGGCTAATGTTGGAGAATAGATTTCGCTTCCGCTGGGGATGATAATTGCAAGAATACCGGTAGGAGAAGATGACTCCGTTGGGGAATGAACTTGGCGAATGGATTACTCTGCGGGGAGAAAAGTACTCTAATGATCTTGCTGGGGAGCAATAATCTGTGGGGATAGAGATACTTTATTGAGTTGTTGATAATAACTTGCTGGGGATATCTTTGCTGTATTGGAAGTGTGAATAGACTTCGCTGGGGGTAAGAAGACTGTGTCGATGACGACCTTTCCGTGGCTTTTGGCTGAGGATAACCCAGTTATATCCTGTTAAGGAAATAACTCTTTAAATAAAGCCGGACGACGCGTTCGTGCTTTGCGAGGGATAAGCTTCCAGAATCTACTGGGGATAAGCTTACTGCTTGGGGAGGTGGATCCCAACTTTCCTGGGGAAACTGGATTGGACTCTCTTGGGGAAGTTTTGAATTGCGGGGGAAGTGATTCCTTTGAATGTTTGATATGCCGCCGGGGAACAATCTTTAGACCAAGATTGCCGGGGATGCTTGTTAAGAATATATGTATATATGCTGCTGGGGAATGTTGAGATCTGCGGGAGTATACCCAACTTCCTTAAGGTTTGACAATAACTTTGCCCAAGAGTGCTCTGACTGGCTGGCTCACTCTCTGGGGAATTAAGACATCTGGCTATGTTTTTCAGCTGAACGTCCCTTGATACCCTGGAGGGCAGAACAATCAGATTGCCTAGACCACTCATTATTGCCCCTGTTTCCATGGGGGAGGCACATGTGGGATGCTGATAATTGTTGGGGGTCAAACCTTCTTCTGGTAGGCAGGTGACAAGATGACAGGACATAGTCGTACGCTTTGATCCCTAAATTTTGCCTGGACCTCCCTTTCGGGTTTTCAGTCCACCGGGATACCCATTTTTGCTCAAGCCGCCTTTTCAGGTTTTCGACTTGCCGGGTGTACAGATTTTTTCATTTCATCCCTTCATTTTGCCCGAACCCTTTTGGTTCACCGGGAAGCCCTTATTTTTGCCTAGGTGTGTCAACCTAGCGTGTTTTTGATTATGCGTAGTATTTTTCGACTATGTCTGTTCTCAGAAAGTAGGGAGTTTCCCCTGTTAGAAGTGTTTCATCATGCCACCAGAAGGTGTTTGATCAGGCAAGATTCGTTGTTGGAGTGCCCTAAGTGACTCGGGCGGAGACTTGCCCCAGGCTGCTTGGCCTTTGAAAGATTCTTCGAATCTTGACTGAATTGCCCCGGATAATAGACCATGATCATATCATGCCCCTTGATTGGAAGTGCTTCTGTTCATTAGGCATTCGTCGTGCGAATTTCTATGCTGTTCAAACAAAAAGTCATATGCAAACAAAGTTATGTTAAAAATGCAAAGCTTATGTCTGTCTTGAAGATTTTGAAAATGCATTCTTTCTCATAAAACAAGTGATTGTTTGTAAAACGTGATGTCAACTCGTTATTTTATCATAAGCCTTAAGGAGTCAGGATACCTTTTGTAACAGTATGCTTTCGAACTAACCCATGCTTCAGCTAGGACTTTTGAGGGTTATAACGTGGCCTGGTTCACGGTTTAAGAAACAAAGGATAAAAGCTCAAATTATTTGTACCCACCCGTTCTTCGTGATGTTCTCCAAACCTAACCTCAGTTGATCATACGTTAGACCTTGTTTGAGTCTTTGCTCTGAAATTCCAGTGATGGTTCAGATATTGATGATTTATTCTGAATAGACAGTCATTCCTTTTTTGTTGAGGGTTTGTAGGACCTCTTTCTTGTCTGATTTTTTTTTGTTAGCCCTTTCTTCTTTTTTTTTGCCTGAACTGTTTCCTTTTTTGGAATTACAGTCAGCGGGATGACCCAGTTTTGTAAGTCCCCTTCATGGGTTTTGACTTAATGGTTTTTTTTATTTTTTTGAGATAATGACTGCCTTTCTTGATTATTCGGAACCATCACCGTCTTTCTTTGTTTTGTAAGGATCTTTTTGGTGCCATTCGTTATGCACTTGGGTCAACTGAGAGATCTACCCTGCCCCAGGTTATGATGAAGGGTTTTGAATTTCGAAAAGAAAAACTCCTACTTCTTTGGCTCAGAGGGGTTGACGAGGGATTATCTTCCTTATAACTCCAGTGTTTAGGATTTGAAACAATGCCTGTACCTCATCAGCGGGGTCTGTTCAAAAGCATACTGTAATGATCGCGGTATCATTTTCGTCATCCTCCCTCAAGAGGCTTTAGAATTTTTAGATCAAGAGTTGACATCAGAAAAAATATGAAAATAATTTGCGTATAGTGAATACGAATATATTGCTTCGAAATAGACATAATCGATGCATTAATGGAATAACAATGTTTAACATGAATAAATGTTTGAACAAGAGAAAATTTTAACTTGAACATTCGAATGAACAAAAATCTTCTAGTCTCAGGGCTTGTCATTTCACATGGTGGATCCTGTAGGGATGGCAGGAGCATTCATCCTGACCCACTTGAGTGAAATCCACTACTCCTTCATCAATTAGATCCTGGATCTTATTTTTCAAGCTCTAACAATCATCTATAGTATGCCCCGGGCTGTCAGAATGATAAGCGCAGCGGGCGTTGGGGTTATACTTCGGTGACGTTGTATTTTGATTCTTCGGAGTTTCTTTTAGAGTTACCAGCTTGGTCTCCAGCAACTGTGGTAATATCTAGGATAAGGTCATGCTGAGCCGAGTGAACTGCCTTCTCTCGCTCTTTTGTTGGTTGTGATGTTGAATTTGTGACACTGGAGCCATTTGAGGAGCTCTCCCCTTACCTCCTTGTCTCAAAGGTGGCTGAACAATGACTGGCTTTTTTCCTTTGGACTTTTGCCCCAGTTGGTTACCCTGAAGCAGTTGGTTGGCGAGAAACCAGAGCTCATCTTGTCTTTGAGCTAACTCTTGAATGGCAGTCACCTGCCCCAGCATCTGTACCCTCAATGCATCCACCTCAGCTTGTAGGTGTTTCAGCCTTTCATCCTCAGCATTGTTCCTGACCAAAGTCTCCATGAGAAGTGTCCTTAGCTCTTCCTGCCCCTTGGATAGATTCAGGAGGATTTCCCCGAACCGAGTCTCTTGAGCAAGAAGGTCCTGGTTATCTTGTTGGGAAGCCATGGCTGAAATAAACAGTGCAGATGGTAAGTGACCTGCAAAGAAAAGGATACATGTAATGCAATGATATGTATGATATGCAATGTATGTTTTCAAGGACCTCGCGGGATAAACAAGAGATTTTGTTAGAACTTGGGTCCGGTAGCTTGATTGAAGGAACTCCATGTTGCTGAGAATCCTTCTTCAAGGGTCAAGGCTCACCATATCGAGTGGGTCATAGCCCCTGACAACCTTGGCTCGGGGAACCTTCTTCAAGTGTCAAAGCTCACCATATCCAGTGGGTCATAGCCTCTGACAACTTTGGCTAGAGGAAAATAAATCCTCTTTGCCCCTTGCTAGATGTTTGATTCATCATGACCTGCATCACAAGCCCTTGAGATCCTTGAAATGGGTTAAGATGTATGCAATGGTATGATGTTATGGTATGCATGGGATAATGTGAGTAACCCTGTTATGAGTCCCAATTAAGGACTGCAACCCAAAACCTGCAAGGAACTTGGTAAATTTTATTATGAGTCCTAATTAAGGACTGCAAACCAAAACCTGCAAGAAACTTAGTAAACCCTGTCATGGGTCCCAGTTAAGGACTAAAACAACCTGCAAGTAGTTCATGTGTCAGTTAACAAGCATGCAAGTAGGCAAGTACGAAGGCACACAAGTCACACAAAAGAGCCCTTAGAGTTTAAGGCCAGCATGAGGTCTAGGTATTACCCTCTTTCAGTTTGTTGGTTCATACCTGTCCTATCAAAGTAACCGGGTTCTTAGAGGATCCCAATATCATTGACTACCCTCAATCGGTCATAACTCCAGCATCGCAATCTTTTCTTGCGGCCAGAACCATCACGAGAGTTTAGCCTCAATGGGCGTAGCATACTGCTACTGTTCTAATGGCCAAGTTGGGTCAATTTAGGGTTCTAAGGTCGGTTGGTGCTTAAGGACTCCTTGGAAGACCCATATTCTCCCCGTTTCAACACGAGGGATATCGGTACAGACCAAGGCGCCACACCAACATAGCCACTGCTTCACCCATATCGGTATACGCCGGACAGGTCCCTCGCAGATTATGCTACCTAAACAGGGTATCCCCAGATCCGGGTTAGGATCTATGTAACTCCCATGCAACCCACAAATTTAAAGCAGACAAGTCAATACAATTGAAAACACAGTTATGAACTAACCCTAAGGTACACCTCACTTTAAGTTTAAGTCCCCAGCAGAGTCGCCAGTTCTGTGATTGGTGGATCTGGAACTGACTGTTTAACGCTGGTTCGCGAAATGTCGCGGAAGCAAGAGTCGCCACCGTCTTTTATTTTCTCCAAATGGAAAGGACAAAAGCACAGAAAAATTCCTTAAAGAGATTGCTCTCGGTTCGGGAGGTAGGTTATAGAAAGGGAAGGTGTTAGCACCCTTTCTATCCATGGTTATCCATGGGCTCTTAGATACTTGCTCATTTGTGTTTTCAAAAATGGTTTGTTTGCTTTTCAACTGTGGGTTTTTAAAAAAGTTTCTTTGAAAATTTCAGTTCGACTCTTGTATCGGTCCTCAAGAGTGTTTGAAAAATTGCTTTCGAAAGCTTTTTTAAAAAGGTGTCGGTGTGAAAAGTATTTTTTGATTTGTTTTGAAATTAGAGCAAGTATCTAGAGTCGTCTACCTACCCTAAGGAATTCGTCTGTGTAAATGTCCTTTAAAGTAGTGCCATCCCACCATTGAGAGGTAGGTAGCACCACCATTGGAGGTGTTCGGGTCAATTCGAGGTTCGGGACATGGTGATCACCAGAGCAATGGGAAGACACCTTAGAAGCTACCCTCATGCCAGGTTCCCGGATCATGAGGACTTACTAAGACATCCTCTACTCGACGATCACCTTTCGAGGCAAGGCAACAGTGAGGCGTACCCTAGGGGTGGTGTGTGATTTGTGTGTCATGTTCATTTGCATTTATCTTGTCATGTTATTGGTGTTCTATGCGCTTGTTTTTATTTTTGTCCATACATTCTTTCATGCCTTGATTTAACAATTAAAAACTGCGAGAAATAAGAATTCTAAGCTATTACAAAAGGCGCGGGTCCACATCGCCAAAATTTCCAGGACCCGATTTGACAGAAAAATAAATAAGGAAATAAAGATAAAGTGCGACAAATAATTTACAAGGCTTTGGGAGAGGTACATAAATATTAAGCGAAAAAGAAATAAGCACGCGAATTAAATAAGAATTAAACGAGGGCGTTGGACCCCTTTTTTTGCAAAATTAAATTAAGTGATGAAATTAATTGATAAAAAAGAAAAGAAATTGTTTTTGGTATTTTTTTGGTATTTTATGATTTTAATGGGGAAAAAGAATTAAATGCAGTTAAACCTAATTCTAGTTGTTTTTTAATTTATTAAGAAAAAATACATTAAAGTTTTAACCTAAAATTAATCTAATTAATTTACATGCAATTTAGTTACAAAAATAAATATTTAAGATTTTAACTATTATGAAAGAAAGATAAAAAAAGAATAAAAATTATCATAAACCTTAGTTCTACAAATTTTAAATTAATTATGAAAACATTACTATTAAACCTAATTTAATAACTAAATCTAATTAATGTAATTTATTTATAAAAATACTAAAATAAAATATTTATTATATTTTTTCTCTTTTTCTGATTTTTTATGGTGTTTTTTATATTTATGAAAATAATAAATTAATTAAGAAAACAATAATTTAAAAGAAAATAGAAAATAAAAAAAAAATAAAGAAAGTAGAAAGAATTGCAAACCTAGGGGGTCTGCCCCTTAATATGGAGGTTAAGCCTTTAGCAATCTGGCCCAATGCTTCAGGCCTGGTGGACTTTTCCAATCACATACCCTAGCGTTGACTCATGCGTACCATGTCCCTCAGATCTGCGCCTTTGGATTGATGAAATTGAACATGTGGATGGCTTGATGGAGAGACGTATGGTGGTCTTCAGCATGGAAACTACATATGAACATTAATTGAAAAAAACCATATGGAAAGGGTGAGGACCTGGGGCTCAAACCCAGGTCATTAACGTTACCAACCAAGTGCTTCACCACTGCTCCACTCAACGCGCTTTTAACATATAATAATGCATAAATAACAAAAACAAAAATTGGTCAGTGGCCTAAAAATATGAAAAAGCGCGCGCTGAATTCAAAGGAGCCAATCGTTGCTAGCCACCACATCGTCTTCTTCGTTGTGTTTTCTTTTTCTGAAATACAAAAACAATAAGCAACGGTTTTCAAACGTTGCTATAGATGCTATATTAGAAAATAGCGAATAGGCCATAAGGCCTCATAAATTGAGCGCGAGGGTGGGTTTCTCTTCGTCTGAGTATGCTTGATTCAATGGTGATATTCACGTGTCCTAATTTTTCCATATCACGAAACGCCCAATTTCAAGCTTCACAAACCCTAAATATTGTTAATGGCAAATCTTCATATATGGCATGAAAACAAAATTAAACTATTGGGTTAGCATCAGAATTGCATAAGGAATATAAATCACATGTTAAAATTTACAAAAAACGCATGAATTGAGATGCACGAGTATGAAAATTTTTCGGTACAGATGAGATTGTTCTCACGTTTCTGGGCACGAAAGCTTGTGGTTTTTGATGCAAAATCCTTCTATGAAGCCTTAGCAAACTAATGAGATTGACCTTTTGCCTTGAATCGTCCTCCAAAAGTGTTTTCAGATTTGAGTTTTTTTGCTAATTTTCAAGTTTGCCAATGGTGTTTTCTGCGCAGCTTAGGGGTTCCTGGCATTAGGTCTTACTTGCAGCTTATGTATGGAGTGCATTAGGTCAAGAAACTTGATCAAAATCCTTTGCATTCATGGTTTTTGAGATTTGATTTTTCAAGATCTTTTTCAAATATTTTCCATGCTATTTTGTACCAATCATGACCAATTCTCTTCAAATCTTTCCATATTTGATTATGCACGAATTTTTGAACCTATTACATGTACAAAAAGATTTGATAAATTAGGTTAAATATTTTTCATGTATTTAATTGATTTAAATGAATTATTATTAATAAAAATTCAAATAAATAAATAAAAAATGAATAAAAACTTCCCTTTGGGCCAAATGGTCGTGCACATGCCTTGGATGATGAATTGTGGAAGAAAAATAGGCCCATTAGCAATTTTAGGTCATTTGAATCAATGTTGACTTTTCAAAATATCCAAAAATTTCCCAACTTCCACAAGGCATAACGTGCTCAATTTTTAAGCTTTGCTCATGTTCTTAGACATTTTGGAAAGGTCTTTGAGTCCTCTAACCAATGCCTTTGGTACCATGTCATTTTGATTTACCAATCTCAAGTTATGGCCTTTTACTTAAAGTCCCTTTTTGTTGACTTTTGAAAATGACATATAATGTTGAAATTGATAACTTTTTGTGAGAGCATTTCTTGGACTTGAAGTATGAAGATGAGTTGTAGGAAATGTCTTTCTATTCAAAATGAGCTTTGGATGGAATTTTTCTGATAATCCATGTGAAAGTTATGCCCTGGTTAATTTACAGTTGACTTTTTCAGTTGTCCAAATAAGGAAACTTTTGCATCTTGATGATTTTTGAGCCAAGCTTTGAGAATCATGATCAAGCATTGATCAAATGATGTTTGTGGCTTCAAAATGAGATGTTGACCAAAAATTTGAACTTTTGACTGTCAAATGACCATTTTTCCCCTACAGTTGACTGTAGTGCAATTAGGGTTTTTGATTGTGCAATTTTGTGCTGAGAGTCTTGAAACTTGATATGAGGATGCTTGACCATGTTTGTAAGCATGTGGGACTTGATTGGGCCCTTGGAAACTTCATTTTCTTGATCAGAACAAAAACCCTAATTTGACTGTTTAGGAGACCCTTGAACTGTACAACCCTTGGGGAGATCTTGAGGCTTGACTTGGCAATTTCTTGAAGAATATGGGAGGGAAAATTTTGGGGTACAACATCAAGGATTCCTGAAAATTCTCCATTTACCGAAAGACATGGTCGCCTATTAAACTTGGTCACCTCCAACACTGATGAAGACATGATGAAGGTGCTCTTTCAGTTCTTTGATCCCTTACACCATTGCTTCACATTTCCCGATTATAAATTTGTGTCAACTTTGAAAGAATTCTCCCGACTCTTGAGGATTCCCATTCTCAATCAACTACCTTTCAACGGTATGAAAAAATATCCAAATCCAGAAGATATTGCTCAAACTCTACACTTGCAACCATCTGATATCATAACTAATTTGGAAACAAGGAGTGGTGTCAGAGGTTTCCTAGCCAAGTTCTTGTTTGAGAAAGCTCAAAACTGTTGGAACTCTTTGGATTTGCAAGCCTTTGAGGAAATTTTGTCTCTCCTCATCTATGGGATGATTTTGTTTCCAAATCCTGACCAACTCATAGATGTGAACACCGTCAAAATCTTCATGTCTCATAACCCGGTGCCTACTTTGCTAGGGGACATCCTACATTCCTTTCACACTCGTACTATGAGGAATACAGGTATCCTTATGTGTTGTAATCCTCTCTTAGAAAGATGGTTTATTCTGAATCTTCCCCAATCTGTGTTGAAAAATGAGCAAGGTTCAAGGTGGTCACATAGGTTGATGACGCCCAGACATTCAAATATTCATTGGTGTTCCCGCTCTTTGGAGAATGTTACTATCGTCGATCGTTGTAGAGAATTCCCTAATGTCCCTTTGCTTGGAATTAGAGGAAGTATCACCTACAACCCCTGCTTAGCCCTACGACAGTTTGGTTACGCCCGGAGGGATGGTCCCCATGAGATGCTTATCCAAGGATTGGTATTTGACTATGAGAGCGACAATCAAGGTTACCGTCAGAGGTTTATCCGAGCATGGAGGATGTTGAACAAGGTGGATAGCAAGACGTTGGGACACAAAAATTCCATTCCCCTCGAGCCTTACCTTAAATGGGTACGAGCTCGTGCTCAGAAACTTGTTATGCCTTATCCCTCCATCTTACCAGTCATCGTGGAGCCTGTGGTCGAAGGAGATGTTCCCTATACTATCCTCCATCCCGACATGCCTACCTCTATCTAGGACTTACAAAAGGGTTGGATCCAGCTGAAGGAAGAATGAGATACTTTCGAGGCTCAATTCTATGCTAGTGAAAAGTGGGTCTTGGAGCTTACGAAGCAGCTACAAGAAGAGAAAAGTGTGAACACTTATCTTGCGCCAAAGAGGATGCGTTTGTTATTTTTATCTTAGAAAGTTATTTTGCAAGCCCAAGAGGCATGATGTAATCTTTCTTGTTTTTTCTAATGAAAATTAATGTTTGTTCATTCTTTTGTCTATACAAATTTAAATTTCATTAATCCTTGAAATCATTTGCATGTACATATTCCATGCATCATAACATGACAGGTTTTCGCATAACAAGTTTCCTTATCTTTCTGCTGTTTATTTCAGCAAGATAGATTTAGAGAAAACTGTGACGGATCTCCAAGCCCAGAATTCTCAGTTTCAGGAAGCTCTACTTGCCCTAGCCAAGGAGTAGCAAGATGTGATGGCTTTGCTGGCCGTTAAGAAGAAGCCAAAGAAGAAAGCTCTACTCAACATGGGTAGAAGGTTCAAAGAGACAATTCGTCAAATCTCAGTAGGAGGAGACTCATCTGAAGAGGACGGGAACCAGGTTCATGAGGTCAAGAGTACTCAGGCTGAATATGCTAATGATCAAGAATATGATGATGATTACTTCAATGAGCAGTATCCACCCGCTAATATCAAATACAAGCAGTTAGAAGACAAATTGAAAGCTGTTGAAATCCAAGTTGTCCCCGGTTTAGATTTTGATGATTTGGGTCTGATCTCAGGGGTAGTCATTCCCCAAAAATTCAAAATACCAATCTTTGCAAAATATGATGGGGTTTCTTGTCCAAAACTCCATTTGAAATCTCATGTGCGCAAGATACAACCGCACACTGCTGATAAGAAGCTCTGGGTTCACTTTTTCCAAGAGAGCTTGGCTGGAACGCAAGTTGAATGGTTTTATCAGTTAGATGGTTCTCGTATCAATACTTGGGAGGATTTAGCTACTGCCTTCTACCATCAGTATCAGTACAACACCGACTTGGCACCAACGAGGGTTCAGTTGCAAGATATGACCATGGGGAAGAATGAAGGATTTAAGGAATATGCGCAAAAGTGGAGAGACATTGCTAGTAGGGTCCAACCTCCCTTGACTGATAGGGAGCACATCGATATGTTCATGGGCACTTTATCTGGTCCTTTCTTTAATCTGTTGGTTGGCTGCTCTTCTTCTGGTTTCACCGAATTTGTTCTTAATCGGCGAAAGAGTTGAAAGTTGCATCAAAACTGGGAAGATATTTGTGGCATATACCTCCACTCCCAATCCTATGAAGAAACCTTTTTATGCAAAGAAGGAAGTCAATGCTCTGTATGGGGAAAGGGCCCATACCAAGAAGAACGATCACCCGTCAGTCAATGCTGTCCGAATCTCTAATCCAACTCCTACTCCAAGACCATCTGCAAATCATCAACATTTTGAAACTCCAAGAAGACAATTTACAAGGTTAGGCATGTCACTATCTCAATCCCTTCAACATTTTCTCAAGGATAATTTAGTGACATTGCGTGATCCTCCCGCCAACCCTGATACCTCGTCACCAAAGTATAATCCGAACGCTAAGTGTGCTTACCATTCAAGCAGCCCCAGGAACGAGACTGACCAGTCTTGGGCCTTGAAGAACAAAATCCAGGATTTGATTGATAACAAAACTATTTCATTTGATCCTCCTCCAACACCGAATGTAATTACCGCTTCGACGCCGAAGCATGACAAAGGTGTTAATGCTGTCGAAGATGCACTTTTTGTTGCCTCTGTTGAAGAATTGACTACTCCGTTAAATGCAATCAAGAACAATCCATTGAAAGTTGGGATCTTCCCTGGCTGTGTAAAAGACTGTGTGTGTTGTACAATACAACTCAATGGATGTGAAGGGCTGAAGAAAGGCATTCAACGCCTGATGGATAGCCACTGAATTCTATTTGAGAAGACTCCACTTGCCAAGAGTTTGATTGACAAATGTGAATACCTCTCCATTATTACCATCTCAAACAAGCCTCTTAGGATCACCTCTAAAGGTCCTATTAGGATTTCAAATGAACCCACTGTTGCCCCCTTAATAATTACCAATCCCGGACCAATCCCCTACTCTTCAAATAAAGCGGTACCTTGGAATTACGATGCTGATGTGTTCTATCATGGGATTAAACAAGATGCCTGGATCGAGGAAGAAGAAGATGACAATATTGGAAACATAGCTGGCTCAAGCAAAGTAACTAGAACTGGGAGAATATTTTCACCCAATATCTCACCACCAGTTGTTACAAAGACACCCATCCGCATTACTGCTGCCAAGCCAAGTACCGATACAAGAGGGAAGGAGAAGTTTGTTGAGCCCGATGTGATTGAAGTACCTCCAAGGACGTAGCTGATGAAGAACCCTCCGCTCGCGAGATGGACGAGATTTTGAAGATCATAAAAAGAAGCGACTTCAAAATTGTAGAACAGTTGGGGAAAACCCCATCTAAGATTTCAATGTTGTCATTGCTGCTTTACTCCGATGCCCATGCTCAAACATTAATCAAGTTCCTGAAAAAGGCTCATGTCCCCCATGAGACAACAACATACCAATTTGAGAATTGCGTGGATAGCCTGACAGTTGATAATGGCTTGGAATTTTCAGATGTTGACTTAACACCTCTCGGGAAGAATCACAATAAAGCTTTACATGTTTCTGTCGAGTGCAAAGGGAATACCTTAGCACATGTGCTAGTCGACACTAGTTCTTATCTGAATGTATTACCCAATGGGGCATTAGACCGTCTAGATTGCGAGGGTTTAGTCTTGAAGCCAAGCGATATCATTGTAAGGGCATTTGACAGATCAAAGATGACTATTCATGGGGAGGTAGATCTTCCAATCAAAGTGGGTTCCCAAATATTTAACTCCACCTTTTATATTATGGATATTCGTCCTGCCTATTCTTCTCTGTTAGGTCGCTCGTGGATCCATAAAGCTGGGGCAGTAACCTCAACCCTCCACCAGAAACTCAAATATCCAGTCAAAGGCAGAATAGTCATCGTCTGTGAAGAAGAAGAGTTTATGGTGAGCCACCTTAACTCTTTCAAGTACGTAGAGATGGATGGATAATTCATTGAGACCCCGTGTCAAGCCTTTGAGGTTGTACCACCGATGATTGCTGCTACCAAATGTTCTTCTGATGAGTATAAAGCTATTAAGGCCACGCCAAAGATGGTTTCAGTCAAGGATTCCCTTGCCGCAATTGAAGAAGGAAACTGCGACACTTGGGGGAAAATCCTCGATATCCCATTTAAAGTGGACAAGTTTGGTTTGGGCTTCACCGTCAAAGCTCAGAAAGAAGTGAGGCGTGCTCGTTCTAGAAAGCCACGTCTCCGCATTAGAAGCCATGAAGTTAACACCGTGGGTGATTCTGAAGAAGAAGCTGAGTTTGAAGAGTGGGTGTATCCAACTACAACAGAGTTGAAGAATTGGCATACAAAGGACTTTGTGTCTGTCTCCTTCATTGAGGAGTAATTACTTGTTATTGATTTTCTTTCAATTCAAGAACATGTTGTCTGTAATATTTTAACAATGACTTTTCAGCCATTTTCCTGGACCGAGGAACTTTGGTCCATTTGTCAAGGGTTTTATTTATGTTCATCCAATCATATGATCATTCAGTACATTGGACTCTTTTACATTCAAATATTTGTGTTCATTGTATTTCCTTTCTTGCAAATACATATTTAAAAAAAAATAGCCATGTATCTTACATGCGCGCACACACACACACACACACACACACACACACACACACACACACACACACACACACACACACACACACACACACTCTTGCAGGTCCACATCCACTATGGATCCTATTGCCAATGACTCTACTATTGCCGACTATGACTTTGAATGTCCTATCAACCAAGCCGAAGAGGAAGGCGACGGAGATTGTAACATACTGGGAGAACTAGCTAGACTTCTATTACAAGAGGAAAATTCTATTCAACCACACGGAGAGTCAATTGAAGTTATCAACCTAGGTACTGAGTCAGATAATAAGGAAATCAGGATCGGTGCTAATTTGGAAAGCAGTGTCAAGAGCAGGTTGGTTCAGATGTTGCATGATTATGTGGAAGTATTTGCTTGTTCTTATGAAGATATGCCTGGGTTGGATACCGACATCGTAGTTCATCATCTGCCGACAAAATAAGACTGTTCGCCTGTCAAACAAAAGGTTCATCGCATGAGGCATGATATGTCTGAAAAGATCAAAGCTGAAGTGATGAAACAATTTGATGAAGGGTTCCTAGCTGTGACATCCTATCCTCAATGGGTTGCAAATGTGGTGCCAGTTCCAAAGAAAGATGGGAAAGTTCGCATGTGCGTAGACTATAGGGATCTGAATAGGGAAAGCCCCAAAGATGGCTTCCCTCTACCATAGAAACAAAGGAACATTCTATTCGTTGGAACAAAAAGAAGCAGATCTATTCTATATCCGATAAGTAACAATACGCAATGGCTCTAGTATTCACTGGCTTTCAAGGAATGGAATATTATCAAGCACCCTTCACTATTTCGCAGGATCCGTCATCTTGGCGGAGGCAGTGGTAGTCTTAAGGAATTCCCTCCTCGAGATAGTCGATATAGAGAATTGTCCGCCTAAAAGAAAGAATCGCGAGTTTACTCGAAGCAGGCTTCCAAAAAGCCTTACAGTAAAGGTAAGTCATCCTATTCTTATAATTAGCCTAAAGAGTAGCTAAATTGACGTCTTAGTTGATAATACTGCTCAACATAAAGTTTTCTCTTTCATGGATGGCTTCTCAGGCTATAATCAAATAAGGATGGCTCTCGAAGACATGGAAAAGACTACTTTCGTTACACAATGGGGCACCTTCTGCTACAAGGTCATGCCGTTCGGATCAAAGAACGCAGGGGCAACATATCAAAGGGCTATGGTAGCTTTATTTCATGACATGATTCATCATGAGATAGAGGTATATGTGGATGATACGATTTCCATATCACAAATTGAAGAGGAACATCTCGATCACCTTTACAAATTATTCGAGAGGCTGAAGAAGTACAAGTTGAGGTTAAACCCTAACAAGTGCACGTTTGGAGTACGATCTGGAAAGCTTCTAGGTTTTGTTGTCAGCAATAAAGGAAGTAAAGTTGATCCTGCCAAGGTAAAGGCCATCCAAGAAATGCCGATCCCACATTCTGAGAAGGAAGTTAGAGGATTCTTAGGTCGCCTCAATTACATTGACCATTTCATATCTCACTTGACTGCTACTTGTGAGCCAATCTTCAAACTCTTGAAGAAAGATCAGGTAGTCAGATGGAACGATGAATGCCAAGCTGCCTTTGACAAAATCAAAGAATACCTACAAGAACCTCCTATTCCCATGCCTCTAGTTGAAGGAAGACCCTTGATCATGTACTTGACAGTACTAGAGAACTCTATGGGGTGTGTTTTGGGCCAACATGACGAGTCTGGCCGAAAAGAGCATGTTATTTATTACCTGAGCAAAATGTTTACTAACTTGAAACCACATATTCACTGCTCGAGAAAACTTGCTGTGCTCTGGCATGGGCTGCTCGCTGGTTGAGACAATATATGTTGAATCATACCACTCTGTTGATTTCTAAGATGGACCCAATCAAGTACATCTTCGAGAAACCTGCCCTTTCCAGACGGATAGCCAGATGGCAAATGATCTTGACTGAGTACGACATTCAATACACGACTCAAAAGGCCATCAAAGGAAGTGTACTAGCAGATCATTTGGCCAATCAAGCTGTGAATGATTATCAGTCAATGAACTTCGACTTCCTTGACGAGAACATCATGCTGGTAACCGACTGTGCGAAACCTGGACCGTATGACAGACCTGAACAAGTATCCCGATGGACTATGGTATTCGATGGGGCTTCCAACGCCTTAGGTAACAGAATTGGTGCTGTGATCATCTCTCGTGAAGGTTGCCACACTCTTTTCACCTACAGACTATTCTTCGATTGCACAAACAATATGTCCGAGTATGAAGCATGCATCTTAGGTCTGAAAGCTGCTATTGACTTAAGGATCAAGCATTTGGATGTGTTTGGGGATTCCGCTCTAGTGATCAACCAAGTAAAAGGATATTGGGACACTAAACACCCTAATCTTATCCCTTACAAGGAACTTGTGCTATCCCTAATTCCTTACTTCAGAGAGATCACTTTTGAGCACTTCCCTAGGGAAGAAAACCAATTGGCTGATGCTTTGGCAACCATGTCTTCAATGTTCAAGGCAGATGGGACAACAAAGCCCATATGATAAAAATTGAAAGATTTGATGAACCTGCACATTGCTATGAGCTTGACACTGATGTGGAAAAGCCATGGTACCATGAGGTGATGAGATACCTTGAATCACAAGAGTATCCATAAGGGGCATCTATCAAGGACAGAAAGTTCTTGCGAAGATTTGCAGCCAAATTCTTCCTAAGTAACGGGATATTGTACAAGCGTAACCATGATTCAACTCTACTCCGATGTGTGGACAAGAAGGAGGCAGAGGAAATCATGGAAGACATGCACGATGATCTCTTCGGTACCCACTCAAGTGGACATACGATGGCTAAGAAAATCTTAAGAGCCGATTACTATTGGTCAACGATGGAGACCGGTTGCCATCAACATCCAAGAACTTGTCACAAATGCCAAATTACACTGACAAGGTCCATGTGCCTCCTATCCCTCTAAATGTCATGACCGCTCAGTGGCCATTTGCAATGTGGGGCATTGATATGATTGGAGAGATCACGCCCACAACTTCCAACGAACATCGCTTCATTCTTGTTGCTATCGACTATTTTACCAAATGGGTCGAAGCTGCCTCATTTGCCTCAGTCACCAAGAATGTGGTAGCCATATTCATCAGACACAACCTCATATGTCGTTATGGTATCCCCGAAAGGATCATCATCGACAATGGGACTAACCTCAACAATGGTATGATCACTGAGCTTTGCACTCAGTTCAAGATCAAGCATCACAATTCTTCTCCGTATAGACCGAAAATGAATGGAGCGGTCGAAGTGGCCAACAAAAATATCAAGAAGATTATGCAGAAAATGGTAGTAACCTATAAGGATTGGCATGAGATGTTGCCGTTTGCTCTACATGGCTACCGTACTTCAGCTAGAACATCAACTGGGACAAATCCCTTTTCCCTAGTCTAAGGCATGGAAGTTATTTTGCCAGTGGAGGTTCAGATTCCCTCACTGAGAATTATGAATGAGGCAGGCCTAGGTGAAGACGAGTGGATTCAAACGAGATTAGATCAGCTGGACTTGATTGATGAAAAACGGTTAGCTGCTGCTTACCATGGTCAGACGTACCAAAAACGGATGATCAAGGCTTTCAACAAAAAGATCAATCCTCGAGTGTTGTACCCAAAATTTTTCCCTCTTATTTATCAAGATTTTTCTCACAAGATCTCTTTGACTCAAGACTGGATTAGGGTTTGGTCAGCTCAGGACATCTCATCTTACACTGTTGACCCAAAATTAGGGTTTGAGTTTGCACAAGGATTTTAGACTATCAATGATTCATATGACTTTCAAGCATCATTATGGACCCCTAAGATTACTCAAGACAAGTTTCAGGCCTTGAACCACATTTTTGATCAGTCAATTGGACAGTTGACCTATAAATCAACTATATTAGGGAAAAAGTCAACCATGACCAATTTACAGTCAAACTTCATAATTTTTAATCCACACCAACATTATAGACTCATATGTATCATTTGATCAAGTTTGAACCATAATTCCTCAAGAAATTTGATCAAATCATCAAAAGGGAAAAATGATCAAAATTAGGATTTTGACTAAGAAAGGGTAATTTCTGATTTTTGACCTAGCAAATGACCAATTGATTTAAATCATGATTACAAGGTTTAATTTGTACCATCTTTACCTAATTACATGGTTCAAAACATTTCAAATCCATTGGATAGACAGATGAAATTTGCAGTCAACTGATCAAAAGTTAACTGTATACTGAAAAGTCAAACTTTGACTTTTTGGTCAAAATCAAGTGTCAATGATCACAATTCATCAAAACATGTCAAAATGTGAAACTTTTTCATCAAGGAATAAAAGATTGAAGATTTGGTTTTAAAATTTAAAATTTTCTTAACTTAGAAATTTTTCTAAGTATAGAAAATTTCTTATTTTTTCTCAACTTTAAGCCATTTTTTCACCATGATACAAGATGATTCAAAGAAAGTTCCCAACATGAAAGATGTATATATCCATGAAATCTACAACTTTGCTTCACACATTTTCCCTAAAGATGCTTGGATCTCAAGATATAATTTTATGAACACATGCCCATGAACTAAAATAACTTAGTGAAATTTTGCCCTAATTTTGGCAGGTTTTTGACCTAACTTCATGGAAATTTTTCACCTAGTTCCAAGAGGAATTTGAAATGCATTTCAAACATGAGTTATAGAGAACATTTCAATATTTCCAAAATGTCTAAGAACTCCTTGAGATGATTTTTGAGTAGAGAGAATTGAAGAGATGAAGTTGGCAATTTCTCACTTTTAATTCAAGCCATTTCATGAAGAACAAAATTCAAATATGAACCTATGCTTCCTAATTCTTGCTTTACAGGTCTCAAACTTATTTTTCACTTCATAATTTAATGCTTAATTAGTTGATAAAGCCTTAATCCAAGCCCAAGAGTCTTTGCCCAAGTTGTAATTCCATAAATGGCACAAAGTTGCCATTGCCATTTTGGAAAAGCTTCACTTTTGGAACTTTCCAATTCTTAAGCATTGGATTTGTCTTCTCTGCACACACAAGTCCTACAGACCTAAAGAAATTTGTATAGAGCTTGTACCAACCCCAAGCATGCCAGTACAAGCATGTAGAGACTTGTCCCTTCACTTTGCTTTAAAAGCAAGAAAGAGTGCAAAAAGGCTACAACTCAAAGATCTGTTGTAGAACTGACTTGAAACTTTTTTCATACTAATACACAAACATATTACAGCTTAGAATACGATTGCTAAAGTCCTGATACACTCCAAAGCTCTCTCTCACCAAAAAACTGTCAAAAACTTGCAGTTTGAGCATAAGCATAGAATCCATAAATTTGCTCGTGCGTTTCAAGTTTTAATCATTCAAACACTTTACCTACTTCATATCTAAGTGATCCAGACCATAATCCCTCCACTGTAACTCCTCCTTCTCCATCTGCCATTTTTGTTTTTCAAGCTTGCAGGTTGACTTGGATAGAGAGTTCCAGGCACTTCCAAAGCAAGGCAAGGATTGGAACACACTCAGGGAGGTTCAAGCAAGCTAAAGCAACCTTCAGGCCTTCCTAAATCTCGCTCAAACTCCATTCACGATCTCAGCTGAAAGAGGTAAGAATTCTAACTTCTATCTCTTCATACAGGCATCCATTGGCCACAATTTGTGAAAGAAAAATGTAGATATTATAGTGTTGAAGCCAACCATGTGCATAGATTTCATTTCTGATCATTATGTATAGAGAATTTTAGCATTCAAATTTCTGTAAAAATTAGGTTTAAAATTAGGGCTTTCGAAATTCGTTTTAATCTTTGATTGTTAGTTTCCATAAGTTACATGTCTGAAATCGTGGGAAAGAGAGCTATCATTTTCATGTTGGAAGTTTCCATTTTCATGGAGAGATGAGAAAGATTCAGAGCTTCTGGCCAGCTTGAGGAAGAAGATGAAGTACAGGGCAAGGAAGGGATTCATGTTATGTATTTTTCTTTTCACATAAACTAACGGATGTACAGCCGCCCCAGTGACAAGGTAGCGCGCTGGAAATGCATAGGTCGTGGGTTCGAACCTTGGCGCTACCTTTTGTTTTTTCATATTTTTCCAGTTTCATTTTTTTGCTGTTTTGCAGGATGGGCTTCAACATTGGGCCTAGCATTTTTTTTCCTAACATAACACCACCTGATTTCTCAGGATACCCCCTGGCCCATACATTTTATTTATTTGTTTTATTTTCTTTTCTTTGTTTCATTAAATATTTTCTTTAATACATAAAAATCATAAAAAATATAAACATGATAAATTTTGCATTTTGTTTATTTTATTTTATTTTCACATGAAAGAATATTTTTATTAAACTATATATTAATTATTTCTTTCTTAAATAAACTTGTAAATAAAATTGAATTAGGTTAATTATTTTATTACTTTTCATTTCATACTTGTAAAATATTTATTTTGACATATAAAAACTAAATATTTTCATAAAATATTATTTATTATTTTTAATACAAAATTACACAAAAAAATAATACCTAAAGAACTTTATTTTCTTTTTAGAAATTAGGGTTAACTTTTGTTTTCAAGAACTAATTTCTTTTTCTCAAGTTATTAGGTTTAGCTCAAAATTCCTCTTCACATAAAAAAAAATCTTTTTCTTGCATGTACATAATATTGCATTTAATTTATATTGTATCTTATTTATTCAAATATTTGTACAAATTCGATTTGGTTGTAATAGATTAATTAGATTTACATTATCGCAAATCCCCATTCACAATTTGTATTCCCCCTCCCATAAAATGTTGTAATAGCGTAGTAATCTTTAATTTACGCAATTTACCGCTTTGACATACCATGCTAGTAATTAGGGTTTGAATGTCAAGATAAAAACAAATCAAATAGAAAACCCTAAATCCAAGACAAAATCAAAGCATGAAAATAACACACTTGCACACAAGCATCCTTAGGGTTTCTCCACTTGGTTTCCTTATACAAAAATGGTCACATTACGCATGCAAACATATCTTAGCAAAACAAACAAGTATAAGATCATAGTCCCTCGATGACGCTATTCAAAGTTGCCTTACAAGATGATCTTGGTCCCTCAAAAATGCTAAGATACTTTGAAACATTGCTAATCATGGCTATACGATGACCCACGCCCGTCCCGTTTACATCCAAAGATATGGTTGCTTACCAAATCAATGGTAAGACAACAATGTCAAGGGAATAGAAGATGAACAAGAAAGACATTTGAGTAGGTAGATTGCTTCTAGTTACTTGCTCGATTTTCAAACAATTATCCTTGCTATTTTCTAAAACACACACATACATTTCAAAACATCTTACAAACATTGAAAACATTTTCAAAAAGACAAACATCTTTTTATACATTCTTACGAACGAGAATCATTACAAAGATTGCCGAAACAATGGCCTCTTTTACAAAATACTTTCAAAACCACACCAAACACAATTTCAAACAACAAAAGAAAGTGATCTAGCAAGTAACTAAGAGCCCATAGATAACTATGGATGAAAAGGGTGCTAATACCTTCCCTTTTCATAATCTACCCCCCGAAATCAAGAAACAATCTCAAAGGTCTTTCTTGTGCTTTTTCACCTTTCCTTTTGATAAAAGAAAAGTCGGTGGCGACTCTTGCTAACCGCAACATTTGCGATAAAACGCAAAACCTTCAAGTCAGTTCTCCCACCGTATCACAGAACTAGCGACTCTGCTGGGGACTTTTATAAAAGTGGGGTTACCTTAGGGCTAGATCACATTTATTTGCTTACATTGTTTGACTTGTATGCTTTACATTATGGTTCTTTGTTTGGGTTTGAAATCCTCTACCCGGATTTGGGATACATTATAGGTAAATAGAAATACGTTGTGGAAACTGTGTGGGGTATACCGACATGGTCTAAGAAATAGCTATGTTAGTGTGACATATTTGTGGGTACCGGTAGCCTTTGAGTTAATCAAAGAGAATACAGGGCCACTGAGTGATGTCATGAAGCACTAATGAACTTCTAGAACCCTTTACTTGACCAACTTGGCCTTTAGGATGTAGTGAGATGACCGGCTTTGGTGCAGCCCGAAGTTGGTAGATACTCGATACTACACTCATTGAGGGTTGGTTTCTTGGGATATTTCAGTCACCATTAAAGAGGCTTGAGCTGAAACAATGACCAAGGAAACAATCCGGTGATATTGAGCTCCTTAGAACCCGGTTACTATTACTAGGACAGGTTTAAGCCAACTAAACTTCAAGAGGGTACTTACCTATAAAACCCCATGCAAGCCTAAACTAAGAACTTGTTTATTTTTCTTGTATATGCATACTTGTACATGACATCATGGACATCATGAGCATCATATGCATCCACTAACCATTTCAAGGATTTTTAGATTCATCTCTGTTCTTGTTTTGTAGGATATGGATTCACTTCGCAGGAAAACTATCCAAGTCAACCTTGTAAGAATTCCTCCAAAACTCAAGGAGCTAGCTTGAAGGATCCCTAAGAACTCTCCATTCACCGGGAGGCATGGTCGTCTACTCAACTTGGTCACCTCCAACACAGATGAGGATATGATGAAGGTGCTCTTCCAGTTCTTTGATCCTTTGCACCATTGCTTCACATTTCCCGACTATCAGCTTGTGCACACTTTGGAAGAATTCTCTCAACTCTTGAGGATTCCCATTCTCAATCAACTACCTTTCAACGGTACTGAAAGAGACCCAAAGCCAGAAGAGATTGCTCAAGCTCTGCACTTGCACTCCTCTGATGTTACAACCCATTGGGAAACTAGAAGTGGTGTCAAATGCTTCTTAGTAAAGTTTCTGTTTGAGAAAGCCCAAAGCTGTTGGAATTCCTTAGACTTGCAAGCTTTTGAGGAAATTGTGGCTCTCCTCATCTATGGGATGGTTTTGTTTCCCAATCCTGACCAACTCATAGATGTGAGTGCCGTCAAAATCTTCATGTCACACAATCCGGTGCCTACATTACTAGGGGATATCCTACACTCTTTTCACACCCGCACAATGAGGAAAAGAGGTGTCCTTATGCGTTGCACTCCTCTCCTGGCAAGATGGTTTATTTCTTATCTTCCCCAATCAATCTTAAAGAACGAGCAAGGATTAAGGTGGTCACAAAGGTTAATGACGCTCAAACATTCAGATATTCATTGGTGCTCTCGATCCAAAGAAAATGTTATCATTGTTGACCGTTGTGGGGAATTCCCTAATGTCCCTCTACTTGGCATTAGGGGAGGCATAAGCTACAACCCATGTTTAGCTCTAAGACAATTTGGTTATGCCCGAAGGGATGGCCCGCATGAGATGTTGATTCAAGGCTTGGTATTCGACTACGACAATAACGATCAAGGTCTTTGCCAGAGATTCATCCGAGCATGGAGGATGCTAAACAAGGTGGATAGCAAGACTTTGGGACACAAGAATTCCATCCCTCTTGAGCCTCCCCTCAAGTGGGTACGAACCCGCGCTCAAAGTCTTATGATGCCTTATCCTTCCATTCTTCCGGTGATCATTGAGCCTGTTAAGGAGGGAGAAGTTCCATACACTATCCTACATCCTGACATGCCCACATCTCTTGAAGACCTACAAAGGGATTGGATACAGATCAAAGGAGAGCGAGATACTTTTGAAGCCCAATTCTACGCAAGTGAGAAGAAGGTTTTGGAATTCACTAGGCTACTTCATGAGGAGCAGACTCTAAATGCCTACATTTCACCAAAGAGGATGTACACTACTTTTTTATCTTAGAGTTTAATATTATTTTGCCCAAGGGGAATTTATGTACTCAAACTCTATCTTATTAATATAACGTGTGTTTTCTTTTTTGTCTAAAACGAACTTGAATCTTTAAAAATCCTTGAAAAGATTGCATACGCACATATCATTCATCATAACATAAACAGGTATTTTGCAACGAGTTTCCTCATCTCTCTACTGTTTATTTCAATAATATGGATCTCGAATAGACAGTCAAAGATCTTCAAGTTCAAAACATGCAGTTTCAGCAGTTACTCATGACCCTAGCCAAGGGGAAAGAGGAGTTGAAGACTATGCTAGCTGAAGAAAGAAAGAAGAAAACAAAGAAGGTCACTGAGGTTTTGAACATGGGGAGAAGGTTTCGGGGACAGACTAGAAGAACCTTGAATTTTGCAACCACTTCCAGGGAAGGAGACGGGAAAGGAAAACAAACCGCGGTTCTGTCAGAATCTAAAGAGGAGGAAGAAGAGGAAGACTACTCTGAGGAACAGTATCCTCCAACAGATGATAAGTACACACATCTTGAAGAGCATTTGAGCGCTATGGAAATACAAAAGCTGCCAGGTCTAGACTTTGAAGAATTAGGACTAGTGTCGGGAATTGTGATCCCACCAAAGTTCAAAGTGCCATTGTTTGCAAAATATGATGGGGTGTCATGTCGTAAGATGCACCTCCAATCATATGTGAGAAAGATCCAGCCGCACTCTACCGATAAAGACTTATGGGTGCATTTTTCCAAGATAGTCTATCTGGAACACAACTCGATTGGTTTTACCAATTAGAAAGGGCCAACGTCCACAACTGGGAAGACCTTGCCGCAACTTTCATAAGCAATATCAATATAATGCTGATTTGGCGCCTACCCGTACTCAACTTTAGAGTATGGCTATGGCTTCAAATGAAGGTTTCAAGGATTACGCACAGAAGTGGAGAGATCTAGCTGGGAGAGTTCAACCCCCTCTGTCTGAAAAGGAGTTGGTGGATATGTTCTTAGGCACTCTATCGGGCTCTTTCTTCAACCATCTGATTGGGAGCTCATTTGCAGGATTCACTGAGTTAATACTAACCGGAGAGAGGGTGGAAGCTGGCATAAAAAGTGGAAAGATTCAGAAGGATTCATCTGCCTCTACAGATGTGAGGAAGCCTTCCATTAGGAAGAAGAAGGTATCTGCTGTTTATCCACAAAAGAACCAAGGGAGAGCCGAACGCCGACCAATGGTAGCGGCTGTTATGATCCCAAAGCCTACATCTGATCAACCAAGAAGTAACCAACTGAGGGTGGAAAGGACAGTCCGACAATTCACCAGAATTAATATGACTCTAGCCCAGGTTTTACCGCACCTTCTGAAATCTAATTTGGCAACTTTGAAAGAAGCTCCCAAAAACCCCAACACAGTGTCCCCTCATTATCACCCAAATGCCCGTTGCGCATATCATTCCGAAAGTCCGGGTCACGACACCAACAACTGTTGGGCCTTAAAAAAGAAAATTCAAGATCTTATAGAGGCAAAAGAGATTGAGTTCGATGCGCCCAAGAAGCCAAATGTTATTTCTGCTCCTATGCCTAGACACGGTCACAACACCAACGCGATTGAAGAAGATCTGTTTGTTACCATAATTGATGAACTCTTGGCTCCACTCCCAATCATTAAGATGAACTTGTTTAAAGCCGGTGTATTCCCGGGTTGTAATTAAGACTGCCATCTTTTCTTATCCTCGCCAACTATTTTCCCTTTGCTGAAAGCAAGCGTTTAATGCTTGATGGACAACAAAGAGATTCTGTTTGAAAGTACTCCTGTTTTACCTGTTCCTATTGAAGGCATTTCAATCATAACCATCTCCACCAATTCTTCCAGGGTCCCTAAAAGACCCGTTAGAATTACATCGGTTCCAAAAACTACTCCTCTTATAATCACAATGTCTGGGCCAGTCCTGTATGAATCGGATAAAATTGTGTCGTGGAATTACGATGGTGACATCTACTACCATGGCATCAAACAAGATGGGATGGCCGCCGAAGAGATAAGCTCCAAAGAAGAAGACTCCAACATTAGCAATATTGCTGGAACTAGTAAGATTACCCGAAGCAGTAGAATCTTCTCTCCAGAAATCCCCCCCCCCCAAAGGCAGTTTTTGGACCCGTGGCTGCTCCAAAGGTTACCTCCGTACCAATAATCATATCTGCAAGTGCTCCCATTGACAAAGACGACTCAACCCCTGCTGTTATCCCTACCAACACTCCTGCTGCTGAAACTCGAGGAAAAAGTATTCAAGTAGAGCCTGTCCAGATGAAGGCTCAATCCCTGACTATCCTCGAGGCCTCCAAGAAGGAAATGGAGAAGATCCTGAGAATAATAAAGAGGATCGACTACGACATCGTTGAACAGTTGGGGCAAACTCCCTCCAAAATCTCCTTGCTGGAATTGTTGTTGTGTTCTGAGGCACATGCGAAAGCCCTGGTGAAGTTCCTAAAGACATCCCATGTGCCTCAAGAGACATCTGCTAACCAATTTCAAGATTGTGTGGCCAGCTTGACGGTGGACAACGACCTAGGCTTCTCGGATGCTGATCTGACACCAAGGGGAAGAAAGCACAACGAGGCATTTCATGTCTTTGTGGAATGTAAAGGCACAACTCTAGCCCATGTCTTGGTGGACACTGGCTCATCTTTGAATGTTTTACCGAAGAAAGCTCTCGACGCACTAGATTGCGAATGACTGACATCGAAACCCAGTAACATAGTCGTGAGGGCATTTGATGGCTCAAAGAGGATGGTGCACGGGGAAGTGGATATCCCCATAAAGGTTGGGACTCAAACTTTCAACTCAACCTTTTATGTAATGGACATCCGCCCCTCTTACTCCTGTTTGCTAGGACGGTCGTGGATCCATAATTCTGGCGCTGTCACCTCTACACTGCACCAGATGCTGAAGTATCCGGTCGAGGAAAGATTATCACTATCCACGGAGAGGAAGAGTATATGATTATCCATATCAATTCCTTCAGGTATGTGGAATTGGACGGTGAGTTCATTGAAACTCCTTTTCAACATTTCAAAGAAGTCCCCCAAGAGGTAGCAGTAACTAAGGCTGTATCCCAGATTCCTAAGATTACGAGACCTCTGTTCTGAATGTCATCTCTGAAGGACGCCAAGGCAGTAGTAGAGGAGGGTGGATGCACCATCTGGGGGCAACTCCCAGATATTCTGTACAAATCTGACAAGTTTGGTTTAGGGTTCACTTCAAGTTCTCAGAAGGCTGTGCGTCGTGCCCGTGCTGGAGGGCCACCCTTGAAGATTAGCAACCGAGAGGTCAATGCGGTGGAAGATGGTGAAGAGGATTGCAGCTTGGAGGATTGGATCTTTCCTACTATCAATGGAGGACTTCGTAATTGGGAGGCCAGAGACTTTGTCCCAATAACATTCATCTCTCAATAATTTATCTTTACATTTCCGTTGGACTTGTAATATTCATAAATAATTCGCACATTTAAAACCTTGTGTCTTGCCCGAGGCACAATGGTCCATTTGTAAGGGTTTTTATTTCATCTTCATATGACATTCAATGAATCATGGATGTTTTTCTTCACATACAAACTTTTGTGCTCATTGTTTTTCTTTTACATTTTATTCTTTAAGGATGGCTATACCCTTACACACACCCACCCTCACAAATGCAGGTACCCCTCCATTCAGGATCCCATGGGTAATGATACTGCTATGGCCTTTTGTGACTCTGAAGATCTGATCTACCAAGCCGAAGACGAAGGTAAGGAAGATTGTGAAGTACCAGGGGAACTGGCCAGACTACTACAACAAGAGGAAAGAGCTATTCAGCCTCATGAGGAACCGGTGGATACAATTAATCTAGGTACTGAGGAGGATAAAAAAGAGGTCAAGGTGGGTGCCAATTTCGAGCCCAGTGTCAAGGAGAGTCTGATTCAACTATTGCATGATTATGTTAAGATCTTTGCCTGGTCATATGAAGACATGCAAGGACTAGATACATACATCGTGGTACATCGTCTGCAACAAGAGAAGACTGTCCACCAATAAAACAAAAAGTCTGCCGCATGAGACCTGACATGTCAAAGAAGATCAAAGCGGAAGTCATGAAACAATTCAATGCTGGATTCTTGGCTGTCACTTCCTATCCCCAATGAGTTGCCAACATTGTTCCCGTTCCTAAAAAGGACGACAAAGTACGAATGTGCATGGACTATAGAGATTTGAATAGGGCCAGCCCTAAAGATGATTTTCCACTCACTCACATAAATATCCTGGTTGATAATACGACAAAACACTAAGAGTTTTCCTTCATGGAAGGATTCTCAGGTTACAACCAAATCAAAATGGCACCTGAGGACATGGAGAAAACAACATTTGTCACACATTGGGGCACATTCTGCTACAAAGTGATGCCATTCGGACTGAAGAATGTTGGGGCCACCTAACAACGCGCCATGGTAGCTTTGTTTCATGACATGATACATCATGAAATAGAGGCCTACATAGACGATATGATAGCCCGATCACAAATGGAAGAGGAGCACCTTGATCACTTGCAAAAGCTGTTTGAGAGATTGAAGGAGTACAAGTTAAGGTTGGATCCAAACAAGTGCACATTCGGAGTACAGGCCAGTAAACTTTTAGGTTTTATCGTCAGTAACAAAGGAATTGAGGTCGATCCTGCCAAGGTTAAAGCAATACAAGAAATGCCTGCTCCTCGTACTGAGAAGGAAGTCAAAGGATTCTTGGGACGCCTGAACTATATTGCCAGATTCATTTCTCACCTAACGGCTACTTGTGAGCCAATCTTCAAACTATTGAAGAAAGATCAAGTAGTCAGATGGAATGATGAGTGCCAGTTTTCTTTTGACAAAATCAAAGAGTACTTACAAGAGCCTTCTGTTTTGATGCCACCAATCGAGGGAAGACCACTGATCATGTATCTGACCATTTTAGAGAACTCAATGGGGTGTGTATTGGGGCAGCATGACGAGTCTGGCCGAAAAGAGCACGCTATTTACTACCTGAGCAAAACGTTTACCGACTGTAAAACCAGATATTCACTGCTCGAGAAAACTTGCTGCGCTCTGGCATGGGCTGCTCGCCGGCTAAGAAAATATATGCTGACTCATACTACCTTGTTGATATCTAAAATGGATCCGATAAAATACATCTTCGAGAAGCCTGCTCTTTCTGGGAGGATAACTAGATGACAGATGATCCTAACAAAATATGACATACAATATACTACCTAGAAAGCTATAAAGGGCAGTGTATTGGCTGATCATCTTGCTCACCAAGCTATAGAAGACTATCAGTCCATGAAGTTTGAATTCCCGGATGAAGACATCATGACATAGACAACTGTGAAGAAATCAGACCATATGACAGACCTGAACAAAGATCCCGATGGACCCTGTTCTTTGATGGGGCATCCAATGCACTTGGTAATGGTATCGGCGCTATACTCATATCTCCGGAAGGGTGTCATACTCCTTTTACTGCTAGAATTTGCTTCAACTGTACGAACAACATGGTGGAATACGAAGCATGCATCTTTAGTCTCAGAGCTGCCATAGACGTGGGAATCAAATCCTTAGACGTATTTAGAGACTCAGCTTTGGTCATCAGTCAGACCAAAGGGGAATGGGACACTAAACACCCAAACCTTATCCCTTACAGAGAACATGTTTTTACATTGCTACCACATTTTGAGAAGATTACCTTCGAGCATTTCCCGCGAGAAGAAAATCAGCTAGCAGTCGCTCTAGCCACAATGTCATCTATGTTTAAACTTAATTGGGATAATGAGGCTCCCCAGATCACCATCGAACGAATGGATGAACCAGCACACTGTCACGAGATTAATACTGAAGAAATAGTGGACCAGCCTTGGTTTCATGAAGTCAAGAGGTATCTCGAGGTTCAAGAATATCCAGAAGGAGCTTCAATCATGACTCCATTTTGCTTCGGTGCATGGATAAGGTTGAAGCTGAAAAGATCATGGATGAATTACATGAAGGTACTTTGGCACTCACTCCAGTGGGCATACAATGGCGAAGAAAATCCTACGGACAGGCTATTATTGGTCTACCATGGAAGCAGATTGCTATCAACACTCTCGGACTTGTCATAAGTGTCAAATTTATGCTGACAAGGTGCATGTACCACCGGTTCCTCTGAATGTCTTGACGACTCCTTGGCCCTTTGCTATGTGGGGAATTGATATGATTGGAGAGATCAAGCCTATAGCCTCCAATGGACACCGCTTCATCCTAGTGGCCATTGACTATTTTACAAAGTGGGTTGAAGCAGCCTCCTTCGCCTCTGTTACCAAGAATGTCGTTGCCCGCTTCATCAAGAAAAATCTCATATGCCGGTACGGTATCCCGGAAAGGATCATTACTAACAATGGTACCAATCTTAACAACACCATGATCACCACTTTGTGCGAGCAATTCAAGATTCAGCATCACAATTCTTCCCCTTATCGGCCAAAGATGAATGGTGTTGTCGAAGCTGCAAATAAAAACATTAAAAGGATCATACAAAAGATGAAAGTCACGTACAAAGACTGGCATGAGATGCTACCATTCGCTCTCCACGGATATTGTACCACGGCTCGCACATTAACCAGGGCAACACCCTATTCTTTGGTTTATGGCATGGAGGTTGTCTTTCCTATTGAGGTTCAAATCCCCTCTCTGAGAATTATGAAGGATGCAAGTTTGAATGAAGACGATTGGATCCAGACTCGACTTGATCAACTGAACTTAATTGATGAAAAAAGACTTACTACTGTTTGCCATGGTCAGATGTATCAGAAACAGATGATCAAGGCTTTCAACAAGAAAGTCAGGCACCAAGTATATCAAGTTGGGGATCTAGTGATCAAACGTATCATTTTTCCACAAAGTGATCCCAGGGGCAAATGGACTCCTACCTATGAAGGACCATTTGTAATCAAGAACATATTCTCCGGTGGGGCAATGATCTTGACCACCATAGACGGTGACGACCTGCCACACCCTGCGAACGCGGACATAGTCAAAACATACTACGCATAAGAGACCCGCTAGGCTGACACACCTAGGCAAAACAAGGGCATCCCGGCGAACCAAAAAGGTTTGGGCAAAAATAAGGGATAAAATAAAAAAATATGTACACCCGAAAGGGAGGTCCATGCAAAAGTTAGGGAATTAAAGCGTATGACTATGTCCTGTCGGATCACTTACGGACAACCTTTGACCTCCACTGACAAACTCGGAGTTTCTGATCAATTCAATCATCTTCAGACGTAGCAACCAATAGACAAGATATTCGGAGATATGAAGGCTATAGTAGAATGGGAACCCCATGGGATTATTACACATAGCTATCTTTCTTTGTATAAGTTTTTCTTGTTTTATGGCACCATTATCTTACTAGAATGTTGTCTCCTTTGTTCAAAATACTTATTCAAAGTCAATACGAAGATCCCCCTTGGAAAGTGCAAAAACTATTTGTCTTTTCTTTACGACTGTGTTTTGTTTGAAAAAGCGTCCAATGATTCATTGATGAACATATACATTTGAACATAATTACTGTTTACAAATAAACAAAATGAGAAAGACAATTACTGATAGGTTGAAAGGACATGAAAACGTCTCTAGGCTATTCCATAAGTAATCCCCACAGTACGTCATTTAAATCCCCAGCGGAACAAATTCCAATTTATTAATCCCCAGTAGAAATCATCAAATTTCTCAGGATTCCCCAAACAGATCTTACAAGCAGCACATAGCATTACCCTCACAACAGAATCTAATTCTCTCAACAAGAGTTCGTCACTACTCCAACTTCAAGACATGAAAATTCAACATAGCCTCAGCAGCATTCAAGGATTTATTTTCCTCAATCATACAACAATACAGCAAACCAACTTACATGCACGTACATTGCATCCATAAATCATAAACATTGATAAGACAAATACATTGCATCATACATTTCATGCAACATAACTTTGTGTTTTAGCTAACATTTTACCCTTTTCAGGATAAGATTAATAACTACCATTAACAATATGCAATCATGATACAATACGGATACACTCCAGACACGGATGCCATTCTGATACTCATTCAGATTCAACTTTTAGATACAGTACGGATATGCTCCAGACACAGATGCCATTCTGATACTCATTCAGATTTCAAGTTCAGATACAGTGCAAATATACTCCAGACACGGATGTTATTCTGATACTCATTCAGATTCAACCTTCAGATACAGTGAACATACGCTTCAGACGCGGATGCCATTCTGATACTCATTCAGATTCAACCTTCAGATACAGTACGGATACACTCCAGACACGGACGCTATTCTGATACTCATTCAGATTCAACGTTCAGATACAATACATATATGCTCTAGACACAGATGCCATTCTGATACTCATTCAGATTTCAAGTTCAGATACAGTTTAGATACGCTCCAGACACGAATGCCATCCTGATACTCATTCAGATTCAACTTTCAGATACAGTACGGATACACTCTAGACACGGATGCCATTTTGATACTCATTCAGATTCAACTTTCAGATACAGTTCAGATACGCTCCAGACACAGATGCCATCCTGATACTCATTCAAATTCGACTTTCAGATACAGTTTAGACACGCTCCAGACACAGACGTAATTCTGATACTCATTCTTTCAGCTTACAACTTACAATTCAATAAACATTCTTGGATGGCATCTACAAGCCCATCTCCAACAAGATTCTATCACTTATCCAAATGGCATATTTAAGCCCATTCCCTCAACTACACATCGTCGAGTGCAAATTTATGGGCACTCTAGTGTCCAATCATCTTTCACCTTCGAGTCACGAATGGCAAAACTCGCCAATCTAACTCTTCAGGTTTAAGAAGATTGAACAGGGGCAGCTGTTGTACCCCAAAATTTTCCCTCTTATTTATCAAGATTTTTCTCACAAGATCTCTTTGACTCAAGACTAGATTAGGGCTTGGTCAGCTCAGGACATCTCATCTTACACTGTTGACCCAAAATTAGGGTTTGAGTTTGCACAAGGATTTTTGGACTATCAATGCTTCATATGACTTTCAAACATCATTATGGACCCCTAAGATTATTCATGACAAGTTTCAGGCCTTGAACCACATTTTTGATCAGTCAATTGGACAGTTGACCTAAAAATCAGCTGTATTGGGGAAAAAGTCAACCATGACCAATTTACACTCAAACTTCATAATTTTTGATCCACACTAACATTCTAGACTCATATGTATCATTTGATCAAGTTTGGACCATAATTCCTCAAGAAATTTGATCAAATCATCAAAAGGGCAAAATGATCAAAATGACCAATTGATTTAAAGCATGATTACAAGGTTTAATTTGTACCATCTTGACCTAATTACATGGTTCAAAACATTGCAAATCCATTGGATAGACAAATGAAATTTGCAGTCAACTGATCAAAAGTTAACTATATACTGAAAAGTCAAACTTTGACTTTTTGGTCAAAATCAAGTGTCAAGGATCACAATTCATCAAAACATGTCAAAATGTGAAACTTGTTCATCAAGGAATCAAATATTGAAGACTTGGTTTTAAAATTTGAAATTTTCTTAACTTAGAAATTTTTCCAAGTATAGAAAATTTCTTATTTTTTCTCAACTTTAAGCCATTTTTTCACCATGATACAAGATGATTCAAAGAAAGTTCCCAACATGAAAGTTGTAGATCTCCATGAAATATACAACTTTTCTTCACACATTTTTCCCTAAATATGCTTGGATCTCAAGATATAATTTTATGAACACATGCCCATGAACTAAAATAACTTTGTGAAATTTTGCCCTAATTTAGGCAGGTTTTTGACCTAACTTCATGGCAATTTTTCACCTAGTTCCAAGAGGAATCTTGAAATGCAGTTCAAAGATGAGTTACTGAGAACATTGAAAGCTTTCCAAAATGTCAAATAAATCCTTGAGATCATTTTTGATTAGAGAGAATCGAAGAGATGAAGTTGGCAATTTCTCACTTTGAATTCAAGCCATTTCATGAAGAACAGAATCAAATCTGAACCTATGCTGCCTAATTCTTGCTTTACAGGTCTCAAACTTGTTTCTCACTTCATAATTTAATGCTTACTCAGTTGACAAAGCCTTAATCCAAGCCCAAGAGTCTTTGCCCAAGTTGTAATTCCATAAATGGCACAAAGTTGCCATTGCCATTTTGGAAAAGCTTCACTTTTGCAACTTTCCAATTCTTGAGCATTGGACCTGTCTTCTCTACACACACAAGTCCTATAGACCTAAAGCAATTTGTATAGAGCTTGTACCAACTCCAAGTAGGCCAGTACAAGCATGTAGAGACTTATCCCTTCACTTTGCTTCAAAAGCAATAAAGAGTGCAAAAAGGCTACAACTCAAAGATCTGTTGTGGAACTGACTTGAAACTTTTTTCATACTAATATACAAACATATTACAGCTTAGAATACGATTATTAAAGTCCTGAAACACACCAAATCTCTCTCTCACCAAAAAACTTTCAAAAACTTGCAGTTTGAGCATAAGCATAGAATCCATAAATTTGCTCGTGCGTTTCAAGTTTTAATCATTCAAACACTTTACCTACTTCATATCTAAGTGATCCAGATCATCATCCCTCCACTGTAACTCCTCCTTCTCCATCTGCCATTTTTGTTTTTCAAGCTTGCAGGTTGACTTGGATAGAGAGTTCCAGGCACTTCCAAAGCAAGGCAAGGATTGGAACACACTCAGGGAGGTTCAAGTAAGCTAAAGCAACCTTCAGGCCTTCCTAAATCTCGCTCAAACTCCATTCACGATCTCAGCTGAAAGAGGTAAGAATTATAACTTCTATCTCTTCATACAGACATCCATTGGCCATAATTTGTGAAATAAAAATGTAGATATTATAGTGTTGAAGCCAACCATGTGCATAGATTTCATTTCTGATCATTATGTATAGAGAATTTTAGCATTCAAATTTTTGTAAATATTATGTTTAAAATTAGGGCTTTCAAAATTCGTTTTAATCTTTGATTGTTAGTTTCCATAAGTTACATGTCTGAAATCATGGGAAAGAGAACTATCATTTTCATGTTGGAAGTTTCCATTTTCATGGAGAGATGAGAAAGATTCATAGCTTCTGGCCAGCTTGAGGAAGAAGATGAAGTACAGAGCAAGGAAGGGATTCATGTTATGTATTTTTGTTTTCACATAAACTAACGGATGTACAGCCACCCCAGTGGCAAGGTAGCGCGCTGGAAATGCATATGTCGTGGGTTCAAACCTTGGCGCTACCTTTTATTTTTTCATATTTTTCCAGTTTCATTTTTTTGTTGTTTTGCAGGATGGGCTTCAACATTGGGCCTAGCGTTTTTTTCTAACATAACACCACCTGATTTCTCAGGATACCCCCTGGCCCATACATTTTATTTATTTGTTTTATTTTCTTTTCTTTGTTTCATTAAATATTTTCTTTAATACATAAAAATCATAAAAAATATAAACATGATAAATTTTGTATTTTGTTTATTTTATTTTATTTTCACATGAAAGAATATTTTTATTAAACTATATATTAATTATTTATTTCTTAAATAAACTTGTAAATAAAATAGAATTAGGTTAATTATTTTATTCCTTTTCATTTCATACTTGTAAAATATTTATTTTGACATATAAAAACTAAATATTTTCATAAAATATTATTTATTAATTTTAATACAAAATTACACAAAAAAATAATACCTAAAGAACTTTATTTTATTTTTAGAAATTAGGGTTAACTTTTGTTTTCAAGAACTAATTTCTTTTTCTCAAGTTATTAGGTTTAGCTCAAAATTCCTCTTCACATAAAAATACAAAACAACAAATCTTTTTCTTGCGTGTACATAATATTGCATTTAATTTATATTGTATCTTATTTATTCAAATATTTGTACAAATTTGATTTGATTGTAATAGCTTAATTAGATTTACATTATCTCAAATCCCCATTCACAATTTGTATTCCCGCCTCCCATAAAATGTTGTAATAGCGTAGTAATCTTTAATTTACGCAATTTACCGCTTTGACATACCATGCTAGTAATTAGGGTTTGAATGGAAAGATAAAAGCAAATCAAATAGAAAACCCTAAATCCAAGACAAAATCAAAGCATGAAAATAACACACTTGCACACAAGCATCCTTAGGGTTTCTCCACTTGGTTGCCTTATACAAAAATGGCCATATTACGCATGCAAAAGTATCTTGGCAAAACAAACAAGTATAAGATCATAGTCCCTCGATAACGCTATTCAAAGTTGCCTTACAAGATGATCTTGGTACCTAAAAAATGATAAGATACTTTGCAACATTGCTAATCATGGCTATACAATGACCCACGCCCGTCCCGTTTACATCCAAAGATAGGGTTGCTTACCAAATCAATGGTAAGACAACAATGTCAAGGGAATATAAGATGAACAAGAAAGATATTTGAGTAGGTAGATTGCTTATAGTTACTTGATCTATTTTCAAACAATTATCCTTGCTATTTTCTAAAACACACACACATTTCAAAAAATCTTACAAACATTGAAAACATTTTCACAAAGACAAACATCTTTGTATACATTCTCACGAACGAGAATCATTACAAGGATTGCCGAAACAATAGCCTCTTTTACAAAATACTTTCAAAACCACACCAAACACAATTTCAAACAACAAAATCAAGTGATCTGGAAAGTAACTAAGAGCCCATAGATAACTATGGATGAAAAGGGTGCTAATACCTTCCCTTTTCATAATCTACCCCCCGAACTCAAGAAACAATCTCAAAGGTCTTTCCTGTGCTTTTTCACCTTTCCTTTTGGATAAAAGAAAATTCGGTGGCGACTCTTGCTAACCGTAACATTTGTGTTAAAACGCAAAACCCTTAAGTCAGTTCTCCCACCATATCACATCGAGTATATCAAGTTGGTGACTTGGTGATAAAACGCATCATTTTACCACAAGGCGACCCCATAGGAAAATGGACTCCCACCTAAGAAGGGCCATTTGTTGTCAAGAGAGTTTTCTCTGGCGGTGCCATGATGCTGACTACCATGGATGGTGAAGATTTCCCACATTCTATAAACGCGGACATAGTTAAAAAATATTATGCATAAGAGACCTTCTAGGTTGACACACCTAGGAAAAATAAGGGCATCCCGAAAAAACAAAAGGTTTGGGAAAAAATTAGGGATATATGCAAAAGATTGTACACCCAGCAAGTTGAAAACCCGAAAGGGCAACTTGGGCAAAAAAGGGCATCCTGATGGGCTGAAAACCCGAAAGGGTAGTCCATGCAAAAGTTAAGGATTAAAAGCGTATGACTATGTCCCGTGGAATCAACACAATCATTTTTATCACCAAGGTCCAAGTTCAAATGGTCCAGGATCAATCCAATCAACTCCTATCAACGACAAGGTACATTCGAAGACATTGGGGGCAATAGTAGAGTTGGAAGGAAATGAGATCATTTCACATGGCTATTTGTTTTCATTCTCAATTTTTTTTCCTCTCGACGATTCCCTCTTACTAGGATCTCCGTCTCTCTGTACAGAAACGCCTATTCATAGGCAAAATATCAATACAAATATACTTTGAAGTGCAAAATTTCTATCTTTGTTTCGAATGCAAATTTTTCCAATGACTAAAATTGAATGAACATATGCATATGAACATAATTAAAACTATTTATCACATGTGTACTGCTAAGCAGCAACAAGCATCTCTTCAATGTATATGAAATATCCCCACAGAGTTATCTCATTATCATTATCCCCACAAGAACGGCTACAATAAACCTTTCCCCAACCAAGTCTGTGTTTCCCCGGCATAGCCCATAACTCCCCAGCTGAGCCTGTCTTCCCCAACTGAGTATGTCTTCCCCAGCCAAGGCTATTATCTCCAAATGGAGTCTATCCTCCCCAGTTGAGTATATCCTCCAAAAGCTGAGTATGTCCTACCCGACTGAGTCTACACTCTCCAGATTGAATTTTCCTTTCAGATTATTGCAAATGATAGGGCCACAACCCCTAATCCCTAGTAAAGCCATGAGCAAAGCATTTACTATTTCCAAAAAGATACTATGAAGCCTAGACCAGACCATATATTAGTATAATTTTCAAGTTATTACTAAAGCCTGGACCCGACCATATATTAGTTTGACTTCTTCAATTACCGAAGCATGGGCCCGACCAGATAGCAGTTAATTCCTACAAAATAATTAGCAAAACTCCTCTTCTCCAGTAGAGTTGGCCACTATCCCTAGTGAATTACTAAAACATGGACGCGACCAGATAACAGTTTGAGTACCTGAAACCTGGACCCGACCAAATAACAGTTTGAGTACCTGAAACCTGGACCCGACCAGATAACAGTTGATCTCAATTTCAAGATACTATGAAAACTAGACCTGACCAGATAATAGTCTAACTTTTCAAAGATATAGAAAAACATGGACTCAATCCGGCCAAGGTTTAACTTCTTTTCCCCAATAGAGTTTGCCTCTGCCATAACAAATTACTGTGAAACCTAGACCCGACCAGATATCAGTTTTTAATTTCATATTTTCAAGCAAGTTGTTGTGAAGCCTGGATCCGACCAGATAGAAATTACCCTCAGAGATTCATTATTAAACCTGGAACCGATTAAATGGCAATTGACCTCATCAATCTCAGAAATCTGCAAAGCCTGGACCCGACCAGATAACAGTTTTTCAAACAGTTTATTATGAAACCTAGAGTCTGACCAGATAACAAATAACTATGATCCCCAAAGAGAAACTACGAAGCCTGGACTCGACCAAATAATAGTACAACTTTCCAAAAGCCATGAAACCTGGACCTGACCAGATAATAGTTACCACTTCAAGTTACTACAAAGCTTGGATCCGACCAGATAACAGTTTAACTTCCATCTCCCTAACACTCTATTGTGAATCCCGGATCCGACCAGATAACAGCTGACATTCAAGAGATATTCTCCAGTGAAAGCATCCTTTCAACAAAGTTTGAAGATATGCATATTCTTCATCACCAACGACAATCAGGGATTCAACCACCCATAATTTCCTCAAAAACAGTCAGGGATTTATTTTCCAGGACAAAAACATACATCTCACATTCATACATCATAGCATGTACATACCATATGCGTTTAACATAATACCACATCTGGTGAACATCATGCAGGCATATGCATTTTACTAACTCTTTTTCTCATAGGTAAAACATCAAGTTTTAGTATAAATCCACAAGAGATTTATGCTGCTACTTCTTCCAGTATTTACCAACATTCCCCCAAATGGCATCTATAAGCCCATTCACCATCCATCTTCGAGTGCAAATTTCTGGGCACTCTAGTGTTCAATCATCTTTCACCTTCAAGTCACGAATGGCGGATCCGCCAATCTAACTCTTCAGGTTTAAAAAGATTTAACAGGGGAAGTTGTTGTACCCCAAAATTTTCCCTCTCATTTATCAAATATGTTCTCACAAAGATCTCTCTTGGTTCAAGACTATACTAGGGTTGATCAACTCAAGACACCTCCTTAAGCACTGATGACCAAAATTAGGGTTTGAGATTGCACAAGGATAATTGGACTTTCAATGCTTCATATGACTTTCATGGATCATAATGGACCCCCAAGATTACTCATGTCAAATTTCAAGCTTTAGATCACACTTTTGCTCAGTCAATTGAGCAGTTGATCTAAAAATCAACTGTATTGGGGAAAAAGTCAACTATGGCCAATTTACAGTCAAACTTCATAATTTTTGATTCAAATCAACATCATAAACTCATATGTATCATTTGATCAAGTTTGGACCACAATTCCTCAAGCAATTTCATCAAATCATCAAAAGGGCAAAATGGTCAAAATTAGGGTTTTGATTGAGAAAGGGCAATTTCTAATTTTTGACCTAGCAAATGGTCAATTGGTTTGAAGAATTATTGCAAGAGTTAAATTGCATCATTTTGACATAATGGCATGACCTAAAACATTGCTCAAGATCAATTGGATTGATAGTGAATTTTCAGTCAACTAATCAAAAGTTAACTGTACACTGAAGAGTCAAACTTTGACTTTTTGGTCAAAATTCAATGTCAAAGATCACAATTCATCAAAACTTGTCAAAATATTAAACTTATTCATCAAGAAATAAAAAAGGCAAGATTTCATTTTGAAAAGTCAAAGTTTTCTAACTTAGAAATTTTTCTAAGTGTTTAAAACTTCATGTTTTTTCATAACTTTGAGCCAATTTTTCACCATGATGCAAGAGGATTCAGAAGAAACTTTCAACATGAAAGTTGTAGATCTACATAATATATACAAAATTTATTTACGCAAATTCTTCTAAAAATGCTTGGATCTCAAGTTATTAATTCATTAAGTCATGGTCTTGAAATTGAACACTTAGTGAAATTTTGCCTTAGTTTTGGTCAGGATTTTGACCTAACTTCATGTCACTTTTTCATATAGTTCCAAGGGGAATTTTCAAAATTTATTCAAAGAGGGGTTGTAGAGCACATTACAAGATTTCCAAAATGTCCAAGACCTCCTAGAGATCATTCTTGAGCAGGGAGAATCGAAGAGAGGAAGTTAGGGTTTTCAAACTTGAAATACAAGTCATTTTGTGATGAACAAGAATTCAATTTCAAATCTATGCTGCACAATATTGCTTTGCAGGCCTCTAAACCTCAAGATCTCTCCATAATTAGAAGATTACACTTGCCTTTGAGCTATTATCCACTTGATTCAAGCTTTATCCAAGTAAATTATCCATTTATTGCACAAAGTAACCATTCCATTCTTGTAAAGAAGCTTTAATCACAAAGTCAATGCATAGAGCTTTGCACTTGTTCCTTCTGATCACAAGCAATGTAAAAGGCAAAATCAACATGTCTAGAGCCTCCCATAAACTCAGGCCATGCTTGTACTATGCCTTGAAACCATATTGTCACTTTTCTTCAAAATCAAGTAACATAGCCATAAGTTTATATCTTGTGTTTCTGACCTCCTCAAGTGCACCAACCTTTTCCATATAATTATACAAGTGTATTGCAACATAACACACGATTGAACAAGCTCCCAAAATCCCTGAAAACTCAGATTGCACAAAACCTCCATTTTTGTGTCATTTCTGATTTTGAACTTCAATCTTCAAAACCACTCGTGCATTTCTTGGCTTAACACTTCCAAAAGCTTCTTAGCACCATACACAAACCATTCCAATACCTGTTTGCAAACTGTAACACCATTTATACCATCCTCTATAACAAAAAACAGAGGTCTGCACCTTGACTTCTCCAGACCATTTCAGCCACCCTCAGCTCAAGCCAGCCATTGCATTAGCTTCCTAGAGGTCCAAGGAAGCTAACCTGATCATCACCACTGCCTGAAACAAGCTCAAATCCATTTCACGATTTCCAGTTTTGAGCTATTTTTCTTGAACTTCTATCTTCATATTTAGGCATTGTTAAGCTTTGATTTGTGAAGATAAAATATAGATAACATTTCCACGAAGCTGTACATATCCATAGTTTGCATTTATATGGCCTGAGCTTAGAGAATTTTAGAGTTGAAGTTTTCTTAAATTTTTAGGTTTTAAATTAGGGCCAGAAAAATTCTCATTCATCTTTGATTGTTAGCTTAAGTTATTTATATGGTTGGATTCGTGGGAAGAAATGCCACAACTTTCATGTTTGAACTTTTCATTTTTGTTGAGAGATGAAGAAGATACAAGTCCTTTAGCTAGAGGTTGAAGATGAAGTGTAATCAAGCCGCGTTTTGTATTATATATTTATTGTTTCAGTTATATTAACGAGTGTACAGCCACCCCAGTGGTAAGGCAGCGCGCTAGTAACCTCAAGGTCACAGGTTCAAGACCCAACGCTGCCTTTTGCTTTTCACATTTTTCATATTTTTCACATTTTTTGTTTGTTTGCAGCGCCTGGGCTTTAGGATGGGACTAGTCTTTTTCTTCTTCTTCACAATACCTCTTGCCTTACTGATTAACCCCCACTGGACTTTTCTTTATATTTTTTATTTTTATTTTTATTTTTCTTTGTTATTATTATTATTATTATTATTATTAATATTATTATTTTCATAAATCATAAAAAATTCAAATTTATTTTTTCCACTTATATATTTATTTTCTCTATAAAACAAAAAGATAAAAAAGCATTTTCTTAAAATAAATAAATTTCTTTTTTTCTTAAATAATTATTTTTTAGACTTAGGTTAAATTAGTATATTATTTTATTTTCTTAGTTAAAATTAATTTAGATCTTAGATTTATTTTAATTAATTAATCTTCATTTTTTAGATTAATTTACAACCTTTTAAAAAAAACCTAAAAAATCTTTTTTAAATTAATTTCTTCTCTTAATTAGTTTAAGTTTAATTTTATTTAATTTTAATTAATCTTTTTTTAACTAGGTCAAGACAAAACCATTTCATAAAAACAACAAAAATTATTTCTTTTTTTCCATTTATATTCTTGCATTTTATTTTCAATTTTGTACAATATTCAATATGGTTGTAATAGATAATTAGGTTTAATTTTCTTGAAATCCCCATTTGTAAATTTATACACCTCCTCCCCTAATGATGTAATAGTGTAGTAATTTCACTTTTCGCAATTTATCGCTTTATATAAATGCTACTAATTAGGGTGTGTATGAGAAGATAAAATCAACAAGTAGTTGATGACACACAAATATGTGATATTTCTGGCTTGATATACACCAAATATTTCTCATACTTTAGTTTGAATTAAATTATTTTATAAGTATTATGCAGGTATTTTTCTATTTTTGTAGATATGCACTGAGCCGAACACTTTTGAAGAAATGAAGAAAAAAGGGTGTAAAAAGTAGTAAAAGAGCCTAAGGAGAAGAAAACAGCCCAAAATCCCATTACAAGTGTGAGCACGTGGCCCACAAGCAACCAAGCCCTGACGACCGTCAAGGGGACGTGACGAACGTCACGCTCAATGAAGACCAAGTGACTATCGTCACTTGCGTTTGACGAACGTCACAGCCTATCACCCCACGTTCTCCTCATCCAATGGGCAGAAACACGTTCAAAGCTTAATCCAACGAGTTCCTACATTCTCTCACCCACTAAGTCAAAAGAGCAACGAACGTGACAATTAAATGGCCTATTATTTCTCAAGGAAGAAAAGTGAACCGTTCCTACATTTTCGTAAGCAACGAATCAAGCAAGCACTATAAATAGAGCCTGAGACCACAGTAGAAAGGGTTCTTTTTTTGACGAGAAAGTTTAGAGATTTTATTAAGCAGATATTATTTTCAGCATTATTTCTTTTCAGCATTATTTTCTTTTCCCAGTTATTTCTTTCCAGCATTATTTCTTTTCAGCATTATTTTCTTCTGTACGGTTAAATATATTCTCCGATCGAAGCAAAGCCTACAATTTGTGCAGGAGTGCTTCTGTCTTCAGAGTTATTACCAGGTTTATGTTTACAAATTATTATTGCTTATTAATTAATATAATTATGTTTATTTGTGTTTGTCCTTTATATTATTCTGCGATTCGGTTTAATATTATGTCAGGCTAGAAATCTTATACCAGTATGTAAAGTCAATCAACCGAGGGAACGAGTAACTTAGTCGGGACTATTTTTACTACGAAACTTTCTTTTCTGGCCTAAGTTACTATTTTTCAAATCATTAAATTGTTTTGTTACGGAAGTAAAAAACAGATAGAGGTTAGGGTCAACAAAGCGGAAGTTTGAGATCTTTTAACTGGACAGTAGTAATTAGGCATTGGCTTAAAATACAGCGGAAGCACTTTAAAGTTAATTAAGATTTTGTTTAGTTTCCAAAAAGTGTTTTTAACTCCTGCGGGATGGCGGAAGCGTACGTTAGGACTTAACTGCATAGCCTAGATCAACAAAACGACAGTGTGAGACGAGGGTTTTTAAACTAGATAGGTTTTACTGAAAACTGTTTTGAAAATATAAAGACGTCCGACAGGTCGCTAGTTCCCGAGGTAAGACTGTTGCATACTGGTAATTTATCTCATTGATTATTAAAATACAACTTAATTTAGTGATTAGTTTCCCTACAACCCAAATCAAATATTCATTAGCTTTAGATTTACATAGTAACAATAGAAAATGGTAGATCGATTCATCAGTCTCTGTGGTTCGATATCTTTTAAAACTACTCGACAAGACTGATTTAAGTCGATATCGCTACTCTTTTGTTACGCAGTAGAGACTAGAGCAAAAACTTCTCTCTTTCTTTTCTATCTCTATTTCTTTTCTTATCCTCTCTAATTTTGTATGCCAAACACTCGTTCGCAAGACGAGCCGTTATACATACAAATCAACGATATCGAGCGTTATCTCAGACTTAGACGACGCATTCAAGAGTACCATCTCTTGCATAACACTCAACCTCGTCAATCACTCGAACCTCCTATTTCTCCTCCAACCGAAGAAATGGCTGAAAATCCTGCTCCACGCCCACTCAAATCCTATGCCATACCCTCACAAGATGAACCACATAATAACATTGCTGCCCCTCTGATCGAGGCTAACAACTTTAAACTTAAACCCTCTTTGTTATCTGCTGTGCAACAAAACCAGTTCTCTGGTGGGTCAATGGAAGACCCTAATCTTCATCTATCAATATTTCTACAGTATGCAGATACAATCAAGAACAATGGGGTCAGTCAAGAAGCAATAAGACTTCGTCTCTTCCCTTTCTCTCTAAGAGACAGAGCAAGAGCCTGGCTCCAATATCTACCCACAAACTTAGTCACTACATGGGATGAGCTGAAGAAAGTTTTTCTTGCGAGATATTTTCCACCAAGCAAAACAGCTATGCTAAGATCTCAGATAAGCGATTTTAGACAAAAGGAAAACGAATCCCTTTTCGATGCTTGGGAAAGATACAAAGATCGGATGAGACTATGCCCACATCATGGCCTGGAAGAATGGTTGATTATCCACACCTTCTATAATGGTCTCCTCTACAATATAAGATTAACAATAGACGGTGCCGCAGGTGGTGCACTTATGGACAAATCCTATATCGCTGCATATGCTCTAATTGAAAGTATGGCCCAAAACCACTATCAGTGGGGAAGTGAAAGAGGACACGCATACAAAGGTACTACAGAGAAAGCACCGACAAAAGGAGGAATGTATGAGATAAGCGACCTAGACAGTGTCCATGCTAAGGTAGATGCCCTCACTCTAAAGATTGATAATTTGACCACAATACCTCCAGCCACCGTGGCTGCTATAACTCCCAATTGTGAAATATGCGGAGTACTTGGACATCTTGTCACAGAATGTAAGATCTTGGCAGGAACTCCAGCTGACCAAGTGAATTATGCTCAAGGAAACCCTTACTCAAACACGTACAACCCTGGATGGAAAAATCACCCAAAATTCTCATATAAAAACCCCAATGCGTTGTATGCTCCAAACCAAGCACCTGCCGTACCACCTGGATATCAGAAAGCTCCTGCAAATGCTCTTAGTGCACCTAAAAAATCAAACTTAGAACTAATGATGGAGAACTTCATAGCTACTCAAGCGCAAACAAATAAAGACGCCTGTGATACGGTGGGAGAACTGACTTAAGGTTTTGCGTTTGTATTCGCACTTGTTCGGTTTTGCAAGAGTCGCCACCGACTTTTTATTTTATCCTAAAGGAAAGGTTAAAAAGCACAGGAAAAACCTTTGAGATGTTTTCGTGGGTTCGGGGGGTAGATTATGAAAAGGGAAGGTATTAGCACCCTTTTCATCCATGGTTATCTATGGGCTCTTAGTTACTTGTTTTAGATCACTTGCCTTTGATTTTGGATTGCTTGAAATGGTGGTGTGTGTGTCTGTTTGAAAATGTTTTTAAAAAGATGCCTTGTCTAGGCAACCGTTGTAACAATTCTTTACTCGAATGTTTTACAAAGGTGTTTGTCTTTTCGAAAAGATATTTCAATGTTTTTGAAAGTTGTTTTGAAAGTTGTGTTTGTGAAGTGGGTTTTGAAAAGTAGGCAAGTGTGTTTTGCAAATAGATCAAGTAACTAAGAGTTATCTACCCCTAAATTTACTCAAAGATTGTTTCTATGTTTTAACCCTTTTAACAGTATTGTTCCACCATTGTATTTGGTGGACAATCTTGTGTTAGGATGTTAACGGGACGGGCGCGGGTCGTCGTATAGACCATGAATGCAATGGTGCCAAGTGTCTTTGGCAATTTGCTTGAGGGACTATGATCATTTTGTTTAGGCAACTTCGAAAGCGTCATCGAGGGACTATGATCATTTGATTTGTTTTGTTTTGCCAAAGAAACTCAACATGCAAGCATGGCCCATTTTGGAAGGCAACAAGCGGGATTACCCTAGGGGTGCAAGTGTGAATGGTGTATTGATTGTCATGCATTTATCTTGTGTTAGGTTATCTAGCGGTTGATTTTGAATCTTCGTATACAAACCCTAATTACTATACAGTATATAGAAAGCGATAAATTGTGGGAATTTAAAGTCTAAGCTATTACAAATATGTATCCGGGAATGGGGGTACAAGTATTTACAAATAGGGATGAGTCATATCGGGATAGTAGTGTCCAAATATATTTACAACCAAATCGAATCGCATTCTCAATGTAACATGTATCAATGCATAAGAATAAAAGCAATGTATCAAAAGTATTTGTGTAAGTGTATGTGATTATTTACAAAGTGAGAAAAGTATGTTAACTTAATGCAAAATTAAGCATTTTATTTATTTTTGGTTTTTTTGTTAATATGTACAAAAATATCTAATAAAAGAAAAGAAAAATGTTTTAAGCTTAAGAAAATTAATATTTATGTATTTTTCAAATGTAATAAAATAAAAGACAATTTTTTTTGGTGTAAAAATAATGTATTGTTTTATTTAACAAAAAAAAGGGTTAAGTTATAAAAAGAAAATAAGGGGATAAAATATAAAAAAAAGATTGATTTTAAGAGTATAAAAAATAAAAAGGTTGAATGGGCCTTAGGGTTGGTTCTTGGCCCACAACAAAATTTGTAAGAGAAACAAAAAGGGGGGTGCGCCTATTTTCTGATGGGCTTAGGCACGTTGATGGGGCGAACCGGCCCAGACGATTTTGACAACATTTGTTTTAGGGTTTCCATGAGTTAGTCTCAGAACTGGATTAGGGTTACAAGCTTAGAGCGGCGTCGTTTCTAACATTGTCTTCTTCGTTCTTGAGCCATGGTCTCTAAACAAAATTCTTCTCCGCCTATGGCCACCAAGCGCCACCTCTGACTCCTTCTCCCTCCATGGTCGAACATAACAGCGACAAAAAAGGTAACAGCTTCCCATTCTTTACGTCTTAGGGTTTCGTATTTTGTCTTGCACGTGTTTTAGCTTTGTGGTGTTCTGACCTTTATATTATGCATGTTTATGTGAGGTGTGAAGCTGAAAAGAGGAAGGGGAAAAGTACTACCTTTGGAGAGGAGACGGAGGAGGACGGCAGCGTCCTAGGCGGCCGGGCGGAGGGAGTGCGATGACGAGGCTTGTGCTGGTATTCCTGGTATCTTTCTTTTATGGGTTTTATGATGATTTCCTTGAAAACCCTAGCTCAAACACTTCTGAAACTTATTTTCTTCTTCTCTTTTGCTTGCTCCTGAAATACTTGCTTAATGATGTTGATTGCTGAGTTGCCTTGTTGGTTATTGCTTAAGGTTTTGTGATGATGATTTTCTGAATCTGAGCTTGCCTGCTTTGTCCTTCTCTTTGTCTTTGAGTGAGCTTCTGATTGCTAATGATATTGATTCTGATATCTTTGATATGCTTGCTCAATGATGAACTTTCCAGTTCTGAGAGCTTTGTTTGGATATGTTGGATACTTTGAAATGGTTTGGATATTGTAGGTAAGCTTATTGGTAAAGGCTTTTTCTGGTTCGATGTCCTAGTTTTGACAGGTTTTGAAAGGGCTATATTGTTTTTTTGTGATATGTTGGCTTTTGAAACTGAGTTTTGACAGGCTTCAAGCTTGTGTTCTTTGTTGTTTGACAGGCTTGAACAGGTTTGAAGCTTTAGGCTTGTGTTTGAGATTTAGAAAGGCGGGAGGTTTATGCTTAGCAGGTAGTTTGAATGTTTTACAGGATGCAGGGCTTTGTTGTTTGAAGTCAGGTTACAGGCTTGGCTTGAGCTTCAAACCAGCTTGAGGCAACTCTGGTTTGTTACAGGCTTGCTTGAAGCAAGCTCTATGCAGGCAAACAACTTTGAAATTGTAACAGGTTTTGAGGTGTTTGAATGTTTAGGGCAGGTTAAGGCTTGTATTATGTAACAGGTTTGAGATAGTTTTTTTGTGTTGGAGGCAGTTTGCAATATTTGAGCAATGTTACAGTTTGTGTGAACTTGTTTTTTGTGATATTCTGCCTCTTTTTTCTACTGTGTTCTGATAAATTGTTTATATCTTTTTCTAAGCCTCCAGCCTGTAAGCCTCTTCTCTCTCTCTCTCTTCTCTCTCTCTCTATCAGAAAAAGCATTTGTTTATTGCTTACTGTACTATTTGCTCTGAAAAAGTATTGGCTGGAAAGTGATGTATTTTTGAATATCTTGCTTGCAATGTTTCTTTCCTCTGCATCTTGTACTTGTTGACAGCTTTTCAAGATTCTTTGCATATCTTTGATATCTTCTTTGGACAGTTTGGTTGACATTGGACTTGGTTTAGTTTCTTCAGTTTGCAATCAGTTCAGTTTGGACTTTGTGCATTGGTTTTGAAATTTTGAACTGTGCAATTTGTTTTTTGGCATATTCAGTAGCTGTTCAGTTTGCCTCTTTGGTTGAAAATTTTGGAATTATGCAGCTTGTTTGACATTTTGAATTTGTGCAAGCATATTTCTCTTTCCTTCTTTGTGAACCAAAAGTATTCTTGTGATTTGCAGAGAGGGTGAATAAACTGATTCCGGCCAGTTACTTTTAATGATGAACTTTAAATTAACTGTCTGCTTTTTTTTTATTTTTCATCTGTATTGACTTCTCTTCTTTTTCTTTTTGCAGGTAAAAATTAATTGAGTAATGGGGAGCGTCAGTAGAAGATGAAGATTTAGAAAACTTAGGATATAGCTTTATTTTACCTTTAATCATTGTAACAATATTAATGTAAACAACTGTAAATAAATTCAGTGTTCCAATAATAATTTGTAACAAACAATTAAAGATGAATAAAAATCCTTCTTTGCCAGTTAATTCTTTTTTCAATTCACTGTCCATTTAATTATTTAAGTTTCTTAAATTAAAATAACTGGAAGTAAATCCCAACTATTCTAACTTAGAATAAATAAACAATTAATAAACACTGTGGTCTTGTCACTTAGCATCAATCAATAATAAACCCGGCGTTTCAAATAGCCATAAGCATTGCACAGTCAAATCAAACAAACATCCATATTCCTTTGCCTTTACTGATTAAACCAAACACTTCAAGTTCTCAATTCAAATGCCTCAGCTCATATCCCAGAATAAATTGAAAAGAGCTATAGAATTAATTCTTTCTGAGAATGCACGCACAAACCCTAGTTCTAGATTTACTGTCAAAGAAGTGCCTGCCTCATCAAACCCTGAGCCAACTCAACCAAACCCTAGCAATCTGCTTGAACTGCTTCAAAAGTTGATGGAAACCCTAATTTTGTGTGACTGATAAGAAAAGTCTGTTTGACCGATTCTTAAGCCAATCTGAAAAACCAGGAGAACCCCGAAGCTGTGATTTCTTGTGGAAAAATAGGAGGGCAAATTTTGGGGTACAACAGTTGCCCCTGTTCAATCTTCTTGAACCTGAAGAGTTAGATTGGCAAGTCTGCCGTTCGCGACTTCAAGGGAAAAGGAGATTGGACACTAGAGTGCCCAAAAAATTTGCACTCGTCAAAGCGTAGTTTGAGGGAATGGCCTTAAAGATGCCATTTGGTGATGGGCTTAGAGATTCCATCTAGGGATGTGACAGAATCTTGTCGGGGGATGGGCTTAGAGATGCCATCTGGAAGTTGCTGGTAGGAGGATGGGCTTAGAGATGCCATCTGGAAATGTTTGTTGAACTGTATGTCATTGGTGAGTGGGTGAGTATCAGAAAGGTATCCATGTTTTGGGACATCTCTGAACTGGGGGTCTGAATAAGCAATAGATTGACATCCGTATCTGGAAGCATCCGTAAACTGTTTTCAAAAGTTGCATCTGAACAAGCGATAGATTAACATCCGTGTTTGGAGAATCCGTAAACTGTTTTCAGAAGTCTTGAAGAATCTGAACAAGCGATAGGTTGACATCCGTGTCTGGAGAACCCGTAAACTGTTTTCAGAAGTCTTGAAGTGGAGAAGGAACCGATGTAGGGTTTCCTGATGATGATTCAGTGTAAACTGCATCTGAATGAATCTGGAATAAGTATCAGAATGTCGCCATGTCTGGGTCATATCTGAACTATTTCTAGAAAGAATCTCGGAAGATGATGATCTTTGTCTGTTGACTGATCTTTCCTGAAAAGGTAAATAGGTAGTTGTATGCAATGTCATGATGCATGATGCAATGTATGTTATATCAATGTTTATGATATGAATGTGATGAATGCGCATGTAAGCTGATGAGCTGTCTTGCTGAGGATAGATGAATCCTGGATGGTTGGAGACAAACGAATCTTGACTGCTGCCGGGGAAAATAATTCCTTGACTGCTGCTGGGGAGGGAAAGAATCTTTTGATCGTTGAAGATGAGAAGTCCTGGGACCGCTGTTGGGGGATCAGGAGCTTGGGTTGTATGCCAATCTACTGGGGATTCCTGTCTTGAGGAGACCTTCACTGGGGAATATTCGAATATCCTGTGAGGAACTGAGAACGAGAGTCTTCAATCTGCTTGGGGATTGATAGTTGGAAGTTTTAGCTCCGTTGGGGATTGCAAGAATCTTTAGATTGCTGCAGATGTTGATCTGGGATCCTGAAAAGGTTGGTCGGTGAGATAGTTGTCCTGGCTGGTTTCAGGTATTAATCTCTGACCTGAGAAAGAAAGATAGTTTTCCTAGCTTGTTACAGGTATTGATCTTCAATCTCTTCATGTAGATGGTTTCCTGGCTGGTTTCAAGTATTAATCCACAATCAGTCATCCACAGATATTTTCCTGGCTTTCTACAGGTATTAATCTGGAACTTAAGAAAGGTTGGTCAAGGAGATACTGTCCTGGCTGGTTTTAGGTATTGATCTCTGACCTGAGAAAGAAGGATAGTTTTCCTAGCTTGTTACAGGTGTTGATCTTCAATCTCTTCATGTAGATGATTTCCTGGCTGGTTTCAGGTATTAATCCACAATCAGTCGTCCATAGATATTTTCCTGGCTTGCTACAGGTATTAATCTGGAACTTAAGAAAGGTTGGTCAAGGAGATACTGTCCTGGATGGTTTCAGGTATTGATCTCTGACCTGAGAAAGAAAGATAGTTTTCCTGGCTTGTTACAGGTATTGATCTTCAATCTCTTCATGTAGATGGTTTCCTGGCTGGTTTCAGGTATTAATCCATAATCAGTCGTCCACAGATATTTTCCTGGCTTGCTACAGGTATTAATCCGGAACTTAAGAAAGGTTGGTCAAGGAGATACTGTCCTGGCTGGTTTCAGGTATTGATCTCTGACCTGAGAAAGAAAGATAGTTTTCCTGGCTTGTTACAGGTATTGATCTTCAATCTCTTCATGTAGATGATTTCCTGGCTGGTTTCAGGTATTAATCCACAATCAGTCGTCCACATATATTTTCCTGGCTTGCTACAGGTATTAATCTGGAACTTAAGAAAGGTTGGTCAAGGAGATATTGTCCTGGCTGGTTTCAGGTATTGATCTCTGACCTGAGAAAGAAAGATAGTTTTCCTGGCTTGTTACAGGTGTTAATCTTCAATCTCTTCATGTAGATGATTTCCTGGCTGGTTTCAGGTATTAATCCACAATCAGTCGTCCACAGATATTTTCCTGGCTTGCTACAGGTATTAATCTGGAACTTAAGAAATACGCCACTTTGAGAATGAGAATCTTCATTCTGTTGGGAGTCAGAAATTGGGGGTATACCAATCTTCTGAGGTGATGAGAATCTTCATTCTGTTAACGGTCAGAAACTGGGAGTATACCAATCTTCTGAGGTTTTAAGGATGAGAGTCTTTACTCTTGAGTGTCAGAAATTGGGAGTATACCAATCTTCTAAGATGATGAGAATCTTCATGCTGTTAACGGTCAGAAACTGGGAGTATACCAATCTTCTGAGGTTTTAAGGATGAGAGTCTTCACTCTTGAGTGTCAGAAATTGGGAGTATACCAATCTTCTGAGATGATGAGAATCTTCATGCTGTTAACGGTCAGAAACTGGGAGTATACCAATCTTCGGAGGTTTTAAGGATGAGAGTCTTCACTCTTGAGAGAAACAGAATTTTAGGAGCTTCAATTGTCCGTTATTCTGTTGGTGGTTGTAACTTCTAGCAGGTGATGAAGGAATTGTTGGATACTTTTGACATTCGAATGCCCCAAGTGATGATGAAGGAGACTTGCCCCAGGTTACTCTGCTAATTGAGAGATTTTGTTGAAATCTTGACTGGACTGCCCCAGGTTACTCTGCTAATTGAGAGATTTTGTTGAAATCTTGACTGGACTGCCCCAGGTTAATTGAACTTTGAAAGATTTTGTTGAAACCTTGACTGGACTACCCCAGGTTAACTGAACTTTGAAAGATCTGTTGAAACCTTGACTGGACTGCCCCAGGTTAACTGAACTTTGAAATATTTTGTTGAAACCTTGACTGGACTGCCCCAGGTTAACTGAATAGTGACATGTCATGCCCCTTGTTGATAGGAGATTTGTCGTTGGAAGTGTCATCCTTTTTGAAGTGATTTTACTCACTGAGAGGGCTTTCGTTCATCGGATATTCATTGTGTGAATTTCTCCGCTGTCAAACAGATAGCCAAATGCAAACAGTGATATTCAAGTAATGCAAAGTTTATGTCTGTCTCGAAGTTTTGAAAAATGCATTTTTTAGCAGAAAACTTTTTATAAGACAAATTCAACACAAGATTTAGAGCAAAGCCTTACAGGAGTCAGGATACCTTTTGTAACAGTATGCTTTCGAACTAACCCATGCTTCAATTAGGACTTTTGAAGGGTTGTAACGTGGCTTGGTTCACAGTTTAAGAAACAAAGGATAAAGGCTCAAAGTATATTTGTACCCACCCGTTCTTTGTGATGTTCTTCAATCCTAAGCTCAGTTAATTGTGCGTCGAACTCTATTCGAGTTTGGAACGACTTTTGGGTGATGGTTCACCAGTTGAATTTTGGAAGACAATCATCATCTCCTTTTTCTTTTGCGACATTTTTCATGTTGTTGAGGATTTGTAATGACCTCTTTCTTTTGATTTGTTATCCCTAACTTTTGCCTGACTGTTCCTGTTTTCGAGATTACAGTCAGCGGGATGCCCCAACTTTCTTAAGCCTCCTTTGTAGGTTTTGGCTCAAGGGGCTTTTTTTTGAGAGGGTGACTGCCTATGTGATAGGGAACCATCACTGCCTTTTGATTCCAGAGGAATGCTTTTTTGTTGATGTCGTTCGTTGTGTTACAAACTGAGAGTTTGCGACTTTAATGCGCATCCTTTTTTGAATTAACTGAGAGACTACCCTGCCCCAGGTTTAAATCAAAGGTTTTAATTTGTTTAGAATAGAAAACTCCTACTTCTTTGGCTCGAAGGGGTTGACTAGGGATTATCTTCCTTATAACTCCAGTGTTTGGGAATTGAAATAAATGCATGTACATCATCAGCAAGGTCTGTTCAAAAGCATACTGTATGAGATTATGGTATTGTTTCGTCATCCTCCCTCTAAAGGCTTGCAGCTTTTTATCAAGAGTTAAATATCATAAAGAAAGCATAAGAGTAGTGAAAACGAATGGATGAATTCAAGACAAACATATGCAATGCATTAATGAAACAGAGTTTGACATTAAAAGATAATTGTTTGAACAACAAAAGAAATTACAACTTCGAAAATTCAAATGAAAAAAAGACTTTCTCAATGATTTAGCATAGGAGCAGTGATCATGCTAGAGTCTCCGGAGGGTTAAACTCGATCTCCTTGGCATCAATCATGTCTTGGACCTTGTTCTTCAGAGCCCAACAGTTGTTTGTGTCATGCCCTGGGCTACCACAATGATAAGCACATCTTGCATCCGGATTGTAGTTTGGAGAAGAAGTCTTTGGATTCAGGTGAGGAGCCTTCAATGTAATCAGCTCTTTCTCTAACATGTGTTGTAGCGCTTGAGCCAGTGACATGTTGATCTTAGTGTATTGTCTTTTAGGCGCGTCTGGCCTTCGTTGATTTCCCCTTTGCCGTTGTCGGTGTGACGCAGAACCAGAGATCAGGACTGCCCCTGCATGTTGATCATGACGAATCTTTTGACTAGCCATTGCATTGGACTCTTTCTTCTCATTATAGGGAATCTTCTGATCATCAGAGGGTGTAGCTCTTTGGATCTTTCCACTTTTGATGCCAGCTTCGACCCTTTCGCCGGTCAGTATTAGCTCGGTGAACCCAGCTGAGGAGCTTCCAATTAAGTGATTGAAGAAAGGCTCTGTCAAAGTTCCCATGAAGATATCAATCAGCTCTCTGTCAGTTAAAGGAGGTTGCACCCTACCAGCCAGATCTCTCCACTTTTGGGCATATCCTTTGAAGCTCTCGTCAGGACCCATGGTCATGTTCTGCAATTGGACACGAGTAGGTGCAAGATCAGCATTGTACTGATACTGTTTGTAAAAAGCAGCAGCTAAGTCCTCCCAGGTGTGGATGTGAGAACTCTCCAATTGATAGAACCACTCGAGTTGAGCCCCTACCAGGCTTTCTTGGAAGAAATGGATCCAAATCTTTGGATCAGTTGTGTATGGTTGAATCTTGCGGGCATAAGATTTTAAGTGCATCTTAGGGCAAGAGACTCCATCGTACATGGCAAAGGTAGGGACCTTGAACTTTGGCGGGATGACCAATCCAGGAACCAAACCCATATCTCCTAAATCCAAGCCAGGTATTTGTTGAACCTCTATAGCATTGAGGCGATCCTCCAACTGTTTGTACTTGTCATCAGCGAGAGGAAATTGTTCTTCGGAGTAGTCACCTTCATCAATCTCCAAATCGTGGTCTTCTTCAAGACTATCCCCTATGTTGGATGGAGTTGCAAGGTCTTGGGCTTTAGGTCTTCTTCTCAAGTTCATAATGCCTGCTGCCCTCTTGGACTTCTTCTTCTTGTCTTTGAGAAGGTGAGCTGTCAGATCCTCTTTCCCTTTACCCATAGCCAGAAGCATTTGCTGGAATTGAGCGTTTTGAGCTTTGAGATCTTTCACCGTTTGTTCCATATCCATATTACTGAAATAAACAGTAGGAAGATAAGGAAACCTGTATGGGAGAAACCTGTTATGCAATGATATGTATGATATATGTATGTAATGTTTTCAAGGATCTCTCGGGTTAAACACAAGAGAATGTTAGAGGTTGAACTTTGAACTGTGATTGGAGAACTTTGCACCGGTGGATGTCTTTCCACGAGAATCAAGCTCACCATGTCAAGTGGGTCATAGCCCCTGATTCAAGTTGTTACACTTGATCTTTGATGGCATTTGTTTAGATGAGAATCCTCTTTCCCTTTGGTAGATGTCTGGTTCAACGTGACTGTGATACGGTGGGAGAACTGACTTGAGGCTTTGCGTTTGTTTTCGCAAATGTTCGGTTTAGCAAGAGTCGCCACCGACTTTTTATTTTATCCTAAGGAAAGGTTAAAAAAGCACAACAAAAACCTTTGACATGTTTTCTTGGGTTCGGGGAGTATATTATAGAAAGGGAAGGTATTAGCACCGTTTCTATCCATGGTTATCCATGGGCTCTTAGTTACTTGCTTAGATCACTTGCCTTTAATTTTCAATTGTTTGAAATGGTGCTTTGTGTGTGGGTTTTAAAATGTTTTGAAAAGAGGCCAATGTGGTGGCAACCTTTGTAATGATCCATGTTGGGATGTATACAAAGGTGTATGTCTTTTGAAAAGTTTTCCAGGTTTTTGAAAGTTGTTTTGAAAGTGTTGTGGAGTGTGGTTTTAAAAAGTAGGCAAGTGTTTTTGTTTTGCAAGTTGGCAAGTAACTAAGAGTTGTCTACCCTTAAACTTACTCAAAGGTTTTTCCTATGTTTTAACCCTTTTAACAATTTTGTTCCACCATTGCATTTGGTGGACAATCTTGTGTTTAGGATGTGAACGGGACGGGCGCGGGTCATCGTTTAGACCATGATTGCAATGGTGCCAAGTGTCTTTGGCAATTTTTCCTTTAAGGGACTTGATCATTTTTAGGCAACTTTCGAAAGCGTCATCGAGGGACTATGATCATTTGAATTGTTTTGTTTTGCTAAAGACACCTAACATGCAACATGGCCCATTATTGAAGGCAACAAGTGGAGTAACCCTAAGGGTGCAAGTGTGATTGGTGTTGTCTATTTTCATGCTTTGTTATCTTTGAATTAGGTCAAGCTATTTGTTTGGTTGATTTTTGCATTCAAAACCCTAAGTCTATCATGGCATATTTAGAAAGCTTTTAAATGCGGAATTTAAAGGTCCTAAATTATTACAACACAATTATGGGATGGGGGGTACAAATGTTCAAATGGGGGATATTTAGCAAGAAATTTAAATCTAAACTATTACAATCCAAGTGGAATTTACAAGGTATTTAATTATACAATAATTAAATAAAATAAAATAAATATGCAAGATGCAAAAAATGATTTTTATATGTATGTAAAAGTATTTTTCATGTGACAAATAAACAAAAATAAAAAGGATAATTTTTTGGGTATTTTTATGGTTTTAGGGCAAAAACCCTAATTTTGCTAAATAAAAGGTATTTATTATTTGATATATATAATATTTATTAATTATGTACAAAAAATAAATAAAAGGAAGTATATTGTCAAAAAGTATTTTTGATGTTAAATATTAATAAAAATAAAAAATGTATTATTTTGTATTTTTATCCTAAATATTCTAATAAATATATAAGTATTTATATTATTTACTAAATATATTAAATATGTACAAAAATAAAAATATTTATTATTTACAAAAAGAAGTATATTTTTCTAGAAAATATTTTCAAAAGATAAAATAAAATAAAATCAGAAAATAAAAATGTATTTTTTATTTTTTAGTATTTTAAAAAAAAGGATATATATGTTATTTATATGTATGAATTCAAATAAAACAAATAAAAATTCAAATAAAATGCAAAAATGGCTGAAAAATATTTTTAATATTTTTTATGTTTTGACAAAAAATAAATAAGTCAGAAACAAAAAGAAAAAATCAAAAATAATAAAAATAAAACACAATGGGCCAAGGGGGTGTATGTGTGAAATAGTGGTGCAAAAAGGAAAATGAATCAGGCCCAGCCCAAAGGACAAGCTTCTTCAACCTCTAGCCATCCCTGTTCTAAAAAACGCGCGCTTCTTTGCCTTGTTCAAACATCCTGATTCTTTGAGTTTTAGCACAAACTTATAACACCAAAAATGTAAAGCATCAAATCACGAATCCATACATACCAAGAACTTGATCTAACTCTCAGAAATGAGAGAGAATTTCTTCTCCCCCAATTCCTGACCTAACTTTTTTCTAATGTTCAGGTTCCAAATTCTCTTAACACACACAATATAAATGAAAAGTAACTATATGGATGGCTTCAGGGCTATGATTAGACCATGCTTTCTTCACAAACTTAAGCCTAACTATGCCTGGATAGAGAGATAGGAGTTCAAAAACTTACCTGTTCAGCTTGATTCGTGTATGACAATGGAGGTACTTTTAATGCAAAGTGAGGACTTGTATAGCTTGCTTGAGTTTCAGGGATGTTTCTCCAATGCTTGGTGTGCTTTGAATCTTGCTGTATCAAGCTACAGAAGTCAACCTGCAAGAGAGAAGAGTGAAAATGGCAAACTTGGTTAAAGGTGTTACAGTTTGTTTCCAAGGCTTGGGATAGTTTGTATGGATGTTATGGAAGGTGTTTGAGGTGGCTTGGATGAAAATGCACGATGGAAATGAACTTGCCAAGTCAATCTGCAATAGGGACTCTGTTTTGCAGAAAAAATGGGCTTTGATGGATGAGGAGGTATTGGAGGTGGTTAGTTCGTGTTTTAGGTCAGGTTTGATGTTTGGAATGTGTTCAACAAGTTTGTCTTGGTTAGTTCTTGCAGGAATGAGAGATGGTGTTGCTTTTGCAAAGTTGCCTCTATCTTAAGTCAAAAAATACCAAGTCTTGTTACAAGCTTATGCAGGCCCCCCTAAACATGCTGCAAAGTTAGTCTTGATCAGTGAGACTAGTTCAATAACTTGTACCTCAGAGATATGCTTTGTACTTCTTTGATTCATGTTTTGACATAAAGTCATACTTTACAAGAATAGATAAGTCACTTTTTCCAAATATGGCTTGATTCTTTGTGCAATGACCAAATGAGCAAAATAATGCTAGAACACAATGGATTGGCATTTAATTTTTGAGTGTAAATGAGATTAGAGGCCTGTAACTAGCTTGTGCAAGCTGATTTCAAAAATGCAAAGTGTATGAACATGTAAATGGCTCATGAACAAAGTGACTTTTGCCCATATTGACAAATTCGATTCTCCCTAACCACAAGGGTGTTTGAGAAGTTCTTGGACAATTTGGAAAGCTTGGAATGTGTACTACAATCCATATTTGTAATGTAAGTTGAAATTCCAAGTGGAAGAATGTGAAAAGTGGTCATGAAGTTAGGCAAAAATCCTGCCTAAAATAGGTCAAAAAAATTTCTAAGTTAAGAATGTTTTGCACCCTTGTTCCAAAAATCATAACTTGAGCTACAAGCTTCTTTTGAGGAAACTTTGTGAATCAAAGTTGTAGATTTTGCAATGGACTATAACTTTCATGTTTTGAGTTTTGTTTGAATCCAAATATATCTTGATGAAAAAATGGGACAAAGTTAGGACAAAATTAGGGATTTTCATAACTTAGAAAAATTCTAAGTTATGAAATTTCTTCATTTCAAACCCTAATTTGTGATTTTTGATTTCTTGATGAACAAGTTTCATAATTTGACATGTCTTGATGAAAAATGAATCTTGACACTTGATTTTGACCAAAAAGTCAAAGTTTGACTTTTCAGTATACAGTCAAATTTGCTCAGTTGACTGGAAAATTCATCTGTCAATCTTGTACATTTGGGATCTTTTGAACTTGTTGAACACGTCAAGACAATGCCATGGGGTCCTTGAGTCCATATGTGAGCTTGATTTTCCATTGGCTAGGTTAAACAGTCAAAAATTGCCTTTGTGCAGTCAAAACCCTAAAAATGACCATTTTGCCCTTTTGGTGATCTGATCAAATTTCTTATGGAATTGTGATCCAAACTTGATCAAATGGTCCATATGAGTTCATAATGTTGATGTGGGTCAAAAATCATGAGGTTTGACTGTCAGTTGGCCACAGTTGACTTTTTTCCCAATACAACTGATTTCTAGGTCAACTGTCCAATTGACTGGGCAAAGATTGGAATCAAGGCTTGAAACTTGGTATGGATAAACTTGTGAGTCTAACATGAAGCATGAAAGTCACTTTGGGCATTTTAGGTCAAAACATCTTTGTGCAAACTCAAACCCTAGTTTGGGTCAACAGTGCAAGGAGAAGTCTTGAGCAGAGCAAACCCTAGCTTGATCTTGAGCTCCAAGGGTCTTGTGATGAGAAAATGTTGAAGAAATGGGAGGGAAAATTTTGGGGTACAACAGTTGCCCCTGTTCAATCTTCTTAGACCTGAGGATGTAGATTGGCTTGCGTGCCTTTCGTGATCCGAAGGTGGAAGATGATTGAACACTAGAGTGCCTAGAAATTTGCACTCGCATAGTGGAGTATCAGCAATGTGATGTCGGGAATGGGCTTATAGATGCCATTTGGAGAGATGATGGATAGGAGGATGGGCTTATAGATGCCATCGGGGGTTTGACAGAAACTTGTCGGGAATGGGCTTATAGATGCCATTTGGAAGTGTTGATCGCGTAAGAGATTCCTTAGCGAGAACTTGCGTACTTTGAGAAAGAAAGATGGTTTCCTGGCTTGCTACAGGTGTTGATATTCAGTCTCTTCATGCAGATATGCCCTGGCTAGGTACAGGTATCGAATCTACAATCAAACGCTCACAGATATGCCCTGGCTAGATACAGGAATCGAATCCGGAACTTCAAAAGGTTGCTTACAGACGTGCCCTGGCTGGATACAGGTATCGAATCTCTAAACTCTTCATGCAGATGTGCCCTGGCTGGGTACAAGTATCGAATCTACAATTAATCACTCACAGATATGCCCTGGCTAGATACAGGTGTCGAATCTGAAAATTATCGTCTACAGATGTGCCCTGGCTGGATACATGAATCAGATCTGGAATTGGTCGTCTACAGATGTGCCCTGGCTGGATACAGGAATCGGATCTGGAAATGGTTGTCTACAGATGTGCCCTGGCTGGATACAGGGATCAAATCTCTAAACTCTTCATGCAGATATGCCCTGGCTAGATACAGGTATCGAATCTACAATCAATCACTCACAGATATGCCATGGCTAGATACAGGTATCGAATCTGGAATTGCGATAGTTGATAGTAATCATCTTTGGATTGACCTTTTCCTGAAAAGGCAAAACATCAGTTGTATGCAATGTCATGATGTATGAAATGCATAATGCCATGATGCTAAAAATGAGATAGTGTTGTATGCACTTTATCATGTATGCAAACAGGATGTATGAAGTGTGAAATGTCTATGAATGTAGTTTCGTTTAGGAAAATAAATCATTGACGAGTGCCGGGAGTTTGTTGAATCCTGGGCTGATGTTGAAGAGTAGAGTTCTTCGTTTCCGTTGGGGATGATGGTTGTAGGAATAAACCGGTAGGAGAAGATGACTCCGTTGGGGAATAAACTTGTTCGAGAGATTACTCTACGGGGAACTACTCTGTGGGAAGAGATACTTCGCTGAGGTTCTGATGAGAGCTCCGCTGGGGATTCCACTGATATGTTATGGTGGGGAACTTGATGAACTCCACTGGGGATAGGAGGAACCTCGCCGAGGACGAACTTTCCGTGGTAATTAGCTGAGGATAACCCAGTTATACCCTGGTGGGGAAATAACCTTTGAATAAAGTCGGGGAGAGACGTATGTTCTCTGCAGGGGATAAGCTTCCAGAATCTACTGGGGAGGATGATTCATCTTTCCTGGGGAAACTTTTCAGACTGTACTGGGGGATGGTTCCCCTGGATGTCTGTATTCCGCCGGGGAACAATCTTATACTAAGACTGTCGGGGATGCTTGCTGAGGAATGCCTATACTCCGCTGGGAAATGTTGAGATCTTCTGGGGATACCCAATTTCCTAAGGCTGGCCGTAGACTAACTCGGCTTGGGGAGAGTACCGCTGACTTGCTAGGGGAATATTGTGCCTTTTCAAGGCTGATGGGAAACTAACTCTACTTGAGGAGAGTATTGATGAATCTGGTCTTACTCTGTGGGTAGTTAAGGTGACTTGGTTACGTTCTTCAGCCGAACCTACCTTGGTACCTTGATGGACAGAGCAACTAGATCGCTTAGACAATTCTAAATTGCCCTTGTTTCTGATGTCACCTGTAATCAGTCCTTTGTTTCGCATGCAACTATTCATGATTAGCAATTAATGTCAAATGCATATATCAAAAATGAACATTGGACGTTCTTCGCAAAAAAAAACAGAAAAAGGAAAAACAATGGATAATTTGTCTGAAAAATTGAACTTGTATTGATTTTGAAATTTGCCTGTAAATAGGCGTTTTTGTACAAGAGGCTGACGTCCTAGTAAGAGAACGCCGCCGAGCAACATAGAGTTTATACAATTTTGAAAAGGAAACAAAACAGCTATGTGAAAAATAATCCCACTGGGTTCCAACTCTGCTATCACCTTTATGTCTTCAAGCGTCTCATCACTTGCTTCAAGAGACATAGTATTACGCTTTATCTCTAACTTTTTCCTGGACCGCCCTTTCGGGTTTTTAGTCCACCGGGATACCCATTTTTGCCCAAGCCGCCTTTTCAGGTTTTCGACTTGCCGGGTGTACAGATTTTTTTCATTTTCATCCCTTATTTTTGCCCGAACCCTTTTGGTTCACCGAGAAGCCCTTATTTTTACCTAGGTGTGTCAACCTAGCGGGTCCTTAATTCATGCGTAGTATCTTTTTACTATGTCTGCATTGGCGGGGTGAGGGAGGTCGTCACCATCCATGGTGGTTAGAATCATAGCTCCTCCTGAGAAGATATGTTTAACCACAAATGGCCCTTCGTACGTAGGGGTCCATTTTCCCCTGGGATCACTTTGAGGAAGAATGATGCGCTTGATTACCAGGTCTCCGACTTGATACTCTTGTCGTCTAACCTTCTTGTTAAATGCCCTGATCATCCGTTTTTGGTACGTCTGACCATGACAAATAGCAGTGAGTCTCTTTTCGTCAATTCGGTTTAATTGATCAAGCCGAGTCTGGATCCATTCATCTTCGCTCAAACCTGCATCCTTCATTATCTGGAGAGAGGGTATCTGGACTTCTATAGGCAAGACTGCCTCCATGCCATAGACCAAGGAAAAGGGAGTTGCCCATGTTGACGTCCGTGCTGAGGTACGATACCCATGAAGAGCAAACGGCAACATTTCGTGCCAATCTTTGTAGGTCACTGTCATCTTCTGCACAATCTTCTTAATATTCTTATTCGCTGCTTCTACAGCCCCATTCATCTTCGGTCGATAGGGAGAAGAGTTGTGGTGCTGTATCTTGAATCGCTCGCAGAGCTCAGTGATCATCTTGTTGTTAAGATTGGTACCATTATCCGTAATGATCCTCTCAGGTACACCGTAGCGGCAGATCAGGTTATGCCGAATGAACCGTGCCACGACGTTCTTGGTTACGGTAGCACAGGAAGCTGCTTCAACCCACTTTGTGAAGTAATCAATCGCTACCAAGATGAAGTGGTACCCGCTAGATGTCGTAGGTCGGATCTCGCCGATCATATCAATGCCCCATATTGCAAAGGGCCAAGGTGCTGTCAAGATGTTCAGAGGAACTGGAGGAATGTGCACCTTATCAGCATAGATCTGGCATTTATGACAAGTTCGAGAATGCTGATAACAGTCGGCTTCCATTGTGGACCAGAAATACCCTGCCCGAAGGATTTTCTTTGCCATGGTATGTCCACTGGAATGTGTTCTGAAAGTACCTTCGTGTAGCTCCACCATGATCTTTTCTGCTTCAGTCTTATCCATACAACGCAGCAAGGTTGAATCATGGTTTCGTTTGTACAGAATGCCATTGTTGAGGAAGAACTTTGCCGCAAACCTTCTCAGGAACTTCTTGTCATTAACCGATGCGCCTTCGGGGTATTCTTGAGCTTCCAAGTACCTCTTCACCTCATGATACCAGGGTTTTTCTGTTACCTCCTTGGTCTCGAGATCGCAGCAATGTGCAGGTTCATCCAACTTCCAAATAATGATCCAGGACGCCTCGTTGTCCCATTTGACTTTGAACATAGAAGACATCATAGCCAACGCGTCCGCTAACTGATTCTCCTCTCTTGGGAAGTGCTCAAAAGTTATCTCCTCGAAGTGGGGAAGCAATGTCAGCACGTACTCCTTGTAAGGAATAAGATTTGGGTGTTTCGTATCCCACTCGCCTTTGAACTGATTGATCACGAGAGCGGAATCTCCGAAAACACTCAGAAATTTGATCCTTAAGTCAATTGCAGCTTGAAGACCCATGATGCATGCCTCATACTCCGCCATGTTGTTGGTGCAGTTGAAACATAACCGGGCGGTGAGTGGAGTATGAGTGCCTTTGGGGGATATGATCACAGCGCCGATACCATTACCCAAAGCGTTCGAGGCTCCGTCAAAGTGCATAGACCATCGGGATCCTTCCTCAGGTCCTTCATCCGGTCCAGGTACTTCACAATCAGTCACTACCATGATATCCTCGTCTGGAAATTCAAAGTTCATCGATTGGTAGTCGTCCACAGCCTGGTGTGCCAAATGGTCTGCCAATACACTTCCCTTGATTGCTTTTTGAGTCGTGTACTGGATGTCATATTCCGTCAAGATCATTTGCCATCTTGCTATTCTTCCGGACAAGGCAGGCTTTTCAAATATGTACTTGATTGAATCCATTTTTGAAATTAACAGAGTAGTGTGAGTCAACATATACTGTCTCAACCGGCGAGCAGCCCATACCAAAGTGCAGCAAGTTTTCTCGAGCAGTGAGTACCGGGTCTCACAGTCGGTAAACTTTTTGCTAAGGTAATAAATGGCGTGTTCTTTTCGGCCAGACTCGTCATGCTGCCCCAGCACACACCCCATTGAGTTGTCAAGTACTGTCAAGTATAGGATTAGAGGTCTCCCTTCAACCGGTGGCATAAGAATGGGTGGTTCTTGGAGATACTCTTTGATTTTTTCGAAAGCGGCCTGACATTCATCGTTTCATCGTACTACTTGATCTTTCTTCAGTAGTTTGAAGATTGGCTCACAGGTAGCAGTTAGATGTGAGATGAATCGGGCAATGTAGTTCAATCGTCCTAGAAAGCCTCTGACCTCTTTCTCTGTCCTGGGAGTTGGCATCTCTTGTATGGCTTTCACATTGGCAGGGTTCACTTGAATGCCTTTGTCGCTTACGATGAAGCCTAGTAGTTTTTCAGATCTCACCCCAAAGGTGCACTTGTTTGGGTTCAACCTCAGCTTGTACAACTTCAGACGGTCAAATAGCTTCCGTAGATGGTCAAGGTGTTCCTCCTCAGTTTGGGACCTTGCAATCATATCATCGACATATACTTCTATCTCGTGATGGATCATATCATGAAATAAAGCAACCATGGCACGTTGGTAGGTTGCCCCAGCATTTTTCAACCCAAAAGGCATGACCTTGTAGCAAAAGGTGCCCCACTGAGTAACAAAAGTGGTCTTCTCCATGTCTTCAGGAGCCATCTTGATCTGATTATAGCCGGAGAAGCCGTCCATGAAGGAGAATACTTTATGCTGAGCAGTATTGTCAACCAGAACATCAATATGAGGCAGAGGGAAATCATCCTTAGGGCTGGCCCTGTTCAAATCCCTGTAATCAACACATATTCAGACCTTACCATCCTTCTTCGGCACTGGAACCACGCTGGCAACCCACTGAGGGTAAGAAGTCACTGCTAGAAACCCGGCATCAAATTGTTTCATAACCTCAGCTTTGATTTTCTCGGACATTTCTGGACGCATACGGCGGACCTTCTGCTTTACCGGAGGGCAGTCTTCCTTGGTAGGCAGGTGATGAACCACAATGTCGGTATCCAACCCAGGCATGTCTTCGTAAGACCAGGCGAAGATTTCCACATAGTCATGCAGCATCTGAATCAACCGTTTTTTCACACTGAGCTCTAGATTGGCACCAATCTTGACTTCCTTTCTGTCTGTCTCAGTACCCAGATTTACCGTTTCCACTGGCTCTTCATGTGGCTGAATGGCCCTCTCTTCCTGGAGTAACAGTCTTGCAAGTTCACCAGGCACTTCGCAATCATCTTCACCTTCTTCTTCGGCTAAGTTGATCGGATTTTCGAAGTCATAACTGGCAGTAGCAGAGTCGTTACCAGTGAGATCCAGAGTGGATTGGAACCTGTATAGGTGAGTGTGTGTAAATATAGCTGTTTTGCAATATATAATAAAGAAAGAAAAGGAGCGCAAGATTTTGAAATGCAACAAACGTCCAATGTTTTTATTGATGATATATGAAAATGACACACAAAAGCCCTCACAAATGAAGCCACGGTGCCCCGGGTAGGACACCGAGCCATAAAAGTTTCAACATATTGTTTATTACAAATTGAAAACAAAAGAGTTCATTACTGAGTGACAAAAGTAATAGGTGTGAAGTCTTTGGCAGTCCAGTTGCTTGGTCCACTGTCGGTTGTTGGGTAGATCCAGCTGTCAAATTCAGATTCCTCCACGTCGTCCTCAATAGAATTTACTCCCGGGTTGGTGATGAACACAGGAGGTCTTCCAATCCTCGCCTTACGAACAACCCTCTGAGCCTCTGCAGTGAAGCCCAAACCAAACTTGTCAGTATTTGGAGTGAAATCAGGAAGTCGGCCCCAGTTTGCACACTCACCCTTCTCAATAACAGCCCGGGCATCCTTTAAGGAAGCCATCTTCAAAGGAGGGTCTTCAATCACAGTTTCAGCTGATGCCAGTGTCTGAAGTACCTCTTCAAAGTGTTGAAAGGGGGTCTCAATGAACTCCCCATCCATTTCTATGTACCGGAACGAGTTGAGGTGGCTGACCATATACTCTTCCTCCCCTTGAACTGTAACAATTTTCCCTCTGACCGGGTACTTAAGCTTCTGATGTAGTGTGGAGGTCACAGCTCCAGCCTTGTGGATCCATGGACGACCCAGCAAACAAGAATAAGATGGTCGGATATCCATCACATAGAAAGTAGAATCAAAAACCTGCTAACCAACCCTGATTGGAATGTCAACTCCACCATGTACCATCCTCTTCGAACCGTCAAAGGCCCGAACTACAATGTTACTAAGCTTGAGCTCCAAACCCTCACAATCCAACTTGTCTAGGGCCTTCTTGGGTAATACGTTCAACGAAGAACTGGTGTCTACCAACACATGGGCAAGAGTAGTGCCCCTGCATTCAATGGAGACATGCAGGGCGTTGTTATGGTTCTTTCCCTTGGCGGTCAGATCGGTGTCAGAGAAGCCCAAACTATTATCAGCAGTCAAGTTGGCCATGCAATCGGTAAATTGATCAGCAAACGTTTCTTGTGGCACATGGGTCGTCTTCAGGAAGGAAATCAGGGCCTTGGCATGGGCCTCTGAACACAACAACAGTGATAACATAGAAATCTTTGATGGGGTGTGCCCCAACTGCTCAACTACATTGAAATCACTTTTCTTAATAATCTTGAGGATCTCTTCCATCTCTTGCTGGGAAGCTTCAACAGTGGTTGTCTTTGGTGCCTCCGTCAGGGCATGCAAATCAGTAGCAATCCCTTTACCCCGAGCGTCAGATGACTCGGCAGCAGGGGTAGAAACAGGAACTTGATTAGGAAGGGGAGCAGGCACACTTGCAGGTGTGATGATAAGAGGTTTCTAAATAGCTGGTGGCGCAATATCTGGTGAGAACAACCTACCACTGCGAGTAATTTTGACAGGCCCGGTGATATTACTGACGCCGGTACTAGTATCAAACTCTTGTTTTACTCCAAGAATGTAAACATCTGCCCCATAATGCCATGGGACAGCCTTGTCGGACGTATAAGGGAGAGGCCCCGGAACAGTGATGTTGATAGGAGCAATCTTCTGAGTGGACATGATTTTGACAGGCTTCTTCGAAGGAGCCTTAGGAGGTTTGTTGAAAATAGTGACAATAGAAACTTCTTTAGTAGGGGTAGCAGGGACAGCAATCTTCTCGAACAAGATCTCTTTGCTATCCATCAGGCTTTGGATACCTGATTTCAGCAACGGACAACCAACAGGTGAAACAACACATAGCAGGCAACCTTTACCACATCCCGGAAATAAACCGGCTAGCAATAGGTTCCTCTTGATGGTCAATAACAGAGTAACAATCTCTTCCACGGAGGCTACATACCGGTCTTCTTCCACATCATTCACTCCATGCTGGGGCATGGGAGCAGTCACAACATTGGGCCTTTCGGGCGCCTCAAACTGTATTTCTTTAGCATCAATAAGGTCCTGAACCTTATTCCTCAGAGCCCAACAATCATCCGTAGTATGCCTCGGGCTGTCAGAGTGATAAGCGTAGCGGGAGTTGGGGTTGTACTTTGGAGAAGCTGTGTTCACTACCTTCGGAGCTTCTTTGACAGTTACCAGATTGGTTGACAGTAGCTGCGGCAAAATCCGAGACAGGGTCATGCTGAGTCGAGTGTACTGTCTTTTGGGTCTCTCACCCCTTGGTTGGTTGTACTGCTGAGGAGCAGCAGCAGGCTTTGAAATTACCAATGCATCGACAGCTTGGTGGCGTTCCGGTTTAACCTGTCTTCTGGGACCGTAAACAGCACTGGCTTCCTTCTTGAAGGGCTTCTTTTCAGTAATCGAGGAGGCACTTTTCTGTATCTTCCCCGACTTGATGCCAGCTTCTATTCTCTCACCAGTCAAGATCAAATCTGTAAACCCAGCAGAAGAATTACCAATCAGATGGTTGAAGAACGGACCAGACAGGGTCCCCAGGAACATGTCAACAAGTTCACGGTCAGTCAGCGGTGGCTGCACCCTGCCAGCCAGATCTCTCCACTTTTGCGCATACTCCTTGAATCCTTCGCCCGTCCCCAGTGACATACCCTGGAGTTGGGTACGCGTGGGAGCAAGGTCAGAATTGTACTGATACTGTTTATAAAATGCAGTAGCCAAGTCCTCCCAGTTTCGGATACTGGCTCCATCCAGCTGATAGAACCATTCGAGTTGAGCCCCTGAAAGGCTATCCTGAAAGAAATGGATCCACAGGTTCTTGTCTGCAGTATAAGGTTGGATCTTCCTTACATATGATCTAAGATGCATTTTCGGGCAAGACAGCCCGTCATATCTTGCAAAGATTGGCACTTTGAACTTCGGGGGGATCACAATTCCAGCAACTAATCCCAAATCTTCGAAATCTAAGCCGGGAACTCTCTGCAGCTCCATAGCTTCCAACCTGTCTTCCAAGCCTTTATACTTATCATCGGCGGGCAGGTATTGTTGTTCTGAGTAGTCTTCGTCCTCTTCAGCCTCTCCTTCTTCAGCTTCGGATTCGGAAGGTACTGCAACCGCATTCCCTTTACTGGTTCCCTCTTCAGATGTAGGGGGAAATTCAAGAACTCTTCTGGCTTCACCCTCAAACCTTCTTCCTAGGGTAGCCACCCCGATTCTTTTCTTCTTCTTTTTCACTTGCTCTTTGTTCCCAAGCAGGGCCTTTAGATCCTCCTGACCCTTATCCAAGGTCATCAGGAGATGTTGAAACTGTGAGTTCTGAGACAGCAAGTCCTTGACCGTCTGTTCGAGATCCATCTTACTGAAATAAACAGCAGAAAGATAAGGAAACCTGGTGTGGAGACCTGCTTATGCGCATGATGAATGATATGCTTATGTATGCAATGCATTCAAGGATTTAGCAAATTCAAAATTGTTGCAAACTAAAAGAACGCACGTCATATTAATAAGAAGAAATTTGTCAGTACATAAATGCCCCATGGGCCAAATATTACAAAAAACTTCTCAAGGTAAAAAGACGTTGCGCATCCTCTTTGGTGCGATGTAGGTGTTGAGGGTCTCTTCCTCATGGAGTCGGCGGGTAAGCTCCAAAACCTTCTTCTCACTGGCGTAGAAGCTGGCTTCAAAAGTGTTCCATTCCTCCTTGAGTTGGATCCAACTCTTCTGCATCTCCTCCCACGATGTAGGCATGTCAGGATACAGGATGGTGTAGGGAACCTCTCCTTCCTTAACGGGCTCTTTAATCACAGGGAGAACATGAGGGTAAGGCATCATTAGACTATGGGCTTGGGTTCGTACCCACTTGAGATAAGGCTCAAGAGGGATGGAATTCTTGTGGCCTAGTGTCTTGCTGTCTACCTTGTTAGGCATCCTCCAAGCCATGATGAATCTTTGGCGAAGTCCTGGCGCATTGTTGTCGAAGTCAAAAACTAGGTCAGGAATCAACATGTCGTGAGGGCCATCCCTCCGTGCATATCCAAATTGTCTCAAGGCTAGACAAGGGTTGTAGGTAATGCCTCCTCTAATGCCAAGCAGTGGAACATTAGGGAACTCTCCACAATGATCGACGATGATGACATTTTCTCTGGACCGAGAACACCAATGTACATCAGAATGAGTGAGGGTCATCAACCGTTGTAACCACCTTAAGCCTTGGTCATTCTTCAAAACAGATTGTGGAAGGTGCGAAATAAACCACCTAGCAAGGAGAGGAGTACAACACATGAGAACACCCCTCTTTCTCATTGTTCGTGTGTAAAATGAGTGAAGAATGTCCCCAAGCAATGTTGGTATTGAATTCCTGGACAAGAAGATCTTGACGGTGTTGACATCTACAAGCTGGTAAGGATTTGGGAACAAGACCAACCCATAAATGAGGAGTGCCACAATTTCTTCAAAGGCTTGTAGATCCAATGAATTCCAACACTCTTGTGCCTTCTCAAACAAGAATTTTGCCAAGAAGCCTTTGACACCGCTTCTAGTTTCCCAATGCCCCTTGATGTCGGATGGTTGCAAGTGTAGTGCTTGAGAAACATCTTCAGGCTTTGGTTCTTTTTCCGTACCGTTTTGGGGTAGTTGATTAAGAATAGGAATTCTCAGGAGTTGATAAAATTCCTCCAAAGTGGGCACCAACTTGTAGTCGGGGAAAGTGAAACAGTGGTGAAGGGGGTCAAAGAACTGGAACAACACCTTTACCATGTCCTCTTCAATGTTGGTGTTGACTAGGATGAGCAGTCTACCATGTCTTTCACTGAAGGGAGAGCTTTCCGGAATTCTGGATGTGAGCTCCTTGAGTTGAGGAGGGATTCTCACAAGGTTGACTTGGATAGTTTTCCTGCGAAGAATTTCCATGACCTACAAAACAAGAACAAAGATGAAGATCTAAACCCTTGAAATGGTTAGTGAATGCATATGATGCTTTATGATGCTTATGATGTATGCACAAACATATGTACAAGCAATTCACACAAAACCCTAGTTTCAGGCTTGCATGAGGTTTCATAGGTAAGTACCCTCTTGAGTGTAGTTGGCTTAAAAACCTGTCCTATAAATAGTAACCGGGTTCTAAGGAACTCAATATCACTGGATTATTTTCCATGTTCATTGTTTTGGTTTAGCCACTTAACTAGCGACCAAAATATTCCAAGAAAACAACCCTCAATGAGTGTAGTATCGAGTATCTACCAACTTCGGACTGCACCAAAGCCGGTCATCTCACTACCCCTAATGAAAGGCGAAGATGGTCAAGTAAGGTTCTAGGTCATTATTTCTTAGTGACATCACTCAGCGGCCCCGTACTCTCCTTGATTGAACTCAAGGGTTACCGGTACTCACAAATATGTCGCACTAATATAGCTATTGCTTCAACCGTGTCGGTATACCCCGCACAACTTCCACAAAGTATTGCTATCTATGAATGTTTCCCCAAATCCGGGTGTAGGATTTAAAGCCCAAACAAGAGAACCAAGATGTAAAGCAATCAAAGCAAACAATTAGTCATGCAAGAGGGTGATCTAAGCCCTAAGGTTACTCCACTTTTAAAATTGTCCCTAGCAGAGTCGCCAGTTCTGTGATACGGTGGGAGAACTGACTTGAGGCTTTGCGTTTGTTTTTGCAAATGTTCGGTTTAGCAAGAGTCGCCACCGACTTTTTATTTTATCCTAAGGAAAGGTTAAAAAAGCACAGCAAAAACCTTTGAGATGTTTTCTTGGGTTCGGGGAGTAGATTATAGAAAGGGAAGGTATTAGCACCCTTTCTATCCATGGTTATCCATGGGCTCTTAGTTACTTGCTTAGATCACTTGCCTTTGATTTTCAATTGTTTGAAATGGTGCTTTGTGTGTGGGTTTGAAAATGTTTTGAAAAGAGGCCAATGTGGTGGCAACCTTTGTAATGATCCATGTTGGGATGTATACAAAGGTGTATGTCTTTTGAAAAGTTTTCCATGTTTTTGAAAGTTGTTTTGAAAGTGTTGTGGAGTGTGGTTTTGAAAAGTAGGCAAGTGTTTTTGTTTTTCAAGTTGGCAAGTAACTAAGAGTTGTCTACCCCTAAATTTACTCAAAGGTTTTTCCTATGTTTTAACCCTTTTAACAATTTTGTTCCACCATTGCATTTGGTGGACAATCTTGTGTTTAGGATGTGAACGAGACGGGCGCGGGTCATTGTTTAGACCATGATTGCAATGGTGCCAAGTGTCTTTGGCAATTTTTCCTTTAAGGGACTTGATCATTTTTAGGCAACTTTCGAAAGCGTCATCGAGGGACTATGATCATTTAAATTGTTTTGTTTTGCCAAAGACACTTAACATGCAACATGGCCCATTATTGAAGGCAACGAGTGGAGTAACCCTAAGGGTGCAAGTGTGATTGGTGTTGTCCATTTTCATGCTTTGTTATCTTTGAATTAGGTCAAGCTATTTGTTTGGTTGATTTTTGCATTCAAAACCCTAAGTCTATCATGGCATATTTAGAAAGCTTTTAAATGCGGAATTTAAAGGTCCTAAATTATTACAACACAATTATGGGATGGGGGATACAAATGTTCAAATGGGGGATATTTAGCAAGAAATTTAAATCTAAACTATTACAATCCAAGTGGAATTTACAATGTATTTAATTGTACAATAATTAAATAAAATAAAATAAATATGCAAGATGCAAAAAATGATTTTTCTATGTATGTAAAAGTATTTTTCATGTGACAAATAAACAAAAATAAAAAGGATAATTTTTTGGGTATTTTTATGGTTTTAGGGCAAAAACCCTAATTTTGCTAAATAAAAGGTATTTATTATTTGATATATATAATATTTATTAATTATGTACAAAAAATAAATAAAAGGAAGTATATTGTCAAAAAAGTATTTTTGATGTTAAATATTAATAAAAATAAAAAATGTATTATTTCGTATTTTTATCCTAAATATTCTAAAAAATATATAAGTATTTATATTATTTACTAAATATATTAAATATGTACAAAAATAAAAATATTTTTTATTTTCAAAAAGAAGTATATTTTTCTAGAAAATATTTTCAAAAGATAAAATAAAATAAAATCAGAAAATAAAAATGTATTTTGTATTTTTTAGTATTTTAAATAAAAGGATATATATGTTATTTATATGTATGAATTCAAATAAAACAAATAAAAATCCAAATCAAATGCAAAAATGGCTGAAAAATATTTTTAATATTTTTTATGTTTTGACAAAAAATAAACAAGTCAGAAACAAAAAGAAAAAATCAAAAATAATAAAAATAAAACACAATGGGCCAAGGGGGTGTATGTGTGAAATAGTGGTGCAAAAAGGAAAATGAATCAGGCCCAACCCAAAGGACAAGCTTCTTCAACCTCCAGCCATCCCTGTTCTAAAAAACGCGTGCTTCTTTGCCTTGTTCAAACATCCTGATTCTTTGAGTTTTAGCACAAACTTATAACACCAAAAATGTAAAGCATCAAATCACGAATCCATACATACCAAGAACTTGATCTAACTCTCAGAAATGAGAGAGAATTTCTTCTCCCCCAATTCCTGGCCTAACTTTTTCTAATGTTCAGGTTCCAAATTCTCTTAACACACACAATATAAATGAAAAGTAACTATATGGATGGCTTCAGGGCTATGATTAGAACATGCTTTCTTCACAAACTTAAGCCTAACTATGCCTGGATAGAGAGATAGGAGTTCAAAAACTTACCTGTTCAGCTTGATTCGTGTATGACAATGGAGGTACTTTCAATGCAAAGTGAGGACTTGTATAGCTTGCTTGAGGTTCAGGGATGCTTCTCCAATGCTTGGTGTGCTTTGAATCTTGCTGTATCAAGCTACAGAAGTCAACCTACAAGAGAGAAGAGTGAAAATGGCAAACTTGGTTAGAGGTGTTACAGTCTGTTTCCAAGGCTTGGGATAGTTTGTATGGATGTTATGGAAGGTGTTTGAGGTGGCTTGGATGAAAATGCACGATGGAAATGAACTGGCCAAGTCAATCTGCAATAGGGACTCTGTTTTGCAGAAAAAATGGGCTTTGATGGATGAGGAGGTATTGGAGGTGGTTAGTTCGTGTTTTAGGTCAGGTTTGATGTTTGGAATGTGTTCAACAAGTTTGTCTTGGTTAGTTCTTGCAGGAATGAGAGATGGTGTTGCTTTTGCAAAGTTGCCTCTATCTTAAGTCAAAAAATGCCAAGTCTTGTTACAAGCTTATCCAGGCCCCCTAAACATGCTGCAAAGTTAGTCTTGATCAATGGGACTAGTTCAATAACTTGTGCCTCAGAGATATGCTTTGTACTTCTTTGATTCATGTTTTGACATAAAGCCATACTTTACAAGAATAGATAAGTCACTTTTTCCAAATATGGCTTGATTCTTTGTGCAATGACCAAATGAGCAAAATAATGCTAGAACACAATGGATTGGCATTTAATTTTTGAGTGTAAATGAGATTAGAGGCATGTAACTAGCTTGTGCAAGCTGGCTTCAAAAATGCAAAGTGTATGAACATGTAAATGGCTCATGAACAAAGTGACTTTTGCCCATATTGACAAATTCGATTCTCCCTAACCACAAGGGTGTTTGAGAAGTTCTTTGATAATTTGGAAAGCTTGGAATGTGTACTACAATCCATCTTTGTAATGTAAGTTGAAATTCCAAGTGGAAGCATGTGAAAAGTGGTCATGAAGTTAGGCAAAAATCCTGCCTAAAATAGGTCAAAAAAATTTCTAAGTTAAGAATGTTTTGCACCCTTGTTCCAAAAATCATAACTTGAGCTAAAAGATTCTTTTGAGGAAACTTTGTGTATCAAAGTTGTAGATTTTGCAATGGACTATAACTTTCATGTTTTGAGTTTTGTTTGAATCCAAATATATCTTGATGAAAAAATGGGACAAAGTTAGGAAAAAATTAGGGATTTTCATAACTTAGAAAAATTCTAAGTTATGAAATTTCTTCATTTCAAACCCTAATTTGTGATTTTTTATTTCTTGATGAACAAGTTTCATAATTTGACATGTCTTGATGAAAAATGAATCTTGACACTTGATTTTGACCAAAAAGTCAAAGTTTGACTTTTCAGTATACAGTCAAATTTGCTCAGTTGACTGGAAAATTCATCTGTCAATCTTGTGCATTTGGGATATTTTGAACTTGTTGAACATGTCAAGACAATGCCATGGGGTCCTTGAGTCCATATGTGAGCTTGATTTGCCATTGGCTAGGTTAAACAGTCAAAAATTGCCTTTGTGCAGTCAAAACCCTAAAAATGACAATTTTGCCCTTTTGGTGATCTGATCAAATTTCTTGTGGAATTGTGATCCAAACTTGATAAAATGGTCCATATGAGTTCATAATGTTGATGTGGGTCAAAAATCATGAGGTTTGACTGTCAATTGGCCACAGTTGACTTTTTCCCCAATACAGTTGATTTCTAGGTCAACTGTCCAATTGACTGGGCAAAGATTGGAATCAAGGATTGAAACTTGGTATGGATAAACTTGTGAGTCTAACATGAAGCATGAAAGTCACTTTGGGAATTTTAGGTCAAAACATCTTTGTGCAAACTCAAACCCTAGTTTGGGTCAACAGTGCAAGGAGAAGTCTTGAGCAGAGCAAACCCTAGCTTGATCTTGAGCTCCAAGGGTCTTGTGATGAGAAAATGTTGAGGAAATGGGAGGGAAAATTTTGGGGTACAACAGTGACTCTGCATCAAAAGAACCCCGAGATCCTTGAAATGGTTATTGAAAATGCTATGGTATGATGTTATGATGTTATGTACATGTATGCAAAAGCAAGTAAGTGTATATACAGGTAATCATGTTCACACAAAGCAAACAAGTCCTTAGGTTTAGGCTTGCATGGGGTTTGTAGGTAAGTACCCTCTTGAAGTTAGTTGGCTCATCCTGTCCTAAAATAGAAACCGGGTTCTAAGGAGCTCAATATCACTGGATTATTTTCTGTGTTCATTGTTTTGGTTTAGCCACTTAACTGGCGACCAAAATATTCCAAGAAAACAACCCTCAATGAGTGTAGTATCGAGTATCTACCAACTTCGGACTGCAGCAAAGTCGGTCATCTCACTACCCCTAAAAAGGCTAAGATGGTCAATTAAGGTTCTAAGAGTTCGTTAGTGCTTCATGACATCACTCAGCGGCCCCGTACTCTCCTTGATTGAACTCAAGGGTTACCGGTACTCACAAATATGTTGCACTAACATAGCTTACTGCTTCAACCATGTCGGTATACCCCGCACAGTTCCCTCACAGTTTTATTGCTATTTATCTAAAAAGGTGCCCCCAAATCTGCGTGTAGGATTTACAACAAACCCAAACAAGGACCCAAAAAGTAAAGCAATCAAAGCAATCAAAGCAAGCATGTAAAGGTGATCTAAACCCTAAGGTAACCCCACTTTTAAATTTCTCCCCAGCAGAGTCGCCAGTTCTGTGATACGGTGGGAGAACTGACTTGAGGTTTTACGTTTGTATTTGCACTTGTTCGGTTTAGCAAGAGTCGCCACCGACTTTTTATTTTATCCTAAAGGAAAGGTTAAAAAGCACAGGAAAAACCTTTGAGATGTTTTCGTGGGTTCGGGGGGTAGATTATGAAAAGGGAAGGTATTAGCACCCTTTTCATCAATGGTTATCCATGGGCTCTTAGTTACTTGTTTTAGATCACTTGGCTTTGATTTTCGATTGCTTGAAATGGTGGTGTGTGTGTGTGTTTGAAAATGTTTTTAAAAAGATGCCTTGTCTAGGCAACCGTTGTAACAATTCTTTACTCGAATGTTTTACAAAGGTGTTTGTCTTTTCGAAAAGATATTTCAATGTTTTTGAAAGTTGTTTTGAAAGTTGTGTTTGTGAAGTGGGTTTTGAAAAGTAGGCAAGTGTGTTTTGCAAATTGATCAAGTAACTAAGAGTTGTCTACCCCTAAATTTACTCAAAGATTGTTTCTATGTTTTAACCCTTTTAACAGTATTGTTCCACCATTGTATTTGGTGGACAATCTTGTGTTAGGATGTTAACAAGACGGGCGCGGGTCATCGTATAGACCATGAATGCAATGGTGCCAAGTGTCTTTGGAAATTTGCTTGAGGGACTATGATCATTTTGTTTAGGCAACTTCGAAAGCGTCATCGAGGGACTATGATCATTTGATTTGTTTTGTTTTGCCAAAGAAACTCAACATGCAAGCATGGCCCATTTTGGAAGGCAACAAGCGGGATTACCCTAGGGGTGCAAGTGTGAATGGTGTATTGATTGTCATGCATTTATCTTGTGTTAGGTTATCTAGCGGTTGATTTTGAATCTTCGCATACAAACTCTAATTACTATACAGTATATAGAAAGCGATAAATTGCGGGAATTTAAAGTCTAAGCTATTACAAATAAGTATCCGGGAATGGGGGTACAAGTATTTACAAATAGGGATGAGTCATATCGGGATAGTAGTGTCCAAATATATTTACAACCAAATCGAATCACATTCTCAATGTAACATGTATCAATGCATAAGAATAAAAGCAATGTATCAAAAGTATTTGCGTAAGACTATGTGATTATTTACAAAGTGAGAAAACTATGTTAACTTAATGCAAAATTAAGCATTTTATTTATTTTTGGTTTTTTTGTTAATATGTACAAAAATATCTAATAAATGAAAAGAAAAATGTTTTAAGCTTAAGAAAATTAATATTTATGTATTTTTCAAATGTAATAAAATAAAAGACAATTTTTTTGGGTGTAAAAATAATGTATTGTTTTATTTAACAAAAAAAAAGGTTAAGTTATAAAAAGAAAATAAGGGGATAAAATATAAAAAAAGATTGATTTTAAGAGTATAAAAAATAAAAAGGTTGAATGGGCCTTAGGGTTGGTTCTTGGCCCACAACAAAATTTGTAAGAGAAACAAAAAGGGGGGTGTGCCTGTTTTCTGATGGGCTTAGGCACGTTGATGGGGAGAACTGGCCCAGACGATTTTGACAACATTTGTTTTAGGGTTTCCATGAGTTAGTCTCAGAACTGGATTAGGGTTACAGGCTTAGAGCGACACCGTTTCTAACATTGTCTTCTTCGTTCTTGAGCCATGGTCTCTGAACAAAATTCTTCTCCGCCTATGGCCACCAAGCGCCACCTCTGACTCCTTCTCCCTCCATGGTCGAGCATAACAGCGACAAAAAAGGTAACAGCTTCCCCTTCTTTACGTCTTAGGGTTTCGTATTTTGTCTTGCTCGTGTTTTAGCTTTGTGGTGTTCTGACCTTTATATTATGCATGTTTATGTGAGGTGTGAAGCTGAAAAGAGGAAGGGGAAAAGTACTACCTTTGGAGAGGAGACGGAGGAGGACGGCGGCGTCCTAGGAGGCCGGGCGGAGGGAGTGCGATGACGAGGCTTGTTCTGGTATTCCTGGTATCTTTCTTTTATGGGTTTTATGATGATTGCCTTGAAAACCCTAGCTCAAACACTTATGAAACTTCTTTTCTTCTTCTCTTTTGCTTGCTCCTGAAATACTTGCTTAATGATGTTGATTGCTGAGTTGCCTTGTTGGTTATTGATTAAGGTTTTGTGATGATGATTTTCTGAATCTGAGCTTGCCTGCTTTGTCCTTCTCTTTGTCTTTGAGTGAGCTTCTGATTGCTAATGATATTGATTCTGATATCTTTGATATGCTTGCTCAATGATGAACTTTCCAGTTCTGAGAGCTTTGTTTGGATATGTTGGATACTTTGAAATGGTTTGGATATTGTAGGTAAGCTTATTGGTAAAGGCTTTTTCTGGTTCGATGTCCTAGTTTTGACAGGTTTTGAAAGGGCTATATTGCTTTTTTGTGATATGTTGGCTTTTGAAACTGAGTTTTGACAGGCTTCAAGCTTGTGTTCTTTGTTGTTTGACAGGCTTGAACAGGTTTGAAGCTTTAGGCTTGTGTTTGAGATTTAGAAAGGCAGGAGGTTTATGCTTAGCAGGTAGTTTGAATGTTTTACAGGATGCAGGGCTTTGTTGTTTGAATTCAGGTTACAGGCTTGGCTTGAGCTTCAAACCAGCTTGAGGCAGCTCTGGTTTGTTACAGGCTTGCTTGAAGAAAGCTCTATGCAGGCAAACAGCTTTGAAATTGTAACAGGTTTTGAGGTGTTTGAATGTTTAGGGCAGGTTAAGGCTTGTATTATGTAACAAGTTTGAGATAGTTTTTTTTATGTTGGAGGCAGTTTGCAATATTTGAGCAATGTTACAGTTTGTGTGAACTTGTTTTTTATGATATTCTGCCTCTTTTTTCTACTGTGTTCTGATAACTTGTTTATATCTTTTTCTAAGCCTCTAGCCTGTAAGCCTCTTCTCTCTCTCTTCTCTCTCTCTATCAGAAAGAGCATTTGTTTATTGCTTACTGTACTATTTGCTCTGAAAAAGTATTGGCTGGAAAGTGATGTATTTTTGAATATCTTGCTTGCAATGTTTCTTTCCTCTGCATCTTGTACTTGTTGACAGCTTTTCAAGATTCTTTACATATCTTTGATATCTTCTTTGGAAAGTTTGGTTGACATTGGACTTGGTTTAGTTTCTTCAGTTTGCAATCAGTTCAGTTTGGACTTTGTGCATTGGTTTTGAAATTTTGAACTGTGCAATTTGTTTTTTGGCATATTCAGTAGCTGTTCAGTTTGCCTCGTTGGTTGACAATTTTGGAATTATGCAGCTTGTTTGACATTTTGAATTTGTGCAAGCATATTTCTCTTTCCTTCTTTGTGAACCAAGAGTATTCTTGTGATTTGCAGAGAGGGTGAATAAACTGATTCCGGCCAGTTACTTTTAATGATGAACTTTAAATTAACTGTCTGCTTTTTTTTATTTTTCATATGTATTGACTTCTCTTCTTTTTCTTTTTGCAGGTAAAAATTAATTGAGCAATGGGGAGCGTCAGTAGAAGATGAAGATTTAGAAAACTTAGGATATAGCTTTATTTTACCTTTAATCATTGTAACAATATTAATGTAAACAACTGTAAATAAATTCACAGTGTTCCAATAATAATTTGTAACAAACAATTAAAGATGAATAAAAATCCTTCTTTGCCAGTTAATTCTTTTTTCAATTCACTGTCCATTTAATTATTTAAGTTTCTTAAGATAAAATAACTGGAAGTAAATCCCAAATATTCTAACTTAGAATAAATAAACAATTAATAAACACTGTGGTCTTGTCACTTAGCATCAATCAATAATAAACCCGGCGTTTCAAATAGCCATAAGCATTGCACAGTCAAATCAAACAAACATCCATATTCCTTTGCCTTTACTGATTAAACCAAACACTGCAAGTTCTCAATTCAAATGCCTCAACTCATATCCCAAAATAAATTGAAAAGAGCTATAGAATTAATTCTTTCTGAGAATGCACGCACAAACCCTAGTTCTAGATTTACTGTCAAAGAAGTGCCAGCCTCATCAAACCCTGAACCAACTCAACCAAACCCTAGAAATCTGCTTGAACTGCTTCAAAAGTTGATGGAAACCCTAATTTTGTGTGACTGATAAGAAAAGTCTGTTTGACCGATTCTTAAGCCAATCTGAAAAACCAGGAGAAGCCCGAAGCTGTGATTTCTTGTGGAAAAATAGGAGGGCAAATTTTGGGGTATAACAACGTCCAAAATCAAAACATACACACTAATGAGCAGATAAAATAATTAGCAAACAAAATAGATGCTTTGGCCACCCACAATAAAATGTTAGAAACCCAAATATCTCAAGTGGCTCAACAACAAGCACCTACAGTCGCACCGGCTGATACGTTTCCCGGTCAACCACAACCTAACCCAAAGGGGCATGCTCATGCCATCATATTAAGAAGTGAAACCGAGTTAGATGGACCGCCTGACCCAAGACTATCAAATCAAAGTATGTATCAAAAGGCAGAAACGTCAACTGAGAAGGAGAATCAATCAGAGAAACCAGAGGTAGACGAAGAAGATAAAGGAGGAGAGGCCAAAGAAAAAGAAAAACCTTATGTGCCTCAACCGTCTTATAAACCCCACATCCCTTTTCCTGGAAGATTAGCCAAACCCAAGAATATAGGGCAATTTAAAAAATTCGTAGAACTTCTGAAACAACTCAACATAACAATTCCTTTCACAGAAGCTATAACTCAAATGCCCTCCTATGCCAAATTCCTCAAGGAAATCTTATCTAACAAGAAAAATCTAGAAGATAACGAAACGGTAACGCATACAGCAGAATGTAGCGCGATTATCCAGAACAAGATGCCTCCTAAGCTGAAAGACCCTGGAAGTTTCTCTATACCATGCCATATAGGTAAGTTTGTCATAGACAAAGCCCTATGTGATCTAGGCGCTAGTATTAGCGTTATGCCTTTATCCATATGCAACAAACTGGAAATGGGTGAACTAAGACCGGCAAAGATGTCAGTTCAATTAGCGGATCACTCCGTCAAATACCCAGTAGGAATCTTAGAAAATGTTCCAGTATGAATAGGTCAATTCTACATCCCTATGAAAGCACACCTATCATCTTAGGAAGACCTTTCTTAGCCACAGCTGGAGCTATGATAGATGTAAAAAAGGGCAAACTAACCTTTGAAGTAGGTGAAGAGAAAGTCGAGTTTATTCTAACACAATTCTTACAAGTGCCCGCCATAGATGACACATGTTATCTGGTGGACATCGTTGACGAATGCGTAAGAGAAATTGAATGGGAACCAATACCTTGTTCCGAAACCATGAAGATTCCCACACCTCTTATATTCGAAGATAACGAATGGTGTCCTGAATACCGAGACGATAATCTGAGCGAATGCTTAGCTCTGACACCCGATCACATGCCTTGTCCAAGAAAACCGGCATTGGATCTTAAGCCATTACCTAAGACCCTCAGATATGAATTCCTTGACACCGAGTTAAAGCGACCTGTAATTGTCAACGCGGACTTAGGATAACAAGAAACAAACAAATTATTACAAGTCTTAAGAAAATATCCCTCTGCCTTAGGATACAACATTACAGATCTCAAAGGAATAAGCCCTTCCATATGCATGCATCATATTATGTTGGAAAACGAATGCAAATCTTTTAGAGAACATCAACGAAGAATTAACCCAATATGGAGCACTGTAGTTAAAGATGAAGTTAAAAAACTTTTGAACGCTGGAATCATATACCCCATCTCCGATAGTCAATGGGTAAGCCCAGTCCACTGTGTACCAAAGAAAGGTGGTATAACGGTAACAACAAACAAAGAAGGCGAAGCTGTAGCGGAACGAACTATAAGTGGAGCTAGAATGTGTATTGACTATAGGAAGCTAAACAAGGCCACTCGAAAGGACCATTTCCATCTACCATTCATTGATCAAATGCTTGAACGATTAGCTAAGCACTGACATTACTGTTATCTAGATGGTTACTCCTGATTCTTTCAAATCCCTATTCACCCCGATGACCAAGAGAAAACAACATTCACATGTCCTTATGGAACGTTCGCCTACCGACGAATGCCGTTTGGATTATGCAATGCTACCGCCATGTTTCAGAGATGCATGATGGAAATCTTTGCTGATTTCATAGACAACATTATGGAGATCTTTATGGACGACTTCTCTGTATGTGGAGAGAGTTTTGAAGATTGTCTGGTGAATTTGGAGAAAGTTTTGGAGAGATGCGTAAAAGTTATCCTCGTTCTGAATTGGGAAAAGTGCCACTTTATGGTCATAGAAAACTTGCAATCCCCTAAAACAGTAATTGAAATACGCAGTTTCTTAGGACACGCCGGTTTCTACCGACGGTTCATCAAAGATTTCTCGCAAATATCAAAACCTCTAACCACCCTCCTTATGAAAGACGTTGAATTTGATTTTGATGACAAATGCCTAAAGGCATTTAACCAACTTAAAACAGCTCTTGTATCCGCACCAATCATGCAACCACCCGATTGGAGACTTCTATTTGAAATCATGTGTGATGCAAGTGATTACGCCGTAGGTGCAGTCCTGGGACAACGAAGAGATAAGAAGCTTCATGCGATATATTATGCTAGTAGAACCTTGGACCCTGCACAGATGAATTATGCAACAATGGAAAAAGAACTTTTAGCCGTAGTCTTCGCACTAGACAAATTTCGCTCCTACCTCGTAGGCGCAAAAATAATCATCTATACAGACCACGCAGCTATTAGATATCTCTTGACCAAGCAAGACTCAAAGCCGAGACTTTTGAGATAGATTCTTCTTCTACAAGAGTTCGATCTAGAAATTAAAGACAAAAAAGGTACCGAAAACGTGGTAGCCGACCATTTATCTCGAATGGAACAGCTGGCACCAGAAGAAGTACCTATTAACGATGACTTCCCGTATGAACGTCTGATGGCTCAGATGGACTTGGGAGAAGCCAAAAAAGAACCGCCTGAATCAAATCCAAATCAACTGCTCTTAGGACTTGACACACAAGCTGCTAACATCGATTCACGAGAAAGCCAAGACCAAATAAATAATGCTATACAAGAAGTCGTGGTCTCTATCCAAACCATACCATGGTATGCGGACATAGAGAATTACTTAGCTGCCAAAATCCTACCCCCTGATATGACTTATCAACAGAAGAAGAAATTCTTTCACGATTTGAAACATTACTTTTGGGATGAACCTTTATTATTTAAGAGGAGTGCAGACGGTATTTTCCGAAGATGCGTCCCGGAAAACGAAATAGAAAGCATTATTTCTCATTGTCATGATGCCCCTTACGGAGGTCACGCAAACACATCAAAGACATGTGCCAGAATTTTGTAGTCTGGATTCTACTGGACAAATTTATGGAAAGATGTGCACACAGCCATCCTAAATTGCGACCGATGCCAACCACCGGAAATATATCCAGACGCGATGAGATGCCTTAGACTAGCATCCTACAAGTGGAAGTCTTTGATGTAAGGGGAATCGACTTCATGGGACCATTTCCATCCTCCTTCGGAAACAAATATATACTCGTGGCTGTAGATTACGTTTCAAAATGGATTGAAGCAATATCTTCTCCAACAAACGATACTAGAGTCGTGATTAAACTCTTCAAAACCATTATATTCCCAAGGTTTGGTGTACCCAAACAAGTTATAAGCGACGGTGGCTCCCACTTCATATCACAAATCTTTGATAAACTCCTAACCAAGCGGACAGGTGGAAGTCTGAAATCGAGAAATAAAACAAATACTGGAAAAAACTGTTGCCACTTCAAGGAAGGATTGGTCGGCTAAGTTACCTGACACATTATGGGCCTACAGGACGACATTCAAGACACTGATAGGTACAACACCCTTTAAAATCATATATGGAAAATCATGCCACCTGCCAATGGAAATTGAACACAAAGCTTACTGGGAAATTAAAACTTTAAACCTAAGCTACACTACGGCAGGAGAGAAAAGGATCCTCGACATAAATGAATTAGAAGAACTAAGATTAGATGCATATGAAAATGCAAGGATCTACAAAGAAAGGACGAAAAATGGCATGACAAACGTATCTCAAGGAAAGAATTCAATGAAGGAGATGTCGTACTCCTATTCAACTCTCGTCTGAAACTGTTCCCTGGAAAACTCCGCTCACGATGGTCTGGACCATTTGAAGTAACCAAAGTTTTCCCCAGTGGTGCCATAGAAATCAAAGGAAAATCCATGAATCCATTCTTAGTGAACGGCCAACGCCTAAAGCATTATTACAGCGTCGAAAATAAGGATTACACCGCGAGCTTAACGCTATTAGATCTACCGCACGAATTTGAAAACTAATTCACGTCTAACAACAAATGTCAAGCTAACGAAATTAAACAAGCGTTGTGTAGGAGGCAACCCACAATTTTTTATTTTATTTATTATCTCTCAAATATCTTTATCTTTTATTTTTATTTTTAATTTTTTCATTTCTGCATTCTGATTTTTACTTTCCGATTTTTTTTCCTTTTCTTTCTTTCTCCCACAACATATTTTACTTATTTGCATTTTTCTTTTCCAAATTTTAGTACCAATTCACAGGAACCTACAAGCTAAAATTCATGGATACTATCATTTTTGCCTCAGAGACTCAGCAGAGACGATATGAGATTCTGGCTCAACTCCAGATGAGTATGACCACGTATGTGCATGATCCCACCTTGACAGCCTTAGGAATCAGGGAAAGTGTCTATTTCATGTTTAACCAGATAGGATGGGAGGGGTTCCTAGCCCATAAACACCCTACACACCAACGCCTCACCTTGGAGTTCTTGAGCTCCCTCATCTATAAACCCACACAAGGATTAGGGCGTAGTAGAGGTCATATGTCCTTCAGATTGTTCGGTTTCACCCACCAGTTTACAGTTTGCAGTCTAGCTCAGCTGCTAGGATTCCCTAGCTCTTTAGACGCCCACATGGAGACCCAGGCGGATGAGTACCTCAACTTTGAGCTTAATCACTTTTGGAGAGACATAGCGGGCCAATATCTCGAGGACCCTGACCACCTTGATGCCACCGAGATTCATAACCCTGCTGTGATACGGTGGGAGAACTGACTTGGGTTTTGCGTTTGTTTTTGCAAATGTTTCGGTTGAGCAAGAGTCGCCACCGACTTTTTATTTTATCCTAAGGAAAGGTTAAAAAGCACAGCAAAAACCTTTGAGATGTTTTCTTGGTCATTCTTCAAAATAGATTGTGGAAGGTGCGAAATAAACCACCTTGCAAGGAGAGGAGTACAACACATGAGAACACCCCTCTTTCTTATTGTTCGTGTGTAAAATGAGTGAAGAATGTCCCCAAGCAATGTTGGTATTGGATTTTTGGATAAGAAGATTTTGACGGCGTTGACATCTACAAGCTGGTCAGGATTTGGGAACAAGACCAACCCATAAATGAGGAGTGCCACAATTTCTTCAAAGGCTTGTAGATCCAATGAATTCCAACACTCTTGTGCTTTCTCAAATAAGAATTTTGCCAAGAAGCCTTTGACACTGCTTCTAGTTTCCCAATGCCCCTTGATGTCAGATGGTTGCAAGTGTAGTGCTTGAGTAACATCTTCAGGCTTTGGTTCTTTTTCCGTACCGTTGTAGGGTACTTGATTAAGAATAGGAATTCTCAAGAGTTGAGAAAATTCCTCCAAAGTGGGCACCAATTGGTAGTCGGGGAAAGTGAAATAGTGGTGAAAGGGGTCAAAGAACTGGAATAACACCTTTACCATGTCCTCTTCAATGCTGGTGTTGACTAGGCTGAGCAGTCTACCATGTCTTTCACTGAAGGGAGAGCTTTCTGGAATTCTGGATGTGAGCTCCTTGAGCTGAGGAGGGATTCTCACAAGGTTGACTTGGATAGTTTTCCTGCGAGGAATTTCCATGACCTACAAAACAAGAACAAAGATGAAGATCTAAACCCTTGAAATGGTTAGTGTATGCACATGATGCTTTATGATGTTTATGATGTATGCACAAAACATATGTACAAGCAATTCAAACAAAACCCTAGTTTCAGGCTTGCATGAGGTTTCATAGGTAAGTACCCTCTTAAGTGTAGTTGGCTTAAAAACCTGTCCTATAAATAGTAACCGGGTTCTAAGGAGCTCAATATCATTGGATTGTTTTCCATGTTCATTGTTTTGGTTTAGCCACTTAACTAGCGACCAAAATATTCCAAGAAAACAACCCTCAATGAGTGTAGTATCGAGTATCTACCAGCTTCGGACTGCACCAAAGCCGGTCATCTCACTACCCTAATAAAAGGCCAAGATGGTCAAGTAAGGTTCTAGGTCATTAGTGCTTAGTGACATCACTCAGCGGCCCCGTACTCTCCTTGATTGAACTCAAGGGTTACCGGTACTCACAAATATGTCGCACTAATATAGCTATTGCTTCAACCGTGTCGGTATACCCCACACAGTTTCCACAACGTATTGCTATCTATGAATGTTTCCCCAAATCCGGGTGTAGGATTTCAAACCCAAACAAGAGAGCCAAGATATAAAACAATCAAACCAAACAATTAGTCATGCAAGAGGGTGATCTAAGCCCTAAGGTTATTCCACTTTAAAAAATTCCCCAGCAGAGTCGCCAGTTCTGTGATACGGTGGGAGAACTGACTTGGGTTTTGCGTTTGTTTTCGCAAATGTTTCGGTTGAGCAGGAGTCACCACCGACTTTTTATTTTATCCTAAGGAAAGGTTAAAAAGCACAGCAAAAACCTTTGAGATTTTTTCTTGGGTTCGGGGAGTATATTATAGAAAGGGAAGGTATTAACACCCTTTCTATCCATGGTTATCCATGGGCTCTTAGTTACTTGCTTAGATCACTTGCCTTGTGTTTTTAATTGTTTGAAATGGTGCTTTCAATTGTTGGAAATGGTGCTTTGTGTGTGGGTTTGAAAATGTTTTGAAAAGAGGCCAATGTGGTGGCAACCTTTATAATGACCCATGTTTGGATGTATACAAAGGTGTATGTCTTTTGAAAAGTTTTCAATGTTTTTGAAAGTTGTTTTGAAAGTGTGTTGTGATGTGTGTTTTGAAAAAATGGCAAGGATTATTTTGCAAGATTTGGTCAAGTAACCAAGAGCTATCTACCCTAAATTTCTCAAAGATTTTTCCTATGTTTTAACCCTTTTAACAATTTTGTTCCACCATTGTATTTGGTGGATAATCTTGTGTTAGGATATGAACGGGACGGGCGCGGGTCATCGTTTAGACCATGATTGCAATGGTGCCAAGTGTCTTTGGCAATTTTTCCTTTAAGGGACTTGATCATTTTTAGGCAACTTTCGAAAGCGTCATCGAGGGACTATGATCATTTGAATTTGTTTTGCTTTGCCAAAGACACCTAACATGCAACATGGCCCATTATTGAAGGCAACAAGTGGAGTAAACCTAGGGGTGCAAGTGTGATTGGTGTTGTCCATTTTCATGCTTTTTTGTCTTTGAATTAGGTCAAACTATTTGTTGTTTTTGATTTGCATACAAACCCTAAGTCTATCATGGCATATTTAGAAAGCTTAAAAATGCAAAAAATAAAATCCTAAATTATTACAACACAATTATGGGATGGGGGGTACAAATGTTCAAATGGGGATATTTAACAAGAAATTGAAATCTAAGCTATTACATCCAAATTGAATATATAAAGATTAATTTAATTGTACAATAATTAAGTAAATAAATATGCAAAAATGTATTTTATGCACAAAAATGGTTTTTATATGTATGGGAAAAGTATTTTTTATGTGAAATATAAACAAAAAATATAAGAATCAATTTTGGATATTTTGGTTTTTTAGGGCAAAACCCTAATTTGCTAAATAAAAAGCATTTATTATTTAATATATACAATATTTATTAATTATATACAAAAAATAAATAAAAAGGAAGTATATTGTAAAAAAGTGATTTTTGAGGTCAAATATTAATAAAATGAAAAATGTATTATTTTTATGTTTTTATCCTAAATATTCTAATAAATATATAAGTATTTATATTATTTACTAAATATATTAAATATGTACAAAAATAAAATATTTATTATTTACAAAAAAGAGTATATTTTTTTTTATAAAATGTTTTCAAAAGATAAAATAAAATAAAATCAGAAAATAAAAATGTATTTGTATTATTTTTAGTATTTTAAATGAAAAGTATTATGTTTATTTATATGTATAAATTCAAATAAAATAAAACAAATAAAAATCCAAATAAAATGCAAAAATGGTTGAAAAATATTTTTTATATTTTTTATATTTTGACAAAAAATAAACAAGTCATAAACAAAAAGAAAAAATCAAAAATGATAAAAATAAAATACAATGGGCCAAGGGGCGTATGTGGAAAATAGGGGTGTAAACAGAAAAACAAAACTCAGGCCCAGCCCAAGTCTATCTTCTTCAACCTCCAGCCAGTTTTGTTTGAAAATTCGCGCGCTTCCTTGCTTCAACAACAAACTCCTGATTCTTTGATTTTCAGCCAAAACTCACAACATAAACTATGTAGAGTATTAAATCACGAATCCATACATATAAAAAAGTTGTTCTAACTCTCAGAAATGAGAGAGAATTTCCTATCCCCCAATTTTTAACCTAAGTTTTTTTCAATGTTCATGTCTTAAATTCTCCCAGCACACACAAAATAAATGGAAAGTGAGGATATGGGTAGCTTCAGGGCCATGAGTAGGACATGTTTCATTCATAAACCTACGCCTAACTCTTCCTAGATTGAGAGATAGAAGTCCATGTTTTTACCTGTTCAGCTTGAATCGTGTACAGCAATGGAGGTACTTTCAATGCAATGTGAGGACTTGTACAACTTGCTTGAAGTTCAGGGATGCTTCTCAAATCTCTAGCTTGCTTTGAAACTGACTGAAACGAGCTATGGAAGTTCACCTGCAAAACTGAAAAATGAAAATGGCAGATGGGGTTAGGAGTGTTACAGCTGGTGTTTAGGGCTTGGAACAATTTCAAGGGATGGTATGGAATGTGTTTGCAAGGTTATTAGCCAAAGTGCACGAGTGGATTGAGTTGTGGACCTCAATCTGCAGCAGGTGCCCTGTTTTTGCAAGAGGGTGGTGTTTATGTGTTTGTGGAGGTATTGGAGGTGGTTTGGTCGTGTTTCAGACTTGGTTTGATGTTTGGAAAGTGTTCAAGAAGTTTTTTTAGGCTTGTCTTGACAGGAATGTGAGTTGTGTTCAGTTATGCAAGTTTTCTTCTTTCTTAAGTCAAAAATGCCAAGTTAGGTTGTAGGCTACCACAGGCCCCTCAAGCATGCTGCAAATGTTAGTCTTGATCAGTGGGATATGTCCATACCTTTGTGCCTCATAGATTTGCTTTGTACCTCTTAGATTGTAAACTTGACATAAAGTGTAACTTTACAAGAATAGATAAAATGCTTTTTCTATTTTAAGACTAATCCTTCATGTAATGACCAAATGCACAAAATAACATCTTGGCACAATGGTTTAGCATTGAATTATTGAGTAAGAAAGGGATTAGAGGCCTGTAACCTAGCTTGAACCATGCTGAGTTTGAAAATGCAAAGTTATGAACATGTAATTTGGCCATGAACAAAGTGACTTTTGCCCAACTTTGCCAATTCGATTCTCCCTAACCGCAAGGGTGTTTGAGAAGTTCTTTGACAATTTGGAAATCTTGGAATGTGTACTACAATCCATCTTTGTAATGAAAGTTGAAATTCCAAGTGGAAGAATGTGAAAAGTGGCCATGAAGTTGGGCAAAAATCCTGCCTAGAATAGGTCAAAAATTTTCTAAGTTAAGAATGTTTTGCACCTTTGTTCCAAAAATCATAACTTGAGCTACAAGCTTCTTTTGTGGAAACTTTGTGAATCAAAGTTTTAGATTTTGAAATGGACTATAACTTTCATGTTTTGAGTTTTGTTTGAATCCAAATGTATCTTGATGAAAAGATGGGACAAAGTTAGGAAAAAAATTAGGAAATTTCATAACTTAAAAAATTTCTGTTATGAAATTTCTTCATTTCAAACCCTAATTTGTAATTTTTGATTTCTTGATGAACAAGTTTCATAATTTGACATGTCTTTATGAAAAATGAATCTTGACACTTGATTTTGACCAAAAAGTCAAAGTTTGACTTTTCAGTATACAGTCAAATTTTGATCAGTTGACTGGAAAATTCATCTGTCAATCTTGTGCATTTGGGATCTTTTGAACTTGTTGAACATATCAAGACAATGACATTGGGTCCTTGAGTCCATATGTGAACTTGGTTTGCCATTGGCTAGGTCAAACAGTCAAAAATTGCCTTTGTGCAATCAAAACCCTAAAAATGACCATTTTGCCCTTTTGGTGATCTGATCAAATTTCTTGTGGAATTGTGATTTAAACTTGATCAAATGGTCCATATGAGTTCATAAAGTTGATGTGGGTCAAAAATCATGAGGTTTGACTGTCAATTGACCACAGTTGACTTTTTCCCCAATACAGCTGATTTCTAGGTCAACTGTCCAACTGACTGGGCAAAGATTGGAATCAAGGCTTGAAACTTGGTATGGATAAACTTGTGAGTCCAACATGAAGCATGAAAGTAATTTTGGGCATTTAGGTCAAAACATCTTTGTGCAAACTCAAACCCTAATTTGGGTCAACAGTGCAAGGAGGAGTCTTGAGCAGAGTAAACCCTAACTTGATCTTGAGCTCCAAGGGTCTTATGGTGAGAAAATATTGAGGAAATGGGAGGGCAAATTTTGGGGTACAACAGTTGCCCCTGTTCAATCTTCTTAGACCTGAGGATGTAGATTGGCTTGTGTGCCTTTCGTGATCCGAAGGTGGAAGATGATTGAACACTAGAGTGCCCAGAAATTTGCACTCGCATGCTGGAGTAACAGCAATGTGATGGCGGGAATGGGCTTATAGATGCCATTTGGAGAGATAGTGGATAGGAGGATGGGCTTATAGATTCCATCTGGAGATGTGACAGAACCTTGTCGGGAATGGGCTTATATATGCCATTTGGAAGTGTTGATCGCGTAAGAGATTCCTTAGCGAGAACTTGCGTACTTTAAGAAAAGAAGATGGTTTCCTGGCCTGTTACAGGTGTTGATCTTCAGTCTCTTCATGCAGATATGCCCTGGATAAGTACAGGTATCGAATCTACAATTAGTTGCTCACAGATGTGTCCTGGCTAGATACAGGAATCAAATCCGGAACTTCAAAAGGTTGCTTACAGACGTGCCCTGGCTGGATACAGGTATTGAATCTAGAATTTTCCGCCTACAGATATGCCCTGGCTGGATACAGGTGTGGAATCTGGAATTTGTCGTCTACAGATATGCCCTGGCTGGATACAGGTGTCGAATCTGGAACTTGCCGTCTACAGATATGCCCTAGCTGGATGCAGGTATCGAATCTGGAAATTGCAAAAAGTTGGTAGAGATAGCTTTCTTGGCTGGATACAGGTGTAAACCTCTGACCTGAGAATGAAAGATAATTTCCTGGCCTGTTACAGGGGTTAATCTTCAAACTCTTCATGCAGATATGCCCTGGCTAGATACAGGTATCGAATCTACAATCAATCACTCACAGATATGCCCTGGCTAGATACAGGTATCGAATATGGAATTACGGTAGTTGATAGTAATCATCTTTGGATTGACCTTTTCCTGAAAAGGCAAAACATTAGTTGTATGCAATGTCATGATGTATGAGATGCATGATGTCATGATGTTCTCAAAAATAAATGAGATTGTGTGATATGATGCGTATATGCATGCTTCATGGTGTATGATAATGTGATGAATGTATTTGTGTCTAGGAAAATAAATCTTTGACGAGTGCCGGGAGTTTGTGGAATCCTGGGCTGACGTTGAAGAGTAGAGTTCTTCGTTTTCGCTGGGGATGATGGTTGCAAGAATAAACCGGTAGGAGAAGATGACTCCGTTGGGGAATAAACTTGTTGGAGAGATTACTCTGCGGGGAATTACTCTGTGGGAAGAGATACTTCGTTGAGGTTTTGATGAGAACTCCGCTGGGGATTCCGTTGATAAGTTATGTTGGGGAATTTGATGAACTCCGCTGGGGATAGGAAGAACTTCGCCGAGGACGAACTTTCCGTGGTAATTAGCTAAGGATAACCCAGTTATAAGCCCTGGTGGGAAATAACCTTTGAATAAAGTCGGGGAGAGACGTATGCACTCTGCAGGTGATAAGCTTCCAGAATCTACTGGGGAGGATGATTCAACTTTCCTGGGGAAACTTTTCAGACTGTACTGAGGAATGGTTCCACTGGACGTCTATATTCCGCCGGGGAACAAATCTTATATTAAGACTGTCGGGGATGCTTGCTGAGGAATTTCTATACCCCGCTGGGAAATGTTGAGATCTTCTGGGGATACCCAATTTCCTTAAAGCCGACAGTAGACTAACTCTGCTTGGGGAGAGTATCGCTGACTTGCTGGAGATATTGTGCCTTTTTAGGGCTGATGGGGGACCAACTCTTCCTGGGGAGAGTATTGCTGAATCTTGTCTTACTCTGTGGGGAGTGAAGGTAACTTGGTTACATTCTTCCGCCGAACTTACCTTGGTACCTCGGTGGACAGAGCAACTAAACCGCTTAGACAACTTATTATTGCCCCTGTTTCTGATGTCATCTGTAATTAGTCCTTTGTTTTGCATGCAAATATTTATGATTAGCAATTAATGTCAAATGCATATATCAAAAATGAACATTGGACGTTCTTTGCAAAACAACCGATAAAGGAAAAACAATTGGCAATTTGTCTGGAAAATGAAACTTGTATTGATTTTGAAGTTTGCCTGTAAATAGGCGTTTTGTATAAGAGGCTGACGTCCTAGTAAGAGGACGCCGCCAAGAAAAATAGAGTTTATACAATTTGTGAAAAAGAAACAAAACAGCTATGTGAAAAATAATCCCACTGGGTTCTAAACTCTGCTATCGCCTTTATGTCTTCAAGCGTCTCATCACTTTGCTGTTTAGTTGAAGATGAAGCTGATTGATCGATGCCGTTTGAGCCCGATAGTTGATGCCGAATTCTGGATGCAAGGTGATCCAATTAGACATAGTATTACGCTTTATCCCTAACTTTTTCCTGGACCGCCCTTTCGGGCTTTCGGTCCACCGGGATACCCATTTTTTCCCAAGCCGCCTTTTTAGGTTTTCGACTTGCCGGGTGTACAGATTTTTTTCATTTCGTCCCTTATTTTTGCCCGAACCCTTTTGGTTCGTCGGGAAGCCCTTATTTTTGCCTAGGTGTATCAACCTAGCGGGTCTTTAATCATGCGTAGTATCTTTTTACTATGTCTGCATTGGCGGGGTGAGGAAGGTAGTCACCATCCATGGTGGTTAGAATCATAGCCCCTCCTGAGAAGATATGTTTAACCACAAATGGCCCTTTGTACGTAGGGGTCCATTTGCCCCTGGGGTCACTTTGAGGAAGAATGATGCGCTTGATTACCAGGTCTCCAACTTGATACTCTTGTCGTCTGACCTTATTGTTAAATGCCCTGATCATCCGTTTTTGGTACGTCTGACCATGACAAATAGAAGTGAGTCTCTTTTCGTCAATTAGGTTTAATTGATCAAGCCGAGTCTGGATCCAGTCATCTTCGCTCAAACCTACATCTTTCATTATCCGGAGAGAGGGTATATGGACTTCAATAGGTAAGATTGCCTCCATGCCATAGACCAAGGAAAAGGGTGTTGCCCCTGTTGACGTTCGTGTTGAGGTACGGTACCCATGAAGAGCAAATGGTAACATTTCGTGCTAATCTTTGTAGGTCACTGTCATTTTCTGCACAATCTTCTTGATATTCTTATTTGCCGCTTCTACAGGCCCATTCATCTTCGGTCGGTAGGGAGAAGAGTTGTGGTACTGTATCTTGAATTGCTCGCAGAGCTCAGTGATCATCTTATTGTTAAGATTGGTACCATTATCCGTAATGATCCTCTCAGGTATACCGTATCGACAAATCAGGTTGTGCCAAATGAACCGTGCCACGACGTTCTTGGTTACGGTAGCATAGGAAGCTGCTTCAACCCACTTTGTGAAGTAATCAATTGCTACCAGGATGAAGCGGTGCCCGTTAGATGCCGTAGGTCGGATCTCGCCGATCATATCAATGCCCCACATTGCAAAAGGCCAAGGTGCTGTCAAGACGTTCAGAGGAACCAGAGGAATGTGCACCTTATCAGCATAGATCTGGCATTTATGACAAGTTCGAGAATGCTGATAACAGTCGGCTTCCATTGTGGACCAGAAATATCCTGCCCGAAGGATTTTCTTTGCCATGGTGTGTCCACTAGAATGTGTTCCGAAGGTACCTTCATGTAGCTCTGCCATGATCCTTTCTGCTTCAGTCTTATCCACACAACGCAATAAGGTTGAATCGTGGTTTTGCTTGTAGAGAATGTCGTTGTTGAGGAAGAACTTTGCCGCAAACCTTCTCAGGAACTTCTTATCATTAACAGATGCGCCTTCGGGGTATTCTTGAGCTTCCAGGTACCTCTTCACTTTATGATACCAAGGTTTTTCTGTTACCTCTTCGGTCTCGAGATCTCAGCAATGTGCAGGTTCGTCCAACTTCCAAATAATGATCCGGGGCGCCTCGTTATCCCATTTGACTTTGAACATAGAAGACATTGTAGCCAACGTGTCCGCTAACTGATTCTCCTCTCTTGGGAAATGTTCAAAAGTTATCTCCTCGAAGTGGGGAAGCAATGTCAACACATACTCCTTGTAAGGAATAAGATTTGGGTGTTTCGTATCCCACTCGCCTTTGATCTGATTGATCACGAGAGTGGAATATCCGAAGACACTCAGAAACTTGATCCTTAAGTCAATTGCAGCTTGAAGACCCATGATACATGCCTCATACTCTGCCATATTGTTGGTGCAGTTGAAGCATAGTCGGGCGGTGAGTGGAGTATGAGTGCCTTTAGGGGATATGATCACAGCGCCGATACCATTACCCAAAGCGTTCGAGGCTCCGTCAAAGTGCATAGACCATCAGGATCCTTCCTCAGGTCCTTCATCCGGTCCAGGTACTTCACAATCAGTCACTACCATGATATCCTCGTCTGGAAATTCAAAGTTCAACGACTGGTAATCATCCACTGCCTGGTGTGCCAAATGGTCTGCCAATACACTTCCCTTGATCGCTTTTTGAGTCGTGTACTGGATGTCATATTCCGTCAAGATCATCTGCCATCTTGCTATTCTTATAGACAGAGCAGGCTTTTCGAATATGTACTTTATTGGATCCATTTTTGAAATCAACAGAGTAGTGTGAGTCAACATATACTGTCTCAGCCGGCGAGCAGCCCATACCAAAGCACAACAAGTTTTCTCGAGCAGTGAGTATCGGGTTTCATAGTCGGTAAACTTTTTGCTAAGGTAATAAATGGCGTGTTCTTTTCGGCCAAACTCGTCATGCTGCCCCAGCACACACCCAATTGAGTTGTCAAGTACTGTCAAGTATAGTATTAGAGGTCTCCCTTCACCCGGTGGCATAAGAATGGGTGGTTCTTGGAGATACTCTTTTATTCTTTCGAAAGCGACCTGACATTCATCATTCCAACGTACTACTTGATCTTTCTTCAGCAGCTTGAAGATTGGTTCACAGGTAGCAGTTAGATGTGAGATGAATCGGGCAATGTAGTTCAATCATCCTAGAAAGCCTCTGAATTCTTTCTCTGTCTTGAGAGTTGGCATCTCTTGTATGGCTTTCACTTTGGCAGGGTCCACTTGAATGCCTTTGTCGCTTACGACGAAGCCTATCAATTTTCCAGATCTCACCCCAAAGGTGCACTTGTTTGGGTTCAACCTCAGCTTGTACAACTTCAGACGGTCAAACAACTTTCGTAGATGGTCAAGGTGTTCCTCCTCAGTTTGGGACCTTGCAATCATATCGTCGACGTATACTTCTATCTCATGATGGATCATGTCATGAAATAAAGCAACCATGGCACGTTGGTAGGTTGCCCCAGCATTTTTCAACCCAAAAGGCATGACCTTGTAGCAAAAAGTGCCCCACTGAGTGACGAAGGTGGTCTTCTCCATGTCTTCAGGAGCCATCTTGATTTGATTATAACCGGAGAAGCCGTCCATGAAGGAGAATACTTTATGCTGAGCAGTGTTGTCAACCAAAACGTCGATATGAGGCAGAGGGAAATCATCCTTAGGGCTTGCCCTGTTCAAATCCCTGTAATCAACACACATTCGGACCTTACCATCCTTCTTCGGCACTGGAACCACAATTGCAACCCACTGAGGGTAAGAGGTCACTGCTAGAAACCCGACATCAAATTGTTTCATAACCTCAGCCTTGATTTTCTCGGACATTTCTGGACGCATACGGCGGACCTTCTGTTTTACCGGAGGGTAATCTTCCTTGGTAGGCAGGTGATGAACCACAATGTCGGTATCTAACCCAGGCATGTCTTCATAAGACCAGGCAAAGATTTCCACATAGTCATTCAGCATCTGAATCAACCGTTGTTTCACACTGAGCTCTAGATTGGCACCAATCTTGACTTCCTTTCTGTCTGTCTCAGTACCCAGATTTACTGTTTCCACTGGCTCTTCATGTGGCTGAATGGCCCTCTCTTCCTGGAGCAGTAGTCTTGCGGGCTCACCAGGCACTTCGCAATCATCTTCACCTTCGTCTTCGGCTAAGTTGATCGGATTTTCGAAGTCATAACTGGCGGTAGCAGAGTCGTTACCAGTGAGATCCAGAGTGGATTGGAACCTGTATATGTGAGTGTGTGTAAATATAGCTGTTTTGCAATATATAATAAAGAAAGAAAAGGAGTGCAATATTTTGAAATGCAACAACGTCCAATGTTTTTATTAATGACATATGAAAATGACACACAAAAGCCCTCACAAATGAAGCCACGGTGCCCCAGGTAAGACACCGAGCCATAAAAGTTTCAAAATATTGTCTGTTACAAATTCAAAACAAAAGAGTTCATTACTGAGTGACAAAAGTAATAGGTGTGAAGTCCTTGGCAGTCCAGTTGCTTGGTCCACCGTCGGTTGTTGGGTAGATCCAGCTGTCGAATTCAGATTCCTCCACGTCGTCCTCAATAGCATTTACTCCCGGGTTGGTGATGAACACAGGAGGTCTTCCAATCCTCGCCTTACGAACAACCCTCTGAGCCTCTGCAGTGAAGCCCAAACCAAACTTGTCAGTCTTTGGAGTGAAATCAGGAAGTCGGCCCCAGTTTGCACACTCACCCTTCTCAATAAAAGCCCGGGCATCCTTTAAGGAAGCCATCTTCAAAGGAGGGTCTTCAATCACAGTTTCAGCTGATGCCAGTGTCTGAGGTACCTCTTCAAAGTGTTGAAAGGGGGTCTCAATGAACTCCCCATCCATTTCTATGTACCGGAACAAGTTGAGGTGGTTGACCATATACTCTTCCTCCCCTTGAACTGTAACAATCTTCCCTCTGACCGGGTACTTAAGCTTCTGATGTAGTGTGGAGGTCATAGCTCCAGCCTTGTGGATCCATGGACGACCCAGCAAACAAGAATATGATGGTCGGATATCCATCACATAGAATGTAGAATCAAAGACTTGAGAACCAACCCTGATTGGAATGTCAACTTCCCCATGTACCATCCTTTACGAACCGTCAAAGGCTCGGACAAAAATGTTACTAGGCTTGAGCTCCAAACCCTCACAATCCAACCTGTCTAGGGCTTTCTTGGGTAATAAGTTCAATGAAGAACCAGTGTCCACCAACACATGGGCAAGAGTAGTTCCCCTGCATTCAATGGAGACATGCAGAGCGTCGTTATGGTTTTTTCCTTTGGCAGTCAGATCGGCGTCAGAGAAGCCCAACCCATTATCGGCAGTCAAGTTGGCCACACAATCGGTAAATTGATCAGCAGACGTTTCTTGTGGCACATGGGCCGTCTTCAGGAAGGAAATCAGGGCCTTGGCATGGGCCTCTGAACACAACAACAGTGATAACATATAAATTTTTGATGGGGTGTGCCCCAACTGCTCAACTACATTGAAATCACTCTTCTTAATGATCTTGAGAATTTCTTCCATCTCTTGTTGGGAAGCTTCAACAGTGGTTGTCTTTGGTGCCTCCGTCAGGGCAGGCAAATCAGTAGCAATCCCTTTGCCCCGAGCGTCAGATGACTCGGCAACAGGGGTAGAAACTTGATCAGGAGGGGAAACAGGCACACTTGCAGGTGTGATGACAAGAGGTCTCTGAATTGTTCGTGGCGCAATATCTGGTGAGAACAACCTACCACTGCGAGTAACTTTGGCAGGCCCGGTGATGTTGCTGACGCCGGTACTAGTATCAAACTCTTGCTTAACTCCAAGCACATAAACATTTGCCCCATAGTGCCATGGGACAGCTTTGTCGGATGTATAGGGGAGAGGCCCGGAACAGTGATGATGATAGGAGCAATCTTCTGAGTAGACATGATTTTGACAGGCTTCTTTGAGAGAGCCTTAGGAGGTTTGTTGAAAATAGTGACAATAGAAACTTCTTCGACATGGACAGCAGGAACATCAATCTTCTCGAACAAGATTTCTTTGCTATCCATCAGGCTTTGGACGCCTGACTTCAGCAAGGGACAACCAGCAGGTGAAACAGCACATAGGAGGCAACCTTTACCACATCCCGGAAATAAACCGGCTAGCAATAGGTTCCTTTTGACGGTCAATAACGGAGTAACAATATCATCCACGGAGGCCACATACAGGTCTTCTTCCACAACATTCACTCCATGCTGGGGCATGGGAGCAGTCACAACATTGGGCCTTTCAGGCACCTCAAACTGTATTTCTTTAGCATCAATAAGGTCCTGAACCTTATTCCTCAGAGCCCAGCAATCATCCGTAGTATGCCCCGGGCTATCAGAGTGATAAGCGCAACGGGCATTGGGGTTGTACTTTGGAGAAGCTGTGTTCACTACCTTCAGAGCTTCTTTGACAGTTACCAGATTGGTTGACAGTAGTTGCGGAAATATCTGAGACAGGGTCTGTTGTACCCCAAAATTTTCCCTCCCATTTCCTTAACATTTTCTCATCACAAAACCCTTGGAGCTCAAGATCCAGTTAGGGTTTCCTCTGCTCAAGACATCTCCTTGCACTGTGGACCCAAATTAGGGTTTGTGTTTGAACAAAGATGTTTTGACCTAAAATGCCTAAGATGACTTTCATGCTTCATGTTGGACTCCCAAGTTTATCCATACCAAGTTTCAAGTCTTGATTCCAAACTTTGCCCAGTCAATTGGACAGTTGACCTAGAAATCAGCTGTATTGGGGAAAAAGTCAACTGTGGCCAATTGATAGTCAAATCTCATGAAAGTTGACCCACATCAACATTATGAACTCACATAGACCATTTGATCAAGTTTGGATCACAATTCCACAAGAAATTTGATCAGATCACCAAAAGGGCAAAATGGTCATTTTTAGGGTTTTGACCGCACAAAGGCAATTTTTGACTGTTTAACCTAGCCAATGGCAAATCAAGCTCACATATGGACTCAAGGACCCCATGGAATTATCTTAACATGCTCAACAAGTTCAGAAGATCCCAAATACACAAGATTGACAGTTGAATTTCCCAGTCAATTGATCAATTTTGACTGTATACTAAAAAGTCAAACTTTGACTTTTTGGTCAAAATCAAGTGCCAAGATTCATTTTTCATCAAAACATGCCAAATCATGAAACTTGTTCATCAAGAAATCAAGAATTGCAAATTAGGGTTTGAAATGAAGATTTTTCATAACTTAGAATTTTTCTAAGTCATGAAAAACCCTAATTTTTTCCTAACTTTGTCCCACTTTCTCACCAAGATTCATTTGGATTCAAGCAAAAGTCAAAACATGAAAGTTGTAGTCTATTTCAAAATCTACAACTTTGATTCACAAAGTTTTCCCAAAAGAAGCTTGTAGCTCAAGTTACAATTTTTGGAACAAGGGTACCAAACCATTCTTAATTTAGAGAAAATTTGACCTATTTTAGGCAAGGTTTTTACCTAACTTCAAGACCATTTTTCACATACTTCCACTTGGAATTTCAATTTGCATTTCAAAGATGGATTGTAGTACACATTCAAGCTTTCCAAAATTTCCAAGAACTCATCAAACAACCTCATGGTTAGGGAGAATCGAATTTGGCAAGTTGGGAAAAACTCACTTTTGATTTGGCCAAGTTACATGTTCATACATCTAGGCCATTTTGAAATAAGCTTACACAACTTGATTACAGGTCCTATATCCCTTTTGCACTCATAAATTTAATGCAAACTCATTGTGCCAAGACCATATTTTATGTGTTCAAGCATTACATAAAGGTTTAGTCCCAAAATAGAAAAAGCATAATGTCCATTTTTGCAAAAGTAGAACTTTATGTCAATTAGCAATCCAAGCAAGTACAGTGCAAATCTCTTTGGCACAAGTTTATAAGCTAATTACACTGATCAAGGCCAAGGTATGCAGCACATTAGGGGGGCCTCTATCAGTCTAAAAACTCAAGTGGACATTTGTTGCTTAAAGTTGAAGAAACCTAGCATAACCATACACAACTCTCATCTCAGCTAACACAAGCTTAAGAAAACTTGTCAAACACATTCTAAACATCCATCCTGGCCTGAGACACGAGCCTATCACCTCCAATACCTCCCCATTCACAGAATCACCCTCAAACTGCCAAAACAGGGGACCTGCTGCAGATTGAGTTCCATAACTCATTCCATTCGTGCATTCTTGCTAAAAACACTTCAAACACATCCCACAACATCCCTTGAAGCTATTCCAAACCTCAAACACGACCTGTAACACTCCCAATCAACATCACTATTTTCATTTTTCTGTTTTGCAGGTGGAGTTCTATAACTCGATTCAGCTAGTTTTAAAGCAAAGTAAAACTTGGAATAGCATCCCTGGACATCAAGGAAGCTGTACCAATCATCACCTTGCAGTGAAAGTACCTCCATAACCAAATACGATTCCAACTGAACAGGTAAGTTCATGAACTCATATCTCTCTATCCAGGCATTGTTAGCTTTAGGTTTGTGAAGAAAATATGTCACATTCATAGCCCTGAACATGCCCATGTAATTAGTTTTCATTTATATTATGTGTGCTGTGAGAATTTAATGTCTGAACATGGAACAAAAACTAGGTCAGGAATTGGGGGAGAAGAAATTCTCTCTCATCTTAGAGAGTTAAGTCAAGTTCTTTATATGTCTGGATTCGTCTCTTAATGCTCTACATTTTTCATGTTGTGAGTTTTGCTTGAAAGTCCAGGAATTGGGAGATAGAAAACGCGTGTTGATTGTTGTTCATACAGGTTCAGAGGTTGAAGAAGGACTTTTTGGGCCGGGCTTTGTTTCAGTTTCCTATTTGCACCCTTTTGTTACTTTTAAACCCCCTTGGCCCATTGTGCTTATTTTAATCATTTTTTGACTTTTGTTTTTTATTTCTGACTTATTTATTTTTCCTCATAATATAAAAAATATAAAAAATATTTTTCACACCATTTTTATATTTATTAGGTATTTATTTGTTTAAATTGATGTTTTGTACATAAATAAATACTTACATACTTTTATTTAAAAAAATACTAAAATAATGCAAACACATTTTATTTTCCATTTTTATTTTATTTTATCTTCTGAAAATATTTTATATAAAATATACCCTTTTTATAAATACTAAATATTATTATTTTGTATATATTTAATATATTTATCATATAATATAAATATTTACATATATATTAGTATATTTAGGTTAAAAATACAAAATATATACATTTTATTTTTTATTAATATTTGACATTAAAAAATACCTTTTTGACAAATATACTTCATTTTTATTTTATTTTTGTACATAACTAATAAATATTGTACATATTAAATAATTAATACCTTTTATTTAATAAATTAGGGTTTTTGCCCTAAATACATAAAAAATCCAAAAATTAATACTTTTTATTTTGTTTATTTGACACATAAAAAATACTTTTTTTCATACACATAAAAAACATTTTTTGCATCTTGCATATTTATTCCATTTTATTTAATTGTTGTATATTAATTACCTTGTATAATTCCAAATTGATGTAATAGTCTAGGTTTAAATTCCTTGTCAAAATACCCCCATTTGAACATTTGTACCCCCCCTTCCCATATATTGTGTTGTAATAACTTAGGAACTTTATTTTTCGCACTTTAATGCTTTCTAATTATGCCATGTTAGAATTAGGGTTTGTATGCAAATCAATCAACCAAAAATAGTTTGACCTAATTTCAAGATAAACAAGCATGAAAATGGACAACACTAATCACACTTGCACCCCTAGGGTATTCCACTTGTTGCCTTCAATAATGGGCCATATTGCATGCTAGGTCTCTTTGGGCAAAGACAAACACAATTCAAATGATCATAGTCCCTCGATGACGCTTTCGAAAGTTGCCTAAAAAATGATCAAGTCCCTTAAAGAAAACATTGCCCAAAGATACTCGGTACCATTGCAATTATGGTCTAAACGATGACCCGTGCCCGTCCCTTTCACATCCTAACACAAGATTGTCCACCAAATGCAATGGTGGAACAAAATTGTTAAAAGGGTTAAAAACATAGGAGAAATCTTTGAGAAATTTAGGAGTAGACGACCTCTTAGTTACTTGAATCAAACTTGCAAAACAAAACACTTGCCTATTTCCAAACCACACATCACTACACTTTCAAAACAAACTTTCAAAAACCAATGAACACCTTTTTAAAAGACATACACCTTTGTATACATCCCAACATGGATCATTACAAAGGTTGCCACCACATTGGCTTCTTTTCAAAACATTTTCAAACCCACACACACAAAGCACCATTTCAAACAATTGAAAATTAAGGCAAGTTGATCTAAGCAAGTAACTAAGAGACCATGGATAACCATGGATAGAAAGGGTGCTAATACCTTCCCTTTCTATAATCTACTCCCCGAACCCAAGAAAACATCTCAAAGGTTTTTGCTGTGCTTTTTAACCTTTCCTTAGGATAAAATAAAAAGTCGGTGGCGACTCTTGCTCAACCGAAACATTTGCGAAAACAAACGCAAAACCATAGTCAGTTCTCCCACCGTATCACAGAACTGGCGACTCTGCTGGGGATTATGTTAAAAGTGGAGTAACCTTAGGGCTTAGATCACCCTCTTGCATGACTAATTGTTTGAATTGATTGCTTTATATCTTGGCTCTCTTGTTTGGGTTTACAATCCTACACCCGGATTTTGGGAAACATTCCTAGATAGCAATACATTATGGAAACTGTGCGGGGTATACCGACACGGTCGAAGCAATAGCTATATTAGTGCGACATATTTGTGAGTACCGGTAACCCTTGAGTTCAATCAAGGAGAGTACGGGGCCGCTGAGTGATGTCACTAAGCACTAATGACCTAGAACCTTACTTGACCATCTTGGCCTTTTATTAGGGGTAGTGAGATGACCGGCTTTGGTGCAGTCCGAAGTTGGTAGATACTCGATACTACACTCATTGAGGGTTGTTTTCTTGGAATATTTTGGTCGCTAGTTAAGTGGCTAAACCAAAACAATGAGCAATGAAAACAATCCAGTGATATTGAGCTCCTTAGAACCCGGTTACTATTTATAGGACAGGTTTTTAAGCCAACTACACTCAAGAGGGTACTTACCTATGAAACCCCATGCAAGCCTGAAACTAGGGTTTGGTGTGATTTCCTTGTACATATGTTTGTGCATACATCATGAACATCATAAAGCATCATATGCATTTACTAACCATTTCAAGGGTTTAGATCTTCATCTTTGTTCTTGTTTTGTAGGTCATGGAAATTTCTCGCAGAAAAACCATCCAAGTCAACCTTGTGAGAATCTCCCCTCAACTCAAAGAGCTCACATCAAGAATTCCGGAAAGCTCTTCCTTCACTGAAAGACATGGTAGACTGCTCAGCTTAGTCAACACCAACATTGAAGAAGACATGATGAAAGTGCTATTCCAGTTCTTTGACCCTCTTCACCACTGTTTCACTTTCCCTGACTACCAGTTGGTGCCCACTTTGGAGGAATTTTCTCAACTCCTGAGAATTCCTATCCTTAATCAACTACCTTTCAACGGTACGGAAAAGGAACCAAAGCCTGAAGATGTTGCTCGAGCATTACATCTATAGCCTTCTGACATCAAGGGGCACTGGGAAACTAGAAGTGGCGTCAAAGGTTTCTTAGCAAAATTCTTGTTTGAGAAGGCACAAGAATGTTGGAATTCATTGGACCTACAAGCCTTTGAAGAGATTGTGGCACTCCTTATCTATGGGTTGGTCCTGTTCCCAAATCCTGACCAGCTTGTAGAGGTCAACACCGTCAAAATCTTCTTGTCCAGAAATCCAATACCAACATTGCTTGGGGACATCCTTCACTCATTTTACACACGAACAATGAGAAAGAGGGGTGTTCTCATGTGCTGTACTCCTCTCCTTGCAAGGTGGTTTATTTCGCACCTTCCACAATCTGTCTTGAAGAATGACCAAGGCTCAAGGTGGTCCCAACGGTTGATGACTCTTACTCACTCTGATGTACATTGGTGTTCTCGGTCCAGAGAAAATGTCATCATCATCGATCGTTGCGGAGAGTTTCCTAATGTTCCTTTACTTGGAATCAGAGGAGGTATCACCTACAACCCTTGCCTAGCTTTGAGGCAATTTGGATATGCACGAAGAGATGGTCCTCACGACATTTTGATTCCTGACCTAGTTTTTGACTTCGACAACGATGCGCAAGGACTTCGCCAAAGATTCATCAGAGCTTGGAGGATGCCGAACAAGGTTGATAGCAAGACACTGGGGCACAAGAACTCCATCCCTCTTGAGCCTTATCTCAAATGGGTACGAGCCCGAGCCCAGAGTCTAATGATGCCTTATCCTCATGTTCTCCCTGTGATTAAAGAGCCTGTCAAGGAAGGAGAGGTTCCCTACACCATCCTACATCCTGACATGCCTACATCGTGGGAGGAGATGCAGAAGAGTTGGATCCAACTCAAGGAGGAATGAAACACTTTTGAAGCCAGCTTCTACGCCAGTGAGAAGAAGGTTTTAGAGCTCACCCGCCGACTCCATGAGCAAGAGGCCCTCAACACCTACATTGCGCCAAAGAGGAGCGCAACGTCTTTTTACCTTGAGAAGTTATTTTTTGTAATATTTGGCCCATGGGGCATTTATGTACTAACAAATTACTTCTTATTAATATGACGTGCGTTCTTTTTTGTCTGCAACAATTGTGAATTTCTAAAATCCTTGAATGCATTGCATAGATAGCATCTCATGCATCATGTGCATAACAGGTACCCTTTCTTCTACAGGTTGCTTAATCTTCTTCGTTGTTTATTTTGAACAGTCATTATGAATCCAGAATCATCCAGTGAGCAAGCAATCAAGGCCCTTCAGGCCCAAAGTGCCCAGTTTCAAGAGATGGTCCTAAGCCTGGCCCAAGGGCAACAAGAGTTGAAGGCTCTGCTCCTAAAGAAGAAAAAGAAGAAGAGGACTGCGTTGTTCAATACTGGACGCAGGTTTGGGAACACACTCCATAATGAGGCTGATCCAACTACTTCCTCTGCAGATAAAGACAGTCCCCAAGGGGGAGGAGCTCCTAGTCCTGCAGTCTCTGACAACGAGACGGATTACAATGACGAACAATACCCACCCGCTGTTGACAGATACAAGCAATTAGAAGACTGCTTGAGTGCCATGGAGATTCAAAATGTGCCGGGGCTGGATTTCGGAGATTTGGGCTTATCTTCTGGGGTAGTAATCCCACACAAGTTTAAGGCGCCTGCCTTTGCCAAATATGACGGGGCCTCCTGTCCAAAGCTGCATCTCAGGTCGTACGTAAGAAAGATCCAACCTTACACGGCAGATAAAAATCTTTGGATCCACTTCTTCCAAGATAGCCTTTCGGGGTCACAGCTTGAGTGGTTCTATCAACTAGATGGAACTAGTATCCGACATTGGGAAGATTTGGCGACCGCATTTTATAGACAATATCAATACAATTCTGACCTCGCTCCTACGCGTACCCAACTTCAGGGTATGTCTCTAGGAACGGGCGAAGGGTTCAAAGAATATGCACAAAAATGGAGAGATTTGGCTGGAAGGGTGCAGCCTCCATTGACTGATCGTGAGCTGGTTGATATGTTTCTAGGGACCTTGTTTGGTCCATTTTTTAATCATCTGGTTGGCAATTCCTCAGCTGGGTTTACGGATTTGATCCTGACGGGTGAAAGGATAGAAGCTGGCATCAGGTCAGGAAAGATACAAAAAGCTGCCTCCGCAAGTACTGAGAAGAGGCCTTTCAAGAAAGAAGCAAGTGCCGTCTATGGTCCTAGAAGACAAGTCAAGCCAGAAAGCCGCCAAGCCGTCAATGCCTTGGTAATTTCAAAACCCATTGCTGCTCCTCAGCAGTACAATCAACAAAGAGGTGAAAGGCCCAAGAGGCAGTATACTCGGCTGAGTATGACCTTGTCACAAATCTTACCGCAACTGTTATCAACCAACTTGGTGACCATCAAAGAGGCTCTGAAGGTCGTGAATACTGCATTTCCTAAGTATAACCCAAATGCCTGTTGTGCTTATCATTCCGATAGCCCCGGGCATACTACTGATGATTGCTGGGCCCTGAGAAATAAAGTGCAAGACCTTATCGACGCGAAGGAAATTCAGTTTGAGGCGCCTGAGAGGCCAAATGTTGTAACTGCTCCTATGCCCTAGCATAGAGTAAATGCCGTCGAGGAAGATTTGTATGCTGTTTCGGTAAATGATGTTGCTACCCATCTTTTGACTGTTAAGAGGAACTTACTACTAGCCGGTTTATTTCCGGGTTGTAGCAAGGGTTGCCTCCTGTGTGCTGTTATCCCTACCGGTTGTCCGCTGCTGAAATCAGGCATCCAAAGCCTGATGGATAGCAAAGAAATTTTGTTCAAGAAAATTGTTGTTCCGTTTGTTTCCACTGAAGAAGTATCTGTCGTCACAATTTTCAACAATCCTACCAAGGCTCTCCCAAGGATGCCAGTCCAAAATATGTTTGTTGCACCCATTACTATTACCGTTCCGGGGCCTCTCCCCTATGAATCTAATAAGGCTGTCCCATGGCACTATGGGGCAGACGTGTATGTGCTTGGAGTGAAGCAGGAGTTCAACACCAGTACCAGTATCAGTAACATCACTGGTCCCGCCAAGATTACTCGCAGTGGCAGGCTCTTCTCGCCTGACATTGCACCACTAGTTATCCGAAAACCTCTTATCATCACACCCGCAAGTGTGCATGTTTCAAATCAAGTTCCTGTGTCTACTACTGCCGCCGAGTCCTCTGATGCTCGGGGCAAACAAGTTGCTACCGATTTGCCTGCCCGGACGGAGGCACCAAAAAAGACTGCTGTTGAAGCCTGCCAACAAGAGATGGAGGAAATCCTTAAAATCATTAAAAAGAGTGACTTCAATGTTGTTGAACATCTGGGGCATACCCCCTCCAAAATCTCTATGCTATCATTGCTGATGTGCTCAGAGGCCCACGCCAAGGCCCTGATTTCATTTCTGAAAACGGCCCATGTGCCGCAAGAGACCTCTGCAGATCAGTTCACTGACTGTGTGGCTAATTTGACAGCTGACAATGGCTTGGGTTTCTCAGATGCAGACCTTACCTCCAAAGGGAAAAATCACAATGATGCCCTGCATGTCTCTATAGAGTGCAGGGGCACTACTCTCACATACGTGTTGGTGGACACCGATTCTTCCCTGAATGTTTTGCCCAAGAAGGCCTTAGATCGCTTGGATTGTGAGGGCCTGGAATTGAAACCTAGTAGCATCGTTGTTAGAGCCTTCGACGGTTCTAAGAGGATGGTGCACGGTGAGGTAGACATTCCTATTCGTGTGGGTTCCCAAGTCTTCGACTCAATGTTCTATGTAATGGATATTCGTCCATCTTATTCCTGCTTGTTGGGTCGACCCTGGATTCACAAGGCTGGGGCAGTAACATCCACTCTACACCAAAAGCTCAAATACCCTGTCAAAGGGAAGATTGTTATTGTGCAGGGTGAGGAGGAATACATGGTTAGTCACTTGAATTCATTCCGGTATATCGAGATGGACGGGGAGTTTATTGAAACCCCCTTTCAGCATTTTGAGGAGGTACCTCCAACTTTGGCGTCAGCTGAGACAGTGGTTGAAAAAGACTTTCCCTTGAAGATGGCTTCCCTGAAGGATGCCTGGGCTGTAATCGAGAAAGGCAATTGTGCAAACTGGGGTCAGCTTCCTGACTTCACTCAAAAGACCGGCAAGTTTGGGCTGGGCTTCACTGCAGAGGCTCAGAGGGCTGTTCGCAAAGAAAAGATCAGAAAGGCTCCGGTGTTCATCTCCAACCCAAGGGTGAATGCTATCGAAGAGGACGTAGAGGAAGCAGAATTTGACAGTTGGATCTATCCAACAACCCACAATGGACCAAGCAACTGGATGGCAAAGGATTTTACACCTATTACATTTGTCACTCAGTAATGAACTCTTTTGATTTTCAATTTGTAACAAACAATATGTTGAAACTTTTATTGGCTCGGTGTCCTACCTGGGGCACCGTAGCTCCATTTGTGAGGGCTTTTTGTATGACATTTCCATATATCATTAATCAAAACATTGGACGTTTGTTGCATTTCAAATCTTGTGCTCTTTTTCTTTCTGTGTTATATATGCAAAACAACTATATTTACACACACTCACTTATACAGGTTTCAATCCACTCTGGATCTCATTGGTAACGGCTCTGCTACCACCAGTTATGACCTCGAGAATCTGATCAACTTGGCTGAAGACGAAGGTGAAGATGATTGAGAAGTGCCTGGCGAACTCGCAAGACTGCTACTCCAGGAAGAGAGGGCCATTCAGCCGCATGAAGAGCCCGTGGAAACAGTGAACTTGGGTACTGAGACAGATAGAAAAGAAGTCAAGATTGGTGCCAATCTAGAGCTCAGTGTGAAGCAACGGTTGATCCAGATGCTGCATGACTACATGGAAATCTTTGCTTGGTCTTACGAAGACATGCCTGGTTTGGATGCCGACATTGTGGTTCATCACCTGCCTACCAAGGAAGATTGCCCTCCGGTAAAGCAAAAGGTCCGCCGTATGCGTCCAGAGATGTCCGAAAAGATCAAAGCTGAAGTTATGAAGCAATTTGATGTCGGGTTTCTAGCAGTAACTTCTTACCCTCAGTGGGTTGCCAGCGTGGTGCCAGTGCCGAAGAAGGACGGTAAGGTCAGAATGTGTGTTGACTACAGGGATTTGAACAGGGTCAGCCCCAAAGATGATTTCCCTCTGCCTCACATCGACGTTCTTGTTGACAATACTGCTCAACACAAGGTGTTCTCCTTCATGGATGGTTTTTCAGGGTATAATCATATCAAGATGGCTCCGGAAGATATGGAAAAGACTACCTTTGTGACTCAGTGGGGCACCTTTTGCTACAAGGTCATGCCATTCGGGTTGAAAAATGCTGGGGCAACCTACCAATGTGCCATGGTTGCTTTATTTCATGATATGATCCATCATGAGATTGAGGTATACGTTGACGACATGATTTCAAGGTCTCAAACTGAGGAGGAACACCTTGACCATCTGCGGAAGCTGTTTGACCGATTGAAGTTATACAAGCTGAGGTTGAATCCCAACAAATGCACCTTTGGGGTGAGGTCCGGAAAATTGCTAGGTTTCATTGTAAGCGATAAAGGTATTCAGATGGACCCTGCCAAGGTAAAAGCCATACAAGATATGTCGACTCCCAAGACAGAGAAAGAAGTCCGAAGCTTTCTGGGACGACTAAATTACATTGCCCGATTCATCTCACATCTAACTGCTACCTGTGAGCCAATCTTCAAATTACTGAAGAAAGATCAAGTAGTACGTTGGAACGATGAATGTCAGGCCGCTTTTGAAAAGATAAAAGAGTATCTCCAAGAGCCACCCATTCTTATGCCACCAGTGGAAGGGAGACCTCTAATACTATACTTGACAGTGCTTGACAATTCAATGGGGTGTGTGCTGGGGCAGCATGACGAGTCTGGCCGAAAAGAGCACACTATTTATTACCTGAGCAAAAAGTTTACCGACTGTGAGTCTCGGTACTCACTGCTCGAGAAAACTTGATGCGCTCTGGTATGGGCTGCTCGCCGGTTGAGACAGTATATGCTGACTCACACTACTTTGTTGATTTCAAAAATGGATCCAATCAAGTACATATTCGAAAAGCCTGCTCTGTCTGGAAGAATAGCAAGATGGCAAATGATCTTGACAGAATATGATATCCAGTACACAACTCAAAAAGCAATCAAGGGAAGTGTATTGGCAGACCATTTGGCACACCAACCTGTGGACGATTACCAATCATTGAACTTTGAATTTCCGGACGAAGATATCATGGTAGTAACTGATTGTGAAGTACCTGGACCGGATGAAGGACCTGAGGAAGGATCCCGATGGTCTATGCATTTCGACGGAGCCTCAAACGCTTTGGGTAACGGTATCGGCGCTGTAATCATATCCCCCAAAGGAACTCATACTCCACTCACTGCCCGGCTGTGTTTCAACTGCACCAGCAACATGGCAGAATATGAGGCATGTATCATGGGTCTTCAAGCTGCAATCGACTTAAGGATCAAGTTTCTGAGTGTCTTCGGAGATTCCGCTCTCGTGATCAATCAGATCAAGGGCGAGTGGGATACGAAACACCCAAATCTTATTCCTTACAAGGAGTATATGTTGACTTTGCTTCCTCACTTCGAAGAGATAACTTTTGAACACTTCCCAAGAGAGGAGAATCAGTTAGCGGGCGCACTAGCTACGATGTCTTCAATGTTCAAAGTCAAATGGGACAACGAGGCTCCCCGGATCATTATCTGGAAGTTAGACAAACCTGCATACTGCTGCGATCTTGAGTCCGAAGAGGTAACTGAAAAACCCTGGTATCATGAGGTGAAGAGATACTTGGAAGCTCAGGAATACCCTGAAGGTGCGTCTGTCAACGATAAGAAGTTTCTGAGAAGGTTCGCGGCAAAATTCTTCCTCAGTAACGGTATTCTCTACAAACGAAATCATGATTCAACTCTACTGCGTTGTGTGGATAAGACTGAAGCAGAAAAGATCATGGCAGAGCTGCATGAAGGTACATTCGGAACACATTCCAGTGGACACACCATGGCAAAGAAAATCCTTCGGGCAGGATATTTCTGGTCCACAATGGAAGCCGACTGTTACCAACATTCTCGAACTTGTCATAAATGCCAGATCTATGCGGATAAGGTGCACATCCCTCCAGTTCCTCTGAACGTCCTGACGGCACCTTGGCCTTTTGCAATGTGGGCCATTGATATGATTGGCGATATCCGACCGACGGCATCCAACGGGCATCGCTTCATCTTGGTAGCAATTTATTACTTCACGAAGTGGGTTGAGGCAGCTTTCTACGCCACGGTAACCAAGAGCGTCGTGGCACGTTTCATTCGGCATAACCTGATCTGTCGGTACGGCGTCCCGGAAAGAATCATTACGGACAACGGTACCAATCTTAATAACAAGATGATCACTGAGCTCTGCGAGCAATTCAAGATACAGCACCACAACTCTTCTCCTTACCGGCCGAAGATGAATGGGGCTGTAGAAGCAGCTAATAAGAATATCAAAAAGATTGTGTAGAAGATGACAGTGACCTATAAAGATTGGCACGAGATGTTATCGTTTGCTCTTCATGGGTACCGTACCTCAGCAAGGACGTCAACCGGGGCGACACCCTTTTCCTTGGTCTATGGCATGCAGGCAGTCTTGCCGATTGAAGTCCAGATACCCTCTCTCTGGATAATGAAGGATGCAGACTTGAGTGAAGATGACTGGATCCAGACTCGACTTGATCAATTAAACCTAATTGACGAAAAGAGACTCACTGCTATCTGTCATGGTCAGACGTATCAAAAACGGATGATCAGGGCATTTAACAAGAAAGTCAGGCCACAAGAGTATCAAGTTGGGGACCTGGTAATCAAACGCATCATCCTTCCTCAAAGTGATCCCCGGGGCAAATGGACCCCTACGTACGAAGGGCCATTTGTGGTTAAACATGTGTTCTCAGGAGGAGCCATGAATCTAACCACCATGGATGGTGATGACCTTCCTCACCCCGCCAATGCAGACATAGTAAAAAGATACTACGCATGAATAAAAGACCCGCTAGGTTGACATACCTAGGCAAAAATAAGGGCTTCCCGGCGAACCAAAAGGGTTCGGGCAAAAATAAGGGTTGAAATGAAAAAATCTGTACATCCAGCAAGTCGAAAACCTGAAAAGGAAGCTTGGGCAAAAATGGGTATCCCGGTGGACTGAAAACCCGAAAGGGCGGTCCAGGCAAAAGTTAGGGATAAAGCGTAACACTATGTCTCGTTGGATCACTCTGTATCCAGAATTCGGCATCAATTATCTGGCTCAGACTTCGGCATCGATCAATCAGCTTCATCTTCAACTAAGCAGCAAAGTGATGAGACGCTTGAAGACATAAAGGCGATAGCAGAGTTGGAACCCAGTGGGAATATTGTGCACATAGCTGTTTTGTTTCCTTTTCAAAATTGTATAAACTCTATGTTTTTCGGCGGCGTTCTCTTACTAGGACGTCGGCCTCTTGTACAAAAAACGCCTATTCACAGGCAAATTTCAAAATCAATACAAGTTCACTTTTCCAAACAAATTGCCAATTGTTTTTCCTTTTTCTGTTTTGTCTTGCGAAGAACGTCCAATGTTCATTTTTGATATATGCATTTGACATTAAATTGCTAATTCATAAATACTTGCATATGAAACAAAAGACTAATTACAGGTGACATCAGAAGTAGGGGAAATATAGAATTGTCCAAGCAGTCTAGTTGATTTATCCGCCAAGGTACCAAGGTAGATTCAACAGAAGAATGTGACCAAGTTATCTCAACTCTCCGTAGAGTAGGACAAGATTCAGCAATACTCTCCCCAGGAAGAGTAGTCTATCATCAGCCCTACAATAGGCACCCTGTTCCCCTAGCAAGTCAGCAATACTCTCCTCCAACAGAGTTAGTCTATGGTCAGCCTGAAGGAAGTTGTGTATCCCCAGAAGATATCAACATTCCCCAGTGGAGTATAGGCATTTCATCACCAAGCATCCCCGACAGTCTTGACCTAAGATTGTTCCCCGACGGAATACCAACACCCCAGTACAGTCTGAAAAGCTTCCCCAGGAAAATCGGAATCCGTATCCCCAGCAGGTCTTGAAGCTTATCCCCAGTAGATTCTGGAAGCTTATCCCCTGTAGAGTACGGACGTCTCTCCCGAGCTTTATTCAAAGTTATTCCTCACAAGGGCTTATAACTGGGTTATCCTCAGCTAATTGCCACGGAAGATCGCCCTCGGCAAAGTTCTTCCTATCCCCAGCGGAGTTCATCAAAGTTCCCCAACATGACTTATCAACACAATCCCCAGAGGAGTTTATCTTTGTTGTCCCCAACAGAGTTTATCATCATTATCCCCAACGGAGTCCATCATCGAAATCCTCAGTAAAGCTCTCGTCAAAACTTCAGCGAAGTATCTCTTCCTACAGAGCAATTCCCCTCAGAGTAATCTCTCCAACAAGTTTACTCCTCAACGGAGTCATCTTCTCCTACCGGTGTATTCTTGCAACCATTATCCCCAGCGGAAGCAAAGAACTCTACTCTTCGAACATCGGCCCAGGATTTAATTCCCCAGCCGATCGTCAAGGATTTATTTTCCTAGACGAAAATACATTCATAAACATTTCACATTTCATACATCTGGCTTACCTACATGATAAAGTGCATACAACACTATCTCATGTTGAACATCATGACATCATGCATTTCATACATCATGACATTGCGTACAACTGATGTTTTGCCTTTTCAGGGAAAAAGACAATCCAAAAGACAACTACCTTCAACTATCACAATTCCATATTCGATTACTGTATCTAGCCAGGGCACATCTGTGAGTGATCAGTTTCCAGACTCGATTCATGTATCTAGCCAGGGCACGTCTGAAAAGTTTGAAGATTTGATTCCTGTATCCAGCCAGGGCATATCTAATGACGACTATTTCCAGATTCGATTCCTGTATCCAGCCAGGACATATCTGTTGACGACTATTTCCAGATTCGATTCCTATATCCAGCCAGGGCATATATGTTGACGACTATTTCCAGATTCGATTCATGTATCCAGCCAGGGCATATCTGTGAGCAACCGATTGTAGATTCGACACCTGTATCTAGCCAGGGCATATCTGCATGAAAAGATTGAAGATCAACACCTGTAACAAGCCAGGAAAACATCTGTCTTTCTCAAAATACACAAGTTCTCGCTAAGGAATCTCTTATGCGATCAACACTTCCTAATGGAATCTATAAGCCCATTCCCGACAATGTTCCGTCGCGTCTCCAGATGGAATCTATAAGCCCATCTCCCTATCCACCATCTCTCCAAATGGCATCTATAAGCCCATTCCCGACATCACATTGCTGATACTCCAACATGCGAGTGCAAATTTCCGGGCACTCTAGTGTCCAATCTCCTTTTACTCTCGAGTCACGAAAGGCAAACTTGCCAATCTAACTCTTCAGGTTCAAGAAGATTGAACAGGGGCAACTGTTGTACCCCAAAATTTGCCCTCCCATTTCCTCAACATTTTCTCATCACAAAACCCTTGGAGCTCAAGATCCAGTTAGGGTTTCCTCTGCTCAAGACTTCTCCTTGCACTGTGGACCCAAATTAGGGTTTGTGTTTGAACAAAGATGTTTTGACCTAAAATGCCTAATATGACTTTCATGCTTCATGTTGGACTCCCAAGTTTATCCATACCAAGTTTCAAGTCTTGATTCCAAACTTTGCCCAGTCAATTGGACAGTTGACCTAGAAATCAGCTGTATTGGGGAAAAAGTCAATTGTGGCCAATTGACAGTCAAATCTCATGAAAATTGACGCACATCAACATTATGAACTCACATAGACCATTTGATCAAGTTTGGATCACAATTCCACAAGAAATTTGATCAGATCACCAAAAGGGCAAAATGGTCATTTTTAGGGTTTTGACTGCACAAAGACAATTTTTGACTGTTTGACCTAGCCAATGGCAAATCAAGCTCACATATGGACTAAAGGACCCCATGGAATTATCTTGACATGCTCAACAAGTTCAAAAGATCTCAAATACACAAGATTGACAGTTGAATTTCCCAGTCAATTGATCAATTTTGACTGTATACTGAAAAGTCAAACTTTGACTTTTTGGTCAAAATCAAGTGTCAAGATTCATTTTTCATCAAAACATGCCAAATCATGAAACTTGTTCATCAAGAAATCAAGAATTGCAAATTAGGGTTTGAAATGAAGATTTTTCATAACTTAGAATTTTTCTAAGTTATGAAAAACCCTAATTTTTTCCTAACTTTGTCCCACTTTCTCACCAAGATTCATTTGGATTCAAGCAAAAGTCAAAACATGAAAGTTGTAGTCTATTGCAAAATCTACAACTTTGATTCACAAAGTTTTCCCAAAAGAAGCTTGTAGCTCAAGTTACAATTTTTGGAACAAGGGTACCAAACCATTCTTAACTTAGAGAAAATTTGACCTATTTTAGGCAAGGTTTTTACCTAACTTCAAGACCATTTTTCACATACTTCCACTTGGAATTTCAATTTTCATTTCAAAGATGGATTGTAGTACACATTCCAAGCTTTCCAAAATGTCCAAGAAATCATCAAACAACCTCATGGTTATGGAGAATCGAATTTGGCAAGTTGGGAAAAACTCACTTTTGATTTGGCCAAGTTACATGTTCATACATCTAGGCCATTTTGAAATCAGCTTGCACAACTTGATTACAGGTCCTATATCCCTTTTTCACTCATAAATTTAATGCAAACTCATTGTGCCAAGACCATATTTTATGTGTTCAAGCATTACATAAAGGTTTAGTCCCAAAATAGAAAAAGCATAATGTCCATTTTTGCAAAAGTAGAACTTTATGTCAATTAGCAATCCAAGCAAGTACAGTGCAAATCTCTTTGGAACAAGTTTATGACCTAATTACACTGATCAAGTCCAAGGTATGCAGCACATTAGGGGGGCCTCTATCAGTCTAAAAACTCAAGTGGACATTTGTTGCTTAAAGTTGAAGAAACCTAGCATAACCATACACAACTCTCATCTCAGCTAACACAAGCTTAAGCAAACTTGTCAAACACATTCTAAACATCCATCTTGGCCTGAGACACGAGCCTATCACCTCCAATACCTCCCCATTCACAGAATCACCCTCAAACTGCCAAAACAGGGGACCTGCTGCAGATTGAGTTCCATAACTCATTCCATTCGTGCATTCTTGCTAAAAACACTTCAAACACATACCACAACATCCCTTGAAGCTATTCCAAACCTCAAACACGACCTGTAACACTCCCAATCAATATCACCATTTTCATTTTTCTGTTTTGCAGGTGGAGTTCTATAACTCGATTCAGCTAGTTTCAAAGCAAAGTAAAACTTGGAATAGCATCCCTGGACATCAAGGAAGCTGTACCAATCATCACCTTGCACTGAAAGTACCTCCATCACCAGATACGATTCCAACTGAACAGGTAAGTTCATGAACTCATATCTCTCTATTCAGGCATTGTTAGCTTTAGGTTTGTGAAGAAAATATGTCACATTCATAGCCCTGAACATGCCCATGTAATTAGTTTTCATTTATATTATGTGTGCTGTGAGAATTTAGTGTCTGAACATGGAAAAAAAACTAGGTCAGGAATTGGGGGAGAAGAAATTCTCTCTCATCTTAGAGAGTTAAGTCAAGTTCTTTATATGTCTGGATTCGTCTCTTAATGCTCTACATTTTTCATGTTGTGAGTTTTGCTTGAAAGTCCTGGAATTGGGAGATAGAAAACGCGTGTTGATTGTTGTTCATACAGGTTCAGAGGTTGAAGAAGGACTTTTTGGGCCGGGCTTTGTTTCAGTTTCCTATTTGCACCCTTTTGTTACTTTTAAACCCCCTTGGCCCATTGTGCTTATTTTAATCATTTTTTGACTTTTGTTTTTTATTTCTGACTTATTTATTTTTCCTCATAATATAAAAAATATAAAAAATATTTTTCACACCATTTTTATATTTATTAGGTATTTATTTGTTTAAATTGATGTTTTGTACATAAATAAATACTTACATACTTTTATTTAAAAAAATACTAAAATAATGCAAACACATTTTATTTTCCATTTTTATTTTATTTTATCTTCTGAAAATATTTTATATAAAATATACCCTTTTTATAAATACTAAATATTATTATTTTGTATATATTTAATATATTTATCATATAATATAAATATTTACATATATATTAGTATATTTAGGTTAAAAATACAAAATATATATATTTTATTTTTTATTAATATTTGACATTAAAAAATACCTTTTTGACAAATATACTTCATTTTTATTTTATTTTTGTACATAACTAATAAATATTGTACATATTAAATAATTAATACCTTTTATTTAATAAATTAGGGTTTTTGCCCTAAATACATAAAAAATCCAAAAATTAATACTTTTTATTTTGTTTATTTGACACATAAAAATACTTTTTTTCATACACATAAAAAACATTTTTTGCATCTTGCATATTTATTCCATTTTATTTAATTGTTGTATATTAATTACCTTGTATAATTCCAAATTGATGTAATAGTCTAGGTTTAAATTCCTTGTCAAAATACCCCCATTTGAACATTTGTACCCCCCTTCCCATATATTGTGTTGTAATAACTTAGGAACTTTATTTTTCGCACTTTAATGCTTTCTAATTATGCCATGTTAGAATTAGGGTTTGTATGCAAATCAATCAACCAAAAATAGTTTGACCTAATTTCAAGATAAACAAGCATGAAAATGGACAACACTAATCACACTTGCACCCCTAGGGTATTCCACTTGTTGCCTTCAATAATGGGCCATATTGCATGCTAGGTCTCTTTGGGCAAAGACAAACACAATTCAAATGATCATAGTCCCTCGATGACGCTTTTGAAAGTTGCCTAAAAAATGATCAAGTCACTTAAAGAAAACATTGCCCAAAGATACTCGGCACCATTGCAATTATGGTCTAAACGATGACCCGCGCCCGTCCCTTTCACATCCTAACACAAGATTGTCCACCAAATGCAATGGTGGAACAAAATTGTTAAAAGGGTTAAAAACATAGGAGAAATCTTTGAGAAATTTAGGAGTAGACGACCTCTTAGTTACTTGAATCAAACTTGCAAAACAAAACACTTGCCTATTTCCAAACCACACATCACTACACTTTAAAAACAAACTTTCAAAAACCAATGAAAACCTTTTTAAAAGACATACACCTTTGTATACATCCCAACGTGGATCATTACAAAGGTTGCCACCACATTGGCTTCTTTTCAAAACATTTTCAAACCCACACACACAAAGCACCATTTCAAACAATTGAAAATTAAGGCATGTTGATCTAAGAAAGTAACTAAGAGCCCATGGATAACCATGGATAGAAAGGGTGCTAATACCTTCCCTTTCTATAATCTACTCCCCGAACCCAAGAAAACATCTCAAAGGTTTTTGCTGTGCTTTTTAACCTTTCCTTAGGATAAAATAAAAAGTCGGTGGCGACTCTTGCTCAACCGAAACATTTGCGAAAACAAACGCAAAACCATAGTCAGTTCTCCCACCGTATCACAGGGTCATGCTGAGTCGAGTGTACTGTCTTTTGGGTCTCTCACCCCTTGGTTGGTTATACTGCTGAGGAGCAGCAGCAGGCTTTGAGATTACCAATGCATTGACAGCTTGGCGGCATTCCGGTTTAATCTGTCTTCTGGGAACATAAACAGCACTGGCTTCCTTCTTGAAGGGCTTCTTTTCAGTACTCGCGGAGGCACCTTTCTGTATCTTCCCTGACTTGATACCAGCTTTTATCCTCTCACCAGTCAAGATCAAATCTGTAAACCCAGCAGAAGAATTACCAATCAGATGGTTGAAGAACGGACCAGACAGGGTCCCCAGGAACATGTCAACAAGTTCACGATCAGTCAAAGGTGGCTGCACCCTGCCCGCCAGGTCTCTCCACTTTTGCGCGTACTCCTTGAATCCTTCGCCCGTCCCCAGTGACATACCCTGGAGTTGGGTACGCGTGGGAGCGAGGTCAGAATTGTACTGATACTGCTTATAAAATGTAGTAGCCAAGTCCTCCCAGTTTTGGATACTGGCTCCATCCAGCTGATAGAACCACTCGATTTGAGCCCCTGAAAGGCTATCCTGGAAGAAATGGATCCAAAGGTTCTTGTCTGCAGTATAAGGTTGGATCTTCCTTACATATGATATGAGATGCATCTTTGGGCAGGACAGCCCGTCATATCTTGTAAAAATTGGCACTTTAAACTTCGGGGGGATAACAATTCCAGCAACTAATCCCAAATCTTCGAAATCTAAGCCGGGAACTCTCTGCAGCTCCATAGCTGCCAACCTATCTTCCAAGCCTTTGTACTTATCGTCGGCAGGCGGGTATTGTTGCTCTGAGTAGTCTTCGTCTTCTTCAGCCTCTCCTTCTTCAGCTTCGGATTCGGAAGGTACCGCAGCCCCATTCCCTTTATTGGTTCCCTCTTCAGATGTAGGGGAAAATTCAAGAACTCTTCTGGCTTCACCCTCAAACCTTCTTCCCAGGGTAGCCACCCCGACTCTTTTCTTCTTCTTTTTCACTTGCTCTTTGTTCCCAAGCAAGGCTTTTAGATCCTCTTGACCCTTTGCCAAGGTCATTAGGAGATGTTAAAATTGTGAGTTTTGAGACTGCAAGTCCTTGACCGTCTGTTCGAGATCCATCTTACTGAAATAAACAGCAGAAAGATAAGGAAACCTGGTGTGGAGACCTGCTTATGCGCATGATGAATGATATGTTTGTTTATGCAATGCATTCAAGGATTTAGAAAATTCAAAATTGTTGCAAACAAAAAGAACACACGTCATATTAATAAGAAGAAATTCGTCAGTACATAAATGCCCCATGGGCCAAATATTACAAAAAAACTTCTCAAGGTAAAAAGACGTTGCGCATCCTATTTGGTGCGAAGTAGGTGTTGAGGGTCTCTTCCTCATGGAGTCGGCGGGTAAGCTCCAAAACCTTCTTCTCACTGGCGTAGAAGCTGGCTTCAAAAGTGTTTCGTTCTTCCTTGAGTTGGATCCAACTCTTCTGCATCTCCTCCCATGATGTTGGCATGTCAGGATATAGGATGGTGTAGGGAACCTCTCCTTCCTTAACGGGCTCTTTAATCACAGGGAGAACATGAGGGTAAGGAATCATTAGACTCTGGGCTCGGGTTCGTACCCACTTGAGATAAGGCTCAAGAGGGATGGAGTTCTTATGCCCCAGTGTCTTGCTGTCTACCTTGTTAGGCATCCTCCAAGCTCTGATGAATCTTTGGCGAAGTCCTTGCGCATCGTTGTCGAAGTCAAAAACTAGGTCAGGAACCAACATATCGTGAGGATCATCCCTCCGTGCATATCCAAATTGTCTCAAAGCTAGACAAGAGTTGTAGGTAATACCTCCTCTAATGCCAAGTAATGGAACATTAGGGAACTCTCCACAACGATTGACGATGATGACATTTTCTCTGGACCGAGAACACCAATGTACATCAGAGTGAGTGAGGGTCATCAACCGTTGTGACCACCTTAAGCCTTGGTCATTCTTCAAAATAGATTGTGGAAGGTGCGAAATAAACCACCTTGCAAGGAGAGGAGTACAACACATGAGAACACCCCTCTTTCTCATTGTTCGTGTGTAAAATGAGTGAAGAATGTCCCCAAGCAATGTTGGTATTGGATTTCTGGATAAGAAGATTTTGACGGTGTTGACATCTACAAGCTGGTCAGGATTTAGGAACAAGACCAACCCATAAATGAGGAGTGCCACAATTTCTTCAAAGGCTTGTAGATCCAATGAATTCCAACACTCTTGTGCTTTCTCAAACAAGAATTTTGCCAAGAAGCCTTTGACACCGCTTCTAGTTTCACAATGCCCCTTGATGTCAGATGGTTGCAAGTGTAGTGCTTGAGCAACATCTTCAGGCTTTGGTTCTTTTTCCGTACCGTTGTAGGGTAGTTGATTAAGAATAGGAATTCTCAAGAGTTGATAAAATTCCTCCAAAGTGGGCACCAATTGATAGTCGGGGAAAGTGAAACAGTGGTGAAGGGGGTCAAAGAACTGGAACAACACCTTTACCATGTCCTCTTCAATGCTGGTGTTGACTAGGCTGAGCAGTCTACCATGTCTTTCACTGAAGGGAGAGCTTTCCGGAATTCTGGATGTGAGCTCCTTGAGCTGAGGAGGGATTCTCACAAGGTTGACTTGGATAGTTTTCATGCGAGGAATTTCCATGACCTACAAAACAAGAACAAAGATGAAGATCTAAACCCTTGAAATGGTTAGTGTATGCACATGATGCTTTATGATGTTTATGATGTATGCACAAAACATATGTACAAGCAATTCACACAAAACCCTAGTTTCAGGCTTGCATGAGGTTTCATAGGTAAGTACCCTCTTGAGTGTAGTTGGCTTAAAAAACTGTCCTATAAATAGTAACGGGTTCTAAGGAGCTCAATATCATTGGATTGTTTTCCATGTTCATTGTTTTGGTTTAGCCACTTAACTAGCGACCAAAATATTCCAAGAAAACAACCCTCAATGAGTGTAGTATCGAGTATCTACCAACTTCGGACTGCACCAAAGTCGGTCATCTCACTACCCCTAATAAAAGGCCAAGATGGTCAAGTAAGGTTCTAGGTCATTAGTGCTTAGTGACATCACTCAGCGGCATCGTACTCTCCTTGATTGAACTCAAGGGTTACCGGTACTCACAAATATGTCGCACTAATATAGCTATTGCTTCAACCGTGTCGGTATACCCCACACAGTTTCCATAACGTATTGCTATCTATGAATGTTTCCCCAAATCCGGGTGTAGGATTTCAAACCCAAACAAGAGAGCCAAGATATAAAACAATCAAAGAAAACAATTAGTCATGCAAGAGGGTGATCTAAGCCCTAAGGTTACTCCACTTTAAAAAATTCCCCAGCAGAGTCGCCAGTTCTGTGATACGGTGGGAGAACTGACTTGGGTTTTGCGTTTGTTTTCGCAAATGTTTCGGTTGAGCAAGAGTCGCCACCGAATTTTTATTTTATCCTAAGGAAACGTTAAAAAGCACAGCAAAAACCTTTGAGATTTTTTCTTGGGTTCGGGGAGTAGATTATAGAAAGGGAAGGTATTAGCACCCTTTCTATCCATGGTTATCCATGGGCTCATAGTTACTTACTTAGATCACTTGCCTTGTGTTTTCAATTGTTTGAAATGGTGCTTTCAATTGTTGGAAATGGTGCTTTGTGTGTGGGTTTGAAAATGTTTTGAAAAGAGGCCAATGTGGTGGCAACCTTTGTAATGACCCATGTTTGGATGTATACAAAGGTGTATGTCTTTTGAAAAGTTTTCAATGTTTTTGAAAGTTGTTTTGAAAGTGTGTTGTGATGTGTGTTTTGAAAAAATGGCAAGGATTGTTTTGCAAGATTTGGTCAAGTAACCAAGAGCTATCTACCCTAAATTTCTCAAAGATTTTTCCTATGTTTTAACCCTTTTAACAATTTTGTTCCACCATTGTATTTGGTGGACAATCTTGTGTTAGGATGTGAACGGGACGGGCACGGGTCATCGTTTAGACCATGATTGCAATGGTGCCAAGTGTCTTTGGCAATTTTTCCTTTAAGGGACTTGATCATTTTTAGGCAACTTTCGAAAGCGTCATCGAGGGACTATGATCATTTGAATTTGTTTTGCTTTGCCAAAGACACCTAACATGCAACATGGCCCATTATTGAAGGCAACAAGTGGAGTAACCCTAGGGGTGCAAGTGTGATTGGTGTTGTCCATTTTCATGCTTTTTTGTCTTTGAATTAGGTCAAACTATTTGTTGTTTTTGATTTGCATACAAACCCTAAGTCTATCATGGCATATTTAGAAAGCTTAAAAATGCAAAAAATAAAATCCTAAATTATTACAACACAATTATGGGATGGGGGGTACAAATGTTCAAATGGGGATATTTAACAAGAAATTGAAATCTAAGCTATTACATCCAAATTGAATATACAAAGATTAATTTAATTGTACAATAATTAAGTAAATAAATATGCAAAAATGTATTTTATGCACAAAAATGGTTTTTATATGTATGGGAAAAGTATTTTTTATGTGAAATATAAACAAAAAATAAAAGAATCAATTTTGGATATTTTGGTTTTTTTAGGGCAAAACCCTAATTTGCTAAATAAAAAGCATTTATTATTTAATATATACAATATTTATTAATTATATACAAAAAATAAATAAAAAGGAAGTATATTGTAAAAAAGTGATTTTTGAGGTCAAATATTAATAAAATGAAAAATGTATTATTTTTATGTTTTTATCCTAAATATTCTAATAAATATATAAGTATTTATATTATTTACTAAATATATTAAATATGTACAAAAATAAAATATTTATTATTTACAAAAAAGAGTATATTTTTTTTTATAAAATGTTTTCAAAAGATAAAATAAAATAAAATCAGAAAATAAAAATGTATTTGTATTATTTTTAGTATTTTAAATGAAAAGTATTATGTTTATTTATATGTATAAATTCAAATAAAATAAAACAAATAAAATGCAAAAATGGTTGAAAAATATTTTTTATATTTTTTATATTTTGACAAAAAATAAACAAGTCAGAAACAAAAAGAAAAAATCAAAAATGATAAAAATAAAACACAATGGGCCAAGGGGGCGTATGTGGAAAATAGGGGTGTAAACAGAAAAACAAAACTCAGGCCCAGCCCAAGTCTATCTTCTTCAACCTCCAGCCAGTTTTGTTTGAAAATTCGCGCGCTTCCTTGCTTCAACAACAAACTCCTGATTCTTTGATTTTCAGCCAAAACTCACAACATAAACTATGTAGAGCATTAAATCACGAATCCATACATATAAAAAAGTTGTTCTAACTCTCAGAAATGAGAGAGAATTTCCTATCCCCCAATTTTTAACCTAAGTTTTTTTCAATGTTCATGTCTTAAATTCTCTAAGCACACACAAAATAAATGGAAAGTGAGGATATGGGTAGCTTCAGGGCCATGAGTAGGACATGTTTCATTCATAAACCTAAGCCTAACTCTTCCTAGATTGAGAGATAAAAGTCCATGTTTTTACCTGTTCAGCTTGAATCGTGTACAGCAATGGAGGTACTTTCAATGCAATGTGAGGACTTGTACAACTTGCTTGAAGTTCAGGGATGCTTCTCCAATCTCTAGCTTGCTTTGAAACTGACTGAAACGAGCTATGGAAGTTCACCTGCAAAACTGAAAAATGAAAATAGAGATGGGGTTAGGAGTGTTACAGCTGGTGTTTAGGGCTTGGAACAGTTTCAAGGGATGGCATGGAATGTGTTTGCAAGGTTATTAGCCAAAGTGCACGAGTGGATTAAGTTGTGGACCTCAATCTGCAGAAGGTGCCCTGTTTTTGCAAGAGGATGGTGTTTCTGTGTTTGAGGAGGTATTGGAGGTGGTTTGGTCGTGTTTCAGACTTGGTTTGATGTTTGAAAAGTGTTCAAGAAGTTTGTTTAGGCTTGGCTTGACAGGAATGTGAGTTGTGTTCAGTTATGCAAGTTTTCTTCTTTCTTAAGTCAAAAATGCCAAGTTAGGTTGTAGGCTACCACAGGCCCCTCAAGCATGCTGCAAATGTTAGTCTTAATCAGTGGGCTATGTCCATACCTTTGTGCCTCAGAGATTTGCTTTGTACCTCTTAGATTGTAAACTTGACATAAAGTGTAACTTTACAAGAATAGATAAAATGCTTTTTCTATTTTAAGACTAATCCTTCATGTACTGACCAAATGCACAAAATAACATCTTGGCACAATGGTTTAGCATTGAATTATTGAGTAAGAAAGGGATTAGAGGCCTGTAACCTAGCTTGAACCATGCTGAGTTTGAAAATGCAAAGTTATGAACATGTAATTTGGCCATGAACAAAGTGACTTTTGCCCAACTTTGCCAATTCGATTCTCCCTAACCACAAGGGTGTTTGAGAAGTTCTTGGACAATTTGGAAATCTTGGAATGTGTACTACAATCCATCTTTGTAATGCAAGTTGAAATTCCAAGTGGAAGCATGTGAAAAGTGGCCATGAAGTTGGGCAAAAATCCTGCCTAGAATAGGTCAAATTTTTTCTAAGTTATGAATGTTTTGCACCCTTGTTCCAAAAATCATAACTTGAGCTAAAAGCTTCTTTTGAGGAAACTTTGTGAATAAAAGTTGTAGATTTTGCAATGGACTATTACTTTCATGTTTTGAGTTTTGTTTGAATCCAAATGTATCTTGATGAAAAGATGGGACAAAGTTAGGAAAAAAATTAGGAAATTTCATCACTTAGAAAATTTCTAAGTTATGAAATTTCTTCATTTCAAACCCTAATTTGTAATTTTTGATTTCTTGATGAACAAGTTTCATAATTTGACATGTCTTGATGAAAAATGAATCTTGACACTTGATTTTGACCAAAAAGTCCAAGTTTGACTTTTCAGTATACAGTCAAATTTTGATCAGTTGACTGGAAAATTCATCTGTCAATCTTGTGCATTTGGGATCTTTTGAACTTGTTGAACATATCAAGACAATGCCATTGGGTCCTTGAGTCCATATGTGAGCTTGTTTTGCCATTGGCTAGGTCAAACAGTCAAAAATTGCCTTTGTGCAGTCAAAACCCTAAAAATGACCATTTTGCCCTTTTGGTGATCTGATCAAATTTCTTGTGGAATTGTGATCCAAACTTGATCAAATGGTCCATATGAGTTCATAAAGTTGATGTGGGTCAAAAATCATGAGGTTTGACTGTCAATTGACCACAGTTGACTTTTTCCCCAATACAGCTGATTTCTAGGTCAATTGTCCAACTGACTGGGCAAAGATTGGAATCAAGGCTTGAAACTTGGTATGGATAAACTTGTGAGTACAACATGAAGCATGAAAGTCATTTTGGGCATTTAGGTCAAAACATCTTTGTGCAAACTCAAACCCTAATTTGGGTCAACAGTGCAAGGAGGAGTCTTGAGCAGAGTAAACCCTAACTTGATCTTGAGCTCCAAGGGTCTTGTGGTGAGAAAATGTTGAGGAAATGGGAGGGAAAATTTTGGGGTACAACACCTGCTATTAGGTATTTCCATCACATTTTAGCTTTCACATTTTTTGGAAAACCTATTAATCAACTCTCGATTTCTAGGGATGAGTTGTTCATCATTTACTGTGCTTTTCATACCAGACCAGTCATTGGCGCATCATTCATGATAGCCAACATGTCAGCTATAACTCAGTGTACCCATGGTCCCATCTGTGTCGGCGGGCTAGTCATTATGATAGTTGAGGCCCTATCCCTACGGTCATCTCTGTCGCGCCTTACACCGTACGCCAGATATTATACCATGGACATCCATTTTTGCTTTAACATTTCTTTGATTGGTAACCTCAGCCCACCTCACTTTCAGCTGCTTGTCCAACGTAACCCTGTTTATTGCTTCAAATTGCCTAGCCCCGAGCATACCAGTGTCTATACCAAGACAAATTGGCTATATCCCCTAGAGAAGACAGACGAACATGACCCTGAGAGGGAGGAGAGCGACCCATCTACACCCATAGGTTACCACGATTATACACCTTTAGATTACCCTACACTACCCCTTGTTCCTACAGCTGATGACATACCCATGCCTGATCATGCACATATGATCAAGACTCTGCAGACAGATGTTATCACACTCTGAGGCGAGCTCGACACTGTTAAAGAAAATGTCAGCACACTTCGGCGTGACTTCTTTCATTTCATGGACGTCGTCACGGAGCATTTTGACCACATTTATCAACATTTGCACGCTTCTGCACCACCTCCCGGAGGCCCTCATGCTTGACAGTTTTTCTGTACCGCCCCAGTGAGGACACTGTGTGTTCTTAGTATGGGGAGGTTTTTCATTGTTTTTAATTATTATTATTCTCAAACTCAGTATGGTTTTTATTATTTTCGAATAATATATTACTTTTCGGTCCTAAAATTTTATTCATATCCATTCTATTTATTTCTATTTACAAAGCATGCATTCATTTTTTGCAATTTCGGTTATTATTTTAATTTGTTCTTAATTTCTATTATTATTATCATGTTTTATTTTATTTTTGTTACCATCTTTATTTGCTTCTTATTTACCATATTATTTTTCTAACTATACAATATGCTACTAATCCCTTGCAATACACTTCTCAAAATTGAGAATTAATTAATTATTTTAGTGGAGCACGCGTTCAAAGCAGTCAAAGAGACCAACATGACCTGACCCTGACGAACGTCAGAGTGCATATGACGAACGTCAGGGAGTGTCTTTGACTCTGACGAGCGTCAGAGAGAACGTGACGGGCGACAGGCATTGTCCCCCACGCTTTTCAAAACCGTGACCATTGAACAGCATTGATGCACGAAAATTTTGTCTTAAAATCCCACCACCCCATTTACTCCACTCACCCATAACTTCCATAACCTCCCAAATTTCAAAATTCTCCCATAAACACCATTAAATTTCTTACTCCACAAAACCATCTATATAAACCCTCCCCTTCCATCCTTAGTTTCATCACTACCACTCCCTTTCCATCTCTCTACCACATATACATTTTTTTTCTATCAAGTTCAATACTCATGGCCAACCAACCCAAACCCGACATGCGACATCTCGTGCTCCGACAAGGAGAAGCCGGTGAGCTTCAAAAAGAGAGGTACATAAAATTCCATCACCGAGGGCTAACACCCACACGGTTCGTCGGCAACACCTGCTTGCAAGAATTAGGCCTGCTACCTCATATGGAAGGCTTGCTGAATAAAGCTGGCCTAAGCTTTATTAGCACGATGAACACACCGACTTACGAAGCTCTCACGTTAGAATTCTTGAGTTCCTACGCATATCACACCCGAGAAGATGCAGACGCACACCTAACGGGAGCCGCTCATTTTTGGATGTTCAACCGAGAGTACCAACTCAACCATGAAATTTTGAGCGACATATTTCATTTTCCCCGAGGGAATAATGTGCAATACCGCATACCCCCAGAATTGGATTGGAATGGAAGTGCATACGCACTATGGGAGAGAATAACCGGAGAACCAAATGTCACACCCGAAGCACGGTACGCCTCTCACATCCACAACCCGAACATCCGCTTCTTACACCATGTTATGGCAAACAAAATATTCGGAAGGGAAAACAACAACAAGGTAAACACTAAAGAATTATATGCTCTCCACTGTACCTTTTCGCAAAACATCCGTCTTAACCCCGTCACCTTAATGATGGCCCATATTCAGAACCTCGTTGCAAGAGAAGGGACCACACCTTTTTGCATCGGAGGCATCGTCACCGCCATCGCAGTTCACTTGAACTGGGGGGAAAGGATCCAACTCCTACCTCCGCTGCCAGCAGTTTTTATGGACATTGATAACTGTAGAGCTGACCGCCTAATTAAAGTACGAGAAGCTGGAGGATACTATCTCATGGTTAAGAATGCAAGAGTTCGTAGTGTGATCATGCCAAATCATAATCGTACTTACTTGGGTAATCCGGATAACTGGCTTTACAACCTGAACGCCCCTGAACCCGGAGAAATGTGCAAGGAAATCAAGGTCAGGCTAACAACGCTGCCGCTGACAAAATCGAAGAAGAATTAGAGCAGCAAGAGCCCCAACCACAGTAATCTAACAATCCTGCCACTATCGATGCAATATATGCCGCGATAATGCAACAAAACCAGATGTCCACTCAACGCCACCAAAGCATCGAAACGCGCCAAATCGAGATGATGACTCTCATGTAACAAATGCAGAGAGACCAAAATGACTACGCTTGCAGGAACGATCAAAGTATGCTGGAATTCACCACCGGAATAACGGCAGATATGCGAACCTTAACACTCCGTGTTGATGACTTGCATAATATCATATCCCAGAGAGATGGCGACGAATCTTCCAGACATGGCGGGCAAGCGCGTCGAAGAGCAAGGACACGTGGCCGATACCAAAGACAAGAGGAGGAAGAATGATTATGTTGTTATCTTTCCCCTTTCCCGCTTCTTTCAATACATTGAGGACAATGTATGATTCAAGTATGGGGGAGGAAGTATTTCCCTTTTTATTTCCCTTTTTCTAGTAATTTTTATTTTCTTTGTAATTTCCCTTATGTTATCTTAAATTCAATAAAAAAAAATTTATTTTCTCAAGTCATCTATTGCAGCAATTTGTGTTGTTCTTTTAGACTCCCCTCTCTTTTTGAGCCCATAAAATTTTTTTCTCACTCGACAAGTAAATAGACTGCAAAATCTTTAATCATCAGGAATTGGGGCGAGATTAAGCGAAATTTCTACCGTTTAGACACTCTACAACCCCAGAGTATGATAGATCAGTTCAAGTACCCGTTGTTTCCAACACCCTGAGTTTAGTCTTTATAGTAACCTTGAGTAGTTTATATTAGCAGTCAGCACCGTCTTAAACACAAACTACGCAGGAAGTCGATGAATATAAGTGGATGATAGAATATTTCAGCAAAATGTTGCAAGGAAAAACACTGATTAAATTGGACGATCCTCATCCGATCGCCTAATCCAAAGGATGTAAACCTTACAAAGTAACATGAAAATTCATTTGATGGATGGTTCAGGAGCATCTGGTACTGAACTCAGTAGGGCAGATTACGGTCTGATCCCCCGCATCCAACATTTGAATTAAAGGTTGCCACATTAATGTGCCAGAAACCTCGAAAATTTTAAAAGGATCATAACCACTAACCGTCTGTTCTGCTATGTGCGTGTGAAGATAAAGGGCTTAATGTGATTGCGCTAGAATGAAAAAGGAAAAACAAGACAAATACTTGAGGTAGGCTATGATAGGACCTATAACTAGTTTACGTAAAATGGGATTGTCTAGTGTCGTTGACATAGTTATGGAGCACGAATCAAACTGCCGATTCACTGACAAAAACACAACGCAGTTATGTATTAGTCGATCTGAGTCATAACCATGTTTAGAAAAACATCATACTTAGCATTTGCTTGAGGACAAGCAAAGTTTAAGTATGGGGGAGTTTGATGACACACAAATATGTGATATTTCTGGCTTGATATACACCAAATATTTCTCATACTTTAGTTTGAATTAAATTATTTTATAAGTATTATGCAGGTATTTTTCTATTTTTGCAGATATGCACTGATCCGAACACTTTTGAAGAAATGAAGAAAAAAGGGTGCAAAAAGTAGTAAAAGAGCCTAAGGAGAAGAAAACAACCCAAAAGCCCATTACAAGTGTGAGCACGTGGCCCACAAGCAACCAAGCCCTGACGACCGTCAAGGGGACGTGACGAACGTCACGCTCCTTGAAGACCAAGTGACTATCGTCACTTGCGTGTGACGAACGTCACAACCTATCACCCCATGTTCTCCTCATCCAACGGACAGAAACACGTTCAAAGCTTAATCCAACGAGTTCCTACATTCTCTCACCCACTAAGTCAAAAGAGCAACGAACGTGACAATTAAATGGCCTATTATTTCTCAAGGAAGAAAAGTGAACAGTTCCTACATTTTCGTAAGCAACGAATCAAGCAAGCACTATAAATAGAGCCTGAGATCACAGTAGAAAGGGTTCTTTTTTTTGGCGAGAAAGTTTAGAGATTTTATTAAGCAGATATTATTTTCAGCAGAATATTATTTTCAGCATTATTTCTTTTCAGCATTATTTCTTTTCAGCATTATTTTCTTTTCCCAGTTATTTCTTTCCAGCATTATTTCTTTTCAGCATTATTTTCTTCTGTACGGTTAAATATATTCTCCGATCGAAGCAAAGCCTACAATTTGTGCAGGAATGCTTCTGTCTTCAGAGTTATTACCAGGTTTATGTTTACAAATTCTTATTGCTTATTAATTAATATAATTATGTTTATTTGTGTTTGTCCTTTATATTATTCTACGATTCGGTTTAATATTATGTCAGGCTAGAAATCTTATACCGGTATGTAAAGTCAATCAACCGAGGGAACGAGTAACTTAGTCGCGACTATTTTTACTACAAAACTTTATTTTCTGGCCTAAGTTACTATTTTTCAAATCATTAAATTGTTTTGTTATGGAAGTAAAAAACAGATAGAGGTTAGGGTCAACAAAGCGGAAGTTTGAGATCTTTTAACTGGACAGTAGTAATTAGGCATTGGCTTAAAATACAGCGGAAGCACTTTAAAGTTAATTAAGATTTTGTTTAGTTTCCAAAAAGTGTTTTTAACTCCTGCGGGATGGCGGAAGCGTACGTTAGGACTTAACTGCATAGCCTAGATCAACAAAACGACAGTGTGAGACGAGGGTTTTTAAACTAGATAGGTTTTATTGAAAACTGTTTTGAAAATATAAAGACGCACGACAGGTCGCTAGTTCCCGAGGTAAGATTGTTGCATACTGGTAATTTAGCTCATTGATTATTAAAATACAACTTAATTTAGTGATTAGTTTCCCTACAACCTAAATCAAATATTCATTAGCTTTAAATTTACATAGTAACAATATAAAACGGTAGATCGATTCATCAGTCTCTGTGGTTCGATATCTTTTAAAACTACTCGACAAGACTGTGCACTTGCAGTCCGAATCATTGGATACATAAGTACAAATCCCACGATCAGTAGTAAACCCTAATCAAAGACTAAACAAAGCATGAAAATCAATACACTTGAACACAATCACCCCTAGGGTAAATCCACTTGGTTGCCTTATGAAAATGGCCATATTACGCATGTGAGGTATCTTAGCAAAAACAAACAAATACAAGATCATAGTCTCTCGATGATGCTATCTATGTTGCCTTTTTCAAAATGATCTTAGTCCCTAAATAAAGATGCTAAGATACCTTACAACATTGCTAATCATGGTTATACGATGACCCACGTCCGTCCCGTTTACATCCAAAGATAGGGTTCCTTACCAAATCAATGGTAAGATAACAATGTCAAAGGAAGGAGGAAATGAACATGAAATACTTTTGAGTAGGTAGATTGTTCCTAGTTACTTGCTCAATTTCAAAATAAAAAACATCCTTGCTATTTTCAAAACAAACACCAACACTTTCAAAAACATCTTTCAAACTTGAAAACATTTTCAAAAGATCAACACTTTGTATATATTCTTACGAACAAGAATCATTACAAAGTTTGCCTAAACGATGGCGCCTTTTCAAAATACTTTCAAAAACCATACAGAGCACATTTAAAATAAAAAGAAAGTGATCTAGCAAGTAACTAAGAGCCCATGGAAAACCATGGATGAAAAGGGTGCTAATACCTTCCCTTTTCATAATCTACCCCCCGAACTCAAGAAACAATCTTAAAGGTCTTTCCTGTGCTTTTTCACCTTTCCTTTTGGATAAAAGAAAAGTCGGTGGCGATTCTTGCTAACCGCAACATTTGCGATAAAACGCAAAACAACCAAGTCAGGTCTCCTACCGCATCATAGTGAGCATGTGCAAGTGTTCTTGATTCTTTTCATTTATTTTGCACATTTAAGGTTTTCTATGTTCAATTAATTGTTATCTTTCCATACAATCCTACTAGCATACATCTAAGCAGTTTACCGTACGGAAAGTAAATTGCGGAAAAATAAAGTTCCTAACTATTACAGGGCTTTGGTGTAGATAAATAAATAATGAACGAAAAATAAAGTGCGGAAATTGTAAACCCTAATTAAGCTATTACAAACTGGGCGCAGTTACATCAATAATAAAAAAAAAGTAATCGAACGACAAAATAATAACGCGCGAGTATTAAAACTGGAAAAAAGTTTAAAACCCTAAAAAACCTAATTTGCTCATTGAAAATATTTTTGGGATTTTTTATGAAAAATATTTGAAATTTAACCTAATCTTCTAATTAATTTTAATTAATGAAAATAAATTAAAGTTAATTAAATTAATTAATTGCAAAAAATTAATTTATTAAGAAAAAAACTAAGTCCTAATTTTTTGTGATCATTTTCTGATTTTAGGATTTTGAAAAAAATGATTTAAAACAAAAGAAATAAAAACTATATAATAATTAAAAAAATAGAAATTGAGAAATAGGCCTGAGGGGGGTGTGAACCCAAATTGTGGGTTGCAAGTTGAAACTTTTGTCCAAGGCCCAGAAACTGTAAGCCCATAGATAGCGTGTGGTTCAGTGTGGAGCAAGCTGGGAGATCCATCATGTGGCTGTCATCCTGGAATGTCAGATATGGTGTTGATTGATCTGATGGTGATGATGATGAGGCATATAGTATGCACGTTGAGCAACAACACATGGGATCTGGAAACAAATGTTAGGAAAAATAATATGCAGGAGGTAGGGGTCGAACCCCTAACCTTCAACGCGCGTGCGCCTTAAACCCTTCAGCCTTGCCATCTGAGCCAACTTAACATTCGTTATATAAAACAAACATAATATAATGTATTTAATAAAGCGTCAGTGTTTAAGACAAAAAATGCGCGTAATTCAAATGATCCAATCCTGATGTGCCACACCATCATCTTCCCCACTGGCTGTCGTCTTAGCCAAAAAACCTTTACTCACATACACGATTGTTGCTAAAAGACCTGCATATTTCCAAAATATCAACCAAGAAATATAAATTCAATCTAAATACATGGATCAACTGGATTTGATCTCGTGAGTATAATGGTACTCTTCTTTTGGCCTAAGTTTGCCTGTAATGGAAAACCCTAAAACAAACCTCAAAACCCTAACAATGGCAATTAGTCATACACGCATCAAAACAAGCAATTAATCATTCAAACATGTTCTAAATGATCATATAAACATGAATGCATACTCAAAATTCATTTATAATGCGTATATTATCAAAATCGAATTCAAGAACAAGAAGCAAACCGTGATGTTGTAGATGCTTGTTCTGGATGCTTTGATGCGTGAGAACGATCCTGTTAGCTTTTAAATGTTCCCATGAATTAATTTCAATCTTCAGAATGCTTTGAATCTCCCTGTAAATCAAAATCGGATTGCCACTTTTTGCCAAAAATTTGGAGTTTCTTGTGTCAATTTCGTGCGGCCAATCCTCATTTTTTTGGTCTGGGAATGTAACATATATATATATATATATATATATATATATATATATATATATATATATATATATATATATATATATATATATATATATATATATATATATATATATATATATATATATATATATATATATATATATATATATATATATATATATATATATATATATATATATATATATATATGTGAGAATGCATTAGGTTAACAAAACTGGATGCAATCTTGAAGAGTTATGGAGAAAAGATTTAATTTGCAATTTGTATTTTAAGTTTCCAAAATTGGCCAAAACATGCACTTTTCATTCCAATCAGTCCTTGCACGAAATCTTCACTTGCTTATCATATCTTAGACTCATTATATGGCCCTAAAACAAATCTTTGGATTTTATTTCATTATTTCAATATTTTATTTGATTTATTTTGATTTAAATGAATAAAAAATCAAAATAAATAATAAAAATAGTGAAATAATGTATGAGTGAGCTCAGGGGTCATGGGCCATGTTAATAACAAGTTTCAAGCATGGAAACATGGGCCCATTTGGAGAAAAAAAATCAAGTTTGGTCAATATTGGCTTCATGCATATTTCCAAAAATTGGTCAACTTTAGCAATGCATATCTTTCTCATTTTTAACCCTATGAGGGTGTTCTTGGACTTTTTAGAGATCTTAGGATGTCCTTTAAACAACAATTTTGGTTTCACCTCAATTGGATCTTCCATGTTCATGTAAGGAGCTTTGACCCAAAAGGTGTTTTTGTTGACTTTTTAAAAGGACCTATAATGTCTGAGGTTGTATCTTTTGATTGAGGCATTTATTGGACTTTAGGGATGAAGAGAAGTTGTATGGAATTGTATTCTCTTAAAAATGAGCCTTGGAGGAAATTTTTTTGATAAAGTATGAGAAAGTTATGCCTGGTCAAAGTTTGGTTGACTTTTCCTATAGAAACCCTAATTTGCAATTTTTGACTTTTGATGAGTTAGGAGCATTTCTTGAGGAATCATGATCAACCCTTGATCAAATGATGGATAATACTTCAAAATATTGATGTTGACCAAAAATCTTGAAGTTTGACTGTGTTTGGGCCACCGTTGACTTTTGACCTAGTATAGTTGATTTTCAAGCATTTGAGCAGTTGAATGAGTAAACTTATTGCTCAACGCATGAAATTTGGCATGGATGATCTTGAGGACATATTAGGAAAATGGAGAATATTTTGGATCCTTTAGACTCATACATCCTGCTTGGAATTGAAACCCTAATTTGAGTTTCATTGCCTTAGGAAGAGAGTTTGTCTGGTCAATTCTTGGTCATCCTTGAGAAATTGAGGACCTCTAGAGGCATGTCGTGAGTGAAAATGGGAGGGCAAATTTTAGGGTACAACAACTTCACCTGTTCAATCTTGTTAAACCTGAGGATGTAGATTGGCCGATTTACCTTTCGTGATCTGAAGGTGGAAGATGATTGAACACTAGAGTGCCCAAAAATTTGCACTCGTCTAAAACAATACTTGATTGTGTAGGTAACATCAGGAATGGGCTTACAGATGCCATTAGGAGAAGGTGACGGGAGATCATCAGAGATGGGCTTAAAGATTCCATCTAGGAAATATGACAGAGAGTTGTCGAAGATTGGCTTAAAGATGCCATCCGGAACAATGTTGATTTCATGAGATATTCCTTTATGGGAACCTATGCTTGTTATTAAGGTGGACTCCGTCGAGGAATGCTGGTCTCCGTTTGGGAAATAGAGTTTAGGAGCTTCGGTTGTCCATTACTCTAATGGGGATTCAACTCTTGATTGAAGAGACAAAATTGAACTGCTAATTGGATCGGATCCAGGCTTCACCGTGACTTGCTGAGGATAATAAGGTTGACTGCTATCCGGTCATATTCACAGCGACCTAATGGGGGAATGAGATTAAGTTGTTATCTGGTCGTGCTCCAGGCTTTAAAGTTTCTTTAACTTAGGATCAATTCAACTGAACCAGACGAAAGTCTTGGGTCAATCTTCAACTGGAATAAGAATCAGGGAGATCTTAGTGGCAGTCTGACTGAACCAGAGAAGGTCTTTAATCAACTTTGACTAGAACGGTAATCAGAAGAATTTTAGGATCGATTCAACTGAACCAGAAAAAAGTCTTGGGTCAATCTTCAACTGGAATAAGAATCAGGGAGATCTTAGTGGCGATCTGACTGAACCAGAGAAGGTCTTTAATCAACTTTGACTGGAACGATAATCAGAAGAATCTTAGGATCGTTTCAACTGAACCAGACAAAAGTATTGGGTCAATCTTCAGCTGGAATAAGAATCAGGGAGATCTTAGTGGCGATCTGAATGAACCAGAGAAGGTCTTTAATCAACTTTAACTGGAACGACGATCAGAAGAATCTTAGGATCGATTCAACTGAACTAGACAAAAGTGTTGGGTCAATCTTCAACTGGAATAAGAATCAGGGAGATATTAATGGCGGTATGACTGAACCAGATAAGGTCTTTAATCAACTTTGTCGGGAACGGAAATCAGAAGAATCTTAGGATCAATTCAACTGAATCAGACAAAAGTCTTAGGTCAATCTTCAGCTGGAATAAGAATCAGGAAGATCTTAATTGCGATCTGACTGAACCAGAGAAAGTCTTATGAGAACGTCGTTCTGAGGAAGATGATGAAATAACCTTTCATCAAGCTTAGCTTTTGAAAAAACTACCAGGTCACATAAGTAACCGACGGTGTTTATTGATTTGATCTTTTCCCTGAAAAAGGCAAAGAGTTAGTCATATGCAATGTCATGATGGATGAAATGCATTGTGGTGATGTTCTCAAAATAAATGAGATTATGTTGTATGCGATATGTATGTGTATGCCATAATGCATGAATATGGAATGCTATTGTGATGTTTCTTAGTATGGGAAAGTAAATCCCGGACTGCTGCTGAAGAGTATAAGGAGGCTGAATTCTCCGTTTCCACTGGGGATGATGAATGGATATAATTTGCCGGGGATTTCCTCTTTCTGTTTGAGGATGTTACTCCGGGGATTGACTTTGCTTGGGGATAACTTTGTGGAGAGGAAGATGCCCTGTTGGAAGATTTTTTCGTTGTAGAGAAATAAACTCTGTTGGGGAATGAACTTCCGTAGTTGGAGAAATAAACTCTACCTGGGAGGAGATTTTATAACTGTTTTGAAATTATAAAACTCGGCTGGGGAATACAGGTTGAAGCTGGGGAAGGAACTTTGCTGGAGGAGATAATTCCTGTTTGGGGAAGAAGATATCGAAACTTTGGTTGTTTCTACTCTGTGGGGAACATAGACGCCACGGGGTCATATATAATGGTGACTTCGTCTCAAAACTGTCTCTTCCCCCGTACCTACTGGAAGGAGTAACTGTCGGGACTAAAATGGTTTTTTAGACTTTGCCTCGTTCCTTAAAGTCATGAGTAACTGTCTTTCGGTTTTTTTATGCAAATATTTGTGAATAGAAATCATGTTCAAATGCATATGTCAAGAATAAGTCATTGGACTTTTTTGCAAAACAAAACAAAAAAAAGAAAAACAAACAGTTTTGTACTTTCAAAGAAATGATTTGTATTGATTTTTTTTTAAGTTTGCCTATAACAGGAATTTTGTACAAAGAGGCTGACGTTCTAGTAGGAGAACACCACCGTGAGAGTGAAAACTATATAAGATAGTGTACAAAGAGAAGAAAACAGCTATGTGTAATAATCCCATTGAGTTTCAATTCAGCTATTGCCCTTATGTCTTCGAGTGTCTCATCACTTTGCTACTTATCCGAAGCTGACTGGATTGATCGGTACTGTTTAAGCTTGATAGTGGATACTGAAGTCTGATCGCAAGGTGATCCAATGGGACATAGTGATACGCTTTAAAACCCTAACTTTTTCCTGGACCGCCCTTTGATCGGGACTTTATAAGTCTGTCGGGATACTAACTGCAAGTATACAGTTCAATCGTTCTAGTTTTAAAAGATTATCAAACCCACAGAGACTGAGGATCAATCGAATACGATCTAATGCTACAATTTGTCTAACTAAGCGATGAATATTCGATTTTTGGGGGAAACAGTTTAATTAAAAGTAATAGTACTAATTATACTGGTATGTGATAATCGGACTTAGGGAATTCGGTGAATCGCTTGGCCTATAAAGTAATTCGGTAAAAGCTAATTGTTTAAAAACCTGAGACATACACTCTCGTGCTTATGAAATGAGTCATGCTACTAAACCTAGTGGATACACTTTAAATTTAATAACACTTTTTGAAAACAATTTGAATTTAATTAATTTATTAAAACACTCTCGTGTATTTAAAAATCAATGCTTCGTTACCACTATCTGGGTTGAATCCCAGCTCTCGCATGCAGGTTCTTGCCTTAATTAATTTCCCACTCTCGTGGCAAAATCGTGTTAATTAACATATCACTCTCGTGACAAGGATAGTTAAATTAATCTTGGAAATTGGAAACCAGAAATTGTTTTATAAATATTTTTGGCCAAGGTATCATCGAATTCTTTAAGTTCTTACGGTCACATACCAGTATTAATAATTTAGCCAGACATAATTAACTTAACAGCAATACAGTTCAAAATATAATTCATGGCAATAATTGGCATATTATAAAAACTGAATGAATAATAATTGCAATATAAAAAACCTAGAATCAAAGTTGCTATGGTAATCTTGAGGTATTACAGTAATCCAATCTTCGAGCTTGACTTGCAGTAAATGATTCGTGTTAATTCTTGAAAGAAGAATTAACACTTAAAACTAGAAACTAAGGCTTTGAATGAAAATTACAAGAAAATGAAAATAGAATTCCAAAACAAGCAAATTGGAAAATAACTGTAAAATAAAATAATATTTGCTCTGAGTAAATTTCTTCGACCCCTGATCTGTGCACTGGTACACATATATATAGTGTTGTACCCCAAAATTTTCCCTCTCCTTTCCTCAACATTTCCTCATCACTAGACCCTTGGAGTTCAAGAATAAGTTAGGATTTGCTCTGCTCAAAACTCCTCCTTGCACTGTTGACCCAAATTAGGGTTTGAGTTTGCACAAAGATGTTTTGACCTAAAATGCCCAAAATGACTTTCATGATTCATGTTGGACTCACAAGTTTATCCATACCAAGTTTCAAGCCTTGATTCCAATCTTTGCCCAGTTCAATTGGACAGTTGACCTAGAAATCAGCTGTACTAGGAAAAAAATCAACTGTGGTCAATTGACAGTCAAACCTCATGATTTTTGACCCACATCAACATTATGAACTCATATGGACCATTTGATCAATTTTGGATCACAATTCCACAAGAAATTTGATCAGATCACCAAAAGGGCAAAATGGTCATTTATAGGGTTTTAACTGCACAAAGGCAATTTTTGACTGTTTGACCTAGCCAATGGCAAACCAAGCTCACATATGGACTCAAGGATTCAATGGCATGGTCTTGACATATTCAACAAGTTCAAAAGATCCCAAATGCACAGGATTGACAGATGAATTTTTCAGTCAATTGATCAAAATTTGACTGTACACTGAAAAGTCAAACTTTGACTTTTTGGTCAAAATCAAGTGCCAAGATTTATTTTTCATCAAGACATGTCAAATTATGAAACTTGTTCATCAAGAAACCAAAAATTACAAATTAGGGTTTAAAATGAAGAAATTTCATAACTTAGAAATTTTCTAAGTTATGAAATTTCCTTATTTTTCTCTAACTTTGTCCCATCTTTTCATCAAGATATATTTGGATTCAAACAAACCTCAAAACATGAAAGTTGTAGTCCATTGCAAAATATACAACTTTGATTCACAAAGTTTCCTCAAAAGAAGCTTGTAGCTCAAGTTATGATTTTTGGAATAGGGGTGCAAAACATTCTTAGAAAATTTTTGACCTATTTTAGGCAGGATATTTGCCCAACTTCATGGCCACTTTTCACATGCTTCCACTTGGAATTTCAATTTGCATTACAAAGATGGATTGTAGTACACATTCCAAGCTTTCCAAATTGTCCAAGAACTCATCAAACACCCTTGTGGTTAGGGAGAATCGAATTTGTAAAGATAGGCAAAAGTCACTTTGTTCATGGCCAAATACATGTTCATAACACTTTGCATTTTTCAAGTCAGCTTGCACAAGCTAGGTTACAGGCCTCTAATCCCATTTACACTCAATAATTCAATGCTAAACCTTTGTGCCAAGATGTTATTTTGCTCATTTGGTCATTACATGGAAGATTAACCTTTAAATGGAAAAAGCATTTTAGCCATTTTTGAAAAGGTGCACTTTATGTCAATTTCACAAATCAAAGAGGTACAAGGAAATCTTTGAGGCACAAGTTCATGCAAAAATTCCAATGATCTAGGAGAGAAAGTGCAGCATGCTTGAGGGGCCTGGATGAGCCTATAATCTAACTTGACAACTTTTGCTTAAAGAAGTAGAAAGCTTGCATTTTGGACCACAACTCACATTCCTGTAAGAACTAGCCAAATAAAACTTTGCAAACACTTTTCACTTGATCCAACTAACCTAAAACACGAATCAACCAGAGTCCAAACCTTCTCATTCATCAAAACACAGTTTTGTGGCAAAACAGGGTACCTGCTGCATTTTGATTTGGCCATCTCAATCCATTCGTGCGCCTTGGCTAAAACCACCCCAAACACATTCTATAACATCCATACAAACTATCTCAAGCCTTAGATACAGACTGTAACACCTCTAACCAAGTTTGCCATTTTCATTTTTTCAGTTGTGCAGGTTGAGTTACATAGCTCGATTCAGTTAGTTTCAGAGCAAGCTAGAGGTTGGAAGAGCATCCTTGGACCTCAAGCAAGCTGTACAAGTCCTCAAACTTCATTGAAAGTACCTCCATTGTTGTACACGATTCAAGATGAACAGGTAAAAGTTTGAACTTCTATCTCTCTATCCAAGCATATCTAGGCTTAGGTTTGTGAAGAAAGTATGTCCTATTCATGGCCCTGAAGCTACCCATGTCCTCACTTTTCATTTATGTGGCGTGTGCTGAGAGAATTTTGAACCTGAATATGTGAAAAAAGTTAGGTCAGGAATTGGGGGAGGAGAAATTCTCTCTCATTTCTGAGAGTTAGATCAAGTTCTTGATATGTATGAATTCGTGATTTGATGCTTTACATTTTTGATGTTATAAGTTTCTGCTAAAAATCAAAGAATCAGGATGTTTGAACAAAGCATGAAAGGCGCGCATTTTTGAGACAGAAATGGCTGGAGGTTGAAGAAGCTTGCTTTTGGCTGGGCCTGACCTGTTTTTTCTATTTGCACCACTATTTCCCACTTACACCCCCTTGGCCCATTGTGTGATTTCTTAATCATTTTTGACTTTTTTATTTTTTCCTCTGACTTATTATTTTTTGTCAAAATATAAAAAATATTAAAAACATTTTTTCACCTATTTTTGCATTTTATTTGGATTTTATTTGTTTTATTTGAACTTGTACATATAAAATAATATATATACTTTTATTTAAAATACTAAAAAATAATACAAAATACATTTATTTTCTGTTATAATTTTATTTTATCTTTTGAAATCATTTTCTTAAAATACACTTTTTTTGATAAATAATAAATATTTTATTTTTTGTATATATTTAGTATAGTTAATATATAGCATAAATACTTATATATTTATTAGAATATTTAGGATAAAAATATAAAAATAATACATTTTTATTTTTATTAATATTTAACCTCAAATATTACTTTTTTACAATATACTTCCCTTTTATTTATTTTTTGTATATAATTAATAAATATTGTGTATAATATAATTAATAAATACTATTTATTTAGAAAATTAGGGTTTTGCCCTAAACCATGAAAAATATCCAAAATTAACCCTTTTTATTTTTTGTTTATATTTCACATGAAAAATACTTTTACATACATATAAAACTATTTTTGTGCATTTTGCATATTTATTGTATTTAGTTAATTATTGTACAATTAAATAACTTGTATATTCAATTTGGATTGTAATAGTTTAGATTTATATTTCTTGCTAAATATCCCCATTTGTAAATATTTGTACCCCCACTCCCGGATACTTATTTGTAATAGCATAGACTTTAAATTCCCGCAATTTATCGCTTTCAAATATACCATGGTTAGACCTAGGGTTTGTATGTAAATAAAATCAAACGCTAGATAACCTAACACAAAGACAAATGCATGACAATCAACACACTATTCACACTTGCACCCCTAGGGTAATCCCGCTTGTTGCCTTCTAAAATGGGCCATGCTTGCACGTTGAGTTTCTTTGGCAAAACAAAACAAATCAAATGATCATAGTCCCTCGATGACGCTTTCGAAAGTTGCCTATCAAAATGATCATAGTCCCTTCAAGCAAAATTGCCAAAGACACTTGGCACTATTGCATTCATGGTCTAAACGATGACCCGTGCCCGTCCCGTTAAACATTCTAACACAAGATTGTCCACCAAATACAATGGTGGAACAATACTGTTAAAAGGGTTAAAACATATGAAAGATCTTTGAGAAATTTAGGGTAGATAGCTCTTGGTTACTTGACCAACCTTGCAAAACAATCCTTGCCATTTTTCAAAACACACATCACAACACACTTTCAAAACAACTTTCAAAAACATTGAAAACTTTTCAAAAGACAAATACACCTTTGTATACATTCAAACATGGATCATTACAAAGGTTGCCACGACAATGGCCTCTTTTCAAAACATTTTCAAACCCACACACAAAACACCATTTCAAACAATTGAAAGCACCATTTCAAACAATTGAAAATCAAAGGCAAGTGATCTAAGCAAGTAACTAAGAGCCCATGGATAACCATGGATAGAAAGGGTGTTAATACCTTCCCTTTCTATAATCTACCCCCCGAACCCAAGAAACATCTCAAAAGGTTTTTCCTGTGCTTTTTAACCTTTCCTTTAGGATAAAATAAAAGTTGGTGGCGACTCTTGCTAAACTGAAACATTTGCGAAAACAAACGCAAAACCTCAAGTCAGTTCTCCCACCGTATCACAGAACTGGCGACTCTGCTGGGGAATAAACTTGTAAGTGAGGTTTACCTTAGGATTAGATCATTTTATGTTTTCAATTGAATGCTTTGTTTGATTTAATATTGTGGGCTTGCATCGGAGTTTCATAGATCCTAACCCGGATCTGGGGAATACCCTTTAGGTAGCACAAGCTGTGAGGGACCTGTCCGGCGTAGACCGACACGGGTGAAGAAGTGGCTATGTTGGTGAGACACCTTGGTCTGTACCGATATCCCTTGTGTTGCAACGAGGAGAACATGGGTCTTCTGAGGAGTCATTAAGCACCAACCGACCTTAGAACCCTAAATTGACCCAACTTGGCCATAGAACGGTAGCAGTATGCTACACTCATTGAGGCTAAACTCTCGCGATGGTTCTGGCCGCAAGAAAAGATTGCGATGCTGGAGTTATGACCGATTGAGGGTAGTCAGTGATATTGAGATCCTCTAGAACCCGGTTAATTTTGATAGGACAGGTCTTAACCAACGAAACTGAAAGAGGGTAATACCTAAACTTCATGCTGGCCTAAACTCTAAGGGCTGTCTTGTGTGACTTGTGTGCCTTATCATGCTTGCCTTTGTGAATACTTGTGGTGTGCTTTATCATAACATCATACCATCATACCATTGCATGCATCCTGCATAAGGACTGACCCATTTCAAAGACAAGAGGGTTTCATCTTTCCTCTGTTTTATAAGACATTATGATGCCCATGCGAAGGAATACTATCCGGCTCAACTTTGTTCACCCACCTGTTTTGCTTAAAGAATTGGTTGACAGAATTCCAAACACGACTTCCTTCATCCAGAGGCATGGTTCTCTTCTAGGTTTAGTCACTTCAAAGTGGGACCGACAGTTGATGAGTGTCCTGACTCAGTTCTATGATCCCCTATACCATTGCTTCACCTTTCAAGACTTCCAGCTGGTCCCTACCCTGGAAGAATTCTCTGATTTGCTTGGTATCCCTATTTTGGAACAAACTCCATTCACTGGTTGGGAAAAGAATCTTAGGCTTGAGGAGATTGCTGCAGCCCTTCCCTTGACCAACAAAGAGGTAATGGATAACTAGGAGACTAGAAGCGGAGTTAAGGGCTTTTTAGCTAAGTTTCTGATTGGTAAAGCTAGTAGTTTCTGGAATGACTTAGACTTCAGGGCATACGAAGACATCCTGGCTCTCCTAATCTATGGTCTAGTATTGTTTCCAAATCCTGATAACTTTGTCAATATCAATGCCATAAGGATCTTCATGTCTCGGAACCCTGTACCCACTCTCTTGGGTGATATCCTGCAGCAACTCTATGCTCGTACTGCCCGAAGACGGGGAACTCCATGGTGTTGTGCTCCTTTGTTGTGAGGTGGTTTATTTCGCACCTCCCTAAGTTCGTGCTAAAGAACAAATAAGGAAGGGGCTGGGCCCATAGGTTAATGTCTCTCACTGATAATGACATCATTTGGACTCTCAGAGGTTTGGATGAGGTAGCCATTATTGATCGTTGCGGAGAATATCCTAATGTTCCATTGATCGGTACCCAGGGAGGAATCTCTTATAATCCATGTTTAGCTCTCCGTCAGTTTGGAAGAGCCAGAAGAGCAGGTGCCTCATGAGATGTTGGTTCCTCACATAAGTTTTGAGTTTCAGGTAGACAGTGACGAGCTGCGCCGTAGATTCATCAAGGCTTGGGACAGAATTCACAAAGCTGACCCACATGAGTTGGGATCGAAGACTTCTCTACCAATGGAACCCTACTACATATGGGTTCGCATCCGTGCTCAGAAGTTAGGTATGCCATACGAAGCTGTCAGGCCTATCATTCTTGAATTTCCTGATAAAGACGGGGTTCCTCCAACTGTCCTCCCTCCTCAAATACCCACTGATGTTGATACACTAAAGAGGTCTTGGGCGCAGCTACAGGAAGAACGGGATTCTTATCGGGAAAGGTTCAACAAACAGGAACAAAAGATCCAGAAGCTGACTAAGCAATTGGAGAATGAGCGGATCCCGAATGACTATACCCGTACTGAGAAGAGGAGGCCATGGGAGCACTGATGGGCTTTGGATGTTTTTTTTACAGCTTTTATTTCCTTTTCAGTATTTTCATTCTTGTAATGCCTAAGGGAAAATTGTTGAACAATTTAAAGTTTGAATCTAATAAAGTGTGTTTCCTTTTTGTCTACAAAGTTGAATCCCGATTGTCTTTGAAAACATAAATCATACGCATCTCATTGCATCATATGCATAAAAGGTACCCTTCTTCTACAGGTTGCTTAATCTTCTTCGCTGTTTATTTCAGCACTCAATCATCATGTCTTCCGAGCCTACTACCGAACAAGCTATCAAGGCCCTCCAGGCCCAGAACGCCCAGTTTCAAGAGCTGGTCATGAGCTTAGCCCAAGGTCAACAGGAGTTGAAGACTCTGCTTTTGAAGGAGAAGAAGAAGAAGAAGAAGAGGATTGTGCTGTTTAACACTGGACGGAGGTTTGGGAATACACTGCAGAATGAGGCTGATCAGGCTACTTCCTCTGTAGGGAAGGATAGTCCCCAAGGGGGAAGGGTTCCTAGTCCTGCGGACTCCGACAACGAGACAGATTACAATGATGAACAGTACCCTCCTGCTGAAGACAGGTACAAGCAACTAGAGGACCGTTTAAGTGCCATGGAGATTCAACATGTGTCGGGGCTGGATTTTGGAGATCTAGGTTTATCTTCTGGGGTGGTGATCCCACACAAGTTCAAGGCACCTGCCTTTGCGAAGTACGACGGGGCTTCCTGCCCTAATCTGCATCTCAGATCATATGTAAGGAAGATCCAACCTTACACTGCAGACAAGAACCTATGGATCCATTTCTTTCAGGATAGCCTTTCAGGGGCTCAACTCGAATGGTTCTATCAGCTGGATGGAGCTAGTATTCGAAACTGGGAGTACTTGGCTACTGCATTTTATAAGCAGTATCAGTACAATTCCGACCTCGCTCCCACGCGTACCCAACTCCAGGGTATGTCACTAGGGACGGGCGAAGGATTCAAGGAGTATGCGCAGAAGTGGAGGGACCTGGTTGGAAGGGTGCAGCCACCTTTGACGGACCGTGAGCTTGTCGACATGTTCTTGGGGACCCTGTCCGGTCCATTCTTCAACCATCTGATTGGGAATTCTTCTGCTGGGTTTACAGATCTAATCTTAACCGGTGAGAGGATAGAAGCTAGTATCAAGTCGGGGAAGATACAGAAAGGTGCCTCCTCGAGTACTGAAAAGAAGCCCTTCAAGAAGGAAGCCAGTGTTGTTTATGGTCCCAGAAGACAAAATAAACCGGAACACCGCGAAGCTGTCAACGCGGTGGTAATTTCAAAGCCTACTGCTGCTCCTCAGCAGTATAACCAACCAAGGGGTGAGAGACCCAAAAGGCAGTACACTCGACTCAGCATGACCCTGTCTCAGATATTGCCACAACTACTGTCGACCAATCTGGTAACTGTCAAGGAAGCTCCGAAGGTGGTAAACACAATATCTCCGAAGTACAATCCCAACGCCCGTTGCGCCTATCACTCTGACAGCCCGGGGCAAACTACGGACGATTGTTGGGCTCTGAGGAATAAGGTTCAGGACCTTATTGATGCTAAAGAAATACAGTTCGAGGCGTCCGAAAGGCCCAATGTTGTGACTGCTCCCATGCCCCAGCATGGAGTGAATGCTGTGGAAGAAGACTCGTATGTGGCCTCTGTGGATGATATTGTTACTCCGTTGTTCACTGTCAAAAGGAACCTGTTGCTAGCCGGTTTATTTCCAGGATGTAGTAAAGGTTGCCATCTATGTGTTGTTTCACCTGCTGGTTGTCCCTTGCTGAAGATAGGCGTCCAAAACCTGATGGATAGCAAAGAGATTTTGTTCAAGAAGATTGTTGTTCCTGTTGTCCCTGCTGATGAAGTGTCCATTGTCACTATTTTCAACAACCCTCCTAAGGCTCCCTCAAAGAAGCCTGTCAAAATCATGTCTACTCAGAAGATTGCTCCTATCATCATCACTGTTCCGGGGCCCATCCCTTATAAATTTGACAAAGCTGTCTTGTGGCACTATGAGGCAGATGTTTATGTTCTTGGAGTAAAGCAAGAGTTTGATACTAGTACCGGCGTCAGCAATATTACCGGGCCTACTAAAGTCACTCGTAGTGGTAGGCTCTTCTCACCTGATATTGCGCCACCAGCTATTCAGAGACCTCTTGTCATCACACCTGCCAGTGTGCCTGCTTCCCTTCCTGACCAAGTTCATGTTTCTACCCCTGCTTCCGAGTCATCTGACGCTCGGGGCAAAGGGATTGCTACTGATATACCTGCCCGGACGGAGGCACCAAAGACAACCATTGTCGAAGCTTCCAAGCAAGAGATGGAAGAGATCCTCAAGATTATCAAGAAGAGTGATTTCAATGTAGTTGAGCAGCTGGGGCACACCCCCTCTAAAATTTCTATGCTATCACTGTTGTTGTGTTCAGAGGCCCATACCAAGGCCCTGATTTCCTTCCTGAAGACGGCCCATGTGCCACAAGAAACGTCTGCTGATCAATTTACCGATTGTGTGGCCAACTTGACTGCCGATAATGGGTTGGGCTTCTCTGACGCCGATCTGACTGCAAAAGGAAAGAACCATAATGACGCCCTGCATGTCTCCATTGAATGCATGGGCACTACTCTTGCCCATGTGTTGGTAGACACCGGTTCTTCATTGAACGTATTACCCAAGAAGGCCCTAGACAGGTTGGATTGTGAGGGTTTAGAGCTCAAGCCTAGTAACATTGTTGTCCGGGCCTTTGACGGTTCGAAAAGGATGGTACATGGGGAAGTTGACATTCCAATCAGGGTTGGTTCTCAAGTTTTTGATTCTACTTTCTATGTGATGGACATCCAACCATCCTATTCTTGTTTGCTGGGTCGTCCATGGATCCACAAGGCTGGAGCTGTGACCTCCACACCACATCAGAAGCTTAAGTACCCGGTCAGAGGGAAGATTGTTACAGTTCAGGGGGAGGAAGAGTACATGGTCAGCCACCTCAACTCGTTCCGGTATGTAGAGATGGATGGGGAGTTCATTGAAACCCCCTTTCAACACTTTGAAGAGGTGCCTCAGACACTGGCGTCAGCAGAGACTGTGACTGTAGAAGATTCTCCGTTAAAGATGGCCTCCCTAAAGGATGCCCGGGCTGTTATTGAGAAGGAAGCTCAGAGGGATGTTCGTAAGGCAAGGATTGGAAGACCTCCTGTGTTCATCACCAACCCGGGAGTAAATGTTATTGAAGACAACATGGAGGAATCTGAATTCGACAGCTGGATCTACCCAACGACCAACGGTGGACCAAGCAACTGGACTGCGAAAGACTTCGTACCTATTACTTTTGTCACTCAGTAATGAACTCCTTTGTTTTGAATTTGTAAATAGACATTAATTTTGAAACTTTATGGCCCGGTGTCTTACCCAGGGCACCGTGGTTTCATTTATGAGGGCTTTTGTGTGTCACTCTCATATATCATTAATAAAAGCATTGGACGTTTTTACATTTCAAATCTTGCGCCCCTTGTCTTTCTTTATTATATATTGCAAAACAGCTATATTTACACACACTCACTTATACAGGTTCCAATCCACTCTGGATCCCACTGGTAACGACTCTGCTACTGCCATTTATGACTTCGAAAATCCGATCAACTTAGCCGAAGACGAAGGTGAAGATGATTGCGAAGTGCCTGTTGAGCATGCAAGACTGCTACTCCAGGAAGAGAGGGCAATTCAGCCACATGAAGAGCTAGTGGAAACGGTAAATCTGGGTACTGAGACAGACAGAAAGGAAGTTAAGATTGGTGCCAATCTAGAGCTCAGTGTGAAACAACGGTTGATTCAGATGTTGCATGACTATGTGGAAATCTTTGCCTGGTCTTACGAAGACATGCCTGGGTTGGATACCGACATTGTGGTTCATCACCTGCCTACCAAGGAAGAATGCCCTCCGGTAAAACAGAAGGTCCTCCGTATGCGTCCAGAAATGTCCGAGAAAATCAAAGCTGAGGTTATGAAACAATTTGATGTCGGGTTTCTAACAGTGACTTCTTACCCTCAGTGGTTTGCCAACGTGGTTCCAGTGCCGAAGAAGGATGGTAAGGTCCGAATGTGTGTTGATTACATGGATTTGAACAGGGTGAGCCCTAAGGATGATTTCCCTCTGCCTCATATCGACGTTCTGGTTGACAACACTGCTCAGCATAAAGTATTCTCCTTCATGGACGGCTTCTCCGGTTATAATCAGATCAAGATGGCTCCTGAAGACATGGAGAATACTACTTTTGTTACTCAGTGGGGCACCTTTTGCTACAAGGTCATGCCTTTTGGGTTGAAAAATGCTGGGGCAACCTACCAACGTGCCATGGTTGCTTTGTTTCATGACATGATCCATCACGAGATAGAAGTATACGTCGACGATATGATTACAAGGTCCCAAACTGAGGAGGAACACCTTGACCATCTACAGAAGCTGTTTGACCGTCTGAAGTTGTACAAGCTGAGGTTGAACCCAAACAAGTGCACCTTTGGGGTGAGATCTGGAAAATTGCTAGGCTTCGTCGTAAGCGACAAAGGCATTCAAGTGGACCCTGCCAAAGTGAAAGCCATATAAGAGATGCCAACTCCCAAGACAGAGAAAGAAGTCAGGGGCTTTCTAGGACGGTTGAACTACATTGCCTGATTCATCTCGCATCTAACTGCTACCTGTGAACCAATCTTCAAGCTGCTGAAGAAAGATCAAGTAGTACGTTGGAACGATGAATGTCGGGCCGCTTTCGAAAGAACCAAAGAGTATCTCCAAGAACCACCCATTCTTATGCCGCCGGTTGAAGGGAGACCTCTAATCTTATACTTGACTGTACTGGACAACTCAATGGGGTGTGTGCTGGGGCAGCATGACGAGTCTGGCCGAAAAGAACACGCCATTTATTACCTTAGAAAAAAGTTTACCGACTGTGAGACCCGATACTCACTGCTCGAGAAAACTTACTGCGCTTTGGTATGGGCTGCTCGCCGGCTGAGACAGTATATGTTAACTCACACTACTCTGTTGATTTCAAAAATGGATCCAATCAAGTACATCTTCAAAAAGCCCGCCTTGTCCGGAAGAATAGCAAGATGGCAGATGATCTTGACGGAATATGACATCCAGTACACGACTCAAAAAGCAATCAAGGGAAGTGTATTGGAAGACCATTTGGCACACCAGGCAGTGGATGATTACCAGTCGATGAACTTTGAATTTCCAGACGAGGATATCATGGTAGTGACTGATTGTGAAGTACCTGGACCGGATGAAGGACCTGAGGAAGGATCCCGATGGTCTATGCACTTTGACGGAGCCTCGAACGCTTTGGGTAATGGTATCGGCGCTGTGATCATATCCCCTAAAGGCACTCATACTCCACTTACCGCCCGGCTATGTTTCAACTGCAACAACAACATGGCAGAGTATGAGGCATGTATCATGGGTCTTCAAGCTGCAATTGACCTAAGGATCAAGTTTCTAAGTGTCTTCGGAGATTCCGCTCTCGTGATCAGTCAGATCAAAGGCGAGTGGGATACGAAACACCCAAATCTTATTCCTTACAAGGAGTATGTGCTGACGTTGATTCCCCATTTCGAAGAGATAACCTTTGAACACTTCCCAAGAGAGGAGAATCAGTTAGCGGACGCGTTGGCTACGATGTCTTCTATGTTCAAAGTCAAATGGGACAACGAGGCGCCCCGGATCATTATTTGGAAGTTGGATGAACCTGCACATTGCTGCGATCTCGAGACCGAAGAGGTAACAGAAAAACCCTGGTATCATGAAGTGAAGAGGTACCTTGAAGCTCAAGAATACCCCGAAGGCGCATCTGTTAATGACAAGAAGTTCCTGAGAAGGTTTGCGGCAAAGTTCTTCCTCAGCAATGGCATTCTCTACAAGCGAAACCATGATTCAACCTTACTACGTTGTGTGGATAAGACTGAAGCAGAAAGGATCATGGCAGAGCTACATGAAGGTACCTTCGGAACACATTCCAGTGGACATACCATGGCAAAGAAAATCCTTCGGGCAGGATATTTCTGGTCCACAATGGAAGCCGGATGTTATCAGCATTCTCCAACTTGTCATAAATGCCAGATCTATGCTGATAAGGTGCACATTCCTCCGGTTCCTCTAAACTTCTTGACAGCACCTTGGCCTTTTGCAATGTGGGGCATTGATATGATCGGCGAAATCAAACCTACGGCATCCAACGGGCATCGCTTCATCTTGGTAGCGATTGATTACTTCACAAAGTGGGTCGAAGCAGCTTCCTTCGCTACCGTAACCAAGAACGTCGTGGCACGGTTCATTCGGCACAACCTGATCTGTCGATACGGTGTACCTGAGAGGATAATTACGGATAATGGTACCAATCTTAACAACAAGATGATCACTGAGCTCTGCGAGCAATTCAAGATACAGCACCACAACTCTTCTCCCTATCGACCGAAGATGAATGGGGCTGTAGAAGCAGCGAATAAGAACATCAAGAAGATTGTGCAGAAGATGACAGTGACCTACAAAGATTGGCACGAAATGTTATCGTTTGCTCTTCATGGGTACCGTACCTCAGCACGGACGTCAACAGGGGCAACTCCCTTTTCCTTGGTCTATGGCATGGAGGCAGTCTTGCCTATTGAAGTCCAGATACCCTCTCTCCGGATAACGAAGGATGCAGGTTTGAGCGAAGATGACTGGATCCAGACTCGGCTTAATCAATTAAACCTAATTGACAAAAAGAGACTCACTGCTATTTGTCATGGTCAGACGTACCAAAAACGGATGATCAGGGCATTTAGCAAGAAGGTCAGACGACAAGAGTATCAAGTTGGAGACCTGGTAATCAAGCGCATCATTCTTCCTCAAAGTGATCCCAGGGGAAAATGGACCCCTACGTACGAAGGGCCATTTGTGGTTAAACATATCTTCTCAGGAGGAGCTATGATTCTAACCACCATGGATGGTGACGACCTTCCTCACCCCGCCAATGCAGACATAGTAAAAAGATACTACGCATGAATTAAAGACCCGCTAGGTTGACACACCTAGGCAAAAATAAGGGCTTCCCGGCGAACCAAAAGGGTTCGGGCAAAAACAAGGGATGAAATGAAAAAATCTGTACACCCGGCAAGTCGAAAACCTGAAAAGGCGGCTTGGGCAAAAATGGGTATCCCGGTGGACTGAAAACCCGAAAGGGCGGTCCATGCAAAAGTTAGGGATAAAGCGTAATACTATGTCTTATTGGATCACCTTGCATCCAGAATTCGGCATCAACTATCGGGCTCAGATGGCACCAATCAATCAGCTTCATCTTCAACTAAGCAGCAAAGTGATGAGACGCTTGAAGACATAAAGGCGATAGCAGAGTTGGAACCCAGTGGGATTATTTTTCACATAGCTGTTTTGGTTTCCTTTTCACAAAATTGTATAAACTCTATTTTTCTCGGCGGCGTTCTCTTACTAGGATGTCAGCCTCCTGTACATAAAACGCCTATTTACAGGCAAATTTCAAAATCAATACAAGTTCAATTTTTCAGACAGAATTACCCATTCGTTTTTCCTTTTTCTGTTTTGTTTTGCAAAGAACGTCCAATGTTCATTTTTGATATATGCATTTGACATTAATTGCTAATCATGAATATTTGCATGCGAAACAAAGGACTAATTACAGATGACATCAGAAACAGGGGCAATAAAGAATTGTCTAAGCGATCTAGTTGCTCTGTCCACCAAGGTACCAAGGTAGGTTCGGCTGAAGAACGTAACCAGGATACCTTCACTCCCCATTGAGTAAGACAAGATTCAGCAATACTATCCCCAGGCGGAGTTGGTCTCCCATCAGCCCTAAAAAGGTACAGTATCTCTAGCAAGTCAGCGATACTCTCCCCAAGCAGAGTTAGTCTACTGTCAGCCTTAAGGAAGTTGGGTATCCCCAGAAGATCTCAACATTCCCCAGCGGAGTATAGACATTCCTCAGCAAGCATCCCCGGCAGTCTTAATATAAGATTGTTCCCCGGCGAAATACCAGACACCCCAGTGGAACCCCTTCCCCAGTACAGTCTGAAAAGTTTCCCCAGGAAAGTTGAATCATCCTCCCCAGTAAATTCTGAAGCTTATCCCCAGTAGATTCTGGAAGCTTATCCCCTGCAGAGTACGAACACATCTCCCCGGCTTCATTCAAAGGTTATTTCCCACCAGAGCTTATAACTGGGTTATCCTCAGCTAATTACCACGGAAAGATCGTCCTCGGCGAAGTTCTTCCTATCCCCAGCGGAGATCATCAAATTCCCCAACATAACTTATCAGTGGAATCCCCAGCGGAACTCTCATCAAAACCTCAGCGAAGTATCTCTTCCCACATAGTAATTCCCCGCAGAGTAATCTCTCCAACAAGTTTATTCCCCGACGGAGTCATCTTCTCCTACCGGTTTATTCTTGTAACCATCATCCCCAGCGGAAGCGAAGAACTCTACTCTTCAACATCAGCCCAGGATTTGATTTCCCGGCCTTCGTCAAGGATTTATTTTCCTAATCGAAAACACATTCATAGACATTTCACATTTTATACATCCTGATAGATACATATACGCATCATATCACACGATCTCATTTATTTTTGAGAACATCATGACATCATGCATCTCATACATCATGACATTGTATACAACTAATGTTTTGCCTTTTCAGGAAAAGGTCAATCCAAAGATGATTACTATCAACTATCGCAGTTCCAGATTCGATACCTGTATCCAGCCAGGGCATATCTGTAGACAACTAATTCCAGATTCGATACATGTATCTAGCCAGGGCATATCTGTGAGTGATTGATTGTAGATTCGATACCTGTATCTAGCCAGGGCATATCTGTGGGCAATTGATTGTAGATTCGATACCTGTATCCAGCCAGGGCATATCTGTAGACGACTAATTCCAGATTCGATACCTGTATCTAGCCAAGGCATATCTGTGAGTGATTGATTGTAGATTCGATACCTGTATCCAGCCAGGGCATATCTGTAGACGACTAATTCCAGATTCGATACCTGTATCTAGACAGGGCATATCTGTGAGTGATTGATTGTAGATTCGATACCTGTATCCAGCCAGGGCATATCTGTAGACGACTAATTCCAGATTCGATACCTGTATCTAGCCAGGGCATATCTGTGAGTGATTGATTGTAGATTCGATACCTGTATCTAGCCAGGGCATATCTATAGACGACTAATTCCAGATTTGATACCTGTATCTAGCCAGGGCATATCTGTGAGTGATTAATTGTAGATTCGATACCTGTATCCAGCCAGGGCATATCTGTAGACGACTAATTCCAGATTTGATACCTGTATCTAGCTAGGGCATATCTGTGAGCAATTGATTGTAGATTCGATACCTGTATCTAGCAAGGGCATATCTGCATGAAGAGTTTGAAGATCAACCCATGTAACAGGCCAGGAAATTATCTTTCTTTCTCAGGTACGCAAGTTCTCGCTAAGGAATCTCTTACGCGATCGACACCCCGGATGGCATCTTTAAGCCCATCTCCACAACTATCCATTACACTTCCAAATGGCATCTATAAGCCCATTCCCGACATCACATTTCTGATACTCCACTATGCGAGTGCAAATTTCTGGGCACTCTAGTGTTCAATCATCTTCCACCTTCGGATCACGAAAGGCACGCAAGCCAATCTACATCCTCAGGTCTAAGAAGATTGAACAGAGGCAACTGTTGTACCCCAAAATTTTCCCTCTCCTTTCCTCAACATTTCCTCATCACTAGACCCTTGGAGTTCAAGAACAAGTTAGGATTTGCTCTGCTCAAAACTCCTCCTTGCACTGTTGACCCAAATTAGGGTTTGAGTTTGCACAAAGATGTTTTGACCTAAAATGCCCAAAATGACTTTCGTGCTTCATGTTGGACTCACAAGTTTATCTATACCAAGTTTCAAGCCTTGATTCCAATCTTTGCCCAGTTCAATTGGACAGTTGACCTAGAAATCAACTGTACTGGGAAAAAAGTCAACTATGGTCAATTGATAGTCAAACCTCATGATTTTTGACCCACATCAACATTATGAACTCATATGGACCATTTGATCAAGTTTGGATCACAATTCCACAAGAAATTTGATCAGATCACCAAAAGGGCAAAATGGTCATTTATAGGGTTTTGAGTGCACAAAGGCAATTTTTGACTGTTTGACCTAGCCAATGGCAAACCAAGCTCACATATGGACTCAAGGATTCAATGGCATGGTCTTGACATATTCAACAAGTTCAAAATATCCCAAATGCACAGGATTGACAGATGAATTTTTTAGTCAATTGATCAAAATTTGACTGTACAATGAAAAGTCAAACTTTGACTTTTTGGTCAAAATCAAGTGCCAAGATTTATTTTTCATCAAGACATGTCAAATTATGAAACTTGTTCATCAAGAAACCAAAAATTACAAATTAGGGTTTAAAATGAAGAAATTTCATAACTTAGAAATTTTCTAAGTTATGAAATTTCCTTTTTTTTTCTAACTTTGTCCCATCTTTTCATCAAGATATATTTGGATTCAAACAAAACTCAAAACATGAAAGTTGTAGTCCATTGCAAAATATACAACTTTGATTCACAAAGTTTCCTAAAAAGAAGCTTGTAGCTCAAGTTATGATTTTTGGAATAAGGGTGCAAAACATTCTTAACTTAGAAAATTTTTGACCTATTTTAGGCAGGATTTTTGCCCAACTTCATGGCCACTTTTCACATGCTTCCACTTGGAATTTCAATTTTCATTACAAAGATGGATTGTATTACACATTCCAAGCTTTCCAAATTATCCAAGAACTCATCAAACACCCTTGTGGTTAGGGAGAATCGAATTTGTAAAGATAGGCAAAAGTCACTTTGTTCATGGCCAAATACATGTTCATAACACTTTGCATTTTTCAAGTCAGCTTGCACAAGCTAGGTTACAGGCCTCTAATCCCATTTACACTCAATGATTCAATGCTAAACCTTTGTGCCAAGATGTTATTTTTCTCATTTGGTCATTACATGGAAGATTAACCTTTAAATGGAAAAAGCATTTTAGCCATTTTTGAAAAGGTGCACTTTATGTCAATTTCACAAATCAAAGAGGTACAAGGAAATCTTTGAGGCACAAGTTCATGAACAAATTCCACTGATCTAGGAGAGAAAGTGCAGCATGCTTGAGGGGCCTGGATGAGCCTATAATCTAACTTGACAACTTTTGCTTAAAGAAGAAGAAAGCTTGCATTTTGGACCACAACTCACATTCCTGTAAGAACTAGCCAAATAAAAACTTGCAAACACTTTTCACTTGATCCAACTAACCTAAAACACGAATCAACCAGAGTCCAAACCTTCTCATTCATCAAAACACAATTTTGCGGCAAAACAGGGTACCTGCTGCATTTTGATTTGGCCAGCTCAATCCATTCGTGCGCCTTGGCTAAAACCACCCCAAACACATTCTATAACATCCATACAAACTATCCCAAGCCTTAGATACAGACTGTAACACCTCTAACCAAGTTTGCCATTTTCATTTTTTCAGTTGTGCAGGTTGAGTTACATAGCTCGATTCAGTTAGTTTCAGAGCAAGCTAGAGGTTGGAAGAGCATCCTTGGACCTCAAGCAAGTTGTACAAGTCCTCAAACTTCATTGAAAGTACCTCCATTGTTGTACACGATTCAAGCTGAACAGGTAAAAGTTTGAACTTCTATCTCTCTATCCAAGCATATATAGGCTTAGGTTTGTGAAGAAAGTATGTCATATTCATGGCCCTGAAGCTACCCATGTCCTCACTTTTCATTTATGTGGCGTGTGCTGAGAGAATTTTGAACCTGAATATGTGAAAAAAGTTAGGTCAGGAATTGGGGGAGGAGAAATTCTCTCTCATTTCTGAGAGTTAGATCAAGTTCTTGATATGTATGAATTCATGATTTGATGCTTTACATTTTTGATGTTATAAGTTTCTGCTAAAAATCAAAGAATCAGGATGTTTGAACAAAGCATGAAAGGCGCGCATTTTTGAGACAGAAATGGCTGGAGGTTGAAGAAGCTTGCTTTGGGCTGGGCCTGACCTGTTTTTTCTATTTGCACCACTATTTCCCACTTACACCCCCTTGGCCCATTGTGTGATTTCTTAATCATTTTTTACTTTTTTATTTTTTCCTCGGACTTATTATTTTTTGTCAAAATATAAAAAATATTAAAAACATTTTTTCACCTATTTTTGCATTTTATTTGGATTTTATTTGTTTTATTTGAACTTGTACATATAAAATAATATATATACTTTTATTTAAAATACTAAAAAATAATACAAAATACATTTATTTTCTGTTATTATTTTATTTTATCTTTTGAAAACATTTTCTTAAAATAAATTTTTTTTGATAAATAATAAATATTTTATTTTTTGTATATATTTAGTATAGTTAATATATAGCATAAATACTTATATATTTATTAGAATATTTAGGATAAAAATATAAAAATAATACATTTTTATTTTTATTAATATTTAACCTCAAATATTACTTTTTTACAATATACTTCCCTTTTATTTATTTTTTGTATATAATTAATAAATATTGTGTATAATATAATTAATAAATACTATTTATTTAGAAAATTAGGGTTTTTCCCTAAACCATGAAAAATATCCAAAATTAACCCTTTTTATTTTTTGTTTATATTTCACATGAAAAATACTTTTACACACATATAAAACCATTTTTGTGCATTTTGCATATTTATTGTATTTAGTTAATTATTGTACAATTAAATAACTTGTATATTCAATTTTGATTGTAATAGTTTAGATTTAAATTTCTTGCTAAATATCCCTATTTGTAAATATTTGTACCCCCACTCCCGGATACTTGTTTGTAATAGCATAGACTTTAAATTCCCGCAATTTATCGCTTTCAAATATACCATGGTTAGACCTAGGGTTTGTATGTAAATAAAATCATACGCTAGATAACCTAACACAAAGACAAATGCATGACAATCAACACACTATTCACACTTGCACCCCTAGGGTAATCCCGCTTGTTGCCTTCCAAAATGGGCCATGCTTGCACGTTGAGTTTCTTTGGCAAAACAAAACAAATCAAATGATCATAGTCCCTCGATGACGCTTTCGAAAGTTGCCTATCAAAATGAGCATAGTCCCTTCAAGCAAAATTGCCAAAGACACTTGGCACTATTGCATTCATGGTCTAAACGATGACCCGTGCCCGTCCCATTAAACATCCTAACACAAGATTGTCCACCAAATACAATGGTGGAACAATACTGTTAAAAGGGTTAAAATATAGGAAAGATCTTTGAGAAATTTAGGGTAGATAGATCTTGGTTACTTGACCAACCTTGCAAAACAATCCTTGCCATTTTTCAAAACACACATCAAAACACACTTTCAAAAAAACTTTCAAAAACATTGAAAACTTTTCAAAAGACAAATACACCTTTGTATACATTCAAACATGGATCATTACAAAGGTTGCCACGACAATGGCCTCTTTTCAAAACATTTTCAAACCCACACACAAAACACCATTTCCAACAATTGAAAGCACCATTTCAAACAATTGAAAATCAAAGGCAAGTGATCTAAGCAAGTAACTAAGAGCCCATGGATAACCATGGATAAAAAGGGTGCTAATACCTTCCCTTTCTATAATCTACACCCCGAACCCACGAAACATCTCAAAAGGTTTTTCCTGTGGTTTTTAACCTTTCCTTTAGGATAAAATAAAAAGTCGGTGGCGACTCTTGCTAAACCGAAACATTTTGCGAAAACAAACGCAAAACCTCAAGTCAGTTCTCCCACCGTATCACATATAGTATAGGAAAAATCAGCAGTTTTTGAATTCTTGATGAAGTCTTCCGTGGAGAAAATATAGGAGCACTAATAGTGGTGGCAAGAAAATAGGGGACTCAATATAAAAAGGGAGAATGAGTCTGCCCTTCACGCCCACGTCTCAATCCATGCATAACGTCCACCTTCACGCGCGTGACGGTCGTCACAGGTGGGTGACAATCGTCACACGCTGAAGTAGTGCCTTACGCTCGTCAGTGGTGTGTGACGAGCGTCTCCTTATGTTGGGGGGTGTTATGCCCGTCACAGGGACGTGACGACCGTCACTGTTCCAGAAGTCCAAACTTTGTATTTTTTTATTCTTTTTCTCTTTGTTTATCGTCTAGCCTTCTTCATGTTGTCCTTTTTCATCGGTTTGAGTCGACAAGTGTTATACCTGCAAAAAGACAAATAATCTCGGAATAATCGGGGGTTAGACGACTTAATGAAATATAAAATCGGTAAAAAATCATGGTAATTATACGATATGTTTTCTCGTTATCAAATTCCCCCATACTTAAACCTTTGCTTGTCCTCAAGCAAATAGTCATTCGAAAGGTCGGACAAGTTTTTGTCAAGCGCATAAGCATGACATACCTTGGATTTTTAAAGTGGTTTCGGGAAATCCTCGCCGGTTCGGCCAATACTTGAGTAAAACACTAAAGATATGCTAATGACGCAAGCAATAAGCTTAGCCGTAGACTTCCATTTTAAACGAGCTATCCAACAGTTCTGTTATAACTCTGCTCGGAGTTCCTCGTATCTACTTCACCCGGTTTCGTTCTGGCGCAATCACATTAAGCCCTTTGTCTTAGCACGCACGTAGTGGAGTAACCGGTTAGTGACTTTGATCCTTTAGCACGGGGTCTGGTACATGAATGTGGCAACCCTGGATATGTTATCCAAATTGGAGGTTGTGGGGGATCGGGCTGTAGCACGCCCTACCGAGTTCAGAACCAGATACCTCTGAACCAACCAACACTGGATTCCTTCATTATTTGCTCAGCTCTTATATGTGCCCATATATTTTGGTACACCGATTTTCTTTTCTTTTAGCAGCGAGATAGGAAGGATATTTTTAGAATCAGGCATCAAACACTTATATTCATCGATTCTCCACGTGGTTTGTGTCTAGACGGTGCTGACTGCTAGTATAAACTACTAGGGGTTACTTCTAGAACTTGAAACTCCAGATATCGGTATAATGGTTATTGGAACGGATCGCGTAAGTAGGAAGTCTACGGTGACAGAACCGTATCGATCTTGTTATGTCGTTTTCGGCTTCCTCAACTGGGATTCCGTTAAAATAGGTATGTCGGGCTAATGCGAAAATAAAAAATTTTCGGTATGGCAAAATAAAGCGAAGAATTTGAATCGAGACATATCGTAAGAATTTACTAGTTTTATAAAAGATTGAAAGGTACCTCTCCCACACAAAATCCGACATTGTCCTCAATGTTGCGGTATATATATGCAGGGAAGTACAATTACAAAAACAAAAGGAAAAGAAAAGAAACATAAAAATAACAAATTACATAGAAATTAAAGAAAGAGAAACTAATGGTGACCACGTCCTCTGCTCCTGGTGCGAGAGCGTCTGGTAGGAGTGGCTTCAGTGTCGGTGTCTTAGAAGCCAAAGGTGTTCATATCTATCCTCAAGGCGTTAAGCTCTAACATGGCCTCATCTAACATCTCATTCATGTTGCGCTGCCCAGTCAAGATCTGAGCGTTTTGGGCGCACAGAGACTCAAATTGCTCGGCTTGCCTCCTTTCAAGCGCTGCATTCATTTGGTTTTGCATGTGGAGGGCGCGGAGGATGTCTTCAAGATTGATAGGAGGGGGTGCAGATGAGGATCCTGGAATGTCGTGGACAGGAGGAGCACTATCCAACTCTTCTTGTGTATCTTTTGCGGCGGCTACAGGTTGGTCTTTGTGGGCAGGTGCAGGCTCTGCGGGAACTTTAGGGTCGAACAACCAGTTTGCTCGGTTACTTGGATCAATTCGGTCCCTGTTCGGCAAAATGATATTCTGATACACAGTATTCCTGATTACAGGGTGGAATCTGTCGTCTTCCCGCTCGTAGATGAGGTGTGCGGCTTTGCAGTGATCCAACGTTAGCAAAGCCGGTGCCATAGAAGGCAACGTTGAGAGAGCAACACCGTAATTCAGACCAATGGCAATTGAAGTAACCAGCCCTCCGAAATAAAAAGGTTTTCCACCTCTAGCACAAATAGAGTGGATGTGAGCAAGTAGGAACGGGGCGGCATTTATCTTTTGCCCAGTGAACATGCAATGTAAAAAGAAGAGCTCCTTGGAGTTGAGCTTATGGTTGCTGTCGCGGGCGAAGATCGTGTTACTAAGGATGCGATGGAAGTAGCGGATGGCCGGATTGTGAATGTGGGTGGCATTGAGGTGGTCATAGGATCCGGCACGGATATTCGTTAAACTGTGCCACAGGTTGAAAGCCTCCTCACCAAAACTATCCGGTACCCGAAAATGAGCACCTCCGTCCGAACAAAATCCTAGAAGTCTCGCGATGTCGGATTGAGGCAACTCGTGCTCAACGCCAAACATGCGAAATTTTTCCAGGCCTGACAGTTGGTTTGTGACACCCGGCGGAGTGAGGTAAACAAACGAACTCAAGAACTCAAGAGTAAGAGTTTCGTAGATTGGTCTTGGTTCGCGGCACAGGTTCCACAAATCCACGCTTTGCAATAATCGGCGGACACTGTCGAGTAGTCCCAAACTCCATAGGCAGACGATGTCAACGTACCTTGTGGGTTGGAGACCTCGACATTGAAATTTCTGAAACTTTGCTCGTTGATTCTCCCCTGGTTCGCCGATTCTGAAATTGATGGCTTGAGCGTGTGGGTTGTTTGCCATGGTGGAGGTAGGATTTGATTTGGGAATGTGAGAATGGGAGATTGTAAGGATGGTAATTTGGTGTTGGGAGTTTAGAAATTAGAAGAAAAATGGAGTGAATGGGTGGTTTTTCGTGTGACGTGGTGACAATGGAGGAAGGAAGTGGTTTTATGAAGGGGATGGTTGAAAGTTGGAACGGTTCCCTGCAATAGCCGTTCTGGTCACTGTTTGCGTGACGGTCGTCACAGGGGTGTGACGCTCGTCATGAGGCAAAAAGGCGTGTTACGCTCGTCACAAGGGTGTGACGGTCGTAACGCGGGCAGCGTCATAAATAAGATGACCGTTACAGGACCGTTGGGGAGTTTATGTGTTTATTATTTTCTTGGTAATTGATTTTTGAAGAATTTATATATATATATATATATATATATATATATATATATATATATATATATATATATATATATATATATATATATATATATATATATATATATATATATATATATATATATATATATATATATATATATATTGTTTATTTGAAATATTTTAATCAAAAAGAGTTTTAAATATAAAAGTGTTTTAATAATTAAAGTTTTGTAATACTAGTTACCAGTATATGACGAAATAGAAATATTGCGTATAAACATAGACAGTAAATAAAACAGTAAACTGGGAATGGAAATAAATGAAAATTAAAATAAACTTTAATTGAATAAATTCATGACAAATTGTTTCAAAGTAACTAGAAATAGAAAATGATAATGTTGAAATAATAACTAAAAATCCCTCCCACACTGAAACTTAACAGTGTCCCCACTGTACGTACAAATGCAAGAGAGAAGTAAAAGAATAACAATGACAACTCTAGCCACGGGGAGGCGGAAACATATGCTGATGCATGTAGTCCAACTGATCAGTCACCAAGTCCATGAAAGTTATGAAGTCCACCCTGAGAGAAGTCAGCACGCCCCGCATGTCCGTAATTGCCTCATGTAGGGAGTCCAGGGTAACAGCAGGTGGAGGTGGAGTAGTCTCGGGAGCCTGGGTCGCGGTCTCAGCGGAAGTAGCCTGCTGTTCCCAAGGATCAGGGAACTCATGGTATCCTGGCGGTGTAGCAGGATCTTCATCAGCATTAGCAGTGTTTGGAACCTCATAAATGTCAATTGTAGATGGTGAGGAGGATGGTGAAGCAGGATGGTGTAGGTCAAACAACCAGTTATCTCGGTTGTGCACACTGGTGATAGGATCCGGAAGCTTAAACTTGTGGACGATCTGATGATTAACTAGTAAGTCAAATTGATCTGGTCCAAGGTTTCCGATCATGCTAGTGTTGAAACAGAATGCAATGTCCATCGGCTTTATTCCATAAAGCAGAGCAGAACCGAGCATAGGCCGGCGGAGTCCAATTGCATTAGGCAGCATGGTAACTAACCCACCCAACAAGATCGGTGCATTCGGAGTCTGGATGATACGCTCCATATTAGCGAGCATATAAGCTGCACCGTTCACCGGACGGCTCTGGGATGCATAATACATAATAAACAGCTCATCGCGGGATACAGACGTGACATTTTGTTGTTTGCCAAAGATAGTGTGGGCTATGATCTTGTGGAAATACCTGATAGCCGGGTTATGAATGCATTCAGAGTACAGATCTGACGGCTCAGGATGGTTATTACCAGCGATGCTTCCCCATAAATAATCAAGATCAGATTCAGGCAAAAGGTTCTCTTGTGTCATGCTGATAACATCGGGTCCAAAAGGGAACCCAAGCAGCTGGCTAAACTCCCGCAGGTTATAAGTGTAATCCATGTTAAACATTCTGAATGTGATCAACCCACGGTTGAATCTCATCCCATGATTTGGAATGAAACTCAGGGTGCTTAGGAATTCAAGAGTCAGCCTTTTGTAGGTACAGAACTGTCTACGGATAGGAGCAGTGTCCCAACCAATCTGATGCAGCAAGTACATGACACTCTCACGAATGCCAAGGGCAGCCATAGCATGATCATCTGCGTAGATAGTAGGACACATCTCCCGGTCACCCAGGTCTGCAAACCGTCTTCTTTGGTGTCGGCTTCACAATTTGACATTCATGAAGTTTGCACAATCCATAGCGCGAAATGTGAAAGTAAAAGAAATACCCCCCTTAAAATATTTGATAAATGTTTGAAAGAAAAGGAAATTAAGTAAGTATTTTCGGGTTAGGAAATTGCCAAAGTTAAATTAAAAAGAAAAAGAAAGATGAAAGGGAGAAATAAAAAAAACAGAAGAAAAATAGAAAGGAGTAAGAGATGAAATCATGAAAATGTTTTAAAGATTAAGAAAAAGAAAAGAAAAATAAAAGCATGTTAAAGCAGAAAAAATAATTAAAGTAAAAACATGGGTTGCCTCCCACGAAGCGCCTTTATTTTATGTCGACGGCTCGACAGTAAATACCTATTCAGTTAGGTATTTGGGGTAGGCGGCTCACTTAACTGAAGATAAGCCGAATAGTCGATATCTCCGACGTTAAAATAGTGCTTTAGGCGCTGGCCATTAACTATGAATGGTTCGATAGAACTACCTTTAATTTCTATCGCACCACTTGGGAAAACTTTGTTAATTTCGAACGGTCCGGACCATCTGGAACGTAATTTTCCCGGGAAAAGTTTCAATCTAGAGTTGAATATGAGTACGATGTCTCCTTCCTTAAATTCTTTCCGCGAGATACGCTTATCGTGCCATTTTTTGTTCGTTCTTTATAGATTTTAGCATTTTCATAAGCGTCTAAACGCAATTCTTCTAGTTCATGGATATCTAACACTCGTTTCTCGCCAGCACTCTTATAATTTAAGTTAAGGGTTTTTATGGCCCAATAAGCTTTATGTTCTAATTCTACTGGAAAATGACAAGATTTTCCATAAACTAACTTGAACGGCGTTGTTCCGATAGGAGTTTTGAAAGCTGTCTGATATGCCCAAAGAGCATCGTTTAGCTTGGAGGACCAGTCTTTTCTGGATGTGGCTACGGTTTTCTCAAGTATTTGTTTGATCTCCTTATTTGACACTTCCACTTGTCCACTTGTTTGAGGATGGTATGGTGTGGCTATGCGATGTTTAACTCCATATTTGGAAAGTAACCTTTCGAAGATTCTAGAGATAAAATGGGAGCCACCATCGCTGATCACTAGTCTTGGTACACCGAATCGTGGGAAGATAATATTCTTGAATAGTTTTAGTACCACATGTGTATCGTTTGTGGGTGCGGCGATGGCTTCAATCCATTTTGATACATAGTCGACGGCTACCAAAATATATTTATTTCCAAAAGATGCGGGGAAAGGTCCCATGAAATCAATTCCCCACACATCGAAAACTTCTACTTCGAGGATTCCTTTTTGCGGCATTTCGTCACGTCTAGATATATTTCCTGTGCGTTGACATCTATCGCAGTTCATAATTGCTACGTGGACGTCTTTCCATAAGGTAGGCCAAAAGAAGCCAGCTTGAAGTATTTTTGCACAGGTTTTTGATGTACCAGCGTGTCCACCATAAGGGGCGGAATGGCAATGGGAAATGACGTCGTTTATTTCATCATTGGGAACGCAGCGACGGTAAATACCATTGGCGCCTCTTTTAAAGAGTAATGGTTCATCCCAAAAGTAGTGTTTAAGGTCATGGAAAAATATCTTCCGCTGTTGGTACGTCAAATCAGGTGGTAAAACACCGGCAACTAAATAGTTGACGAAGTCGGCGTACCATGGTAATATGGTATTAGTACAAATGGATTTTACTACCGCAGTTGTGAAAGTTTCATTGTGTGGATCTAAACCGTCGGTAGGGTTTGTCTCTAGCTTGGCAATGAGGCGTTCATAAGGGAAATCTTCGTTTATGGGAACACTCTCGGTTTGGATTCCATCTAATCTCGATAAATGGTCAGCTACCACGTTTTCAGTTCCTCTTTTGTCTTTTATTTCTAAGTCAAACTCTTGTAGGAGTAAGATCCATCTGAGTAATCACGGTTTGGCGTCCTTCTTGCTTAGTAAGTATCAGATCGCAGCATGATCCGTATAAATAATGATTTTAGCGCCTACTAAGTAGGAACGAAATTTGTCCAATGTGAATACCACAGCTAAGAGTTCCTTCTCCGTAGTGGCGTAATTCATCTGTGCGGGATCAAGCGTTCTGCTTGCGTAGTAGATAGCGTGAAGCTTCTTTTCTTTGTGTTGTCCTAGAACTGCGCCTACAGCATAATCGCTCGCATCGCACATTATTTCAAATGGTAAATTCCAATCAGGAGGTTGCATAATGGGTGTTGAGATTAAGGCCTCTTTTAGTGTCTCGATTGCGTTCAAGCATTTATCGTCGAAAATAAACTCAGCCTCTTTCATTAATAATTCAGTTAGTGGCTTGGTGATTTTAGAGAAATCTTTTATAAAACGTCGGTAAAAACCCGCGTGTCCTAGAAAACTTCGTATTTCTCTAACTGTTTTGGGTGGTTGAAGGTTTTTGATAATTTCGATCTTTGCTTTGTCGACTTCAATCCCTCGGTTTGATACAATGTGACCCAACACAATTCCTTGTCTTACCATGAAGTGACATTTTCCCCAGTTGAGCACTAGGTTGACACTGACACAGCGTTTCAATACTAATTCAAGATTTGATAAAAATCCGTCGAAACTCTCTCCACAGACAGAGAAATCGTCCATGAATACTTCCATGATTCCGTCTAAAAATCTGCGAAAATCTCCATCATGCATTGTTGGAAAGTTGCAGGTGCGTTACATAGTCCAAATGGCATTCTCCGATATGCAAAGGTACCATAGGGACATGTGAATGTAGTTTTCTCTTGATCATCAGGATGAATGGGAATTTGAAAGAATCCTGAGTATCCATCAAGGGTAGCAGAAATGGGAATGTTTGGCTAAACGCTCGAGCATTTGATTAATGAATGGTAATGGGAAATGGTCTTTGCGCGTAGATTTGTTTAATTTTCTATAATCGATACATATTCTCCATCCTGTTTGAGTGTGTTGTGCTACCGATTCGCCTTTTGTATTCGTTATAACTGTGACACCTCCTTTCTTAGGCACCACGTGAACTGGACTGACCCAGTTGCTATCTGATATTGGGTATATGATGCCTGCCTCTAGAAGTTTTTGCACTTCTTTCTTAACGACTTCACTTAGGATAGGATTTATTCGTCTTTGATGTTCTCTAGAAGTCTTGCAGTCCTCCTCCAGCATAATGCGGTGCATACAGAGAGAAGGGCTTATTCCTTTGAGATCGGAGATATTATAGCCTAACGCGGTTGAATATTTCCTTAACACACGAAGAAGTTTTTCGGTTTCGATCTCTCCTAATTCAGCATTGACTATAACTGGTCGTTCGAGTTCTTTATCTAAGAATTCATACCTAAGATCTTCAGGTAATGGTTTAAGTTCTATACCGGGTTTCTTATTAGTTGGGTCAGGATTGGGTGTTAAGGCTAAACATTCACTTAGGTTGGCATTTAAGTGTTCCTGTTTCCAGTCTTCGCTCTTGAGGATAGTCGGTGTCTGAATTTTCAGCATCTCGGAGTAGGTGTCCTCTTGGCATTCAAGTTCTTTGACACATTCATCGATAATGTCTAGGAGACAACATGAGTCATCTATAGCAGGGGCTTTAAAGAATTGGGAAAGAATGAATTCTACTTTTTCTTCTCCTACCTCGAAGGTAAGTTTCCCTTTCTTAACGTCAATGATGGCTCCTGCAGTAGCTAAAAATGGTCTTCCTAGTATGATGGGAATGTTTGAATCTTCCTTGATGTCCATTATTATAAAGTCAGTCGGTATGTAAAATTGTCCTATTCGGACAGGAATGTTTTCTAGCATACCAACAAGAAATTTGACTGATCTGTCAGCTAGTTGTAGGGACATCTTGGTAGGTCTCATGTCACCTAATTTGAGCTTCTAACAAATAGATAAGGGCATTAGACTGACACTGGCTCCCAAATCGCATAGAGCTTTGTCTATGACAGATTTTCCAATTACACATGGTATGGAGAAACTACCAGGATCTTTTAGCTTTGGAGGCATGTTATTTTGAATTATGGCGCTACATTCGGCAGTTAGCATGACGGTTTCGTTTTCAACGATTTTTTTCTTATTAGCCAATATTTCTTTTAGGAATTTAGCATATGACGGCATTTGGGTTATGGCTTCTGTAAACGGAATAGTGACGTTTAGTTGTTTCAGAAGTTCTACAAATTTCTTGAATTGTCCCTCGTTCTTGGATTTTGCAAGTCTTTGGGGGTATGGAATTGGTGGTTTATATGGTGGTGGAGGCACATAGGGTTTTTCTGAGGCCTCTCTGTTCTCATTCGCGTCTTCCTCTACATTTTCAGGTTGATCTTTCGACTTCTCTATTTCTTTTTCAGGTTTTTGATACATGGTCGGGTTTTGGTGTCTAGGATCTACCGGTCCGTCAAGGGCTGTCCCACTTCGTAATGTGATAGCATTTGCATGTCCTTTAGGATTGGGCTGTGGCTGTCCAGGAAATGTACCAGCAGGTGTGGCAGAACTAGCTTGGAGTTGTGCTACTTGGGAGATTTGGGTTTCTAACATTTTGTTGTGAGTAGCTAGGGCATCTACCTTGTTTGCTAATAGCTTCAATTGTTCACCAGTGTGAACGTTTTGATTGAGGAATTCTTTGTTTTGTTGGGCTTGATTAGCGATAAAAATTTCCATTAGGATTTCAAGGTTAGATTTCTTAGGAATGTTAGGAACATTACCAACGGGTTTTTGATAACCTGGATGTATAGCAGGTGCTTGGGTAGGTGCATATAAAGCGTTATTGCTCTTGTACGAGAAGTTAGGATGGTTCTTCCAACCAGGATTATAGGTATTGGCATAAGGATTTCCTTGAGCGTAATTTACCTGATCAGCTGATATTCCTGCTAAGATTTGACATTCGGTTCCAACATGACCAGGAACTCCACAAACTTCGCAGCTTGGGGTAACTGCAACTACGGTAGCTGCAGGAGGTAAGGTCAAGCTTTCTATTTTTTGGGTAAGAGCATCTACCTTAGCATTAACTTTATCTAGGCTACTAATCTCGTACATCCCGCCTTTGGCTTGAGTCTTCTCCACAGATGTTCTTTCTCCTCCCCACTGATAGTGGTTTTGAGCCATATTTTCAATGAGTTGGTTAGCTTCGTCATAAGGCTTGTCCATTAGTGTACCACCCGCGGCGGCATCTATAGATAGTCTTGTGTTGTACAAGAGTCCATTATAAAACGTGTGGATTATTAGCCATTTTTCTAGTCCGTGATGTGGGCACATTCGCATCATATCTTTGTAGCGCTCCCATGCATCGAATAGTGATTCAGTATCCTTCTGCCTAAATCCGTTGATTTGGGCTCTTAGTGCAGCGGTCTTGCTTGGGGGAAAGTATCATGCTAAGAATACGATCTTCAGTCCTTCCCACGTAGTGACGGAATTTGATGGAAAGGATTGCAACCAAGCCCAAGCTCTATCTCTTAGTGAGAAAGGGAAAAGACGTAATCTTATCGCATCTTTACTAACACCATTTGCTATAACTGTGTCGGCAAATTGAACGAATTTTGTAAGATGTTCATTCGGATCCTCAGAAGGATCTCCAGAGAATTGGCGTTGTTGGATAGCTGATATCAATTACGGCTTTAACTCGAAATCGTTTTGGTTTATTGCTGGAGCAGTAATGCTGTTATGGGGCTCTTGTTGTGATAGAGCTGCGTACTCCTTCAATGGACGGGTCCTTTGTTCTTCGGCTATATCTAATTCTGGATTGGTTTCAGTTTCAGAGGAAGAATTAGAATCTGTTTCAGAATCAATCTTGATTTCTGGTTTGGGTAAAGGAATAGCGTGATTTAAACAGTAATCCCTGACTGCACGTCTTACGGAAAGAATGCGTTCAAGTTCGTCCGTTGATTTGTCAAGTATTTCACCTTGTGAGCGAGTCCTTGGCATACAAATCGACAAAGGGGTGTCTGTTGCTTAGTCTAAACGCGCATCAGAAGAATCGTAATTAATTGACTACCAGTCCCCGGTAACGGTGCCAAAAACTTGATCGGGACTTTATAAGTCTGTCGGGATACTAACTGCAAGTATACAGTTCATTTGTTCTAGTTTTAAAAGATTATCGAACCCACAGAGACTGAGGATCAATCGCATACGATCTAATGCTACAGTTTGTCTAACTAAGCGATGAATATTCGATTTTTGGGGGAAATAGTTTAATTAAAAGTAATAGTACTAATTATACCGGTATGTGATAATCGGACTTAGGGAATTCGGTGAATCGCTTGGCCTATAAAGTAATTCGGTAAAAGCTAATTGTTTAAAAACCTGAGACATACACTCTCGTGCTTATGAAATGAGTCATGCTACTAAACCTAGTGGATGCACTTTAAATTTAATAACACTTTTTGAAAACAACTTGAATTTAATTAATTTATTAAAACACTCTCGTGTATTTAAAAATCAATGCTTCGTTACCACTATCTGGGTTGAACCCCAGCTCTCGCATGCAGGTTCTTGCCTTAATTAATTTCCCACTCTCGTGGCAAAATCATGTTAATAAACCTCTCACTCTCGTGACAAGGATAGTTAAATTAATCTTGGAAATTGGAAACCAGAAATTGTTTTATAAATATTTCTGGCCAAGGTATCATCGAATTCTTTCAGTTCTTACGGTCACATACCGGTATTAATAATTTAGCCAGACATAATTAAATTAACAACAATACAGTTCAAAATATAATTCATGGCAATAATTGGCATATTATAAAAACTGAATGAATAATAATTGCAATATAAAAAACCTGGAATCAAAGTTGCTATGGTAATCTTGAGGTATTACAGTAATCCAATCTTCGAGCTTGACTTGCAGTAAATGATTCGTGTTAATTCTTGAAAGAAGAATTAACACTTAAAACTAGAAACTAAGGCTTTGAATGAAAATTACAAGAAAATGAAAACAGAATTCCAAAACAAGCAAATTGGAAAATAACTGTTAAATAAAATAATATTTGCTCTGAGTAAATTTCTTCGACCCCTGAACTGTGCATTGGTACACATATATATAGCATGGGAAAAATCAGCAGTTTTTGAATTCTTGATGAAGTCTTCCGTGGAGAAAATATAGGAGCACTAATAGTGGTGGCAAGAAAATAGGGGACTCAGTAGAAAAAGGGAGAACGAGTCTGCCCTTCACGCCCACGTCTCAATCCATGCATAACGTCCACCTTCACGCGCGCGACGGTCGTCATAGGTGGGTGACGGTCGTCACACGCTGAAGTAGTGCCTTACGCTCGTCAGTGGTGTGTGACGAGCGTCTCCTTATGTTGGGGGGTGTTACGCCCGTCACAGGGACGTGACGACCGTCACTGTTCCAGAAGTCCAAACTTTGTATTTTTTTTTAATTCTTTTTCTCTTTGTTTATCGTCTAGCCTTCTTCATGTTGTCCTTTTTCATCGGTTTGAGTCGACAAGTGTTATACCTGCAAAAAGACAAATAATCTCGGAATAATCGGGGGTTATACGACTTAATGAAATATAAAATCGGTAAAAAAGCATGGTAATTATACGATATGTTTTCTCGTTATCACCCTTTCGGGTTTTCAGTCCACTGGGATATCCTTTTTTGCCCAAGCCGCCTTTTCAGATTTTCGACTTGCCGGGTGTACAGATTGTTTTTGTATTTATCCCTAAGTTTTACTCGAACCCTTTTGGTTCGCCAGGATGCCCTTATTTTTTCCTAGGCCAATCAACCTAGCGGGTCTTTATTCATGCGTAGTATCTTTTCACTATGTCCGCATTAATAGGGTGAGGAAGGTCGTCACCATCCATGGTCGTAAAAATCATGGCTCCACCTGAAAATATGCTTTTGATCATTAATTGCCCATTCGTATGTGGGAGTCCATTTGCCCCTGGGATCACCTTGTGGCAGTATGATGCGCTTGATCACTAGATCACCGACTTGATATACTTGACGTTTGACCATTTTTTTGAAATCCTTGATCATACGTTTTTGATACATTTGACTATGACATACAACAATAAGCCTTTTCTCATCAATCAGATTCAATTGATCAAGTCGAGTCTGGATCCAATTGTCTTTATTCAAACCCGCATCCTTCATGATTCTCAAAGAAGGAATCTGGACCTCAATAGGCAGGACGACCTCTATACCATATACCAGAGAGTAGGGTGTTGCCCCTATCGACGTTCGTGCTGAGGTGCGGTAACCATGAAGAGCAAACAGTAACATCTCATGCCAGTCTTTGTATGTCATTGTCATCTTCTGTATGATTTTCTTAATGTTCTTATTAGCAGCCTCCACAACGCCATTCATCTTCGGCCGGTAAGGGGAAGAATTATGATGCTGGATCTTGAATTGTTTACAGAGTTCGATGATCATTGTATTGTTGAGATTTATACCATTGTCAGTAATGATTCTCTCTGGCACACCATACTGACAAACCAGGTTATACTTCATAAACCGTGCCACGACATTCTTGGTAACAGTAGCAAAAGAGGCAACCTCAATCCACTTCGTGAAGTAATAAATGGCGACTAAGATGAAGCGATGCCCATTAGAAGCGGTAGGTCTAATATATCCGATCATGTCAATGCCCCCACATTACAAAGGGCCAGGGAGCCGTCAAGACGTTCAAGGGAACTGGAGGTACATGTACCTTATCAACGTAGATCTGGCATTTGTGACAAGTTCAGGAATGCTGATAATGGTCTGCTCAAGAATACCCGTAGGATCTTTTTAGCCATGGTATGTCCACTAGGATGGGTTCCAAAGGTACCTTCATGTAAATATGTCATAATCCTCTCGGCTTTGCTCTTGTCTATGCATAGAAGTAAAGTAGAGTCATGATTGCGCTTGTAGAGGATTCCATTACTGAGGAAGAACTTTGTGGAGAACCTTCTTATCATTGACAGGCGCACCCTCAAGGTATTCTTGAGCCTCGAGATACCTCTTCACTTCATGAAACCAAGGTTTGTCTGCTACTTCTTCAGTGAAAATCTCGTAGCAGTATACTAGTTCATCCAACCTCTCAATAGTGATCCGAGGAGCCTCGTTGTCCCACCTGACCTTGAACATGGATGACATAGTAGCTAGCGCATCCTCTAGTTGATTCTCTTCTCGCGGAAAATGTTCAAAGGTGACCTCTTCAAAGTGTGGAAGAAATGTCAGCACGTGCTCTTTGTACGGGATAAGATTCGGGTGCTTCGTATCCCACTCTCCTTTGATCTGACTTATTACTAAGGCTGAATCCCCGAATACGCTCAAGAGCTTGATCCTCAGGTCAATAGCAGCTTTGAGACCCATGATGCATGCTTCATACTCCGCCATATTGTTAGTACAGTTGAAAGGAGTATGATAGCCTTCAGGAGATATAATTACAGCACCAATGCCATTGTCGAGTGCGTTCGAGGCTCCGTAAAAAACCATAATCCATCGGGATCCTTCTTCAGGTCCTTCATCCGATCCAGGTTCTTCATGGTCAAGCACTATCGAAATATTCTCGTCCGGGAACTCAAAATTCATGGACTGGTAGTCATCCACAGCCTGATGAGCCAAATGATCAACTAGTACACTTCCCTTGATTTCTTTCTGATTCGTGTATTAGATATCATATTCGGTCAAGATCATTTGCCATCTTTCTATTCTTCTGGAGAGGGCGGGCTTCTCAAAGATGTACTTGATCGGATCCATCTTAGATATCAGCAAAGTAGTGTGGGTCAACATATACTGTCTTAGTCGGCGAGCAGCCTATGCCAAAAGGCAGTAAGTTTTCTCGAGCAGTGAGTATCTTGTTTCACAGTTGGTAGACTTTTTTCTAAGGTAGTATATTGCGTGCTCTTTTCTACCAGACTCGTCATGCTTCCCCAGCACACACCCCATTGAATTATCTAACATTGTTAAGTACATTATCAAAGGTCTTCCTTCAATCGGAGGCATCAGAATTGGTGGTTCATGAAGGTATTCCTTGATTCTTTCGAAGCAAGTCTGGAATTCGTCATTCCACTTTACCACTTGATCTTTCTTCAGGAGTTTGAATATTGGCTCACAAGTAGCGGTTAAATGGTTAATGAACCTAGCAATGTAATTTAGTCGTCCTAAAAAACATCTGACCTCCGTCTCAATGCGAGGAGCCGGAATCTCTTTTATAGCCTTTACCTTTGCAGGGTCTACCTGAATGCCCTTGTCACTGACAATGAAACCTAGTAGTTTACCAGACCTTACCCCGAAGGTGCACTTGTTTTGATTCAACTTCAGTTTGTACGTCTTCAACCTATCAAATAGCTTTTGTAGATGATCAAGGTTCTCTTCCTCAGTTTGAGATCTGGCTATCATGTCATCCACATAGACCTCTATCTCATGGTGAATCATGTCATGAAACAAAGCTACCATGGCTCGTTGATAGGTTGCCCCAACATTCTTTAATCCAAACAGAATCACTTTGTAGCAGAAAGTGCCCCATTGCGTGCTGAAGGATGTCTTCTCCATATCTTCGGGTGCCATCTTGATTTGGTTGTAACAAGAGAAACCATCCATGAAGGAAAAAATCTTGTGTTTCACGGTGTTGTCAACCAGAATGTCGATATGGGGAAGCGGAAATTCATCTTTGGGGCTTGCCTTGTTCAAATCTTTGTAGTCCAAACACATTCGTACCTTACCGTCTTTTTTAGGTACCAGAACTACGTTGGAAACCCATTGGGGATAAGAGGTGACGACTAAGAAACCAGCGTTGAACTGCTTCATAATCTTTGCTTTGATCTTATCTGACATTTCAGGGTGCATGCGATGAACCTTCTGCTTTACCAGAGGGCAATCTTCTTTAGTTGGCAGACGGTGAACCACAATATCCGTATCCAGTCCTGGCATGTCTTCATATGACTAGGAAAAGATCTCAACATAATCATGCAACATCTGTATCAACCGTTGTTTGACATTAAGCCCCGGATTTGCGCCGATCTTGACTTATTTTCTGTCTTCCTCTGTACCCAAGTTTATTGTCTCAACTGTCTCCAGGTACCTCACAATCCTCCTCACCTTCGTCCTCGGCTTGGTTGATCGGATTTTCAAAGTCATAGCTGGCAATAGCAGAACTGTTATCAATGGGATCCAGAGTGGGTATGGATCTGCAGTTGATACGTGAGTGTGTGTAAGAGCATAGTTGTATAGACAAAGTAAAAGTAGAAAAGAAAAACAGAGAGCGCAAAATTTGTATGCATAAATGTCCAATTCTTTAATAATGCCATATGAAAGTGAAACGTGATAACCCTCACAAATAAACTGATGTGCCCCGGGTAAGACACATGTCCATAAATTTATATTGTTTATTACATATCCAAAAAATGAGAAAAATAATTACTTCTGAACAAAAGTAATCAGTATAAAATCTTTGATGGGTCCACCGTTGGTAGTAGGGAAGATCCAACTGTTCATGTCATTATCACCATCGTCGTCTTCTAAAGTGTTGACCTCATGATTGCTGATGCGTAGGGGAGGTCTTCCAGCACGAGCACGTCGAACAACCCTTTGAGCCCCTGAAGAGAAACCCAAACCAAATTTATCAAACTTGTATGGAATATCAGGGAGCTGACCCCAAATGGTAGACCCACCTTCTTTGATAATCGCTTTTGCATCCTTGAGAGAAGCCATCTGTGATAAGGTGAGAGAACTGACTTGGGTGTTTTGCATTTGATTGTAAATGTTGCGGTTAGCAAGAGTCGCCACCGACTTTTCTTTTATCCAAAAGGAAAGGTGAAAAAGCATAGGAAATACCTTTGAGATTGTTTCATGAGTTTGGGGGGTAGATTATGAAAAGGGAAGGTGTGAGCACCCTTTTCATCCATGGTTTATCATGGGCTCTTAGTTACTTGTTAGATCATTTTCTTTTGTTTGAAAATGTGCTTTGTGTGGTTTTTTTGAAAGTATTTTGTAAAGAGGCCTTTGTTTAGGAAAACTTTGTAATGATTCTCTTTCGTAAGAGTGTATACAAATGTGTTGATCTTTTGAAAATGTTTTCAAGTTTTGAAAGATGTTTTGGAAGTGTTGGTGTTTGTTTTGAAAATAGCAAGGATGTTTTGTTTTGAAATGGAGCAAGTAACTAGGAACATTATACCTACTCAAAAGTCTTTCATGTTCATTTCCTTTTTCCTTTGACATTGTTATCTTACCATTGATTTGGTATGTAACCCTATCTTTGGATGTAAAAGGGACGGGCGTGGGTCATCGTATAACCATGATTAGCAATGTTGCCAGATATCTTAGCATTTTTCTTTAGGGACTAAGATCATTTTGAAAGGCAACATAGATAGCGTCATCGATGGAATATGATCTTATATTTGCTTGTTTTTGCTAAGACACCTTACATGCATAATATGGCCATTTTTGTAAGGCAACCAAGTGGATTTACCCTAGGGGTATTTGTGCGCAAGTGTATTGATTTACATGCTTGGTTTGCCTTTGATTAGGGTTTTCTATTGATTGGTTTTAGTCTTTCCATACAAAACCCTAATTACTAACATTTTGTATATAAAGCGATAAATTGCGAAAATTAAAATTACTACGCTATTACAATACTTAGGGGAGGGGGGGTGTACAAATTACAAATGGGGAATATTACAAGAATTTAAATCTAAATAAATATTACAACCATATTGAAATTTGAATAAATGTACAAAATGAACAAATAAAATACAAAGATGTAAATGTAAAAAGAAATATGATTTTTTTGTTTAATTTTTTTATGAAAAGGTTTTTTTAACCTAATTAAATAAATAAATAATTAAGATTATATTAGTAAACTAAATTAATTTAAAGAAAACAAGCTTATTAGGGTTTTTTGTGAATTTAATTAAACTAATAAATAAAAAATAATTAAATAAAAAACCTAAGTTCTAAATTGATTTTAATCTTACAAGAAAAATAAATAATATAATATAATAATAATTAACATTAAATTATCTAAGTAAAAAAAGAGAAATTAATTAAAGAAAAGGTTTTTGTTCTTTTATTTCTGTAAAGAAAAATAAACTAAATAAATATTAATAATAAAATATAAATATTTTTGGATTTTTCTTATTAATGAAAATAGTAATAATAATAATATTAATAATAGTATTAATAATAATAATAAATAAAATATAAAAAAAGTAAAAATAAAATAAAATATAATAAAAAGTCAGTGGGGTTAAAAAATGATCAGGAGTGTGCAAGTGTAGCAAAAATCTCAAGCCCAATGGAGGAAGGCCCAAGCGCCTGTTTCAGCAAAAAAAAGAAGAAAAAAATGTGGAAAATATGCAAAAGGTCACGCTGGGGCTTGAACCCATGACCTCATGGTGACAGACGCGCGATTTAACCACTGGGGTGGTGATACATCCATTAACTTATGTAAAATAATAAATATATAATCTAAGTCTTGCCCTAAATGTACTTCATCTTCAACCTCCATCCAGAAGCCCTGCAACTTGTTCATTTCTCAACCATTTGCAAAAATATAAACATGAAAGTTGTGTGAAATTTCACCACGATTCCAGAAATGTAAACAACTTAAGCTATAGATTAGAAAGGAACATGAATTTTGAATGGTACCAAATTCTGACCTAACTTTTCCAGGATGTTCAGATTCAAAATTCTAACTACTTAAGCAATATAAATGAAATCTAAAGACATGGTTAGTTTCAGAACAATGATGTCTACATTTTTTATTCACAAACTAAATACTAATGATGCTTGTATGAAGAGTTCAAAATTTAGAAAACTCACCTTGCAAGAGGGTATCATGTTTTAAGTTTGAGAAACTTTTAGTGAGTTCCAATGATTGGATTAGCTTCCTCAAGTTCCCAGTAAGCTAATGTGATGCTTAGCTTGAGCTGAAAGTGCCTGAGGAGTTCTTGATAAGTCCAAGTGTAAATCTCTGTTTTTGAAAATGGAGGATGGTGTTAATGGTGTTACAGTCTTGTAACAGGGTGAGGGATGAGTTCTAAATGATGTTTAGAAGCTTTAGGAACAAAAAGTCCTGAAAACGCACGAGGGAGATGTGAGTTTCAAACTTTTGGTCAGGTTATGCAAGAATGGAGGTATGTGATGTAGTTCTGAGTTCTTTGTGTTTTTAGGGCTTAAGAATGCATTTGTTTTGTTGCTAATGACTTGTGTATGTATAAGCAAAAGGTTGGAGAACTCTTGCACAAAGGATTTCTGAGTTATGGAGTTATGGAGTTATGGCTAGGTTGCTTAATTTTGAAGAAAAGTGAATGTATGGTCCCAAGAGGAAGTACAAGCATGGGATGAGTAATTGTAAGGCTTGAGACAAATTTTTGTGCAAGGCTCAAGATCAAGTTTTGTGCATAAAGCTACTTTTCTAAAATGGCATTGTGCACTTTTTCCTAAAATGGACATAAAGCATGGCATTGCATTGAATGCTTGAGTTGAGGCCTCTAACAGCTGTGAAAGCATTTAACTATGGATTGCCTAACAAGTTTGAGGCCTGCAAAGCAAAGATTATACAACATAGGTTTGAGATTCGAATTTTGTTCATCACAAAATTTGCCTTGTAAAACAACTTGAAACCCAAACTTCTGACTTTCGATTCTCTTTTCTCACAAATGATCTCAAGAAGTTCTTGAACATATTAGAAAGCTTGTAATGTTCTCTAAAATCCCTCTTTGAATCACTTTTAAAAATTCCCCTTGGAACTAGGTGAAAGTTGGGTCAGAAATTAGGTCAAAATCCTGACAAAAAATGTTCAGAATTTCACTAAGTGTTTAGTTTCAAGACCATGACTTCATGAATTAATAACTTGAGATCCAAGAACTTTTAGAAGAAGTTGTGTAAATCAATGTTGTATATCTCATAGAGATCTACAACTTTCATGTTGAAAGTTTCTTTTGAATCATCTTGCATAATGGTGAAAAATTTGCTCAAAGTTGTGAAAAAACATGAAGTTTTAAACACTTAGAAAAATTTCTAAGTTAGAAAACTTTGACTTTTCAAAATGAAATCTTGACTTTTTTTTATTTCTTGATGAGAAGTTTCATATTTTGACATGTTTTGAAGAATTGTGATCTTTGACACTTGATTTTGACCAAAAAGTCAAAGTTTGACTTTTCAGTGTACAATTGACTTTTGATCAGTTGACTGAAAATTCACTATCAACCGAATTAATCTTGAGCAATGTTTTGGGTCATGCCACTAGGTTAAAATTATGCAATTGAACTCTTGAGATAATACCTCAAACCAATTAACCATATGCTAGGTCAAAAATCAGAAATTGCACTTTCTCAATCAAAACCCTAATTTTGACCATTTTGCCCTTTTGATGATTTGATCAAATTTCTTGAGGAATTATGGTCCAAACTTGATCAAATGATACATATGAGTTTATAATGTTGATGTGGATAAAAACTTATGAAGTTTTACAGTAAATTGGCCACAATTGACTTTTTCCCCAACAATGCTGATTTTTAGGTCAACTGCTCAATTGACTGAGCAAAAATGTGATTCAAGGCTTGAAACTTGACATGAGTAATCTTGGAGGTCCATAATGATCCATGAAATTCATATGAGGCATTGAAAGTTCAATTATCCTTGTGAAATCTCAAACCCTAATTTCAGTCATCAGTGCTTAAGGAGGTGTCTTGAGTTGATCAACCCTAGTGCAGTCTTGAACCAAAGGAGATCTTGTGGGAAAATACTTGATAAATGAGAGGGAAAATTTTGGGGTACAACAGCTTCCCTGTTCAAACTTCTTAAACCTGAAGAATTAGATTGGCATATCCGCCATTCGTGACTTGAAGGTGAAAGATGATTGGACACTAAAGTGCCCAGAAATTTGCACTCGATGATGTGGTGGTTGATGGTGTAGGGAATGGGCTTAAAGATGCCATTTAGAGAGATGATGGGAAATTGTTGGAGATGGGCTTACAGATGCCATCCAAAAATGATTGTTGGCAGGAATGGGGGAAGTGTCAGAATAAATCTCGGGTTGATTTATACTGAAACAGTGCATGTGTTGGGTCGAGTGCCAGAATAAAATCCATAAATGGAATATATTTGACTCGTATCTGAAAGCTAAAACTGAATGAGTATCAAAATGGCGTCCGTATCTGGAACGTATCTGAACTATATCTGAAAGTTGAATCTGAATGAGTATCAGAATGGCGTCCCTATCTAGAGCGTATCTGAACTGTATTTGAAAGCTGAATTTGAATGAGTATCAGAATGGCGTCCGTATCTGGAGCGTATCTGAACTGTATCTGAAAGCTGAATCTGAATGAGTATCAAAATGACGTCCGTATCTAGAGTGTATCTGAACTGTATCTGAAAGCTGAATCTGAATGAGTATCAGAATGACGTCCATATCTGGAGCGTATCTGAAAGCTGAATCTGAATGAGTATCAGAATGGCGTCTGTATCTGGAGCGTATCTGAACTGTATCTGAAAGCTGAAACTTGAATGAGTATCAAAATGGCGTTCGTATCTGGAGCGTATCCGAACTGTATCTGAAAGCTGAATCTGAATGAATATCAGAATAGTGTCCATATCTGGAGCGTATCTGAACTGTATCTGAAAGCTAAAACTTGAATGAGTATCAGAATGGTGTCCATATCTGGAGCATATCCGAACTGTATCTGAAAGTTCAGCTGGTCTTGTAGATAATTGTCCTGTCTTGTTTCAGGTATCAATCTCTGACCTTTTGCAAATTATTGATGATGGCCATCTGCTGACTGATCTTTCCTGAAGAAATGAAAGATTAGTTATATGCAATGTCATGATGTATGAAATGCATTTGTACAATGATGCTCTAAAAAAAAGAGATTATGTTGTATGTATTCGTGTTGTCAATGTTATGACGTATGGATGCAATGTATGGGCGTGTAAGATATGCTGCTGTAATATTGTTGGATTAGGGAAAATAAATCCCTGATTAATGTTAGGGACGTGGAGTGCAAGTCTTCATGTTTTGAAGTGCTGATGAGTTGATGAGCTTCTACTTGTTAGCGAAATAAACTCTGTTGTAAGGGAAACGTCGTGTATTGCTGGTGAAATCCTGTTGGAGAATCCTGAGAAATAGGGCTACCTTTACTGGGGAGTGATAATTGGAATCTTTGTTCCGTTGGGGATGTGAGTGAGCTTGATATCATTAAGCTACACACTGTGGGGATTTTATGGAATAGTCTAAAGACATTATCCTATTTCTTGAAGCCATTAGTGATTGTCTTTCTATTTTTGTTCATTTTTGTTCATTTGTAAACAGTAGTTACGTTCAAATGCATATGTTCAAAATAAATCATTGGACATTTTTGTAAATAAAACACAGAAGTAAAGAAAAAATAGATAGTTTTGCACTTTTAAATGGGTATCTTTGTATTAACTTGAATAAGTCTTTTTTGTACAATGAGACGAACATTCTAGTAAGGGAATGTCGTCGTAAAAAATGAAAATTTGATACAAAGAAAAGATAGCTATGTGCAATAATCCCATGGGGATCCCATTCTACTATAGCCTTCGTGTCTCTGAGCGTCTTGTCCATTCGTTGCCTTGTTCGAATTTGATTGGATTGATTAGACCCGTTGAGTTTGTCAGTCGAAGCCAAAGGTTGTTTGTAAGGTGATCTAAACGGGACATAGTCATACGCTTTAATTCCCTAATTTTTTCCTGGACCGCCCTTTCTGGTTTTCAATCTACCGGGATACTCTTTTTTCCCAAGTTGCCCTTTCGGGTTTTCGACTTGTCGGGTGTACAGATTTTTTTGTTTTATCCCTAATTTTTGCCCGAACCTTTTTGGTTCGCTGGGATGCCCTTGTTTTTCCTAGGTGTGTCAACCTAGCGGGTCTCTTATGCGTAGTATCTTTTGACTATGTCCGCGTTCACAGGGTGCGGTAGGTCGTCGCCATCCATAGTGGTTAAGATCATTGCGCCACCAGAGAATATGCTTCTGATCACAAATGGTCCTTCATATGTAGGAGTCTATTTGCCCCTGGGATCACCCTGCGACAGTATGATGCGCTTGATCACCAGATCCACGACTTGATACACTTGGCGTCTGATCTTTTTGTTGAAAGCCTTGATCATTCGTTTTTATACATTTGACCATGACAGACAGCAGTAAGCCTTTTCTCATCAATCAAGTTCAGTTGATCAAGTCGAGTTTGGATCCAGTCATTTTCATTCAACCCTGCATCCTTCATGATTATCAGAGAAGGGATCTGGACCTCAATAGGCAAAACAGCTTCCATGTTGTATACCAGAGAGAAAGGTGTTGCCCCGGTTGATGTGCACGCCGTGGTACGGTAACCGTGGAGAGCGAATGGTAGCATCTCATGCCATTCCTTGTAGGTTACTGTCATTTTCTGTATGATCTTCTTAATGTTCTTATTTGCGGCTTCGACAATGCCATTCATCTTTGGCTGGTAAGGGGAAGAATAATGGTGCTGAATCTTGAATTACACGCACAGGGCAGTGATCATAGTATTGTTGAGATTCGTACCATTATCTGTAATGATCCTCTCCGGGATACCATAACGACATATGATATTCTGTTTGATGAACCGGGCGACAACATTCTTGGTAACAGAAGTGAAAGAAGCCGCCTCAACCTACTTTGTGAAATAGTAAATGGCCACCAAGATGAAGTGGTGTCCATTAGAGGTTGTTGGCTTAATTTCCCCAATCATGTCGATGCCCCACATAGCAAAGGGCCAAGGAGCCGTCAAGACATTCAAAGGAACTGGAGGCACGTGCACCTTGTCAGCATAGATCTGACACTTGTGGCAGGTTCGAGAGTGCTGATAGTAATTTACTTCCATGGTAGACCAGTAATAACTTGCCCGTAGGATCTTCTTTTCCATCGTATGCCCACTGGAATGGGTGCCAAAAGTGCCTTCATGTAGATCATCCATGATCTTTTCTGCCTCAACCTTATCTATGCAACAAAGTAATACAGAGTCGTGGTTGCGTTTGTAGAGGATGCCATTACTAAGGAAGAACTTAGCAGAGAATCTCCTTAATAACTTCTTATCATTGACTGAAGCTCCTTCTGGATACTCGTGAGCCTTGAGATACCTCTTGACTTCGTGGAACCAAGGCCGGTCCACTACTTCTTCAGTATTGATCTCGTGACAGTGAGCTGGTTCATCCATTCGTTCAGTGGTTATCTTGGGAGGGACGTTATCCCATTTGAGTTTAAACATCGATGACATTGTGGCTAGCGCGTCTGCTAGGTGATTTTCTTCTCGCGGGAAATTGTCGAAGGTAATCTTCTCAAAATATGGGATTAATGTCAACACATTTTCTTTATAGGGGATAAGATTAGGGTGCTTCGTGTCCCATTATCCTTTGATCTGACTGATGACCAAGGTTGAATCTCCGAATACACTTAAGGACTTGATCCCCAAATCTATGGCAGCTTTGAGACCAAAAATGCACGCTTCGTATTCTGCCATGTTATTTTTACAGTTGAAGCAGAGTCTTGCAGTAAAGGGAGTATGACATTCTTCCGGGAAGATAAGCACAACACCTATGCCATTGTCGAGTGCATTGGACGCCCCATCAAAAAACAGGGTCCATCGGGATCTTTGTTCAGGTCTTTCATATGGTCTGAGTTCCTCATAGTTATTTACCATCATGATGTCTTCACTGGGAATTCAAACTTCATGGACTGATAGTCATCCACAACTTGATGAGCAAGGTAATCGGCTAGCACATTTCCCTTTATTGCTTTCTGTGTAGTGTACTGAATGTCATATTTCGTCAGGATCATCTTCCATCTTACTATTCTCTCAGAGAGGGCAGGTTTCTCGAATATGTATTTTATTGGATCCATCTTGGATATCAATAAGGTAGTATGTGTCAGCATATACTGTCTTAACCGGCGAGTAGCTCATGCCAGAGTGCAGCAAGTTTTCTCAAGCAGTGAATATCTTGTTTCACAGTCGGTAAACTTTTTCCTCAGGTAGTAAATAGCATGCTCTTTTCGGCCAGACTCGTCATGCTGCCCCAACACACACCCCATTGAATTTTCAAAAACAGTTAGGTACATGATCAAGGGCCTTCCCTCGACTGGTAGCATCAAAACAAGAGGCTCTTGTAGGTATTCTTTGATCTTGTCTAAGGCAGTTTGCACTCATCATTCCATTTGACTACTTGATCTTTCTTTAGTAATTTCAAGATTGGTTCACAAGTAGCCGTCAAGTGAGAAATGAATCGGGAAATGTAGTTTAGTCGTCCTAAGAATCCTCTGTCTTCCTTCTCAGTACGAGGAGCAGGCATTTCTTGTATTGCTTTCACCTTGGCAGGATCCACTTCGATGCCTTTATCACTGACGACGAAGCCTAGGAGTTTACCAGACCTCACCCCAAATATGCATTTATTTGGGTTTAACCTCAACTTGTATTTCTTTAACCTCTCAAAGAGTTTTTGTAAATGGTCAAGATGTTCCTCTTCAGTTTGGGATCTGGCTATCATGTCGTCTACATAGACCTATATTTCGTGATATATCATGTCGTGAAATAGAGCTACCATGGCACGCTGATAGGTTGCCTAAACGTTCTTCAACCCGAATGGCATAACCTTGTAACAGAAAGTGCCCCATTGTGTGACGAAGGTTGTTTTCTCCATGTCCTCAGGAGCCATTTTGATTTGGTTGTATCCTGATAAAGCGTCCATAAATGAGAACACTTTATGTTGTGCGGTGTTGTCAACCAAAATATCGATATGGGGAAGCATGAAATCATCTTTAGGGCTTGCCCTATTCAAATCTCGGTAGTCCATGCACATTCGCACTTTGCCATCTTTTTTCGGCACGGGAATAACATTGGCGACCCATTGTGGATAGGAGGTGACGGCCAAGAATCTGGCGTTGAATTGTTTCATGACTTCAACCTTAATCTTCTCTGATATGTCTGGTCTCATGCGAAGGACTTTCTGTTTTACCGGAGGGCATTCTTCTTTTGTTGGTAGACGATGTACCATGATATCAACATCAAGTCCTGGAATGTCTTCATACGACCAGGAAAAGACCTCAACATAATCAAGTAGCAACTAAATCAGATGCTTCTTGACACTGGGTTCCATATTAGCACCCACCTTGACTTCTTTCTTGTCCTCTTCGGTACCTAGGTTAACTGTGTCCACTAGTTCTTTGTGGGGCTGTATGGTCCTCTCTTCTTGTTGTAATAACTTGGAAAGTTCCCCTGGCACTTCACAATCTTACTCACCTTCATCTTCGGCTTGGTGGATCAGATTTTCAGAGTCACAGAAGGCCATAGCAGAATCGTTACCCATGGGATCCCGAATGGATATAGATATGCATTTTGAATGTGAGTGTGTGTAAGAGTATATCTATCTTTGAAAGAAATAAAAATGTAAAAAGAAAGACAAAGATCACAAAGTTTGTATGCAAAAACATCCATGATTCACTAATGACATATGAAAATGAAGTAACAACCCTTACAAATGGACCGTTGTGCCTCGGGTAAGACACAAGGTTTTAAAAGTCTGAATTTTTTAATTATTACAGGTACGACAAAATTTAAAGACAATTAATGTTGGATAAAAGTAATTGGTACAAAATCTTTAGCTTCCCAGTTGTTGAGTCCTCCATTGACAGTTGGGAAAATCCATTCCTCCAGGTCGTAGCTGTCCTCATCATCCTCTATTGCGTTGACTCTGTGGTTACAAATATTCAAGGGTGGTCCCCCAGCACGAGCACGACATACAGCTTTCTGGGCTTCTGAAGTAAAACCCAAACCAAATTTGTCAGATTTGTATGGGATATCCGGGAGTTGGCCCCAAATAGTACACCCACCTTCTTTGATCACTACCTTGGCATATTTCAAAGACGACATCTTTAGCGGAGGCCTTGTAATCTTCGGGATTTGGGAAACAACCTTGGTTACTGCCACGGTTTGTGGGACTTCCTTGAAATGCTGAAACGGAGTTTCAATGAATTCACCATCCAATTCTACGTATCTAAAGGAGTTTAAATGACTGACCATATATTCCTCTTCTCCATGGACAATAATGATTTTCCCCTCAGTTGTATATTTTAGCATTTGATGTAATGTAGAGGTAACGGCACCAGCGTTGTGAATCCATGGTCGACCCAATAAGAAGGAGTAGGAAGGGCGAATGTCCATCACGTAAAAAGTTGAATCAAAGGTTTGGGTTCCAACTTTTATGGGGATGTCCACCTCCCCATGCACCATTCTCTTTGAACCGTCAAAGGCCCTTACCACTATGTTGCTGGGTTTTAAGGTCAAACCTTCACAGTCAAGTCTATCAAGAGCCTTCTTAGGCAGCACATTCAAAGACGAACCTGTATCAACCAAGACATGGGCCAAATTTGTTCCCCTGCATTCGAAAGAGACATGCAATGCCTCGTTGTGCTTCCTCCCTCTAGGTGTCAAGTCAGCGTCAGAAAAGCCTAAACCATTATCCGCGGTCAGGCGCTGGACACCTGCTTTCAATAAATGACAGCCATTCAGTAGAGATAAACAAAAGTGGCAACCTTCGCCACAGCCCAGAAATAAATCGACCTTCAATAAGTTCCACTTAATGGTCATAAGAGGAGTAACAAGCTCTTCAACAATAGTAATAAACACATCATCTTCAATAGCGTTAACACCATGGCCGTGCTTGGGCATAAGAGCAGTGATAACATTTGGAATCTCATGGGCTTTAAATTCAATTTCCTTCGCCTCGAGAAGGTCTTGCATCTTGTTTTTCAAAGCCCATCAGTCGTTTGTATCATGACCTGGACTTTCTGAATGGTTAGCACATCGAGCATTAGGATTGTAGCAGGGAGAGGCAGTGTTGGGATTCTTTGGAGCTTCCCGTAAGGTTACCAGATTAGATTTCAAAAAATAAGGCAAAACTTGGGACAAAGTCATATTTATCCGGGTAAAGTGTCTTACCGGCCTTTCTATTCTCTGCTAATTATTCCTTTGTTGAGTGGGTGCAGGTGTTGCACCCCAAAATTTGCCCTCTCATTTCTCAAGGATTCTCTCATAAGGTCTTCTATGACGTCAAGTTTGCAGTACTGACACATCAATTTTGGCTTGGAATTGGCACAAGGGCAAAATGGTCATTTAACAACTGAAAAGTTAAACTTTGACTTTTGATCAAAATAAAGTTTCAAGAATCATATTTAATCAATACATGTTGAAATATGAAGTTTATTTCATCAAAAAATTCAAAAGTCAAAATTCTAAAATACTTAGAATTTTTCTAAGTGTTTAAGAAATATGACAAGCTCAAAACTTCTTATCAGATTATCACCATGACGCAAGCTGATTCTGGAAGAATTTCTAACACAAGAGTTTTAGATCTCAATAAGACCTAAAATATTGCAGAACAAAACTTCTCCTGGAAATGCTGGAATTTCAAGTTATAAATGTTCAAAGACACGCCCATGAAACTGAAACACTCAGTAAATTCTGGACACTTTCAAGACAGATTTTGGTTAGAACTTCTGGGCCAGTTTTCACAAACGTTCTGCCATAGTTTGCAAAAGTAGTTCAAATAAAGTTTACAAAGCGTGTTACAAACTTTCAGAAAAGTCTGGGAACTCCTTCAGAACATGCTAGAGTGATAAGATTAAAGGATCAGAAGTTGGATGTTTTGTTCTAAGTTGCACTGATGTTGAACCTCTGGCTCAGATCTAAGCTATGATGCACAATCTCATAGTGCAAGATTTCTAGTTTGATAAATCTCATCATCATTTAATGCTCACAACCACTTTTGAGTTTTTATCCAAAGGATTTCTCCACGTGTGAGATAGAAGTACCATTGCTGTCCTTGAAAAGCAAACTTTTGAACAAGTTTATGTTGGGCCCATGCTTTGCTTTTGCCTCTGAGGGTACTTTTCCTTAATTCAGGCTTACAAATCCAGCTTAGGCACAGCTAAAAGCGACTAACCACCATACTTGTTTAACTTGCTTCAAGAACAAGCCAGCACACTAGCATGATGTTGGTACTTTTGACTTCTCCAAGCTACAAAGTTCTTGCCTATAAATTGAACTTCATTGACAACTATGAGGGGGCCGGCAGAAAAATTGAAGGAGAAAAACTTTGAAACCTTGCTAAAATTCCCAGAAATGCTAAACTGCAAACACAAACAAAAAACCTGCTAGTTTTTTATTCGTATTCAAACTCCAACTTCTCTCAAGTGTTTCTTGACCAAATCATCCATTCACCATTCATAAACCAAGCCAAAGGCTGTTCTAGCCTGCTGAATACGTGAGGAAGTTGATCAGAATATTATGAGCAGTCAGAATCAGGCCCTAGCCCCCAGAACATTTTTTCAGCGACAAGGTAAGCTTCTACTAACCCTCATCATATCACTTAAGCATTGTTAGGCTTGCATGTTCAAAACACAATGTAGACATTTTGATTCTGATGATGTACATATTCTGAGGTTTCATGTACTTTTCTGCCTAAATAGGGAGAATATCAGTTCAGAGTTTCCTAAAGAAATTAGGATTAGCAGATACGTTCTTATTTTTGATTTACAATCTTGATATTTTTTGTGCTCTTGAAACCATGATGGAAAAACTGCCATAATTGCTATGTCTGCGTTTTCTGTTCTGTTGAGATTTAACTAATTTGCAGATGTTCTAATTAGCATGAAGAAAAATTGGAGTTCATCATCAGAGTTTACTTTGTGATACATGTTTATGTTTTTGCTCCTAATACCGGAGGTACAACCACCCTAGTGGTAGAGAGTATGTGTGCATAAGACATTAGTGTTAAGGGTCCTGGGTTCTAGCCCCAGAAGCATTTTTTTAATGAAATTATCACCCATTTATCTGTCAAACAATACTCCTAAATCATAACTTCTAAACAACCTTACCCAACAACATTATCACCTCACTCTCTCAAATAGCCAGAACTTCTGACTTGTCAGTGATATATGAACTTCTAGGTTCCCAACTACACTATATCTTCTGAATCCCTTCAACAATCAAAACTTCTAGATCTTCCTTTATTCCCAGCAACCTCAGAAATTGGTGTACCCATGCCCAGAACTTCTGACCTTCTGTTTTCCTACTAACATTTTCTCTCTTGCAGCGTATTAGAGTCAAAAATTTTGTTCCTCCTCGTTCCAGCAATGTGCTGATTCTGACTCCATTTTCTTGTTTATCTTATTTTTTGCTTTTAATAACCAAAAACGCCAAAAATATTTCATATTCACATATTTTATTTCTTTTAGAATAAAAAGGCCAAAATATTTTCTTAAGTAAATTAATTTCTTAACAAAAACAAAACAAGTCCATTTCAATTTTTGTACAATATTCAATATGGTTGTAATAGTTAATTAGATTTAATTTTCTTGCAAAAATCCCCATTGTGAATTTTTACACCCCCTCCCCTATTGATGTAATAGCTTAGTATTTTTACTTTTCCGCATTTTTATTGCTTTCATATATTGCTAGTAATTAGGTGTGTATGGCAAGATAAAACCAATGCTTAGAAAACCCTAATGCAAGACAAATCAAGCATGAAAAAGATACACTTGCACCCTTTTCACCCCTAGGGTAAATCCACTTGGTTGCCTTACTAAAATAGCCATATTCTGCATGTGAGATATCTTAACAAAAACAAGCAAAAATACAAGATCATAGCCCCTCGATGACGCTACCTATGTTGCCTTCCAAAATGATCTTAGTCCCTAAAGGAAAATGCTAAGATATCTTGCAACATTGCTAATCATGGTTGTATGATGACCCACGCACGTCCCTTTTACATCCAAAGATAAGGTTACTTACCAAATCAATGGTAAGATAATAATGTCAAATAAAAGAGGAAATAAACAAGAAAGACTTTTGAGTAGGTAGAATGTTCCTAGTTACTTGCTCCATTTCAAAACAAAAACATCCTTTCTATTTTCAAAACACACACCTACACTTTCCAAACACCTTTCAAAACTTGAAAACATTTTCAAAAGATCAACACCTTTGTATACATTCTTACGAACGAGAATCATTACAAAGTTTTCCTAAACAATGGCCTCTTTACAAAATACTTTTAAAAACTACACAAAGCATAATTTCAAACAAAAGCAAGTGATCTAGCAATTAATTAAGAGCCCATGGAAAACCATGGATGAAAAGGGTGTTAATACCTTCCCTTTTCATAATCTACCCCCCGAACTCAAGAAACAATCTCAAAGGTCTTTCCTGTGCTTTTTCACCTTTCCTTTTGGATAAAAAGGAAAGTCGGTGGCGACTATTGCTAACTGCAACATTTGCGATCAAACGCAAAACACCCAAGTCAGTTCTCCCACCGTATCATAGCAGGCTTAGAGATCATGATAGCCCCTACCGTTGGACGACGTTCAGTTCTGTCCTGATTCCTTTGATTGTACACAACACTAACCTCTTTTTTTCCAGCGAATGGCTTCCTTACTGCACTAGAGGACGCATCCTTTTGGATCTTACCACTCCTAATTCCATCTTCCACTATTTCCCATGTCAAGATTAATTCAGTAAAGTCGGCCGAGGAGCTTCCAATCAAGTGATTAAAGAATGGACCAGACAGGGTACCCAGAAACATATCCACTAGCTCCATATCATACATGGGAGGCTAGACTCTTATGCTAAGTCCCTCCACTTCTAAGCATAGTCTTTAAAGCCCTCCCTCAAACCCATAGCCATACTTTGGAGTTGAGTACGGGTGGGAGAAAGGTCTTCATTGTATTGATACTGCTTATAGAAACCAGCGGCCAGGTCTTCCCAATTATGAATATTGGTCCTTTCCAACTCGTAGAACCAATCTAACTGAGTTCCAGATAGACTATCCTGAAAGAAGCGGACCCATAAGTCCCTGTCAGCAGTGTGAGGCTGTATCTTCCTCACATAAGATCGGAGGTTCATTTTGGGACATGAAACCCCATTGTATTTGGCAAACACTGGAACCTTGAACTTTGGCGGGATGACAACCCCAGACACTAAATCCAGCTCTTCAAAGTCCAGCCCAGGCACTTTCTGAATCTCCATTGAACTCAGACGCTCTTCCAGCTGTTTGTACTTTTCGTTGGTTGGAGGATACTGCTCTTCATTATAGTCAGTCTCATTGTCAGATTCCCGCGGACTAGGGTCTTCCTCTCTTGTCTCACCCTCTTGGTTATCTCCTTCTTTTGATGAAGATGTCAACTTAACCTCTTGCCTTAGCGGTCCTTTGAATCTCCTCCCCATATTTACCATACCAGTTGTCCTCCTTGGCTTCTTGGTCTTGTCTTTAACAATTAAGGCATTCAGTTCCTCTTGCCCCTTGTCCAGAGCTATAATCATCTATTGAAATTGCGTGTTCTGAGTCTGTAAGTCCTTCACTATTTGTTCTAGAGCCATTGCTGAAATAAACATCGAAGAGGATGAGAAACCTGCTTTGAAACCTGTTTATGCAATGATATGTATGATATATGTATGCAATATTTTCAAGTATTTCTAAGACCCAAATTTGCTTAAACAGAAAGAGAACAAATGTTAATTGTATTTAAAATGTTTTATTGATCACAATAATTCCTTTTGGGCTCACAAGGGAACAAAGAAAAATAAAACCATCCAAGCTAAAGAAAACTCAAGCTTCTTACAGACGCATCCTCTTTGGTGCAATGTAGGAATTTATACTTCTCTCCTTGTGATGTAATCGGGTGAGCTCTAGAACATTCTTCTCGCTGGCGTAGAATTGGGTTTCGAAAGTGTCTTGTTATTCTTTGAGTTGGATCCAGGACCTCTGTAACTCTTCAAGATCAGTTGCAATGTCAGGATGGAGAATGATGTAAGGAGTGTTTCCCTCTACAACTGGCTCCATAATCATAGGTAAGATGGCGGAGTAAGGCATCATAAGACATTGAGCACGAGCTTGCACCCATTTGAGGTAAGTCTCAAGAGGGATGGAATTCTTGTGCCCCAGTGCCTTGCTATCAACTCGGTTTATCATGCCCCAAGCTCTAATGAACCTCTTGCGATAACCCCGAGCATCATTCTCATAGTCAAATGCGATTCCTTAGACAAGTGTGTCGTGAGGACTATCCCTTCTAGCATAACCAAACTGTTGCAACACCAAACAAGGATTATAAGTGATTCCTCCCATAATGCCTAAGAGAGGGACATTAGGGAATTCCCCATAGCGATCAATGATGGTAACATTCTCCGAGGATCGCGAACACCAATGAATATCCGAATGTGTAAGGGACATCAGCCTACGAGACCATCTCATACCCCACTCATTCTTTAAGACATACCGGGGTAGGTACGAAATAAACCACCTAGCCAATAGAGGAGTGCAACACAGAAGGGTCCCTCTTCTCTTTAGAGTGCGAGCATGCAGAGAATCTAGAATATCCCCAAGTAAGGTGGGCACTGGATTATGTGACAGAATAATCTTAGCCGCATTCACATCTATGAGTTGGTCCGTGTTAAGGAATAGTACCATCCCATAGATGATAAGGGCTAACACCTCCTCAAAAGCTTGTAAATCCAAGCTATCCCAAAAATAATGGGCTTTCTCAAATAGAAACTTAGCTGGAAATCCTTGGACAACTTTTCTGGTTTCCCAGTTTGCCACTACACCAGACCGTTGTAAAGACAGAGATTGAGCAATCTCTTTACGCTTTGGGTATCTTTTCATACCGTTGAATGGTAGCTGATTAAGGATATGTACCCCCAGTAAGTGAGAAAACTCCTTCATAGTAGGCACTAGATGGTAATCAAGGAAGGTGAAGCAGTGGCGCACCAGGTCAAAGAACTGGAAGAGAACCTTTAACATTTCTTCATCAGGGGTTGACGTGATCAAGTTGAGAAGTCGACCATGTTTTCAGTGAAGGGAGATCTTTCAGGAATCCTTGATGCTAATTCCTTGAGTTGAGGATGTACTTTCACAAGGTTGATTTGGATAGTGTTCCTGCGAGCGGATGTCATGTCCTACAAAACAAGATAAAGATAAGCCTTAGAAAATCCTTGAAATGGTTAGTATGATATGTCATGTTATGATCTCATGATTATGCTAATAAATCACATATATAGTAAGAAAATCATACAAGAGACCTTAGGTTTAAGGCTTGCATGGAGTTTGTAGGTAGTACCCTCTTGAATTTGGATTGGTTCAACCTGTCCTATAATAGTAACCAGGTTCTAAGGGATCTCAATATCACTGACCTTTCCCACAAGCTTCGTTCGATAGGCAACTGACTCGCAACCAAATAAAACTCAGGAGTCGAGTCTCAATGAGTGTAGCATCGAGTATCTGTCGACTTTGGGAATACACCAAAGATGACCATCTCGCTACGTCCTAATGGCCAAGTTGTTTATTTAAAGGTTATAAGGTCATTTGATGCTTTATGACACCACAGAGCAGCCCCGTATTCTCCTTAATTAACTCAAGGGCTACTGGTACCAACCAAAGTGTCGCATCAATATAGTCATTGCTTCAATCATGTCGGTATACCCCACACAGTTTCCATGATCTATTGCTACTTACCTAAAAGGTTTCCCCAGATCTGGGTGTAGGATCTATAATACCCAAAAAGATACCCTTAAAGTAAAGCAATCAAACAGTCAAAGAAGCAAGCTTAAAATGATCTAGACCCCAAGGTAAACCCCAATTTTTTTATTTGTTTCCCCAATAGAGTCGTCAGTTCTGTGATACGGTGGCAGAACCGACTATTATACTGGTTTTGCATTTTGTATTTGAAAATGTCACGGTAAGCAAGAGTCGCCACCTACTTTTCTTTTATCCAACAAAGGAAAGAGTGAAAAGAACAAAAAAAGACCTTTTTCGAGATTTTGAGTAAGGGGGGTAGATTATGGAAAGGGAATGTGTTAGCACCCTTTCCATCTGTGGTTTTCCATGGGCTCTTAGGTACTTGCTCATTTTTTAAAATTTTTTGTTCTTTATGTGTTTTGAAAGATTTTGTTTGCTTTATGGTAACTCTTGTATCAGTTCTCAAGAGTGTGATAAAGCATTTTGAAAACTTTGTTTGAAAAATGTTTTGAAAGTGTGGTGTAAAAATGAATTGTTTTGAGCAAGTACTTAACAGCTAGCTACCTACTCGAAAAAAGTTTGTTCTTTTCCTCCTATCCTTTAGACATTTCTATCCTACTATTAGTGAGTAGGTAGCCCTAGTCGTCAGATGTTGAGGGACTATCGAAAGGGACATACGATCACTAAAGGAAATTGGGCAAAAACTCTTAGTAACTGTCCTAAAGCCCTAAGATCACTTTTTTAACCGAGGCAACAGTCGAGAGGGTCATCGAGGGACTAGTGATCTCTTAGACTCAAGGACAACCACTAAAGATTCTCACGTTTCGAGAATTGTGACCGTATTCGAAAGCAACCAAAGTGGGAGATACCCTAGGGGTGAGCATGTGCAAGTGTTCTTAATTCTGTTCATTTATCTTGCGCATTTAGGGTTATCTATGTTCAATTAATTGTTATCTTTCCATACAATCCTATTAGCATACATCTAAGCAGTTTATCGTACGGAAAGTAAATTGCGGAAAAATAAAGTTCCTAACTATTACAGGGCTTTGGTGTAGATACATAAATAATGAATGAAAAATAAAGTGCGGAAATTGTAAACCCTAATTAAGCTATTACAAACTGGGCACAATTACATCAATAATAAAAAAAAAAGTAATCGAACGGAAAAATAATAACGCGCGAGAATTAAAACTGGAAAAAAGTTCAAAACCCTAAAAAATCTAATTTGCTCATTGAAAATATTTTTGGGATTTTTTATGAAAAATATTTGAAATTTAACCTAATCTTCTAATTAATTTTAATTAATGAAAATAAATTAATGTTACTTAAATTAATTAATTGGCAAAAAATTAATTTATTAAGAAAATTACTAAGTACTAATTGTTTTGTGATTATTTTCTGATTTTAGGATTTTGAAAAAAATGATTTAAAACAAAAGAAATAAAAACTAAACAATAATAAAAATTTGAGAAATTGAGAAATAGGCCTGAGGGGGGTGTGAACCCAAATTGGGGGTTGCAAGCTAAAACTTTTGTCCAAGGCCCAGAAATTGTAAGCTCATAGCCAGCGTGTGGTTCAGTGTGGAGCAAGCTGGGAGATCCATCATGTGGCTGCCATTCTGGAACGTCAGATCTGGTGTTGATTGATCTGATGGTGATGATGATGACGCCTATGGTATACACATTGAGCAACCGCACATGGGATCTGGAAACAAATGTTAGGAAAAATAATATGCAGGAGGCAGGGGTCGAACCCCTGACCTCCCACACGCGCGCGCCTTAAACCCTTCAGCCTTGCCATCTGAGCCAACTTAACATTCGTTATATAAAAAAACATAATATAATGTATTTAATAAAGGGTTAGTGTTTAAGATAGAAAATGCGCGCATGTCAAATGGTCCACTCCTAATGGGCCACGCCATCGTCTTCCCCATTGGTTGTTCTCTTAGCCAAACAACTTTTACCCACAGACATGACTGTTGCTAAAAGACCTGCATATTTCTAAAATCTCAACCAAGCAATATAAATTCAATCTAAATACATGGATCAACTTGGTTTGATCTCGTGAGTACAATGGTACTCTTCTTTTGGCCTAATTTTGCCTGTAATGGAAAACCCTAAAACAAACCTCAAAACCCTAACAATGGCAATTAGTCATACACACATTAAAACAAGCAATTAATCATCCAAACATGTTCTAAATGATCATATAAACATGAATGCATACTCAAAATTCATTTATAATGCGTATATTATCAAAATCGAATTTAAGAACAAGAAGCAAACCGTGATGCTGTAGATGCTTGTTCTGGATGCTTTGATGCGTGAGGACGATCCAATTAGCTTCCAAATGTGCCCAGGAATTGATTGCAACCTTCAGAATGCTTTGAATCTCCCTGTAAATCAAAATCTGATTGCAACTTTTTCCAAAAATTTGGAGTTTCTTGTGTCAATTTTGTGTGTCCAATCCTCGTTTTTTTGGTCTAGGAATGTTACACATATATATGAGAACGCATTAGGTTAACAAAAATGGATGCAATCTTGAAGAATTATGGAGAAAATATTTGATTTGCAATTTGTATTTTAAGTTTCCAAAATTGGCCAAAACATGCTCTTTTCATTCCAATCAGTCCTTGCACAAAATCTCCACTTGCTCATCAGATCTTAGACTCATTATATGGCCTTAAAACAAATCTTTGGATTTTATTTCATTATTTCAATATTTTATTTGATTTATTTTGATTTAAGTGAATAAAAAAATCAAAATAAATAATAAAAATAGTGAAATAATGTATGAGTGAGCTTAGGTGTCGTGGGCCATGTTAAGAACAAGTTTCAAGTATGGAAACATGGGCCCATTTTAAAAAAAATCAAGTTTGGTCAATATTGGCTTCATGCACATTTCCAAAAATTGGTCAACTTTAGCAATGCACATCTTTCTCATTTTTAACCCTATGAGGGTGTTCTTAGACTTTTTAGAGAGCTTAGGATGTCCTATAAACAACCCTTTTGGTTTCACCTTAATTGGATCTTCCATTTTCATGTAAGGAGCTTTGAGCCAAAAGGTGTTTTTGTTGACTTTTTGAAAGGACCTATAATGTCTGAGCTTGTATCTTTTGATTGAGGAATTTCTTGGACTTGAGGGATTAAGAGAAGTTGTAGGGAATTGGATTCTATTCAAAATGAGCCTTAGAGGAAAAATTTCTAATAAAGTATGAGAAAGTCATGCCTGGTCAAACTTTGGTTGACTTTTCCTATGGAAACCCTAATTTGCCATTTTTGACTTTTGATGAGTTAGGAGCATTTCTTGAGGAATCATGATCAAACCTTGATCAAATGATGGATAATACTTCAAAATATTGATGTTGACCAAAAATATTGAAGTTTGACTATATTTGGGCCACGGTTGACTTTTGACCTATTATAGTTGATTTTTAGGCATTTAAGCAGTTGACTGAGCAAACTTATTGCTCAAGGCATGAAATTTGGCATGGATGATCTTGAGGACATATTAGGACAATGGAGAATATTTGGGATACTTTGAACTCATTCATCCTGCTTGAAATTGAAACCCTAATTTGAGATTCATTGCCTTAGGAGGAGAGTTTGTCTGGTCAATTCTTGGTCATCCTTGAGCAATTGAGGACCTCTAGAGACATGTCTTGAGTGAAAATGGGAGGATAAATTTTGGGGTACAAAACCGGGCGCTGTTGGAGGCTTCCTTCTTCTCGTACAGTATGTACGCTTGAGTTTTAGAAGGAGGGAGTCGAGCATTACTGGTGTCTCGATACCCACCGCCTTGGAGAAGTCGCTGCGAGGACGTAGCCTACACTCAAGGAGGTATTTCTTCATGTTATTGGCCGTAGAGACTTGTACTGCTTCCTTGTTGAAGCGCTCGATGTACGCCCAGAGAGATTCATCCCTACCTTGGATGATCGCTTCGAGTGAAGCTTCCGACTTCGGGTGTCGATGTGAGGTTATGAAGTGCCTCGAGAACATCCTCCTAAGCTACTTTCAGGAGGTGATGGATTCATATGAGACTCTTGTACCAGGACATAGCTCCCTTTCTAAGTGTGGTCGGGAATAGCCTGCATTTGATGGCTCCTATGACCCCTCGATAGTCGAGGAGAGCGTCTATGTTCTCAATATATTCGCCATGATATGTCGTCTCGTCGTGCGTCCCCAAAGGGGGGTGGTTTCTCTAGTCCGATCGGGAGAGGTGCTTTTGTAATTTCCCTCGACAACGGTCCACAGGGTTTGTCGTTGTTTCTATCTATAGAAGATGGAGAAGGGGAGTGGTAATTCAGTCCCTGTCGGGTGTCGTGGTACCGATGGGGTGGGGGGACACCTCCAATGCTCTCTCAGCTTGGGGGATGGTGATCTACTACGGTCATCTTTCTTCCTCTTGGATGACATAAGGTCTTGATCTTTTGGTGGCGGCGAGCCGTCGCATTTCTTGAAGAAAGAAACGTCACGCTTCTCCTTTGTTAGTGGAAGGCCACACCTTGGTGGAGATGTGTCAGGGGAATATCGTCGTCGGGATCTCCGAGGAGGAGATCTTAACTGCTTCTGTTCCCAGGCCCCCATCTTTTTGTTTTGTTGCAAGATAAGGGCATTGGTTTGGTTGATGGTAGCGAGCAGTGTTGCGATGGCCGGATCGGCGCTTTGAGGGATAAGAATTGGTTGTAGGATCTCTGGAAGTTCCTCAGCGGGGATCTTGGGACGATGTTCATCCAAGAAATGTTGTTCATCGCGTTGGGCATCGATGGAGTCTGGAGATGCAGTTCGAACATCGTGGAGGTTGAAGTTATCCTCGAGGTGAGGATGTCCCTGACCTCCGTTAGTCTTGTGCACCGGGAAAAAAGGAATCTTTTCGAGCAGAAGGAGATCATCATGGTCGGCCATGATTGGTGAATGGAATCTTGAATATCTGCTTTGATCTTTGAGTTCCAGGGAAAAAAAGATGGGGAGAGCAGGTTTCCCACAGACAGCGTCACTGATCTTACTGGTTGATCAGAACCTGCAAGGTGGCCAAATGATGATCTTCGGTCGGGCTGTGATGTCGAGGAGGAAAAAAGGAGGTTGTACATGCAAGGCACTCTGATGATGAAGTAACTGTAGGATCAAAGAGATACAAGCAAAGTACTAGGGTGTTAGTGGTGAATAGTGAATATTTGATACCTAGCCCTCACATGTGTGAGGTTTTATATAGTTCCCCTGACGCGTAGCCATTGGTTCCTGTTTTTGGGTCTGGATATGCGAGTCCACAAAAACTGGTAACTTCTAGGACTTGGTCATACCGGGCAGGTGTTCCCGTAACTAGCCGTTAGATTCAAGGAGGAGGTATGTTACGGACAACGATCTGGTCGGTTCCTGGTTGTCTGTGTGACTTGATGTCGAGCAGCCTAAGAGGTGTTCGTCAATCATTGTGGGTCAATTCTGGTCCAGGAGGGAAATGGACCGATGTTTCCCGACGAAGAGCGGGGGAGATTCAAGCCATGGTCGTGTGGGCCGTATCGAAAGAAGGGGTTAGAGTGGCCCCACTCTGGCTGTCGGGCCAGTCCAGAATATTACTAATCCCCAATTCCATATGTTTGTTGAAAGACGGTTTGGTTGCAAACATTTTTGTGAAAACGTCGGCAAGTTGATTTTCACTATCAAGATGCACGAACACAACATCCCTTTTTTCAACATGATCGCGAAGGTAATTCCTCACGCATGTGTTCCTTCCTTGAGTTACTTTATTTAGATTCTGGGAGAGTAATTCAACTCCCCATAAGATTCATTTCAAATACCCCCTACATAAGCTTAGAGAATTTTTTGACAAGTCACATGTTAGTAGAATCAAATATGATGTAATGTCAAATGTGTTATGCTTGATGTTTAATGAAGCTAAACATGCTTATGTACACATAAGTGTTTATAAGAAATACATGAAAATATAATATGATGAAGTCATTTCAAGTATATAAATTGATAACTCACTATGATTATCAATTAAGAATTATATTACAAATGAACACTCATAATATGTATACCATACATCAAGTATGTCATGTGTTTAGAGAAATAAACAAGTAAAAGAGAGAACTTACTAACAAAGAGAAAGTTAAATTGATACTACCTCACCGTACAATATGACGGAGGATGCACTTGCATTTCACACGTGACTCTCGAAAGAAAGTTGAACCAAATGCAAAGTATGCCACAATTTTTTTGAAAAAGTACCCAAAAGTATAACTTGTGATGAGTCCAAGAAGGTTATTAATTTGATGATCATTCATTTTGATTGAACTCTCATCATTTATCCTTTCCATGTTAGTTATATTTCTCCTCCTCGTGTTTCACCGATTTGGGTTGATCAATACTTTCTCCGGGGTCATTGGGTATGCCTCTTGAAGATAAACCTACATCATGAAATGAAATACCTTTTCTGAGTATTCTCTGATACAACATCAAAAGTAACTTACGCATATTTTACCAATAAAACAAAACTTGTAGTTGCTTTCTAGATCACATAATCCATCATCTTTCCCCATATTCAATAGAATTAGAATATTTTCATATCCCTTGATCCACCATAAATGAGAACCCATATTCTCTTCATAGAGTCAAGAGAATGTTCCCACAAAACAACAAGACAATCTAGGTACTCAATCTTCATTGAGTCTTTGGGGGTTAGTGAAACAATTGGTTGCATTTGGGCAATACAACCATAGTGACAATTTAAATCTTCTCCATCATTAAAATCACTATCGTATTACATGCTCACAATTTGAGGACCTTGAGCTTGACGCCTTAAGATCTTTAGGCTTTGTTTTTTCCTCCTTATTTGTGTCCTTTTCCTTTTTCTTCTTCTTCTCACACTTTTTCTCATGCTTGTCCAAGCAAGTAAGTTCTTGCTCATGTTCTTAAAACATACCAATCAATGTAATGAGATTAAGTATTGTAAGATCATTAGCTTCCTTGATCGCAGTGACCTTTGGTTGCTAATTCCTAATAAGACATCTCAAAACTTTGTTAGTAGTAATTTCACTGGAAATAAGATTACCAAGTGAGTTCAAACAATTAATGAGATTTGATGAATTTTTCTTATCATAATTATTCCATAGTGCTTCAGGCTTAGGTTGTGAATACGCCATTAGCATTGTTTTGAGTAATAGAGTCACACATATCCTTGTCATATAAATGTGCATACAAGCACTCCAATAATTATAGTTTTCTTCCAAAAATATTTTGGGATGTTTTGAAATCCCCTTTAGGTTCGTACGCCATTTTCTACTAAGAGTTTTGAAGAACGGAATAAACCGAAGCTCTGATACCACTTATTAGACTATGGCCACCGGATCTAGAGGGGGTGAATATATCCCCAAATAAAAATTACCTTTCAAAAATATTATTTAAAACTTATTTGAAAAACAATGTTGAGCGGAAGGATTTTGGCCTAGATCAATATAGTAGTCTAAACGAACCTAGTTATTGAAAATCGGATATGCACGAGCCATATGGAATTAACATAATGATAAAATCAACCAACAAAATAATATTTCAATTAACCGTTTAACATTCAACACAACGGTTTTCTATTTCCAATGAAATCATATTAAAAAATATAACATGATAATTTATCGAACATGTGGCGCACAATCAATTTTTTAGAATTTTCTTTGAGATTTGTTGATATGAAAAAGTACTTACAATCTAAGTGATTATAAGCTAATCAACAAAGCAATTTAAAATTTAATTATTAAAGAGAAACTCTATATGAATCAATTGATCAAACAACACATTCAACACATTGCATATAGAGAGTAAATGAAAGTAAGAGATAGAACATTGTAATTTTCCTTTGAATTAAACAAGCTAAACAATTTATCAAACACTTGGCGTGCAATAAAAGTTTCAGAATTTTCCTTTGTGTTGTATTGATATGAAAAAACACTTATAATTAAAATTGATTATAAGCAACTCAACACATAATTCAAAATAAAAAACAGTTTCAGAAAATTCCTACGCATCGATAAATTACTAAATGCTATTTGACAAATCGATGTACGGAGATTAAAGCAAGTAAAACAATAAAAGAAAAGAGACACAAAGATTTATTTAGGAAGTTCACCAATCTTCCTCGATATGGCTACATCTCCCCCCAATTCCAAATTTGGAATTAGGATAATTTCTTACTTTGCAAAAGTATGGTTTCAAGAGAAGTGTTTAAGAGAAATCCTACAAACCCTAACTGTTTGATGTTGATTCAAATCCTTTTCTTCTTTTGATCTTCAAAAATACCAAGACCGATAGATGCAACCTATTCACCTCTTAAGTTACTTCCTTGAAAAGATTTCAAATACTCCAAGGTTCCTTGCAAATATTTCAAACACTCCAAGATATTTTTCACTTGAGTAAATTCGATTGCACACTATCAACACAAGATCATTGATTCTATCATCCAATTCTTGCCACTTCCTTAAAAAGATTTCAAACAATCTAAGGTTCCTTGATATGATTTCAAACACTCCAATGGATTTTTCACATAGACGATTCCTTCTCGCACGATGTTGCACGAAAACCCCTAATCCAACAAATGATTTTGGAGGAGAAACCCGATGGTTTTCCTAGATGAAGACCTCTATAAACCTAAAACCAAACCAACTGAAAATCCCTAATTCTTTGTCTAGATGGCACCCCTACGGAACATCATCACAATGTAATGTTAGTGTGTATGCATAAATTGGAAGGTTGAAGAAGAAGAGGAAATGTAGGCTAATTTTATGGTATCATCAAGTTCCAATGATGCATGAATGATGTATTTATAGTTGGAAAAATTTAGGGCAAACAAGAAAAAATCTGAATAAAAGAAATTGAAAATTTTACCAAAATAGACTTTCTGTGTCGACCTCAAATTTGTTTATGTTGACACATATGTTATAAAAAGAATGCATGTGTCGACTTGAAGGACTCTATGTGTCGACCTAAACAAGTCAGAAGCTACAAGCTTTAAAACGTGAGTAAATGTGTCGACCTAAAACATGGATGTGTCAACACATAAAATAAGAATTTCTGAAATTTCAGAAATCTTTCAGTATGTGTCGACCTGAAGGTTGTATGTGTCAACATGTGACTTACAAAAGCTTACATGCTTAAAAATGGAGTTACATGTGTCGACACATGCAATGCAAAAACATACATAAACTATTTTTCAATGTGTTGGGTCAATTTCAAAGTAATTTTTGATGATTCCTAAGAACTATAATGCAGAGGAGTGTCACATGACATAAGGATATTGTCCACCATACTGAAATGTTAGCTTTTCTAGTTTTGACATCATGCAAAACATCTAATAGTGAAGTTGCACTCACAACTCTTTTTTGACAAAATCTAAAAAAACCGGATCAAACAATATTCATGAAAACCAATTGAAGAAAACACAAGTAACAAATACATATCCAAATTCTATGAAAACATTATTACAACAGTCATCACAGTTTCGATGCAAATAACAGGGAACCAAAAACCTAATGGTGAAATCAAACGACAATAGAAACAATCGTCAAGAAAATCAAACATATGAGCATAGGAGAAATGATGGATGTAAACATAGGAGTAAAAATTATTAAAAAAAAAGATGAAATATCAAGGTTTAGTGGTTACCGGCTCGATGAAGATGTAGACATTCTCAGGTACGATGTTTCAATCTTCTTTCCTTACTCCTGCTCTTTCTATCTATGTCTTACGATTGTTGTTGTTTTGAGTTGCTTCTACCTCTGCTTCTGTCGTTGATTATACGTTTGCAGGTTAATAAAAACGCTGCAAGTTGATGGAGAGGTGTGGTTGTTGAGGTAATTCTTAATAGAGTTTCGTTTGAAGACTGAGGGACAAATTATGAGGTTGAGGTTTTGCCGTACGATGTAGGTTTTGGAACGTGGCATCAAGCATTCTCTTGTACTGCTCCAATGTTAACATGGCTTGTAAATTGTAATTTTAGAAAAAACTATTGGAATTTGCTTGACTTGTATTGGTATGAACTTGAATAAATGATGAATGAATTTGATCTTGAATGGTTGTTAATGAATTTTGGGTGAATGCTGGTAGACATGAATGGCGATGAATGATGCATGGAACATTTGAATGAAACCTGCTCTTGAATTCATGATAAACTTGCATAATGAATGAGCTCTTCCTTGAATGTATATTTAATCTTGTTTATCCTCTTAATTCCATAAGAACTTGCACTCAAAATAAACTTGTGCGCCATGCTTTAAGGGTGTGCTTGTTTGAAGAGAAATTGACTAGTGGGGCCCATCACCTTTTCTTTTCTCTTCTAACCCGTGGAGAAAGGAGAGCAGAGACACATTTTTATTCTTTCTTTCATATATGCCCTCTATGTTAATTGCTTCAGTTCACTATTCTTAAGTTATACTATTGTTCATGACACAAAGATATTTAAATAGTAGTAGATGGGTGAAGGTAACTTATATTTTTCTCACAAATATAATTTAATAAACAACATCAGAGAATGTGGGTTGTTAATTTAGTAAGTGTGGGGCGTTTTAATTTATTAAAACAAAACTTAATTGAAATAAATTATTTTACTTAAAAAATTAAATTTGTGTCAAACAATTTATTCATTTCAATTAATTAATCAACTAAAATAATATTAACTAAAGTAAATTAAATTTGATAAGAAATTACATATGTGTTGAATTGTTATAAAATGAAACTTAATTATTATTTAATTAATTAAATCAAAGTAAAATAAATTTAATTAATCAAATTGGTTTAAATAATTGAAAAAATGAAATAGTTAACTAAAAATCATTATTGATTTTGTGATAAAATAAAAAAATAAATATTGATAAAAAATAATCTATAAATATTTAAAAAAATTTGTTAGAAAACATATCTTAGAAAATATAATTTAGGGGTATATTTGTCTTTACAAAAATAATTACATTTATCTCTTTTCTATTTCTCTTATACTTCTCTTAAAACAAAAAATACATCAAATCTACTATATTTCTCATTTATTTCTCTCTTTTCACAATCTTTCTCACATTTTTCTCTCTTATCAATTTCATCTCACAACTAAACACATCCTAAATGATCTCAATTCATGCTTGAATTTAAAGAATAACTTGCATCATTTAGGCACAACGTCACACCACGGTAGATTTGAAATACCACCCTTGGATCATGATGTCCAAAACTCTAGCCTCCTTTGTATTGATAAAAGGTAATTTCCATGAAACCCTAATCATAAGATGCAACCATAATAGTCAAAGCTGAAAACCCTACCTCACTTGATAGGTGCAAATAAGAAAAAAATGCAACCACAACCATGGTCCACAAGACATCATATTTTTTTAGTTAAAACCCTTGAAAGAGAAATCCCTATTACATGTCTCGTAATGCAAATAATTAGTGGAAGATCTCAAGTGGAATCAAGTCTTAATGTTGAAGATAGAGCCCTATGATGATGAAGGGATAAAACCCTAGTGCTAGTTGTGATACGGTGGGAGAACTGACTTGATTGTTTTGCATTTTATCACAAATGTGGCGGTTAGCAAGAGTCGCCACTGACTTTTCTTTTATCCAAAAGGAAAGGTAAAAAAGCACAGGAAAGAACTTTGAGATTGTTTCTTGAGTTCGGGAGATAGATTATGAAAAGGGAAGGTATTAGCATCCTTTTCATCCATGGTTTTCCATGGGCTCTTAGTTACTTGCTATATCACTTGCTTTTGTTTGAAATTGTGTTTTATGTGGTTTTAAAAGTATTTTGTAAAAGAGGCCATTGTTTAGGCAATCTTTGTAATGATTCTCGTTCGTAAGAATGTATACAAAGATGTTGATCTTTTTTTTGAAAATGTTTTCAATGTTTGTAAGATGTTTGGAAATGTGTATGTTTGTTTTTGAAAATAGCAAGGATATTTGTTTTGAAATGGAGCAAGTGACTAAGAATAATATACCTACTCAAATGTCTTTCTTGTTCATTTTCTTTTCCTTTGATATTGTTGTCTCACCATTGATTTTATAAGCAACCCTATCTTTGGATGTAAGCGGGACGAGCGTGGGTCATCGTATTGCCATGATTAGAAATGTTGCAAGGTATCTTAGCATTTTTTGAGGGACTAAGATCATTTTGTAAGGCAACTTGAATAGCGTCATTGAGAGACTATGATCTTGTATTTGTTTGTTTTTTTGCTAAGATACCTTACATGCGTAATATGGTCATTTTGTATAAGGCAACCAAGTGGGATAACCCTAGGGGTGTTTTGTGTGCAAGTGTGTCATTTTCATGCTTGTTTTTGTCTTGGATTAGGGTTTTCTACTCGATTGGTTTTATCTTGCCATACAAATCCTAATTACTAGCATGTTATGTAAAAGCGATAAATTGCGAAATTTAAAGTTACTACACTATTACAACACTTGTGGGAGGGGGGTATACAATTTATGAATGGGGATTTGCAAGAAAGTAAATATATTTATCTATTACAACCATATCGAATTTTAATAAATGTACAAAAACAAATGTAAATATATTGTACAAGAAGTGAAATGAATATAATGTACAAGTATGAATGGATAAAGAAATGATTTTTTGTTTTGACTTAATTAACATAAAAGAAAAATAATTAACTAAAAAAAGAAAACTAGAATCAAGTTAGTAAAAGAAACTAGTTTAAAGAAACAAGTTTCTAAATAAATAATAAGTATAAACCTAATCTAATTATTTAATTAATTTTTGGAAAAGAAAAAAAAATGAATTTTAACAAGAAAATATTTTAGTCTTTTAGTCTAAAAAAAATGAATATATTTAATATGAATACATAAATAATATATTTTTTGAGATTTTTATTTATAAGAATAAATATTACAATAATATTAATAATAGTAATTAAAAGAAAGAAAAAATAAAATAAAATAAATAAAATAGGTCAGGGGAGGTTAACAATTAGAAAGGGTGTTTAGAGAAAGAAAAAAAAGAAAATTTGTTTGGGCTTTCAGCCTAAAACGTTATGGCCAAAAAATAGAAAAAAAAAAACAGATCTCTAAGGGATGGGGGGTGTAGCGAGTGGAAGGAGGTTGGCTTTTGTTATTGGGCCTGCTATGAAGGGCCTGGTTGTTTTGAACAAAACAACCAGGCTAATGAGACACGGTCTCATTTGGCTAATTCATTTCTCTCTCACTTCTCTGATTCTCTCACACTCTCTCTCTCTATGGTTCCTTCGCCAGAAAAGAAATAGAAGTCGCGCTGGAAATCGCCTCACGGCGGAGGCTGGGTTCAAAAATTCGATTTTTTGACATCAATCTCTTCCTCTCTTTCTTCTAATCACTAATTTAGTATTTGATTCTGCAGAAAACGCAATATTTGGCCTAGATCTAAAAGGGGACGACCGGAACCCTAGGGGTTCCGATTTTATTCTTCTACATGATTTGGTGAGATCTTTCCTCTCTATCTCTTTGCTAATTCTGAAGGGTTAAGCTTCTTTTTGAAGATGATGATGAAAACAAACTTAGGGTTTTGCATGTTTCTGTTTGTATGTTTCTATCTGAAAGAAACTCTCTTCTTTTTGATAAAGGGTTTGGGTTTGCGAAACTGATGATGATTCACTTAGGGTTTTGCACGTTTCTGTTTGCTGTGATTTTTGTTTCTGTTTTAATGTTGGTGATGATGTTTTTGGATATTTCACAGATGAATGATTTACTTAGGGTTTTGACTCTGTATGTCTTCTTTGTAAAACTAAAAATAATGATGGTGTTACAAGTTTTTCGTCCCTATGTTCTATTTGGTTTCTGATTGGCCCTAAACTTTATGTTTTGTACAAGAAATAGTTTTCAAAAAAAATTGTATATTGAAACAATTTAAGAAGTTACCTCTTTGCTGTGTTTTGGTATCCCGTGGCTTGTTGACAGTAAACTTCGAGGGATGAGAACAGTGGCTAGACTTTTTCTTTTTGTGTATTCTTCTTGTTGGCCAAAAACCCCCTGTTTACACAGTATTGTTGCCCTGTTTTATATTGGTTGATTTTGTGATAGATAAAAAAATACTGGCTTTGCTGCTTGTACTTTTTTCTGATAAATCAAATTGCCAGTTGACTTTGCTTGTTGGTTGTGCTATTCATTTATGGTGGATGCTGACTTTTGTTGGTTGTACTGTGATGGATTTATACTTGCTATGTTTTAACAACTCAAGTAGTTGTCGTTTGGTTGGCTGACTGCTGCTTTTCCTTTTACAGTTTTCTATACTTGTTTATACTTTTCTGACTTTGCTGGATGTTTTTGCTGTATTTTTATATTTGCTATGAACCAAACAAAAATGTTTTGAGATTTGTAGTGAAATACTCTAGGCCTATGACATGACTTTGCAAATTTGAGGCTTTTTTGAGTGTTGGTCTGATGTTTGCTGATTTGAAACAACATGAGGTTTTTGCTTTCTGATTTCCTCTTTACCTTTTGTGAACCAAATGCTTGAGATTTGCAACAGATTACTTCTTAGCCAATGATGTAGTTATGTCTTTATGAAATATGTATGAGGCTTGATTTTCTGTTTTCCTTTGCTTGTGAACCATGTTTTTGTGATTTGCAAACATACCTTTAGGCCAATGATAGGACACTATTTTGAGGCCTCTATTGGGCTTGAATTTCTTGATTTGAATTTTGCTAATGGGCTGGGAATATGGTTGGAATTATTTATTATAGGTTAAGCTTTGTTTTGCAATGATAATGGGCCCATGATAGAATTTGTCATGGTTTGAGGCCTTTAGAATCCAAAACCTTCTTTTCTGAACTTTTGATACTTTATAGATTTTTGCACAAGTTTTGTTTTTTTTAGCAATTTGAAGCATTATTTTGTTTGTTGCCCTGTTATGCAGTTTGTTGCAGCTTGCCCTGCTTGCAAATTGTTGCAGCTTGCCCTGCTTGCAGTTTGTTGCAGCTTGCCTTGCTTGCCTGCCCTGCAGCTTGCCTTGTTTGCTGGTTCTATTTTGGCAGTTTGCAGCTGTTGGCCTTGCTTGCCTACCCTGCAATTTGTTGCAGCTTGCCTTGCTTGCCTGCCCTGCAGTTGGTTGCAGCTTGCCTTGTTTGCTGCTTGTTTGTGAACAAAAATTGTACTTTGTGATTTACAAACTAGAAATTCCCAGGTCAATGATTAAGCAAGAATTGCATGAGGCCTTAAAATACAAAACCCTTCTTTTCCGATTCAACAGAAATCACCCTGATGATGAATTTAGGATTACTTTGTATATTTTTGTTCATTTCTGAATATTTGAATTACTAACAAACTTCTCCCTTTCTCTTTTCATAAACATGAGGCATGGATGGAAAGCAAAGATTGGAGGGGTTGCTTGAGGATGAAGACTTAGGATTTCTCTCTTCTTTTTTTCATAAACAAATCTTGTAATTTATTGCATTGGTAGGTAAGACATTTCTTCTGTAAAATTCAAACTTGTAATGTAATGAATACAATACTTCTGAATAAACCTTGTGAAAATATTGTACCAATTTTAACTTTAAATTTTGGAATTCTTATTTGGATGTTTTGAGTAAGAAACCTTGTTTTAGGTAACTTGTATTTCAAGCAATCACCAAATATGATCAAGCAAAACAAAACACTTTGTACTCCAATCAAACTTCTAAAACAAAATGAATCTTTAAGAATTTCAATTCCATTTGATTAACTTAACCTCAAAGGCTTATGATCAAAAAGTCTTAATCTTCAATTTTTGTTCAATAGCTAAATGGTAATCATAATGAATTCGCATGTCACTCTTGATTCCAACAGGACTTCATTGTCTATCAAATATGTTTCAAGAACATTAGTCAATCTTGTAGAATTAACAAACTTCAGAAAATTATCTTTAAAAGTATTGGAGATTTTTAAGACTCAATTATCTCTGAGAAAATCCTAAACCCTAATTATTGATTTGCTGCCTAGGAAGAGAACCTGTCTGGTCGACCTTTGAGCCAATTGAGTGTACGAGAACCCTAGGGTAAACATCTTGCATGAAAAATTGGAAGGCAAATTTTGGGGTACAACACTAGCAAACTCAGCTGAAAACTTGATGAAACCCTAAACACATGTATTGGTGAACTTGGTTGAAGAGTAGCCCTTGTAGCTTGATGAGAAAGAAGTCCTTGATAATCATACTTCCAAAATCCTAATTCTTGCTTCAATGCTCAAAACTAGATGAACCATTTTTATAGATGTAGAAACCTCAAATCCAAAGTGAAACCATATCTTGTACAAACACTACTTCTTGAACCCATGCTTTATTGAATGTCTGAATGATATGCAAATGACCTAGTGAAAATGATGCAAATGAAATTCAAAGCCTAAACCTGAGAAAGGTAAAAATAAGAGGGCAAATTTTGGGATGCAACAAAGGTACTCTCATAAAAGGGTTTGGAACATTTATCATACTCATTGCAAATACTTTTGTCTTCATCAGAGGTCAATACACTCTAATCCGAAGAAGAACCTACATCCAGAAAGGCCTTGTCAAGGTTACCCTCTCGAGCAAAGATATAGACATTTGACAAAGAAACAAGATCAACCCAAGAAGCAAAAACATCTTCTTTTAATTTTTGAATCATGATATGATAAACACTACTTTCTTCAGTTACATAAAAATGATATGTTATGAAAATATATATGACACAAAAGCAAAGGTAACGTCTCAAGAAACATAAAAACCAACTCTTCGAAGGTCTCATGGTGACTTATTAAAAAGAAATAAACACTATCAATGCTCCAGATCACCTTAGAAAAATACTCTAGTTTTTTAGTTTCTAAAGATCATTATGACATAACCTATTAACAAGGGTATGAAGTATGAGGCGCATTAAATGCGAGAATTCCCAAAGACATTAACATCACTTCTTGGATTTTTATTCAAGCTAGGATGTGGCCGACACTGAGGGAAAAATACAACATAAGCCCTCACATTTCCCAGTGAAAACAAGAGCTTGTGGGAAACTATTCTGGGACGGCCATAAGGGCCAACGAATATGATCCAGAAAAAGCCATAATTAGCCTAGAGGCTTGCATTGTTGGAGTATTACTATGAGAAAGAACATAGGAGATTCAAGTTCAAGATGCATCCAACGACTCATAGCATTTAACGCCTGAAGTGTAGCGGGTGGTTACAGTCGTTCCATTATATATATATATATATATATATATATATATATATATATATATATATATATATATATATATATATATATATATATATATATATATATATATATATATATATATATATATATATATATATATATATATATATATATATATATATATATATATATATATATATATATATATATATATATATATATATATATATATATATATATATATATATATGTATATGTGTGTGTGTTGTATCCCAAAATTTTCCCTCCCATTTTACTCAAGACATGCTCATTGAGGTCCTCAATTGCTCAAGATTGACCAAGAATTGGCTAGAAAAATTCTCCTCCTAAGCAATGGATTTCTAGTTAGGGTTTCACTTCTCACAAAAAATTTGGGTTGAAAAGAATTCAACTGACTTCCACAGTCTCTAATATATCCTCAAGAATATCCATGCCAAATTTCATGCCTTGCACTACAAGCTTGCTAAGTCAATTGCTCAAATGCTTGGAAATCAACTATACTAGGTCAAAAGTCAATTGTGACCAATATACAGTCAAACATTAAGATTTTTGGTCAACATCAACATTTTAAAGTGATATCTATCATTTGATCAAGAGTTGGTCATGATTCCCCAAGGAATGCCCTCAAATCATCAAGAATTCAAAAGTGCAAAATTAGGGTTTCTTAGGAAAAGTCAATTGAACTTTGACCAGGTATAACTTTCACATGCTTCATCCATTTTTCACCAAACAAAGCTCATTGTGAAGAAAATTAAATTCCCTACAACTTTTATTTTGTCCTCAAGTTCAAAAATGCATTATTGGATAGATATGAGCTAATACATTAAAGGTCTTTTTGAAAGTCAACAAAAAGGCATTTTTTGTCAAGGCAAGTTACATCAAGATAAATCCTCCAAATGAAAAATTGATAAAAAGATAGATTTAAGAGGACATATTGGGATTTCCAAAAAGTTAAAGATCATTTTCAAAGGATAAAAATTGAGCAAGTTATGGTTTGCACAAGTTGGGCAATTTTTGAGAAATGCATGAAATCTCAATTGAGCAAATTTGTGATTTTGAGCTATTTGACCTAATTTTTAGAGTCCAAGTGTGTTCATGACGTGTCTAAGGACCTTTAAACATATCCATGCATTATTTTGTTATTTTATTTTATTTTATTTGGTTTTATTCAAATAAATTCAAAATAAATTAAATAAATACTAAATAAGTGCAAGAAATATGTAAGATATAAAAGATCCAAATCTTTTGAAGCCAAAAAGCTCATGGCATGCTGTCAAAACCGTGTGGAATAAGAAGGGAAGTAAATATCTTCTTTTGGAAAGATTTGAACCAAATATCTTCATGCTTTAAAACACCATTGATCAACTTGATTTCCTACTCTTTTTGTTACCCTAATTTGGTCTCATATATATGTACAAACTATTCAGAAGCAAAGGACACACGTAGCTGCTTCACAAAGGCTAGGGTTTTGTTTAAAAAAATTCAAAGAAGGTAAAATTCATATCGCACGATCCATCCTTCCTCGGTCTATTCCAGGTGCTCCATCATCATCCTAAGATTCCCAGGAGCTTATACCAACCATCGCTCAAGCGAAATCGTGCCCAAGATCTCTCCCTCGAGCATCACCGGTTGTTAACTTTTCTATATTCTCAAACTCTTTAATCATGCAATTTAAATCCATATTGAGCATATATTCATGTTATTGATGATGTTTGCATTCAAACTAACGTGTTACATGGAAACCTAGATCCTTAGATCACCGGTTTCCATGTCTAGGGTTTCAAAACGGCCAAGCTTCGAGCAGGTTGATACAGGTCATTTCATGTCACGCCATTGCCATGGTTAAATTCGCAGCATGCGAAATAGGGGTAGTAGCCGGAGTCTGGGGTTTTGATTCCATGTATTCTTCTTGATTTCATTTTTGCAGGGCCAGAGAAGATGGCCGGAGGGCAGCTCCGGCATCCCTGAGTTCTGTTGACTCCAGTCAAAGATGGTGTGGCTCAATAGCATTTTGTGATTGGTTGATTCAAAATCCTAGGGGTCCACTGAAGCGCGCGTTTGACAACTCAGCATTTTCCACTTGTTTCACATATATATTACATTTGTTGTTGGTATAAACGAATAAGCAGGTTGGTTAAGTGGTGAAGCGCGCATTGGTAAGGCTAGAGGGACTGGGTTCGATCCCCAGGCTTTGAGTTTTTATTTTTCTAACAAACTTGTTACAGATCCAGTATGTTGCGCTTCAAACACATACCATCCACTTTCAAACTTCATCCAATAGATTACAACGAGGTTAAATCCAGCGCCCCCAAATATGCAGCTTCATGATGGACCCTTAGGGGCCAGAAAAATGGGATCAGGCGCCGCCTGGGCTTCCCCCTGATTTGTGCCCTACAAAAATTCCAATTCCACCCCCTATTTGCTAGTTAACACCAAGCTCATCTCTTTTCTAGTTTTTTTTTCTTTTCTTAAGTTTATTATTTATTTGTTTTATATTTATTAATTTTCAAAAAACCTTTTTTTATTAATCAGAAAAATCAGAAAAAACATAAAAACTTAGATTTAGGTTTTTTTTATTTAATTTAATTTTCATAATTTAATTCAGTTAATTACTTTAACTTATTTCTTTAATTTAAAATTAATAGACTTAAGATTTAATTTATTTCAATTCTTTTCATAAATAAATAAAAAGGCAAAAATATTAGATTTACTTTAGAATTAATTTTAATTAATAATTTTCTTTTTCTTTTTTTCTTTATTAATTAGATTTAATTTAACTTATTATTTTCCCAAATAAAACAAAATAAACTAACAAAAAGATTTCATAATTCTTAGGGTTTAGACGTCATTAACATTTCGCGCGCGCTTATTTACTTTCACACTTATTTCATATTACTGTATCTGCTCACTGGGATGTAATAGACTTAACTAGGACTTTACTTTTACTGCTTGATCCCCCCAAGTTTTGGGCTTGTAATTATTCCCCCTCCCCGAAGCTTTGTAATAGTTTAGGATTTACATTTTCTGCACTTTAAATTCCTGCAATATTTAAATTGTCTAGATGCATGATAATAGGATTGTATGGCAAGAATTTAAAACAAAACGCTAGCAAACCTAATTCAAAGACAAAATAATTGAGTACAACACACTCTCACATATACACCTCTAGGGTATTCCAACTTTGGTTGCCTTCAGATAAACAGTCACAACTCTCGAAATGTGAGAGACTTTAGTGGCTACCCTCCGATATAAAGAACAAAAATGACCCTTTTGACGTTGGTTTGGTATGACCTCAAAACCCTAGGGTAGTTACTAAGGTGTCTGTCCTAGTTTCCTTTGTGACTTTAACGACGTCCCTTCGATTGTCCCTTAAAACATACGACAATAGGGCTACCTACTCACTAATAGTAGGATAGCATTGTCTAAAGGAAAAGAGGAAAATACGAACCCTTTCGAGTAAAGTAGATAGTTCTTAAATGCTTGCTCAAAAACAAATTTTCACATACACAAAACTCTTTCCAAAAACATTTTCAAAAACACTTTGTACACGTTCTCCATAATACGAGAAACATTACGAAGTTCGCCGCACTAAGGCGTCTTTTCAAAATACTTTTTTCAAACGCACAAAACACAAGGTATTTCAAAAATGAGCTAGTATCTAAGAGCCCGTAGATAACTACAAATGGAAAGGGTGATAACACCTTCCCTTTCCATAATCTACTCCTCTTAAACAGAAATAATCTCGAAATGTCTTTTTCTGTTCTTTTCACCCTTTCCTTTGTTGGATAAAAGAAAAGTCGGTGGCGACTCTTGCTTACCACTACATTTCCGAATACAAATGAAAAACCAGTATAACAGTCAGTTATGCCACCGTATTACAGAATTGGCGACTCTGCTGGGGAATATACTTAAAAGTGGGGTTACCTTAGAGCTAGATCATATTTAAATTTATTTCCTGGTATGCTTTGCTTGCTTTACTTTAAGGGTTTGTTTGGGTTTACTTGTAAAAAATCCTATACCCGGATCTGGGGCACTTTTAGGTAAGCAACAATAGATCATGGAGACTATACGACATAGACCGATATGGTTAAAGCGATGATTGCTTTAGTGTGACACATTTGTTGGTATCGGTAACCCTTGTGTTAAATCGAGGAGAATAGGGGGCTGTTGTGTGGTGTCATAAAGCACTAACTGACCTTAGAACCTATAGTTGAACAATCTTGACCATTAGAAAAGTAATGAGATAGCTGACCTCGGTATAAATATGAGGATTGGTTGATACTTGATACTACACTCATTGAGATTGGACTTTTGGTATGTTTCGGCCGTGAGAAAAGATCGTCTGAGCTAAAACAATGTCTGATAAAGAAAGATCAGTGATATTGAGACTCCTTAGAACCCGGTTACTTTTCTAGGACAGGTTGAATTAACTAAACTTCAAGAGGGTATTTACCTGTAAACCCCATAAAATCCTAAACCTAGGGTCTTGTGTGTTTTTCTTGTGTGTGATTAAATTATTCAGACATAACATCATGCATCATAACACTCATTTTCATTTCACTAACCATTTCAAGGATCTCAAGGGCCTGTGATGCAGGTTATCATGAACTAGACGTCTAGCAAGGGGCAGGAGGATTTATTTTCCTCTAACCAAAGGCCACCAAAGTATGATGAACCATACGTCTAGCAGGGGGCAAGGGGATTTATTTTCCTCTAGCCAATGCCGTCAAAACATGATGTCTTGAGTCAGAGGCTATGACCATCTCGACATGGTGAGCTTGATTCTCGTAGAAGGGCATTCAACAATACGGAGTTCTTCAATTAAAACTGCAATCAAAATTCAAACATTTTCTTGTGTTTACCCCGTGAGATCCTTGAAAACATCGCATAAACAAGTCATACATATCATTACATAAACAGGTATTTCAAAGACAGGTTTCTTATTTTTTTTTTGCTGTTTATTTCAGCAAAAACAAATGGCTCTCGAACAGAATATTAAGGACCTTCAAGCCCAGAATGCTTAATTCTAGCAGATGTTCCTAGCACTGGCTAAGGGACAAGAAGACCTGAAGGCTCTCATTCTCAAGGACAAGAAGAAAAAGACAAAGGAACCAGTTGGTGTCCTAAATATGGGAAGAAGATTCAGAGGACCAGCCAAGCGAGCTCTAGAATTCGCAACTCCGTCAAATGAGGGGGACAATTGAGATGAAGATAACAAGAAGACCAAGGAAGAAGACAATAGTCCTGGGTCTGATGAAGAGGAAGCTGACTACTTTGAGAAGCAATATCCTCCTGCTGATGACAAATATAAACAGCTGGAGGACCGTCTCAATGCAATGGAAATTCAGAGGGTACCTGGTCTGAATTTTGAAGAGTTAGGGCAGGTTTCAGGGGTGGTCATACCGCAGAAGTTCAAAGTTCCCGCATTTTCTACGTATGACGGTGTCTCCTATCCTAAGCTGCACTTAAGGTCTTATGTCAGGAAATTCAACCTCATACAACTGACAGGAATCTATGGGTGCACTTCTTCCAGGAAAGTTTGTTAGGGACACAGTTAGAGTGGTTCCACCAAATGGAGGGATCCAACATCCGCAATTGGGGAGATCTGGCTGCTGCCTTTTACAAGTAGTACCAATACAATGTTGACCTCGCTCCAACCCGTACTCAACTTCAAATCATGTATATGGGTTCTAGTGGGGGTGTGATCGGTGGAAATAGAACTGACTGTTTTGAAATGCTGGTTCGCGAAATGTCGCGGTAAGCAAGAGTCGCCACCGTCTTTTATATTCTCCAACATGGAAAGGACAAAAGCACAGCAAAATTCCTTTTCAAGAATGTTTCTCGGTTCGGGAGGTAGATTTATAGAAAGGGAAGGTGTTAGCACCCTTTCTATCCATGGTTATCCATGGGCTCTTAGGTACTTGCTCTTATGTTTTCAAAAATTGCTTCTCAAGTGTGTGTGGGTTTTGAAAAACTTTCGTTTGAAAAATTTCTAAGTAACTCTTGTATCTGTCCTCAAGAGTGTATGAAATATTTGTTTGAAAACCTTTTGAAAGTGTCAGTGTGAAAAGTTTGTTTTGTTTGTTTTGAGAGAGCAAGTACCCACGAGAATCTACCTACTCTAAGGAATTAGGCTGTGTAAGAGTCCTTTAGACAGTGCTATCCCACTATTGAGAAGTAGGTAGCACCATCGTTGGAGGTATTCGGGTCAATTCAATTATTAGGGACAGTGTGGTCACCAAAGCAATGGTAGGACACCTTAGAAGTAACCCTAATATCCTAGATCCTTTTTTATCCGAGGCAACCGTTTCGAGGCAACTGGATCTTAGACAGGAGGGCGACCTCTAAAACACCCTATACTTGACGACCACGTTCGAGGAAACCAGCGAGGCGTACCCTAAGAGTGGCATGTGCTTGTGTGTTGTTTTCAGTTCATATTTATCTTTGAACATGCATTTGTGAGCTACGGATTGATTTTAATTTGTCATACAAATCTTTCATGCATTTTTAACAGTTAAGAGTGCGGAAAATAAAGTGCGGAAAGTAAATCTAGCTATTACAAGGCGCGGGTCTATACATCGCCAAAGACATAACCCGTTTTGGAAAATAAATGCGGAAAAGTAAATAAAGCGGTAAAATCCTAATTAACTATTACATCCTTTGAGCAGATACATAAATAATCAAAATAAGAATAATGTGCAAAGAGAAATAGAATCAGGACGTCCTTAGGGTTTTGACCCTTTTGAGAAATAAATAAATTTTGGTCCTTTTTTGTAATTAAGTTAAAATATTAAACCTAAATCTAATTAATTAATTAATTAAAGAAATTTTTTTTTTTGTGTTTTTTAAGTTTTTAATGAAAATAAAAAAAGGAATTAAAATTAAAAGTTAAAACCTAATTCTAAGTTTATTTTATTTGTTATGAGAAAAGATTAAAATAACCTAATTTTAACTAATTCAATTTGGTATTTATTTACAAAATAAGTTAATAAATAAGAATAATAATAATTAATAAAAATATTTACATTTTTTTATTCTCTGAATTTATTATGAAAAAATATTAATTTATTAATTAGATAATAATAATACTAATAATTAATAAAAAGAAATTATAAAAGAAAAGAAAATAAAAAGAGTAATAAAACCAGTGGGGATGTTGACCCAAGAATGGAGGTTTATTCCAGCAATTCTGGCCCAATAAAAAGCAAGCCTATTTGACTTTTGGAATCAGGTGTGTGCTCGTTGACTGGAACGTACCATGGTCTTCATCTTCTGACCATTAGATTGGCACGGTGAGACACTTGGCAAGCTGAGCGCTGGAGTCCATGGTGGAACATTGTTGTGAATCTGCATAGGAACACATTATGAAAAATAACATAGAGTTTTTGGGTGGACCTGGGAATCGAACCCAGGTCCCAGTAGTTACCAAGCACGTCACCTTCCACTAAGCCACTGCATTGTCTTTGTTAATATAATGGATGATGAGAATAATATATAAAAAATCAATTATTCTGGAAACCAAGAAAAAACGCGCCACATTTTTGAACGGACCAACCACGCGTGAACACGTCCTTCATCTTCTTCGTGAAACCTGCATAAAACATATCAAATAGCGGGGGTTTTTAACCCCCACAAAGTGCAAATGCCAAAAATAGCGATTAGGTCTGTGCATTATATAAATAGGGCGCGAGGGTTGGGTTTGATTCGTCTGGCCTTGACGAATCCAACCATGTGCGTCTCAAGGTCTGATTTTTCTTATGCTGTAAACCCCCAAATTGGAAGCTTTGAAAACCTAGATTTCATCAATGGTGGTTTCGGTTCCAGAGCGTTTCAAGGCAATTGAACCATACCATTAGTTTCCTGTGGACTCATACAACACAAAACAAGCAACAAATTAAGTTAATGATGCATGAACAATGAATTTCGATTCCAAGAAAATTATGCAAACCGTGAGTTCGTGTGGGGCGATTCCTTAGGCCTGAGCGCTTGGTTTTGATTCTAAAACGTTTCTGGGGACTTATGCAACGTATTAGAATTCTTAACTCGCTTTGAAAGGGCCTGGAAGGTGGAATTCAGATTTCAGTTTTCTTTGAATTTTTTCAATGTGGTAATGGTTCTTGCAGCAGCTTTTGCACGTTTGAGGCATTAGGGTTAGCTTCAGTATTTATGTTAGAAGGGAATTAGGGTACAAACTAGGTCAAAGATCCATGGAATAATGTTTTTCATCTTTGATTTCCAATCAAATATTTTTGTATCTTTTTGATTGAGAAAACTTGCCAATTTTGGATATTCTTGTCTCTTTGATTGGCAAACGAAATCTCCAGCATGTATTGAGTTTATTTGCTCCACAAAAGATTTGAAAAACATATCTTGGCATTTTCCTACAATTAAATTAATTAAATGAATTAATAATCAATAAAAAATTCAATTAATTAATTAAAAATAAGAAAATAAATCAATTTAAGTTCAATGGGTCGTGCATAGGCCTTGGACAAAGATTCAAGAAGAAATTTGAGGCCCATTAGCAAAAATGAAGTGTTTTAGGCAAAGTTGACTTTTGCAAATTCTCAAAAATTTCCCAACTTCTCCAATGCATATCTTGCTCAATTTTGATCCTATGAACATGTTCTTGGACATTTTGGAAAGGTCTTGAAGTAATCTAACCAATGCCTTTGGTCCCATGTCATTTTGATTTACCAATCCCAAGTTATGGTCTTTGACTTAAAGTGCCTTTTTGTTGACTTTTGAAATTGACCTATAATGTAGAAATTGATAACTTTTTGTGAGTGCATTTCTTGGACTTGGAATGTGAAGATTATTTGTAGGAAATGTCATCCCCTTCAAAATGAGCATTGGATGGGATTTTTTTGATGAACCATGAAAAAGTTATGCCTTGGTCAAGTTACAGTTGACTTTTCAACTGTCCAAAAATAGAAACTTTTGCATCTTGATGATTTTTGAGCCATTCTTGTAGAATCATGATCAAAACTTGATCAAATGATGATTGTGGCTTCAAAATAAGATGTTGACCAAAATTTTTGACTTTTGACTGTAAAATGACCATTTTGCCCCTGCAGTTGATTGTGAACCAAATAGGGCTTTTGACTGTGCAATTTGATGTTGTGAGTCTTGAGACTTGACATGTAGATGCTTGGCAATGTATATAGGCCTATGGGACTTGATTGAGCCCTTGAAAACCTCAACTTCCTTGCAAGAAACAAAACCCTAATTTTGACTGGCTTAGGAGAATGTTGGACTGTGCAATCCCTTGAGTAGTCTTGAACCAATTGAACATGATTCTTGACAAACTTTGAAGAATATGGGAGGGCAAATTTTGGGGTACAACAGTTGCCCCTGTTCAATCTTCTTAAACCTGAGGATGTAGATTGGCTTGTGTGCCTTTCGTGATCCGAAGGTTGAAGATGATTGAACACTAGAGTGCCCAGAAATTTGCACTCGCATAGTAGAATATCAGCAATGTGATGTCGGGAATAGGCTTACAGATGCCATTTGGAGAGATGGTGGATGGGAGGATGGGCTTATAGATACCATCTGGAGACGTGACAGAACCTTGTCAGGAATGGGCTTATAGATGCCATTTGGAAATGTGATGGATAATTGTGGAGATGGGCTTAAAGATGCCATCTGAAGGTGTCGATCGCGTAAGAGATTCCTTAGCAAGAACTTGCGTACTTGAGAAAGAAAGATAATTTCCTGGCCTGTTATAGGTGTTGATCTTCAAACTCTTTATGCAGATATGCCCTGGCTAGATACAGGTATCAAATCCACAATCAATCGCTCACAGATATGCCCTGGCTAGATACAGGAATTGAATCTGGAACTTCAAAAGGTTGCTTATAGACGTGCCCTGGCTGGATACAGGAATCAAATCTCTAAACTCTTCATGCAGACGTGCCCTGGATGGATACAGGTATCGAATCAACAATCAATCACTCACAGATATGCCTTGGCTAGGTACAGGAATCGAATCTGGAACTTCAAAAGGTCGTTTACAGACGTGCCCTGGCTGGATACAGGTATCGAATCTACAAACAATCGCTCACAGATGTGCCCTGGCTAGATACAGGAATCGAATCCAAAACTTCAAAAGGTCGTCTACAGACGTGCCCTGGCTGGATACAGGTATCGAATCTACAAACAATCGCTCACAAATGTGCCCTGGCTAGATACAGGAATCGAATCCGGAACTTCAAAAGGTTGCTTACAGACGTGCCCTGGCTGGATACAGGTATCGAATCTCTAAACTCTTCACGCAGACATGCCCTGGCTGGATACATGTATCGAATCTACAATCAGTTACTCACAGATATGCCTTGGCTAGATACAGGAATCGAATCTGGAATTGGGCGTCTACATATATGCCCTGGCTGGATACAGGTATTGAATCTCTAAACTCTTCATGCAGATATGCCCTGGCTGGATACAGGTATCGAATCTACAATCAGTTACTCACAGATATGCCCTGGCTGGGTACAGGTATCGAATCTGGAATTGGTCGTCTACAGATATGCCCTGGCTGGGTACAGGAATCGAATCTCTAAACTCTTCATGCAGACATGCCCTGGATGGATACAGGTATCGAATCTACAATCAGTTACTCACAGATATGCCCTGGCTAGATACAGGAATCGAATCCGGAATTGTGACAGTTGATAGTAATCATCTTTGGATTGACCTTTTTCCTGAAAAGGCAAAACATCAGTTGTATGCAATGTCATGATGCATGAACTGCATGATTTTAAGATGTTCTCAAAAATAAATGAGATTGTGTGTTATGATGCGTATCATGTATGTATGAAATGTGAAATGTCTATGAATGTATTTTCGTCTAGGAAAATAAATCCTTGACGAATGCCGGGAAGGTAACTCTTGTGCTGATGTTTGAAGAATAAAGTTCTTCGTTTCCGCTGGGGATGATGGTTGCAAGAATAAACCGGTGGGAGAAGATGACTCCGTTGGGGAATAAACTTTGTTGGAGAGATTACTCTGCGGGGAATACTCTGTGGGGAAGAGATGCTTTGCTGAGGTTTTGATGATAACTCCGCTGGGGATACCGCTGATATGTTTTGTTGGGGAATTTGATGAACTCCGCTGGGGGATAGGAAGAACTTCGCCGAGGACGATCTTTCCGTGGTAAATAGCTGAGGATAACCCAGTTATAAGCTCTGGTGGGGAATAACCTTTGAATAAAGTCGGGTAGAGACGTTGCACTCTGCCGGGGATAAGCTTCCAGAATCTACTAGGAATAAGCCTCCAGAATCTACTGGGGAGATGGATTCAACTCTCCTGGGGAATCTTTTGGACTGTACTGGGGAAATGGCTCCACTGGGGTGCCTGTATTCCGCGGGGAACAATCTTATATTAAGACTGTCGGGGATGCTTGCTTAGGAACATCTGTATACTCCGCTGGGGAATATTGACATCTTCTGGGGATACCCAACTTCCTTAAGGTTGACAGTAGACTAACTCTGCTCGGGGAGAGTATCGCTGTCTTGCTGGAGATATTGTGCCTTTTCAGGGTTGATGGGAGACCAACTCTTCTCGGGAGAGAGTATTGTTGAATCTTGTCTTATTATGCGGGGAGTGAAGGTATCTTGGTTACATTCTTCAGTCGAACCTACCTTGGTACCTTGGTGGACAGAGCAACTAGATCGCTTAGACAAACTCATTATTGCCCCTGTTTCTGATGTCACCTGTAATTAGTCCTTTGTTTCGCATGCAAGTATTTATGAGTTAGCAATTAGTGTCAAATGCATATATCAAAAATGAACATTGGACGTTCTTCGCAAGACAAAACAGAAAAAGGAAAAACAATTGGCAATTTGTATGGAAAAGTGAATTTGTATTGATTTTTGGATTTTGCCTGTAAATAGGCGTTTATGTACAAGAGGCTGACATCCTAGTAAGAGAACACCGCCGAACAACATAGGGTTTATACAATTTTGTGAAAAGGAAAACAAAACAGCTATGTGAAAAGAATAATCCCACTGGGTTCCAACTCTGCTATCGCCTTTATGTCTACAAGCGTCTCATCACTTTGCTGCGTAGTTGAAGATGAAGCTGACTGATCGATGCCGTCTGAGCCTGATAGTTGATACCGGATTCTGGATTCAAGGTGATCCAATGAGACATAGTATTACGCTTTATCCCTAACTTTTACCTGGACCTCCCTTTCGGGTTTTTAGTCCACCGGGATACCCATTTTTGCCCAAGCCGCCTTTTCAGGTTTTCGACTTGCCGGGTGTACAGATTTTTTCTATTTCATCCCTTATTTTTGCCCGAACCCTTTTGGTTCGCTGGGAAGCCCTTATTTTTGCCTAGGTGTGTCAACCTAGCGGGTCTTTTATCATGCGTAGTATCTTTTTACTATGTCTGCATTGGCAGGGTGAGGAAGGTCGTCACCATCCATGGTGATTAGAATCATAGCTCCTCCTGAGAAGATATGTTTAAACACAAATGGCTCTTCGTACGTAGGGGTCCATTTGCCCCTGGGATCACCTTGAGGAAGAATGATGCGCTTGATTACCAGGTCTCCAACTTGATACTCTTGTCATCTGACTTTCTTGTTAAATGCCCTGATCATCCGTTTTTGGTACATCTGACCATGACAAATAGCAGTGAGTCTCTTTTCGTCAATCAGGTTTAATTGATCAAGCCGAGTCTGGATCCAGTCATCTTCGCTCAAACCTGCATCCTTCATTATCTGGAGAGAGGGTATCTGGACTTCAATAGGCAAGACTGCCTCCATGCCGTAGACCAAGGAAAAGGGTGTTGCCCCTGTTGATGTCTGTGCTGAGGTACGGTACCCATGAAGATCAAACGGTAACATCTCGTGCCAATCTTTATAGGTCACTGTCATCTTCTGCACAATCTTCTTGATATTCTTATTTGTTGCTTCGACAGCCCCATTCATCTTCGGTCGATAAGGAGAAGAGTTGTGGTGTTGTATCTTGAATTGCTCGCAGAGCTCAATGATCATCTTGTTGTTAAGATTGGTACCATTGTCCGTAATGATCCTCTCAGGTACACCGTAGCGACATATCAGGTTATGCCGAATGAACCGTGCCACGACGTTCTTGGTTACTGTAGCATAGGAAGCTGCTTCAACCCACTTTGTGAAGTAATCAATCGCTACCAGGATGAAGCAATGCCCGTTGGATGCCGTAGGTCTGATCTCGCCGATCATATCAATCCCCCATATTGCAAAAGGCCAAGGTGCTGTCAAGACGTTCAGTGGAACCGGAGGAATGTGCACCTTATCTGCATAGATCTGGCATTTGTGACACGTCCGAGAATGTTGGTAACAGTCGGCTTCCATTGTGGACCAGAAATATCCTGCCCGAAGAATTTTCTTTGCCATGGTATGTCCACTGGAATGTGTTCTGAAGGTACCTTCATGTAGCTCTGCCATGATCCTTTCTGCTTCAGTCTTATCAACACAACGCAGTAAGGTCGAATCATGGTTTCGCTTGTATAGAATGCCGTTGCTGAGGAAAAACTTCGCCGCGAACCTTCTCAGAAACTTTTGTCGTTAACGGATGCACCCTCGGGGTATTCTTGAGCTTCAAGGTACTTCTTCACTTCATGATACCAGGATTTTTCAGTTACCTCTTCAGCCTCAAGATCACAGCAATATGCAGGTTCATCCAATTTCCAGATAATGATCAGGGGAGCCTCGTTGTCCCATTTGACTTTGAACATGGAAGACATCGTAGCTAGCGCATCCGCCAACTGATTCTCCTCTCTTGGGAAGTGTTCTAAAGTTATATCCGCGAAATGGGGGATCAATGTCAACACATACTCTTTGTAAGGAATAAGATTTGGGTGTTTCGTATCCCACTCTCCTTTGATCTAATTGATCACGAGAGAGGAATCTCCGAAGACACTCAGAAACTTGATCCTTAAGTCAATTGCAACTTGAAGACCCATTATGCATGCTTCATACTCCGCCATGTTATTGGTGCAGTTGAAACATAGTCGGGCGGTAAGTGGAGTATGAGTGCATTTTGGGGATATGATCACGGAGCCAATATCGTTACCCAAAGCGTTTGAGGCTCCATCAAAGTGCATAGACCATCGGGATCCTTCCTCAGGTCCTTCATCCGGTCCAGGTACTTCACAATCAATCACTACCATGATATTCTCGTCTGGAAATTCAAAGTTCATTGACTGGTAGTCATCCACTGCCTGGTGTGCCAAATGGTCTGCCAATACACTTCCCTTGATTGCTTTCTGAGTCGTGTACTGGATGTCATATTCTGTCAAGATCATCTGCCATCTTGCTATTCTTCCGGACAGGGTAGGCTTTTCGAATATGTATATTGGATCCATTTTTGAAATCAACAGAGTAGTGTGAGTCAACATATACTGTCTCAGCCGGCGAGCAGCCCATACCAAAGCACAACAAGTTTTCTCGAGCAGTGAGTATCGGGTCTCACAGTCGGTAAACTTTTTGCTAAGGTAATAAATGGCGTGCTCTTTTCGGCCAGACTCGTCATGCTGCCCCAGCACACACCCCATTGAGCAGTCAAGCATTGTCAAGTATAAGATTAGAGGTCTCCCTTCAACCGGTGGCATAAGAATGGGTGGTTCTTGGAGATACTCTTTGATTCTGTCGAAAGCGGCCTGACATTCATCGTTCCAACGTACTACTTGATCTTTCTTCAGTAGCTTGAAGATTGGTTCATAGGTAGCAGTTAGATGTGAGATGAATCGGGCAATGTAATTAAGACGTCCTAGAAAGCCTCTGACTTCTTTCTCTGTCTTGGGAACTGGAATCTCTTGTATGGCTTTCACTTTGGCAGGGTCCACTTGAATACCTTTGTCACTTACGACGAAACCTAGCAGTTTTCCAGATCTCACCCCGAAGGTGCACTTGTTCGGGTTCAACCTCAGCTTGTACAACTTCATACGGTCAAACAGCTTCTGCAGATGATTAAGGTGTTCCTCCTCAGTTTGGGACCTTGCAATCATATCGTCGACATATACTTCGATCTCATGATGGATCATATCATGAAATAAAGCAACCATGGCACGTTGGTAGGTTTCCCCAACATTTTTCAACCCAAAAGGCATGACCTTGTAGCAAAAGGTGCCCCACTGAGTAACAAAAGTGGTCTTCTCCATGTCTTCAGGAGCCATTTTGATTTGATTATAACCGGAGAACCCGTCCATGAAGGATAATACTTTATGCTGAGCGGTATTGTCCACTAGAACGTCGATGTGAGGTAGAGGGAAATCATCCTTAGGGCTTGCCATGTTCAAATCCCTGTAATCAACACACATTCGGACTTTACCATCTTTCTTTGGTACTGGAACCACATTGGCAACCCACTGAGGGTAAGAAGTCACTGCTAGAAACCCGACATCAAATTGTTTCATAACCTCAGCCTTGATTTTCTCGGACATCTCTGGACGCATACGGCAGACCTTCTGTTTTACTGGCGGGCAGTCTTCCTTGGTAGGCAGGTGATGAACCACAATGTCAGTATCCAACCCAGGCATGTCTTCGTAAGACCAGGCAAAGATTTCCACATAATCATGCAACATCTGAATCAACCGTTGTTTCACACTGAGCTCTAAATTGGCACCAATCTTGACTTCCTTTCTGTCTGTCTCAGTACCCAGATTTACCGTTTCCACTGGCTCTTCATGTGGCTGAATGGCCCTCTCTTCCTGGAGTAACAGTCTTGCAAGTTCACCAGGCACTTCACAATCATCTTCACCTTCGTCTTCGGCTAAGTTGATCGGATTTTCGAAGTCATAACTGGTAGTAGCAGAGCCGTTACCAGTGAGATCCAGAGTGGATTGGAACCTGTATAGGTGAGTGTGTGTAAATATAGCTGTTTTGCAATATATATAATAAAGAAAGAAAAGGAGCGCAAGATTTGAAATGCAAAAAATGTCCAATGATTTTATTCATGATATATGAAAATGACAAATAATAAGCCTTCACAAATAAAGCCACGGTGCCCCGGGTAAGACACCGGGCCATAAAGTTTCAAATTATTGTTCGTTACAAATTTAAAACAAAAGAGTTCATTACTGAGTGACAAAAGTAATAGGTATGAAATCTTTGGCAGTCCAGTTGTCCAGTCCACCGTTGGTTGTTGGGTAGATCCAGCTGTCGAATTCAGATTCCTCCACATCATCATCCTCCCTGATAGCATTTACTCCATGGTTGGGCATGGGAGCTGTCACCACATTAGGCCTCTCGGGCGCCTCGAACTGAACCTCTTTAGCATCAATAAGGTCTTGAACCTTATTCCTTAGAGCCCAACAATCATCAGTAGAATGCCCCAGGCTGTCAGAGTGATAAGCACAACGGGCATTGGGGTTGTACTTTGGAGAGGTTGTGTTCACTACCTTCGGAGCTTCTTTGACAGTTACCAGATTGGTTGACAGCAGTTGCGGCAGGATCTGAGACAAGGTCATACTAAGCCGAGTGTACTCCCTTCTGGGTCTCTCGCCCCTTGGTTGGTTATATTGCCGAGGAGCGGCAGCAGGCTTTGATATTACCACCGCATTGACAGCTTGGTGGCATTCCGGTTTATTCTGTTTCCTCGACCCATAAACAACACTAGATTCCTTCTTGAAAGGTTTCTTTTCAGAACTTGAGGATGCACCTTTCTGTATCTTCCCAGACTTGATACCAGCCTCTATCCTCTCCCTAGTCAGGATCAGGTCTATAAACCCAGCAGAAGAATTACCAATCAGGTGGTTGAAGAACGGACCAGACAGGGTCCCCAAGAACATGTCCACGAGTTCACGGTCAGTCAACGGTGGCTGCACCCTGCCATCCAGGTCTCTCCACTTTTACGCGTACTCCTTAAAACCTTCTCCCGATCCTAGCGAAATACCTTGGAGTTGAGTACATGTAGGAGCGATGTCGGCATTGTACTGATACTGCTTATAAAATGCAGTAGCCAAGTCCTCCCAGTTTCGAATACTGGTTCCATCCAGCTGATAGAACCACTCGAGTTGAGCCCCTGAAAGGCTATCCTGGAAGAAATGGATCCATAGGTTCTTGTCTGTAGTGTAAGGTTGGATCTTCCTCACATAAGATCTGAGATGCAGCTTAGGGCAGGAAGCCCCGTCATACTTCGCAAAAGAAGGTGCTTTGAACTTGTGTGGGATCACCACCCCAGAAGATAAACCTAGATCTCCAAAATCCAGCCCGGGTACATGTTGAATCTCCATAGCACTCAGTCGGTCCTCTAGCTGCTTATACCTGTCCTCAGCAGAAGGGTATTGTTCATCATTGAAATCCGTCTCGTTGTCGGAGACCACAGGACTAGGAACCCTTCCCCCTTGGGGACTGTCTTTGCCTACAGAGGAAGTAGCCTGATCAGCCTCATTTTTGCAGTGTATTTCCAAACCTCCGTCCAGTGATGAACAACACAGTCCTCTTCTTCTTCTTCTTCAAAAGCAGAGTCTTCAATTCCTGCTGACCCTGGGCTAAGCTCATGACCAGCTCTTGAAACTGGGCGTTCTGGGCCTGGAGGGCCATGATAGCTTATTCGTTGGATGATTCAGGATTCATGATGACTGCTGAAATAAACAGCGAAGAACATTAAGCAACCTGTAGAAAAAGGGTACCTGCTATGCATATGATGAATGGAATGCGTATGATTTATGTTTTCAAAGACAATCGGGGTTTAACTTTGTAAACAAAAAGGAAACACACTTTATTAGATTTAACTTTAAATTGTTCAAGAAATTGTCTTTAGGCGTTACATAAATGAAAATACTGAAAAGGAAATAAAAGTTGTAAAGGAACATCCAAAGTCCATCAGTGTTCTCATGGCCTCCTCTTCTCAGTCTGGATATAGTCATTCAGGACCCGCTCGTTCTCCAACTGCTTGGTCAGCTTCTGGATTTTCTGTTCCTGCTCGTTGAACCTTTCCCGATAAGAATCCCGTTCTTCTTGTAGTTGTGCCCAAGACCTCTTTAGTGTATCAACATCAGTGGGTATCTGAGGAGGGAGGACAGTTGGAGGAACCCCGTCTCTATCAGGGAATTCAAGAATGATAGGCCTGACAACTTCGTATGGCATACCTAACTTCTGAGCACGGATGCGGACCCATCTGTAATAAGATTCCATTGGTAGAGAAGTCTTTGGTCCCAACTCATGTGGGTCAGCTTTATGAATTATGTCCCAAGCCTTGATGAATCTACGATGCAGCTCGTCACTATCTACCTGAAACTCAAAACTGATGTGAGGTACCAACATCTCATGAGGCCCTGCTCTTCTGGCTCTTCCAAACTGACGGAGAGCTAAACATGGATTATAAGAGATTCCTCCCTGGGTACCTATCAATGGAACATTAGGATATTCTCCGCAACGATCAATAACAGCCACCTCATCTAAACCTCTGAGAGTCCAAATGATGTCATTATCAGTGAGAGACATTAACCTATGAGCCCAACCTCTTCCTTCTTTGTTCTTCAGCACGAACTTAGGGAGGTGCGAAATAAACCACCTCACTAACAAAGGAGCACAACACCATAGAGTTCCCCGTCTTCGGGCAGTACGAGCATAGAGTTGTTGCAGGATATCACCCAAGAGAGTGGGCACAGGGTTCCGAGACATGAAGATCCTTATGGCATTGACATTGACAAAGTTATCAGGATTTGGAAACAGAACCAGACCATAGATTAAGAGAGCCAAAATGTCTTCGTACGCCCTGAAGTCTAAGTCATTCCAGAAACTGTTAGCTTTACCAATCAGAAACTTAGCCAAAAAACCCTTAACTCCGCTTCTAGTCACCTAGTTATCCATTACCTATTTTGTGGTCAAAGGAAGGGCTGCAACAATCTCTTCAAGCCTAAGAGTCTTCTCCCAACCAGTGAAGGGAGTCTGATCCAAGATAGGGATACCAAGAAAATCAGAGAATTCTTCCAGGGTAGGGACCAGCTGGAAGTCTTGAAAGGTGAAGCAATGATATAGTGGATCATAAAACTGGGTCAGGACACTCATTAGTTGTTGGTCCCACTTTGAAGTGACTAAACCGAGAAGAGAACCATGCATCTGGATGAAGGAAGTAGTATTTGGAATTTTGTCAACCAGCTCTTTAAGCAGATCAGGTGGGTGAACAAAATTGAGCCGGATAGTATTCCTTCGCATAGGCATCATAATGTCCTACAAAACAGAGCAAAGATGAAACCCTCTTGTCTTTGAAATGGGTCAGTCCTTATGCAGGATGCATGCAATGTTATGATGGTATGATGTTATGATAAAGCACACCACAAGTATTCACAAAGGCAAACGTGATAAGGCACACAAGTCACACAAGATAGCCCTTAGAGTTTAGGCTAGCATGAAGTTTAGGTACTACCCTCTTTCAGTTTCGTTGGTTCAGACCTGTCCTATCAAAAGTAACCGGGTTCTAGAGGATCCCAATATCACTGACTACCCTCAATCGGTCATAACTCCAGCGTCACAATCTTTTCTTGCGGCCAGAACCATCGCGAGAGTTTAGCCTCAATGGGTGTAGCATACTGCTACTGTTCTATGGCCAAGTTGGGTCAAATTAGGGTTCTAAGGTCGGTTGGTGCTTAATGACTCCTCAGAAGACCCATATTCTTCTTGTTGCAACACAAGGGATATCGGTACAGACCAAGGTGTCACACCAACGTAGCCACTGCTTCACCCGTGTCGGTCTATGCCGGACAGGTCCCTCACAGCTTATGCTACCTAAAAGGGTATTCCCCAGATCCGGGTTAGGATCTATGAAACTCTGATGTAAAGCCCACAAATATAAAAGCAAACAAAGCAAGCAATTGAAAACAAGAGTGGTCTAATTCTAAGGTACACCTCACTTTTATTATTATCCCCAGCAGAGTCGCCAGTTCTGTGATCGGTGGAAATAGAACTGACTATTTTGAAATGCTGGTTCACGAAATGTCGCGGTAAGCAAGAGTCGCCACCGTCTTTTATGTTCTCCAACATGGAAAGGACAAAAGCACAGCAAAATTCCTTTTCGAGAATGTTTCTCGGTTCGGGAGGTAGATTTATAGAAAGGGAAGGTGTTAGCACCCTTTCTATCCATGGTTATCCATGGGCTCTTAGGTACTTGCTCTTATGTTTTCAAAAATTGCTTCTCAAGTGTGTGTGGGTTTTGAAAAAGTTTCGTTTGAAAAATTTCTAAGTAACTCTTGTATCTGTCCTCAAGAGTGTATGAAAAATTTGTTTGAAAACCTTTTGAAAGTGTCAGTGTGAAAAGTTTGTTTTGTTTGTTTTGAGAGAGCAAGTACCCACGAGAATCTACCTACTCTAAGGAATTAGGTTGTGTAAGAGTCCTTTAGACAGTGCTATCCCACTATTGAGAAGTAGGTAGCACCATCGTTGGAGGTATTCGGGTCAATTCGATTATTAGGGACAGTGTGGTCACCAAAGCAATGGTAGGACACCTTAGAAGTAACCCTAATATCCTAGATCCTTTTTTATCCGAGGCAACCGTTTCGAGGCAACTGGATCTTAGACAGGAGGGCGACCTCTAAAACACCCTATACTTGACGACCACGTTCGAGGCAACCAGCGAGGCGTACCCTAGGAGTGGCATGTGCTTGTGTGTTGTTTTCAGTTCATATTTATCTTTGAACATGCATTTGTGAGCTACGGATTGATTTTAATTTGTCATACAAATCTTTCATGCATTTTTAACAGTTAAGAGTGCGGAAAATAAAGTGCGGAAAGTAAATCTAGCTATTACAAGGCGCGGGTCTATACATCGCCAAAGACATAACCCGTTTTGGAAAATAAATGCGGAAAAGTAAATAAAGCGGTAAAATCCTAATTAACTATTACATCCTTTGAGCAGATACATAAATAATCAAAATAAGAATAATGTGCAAAGAGAAATAGAATCAGGACGTCCTTAGGGTTTTGACCCTTTTGAGAAATAAAGAAATTTTGGTCCTTTTTTGTAATTAAGTTAAAATATTAAACCTAAATCTAATTAATTAATTAATTAAAGAAAAATGTTTTTTGTGTTTTTTAAGTTTTTAATGAAAATAAAAAAAGGAATTAAAATTAAAAGTTAAAACCTAATTCTAAGTTTATTTTATTTGTTATGAGAAAATATTAAAATAACCTAATTTTAACTAATTCAATTTGGTATTTATTTACAAAATAAGTTAATAAATAAGAATAATAATAATTAATAAAAATATTTACATTTTTTTATTCTCTGAATTTATTATGAAAAAATATTGATTTATTAATTAGATAATAATAATACAAATAATTAATAAAAAGAATTTATAAAAGAAAAGAAAATAAAAAGAGTAATAAAACCAGTGGGGGTGTTGACCCAAGAATGGAGGTTTATTCCAGCAATTCTGGCCCAATAAGAAGCAAGCCTGTTTGACTTTTGGAATCAGGTGCGTGCTCGTTGACTGGAACGTACCATGGTCTTCATCTTCTGACCATTAGATTGGCATGGTGAGACACTTGGCAAGCTGAGCGCTGGAGTCCATGGTGGAACATTGTTGTGAATCTGCATAGGAACATATTATGAAAAATAACATAGAGTTTTTGGGTGGACCTGGGAATCGAACCCAGGTCCCAGTAGTTACCAAGCACGTCACCTTCCACTAAGCCACTGCATTGTCTTTGTTAATATAATGGATGATGAGAATAATATATAAAAAATCAACTATTCTGGAAACCAAGAAAAAGCGCGCCACATTTTTGAACGGACCAACCACGCGTGAACACGTCCTTCATCTTCTTCGTGAAACCTGCATAAAACATATCAAATAGCGGGGGTTTTTAACCCCCACAAAGTGCAAATGCCAAAAATAGCGATTAGGCCTGTGCATTAAATAAATAGGGCGCGAGGGTTGGGTTAGATTCGTCTGGCCTTAACGAATCCAACCATGTGCATCTCAAGGTCTGATTTTGCTTATGCTGTAAACCCCCAAATTGGAAGCTTTGAAAACCTAGATTTCATCAATGGTGGTTTCGGTTCCAGGGTGTTTCAAGGCAATTGAACCATACCATTAGTTTCCTGTGGACTCATACAACACAAAACAAGCAACAAATTATGTTAATGATGCATGAACAATGAATTTCGATTCCAAGAAAATTATGCAAACCGTGAGTTTGTGTGGGGCGATTCCTTAGGCCTGAGCGCTTGGTTTTGATTCTAAAACGTTTCTGGGGACTTATGCAACGTATTAGAATTCTTAACTCGCTTTGAAAGGGCCTGGAAGGTGGAATTCAGATTTCAGTTTTCTTTGAATTTTTTCAATGTGGTAATGGTTCTTGCAGCAACTTTTGCACGTTTGAGGCATTAGGGTTAGCTTCAGTATTTATGTTAGAAGGGAATTAGGGTACAAACTAGGTCAAAGATCCATGGAATAATGTTTTGCATCTTTGATTTCCAATCAAATATTTTTGTATCTTTTTGATTGAGAAAACTTGCCAATTTTGGATATTCTTGTCTCTTTGATTGGCAAACGAAATCTCCAGCATGTATTGAGTTTATTTGCTCCACAAAAGATTTGAAAAACATATCTTGGCATTTTCCTACAATTAAATTAATTAAATGAATTAATAATCAATAAAAAATTCAATTAATTAATTAAAAATAAGAAAATAAATCAATTTAAGTTCAATGGGTCGTTCATAGGCCTTGGACAAAGATTCAAGAAGAAATTTGAGGCCCATTAGCAAAAATGAAGTGTTTTAGGCAAAGTTGACTTTTGCAAATTCCCAAAAATTTCCCAACTTTTCCAATGCATATCTTGCTCAATTTTGATCCTATGAACATGTTCTTGGACATTTTGGAAAGGTCTTGAAGTCCTCTAACCAATGCCTTTGGTCCCATGTCATTTTGATTTACCAATCTCAAGTTATGGTCTTTGACTTAAAGTGCCTTTTTGTTGACTTTTGAAATTGACCTATAATGTAGAAATTGATAAATTTTTGTGAGAGAATTTCTTAGACTTGGAATGTGAAGATGAGTTGTTGGAAATGTCATCCACTTCAAAATGAGCATTGGATGGGATTTTTCTGATGAACCATTGTTGGCTCCTAAATTCGACACCTTTGTTTTGATTGATGTCAACCATTGAAAGCTGAAAGATGCTTTCGACTGGCTAAGTCTGTCGAAGTACCCGTCGAAAGATGGAAAAATACTTAGAAGATTTCTTCCAAGGAAGAAGGCTGGTTGCCTTCGATGTCGAAGGAGTTTTCGTCGAAGACGTCTCTTGATGAAAGTGTTCGATGGTCCAGAGTGGAGCAGTTTGAAATTCAAAGCTTTGGAGGGAAAACGGTTTCCAGCAGTTACTACGTGCAAACGTGCAAGGATCTGGAGCGTCGAGCATGGAGAACGTGCCAAGTGGCTTGATCTCGAAGCAGTGTAACTGCCCGACGGTTACTTGGAATGTTTTAGTATAAATAGGAGTAGACATGTAGTTTCTCGTGTGTGTTCACAATTATATACATAGTCACTCATTTAGATTCAAGTACCCAGTGTGAGCGAAAGAATTGTTGAGAAATGTATGTGTGAAACACCAATTTTATCAATTAAAGTCATTTACTTTTCCAGCATTTTACTTGCTTTTCTCCTTTAAATTCCTGTCGAACCTTTACTTTAAAGCCTTGTTTATTTTACCAAGCCTTTCCTTTATGCAATTTACTTGAAACCTTTAATTTAAAGCCTTATCCACATTAATCAAACTTCAAAATCAACCTATGTCCATAGGATCAATCTGATCGATCCTGCGAGTAACCAAATAAGTAACCATTTGGAGGATCAGCGGTTGTTTACCAAAACCCAAGGTAAACAAATTGGCACACCCGGTGGGACTGTGTGTTGATTGTTGAAAATAATCTCATCTTTTCGAGTTGTATGTTATTGAGGAGTGGTAGAATATACACCAACGATAACAATACTTCCAGAAGAAGGGAAGAGATGGCGAATCCGCCAAACAATAACGAAATCCCACAAACGAGTGTGGGAGCAACGGTTAATATGACCGTAAGTGAAGCGACGAATGTTGGTTCGACACCAGCAGTGTCAGTCACAACCACGGGGCCAATAACTTCGTTTACAGGCCCCAGAATACCTTTGGGAACTCCCCCACCAAGGGGAAATATAGGCACAAGGCCTGTGGTTCCCCCAGGATTCATTCCATTCTATGGCATGCCAACTTCTGAAGTGGCAAGCCTAACGAATGATGCGTCCACTTATTCAGACCCTTTCGTGAGTGCCTCTTCGCCACTCCAAGGCTCTAGAGTAGGCATGGCGAATAGAAATAGGACCCAACTCTTAGGAGGAACGTCCCAAGTAGCCCATGGCCTTACAAATGCCTCGACAGCAGTCCTGAGGCAACAGATGGACGAAAGCAACCATGATATGGTGCAAATGTTGGCACAAACTTTGAGTACAGTGCTAAATCCTCTAATACAAAATACTACTCAATCGAATCAGCAAGTTACAGCGCAAATGACGCGTTTGACTGACTTCTTTGGAGCACCCCCACCTATTCGACAGCCCCAAAGGGCGCAAATAAGAGGAAATCAGGGGATATTTGTAGAGGAAGAAACCACCATTAACCAGGCCCAACAGCCTGTCGAAGAAAACCTTAGGGCACGTTTGCAACAACCTGTCGAAGAGGCTAGGGTAATAGCCCCAGAGGTAAGGTTAGTTAACAGAAACCAAAATGCTGACGAAGTGGTTCAGCATGTCCAATACCAAAACATGGGTTTGGAAAATAATCTGGCAACCATGATCGAAAGGATCATGACTCAGAATGGAATGAACATGGGCTTCCGAAGGCCCAACTTTACATCTCCATTGTCAGAATATGTGTTACAAACGGATTTACCTCCTAGGAGCAAAGTCCCCAAATTTACTAAGTTCTCTGGGGACACGACAGAATCTACTGTCGAGCATGTGGCGAGGTATTTGATCGAAGCAGGAGACATTTCGAATAACGAAAACCTAAGGATCAAATACTTCCCAAGTTCTTTAACCAAGAACGCTTTTACTTGGTTTACAACTCTCCCCCCCAATTCGATCCATCATTGGACCCAGTTGGAAAGATTGTTCCATGAACAATTCTACATGGGGCAAACCAAGATAAGCCTGAAAGAACTGGCTAGTGTGAAGAGACGTTTCACTGAACCTATAGACGAATATCTGAATAGGTTTAGGTTGCTTAAGGCGAGATGTTTTACACAAGTGCCAGAACATGAGTTGGTCGAAATAGCCGCAGGCGGTTTAGATTATTCCATTAGGAAGAAGCTAGACACCCAGTACCTAAGAGACATGGCCCAACTGGCCGACAGAGTTCGACAGGTCGAACGCCTCAAAGCTGAAAAAGCTAAGGCAACGAAGACTCACAAGAGAGAAAGAATAGCGTACGTTGAGATGGACGATGAAGATCTAGAATCCTTCGACGATACTTTAGCTGTCGAAGAAGGAGAGGTCGATTTAGCAGAACTAAAACAAGGGCCACCATACTCTTGTAAACAGTTAGTCCCCTCAAATGGGAAAAATCCCATTGGTCCAGACAGGACCAACGATAGGTTCCCAAAAAAGACTTATAGTTTTGACATCACAAAATGTGATGAAATATTCGACTTGCTAGTTAAAGATGGCCAAATGATAGTACCCCCTGGGGTAAAAGTGCCTCCTCTTGATCAAAGAAAGAAGAGAGGTTTTTGCAAATATCATAATTTTTTGGGCCATAAAACTTCTCAATGTTTTCTTTTCAGGAATCTTGTGCAAGACGCTATTGAGGAAGGGAGATTAAAGTTTGCTGACAAATCCCCCATGGCTGTCGACTCCAATCCACTGAAGGCTGAAGCTCACTATGCAGAACCCTCTGAGGTGAACATGATAGAGGCAACCAGCATCCCGTCGAAGAAGCCAGGAATTACCATGGTCGAAGTCTCAAAGGACCACATCAACATGCCAATCTTTGGCAGTTTTTCTGGAAATTTATCCAGGAAGACAATTGAGGCTGTCCAGAAAGCGGTCGAGGACCCGGAGTCGAAGACTGCTGAAACACAAAAAACTGGACCAAAGCCCAGTTCCCACTTGGCCACTGTTCAAGGCCAGACGGGGAATCTGGAGACACAAATGAAGCAACTAACTCTTGCTAATAAGGATACATTGAATATCAACATGGTCGAGCTTTCTGACCCTAAAGCTTCAGAAGAGGCCATAAGGCAAGAGCAGGCTAATAAAACGGCTTTCCCTAGGGAAAACGAAAACTTGGCAGATTTTTTACAAAGATGCCAGAAGAAGAAATCAGAGGTGATGTTGTGTCCAAGATGCAGTTCAATCTTTGATAAAAAAGCTGCTGAGCACATACAAGGCGTGAGAGCAGCGAACAAGAGAAGGTAGAATGCTGACCTTCGACATGACCCCAGAAGGGGTTCTAATCAAGATAAGAGGCCATTGACTTTTAGGCCTCCAACAAATGTACCAGTCGACACTTGGTACAAAACTTCTGGCCGAAAAAGGCCAAATGAAGAGAAATGGCATTCCTTCGATGTGCCAAGAGGTTCCTCTCTGACTCAAAAGAAAGAGCCTCAAGTTGCTGCACCTAAGGTTGCTCAAGTGTCCAGCAACTACAAGGGCAAAAATCCTATGTCTCGATCCCAATGGAGGAGATATCAAAGGAGGCGAAAAGCTGAAAGGGAGGCTGCCAACGAACCTAAGGCAGAAACTAGTTCGAATGTGCCTCAAAGGAAACAAAGAAAGCCTCTTGAGAGAGAACCAGTTACCAATAGGCTAGTTTGGCCTAACCAAAGTGAAGTCGAAGACGAAGATGATGCTGAGTCCGACGATACTCTGGATATAATGGTGAATATTGTTTCAGTACTGCCTAGAGAATTCAATCGACAGGTAGAAGTCGAAGCCAGTGACTGGGAGGTGGAACAAGAAATGGCCAAACATAGGCCAGTGTGCTATTTTGTCATGGACAATGGTGCTACAGAGGAACAAAATGGCTTCTTCGAGCCACCTACAGAGGCGATGAAGAATCACCTCAAGCCTTTGTTCATAAGGGCCAAGCTTGAAGAAACTACTGTGAACAAGATATTGGTCGACTGTGGGGCAACTATAAATATTATCCCTCACTCCATGCTAAGGAAGATTGGCAAAAGAGATGAGGAAATTAAACCCCACAATATGGTCCTGTCGAACTATGAGGGCGGCATTGGGACCACCATGGGAGTAATCCAGCTAGATATCAAAGTTGGGTCGATCCTTCGACCAACAATGTTCATGGTCATATCGGCCAAACCTAACTACAACCTTTTGTTAGGCCGTGAGTGGATTCATGGTGTAGGTGCTGTGCCTTCATCGATGCATCAAAGACTGCTGCTATGGCGTCCAGATGGGATGGTCGAAAACATAGAGGCGGATCAAAGTTACTACCTTGGCGAAGTGAATCACTTGGGTGTAACAGATTTCGACAAAAACTTGGCTCACATAGGGCCATGTCCAACTCCTGACTTCGACATGGCGCCAGCGCCAAACACCTTTTGTTCCCTATACCTGCATCCTGAGCATGGTTTCCAATGGGACAGAGAAGACTTGTCCCACATAGACTTCAGTGGGTTAACTGATATCCAACCAACTGGTTGGGGAAGTGAATTCAGTGATAATGACTGAGTCACAATCTCTGAAGCGAATTTTGGCTTATGTAGCCGAAACCAAGATGATAACGGCTCTCGAAGCCGAAGTAAAGTACATGGCCACACAGGCCAATGATCAACAATTATCTGCTGTTGGCCCAGGAAAGGATTTCGATCCAAAACCTCCTAATATCATGCCAGAAGAATTGCAGGAACAGAGGCTCGACGCCATCTATGACGATGAGCCTTTGGGCTTCGAAAAGGATCCCTTGGCGAACAACATTAAGATGTTAGCACAAGACCCTTTAGAAGAAATCAACTTGGGCGAAGGATCAGAGAAGAGGCCAACTTACATCAGTGCCAAAATTGATCCAGAACTTAGGTTGGAAGTAATCCAATTGCTGAAAGAGTTTAAAGACTGTTTTGCATGGGATTATGACGAAATGCCTGGTCTCGACAGAGGATTGGTAGAACTTCAGTTGCCAATCAAACCTGGAAAGAAGCCAATCAAGCAAAATCCAAGACGCTTCGCTCCAGAAATATTGTCGAAGATCAAAACGGAGGTCGAAAGGCTTCTGAAATGCAAATTCATCCGTGTTACAAGGTATGTCGAATGGATTGCAAATATTGTGCCAGTAATTAAGAAAAATGGCACATTAAGGGTGTGCATAGATTTCAGAGATTTGAATGCTGCCACCCCCAAAGATGAATATCCTATGCCTGTGGCGGAAATGCTAGTCGATTCTGCCGCTGGCTACGAATACCTGAGCATGCTCGATGGTTATTCAGGATATACTCAAATATTCATTGCTGAAGAGGACGTGTCGAAAACAGCTTTTCGATGCCCTGGGGCCTTAGGCACTTACGAATGGGTAGTGATGCCTTTTGGCCTGAAGAACGCTGGGGCAACGTACCAGCGAGCAATGAATACTATCTTCCATGATTTTATTAACACTTTTATGCAAGTTTATATTGATGATATTGTTATAAAATCTGTTTCCAGGAAGAGTCACATTGACCACCTTCGACAATCATTCGAAAGAATGAGAGAACATGGTCTGAAGATGAACCCTTTGAAGTGTGCGTTCTGTGTGAAAGCTGGAGATTTCTTGGGCTTCGTTGTCCACAAGAAAGGAATCGAAATCAATCAGAACAAGACGAAGGCAATTTTGGAAGCGAAAGCGCCATCGAATAAGAAGGAATTGCAATCTCTCTTAGGCAAGATAAATTTCTTGAGAAGGTTTATATCTAACCTAAGTGGGAAAGCTCAGGCCTTTTCACCCTTACTTCGACTGAATAAAGAGGGGTTCGAATGGGGGCAAGAGCAACAAGAAGCCTTCGACAAAATCAAAGGATACCTCACTAAGCCACCTATTTTGGTGCCTCCTTGTAGCAATAGGAGTATGAGATTGTACATAGCTGCATCTGACAAAACTCTGGGAAGTATGTTAGCCCAAGAGGATGAGAATGGAGTCGAAAGACCCATTTATTACCTCAGTCGAGTTTTGAATGATGCAGAAACTAGATATAGCGAAGTTGAAAAATTGTGTCTATGTCTGTATTTCTCTTGTACAAAACTCAAGCAATATATAAAACCAGTTGATATTTATGTTTCGTCTCATTTTGATGTTTTCAAATATATGTTGTCGAAACCTATCTTGCATAGTCGAATTGGCAAGTGGGCATTAGCGTTGACTGAATACTCCTTGACCTTTATGCCTCTTAAGGCAGTAAAAGGACAAGTGGTTGCAGACTTCATAGTCGACCACTCAATTCAAGTCGAGGATATTAATTATGTGGAGATAGAACCTTGGAAATTCTACTTCGATGGTTCCAGCCATAAAAATGGAACAGGAGTAGGAGTCTTGATTATTTCTCCAGATAAAATTCCAACAACATTCAAGTACCAAATAGAAGGTTCTTGTTCGAACAATGAGGCTGAGTATGAAGCTCTAATTACTGGCCTTGAGATATTGTTGGAATTGGGGGCAACTCGAGTCGAAATAATGGGAGACTCAGAGTTAGTCATCAAGCAAGTCACAAAGGAATATAAATGCATAAGAGAGAATCTCATTATGTACTTTGTGATAGCAAATCGTTTATTGAAACAATTTGAAAGTGTCAATATTCGACACATACCCAGAGTCGAAAACCAAATAGCCAATGACTTGGCACAAATTGCATCTGGATATAAGATTTCAAAAACGAAGCTACAAAGAGCAATCGAAGTTCGAGAAAAGATAAAAGCAACTTGTCTATCACCATCAGACTTGGAATCGACGAGGCTAGGATATGTTGATCACAGTAACTTCGAGATTTCGTTCATTGATAATTTGTCAGAGCAAGATTGGAGGAAACCCATTGTGGACTATCTTCAAAATCCAGGAGCTCCGACAGAACGAAAAACAAAATACAGGGCGTTGAGTTTTGTGCTCATGGGTAATGAGTTATTCAAGAAGACGCCTGAAGGGGTGTTGCTGAAATGTTTAAGTGAAACTGAAGCATACATAGCCCTTTCGACTACGCATGCTGGGGCATGTGGGGCTCACCAAGCAGGCCATAAGATGAAATGGTTGTTGTTTCGACAAGGACTATATTGGCCCACTATGCTGAAAGATTGTGTTGAGTTCGCCAAAGGTTGCCAGGAGTGTCAAGTTCACACAGGTATCCAACATGTGCCAGCAAGCGAACTTCACTCGATAGTGAAGCCTTGGCCCTTTAGAGGATGGGCGTTGGATCTCATTGGAGAGATTCGACCAGCATCATCAAAGAGTCAGAAATACATATTGGTAGGCATTGATTATTTTACTAAGTGGATCGAAGCTGTCCCTTTAGTCAATGTAGACCAAGAAAATGTCATTGAATTCATTCAAAAGAACATTATATTTAGGTATGGAATCCCTGAGACAATAACAACTGACCAAGGGTCAGTTTTCACTGGTCGAAAGATGCAGGAATTTGCTCAGGAAACAGGTTTCAAACTCTTAACATCCACGCCTTACTATGCACAGGCGAATGGTCAAGTCGAAGCAGCTAACAAAGTGGTGATTGGCTTGATAAAGAAACATGTTGGGAAGAAACCAAAGAATTGGCATAAGACGTTAGACCAGATTTTATGGGCTTGTCGAACGTCCCCAAAAGAAGCCACTGGTACAACACCATATAGGCTAACTTTTGGCCATGATGCAGTATTGCCAGCAGAAATTTGTCTTCAATCTGCAAGAGTTCAGAGGCATTATGATATTCCTTCTGAGGTTTATTGGAATATGATGTTAGATGAACTGGTGGATTTAGACGAAGAGAGATTACACGCTCTCGACTTACTCAGGCTTCAGAAGAAAAGAGTAGAAGACTCTTATAATAGAAAGGTAAAACCTAAGGTATTTTTGCCTGAAGAACTAGTTTGGAAGGTAATTCTTCCCATGGATCGACGGGATCGAAGCATGGGGAAATGGTCACCCAAATGGGAAGGACCCTTCAGAGTTATCCAAACTTTTTCCGGTGGAGCCTATGAAGTCGAAGAGATAAGTGGAGATAAAAGGCTCTTGAGAGTAAATGGTAAATATTTGAAAAAATACAAGCCTATACTTCAAGAGATAAAAATAAAATAATAAAAGAACAAGCTAAATTAACCATAAAAAATGCCAAAATGGAAATTTTTATTAATTTCAGCCAAGATGGCAATTGTTTTCGAAAACGATTACAGAAGATGGTTACAAAAGAGAATCAATCAAAAGGTAAGAGAATTCTTGAGTCGAAGATACTTGGCGTACTGCAGCTCCAACCTCTTTTTGCACCAAGAGTTTTCCTGCACTAGTTTGGCAATTTGAGCGTCGAGGCTTTGGGCCCTCTCAGCGAATTCCAGGCCTTGCTTGATCTCAGTCTGGCTCTCAGTGTCTGAGATGGTCGAAAGAATTTCCTCCTGGAGTACAGTGTTGGCGTTTATCTTCGCCTCTATCTCTGCGATTTGTGCTCGGAAGGAGACATTCTCTCGCTCAATGGCATCGACTCTTTCCTGTGCAGACGCTTTTTGTTTCGACAACTCGGCAATTCGAGAAGTCGAATCTGAGACAGCAGTCCACGCAGATGAGCTTTTGCCATGCAGCACTTCGAGCTGACTGTTAAAACCTCGTTGGCGCCTGTAATCCGCTGAAACTTGATCAATCATAGAATGTAATTCCATGATCAAGTCTGAGATTTCTGGGGCTACAGCTTCGAAGTCAACAGCATTCAAGACCTCCTTTAAGCATGATGGAGCAGTGGGGTCCCCCTCTAAAGTCTTCATCAAATCCCTCTTGAAGAACTGGGCCTTAACCTTCGCCAACGCATCATCAAGAGGAGAAGTTTCAGTAGACTTCCCCGACAGGGTAGGAATTTCCTGACTAGTGTCAGATGAACTCTTACTCTCGATGATTGCATTGAGGTAGCTGACAGGGTCAGTTTGTTTCAAGATTTCCAAGTCCTCTTTTGACCTGTGCTTTGAGGAGGTAACCCTTGCCACAGTATTATCTTGGGCTTGAGGCTGTTGAATGCTGAGTGCCTCGATTGGTTGCTCTTCGACTTGGACTGAGGCGGTACCAGCATCGACTTGTGGTTCTTCGTTAACATCACCTTGGGGTCCTTCGCCAGCGTCATTTTGTGGCTCTTCGCTAGCGTCACCCTGGTGTTCTTCGCCAGTACCACCTTGGTGCTCTTCGTCAACAGCATCTTGATTCTCTTCGCCATTGCCTTGGTCTCTTCCTTCAGGATTCTCTTCTGACGACAAGTCCACCACATGAACCGTTTCTGGCTGTGTTTCCTCCACCATAGGTTCTTCTGTTGTCTTCTCCACTGTTTCAGCATTGGCCTCATTCTCAGTGTGGGCTTCGTCATTACCCAAATCTTTTTCCTGAGGCCTGCTAAGGTCAGCAGATTCTAGAGTTTCTGAAGTCCTTGGTGGAGAACTTTCAGTAGTGTCCTGAAAAAGAGAAAGAAGATAAATTTTCAGATGTCGAAAGAGACACAATCGAATACTGGTATCTATGCCTAAGTTATAAAAAGGGTCCAATAGATTACCTGTGGATTAACTTCAGCCCCAGGGCTGGAATTGTCACTTTCGACAGGCTTGGTAAGAAGAGCGTTCAGTTCCTCCTCAGTTGGCTCCTCTATGATCACTGCAGGTGGCCTAGGCTTTCTCACAGCGACCTTTATTCTGACGGTTCGACCTTCAGGAGCAGGAGCAGGAACAGAAGCGTCCTTCGTTAACTTTCGCCTCTTTAAGGGGGCAGGAGGAGAATCACTTTCGTCATCACTCCCTGATTCGACCACCAGTGCTGCCCGTTTCTTGGGCGAAGGGGCCTAGAAAACCAATAGGAATTCGATTGAATAATTACATCGAAAACAAAAAATCGAAAGCCAGAAGAAAAATGAAGAAAATCTGGTTACCGATGCAGGAGGCTTCCTCGAAGAGCCTTCCCCCTGTTGGATGCTTATGGTCTTCGCCGGCGCTGTAGTCTTCGTCGGCGGTGGAGGTTTTGTTGAAGGGCCTCCTCCTTGTGGGCCTTCTGTAGCCTTCTTGGCTAGAGGCTTTCGAACAACTGAAAGCAAAAAGAAGAGTTAACAGGCTAGCAATCGAAGAGAAAGACAAAAAGTAATGTGAGAGCATGAACTTACATTTCTTTACTTTGTCCAACACAAGGACAAAAGATTTCTGCAACTCTGCCATGAAGTCCTTCTCGTCGAAGAAGTACTCAGCATAATAGCTTCTCCACCACTCCTCGAAGGATGGTGAGCAAAGGAAATTAAGCTGGTAGTCAAACAGCGAGAGGATTGTTCGACCAGCATATCTTCCGATATGCTTGATGGCAGCTTCTTCTGTATAATCGTTGCAGAAGTACAACATTGACTTCTCCCTTTGAAAAATCAGAGAAGGCAGGGTTTGGATGATACCAAACTGGCGAGATACCAGATTTGGTTGATAGGCAAGCAGACTCAAATGAGTCTTAGAACTTTTAAATCGAAGAGGCATGATCCTGGGTGTCAGGAACGCCTCCCAAAGTACGGTGTGCTCATCGACATTGGGACCACTCGACTCCTTTGGATGTGGCCTTGTGAACCATGCTGGCCCCACCCTCCGTTGAGCAAATGGAGCCATAGTTGAAACAAATTCCTTCCTTCGAGCGAACATCAGAACGAAGTTAGTGAAGGTTTGTTGAAACTCCATCCCATCTTCCACAGGTGTCAGCAGAGCCAGCCTAATTCCTTCGATACGTCTATTAGCTATCGCTGGGGCTTGTTCATTTATCTGAATCTTCTTGGGTAAGAAAGATTCGAAAGTGGCGTTGAGCCACAGTTGAAGTAGCCAGAAAGGCCCAGCGAGTAGCAAACTGGCCCTATCTTCGATATGTTTCAAAAGAGTGACCCCATTGCTGATCGAGTCATAAAGACTGGCCAGAATTAGTTCTGCCAAACAGATGTTTTGGCGGTGATGCAGTTGGGTGGCAAGAGTGACCATATTTTTGGTCACTTGTAGAGACTTCGAGCAAAACACAAAGCGAGTTAGCCATAAGGCTAGAAACGCTATGTGTTCGACATCCGACACCGTGTCTGTCGACCTGTCGTGATAATGGTTGATAAAGGTAGTGTATGTTGGCTTGGTCTCAGAGAAGCCAATTTGGTCCTCCGACATCTCCTCTGGGTCGAAGTAATCTCCGGTTGGTCGAAGGCCAGTAATAGCTGCTACGTCAAAGAGTGTGGGGGTTAACATCCCACATGGAAGATGAAAAGTGAAGTGAGAGTAATCCCAGAACAACAATGAAGCTATCAGCATTTCTGGGGAGTAGTTTAAGCCTGTCTTCGACAGCATCACTAAGTCGAAGATTCCCATTTCCTTCCAGACTGGAGTTTGATGTTTCTCCAACTTTGTTAGCCAAGCAACATAGTCGGAAGTCAGATTAGGGCAAGACCTGAAGACCCTAACACTTCTGTTGAAGAAGCGGAGGTCGATTTTTTCGCGTGTAGGGTCTTCGTTGTCTTCTGCGTCCTTCTTGGCGCATGCTACTGGCTTGAGTTTCTCGACGATGGGGAAATAGCTCTTGATCTTCAGAGCTTCAGAGATGCTTGGATTCATGGGGCCAGACATTGCGAAGATCTGGTTGGAGTATCCAACCGGGATCATCAAGTGGCGCGAGTAAGCATCGCGAACGGAGATGTCAGAAGGTTCAGGAACCCTTCGTTTCCCTGTAGAGTTTACTACCGGAGCAGTAACGAAGACCTTGGGTTTAACATGTTGTTCAGTTGGTGCGTTAGTCTTGGAAGCAGTAGAAGCAGAGGCCATTGTTGAGGATTAAGATGAAGTGGAAAAAGGAAGAGTTTTTCTGCAAAGAGAGCAAGCTTGTACGAAAACAAGGAAGTTTGAAGGCTAGTTTGTGTAAAAAGTCCCACAATGGGATGTTCACTACTATTTATAGTAGTGGGAGAAATCCCCAATAACGAGGACATTAAATGTCATTTAATGCTGCAGGAATTAGTGGGACGCGTGGCAGCCCCTTGTTGCTTTGGCCGTTTCTGCAGAAGTAGAGAGACGCAGCGTGCGTCCTCGTTTTTGGGATTTGTCATAATGACAAATTCTGAAGTGACGTTTGGTACTGCACGCCGTACTGAAAGTGACGTCCTAGGATCAAATCAATGATGGTTTCTTGGGATTGCCAATAGTTGGTAAAAAACAACAAAAAGTGCACAAGTTAACTTGTGACTAAGCGTGGGAAGACAAGTGTCGAATGGCGTTTTCAAAGAATGCCTTTTTCTTTCAGAGTCGAAATAAGGCATTCTTGGGGGGCAATTTGTTGGCTCCTAAATTCGACACCTTTGTTTTGATTGATGTCAACCATTGAAAGCTGAAAGATGCTTTCGACTGGCTAAGTCTGTCGAAGTACCCGTCGAAAGATGGCAAAATACTTAGAAGATTTCTTCCAAGGAAGAAGGCTGGTTGCCTTCGATGTCGAAGGAGTTTTCGTCGAAGACGTCTCTTGATGAAAGTGTTCGATGGTCCAGAGTGGAGCAGTTTGAAATTCAAAGCTTTGGAGGGAAAACGGTTTCCAGCAGTTACTACGTGCAAACGTGCAAGGATCTGGAGCGTCGAGCATGGAGAACGTGCCAAGTGGCTTGATCTCGAAGCAGTGTAACTGCCCGACGGTTACTTGGAATGTTTTAGTATAAATAGGAGTAGACATGTAGTTTCTCGTGTGTGTTCACAATTATATACATAGTCACTCATTTAGATTCAAGTACCCAGTGTGAGCGAAAGAATTGTTGAGAAATGTATGTGTGAAACACCAATTTTATCAATTAAAGTCATTTACTTTTCCAGCATTTTACTTGCTTTTCTCCTTTAAATTCCTGTCGAACCTTTACTTTAAAGCCTTGTTTATTTTACCAAGCCTTTCCTTTATGCAATTTACTTGAAACCTTTAATTTAAAGCCTTATCCACATTAATCAAACTTCAAAATCAACCTATGTCCATAGGATCAATCTGATCGATCCTGCGAGTAACCAAATAAGTAACCATTTGGAGGATCAGCGGTTGTTTACCAAAACCCAAGGTAAACAACCATGAAAAAGTTATGCCTTGGTCAAGTTACAGTTGACTTTTCAACTGTCCAAAAATAGAAACTTTTGCATCTTGATGATTTTTGAGCCATTCTTGTAGAATCATGATCAAAACTTGATCAAATGATGATTGTGGCTTCAAAATAAGATGTTGACCAAAAAATTTGACTTTTGACTGTAAAATGACCATTTTGCCCTTGCAGTTGATTGTGAACCAAATAGGGCTTTTGACTGTGCAATTTGATGCTGTGAGTCTTGAGACTTGACATGTAGATGCTTGGCAATGTATATAGGCCTATGGGACTTGATTGAGCCCTTGAAAACCTCAACTTCCTTGCAAGAAACAAAACCCTAATTTTGACTGGCTTAGGAGAATGTTGGACTGTGCAATCCCTTGAGTAGTCTTGAACCAATTGAAGATGATTCTTGACAAACTTTGAAGAATATGGGAGGTCAAATTTTGGGGTACAACAGTTGCCCCTGTTCAATCTTCTTAAACCTGAGGATGTAGATTGGCTTGTGTGCCTTTCGTGATCCGAAGATTGAAGATGATTGAACACTAGAGTGCCCAGAAATTTGCACTCGCATAGTAGAATATCAGCAATGTGATGTCGGGAATGGGCTTATAGATGCCATTTGGAGAGATGGTGGATGGGAGGATGGGCTTATAGATGCCATCTGGAGATGTGACAGAACCTTGTCAGGAATGGGCTTATAGATGCCATTTGGAAATGTGATGGATAATTGTGGAGACGGGCTTAAAGATTCCATCTGAAGGTGTCGATCACGTAAGATATTCCTTAGCAAGAACTTGCGTACTTGAGAAAGAAAGATAATTTCCTGGCCTGTTATAGGTGTTGATCTTCAAACTCTTTATGCAGATATGCCCTGGCTAGATACAGGTATCGAATCCACAATCAATCGCTCACAGATATGCCCTGGCTAGATACAGGAATCGAATCCGGAACTTCAAAAGGTTGCTTACAGACGTGCCCTGGCTGGATACAGGAATCAAATCTCTAAACTCTTCATGCAGATGTGCCCTGGCTGAAGAATAAAGTTCAGGATCTTGTTAATGCAAAGGAGATTGAATTTGACCCTCCTGAGACTCCCAATGTTATAACTGCACCCATTCCCAAGCACGACCAATGTATCAATGTTGTTGATGGTGACTTGTTTGTTTCTTGTGTTGATGAACTAGATACTCTTCTTCCAGTTGTTAAGGAGAACCTCTTACGAGCCAGTTTATTTCAGGGCTGCGGTGAAAATTTCTACCATTGTGCGTCCCAGCCTAATGGTTGCATATTGCTGAAGATAGGTGTCCAATGCCTGATGAACAATGGGGAAATTCTGTTTGAGAAGACTCCCTCTATGAAAATCCTATGTGAAGATGCAAGATATAAAGATGTGTCAATTGTTACCATTTCCAACAATCCTACCAGGGTCTTCTCTAAAGGTCCTATGAGGATTACATCCACTCCTAAGATTGCTCCTTTAATTATCACCTCTCCGGGGACAATACCATATTCCTCCGACAAAGCCATTCCTTGGAATTATGGAGATGGCGTTTATTACCATGGCGTCAAGCAATACCTATTGACTGTCAAAAATGAAGTTACTAAAGATATTGATCCTAACATTGATAACATTGTTGGGACCAGTAAAATTACCCGAAGCAGAAGGATTTTCTCCCCTGAAATCTCTACAAAGACTGTTGCCACTCCGTTGGTTATTCCTGCTAATACTCTTGTTGCTACTCCTACTGTTGCTCCTATGGTTATTCCTGCTACTGAGTCAGCTGAGACTCGAGGCTAAGAAGTATTGGTTGAGCCTGCCCGAACGGAGGCACCCAAAGAAGCCATTCCTGAAGCCTCCAAACAAGAAATGGAGGAAATTTTGAAAATCATACAAAAGAGTGATTACAATATTGTGGAAAAATTGGGGCAGGCCCCCTCAAATATTTCAATGTTGGCCTTGTTGTTATGCTCTGAAGCCCATGCTAAGGCTTTGGTGAAGTTCCTGAAGTCTTCTCATGTGCCGCAAGAGACTTCTGCCGACCAATTTGAGAATTGTGTTGCTAGTTCGACTGCTGACAATGGACTTAGTTTCTCCGATGCTGACTTGATGACCAAAGGAAGAAAGCATAATGATTCCCGACATGTCTCCATTGAGTGCAAGGGCACTACCCTGGCTCATGTTCTAGTTTATACGGGTTCTTCACTAAATGTTCTACCCAAAGGTTCCCTAGACAAATTGGACTGTGAAGGACTTACATTAAAGCCTAGTAATATTGTGGTGAGGGCTTTTGATGGTTCCAAGAGAATGGTACATGGGGAAGTGGACATTCCTATTAAAGTTAGTTCCCAGACTTTTGGTTCTACTTTCTATGTGATGGACATTCGTCCGTCTTACTCTTGCTTATTGGGACGCCCTTGGATTCACGGGGACGGCGCTGTCACTTCCATTTTGCATCAAATGCTGAAATATCTGGTTAATGGAAAGATCGTCAGATTCCGTGGCAAAGAAGAGTATATGGTGAGCCATTTGAACTCTTTCAAATATGTCGAGATGGACGGCGAGTTCATTGAGACCCCCTGCCAGAATTTTGAAGAGGTTCCTCAGACGATTGCTATTACCAAAGCTGCTACCGTCGTTCCACAAATTACCAGACCTCTGATAACACGAAAATGTATAGTATATTTGGCTTGATTAACATAAATTATGTCTCTATTTTATTTTAATTATGTTGCTTTATGTTGGTATTATGCTAGTATTTTAATGTGTTTCAGGAATTTAATGTTTACAAAGCTTGCTTGAGAAAAGGAGTAAAATTGAGAAGAAATGAAGTAAAAATGCATATAATATAAAAGAAAATAAAAAAGCCCACGAAGAACCCAAGACCCACAAAGAAAGAAGCGCGTGGCCCACGCGTGCAAGGTGTGACGCTCATCACACCCACCGTGACGATCAACAGAAGCAAAAAAGGAAAGGGTGATGATCGTCACCTACCCCTGACTGTCGGCATGCTTGATGCATGTGTGCCCCACGTCACGTGCCTTTACCTTGTCACAAGACTTTTTCAACCACGTAACTTCATTTGCAACAATTAAACCACTTCCCCCTACTTTTTCTCCACGCACTAAGTCCTCTAAGACTGAAACCAACTAACCACTTCATCCTATTTTTTCTCCAACCAAGTCTTTCTTAATACTCTCTCCATGATGCCACTACCCCTATTTTCTCTCACCAAAACAAGTTATCAAAGGAGTATATATTGGAGAGCAGTTGCTGCAACAAAGGGGGCTCTCTCTCTCTCTCTCTCTCTCTCTCTCTCTCTCTCTCTCTCTCTCTCGTTCATTTTTCTACCATTTTTCGTTCATAGCTTTTTCTTAGAATGTAAAAGTAATAGTTCTCCACATCGGGGGACTATTACCAAATTAGTTTTAGGATTTATTTCTACCGTTTAATTTATGTATCGGATCTAAGTTTATCAACTATTTCAATTCAAGTTTTCTTTGTTTCCATTTTCTGCATTTACAGGTTCTTCATTTTACCGCTTTATTATTATTATCATTGTTATTCTTTTTATCGCATTATTTATTATTACTATTTTGTTTGTCAAATTTAATTGCTATGTCGTTTTTAATTGTAACTATAATTGTTCATGTGTTTTAAATTAGTAACATATCTGGCTAAATAGTCAGAGTCCGGTGTATGAGGACCGTTGTTGCCAAAGGACTCGGTAGAAAATAGTAGGTGCAAATTTATGGTTAGAATTATGTTTTGGTTTTAATTTACAAGTCTAATTTAAATAGCCTTGTCACGAGAGTGAAAGATTATTTAATATGATTTTGCCACGAGAGTGGGAAATTAATTAAGGTTTAAGCCGAGACCGCGAGAGCGTGAGGAGCAAACTGGATAGTAGAAATTAGGAAACATATCTAAATATAGCGAAATCGCTTTAGATACGTTTAAGATATAATTGGCTTTCAAAATATATTTCTTAGTTACCGGGCGAGCGAGAGAAAAATCTTGGAACTAGGAAGTATGGCTTTAGTTAATAACGCGAGAGCGTGAGACAGAGTCTTTAAGTTAGTATATTCTATGAAACTAAGTTATAGTCGTTATTAGTACCTGTTTTCTATAAGTCCTTCAGGAACGTGGAAATCATATCTCAGCCTCGTTTTAGTATTATTTTCAAACCTTTAGCATTTAGTACTTTTATTCCCCTTAATCAATTATTCATTAGCCTTAGCTTTACAAAGTGACGATAGATTACGGTAGGTTGACATTGGTCTATGTGGTTCGACAATCTTTTATATTACTTCGATATTTCCGTGCACTTGCGGATGCATCAAGTTTTTGGCGCCGTTACCGGGGACCAACAGTCAATATTGTTATTCCGTTATTGCACTGTATAAACTAAGGCACTCTTGTCCCAATTACTATGTATCACCTAAATTTTTTCTACAACTCCCATTCCGAGTATTTCGCGGAATCACAAGAACCATATAAATCCAACCTCGAAATACTATTGGAGAATTTCAATGCGTCATAAACTCATTCTCACCCGAATTACCTTTCCAACTACCAATCCCAACATTTTGAGGAATCGCAAGAATATTATAATTCCAACCAAAATTATCCTCAACCAAATTTCCGCTACAATCACTACACCCAATAATTCGACGAGACGCAAAAATCCTATAAATCCGACCTCGAAATATTAATGGAAAATTTTACTGAAATATCTATGATGACAGAGCGCTTTATGGAAACACAAAATGAGACTCTAACTCACTTTCAAGAATCAGAAGAATCGCATGATTTCAACTTCGAAACATCAATGGAGGATTCTGATGCGACGCTAATTCACTCTAGGTTAGAATCTATGATGGAGCACTTTGTAGAGACACAAACTGTTCAGAATGAAGATTTTAGCAAACAAAGTCTTCAAAACAATGAAACCCTTAGGTAACTGACCATAATGGTTGAGTCCCTCGCGACTCACAACATAGCCTTAGAGACTCAAATCTCCCAGCTTGAACAAAACCCTCTAGGACCCTTACCTGAGGAGAAATTGGATGTTGTAACAACCAGTAGTGAAAAACAAATTGAAAATCCTAAGGAGAGTGATAATGAGGTTAAGTAGAGTGATGGTGTGGTTGAGGATAGTTCAGACGAGAAAAGAGTAAAGATTGAGAAAAATTCTCCAACACCATCTGAAAGAGAGGTTGTAGAAGAGGTATAGAAGGAAGTACCTATTGTTTTTCCTCATCCCTATACCCCACCGATTCCTTTCCCGAAAAGTTTTATGGAAGCTCAGATAGACTCCCGATCTAAAACATATGTGGAGGTATTGGAAAATATCCACACCAATGCACCCTTATTTGAAGTATTGAATAAAAAGAGAAAATTAGAAGACCATGAAATTAGGGATATTATTAGCGTTAAGAGCGTAAGGTTAACCTTTGGGGTGGCAGATGAAATCACTAAGCCCAAACTAGAAAATATGATACTTAGGATAGATCCAGAACCACCACCACAAGTTCAAAAGAATAAACCACCCCACAGAAGAAAGAAAAGAAAAGGTGAGGGATATGTGAGATGGATTGATAAGTGGCTATGGAAAACGACATCTACTAAAATTTCAACCGAGGAGTCATTCTCAAGAGAACCACCATGAGTGCTTGCACTCCTGAGCCGTCGATCTATCAACGTTAAACAAAGTGTTGCGTGGGAGGCAACCTACGAGCTTTTAATTTAATGTTTTGTTTTTATTGTCTGAATTTGAAGAAAATAAAGATATGGATTTCTCCTCACGTCTCGGCCATCTCTAGGAGGAAAATTTATAGATGATCATCTCAAATATGAGTTGGTGCCCACGCACATTCCTACGAATGTCGCTGCTGGTGGTGACACTGTTGATGAATACGATAGGAGAAGGTACTTCCTCTAGATACAGAGTGGATTTGGTCGTGATAACGCATCAATAGCATTCATACAAGTTTTGTCTTTCCTATTTCCACCTTTTATCAAAATATTAAGGACAATGTTTGCTTTAAGTGTGGGGGAGGAACTCTACCGCTTTCCATTTATCTCTTTTTAGTTCGATTGATCATTTTCTAAGTTTATTTCATGTTTTTAGAATTTTACTTGTTTTCGGTATTTGGTCGAGTCATAGCATGTGTTGTTAAGTTTGTATGCCTATTTTCAGTTGTTATCGAATTTCCCCGTATTTTTAAAATTTCAGCCTCCAACAAGAATTTTCTTTTTGATTCATGGTACCACATTCTGAAAGTTTATAGGCTGTCTAGGCTTTGCTAGAGAGACTTGGGAAAGTTTTGATAAAATCGATACTGTTATGACACCCTAAACCCCTTATTATGTGATATCAATCTGGGTACCCATTATGTCAAGACCTTAGACTCAAGTTTTCAAAGTATCTCTTAAGTAGTTTATATTAGCAGTTAACACCATCTTAAACACAAACTACATAGGGAGTCGATAAATATAAGTGAATGATCCTATTTTTAATAAATAAATTATTCAATTGAAAAATAACCTTCTAAGTTAGGTGACCTTCACCCGGTCATTTAGCCCAACGGTTGTTAAGCCTATAAAGATTTAATAATAAGCACCCATTCTTAGTTGGTCCAGAGGTTACTGGTAATGGGCTTGGTACGGCGAGCTACGGTCTGATCCCCTGCAACCGCATATGGGAAAAATGGGTTACACCGCTTAAATACCAGAACCCCGTGCTAAAGAAAAGAAAAGGATCATAGTCGCTAACTGATTTCCCCTACTATGTGCGTGTACAAATAACGGGCTTAATGTGATTGCGCTTGAATGAATAGTGAAATAAAAACAAGAGATATAGGTTGAGTTATAATGGAATCATTCGTATTGGTTTGCATAAAGTGGGAGTCTTTGAACATTGTATCGTTACGGTATCCTTGGTATTGAATACTTAGTACCTATCAAACTAACATTATCCTAGTAGCCACGTATAATTAGGAGTCGTCTTGTGCCTTTGTTTTAAAGCCCTCTTATCATTTCTTTTACCGTTTTGGTCGATTGCTTGAGGATAAGTAATGGTTTAAGTGTGGGGGTATTTGATAATACGAAAATGTATAGTATATTTGGCTTGATTAACATAAATTATGTCTCTATTTTATTTTAATTATGTTGCTTTATGTTGTTATTATGCTAATATTTTAATGTGTTTCAGGAATTTAATCTTTACAAAGCTTGCTTGAGAAAAGGAGTAAAAATGAGAAGAAATGAATTAAAATGCATATAATATAAAAGAAAAGAAAAAAGCCACGAAGAACCCAAGACCCACAAAGAAAGAAGCGTGTGGCCCACGTGTGCAAGGTGTGACGCTCGTTACACCCACCGTGACGATCGACAAAAGTAAAAAAGGAAAGGGTGGCGGTCATCACCTACCGGTGACAGTCGGCATGATTAATGCATGTGTGCCCCACGTCACATGCCTTAATCGTCACAAGAATTTTTCAACCACGTAACTTCAGTTGCAACAATTAAACCACTTCCTCCTACTTTTTCTCCACGCATTAAGTCCTCTAAGACTGAAACCAACTAACCACTTCATCCTTTTTTTTCTCCAACCAAGTCTTCCTTAATACTCTCTCCATGATGCCACTACCCCTATTTTATCTCACCAAAACAAGTTATTAGAGGAGTATATATTGGAAAGCAGTTACCGCAACATAGGGGTCTCTCTCTCTCTCTCGTCCATTTTTCCACCATTTTTCGTTCATAGCTTTTTCTTAGAATGTAAAAGTAATAGTTCTCCACATCAGGGGACTATTACCAAATTAGTTTTAGGATTTATTTCTACCGTTTAATTTATGTATCGGATCTAAGTTTGTCATCTATTTCAATTCAAGTTTTCTTTGTTTCCATTTTCTGCATTTACAGGTTCTTCATTTTACCGCTTTATTATTATTATCATTGCTATTCTTTTTTATCGCAATATTTATTATTACTATTTTGTTTGTCAAATTTAATTGCTATGTCGTTTTCATCATAACTATAATTATTCATGTGTTTTTAATTAGTAACATGTCTGACTAAATAGTCTTGAGTCCAGTGTATGAGGATCGTTGTTGCCAACGGACTCGGTAGAAAATAATAGGTGCAAATTTATGATTAGAATTTTGTTTTGGTTTTAATTTCCAAGTCTAATTTAAATAGCCTTGTCACGAGAGTAAAAGATTATTTAACATGATTTTGCCACGAGAGTGGGAAATTAATTAAGGTTTAAGCCGAGACCGCGAGAGCGTGAGGAGCGAACCATATAGTAGAAATTAGGCAACATATCTAAATACAGCGAAAGTGCTTTAGATATGTTTAAGATATAATTGGCTTTCAAAATATATTTCTTAGTTACCGGGCGAGCGAGAGCAAAATCTTGGGACTAGGAAATATGGCTTTAGTTAATAACGCGAGAGCGTGAGACGGAGTCTTTAAGTTAGTATATTCTACGGAACTAAGTTATAGTCGTTATTAGTACCTGTTTTCTATAAGTTTTTCAGGAACGCAGAAATCATATCTCGGCCTCGTTTTAGTATTATTTTCAAACCTTTAGCATTTAGTACTTTTATTCCCCTTAATCAATTATTCATTAGCCTTAGCTTTACAAAGTGACGATAGACTACGGTAGGTTGACATTGGTCTCAGTGGTTCGACAATCTTTTATATTACTTCGATATTTTGGTGCACTTGAGGACGCATCAAAATCCACTAAAGATGACCTCTCTAAAAGATGCTAAGGCTGTAATTGAAGAAAGGAGCTCAAAAAGTTGTTCATCATGCTCGCGCCGGAGGACCACCACTATGCATCAGCAACCATAAAGTCAATGTTGTGGAAGACACTGGCAGTTACTGTGACTTAGACAATTGGATCTTCCCTACTATCAATGGTGGACTCAATAATTGGACGGCTAGAGACTTTGTGCCTATTTCTTTTATCCAGGAGTAATAGTTTTTCTGTTTTAAGGATATGTAATTTTTTGAATAATTTAAACTTTAAAGCCTTGTGTCCTACCCGAGACACATCAGTCTATTTGTGAGGGTTATCACACTTCATTTTCATGTGTCATTAATAAATCATTAGATGTTTTGCATACAATTTTATGCTCTATGTCTTTCTTTTTTACTTTTGTCAAAATAGTTATGCTCTCTTACACACACCCACATATCAAATTGCAGATCCACATCCACCCTGGATCCCATTGATAACGGTTCTGCTATTGCTAGTTATGACTTTGGAAATTCGATATACCAAGCCGAGGACGAAGGTGAGGAAGATTGTGAAGTACCAGGAGAACTTGCTAGACTGTTACAACAAGAGGAAAGAGAAATACAACCTCATGAAGAGCCGGTCGAGACAGTAAACATGGGTATCGAAGAGAATAAAAAGAAAGTCAAGATAGGTGCCAACTTGGAAAATGGTGTTAACGAATGGTTAATTCAGATGTTGCACGACTATGTTGAAATCTTTTCTTGGTCGTACAAAGACATTCCAGGGATGGACACTGATATTGTGGTTCATTGTCTTCCAACAAAAGAAGACTGCCCTCCAGTAAATCAAAAGGTTCATCGTATACATCCCGAGATGTCAGAAAAGATCAAGGCTGAAGTCATGAAACAATTTAATGTCAGATTCTTAGTTGTTACTTCTTATCCACAATGGGTTGCAAACGTGGTACCAGTACCTAAAAATGACGGTAAGGCGCGTATAAGTATGGATTACAGAGATTTGAATAGGGAAAGCCCCAAGGATGACTTTCAGCTTCCCCACATTGATGTTCTGGTTAACAATACCATACAACATAATATATTCTCCTTTATGGACAGTTTCTCTGGTTATAATCAGATCAAAATGGTGCCTGAAGACATGGAGAAAACAACTTTTGTCACACAGTGGGGCACTTTCTGTTACAAAGTCATGCCATTTGGGTTGAAGAACACCGAAGCAACCTATCAACGTGCTATGGTAGCTTTGTTTCACGATATGATCCATCACGAGATAGAGGTCTACATCGATGATATGATAGCTAGGTCTCAGACTGAAGAAGAGCACCTTGATCAGCTGCAAAAGCTGTTTGAAAGACTGAAGAAGTACAAGTTAAGACTGAACTCAAACAAATACACTTTCGGAGTAAGATCTGGTAAGCTCTTAGGTTTCATTGTCAGCGACAAAGGTATTGAAGTAGACCCCTCAAAGGTTAAAGCTATACAAGAAATGCCAACTCCGCGCACCGAGAAGGAGGTTAGGGGATTCTTGGGATGTCTAAACTATATTTCCAGATTCATTTCCCACCTAACCGCAACTTGTGAGCCAATATTCAAATTACTGAAGAAATATCAAGTAGTGAAGTGGAATGAAGACTGTCAGAATGCCTTTGACAGAATCAAGGAATATCTTCAAGAACCTCCAATTTTGATGCCTCCGATTGAAGGAAGACCTCTGATTATGTATTTAACAGTATTAGAGAATTCAATGGGGTGTGTATGCTGGGGCAGCATGACGAGTCTGGTTGAAAAGAGCATGCAATATACTACCTTAGCAAAAAGTTTACCGACTGTGAAACAAGATACTCACTGCTTGAGAAAACTTGTTGCGCTTTGGCATGGGATGCTCGCCGACTAAGATAGTATATGTTGACCCACGCCACTTTATTGATATCTAAAATGGATCCTATCAAATACATATTTGAGAAGCCCGCTCTCTGTGGGAGAATAGCAAAATGACAAATCGTCCTGACCGAATATGATATTCAGTACACAACCCAGAAAGCAATCAAAGGAAGTGTATTAGCTGACCATTTGGCTCATCAGGCTGTGGACGACTACCAATCCATGAATTTTGAGTTCCCGGACGAGAACATCATGTTAGTGACTGATTGTGAAGAACCTGGATCGGATGAAGGACCTGAAAAAGGATCCCGATGGACTATGGTTTTTGACGGAGCTTCCAACGCACTTGGAAATGGCATCGGTGTTATGATCATATCTCCCTAACGCTGTCATACTCCTTTCACTACCAGGCTATGTTTCAACTGTACCAACAATATGGTTGAATATGAAGCATGCAATATGGGTCTCAAAGCTACTATCGACTTGAGAATTAAATTCTTGAGTGTATTTGGAGACTCGACCCTGGTAATCAGTCAAATCAAAGGAGAACGGGACACGAAGCATCCTAATCTCACCCCTTACTGAGAGCATGTGTTGACACTGATTCCACACTTCCAAGAAGTTACCTTTGAGCATTTTCCACGAGAGGAAAATAAATTAGTGGACGCGCTAGCTACTATGTCGTCCATGTATAAATTCAGATGGGATAATGAAGCTCATCAGATCACTATTGAGAGATTGGACGAACTAGCATATTGTTATGAGGTTGATACTGAAGAAGTAGTGGACAAACCTTGGTTCCACGAAGTGAAAAGATACCTCGAAGCCCAAGAGTATCTCAAGGGAGCTTCCGTCAATGATAAGAAGTTCCTAAGAAGGTTCTCTGCCAAGTTTTTCCTCATTAACGGAATCTTCTACAAGCGCAACCACGATTCTACTTTACTTCGGTGTGTAGGCAAGAGTGAAGCATACAAGATTATGGCAGATATGCACGAAGGTACCTTTGGCACCCATTCTAGTGGGTATACAATGGCTAAAAATATCCTACGGGCAGGATACTATTGGTCCACTATGGAAGCAGATTGTTATCATCACTCTCGAACTTGTCACAAATGCCAAATTTATGCTGACAAAGTACATGTGCCTCCGGTTCTGCTAAATGTCTTGACTGCTCCTTGGCCATTCATAATATGGGGTATTGATATGATTGGAGAGATTAGACCTACCGCTTACAATGGACACCATTTCATCCTTGTCGCCATTGATTACTTCACAAAGTGGGTAGAGGCAGCCTCATTTGCTTCCATTACCAAGAATGTTGTGGCATGGTTTATCAGGCATAATCTTATCTATCGGTATGGTATTCCATAAAGGATTATTACAGATAACGGTACCAACCTCAATAATAATATGATCACCGAGCTCTGTACACAATTCAATATCCAGCATCATAACTCTTCTCCTTATCGGCCGAAGATGAATGGCATTGTGGAGGCTACCAATAAGAATATCAAAAAGATTATACAGAAGATGACATTGATATATAAAGACTGGAACGAGATGTTACCGTTTGCTCTTCATGGTTATCGTACCTCAGTACGCATTTTAACAGGGCAACCCCATTTTCTCTCGTATACGGTATAGAAGTTGTCTCACCCGTCGAGGTCCAGATCCCTTCCCTAAGAATCATGAAGGATGCAGGTTTAAAAGAAGACGAATGGGTTCAGACTCGACTTGACTAATTGAACTTGATTGACGAGAAGAGGCTCGCGGTTATTTGTCATGGTCAGATGTACCAGAAACGTATGATCAAAGATTTTAACAAGAAGGTCAGACGTCGGGTATATCAGGTTGGTGACCTAGTAATCAAGCGCATCATCCTGCCATAAGGTGATCCTAGTGGAAAATGGACTCCCAAGTACGAATGACCATTTGTGATCAAGAACATATTCTTTGGTGGAGCCATGATATTAACCACTATGGACGGTGACGACCTTCTGCACACTGTAAACGTAAACATAGTTAAAAGATACTACACATGAACAGAGACCCGCTAGGTTGACTGGCCTAGGAAAAAATAAGGGCATCCCGGTGAACCAAAAATGTTTGGGAAAAATTAGGAATATACATGAAAAAATTTGTACACCCGGCAAGTCGAAAACCTGAAAAGGCGGCTTGGGTAAAAAAAAGGGGTATCCCGGTGGACTGAAAACCCGAAAGGACGGTCAAGGAAAAAATAGGGGATTAAAGCGTACAAATATGTCTCGCTGGTTCACCTTACAGCCAACCTTCAGTGTCAACTGTCAAGTTCAAATGGTACTAATCAATCCAGTCAACTTCAGCCAAGCAGAAAAGTGATGAGACGCTCAAAGATATAAAGGCAATAGCAGAATGGGAACCCAATGAGATCATTTCACGTAGCTGTTTTTCTTTGTATACTACTTTATATAGTTTTCATTCTTAGGACGACATTATATTATTAGGATGTCTGTCTCCTTGTACAAAAACTCCTGTTATAGGCAGACTTCTCCAGATTAATACAAAAGCTATCTCTTTGAAAGCACAAAACTATTTGTTTTTATTTTTCTGTTTTGTTTTGCAAAAACGTCCAATAATTATTTTTAACATATGCATTTGAATATGATCACTGTTTTACCCCAAAATTTTCCCTCTCAAATTATCAAGAATTTTCTCACAAAATCTCCTTGGGCTCAAGACTGCACTAGGGTCTGATCAGCTCAAGACACCTCCTTATGCACTGATGACCAAAATTAGGGTTTGAGTGTGCACAGGGATTTTCGAACTTACAATGCCCATATGAATTTCATGGACCATTATGGACCCCCAAGATTACTCATGCCAAGTTTCAAGCCTTGGATCACATTTTTGCTCAGTCAATTGAGTAGTTGTCCTAAAAATCAATTGTATTGGGGAAAAAGTCAATCATGGCCAATTTATAGTCAAACTTCATAATTTTTGATCCACATCAACATTTTAAACCCATATGTATCATTTGGTCAAGTCTGGACCACAATTCCTCAGGAAATTTGATCAAATCTCCAAAAGGGCAAAATGGTCAAAATTAGGGTTTTGACTGGGAAAGGACAATTTCTGATTTTTGACCTAGAAAATGGTCAATTGGTTTAAGGCATGATCTCAAGAGTCCAATTTCATCATTTTGACCTAATGACATGATTCAAAATATTGCAAATCCATTGGATTGACAGATGAATTTTGCAGTCAACTGATCAAAAGTCAACTGTATGACTATGTCCTGTTGGGTCACCTTACGGACAACCTTTGGCCTCAACTAACAAATTCAGGGGTTCTTATCAATTCAATCATCTACGGACGAGGCAACAAATAGACAAGATGCTCGGAGATACAAAGGCTATAGCATAACGGGACCCCCATGGGATTATTGCACATAACTATCCTTTCTTTGTATCAAAATTTTCATTTTTTACGACAACATTCTCTTACTAGAATGCTTGTCTCATTGTACAAATACTTACTCAAATTCAATACAAAGATATTCCTTTGAAAGTGAAAAACTATTTGTTTTTCTTTACTCTTGTGTTTTGTTAACAAAAACGTCCAATGATTCATTGTTGAACATATGCGTTTGAACATAATTACTGTTTACAAATAAACAAAATAAAAGACAGTTACTAATGCCTTTAAGAGGTAGGGAAATCTCTCTAAGCTATTTCCATAAATCCCTCACAGTTTGTAGTTTAATTCCCAGCGGAACAAACTTCCAATTATCAATCCCCGGTAGAAGTGGTTCATTTTCTCAAGATTTCACAATAGGATTTTACAAGTAGTACATGGCATTTCCTTTACAACAGAGTTTATTTCTCTAAGCAGAAATTCATCAAAACATAGACTTCACAACATGAATACTTATACTCCATATCCTCAGCAGCAGTCAGAGATTTATTTTCCCCAATCCAACAGCAGTGCAACAAACTAGCTCACATACGCATACATCACATCCATATATCATAAACATTAATAACACGAATGCATTATACTATGCATTTAGTACAACATAAACATTGCATTTTATCTAACATTTTACCCTTTTCAGGATAAGGTTAATAGCTACCATTAACAATGTTCAAAACTTTCAGATACAGTTCAGATACACTCCAGACACGGATGCCATTCTGATACTCATTCAAATTCAACTTTCAGATACAGTTCAGATATGCTCTAGACACAGATGCCATTCTGATACTCATTCAAGTGCAACTTTCAGATAAAGTTTAGATACGCTCCAGACACAAATGCCATTCTGATACTCATACAAATTTAACTCTCAGATACAGTTCAAATACGCTCCAGACACGGATGCCATTCTGACACTCATTCAAAACTAGATTTCAGATACAGTTCAGATACGCTCTAGACACGAATGCCATTCTGATAATCAGCTTCCAGATACATTTCAGACAGGCTCCAGACACGGACGCCATCTTGATACTCATTCTTCCAGCTTACAAATTAAAATACCAACAATCACTCTTGGATGGCATCTACAAGCCCATCTCCAAAAACTTTCTATCACCTCTCCAAATTGCATCATTAAGCCCATTCCCTCAACCATCACATCACTGAGTGCAGATTTCTAGGCACTCTAGTGTCCAATCATCTTCCACCTTCAGGTCACGATTGGCAAAACATGTCAATCTAACTCTTCAGGCTTAAGAATATTGAACAGGGGCAGCTGTTGTACCCCAAAATTTTCCCTCTCAACTTATCAATAATTTACTCACAAAATCTCCTTGGGCTCAAGACTGCACTAGGGTTTGATCAGCTCAAGACACCTCCTTATGCACTGATGACCAAAATTAGGGTTTGAGTGTGCACAGGGATTTTTGAACTTCCAATGCCCCATATGACTTTCATGGACCATTATGGACCTCCAAGATTACTCATGTCAATTTTCAAGCCTTAGATCACATTTCTGCTCAGTCAATTGAGCAGTTGACCTAAAAATCAGTTATATTGGGAAAACGTCAACCATGGCCAATTTACAGTCAAACTTCATAATTTTTTATCCACATCAACATTTTAAACCCATATGTATCATTTGATCAAGTTTGGACCACAATTCCTCAGGAAATTTGATCAAATCTCCAAAAGGGCAAAATGGTCAAAATTAGGGTTTGACTGGGAAAGGGCAATTTCTGATTTTTGACCTAGAAAATGGTCAATTGGTTTAAGGCATGATCTCAAGATTCCAATTGCATCATTTTGACATAATGACATGATTCAAAACATTGCAAATCCATTGGATTGACAGATGAATTTTGCAGTCAACTGATCAATAGTCAACTGTATACTAAAAAGTGAAACTTTGACTTTTTGGTCAAATTCAAGTGCCAAAAATCATAATTCATCAAAACATGTCAAAATATGAAACTTATTCATCAAGAAATCAAAAATTCAAGATTTCATTTTGAAAAGTCAAAATTTCTAAACTTAGAAATTTTTCTAAGTGTTGGAAATTTCATGTTTTTTTATAACTTTGAGCAAAATTTTCACCATGATGCATGATGATTCAAAGGAAACTTCCAACATAAAAGTTGTAGATATCCATGAAATATACAAATTTTCTTCACACAACTTCTCCTAAAAGTGCTTGGATCTCAAGTTATAATTTTGTGAATACATGCTCATGAACTAAAAAAGACTTGGTGAAATTTTGCCCTAGTTAGGCAGATTCTTGACCTAACTGCATGGCAATTTTTCACATAGTTCCAAGGGGAATATTCAAAATCAATTCAAAGATGAGTTGTAGAGCACATTTCAAGATTTCCAAAATGTACAAGAACTTCTTGAGATCATTCTTGAGTATGGAGAATCGAAGAGATGAAGTTGGTGTTTTGTCACCTGAATTATAGGTCATTTTCATGATGAACACAAATGCAAATCAATGTTAGGCTGCATAATCTTTGCTCTGCATGCCTCAAACTTGTTTTTCACTCCATAATTAATGGATTACATAAACGTTTGAGCTATAATCCAAGTGATTTAAGCTTTATCCAATTCACATTGCCATTTTGGGAAGAAAGTTAACAATACCATTCTTGTAAAGCAAACTTTATGCATAAAGTCTACTCTTGAGCCTCTAACTTGTTCCATATGATCACACTTCATCTACAAAGTCAGAAGCAAGTGTGTTTAAAGCACAACCACTCTATCTTAGCAAGTACACAAGACATTGAAACTTGTTTTCTCAAAAAATCACATGTTTAGCTTAAGGATGCAAATTCAAATTCTGATTAATAACAAGTCTCCAAACTTGTTGCTTATAAATAGAAGCACTATTTGTAAGCTAGGACACGAGCTTGAACCTCCTGAAACTCACTCAAACTCCCTCTAATCAGAAATTGTCTCAAAATACCATTGTTGTGCAAGTGTTGACTTTACATACCAAACTCCAAATCCCCTCGTGCGTTCTTTGGCCTTTCACTTCCAAAAGCTTCTAAACATCAAATACAAACCATCCAAAGTCCATTTTCTCAACTGTAACACCTCCATCATCAAGTTCCATTTTTAAAACAGGGGTCTGCAACTTGACTTCTCCAGAGTTCCTCAGCCACTTTCAGCTCAAGCTAATCATTGCATTAGCTTCCTGGGACCTCAAGGAAGCTAACCTGATCCTTGCAGCACCTTGAATCAAGCTCATTTGCATTTCATGATATCCAGTTTTGAGGTATTTTTCTTGAACTTCTATCTCATTACTTAGGTATTGTTAGGCTTGCATTTGTGAAGATAAAATGTAGACCTCATTGCCACGAAGCTGTACATATCCATAGTTTGCATTTACATGGCCTGAGTTTAGAGAATTTTAGAGTTGAAGTTTCTGAAATTTTTAGGGTTCAAATTAGGGCCAGAGAAATTCTAATTTATCTTCGACTTTTAGCCTTAGTTATTTACATGGTTAGATTCGTGAGGAAGAATGCAACAACTTTCATTTTGTCATCTTCCATTTTTCTTGAGAAATGAAGAAGCTACAGGTACACCGGCTGGAGGTTGAAGATGAAGTCATCAGGACTTGATTTGCCTTACATATTTATTGTTTTGTTTATATATACGAATGTACAGCCACCCCAGTGGTAAAGCGCGCGCCTGTTCACCCCATGGTCCTGGGTTCAAGCCCCAGCGTGACCATTTTTATATTTTTACATATTTTTAACATTTTCTGATTTGTTTGCAGGCGCTGGGCCCTTTGGGCCTGACTCTTTTTTTTGTTGTTTTTGCTGATTAACCCCCTATTTCACTTATACGCCCCTGGCCCAGTTTTGTTTTATTTTATTTTTTTATTTCATTTTATTTTCTTAAATATTTTTTCTAATGTTGAAAAATCATAAAAAATATAAAAAAAAATTTGATTTTGATTTTAACTTAGTTTATTTTATTTTTCTCACAAAAAAATATTTTATTTAACTATACTTTATTTATTTTTACTAACTAGTTTTTGTAAATTTAATTTAAAACTACGTTATTATTTATTTTCTTTTACACTAATTAAAATATATTTATTTTAATATAAAAAAGGCCAAAAATATTTTACAAACACCATATATTATTTTCAAGACAAAAATACAAAAATACTTTTCTTAAACTTAATTTATTTTAATCAATTAATAGACTTAGAGTTTTATTTAAAATATTTTCTTATTAAATTAGGTTTACTTTTTATTATTTTAATTAATTATTTTCTTGTAATTAATTAGGTTAAACAAAAAAACCTTTTCTCATAAAAATCCAAACAAAAAGATCCATTTTCTTTGCACTTACATTCTTGCATATTTATTTTTGTATATTTATTTATTTCAATTATTGTATAAATTCAATTTGGTTGTAATAGACTAATTAGGGTTTAATTTCTTGCAATCCCCATTTACAAATTGTATACCCCCTCCCACAAGTATTGTAATAACGTAGTAACTTTAAATTCCGCAATTTATCGCTTCATATACAATGCTAGTAATTAGGGTTTGTATGGAAAGACTAAAATCAATACTTAGAAAACCCCTAATTCAAGACTAAATCAAGCATGAAAAATAATGCACTTGCACATAAGCACCCCTAGGGTTATCCCATTTGGTTTCCTTATACAAAATGGCCATATTACGCATGTAAGGTATCTTAGCAAAAACACGTGAATACAAGATCATAGTCCCTCGATGGCGCTACCTAAGTTGCCTTACAAATGATCTTAGTCCCTAAAAGAAAATGCTAAGATACCTTGCAAAATTGCTAATCATGGTTATGCGATGATCCACGCCCGTCCTGTTTACATCCAAAGATAGCGTTGCTTACCAAATCAATGGTAAACAAACAATGTCAAAGGGAAAAAAATGAACAAGAAAGACTTTTGAGTAGGTAGAATACTCCTAATTACTTGCTCAATTTCAAACAAACATCCTTGCTATTTTCAAAACAAACACCTACACTTTCAAAACATTTTACAAAACCTGAAAACATTTTCAAAAGATTAACATCTTTGTATACATTCTTACAAACGAGAATCATTACGAAGATTGCCTAAACAATGGCCTCTTTATAAAATACTTTCAAAAACCACACAAAGCACAATTTCAAACAAAAGAAAGTGATCTAGCAAGTAACTAAGAGCCCGTGCAAAACCATGGATGAAAAGGGTGCTAATACCTTCCCTTTTCATAATCTACCCCCCGAACTCAAGAAATAATCTCAAAGGTCTTTCCTGTTCTTTTTCACCTTTCCTTTTGGATAAAAGAAAAGTCGGTAGCGACTCTTGCTAACCGCAACATTTGCAATCAAACGCAAAACCCTCAAGTCAGTTCTCCCACCATACCACAATCACCGTTTACAAGTACACGCATAAAAAACAGAAAGACAATTACTAATGGCTTTAAGAAACAGGACAATGTCTAAAAATCCATCTACAAATCCCCACAGATACATCCCACAATAGATACAGAGATAGAGACGTCCTCCTATGAAGTCACTGCCATATCCTCAGCATACAACCTAATGATGTCAGAGGTTCTAATATCCCCTGCAGAGCAAGAGTCTCCAATCATCTCCCCAACATCTTGAATAATTCCTCAACATGGTTCATAAACTTCTTGGGTTCCCCAACAGGGCTTCATAAAAATCCCCAAGCAGTTTACGAAGTTTTCTTTCCCCAGTAGAGTTTATTTCTCTAGCCACGGAAATCCATCTCCCAGCAATTCAACTTCAACAAATAATGAAGAATCACATTCTTCATCCCCAACAGCAGTCAGGGATTTATTTTCCCTCAATTCAACGATGCTACAAAGAACAACTAATACGTTCACATATTACATTCATACATCATTTTACAAACGAAATTCATACAGCACAATCTCATTTATTTTGAGAACATCATTACCCAATGCATTTCATGCATCATGACACTACATACAACTCACTCTTTACGTTTTCAGGAAAGATCGGCAGACCAATATCATTAACAATTTTCAACAGTCCCAGCTTAAATCCTGGGACTAGACAGGGCAACTATCTGAAGTAAGAACTCATCAATCACTGTGAAGCATGGAATCTGACCAGATAGCAGTTTATAACATTGTGAAGCCTGGACCTGACCAGATAGCGGTCAACATCATTGCTGAAGCCTGGAATTCGATCGGATAACAGTCAAACTTAATCAACACTATGAAGCCTAGACCCGACCAGATAACAGTTAACATCATTGCTGAAGCCCGGAATCCAACCGGATAATAGTCAACCTACAATTTAAGACACTGTGAAGCCTGGAATCTGACCAGATAATAGTATAAGTTATTGTGAAGCCTAGAGTCCGACCAGATAGCAGTTTACTATGTCGATTACTATGAAGCCTGGACTCGACCAGACATTATAATCTACAACACTGTGAAGCATGGACCCGACCAGATAACAGTTAACCTCAAATTCAAGTTGAAGCCTGGACCCGACCAGATAACAACTTAATTTCTTCAAGTCACTGAAGCCTGGACCCGACCAGATAACAATTCAAGTCACTGAAGCCTGGACCCAACCAGATAAAAGTTCCAATCACTGAAGCCTGGAATACGACCAGATAACAGTTTAACTTCATTTTTCTATGAAGCCTGGAATCCGACCAGATAACAGATTAATTTCAGTAAGTCGTTGCGAAGCCTGGAATCCGACCAGATAGCAATTAGCTTCATCCTTTCATCTAAGTTACTGCGAAGCCTGGAATTCAACCAGATAACAGTTTAAACTTAAGCAAGCTACTGTGAAGCCTAGAAACCGACCAGATAATAGTTAATTTCATATTCCCCAGTAAATCACTGTGAATCCTGGAATACGACCAAATAATAATCGACTTTGTTATCCTCAGCAAGTTACTATGAAGCCTAGATTTCGACAAGATAATGGCTAACTTTCATCTCTCCAGTCAAGAGATAACTCCCTAGTAGAGTAATGGAAAAATAAAGCTCCTAGACTATATTTCCCAAACAGAAATCAACATTCCCCATCGAAATCCTTCTCAAACAACAAGAACAGGATTCCCTACAAAGAGACCTCTTATGGCTCAAAGTAAATCGACCAAAGATTTATTCTGATGTTTCTTCCAGTTCAAAGTCAGCATTTACTCTGGATGGCATCTATAAGGCCATCTCCGACGAATCTCCATCATCTTCTCCAAATGGCATCTGTAAGCCCATTCTCGATATCATAAATTAATAACATAATTTCACGCACAGGCGAGTGCAAATTTCTGGGCACTTTAGTGTTCAATCATCTTCCACCTTCAGATTACGAAAGACAGACAAGCCAATCTAAATTCGCAGGTTTAAGAAGATTGAACAGGGGCAGCTTTTGTACCCCAAAATTTTCCCTCCCATTTTACTCAAGACATGCTCATTGAGGTCCTCAATTTCTCAAGGTTGACCAAGAATTGGCTAGACAAATTCTCCTCCTAACCAATGGATTTCCAGTTAGGGTTTCACTTCTCACAAAGAATTTTAGGTTGCAAATACTTCAAGTGACTTCCATGGTCTCTAATATGTCCTCAAGAATGTCCATGCCAAGTTTCATGCCTTGCACTATAAGCTTGCTCAGTCAATTGCTCAAATGCTTGGAAATCAACTATACTAGGTCAAAAGTTAACTGTGACCAATATACAATCAAACTTCAAGATATTTGGTCAACATAAACATTTTAAAGTGATATCTATAATTTGATCAAGATTTTATCATGATTCCCCAAGGAATGCTCTCAAATCATCAAGAATCTAAAAGTGCAAAATTAGGGTTTCATAGGAAAAGTCAACTGAACTTTGACCAGGCATAACTTTCACATGCTTCATCCATTTTGCCCCAGCCAAAGCTCATTGTGAAGAAAATTCAATTCCCTACAACTTTTATTTTGTCCTTAAGTTCAAAAAATTCATTATTAGAAAGATATGAGCCAATACATTACAAGTCTTTTTGAAAGTCAACAAAAAGACATTTTTTATCAAGGCAAGTTATATCAAGATAAATCGTCCAAATGAAAAATTGATCAAAAGAGAGATTAAAGAGGACACCTTGGGCTTTCCAAAAAGTCCCAGATCATTTTCAAAGGATAAAAATTAAGCAAGTTATAGTTTGCACAAGTTGGACAATTTTTGAGAAATGCATGAAATCTCAATTGAGCAAATATGTGATTTTGAGCTATTGGACCTCATTTTTAGAGTCCAAACGTGTTCATGGAATGTCTAAGGACCTTTAAACACATCCATGCATTATTTTATTTTCTTATTTTATTTATTTTGGTTTTATTCAAATAAATTCAAAATAAATTAAATAAATACTAAATAAATACAAGAAATATGTAAGATATAAAAGATCCAAATATTTTGAAGCCAAAAAGCTCATGGCATGCTGTCAAAACCGTGTGGAATAAGAAGGGGAGTAAATCTCTTCTTTTGGAAAGATTTGAACCAAAAATCTTCATGCTTTAAAACACCATTGATCAACTTGATTTCCTACTCTTTTTGTTACCCTAATTTGGTCCCATATATGTACAAACTATTCAGAAGCAAAGGACACACGCAGATGCTTCACAAAGGCTACGGTTTTGATTCAAAAAAAAATTAAAAGAAGGTGAAATTCATATCGCACGATCCAACCTTCCTCAGTCTATTACAGGTGCTCTATCATCATCCTAAGATTCCCAGGAGCTTATACCAACCATCGCTCAAGCCAAATCGTGCCCAGGATCTCTCCCTCGAGCATCCCCGGTTGTTAACTTTTCTCTATTCTCAAACTCTTTAATCGTGCAATTTAAATCCATACTAAGCATATATTCATGTTATTGATGATTTTTGCATTCAAACTAACGTGTTACATGGAAAGCTAGATCCTTAGATCACAGGTTGCCATCTTGTTAGCTGGCTATTTCGAATAAGAAACAAATTATTTGTTAGCTGGCTATTTCGAATAAGGAAGAAACCATTATCAAAATAATATTTCGAATGAAGTACCAAAGGAGATTAATATCAATATTGGATATTGGTAGGAGATATGGAGTCATTATGTTGAAGCATTATTCAAGTTCCAGCAGATTTCAATTTAGACTTTTTTGGTGTTCGAATTACAAAAGGGCTCCTTTATGTAAGGGTGCCAGAAGTTGGAAACGGTCCAAGTAATTGGGTTATTTCGAAAGCAACGAAGAAACAAGATGCTTCGATTGGTACAGATTTCGAATTTCAAATAAAGAGCGCCATTCTAGAAGACGCGTGGAAGTCAGCAAGCATAGGAAGCCTGCATGCTTCGAACGTGGCGTGATTTTAGAGTAGGGCCGTTAGGGTCAAAACACTATAAATAGGTGTTCTTATGTTAGATTTAGATATGTTCACTTTTATGTACTAAAATATCTCAAAATACTCATTACTTCCGTGAATTAAGGAAAACGAGTCAGAAGATACAATGTACGTCTTGAACATCATTACTTTTTTACAATTTCAATACAAGTCTTGTTATATTTAATTCACCTTTACAGTCACTTCGTCGCCTTTACATCCTTCGATTTCCTTGCATTACAGTATTTCCTTGCCTTTAAACACAGTCATTTCATTAGAAACTTTACAGCATTTTTGTCCTTAAATACTTCGATTTCCTTGCATTTCCTTTGTTTTACTTGTCTTTAAACACAGTCATTTCGTTAGATAGTATTTTTACCCTTAAATCCTTCGATTTAATTTTACTTTATCCTTTTAATTCAAACACTTATCTTTACATTCAAGCCCAAGTTTAATTCGAAGCCTTTCCTGCCTACATTCAGTTAGTTTATTCCTATAGACCATTTTAGAAATCTTTCCTAAAGAATTTCGTATTCAAACTTAACATGCAGTATAAGTCTATAAATATATTAGATATGAACATAAAAATAAGTTATGACACATGTGTTCTAGGATCAATCTAGTCGATCCTGCAAGTAACCAATAATAATTAGTAAATTGGAAGACTAGCGGTTGTTTACTAGAAATCACTGTAAACAAATTGGCACACCTGGTGGGACAGTGTCATAATAAAAAGTTTTATCAAACATATTAGAGAAGTTTTAAGGATTTTCTGAGTGTGGAGCGCGTTTCGGTACATGAACCTTCGAAGTGGCAAAATAAAGAATAACAATCCACATATACCCAGAAAACAACGTACCAAAATAATGGTTAATATAACCAACCAAGATGGGGTACAAAATCCTCCACAGGGGGCTGCAACAATCGTTTCAAGTTCGATTGATGCCTCCAATGCCATTCCTGTTGGCAGTTCGAATACAACCCCAGTAAGTACATTAGACATGCCATCAAACGTGTCTTCAGTGCAAATTGTGCCACACATAGGGAATCAACAGTATTCGACCCCCCTAGGCCTCCAGGTTTCGAACCTTTGAGACCCAGAAATCCTCAGTATGGGATGCCAACTTCTTTTATGGCAGGGTTACATAATGCAACAACTTCGTCCCCACTCCAAGGATCTGGTTCAGGAATGAACCATTTGGGTACAAATTTCCAGAATATAGGAAACTTTGCCCAATTTCCTACTCTTATAATAAATAGTCAGGCAGCACTTAGACAACAGATGGATGATAGCAATCATGATATGGTAGGCATCCTAGCCCGCGAAATGAACACTATTTTTAATCCCCTAATCCAGAATATAAATAGAACAAACCAAGAAAATGCAGCCCAGATGGCCAGAATAGCAGATTTTTTTGGTGCCCCTAATGCGCCTGCAAGGCGTAGGCAAAACCTAGTGGGAATTCGAAATGAAGAACCCATAATTGAACAAATTCGACCCCCTGTACAAGTGGTCGAAGAAAGAAATATAGGGGTGAGATTAAGAGATCAGGGAATTCAGGAAGTTCAGAATGAACAGCCTAGACCTATACTGATGGTGAATAGGGACCAAACTGAAGACGAAATTGTTCATAGAATTAGAAATGACAATTTAATTGCAGAAAATAACCTCACCACCATGATTGAAAAAATAATGGCCCAGAATGGTTTAAATTCAGGATTTAGGAGGCCAAATTACACATCTCTTATTGTGGATTATATTTTGCAAATAGAATTACCCAGGGGCTTGAAAGTTCCTAAATTCACGAAATTTGCTGGAGATACAAGTGAATTAACAGTGGAACATATAGCAAGATATTTAACAGAAGCATGAGATGTAGCAAATGATGAAAATCTTATGATAAAATACTTCCCAAGTTCTTTGACGAAGAACGCTTTTACTTGGTTCACCACCTTGCCCCCTGGATCTGTAGACACATGGCCTTATTTAGAAAGACTTTTCCATGAACAATTTTACATGGGTCAGTCTAAAATAAGTCTCAAGGAACTAGCAAGCATTAAGAGAAAATTCACGGAACCAATAGATGAATATTTGAATAGATTCCGTTTATTAAAATCCAGATGCTTCACAGTGGTCCCTGAACATGAATTGGTCGAAATGGCTGCTGGGGGCCTAGATTATTCCATTTGAAAGAAATTGGATACACAGCATCTTAGAGATATGGTCCAACTAGCAGACAAAGTGCGTCAGGTCGAAAGATTAAAAGCTGAAAAAGCCAGGGCTAGTAAAAATCATAAGAAAGAGAGAATAGCCTACACAGAGGCTGAAGAGGAAAACATAGATGATTCTCAAGACCCTTATGATTTCGATCAGTTCGAAATAGATCTTGCAGAACTAAAAGAAGCACCCCCTTATGCTTGCAAAGTTCTACTTCCTTCCAATGGAAAGGATACTCTCGAAAGTGAAAGGAATGATAAATTCCCCAAGAAAATCTATACTTTCGATATAACTAAATGTGATGAGATATTTGATCTACTTGTTAAAGATGGCCAGTTAATAGTTCCTCCTAACCTTAAGGTTCCTCCGTTGGAACAAAGGAAAAAGAGGGGCTTTTGTAAATATCACAACTTTTTAGGCCATAAAACCCCACAGTGATTTCTTTTCAGGGATTTGATACAGAATGCAATCAAGGATGGCAAACTGAAGTTCTCAGATAAGGGAAAGAATCCAATGAAAGTTGATACTGATCCGTTTGCTGATGGCGGAGACTAACTATGCTGAACCTCTAGACATCAATGTGGTGGAAATTGCTGAGAGGAAAGTTGAGTCGAAGGAGGAATTCGAAGAGGATGGGGACTTCATCTTAATCGAAAATGAAAAAGAGGCTACTGATGGCCTCCCATTGATCAAAAACGAAATAGAGGCTACTGATGGCCTCCCAAAGGTGCTCAAAGCAAAGATATTAAGGGATAGAAAATTAGCTGAGGCCACTGAAGGTCTTAGGATGAAATTTGAAGAAGTCAAGATTTCTGATGACCAAATGCTGGGAGTGAATATGGTGGATTTCGAACAGCCTAATGCTGAAATGGAAGAAGTAGAACGTTGTTTAGAGAGAGAAAGAGAACAGAGAAGAGAGAACTTACCTAGAAAGGATGCAAGTTTGCGTGAATACCTCTTCCACTGTCATAAGAAAAATCAGGAGAAGTTGCTATGCCCAAGGTGCAGTATCATCTGCAACCCCAGAATTGCTGCTAAATTCGAAAGGGCCCAGTGTGAACGAACAAGAGTCAACTGGAGGCAAGATAACCAACTATACAAAGTTTATCCAAAAGCTGATGAAAGCCTGCTCGAATACCTGGTTCGTTGCCACAAGATTGGAACAGAATGCTTGATATGTCCCAGATGTGCAGCAGTGTATGATAAGGAAATGGCTGAAGCATTCGAGAGAATTCCATTTTCGTCAGGCTGGGGGCACCAAGGTGGAATGCCTTCGAATCTTGTTAGCATAGCCAGAAGTATGCCAAGGAGGCCAGATAGCCCTTATCCCAGGGGAGCAAAGAGAGTTTCCTTTAAACTACCTGCAGAAATCCCCACTGATAGATGGCTGCAAGTGAATGCTGATAAGGGAAAAGGGAAGTGGCATAGCTTCGACCGAGGAGGCAGGACTGCAATGGCGTACAGGAGGAAATTCAATTCTAACAGGAGGGAGGAAATAAGATTGGAGAACTATAAGGGCAGAAACCCAATGTCTCGCTCTCAATGGCGCAGACACCAGAGAAACCAAAAAGCTGCAAGGGATTCGAAACCTATGGGAGTAGGAGAATCCAGTACCAATAACCCAACATCACTGAACCAGACTGGGGGCAAACCCCCATTGTCCAGGAGACTTTTTTCTCCACAGAAGGACACTAAAGAAAATAGGACTCAGAAGGAAGCTGCGAACGAAGAGGACTTGATAACTGATGCCTTCGAATCTGAGGGGGAATCCTTCTTCAATGCAAACTGCAATGTAGTTTCAGTACTGCCTTATGAGTACAATCAGGAAACAGAGGTTTATGCTGATGAGGGGACTGATGAGGACGAAATGGCCAGACATAGGCCAATATGCTATTATGTGATGAACAATGGAGCGGTCGAAGAGCAGAATGCTTTCTTTGAAAAGCCATACGAAGGAATGAAAAACCATCTCAAACCCTTATTCATCAGGGTAAAGGTAGAACAGTATGGTGTGAACAAGGTTCTGGTAGATGGTGGAGCTGCTGTCAATCTGATGCCACAATTCATGCTAAAGAGAATAGGAATGCAGGATTCAGATGTTAGACCTCACAACATGGTACTTTCGAATTATGAAGGGAAGGTTGGCCAGACTTTGGGAGTAATACAAGTTAACCTGACAGTTGGTTCCCTCACAAGGCCAACAATGTTTATGGTCATTGCTGCAAAAGCAAATTACAATCCGTTTCTTGGCAGGGAATGGATCCATGGAGTTGGAGTTGTACCTTCTTCAATGCATCAAAGGCTGGTGTTGTGGAGAGATGATGGGATTGTTGAAAATATAGAAGCAGACCAAAGCTACTATATGGCAGAAATCAACAATGTAGACAAGAGAAATTTCGACAAAAATATGGCCAACATAGGGCCATGTCACCCACCTGAGGAATATTTCGAGCCTAATGAAAATGCTTATTATTCCCTAACCTTATGTCCCAATGGATTCCAATGGGATAGGGAAATCATGTGGAATGGACAGGTGACTGAAAAAGATGGAGAGACTTCGACGATACGGTCAACTGGTTGGGCAAGCGTAGGTTATTATGACTGAATCGAATTACTACCAAAAGATTTCGGCCTATTTGGCTGAGAACAAACGAAGAACGGCTCTCGAAGCCGAAATACAAAACATGGCTGTCAAAGCCATAGACAAAAAAGAAATAGCAAATCATGAAGGAAACCATTCATCCTCACCATGTGATGGACAAACTTCTGAACTGATGGATCAAAGACTAGATGCCATTTATGATCAAGAGCCCTTGGGGTTCGAAAAGGATCCAGAGTCATCAAGCGCTAAGATTCTGGCCCAAGATCCTTTGGAGGAAGTTGACATTGGGGATGGTGTTGAAAAAAGGATTACATACATTAGTGCGAAACTTAGTCCCAATTTAAAAGGCAAAGTGGTTGAAATGCTCAAACGAAATAGAGATTACTTCGCCTGGGACGATGATGAAATGCCTGGTTTAAAGAGGGAACTGGTAGAACATAGGCTTCCAATCAAGGATGGCAAGAAGCCCATCAAGCAGATGCCTAGACGATTCGCTCCAGAAATTCTCTCAAAAATAAAGGCAGAGGTGGAACGACTCCTTCAATGCAAATTTATCAGGACCACAAGGTACGTAGAATGTCTTGTTAACATTGTACCTGTTATTAAGAAAAATGACTCTTTACGAATTTGCATAGATTTTAGGGATTTAAACACTGCCACCCCAAAAGATGAATATTCCATGCCTATAGCAGAAATGCTGATTGATTCTGCTGCGGGTTTCGAATACCTGAGTATGTTAGATGGATACTCTGGGTATAATCAGATTTTTATTGCTGAGGATGATGTTCCCAAAACTGCATTCAGATTTCCAGGCGCCTTAGGGCCTTATTAATGGGTAGTTATGCCCTTTGGACTAAAAAATGCTGGGGCAACATATCAGAGGGCAATGAACACTATTTTTCATGATTTCATTGAGTCATTTATGCAGATTTATATAGATGACATAGTGGTCAAATCTGTTTCTGATGAGGATCATTTGACTCACCTTTGCCATTCATTCGAAAGAATGAGAAAACATGGCTTAAAAATGAATCCTCTTAAATGTGCTTTCTTTGTTCAGGCTGGGGATTTCCTAGGCTTTGTGGTCCACAAGAAGGGGATCGAAATTAACTTGAACAAGACGAAGGCTATTATGGAGACGAAGCCTCCTTCAACCAAGAAAGAGTTGCAATCTCTATTGGGTAAAACTAACTTTTTAAGGAGATTCATATCTAATTTGAGTGGGCGAACTCAAGCTTTCTCTCCACTGCTCCGTCTCAACCAAGGGAGTTTTGAATGGACTGTGCAGCATCAGGAGGCATTCGAGAAAATCAAAGCTTATTTGATGCATCCTCATATACTTGCACCCCCTTCGAAAGATAAACCAATGAGGCTATACATCTCTGCCTCCAATGTAACTATAGGTAGTATGTTGGCCCAAGAAAATGATGATGGCGTCGAAAGAGCCATCTATTATCTTAGTAGGGTCCTAAATAAAGCGGAGGCTAAATATAGTAGCATTGAAAAACTATGCCTTTGTTTGTATTTCTCTTGTACAAAACTTAAATATTATATTAAACCCGTTGATGTTTATGTTTCATCTCACTTTGATGTTATTAAACATATGCTTTCGAAACCAATCAAGCACAGCAGGATTGGCAAATGGGCCTTAGCGCTCACTGAGTACAATTTGACCTTTAAGCCTTTAAAAGCTATGAAAGGACAAGTAGTTTCAGATTTCATAGTGGATCACTTTGTGAGTGAAGACTTCGCGTTGGATCATGTTGAGATCCAGCCTTGGAAAGTATCCTTCGATGGGTCAACACATAAATATGGAAGTGGTGTTGGAGTCCTTATAATTTCTCCTGAGGGAATTCCAACGAAATTCAAGTACAAGTTATAAGGCCCTCCTTGTTCGAACAACGAAGATGAGTATGAAGCATTGATTGCTGGACTTGAAGCTTTGCTAGAATTAGGGGCAACTAGAGTCAAAATTAAGGGAGACTCAGAGTTGGTCATCAAACAGATCAACAAAGAATACAAATTTATCAAGGAAAATTTGATCATGTACTTCGTTATTGCTAATAGATTACTCAAAAAATTTGAATATGTGGATATAAAACATATTCCCAGAATTGATAATCAGGAGGCAAATGACTTGGCTCAAATAGCTTCAGGATATAAGATATCTAGAGAAAAACTCCAATATCTCATAGAAACAAGAGGCAGAATATTGGCTACCAAATTATCACCATTAGACTTGTAAACTTCGAAACTGGGTTATGCAGATCAGAAAGAATTCAAAGTTCTAAATATTGATACTTTGGCAGATACAGATTGGAGAAGTCCCATAGTAAATTACCTGAAAGAACCTTCAGTAAGTACAGAGAAAAAGACCAAATATAGGGCATTGTCTTATGTCCTAATAGGAAATGAACTTTTCAAGAAAACCCCAGAAGGTATATTACTCAAGTGTTTAGGAGAAAATGAAGCATATTTAGCAGTATCCAGTGTGCACAGTGGGGCATGTGGGGCACATCAAGCAGGTCACAAAATGAAATGGTTGTTGTTTCGATATGGAATGTATTGGCCCACTATGCTCAAAGACTGCATAGAATTTGCTAAAGGTTACGAACAATGCCAAGTTCATGCAGGTATTCAACATGCTCCTGCAAGTGAGTTACATTCAATTGTTAAGCCTTGGCCTTTTAGAGGATGGGCATTAGATCTAATTGGTGAAATTCGACCAGCATCATCCAAAGGACAGAAATATATCCTTGTGGGTATAGATTATTTTACAAAATGGGTCGAAGCAATTCCTCTAGTGAACGTTGATCAAGAGGTCATTATGGAGTTTATCCAGAGGCAAATAATTTATAGGTTCGGAATACCAGAAAGTATTACAACAGATCAAGGTTCAGTTTTCACAGGGCGAAAAATGCAAGAGTTTGCAAAAGAAATGGGATTTAAATTACTCACGTCAACTCCTTACTACACTCAAGCTAATGGACAAGTAGAAGCAGCCAATAAAGTCATAATAGGTTTGATAAAGAAACATGTAGGACGAAATCCAAGAAATTGGCACAAAACTTTGGACCAAGCTTTGTGGGCATGTCGAACATCTCCTAAAGAAGCAACAAATACTACACCGTTTCGACTTACCTTTGGACATGATGCAGTGTTGCCATTCGAAATACACTTACAATCAGTAAGAATCCAAAGACAAAGTGAAATACCAACTGATCAATATTGGGAAATGATGATGAATGAATTAGTGGACATGGATGAAGATAGGCTACATGCTTTAGAAGTTATGAGAAGACAGAAAGAAAGAGTAGCCAGATCATACAACAAAAGAGTTAAAAGTAAGTTGTTCTCAACCAATGACTTGGTATGGAAAGTTATATTACCTGTGGATAAAAAGAACAGATTATTAGGTAAATGGTCACCCCATTGGGAAGGTCCCTTTCGAGTATTGAAAACATTTTCAAATAATGCTTACGAAATAGAAGAATTAGCAGAAGATAGAAGAATCTTGAGGGTAAATGGGAAATACTTAAAAAGGTATAAACCATGCTTGCAAGAGGTTAGAATCACTGCAGGATAATGCATGAGTTTTTGATACTCTCGAAATAGCCTGGATGAGTCAAAAAACAAGTATTTCTTTATATCTGTCGAAATACATCTTCTTGGGGGGCAATTTGTTAGCTGGCTATTTCGAATAAGAAATAAATTATTTGTTAGCTGGCTATTTCGAATAAGGAAGAAACCACTATCAAAATAATATTTCGAATGAAGTACCTAAGGAGATTAATATCAATATTGGATATTGGTAGGAGATATGGAGTCATTATGTTGAAGCATTATTCAAGTTCCAGCAGATTTCGATTTAGACTTTTTTGGTGTTCGAATTACAAAAGGGCTCCTTTATGTAAGGGTGCCAGAAGTTGGAAACGGTCCAAGTAATTGGGTTATTTCGAAAGCAACAAAGAAACAAGATGCTTCGATTGGTACAAATTTCGAATTTCAAATAAAGAGCGCCATTCTAGAAGACGCGTGGAAGTCAGCAAGCATAGAAAGCCTGCATGCTTCGAACGTGGCGTGATTTTAGAGTAGGGCCGTTAGGGTCAAAACACTATAAATAGGTGTTCTTATGTTAGATTTAGATATGTTCACTTTTATGTACTAAAATATCTCAAAACACTCATTACTTCCGTGAATTAAGGAAAACGAGTCAGAAGATACAATGTACGTCTTGAACATCATTACTTTTTTACAATTTCAATACAAGTCTTGTTATATTTAATTCACATTTACACTCACTTCGTCGCCTTTATATCCTTCGATTTCCTTGCATTACAGTATTTCCTTGCCTTTAAACACAGTCATTTCGTTAGAAACTTTACAGCATTTATGTCCTTAAATACTTCGATTTCCTTGCATTTCCTTTGTTTTACTTGTCTTTAAACACAGTCATTTCGTTAGACAGTATTTTTACCCTTAAATCCTTCGATTTACTTTTACTTTATCCTTTTAAGTCAAACACTTATCTTTACATTCAAGCCCAAGTTTAATTTGAAGCCTTTCCTGCCTACATTCAGTTAGTTTATTCCTATAGACCATTTTAGAAATCTTTCCTAAAGAATTTCGTATTCAAACTTAACATACAATATAAGTCTATCAATATATTAGATATGAACATAAAAATAAGTTATGACACATGTGTTCTAGGATCAATCTAGTCGATCCTGCAAGTAACCAATAATAATTAGTAAATTAGAAGACTAGCGGTTGTTTACTAGAAATAACTGTAAACACATGTCTAGGGTTTCAAAACTGCCAAGCTTCGAGCAGGACGATATAGTTCGTTTCAGGTCACGCCATTGCCATGGTTGAATTTGCAGCATGCGAAATAGGGGGGGTAGCCAGAGTCTGGGGTTTTGATTCCATGTATTCTTGTTGATTTAGTTTTTGCAGGGTCGGAGAAGATGACCGGGGGGCAGCTTCGACATCCTTGAGTTCTATTGACTCCGGTCAAAGCTGGCGTGGCTCAACAGTATTTTGTGATTGGTTGATTCAAAACCCCAGGGGTCCACTAAAGTGCGCGTTTGACAACTCAGCATTTTCCACTTGTTTCACATATATATTATTTTTGTTGTTTGTATAAACGAATAAGCAGGTTGGTTGAGTGGTGAAGTGCGCGTTGGTAAGGCTAGAGGGACTGGGTTCGATACCCAGGCTTTGAGTTTTTATTTTTCTAACAAACTTGTTGCAGATCCAGGGTGTTGCACTTCAAACACATATCATGCACTTTCAAACTTCAGCCAATGGATCACAACGAGGTCAAATCCAGCGCCCCCAAATGTGCAACTTCATGATGGACCCTCAGGGGTCAGCAACATGGGATCAGGCGCAGCCTGGGCTTCCCCTGATTTTGGCCTTACAAAAATTCCAATTCCACCCCCTATTTGCTAGTTAACACCAAGCCCATCTCTTTTCTAATTTTTTTTAATTCTTTTTTTAGTTTATTGTTTATTTGTTTTATATTTATTAATTTTCAAAAAACCTTTTTTTATTTAATCAGAAAAAACATAAAAACTTAGATTTAGGTTTTTTTTATTTAATTTAATTTTCATTATTTAATTCAGTTAATTACTTTAAGAATTTTTTTTATTAATAACCATGTATTAAAAAAATATTTCGCAAATAACCGGGTTTTAGAAAAAATTACGCAAATAACCATGTTTCAGATGGCTCCACAAAGGAGGAGCCATCTCAATTGGCGCATGCACCTAGGGTTTTGCCCTAGGCGCCATCTCACTTGGCGCCTCCCTTGTATTTTAGCCAAGTGAGATGGCGCATGCTCCTTAAAAATGAGAGGAGGCGCCATCTCACTTGGCGCCTAGGGCAAAACTAGGGCAAAATGCTGTTTTATAAATAATTCGTCTGTTTCTTTGAAATTTCTCACACTTTCTCGCACTGTATTTTTATTTTGTACTCCGTTATTTGCGTAATGACGTCGCCTATGATTTTTAGCAGAGATGGTTACGTTATATTCTCCGCCACGAAACCTGCGATGAAAATGAAATTCTGGCACATTCACTCCATGGAGCGTCTGAAGCGGGAGTTGATGCGGTGGCTAGATGGAGACATCGCGGAGGGGGGAAAAATTCGAAGGATCCAGCGAAAACGAACAACAACATCGCATGCGACAGGAAGACCTAATGTGTGGTTGGAGGAAGTCAAAACAGACAGTGATGTAATGCTGATGATGCATGGGTCAGATGAAATTGTGTTAACAGTTGTAATTTCCTAGATTGAATATCGTTAATCATTGTTGTACGCGAAAACCCTAATGTAATTTCCTATATTGAATTTCTTAAATTGTGTTAACAGTTTTATTAATGGAAAACCCTAATGTTTACAACACAAATATTGAAAAGATTTATTGTATTACAAAATTTATGGGGTCGAGCCAGACGCCCGATTCAGACAGTTTTTGCGATTGTGTCTGACCTGACGGCATAAACCACACTTTCTTTCCAACCTTTCAAGATCGTCCATTTCTGTTGTGATGCGACTGCTTTTGGGATGACCCTTCTTGTTCCTTCGCATTTGGTCATTGTGCCAAACTATATCGCCGTTGTATTCAGGCCAATAGTCCGGTTTTGCCACCAAAGGAAAGTTGTTGTTGTAAACAGTGAGCAACGTTTCAGATTTATAAACGTTTGAGAGCAGTTGAAGCGCGTCTTGATGGGTATGAGCACAAACGGCAATGACATGAGAGCAAGGCATATGAAATGCTTGAAACCTGCCACAATCGCACCATTGAGAAGGTAAAATGACCCTGTATTCTTGTCTTGCCAGGCCTTCATTGTGGTCGATTGTCTCTTTCACAATGAAGTTGTGGCTGTGTCGGTCAAACCGTGTAACCATGTGAGTGTTGGCTTTAGCACTTTCAGCCTTAATGTATTTCATACAGCTTTCACTCCATAGTTGTCCTGATTGCAAGACCGCATACCACATTTCACCTCTTTTGGCAAATAACGCAGCCATCCTAAAATACGTGGATTTCACCAAGGCAGTGATTGGGAGGTTTCGTATGCACTTGAATACCCCATTCATTGATTCAATAAGATTTGTTGTCATATGCCCCCATCTTTGGCCATTGTCGTATGACCTAGTCCACTTTTCGACCGGTATATTGTCGATCCACGTACCGGCTTCTGGGTTAGACAAACGGATCTCGTTGCGGTAATATTTGAATGTGAGTTGTGTCAGTGCGTATCCCGCATTCATCACCGCTTTCCTCAATGTTTTGTCCTTGACCTCCCTCGAGAAATTCTGGACGATATGCCTGACGCAATAGACATGCTAGAAGGAGGGTCATGCCAACCATTTGCTGGATTATTATAGGCACTTTCAATGGAGGCATGTCTGTCCGAGATCAAACAGATATCTGGTTGAAGAGCCACGTGTGCACGAAGATTTTTCAGGAAAAAGCTCCAAGCACCACCGGTCTCCCCCTCGACAAGGGCAAACGCAACGGGGAAAATGTTATTGTTACCATCTTGTGCAACTGCCATCAATAGTGTGCCTTTGTACTTCCCATACAACTAAGTCCCGTCAATTTGTAGAATTGGTTTTCATGATGCAAACCCTGTGATGCATGGTTGAAATGCCCAAAACACGCGACTGAATATTCCATTGCCATGCAGTAGACTACCATCTTGGGCGTACGCTGGCAATGTTTCCAGAACATAAACACTACCTGGAGAATATGTCTTTAGTGCATTTAGGTAGCGGGGAAGTTCTCGGTATGACTCCTCCCAGTTTCCGTACACCCTTTCAATCGCCTTAGTCTTTGCTAACCACGCCTTACGGTAAGACGGAGTGTAGTTAAAAACCGTGGTGATGTGGGAGATGATTGTTTTCACCTTCAAAGAAGGGTCGTTGCTGACCAGGGGTAGGATTTCTTGACAGATTAGATCATGGTTGAGTTTTCGGTGGTCTTGTGATTGAGTGGAACTTACACAAGTATGGGTAGTCATGGAACCTATGACCCAGCAGTCACCCCTTAATCTGTATGATGCGGTCAGCTTGAACATATAGTCAGGGTGGACACACTTGATCTTGTACCTTTCCGGGTTTACACGATCCACCTTATAATCAACCGAGTTGAGCATGTGAAATTTTTTGATGGCCCTGATGCACTCCTCTCTGTTACGAAACTTGTCCTTCTCTTTTAAATTTTCATCCGACTGCATATACGGTTGGAAAAACAAGTCAGTAGAAGGTTCATCTCCGCCCATGTTGAAGTTTGTCATGTGCGTAGGTGGTGTGTATATTTTTTCAGTAGGAATACTTGGGATGCCATCATCGTCAGAATCGTCGTTCACCATTTCATCAAACTCTAACTCGTTATCTTCTTCTTCATCGTCAACTGCATCTACCTCATCTTGTTCATTCTCCAAAGGATCAACCTCCTGTGTCACCGGAGGCTCTACCTCCTGTGTCACTGGAGGCTCTTGAAGCAAAACGTACAACACAATAGAGTCGTTTCCAGAATAGACATGGCTGGAAATCATGTTCTGGAGATCCTCGTCATCTTGAACTTCAACCTTATAAAAAATTACTTGGTTGTTTCCAAAAAAAACTGGACTCTGATAAAAAATCTGGGATACCGGGCCTCGTTCAAGTTTGGCCTCCAATCTTTTCTTGAAGTACGAGAAATTTGCTTTCCCGTTTAAGAGAAATCGAACATTGTCGGTGTTTCTACACAAAAACCCAACTGTGGGACACATATATGTCTCACCGTTGAAATGTGCTTTGACAACAAATTGTGGTGAAGAGGCCATTGTGTAGAATTGTTTTAAGGTTTGAAGGTTGGAATGTTTGAGGTTTATTGATTGTATGAAGGTATTAATGCTGGAATGTTTGAAGGTTTGATGACTGATTCGAAGGTTGGAAGATTTTACAGATTATGTGAATGAATGTTATGTTCAACGTAAGGCAAAAAATTTCAATTAAGTAAGGGATGCAACCCCCCAAGGCTGCCAATAATATTACATGCAATAATGAAACCCCATAGCCTGCCACCTATCCTGGCCCTATTCTGCATGCAACAAAGAATGGAATCCCAAAGGCTGTCACGTAGCCTGAGCCTATGCTGTAAGAAGTGACACCTCTTACTCGCCAAATGGGGTGGCGACACCATTCATTTTTGTACTCTTTCGCCAAGTGAGATGGCGCCTCCCTTACTGTCCAATCGTGATACATGCATGGGCTTATGAAGCCACCTAGCCTGCCACATATCCTGGCCCTATTCTGCACACATAAATGTTTTGTGTAAGACTCCACCCATCAACTCCAATGGCCTTGCATGCAACAAAGAAAGGAATCCCAAAGGCTGTCACGTAGCCTGAGCCAATGTTGTAACAAATGACACCTCTTATTCGCCAAATGGGGTGGTGACACCATTCATTTTTGTACTCTTTCGCCAAGTGAGATGGCGCCTCCCTTACTGTCCAATCGTGATACATGCATGGGCTTATGAAGCCACCTAGCCTGCCACCTATCCTGGCCCTATTTTGCACACATAAATGTTTTGTGTAAGACTCCACCCATCAACTCCAATGGCCTTGCATGCAACAAAGAAAGGAATCCCAAAGGCCGTCACGTAGCCTGAGCCAATGCTGTAACAAATGACACCTCTTATTCGCCAAATGGGGTGGCGACACCATTCATTTTTGTACTCTTTTGCCAAGTGAAATGGCGCCTCCCTTACTGTCCAATCATGATACATGCATGGGCTGCCACCTAGCCTGCAAGAGTGACACCTTACATTTTTTGTAAATGCATGCATGCATATGTGTAACACCCTAAGCATGCAAATGTGACACTTCGCAGGCATGCAAGCACAAGCAACCACTACATCAAACTTATTTGCCTATAAATACATACCTTATGAAACATCTCTCACACCCACACAACTCTCACTCTCTGCTACGAAATATTTCTTAAGTCTATCATACTCTCTATTTCTTCCTAAGTCTTTCATACTCTCAAGCATTCTGAACAATGGCTCTTCTAACAATGGGCGATACTCACAGAGGTACAAGGGAAAACATTGCTGCATTTGTAAGTCTCTTCTTTGGTTATACATTTTTCATACTTCAAATAACGTGTTGTTCATCTTAATTAATCTTACACTTGTTTAATTATGATCTCAGGATACAAAAAGATTCAGAATCCATTTGCACAACTACCTGGCTCCCGATCCATTTATCGTCCCTTATCTGGAATATGCAGGTTTTGGACATGTGATAAAGATCTCCAACTGCACCATTGACTCAAAATTCATTCTTGCAATGTTGGAGAGGTGGAGACCGGAGACCCATACATTTCACCTACCAATAGGTGAATGTACCATCACTCTCGAGGATGTGTACATGCTACTGGGCCTCCCTATCGACGGTAAGGCGGTGAACGGGTCGGTTCAACAACCCAACTCACAGTGTGAAGAACTGTTGGGTAGGGATATGGTAGAAGGTGGTGGAGCAAGAGGGCAGGGAATACTACTCACTGACCTGAAACGGCATTATGCAAGTATGGAATTAAATGAAAATTCCTCAGAGAATGACCGAGTAGTAAAAGCCAGAACGTATCTTATGATATTTTTTGGTACATTTTTATTTCCCGAAAGTACGGGAAATAGTGTAAATTTCATGTACTTACATTTACTAACAAATTTTGAAAAAACTAGAAAATATAGTTGGGGTTCTGCAGTATTAGCCCACCTGTACAGTTCCTTGTGCAAAAACGCAGTCAAGGAAAAATGTACATTTTATGGGTGCGCATTTTTACTACAAGCCTGGGGTTGGTGGAGGATGGAGTCCTTAAACCCCATCAACAACAACACTTTTGGTTTCCCGTACGCAACAAAGTAAGTCATTAAGTTATAGCATTTATAACTATTCTGCTCTTTCCAAAATATATGCTAAAAATAACATGTTTCTCATTTCCTTTAGGTACTGCGTGAGGGGTATGGATTACGGCAAGAATCCAAGATTCAATGTCGCACTCTACCGGAATCTGTTGGATCACTTAGGCCCAGATGACGTACGTCGTAGCTTTTAACTTTTGTTCATTTTAATTATTTATACGTTACTTTTGCGCTAACCTGATTTAAATTTTATCGCAGTTCGTCTGGAGACCATATTTGGGTTTGGTCCATTCTCCAAACTCAGAGGATGCAGCAACTTGGACTGCAAAGACTGCACTCATTCGGTTCAACATTGTGGAGATGCACCACAGCGACCGTGTGAAGATGCAGTTCGGAATGCATCAAGAGATACCAAGTGATCCAACAGATTTGTCCCCCTGGCATCTAAAAAGGGTCGACGCCCAGTGGGGTCTTACCAACTGGAAAGACTTTGCTCTGGAATGGTGTAAAATGTGGCAAAGGCGTCACCGCTACATCTTGCAATCCCCGGTTTTCCTTACTCAAGGTAACATGCGACACACTGATCAATATATGTCGTGGTACAGGTCGGTTAGTAACCCAGAAATGCACGTGTCTCATCCGAGGTACTTGGTTGACCCACGCACACAATGGGCACAACCCTTGATTCCCCATCAACAAACCCAAAATCCATCAACCTCAAACCAACCCCCAAGAAGAAACAGACCAACAAACACACAACCACATTCCCCACCACAACACAACTACAATCAAATGCCGTACTACCAACCACAATCACCGCCAAACTACCAATACCCGGATATGCCTCAAACCCAACCATAATACCAACCCCAATACCAGTACACCCACATACCCCAGACGCAATTTCAGTCTTCCACATATCCCAATATGGCGCCCTCAACATCCAGCCTTAGCCCTGATATGGGAATGTCAGAAGATTATGACCAAGCCGACCAAACCTACCATCAACCACCATATCACCAAACAACCCAACATCCACAATACCAAACACCCCAAGATCCATTTCCTTTCTACCCCCCATACTCACACGACCAATGCTACCGACCAACCATGGAACCCCACCCACCGCCAACACGACCAAACTTTGAGGGTATGGGTAACCGACTGTACCAGAGCGGATCTTCGAGATATGGAGATCTTACTGATTTTATGGATTCGGATCGCATTGACTTCGCTGGGCCATTGACCTTGCCGCAGCAGGAAACGCGACGACACCCAGCAAGAGAAAGGCGAGGACGGGGATGCGGAACCGGGGGTCATTACCGGGTTCCGGGGGATCACTGATGTATCTTTTTTTTTCCCAGTATTTTTTGTATCCATTTTTTTACTGTTCTTTTAATGTAAAACAGTTGAATGTAATTATTTTTTTTTAAATAAAAAATCCATTTTGTTGATCTCTGTCTAATAGGCAACGCACAGGAAAGAAAAAAAAAATTGTTGCCCTAATTTTGTACATAGGCGCCATCTCACTTGGCTTAGGGCATGCCCTAAGCACTTAGGCGCCAAGTGAGATGGCGCCTCCCTTAAAAAAGGAGGTGCATGCGCCAATTGAGATGGCTCCTCCTTTGTGGAGCCATCTCAAACATGGTTATTTGTGTAATTTTTTCCGAAACCCGGTTATTTACGAAATATTTTTTTAATACATGGTTATTAATAAAAAAAATTCTTACTTTAACTTATATCTTTAATTTAAAATCAATAGACTTAAGATTTAATTGATTTCAATTCATTTCGTAAATAAATAAAAAATGTCAAAAAATATTAGATTTACTTTAGAATTAATTTTAATTAATAATTTTCTTTTTCTTTTTTTTATTAATTAGATTTAATTTAACTTATTATTTTCCCAAATAAAATAAAACAAACAAACAAAAAGATTTCATAATTCTTAGGGTTTAGACATTATTTCCATTTCACGCGCGCTTATTTACTTTTGCACTTATTTCATATTATTGTATCTGCTCACTGGAATTTAATAAACTTAACTAGGACTTTACTTTTACTGCTTGATCCCCCAAGTTTTGGGCTTGTAATTATCCCCCTCCCCGAAGCCTTGTAATAGTTTAGGATTTACATTTTCCGCACTTTAAATTCCTGCAATATTTAAACTGTCTAGATGCGTGATAATAGGATTGTATGGCAAGAATTTAAAACAAAACGCTAGCAAACCTAATGCAAAGACAAAATAACTGAATACAACACACTCTCACATATACACCTCTAGGGTATTTCTACTTTGGTTGCCTTCAGATAAACAGTCACAACTCTCGAAACGTGAGAGACTTTAGTGGCTACCCTTCGGTTTAAAGATAAAAAATGACCCTTTCGACGTTGCCTCAGTATGATCTCAAAATCCTAGGATAGTTACCAAGGTGTCTTGCCCAGTTGCCTTTGTGACCGTAACGACGTCCCTTTGATTGTCCCTCAAAACATCTGACGATAGGGCTACCTACTCACTAATAGTAGGATAACGTTGTCTAAAGGAAAAGAGGAAAAGAACGAATTTTTTCGAGTAAAATAGATAGTTCTTATATGCTTGCTCAAAAACAATTTTTCACATACACAAAACTCTTTCCAAAAACATTTTCAAAAAGACTTTGTATACGTTCTCCACGACACGAGAAACATTACGAAGTTCGTCGCGCTAAGACGTCTTTTCAAAATACTTTTTTCAAACACACAAAACACAAGGTATTTCAAAAATGTGCTAGCATCTAAGAGCCCGTAGATAACTACGGATGGAAAGGGTGCTAACACCTTTCCTTTTCATAATCTACCCCCCTTACTCAGAAATAATCTACCCCCCTTTGTTGGATAAAAGAAAAGTCGATGGCGACTCTTGGTTACCGCTACATTTGCGAATACAAATGTAAAACCAGTATAACAGTCGGTTCTACCACCGTATTACAATATGAAAGTGTGTCATTCATTCTATAGACAATTTCAAATTCAAACTTCAATCACACACCTCACTCACATACTGATTTGAATGTTAGATGCTAATTTTGTCGGTCAACTCCTCCTCTACCACATCAAAATTTCAAATCTACTATTATATCTTTCAACCTTCGATCTTCGATAATTCTAATTTTATAACGGAACAATGTTGATGATGTCCTTTTTTACTCTATATTTTTCTTCTCTTTTTAGTCCAACATTAATTTACAATCATATCATGAAGTTAAAAAGGTATATATAAAAAGATAAAAAAGACAAAAAGATATATCAAGATTCAAACAAACATGGAGGCTGAAGATATTTTGCATAGAGATAAGCATCTTCATATTCATATGGCATATTCTAAAAGCTGTAGTCGTGGTATTAGGTTGCCACAACTTTTTGTTGGATTGGCTCATTCTTTGAGCATAACTATTATTTTATGTGTTATAGTAACAACAAGTGCTTTAAAAATATTATTAAAGAATTAATTGAAAGAAAGAAAAAAAATGTTTTATTTAATTAAACTCTATCTTGTTTGAAAGTGTAGTATCATTTTGGACAGAAAAATAAACATCGTTTTGTCCAGATTTGTTTTTAAGAAAACGTAGTAAGTAAAAGCAGCTTCCTATTTTATTTATTGCATTAATTCAAAAAAGGTTATTTCCCTCAATATGTACCCACTTGCATGTTTATTGGAGTGCAACAAACGTTCAAAATTTTCAATGTTTGTTTATGTTGAATAACGTGACTAACATTCATTCAATCACCCTTATCTTCTCCATACACAAAAACATCTTCTAATATTTTTTGTTTTCAATCGACAGCCTGTTTTATTTACAGCTAATAAGCTTTGACAGATGTATTCATAAATTGTTTGCTGTCCTAATTTTGGATATTTTTTCGCTCCTCCTTTGAATAACATGTTGATTTTTTTTTTCCATTTTTAAATTTTATGAATATGACTGTTATTCCATTTTTCTGTTTTTATAATGACTTAAAATGTGATGGTCAAGAATCTTGTATTTTTTAAAAGAAAATTAGAACTCTATTTATGGACATGGATAGAAGAAGATTGACTAAACTCTTTTAAAAATATTTCAAATATAGATTATGTGAGTAAGTTTTATCTAGGCAGTAGACACAATATCAAATAAAAACAATTCACCAATACATTCAAGTTCTTATAATAGTTTTTAACATCATATCATTCTTTCAGTTTTAAATTTTATTATCATGCTCTAAATATTTTTTAAGATTAATAGTCAATTTGTCTTCTGTGTGACGAAACTAAAAAACAATTTTATAAAATAAAAAATATAAATTTGATTGTGTTTTAAAAAAATTTAAAAGGTAGTGTATTGACAATGTAAAATAATTTTACACAGTCATCTAATAGAAAATAAGCATTATGTTATGTTATTAAATTTTTTTTTAAAATAATAAAATAACTTAATTAGATACATAATTGTGATTGATTTATAGTGTAAAACTATACTATACTCACTAATCAATCATTTTTTCTTTAAAAATACTTCAATTAAAAAAAATTAAATTAATTAGAATGACGTGGCATTGCTATATTTTCTTTAAAGTAATAATAATATTGATAATTTTATCAACTAATCTAAGATGCTTTTGTGCAGGGATAGACAAATTTGAATTGTTTAACTGAAATCAATTGATTTATAGTCTTTTTTTTTTTGTAAACGGATTGAATCAACTTAGATGTCGGTTCGATTCAATTATTTAATTCGAATAATATATGATTATTTTACTCGAATTTAAATAATAATTTTAAATCGGTTAAAAATCAAAATCGACCTAGTTAATATTTATTTTATCTATTTTTATTATTATATGACCAATTCAATATAAAAATGAAGATCATAATATTTTCAGATTATTATTATTATTTTTATAATCTAATTGTGATACCGTGTATTCACAAGAAGAAGAGAATACATATGTAATATAAATTTTGAGTATTATTTAATTTGTGGTTTAAAGTATAATAATTATTAAATTAATATTAAATGATATTTAAAAATTAAAAAATGATAATTAAAAAATAATTTTTTTAAGTTATTCTAAAATTTTAATAATTTAAACTTTACAAATTTTATAAAAAATGAGTCATTTATAGATTTAATAAATAAATACTAAATTAATTTGATCTATCTATCAAATCAATTTAATCGAGTTAAATGACAATATAGTTTTTAATATATTTAGCACATATTTTATATTTAAAAACTTGATTATATTTTAAAAAATTAAATTTTATTGGAAGATCAAATATTTAAATATGTTTGAATATTATATTAAAAATTAAATATTTAAATGTATTTATAATTGAGTTTTTAAATATATTTAAATATTTAATTTTTAATATAATATTCAAACATATTTAAATATTTTCTCTTTCAATAAAATTTAATTTTTTTAATGGTTTTTAATATTTTAAAACAGTTTGTAATTTTAGTTTTAACATTTATTCTCAAAATGTTCCCAAGAATTTTCATCATGACCAAAAAAACAATATTAAATTATTTATCTTTTAAGTAATGATCAAATATATTAAAAAGTATATCTAAATACATTTAATAATATTTAATATTTTCTAATTTTGAATATTTTGTGAGTTTAGTTTGTATAACATTTAATTTGAATATTCCATCTAAAAATGTTTCGAGAGTCGTCACTATCTCAAAAAAATAGTAATATTTGAATTTTTTTAGTTTTTTAAATAATATTTAAAATATTAAATATACTTCTATATTATTTTTTAAATTAAAATTTTAAATATATTTGAATATTATTTTTAAAAAATAATTTTTTTAATTGTTTTTATTAAAAATTCTTTGTCAATTTCAAGAGTTATCAGTATGACAAAAAGGGAAACATATATAACTAATCAAGTGACAGTGAAGAATATAGTTTGATATAAAATTTTAATAAATGTATTATTTAACTAATTTTGGGACAAAATACACAAGAGTGTTGTAGCTTAGTTGGTAAGGTCATATCTTGTATTGTCAAAGGTCCATGGTTTGGCAAGTTATCTTTCAAGCTTATAATATATAAGTCATGTTTGAAAAATATTTGTTTGATAATTGTTAATACCTTATAATTTATAGTTTGTTTTTGTTATTTTTTTTATAAATTAATTTAAGTAATTTATAATTTTTTTTTCTTTCGAACTTTAGTTTCCAGAAGAAAAGGATGAAGGTACGAGAAACACGAGAAATGAGGTTTAAATTGAGTTTTTGGATTTAAAAACTTTTTACTACCCAAATAAACAAGGATGAAATAAGAACAAAAATAAATAAACACAATTATTTTCATCATGGTTCACTGTTAACGAAGTTAATCCACTTCATCCACTAAGGTGATCTGCCTTTCTCAACAAGGACTTAATCCACTATAACCGAACTGATTACATACACAAACAAGGACATCTAGTTAATATTTACAAATCACAAAGGCTAACCGTCAATGTCTTCTTGAGAAATTCTGACTATACCTTAGTCTTTCAAGGAACAATTAACTCCAAGGTTGAAGTACAAAGTGTGTTTACAAAGATGCTTCTCGGAAAGTAGATTACACAAGTTGAAATACAAAGAAATAACACAACACTATTAATAGCAAGTTGAATGAACAAAAGTTCTTTGCTTCCAAGTTAACGAACAAAAGTTTATTGCTTTTACAAAACTTTACCCAAGATATTTCAGTAGAAAGTCGAGTAGCATTTCAGCAAATTGTTTAGCGTGAAAGTTCTTTTTTTCAATTCTTCCAAGTCTTCTTTTTATATCCAAAAAGAAATCTGTTGGAGAGTAGAATAGGAATACTAAATTCTAATCGTATTTTTGAGTAACAGACAGTGAGAGTGGTAGACAACACCGTACTATAGTACAATCCTCGCGCCACAAAATCAGTGTAGTGCAAACATTTCGTCTTGTACCATGTACTATTCACTCACGAAAAATCTTTTGATCTTATCTTTTAATCTTCATAGGTTTTAGAATGTGTGTTGATGAAGCGTGCTTATAAGGACCAAAAGCATCAAAGAGAATCTTCAATCCTATGTCTTCAGAGTCTTCATAACTTGTCCTTTCCAAAACCTTTGTCTTCAGAGTCTTCAGCACCTCGGTCTTCAGCATCTCGGAACTTGGAAGCGCAAAATTTTCAGAGCTTGAGAAGTCTTCAGAAGCTCTTCAATCAAAGTCACATCACAGAAGCTTTAGACAAATGTTCGTCATAACCGTTGTCTAAAGACATTCCAGAACTTGACTAGATCTTAGTAACCCGTGTAAGAATAAGATTTGGTTCTACAATATTATCTATGAGTTTTGATGATAACAAATGAGTATGTTTGTATGAACAATTTTGATACTCTAATGTTTGTTATTATTTAGTACTAAACAAACAGGTTTTTCTTCTGATGAATGGCATGACTAAGACATTAGAAGAGAATTAATTTCGTTTCTGTGCTACACAAGTTCTGTTGAGCAGTAGCAAAATATTCAGAAGGCTCTGAAGTGTTATCTATAATATGAAGACACATATTCTAAAGAAATCAGTCAGAAGATCTAAAGACTCAAAGTTCAACTTAAGTTCAGATGCTAAAGACTCAAGTTTCTAAAGACAATATGTTCCAAAGAAATAAAATTAGAATATCTGAAGACAAAGTTTCTACTGAAGTCCAGATGCTAAGAACTTAATTTCTAAAAAGACAGCATGTTTCAAGAAGACAAAGTTAAAAGATCTGAAGACAAAGTTTCTGCTGAAGTCCAGATGCTGAAGACTTGTGTGTCTAAAGATCCAAGGTTTTCTATAACGGGTTCTCAAGGCAAAGTGCTGAAGACTCTAAAGACGTGACTCTGAAGACTTGAAGCTCTTTTAATCCAAGGTTCTCTACAACTGGTTCTCAAGACCAAGTGCTGAAGACTCTAAAGACGCATCTCTTAAGACTCTAAATACTTGAAGCTCTTGTGATACAAGGTTCTCTACAACGGGTTCTCACGACCAAGTGCTGAAGACTCTGAAGACGCAGTTCTGAAGACTCTGAAGACTCAAAGTTCTAAAGACCTTATCTTATGTTCCCGCTTTTAAACCCATGCTCACAGAAGTCTCTGAAGTACAGAAGGAAAGAATATAACATTAACATGGTACAATAGTACACAGTACGAAAAAGCCTTATTCCACTACCTCTTCACTAGTTTGAATTGTGGAAGAGAAAAGGACGTAGCAGTACTATTTGTAATAACTCTATTTTTCTTGGCTATATAAGAAAAGAACCGTATATTTAAAATGTTGTTGGTGTTCAATGTTAAAATGAAAGCTGTCATTATTAGAACACAACCAAAAGCTATCAATTACTATAAGAACAACTGTTATCAAAATGATTCTTAAATCATGTTGATAATGATTACAATGAAATCATTGATTCACAATGTGCTTAACTTCATATGCTGCACAAAGCTTGCTAAGCCGCAGAAGATAATGAAGATGATCATGAAAGCTCCAGTTACAAATCCACAACATAAATGTTGTGCTCTAAAGTGATCATAGAAGAAAATAGAAAAAGGGTTGTTGTCCAGAATGATCTAAGATGAATCAAGATAAAGAAGTTCTTCTCTTTACTACATCAAGATCAACAAAGCTTCCAAAAGCTTATGAAGAAGAAGACTTCACCAATTCAAGTGTTTTGGGCTGTTGTCCAAGTAGAAGCTACTTGAAGAAAAGAATACCACATATCAAGCTACAATGCAATGTAATATTTTTAGTGTGTATTAAGATCTTCTAATGTATGCTTAAATTCTGTTTACATCCAGCTTGTGTAGAAGCATTTTATTGTAAACAAATGTAAATCAAACAACTGTTTGATGATACCTTAAGAGGTTGGGTGAAGGTTTGTGCTCAAGAAGATAGTGATTGAAGATCATTATTAAATACTAGTAGTATATTCTATTTAGTCAATGGTAGTCATATCTCAAAGAGGACTGAGTGAAGGTCAGCCTTGTGAGATCACTGATGGATATCATTGGAAGGAAATCCTGGTAGGAGATTCTGAGGGATCAGATTCTATTGGGTCAATGAATGTTATATCCAGTTTGGATCCCTAAACGCGTCATTGGATGTTAGTCACCGGTGGTTGCCTGTGCGATTGTAATCAGATTAGTTATAGTGGATTAAGTCCTTTAGTTCAAGGCGAAATCACCTTGGCAGGATGGACTGGACTAGCTTGGGGGTTTCTCAAGTGAACCAGGATATATTACGTGTTCCTTACTTATGCTTATGCCTAATAGTTTATGTTTTCATAACTTAATTAGAAGCATTGCTTAGAAGCAATATCCAGAAGCGTTGTTTAACAAACAATGCTTAGAAGTGAAAGTTTGTCCAGAAAGAAAAACATAATTCAAACCCTCATTTCTTGTGTTTTCTTCACACCTTTAACCCGTACTAGAATCTCTTCAGATTCAGAGTGTGTTGATTCAGAAATTGATAACGTCACATGCCCTTTTATCAGATTCAGAACCTATTAGAAAAAGCTACACACTACACAAAATCGTCAGGGTACACAAATTTTCTCTAAGAAACAATGTATTGTTATCATCAAAACTAGTCTAAAGGCCAGATGTAGAATCAAATCTTGTTCTTACAAAGGGCCGTAATAATTCAGAGATCGTGCCGAGAGGTCATGATACTGGCCAAACATTATTTCCACCAGTAATTAAACTCGAAATTCTCTAAACCTTCATTCTTTAGTAGGAGCTCGTTTACCACTCGAGCCCAAATACTTATTTCATTTTTTACTCAACTTTATTTATGTTATCTTCATTAAAAAAGATTTATTTATATTTATAAACAATCTTAATAATTAATTGACTTAACTATAAGTACACTTTTTATCAAACACGAAAAATTCAATTAAATAGTCGTTTATTAGTTATAAGCTTAATTTGAAAAATACTTCTATTCTAAATCGATCATATGGTCTAATAAGACCTTTAATACAAAGATATGAACTAGAGCTCTACCCAAAGAAATTGGTCTTCGTCCTTAAAAGACTTATCATTTTACCGACCTTCTCATTCCATTGTCATTTCACTGCCAAAAGATAAAAACAGAACGACCATAAGTATGGACACATGACTATGATTCTCTCCATCATATGCTTTATTATCAGCAGGGTCACAACTGAAAGAAAACGTATATGCTCTAATATAAGTTTAAACATTTTTCCCTTTATGAAATCATCTATATATTTTAACCCTCGAAGATTTTCTCACTTTGATAATTTCTATCTCTGGTTTTCTAGCACAAAAAATCCCCTAGTTTTTACGACATTGACAACAGGCTTCTAACTTCGTTGGACAACACTTATAAACCTATAAGTTGTATCACTTCTACTCTAGTTTGAGAAGAAGTGCTACTAAGTTCATCATCACTCATCAGGTTGATAATCAAATCACCATGATTCTAGAAAGGAAACGGAAAATAACTGTTTAAGAATATGAAAGATTGTTACATTGAGATACCTACAAGTTTTGGAAATAATGCACCGCGGAATCACCTAAGCCTCAAAAATAAATTCGTGACAAAGAAAGGAAATCGAAAGGGTGTGAGGATTCAAAAACAATAAGGAATGGAGAGAGATTAACACTTCAAAGCAAATCAAATGAAAAAAACCTACCTTCACTCCCTCAATATACACTATTATGTAAAAGAGATACCACAACGGTTGAAAAAGGAATATAATAAATTCTGATCAACCGTTGTGAGGTAAATGGTGGTTCTATGTACGATGCTTTCCACTATGGTCGTGCTACTGTGATCATAAGTCAAGTAGCGTGCAACCTATTATAACAGTTACTTCAAACAATCAATGTGATATGCTTTAATGCATAACATTTAACAACTGTTGTTCTAAACAACTGTTGTGATATATATACTGAATTTATTATTAATTATATTGAATGATTATTTCATCAATGCTCACTAAACATATAACCTTTCAATCTTATCTAGAACATTATAATATGACAATTTAAGTTAAATTAAAAGAACAAGTTACATGTTCAATACTAAAAAAGAATTCTTGAGATCCTTATCCATAATTTTCTTTTCAAGTGTAATGCTCCTAGTTATTCAACCCCTTTCCTTCACCTCTAGTTCATTTTGCAACATATTATTTACTTTTCAAACAAAATTAGAGGTGGAGGAAGGAGAGATTGAAAAACTATAAAGCATTAAACCAAGTTCTCATTGTTAAAGAACGAAATGCTGATAATGGGCTTAAAATTTTTTGTCTAGAATTGAACGTGTAACTTATTTTTAAATATAACTTTATCTATCGTATTATAATTTTCTAATGCAATTCGAAAAGTTATATATTCGGTAGGATGTTAGAAAAACACTCAAACCAACTAAGATATAACAAACTCATCTTTTAAACAAACATTAACAACAACATTCATCAACAATAAACCTTAAACAACATACAATTTTTATATATAGTAACAACAACATTAACTCATAAAATGTGTCAAAAATGTATATGATCCATAATGGCATCCCAAATGAAAGGAAAGGAGGATGAAGCTGAAGTGAGAGCAGTAAACATGTGTTAATTTTAAATAGATGTCATTCTGGGTCTTTCACACAAGTTTGCAGCGCTCACTTTAGTTTTATCCTCGTTAATTTTTTTCATTCACCCATCCATATTGTTGCGGTGAAAAATCGAGGAGACCAAGCTATTGAGAAACTTGACTCACAAAAGACTTAAGAAGTCACCACCGAAATATATTGTTTCTAAGGAAAAGGGAAAAGATCGAAACCCTAATATTTATTATGCATTGCAAGAAGTAAAAACTAAAAGCAAAACACAAAGAATAGATCTAAGGTATAGAGATTTGTTATACAAAGGGAAGGTATTAGCATCCTATGTATCTGGAGTACCCTACAGGAACTTTTCATAATATTTGTTTTTTGGTTTAAAATTGCTTGCTTGTAAAAGATTATAGTGATGAGAAAAGAAGTATGTTTTATTATATTTTTGTTTGGAAAGATAAAGTCTTATACCTACGTATCGATTAAGGATCAAAGTCTCGTAGTTCGTGATAAAAATAACAAAATGGTTTGTTGTGGTTAATTTTAGGAGAAACGATATTTCATCATCTTAAGGAGAATGCTCAACTAATACCACGACAAGTATGAGAAGACGGATCTTGCATCATCATCAAAGGAAAGACTACTAACTTGAATATAAAGATCAACAAGTTGCCACTAATTTATTTATGTGGAAAGAATCAACATTCGCTTCAATCATTACTATGAGGATAATATAATCATATCTCAACTATGAAGATGATTTATATCTAATCTCTTTTAAGAAAAGGTTTTAAATTGAAAAAGTCAAGTGGAAAAAATATTTGGGTGAGGTTGAATCACTTTTAGTATTTTGAAATTTGTTTTGGTATGCTTAAGTATATTTGAAGCATTTATTAAACAAAGAGAGTTTGAAAATGCAGTGACACAAAGTCAAGGTTTTTATATGAAAGTGGTGAAACTTTGAAATTTAGTTTTTTGAGGATTAAAAGGTTTTAGAGTACATAAGAATACATAGGGTAAACATTAACAATTACAAGGGTAATATATAAATATAAACACACAAGGATAAACCTAAGGTAATGCACATGCTTATGACTAAAAAGCCAACAAAACTATCCCTTTTCCTTGAATTTTGACACAATATATAACAAAAATATAAATATCAATTACTAACATAAGGGAAAGCACACACATCACAATATTAAAGACAATGTCACAAAATAACATGGTTTAAGATAGTCATTTAAGAAAAAGTTAAATCAAAGATGGATAATATTAAAAGGGGGAAGTCAACATGTTTATCAACTAAAAGTTGTGACAAAAGATAGAAAATAGAAACATATTTTGACAAAGCAATCCATCATGGGTAAAATGGATATGTAAACAAATATCTTATCATGTCAAATATTAACTTTAAACACCAAGAAGATTTCAAACAAGACAAGTATCAAAGTTATAAAAATATACAAAATCACGGTATCAAAGTTAAGAGGATATATGAATATTAAAATCAAAGAAGGTTTAAAATCATGGTAAACATATATCAAAACATCATCATGATATAAACAAGTGAGATCAACAAGATATTGCACTTAGAAGCCAAAGGAAAATATCCATAACCAATTTAGGGTTTTTGAAATCATTAAAACACAAGGTTACTTCTTTAAACATGCTAAAACCTTAGGTGAACCAAATTAATCATGTTATCAACATCAAATGAAACTCAATTAAGGTATACTATAGTCACTTAAATATGAATGATCAATTAAGCAATAGAATCAATCAAAAGCCATCACAAAAGTCTTTAAAACACCTAAAAAGGACTAATTTTTTGAATTAAAGAAAAATTGGTAAAATAAATATATTTTTTGGGACTTTTTCATGTATTCACAAAATAGGGTAGATAAATAAAGAGTGTATAAAAAAACAACTCAAAGCAAGTTAATTTTCTCATTGAATCAATTGAATAAAATGGCAGAATAAGCTAAAAGAACAAGTGGTAAAAAATAGGCAAAGGGGCTGGCAAGGTTTGAACCTGCGCCCTTGGGGTTACTAAATAAAATATTATTCGCTGATTCACACGCTCAATGGTGATAAAAAAAAACACACAAAATGATATTTGAAACAAATCACTGAATGTATAACAAAACAAAAAATGGAAAAGAAATGCAAAAGGGAGGTTCACATTGGTTCAAACTCTCGCCCTCTCACTTGCAACACAAACTCCTTGACCAGAGGTGCTATGCTCTCGTCCATTTATAATATGACTTACATTAAATATCAAATGAACTTGCATTTTAAAAATGGAAAATGTGCGCCCTCCCCATCTTCTTCTTCCTCAAGACACAACAACAAATAGCATCAATGGTGATTTTTATAAATTTCTCATTTCTCAATATTTTTAAAAGATGTAAACATCAAACTTGCTCACATTTTCACAAGGAATTCAAAAATGCAAATATCATAAATTTATTTGTACTGTAGATCACAAATTTCTAAAAAAAACATAAACCCTAACAATTTTCAAAGTAAAATTAAATGCTATAAATGATCAACCAATGCCTATTTGCATAGGGCTTTCATTCATAGTATTAAAACACACAAGATAGTATCAAGAAATGTTAAGAATGATGCTTATATGATGAAGTTCAAGTACCACGAAAGTTACCTACTGGAGAAAGGTCTAATGCATGTTGTGGTGACTTTTAGAGATGGAAAATGAACTCCTTAGCTTGTACTAAATGCCAGGAACACAATGCAATACTTGATTTACTCTGACACATTCTCAAACTCCTCAACCAAGTCAGGTTACAAGGGTGAATGACCATAGGTTGGATAGAGCAATAAGGGTATTTCAGTTGTGATTCAATGCATACATAAATACATACTTGGTGTGTTGATGGTGTTTATGTGGTTAGTTTGCAAAGAAAGTGCAAGGAATGGGAGTTTCTAAGATAAGGTATGAAATATGCAACAATGGAGGTTTTGTGTGCAAACTTTGGTGTGTTGACCTTTGAGGTTGGCTTCTCTATTTATAGAGGTTAAAAATGGCTCAAGTAACTTACAGAAATCAGTTTAAGTTCACATGGAAAGATGGTTTGTCCATTTGGTTTCTTTTTGCACAAAATACAAGTTTGCTTCATGATGAAGAAAATGAGGGAATCAAGGGACTTTTTAATGCTTTTCTAGCCTCTATGAGATTGCTTCTAAGGGTTTAGATTTTATTGATCTGATTAGGATCAAGTTACAAGGGTGAAAGAGAGAGTGGTTAGCAAAAGGTGATCTTTATAAAAGTAGTAATGTAACTTTTGGCAAATTCATCCATAAATGATATCATGCAATGGACAAAGCTTTCAATATTTGTGTAATGCACCAAAAATTTCGTGTAAACCTCTGATCATGGTGAGATTTTCAAGTCAAATGGCCTGAAAAGAAAGACTACATCATATGGTTTGAAGATTTATCAAGAACTTGTCACAAAATAGACCTCTAATTCAAGTGTAAATGCCTAACTTCATCTCTTCGATTTTCCTAGCTCAAGCATGATAAATTTGTTCTCTTGGACATTTTGGAAATCTTAAAACATCCTCTCCAACTTTAATGTTGGCCACTTTCCTTGAAACAAAGGGGGTCTTGGTGAAAAAGCCTTACAACTTTGTTGTTTTGGAATGAAAAAAGCACTTTAGAAATTTTTCTAAGTGTTGGGATTTTGACAATTTTGAGATGTTAATTTCATCAATTCATATCTTCAAATCTAAACATTTTTTGGAGATCAAAACTCATTGCCAAAGTTGTAGTATGAAACATTCTCTTCAATTTGTGAATTGGAGCAATAAAAAATGGTTACTTTATGAAGAAGTTACAAGCTTACAAAGTAGCATACTTGAACATGAATTTTTAAAAGACTTAGTGAATTTTTCAAAACCCTAATATTTAATATTTGATTATTTCTCTTGATTTTATTGATTAAACTTGAACAAATGACTTTATCATATTTTCATGACCCTTGGCTTGAGAATTCCATGGTTGACCAAAAACTTTAAAAGTCAAAGTTTGACTTTGTAGTTAACTTTGTATCAGAGGAATCCAAATCGTCCAATTTCAATGGAAACCCTTGATTATGGTGCAACCCTTAGCATGTTGAGATGCCTTTTAAGTTCATAAGATGTTGATTAATTCATGACTTGAGTGATACATAATTGGAGACCTCCTAAACCTAATTCCCTGATTTTCATCTGAGGCACCAAATCCCTAATTCACTTGGTGAATCCAAAGAAACCCTAATATGATGAAGTTGTGGTGAAGATGATGATTAATTGATCACCATGAATGTAGGGATTGAATCTCTGAGGAACACATGCCCTTTGATCAACCAATTGTTTGATCCTCTAACCTACCTTGCACAAGCTACAAATAAGCATATCTTTGCATTCTCATAAGGTTAGTGGATGTAAATGTGAATGAGATGATATTTTAATATTATGTAAATGATGCAAAAGGAGGTGGGATCTTAGGTAAAAAATTAGGGTATAACACATACCTACAATTCAAAAAAATGTACAAAGTTCAAACATTATGAAACAAGTTGTTGAAATGTAAATAATAATAGATAACAATATTTTGAAACATAAACTATTGTGAAAACGAACCTGTAAGGTACTCATTTCCTAAGATTTGAAGAAGAAGAGTTCGCTGCATAAGTTTGGGGTTTCAATATGAGTGAGATGAGTGACATAAATGTCATGGTTTTATTTTGAGAGGTATGAATGAAATAGATATTAGGGTTTTCTTTTGAGAGACAAGTCAAATAGATATTAAGGTTTTTTAGAGAGACGGTTGTTATGTAGTGAAGCGAGAGATAATTTCGCTTATATAAATATGTAACACCTTTCGTCACGGTTAGTAAGACGAATCATGATTAAATGATTGCATTTTACACAATGGTTGACTAATAGAGTCGTGGTGATATTCAAGATCAAGCCCATTTTGTCACGATAAATGGAAAATTATTGGTGCTGGGATTCAAACTTTTTCACTTCAGGTACATTTCACTACAGTTGTTAACTATGACCATAGTGAAATTACTTTTAGTAAATACAAAAAAAAACACAAAAACGAGTTATTACCACGGTTAACGAGAAGGTTGTTGTAATAGTGATACACAGCTAACTAGTAGCCTGAAAATCTACAATCTAGAATCAAGGAAACAACGAAAGCACGATTGAAAACCCAAATTTGACCTCGGGTCCATAATGACACTAAAGCACTATAAAGGTATTGCCTCTAAACCCTAGAGGTCTAGGTCCACATGGAGAACCTCCGCAATGAAATGTAATGTTTTATTGATATGACATACATTTATTCTGCGTGTTCCCGCGACTACATACTCTCATGCAAGTCTAAACTAGTCTCTTTCCCCTAGCTTAGAGACCTCGACAACAGTTGTAGAACGACGACAACCGAATTTTCTTAAGGTTGGTCTTGACAAATTATAAAACAATAGTTCTGACTTTGTTTTCAATGGCAAGGACTTAGGGAAAACTATTCAAGAACGACCAAATAGCCCAATAAGATCAACCTAATACGAAGGCTTAATTTAGAGCTTTGGTCGCTGAGACCGACAAACATATATACCTTCATTAAGGAATCACACGTTGAAACCAAGCATCACACTCATCTCATCCGTTGGAGTCCATCCAACAATCTCACGTATAAGATGTTGCATTTACTAGGGTTGTTCTAATTGTTGTTCATATATAAGTTTGGCTCTCTATAACACCAATGTACAATTCAAATACACTTGCAAGTTTTTCTCTCTAATTCTACTTACTTGAATGTTGTAGTGTTAATTTTCCAGACACACTCCCTTTCCATCCACCAGATACTTTCACTACCGAACTGAAGATACTTCATCAACTCATCACCATGTCTTGTTCCATATCATACTACTTGTTTTTCAAAATGGTATATACTATATTATTCTCAAAAACATTTAAATAGTATCAAATACATCAACTAATGGTTAATTAATATTAATTTAATAAAAAATATTCTACATTTATATTATTTTATTACTTTTTAGTATGTTTATAAGATTAACTCTAATGGTTGGTTTTTTCATATGGTTCATCAGTTGGAGAATTAAAAGGTGTGATTTTTTCCATTGGAGTTCACCAACATGGCGATGCCGTTGCACTGTGATGCAACTTTGACCCACCTGAAGCAACATATGGAAGTAATAAAAATATTATATATTTATTTGTTTTTTCTTTTTTAACCAATGTTACTTAAATGGGTATTAATAAGAATAAAATATTATATAAAAGGTAAAAATGTGGGACCTAACATGAGTTCTTCAAAGTTGCACTATTGGAGTGAAAATGGAATGATTTGCTTCAAGATGATGTTTTTTAATAAGTCCCACAAAGAACCCAAAAATAAGTAGCACTATCGGAAATGCTCTAATGATTTGTTTGTTTCCATGTTTGAAAGAGTAAAAAGTGCACGTCTAGCAAAAACTAGTATTTTGAGCTTTAGAAAATCACGGTGGATTGCGCATTGAGACGCGAAAATGAAAGGCCAAACGTGGATCCAAACTTAGGCTAAGCTACTTTAAAATGAAGAGCGTAGGTTGGAGTCAACTTAATCTATAATATAAGAACACAAGTGCATCTGGAAAATTCAATTTTTCCCTTTGCTATAAACCAAACAAATATTGTTTTAGGGGTTAATTGGTATCTAAAATTTACTTTTTGTAACAAAATTCTGACTTGGTCCAATTATAACTACTACTTTGTTTAATTTATTATTTTTCTTTAACCAATTTCCCTTGCGCATTCTACTTCATATGGAACCAAATAAAAACTTTTTTACCTACCCAGTGATGAGTACTGCTAGTCGCTCAAAATGTTACTTCTTTGCTAAACAAACACCTGCCTTTGTCTCTTCCTTACTCTCTCTCCCTCTCTCTCTCTATCGCTCTCTATCTCTCTCTCTCTCTCTCTCTCTCTCTCTCTCTCTCTCTCTGACTTCTTCGTTCCTCCTCTATCTATACCAATGATGTTCATTATGTTTTCCGCATGAACAAGCAACCACGAGATCCTCTGGGGATTATTCTAACAAAAAGGTATGCTTAATGATACATTATTCAGATTTCTCAATTTTTCTTTTGATTTTTTCATCATGAGATTTGTGTTGAAATCTAGGGTTTGTGATTGTGTTCTAAATGTGGGTTTATGGTGATAGTTTTTTGTGTAAAATGGTAAGATATTGTTGTTATTCCTTCTCTCCTGTAGATCTGATTATGGATTGTGTTTTGATTTCATGTGTAGATGAAGATGAAGATATGCTTATGAGTTGTGGTATTGATTTCAAACAAAGAAGAAGACACATATCCATGGTTTTTTTGTTGGTTTTATCTAGATCATTGTTTTTGAACTGTGAGCTGCTCGATGATGTGAAATACTAAGATTAATTTATGATTTCGGATAATGTGTTTAACGATATTTTTATTTTTATGATTTATTTGTTGTTGTGCACATGATTTCCCCTAATCAGAGTAAAAATGGAACATTTGTGTCGTTGATTAAGGATATCGAGAAGGGCGTGGCTGGGAAATATGAGGTTTTGAAAAGTAAATTCAGAAGCTTGCCACATAATGTTGTACTAATTGGTTTGCATATCCAACCGAACAATCATAAGAAGGTACTGTTATATTATATTTGTTAGGAAACATTTGAGTTCAATGATATCATGATTAGAGGGATGTTTTTATTGTTGGATCTGATGAATGCATATTTATACTACCATACACAACATGCTAGCCTTCTATTTACAAACCTTGAAACATGACCATCTTCATCGAAAATGATGTTGTTGTTATTGTGTGCTTCACCAAAAATGATGTTGTTGATGTTGTGTGATTCATTGTATGCTTCATAGTGTTTATGTTCTTGTTGTTGTGCAGTATTTTCATTTTCATTATGTGTTCATGATTCTGTGTTTTTCAGTTATGCTTCATTTTAATAAGTGACATAAACTGATGTTTTGACTTTTATGTGGTTTTTATCCTTCAATATCATTTTTTCTCTGTATCTCATTGTCATTTTTATGTTTTGGCTTTTGTGTTGTGCTTTCTATTTGTTTTACTTAGATTTACAATCTTTGTAATCGACTTTTTGGTTCATTTTTTTTACTATGAACAAACAATGAATTAGTGTATAATTAGTGTGCTCCTCTATATGTCATGGCCATGGGTATCCTTGGTATTTGTATTTGTTGTACCCCAAAATTTGCCCTCCCATTTCCTCAACATTTTCTCATCACAAGACCTTTGAAGATTAAGATTCAATTAGGGTTTCCTCTGCTCAGGACTTCTCCTTGCACTGTGGACTCAAATTAGGGTTTGTGTTTGCCTAAGGATGTTTTGACCTAAAATGCCTAAAATGACTTTCATGCTTCATGTTGGACTCCCAAGTTTACCTATACCAAGTTTCAAGTCTTGATTCCAAGTTTTGCCCAGTCAATTGGACAGTTGACCTAGAAATCAGCTGTATTGGGGAAAAAGTCAACTGTGGCCAATTGACAGTCAAATCTCATGAAAATTGACCCACATCAACATTATGAACTCATATGGACCATTTGATCAATTTTGGATCACAATTCCACAAGAAATTTGATCAGATCATCAAAAGGGCAAAATGGTCATTTTTAGGGTTTTGACTACACAAGGGTGATTTTTTACTGTTTGACCTAGCCAATGGCAAACCAAGCTCACATATGGACTCAAAGACCCCATGGAATTATCTTGACATGATCAACAAACTCAAAAGATCCCAGGTACACAAGATTGACAGTTGAATTTCCCAGTCAATTGATCAATTTTGACTGTACACTGAAAAGTCAAACTTTGACTTTTTGGTCAAAATCAAGAGTCAAGATTCATTTCTCATCAAAACATGCCAAATCATGAAACTTGTTCATCAAGAAATCACAAAATGCAAATTAGGGTTTGAAAATGGAATTTTTCATAACTTAGAATTTTTCTAAGTTATGAAAAACCCTAATTTTTTCCCAACTTTGCCCCATCTTTTCACCATGATCCATTTGGATTAAAACAAAAGTCAAAACATGAAAGTTGTAGCTTGTTGCATAATCTACAACTTTTATTCACAAAGTTTTCTCATTTGAAGCTTGTATCTCAAGTTACAATTTTTTGAATAAGGGCACTAAACCATTTTTTAACTTAGTGAAATTTAACCTATTTTGACAAGGTTTTCTACCCCACTTCAAGGCCACTTTTCATACCCTTCCACTTGGAATTTTAATTTGCATTTCAAAGATGGATTGTAGTACACATTCCAAGCTTTCCAAAATGTCCAAGAACTCATCAAACAACCTCATAACTTGAGAGATTCGAATTTCACAAGTTGGCAAGAATTCACTCTTGTTCTTCATCAAAACATGTTCATAAACTTGGCAAATTTGAACTCAGCATTGTTTGTGCTACTTTACAGGTCCTTAAACCAAATTACACTCCTTAATTTAATGCAAAACCATTGAACCAAGTTGTTATTCTAAGCCTTTGGTCATTACACAAGGAATTAAGCCTAAACTAGAAAAAGCATTATTTCCATTCTTGAAAAGAAGAACTTTATGTCAAGTTTGCAATCCAAGTGGTACAATCAAGATCTTCTTGGCACAAGTTTGTGAGCAAATTGCACTGATCAAGGCAAGGGATAGCAGCATAGTGGGAGGGCCTGTACTGACCTAGAGAGCCAAGTTGCATTTTGTAGCTTAAGTGTGAAGAAAGGTCCATAACTGATGCCAACTCTCTCTTCAGCAAAAAGACACAACACAAAAGCTATCAAACATCTTCCATAGAACATATCCAAGCTTTGGCATGAGTCCTGAACCTCCCAAGCATCCTCCATCTCAAAATCACCTTGAAACTGCACAAACAGGGGAAGCCCTGCAGATTGAGTGCTATCTCTCAATCCCTTCCAGCATTCTTGTCCAAACTTGTTCCTCTACCTTCCTTACAACATATGCAAGCTAACCCTGTCCTTAAACCTGACCTGTAACACCTCCAAGCCACTTCACCATTTTTAAATTTCTGTTTTGCAGTTGGAGTTCACTAGCTTGATTCAGGGAGTTTCAAGATAAAGTAGGACTTGGAAAAGCATCCTTACACTTCAAGGAAGCTATACAAGTCATCATTTCACTCTGAAACATCCTCCATTGCCAAGCTCGATTCCAACTGAACAGGTATATTCATGGAGTTCTATCTCTCTTATTAGGCATTGTTAGCTTTAGATTTTTGAAGAAAATATGTCACAATCATAGCCCTGAACACGCTCATATGATTAGATTTCATTTATGTTTCGTGTGCTTAGAGAATTTCATGTCTGAACATTGATGAAAAGTTAGGTCAGAAATTGGGGGAGGAGAAATTCTCCCTCATCTTAGAGAGATAGGTCAAGTTATTTATATGGTTGAAACCGTCTCTTCATGCTGAACATTTCTTGTGTTATGAGTTTTTGCTGAAAAGCCAAGAATCAGGAGTTAGACATTGAAGAACAGGGGCGCGCGTTTTTCAAATGTTTGAGCTGGAGGTTGAAGAAGGAGTGGAGTGGGCTGGGCCTGTGTTATTTTGATTTTCACACCATCTTTTTTGATTCACACCCCCCTGAGCCCATTTGTTCATTTTTTAACATTTTTGACTTTTTCTTTTTTGGTTGACTTTGTTTATTTTTTCTCATGGCATTAAAAAATTAAAAATATTTTTTCCATCATTTTCTGAATTTATGGCATATTTATTTGATTTGTTTCTTTATTTATGCATAATATATATATATACCATTATTAGAATAAAATAGAAAAAATGGTGTAAATACATTTTTATTTTTATTTACCTTCTGAAAATATTTCACACAAAAAAATACTCTTTTATTTATTTTATTAAAATATTAAATAAATACTTATTTTGTGTATAATACATATTTAGGGTTTAATATATATATATATATATATATATATATATATATATATATATATATATATATATATATATATGTGATTATTAATATATTTAAGGTAAAAATATAAAAATACTTGAATTTTTTCATTTTTATTAATATTTGATATAAAAATACCTTTTTCCATAATACACTTCATTTTATTTTATTTTTATAAATAATGAATAAATAGTTGTATTAAATCAATTAATATCCATTTTCTTTTAAAATTAGGGTTTTTACCCTAAATTCAAAATACTCCAAAAAATAATACATTTTTTATTTTCTTTTCTCTTTTACATAAATAATATTTTTTCATACATATACAAAACATTTTTGTGCATCTTGCATCTTTATTTAATTTTTGTACATTATTTAAATTGCAAATATTCAAAATGATGTAATAATTTAGATTTAAATTCTTGTCAATATCCCCATTTGAACATTTGTACCCCCCTTCCCATATTTGGTTTTGTAATAGCTTAGTAATTTTAATTTCGCATTTTATTGCTTTCTAATGATAACATGTTAGAATTAGGGTTTGTATGCAAAAAACGATAAAAAATAGTTTGACCTAATACAAGATAAACACGCATGAAAATGGACACAAATCACACTTGCACCCCCCTAGGGTATTCCACTTGTTGCCTTCAAATAAATAGGCCATATTGCATGTTGAATTTCTTTGGGCAAAGCAAACAATTTGAATGATCATAGTCCCTCGACAAAACTTTTCAAAGCAAACAATTTGAATGATCATAGTCCCTCGACAAAACTTTTCAAAACAAACAAAAACAAATGATCAAGTCCCTTAAAGAAATTGCTCAAAGACATTTAACGCCGTTGCAATTATGGTCTAAAACGATGACCCGCACCTGTCCCTTTCACATCCTAACACAAGGTTGCCCACCAAATACAATGGTGGAACAAACTTGTTAAAATGGTTAAAGTATAGCAATGATCTTTTGAGAAATTTAGGAGTAGATAACCTCTTAGTTACTTGAATTAACTTGCAAAACAAAACACTTGCCTAATTTCAAAATCACACATCACTACACTTTCAAAAACAACCTTCAAAAAAAAATGAAATTTTTTTTCAAAAGACATACATCTTTGTATACATCCCCACATGGATCATTACAAAGGTTGCCACCACATTGGCCTCTTTTCAAAACATTTTCAAACCCACACACTCAAGCACCATTTAAAACAATTGAAAACAAAAGGCAAGTGATCTAAGCAAGTAACTAAGAGCCCATGGATAACCATGGATAGAAAGGGTGCTAATACCTTCCCTTTCTATAATCTACTCCCCGAACCCAAGAAAACATCTCAAAAGGTTTTTGCTATGCTTTTTAACCTTTCCTTAGGATAAAATAAAAAGTCGGTGGCGACTCTTGCTAACCGCAACATTTGCGAATACAAACGCAAAACCCAAGTCAGTTCTCCCACCGTATCACAGAACTGGCGACTCTGCTGGGGATATTTTTAAAGTGGAGTAACCTTAGGGTTTAGATCACCTTTGTTTTCAATTGTTTGCTTTCTTTGCTTTTATATTTGTGGGCTTTGCATCGGAGTTTCATAGATCCTAACCCGGATCTGGGATATACCCTTTTTAGGTAGCATAATCTGTGAGGGACCTGTCCGGCGTAGACCGACATGGGTGAAGCAGTGGCTACGTTGGTGTGGCATCTTAGTCTGTACCTATATCCCTTGTGTTGTAACAGGGAGAATATAGGTCTTCTAAGGGGTCATTAAACACCAACCAACCTTAGAACCCTAAATTGACCAACTTGGCTATTAGGACAGTAGCAGTATGCTACACTCATTGAGGCTAAACTCTCGAGATGGTTCTGGCCGCGAGAAAAGATTGCGATGCTGGAGTTATGACCGATTGAGGGTAGCCAATGATTTGAGATCCTCTAGAACCCGATTACTTTTGATAGGACAGGTTTTAACCAACAAAACCAAAAGAGGGTAATACCTGAAACTCATGCTGGCCTGAAACCTAAGGGTGTCTTGTGTGACTTGTGTGCCTTATTTGCCTATGTGAATACTTGTGGTGTGCTTCATCATAGCATCATGCCATCATACCATTGCATGCATCCTGTATAAAGGACTAACCCATTTCAAAGACAAAAAAGGTTTCATCTTTGCTCTGTTTTGTAGGACATCATGATGCCCGTGCGAAGAAATACTGTCCGGCTCAACTTTGTTCAACCACCAGTTTTACTCAAGGATTTGGTTGGAAGGATTCCAAACACTACCTCCTTCATCAACAGACATGGTTCTCTCCTTGCCTTGATCACTGCAAAATGGGACCAACAACTGATAAGTGTTCTGACCCAGTTTTATGACCCTCTGTACCATTGTTTCACCTTTCAAGACTTCCAGCTGGTTCCTACCCTGGAAGAGTTCTCTTATCTTCTTGGGATCCCTGTCTTGGAACAAACTCCATTCACTGGTTTGGAAAAGACTCCTAGGCCTGAAGAGATTGCTGCAATTCTCCCCTTGACCAAAGAAGAGGTATTGTCCAACTGGGAAACTAGAAATGGGATCAAGGGCTTTTTGGTCAAATTTCTGGTTGGCAAGGCTAATGATTTCTGGAATGACTTGGGCTTCAAAGCATATGAGGATATTCTAGCTCTTTTGATCTACGGTCTGGTGCTGTTTCCCAACCCTGACACTTTTATCAGTATCCATGTCATAAGGATCTTCATGTCTCGGAATCCGGTACCTACTCTTTTGGGTGATATTCTACAACAACTCTATGCTCGTACTGCTCGAAAACGGGGAACTCCGTGGTGTTGTGCGCCTTTGCTAGTAAGGTGGTTTATTTCGCACCTTCCTAAGTTCGTGCTGAAGAATGAAGAAGGAAAAGGTTGGGCTCGGAGGCTAATGTCTCTCACTGATAATGACATCACCTGGACTCTCAGAGGTTTGGATGAGGTAGCTGTTATTGACCGTTGCGGAGAATACCCTAATGTTCCGTTGATTGGTATCCAAGGAGGAATCTCTTACAATCCGTGCTTAGCCCTCCGACAATTTGGGAGAGCCAGAGGAGATGGGCCTCATGAAATGCTGGTTCCTCACTTCCATTTTGAGTTTCAGGCAGACAGTGACAAACTACGCCAGGGATTCATTAGAGCTTGGGACAGAATTCACAAAGCTGACCCACATGAGTTGGGACCAAAGACTTCTCTGCCATTGAAGCCCTATTGCAAGTGGGTCCGCGTCCGTGCTCAAAGGTTAGGTATGCCCTACGAAGCTGTTAGACCTCTCATTCTTGAATCTCCTGATGAAGATGGGGTTCCTCCAGCTGTCCTCCCTCCTCAGACACCTACTGATTTTGACACCATGAAGAGATCTTAGGCGCAGTTAAAGGAAGAACGGGATTTCTATCGGGAGAAGTTCAACGAGCAGGAAAGGAAGATTCAGAGGCTGACTAAGCAATTGGAGGAAGAACGGGTCCTGAACAACTACATCGGCACTGAAAAGAGGAGGCCATGGGAGCATTGATGAGCTTTGGATGTTTCCTTTTATAGTTTATTTCCTTTCCAGTATTTTTCATTCCTGTAATGCCTAAGGGCAAATTGTTGAAATTTTTAATCTAATGAAGTGTGTTTCCCTTTTTGTCTACAAAGTTGAATCTTGTTTGTCTTTGAAAACATAAAACATACGCATTCCATTGCACCATATGCATAGCAGGTACCCTATTTCACAGGTTGCTTAATCTCCTTCGCTGTTTATTTTGAACAGTCATCATGAATCCAGAATCATCCAGTGAGCAAGCAATCAAGGCCCTTCAGGCCCAAAGTGCACAGTTTCAAGAGATGGTCCTAAGCCTAGCCCAAGGTCAGCAAGAGTTGAAGACTCTACTCATGAAGAAGAAGAAGAAAAAGAGGACTACATTGTTCAACACCGGACGCAGATTTGGGAACACACTCCATAATGAGGCTGATCCAACCACTTCTTCTGCTGAGAAGAACAGTCCCCAAGGGGGAGGAGCTCCTAGTCCCGCAGTCTCCGACAACGAGACGGACTATAACGATGAACAATACCCACCTGCTGCTGACAGATACAAGCAATTGGAGGACCGCTTGAGCGCCATGGAGATTCAGAATGTGCCGGGGCTGGATTTCGGAGATTTGGGATTATCTTCTGGAGTAGTAATTCCACACAAGTTTAAGGCACCTGCCTTCGCCAAGTATGATGGGGTCTCCTGCCCAAAGCTGCATCTGAGGTCGTACGTAAGGAAAATCCAACCTTACACGGCGGATAAGAACCTCTGGATTCACTTCTTCCAAGATAGCCTCTCGGGGTCACAGCTTGAATGGTTCTACCAATTGGATGGAGCTAGCATCCGACACTGGGAAGATTTGGCAACCGCATTCTACAGACAATACCAATACAATTCTGATCTCGCTCCTACGCGTACCCAACTTCAGGGTATGTCTCTAGGGACGGGTGAAGGGTTCAAAGAGTACGCTCAAAAATGGAGAGATTTGGCTGGCAGGGTGCAACCTCCATTGACTGATCGAGAACTGGTTGATATGTTTCTGGGGACGTTGTCTGGTCCGTTTTTCAATCATTTGGTTGGTAACTCCTCCGCTGGATTTACAGATTTGATATTAACGGGAGAAAGAATTGAAGCTGGCATCAGGTCAGGCAAGATACAGAAGGCTGCCTCTACAAGTGCTGAGAAGAGGCCGTTTAAGAAAGAAGCAAGTGCCGTCTATGGTCCTAGAAGACAAGTCAAGCCCGAAAGTCGCCAAGCCGTCAATGCTTTGGTCATCTCCAAACCTGTTGCTGCTCCTCAGCAATACAATCAACAAAGAAGCGAAAGGCCCAAGAGGCAGTATGCTCGGCTGAGTATGACCTTATCTCAAATTTTACCCCAACTGTTATCCACCAACCTGGTGACCCTCAAAGAAGCTCCTAAGGTCGTCAACACTGCGTCTCCTAAATATAACCCAAATGCCCGGTGTGCTTATCATTCTGATAGTCCCGGGCACACTACTGATGATTGCTGGGCCTTGAGAAACAAAGTGCAAGATCTGATCGACGCGAAGGAAATTCAGTTTGAAGCGCCAGAAAGACCAAATGTTGTAACTGCTCCTATGCCCCAGCATAGAGTAAATGCCATCGAAGAAGAAATGTACGCTGTTTCGGTAAATGAAGTTGTCACCCCTCTGAAGACTGTTAAGAAGAACCTACTGCGGGCCGGTTTATTTCCGGGTTGCGGTGAAGGTTGCCTGTTCTGTGCTATTTCCCTATCTGATTGTCCCTTGCTGAGGTTAGGCATCCAAGGCCTAATGGATAGCAAGGAAATTCTATTCAAAAAGACTGCTGTTCAATTGGTTCCGATGAAAGAAGTTTCTGTGATTACCATCTTCAAAAATCCAATCAAGGCTCTCCCGAAGAAGCCTGTTCAAATCATGACAGTTGCGCCTGTGATCATTACTGTTCCGGGGCCTCTCCCCTACGTGTCTGATAAAGCTGTCCCCTGGCATTATGGGGCAGACATGTATGTGAATGGAATCAAACAAGAATTCGACGCTGGTGCCAGTATCTGCGATATCACTGGTCCAGCCAAAGTTACCCGCAGTGGCAGGCTCTTCTCGCCTGACATTGCACCGCCCGCTATTCGAAGACCCCTTCTTATAAAACCTACAAGTATACATGTTACTGTTGCTGATCAAGTTGTTTCCCCTGCTGCCGAGTCATCAAATGCTCGGGGCAAAGGGATTGAAGAAGAGCCTGCCCGGAAGGAGGCACCAATACCTATAAATGCTGAGGCCTCCCGACAAGAAATGGAGGAGATTCTGAAAATAATAAAGAAGAGTGATTTTAATGTTGTCGAGCAGTTGGGGCATACACCCTCCAAGATCTCCCTGCTCTCCCTATTGCTATGCTCCGAGGCCCATGCTAAGGCTTTGATCTCATTTCTCAAGACGGCCCATGTGCCGCAGGAGACGTCTGCGGTCCAGTTCACTGATTGCATAGCAAACCTGACAGCAGACAATGGCTTGGGTTTTTCAGATGCTGACCTGACCGCGAAAGGGAGAGACCACAATGATGCCCTGCATGTCTCTATTGAATGCAGGGGCACTACTCTAGCACATGTATTGGTGGATACTGGTTCTTCCTTGAATGTTCTACCGAAAAAGGCTTTAGACCGTCTGGATTATGAAGGCCTGGAGTTGAAACCCAGCAATATCATCGTCAGGGCCTTTGACGGTTCCAAAAGGATGGTTCATGGAGAGGTTAACATCCCTATTCGTGTGGGCTCTCAAGTGTTTGACTCTACCTTTTACATGATGGATATACGTCCATCGTACTCTTGTCTGCTGGGTCGACCTTGGATCCATAAAGCTGGGGCAGTGACCTCCACCTTGCACCAGAAGCTGAAGTATCCCGTCAGGGGGAAGATCTTCACTGTGCAAGGAGAAGAGGAGTATATGGTGAGCCATTTGAATTCCTTCAGGTACATTGAGATGGACGGAGAGTTTATTGAAACCCCCTTCCAGCATTTCGAGGAGGTGCATCCAATTTCAGCAGCTGCAGAGACAATAGCCGAAGAGAATGATTCCTTGAAGATGGCTTCCCTAAGGGATGCCCGGGCTGTGGTTCAGAAAGGCAATTGTGCAAACTGGGGTCAGCTTCCTGACTTCACTCAGAAGAACGACAAGTTTGGGCTAGGCTTTACTGCAGAGGCTTAGAAGGCGGTGCGCAAAGAGAGGATCGGAAAGGCTCAGGTGTTTATTTCCAGCTCAAGGGTGAATGCTATCGAGGAGGATGTGGAGGAAGTTGAGTTTGACAGTTGGATCTACCCGACTACCAGCAACGGACCAAGCAACTGGACGACGAAGGATTTTACCCCTATCACATTTGTCACGCAGTAATTAATTTCTTTTGATTTCCAAATTTGTAACAAACAATATGTTAAAACTTTGTTGGCTCGGTGTCCTACCCGGGGCATCGTAGCTCCATTTGTGAGGGCTTTTTGTATGACATTTTCATATATCATCAATCAAAACATTGGACGTTTGTTGCATTTCAAATCTTTTGCTCTTTTCCTTTCTGTGTTATATATATTGCAAAACAGCTATATTTACACACACTCACTTATACAGGTTTCAATCCACTCTGGATCTCACTGGTAACAGCTCTGCTACTGCCAGTTATGACTTCGAAAATCCGATCAACTTGGCCGAAGACGAAGGTGAAGATGATTGCGAAGTACCTGGTGAACTCGCAAGACTGCTACTCCAGGAAGAGAGAGCCATTCAACCACATGAAGAGCCTGTGGAGACAATTAACTTGGGTACTGAGACAGATAGGAAAGAGGTCAAGATTGGTGCCAGTATAGAGCTCAGCGTAAAGCAACGATTGATCCAAATGTTACAAGACTACATGGAGATTTTTGCTTGGTCCTATGAAGATATGCCTGGTTTGGATGCCGACATTGTAGTTCACCATCTGCCAACCAAGAAAGATTGCCCTCCAGTAAAGCAAAAAGTCCGACGAATGCGTCCAGAGATGTCTGAAAAGATCAAGGCCGAGGTTATGAAACAGTTTGAGGCCGGGTTCCTTGCAGTGACTTCCTACCCCCAGTGGGTTGCCAATGTGGTGCCAGTACCGAAGAAGGACGGTAAAGTCAGAATGTGTGTCGACTACAGGGATTTGAACAGGGCCAGCCCCAAGGATGACTTCCCCCTACCTCACATCGATGTCCTTGTTGACAATACAGCTCAACACAAGGTGTTCTCCTTCATGGATGGTTTTTCAGGGTATAATCAGATTAAGATGGCTCCAGAGGATATGGAGAAGACTACCTTTGTGACTCAGTGGGGCACCTTCTGTTATAAGGTCATGCCATTCGGATTGAAAAATGCTGGGGCAACCTATCAACGTGCCATGGTTGCTTTATTTCATGATATGATCCATCATGAGATTGAAGTATACGTTGATGACATGATAGCGAGGTCTCAAACTGAGGAGGAGCACCTTGACCATCTGAGGAAGTTGTTTGATCGACTCAAGTTATACAAGCTGAGGTTGAATCCCAACAAATGCACCTTTGGGGTAAGATCCGGAAAATTGCTAGGTTTCATTGTAAGTGATAAGGGTATTCAGGTGGACCCTGCCAAGGTAAAAGCCATAAAAGAGATGCCGACTCCAAAAACAGAGAAAGAAGTCAGAGGCTTCCTGGGACGACTGAATTACATTGCCCGATTCATCTCACATCTGACCACTACTTGTGAGCCAATCTTCAAATTGCTGAAGAAAGATCAAGTAGTACGCTGGAATGATGAATGTCAGGCCGCCTTTGAAAGAATAAAGGAATACCTCCAAGAGCCACCCATTCTTATGCCACCGGTGGAAGGAAGACCTCTGATACTATACTTGACAGTACTTGACAATTCAATGGGGTGTGTGCTGGGGCAGCATGACGAGTCTGGCCGAAAAGAGCACGCTATTTATTACTTGAGCAAAAAGTTTACCGACTGTGAGTCTCGTTACTCACTGCTTGAGAAAACTTGCTGCGCTCTTGTATGGGCTGCTCGCCGGCTGAGACAGTATATGCTGACTCACACTACCTTATTGATTTCAAAGATGGATCCCATCAAGTACATATTTGAAAAGCCCGCTCTGTCTGGAAGAATAGCGAGATGGCAAATGATCTTGACAGAATATGATATCCAGTATACAACTCAGAAAGCAATTAAGGGAAGTGTATTGGCAGATCATTTGGCACACCAACCTGTGGACGATTACCAATCATTGAACTTTGATTTTCCGGACGAAGACATCATGGTGGTAACTGACTGTGAAGTACCTGGACCGGATGAAGGACCTGAGGAAGGATCCCGATGGTCTATGCATTTTGATGGAGCCTCCAATGCTTTGGGTAATGGCGTCGGCGCTGTAATCATATCTCCCAAAGGAACTCATACTCCCCTCACCGCCCGATTATGTTTCAGCTGCACCAACAATATGGCAGAATATGAGGCATGTATCATGGGTTTACAAGCTGCAATCGACTTAAGGATAAAATTTCTAAGTGTCTTCGGAGATTCCGCTCTCGTGATCAATCAGATCAAAGGCGAGTGGGATACGAAACACCCGAATCTTATTCCTTACAAGGAGTATGTGTCGACCTTGCTCCCTCACTTTGAAGAGATAACTTTTGAGCATTTCCCCAGAGAGGAGAATCAGCTAGCGGACGCACTAGCCACGATGTCTTCAATGTTCAAAGTTAAATGGGACAACGAAGCTCCCCGAATCATAATCTGGAAGTTGGATGAACCGGCATACTGTTGCGAGCTCGAGGCTGAGAAAGTTGTTGAAAAACCCTGGTATCATGAGGTAAAGAGGTACTTGGAAGTTCAGGAATACCCTGAAGGTGCATCTGTCAATGATAAGAAGTTCATGAGGAGATTTGCTGCAAAATTCTTCCTCAGCAACGACATTCTCTACAAACGGAATCATGATTCAACTCTGCTACGTTGTGTGGATAAGGCTGAAGCAGAGAAAATCATGATAGAACTTCATGAAGGTACGTTTGGAACCCATTCCAGTGGACACACCATGGCTAAGAAAATCCTTCGGGCAGGATATTTCTGGTCCACAATGGAAGCCGACTGTTACCAACATTCCCGAACTTGTCATAAATGCCAGATCTATGCTGACAAGGTGCATATCCCTCCGGTTCCTTTGAATGTTCTGACTGCGCCTTGGCCGTTTGCAATGTGGGGCATCGATATGATTGGTGAGATCCGACCGACGGCATCCAATGGGCATCGCTTCATCTTGGTGGCGATCGATTACTTCACGAAATGGGTTGAGGCAGCTTCCTATGCCACAGTAACCAAGAGCGTCGTGGCACGTTTCATCCGGCATAATCTGATCTGTCGGTACAGAGTCCCGGAAAGAATCATCACGGATAATGGTACCAATCTCAATAACAAAATGATCACTGAACTCTGTGAACAATTCAAGATACATCACCACAATTCTTCTCCCTACCGGCCGAAGATGAATGGGGCTGTAGAGGCAGCCAATAAAAATATCAAGAAAATTGTGCAGAAGATGACAGTGACCTATAAGGATTGGCACGAGATGTTACCGTTCGCTCTTCATGGGTACCGCACCTCAGCAAGGACGTCAACCGGGGCAACTCCCTTCTCCTTGGTCTATGGCATGGAGGCAGTCTTGCCAATTGAAGTCCAGATACCCTCTCTCCGGATAATGAAGGATGCAGACTTGAGTGAAGATGATTGGATCAGGGCATTTAACAAGAAAGTCAGACCGCAAGAGTATCAAGTTGGGGACCTGGTAATCAAACGCATCATCCTTCCTCAAAGTGATCCCAGGGGCAAATGGACCCCTACGTACGAAGGGCCATTTGTGGTTAAACGTGTGTTCTCAGGAGGAGCCATGATCCTAACCACCATGGATGGTGACGACCTTCCTCACCCCGCCAATGCAGACATAGTGAAAAAATACTACGCATAAATAAGAGACCCGCTAGGTTGACATACCTAGGCAAAAATAAAGGCTTCCCGGCGAACCAAAAGGGTTCGGGCAAAAATAAGGGATGAAATGAATAAAAAAATCTGTACACCCGGCAAGTCGAAAACCTGAAAAGGCGGCTTGGGCAAAAATGGGTATCCCGGTGGACTGAAAACCCGAAAGGGCGGTCCAGGCAAAAGTTAGGGATAAAAGCGTAACACTATGTCTCATTGGATCACTTCGCATCCAGAATTCGGCATCGACTATCTGGCTCCAGATTTCGGCATTGACCAATCAGCTTCATCTTCAACTAGGTAGCAAAGCGATGAGACGTTCGAAGACATAAAGGCAATAGCAGAGTTGGAACCCAGTGGGATTGTTCACATAGCTGTTTTGTTTCCTTTTTCAAATTGTAAACTCTATACTATTTTGGCGATGTCCTCTTACTAGGATGTCAGCCTCCTGTACAAAAACGCCTATTCACAGGCAAAGTTTAAATCAATACAAATTCACTTGTCCATACAAATTACCATTGTTTTCTTTTTCTGTTTTGCGAAGAACGTCCAATGTTCATTGTTGATATATGCATTTGACATTAAATTGCTGATTCATAAATATTTGCATATAAAACAAGAGATTGATTACAGGTGACATCAGAGACAGGGGAAATTTGAAGTTGTCTAATGCATGTCTGGTTGTTTTGTCCGCCAAGGCGCCAAGGTAGGTTCAACTGAAGAATGTGGCCAAATCATCTCAATTCCCCGCAGAGTAAAACAGGATGCGACAATACTTTCCCCAAGCGGAGTCGGTTCCCCGTCGATCCTGAAAAGGCACAACATTCCCCGGCAGGTCTTAAAGCTCATCCCCAGTAGATTCTGCAAGCTTATCCCCTGCGAAGCACGGACGTCTCACCCGAGTTTTATTTAGAGTTATTTCCTCACAAGGACTTATAACTGGGTTATCCTCAGCTAAAAGCCACGGAAGACCGCTCTCGGCAAAGTTCCTTCAATCCCCAACGAAGTCTATCTTTGGTATTCCCAAGCAGAGTTTATCTTTGGAGTTCCCCGGCGGAGTTTATCATCATTACCCTCAGCGGAATCCATCGTTAAAGTCCTCAGCAGGCCTCTCATCAGAACTTCGGCCAAATATCTCTTCCACAGGGCAATTCTCCGGCCGTTCGTCAAGGATTTATTTTCCCCAAGACGAAATTACATTCATAAACATTTTACATTTTCATACATCTCGCTTACATACATGATGGAACACATACAACATCTCATGTTGAGTATCATGACAATATGCATATCATACATCATGACATTGCATACAACTTACGTTTTTTGCCTTTTCAGGAAAAAGACAATCCCAAAAAACAACTACCTTCAACTGTCACAATTCCAGATCCGATACCTGTATCTAGCCAGGGCACATCTGAGAGTGATCAGTTTCCAGACTCGATTCCTGTATCTAGCCAGGGCACGTCTGAAGAGTTCGAAGATTCGATTCCTGTATCCAGCCAGGGCACATCTATCAACTACAACAGCTCCAGATTCGATTCCTGTATCCAGCCAGGGCATATCTGTTGACCACGTTTCCAGACTCGATTCCTGCATCTAGCCAGGGCACGTCTGAAGAGTTCGAAGATTCGATTCCTGTATCCAGCCAGGGCACATCTATTAAACGACTATTTCCAGATTCCACTCCTGTATCCAGCTAGGGCACATCTATTAAACGACTATTTCCAGATTCGACTCCTGTATCCAGCCAGGGCATCTCTGTGAGCAACCGATTGTAGATTCGACACCTGTATCTAGCCAGGGCATATCCGCATGAAGAGATTGAAGATCAAACACCTGTAACAAGCCAGGAAAACATCCGTCTTTCTCAAATACACAAGTTCTCGCTAAGGAATCTCTTATGCGACCGACACTTCCAAATGGCATCTATAAGCCCATTCCCGACAAGGTTATGTTACACTTCCAAATGGCATCTATAAGCCCATTCCCGACAAGGTTATGTTACGCCTCCAAATGGCATCTATAAGCCCATCTCCCTATCTACCACCTCTCCAAATGGCATCTATAAGCCCATTCCCGACACCACATTGTTGAGACTCCAGCATGCGAGTGCAAATTTCCGGGCACTCTAGTGTCCAATCTCCTTTTACCCTCGAGTCACGAAAGGCAAACTTGCCAATCTAACTCTTCAGGTTCAAGAAGATTGAACAGGGGCAACTGTTGTACCCCAAAATTTGCCCTCCCATTTCCTCAACATTTTCTCATCACAAGACCTTTGAAGATTAAGATTCAATTAGGGTTTCCTCTGCTCAGGACTTCTCCTTGCACTGTGGACTCAAATTAGGGTTTGTGTTTGCCTAAGGATGTTTTGACCTAAAATGCCTAAAATGACTTTCATGCTTCATGTTGGACTCCCAAGTTTACCTATACCAAGTTTCAAGTCTTGATTCCAAGTTTTGCCCAGTCAATTGGACAGTTGACCTAGAAATCAGCTGTATTGGGGAAAAAGTCAATTGTGGCCAATTGACAGTCAAATCTCATGAAAATTGACCCACATCAACATTATGAACTCATATGGACCATTTGATCAATTTTGGATCACAATTCCACAAGAAATTTGATCAGATCATCAAAAGGGCAAAATGGTCATTTTTAGGGTTTTGACTACACAAGGGTGATTTTTGACTGTTTGACCTAGCCAATGGCAAACCAAGCTCACATATGGACTCAAAGACCCCATGGAATTATCTTGACATGATCAAAAAACTCAAAAGATCCCAGGTACACAAGATTGACAGTTGAATTTCCCAGTCAATTGATCAATTTTGACTGTACACTGAAAAGTCAAACTTTGACTTTTTGGTCAAAATCAAGAGTCAAGATTCATTTCTCATCAAAACATGCCAAATCATGAAACTTGTTCATCAAGAAATCACAAAATGCAAATTAGGGTTTGAAAATGGAATTTTTCATAACTTAGAATTTTTCTAAGTTATGAAAAACCCTAATTTTTTCCCAACTTTGCCCCATCTTTTCACCATGATCCATTTGGATTCAAACAAAAGTCAAAACATGAAAGTTGTAGCTTGTTGCATAATCTACAACTTTGATTCACAAAGTTTTCTCATTTGAAGCTTGTATCTCAAGTTACAATTTTTTGAATAAGGGCACTAAACCATTTTTTAACTTAGTGAAATTTAACCTATTTTGACAAGGTTTTCTACCCCACTTCAAGGCCACTTTTCATACCCTTCCACTTGGAATTTTAATTTGCATTTCAAAGATGGATTGTAGTACACATTCCAAGCTTTCCAAAATGTCCAAGAACTCATCAAACAACCTCATAACTTGAGAGATTCGAATTTCACAAGTTGGCAAGAATTCACTCTTGTTCTTCATCAAAACATGTTCATAAACTTGGCAAATTTGAACTCAGCATAGTTTGTGCTACTTTACAGGTCCTTAAACCAAATTACACTCCTTAATTTAATGCAAAACCATTGAACCAAGTTGTTATTCTAAGCCTTTGGTCATTACACAAGGAATTAAGCCTAAACTAGAAAAAGCATTATTTCCATTCTTGAAAAGAAGAACTTTATGTCAAGTTTGCAATCCAAGTGGTACAATCAAGATCTTCTTGGCACAAGTTTGTGAGCAAATTGCACTGATCAAGGCAAGGGATAGCAGCATAGTGGGAGGGCCTGTACTGACCTAGAGAGCCAAGTTGCATTTTGTAGCTTAAGTGTGAAGAAAGGTCCATAACTGATGCCAACTCTCTCTTCAGCAAAAAGACACAACACAAAAGCTATCAAACATCTTCCATAGAACATATCCAAGCTTTGGCATGAGTCCTGAACCTCCCAAGCATCCTCCATCTCAAAATCACCTTGAAACTGCACAAACAGGGGAAGCCCTGCAGATTGAGTGCTATCTCTCAATCCCTTCCAGCATTCTTGTCCAAACTTGTTCCTCTACCTTCCTTACAACATATGCAAGCTAACCCTGTCCTTAAACCTGACCTGTAACACCTCCAAGCCACTTCACCATTTTTAAATTTCTGTTTTGCAGTTGGAGTTCACTAGCTCGATTCAGGGAGTTTCAAGATAAAGTAGGACTTGGAAAAGCATCCTTACACTTCAAGGAAGCTATACAAGTCATCATTTCACTCTGAAACATCCTCCATTGCCAAGCTCGATTCCAACTGAACAGGTATATTCATGGAGTTCTATCTCTCTTATTAGGCATTGTTAGCTTTAGATTTTTGAAGAAAATATGTCACAATCATAGCCCTGAACACGCTCATATGATTAGATTTCATTTATGTTTCGTGTGCTTAGAGAATTTCATGTCTGAACATTGATGAAAAGTTAGGTCAGAAATTGGGGGAGGAGAAATTCTCCCTCATCTTAGAGAGATAGGTCAAGTTATTTATATGGTTGAAACCGTCTCTTCATGCTGAACATTTCTTGTGTTATGAGTTTTTGCTGAAAAGCCAAGAATCAGGAGTTAGACATTGAAGAACAGGGGCGCGCGTTTTTCAAATGTTTGAGCTGGAGGTTGAAGAAGGAGTGGAGTGGGCTGGGCCTGTGTTATTTTGATTTTCACACCATCTTTTTTGATTCACACCCCCCTGAGCCCATTTGTTCATTTTTTAACATTTTTGACTTTTTCTTTTTTGGTTGACTTTGTTTATTTTTTCTCATGGCATTAAAAAATTAAAAATATTTTTTCCATCATTTTCTGAATTTATGGCATATTTATTTGATTTGTTTCTTTATTTATGCATAATATATATATATACCATTATTAGAATAAAATAGAAAAAATGGTGTAAATACATTTTTATTTTTATTTACCTTCTGAAAATATTTCACACAAAAAAATACTCTTTTATTTATTTTATTAAAATATTAAATAAATACTTATTTTGTGTATAATACATATTTAGGGTTTAATATATATATATATATATATATATATATATATATATATATATATATATATATATATATATATATATATATATGTGATTATTAATATATTTAAGGTAAAAATATAAAAATACTTGAATTTTTTCATTTTTATTAATATTTGATATAAAAATACCTTTTTCCATAATACACTTCATTTTATTTTATTTTTATAAATAATGAATAAATAGTTGTATTAAATCAATTAATATCCATTTTCTTTTAAAATTAGGGTTTTTACCCTAAATTCAAAATACTCCAAAAAATAATACATTTTTTATTTTCTTTTCTCTTTTACATAAATAATATTTTTTCATACATATACAAAACATTTTTGTGCATCTTGCATCTTTATTTAATTTTTGTACATTATTTAAATTGCAAATATTCAAAATGATGTAATAATTTAGATTTAAATTCTTGTCAATATCCCCATTTGAACATTTGTACCCCCCTTCCCATATTTGGTTTTGTAATAGCTTAGTAATTTTAATTTCGCATTTTATTGCTTTCTAATGATAACATGTTAGAATTAGGGTTTGTATGCAAAAAACGATAAAAAATAGTTTGACCTAATACAAGATAAACACGCATGAAAATGGACACAAATCACACTTGCACCCCCCTAGGGTATTCCACTTGTTGCCTTCAAATAAATAGGCCATATTGCATGTTGAATTTCTTTGGGCAAAGCAAACAATTTGAATGATCATAGTCCCTCGACAAAACTTTTCAAAGCAAACAATTTGAATGATCATAGTCCCTCGACAAAACTTTTCAAAACAAACAAAAACAAATGATCAAGTCCCTTAAAGAAATTGCTCAAAGACATTTAACGCCGTTGCAATTATGGTCTAAAACGATGACCCGCGCCTGTCCCTTTCACATCCTAACACAAGGTTGCCCACCAAATACAATGGTGGAACAAACTTGTTAAAAGGGTTAAAGTATAGCAATGATCTTTTGAGAAATTTAGGAGTAGATAACCTCTTAGTTACTTGAATTAACTTGCAAAACAAAACACTTGCCTAATTTCAAAATCACACATCACTACACTTTCAAAAACAACCTTCAAAAACAAATGAAAAACTTTTTCAAAAGACATACATCTTTGTATACATCCCCACATGGATCATTACAAAGGTTGCCACCACATTGGCCTCTTTTCAAAACATTTTCAAACCCACACACTCAAGCACCATTTAAAACAATTGAAAACAAAAGGCAAGTGATCTAAGCAAGTAACTAAGAGCCCATGGATAACCATGGATAGAAAGGGTGCTAATACCTTCCCTTTCTATAATCTACTCCCCGAACCCAAGAAAACATCTCAAAAGGTTTTTGCTGTGCTTTTTAACCTTTCCTTAGGATAAAATAAAAAGTCGGTGGCGACTCTTGCTAACCGCAACATTTGCGAATACAAACGCAAAACCCAAGTCAGTTCTCCCACCGTATCACAGTATTCTACTGCATTCAATTTGGTAAATATTTTTTATTTACTTCAGTTTGTGTTTCTTCCATATTGGACATCTGCTGGTTAATTTCACCAATTTAGTGTCTCCAAAACTGACCGCAATGGATTCAAGGTAATCTCTCTTCTTTAAACGTAACAACACATTTGTTATTTATTATAATTACATGTTTAATCATAGTTTTTTTTAGCAATACATTGTTTTGTAATGTAAACGTATTCTGAATGCATTACTAGATCAATAATATTATGTGCTTTTTCAGGCACATAACATTGTAATTTGTTCCTCTCAGGCACATGACACTCCCTTGGTAGAAGAGGAAACTTATTTAAATATGTTTCTGATTTTTATTATTGGTCAATTATAGTGTTCAAAATCTATTTTAAGAAAATGTGTTTGAAGTTTTATATGTGTATGTGAAAATGTGAGATGAATATTAAGTTTATGATTGAAATCAGTTGTTAACTTTGTAATGTTGATTTTGTGAATCAGGATGTGGTGATATCTGAAAATCGATTGCGCACTTTGTTCTCAAAAGGTATTTCTCTGTTATGCATTTTGTTTGTTTTGTGTTTGGTTATTTACTGATTTATGTATTGGTTTATCATAAGAGAAAGGAGATTCATTTAGGAATGTTGATGAGGTTTCTCTGAACGATGAGGCATAACAATTTTTGTAAATGATTTTTGTTAGCATGATTTTGATTAGTTGTTGTAGTAATAGTTGTAGTTATGTCAAAATTGATGATATAAGGTTATAAGATTTCAGTTTCGATCATAGAGAATGTAATTTCAATTATAGTTGCATTGCGGTTTCGATGACATATAAAACCATTATGAATTATGTCGTGGATCAAATTGCATCCTGTTGTACCCCAAAATTTGCCCTCTCATTTCATCAACATTTTCTCACCACAAGACCCTTGGAGCTCAAGATCAAGTTAGGGTTTGCTCTGCTCAAGACTCCTCCTTGCACTGTTGACCCAAATTAGGGTTTGAGTTTTCACAAAGATGTTTTGACCTAAAATGCCCAAAGTGACTTTCATGCTTCATGTTGGACTCACAAGTTTATCCATATCAAGTTTCAAGCCTTGATTCCAATCTTTGCCCAGTCAATTGGACAGTTGACCTAGAAATCAGTTGTATTGGGGAAAAAAGTCAACTGTAGCCAATTGACAGTCAAACCTCATGAAATTTGACCCACATAAACATAATGAACTCATATGAACCATTTGGTCAAGTTTGGATCACAATCCCACAAGAAATTTGATCAGATCACCAAAAGGACAAAATGGTCATTTTTAGGGTTTTGACTGCACAAAGGCAATCTTTGACTGTTTGAACTAACCAATGGCAAACCAAGCTCATATATGGACTTAAGGACTCAATGGAATTATCTTGACACATTCAACAAGTTCAAAAGATCTCAAATGCACAGGATTGACAGATGAATTTTCCAGTCAACTGATCAAAATTTGACTGTATACTGAAAAGTCAAACTTTGACTTTTTGGTCAAAATCAAGTGCCAAGATTCATTTTTCATCAAGACATGTCAAATTATGAAACTTGTTCATTAAGAAATCCAAAATTGCAAATTAGGGTTTAAAATGAAGAAATTTCATAACTTAGAAAATTTCTAAGTTATGAAATTCCCTTATTTTTCCCTAACTTTGTCCCATTTTTTCATCAAGATACAAATGGATTAAAACAAAACTCAAAACATGAAAGTTGTATTCCATTTCAAAATCTACAACTTTGATTCACAAAGTTTTCTCAAAGGAATCTTGTAGCTCAAGTTATGATTTTTGGAACAAGGGTGCAAAACATTTTTAACTTAGAAAAATTTTGACCTATTCTAGGCAGGATTTTTGTCCAACTTCTTGGCCATTTTTCACATGCTTCCACTTGGAGTTTCAATTTGAATTACAAAGATGGATTGTATTACACATTACAAGCTTTCCAAATTGTCCAAGAACTCCTCAAACACCCTTGTGGTTAGGGAGGGTCGAATTTGCAAAGTTGGGAAAAATTCACTTTTGTTCATAACCAAATGCATGTTCATACAAGTTCCATTTTCAAATCAGCATGCTTGGTACTTGCTTGCAGGCCTCTAAACCAAGTTTGCACTCCATAATTAAATGCCTAACCATTGTGTTCAAGCATTGTTTTATGCATTTAGTCATTACACAAAGAATTATCCCTTAAGTAGAAAAAGCAAACTTGCCATTTTTGAAAAGTAGTGCTTTATGTCAAATACCAAATCCAAGAGGCATGGGCCAGATCTTTGAGGCTAGCATTTGTACACAAATCCCTCTGATCAAGAACAAGATATGCAGCATACATAGAGGGTGGTACATTCCTGTATTGGAACTTACACTATCCTTGCTTACATTTGAAAAAAGCTTGCAAAAACTCTCCAACTCTCATTCTTGTCAACACAGCCAAACACAAACTTTGCAAACATCTTTCATACATCCAAGCAAGCCTAAAGCACGACCAAACCACCCCTCATCCCTCCTCATACAGAAAATCACAGTTTTTCTGCAAAACAGGACATCTATTGCAGTTTGACTTCCACAATCCATTCCACTCGTGCACTTTGGCTAAAACCAGTTCAATTACATTCTATATCATCCATTGGAACTATCCCAAGCCCTAGATACAAACTGTAACACCCCTAACCTCACTTGCCATTTTCAATTTTCAGTTTTACAGGTGAACTTCCATAGCACGATTCAGGGAGTATCAAAGCAAGCTAGGTGTCGGAGAAGCATCCTTGGACTTCAGGCAAGCTGTACAAAAGCTCAAACTCCATTGAAGTTGGCCACATTACTGTACACGACTCAAGCTGAAACAGGTAAAAACATGAACTTCTATCTCTCAATCTAGGAAGAGTTAGGCTTAGGTTTGTGAATGAAACATGCTCTACTCATAGCCCTGAAGCCATCCATGTATTTACTTTTCATTTATATTGAGTATGCTGTGAGAATTTTGGCCATGAACATTGAAGAAAAATTAGGTCAGAAATTGGGGATGAAGAAATTCTTCCTCGTTTCTTAGAGTTAGGTCAAGTATTTTATATGTCTGAATTCGTCTCTTGATGCTCTACATTATTGGTGTTATGAGTTTTGCATGAAAGTCCAGGAATCAGGAGTTAGGAAACGCGTGTTTTTGCTTGTTCAAACAAAGCTGGAGGTTGAAGATGACTGGCTTGGGTTGGGCCTGAGTCAGTCCTGCTTTTTGCACCCCCTTTTCCAATTTACACCCCCTGGCCCATTGTGTGATATATTTATCATTTTTGATTTTTTCTTTTTGATTCTGACTTATTATTTTTTTCTCAAATATAAAAAATATAAAAAATATTTTTCCACCCTTTTTTGCATTTATTTGGCATTTATTTGTTTTATTTAGTATATGTATGTAAATAAATATAAAAACCTTTTTATTTAAAACCCTAAAAATAATACAAAAATAAATATTTTTCAGTTATTATTTTCTGTTTACATTTTGAAAACATTTTCTAGAATATACTTTTTTTTTGTAAATAATTAATATTTTATTCTTGTATATATTTAGTATATTTAATATAATATATAAATACTTGTATATTTTATTAGATATTTAGGACAAAAATATAGAAATAATACATTTTTATTTTTATTAATATATGACACTAAAAAAATACTTTTTTTTTTACAATATACTTCTTTTTTTTATTTTTGTATAAATTAATATATAAATATTGTATATGAGTAATAAATAAATACTATTTATTTGAAAACTAGGGTTTTGCCCTAAACCATAAAAATATTCAAAATTTGACCCTTTTATTTTTGTTTATATTTTACATTGAAAAACACTTTCACATACATAAAAAATCATTTTTGTGCATAATACATTTTGCATATTTATTGTATTTACTTTACATTGTACAATTAAATATTTGTATATTCGATATGGGTGTAATAGTTTAGATTTAATTTCTTGTCAAATATCCCCCCATTCAAACATTTGTACCCCCATCCCCATAATCATGTTGTAATAATTTAGGACTTTAAATTTCCGCATTTAAAAGCTTTCAAATTATGCCATGATAGACCTAGGGTTTGTATGCAAATCAAATAACAAATAGCTTGACTAATACAAAGACAAAAAAGCATGAAAATGGACAACACAATGCACACTTCCACCCTTAGGGTTACTCCACTTGTTGCCTTCCAAAATGGGCCATGTTACATGCTGAGTGTATTTGGCAAAACAAAAACAAATCAAATGATCATAGTCCCTCGATGACGCTTTCTCAAGTTGCCTAAAAAATGATCAAGTCCCTTAAATGAAAAATTGCCAAAGACACTTGGCACTATTGCATTCATGGTCTAAACGATGACCCGCGCCCGTCTCGTTAACATCCTAACACAAGATTGTCCACCAAATACAATGGTGGAACAATACTGTTAAAAGGGTTAAAACATAGGAAAGATCTTTGAGAAATTTAGGGTAGATAGCTCTTGGTTACTTGACCAACTTGCAAAACAAATCCTTGCCATTTCTTCAAAACACACTCCACAATTTCAAAACAACTTTCAAAAACATTGAAACATCTTTTCAAAAAGACAAACACTTTTGTAAAACATTCGAGTAAAGAATTGTTACAATAGTTGCCTAGACAAGGCATCTTTTTCAAAACATTTTCAAAACCACACACACAAAGCACCATTTCAAACAATTGAAAATGCAAGGCAAGTGATCTAAGCAAGTAACTAAGAGCCCATGGATAACCATGGATAGAAAGGGTGCTAATACCTTCCCTTTCTATAATCTACTCCCCGAACCCAAGAAAACATCTCAAAGGTTTTTCCTGTGCTTTTTAACCTTTCCTTAGGATAAAATAAAAAGTCGGTGGCGACTCTTGCTAAACCGAAACATTTGCGAAAACAAACGCAAAACCTCAAGTCAGTTCTCCCACCGTATCACACATCCTATGTACCTTTTTTTAGATGTTGTACCAATCATCTTTTTTTACATGTCGTGCCAATAATCTGATCCCCTATATTTAATTTCAATTGTCAGTGATAATTAATATCAATATTGTTATGCTTTTTCTTAAGGATTCTGTTAATGGGTGGGATGAAAGAAGTCGTGACTATGAAAGGAGAAAACAACTTGAGTAGAAATAGCCATCTAAATGTAGTAAGCTTCCTGTTTTATTTCAGGAAGTCAAGGATCTAGCAACAGTATATCAGTTGAAATAAAGTTATAGTCTCTTCCATTATGTTATTGTCCTTTGGTTGTTTTTCTCCCATCTAAAAATATCATTAGTTTAAAATGAATATCTCTATTTTCTCCAATCATGTTATTGTATTTTTTCTTAATTGTAACATATTAAATTTTTTGTTTCTCACAAAGTAGCCTAAATGAGATTTTCTTCCTGTTTCAACATTCATATCTTTACTAAAATCACTTTCTTCTAGAAACGCTTTGATCCATCCATCACTGTGCTCGAATAATTTGTGATGATTTACAGTGAAGTAACATTCCTCTATATGCTAGGAATAAAATCATAATTTAAAATTAACAATCAAACATGAGGCTTTCATTCCTCAAATTAAAAATCAAACATGTGGCTTCCATTCCTCGTATGATATGGTATATACGTTGCAGCAGGAAATGGCAATGAAATTTATGGAGAAAAAGGAAAATATAGAAAAGCATACACATTCCACATCAAAAATAGTTCAAATTGGGACTTTCAAAACCAGTGTATAGATGTAAAATGTCATTACCGCACCATAGTAAAGCCACTGTATAAACAACATTAGACCTTATATGCACAATAAGTGTAAGTGTTCACCCTGTCTAAAAATTGCTAAAGTATTTACTTGTGGATCAGGATTTGCAACATTAAAATAAAAATTTGTCATCTTACATAAACATGTGTCGATTACATCAAATGTTGGGAGAACTGACTTTTGGTTTTGCGTTTTATCGCAAATAATGCAGATAGCAAGAGTCGTCACTGACTTTTCTTTTATCCAATAAAGGAAAGAGTGAAAAGAATAGGAAATACCTTTGAGAATTTTTCTGAGTAAGTGGGGTAGGTTATGAAAAGGGAAGGTCTTAGCACCCTTTTTATCTGTAGTTATCTATGAGCTCTTAATCGCTAGCTCATTTTTTTGAAAATGCTTTGTGTTTATGTGTTTTGAAAATGCCTAAGTGCGGAAAACTTTGTAATGATTCCCGTATCATTGAGAACGCATACAAAGTGTTTGTTTTGAAAATATTTTAGAAAAGAAGTGTTTTGTGTGAAAAATGTTTTGAAATGTTCGCGAGCAAGCGATTAAGAACTATATACCTACTCAAAAGTCTTTTGTTCTTTTCCTCTTCTTTTAGATATTGTTATCCTACCATTAGTTAGTAAAAAGCTCTATCATTGGATGTTCGAGGGACAGGCGCGGATCATTGTACAGTCATAAAGGCAACTCATAAAATGCTTTAGAAATTTTATTGTAAGGGATTAAGATCGTTTACCGAGGCAACAACGAAGGGTTATCGAGGGACTATGATGTTTTTAATCGAGGGTCTTTTGTTAAAGCGTCCCACGTTCGAGGGACGTGACTGTTTTATCCGAAGACAACAAGTGAGGTTGCCCTAGAGGTGCATGGGTGAATGGTGTTTCAATTCAATTCATTTATCTTGCATATTAGGGTTAGCTATGGTCTCTTTTAGTCTTTCTATACATGCTTAGTTACTATGTAATAATAAAGAAAATGGTAAAGACAGAAAATAGATTTCCTACGCTATTACAAAGCTTCGGGGAGGGGGTACAAACCATAAAAATGGGGGAAAAGAAAGCAGATAAAGGCCCTAGGTAAAGCTATTACAAACCATCAACAGTTACATGATTATGAAAGAAACGAATGCGAAAATAAAAGAGGGTGTGAAGATTGTAAGAAGAGAAAGATATGGAAACAATGTCTTGATAAAAAATGACGATTAATCTAACCTAATTGTTTTTAAATTGATAAAAAGGAATTAAATTAAACCTAAAATAAAAACCCTAAATTATTTTTAATGGAGGATAATTTAATGATAACACCTAAAGAAACTAATTTAATTAATTCAATTAATTTAATTAAAAGAAAAGTTAATTATTTAATTTATTTAATTAAAGAAAAATCCTAGATCTAAGTTAATTTTAATTTTAATTAGCAAACAAAAGTTAATTATTTAAAAAAAAAGGGAATTGAAATAAAATAAAAAAGGGAAATGGTGGGCCTGAAAGAGTAATTTTGGGGGGTGTGAGAAAAGCAAATCCATTAGGCCCAAAACACCAGCCCAATACCTGCGTGAGATCTAGTGCATTACTCTCTAAGGGTTGCATGATGTGCCCAAGGCTGTATAATGTGCGTGTGGATCGGCAGGCATTGGATCTGTAAAGAGAAAACATAAAAAATATAGTACCAGGGGCAGGGATCGAACCCATGCCCTGGTACGTTAACGTATTATCCATACACACTTCTATCGTTGGGGCGGCCTTTACATCCGGTTATATAAGTCAAGTGATAATAATATAACATATAATCAAATATGATAACCGGAGAAGCGCTGGAGCCCTAGCTCCGGTCGTCTTCTCCGGCGACCTGCAAATGCCAAAACCTGCGAAAATCAAGTGTTAATATTCTAAAACATCATACCCCCTCTAATTCGAACCTTCTGGATCCAAATCTTGACTTAGTTTTGGCTATAGGTCCTTGTATCATGGGTTTTGAATCAAGTGAAACTGATCGGAGCAAATTATGGCATCTTGCAAACTAGCACGGATGAGACCATAACACTTATCCAAAGATGTTCAAACAACATTTATAAACCTATTAGAAGCATCAATTCAGTTTGAAACAAGACCAAATTAAAGATATAAATTTTGATTAAAAAATGTAAATTGGTTATATTATGATGTATGGTTTCTCATACTTAGGACCATGGAAATAGATCCAAACTTACCCTTCAATACTCCTGGAGATGATTGGAAGGAGGATCTCACAATGAGAGTGCTTGCAACTTGGGTTTTGAAACTTGAAGATTTTGAAATTTTTTTGAGAATTTTGGTAAGCTGCTTTGAGGCAAGGATTCGTGTCTTGTGCTTCTGATCGTGTATGTATATATAGAGGAAGAAGTAAGGTGAATAAAATATGGCAAGGAGACCAAGTAATCATGGCCATGAGACAATCAAACACACTTATAACCTTCCATTTTTGAGATTTTTCTTTCCATTTTAAAATTCACACGCTTTTGGCATATTCTTCATGTGTTCTTGGGCCTCCATGTGATTTAAATTCAAATCCCACGCGCCTTGGCCCAATGATTTTGTATTTCATTTGATTTAATTGCACTTAAATGAACAAAAATTCAAAGAAATAAAAATTATGAAAAATATGTGCATGGATATAGGGGTCCTATAACACATTGTGTACATGTTTGAACATCAAAAGTTTGGTCCACTAGTTCAAAATTTCAAGTTTGCTCACTTTGCACTTCATGCATTTCCTCAAATTTTCCCAACTTGCACGAGTCATAACTCTCTCAATTTTAATCTTTTGAAGGTGATGTAAGAGTTTTTGGAAATCTCAAGATGTCCTATATAATATCTATTTTTATCATTTTTGCATTTGGAGACTTTATATTGATGTAAGTTGCCTTGACAAAAAGTGTCTTTTTGTTGACTTTTGAAATAACCTATAATGAAAAGGCTCATATCTCTCAAATGAAGAACTTTTTGGACTTGAGAATACAAATACAAAATTGTATAGAATTTAATTTCCTTCAAAATGGGATTTGTTTATGGAAACATTGATGAAGCATGTGAAATTTATGCTTGGTCAAAGTTCAGTTGACTTCTCCTAAGGAAACCCTAATTTGGCAACTTTTGACTTTTGATGATTTGAGGGCTTTCCTTGGGGAATCATGATCAAACCTTGATAAAGTGATGAATATCACTTCAAAATATTGATGTTGACCAAAAATCTTGAAGTTTGACTGTATGTTGACCATAGTTGAATTTTTACCCAATATAGTTGATTTTCAATCATCTGAGCCATTGACTGAGAAAACTTGTGATGCAAGGCTTGAAACTTGATATGAGTATTGTTGAAGACCTATGGAGAACCATGGAAACCACTTGATACCTTTACAACCCAAAATTCCTTGAAAAACACAAAACCCTAGTTATGGACCCATTGCTTAGGAGGATAATTTGTCTGATCAATTCTTGAGTATCCTTGAGCATTTGATAACCCTAGAAGAATGTCTTAAAGAAAATGGGATGGAAAATTTTGGGGTACAACATCTGCCCCTGTTCAATATTCTTAAACCTAAAGAGTTAGATTGGCATGTCCTCTATTCGCAACTTGAAGGTAGAAGAGGATTGAACACTTAAGTGCCCAGAAATTTACACTCGCCTGTGCAAGAAGTAACATTGTTGGTTGATTGTATCGGGAGTGGGCTTAAAGATTGCAATTGGAGAGGTTACAAAGAGTCATCAAAGATGGGCTTATGGATTCCATCCAAAGTGAATGTTGATAGAAGTATCAAAAGGAGTCTACGCATGATTGTATCTGAGGAATGCTTTTTAGGATAAACCTATTTGATCATGTTTGAAGGAGCTGCTTTTCATAATGAGTTTATAAAGGAAAGTGATTTTCAGAATGAATATCTTGAAGTGGAGTGATCGTCATGTAGATAGTTTCCCCGTCCTGTTTCGGGAATTGATCTACAGTTTGTTTGTTGGTAAACCCATCCTGTTTTGGGAGTTCATACCATTGGTGATAAAGATAGTCATCCCGTTCTGTTTCAGGAATTGATCTTTATCTGGCCATAAAGAAAGAAATATAGTTTCCCCATCCTGTTTTGGGAGTTAATCTTTGATCTGTTCATGTAGATAGTCACCCCGTCCTGCTTCAAGAATATATCTACAATCAGTTTGTTGGTAAACCTGTCATGTTTCGGGAGTTCATACCATTGGTGATAAAGATAGTCACCCCATCATGTTTCGGGAATTAATCTTTATCTGGCGATAAAGAAAGAGAGATAATTTCTGCATCCTATTTCGGGAGTTAATCTTTGATCTGTTCATGTAGATAGTCACCTCGTCCTGTTTCAGGAATTGATCTATAATCAATTTATTGGTAAACCCGTCCTGTTTTGGGAGTTCATACCATTAGTGACAAAGATAGTCGCCCTGTCCTGTTTTGGGAATTGATCTTTATCTGATCATAAAGAAAGAAAGGTAGTTTCCTCGTCCTATTTTAGGAGTTAATCTTTGATCGGTTGTATAGATAGTTTCCCCGTCCTATTTCAAGAGTTAATCTTCAACCTGTCTGAAAATTATTGATGATGTTCGTCTGTTGGTAGGCTTTACATGAAAGGATAAAGATTTAGATGTATGCAATATTATGATGTATGAAATGCATTGCGTAATGATGTTCTCAAAGTAAATGAGATTATGCCATATGTGTTTGTAAATGATGGATGAATGTGAAATGTCGTTGAAGTGTAGCTCCGTATAACATCTCATTGGGGAAAATAAATCCCTGAATGGTTTTGGAGATGAAGATTATGTGTAATCTTATGTTGTACCACAAAATTTGCCCTCCCGTTTTCACTGAAGACATGCCTCTAGAGGTCCTCAATTGCTCAAGGATGACCAAGAATTGACCATACAATTCTCCTCATAAGGCAATGAACCCCTAACTAGGGTTTCCATTTTTATCAAGATGGTTAAACTCCAATGGTATCAAATGCTTTACATTATTCTAATATGTCTTAAAGATCACCCATTCCATGTTTCATGCTGTTGTACCCCGAAATTTTCCCTCTCATATTTTTCAATACATTTCAAGTGAGGTCTTCAAATTTCTCAAGGAAGTCCAAGGGTTGACCAGACAAATTCCCTCCTAAGGCAGTCTACCTCAGATTAGGGTTTCATGTTGCATCAATATACTTGAGTCCAAGGGATCCCAAATGCTCACCATTGTCCTAATATGTTCTCAAGATCATCCATGTCAAGTTTCAAGCCCTACAGAGAAAGTTTGCTCAATCAATTGCTCAAAGGCCTGAAAATCGATTGTGCTAGGGCAAAAGTCAACTGTGGCCTATATACAGTCAAACTTCAATATTTTTGGTCAACATCCTCATTTTGAATTATTATTCATCATTTTATCAACGGTTGATCATGATTCATCAAGGATTGCTCATAATTCATCAAAACCCAAAAGTTGCTAAATTAGGGTTTTGTAGGGAAAGTCAACTCAACTTTGACCAGGCATAACGTTCTCATACTTTATGAGAAATGACCCATCCAAATCTCATTTTTAATAGGATTTAATTTCCTACAGTTCATCTTCATCTCCGAAGTTCAAAATATTCACTCAAAAGAAGTTATGAATTTTGACATTATAGGTCATTTTGAAAAGTCAACAAAAACACCTGTTTTGTCAAAGCTTCATACATGAACATGGAATACCAATTTGAGATGAGACCAAAAGGGTTGCTTATAAGACATATCAAGATTTCTAAAAAGTCCAAGAACACCTTCAAAGAGTCAAAATTGAGGAAGTTATGCATTGGTGAAGTTGGCCCTTTTTGCAAAATTGTCAAAAGTCAACTATGCCTAAAAATGCAATTTTTGCTAAATGGGCCTAATCTTTTGCACTTGTTTTGAATTGGTAGCATGGTCCACAAGTCCTAGTTCCTCCAACTTGTCTTTATCTTATTTTTGTTATTTATTTTAATTTTTATTTGAATTAAATCAATTTAAATCAAAACAAATCATAGAAAATCCAAATCATTGAAACCTCAAGATATTGTGCATGTTTCAGGTTCTATATCCATCTAGAAAAAGATTGAAATCGTGCAAAGCCTTTATGTGCACAAAAAGATTGGTTATGACCTATTTTTAGAAAGATCTTCAAGTGAATCAAATCCAAATCAAAAGCTATAATGGAGAAAGATTGAGAGCATAATTTGAACCCTAATTCAGTCCTTGGTATATAGTATACAATTGCAGACCTAAAACACAAGGTTTGAGAGGCACAAGAACAAGAACCAAACTTGAAAAAATCAAAGAAAAGTGGTGATTCTATTTTTTACTTCCAGGCACTTTCAAGGTCCCCTAGCCATCTCATTCGATTCCTGGGATTGCAAGGAGGCTATACCAATCAAGAACAAGCCTTTTTCAGCGCTAAAAACCACTAAGTCATTCACGACCTTGGACTTTTTTTGAAATTGATTTGCATGATTCTGGCACTTATAGCATGAAATAATCATATATTCTTATTCCTTAACACATTTGCAAGCTATCTATATCATTTAATTGCGTTTTTGTGGACTGTATCAAGATCTGCCATTGTTAGAGTTCTTGGTCTCGATTTGGCATCTTTTCACACAGGTAAAATTGGGCCACAAAAGGGGCACCATCATGCTCATCATGCCAAGACAAATCAATCCATGACCTTAGATTTTATTTATCTTGCTTGTGTTTGATTTTGAAAATTACAGGGTTTGTAGTGACGGACGTTGTCCGTAGGTAAAGGTCTCCAAACCTTTTAGCAACGGAGCGAGGTCAGGGATAACTGGCGTGGCATCATTGTAGTGGTTCATTTGAATTTTGGCGCTTTTTCCCACTAACTTGCATATATTGTATATTATTATTTATTATTATTCTATGTACAAAAAGAGCATGCAGCGCAGTTGGTAGTGGAGCTATTGGAAAAGGTTACAGGGCCTGGGTTCGAATCCCAGGTCCCCCCATTCTTTCATATTATTTTCGTTTATGTGATCAGGCGCGCGTGTAGATTTGAAGTCCACCATGTACCACCATCATCCAGCCAGCCAGATGTCCAGATGGCCATCATAGGAAGGACCATCATAGGCTCCCGTCAATGCATAGTTGGGAATCTGGCAAGTCAACATGGATCAAGTTCTCTTGGGCCTAAAATCTGCTTTTGACACCCTCCAAAATTGCTTTCTCAGACCCAATGTCTCTTTTCTCTATTCTTTTTACATTTTTATTTTTCTTTATTTATTCATATAAATTATTTTTACTAACAAATTAATATTCTTTTTATCAAAAAAAATCACAAAAATAATATTTTCACCCAATTAGATTTAGGTTTATTTTTTATCAAAAATTAATTAATTAATTAGGTTATTTAATTTTAGGTAACTTAAATTTATTTTGTAAATAAATTAAAAACAATTAGGACAATTAGGGTTTTTGTTTCTAACTTAATTCTATTTTCTTTTTCTTAAAATGACCAAAAACACAAAAAGAGATTAAATTTAGTCATTTTATTTAATTAATTTAATTAATAATTAATTTTGTATTTAATTTGAAAACTTTATTCCTTTTCCTAAAAAATAATTTAAAACAACAAAAAATAATTTTTCCTTTTAATTAGGTTAGACGGGGTCAAAACCCTAAATTCCTTTCGTTCTTTATTCGCGCGCGCTTTAATTATTTTTACCATATTGATGTAATTGCTCACAAGTTGTAATAGATTAATTAGGATTTTTAGTTTCGTTTATCGTTTTCTTTTACGGGTTATTTTTGGCTATGTAATTAATACCCAAAGCCTTGTAATAGCGTAGCTTATTTTCCGCACTTTAAAATTCCGCAAACATTAAACCGTTAGATGTATGAATACTAGGGATGCATGACAAGAATGTATGATTAACTTTAAAACGGTTAGCAAACCCTAAATGTGCAAAGATAATAAACTCGAAATTGAATCACTCGCACATGCGCACTCCTAGGGTATACTCCCACATCGGTTTCCTTCGATAAACGGTCATTGAGTATAGGATATTTTAGTGGTCGCTCTTTTGTCTCAAAAGATCAAAGTTGCCTCGAAAAGGTTACCTCGGAATTGTTGCCTCGAATATTAATCTTAAGACATTAGGGTTATTACTAAGACGTCCTAACATTTCTTTAGTGATCGGACGTCCCTTTCGAATTGACTCTCAAACTCCAACGATGGTGCTAGCTACTCACTAATAGTAGGATAGCGATGTCTAAAGGAAACAAACATAAAACAATTCTTTTTTCGAGTAGGTAGATGCTAGTAGGTACTTGCTCAAAACAAACAAACTTTTCATACTTACACTCTTTTCAAACAAAGTTTCAAAAAACACTTCGTAACACTCTTGAAGACAGAAGCAAGGGTTAAATCGAAGTAAAACGAAAACTTTTTTCAAATCAAACACACACAGAAGCAATTTTAAAATGATGAGCAAGTACCTAAGAGCCCGTGGAAAACCACGGATAGAAAGGGTGCTAATACCTTCCCTTTCTATAATCTACCCCCCGTACTCAGAATATCTCAAAAAAGGAATTTTTCTGTGCTTTTTTCCTTTCCTTGTTGGATAAAATAAAAGTCGGTGGCGACTCTTGCTTACCGCGGCATTTTGCGAACACAAACGCAAAAACGCAAACCAGCATTTTCCAAAACAGTTCTGGTTCTTCCACCGTATCACAGAACTGACGACTTTGCTAGGGAAAATAAGTGGGGTATACCTTAGGAATAGTTCATCATATTTGCTTCTATTGTTTGATTTGATTGCTTTATCTTTGTGCGCTTTGTATCGGAGTTACTATAGATCCTAACCCGGATCTAGGGAACACCTTTTTAGGTAAGTAGCAATAAACTGTGAGGGAACTGTACGGCATAGACCGATACGGTTTGAAGCAGTAGCTACATTGATGTGGCACATTGGTTGGTACCGGTATCCCTTGTGGAGGAACAAGGAGAATACGGGGCTGCTATATGGGTCGTTGAGCATTATGACCTTAGAACCTATAATTGACCAACTTGGCCATAGGAAGTAGTGAGATAGCCGGCCTCGGTATAGAGCTGAGAACTGGTTGATACTCGATACTACACTCATTGAGACCATACTCTTGAGATAGTTTCGGCTGCAAGAAAAGATTGCGTGAGCTGAAACCATGACCGATGGAGGATGGTCAGTGATATTGAGAACCTCTAGAACCCGGTTACTATTATTAGGACAAGATGAACCAACTAAACTTCAAGAGGGTAGTACCTAGACTTCATGCAAGCCTGAGACTTAAGGGCTATTGTGTGACTTATATGCCTTTACCATGTTTGATACTTTCTATACCTGTTGTGTGTTTTATCATGACATCATGCATCATAACATAGCATGCATATTTCATTAGACTAACCATTTCAAAGACCGAGGGGATTTATCTTTGTTCTGTTTTACAGATTATGGCTTCAGTATGCAGAAATACCATTTGAGTTAACTTCGTGCAGATACCTGCTCAGCTCAGAGAGTGGGTCTCAAAAGTTCCTGATACTTCCTCATTTGTTAGAAGACATGGTCATCTCCTTAGCCTGGTCACTTCGAAGTTGGATGAGAAAATGATGAGCGTGCTGTTCCAGTTCTTTGATCCGTTGCATCATTGTTTCACCTTCCCGGATTATCAGTTAGTCCCTACTTTGGAGGAGTTTTCTGACTTATTAGGCATATCCATCCTCGAGCAGACACCCTTCATAGGTTTGGAGGAGGTTCCTAGGCCAGAGGATATTGCTTCAGCCCTACATCTAAAAAGGGTTGATGTAGTGACCAACTGGGAGACTCGGAGTGGGGTTAAAGGTTTCTTGGCTAAGTTTTTGACCGATCAAGCTCAATTGTTCTGGGATAACTTGGACTTTCAAGCATTTGAAGACATCTTGGCTCTCCTCATCTACGACTTGGTTCTCTTCCCAAATCCAGATTCTTTCATAGATGTGAATGCGGTCAAGATCTTCATGTCTCGTAACCCAGTGCCTACTCTTCTGGGTGATATCCTACATGCCCTCTATACTCGTACTGTGCGAAGAAGGCGGTCTCTCATGTGTTGCATGCCGCTGCTGGCGAGGTGGTTTATTTCGCACCTCCGCAAGTCTGTATTGAAGAATGAAGAAGGGTTAGGTTGGGCTTACAGAATCATGTCTCTTGCTCATACGGACATTCTTTGGAGTTCTAAAGACATGGAAAGAGTAGCTGTCATTGATCGATGTGGGGAATACCCTAATGTCCCATTGCTTGGAATCAAAGGGGAATAACCTACAACCCTTGTTTGGCTTTACAATAGTTTGGTCGCGCTCAGAGAGACGGTCCTCATGAGCTGCTTCTTACAGACATTGTCTTTGACTACAAGGGGGACATTAATGAGCATCACCGAAGGTTTATATGAGCCTAGGGTTGGGTGAACAGGTCTGGCCCTCACGATCTAGGACTGAAGACTTCTCTCCTGATGCAACCTTATCTCCAGTGGGTTCGAGCCCATGCTCAAAAGCTGGGGATGCCTTACGAAGCTGTTTTGCCAGTGGTTGTGGAGCATACTAATGAAGAAGGTGTTCCTTATACGATTCTTTATCCCTACATGCCTACTGATCTGGGGGCATTGAAGAGATCTTGGATCCAGTTGAAGGAAGAAAGGGATACCTACAGGGAGAAGTATCATGAGTAGGAAAGGAAGATCTTGAAGCTCACGAGGCAACTTGAGAATGAAAGGACAATCAATGATTATGTCAGCACGAAAGGGAAACGACCATGGGATTTCTGATGTCTTTTATTGTTTCTAGTTTAGATTTGCTTTTTAGTTTATTTCTTTTGTAACACCTTGAAGGCATTGTTAAACATTGTTACAAGTTTAATCTAATAAAGTGTGTTTTATTTTGGTTTACAAATTTGAATCTCCCAAAGTCTTTGAAATCATTCCATACGCATTCCATTAACATGCACCTCCTTACAGGTACCATTACAGGTTTTTTTATCTTCTTCGCTGTTTATTTCAGCACAAAATGTCTTCTGAAACATCTACCGATCAATCCATCAAAGCTCTTCAAGCACAAAATGCCCAATTCCAAGAGATGTTCTTGAGATTGGCTAAAGGACAACAGGATTTAAAGACTCTCATGTTGAAGGAGAAGAAGATGAAGAAGAAGAAGAAGAAGAAGAAGAAGAAGGTGGTTCTGCTGAATATGGGTCACAGGTTTGGAAATAGGCTGCGACAGGAAGCTGATCTGTCTCATTCATCTGGGGGAGGAGAGAATCAAGAAGGAAAGGGTCCTAGCCCCGTGGTCTCTGATAATGACACTGATTTTGATGATGAACAGTACCCTCCTGCTGAGGATAGGTACAAACAACTTGAAGACCGTCTGAGTGCTATGGAAATTCAGAAGGTTCCCAGTTTGGACTTCGGGGATTTGGGGCTGGCATCGAGAGTGGTGATCCCTCACAAGTTTAAGGCTCCGGTTTTTGCTAAGTACGATAGAGTATCTTGTCCAAAACTCCATCTCCGCTCATACGTCAGAAAGATCCAGCCATACACTGCTGATAAGAATCTGTGGGTCAATTTCTTTCAAGATAGTCTGTCAGGGACTCAGCTTGAATGGTTTTATCAATTGGAAGGAGCTAATGTCCATAACTGGGAGGACCTTGCTGCTACTTTCTACAAGCAATACCAGTATAATACCGACTTTACTCCCACTCGTACTCAGCTTCAGAGTATGTCCATGGGTGCAAGCGAAGGTTTTAAGGACTATGCTCAGAAGTTGAGAGATCTGGCTGGAAGAGTCCAACCCCCCCCCCCCCCCCCTGTCTGATAGGCAATTGGTTGATATGTTTTGGGAACCTTGTCTGGTCCATTCTTTAATCATTTGATCGGCAGTTCTTCATCTGGGTTTACTGAACTGATAATGACTGGGGAGAGAGTAGAAGCTGGTATCAGAAGTGGCAAGATACAGAAAGGTGCTTCATCAAGTACAAAAAAGAAGCCTTTCAGGAAAGAAGCTAGTGCAGTTTATGGCTCGAGGAGCCAAAATCGACCTGAGCGCCGCCAAGCAGTAAATGCGGTGGTAATATCAAGACCTACAGTTGCCCCACAATGCAACAATCAGCAAAGAGTTGAGAGGCCGCAGAGACAGTACACTCCGCTTAATATGACCTTGTCACAAATTCTATCGCAATTGTTGAAAACCAACCTGGTAACTCTGAGGGAAGCCCCGAAGAATCCCAGCACCACGTCTCCGCTGTATAATCCAAACACCCATTGTGCCTATCACTCTGATAGCCCGGGTCATGATACTAACAACTGCTGGGCTTTAAAGAATAAGATGCAAGATTTGATTGAAGCTAAAGAAATTGAATTTGACGCTCCAGAGAAACCTAACGTCATAACTGCTCCTATGCCCAAGCATTGTAATGGAGTGAATGTTGTGGATGATGATTCATTTGTGACCTCCGTGGAAGACATTTATACTCCGTTGTTGACCGTTAAGAAGAAGCTATTGTTGGCCGGTTTATTTCCGGGTTGTGGCGAAGGTTGCCATCTATGTTCCATCCTGCCTACTGGTTGCTATTTACTGAAATCAGGTGTTCAATGCCTGATGGATAACAAAGAGATCTTGTTCGAGAAAACTTTGATTCCGTTGATACCTGTTGAAAATGTTTCCATCATAACCATTTCCTCTAATCTATCCAAGGCATCCTCGAGAAAGCCTGTTAGGATTACATTTGTTCCAAGAGTTGCTCCATTAATCATTACTATTCCTGGTCCTATCCCATGCACTTCGTATAAAGCTGTCCCATGGCACTATGGGGCCGATGTGTATTATCATGGGGTCAAATAAGACTTGAAGGTTGAAGAGGCTGATGCTGATGTCAGCAATATTGTCGGGTCTAGCAAAGTCACCAGAAGTGGAAGACTCTTCTCTCCTGAGATTTCTCCTCTAACTGTTTAAAAGCCTGTTGCCATTCCATCTGCCAGTACATCAGCTACTGTTCCAATTCTTACTCCAGTTATCACCCCTGTCGCCGAGTCATCTGACACTCAGGGCAAAGAAGTTACAGGTGAGCCTTCCTGGACGGAGGCACCTAAGAAAGACATTGTTGAAACCTCTAGGTAGGAGATAGAGGAAATTTTGAAAATTATCAAGAAAAGCGACTACAATGTAGTCGAACAGTTAGGGCAAACCCCGTCAAAGATCTCCATGTTATCTTTATTGTTGTGCTCAAAAGCCCATGCAAAGGCTTTAATTGCTTTCCTTAAAACTACGCATGTGCCGCAGGAAACATATGCTGATCAATTCAAAGATTGTGTAGCTAGTTTGACCGCTGACAACGGGTTGGGTTTCTCCGACGCAGATCTGACTGCCAAAGGAAGAAATCACAATGATGTTATGCACGTCTCGATCGAGTGCAGGAGCACTACTTTGGCTCACGTACTGGTGGATACTAGGTCCTCATTGAATGTTTTACCCAAGAAAGCATTAGATCGGCTAGATTGTGAAGGGTTGGTTCTGAAGCCAAGTAATATTGTGGTTAGGGCCTTTGATGGGTCCAAAAGGATGGTGCATGGGGAGGTGGACGTCCCTATTAAAGTTGGCTCTCAAACTTTTGCATCTACGTTTTATGTGATGGATATCCGACCATCTTATTCTTGCTTGTTGGGTCGCCCTTGGATCCATAAGGCTGGGGCAGTGACTTCTACGCTCCATCAGATGTTGAAATATCCAGTAAAAGGGAAGATTGTTACGGTGCAGGGTGAGGAGGAGTACATGGTAAGCCATCTTAACTCCTTCCGGTATGTGGAGATGGATGGGGAGTTCATTGAAACCCCTTGTCAGAACTTTGAAGAGTTTCCTTAGACTATGGCGTCGACTGAAGTTACTGCTGACAAACCTCCGATGAAGATGGCTTCCTTCAAGGATGCCAGGGATGTGATTGAAAAAGGTGGGTGTGCGAATTGGGGCCAACTTCCTGAATTTGCACACAAGACTAACAAGTTTGGTTTGGGTTTTACTGCAGAAGCTCAAAGGGTTGTTCGGCGTGCATGGATTGGAAAACCTCCTTTGCGCATCAGTAATCCGAGAGTGAATGCAATTGTAGATGATGATGAAGAGTAAGATATCGACATCTGGATTTACCCGACTATTGACGGTGGCTTGAGCAATTGGACGGCGAAGGACTTCGTGCCCGTTTCTTTTATTACACAGTAATAGACTTTTGTTTTGAGATTTGTAACAGACAATTTGAAACTTTACGGCCCGATGCCTTGCCCAAGGCACTGTGGCTTTGTTTGTAAGGGCTTCTTATTTGTCATTTTCATATATCATCAATAAAGCATTGGACGTTTTCTTGCATTACAAATTTTATGCTCCCTGTTTTTCTTTTCTATCTTGCACTTTATCAAAACAGCTATTGTCTTACACACACTCACATATCATAATACAGGTCCACATCCACTCTGGATCCCACTAATAACGACTCTGCTACTGCCAGCTATGACTTCGAAAGTCCGATCAACCAAGCTGAAGACGAAGGTGAGGATGATTGTGAGGTTCCTGGAGAGCTTGCTATATTGTTACTTCAGGAAGAGAGGGTCATACAGCCGCATGAAGAGCCATTGGAATCAGTGAATTTGGGTACAGAGGAAGAAAAGAAAGAGGTCAAGATCGGTGCAAATCTGGAGTCTAGTGTCAAGCAACGGTTGATACAGACGTTGCGTGACTATGTTGAGATCTTCGCCTGGTCTTATGAAGATATGTCTGGTTTAGACACTGATATCGTGGTTCACCGACTGCCAACTAAAGAAGACTGTCCTCCAGTAAAGCAGAAGGTTCGCCGTATGCGCCCAGAGATGTTTGAGAAAATCAAAGCTGAGGTCATGAAACAGTTTGACGCTGGATTTCTAGCTGTTACTTCTTACCCGTAATGGGTTGCCAACGTGGTTCCGGTGCCAAAGAAAGATGGTAAGGTACGTATGTGTGTAGACTATAGAGATATGAATAGGGCGAGCCCTAAGGATGATTTCCCTCTGCCTCACATCGATGTTCTGGTTGATAACACCGTGCAGCATAAGGTCTTCTCCTTTATGGATGGTTTTTCCGGTTACAATCAGATTAAGATGGCTCCCGAAGACATGGAAAAGACAACTTTTGTTACGCAGTGGGGCATCTTTTGTTACAAAGTAATACCTTTCGGGTTGAAGAATGCTGGGGAAACTTATCAGTGCGCCATTATCGCTTTGTTCCATGACATGATTTATCATGAGATTGAGGTTTATGTTGATGACATGATTGCAAGGTCCCAGATTGAAGAAGAACATCTGGACCATCTTCAGAAGCTATTTGACAGGTAGAAGACGTATAAGCTGAGGTTAAACCCGAACAAGTGCACCTTAGGGGTAAGGTCTGGTAAGTTGTTGGGTTTCGTCATTAGTGATAAAGGTATACAAGTGGATCCTGCAAAAGTAAAAGCTATACAGGAGATGCCAGCTCCCCGAACAGAAAAAGAATTCAGAGGCTTTTTGGGACGTTTGAACTACATTGCCCGATTCATTTCACATATGACAGCTACTTGTGAACCAATCTTCAAGCTGCTGAAGAAAGATCAAGTGGTAAAATGGAATGATGAATGTCAGGCCGCTTTCGAAAGGATCAAAGAATACCTCCAAGAGCCACCTATTCTGATGCCTCCAATTGAAGGAAGACCTTTGATCTTATACTTGACCGTACTTGACAAATCAATGGGGTGCGTGCTGGGGTAGCATGACGAGTCTGGCTGAAAAGAGCATGCTATTTACTACCTTAGCAAAAAGTTTACTGACTACGAGACCCGATACTCGTTGCTCGAGAAAACTTGTTGCACTTTGGCATGGGCTGCTCGCCGGCTGAGACAGTATATGATGACTCACACTACCTTATTGATATCAAAGATGGATCCAATCAAGTATATCTTCGAAAAGCCTGCTGTTGTACCCCAAAATTTTCCCTCTCATTTTATCAAGATTTCCCCTCACAAGACTCTTTGAACTCAAGACCAAGCTAGGGTTTGCTCTGCTCAAGACATCTCTTTGCACTGTTGACCTGAAATTAGGGTTTGAGTTTGCATAAGGATTTTTGGACTTTCAATGCTCAATTTGACTTTCATACTTCATGTTGGACCTCTAAGATTGCTCATACCAAGTTTCAATTCTTGAATCAAATTTTTGCCCAGTCAATTGGACAGTTGACCTAGAAATCAACTATATTTGGGAAAAAGTCAATTGTGGCCAATTTACAGTCAAACCTCATAATTTTTTATCCACATCAACATTATAGACTCATATGAACCATTTGATCAAATTTGGATCACAACTCCTCAAGAAATCTGATCAGATCATCAAAAGGGCAAAATGGTCATTTTTAGGGTTTTGACTTCATAAGGGCAATTTTTGATTTTTAACCTAGCCAATGGCAAATTGGGTTCAAGCATGGATTCAAGGACTCAATGGAATCATCTTGACCTAATCACAAGGTTCAAAAGATCTCAAATGCATTGGATTTACAGATGAGTTTTCCAGTCAACTGATCAAAAATCAACTATACACTAAAAAGTCAAACTTTGACTTTTTGATCAAAATCAAGTGCCAAGGGTCATTTTTCATCAAGATGTGTCAAAACATGAAACTTGTTCATCAAGAAACCTAATTTTGAAAATTAGGGTTTAGAATGGAAAATTTTCATAACTTAGAAATTTTCTAAGTTATGAAAATTTCTTATTTTTTCCCAACTTTTTCACCATGATGCAATTGGATTCAAAGAAAACCTCCAACATGAAAGTTGTAGTCCTCCACAAAATCTAAAACTTTTATTCACAAAGTTATTCCAAAATAAGCTTGGATCTCAAGTAATGGTTTTGTGAACAAGGGTCCATGAAACTTTTAACTTAGTGAAATTTTGCCCTAGTTTAGGCAGGATTTTGACCTATCTTCATGGAAATTTTTCACATAGCTCCAATTGGAATCTCAAAATTCATTTCAAATAAGTATTTTAGAACATGTTACAAGCTTTCCAAAATGTCCAAGAACTCTCCAAAATCATTTATGGTTAGGGAGAATCGAAGAAAAGAAAATGGCCATTTCTCACTTTTGTCCATGGCATTTTTCATGTTGCTACAAGTTGCAAATTCTGCCCAAACATGTTTGTACTTGTTTACAGGTCCTTAAACCCTTCCACACTCAAAAATTGAATGCAAACACAATGGATTAAGGCTTTGTTCTGAGCTTTAGAAGATTACACATTGAATTAATCCATTTTTGGCAAAAAGATAACAATGCCATTTTGATAAAGGTTGCTTTATGCAATTTTGTTTCTCTTGAGCTGTGAACCCAATCCTTTGCAGCAAACCAACTCCACAAACTTAGTCAAAAGTACACCAACTATCACCATGCTTGGAGCTAGCTTGTACAGGCCATAACATTGTCAAAATCACCTTTTCTTCAAAAGCAAGTCAACTTGCAAAATCACCACAACTTTGCAATCTGATAAAACCAAAGTTTGTAAACATTTCAAACAAGTTTCGCACATTACACTAAGCCAGAAACACGAGCTAGCAACCTCTCAAACACCCTTGTACACCAAAAACCCCATTTTCTGCCAAAACAGGACAGGATCTGCAAATCATAAGCCAAATCACAATCCACTCGTGCGTTTTGCTTGCAACTAATTCCAACACACTCCATACAACTTACCTAAGCTATCCCAACCATTCCCAAGTCACTGTAACTCCATTTACACACTTCACCATTTTCAAATTCTGACTTTGCAGGTTGAGTTCTATAGAGAGATTCAAGCAAGTTCAAAGCTAGCTAAGCATTGGGAAAGCTCAAAGGAACTACAAGCAAGCTCACAAGTATCTCAGGCCTCACTCACAACCCCTACATTGCCATACTCGAGCTTGACTGAAACAGGTAAAGTTCAAACTTCTATCTATCTATTTAGGAATCATTAGGCTTAGGTTTGTGAACAAAAAATATAGTCCTCATTGCCCTTGAGTTGTACATATGCATAGAATCCATTTAAGTTAACTAAGCTGAGAAAATTTGAATGATAAACTTTCTAAAAAAAACTAGGTTAGAAATTAGGTCAAGAGAAATTCTCTTTGGTCTTTGAGAGTTAGATTAAGTTTTTTATATGGTTAGAATCGTATGATCATACTCTATAACTTTCATGTTGCAAGTTTTTGTTTTTAAGCACAAATGCAGGATTTCCAGGTTTGTACAGGGCGCGCGTTTTTTGTTTGTTCAGAGGTTAGAGATGAAGTGGAAATGGGCTGGGCCTGGCCTTGGTTGACTATTGGCACCCCTTAGCTTGCTGTTTACACCCCCTTGGCCTATTTCATTTTTTTTTTATATTTTTCATTTCTATTTTCATTTCTGACTTTTATTATTTTTTCTAAATATAAAAAATCACTAAAAATATTTTCTTAAATTTTCACATTTTATTTTATTATTTTTTTGGACATAAAAATGATTACTATAATAATATGCTTTTATTTTCTTAAATAAAAACTTGTAAATATTTTACAAATATTATATATTTTTATTTTTTATTATTTATACATATAAAATAATATTGTCATTCATATTTTATTTTTTAACATTTTGTATATATTTTATTTTATTTTATTGTACATAAATAAATAAATAATATAATATACATATACATATATTTTCTTAAAACAAAATTAGGGTTTCTTCACCCTTTCCAAAAATAATCTTTTATTTTCTTATTTTTAATATATTAAATAATTTATTTTTACATACACAAAAATAATACCAAAACATATTTGCATATTTATGTTTAATTGCACATTTAAATATTTGTCAATTTATCATTTGTACAAGGAGTTCAATTTGGTTGTAATAGTTGACTTAGGGTTTTATTTTCTTGCAAATATCCCCCTATTCAAACTTGTATCCCCCTCCCCATATCAATGTTGTAATAGTTGTAGATTTACTTTTACGCACTTTATTGCTTTCAAATATGCCATGATAGAAAGATTAGGGTTTGTATGCAAATAACCAAACTCAAACAAATAGCTTGACTAAACACAACACAAAAAGCATGAAAAATGACAACACAACGCACACAAGCACCCCTAGGGTTTCACCCACTTGTTTCCTTAAAAACATGGCCATGGTATGCATGCTAGGTATCTTGGCAAAACAAAAACAAAACAAAAGATCATAGTCCCTCGATGACGCTATCTTGGTTGCCTATACAAAAATGATCTAGTCCCTCAAAAATTTGCTAAGATACTTGGCACAATTGCTATCATAGTCATACGATGACCCGCACTTGTCCCGTTTAACATCCAAACAAAAGGTTGTTTACCAAATGCAATGGTAAAACAACAATGTCAAAGGGTTAAAAATGTGTAGGAAAGACTTTTGAGTAGATGGGTAGACAACTCCTAGTTACTTGATCAAACTTGCAAACATCCTTGCTATTTTCAAACACACAACACAATTTCAAAACATTTTCCCAAAACAAACTTTCAAACATTGAAACCTTTTTTCAAAAGACAAACACCTTTGTATATATTCAAACAAGAATCATTACAAAGGTTGCCACAAAGATGGCCTCTTTTCAAAATACTTTCAAAACCACACACAAAAGCACCATTTCAAACAATTGAAAAGCAAAAGCAAGTGATCTAAAACAAGTAACTAAGAGCCCATGGAAAACCATGGATGAAAAGGGTGCTAGCACCTTCCCTTTTCATAATCTATCCCCCGAACCCAAGAAAACATCTCAAAGGTCTTTCCTGTGCTTTTTGACCTTTCCTTTGGATAAATAAAAAGTCGGTGGCGACTCTTGCTAAACCGAAACATTTGCGAACACAAACGCAAAACCTCAAGTCAGTTCTCCCACCGTATCACACCTGCCTTGTCCGGAAGAATAGCAAGATGGAAGATGATCTTAACTGAGTATGATATTCAATACACAACCCAAAAAGCAATCAAGGGGAGTGTATTGACAGATCATTTGACGCATTAGGCTGTGGATGATTATCAATCCATGAACTTCGAGTTCCAGGATGAGAACGTCATGTTGGTGACCGACTGTGAAAAACTTGGACCGGATGAAGGACCAGAGGAGGGATCCCGATGGTCTATGTATTTTGATGGAGCTTCAAACGCATTGGGTAATGGTATCGGCACTGTGATCATATCTCCTAAAGGTTGTCATACTCCGTTTTTCGCCCGATTAAGTTTTAACTGCACCAACAATATGGCGTAGTATGAAGCGTGTATCATGGGCCTTCGAGCAGCTATTGACCTAAGGATTAAGTTCTTGAGTGTATTCGGAGTTTCCACTCTCGTGATCAGTCAGATCAAAGGCGAGTGGGATACGAAGCACCCAAATCTTATTCCTTACATAGAGTATGTATTGACGCTGCTTCCACACTTCGAGGAGATAACCTTTGAACATTTCCCCAGAGAGGAGAATCAGTTAGCGGACGCGCTAGCTACCATGTCTTCTATGTTCAAGGTCAGGTGGGACAATGAAGCTCCCCAGATTACTATTGAGAGGTTGGACAAACCTGCACATTGTTGTGATATTGAGACTGAAGAGGTAACAGATAAACCATGGTTTCACGAGGTAAAAAGGTATCTTGAGGCTCAAGAATACCCTGAGGGTGCATCTGTTAATGATAAGAAGTTCTTGAGAAGGTTCGCAGCGATGTTCTTCATCATTAATGGTATCCTTTACAAGCATAATCATGATTCGACCTTTCTGCAATTGTGGAGAAGAACGAGGCAGAAAGGATTATGGCAGAGTTACATGAAGGTACCTTCGGGACTCACTCCAGTGGACATACTATGGCGAAGAAAATCCTACGGGCAGGATATTATTGGTCTACCATGGAAGCCGACTGTTATCAGCACTCTCGAACCTGCCACAAGTGCCAAGTCTATGCTGATAAGGTGCATGTACCTCCAATTCCTCTAAATGTCTTGACAGCTCCTTGGCCTTTTGCAATGTGGGGCATCGATATGATCGGCGAGATCAGACCTACTGCGTCCAACGGGCATCGCTTCATTCTGGTAGCAATTGATTATTTCACGAAGTGGGTTAAGGCAGCGTCTTTTGCTACAATGACCAAGAATGTCGTGGCGCGGTTTATCCGGCACAATTTAATCTGTCGATATGGTGTACTGGAGAGGATCATTACGGACAATGGTACAAATATTAACAATACAATGATCACCAAGCTCTGCAAACAGTTTAAGATACAAAATCAAAACTCTTCTCCTTATCGGCCGAAGATGAATGGGGCTGTTGAAGCGGCTAATAAGAACATCAAGAAGATTGTGCAGAAGATGACGGTGACATACAAAGACTGGCATGAGATGTTACCATTCGCTCTTCATGGGTACCGTACCTCAGCGCAGACGTCAACCGGGGCAACACCATACTCTCTGGTGTATGGCATGGAGGCAGTCTTACCCATTGAAGTGCATATACCCTCTCTTCGGATTATGAAAGATGTAGGTTTGAGCAAGGACGATTGGATTCAGACCCGGCTTGATCAGTTGAACTTAATCAAAGAAAAAAGACTTACTGCTATTTGTCATGGTCAGACGTATCAAAAGCGGATTATCAAGGCTTTTAACAAGAAATTTAGACAACAAGAGTATCAAGTCGAGGATCTAGTAATCAAGAGCATCATACTACGGCAAGGTGATCCCAGGGGCAAATGGACCCCCACGTACGAAGGGCCATTTATGGTTAAGAACATTTTCTCAGAAGGAGCTATGATTCTAACCACCATGGATGGTGACGACCTTCCTCACCCCGTCAATGCAGACATAGTGAAAAAATACTTCGTATAATCAAAGACCCGCTAGGTCAACTGGCCTAGGCAAAAATAAGGGCTTCCCGGCAAACCAAAAGGGTTCGGTAAAAAGTAAGGGATGAAAATGAAAAAATCGTACACCCGGCAAGTCAAAAACCTGAAAAGGTGGCTTGGGCAAAAAAGGGTATCCCGGTGGACTGAAAACCCGAAAGGGTGGTCCAGACAAAAATTAGGGATCAAAGCGTAACACTATGTCTCATTGGATCATCTTGCAACCAAACTTTAGTATCGACTATCAAGCTCGGACGGTGCCAATCAATCTGATCTACCTTCAACCAAGTATCAAAGTGATGAGACGCTCGAAGATATAAAGGCAATAGCAGAGTTGGAACCCAGTGGGATTGTTTCACATATCTGTTTTTCTTTGTTTTTCACAAATTGTATAATTTCTATCTTTCGGCGGCGTTCTCTTACTAGGAAGTCAACCTCTTGTATGAAACGCCTATTACAGGCAAACTTCAAAATCAATACAATTCATTTTCACAAAGAAATTTCAATTTTTTTTTTATTTTTCTGTTTTGTTTTGCAAGAACGTCCAATGGTTCATTTTTGATATATGCATTTGACAATAATTGCCACTCATAAATATTTACATGCAAAACAAAAGACGATTACTCGTAATGACAGGAACAAGGGCAAACAGAAATGTCTGAACCTTACAGTTGCTCTATTCACCAGGTACAGGGATAAACCTAGCTGGAGAATAGGACTAAAAATACATACACTCCCCGCAGAGTAAAAAACACTCAAAAGACAGTGGTGTTAGCTCCCCTCAACTGAGGTTCACAATCACAAGTGAGTCGGTAAGATTCTCCCCAAGTAGAGTTCATCTTTCACCAACAAGGGAAGACCATCCCCAGTGGAGTTTATTTCTTCCACAAACAGAAACTTTATCCCCGACAGAGTTCATCATCACCAGTAACGGTAATTCATCCACAACCGAGGTCATTTCTCAGAATCAGTGGATCTTCTGACAGAGTATCTCTTCCCCACAGAGTCATTCTCTCACCAATATATTCTCCAGCAGGATTATTCTCCCAATCATCTTCGGTCGTTATCTCCAACGAGCGAAACTCTTTATATTCTCCAGCAGCAGTCTGGGATTTATTTTTCCCAGCAAAAAGAACATCATAAAAGCATTGCACATCCATACATCATGACATGCATACGCATCATACAACACATTCTCATTTATTTTGAGAACATCATTGCTCGATACATGTCATGCATTATGACATTACATACGACTAACCCTTTACCTTTCAGGAAAAGATACAATCAAATTCTCACGAAGTTCAAGCTATGAAGCCCGGGTACGACCGAATAGTATCTTGATCTCTCCATCATATTGTGAATCCCGGAGAACGACCGGATAACAGTATCAGAACACCGTGAAGCCTGGATTACAACCAGATAGTGGTTTATCACAAGCTATGAAGCCCGGATTCGACCGGATAATAGTTTAATCCCCAGCAAGCCGTGAAGCCCGGATTACGACCGGATAACAGCTCAGCAAGTTACCGTGAAGCCTGGATTACGACCAGATAGCAGTGCGAGACACCATGAAGCCTGGATCCGACCAAATAGTGGCATATCATGAACACAAGCCGTGAAGCCCGAAGTCAACCGGATAGCAGCTTAACAAGTTATTGTGAAGCCTGGATTACGACCAGATAGCAATACAAGACCATAAAGCCTGGATTACGACCAGATAATGGTAGAAGATGCTGTGAAGCCTGGATTACGACCAGATAACAATGCAAGTTTCTGTGAAGCCTGGATTACGACCAGATAGCAGCCAAGAATACTACGAAGCCTGGATTACGACCAGATAGTGGTATATCTTTAATACAAGTTATGAAGCCCGGATTCGACCAGATAATATCTTGATTTCCCCGAACACCATGAAGCCTGGATTCGACCGAATAATGGTATAATACATCGTGAAGCCTGGATTACGACCAGATAGCGGTAAAGAACACTGAAGCCTGGATGATGACCAGATAACAGTGAGGGACACTATGAAGCTTGGATTTCAACCAAATAGCAGTTCACCCGGCCAGTTACTATGAAGCCCGGAGTCGACCGGATATTAGTAGGCCTTAAAATCAAATGGAAGCCCGGATGCAACTAGATAACCACTTGATTTTCTTCTGAAGCCTGGATTTCGACCAGATAAGAAGTGAGGTATTGTGAAGCCCGGATTACAACCAGATAGCGGTACAAGACATTTCGAAGCTTGGATTTCGACCAAATATCAATTTTACCTGGACAATTACTAAGAAGCCCGGGGTCGACCGGATATTAGTGTACCCTAGATTCAAGTTAAAGCCCGGATGCGACCAAATAAAAACTGAATTCCTTTTGAAGCCTAGATTACGACCAGATAAGAATTGAGAAATTATGAAGCCTAGATTATGACCGGATAGCTAGTTTAATATCATCTCCCCAGTAAGTCACTGTAAAGCCTGGAATACGATCAGATAACAGACGATCTTATCACTATGAAGCATGGATCACGACCAGATAATAGTTCATTTTCACCTCTTCGACCAAGAGACTATTCCCCAGTAGAATAAAGGACGACTGAAGCTCCAAAAATTCAAATTTTCTCAAGACAGAGAACAACATTTCCCAGCGGAATCTTCCTCAACAACAGGTATACACGCTCTCGCTAAGGAATCTCTTATGCGATTGAAACTCCTTCAGATAGCATCTTTAAGCCCCTCTCCTATTACTCCTTCCAAAAGGCATCTGTAAGCCCATTCCCGACATTACAAGATGATTACCACTTCATGCGAGTGCAAATTTCTGGGCACTCTAGTGTTCAATCATCTTCAACCCTCAGATCACGAAAGGCAAGCAAGCCAATCTACATCCTCAGGTTTAAGAAGATTGAACAGGGGCAGCTGTTGTACCCCAAAATTTTCCCTCTCATATTTCTCAATACATTTCAAGTGAGGTCTTCAAATTGCTCAAGGAAGTCTAAGGGTTGACCAGACAAATTCCCTCCTAAGGCAGTCTACCTCAGATTAGGGTTTCATGTTGCATCAAGATACTTGAGTCCAAGGGATCCCAAATGCTCACCATTCTCCTAATATGTTCTCAAGATCATCCATGTCAAGTTTCAAGCCCTACAGAGAAAGTTTGCTCAGTCAATTGCTCAAAGGCCTGGAAATCGACTATGCTAGGGCAAAAGTCAACCGTGGCCTATATACAGTCAAACTTCAAGATTTTTGGTAAACATCCTCATTTTGGAGTATTATTCATCATTTAATCAAGGGTTGATCATGATTCATGAAGGATTGTTCACAATTCATAAAAACCCAAAAGTTGCTAAATTAGGGTTTTGTAGAGAAAGTCAACTCAACTTTGACCAGGCATAACTTTCTCATACTTTATGAGAAATGACCCATACAAAGATCATTTTTAAGAGGATGTAATTTCCTACAGTTCATCTTCAGCTCCCAAGTTGAAAATATTCACTCACAAGAAGTTATGAATTTTGACATTATAGGTCATTTTGAAAAGTCAACAAAAACACCTTTTTTTGTCAAAGCTTCATACATGAACATGGAATACCAATTTGATATGAGACCAAAAGGGTTGCTTATAGGACATCGCAAGCTTTCTAAAAAGTCCAAGAACACCTTCAAAGAGTCAAAATTGAGGAAGTTATGCATTGGTGAAGTTGACCCTTTTTGCAAAATTGTCAAAAGTCAACTATGCCTAAAAAATGCAAGTTTTGCTAAATGGGCCTAATCTTTTGCACTTGTTTTGAATTGGTAGCATGGTCCACGAGTCTTAGCTCCTCCCAATTGTCTTTATCTTATTTTTGTTATTTATTTTGATTTTTATTTTAATTAAATCAATTTAAATCAAAACAAATCATAGAAAATCCAAATCATTGAAACCTCAAGATATTGTGCATGTTTCAGGTTCTATATCCAGCTAGCAAAAGATTGAAATCGTGCAAAGCCTTTATGTGCACAAAAAGATTGGTTTTGACCTATTTTTAGAAAGATCTTCAAGTGAATCAAATCCAAATCAAAAGCTATAATGGAGAAAGATTGAGAGCAGAATTTGAACCCTAATTCAGTCCTTGGTATATAGTATACAATTGCAGACCTAAAACACAAGGTTTGAGAGGCGCAAGAACAAGAACTAAACTTGAAAAAATCAAAGAAAAGTGGTGATTTAATTTTGTACTTCCAGGCACTTTCAAGGTCCCCTGGCCATCTCATTCGATTCCTGGGATTGCAAGGAGGTTGTACCAATCAAGAACAAGCCTTTTTCAGGGCTAAAAACCACTGTAAGTCAGTCACGACCTTGGACTTTTTTTGAAATCGAGTTGCATGATTCTGGCACTTATAGCATGAAATAATCATATATTCTTGTTCCTTAACACATTTGCAAGCTATCTATATCATTTAATTGCGTTTTTGTGGACTGTATCAAGATCTGCCATTGTTAGGGTTCTTGATCTCAATTTGGGATCTTTTCACACAGGTAAAATTGGGCCACAAAAGGGGAACCATCGTGCTCAGCAGGCCAAGACGAATCAATCCATGGCCTTAGATTTTATTTATCTTGCTTGTGTTTGATTTTGAAAATTACAGGGTTTGTAGTGACGGACGTTGTCCGTAGGTAAAGGTCTCCAAACCTTTTAGCAACCGAGCGAGGTCAGGGATAACTGGCGTGGCATCATTGTAGCGGTTCATTTGAATTTTGGCGCTTTTTCCCACTAACTTGCATATATTGTATATTATTATTTATTATTATTCTATGTACAAAAAGAGCATGCAGCGCAGTTGGTAGTGGAGCTATTAGAAAAGGTTACAGGGCCTGGGTTCGAATCCCAGGTCCCCCCATTCTTTCATATTATTTTTGTTTATATGATCAGGCGCGCATGTAGATTTGAAGTCCACCATGGACCACCATCATCCAGCCAGCCAGATGTCCAGATGGCCAGATCTAAAGGCCATCATAGGAAGGACCATCATAGGCTCCAGTCAACGCATAGTTGGGAATCTGGAAAGTCAACGTGGATCAAGTTCTCTTGGGCCCAGAATCTGCTTTTGACACCCTCCAAAATTGCTTTCTCAGGCCCAATGTCTCTTTTCTCTATTCTTTTTACATTTTTCTTTTTCTTTATTTATTCATTTAAATTATTTTTACTAACAAATTAATATTCTTTTTATCAAAAAAATCACAAAAATAATATTTTCACCCAATTAAATTTAGGTTTACTTTTTATCAAAAATTAATTAATTAATTAGGTTATTTAATTTTAGGTAACTTTAATTTATTTTGTAAATAAATTAAAAACAATTAGGACAATTAGGGTTTTTGTTTCTAACTTAATTCTATTTTCTTTTTCTTAAAATGACCAAAAACACAAAAATAGATTAAATTTAGTCATTTCCTTTAATTAATTTAATTAATAATTAATTTTGTATTTAATTTGAAAACTTTATTCCTTTTCCTAAAAAATAATTAAAAACAACAAAAATAATTTTTCCTTTTAATTAGGTTAGACGGGGTCAAAACCCTAAATTCCTTTCGTTCTTTATTCGCGCGCGCTTTAATTATTTTTACCATATTGATGTAATTGCTCACAAGTTGTAATAGATTAATTAGGATTTTTACTTTCATTTACCGTTTTCTTTTACGGGTTGTTTTTGGCTATGTAATTAATACCCAAAGCCTTGTAATAGCGTAACTTATTTTCCGCACTTTAAAATTCCGCAAACATTAAACTGTTAGATGTATGAATACTAGGGATGCATGACAAGAATGTATGATCATCTTTAAAATGGTTAGCAAACCCTAAATGTGCAAAGATAATAAACTCGAAATTGAATCACTCGCACATGCGCACTCCTAGGGTATACTCCCACTTCGGTTGCCTTTGGTAAACGGTCATTGAGTATAAGATATTTTAGTGGTCACTCTTTTGTCTCAAAAGATCAAAGTTGCCTCGGAAAGGTTGCCTTGGAATTGTTGCCTCGAATATTGATCTTAAGACATTAGGGTTATTACTAAGATGTCCTAACATTGCTTTAGTGATCGTACGTCCCTTTCAAATTGACTCTCAAACTCCAACGATGGTGCTACCTACTCACTAATAGTAGGATAGCGCTGTCTAAAGGAAACAAACATAGAACAATTATTTTTTCGAGTAGGTAGATGCTAGTAGGTACTTGCTCAAAACAAACAAACTTTTCACACTTACACTCTTTTCAAACAAAGTTTCAAAAAAGACTTCGTAACACTCTTGAAGACAGAAGCAATGGTTAAATCGAAGTCAAACAAAAACTTTTTTCAAATCAAACACACACAAAAGAAATTTTAAAATGATGAGCAAGTACCTAAGAGCCCGTGGAAAACCACGGATAGAAAGGGTGCTAATACCTTCCCTTTCTATAATCTACCCCCCCGTACACAGAATATCTCAAAAAAGGAATTTTTATGTGCTTTTTTCCTTTCCTTGTTGGATAAAATAAAAGTCGGTGGCGACTCTTGCTTATCGCGACATTTTGCGAACACAAACGCAAAAATGCAAACCAGCATTTTCCAAAACAGTTACGGTTCTGCAACCGTATCACACATGCCTTGCTCAATAAGTTTGCTCAGTTAATTGCTCAAGTATTAAAAAATCAACTATACTAGGTCAAAAGTCAGTTGTGGCCGAAATACAGTCGAACTTCAAGATTCTTGGTCAACATCAATATTTTGAATTAGTATCCATCATTTGATCAAGGTTTGATCATGATTCCTCAAGAAATGCTCCTAACTCATCAAAAGTCAAAAATGGTAAATTAGGGTTTCTATAGGAAAAGTCAACCAAACTTTGACAAGGCATAACTTTCTCATACTTTATCAGAAATGTTTCCTCCAATGCTCATTTTGAAGAGAATCCAATTCCCTAAAACTCCTCTTCAGCACTCAATGACAAGAAATGCCTCAATTAAAAGATACAACTTCATACATTATAGGTCCTTTCAAAAAGTCAACAAAAACACCTTTTGGGTCAAAGCTCCTTACATTAACGGGGAAGATCCAATTGAGATGAAACTAAAAGTTTTGTTTAGAGGACATCCTAAGCTCTCTAAAAAGTCAAAGAACACCCTTTTAGGGTTAAAAATGAGAGAGATATGCATTGCTAAAGTTGACCAATTTTTAGAAATGTGCATGAAGCAAATAATGACCAAACTTGATTTTTTCCCCAAATGGGCCCATGTTTTCATGCTTGAATCTTGTTATAACATGACCCACGACCCCTGAGTTCACTCATGCATTATTTCATTATTTTTATTATTTATTTTGATTTTTTATTCATTAAAATCAAAATAAATCAAATAAAATAGTGAAATAATAAAATAAAATCTAAGATTTGTTTTATGACCACATAATGAGTCTAGAATCAGCTGGAAAATCAAATATTTCATGCAAGGGGTGATTGGAATGAAAAGAGCATGATTTGGCCTATTTTAGAAACTTAAAATATCCATGGCAAATCAAATAATTTTCTCCATTATTCAAGATTTAGTCCAGTTTTATTGACCTAATTCATTCCATTATATATTCATAACAAGACCTGATCAGAAAAAGAGGATTGGCCGCACGAAATTGACACAAGAAGCTCCAAATTTTTGGCAAAAAGTGGCGATCAGATTTTGATTTACAGGGAGATTCAAAGCATTCTGAATGTTGCAATCAATTCCTGGGCACATTTGGAAGCTAACTGGATCGTTCTCACGCATCAAAGCATCTAGAAGAAGCATCTACAACATCACGGTTTGCTTCTTGTTCTTGAATTCAATTTTGATAATATACGCATTATAAATGAATTTTGAGTACGCATTCATGTTTATATGATCATTTAGAACATGTTTGAATAATTAATTACTTGTTTTGATGCATGTATGACTAATTGCCATTGTTAGGGTTTTGAGGTTTGTTTTAGGGTTTTTCATTACAGGAAAAATTAGGCCAAAAGAAGAATACCATTATATTCACAAGATCAAACTCAGTTGATCCATGTATTTAGATTGAATTTATATTGCCTGGTTGAGATTTTGGAAATATGCATGTCTTTTAGCAACAATCATGTCCGTAGGTAAAAGTCTTTTGGCTAAAACGACAACCCACTAGGGAAGACGATGGTGTGGCGTCTCAGGATTGGTCCATTAGAATTGCGCGCGTTTTTTGTCTTAAACATTGACCCTTTATTAAATATATTATATTCTATTTGTTTTATATAACAGATGTTAAGTTGGCTCAGATGGCAAAGCTGAAGGGTTTAAGGCGCGCGCGTGTGGGAGGTCAGGGGTTCGACCCCTGCCTCCTGCATATTATTTTTCCTAACATTTGTTTCCAGATCCCATATGTCGTTGCTCAACATGCATACCATAGGCCTCATCATCATCACCATAAGATTAGTCAACACCAGATCTGACGTTCCAAGATGGCAGCCACATTATGGACCTTCCAGCTTGCTCCACACTGAACCACACGCTGGCACTGGGCTTACAGTTTCTGCGCCTTGGACAAAAGTTTCAGCTCGCAACCCCCAATTTGAGTTCACACCCCCCTCAGGCCTTCTTCTCAATTTCTCTATTTTTTTCATTATTATTTAGTTTTTATTTCTTTTGTTTTAAATCATTTTTTTAAATCCTAAAATCAGAAAATAATCACAAAAAATTAGGACTTATTTTTTTTTTTTAATAAATTAATTTTTTCCAAGTAATTAACTTTAATTTATTTTAATTAATTAAAATTCATTAGAAGATTAGGTTAAATTTCAAATCTTTTTCATAAAAAATCCCTAAAATATTTTCAATGAGCAAATTAGATTTTTTAAGGTTTTGAAATTTTTTCATGTTTTAATTCTCGCGCGTTAGTATTTTGCCGTTCGATTACTTTTTATTATTATTTATGTAACTGCGCCCAGTTTGTAATAGTTTAATTAGGGTTTATTTTTTCCGCACTTTACTTTTCAATCATTAATTATGTAACTGCCTCATGGCCCTATAATAGTTAGGAACTTTATTTTTCCGCAATTTACTTCCCGTACGATAAATTGCTTAGATGTATGCTAATAGGATTGTATGGAAAGATAATAATTAATTGAACATAGATAACCCTAAATGCAAAAGATAAATGAACAGAATCAAGCACACTTGCACATGCTCACCCCTAGGGTATCTCCCACTTTGGATACCTTCGAATACGGTTACAATTCTTGAAACGTGATAATATTTAGTGGTTGTCCTTGAGTCTAAGAGATCACTAGTCCCTCGATCACCCTCTCGATTGTTGCCTCGGTTTAAAAAATGATCTTAGGGCTTTAGGATAGTTACTAAGAGTTTTTTCCCAATTGCCTTTAGTGACCGTACGTCCCTTTCGATAGTCCATCAACATCCAACGACTAGGGCTACCTACTCACTAATAGTAGGATAGCACTGTCTAAAGGATAGAAGGAAAAGAACAAACTTTTTTTCGAGTAGGTAGATAATTGTTAAGTACTTTCTCAAAACAATTCATTTTTACACCACACTTTCAAAACATTCTTCCAATAAGTACCTAGGAGCCCGTGGAAAACCACGGATGGAAAGGGTGCTAACACCTTCCCTTTCCATAATCTACCCCCCTTACTCAAAAAATCTCGAAAAAGGTGTTTTTCTGTTCTTTTCACCCTTTCCTTTGTTGGATAAAATAAAAGTCGGTGGAAACTCTTGCTTACCGCGACATTTGCAAACAAAAAATGCAAACCATTATTAACAGTCGGTCCTGCCACCGTATCACAGAACTGGAAAATCTGCTGGGGAGTAATAATAAAGTGGGGTTTACCTTAGGGTCTAGATCATTTCTAACTTGTTTGTTTGTTTGTTTGATTGCTTTACTTTTAAGGGTACTGTTTGGGTTATAGATCCTACACCAGGATCTGGGAAAAAACCTTTTAGGTAAGTAGCAATAGATCGTGGAAACTGTACGGGGTATACCGACACGATTGAAGCAATGGCTATGTTGATGCGACACTTTGGTTGGTACCGGTATCCCTTGAGTTAATCAAGGAGAATAAGGGGCCGCTGCATGGTGTCATAAAACGTCGATTGACCTTAGAACCTTTAAATGAACAACTTGGCCATTAAGACGTAGCGAGATGGTCGTCTTTGGTGTATTCCCAAAGTCGGCAGATACTCGATGCTACACTCATTGAGACTCGACTCCTGAGTTTTGTTTAGTTGCGAGTCAGTCGCCTATCAAACGAAGCTTGTGGGAAAGGTCAGTGATATTGAGATCCCTTAGAACCCGGTTACTATTATAGGACAGGTTAAACCAATCCAACTTCAAGAGGGTAGGACCTTAAAACCCATGCAAGCCTTAAACCTAAGGTCTTTGTGTGATTTGATTGTGCTTGCTATATCTGTGATCTCTTAGCATAATCATGACATCATAAAATGGCATATCATACTAACCATTTCAAGGATCTCAAGGGTCTATGATGCAAGTTAGGCATCTAGCAAGGGGCAAGGGGATTTATTTTCCTCTAGCCAATGTCGTCAAAGGACCAAGACAAGACAACTTGAGTCAGAGGCTATGACTCACTTGATATGGTGAGCTTGACTCTCGTAGAAGGACACTCAATGATATGAAGTTCTTCAATCAAAGCTGCAAATTTCAGCTTCTGAAATTTTCTTGTTTACCCCGCGGGAACCTTGAAAACATTGCATACATATATCATCATTGCATAAGCAGGTTTCAAAGCAGGTTTCTCATCCTCTTCTTGTTTATTTTAGAAATGGCTCTAGAATAAGCAGTGAAGGATCTACAAATGCTCAGTTTCAACAAATGTTCATGGATTTGGCCCAGGGGCAGGAAGAATTGAAAACACTCCTCAACGAGAACTTGACCAAGAAACATCCTAACAACAATAAGGATGATCGGTTGGAATAACTGCGAGCTGAGATGGAAGCAATGAGAATCCAGATGCTGGGGCAGATGGCTCTTATCCAAGGCCTAGCTCGTGGACAAGAAGAGCTGAGATCCATTATTAATAAACTTCATCAAGACGGATGCAGCCGTATGAAGCAAACAGTCGAGGTTGGGGACCAAGTCATTGATCAACCTCCGGGAAGACAAGAGGTCGGTTTGGTGAAGAGTGGACCTTTCCAAATTGCTACTACATCACGGGTCCAACAAAAATTTCGCCAAAAACAACGGGTTAATCAGAGTAACCCGGATACACCTAAGAGACAATTCACCAGAATCAACATGTCACTAGCTCAAGCATTACAACATATGTTGAAAGCAAGATTGATTACATTAAAGGCTCCTCTACAAAATCCCAATACTTATGCTCCTAGTTACCACCCTGACGAAAGGTGTGCATACCATTCTGATAGTCCTGGACATGATACACATGGTTGCTGGACTCTGAAGAACAAAATTCAGGATATGATTGATGCCAAGGAGGTTGAATTCAACCTTCCAGAGACTCACAAAGTGATCACTGCTCTTAGGCTAAATCATTGAGAACGTCTAGTTCATTTTTTATTTTTCATTTGTAATTTCATTTATTGTTCAAACAATTACTGTTATGCCGAACTTTGGTTTTCCCGTTAATGCATCGCATATGTTTATCTTGAATGATTTCATTGTCATTTTATTTAAAATATTTTCTTGCTTCCTTTACGTGATATTCGACTCTCGATTAAAAAATCCATAAGCCTTTAGAGGGAGGATGACGAAAACGATACCACAATCTCTACAGTATGCTTTTGAACAGACTCCGCTGACGATGTACAGGCGTTGTTTCAAATCCTAAACAGTGGAGTTATAAGGAAGATAACCCCTAGTCAACCCCTTTGAGCTAAAGAAGTAGGAGTTTTTCTTTTCACACAAATTAAAACCCTTAATCATAACCTAGGGCAGGGTAGTTTTCTCAGTTAATTCAGATGCGCATTCAGTCGCAATATTCGACTTCATACATAATGAGTGGCATCAAAGACGTCCTTCCATATCAGAAGATGGTGATGGTTCCGCATAATCATTAAAACCGGCAGTCATTATCTCTCAAAAGAAAGGCCCGCTAAGTCAAAACCTATGAAGGAGACTTAAGAAAACTGGGGCATCCCGCTGACTGTAATCACAAAAAGAAACAGTTCAGGAAAAATAAGGGATAACGAAAACCAAAAAAAGAGAGGTTACTACAAATCCTCGACAAAAAAAACTTTACGAAAATGACTGCCTCTCTCAAACAAACGTTCAATCTCTGAACCATCACCGGAATATCAAGGACATTCCAAAACTCAACTAGGATTCAAAATGCACAATTAACTGAGCATAAGACTGAAGAACATCATGAAGAGTGGGTTGGGTACAAATAAAATTTGAGCCTTTATCCTTTGTTTCTTGAACCGTGAACCAGGCCACGTTATAACCCTTAAAAGTCCTAGTTGAAGCAAGGGTTAGTTCGAAAGCATACTGTTACAAAAGATATCCTGACTCCTATAAGGTTTGCTATATATCATGAGTTGATATCACATTCTTGCAAATTTTGTCTTACTAAAAAAAATGAATTTTCAAACTTCAAGACAGACATAAGCTTTGCATTCTTCGAATACCATTGTTTGCATATGATTATTTGTTCAACAATAGAGAAATTTGCATGACAGATATTAGATGAACATAAATCTTCTCAGTGGACAAAATCACCTCAGATAGGCCTTTCATAATCAAGGGGCATAGCATGATATCCAGCTGATCTGGGGAAGTCAAGTCAAGATTCGAGGAATCTCTCAAAAAAATTCCAAATAGCCAGGGACGGATCTCCATCTGAATCACTTGGAGCATTGGACATGAATTACAACAATGAATCTTGTACGATCAAACATCTTCTGGCAGTGTGGCAACACTTACTATTAAGGTTAGTGACAATTCTCCACACCCGATGAACGTGTACATAGTCAAAAAATACTACGCATAAACAAAGACTCGCTAGGTTGACTGGCCTAGGCAAAAATAAGGGCATCCCGGCGAACCAAAAGAGTTTGGGCAACAATTAGGGATATACAAAAAATCTGTACACCCGGCAAGTCGAAAACCTGAAAAGGTGGCTTGGGCAAAAAAGGGTATCCCGGTAGACTGAAAACCCGAAAGGGAGGTTCAGGAAAAAGTTAGGGATTAAAACGTACGAGTATGTCCCGTCATCTTGTCACTTGTCTATCAGTAGAAGACTTGTTATCCTGATCAGCATTTACCAAGCGCCCCATGAGTTGGGATAACACTCAAGCCATCCACAAAACCTCCGCGGATACTTTCTCCAGCAGGTACAGGGGAAGAAACGTCCCGATGTGAAGTCACCGCTACGTCCTCAGCATACGCCCCAGTGACGTCTATGTCCCCCACATAATAGAAACAGCCAAAGTTTTGGTCTCTTCTTCCCCAAGCAGGAATTACTTTCTCCAGCAAAGTTCCTTCATAAAGCTGAAATCTATATTCCCAGCCAAGTTTTATAATCTTAATCAGTTTATAAAACCTCCTCCCGGGTAGAGTTTATTTCTCTAACCGGAAGTTTATTCCCTAACAGAGTTTAATTCTCTACATCGGCAAAACCTTCCAACAAAGCATTATCTCCCTCCACAGAGTTATTCTCAAGCAGAGTCAATCCTCGACAGAACATCCTCAAACAGGAAGAGGAAATCCTTGGAAAATTATACCCATTCATCATCCCCAGCGGAAATGAAGGATTCAGCCTCCTTATACTCTTCAACAGCAGTCCGGGATTTACTTTCCCAAACTAAGAAACATCACAATAGCATTCCATATTCATACATTATGGCACGCACATACACGTTACATACATCATAATCTCATTTATTTTGAGAACATTGCCACAATGCCTTTCATACATCATGACATTGCATATGACTAACTCTTTGCCTTTTTTAGGGAAAAGATCAAATCAATAAATACCTTTGGCTACCTATGCAAACTAGTAGTTTTCTCAAAAGCTACAGGCTATTTCAGCATCTTCCTCAGAACGACGTTCTCAGAAGACCTTCTCTTGTTCAGTCAGATCGCCACTAAGATTTCCATGATTCTTATTCCAGTTAAAGATTGACCCAAGACTTTTGTCTGGTTCAGTTGAATCGATCCTAAGATTATTTTGATTGACATTCCAGTCAAAGTTAATTAAAGACCTTCTCTGGTTCAGTCAGATCTCCACTAAGATCTCCCTGATTCTTATTCCAGTTAAAGATTGACCCAAGACTTTTGTCTGGTTCAGTTAAATCGATCCTAAGATTCTTCTGATTTTCGTTCCAGTCAAAGTTGATTAAAGACCTTCTCTGGTTCAGTCAGATCACCACTAAGATCTCCCTGATTCTTATTCCAGTTGAAGATTGACCCAAGACTTTTGTCTGGTTCAGTTGAATCGATCCTAAGATTCTTCTAATTTCCATTCCAGTCAAAGTTGTAAAGACCTTCTCTAGTTTAGTCAGATCGTCACTAAGATCTCCTTGATTCTTATTCCAGTTAAAGATTGACCCAAGACTTTTGTCTGGTTCAGTTGAATCGATCCTAAGATTATTTTGATTGTCGTTCCAGTTAAAGTTGATTAAATACTTTCTCTGGTTCAGTTAGATCACCACTAAGATCTCCCTGATTCTTATTCCAGTTGAAGATTGACCCTAAGACTTTTGTCTGGTTCAGTTGAATTGATCCTAAGATTCTTCTGATTGTCGTTCCAGTCAAAGTTGATTAAAGACCTTCTCTGGTTCAGTCAGATCGCCACTAAGATCTCCCTGATTCTTATTCCAGTTGAAGATTAACCCAAGACTTTTGTATGGTTCAGTTGAATCGATCCTAAGAATCTTCCAATTTTCGTTCCAGTCAAAGTTGATTAAAGACCTTCTTTGGTTCAGTCAGATCGCCACTAAGATCTCCCTGATTCTTATTCCAATTGAAGATTGACCCCAAGACTTTTGTTTGGTTCAGTTGAATCGATCCTAAGATTCTTCTGATTGTCGTTCCAGTCAAAGTTGATTAAATACCTTCTCTGGTTCAGTCAGATCGCCACTAAGATCTCCCTGATTCTTATTCTAGTTAAAGATTGACCCCAAGACTTTTTTCTGGTTCAGTTGAATTGATCCTAAGATTCTTCTGATTGACGTCCCAATCAAAGTTGATTAAAGACCTTCTCTAGTTTAGTCATATCACCACTAAGATCTCCTTGATTCTTATTCTAGTTGAAGATTGACCCCGAGACTTTTGTCTGGTTCAGTCGAATTGATCCTAAGATTCTTCCGATTTCTATTCCAGTTAAAGAAACTGCAAATCCTGGAGCACGACCAGATAATATCTTAATCTCATTCCCCCATTAAGTCACTGCGAATACAATCGAATAGCAGTCAGCCTTATTATCCTCAGCAAGTCACTGTGAAGCTGGGATCCTGACCAGATCGCAGTTTACTTCCGCCCCTTCGATCAAGAGATGACTCCCCAATAGAGTAATGGGAAACTGAATCTCCTAAACTCTTTTTACCAAGCGGAGACAAACATTCCTCGGTGGAGTCCGCCTCAATAACAGGCATAGGTTCCCACAAAGGAATATCTCATGAAATCAACATTGCTCTGGATGGAATCTTTAAGCCCATCTCCTACGATCTCCCGTCACCTTCTCCAAATGGCATCCGTAAGCCCATTCCCAATATTACCTACACAGTAAAGTATCATTTCATATGAGTACAAATTTCTGGGCACTCTAGTATTCAATCATCTTCCACCTTAAGATCACGAAAGGTACTCTAGCCAATCTATATCCTCGAGTTTAAGAAAATTGAACAGGGGCAGCTGTTGTACCCCAAAATTTTCCCTCCCATTTTCACTAAAGACATGCCTCTAGAGGTCCTCAATTGCTCAAGGATGACCAAGAATTGACCATACAATTCTCCTCCTAAGGAAATGAACCCCCCAGTAGGGTTTCCATTTTCATCAAGTGGTTGAACTCCAATAGTATCAAATGCTTTCCATGGTCCTAATATGTCTTCAATATCACCCATGCGAAGTTTCATGCCTTGCTCAATAAGTTTGCTCAGTCAATTGCTCAAGTATTAGAAAATCAACTATACTAGGTCAAAAGTCAATTGTGGCCCAAATACAGTCAAACTTCGAGATTTTTAGTCAACATCAACATTTTGAAGTAGTATCCATCATTTTATCAAGGGTTGATCATGATTCCTCAAGAAATGCTCCTAACTCATCAAAAGTCAAAAATGGCAAATTAGGGTTTCTATAGGAAAAGTCAACCAAACTTTGACCAGGCATAACTTTCTCATACTTTATCAAACAAATTTCCTCCAAGGCTCATTTTGAAGATAATCCAATTCCCTATAACTCCTATTTATCCATCAAGGTCAATAAATGCCTCAATCAAAAGATACAAGTTTATACATTATAGGTCCTTTCAAAAAGTCAACAAAAACACCTTTTGGGTCAAAGCTCCTTACATGAACATGGAAGATCCAATTGAGATCAAACTAAAAGGGTTGTTTAGAGGACATCCTAAGCTCTCTAAGAAGTCTAAGAACACCCTCTTAGGATTAAAAATGAGAGAGACATGTATTGCTAAAGTTGACCAATTTTTGGAAATGTGCATGAAGCAAATAATGACCAAACTTGAGTTTTTTCCAAATGGGCCCATGTTTTCATGCTTGAAACTTGTTCCTAACATGGCCCACGACCCCTGAGATCACTCATGCATTATTTAATTATTTTTATTATTTGTTTTTATTTTTTATTCATTAAAATCAAAATAAATCAAATAAAATAGTGAAATAATAAAATAAAATCCAAGATTTGTTTTATGACCATATAATGAGTCTAGAATCAGCTGGCAAATCAAATATTTCATGCAAGGGGTGATTGGAATGAAAAGAGCATGATTTGGCCTATTTTAGAAACTTAAAATATCCATGGCAAATCAAATCTTTTTCTCCATAATTCTTCAAGATTAGTTCAGTTTTATTGACCTAATTCATTCCATTATATATTCATAATAAGACCTGATAAAAAAATAGGATTGGCCGCACGAAATTGACACAAGAAACTCCAAATTTTTGGCAAAAAGTGGCGATCGAATTTTGATTTACAGGGAGATTCAAAGCATTCTGAAGGTTGCAATCCAATCCCGGGGACATTTGGAAGCTAACTGGATCGTTCTCACGCATCAAAGAATCTAGAAGAAGCATCTACAACGTCACAGTTTGCTTCTTGTTCTTGAATTCGATTTTGATAATATATGCATTATAAATGAATTTTGAGTATGCATTCATGTTTATATGATCATTTAGAACATGTTTGAATGATTAATTGCTTGTTTTGATGCGTGTATGACTAATTTCCACTGTTAAGGTTTTGAGGTTTGGTTTAGGGTTTTTGATTACAGGTAAAATTAGGCCAAAAGAAGAATACCATTGTATTCACGAGATCAAACCCAGTTAATCCATGTATTTAGATTGAATTTATATTGCTTGGTTGAGATTTTTGAAATATGCAGGTCTTTTAGCAACAATCATATCTGTAGGTAAAAGTCCTTTGGCTAAAATGACACCCCACTCGGGAAGACGATGGCATGGCGTCTCAGGATTGGACCATTTAAATTCTGCATGTTTTCTGTCTTAAGCGCTGACCCTTTATTAAATATATTATATTCTATTTATTTTATATAACGAATGTTAAGTTTGCTCATATGGCAAGGCTGGAGAGTTTATGGCGCACGCGTGTGGGAAGTCAGGGGTTCGACCCCTGCCTCCTGCATATTATTTTTCCTAACATTTGTTTCCAGATCCCATGTGCTGTTGCTCAACATGTATACCATAGGCCTCATCATCATCACCGTCAGATCAGTCAACACCAGGTCTGACATTCTAGGATGGCAGCCACATGATGGACATCCCAGCTTTCTCCATATTGAACCACACGCTGGCTCTGGGCTTACAGTTTCTGGGCCTTGGACAAAAGTTTCAACTTGCAACCCCCTATTTGGGTTCACACCCCCCTCAGGCCTACTTCTCAATTTCTCTATTTTTTTTTCATTATTATTTAGTTTTTATTTCTTTTGTTTTAAATCTTTTTTTTTAAATCCTAAAATCAGAAAATAATCACAAAAAATTAGGACTTAGTTTTTTTCTTAATAAATTAATTTTTTCTAATTAATTAATTTAATTAACTTTAATTTATTTCCGTTAATTAAAATTAAATAGAAGATTAGGTTAAATTTCAAATCTTTTTCATAAAAAATCCCAAAAAAAATTTCAATGAGCAAATTAGATTTTTTAGGGTTTTGAACTTTTTTCCAGTTTTAATTCTCGCGCGTTATTATTTTGCCGTTGGATTACTTTTTTTTATTATTGATGTAACTGCGCCCAATTTGTAATAGTTTAATTAGGATTTATAATTTCCACACTTTACTTTTCAGTCATTAATTATGTAACTTCCCCATGGCCCTGTAATAGTTAGGAACTTTATTTTTCCGCAATTTACTTCTCGTACGATAAACTGCTTAGATGTATGCTAATAGGATTGTTTCTTGGACCAGACAAACTCTCTCCTAAGGCAGTGTACCTCAAATTAGGGTTTCTATTTTCATCAAGATGGGTGAACCAAAAAGGCCTCATATTCTATCCATGGTCTTAATATGTTCTCAATACCCTACATGTCAAGTTTCATGCCTTTCACAAGATGTTTGCTCAGTCAACTGCTCAGATGCTTGAGAATCGATTATATTAGGTCAAAAGTCAACTATGACCCACATACAGTCAAACTTCAAGATATTTGGTCAACATTAACATTTTGAAGTTAATTTCATCATTTGATTAAGGGTTTACCTTGATTCCCCAAGGAATGCTCTAAAATCATCAAAACCCAAAAGTTGCTAAATTAGGGTTTCTTAGTAAAAGTCAACCAAACTTTGACCAAGCATAACTTCCACATGCTTTATCAGAAATTTTCCATCCAAATCTAATTTTGAAGAGGATGCAATTCCCTACAACTCATCTTCATCCCACAAGTTTAAAATATGCATTCATAAAAAGATATGAATTTTTACATTATGGGTCCTTTTGAAAAGTCAACAAAAACATCTTTTGGGTCAAAACTTCTTACATGAACATGGAAGACTAAATTGAGATGAGATGAAAAGGGTTGCTTAGGGGACATCCTAAGCTTTCTAAAAAGTCCAAGAACACCTCTCTAGGGTTAAAATTAGAAGAGATATGCCTTGTCAAAGTTGGCCTTTTTTGCAAAATTGCCAAAAGTCAAATGTGCTCAAAATTGCATTTTTTGCTAAATGGGCCTAACTTTTTATGCTTACACCTCACTTATAATGTGTTACATGACTCAAATGTTTATCCACACATTATTTGCTTCATTTTTCAATTTAATTTGATTTTTTATTAATTAAAAATGGAATTAAATCAAATAATTGATGAATAATATCAAAGATATGATTTGATTCAGTTTTTGGACAGGTTGACAATCAAATTATGCTGAGTTATCAAGGCCAAGACGAATCAAGCATAATTGGTACAAGAAAGGGAAGATTTGGCTCAAAATAGCAAGTTTGCATATGGTTAAAGAATCAAATCAAATCTCATCAAACTTCAAGATTTAATCCAAGTTTGTAACCCTAATTCATCCCTAGGTATATATTGGACAAGAAAAAAATCAAAAAATAGGGGTTAGCAGTCGTGAAAACACCAAACAAAATTCCAAAAAAGTGACAAAACGTGCTGAATCATTTTTGCATTTAGAGATTAATTCAGACCATTCCAACGCTGCTAATTGTTTCTTGGACCTCCCCAGAAGCCAATTGGATCATTTGCAAGGCTTGAAACACCTAGAAACGCGCATAATTGCTCTCACGGTTTGCCCTTAAACTCAAAATCGATTATTGTATTCTTGGCATCTTTAGCATGTTTAAGTCATATATATGTAATCCTCATCATGTTTGCAAGCTAACTGTATTATTTAATTGCGTTTTTGAAGCATATACATGTATTTGCCATTGTTAGGGTTTGTGTGTGCAATTTAGGGCTTTCTTACACAGGTGAAATTAGCCAAAAAGAAGGGTACCATGGTGTTCACGAGATCAACACGAATGGATCTATATAGTTAGAAATCATTTATCGTGCGTATTGTGCATTTTGGAAATTTGCGGGGGCTATGGCTAAAGACATGTGACTGTAGGTAAAAGTCGTATGTCAAAAACGACAGAGAAAGGAAGAAGATGGCTATGTGTCAGCCAACCATTCGCCCGTTTGAATCTCGCGCGCTTTTGATTATTTAATCACGTTTTCATATATTATGTTTTATTATTGAATTAATAACAAATAACGCAGATGGCTCAGTGGTAAAGGCGCTTGGTAGTGAGTATAAGGACCTGGGTTTGATCCCAGGTCCCAACAAAATTTTCTTTATTTCACTTTCTTGTAAAAGATCCCCAACGCATCATCCTTCCTGGTGACCACCATGCACACCTGCGTCCAACCCTTTGATCCATCGTGTCATCAGATCTAACGCTCCATCCATGAGGGACTATGGTTCACGTTCAAGTCAACGCTGCACAGAATCCAATATTGACTGGGCTTAAAGCGCTTTTGGGCTTGGAAATCCAGCAGTGCACCCCTAGATTTGCTAACAACATACATGCCCATTTTCAATTCTTTCTTTTTTATTTCCTTTTATTTAATTATTTTGTTTAATTATTTTTCCACAAAAATTAATCACCTCTTTTTATTTATTTAATCATAAAATCAATAAATCACAAAATACCAAAAAAAAGCATTTTTTTAATAAATTATTTAATTTAATTAGAAATATAGGTTAATTTAATTTCTTTTCTATAATTAAAATCAAATTAAAATTAGGTTTAATTTTACAATTAAATTTCTTTTCTCAAATAAAAAACCCAAAATACACAAAATCTTGTTTTCTTTGTAAAATATTTTATTTTCTTGAAATTATTTAATTTAGTTAGGTTAGGTTAATTTTAATTTCTTTTTCATAATTAAAATAATTAGAATTAGGATTTTAGTCGTACATAACTCAATTAATTCTTTTCTCAAAAATAATCTTTTTCTTTCAATTAGGGTTTAGGTTATTTTTCAACATCCCTCACATTTAATTTACCGCGTGCATTTTTATTTGTTTCATTATTATTGTAACTGTTTCGAGGTTGTAATAGTTTTAATTAGGGTTTTAAATTTCGCATCTTTTATTTCCCGTCAAAATAATTATGTAATTGTCAAAGCCTTGTAATAGCTAGGTTTATTTTCTCGCATTTTTAATTCCTGCAAATATTTAACTGTCTAGATGTATGCTAATAGGATTGTATGTCAAGAATGTCTGGAAATTTAAAACGGTAGATCACCTAATATGCAAAGATTAAATAACTGAAACAACCCATATGCACATATTCACTCCTAGGGTTTACCTTACTTCGGTTGCCTTCGATAAACAATCGTTAAGCATAGGAGATTTTAGTGTTTGCCCTCCAGTCTAAAAGATCAAATTGTCCCCATTCGAATGTTGCCTCGGAAATGTTGCCTCCGAAATGTTGCCTCAGAAAGATATTAAGACTCTAGGATTACTACTAAAGTTTTCTAACTATTGCTTAGTGATTGTACTTGTCCCTTTTGAATGTCCCTTACAACTCCAATGACGGTGCTACCTACTCCTTAATAGTAGGATAGCGCTGTCTAAAGAAAATAGAAAGAACAATCTTTTTCCGAGTAGGTAGAATCTTAAGTACTTGTTCTATAAAAACTTTTCACACAAACACCTTTCAAAACAAATTTTCAAAACAACTTCGTCACATCCTGGAGGACTGATACAAGGGTTATCGCGAAGTAAAACATTTTCAAGACAAGCACACACAAGCAATTTGAAAAATGAGCAAGTACCTAAGAGCCCATGGAAAACCATGGATAGAAAGGGTTCTAACACCTTCCCTTTCTATAACCTACCCCCCGTACTCAGAGTATCTCGAAAAAAGGTTTTTTCTGTTCTTTTTCCTTTTCCATGATTGGATGAAATAAAAGTCGGTGGCGACTCTTTCTTACCGCGACATTTTGCAAAAAAAAAATGCAAAACGCAAACCAGTAAACACAGTCGGTTCTTCCATCATATCACAGAACTGGAGACTCAGCTGGGGAATCTAAATAAAGTGGGGTTTACCTTAGGATCTAGGTCTTTAAATTTCTTCTCTTGATTGTCTTGATTGCTTTACTTTTGAGGGTTTGTTTGGGGTTACTATAGATCCTACAGTCGGATATGGGGGCACTCATTAGGTAAACATCAATAGATCGTGGAGACTGTACGATGTAGACCGATATGGTTTAAGCGATGGCTGTGTTGGTGTGACACTTTGGTTGGTACCAGTATCCTTCCTGGGGAAACAAGGAGAATACGGGGCTGTCGCGTGGTGTCGTGAAGCACTAACGGACCTTAGAACCTTAGTTGAACAAACTTGGCCATTAGAAAGTAGTGAGATAGCCTACCTCGGTGTAGAGCTGAGAACTGGTTGATACTCGATGCTACACTCATTGAGATCAGACTTTCGGGATATTTCGGCCACAAGAAAAGATTGCTTGAGCTGAGACAATGCCCGATAAAGGATGGTCAGTGATATTGATATCCTCTAGAACCCGGTTACTTTTTAAGACAAGTTTGAAACCAACTAAACTTCAAGAGGGTATTACCTTTGACCTCATGCAAGCCTTAAACCTGAGGATCTTGTATGACTTGACTATGCTTGCTATACCTGTGTTTTCTATACCTGTGTTTTATCATGACATCATGCATCATAACATAGCATCCATTCTTATTGCACTAACCATTTCAAAGACCAAGGGAATTTATCTTTGCCCTGTTTTGCAGATCATGGCTTCTGTTCGTAGAAACACTATCCGAATCAGCTTTGTGAAGATACCTTCCCAACTCAAAGAGCTAGCATCAAGGATTTCTAAAACTTCTGTGTTCACCAAGAGACATGTTCGACTTCTCAACCTAGTTACTTCAAACTTTGATGAAAAGATGATGAGTGTACTTTTTCAGTTCTTTGATTACAAGCACCACTGCTTCACCTTTCCAGACTATCAGTTGGTACCTACCTTAAAATAATTTTCTCAGCTGTTGGATATACCCATTTTTGAGCAGTTACCCTTTAAAGGTTTAGAAGAAGCTCCTAAGCCAGAAGTCATTGCCTCGGCTTTGCACCTGAAATGGGTCGACGTGGTATCCAATTGGGAAACAAGAAGCGGAGTCAAGGGTTTTCTAGCTAAGTTTCTGATAGACAAAGCCCAACTGTTTTGGGATGATATGGATTTTCAGGCTTTCGAGGAGGTCTTGGCTCTTCTAATCTATGGGTTAGTCCTATTCCCTAATCCGGGCTCATTCGTAGATGTGAATGCTATCAATATCTTTCTCTCTCGCAACCCGGTGCCTACTTTACTCAGAGATAATTTGCACACTCTCCATACTCGTACCGTGAAGAGAAGAGGGATTCTTATGTGATGTATTCTATTGCTGTCGAGGTGGTTTATTTCTCACCTCCCTAAGTCCATACTGAAGAATGAAGAAGGTTTGGGTTGGTCGCAAAGGATAATGTCACTTGCTCATACAGATGTTCTTTGGTGTTCTCGAGCTATGGAAAACACTGCTATTATTGACCGCTGTGGAGAGTACCCTAATGTCCCGCTACTTGGCATCAGAGGGGCTATAACCTACAACCCTTTTTTAGCCCAGCGACAATTTGGTTACGCTCGAAGGGATGGTCCCCATGAGTTACTTATCGAGGGTATTGTATTCAACTATGAGGATGATGTCAAAGAGTATCGCCGAAGATTCATACGAGCCCGGGGTATGGTAAACAGATCTGGCGCCAAGGCTTTGGGGCCAAAGACTTCCATTCCTATGGAACCTTACCTATAATAGGTAAGAGCTTGTGCCCAGCAGCTTATGATGCCCTATGTGGCTGTTTTGCCAGTGATTGTGGAACCCACTACAGAAGAGGGTATTCCTTACACAGTTCTCTATCCTTATATGCCCAGTGATCTTGGGGAATTACAGAGGTCTTGGATTCAGTTGATGAAGGAGCGGGATACTTACAGGAATCAGTTCCATGCTCAGGAGAAAAAGGTTTTAGAGCTCACAAAGCAGTTGCATAAAGAAAGAGGACTCAATGACTATCTCGGTACAAAGAGGAAGCATCCATGAGAATTTTGATGTCTTTTATAGGTTTAGATTTGTTTTTTAATTGTAACGCCTAAAAGGCATTTGAACTTCAAATTCAGCTAATAAAGTTTTTGTTTATTTTGGTTTGCAAATTTAAATTTCTCGAAGTCTTTGAAATCATTGCATGCGCATCCCATTATCATACACATAATTATAGGTACCATTACAGGTTTCTCATCTTCTTCGTTGTTTATTTCAGCACGAGATGTCTTCCGAGCAAACCATCAAGGACCTTCAGGCACAGAACGCCCAGTTCCAACAAATGTTCACAAGTCTGGAAAAAGGGCAGGAGGATCTGAAAGCCCTTATTCTAAAAGAGAAGAAGAAAAAGAAGAAGGTTGTCGGTATTCTGAATATGGGCAGAAGGTTTAGAGAGCGGTTGAAGTGACAAACTGATCTGACCTCTTCATCCAAGGAAGGGGAGAATCAGGAAGAAGAGAAGGACCCTAGTCTAGCAGTCTCTGACAATGATACTGATTATAATGATGAGCAATATCCTCCTACCGAGGATAGATACAAGCAGTTAGAAGACCATCTGAATGCCATGGAAGTTCAGAGCATACCTGGACTAGATTTTGTAGAATTGGGGTTGGTGTCGGGAGTAGTCATCCCGCAGAAGTTCAAAGCTCTAGTTTTTGCTAAGTATGATGGGGTGTCCTGCCCAAAACTCCATCTCCGTTCTTATGTCAGGAAGATCCAGCCACACACAGTTGATAGAAATCTGTGGGTTCACTTCTTTCAAGATAATCTATCAGGGACTCAACTTGAATGGTTCTACCAGCTAGAGGAAGTAAATATCCGAAATTGGGAAGATCTGGCTGTTGCTTTCTACAAGCAGTATCAGTACAATTCCGACCTTGCTCCCACTCGTACTCAACTCCAGAGTATGTCCATGGGTGCAAGTGAAGTTTCAAAGATTATGCACAAAAATGGAGAGACTTGGCTGGGAGAGTTCAACCCCCGTTGTCTGATAGGGAGTTGGTTGATATGTTTCTGGGGATGCTATCTGGTCCATTTTTCAATCATTTGATCGGCAGCTTGTCAGTTGGTTTCACTGAGCTGATTCTGACTCGAGAGAGAGTAGAAGCTGGTATCCAAAGTGGAAAAATACAGAAGGATGCATCTTCAAGTTCAGTAAAGAAGCCTTTTGCTGGTAAGAAGGAAGCCAATGCCATCTATAACCTGAGGGGTCAGAACATGGCTGAACATCGTCAGATAATAAGTGTCGTGATGATACCTAGACCTGTAGTTTCTCCATGATGCAACAATCAGCAAAGGGTGGAAAGACCACAACGACAGTTTACCCGCATAAACATGACATTAGCTGAAGTTCTACCTCATCTGCTGAGATCCAACTTGGAAACCTTGAGAGAGGCTCCCAAGAATCCAAATACTACATCTCCCCGATATAATCCAAATGCCCGGTGTGCCTATCATTCTGAGAGTCCTGGCCACGATACAAATGGCTGTTGGGCTATGAGAAATAAAGTACAAGACTTGATTGAAGCCAAGGAGATAGATTTTGATGCTCCGGAGAAGCCAAATGTCATAATTGCTCCCATGCCTAAGCACGACCGTGGGGTTAACATCGTTGATACTAATTTGTTTGTTACCTATGTCGATGAAGTATCTACTCCTCTCATGACTTTCAAGAAGAATTTGTTGTTGGCCGGTTTATTTATGGGTTGTGGTGAAGGTTGCCACATGTGTTCGTTTCTACCTTATGGTTGCCATTTGCTGAAGTTAGGTGCCCAACGCCTGATAGATAGCAAAGAAATTCTGTTTGAGAAAACTTTGGTTCCTGTTGTACCATCTGAAGACGTTGCCATTATAACCATTTCCGCTAATCCTTCCAAGGTCTCCTCGAGAAGACCTGTTAGGATTACATCTACTCTAAGAATTGCTCCACTGATAATCATTGTCCCTGGTCATGTCCCATATGTCTCGGACAAAGTTGTCCTCTGGCATTATGGTGCTGATGTGTACTATCATGGCATCAAACAAGATCTGAAATATGAAGAAGTTGATCCTAATATTGGTAACATTGTCGGAACCAGCAAAGTTACCCGAAGTGGAAGGGTCTTCTCTCCCGAGATTTCCCCTAAGACTGTCACCAAACCTATTGTCATTCCATCTGCTGCTCCTGCTAGTAAATCAACTACTGTTCTTGTTCTTACTCTAGTTATTACCCCTGTCGGCGAATCATATGATACCCGCGACAAAGAAATTATAGGTGAGCCTGCCCGTATGGAGGCACCTAAGAAAATTGTTGTGGAAGCCTCTAAGCAAGAAATGGAGGAAATACTGAAAATTATTAAGAAGAGCAACTATAATATGGTCTAGCAGCTGGGGCAGACCCCATCGAAGATATCCATGTTATCCCTGCTGTTGTGCTCCGAGACCCATGCGAAGGCTTTGATCGCATTCCTCAAAACTGCACATGTGCTGCAAGAGACTTCCGTTGATCAGTTCAAAGACTGTGTAGCCAGCCTGACTGCTGATAATGGGTTGGGTTTTTCATATGCGGATTTGACACCGAAAGGAAGGAAGCACAATGATGCTCTGTATGTCTTGATTGAATGCAGGGGCAACACTATGGCTCATGTACTGGTAGATACTGGGTCTTCACTGAATGTTCTGCCAAAGAAGGCGTTGGACCGGTTGGATTGCAAGGGTTTGACTCTAAAGCCTAGTAACATTGTGGTAAGGGCTTTTGACGGATCAAAGAGAATGGTGCACAGGGAAGTGGACATCCCTGTCAAAGTAGGTTCTCAGACTTTTGGGTCCACTTTCTATGTGATGGATATCAGGCCGTCATATTCTTGTTTGTTGGGTCGTCCTTGGATCCACGAGGCTGGGGCAGTTACTTCCACACTCCACCAAATGCTGAAGTATCCGGTGAAAGGAAAGATTGTCACAGTGCGGGGTGAAGAAGAATATATGGTGAGTCACCTCAATTCCTTCCACTACGTAGAGATGGACGGGGAATTCATAGAAACTCCTTGTCAGGATTTTGAAGAGGTCCCTCAGATCTTGGCATCGACTGAAACTACTAGCAACAAACCTCCTTTGAAGATGGCTTCTCTCAAGGACGCCAGGGCTATGGTTGAAGAATGTGGGTGTGCCAATTGGGGTCAGCCCCTAATTTCACTCATAAAATTGATAAATTTGGTTTGGGCTTTACTACAGGGGCTCAAAGGGCTGTTAGACACACTCGGGATGAAGGACCTCCACTACGCATCAGCAATCGTAAGATTAACTCCATTGAAGATAGTGAAGAGGAATCTGACATCGACAGTTGGATCTACCCAACTACCAACGGTGGACTGAGTAACTGGACAGCTAGGGACTTCATACCTGTTTCTTTTATTCCACAGTAATTGACTTATTTGTTTTCAGATTTGTATTAAACAATTTGAAACTTTATGGCCCGGTGCCTTGCCCGAGGCACCTTGGCTTTGCTTGTGAGGGCTATTATTTGTCATTTCGTAATCATTAATAAAGCATTGGATGTTTCTTGCATACAAATTTTGCACTCTCTGTTTTTCTTTCCTGCTTTCACTTTATCAAAACAGCTATTCTCTTACACACATTCATATATCATAATGCAGATCCATATCCACTCTGGATCCCATTGATAACAGCTCTGTTATTGCCAATTATGACTTCAAAAATCCGATCAACCAAGCCATTGACGAAGGTGAGGATGATTGTGAGGTGCCTGGAGAACTTGTTAGGCTACTACAGCAGGAAGAAAGGGCCATGCAGCCCCATGAAGAGCCGATTAACACAGTGAATTTGGGTACTGAGGAAGACAAAAAGGAGGTTAAAATAGGTGCAAATCTGGAGTTTATTGTCAAACAGAGGTTGATACAGATGTTGCACGACTATGTTGAGATCTTCGCCTGGTCCTATAAAGACATGCCTGGTTTGGACACTGATATTGTGGTACATCGCCTGCCAACTAAAGAAGATTGTCCTTCGGTTAAGCAGAAGGTCCGCCGTATGCGTCCTGAAATGTCAGAGAAAATCAAGGCAGGGGTCATGAAATAGTTCGATGCAGGATTCTTAGCTGTCACTTCGTATCCACTATGGGTTGCTAACATTGTTTCGATACCTAAGAAGGACAGTAAGGTACAGATGTGCATTGATTACAGAGATCTGAACAGGGCAAGCCCCAAGGATGACTTCCCACTTCCTCACATCGATGTTCTGGTCGACAACACCGCGCAACATAAAATCTTCTCCTTCATGGACAGTTTCTCTGGCTACAACCAGATCAAGATAGCTCCTGAAGACATGGAGAAGACCACCTTCGTTACATAGTGGGGAACCTTCTGCTACAAGGTGATGCCTTTTGGGTTGAAGAATGTTGGGGCAACTTATCAGCATGCTATGGTCGCTTTGTTCCATGATATTATTCATCATGAGATTAAATTTTATGTTGACGACATGATAGCCAGGTCTCAGACTGAGGAAGAGCACCTTGATCATCTCTAGAAATTGTTTGACAGGTTGAAGACATATAAGCTGAGGTTGAATCCGAACAAGTGTACCTTTGGAGTAAGATCTATTAAACTTCTGGGTTTTATTGTCAGTGACAAGGGTATTCAGGTAGACCCTGCCAAAGTAAAAGCTATACAAGAAATGCTGGTTCCCCGCACAGAGAAAGAGGTTAAAGGTTTCTCGGGACGTTTGAATTATATCGCCAGGTTCATTTCATATGTGACTGCTACTTGTGAGCCAATCTTCAAGCTTCTAAAGAAAGATTAAGTGGTAAAGTGGAATGACGAATGTCAGACCGCCTTCGAAAGAATCAAAGAATACCTTCAAAAACTGCCAATTCTGATGCCTCCAATTGAAGGAAGACCTTTGATATTATACTTGACAGTGCTAGATAATTCAATGGGGTGTGTGATGGGGAAACATGACGAGTCTGGTCGAAAAAAGAGAACGCCATTTATTACCTTAGCAAAAAGTTTACCGACTGTAAGACCCGATACTTATTGCTCGAGAAAACTTGTTGCGGTTTGGCATGGGCTGCTCGCCGACTGAGACAGTATATGTTGACTCACACTACCTTGTTGATATCAAAGATGGATCTGATCAAGTATATTTTCGAGAAGCCCGCCCTCTCCGGAAGGATAGCAAGGTGGCAAATGATCTTAACCGAATACGACATATAATATACAACCCAAAAAGCTATAAAGGGGAGTGTATTGGTTGATCATTTGGCTCATCAGGCCGTGGATGACTACCAGTCCATGAATTTCGAGTTCCTGAATGAGAATATCATGTTAGTGGCTGACTACGAAGAGCCTGGACTAGATGAAGGACACGAGGAGGGATCCCGATGGTCTATGTATTTTGATGGAGCCTCAAACGCACTGGGTAACAGCATTGGCGCTATAATCATATCTCTCGAGGGCTGTCATACTCCATTCACCGCCCGATTATGTTTCAACTGCACTGATAACATGGCAGAGTATGAAGCATGTATCATGGGTGTTCGAGCTGCTATTTACCTGAGGATTAAGTTCTTAAGTGTATTCAGGGATTCCGCCCTGTTGATAAGTTAGATCAAAGGTGAGTGGGATACGAAGCACCTGAATCTCATTCCTTACAGAGAGTATGTACTGACATTGCTCCCACACTTTGAGGAGGTAACCTTCGAACATTTCCCACAAGAGGAGAACTAGTTAGAAGACGCGCTAGCTACCATGTCTTCTATGTTCAAGGTTAAGTGGGAAAATGAAGCTCCCTAGATTACCATTGAGAGGTTGGATGAACCAACACACTGCTGTGAAATTGATACCAAAGAAGTGGCAGACAAACCCTGGTTTCATGAAGTCAAAAGGTATCTCGAGGCCCAAGTGTATCTCGAAGGGGCATTTGTCAATGATAAGAAGTTTATGAGAAGGTTCGCTGCAAAGTTCTTCCTCAGTAATGGAATCCTCTATAAACACAACCATGACTCCACACTACTATGGTGTGTGGACAAGAGTGAAGCAGAGAGGATCATGACGGATCTACATGAAGGCACCTTCAGAACCCATTCTAGTGGACATATCATGGCTGAGAAGATCCTACGGGCAGGATATTACTGGTCCACTATGGAAGTCGATTGTTATCAGCACTCTCAAACTTGTAATAAGTGCCAAGTCTACGCTGATAAGGTGCATGTGCCTCTAGTTCTTTGAACGTCCTAACAGCTCCTTGGCCCTTTGCGATGTGGGGCATCGACATGATCGGCGAGATCAGACCTACTGCATCTAACAGGCATCATTTCATCTTAGTAGCCATTGATTACCTCATGAAGTGGGTTGAGGCAGCCTCTTTTGCTACTGTGACCAAGAACGTCGTGGCGCGGTTTATCCGACACAATCTGATCTGTCGATATGGTGTACCCGAGAGAATTATCACTGACAATGGTATGAATCTCAACAACACGATGATCATCGAGCTCTGTAAACCTTTCAAGATACAGCATCATAACTCTTCTCCCTACCGGCCGAAGATGAATGGCGTTGTTGAAGCAGCTAACAAGAATATCAAGAAGATTGTACAGAAGATGACAATGACATACAAAGACTGGCATGAGATGTTACCATTTGCCCTTCATGGGTACCGTAGCTCAGCACGGACGTTGACAGGGGCAACACCCTACTCTCTGGTATATGGCATGGAGGCAGTCCTACCCATAGAAGTCCAGATACCTTCTCTCAGGATTATGAAGGATGCGGGTTTGAACAAAGACGACTGGATCCAAACCCGACTTGATCAACTGAATCTAATCGATGAAAAGAGGCTCACTGCTATCTGCCATGGTCAGGCGTATCAAAAGCGAATGATCAAGGCTTTTAACAAGAAAGTCAGACGTCAAGAATATCAAGTCAGGGATCTGGTGATCAAACGCATCATACTGCTGCAAGGTGATCCCAGGGGAAATGTACTCCCACGTACGAAGGGCCATTTGTGGTTAAGAATATTTTCTCGGGAGGAGCTATGATTCTAACCACCATGGATGGTGACGACCTTCCTCACCCTGTCAATGCAGACATAGTGAAAAGATACGACACATAATCAAAGACCCGCTAGGTCGACTGGCCTAGGTAAAAATAAGGGCTTCCCAGTGAACCAAAATGGTTCGGGAAAAAGTAAGGGATGAAAATGAAAAAATCTGTACACCCGGCAAGTCGAAAACTCGAAAAGCAGGCTTGGGCAAAAAAGGGTATCCCGGTGGATTGAAAACCCGAAAGGGAAATCCAGGAAAAAGTTAGGGATTGAAGCGTATCACTATGTCTCATTGGATTATCTTACGACCAGACTTCGATATTGACTATCAAGCTCGGACGGCGCCAATCAATCTGATCAACCTTCGGCTAAGTAGCAAAGTGATGAGACGCTTGAAGATATAAAGGCAATAGCAGAGTTGGAACCCAATGGGGTCGTTTCATATAGCTGTTTTTCTTTCCTTTACACAAATTGTATAATTTCTGTCTTTCGGCGGCGTTCTCTTACTAGGACATCAGCCTCCTTGTACAAAACGCCTATTATATGCCAATTTCAAAATCAATACAAGTCATTTTCACAAGAAACTTCAATTTGTTTTTTCTTTTTCTATTTTGTTTTGCAAGAACGTCCAATGATTTTTTTTTGATATATGCATTTGAAAATGATTGTTGCTCATAAATATTTACATAAGAAACAAAAGATGATTACTCGTAATTCCAGAAACAGGAAACAACAAGAAGTACCAAACCCGACGGTTCCTCTGCCCAGCAGGTATCAGGATAGAGCTAGCTTTGGAACATGATTATCAGTACATACACTCCCCACAGAGTAAAAGTACCCAAAAGGCATTGATGTCGGCTTTCCTGAAACAGGACATAACTATCCCCAACCGAGGTTCGTAATCGCGGGCGAGTCAATAAATTTCATCCCCCAAGCGGAGTTTATTTCTACAGATACAGAAGCTCAATCTCCAACAGAGCTCATCACTTCCAGCAATGGAATTTCATCCCCAGCTAAGTTTGTTCCTCCAGATCGGCAAGTCCACCAACAGAATATCTCTTTCCCCAAAGTTTGGTCCCTGCAGAGTTATTCTCCAGCATCTCTTCTCGATAGAATATTCGCAAATATTCAGCAACCGTCAAAGATTTATTTTCCCAGACATGAGCATACTCCGACAGCATTTCATGAACATACATCATGACATATGCATACATATCATATACATCATGATCTCATTTATTTTGAGAACATCATATGTATTTCATGCATCGCATACAACTAACCTTGATATCTTTTGTAGGAAAAGACTATTAGCTTTAATGAATCCAGCAGTTATACAGATCACATCTACAGACAACTAATGGAAACTCAGTTCTCAAAATCAAACGAGTCAACTAATCTACACTATCGCTTCGAAGTAACCTTACTACCCAGGTTCCTTCTCACAGCCTTACTATCCAGGTTGTCATATCAAAGTAACCTTACCCCGGCTCCTCCTGAAGTTTTACACAAACTTATCTCAAGGTAACCTTACCTCGGTTCCTTCTGAAGTTTTACACAAACTTATCTCAAAGTAACCTTACCCCAGTTCATTCAGAAGTTTTACACGAACTTATCACAAAGTAAACTTACCCAGGTTCCTCCCGAAATTTTACACAGACTTATCCCAAAGAAACCTTACTCAGGTTCCTTCTCACAGCCCTATTATCCAGGCTTTCATATCGAAGTAACCCTACTATCCAGGTTCCTTCTCATATCCCTACTATTCAGGCTTTCATATCAAAGTAACCCTACTATCCAAGTTCCTTCTCACAACCCTCTTATCCAGGTTCCTTCTCACATCCCTATTATCCAGGATTTTCATATCGAAGTAACCCTACTACCCAGGTTCCTTCTCACAGTCCTACTATCCAGACTTTTCATATAAAAGTAACCCTACTACCCAGGTTCCTTCTCATATCCCTACTATCCAGGCTTTTCATATCAAAGTAACCCTACTACCCAGGTTCCTTCTCACAGCCCTACTATCGAGGCTTTTCATATTGAAGTAACCCTACTACCCAGGTTCCTTCTCACAACCCTACTATCCAGGCTTTTCATATCGAAGTAACCCTACTACCCAGGTTCCTTCTCACAGCCCTATTATCCAGGCTTTTCATATCGAAGTAACCCTACTACCCAGGTTCCTTCTCACAACCCTACTATCTAGGATTTTCATATCGAAGTAACCCTACTACCCAGGTTCCTTCTCACAACCCTACTATCTAGGCTTTTCATGTCGAAGTAAACCTACTACCCAGGTTCCTTCTCACAGCCCTACTATCCAGGCTTTCATATCGAAGTAACCCTACTACCCAGGTTCCTTCTCACAGCCCCACTATCCAGGCTTTTCATATCGAAGTAACCCTACTACCCAGGTTCCTTCTCACAACCCTACTATCCAGGCTTTTCATATCGAAGTAACCCTACTACCCAGGTTCCTTCTCACAGCCCTACTATCCAGGCTTTTCATATCGAAGTAACCCTACTACCCAGGTTCCTTCTCACAACCCTACTATCCAGGCTTTTCATATCAAAGTAACCCTACTACCCAGGTTCATTCTCACAGCCCTATTATCCAGGATTTTCATATCGAAGTAACCCTACTACCCAGGTTCCTTCTCACAACCCTACTATCCAGGCTTTTCATATCGAAGTAACCCTACTACCCAGGTTCCTTCTGACAGCCCTACTATCCAGGCTTTCATATCGAAGCAACCCTACTATCCAAGTTCCTTCTCATAACCTTACTATCTAGGTTCCTCCTCTCTTATCTCCAAACAGCAGTCCACAACACTGTAAGACCAGGAACTGATCAAACATGATTGGTTTCGCATTTTCCCAGTAGAGTAACGGACAACTGAAGCTCCTAAAACTCTATTTCTCGAGACAGACACCAATGTTCCTCAACAGATTCAACAGCAACAGGGAATCTCGTCGAAGGAATGTCTCAGGAAATCAACACTATCTAGATGGCATCTTTAAGCCCATCTCCGACAATTTTCCATTATCAACCTCCAAATGGCATCTGTAAGCCCATTCCCGATATCACAAATCAAGTGCCACTTCATGCGACTACAAATTTCTGGGCACTCTAGTATCCAATCATCTTCCACCTTCAGATCACGAAACGCAGACGAGCCAATCTATATCCTCAGGTTTAAGAAGATTGAACAGGGGTAACTGTTGTACCCCAAAATTTTACCTCTCATTTTACTCAATACATGTCCATTGAGATCTTCAATTTGCTCAAGGTTGCCCAAGAGTGGACTAGACAAACTCTCTCTTAAGGCAGTGTACCTCAAATTAGGGTTTCTATATTCATCAAGATGGGTGAACCAAAAAGGCCTCATATTCTCTCCATGTTCTTAATATGTTCTCAAGACCCTACATGTCAAGTTCCATGCCTTGCACAAGAAGTTTGCTCAGTCAACTGCTCAGATGCTTGAGAATCGACTATATTAGGTCAAAAGTCAACTGTGACCCACATACAGTCAAACTTCAAGATTTTTGGTCAACATTAACATTTTTAAGTTACTTTCATCATTTTATCAAGGGTTGACCATGATTCCCCAAGGAATGCTCCAAAATCATCAAAACGCAAAAGTTGCTAAATTAGGGTTTCTTAGTAAAAGTCAACCAAACTTTGTCCAAGCATAACTTCCACATGCTTTATCAGAAATTTTCCATCCAAAGCTAATTTTTAAGAGGATGAAATTCCCTACAACTCATCTTCATCCTACAATTTCAAAATATGCACTCATAAAAAGATATGGATTTTTACATTATGGGTCCTTTTGAAAAGTCAACAAAAACACCTTTTGGGTCAAAGCTTCTTACATGAACATGGAAGACTCAATTTAGATGAGACCAAAAGGGTTGCTTAGGAGACATCCTAAGTTTCTAAAAAGTCCAAGAACACCTCTCTAAGGTTAAAATTGGAAGAGATATGCCTTGTCAAAGTTGGCCTTTTTTGCAATGTTGCCAAAAGTCAAATGTGCTCAAAATTGCATTTTTTGCTAAATGGGCCTAACTTTTTATGCTTATACCTCACTTATAATGTGGCCCACGATTCAAATGTTTATCCACACATTATTTGCTTCATTTTTCAATTTATTTTGATTTTTTATTAATTAAAAACGGAATTAAATCAAATAATTGATGAATAATAGCAAAGATATGATTTGATTTGGTTTTTGGACAAGTTGGCAATCAAAATATTCTGAATTATCAAGGCCAAGACGAATCAAGCATAATTGGTACAAGAAAGGGAAGATTTGGCTCAAAATAGCAAGTTTGCATATGGTTAAAGAATCAAATCAAATCTCTTCAAACTTCAAGATTTAATCCAAGTTTGTAACCCTAATTCATCCCTATGTATATATTGGACAAGAACAAAGCAAAAAATAGGGGTTAGCAGTCGTGAAAACACCAAACAAAATTCCAAAAAAGTGACAAAAAGTGTTGAATCGTTTTTGCATTTAGAGATCAATTCAGACCATTCCAATGCTGCTAATCATTTCTTGGACCTCCCCAGAAGCCAATTGGATCATTTGCAAGGCATGAAACACCCAGAAATGCACATAATTGCTCTCACGGTTTGCCCTTAAACTCAAAATCGATTACTGTATTCATGGCATCTTTAGCATGTTTAAGTCATATATTTGTAATCCTCATCATGTTTGAAAGCTAAATGTATTATTTAATTGCATTTTTGAAGCATATACATGCCTTTGCCATTTTTAGGGTTTGTGTGTGCAATTTAGGGCTTTCTTACACGGGTGAAATTAGCCAAAAAGAAGGGTACCATGGTGTTCACGAGATCAACACGAATGGATCTATATAGTTAGAAATCATTTATCATGCGTATTGTGCATTTTGGAAATTTGCAGGGGCTATGGCTACAGATATGTGACTGTAGGTAAAAGTCATATGTCTAAAACGACGGAGAAAGGAAGAAGACGACTATGTGTCAGCCAACCATTCGCCCATTTGAATCTCGCGCGCTTTTGTTCAGTTAATCATGTTTTCATATATTATGTTTTATTATTGAATTAATAACAAATAATGCAGATGGCTTAGTGATAAAGGCGCTTGGTAGTGAGTATAACGACCTGGGTTCGATCCCAGGTCCCAACAAAATTTTATTTATTTCACTTTCTTGTAACAGATCCAACGCATCATCCTTCCTGGTGACCACCATACACACTTGCGTCCAACCCTTTGATCCAGCGTGTCATCAGATCTAACGCTCCATCCATGAGGGACTATGGTGCACGTTCAAGTCAACGCTACACATGATCTAATATTGACTGGGTCTAAAGCGCTTTTGGGCTTGGAAATTCAGCAGTGCACCCCCAGATTTGCTAACAACATACAGGCCCATTTTTAATTCTTTCTTTTTTATTTCCTTTTATTTAATTATTTTGTTTAATTATTTTTCCACAAAAATTAATCACCTCTTTATATTTATTTAATCATAAAATCAATAAATCACAAAATACCAAAAAAAACATTTTTTTAATAAATTATGTAATTTAATTAGAAATATAGGTTAATTTAATTTCTTTTCTATAATTAAAATCAAATATAAATTAGGTTTAATTTTACAATTAAATTTCTTTTCTCAAATAAAAAACCCAAAATACACAAAATCTTGTTTTCTTTGTAAAATATTTTATTTTCTTGAAATTATTTAATTTAGTTAGATTAGGTTAATTTTAATTTCTTTTTCATAATTAAAATAATTAGAATTAGGGTTTTAGTCGTACATAACTCAATTAATTCTTTTCAAAAAAATAATCTTTTTCTTTCAATTAGGGTTTAGGTTATTTTTCAACATCCCTCGCATTTAATTTACCGCGCACATTTTTATTTGTTTCATTATTATTGTAACTGTTTCGAGGTTGTAATAGTTTTAATTAGGGTTTTAAATTTCGCGTCTTTTATTTCCCGTCAAAATAATTATGTAACTGTCAAAGCCTTGCAATATCTAAGTTTATTTTCTTGCATTTTTAATTCCTGCAAATATTTAACTGTCTAGATGTATGCTAATAGGATTGTATGGCAAGAATGTATGGAAATTTAAAATGGTAGATCACCTAATGTGCAAAGATTAAATAACTGAAACAACTCATATGCACATATTCACTCCTAGGGTTTACCTCACTTCGGTTGCCTTCGGTAAACAATCGTTAAGCATAGGAGATTTTAGTGGTTGCCCTCCAGTCTAAAAGATCAAATTATCCTCATTCAAATGTTGCCTCGAAAATGTTGCCTCGAAAATGTTGCCTCGGAAAGATCTTAAGACTCTAGGATTACTACTAAAGTTTTCTAACTATTGCTTAGTGATTGTACTTGTCCCTTTCGAATGTCCCTTACAACTTCAACGATGGTGCTACCTACTCCTTAATAGTAGGATAGCGATGTCTAAAGGAAATAGAATAAACAATCTTTTTTTGAGTAGGTAGAATCTTAAGTACTTGCTCAATAAAAACTTTTCACACAAACACCTTTCAAAACAAATTTTCAAAACAAGTTCATCACATCCTTGAGGACTGATACAAGGGTTATCACGAAGTAAAACTTTTTCAAGACAAGCACACACAAGCAATTTTAAAAATGAGCAAGTACCTAAGAGCCCATGGAAAACCATGGATAGAAAGGGTGCTAACATCTTCCCTTTCTATAACCTACCCCCCGTACTCAGAATATCTCGAAAAAAGGTTTTTTCTGTTCTTTTTCCTTTTCCATGATTGGATGAAATAAAAGTCGGTGGCGACTCTTGCTTACCGCGACATTTTGCGAACAAAAAACACAAAATGCAAACCAGTAAACACAGTCGGTTCTGCCACCATATCACAGATTGTATACAAAGATAACAATTAATCGAACATATATAACCCTAAATGCACAAGATAAATGAACAGAATCAAGCACACTTGCACATGCTCACCCCTATGGTATCTCCTACTTTGGTTGCCTTTGAATACGGTCACAATTCTCAAAATGTGAGAATCCTTAGTGGTTGTCCTTGAGTCTAAGAGATCACTAGTCCCTCAATGACCCTCTTGATTGTTGCCTCGGTTAAAAAAGTGATCTTAGGGCTTTAGGACAGTTAATAATAGTTTTTGCCCAGTTGCCTTTAGTGACCGTACGCCCCTTTCGATAGTACCTCAACATCCAAAGACTAGGGCTACCTACTTACTAATAGTAGGATAGCAATGTCTAAAGGATAGGAGGAAAAGAACAAACTTTTTTCAAGTAGGTAGATAACTGTTAAGTACTTGCTCAAAACAATTAATTTTTACACCACACTTTCAAAAAATTCTTCCAACAAAGTTTTCAAAAACACTTTATCACACTTTTGAGGACTGATACAAGAGTTATCATAAAGCGAATCGCGGCACTAAGGCATTTCCAAACAAACTTTTCAAAACACACAAACACAAACAGTTTTCAAAATGAGCAAGTACCTAAGAGCCCGTGGAAAACCATGGATGGAAAGGGTGCTAACACCTTCCCTTACCATAATCTACCCCCTTACTCAGAAAATCTCGAAAAGGTATTTTAGTATTCTTTTCACCCTTTCCTTTGTTAGATAAAAGAAAAGTCGATGGCGACTCTTGCTTACCGCGACATTTGTGAACAAAAAATGCAAACCCGTATTAACAGTCGGTTCTGCCACCGTATCACATCTTCAATCTCGTCTAGAATGTTGCTGCTGGGGACTACTACTCTTTGTTTAAGGAAACTCCGCTGGGGAGTGTCGATTTCTGCTTGGGGAGAAGAGTTCAAGATCATTGGTCGTTCATCTCTTTACTGGAGAATTTAATTCTTATATATCCTGACTGGGGATAAAAGAGATGGATAACCTTTCGAGGCGTTGTCTAACCGAGTTTCTGATATGGATGCTTATTCGTCTGGAAAGGATAAGTTTGAACGATATCTGGTCCAATTTCAGATTTTGTAGCAACTTTCTGGGGATAACAACCTGGGCTACCCTTTGCTGGAGAAAGGGATTTTTCTGGTGATTTGTAGTAGTTAGAGAAATAGGCTCAAGCTGGGGAGAGTGTTTTCTGTTAGGGAAATAAACCTGATTGGGGAAATAAACCCTATTGAGGAAATAAACCCTAAACCTGTTGGAGAAACACTTTGTTGAGGAATACTCTTGATGAGGAAATAAGCTTTGCTGGAGAAAAGAATTATGCAGGGGATTTTACAGTTTTTGGAGGAATAATCTCGTCTGGGGAAGAGAATTCCTATGAATTATTCTGACGTCATAATCCCTAACAAGGATTAGGACTCTGTTGGTTAGAGATGTTGTCGGGGAAAAGATCATATTCCCTCATCCGCTAGGGAAATCTGCTGGCGAATTAAGTTATTTCAGCCTTGCGGGGAGTGTATCTTTGTTGAAAATGAGCTTGCGAATATGACTCTGTGGGGATAATCTTGTAACGCCCCGATATTTAATTATTTATTTAATTAAATATTTTTTAATATTTTATATTAATTCAAATTTTTATCGTCGAAGTCAGAATTATTTTTATTAAGTTGGTATGATAAATAATCGGATTTAATTTGGTGGAATTAAGTTGAGGTATTATTTTTATTATTAAGCTTAAATATGATATTGGGCTTAGTTTGTGGTGTTGTAAAGTAATAAGGGGGTACGTCACTTAGGCCCATTTAGATAAGTAATATAATAATATTATTGTATTAAGAATAGAAATAGAGGAGAGAGAGCGGATAGTGTATCAGGAAAAGAAAGAAAGATAAGAGAAAGAGGAATAGGGTTTTGAGAGGAGAAGAAGAACAAGATGAGGTTCCTACTAGTGTCAAATTCCCAGAAATCCCATTGAAATTTCTTAGAGTTGCACTTAATCCAAGGTAAGGGTGGGGTTCTTGCTAAATAAATGGGAGTATGGTGAATTTTAATTTGGGTTTAGGGTAATAGTTTCACGACTATGTTTTGATGAGTAATTTGTTTGTGTTGCTATTAAAATTAAAAATTTATTTGAGTTGTGTTGTTATTTGTTGTATTTGAACTGTGTTGGGTTAATGCTAAACTAGGATAAATGGGTGGATTGAAACAAGAATGAAGAAGAACAAGGCATGTGTGTAAAGGGGGCAAAACTGGTTTTTTTAGCTCCAGACCTTCTGACACGGTCGTGTCATCTGACACGGGCACCCGTGTTAGCCCCTACACTCCACGCCTTTCCCTTTCCTTCTTCTGACACGGAGGTGTCAGGCAACACGACCACCCGCGTCAGCTGCTGTAGCAAAATTTTCTAAACTTAGATTTATGCAATTTTTCTGATCCGATTCGTCTGATTTGATTCTTATGCAAACCAAAGCACAAAATATGGCGATAGGGAATAAAAACTCAATTAGTTGAGCGAAGAAATGATTAAGTAACTACTAAATTCTTGTGTAGAACCATTGATCAATAGCCGAATTAGGCGGTATAATTAGTTGTCCAGAATTTAGTGAAATTTGACCGAGTAACTAAGTTTAATTAGTAGGTGATTATGGATATGTATTTTTGTTGAAATTATGTCGATTACGCCGAATTGCCGGTACAGTTGGTTAAGTCATTCCATCTGGTTTATGGACATTGTTGATTATAGGTCTTATGACCAATGTTGTGTTATTATGTGCTGATCGATGAAAAGTTATTGATTCCATTGACATGTTGGGTTGTAGGCCTTGGGCCAATGTTGAACAGTGTGATTTGTTGTTATGTCGACCGTTGTTATGTTGTTGTTATTGTTGCGTTATCGAGTTGTGGTTATTTATATCATCTCATAGCATAACATATCATTAAAGTTGGCCTGGATTGGCATGTTCTAAGTTGGAGCGAATGCTCACCTATGTTGGCCTGGATTGGCACTTTTATGTTGGAGCTAAATGCTCATCATGTTGGCCTTTATTGGCAAGATTTTATGTTGAAGGCTTATGCTTTATGCCTCAGAATTACTGGCAATTTCTAAGTTGGGAGTTCTGCTCCAATGGTACCACATGCATTTGCACAGTTGAGTCGCATTTGAAGTCGTTATTTTGTTGTTTATTTGAAGTGTTGTTTATGCTTGGCGATGTTATAAGTTAAATTGATATGTAGGTGAATTATGTTGCTTTGTCTTGTTATTGTGTGAAGTGGTGAATCGTATATTCTTTACCTAATATATTGTTTATCATAACCCTATTTATATAGTTTGATATCTCACCTCTTCTATTTGAATGTTTCCCTTTGTTGATAACGTGCAGGTAACCAAGATGAGTAGTTGATAGTATTGTTAGTTTGAGTTTGGTGTCATTTGCTCTGATACGTAGCACTCAGGGGGAAATGAACGCTTGTCTTATTTTGTTGATTATTTAATGAACCTTATTTTGTTATTTGAGGAGTTATTATATTGATGTTGTTTCATGATTCAAAAGATGTTATATCTTATTTAGAGAATTATTATGAATCTGCTGCGTGATTAATCAATGTTTAGTTTATGTTATGAAGACTTTATTCATGAGTTGTGTTTATTCCGCTTCTTTAAGTGTTATGTATATATTCTAAGAGCATGACAGGTGTGACACGGTGGGAGAACTGACTTGAGGTTTTGCGTTTTGTGTTTGCAAATGTTTCGGTTTAGCAAGAGTCGCAGTCGACTTTTTATTTTATCCTAAGGAAAGGTCAAAAAGCTCAGGAAAAACCTTTGAGATGTTTTCTTGGGTTCGGGGAGTAGATTATGAAAAGGGAATGTGCTAGCACCCTTTTCATCCATGGTTTTCCATGGGCTCTTAGTTACTTGTTTAGATCACTTGCCTTTGCTTTTCAATTGTTTGAAATGGTGCTTTGTGTGTGGTTTTGAAAGATGTTTTGAAAAGAGGCCATCGTTGTGGCATCCTTTGTAATGATTCTCGTTTGAATGTATACAAAGATGTTTTTGTCTTTTGAAAAGTTTTCAATGTTTGAAAGTTGGATTTTGAAATTGTGTTGTGAAGTTTGTTTGAAAATAGCAAGGATGTTTTGCAAGCTTTTGATCAAGTAACTAAGAGCTATCTACCCTATTTTACTCAAAGATCTTTCTTATGTTTTTTAACCCTTTTAACAGTGTTGTTTCACCATTGCATTTTGTGAACAACCTTGTGTTAGGATGTTAAACGGGACAGGCACGGGTCATCGTATAGACCATGATAGCAATTGTGCTAAGTATTTTTGGCAATTTTCTTGAGGGACTTGATCATTTTGTTTAGGCAACTCAGATAGCGTCATCGAGGGACTATGATCTTTTGTTTTTTTGTTTTTGTTTTCCCAAAGTACTCAACATGCATACCATGGCCCATTTTTGAAGGCAACAAGTGGATTGTAACCCTAGGGGTGCAAGTGTGCATTGTGTTTATTTTTTCATGCATTTTTGTCTTTGATTAGGTCAAACTATTTGTTAAGGTCATGAGGAGTTACTGGAATTGTGAATTTTGTGCTTGCAGATCCTTAACCGTCTGCTCCAAATCCATCTTGCTGAAATAAACAGCAGAAAGATAAGGAAACCTGGTGCGAAGACCTGTTTATGCATATGATGAATGATATGTTATTCATGTAATGCATTCAAGGATTCAGAAAATTCAAATTTGTTGCAAACAAAAAACAACACACGTCATATTAAGAAGAAATTTGTTAGTACATAAGTGTCCCATGGGCAAAATATTACAAAATTCATAATGTAAAAAGACATTGTGCATCCTCTTTGGTGCGATGTAAGTGTTGAGATTTTCCTCCTTATGAAGTCGGCGGGTAAGCTCCAAAACCTTCTTCTCACTGGCATAGAAGCTGGCTTCAAAAGTATTTTGTTCCTCCTTGAGTTGGATCTAACTCTTTTGTAATTCTTCCAATGATGTTGGCATGTCTGGATGTAGGAGGGTGTGTGGAACCTCTCCTTCCGTAACAGGATCTTTGATCACGGGGAGAATGTGAGGATATGGCATCATAAGATTTTGGGCGCGGGTTCGTACCCACTTGAGATAAGGCTCAAGGGGGATGGAATTCTTGTGCCCCAGTGTCTTACTATCCACTTTGTTGGGCATCCTCCAAGCTCTGATGAACCTTTGTCGAAGTCCTTGCGCATCATTGTCGAAGTCAAAAACCAAGTCAGGGATCAACATATCATGAGGGTCATCCCTTCTAGCATATACAAACTGTCTTATAGCTAAACAGGGGTTGTAGGTAATGCCTCCCCTAATGCCAAGTAGTGGGACATTAGGGAATTCCCCACAACGATCAATGATGATGACATTTTCTCTGGATCAAGAACACCAATGAACATCAGAATGTGTGAGGGTCATCAACCGTTGTGACCACCTTAAACCCTGCTCATTCTTCAAAACTGATTGTGGAAGGTGAGAAATAAACCACCTTGCTAGGATAGGAGTACAGCACATGAGAACACCTCTTTTCCTCATTGTTCGTGTGTAAAATGAGTGCAGGATGTCCCTAAGAAATGTAGGCACAGGATTTCGGGATATGAAAATCTTGACAGCATTCACATCTATAAGTTGATCAGGGTTTGGGAACAAGACCAACCCATGGATGAGAAGTGCTACAATCTCCTCAAAAGCTTATAAATCTAGAGAATTCCAGCAGTCTTATGCCTTCTCAAACAGGAATTTTGCCAAGAAACCATTGACACCACTTCTGGATTCCCAATGACCTTTGATATCAGATGGTTGCAAGTGTAAGGCTTGAGCAACATCTTCTGGCTTTGGTTCTTTTTCCGTACCGTTGTAGGGTAGTTGATGAAGAATAGGAATCCTCAGGAGTTGATAAAATTCCTCCAAAGTAGGTACTAGTTGGTAATCAGGGAATGTGAAACAGTGGTGTAGGGGGTCAAAGAACGGGAAGAGAAATTTCACCATGTCTTCTTCAATGTTGGAGTTGACCAAGTTGAGAAGTCTACCATGTTTTTCACTGAAGAGAGAATTCTATGGAATCTTGGAAGTAAGCTCCTTGAGTTGAGGAGGGATTCTCACAAGGTTGACTTGAATTGTTTTCCTGCGAAGAGATTCCATGACCTACAAAATAAGAACAAAGATGAAGATCCAAACCCTTGAAATGGTTAGTAGATGCATATGATGCTTTATGATGTTCATGATGTATGCACAAACATATATACAAGCAAGTCACATAAGATGCTAGTTTCAGGCTTGCATGAGGTTTCATAGGTAAGTACCCTCTTGAAGTTAGTTGGCTAAAACCTGTCTTATAAATAGTAACTGGGTTCTAAGGAGCTCAATATCATTGGATTATTTTATGTGTTCATTGTTTTGGTTTAGCCACTTAACTGGCGACCAAAATATTCCAAGAAAACAACCCTCAATGAGTGTAGTATCGAGTATCTACCAACTTCGGACTGCACCAAAGTCGGTCATCTCACTACCCCTAAAAAAGGCCAAGATGGTCAAGTAAGGTTCTAAGAGTTCATTAGTGCTTCATGACATCACTCAGCGGCCCCGTATTCTCTTTGATTGACTCAAAGGCTACCGGTACTCACAAATATTTCGCACTAATATAGCTATTGCTTCAACCATGTCGGTATACCCCGCACAGTTTCCACAATGTATTGTTATTTACCTATGAATGTTTCCCAAAATCTGGGTGGAGGATTCAAACCCAAATAAGAGAACCAAATGTAAAGCAATCAAACCAATCAAGACATGCAAAGGTGATCTAAAACCTAAGGTTACTCCACTTTTAAAAATTCCCCAGCAGAGTCGCCAGTTCTGTGATACGGTGGGAGAACTGACTTGAGGTTTTGCGTTTTGTGTTTGCAAATGTTTCGGTTTAGCAAGATTCGCCACTGACTTTTTATTTTATCCTAAGGAAAGTTCAAAAAGCACAGGAAAGACCTTTGAGATGTTTTCTTGGGTTCGGGGAGTAGATTATGAAAAGGGAAGGTGCTAGCACCCTTTTCATCCATGGTTTTCCATGGGCTCTTAGTTACTTGTTTAGATCACTTGCCTTTGCTTTTCAATTGTTTGAAATGGTGCTTTGTGTGTGGTTTTGAAAGATGTTTTGAAAAGAGGCCATTGTTGTGGCAACCTTTGTAATAATTCTCGTTTGAATGTATACAAAGATGTTTTTGTCTTTTGAAAAGTTTTCAATGTTTGAAAGTTGGATTTTGAAATTGTGTTGTGAAGTGTGTTTGAAAATAGCAAGGATGTTTTGCAAGCTTTTGATCAAGTAACTAAGAGCTATCCACCCTATTTTACTCAAAGATCTTTCTTATGTTTTTTAACCCTTTTAACAGTGTTGTTTCACCATTGCATTTGGTGAACAACCTTGTGTTAGGATGTTAAACGGGACAGGCACGGGTCATCGTATAGACCATGATAGCAATTGTGCTAAGTATTTTTGGCAATTTTCTTGAGGGACTTGATCATTTTGTTTAGGCAACTCAGATAGCGTTATCGAGGGACTATGATCTTTTGTTTTTTTGTTTTTGTTTTACCAAAGTACTCAACATGTATACCATGGCCCATTTTTGAAGGCAACAAGTGGATTGTAACCCTAGGGGTGCAAGTGTGCATTGTGTTTGTTTTTTCATGCATTTTTGTCTTTGATTAGGTCAAACTATTTGTTAATTTGGTTTTGGCATACAAACCCTAATTCTCTAATCATGGCATAATTGAAAGCGTAAAATGTGAGAATTTAAAGTTCTAAGCTATTACAGCATGATTATGGGGATGGGGATACAATTTTGGATAGGGGATTATTTTGCAAGAAATTTAAACCCTAAGCTATTACAACCAAATTGAATCTCAAATGCATCAATATTTAAGTGTACAATATTTAAATAAATATAATAAACAAATATTAAATAAAATGTATTATGCAAAAAAGAAGTTTTTTATTTGTTATGTATGTAAAAGTATTTTCAATTTGAAAAGGTGTAAAGAAATAAAAGATTAATTTTATTTGTTAAAGGGGTAAACCCTAATTTTCCTTAAGAAAATAATATTATATATATTATTTATATACAAAAATATATTAATATGTACAAAAATGAAATATATTGAAGAAAGGGTATTTTTTTAGTATAAAAAATAAAAAAAGTAATATTTTTATATTTTTAATCTAATTATTTAATAAAATAAAAGTATAAAAGTATATATATATATATATATATATATATATATATATATATATATATATATATATATATATATATATATATATATATATATATATATATATATATATATATAGAGAGAGAGAGAGAGAGAGAGAGAGAGAGAGAGAGAGAGAGAATATATTAAGTATGTATAAAATAAAATAAAATATTTACAAAACTAAAATATATTCAAGAAAATATTTTCAGTATGAATAAAAATAAGAAATAAAAGTAAAAGTATTATTTACATTGTTTTTAAATTTAAACAAATAATAAAAAGGTATTAAAATGTTTTCTATTTTAGAAAAATATTAAAATAAATACCAAATAAATGTAAAAAATTATGAAAATATTTTTAAGCATTTTTTATGTTTGGAAATAAAATAATAAAGTCAGAAATGAAATTAAAATACAAAAATAACAAAATATAAAGAAAATGGGCCAGGGGGTGCATTTAATAAAGGAGGGGTGTAGACAGTAAGAAGGCCAGGCCCAGCCCATTTCTACTTCATCTTCTTCCTTGTGACAACAGAAAACGCGCGCCCTGTATTCAAACTGCTAACTCTTGTATTTGTGATCTTTTGCCAAAACTCAAAACATGAAACTTGTAGAACATCAAACCACGATTCTAACCATATAAAAAACTTGATCTAACTCTCAAAGTCCAGAGAGAATTTCTCTGGCCCTAAAATCTGACCTAAATTTTTCCGCATATTCATGGATGAAATTCTCTTAGCATGCTTAATATAAATGAGAACTGAGCATATGTATGGCTTCATGGCAATGAGTACTACATCTTTCATTCACAAACCTAAGGCTAAATGTTCCTAAATAGAGAGATAGAAGTTTGAGAAATACCTGTTTCAGTTGGATTCGAGTTAAACAATGCAGCAACTTTCAGTGAGGCCTGAGGTTCTTTTGAGCTTGCTTGATGTTCCCTGGACCTTTCCCAATGCTTAGTTTGTTTTGAAATGATCTGAATTTCTCCATAGAACTCAACCTGCAAAGCTTCAAAATAGAAATGGTGAACACTGTAAATGGAGTTACAGTTGGCAATGGAGGTTTAGGATAGCTTGAGTGAGTTGAATGGAAGGTATTGGAACAAGTTGCAAGCAAAACGCACGAGTGGATGTGAAAATGGAAGTGGTTGTGCAGGGCCTGCCCTGTTTTGCAAGAAAATGTGATTTTTGTGTATAAGGGTGTTTGAGGGATGAATGGCTCGTGTTTCTGGCTCATAGGGATGTGCAAAACTTGTTTGAAATGTTGGCTCAAGTTGAATATATCAGATGCTCAAGTTATGTCCTTTTGGCAAGTTGACTTGTTTTGAAAGAAAAGTGTGAAGTGAAATGAGATAGGCATGTACAGGCTATCTCCAAGCATGCACAAGTTTCTTGTACCTTTTCCTGATTTTGTGGAACTTGTTTGCTGCAAAGAAAGAGGTCCAAGGCTCAAGAGAAGCAATGTTGACATAAAGTTGCCTTTATGAAAATGGAAGTGCTACCTTTATGCCAAAAATGGATTTGTTCATTGTGCCAAGCTCTAATGGTCAGGATAACACCAATGTCCAATGAGTTTGCATTCAATTTTTGAGTGTTGAAGGGTTTAGAGACATGTGATTATGTACCAAGCTAGTTTGGTAAGATTTTGCAACTTGTATGAACATGTATTGGCCATGGTTACAAAGTGAGTTTTTGCCAATTTCAAGCATTCGATTCTCCCTAACCACAAATGTGTTTGAGGAGTTCTTGGACAATTTGGAAATCTTGCAACATGTACTATAATCCATCTTTGAAGTGCAACTTGATACTCCAAGTGGAACTATGTGAAAAATGGCCAAGAAGATGGGTCAAAATCCTGCCTAAACTAGGGCAAAATTTATCTAAGTTAAAAGTTTTAGGGACCCTTGTTCCAAAAATCATAACTTGAGATTCAAGCTTGTTTTGAGAAAATTTTGTGAATAAAAGTTGTAGAATTTGTGATGGAATACAACTTTCATGTTGTAAGTTTTGTTTGAATCCATTTGCATCTTGGTGAAAATGTGGGGCAAAGTTAGGAAAAATTAAGAAAATTTCATAACTTAGAAAAATTCTAAGTTATGAAAATTTTCAATTTCAAACCCTAATTTGAAATTTTGAGTTTCTTGATGAACAAGTTTCATAATTTGACACATCTTGATGAAAAATGACCATTGGCACTTGATTTTGACCAAAAAGTCAAAGTTTGACTTTTCAGTGTACAGTCAAATTTTGATCAGTTGACTGAAAAATTCATTTGTTAATCCTATGCATTTGAGATCTTTTGAACTTGTTGAATAGGTCAAGATAATTTCATTGAGTCCTTGAGTCCATGATTGAACTTGATTTGCCACTGGCTAGGTCAAACAGTCAAAAATTGCCTTTGTACAGTCAAAACCCTAAAAATGACCATTTTGCCCTTTTGGTGATCTGATCAAATTTCTTGTGGATTTGTGTTCCAAATTTGATAAAATGGTTCATATGAGTTCATAATGTTGATGCGGGTCAAAATTAATGAGGTTTGACTGTAAATTGGTCACAGTTGACCTTTTCCCCAATACAGCTGATTTCTAGGTCAACTGTCCAATTGACTGGGCAAAAATTTGATTCAAGGCTTGAAACTTGGTATGGACAAACTTATGATTCCAACATGAAGTATGAAAGTCAATTTGGGTATTGTAGGTCAAAATATCCCTGTGCAAACTCAAACCCTAATTTAGGTCAACAGTGCAAGGAGGTGTCTTGAGCAGAGCAAACCCTACCTTGATCTTGAATTCCAAAAGTCTTGTGATGAGGAATGTTGATAAAATGAGGGAAAATTTTGGGGTACAACAGTTGCCCCTGTTCAATCTTCTTGAACCTGATGAGATAGATTGGCAAGTTTGCCTTTCGTGACTCGAATGTAAAAGAGGATTGGACACTAGAGTGCCCGTAAATTTGCACTCGTCAAAATATTGTTGAGGGAATGGACTTAAAGATGCCATTTGGATATGGTAGAATCTTTCTGGAGATGGGCTTAAAGATTCCATCCTAATTTTGATTGTTGAAAATCAGTAGAATGAACATCAGAATGGTATCCGTATTTGGAACGTATCTGAGTTGTATCTAGAGATTGGGTTTGTATGAGCAGGGGAATGGTGTCTGTGTTTAGAGTGTATCCGAGATGTAACTGTATTTGATTCTTGAATGAATATCAGAATGACTGCCGTGTCTGGAGTGTATCTGTATTCTGAATGGGTAACAGAGAAAAATCTGTGTATCGAGCAATTGTGTACTGGGGAGAATCAAACTTCTGTTAAAAGGGATAGAACGGCATCCGTGTTTGGAGCGTATCTGAAATTGAAGTTGATAGTTGAACCTGAATGAGAGATAGAATGGCCGTCGTGTCTGGAGCGTATCTAGTCTGTATCGAATTGCTGAAGTCTGAATGAGTAGTAGAATGACCACCGTGTCTGGGGTGTATCCGTACTGTATTTTGACTTGAAATTCTGAATGAGTAATAGAATGACCGCCGTGTCTGGGGTGTCTCCATATTGTATCTGAATAATCGTTAATGATAGCCTTTTAATCTTATCCTGAAAAGGGTAAAATGTTAGCTAAAACACAAAGTTATGTTGCATGATATATATGATGCAATAGAATGCGTTTCGTCAATGTTCATGCTATATGAATGTAATGGATGTGCATGTAAGCTGAGTAGCTGTCTTGCTGGAAAATAAATCCTTGATAACTGGAGATAATGAAATCCTTGACTGCTGCCGGGGAAAGTGAATCTTGACCGATGCTGAGGACTCAAAAATCTTTGATTATTGAAGATGAGAAAACCTTGTTGACTGGTTGGGGATTGAAAATCCTTGGTGACTTATAGGGATTTAACAAGAGTTTCGATAACTTTTGCGGGGAATGAGAATCCTTCATGACTTTCTTGGGAAATAAGGAAAACTCTGAGGACCTCTACTGGGGATTTAAAACCTGGGAGGCTTCGAATGGAGAGATAGGAACTAGAATCCTTAGTCTGTTGGGAAGTAACTCTGTGGGGAGAGTGTTTACTCGGTCGGGGAAATCAGGAGCTTGGGTTGTATGCCAAACTGCTGGGGAATCATCCTAGTTGTGGATAGGACAAGAAGTTAACTGTTATCTGGTTGATTCTTAGACTTTTAAAGCTAACCTGCTGGGGAAATTGGGGAAAGCTGAATAGTTTCCGTTGGGGATTAATAGTTGGAAAATTGACTTCGCTGGGGAAGAAGGTTTAGAATATTCTGGCTCCGCTGGGGATCTTGAAGCTTAACTCTGCTGGGGATATGTACTCCAAGGTTTTAGCTTTGTTGAGGATCTGAATGACATACTGTAGAGGATTTCTTCTGGAATAGCCTAAAGACGTTTTCCTATACTTTCGACCTACCAATAATTATCCTTTCTCAATTTCGTTTTATTTGTAAGCAGTGATTATATTCAAATGCATATGCCTATTTAACAAAACATTGGATGTTTTCAAATAAAACATAAGTGTAAAAAAAAAAAGGCAAGCAAATTTCTGCACTTGAAGTATCTTTGTATTAACTTTTGTAAGTATCTTTGTACAAAGGAGACAGACATCCTAGTAAGAGAATGTTGTCGTAAATTGAGAAAAATTTTATACAAAAAGAAAGATGGCTATGTGCAATAATTCCATGGGGTTCCCATTCTGCTATGGTCTTCACAACTCTGAGTATCTTGTTCATTCGTTGCTTCGTCCGCAGATGATTGGATTGATCAGAAGCTTGGAGCTTGTTGGTGAAGAGATTGTCCTTAAAGCGATCCGACGAGACATAGTCATACGTTTTAATTCCCTAATTTTTGCCTGGACCGCCCTTTCGGGTTTTCAGTCCACCGGGAAACCCTTTTTTGCCCAAGTCGCCCTTTCGGGTTTTCAACTTGCCGGGTGTACATATTTTTTTGTTTTATCCCTAATTTTTTCCTAAACCGCCCTTTCGGGTTTTCGATTCACCGGGAGGCCCATTTTTGCCCAAGTCGCCCTTTCGGGTTTTTGACTTGTCAAGTTATTTATGCATAGTATCTTTTGACTATGTCTGCGTTCGCAGGGTGCGGCAAGTCGTCGCCGTCCATGGTGGTCAGAATCATTGCCCCACCAGAAAAGATGCTCTTGATCACAAACGGTCCTTCGTAGGTAGGAGTCCACTTGCCCCTAGGATCACTTTGCAGCAAGATGATCCGCTTGATTACAAGATCTCCGACTTGATATACTTGACGCCTGACTTTCTTGTTGAAAGCCTTGATCATCCGTTTTTTATACGTATGACCATGACAAACAGCAGTAAGTCACTTCTCGTCGATCAAATTAAGTTGATCAAGCCGGGTCTGAATCTAATCGTCTTCACTCAAACCGGCATCCTTCATAATTCTCAAGGAGGGGATCTGAACTTCCATAGGTAAAATAGCTTCCATGCCATATACCAAAGAAAAGGGGGTTGCCCCTGTTGAAGTACGCGCCGTGGTACGATACCCGTGCAGAGCAAACGGTAACATCTCATGCCAGTCCTTGTAGATGACTGTCATCTTTTGAATGATCTTCTTGATATTTTTGTTCGCGGCTTCAACATCATCGTTCATCTTTGGCCGATAGGGAGATGAATTGTGATGATAAATCTTGAACTGCTCGCACAGAGTGGTGATCATGGTGTTGTTCAAATTTGTACCGTTGTCCATGATAATCCTGTCGGGGATACCGTACCGGCATATGAGATTCTGCTTAATGAAGCGGGCAACCACATTCTTTGTAACTGAGGCGTAGGAAGCTGCTTCGACCCACTTGGTAAAATAATCAATAGCGACCAAGATGAAGCGATGTCCATTGGATGCCGTAGGCTTGATCTCTCCAATCATGTCAATGCCCCACATTGCGAATGGCCAAGGAGATGTTAGCACGTTGAGAGGAATAGGAGGAATATGTACCTTGTCAGCATAGACTTGGCATTTGTGGCAAGTACGAGAATATTGATGACAATCAGCTTCCATGGTAGACCAGTAGTAGCATGTCCTTAGAATCTTCTTAGCCATTGTATGTCCGCTTAAGTGGGTGCCAAATGTGCCTCTATGTATTTTGGTCATGATCAACTCAGCTTCAGCTTTGTCCACATAACGAAGTAGAACACAATCATGGTTACGCTTATAAAGGATACCATTTCTCCGGAAGAACTTGGCAGCAAATCTCCTTAAGAACTTTTTGTCATTGACGGAAGCTCCTTCAGGGTATTCTCGAGGCTGGAGATACCTTTTGATTTCATGAAACCAGGGTTGTTCCACTACTTCTTCGGTATTAATCTCATGACAGTGCGCAGGTTCGTCCATTTGCTCGATGGTGATTTGGGGAGCCTCATTATCCCAGATGAGTTTAAACATGGAAGACATTGTAGCCAGAGCATCTGCTAGCTAATTTTCTTCTCGCGGGAAGTGCTCAAAGGTAATCTGCTCGAAATGAGGCAATAATGTCAGGACATGTTCTTTGTATGGGATGAGATTAGGATGTCTAGTGTCCTACTCTCCTTTGATTTGACTGATAACCAAAGCCGAGTCCCCAAATACGACCAAAGATTTGATTCCCAAGTCTATAGCAGCCTTTAGACCAAAGATGCAAGCTTCGTATTCAGCCATGTTGTTGGTACAACTGAAGCAAAGTCGGGCAGTGAAGGGTGTATTGTAACCTTCCAGAGAAATGAGTACCGCACCGATACCGTTGCCAAGTGCATTTGAAGCACCATCAAAGTACAGGGTCCATCGGGATCCTTGTTCAGGGCCGTCATACGATCTGTTACCTTCAATGTTGTCCAATATCATGATGTCCTCATCAGGGAAGTCGAATCTCATAGATTGGTAATCTTCGACGGCTTGATGAGCTAGATGGTTAGCTAGTACACTCCCTTTTATAGCTTTTTGGGTAGTATACTGGATATCATACTCAGTCAGGATCATTTTCCATCTAGCAATCCTTCCAGATAAAGCAGGCTTCTCGAAGATATACTTGATCGGATCCATCTTGGAAATCAGCAAAGTGGTATGAGTCAACATATATTGCCTTAGTCGGCGAGCAGCCCATACCAAAGCGCAACAAGTTTTCTCGAGCAGTGAGTAGCGAGTCTCACAGTCGGTAAACTTTTTGCTAAGGTAATAAATGGCATGCTCTTTTCGGCCAGACTCGTCATATTGGCCCAGTACGCACCCTGTTGAGTTATCCAAAACAGTCAGATACATGATTAACGGCCTTCCTTCGACAGGTGGCATCAAGATAGGAGGTTACAGTAAATACTCCTTGATCTTATCAAAAGCAACTTGATAATTATTGTTCCATTCAACTACCTGATCTTTCTTCAACAGTTTGAAGATTGGCTCACAGGTAGATGTTAGGTGAGAGATGAACCTCGCAATATAGTTTAGGCGTCCCAAGAAACCTCTAACCTCCTTTTCAGTGTGGGGGGCAGGCATTTCTTGTATAGCTTTTACTTTAGCAGGATCAACCTCAATGCCTTTGTTGCTGACGATAAATCCCAAAAGTTTACCAGACCTGACTCCAAAAGTACACTTGCTAGGGTTCAGTCTGAGCTTATACTCCTTCAATCTGACAAACAGCTTTTGCAGATGGTCAAGGTGTTCTTCTACTGTCTGTGAACGGGCTATCATATCGTCTACGTAGACTTCAATCTCATGATGTATCATGTCATGAAACAAATCTACCATAGCACGTTGGTAGGTTGCCCCGGAATTCTTCAGTCCGAATGGCATCACTTTGTAGCAGAAGGTACCCCACTGCGTAACGAAAGTAGTCTTCTCCATGTCTTCGGGGGCCATTTTGATCTGGTTGTATCCCAAGAATCCATCCATGAAGGAAAATACCTTGTGTTGAGCTGTGTTGTCAACCAAGATGTCGATGTGTGGTAGGGGAAAATCATCTTTAGGGCTAGCCCTGTTGAGGTCCCTATAGTCCACACACATTCTGACTTTGCCGTCCTTCTTAGGCACGGGCACAATGTTAGCAACTCATTGTGGATAGGAAGTAACAGCCAGAAAGCCAGCATTGAATTGCTTCATTCCTCAGCTTTGATCTTCTCAGACATGTCGGGCCTCATTTGGCGGACCTTTTGTTTGATCGGTGGACAGTCTTCTCTTGTAGGGAGACGGTGAACCACAATGTTTGTGTCTAGTCCCGGCATGTCTTCATAGGACCAGGCGAAGATTTCAACATATTCATTCAATAACTGCACTAAGCGCTCTTTGACACTTGGTTCCAGGTTGGCACCCACCTTAACCTCTTTCTTGTCTTCCTCTGTTCCCAAGTTGATGGTTTCTAGCAGCTCTTCATAGGGCAGAATAGCCCTCTCTTCTTGCTGCAAAAGTATGGCTAACTCTCCTGGCACTTCACAGTCTTCGTCAACTTCGTACTCAGCATGATTGACCAAATCTTCAGAGTCACCAAAGGCTAAAGCAGAATAGTCACCCATGGAATTCGGAGTGGATGGGTACCTGCATTTTGTGAGTGTGGGTGTGTGTAAGGGATAGCCATCCTTAAACAAAACAAAATGCAAAAGGAAAGAAAATGAACACAACAGTTTATAGATGAAAACGTCTAATGATTCATTAAAACATGGCATATGATAATGAAGAAAATCAAGCCCTTACAAACGGACCTATATGCTCCGGGTAAGGCATAAGGTGAAAATAGTGTACGGATTGTTTAGTTATTACAAACCAAAATAGGAAATTGTTCAAAGATAAATTACTGGTTGATGAAAGTGATGGGAATAAAGTCCTTTGCTTCCCAGTTGCTTAATCCTCCTTCGACGGTTGGAAAGATCCAATCTTTAAAGTTGTTATCTTCATCATCGTTTCCTAAGGCATTAATTCCATGGTGAGTGATTTTAAAGGGTGGTCCTCCGGCCCTGGAGCAACGCACAGCTTTTTGGTCAGCAGCAGTAAAACCTAGTCCGAACTTATCCGTCTTGTGAGGAAAATCAGGAAGTTGCCCCCACGCTGTACTCCTTCCTCCTTTGATTACAACCTCTGCATCCTTCAGAGATGCCATCCTAGACACAGGCTTGGAAATAATAGGCACATTAGTCATTGTCTTCACAACTGCGACTTTAGGAGAAACTTCCTCAAAATGTTGGAAAGGCATTTCTATGAATTCGCCATCCAACTCCACATAGCAGAAGGAGTTGAGGTGACTTATCATGTACTCTTCCTCACCGTGAATTGTTATAATCTTACCCTGAACATGATACTTTAGCATTTGGTGTAAAGAGGAGGTAACTTCCCCGGCATAGTGGATCCACGGCCTTCCCAACAAGCAAGAATATAAAAGACGGATGTCCATCACATAAAAGGTAGAGTTGAAGGTCTCGGTGCCCACTTTGATAGGGAAGTCCACCTCTCCGTGAACCATCCTTTTGGACCCGTCAAAGGCCCTAACCACGATGTTACTAGGCTTCAGGATCAAACCTTCGCAGTCCAACCTATCCAATGCCTTCTTCGGTAGCACATTCAAAGATGAACCGGTATCCACCAGGACATGGGCAAGCGTGGTTCCCCTGCATTCTACTGATACATGCAGCGCGTCATTGTGTTTCCTTCCCTTAGGGGTCAAATCAACATCGGAAAAACCAAGACCATTATTAGCAGTGAGGCTAGACACGCACTCTTGAAACTGGTCAGTCGAAGTTTCTTGAGGCACGTGTGTCGTCTTTAAAAATTTGATTAAGGTCTTAGCATGGGCCTCAGAGCAGAGTAGGAGAGCCAACATGGAGATTTTTGAAAGGGTCTGCCCTAGCTATTCCACGACATCGTAGTCGCTCTTCTTGATTATTTTTAAGATTTCTTCCATTTCTTTCTGGGTGGTTTCGGGGATTACCACAGTCTGAGCCTTCATCCTGACAGGCGCTTCTAGTATCCCCTTACCCTTATCGGTAGTATCAACAGAGGGTCTAACTTCAGGAGTATCTAATTTTTCAATTATCGGACCTTGCACATATGGCTTAACAGGCACAGAAGCTTTCGAGGGTCCGAAGATTGCTCGGAGGGAGCAATCTCCGGAGAGAAAATCCGTCCGCTTCGAGTTATCTTGCTTGTTCCCGCAATGTTCCCTATATCAGGGGTTTCATCATCAGAATTCTCTTAGACTGATTCAATCTGTTTAATACCATGATAGAAGATTTCTCCTCCGTAGTTCTATGGTATCGTCTTGTGAGATTGATACGGGACTGGCCCCGGCATGGTGATTTTTAATGGCACAAACTTAGGATCAGGCATAATCTTGACAGGCCTTTTGCAAGCCTTGGGAAGATTGTCGGAGATGGTTATTATTGCAATGTCATTGGTTGAAGTAGCAGGAGTAATAGGAGTGAAGGTATCAACAGGAGTCTTTTGGAAGAGAATCTCTTGGGTATCCATCAGGCGTTGGATGCCTGATTTCAACAGTGGGCAGTCAGCTCGTATGTTTAAACAAAAGTAACAGTCTTTTCCACAACCTGGGAATATCCCAGATCTCATCAAATTCACTTTAATCACTGGTAACAGAGTCAAAAGGTCAGTAACATTGGTAACATGAAGGTCTTCCATAACGGCATGAACATTATGATCGTGCATGGGCATTAGGGCAGAAATCACATTCGGATTTTCGGGCGCATCGAATTCTACCTCCTTGGCATCGATCAGGTCTTGGATTTTTTTCTTAAGAGCCCAACAATTGTTGGTATCATGCCCTACAATGTCAGAGTGGTAAGCACATTTTGCATTGGAGTGGTAATATGGAGAAGAGGTATTAGGGTTCTTTGGCGCTTCCTTCAAATTGGTAAGATTCAGCTTTAGCAAATGAGGGAGTACTTGAGTCGGTGTCATGTTGATTCGGGTGAACTACCGTTGTGGCCTTTCTACCCTTTGTTGATTAGATCTTGGCTGATTGTTGCGAGGTTGATCATTTGAAGAGTTTTGAATCATCACAGCCCCTACCGTTGGTCGGCGCTCGATTCTTCCTTGGCTTTTTTGATAATAAACAGCAGAAGCTTCCTTCTTAGCTGGGAAGGTCTTCTTAATAGCAGTGGACGTGGAGACATCTTTCTGAATCTTACCACTTTTAATGCCAGCCTCGACCCTTTCACTGGTCAGAATTAATTCGGTGAATCCCGCGGAGGAACTCCCAATTAAATGATTGAAGAAAGGGCCAGACAGGGTCCCTAAAAACATGTCAACCAACTCTCTATCCGACAATGGTGGTTGCACCCTTCCATCCAGATCACGCCACTTCTGGGCATACTCTTTAAATCCCTCGTTAGAAGCCATACCCATACTCTATAGTTGAGTACGAGTGGGCGCTAAATCAGCGTTGTATTGGTATTGTCGATAGAAAGCAGCAGCTAAGTCTTCCCAGTTATGAACCTCCGATATCTCGAGTTGATAGAACCAGTCAAATTGTGTGCCCGACAAATTGTCTTGGAAAAAATGGACCCAAACATCCTTATCAGATGAGTGGGGTTAGATCTTTCGGACGTAGGATCTTAGATGCATCTTCGGACACAACAGACCGTCATACTTAGCAAATGTAGGAACTTTGAACTTGGGAGGAATAACGATCCCAGCGACCAACCGTAGTTCTTCGAAATCAAAACCAGGTACCCTTTGCAACTCCATGGCTGCCAATCGATCCTGAAGATTTTTAAACTTAACATCCGCCGGGGGATACTGCTGTTTGGAGTAATCTTCGTCTTCTTCCTCTTCTCCTTCAACTTCAGATTCAGAAGACATTGCGGTTCCTTTTCGTTTACCAGCCCCTTCATCAGACGTCGAGGGGAATTCGAGAACTTTTCTAGCATTGATTTCAAACCTTCTTCCCATAATGACCACACCTGGCCTTTTCTTCTTTTTCTCTTTATCATTCTCCAACAGTGCTTTAAGGTTCTCTTGACCCTTTGCTAAGGTCATGAGGAGTTACTGGAATTGTGAATTATGTGCTTGCAGATCCTTAACCGTCTGCTCCAAATCCATCTTACGGAAATAAATAGCAGAAAGATAAGGAAACCTGGTGCGAAGACCTGTTTATGCATATGATGAATGATATGTTATTCATGTAATGCATTCAAGGATTCATAAAATTCAAATTTGTTGCAAACAAAAAAGAACACACGTCATATTAAGAAGAAATTTGTTAGTACATAAGTGCCCCATGGGCAAAATATTACAAAATTCTTAATGTAAAAAGACATTGTGCATCCTCTTTGGTGCGATGTAAGTGTTGAGAGTTTCCTCCTTATGAAGTCGGCGGGTAAGCTCCAAAACCTTCTTCTCACTGGCATAGAAGCTGGCTTCAAAAGTATTTTGTTCCTCCTTGATTTGGATCCAACTCTTTTGTAATTCTTCCAATGATGTTGGCATGTCTGGATGTAGGAGGATGTATGGAACCTCTCCTTCCGTAACAGGCTCTTTGATCACGGGGAGAATGTGAGGATATGACATCATAAGATTCTGGGCGCGGGTTCATACCCACTTGAGATAAGGCTCAAGGGGGATGGAATTCTTGTGCCCCAGTGTCTTACTATCCACTTTGTTGGGCATCCTCCAAGCTCTGATGAACCTTTGTCGAAGTCCTTGCGCATCGTTGTCGAAGTAAAAAACCAAGTCATGGATCAGCATATCATGAGGGACATCCCTTCTAGCATATCCAAACTGTCTTAGAGCTAAAAAGGGGTTGTAGGTAATGCCTCCCCTAATGCCAAGTAGTGGGACATTAGGGAATTCCCCACAACAATCAATGATGATGACATTTTCTCTGGACCGAGAACACCAATGAACATCAGAATGTGTGAGGGTCATCAACCGTTGTGACCACCTTAAACCCTGCTCATTCTTCAAAACTGATTGTGGAAGGTGAGAAATAAACCACCTTGCTAGGATAGGAGTACAGCACATGAGAACACCTCTTTTCCTCATTGTTCGTGTGTAAAATGAGTGCAGGATGTCCCCAAGCAATGTAGGCACAGGATTCCGGGATATGAAAATCTTGACAGCATTCACATCTATAAGTTGATCAGGGTTTGGGAACAAGACTAACCCATGGATGAGAAGTGCTACAATCTCCTCAAAAGCTTATAAATCTAGAGAATTCCAGCAGTCTTGTGCCTTCTCAAACAGGAATTTGCCAAGAAACCCTTGACACCACTTCTGGATTCCCAATGACCTTTGATATCAGATGGTTGCAAGTGTAAGGCTTGAGCAACATCTTCTGGCTTTGGTTCTTTTTATGTACCGTTGTAGGGTAGTTGATGAAGAATAGGAATCCTCAGGAGTTGAGAAAATTCCTCCAAAGTAGGTACTAGTTGGTAATCAGGGAATGTGAAACAGTGGTGTAGGGGGTCAAAGAACTGGAAGAGAACTTTCACCATGTTTTCTTCAATGTTGGAGTTGACCAAGTTGAGAAGTCTACCATGTCTTTCACTGAAGAGAGAATTCTCTGGAATCTTGGAAGTAAGCTCCTTGAGTTGAGGAGGGATTCTCACAAGGTTGACTTGAATTGTTTTCCTGCGAAGAGATTCCATGACCTACAAAATAAGAACAAAGATGAAGATCCAAACCCTTGAAATGGTTAGTGGATGCATATGATGCTTTATGATGTTCATGATGTATGCACAAACATATGTACAAGCAAGTCACACAAGATCCTAGTTTCAGGCTTGCATGAGGTTTCATAGGTAAGTACCCTCTTGAAGTTAGTTGGCTAAAACCTGTCCTATAAATAGTAACTGGGTTCTTAGGAGCTCAATATCACTGGATTATTTTCTGTATTCATTGTTTTGGTTTAGCCACTTAACTGGCGACCAAAATATTCCAAGAAAACAACCCTCAATGAGTGTAGTATCGAGTATCTACCAACTTCGGACTGCACCAAAGCCGGTCATCTCACTACCCCTAAAAAAGGCCAAGATGGTTAAGTAAGGTTCTAAGAGTTCATTAGTGCTTCATGAAATCACTCAGCAGCCTCGTATTCTCTTTGATTGACTCAAAGGCTACCGGTACTCACAAATATGTCGCACTAATATAGCTATTGCTTCAACCATGTCGGTATACCCTGCACAGTTTCCACAACGTATTGCTATTTACCTATGAATGTTTCCCAAAATCTGGGTGGAGGATTCAAACACAAACAAGAGAACCAAATGTAAAGCAATCAATACAATCAAGACATGCAAAGGTGATCTAAAACCTAAGGTTACTCCACTTTTAAAAATTCCCCAGCAGAGTCGCCAGTTCTGTGATACGGTGGGAGAACTGACTTGAGGTTTTGCGTTTTGTGTTCGCAATTGTTTCGGTTTAGCAAGAGTCACCACCGACTTTTTATTTTATCCTAAGGAAAGGTCAAAAAGCACAGGACAGACCTTTGAGATGTTTTCTTGGGTTCGGGGAGTAGATTATGAAAAGGAAAGGTGCTAGCACCCTTTTCATCCATGGTTTTCCATGGGCTCTTAGTTACTTGTTTAGATCACTTGCCTTTGCTTTTCAATTGTTTGAAATGGTGCTTTGTGTGTGGTTTTGAAAGATGTTTTGAAAAGAGGCCATCGTTGTGGCAACCTTTGTAATAATTCTCGTTTGAATGTATACAAAGATGTTTTTGTCTTTTGAAAAGTTTTCAATGTTTCAAAGTTGGATTTTGAAATTGTGTTGTGAAGTGTGTTTGAAAATAGCAAGGATGTTTTGCAAGCTTTTGATCAAGTAACTAAGAGCTATCTACCCTATTTTACTCAAAGATCTTTCTTATGTTTTTTAACCCTTTTAACAGTGTTGTTTCACCATTGTATTTGGTGAACAACCTTGTGTTAGGATGTTAAACGGGACAGACACGGGTCATCGTATAGACCATGATAGCAATTGTGCTAAGTATTTTTGGCAATTTTCTTGAGGGACTTGATCATTTTGTTTAGGCAACTCAGATAGCGTCATCGAGGGACTATGATCTTTTGTTTTTTTGTTTTTGTTTTGCCAAAGTACTCAACATGCATACCATGGCCCATTTTTGAAGGCAACAAGTGGATTGTAACCCTAGGGGTGCAAGTGTGCATTGTGTTTGTTTTTTCATGCATTTTTGTCTTTGATTAGGTCAAACTATTTGTTAATTTGGTTTTGGCATACAAACCCTAATTCTCTAATCATGGCATAATTGAAAGCGTAAAATGCGAGAATTTAAAGTTCTAAGCTATTACAGCATGATTATGGGGATGGGGATACAATTTTGGATAGGGGATTATTTTGCAAGAAATTTAAACCCTAAGCTATTACAACCAAATTGAATCTCAAATGCATCAATATTTAAATGTACAATATTTAAATAAATATAATAAACAAATATTAAATAAAATGTATTATGCAAAAAAGAAGTTTTTTATTTGTTATGTATGTAAAAGTATTTTCAATGTGAAAAGGTGTAAAGAAATAAAAGATTAATTTTATTTGTTAAAGGGGTAAACCCTAATTTTCCTTAAGAAAATAATATTATATATATTATTTATATACAAAAATATGTTAATATGTACAAAAATGAAATATATTGAAGAAAGGGTATTTTTTAGTATAAAAAATAAATACAAAAAAAAGTAATATTTTTATATTTTTAATCTAATTATTTAATAAAATAAAAGTATATATATATATATATATATATATATATATATATATATATATATATATATATATATATATATATATATATATATATATATATATATATATATATATATATATATATATATATATATATATATATATATATATATATATATATATATATATATATATATATATATATATATATATATATATATATATATATATATATATATATATATATATATATATATATATATTAAGTATGTATAAAATAAAATAAAATATTTACAAAACTAAAATACATTCAAGAAAATATTTTCAGTATGAATAAAAATAAGAAATAAAAGTAAAAGTATTATTTACATTGTTTTTAAATTTAAACAAATAATAAAAAGGTATTAAAATGTTTTCTATTTTAGAAAAATATTATAATAAATACCAAATAAATGTAAAAAATTATGAAAATATTTTTAAGCATTGTTTATGTTTGGAAATAAAATAATAAAGTCAGAAATGAAATTAAAATACAAAAATAACAAAATATAAAGAAAATGGGCCAGGGGGTGCCTTTAGTAAAGGAGGGGTGTAGACAGTAAGAAGGCCAGGCCCAGCCCATTTCCACTTCATCTTCTTCCTTGTGACAACAGAAAACGCGCGCCCTGTATTCAAACTGCTAACTCCTGTATTTGTGATCTTTTGTCAAAACTCAAAACATGAAACTTGTAGAACATCAAACCACGATTCTAACCATATAAAAAACTTGATCTAACTCTCAAAGACCGGAGAGAATTTCTCTGGCCCTAAAATCTGACCTAACTTTTTCCGCATGTTCATGGATGAAATTCTCTTAGCACGCTTAATATAAATGAAAACTGAGTATATGTATGGCTTCATGGCAATGAGTACTACATCTTTCATTCACAAACCTAAGGCTAAATGTTCCTAAATAGAGAGATAGAAGTTTGAGAAATACCTGTTTCAGTTGGATTCGAGTTGAACAATGCAACAACTTTCAGTGAGGCCTGAGGTTCTTTTGAGCTTGCTTGATGTTCCCTGGACCTTTCCCAATGCTTAGTTTGTTTTGAAATGATCTGAATTTATCCATAGAACTCAACCTGCAAAGCTTCAAAACAGAAATGGTGAACACTGTAAATGGAGTTACAGTTGGCAATGGAGGTTTAGGATAGCTTGAGTGAGTTGAATGGAAGGTATTGGAACAAGTTGCAAGCAAAACGCACGAGTGGATGTGAAAATGGAAGTGGTTCTGCAGGGCCTGCCCTGTTTTGCAAGAAAATGTGATTTTTGTGTATAAGGGTGTTTGAGGGATGAATGGCTCGTGTTTTTGGCTCATAGGGATGTGCAAAACTTGTTTGAAATGTTGGCTCAAGTTGAATATATCAGATGCTCAAGTTATGTCCTTTTGGCAAGTTGACTTGTTTTGAAAGAAAAGTGTGAAGTGAAATGAGATAGGCATGTACATGTTATCTCCAAGCATGCACAAGTTTCTTGTACCTTTGCCTGAGTTTGTGGAACTTGTTTGCTGCAAAGAAAGAGGTCCAAGGCTCAAGAGAAGCAATGTTGACATAAAGTTGCCTTTATGAAAATGGAAGTGCTACCTTTATGCCAAAAATGGATTTGTTCATTGTGCCAAGCTCTAATGGTCAGAATAACACCAATGTCCAATGAGTTTGCATTCAATTTTTGAGTGTTGAAGGGTTTAGATACCTGTGATTATGTACCAAGCTAGTTTGGTCAGATTTTGCAACTTGTATGAACATGTATTAGCCATGGTTACAAAGTGAGTTTTTGCCAACTTCAAGCATTCGATTCTCCCTAACCACAAATGTGTTTGAGGAGTTCTTGGAATATTTGGAAATCTTGCAACATGTACTATAATCCATCTTTGAATTGAAACTTGAGACTCCAAGTGGAACTATGTGAAAAATGGCCAAGAAGATGGGTCAAAATCCTGCCTAAACTAGGGCAAAATTTCTCTAAGTTAAAAGTTTTAGGGACCCTTGTTCCAAAAATCATAACTTGAGATTCAAGCTTCTTTTGAGAAAATTTTGTGAATCAAAGTTTTAGACTTTGTGATGGAATACAACTTTCATGTTGTAAGTTTTGTTTGAATCCATTTGCATCTTGGTGAAAATGTGGGGCAAAGTTAGGAAAAATTAAGAAAATTTCATAACTTAGAAAAATTCTAAGTTATGAAATTTTTCAATTTCAAACCCTAATTTGCAATTTTTAGTTTCTTGATGAACAAGTTTCATAATTTGACACATCTTGATGAAAAATGACCCTTGGCACTTGATTTTGACCAAAAAGTCAAAGTTTGACTTTTCAGTGTACAGTCAAATTTTGATCAGTTGACTGAAAAATTCATTTGTCAATCCTATGCATTTGAGATCTTTTGAACTTGTTGAATAGGTCAAGATAATGTCATTGATTCCTTGAGTCCATGATTGAACTTGATTTGCCACTGGCTAGGTCAGACAGTCAAAAATTGCCTTTGTACAGTCAAAACCCTAAAAATGACCATTTTGCCCTTTTGGTGATCTGATCAAATTTCTTGTGGATTTGTGGTCCAAATTTGATCAAATGGTTCATATGAGTTCATAATGTTGATGTGGGTCAAAATTCATGAGGTTTGACTGTAAATTGGTCACAGTTGACCTTTTCCCCAATACAACTGATTTATAGGTCAACTGTCCAATTGACTGGGCAAAAATTTGATTCAAGGCTTGAAACTTGGTATGGACAAACTTATGAGTCCAACATGAAGTATGAAAGTCAATTTGGGTATTGTAGGTCAAAATATCCATGTGCAAACTCAAACCCTAATTTAGGTCAACAGTGCAAGGAGGTGTCTTGAGCAGAGCAAACCCTAGCTTGATCTTGAATTCCAAAAGTCTTGTGATGAGGAATGTTGATAAAATGAGAGGGAAAATTTTGGGGTACAACAGTTTCCCCTGTTCAATCTTCTTAAACCTGATGAGTTAGATTGGCAAGTTTGCCTTTCGTGACTCGAATGTAAAAGAGGATTGGACACTAGAGTGCCCGTAAATTTGCACTCGTCAAAATATTGTTGAGGGAATGGGCTTAAAGATGCCATTTGGATATGGTAGAATATTGCTGGAGATGGGCTTAAAGATGCCATCTAAAATTTGATTGTTGAAAATCAGTAGAATGAACATCAAAATGGTATCCGTATTTGGAACATATCTGAGTTGTATCTGGAGATTGGGTTTGTATGAGCAGGGGAATGGTTTTTGTGTTTAGAGCGTATCCGAGATGTAACTGTATTTGATTCCTGAATGAATATCAGAATGACTACCGTGTCTGGAGTGTATCTATATTCTGAATGGGTAACAAAGAAAAATCAGTGTATGGAGCAACTGTGTGCTGGGGAGAATCAAACTTCTGGTAAAAGGGCTAGAACGACATCCATGTTTGGAGCGTATCTGAACTTGAAGTTGATAGTTGAATCTGAATGAGAGATAGAATGGCAGTCGTGTATGGAGCGTATCTAGTCTGTATTAGATTACTGAAGTCTGAATGAGTAGTAGAATGACCGTCGTGTCTGGGGTGTATCTGTACTGTATTTTGACTTGAAATTCTGAATGAGTAATAGAATGACTGCCGTGTCTGGGGTGTCTCCATACTGTATCTGAATAATCATTAATGATATCCTTTTAATCTTATCCTGAAAAGGGTAAAATGTTAGCTAAAACACAAAGTTATGTTGCATGATATATATTATGCAATAGAATGCGTTTCGTCAATGTTTATGCTATATGAATGTAATGGATGTGCATGTAAGCTGAGTAGCTGTCTTGCTTGAAAATAAATCCTTGATAACTGGAGATAATGAAATCCTTGACTGCTGTCGGGGAAAGTGAATCCTGACCAATGCTGAGGACTCAAAAATCTTTGATTATTGAAGATGAGAAAACCTTGCTGACTGGTTGGGGATTGAAAATCCTTGGTGACTTATGGGGATTTAACAAGAGTTTCGACAACTTTTGCGGGGAATGAGAATCCTTCATGACTTTCTTGGGAAATAAGGAAAACTCTGAGGACCTCTACTGGGGATTTAAAACCTGGGAGGCTTCGAATGGAGAGACAGGAACTAGAATCCTTAGTATGTTGGGAAGTAACTCTGTGGGGAGAGTGTTTACTCGGCCGGGGAAATCAGGAGCTTGGGTTGTATGCCAAACAGCTGGGGAATCATCCTAGTTGTGGATAGGATAAGAAGTTAACTGTTATCTGGTTGATTCTTAGACTTTTTAAGGTAACCTGCTGGGAGAATTGGGGAACGCTGAATAGTTCCTGCTGGGGATTAATAGTTTGAAAATTGACTTCGCTGGGGAAGAAGGTTTAGAATATTCTGGCTCCGCTGGGGATCTTGAAGCTTAACTCCGCTGGGGATATGTACTCCAAGGTTTTAGCTTTGTTGAGGATCTGAATGACATACTGTAGGGGATTTCTTCTGGAATAGCCTAAAGACGTTTTCCTATACTTTCGACCTACCAATAATTATCCTTTCTCAATTTCGTTTTATTTGTAAGCAGTGATTATATTCAAATGCATATGCCTATTTAACAAAACATTGGACGTTTTCAAATAAAACACAAGTGTAAAAAAAAAGGCAAGCAAATTTCTGCACTTGAAGTATCTTTGTATTAACTTCTGTAAGTATCTTTATACAAAGGAGACAGACATCCTAGTAAGAGAATGTTGTCGTAAATTGAGAAAAATTTTATACAAAAAGAAAGATGGTTATGTGCAATAATTCCATGGGGTTCCCATTCTGCTATGGTCTTCACAACTCTGAGTATCTTGTTCATTCGTTGCTTCGTCCGCAAATTATTGGATTGATCAGAAGCTTGGAGCTTGTTGGTGAAGAGATTGTCCTTAAAGCGATCCGACGAGACATAGTCATACGTTTTAATTCCCTAATTTTTGCCTGGACCGCCCTTTTGGGTTTTCAGTCCACCGGGAAACCCTTTTTTGCCCAAGTCGCCCTTTCGGGTTTTCAACTTGCCGGGTGTACATATTTTTTTATTTTATCCCTAATTTTTGCCTAAACCGCCCTTTCGGGTTTTCGATTCACCGGGAGGCCCATTTTTGCCCAAGTCGCCCTTTCGGGTTTTTGACTTGTCAGGTTATTTATGCATAGTATCTTTTGACTATGTCTGCGTTCGCAGGGTGCGGCAAGTCGTCGTCGTCCATGGTGGTCAGAATCATTGCCCCACCAGAAAAGATGCTCTTGATCACAAATGGTCCTTCGTAGGTAGGAGTCCACTTGCCCCTGGGATCACTTTGCGGCAAGATGATCCGCTTGATTACAAGATCTCCGACTTGATATACTTGACGCCTGACTTTCTTGTTGAAAGCCTTGATCATCCGTTTTTGATACGTATGACCATGACAAACAGCAGTAAGTCACTTCTTATCGATCAAATTAAGTTGATCAAGCCGGGTCTGAATCCAATCGTCTTCACTCAAACTGGCATCCTTCATAATTCTCAAGGAGGGGATCTGAACTTCCATAGGTAAAATAGCTTCCATGCCATATACCAAAGAAAAGGGGGTTGCCCCTGTTGAAGTATGCGCCGTGGTACGATACCCGTGCAGAGCAAACGGTAATATCTTATGCCAGTCCTTGTACCTTTGCCTGAGTTTGTGGAACTTGTTTTCTACAAAGAAAGAGGTCCAAGGCTCAAGAGAAGCAATGTTGACATAATGTTGCCTTTATGAAAATGGAAGTGCTACCTTTATGCCAAAATGGATTTGTTCATTGTGCCAAGCTCTAATGGTCAGAATAACATCAATGTCCAATGAGTTTGCATTCAATTTTTGAGTGTTGAAGGGTTTAGACACCTGTGATTATGTACCAAGCTAGTTTGGTCAGATTTTACAAATTGTGTGAACATGTATTGGCCATGGTTACAAAGTGAGTTTTTGCCAACTTCAAGCATTCGATTCTCCCTAACCACAAATGTGTTTGAGGAGTTCTTGGACAATTTGGAAATCTTGAAACATGTACTATAATCCATCTTTGAAGTGAAACTTGAGACTCCAAGTGGAACTATGTGAAAAATGGCCAAGAAGATGGGTCAAAATCCTGCCTAAACTAGGGCAAAATTTCTCTAAGTTAAATGTTTTAGGGACCCTTGTTCCAAAAATCATAACTTGAGATCCAAGCTTCTTTTGAGAAAATTTTGTGAATAAAAGTTGTATACTTTGTGATGGAATACAACTTTCATGTTGTAAGTTTTGTTTTAATCCATTTGCATATTGGTGAAAATGTGGGGCAAAGTTAGGAAAAATTAAGAAAATTTCATAACTTAGAAAAATTCTAAGTTATGAAAATTTTCAATTTCAAACCCTAATTTGCAATTTTGAGTTTCTTGATGAACAAGTTTCATAATTTGACACATCTTGATGAAAAATGTCCCTTGGCACTTGATTTTCACCAAAAAGTCAAAGTTTGACTTTTCAGTGTACAGTCAAATTTTGATCAGTTGACTGAAAAATTCATTTGTCAATCCTATGCATTTGAGATCTTTTGAACTTGTTGAATAGGTAAAGATAATTTCATTGAGTCCTTGAGTCCATGATTGAACTTGATTTGCCACTGGCTAGGTCAAACAGTCAAAAATTGCCTTTATATAGTCAAAACCCTAAAAATGACCATTTTGCCCTTTTGGTGATCTGATCAAATTTCTTGTGGATTTGTGGTCCAAATTTGATCAAATGGTTCATATGAGTTCATAATGTTGATATGGGTAAAAATTAATGAGGTTTGACTGTAAATTGGTCACAGTTGACCTTTTCCCCAATATAGCTGATTTCTAGGTCAACTGTCCAATTGACTAGGCAAAAATTTGATTCAAGGCTTAAAACTTGGTATGGACAAACTTATGAGTCAAACATGAAGTATGAAAGTCAATTTGGGTATTGTAGGACAAAATATCCCTGTGCAAACTCAAACCCTAATTTAGGTCAACAGTGCAAGGAGGTGTCTTGAGCAGAGTAAACCCTAGCTTGATCTTGAATTCCAAAAGTCTTGTGATGAGGAATGTTGATAAAATGAGAGGGAAAATTTTGGGGTACAACAACAAGTATATGTGTTTTTGTTGAATATGTGACATCCTGATTATGTTGGAATTTTTTATACTCTCATTTTCCGATAATTACTTGGGGGTAGAATTGGGGTGTTACATTAGTGGTATCATAGCAGGTCATTCCATCCGGCCAAGTTGTCTAATGTTGTTTATTCCTTTGTACGCGACAAGTGTGTGAAACACTATCGGTGCTTGCTTTATTTTCTACTCTCTTTTAGGCAAGAGTTGGTTTGAATATAAGTGGGGGAGAAGCTTTAATTCTCGGATGTGTTTTGGTTGTAAGATGTTAGTTCAGTATGTTATTGGTGGCGACAGTGCAAGTAATGCTAAAGTTTTGTTGTTTCCCGAATCCGAAGGTGACATGGATTAAATACTTTATTTGTAAATCAAGTTGGAACATCTTGAGGAAGGATGATGAGACTTTATTGATGTTTACATCTCGAGGGATGAGGAGAAATGTAACGGTTGTTGATATACGAGTAGAGTGTAAATCCCTGATGTTTCAGAAGGTGATTGTTAAGTAACAAGAATAATCTTTAGAAGGTGGAATTTAGAAAGTTGCGATGTTTCAGCGCTGCTGGTGGATTGTGAAGTTATCGGTTTGAGTAGCCCTTGCGTAAGATGTCGACGTTTGAACGGTGATAGAGTGACAAATTTATGTAGACCTTGTCGCGGGATCCTTGTGAGTGATTGTAAAAGTTGTTGAAGTTGTTGGAATATTTTGAATCACGAGTCAGAGTCAGAAATGCGAGGAGATGAGTATGATTTCAAGAATGGTAAGTGTTGGTACTGGTATAAAGAAAATTTTGTTATGATGTTATCGTAAGGTGTGTATTAGTATGTCGTGGCATGGCGTCAGTGTTCGCATTTTTGGATAACTTTAGAAATTCATATCTTGTGTTTCGAGTATCGGATTAGTGTTCTGTTTGAACCTATGAGGAGATATAAATATATTCTATCATTTGAGAGTGTTCTCAAATAAGGTAGATGCATACCTATATGGAGAGTCTCTAAAGTCGGTTATGGAACTAGAGGCTTTTGGGGCATGATTGTTTATTATCGCGGTTGTTCGAGACGAGGTCAATCGTAATATGTTGTTGGCGATTAAGTTAAGAAATGAGATGTTCGGCATTAAAAAGGATAGTCGTTCATCATTTCAAGTATGGGATGTTGCATGTGAGGAAAGTTTTACTGAGTTGAAGAAGAGATTGACGATGGCTCTGGTATTGGTTTTTCCTAATCTGAGTGAGTCATTTGTAGTTTATTATGAATGCGTCTAAGATGGGACTTAGTGGTGTTTATATTGAAGATTTAGAGACATTGTCTTTTTGGTTCTAGATTTCAAGTATTTAGCGACCATAAGAGTTTAAAGTATTTATTTGATCAGAAGGAATTGAATAGGAGACAACGAAGATGGTTTGAGTTATTGGAAGATTATGATTTCGGTTTGAATTATCATCCAAGGTAAAGCTAATATGGTGACTGATGCGTTAAGTCAAAAGACTTTACATATGTCGACAATAATGGTTAAAGAATTGGAATTAATTGAACAGTTCAGAGATATGAGCTTAGTTTGCAAAGCGATGCCGAAGAGTGCTATGTTAAGGATATTGAAGATTAAGAATGGTTTTCTGGAAAGTATCAAAGAAGCCCAAAAGTTAAATGTGAAACTGGTTGATTCGATGGTTGGACTCGATCAGTCTGAGAATGATGATTTCGAGTTAGATGTGCAGGGTGTGTTGAGATTCCGTAATCGAATTCGTATTCCTGATTGGTGCAAAGATGAAGAAAGTAATTATTGAGTTGGAGGATACTTAACCTTCGTGTAAGGCTAAGTGAGTGTAATATGGACCGTGTAATATGTTGAGCGTCGGTGTCTCATCGACAAAATCGAATGAGAAGGAAATTGTGGAAGTATTTGTAAACCTCATTGGAAATTATTGGATTATGGTGCGTTAGGTGACTTGAGTACAAGTTCTAAAGGAACACTATTATAGTTTGGTAACGATGGTTTATACTCCATTATGATTGTCGGCTATCTATTGACAAATTGAGGAACTGATCACCCTTAATCTCTTGTTGATATTAGACGAGATCGTGTTGGATAGTGTAGACTTGTCTTGCTATCTTAATGGTGAGTGAAGTGGTTAATGTTATATCATGAGGTAGTCGCTCACCAGTTTGTATGAAGTAATAGAGGAATTTCTAGGAAAGAGTTGTGACGTATTGAACAATTCAAAGTAGCGGGTTTATATGCGAGCTAACGTCGCAAAGTGAAAGATTGGGGATATCAAGTGAACAATGGTTTTATGGTGGATGTTGAGGAAAGTCTAAAATTGGAATGAGAATTGTAAACTATATAGTTGGAAGAAACTTTAATGAGGACGGCGACTTATGATGGATTATCAGAGTTGCGCAGCTAAAGCGTATGTGGCGCAGTTGCTATGAATATACGACTCTACATACTTGATTTGGTAGATTGTTGATTTAGATATGATGTGCCAAGGTGTTGTGATATCTCGGAGATATTTATTGATCCTATAAGGAATTTATTGTGGTTGTTAGTTGATGGTGAGTTGTGTGTATATTTGTTGAGTTATATTGTTAAGTTAATGTTATAATGATTTTATCTTCGTTGTTGTGATGTTGTTGTTAGTTACCGTAAAGGATGGATAGTACTCCATAATATGACGAAGTTGACTAGGTTAGATATGTTGATGTCACTCTAAGGGTGATACGACGATATGAATGGAGTTGTTGATATTGTGTTGATAATTCGCATACACATGTAAATATGGGAATGAAATTATGTATGTGTTTTTGGTGTTGAAAATATTGTTAAGATGATAATGTTATGTTGTATATCCAAGTATAAGTGTGTTACCAATTTAAATGTTGATATGTCAAAATATTATTGAAGTGGTTGATAAGTTATTAATGATTATGTCGCAAAGATGTTGAATGATTAGAACGTGTGTGTTGTACCCCAATTTTTGCCCCTAAGATTCCTCTATCATATCATATCAACTCGATCATAACAAGATCACATTAGGGTCGGTTCTTCCTCTTTTTCTATCTCCTATCTTTAAGTTTGCTCTTGAAGAATCTCCAAGCACCTTGGTTGTGTATTTTGTATATTTGTTGTTGACTAACTTCTAATCAAAATACAAAAAAATATTTGTCTTTGTCTTTGTATATTTTTGTTTTGTAGGTATCAAGTCGAAGCATCTGACAAATAAGGATTTCTGGTATTATTTTTCTAAAATCTCTATTTGCAAAGAAAAAGAATTAAAAAATTTCTTTTTTTCACTGATGCAATCGATTGCTCTTAAAGTACAATCGATTGCACATAGTGCATTTTGCGCCATTTTTTAAAAAATACAATGTGCAAATCGATTTGCACTGTAGTGCAATCGATTGCACAGCGTGAAAAATTGAAAAAAAATCAGCAATTTTAAACTTGTCATATTTTGGCTCCAATTTTCCTTCACTTTTGAAAGATGTATCATTAATTCAAATTTTAGTGCCAATCTTTCATTTTTAAAAAGAATTATCATTAATTCAAATTTTAGCTCTAATATTTGAAAGAATTATCATTAATTCAAATTTTGGCTCTAATTTTTGAAAGAGTTATCATTAATTCAAATTTTGGCTCCAAGAATCAATTACCAAATTACCACTAATCCCAATCCTAAAACTCTATAAATAGAGCTCTCATTTCATTCAAATTTCAAGCTTTTGATAGCCAAATCCACCTTGCTAAAAAATATCTCAATTCACTTCATCTACCAAATTCACTCAAAGCTCCATTTTCAAAAAGTTAGTAAGCTTTGCATTGAAGCTTACTAATCTTTGAGCTAAACCTTCATCCAAACACTTTTTCTTCATCAATTCTCTACATCCAAGCTTGGTCAATTGATTCTTGTGGTTGAATTGAAGCAAATTCTTGAAGTTGTTTTGATAATTCTCTAGATCTACCTTTGGTAAGTTGGATAATTCATCTTTCACAATGTGATCTCTTGTTGATCTTTGGGTTTGATTATTTGAGCATTATTTTATGATTCAAATAGTGTTATTTTCTCATAATTTGATGGAATTTTCGTGCTCAATTGGATCCATGATCATAAGGTGTTTGATGGAAAGTTTGAACAAGAAATTGGCCTTTTAAATGTTGTTTTTGCAACTGTAACAGTGTGCAATCGATTGCAGTAACTGTGCAATCGATTGCACAGAAGCGTTTCACATAATTTTTTTGAAAATAACATTGTGTGCAATCGATTGCACAGTTACTGCAATCGACTGCACAGGGACAGAATGCACTTTTTTGCTTTGTTTTGGGGAAGCTTTGATCCAAAATGATTTTTCTACTCACTCCTTTTGATTGTTGGTTTGGATTGCAATTTTAAATATCCAATTTGTCTTTAAACTCAATGGAATTTGTGATGTAGATGAAGTTGGATAAATATTCATCAATTCAAATCTACCTAAGAGTAAATTATTTAATTCATTTTTGGTGCTTTGGATTAATGATATGTTTAGTGCTTTAATCCATCTAGAGGAGTGGTTGAATTTAAAGATGAAAGAATTTTGAAATGGTGATCCAAATTAGCTTATCATTCCCCTCCCTCGTCATCTTATCCCTTTCTTTTTTAATTGTGCTACATGTTAAGGGATGGTGATCTCTATATCATTTATCCAAACATGAAGTACATATATTGCTATTGGCCGGCCTCAAAATAGGTGTGACTTCTACATAAGTCCACTTACGATTGCTTAACATAGCGCTAAATTTTGTCCCGATTCAAATAAATGATCATTCGTGGCCCAAACTTATGATTGTAAGCCCAAGTATGTTAATTTGATCTCTTTGATCCAATAACCTTGAGATTTTTTGTGTGGAGGCTTTGGTTCTACCAATCCTCTAATGGATCTACAACACATTTGGTCAATACGGATCACTTAAGCATCATTGATCATTACATGTTGCCTTGTGAGAATTCCAAAATGGATGATATACTTGACAAAAAGTAAATGTAACTTGTTGTGTGGAGGCTTTGGTTCTACCAATCCTCTAATGAGTTCCAAATGCAAGTTTCAAGATGGTCATCCAACTAACCACTAATTACTAACAATTAACTTTACTTTACGTTTTTATTTTCATGCTTTATGTACCATTTACTTTTAGCATTTTATATTTCATGCTATTTTCATCTTTGCTCACTTGAGCATTTACTTTTATGTCATTTTTATTTTGCTCACTTGAGCTTTTCTTTCTTTTTAAAGACACCTAATAATCAACATGAACCATAAAAATCATTAATGATACTTGGACTACATGGTTACTATCCTTTGCATTATGGAGTGATGGACTTCTTGGACTTAGGATTAGAGACCTTGGCCAATCTTGGAGAATTTGTGACTTTATTTGATATTTTGTCTGGAGTTCTTGAGGTTTACCTCAAGACATTGGGTTGTTTGTTTGTTTTGTGTGCAGGTTATTGAGATTACGATCTTTGTTTGTAATCTGGAATTCACCCGTATACAGCTGTTACTCTGCCCAATTTTTGCGAAGACTTAAAACACTTGAAGTTTGGTTCTCTCAAGAGGTCTAGTATCTTTGCTTGCTTGGTTTCAATCCGAAGAATGGGAATTCTATATTGACTCATAATGTCAAATATTGGCTTCTTGTTGGTTAGATGGTTCTTATCCCTAGCTTTTACCTTATGCTTTAGGATAGTCCCTTCATCTCCTCCCACTTTCTTTAATTTCAAAAATCTTCTCCCTCCTTTTGAAAATCCTTCTTGTTTTGAAACTTGAACCATTTCCATAATAAACTTGGACTTAGGTCCATGCATTTTCAAAACATTTTCATGAACAAATTTCAATCAACTTAATAATACTTTGACATTTTTGTGAGAAGACTAAAAGTTAATCAATCTCATTTCAAACCATTTTGCCACTTTGGCTTTTATCTTTAAACTTTTCTCAAAATATTAGACTCTTGTCAATCCTTGTAGTGATGCAAACAACTATACTTCTACAATATGTAGTGAAGAGAGATATTTTCCACTTGGGTGTTGAGTAAGGAATTGTTGATTTTAAAATCCAAGCCATATCCTCCACTTTGAGATGATGCAAATTCTCCTTTCTCATGATTGTGGGTAGTAAGTATGTTTTCCACACGGACAATGACGATGATGTCTTATCTCTTAAAATCAACCAACACATTTGTGTTTCAAATTTTTAAAAGAGGAACTACATGTACCCTGATCCCCTATTGCACGAAAGGTGGTACGTAGGCACTAAAGGTTCGCAACTGCGGCGGGTGCAAAAATCATAAAAAAAATATTTATTTTCTCACCTCCACCATCCATTTTATATACAACACATTTTTATAGCCAAAATATACAGATTTTACAAAGAGGTTCCTGCGGAGTACCGTAGATATTTAGGGTGCTAATACCTTCCCTTTGCATAACCAACCCCCTTACCTTGAATCTTTCCCCCTTTTTTCGGGTTATTCGCTATTTTCCCATTCCTTTGGAAACAATAAAGCGCGGTGGCGATTTTTATTTTGATTTGTATAAAGTCTAGTCAATCCAATGGCTTAGTCTTGCACATTTCTACCGCTACAGAAAAATGGCGACTTCACTGGGGAGAGATTGACCTCTTGCTGGTCCATCCCTAAGTGGGTTGAGCATATCTTTGTTTATATTTGTATATGTTTTATTGTTGTTTATGTGTTATATTTTGTATATATGTTTGTCTAGATTTTCCTGGTTTACAGGGTGCTTGGTGATTACTCATAAGTCCTATACCCGGACATGGGAAAACTTTAAGATAGGACGGGCGGTATAGTCATGTTAACTTTGAGGGAGTAATCCCAAAAAAGTAGGCATGAGATCCCCCACTCAGTGGAGGCCCCTTTGACTGTAGTGTCGTTTACCGAGTAATCGGGAAGACCTACTGCTTTCGACCTGGGAGCCTGCTGAAGCTGAGGACCGTAGATTACCTAACCCCTCTTGGCCTTTTAGGTGTAGTGCGGAAGCTATAACGGAGTAATCTGGAAGTAGTTGTCACGCGATACTACGCTCAGACGAGTCTTTCTTGAGAATATTACTAATTACCGAGTTAATCGGGAAGTTGGTAATATCCGAAGGAAGGATGTAGACTCTGAGAACCTCTAGAACCTTGTTCGGCAGGTGATAACTTTTTAGACCAATACCTTATGGGTAGTACCTTCGACCTCATGCTCGTGACGTTGAACCTATGAACCCTATATGTGTGATCTTGTGTGTGATTGTTGCATCATGTATCCATGCACTCATAAGCATCTTTTGAAAAAACAATATTTCAAGGGATTTAAAGGTTGACTATTTGTGAATATCTCAGGTACTTTTAAACCATGGAATCTGGAAAGAGAAACAAAAGCTTTATTACTTGGATGTTTACAATGTGTCTATAAATCTTAAATCCCTTGAAATATTAAATAATAAAGTAAAAATAATCATGTGCATTGCATATCATGCATCATATTGCACATATTTCTTGCATTTGTTATGCATATCCAGGTGTCTTACCCAGATTCTTTGCTTCACCTTTGCAAGCTGACTCATCACTACAACACTCGGGCTAATTTCAAAAATAAGATGGACAACTTGGAACAGGAGAATCGCGAGCTGCGCAAAGAAGTTTCCGCTTTGAAGGCTGGCTTGGACAATTTGACTACTCTGATGGAAGCTCTGGTGGTTTCTCAGAATCAGCCACCGAGTGTTCAACCTCAACAAGGAAATCAAGGGCAATGTCATCAGAGGAAAATGAGCTTTGATCCAATTCCAATGACATACACAGAGTTGTATCCTTCTTTGTTGAAGAAGAATCTGGTTCAAACTCTAGCTCGACCAGTTGTTCCTGAAAAACTGCCAAGAGGATATAAGGCTGACGCTTCTTGTGCCTTTCATCAGGATGCTCCTGGGCACGATTTAGAAGATTGCTTTGCTTTGAAGGTCGAAGTTCAGAGGTTGGTCTGAAGCGGTATCTTGTCGTTTAAGGACATTGGCCCTAATGTTCAAAACAATTCATTAGCAGAGCATGAATGAATCTCTGTTGTTGATAGTTCCAAAGCTTTGGAAATGTTACCTTCAGCGCAAGTCCAGATAAGAGATTTATCTAAGTTTATTATCATTTTTACTGCTTTCTCATTTGTAATTTTTCTTGTTTATCATTGCACTGTTTGCATGTAAGAACTTGTTTACATTTGAATGTTTAATCTTAATACAATGAGTATGTTAGTCTTGAAGAAATTCATTTGTTTCACTCTTATTTGTTTTCAATTTTAAATTGCTTTATGATACCAACTTGTTACCCATTCTCTTGCCTGGGCAGAGATTGGGAGGAGGATGATGATATTAAAACACAAATTTTCTGGTTGTATGCTTTTGGATAAAACCCTGTTGACGATGTACAGGCATTGTTTCAAATCCTCAAACACCGGAGATATAAGGGAGTGAAACCCTCGTTAACCCCTTTGAGCCTTGAAGTAGGAGTTTCTTTTTCTATTCAGAAAAAACCCTCTTTTTTTTTTAAAACCCGAGGCAGGGTAGTGTTCAGTGAATCTGATTGAGTATTCAAATCTCATCAAGAGTGCGCATATAAGGATACAATAATGGTTATCCTTCAAGAGGTTAAGGGAATTCAAAACCGCAATGTTTAACCTCCGCATATCAGTAGTGTGCATCAAAAGAAGATGTTATCCCAATGGGTATCTCTCACATATCACGGGATCAGCAGATGACGATACAACAATGGTTATCTTTCATCTACCCAGAAATAGGGCAGTCACAATTCTTCCGACAAGTCACAAATGACTCAAAGTCACGCGACATGTTAAAAAAAAGAAAAAGATAATATGAATAAAAAAATTATGATGAAAAATAAAGAGACAAAAAGCCCCGCTAAGTCGGAACTTAAAAAAACAAGTCGCTTAGGCAAAAGTCAGGGCATCCTGCTGCACTTCAGAGTCAAAGTCAAAAGGAATTTATCCCGAAGGCAAGGAAGAAATGGAAATCCTAAAATACGATAAAGGATTACAATGTGAAATCCTCAGCAAAGAACAGAGTCGCGTGACAAGAAACCCAAAAGAATCAGAAATGAGTGACTTGCATGTCCAAAGAAAACCTTGTTTGATTCCTCAACCATATCGAAACTTCTTTTGAGAGATGAATGTTCGTGTCAAGTTAACTGAACTTAGGACTGAAGAACATCATGAAGGGGGTGGGCACCAAATATTTTTGAGCCTTAAATCTTTTTTCTAAAACCGTGAACCAGGCCACGTTACAACCCTCAAAAGTCCTAATTGAAACAGGGTTTATTTCGAAAGCATACTCCAATGAAATAGTGTTTCCTGACTCCCATTAATTTTGATAAATTATTGTGATTGGTATCATATGCTTTTGTTATCTTTCACACAAAAAATCCATGTCGCATCCTGCCTAGTGATTCGTTCACAGGGTTTTGCGACATATTTTCAAATAAAATCTTCAAGACTTACATAATTATTGCATTAGAATTTTCATTCTTATAATAAACATTTTCTTCTTGTAAAACAACTGCTTGATATCATGAAAGTTTACATTTGAGTATCAGCAAAAGGCATGTTGCCGGGAAGAGTTATGGAGCAAAGAGGATGCAACATTCAGCCAATCTAGGGAAGTTACGTCAAGATTCAACAAATCTCTAGAAGTCATTTGATCATAAAGGTTATCCTGAAAGCATGCAGCCAAGGGAAAGTTACGAAAGTTACTTTGATCAACATGGTAAGCTTGAGACACTAGATTGGTTTCCAAGGGCATATCCAGATTTTGTCAAGATAGTTACTATGTTTACCCCCAAGCTGAGAACCTTCCTCAAGTTGTGTTATGATGTTGGGTTCATAATCCCATTTTTTCCAATCTTGCTGCAGACTTCTCCAGCTGAGTGTGATTCTTTACCCATCCAGGTGGTGATCAAACGGAGATTAAAAAGAGCTATGAAGCCTTTGCTCATTTTATGGAGTTCTTTCTCCCTTTTTATTAATATGGAATCTCTTGTAGAGCAGTGCTTTCTCTTGTTACGACATTATTGTTGTTATGTGCTTCCCAAGTAGCTAGACAAGGGCAGTATATTTTCTAAGAGGTGTTGAGACAACTGTCAAGTTTTTGGGTTTTCTCTCACCAAGTGTTGAGCTTGATTTAAAATCCCCATAATTTTGACTTCTTACTATAGTGTTAACTTCTTGGTTCCCCAGGAAGGTTCTCTCAAGTCATCTTGTTGGTATGTGCGCAATCTTTGTGTGTTTCTCGGATAGTTGAAGATGATACCAGTGGGTGCAAGGTACAGTATTTGGTTTGTGATCCTATTATCCCCAGCCAAGTCTCGGTTCGCTTTTAATTTTGGGTTTGCATGGTCAGAAGCCTCTGTTCCAGATTCCCCGGCGAAGTTTTCCCTCATATGATGAAAGATTTTATTCCCTCGGTGTGCTAAGATATCGCTCTTTTTGCAGTGTTGGCATTAGTGTTGACTTCTTGATTTCCTAGGAAGACTATACCAGGGCATCTTTTGTTGGAACAGGTTTGTATGATATGAAGACTCAGTCCAATATTCTCCAGTGAAGGCCTCGTTTGTTTGATAGAAGTTCTTTCTCCCCAAAGAAGTTGGTGCAATAATTACTCTTGGAGCACGTATCTCCGGTTTCCCTAGTGGAGCACGTATCTCCGGTTTCCCCAGTGAAGAACTTATCTCCAGTGAAGAACGTATCTCCGTTTTCCCCAGTGAAGAACGTATCTCTGGTTTCCCCGGTGAAGAACGTATCTTGGTTTCCCCTCGATGATGTGGTTTTGACCTCCCTATTGAAGACAACGTGAAGTCCCCGGTAGATGTCTCGATGATGAAGTATTGTCTCCCTTAGTGAAGTCCGTATGTTTTTCTTCCTTCAAAGTGGGCCTGATTTCCCCAGTGAATGTTTTGACAATTTGGTTTCCATTTGCCATATTCACAATCAGTATCGAAATCCCCAGTAGGAGTACGGACTGTGAAACATTTGTTTTCCCCATAGAAGTCTGTGTGTTATTCCCCGAGAAGGTTATCCCAGAGCGTCTCTTGTTGGAATAAGTATTCATGATGAAAAGTTTTCAATCCGCAGTTTTTTCTCCAGGGAGGTAGACTTGAATTCCCCAGTGAGGTTTGATTGTCTCAGCGTCAGTCTGCTTTATTTGAGACTAGTCTTGCAATCTCCAGTAAGTATGCTGCTTTTGAAAAACTGGTTTCTCCAATAAAACCAGAAGAAAGATATTCTATCCCGGTATCTGTTTGCTTTAGCTGCATCCGGATTATGTTTCTCCTCAATGAAGTTAGGACAAGCAATAGGTTTGGTTTCCGCAGTTGCTTTTACCTTTCTTGGATTGATCTTTCTGGTTGAAGTTTAGCCTATGTTGTTGGTACCTAAGGCGGTTTTGTCTGATTATGTATCCTTTTACCAGCATATGCACGATATCACTCATACATTCATACATACATCATACATAGTTGAATTTAGCAAATCATTGCTCATTTGCATTCATTAATTTTATTTTGTTGACATATTACCATGTTTTACAGAGTTGTGTTGTCCTCTCTCCAATAGAGTGTCGGCCTTAAGCAGAAAGTATACATTCTTTCAACTTACCCACTGAGTTATCCCTCGTGGAAGATTTTTGCTTCAACCTTCCTGTACAACTCTTTGTCTGGATGGATTTGATGTTCCCTCTTGAGTTTGTTTCTCAAAGGATGTATTACGGTTTCCTGTTTCATTCCAGTTCATTTCGGGTTTGAATCTGTGATCCCCAACAATATTATTACTTTGGATTTTTGCAAGCTTTGAGCCCTGGTTTGAGAATGTGCATTTATTTTGGCACAAGAATACTTTATCTCCTCAGAAGGAATAACGTGGAATTTCCCCAGGAAGTCATATTTCTATCCCCAGGAAGCCATATTTCTATCCCCAGGAAGCCACATTTCTATCCCTAGAAAGTCGTCTCTTTTTGCGATCCTCCATGATAACAAGCAACAGGTATCTTTGTTTGAGCAACTCGTGCTTCCCTGTACAAGTCGACGTAACTTTTTTTTGCTAGTTCCTCTATGAGTGGTTAGCTTGCAGTCCGTCGTCAGTTTACGTCAGTGGATGGCAAGACTTTCAAATTCACAGAAATTGCTCGTTGTGAAATCTTTTCAAGTGGAAGTCTCTTTATTTGAGATAAGCTTACATATTACCCTTTCCAGGTAGAGTGCCTTGGTTAAAGAAGAAGTTGAGACCCGTTCTAGGTGAAACACCAGAATTTTGGGGAAAACTTGAGATATTATCTTTTTGCTATCATCAGTGAACGTTGATAGTTCATCGTCAGTGAACGGCGGTGGTATGATATTTTCTCTCTACCTTCATCTATTGAGTTGGTATTTTACCGTCATCTGTGAGTCGGTATATCTTTTTCTCTTTACCTTCATCTATTGAGTTGGTATTTTACCGTCATCTGTGAGTCGGTATCTTTTTTATCTTCTACCTTCAACTATTGAGTTGGTATTTTACCGTCATCTGTGAGTCGATATCTTTTTGATCTTCTACCTTCATCCATTGAGTTGGTATTTCACCGTCATCAGTGAGTCGGTATATCTTTTTGATCTTCTACCTTCAACTATTGAGTTGGTATTTTACCGTCATCTGTGAGTCGGTATCTTTTTTATCTTCCACCTTCATCTATTGAGTTGGTATTTTACCGTCATCTGTGAGTCGGTATCTTTTTGATCTTCTACCTTCATCCATTGAGTTGGTATTTCACCGTCATCAGTGAGTCGGTATATCTTTTTGATCTTCTACCTTCATCTATTGAGTTGGTATTTTACCGTCATCTATGAGTCGGTATCTTTTTAATCTTTTACCTTCATCTATTGAGTTGGTATTTTACCGTCATCTATGAGTCGGTATCTTTTTGATCTTCTACCTTCAACTATTGAGTTGGTATTTTACCGTCACCTGTGAGTCGGTATATCTTTATCTTCTACCTTCAACTATTGAGTTGGTATTTCACCATCATCTGTGAGTCGATATCTTTTTTATCTTCTACCTTCAACTATTGAGTTGGTATTTCACTGTCATCTGTGATCCGGTATCTTATTACTTTTCTACCTTCATCCATTGAGTTGGTAGTTCACAGTTATCTGTCAATCGTTATCATTCTTTACTTTTTCCTTAATATTTGAGTTGATGCTACCTTATCTCTTCTTTGGGTTTTACACCAATAGAGTCGTGTCTTTTGTTCACCGGTGATTTATTTTCCTGGTGGGGTTTCTCCTTTGTTTCATCATTTTTGTGGCATCCCCGGTGATACCTTGCGTCTCTTTAGATTTGTCCATTTGCATTCATAATCATAAGCATTGCATGGCATCTTAGGGACAAAAATAGTGTTTGTTTTATATTTAAGTATCTCCAATCGCGTCGACACGAAGATTTGTAACCTTTGTATCTCTGGATAGAAGACACTTAAATAAGGGCAGCTGTTGTACCCCAATTTTTGCCCCTAAGATTCCTCTATCATATCATATCAACTCGATCATAACAAGATCACATTAGGGTTGGTTCTTCCTCTTTTTCTATCTTCTATCTTTAAGTTTGCTCTTGAGGAATCTCCAAGCACCTTGGTTGTGTATTTTGTATATGTGTTGTTGACTAACTTCTAATCAAAATACAAAAATATATTTGTCTTTGTCTTTGTATATTTTTGTTTTGTAGGTACCAAGTCGAAGCATCTGACAAATAAGGATTTCTGGTATTATTTTCCTAAAATCTCTATTTGCAAAGAAAAAGAGTTAAAAATTTTCTTTTTTTCCACTGATGCAATCGATTGCTCTTAAAGTGCAATCGATTGCACATAGTGCATTTTGCGCCATTTTTGAAAAAATACACTGTGCAAATCGATTTTCACTGTAGTGCAATCGATTGCACAACGTGAAAATTTGAAAACAATTCAGCAATTTTAAACTTGTCATATTTTGGCTCCAATTTTCCTTCACTTTTGAAAGATGTATCATTAATTCAAATTTTAGTGCCAATCTTTCATTTTTAAAAAGAATTATCATTAATTCAAATTTTGGCTCTAATATTTGAAAGAATTGTCATTAATTCAAATTTTGGCTCTAATTTTTGAAAGAGCTATCATTAATTCAAATTTTGGCTCCAAGAATCAATTACCAAATTACCACTAATCCCAATTCTAAAACTCTATAAATAGAGCTCTCATTTCATTCAAATTTCAAGCTTTTTATATCCAAATCCACCTTGCTAAAAAATCTCTCAATTCTCTCCATCTACCAAATTCACTCAAAGCTCCATTTTCATAAAGTTAGTAAGCTTTGCATTGAAGCGTACTAATCTTTGAGCTAAACCTTCATCCAAACACTTTTTCTTCATCAATTATCTACATCCAAGCTTGGTCAATTGATTCTTGTGGTTGAATTGAAGCAAATTCTTGAAGTTGTTTTGATAATTCTCTAGATCTACCTTTGGTAAGTTGGATAATTCATCTTTCACAACGTGATCTCTTGTTGATCTTTGGGTTTGATTCTTTGAGAATTATTTTGTGATTCCAATAGTGTTATTTTCTCATAATTTGATGGAATTTTCGTGCTCAATTGGATCCATGATCATAAGGTGTTTGATGGAAAGTTTGAACAAGAAATTGGCCTTTTAAATGCTGTTTTTGCTACTGTAACAGTGTGCAATCGATTGCAGTAACTGTGCAATCGATTGCACAGAAGCGTTTCACATAATTTTTTTGAAAATAACATTGTGTGCAATCGATTGCACAGTTACTGCAATTGATTGCACAGGGAAAGAATGCACTTTTTGCCTTGTTTTAGGGCAGCTTTGATCCAAAATGACTTTTATACTCACTCCTTTTGATTGTTGGTTTGGATTGTAATTTTAAATGTCCAATTTGTCTTTAAACTCAATGGACTTTGTGATGTAGATGAAGTTGGATAAATGTTCATCAATTCAAATCTACCTAAGAGTGAATTATTTAATTCATTTTTGGTGCTTTGGATTAATGATATGTTTAGTGCTTTAGTCCATCTAGAGGAGTGGTTGAATTTAAAGATGAAAGAATTTTGAAATGGTGATCCAAATTAGCTTATCATTCCCCTCCCTCTTCATCTTATCCCTTTCTTTTTTAATTGTGCTACATGTTAAGGCATGGTGATCTCTATATCATTTATCCAAACATGAAGTACATAGATTTCTATTGACCGACCTCAAAATAGGTGTGACTTCTACATAAGTCCACTTACGATTGCTTAACATAGCGCTAAATTTTGTCCAGATTCGAATAAATGATCATTCGTGGCCCAAACTTATGATTGCAAGCCCAAGTATGTTAATTTGATCTCTTTAATTCAATAACCTTGAAATTCATTGTGTGGAGGCTTTGGTTCTACCAAACCTCTAATGGATCTACAACACCTTTGGTCAACGCGGATCACTTAAACATCGTTGATCATTACATGTTGCCTTGTGAGAATTCCAAAATGGATGATGTACTTGACAAAAAGTAAATGCAACTTGTTGTGTGGAGGCTTTGGTTCTACCAATCCTCTAATGAGTTCCAAATGCAAGTTTCAAGATGGTCATCCAACTAACCACTAATTACTAACAATTAACTTTACTTTACGCTTTTATTTTCATGCTTTATGTACCATTTACTTTTAGCATTTTACATTTCATGCTATTTTCATCTTTGCTCACTTGAGCATTTACTTTTATGTCATTTTTATTTTGCTCACTTGAGCTTTTCTTTCTTTTTAAAGACACCTAATAATCAACATGAACCATAAAAATCATTAATGATACTTGGACTACATGGTTACTATCCTTTGCATTATGGAGTGATGGACTTCTTGGACTTAGGATTAGAGACCTTGGCCAACCTTGGAGACTTTGTGACTTTATTTGATATTTTGTCTGGAGTTCTTGAGGTTTACCTCAAGACATTGGGTTGTTTGTTTATTTTGTGTGCAGGTTATTGAGATTACGATCTTTGTTTGTAATCTGGAATTCACCCGTATACAGCCGTTACTCTGCCCAATTTTTGCAAAGACTTAAAACACTTGAAGTTTGGTTCTCTCAAGAGGTCTAGTATCTTTGCTTGCTTGGTTTCAATTCTAAGAATGGGAATTCTATATTGACTTATAATGTCAAATATTGGCTTCTTGTTGGTTAGATGGTTCTTATCCCTAGCTTTTACCTTATGCTTTAGGATAGTCCCTTCATCTCCTCCCACTTTCTTTAATTTCAAAAATCTTCTCCCTCCTTTTGAAAATCCTTCTTGCTTTGAAACTTGAACCATTTCCATAATAAACTTGGACTTAGGTCCATGCATTTTCAAAACATTTTCATGAATAAATTTCAATCAACTTAATAATACTTTGACATTTTTGTGAGAAGACTAAAAGTTAATCAATCTCATTTCAAACCATTTTGCCACTTTGGCTTTTATCTTTAAACTTTTCTAAAAATATTAGACTCTTGTCAATCCTTGTAGTGATTCAAACAACTATACTTCTACAATATATAGTGAAGAGAGATATTTTCCACTTGGGTGTTGAGTGAGGTGTGATACGGTGGGAGAACTGACTATGAGTTTTGCGTTTGTTTTCGCACTTGTTCGGTTGAGCAAGAGTCGCCACCGACTTTTTATTTTATCCTAAAGGAAAGGTTAAAAAAGCACAGCAAAAACCTTTTGAGATATTTCGTGGGTCCGGGGGGTAGATTATGAAAAGGGAAGGTATTAGCACCCTTTTCATCCATGGTTATCCATGGGCTCTTAGTTACTTGGTTTTTAGATCACTTGCCTTGATTTTCGATTGCTTGAAATTGTGGTGTGTGTGTGTGTGTGTTTTGAAAATGTTTTTGAAGAGATGCCTTGTCTTAGGCAACCAATGTATTCGACTCGTGTTTGAGTGTTTTACAAAAGTGTGTATCTTTTCGAAAAGATGTTTCAAATGTTTTTGAGAGTTTGTTTGAAAATACGTATGGAGTGTGGTTTTTGAAAAGGAGGCAAGTGTTTTTGCAAGCTGATCTCAAGTAACTAAGAGTTTTGTCTACCCTATTGTACTCAAAGGTTTTCTCTATGTTTTCAACCCTTTTTAACAATTTTGTTCCACCATTGAATTTGGTGGGCAATCTTGCGTTTAGGAAATTTAACGGGACGGGCGCGGGTCATCGTATAGACCATGAATGCAATGGTGCCAGGTGTCTTTGGCAATTCGCTTTGAAGGGACTATGATCATTCCGTTTAGGCAACATTCGAAAGCGTCATCGAGGGACTTATGATCATTTGAATTTGTTTTGCCAAAGATACTCGACGTGCAAGCATGGTCCATTTTGGAAGGCAACATGTGGGATTACCCTAGAGGGTGCAAGTGTGATTGCGTATTGATTTCATGTATTTGTCTTGTATTAGGTTATCTAGCGTTTAGTTTTATGTACATGCAAACCCTAGGTCTAACCATGGTATAATTGAAAGCGGTAAATTGCGAAAATGTAAAATCTACGCTATTACAAAATAAGTCTCCGGGAGTGGGGGTACAAATTTACGAATGGGGATGAGACTTAGGAATACAGTGTCCAATAGATTACAACCAAATCGAATCGATCAAATGTAAATGTAACGAATATACAAATATAAGCAAATGTATAATGTATCAAAATGTGAGTGTATTGTATACGTGTACGTGCATATGTATATTTGTATATGTAATTATTTACAGGTGCGACAATGCGAATTTAAGAGAGTATTATTAAGTATTGTTTTGACTTAAATGAGAAGAATTAAATATTTATTAATCTTTGATTGGTGATCTTGCATTATTTAATATATACAAAAAAGAATGTTTTACTTAAATGTTTTAAATTCTAATTAAATTATGTATAAAAAATGTATCTTTATTTATTATATACCAAAAGTATGTTTTAATTAAATATCAAGAATTAAATTATGTATATTAGAAAAATGTATTTTTATTTGTTATGTACAAAAGATATTTTAATTAGATGTTTTAAAGTTTATGTATATTGAAAAATATATTTTAAAAGTGTTAAAGTATTAATGTAGTATTAATCTTAAGAAAAATTATATTCTACGTATATATAAAAAAAATAAAAGAAAAGGTAAGTTTAAATATAGAGAAAAAACATTTTTATAAGTTTCTATATAAACCAAATTAAAAAAATGTTGTTAGTGTAAAAAATACTATGTTTTGTTAATTTAAATGTATAAAAAAGAAAATGATGTTTAAAAAGAATTGGAAACAAAAAATCAGAAATGGGCTTTAGGCGTTGGAGAAAGGGCAAGGAGGGGGGTGTGAGTTGGAAATGTCTTGGGCTTAGGCGCTGGAGAAAGGGCAAGGCCCAAGTTGACACAAAGCATTTTTTAGGGTTTGAAGGTTTTGTTTCAGTTGGGATTACGCTTAGGGTTCGTGAGTGAACAGAAGCGCCGTTCTTCATTCATCCTCTTCGTCTTCGTTCATCTTCGCCAGGAACCTGACTCTCCCCTTTGCCCAGCCATCAGCGCCTCCGCCTCCTTCGCCCTTCCTTCTTCCTTGGTGCAGTGAAGCGCAAAAAAGGGTAACCCTCTTGCTTGTTTAATGCGTTTAGGTTTTTTCATTTTACATGTTATGAATTACTGCCTTCTTTTGATTAAGATGTCTTGATTCTGTTTGTTTATGTTGTGTTCATTATTGATTTTGTTGGAGGTACACGAGAAAAGGATGAAAGAAAATTTGTTACCTTTACTGAGGAGGGGAAGGAGTGGTGGAGGCGCGTAGGAGGCTTGGTGGTGAAGGGGATTGCAGGCGCTTGATGCTGGAAGCTAGCTTTGGGAAAACTTGGTATTTCTGTACCTTTTTGCCATTTTTAGGGTTTTGATGATGATATTGACTGAAAACCCCTTTTGAAAATTCACTTCTTTCTTCTTCTCTCCTACTGTATGCTCGTTGCTTATGTTGCCTTTAACGCTTTGCCTTTGAATGCCTTTGAATGCCTTTTAATGCCTTTGCCTTTTGTATGCTTCTGTATCTTCTTTGCCCAAGGATGAACCTAGGGTTCTGAGGGCCTTGAATGCACGCTTCTTCTTGTTGGATTTTGCTTTTGGTTGCCTTTGAATGTATGCTTCTAAATATTGATGCTTGATGCCTCTTTGATTTGTTAACGTTGCCTTGAGATGCCTCTGAACGTTTGTTGCCTTTGGAATGTTTGTTGCTTTTGGAATGTTTGTTGCTTGCCCAATGATGGCATCCTGAGGGCCTTGGGTATTGATACTGAGTATGCGTTTGGTTGTTTTGAATGGGATGATAGGCAGGTTATTGGTGTTGAAACTGGCTTTTAGCTTTGAACTTGGTTTGAGCTTATTTCTTTATGGCCTTAACAGGTTATGATGCTGGATGTTTGACATAGGTTACAGGTTACAGGCATATGCTGTTTTTTACTGGTTATCTTAGGCAGGTTTAATGCTTTTTGTGTTTGAGGCTTGGCCTTGCTTGCTTCAGGCAGGTTTGACAGTTCAGGTTTTTGAAAATGGTAAGGCCTTGGATCTTTTTTGTGTTGGAGTTTTGAACTTGTATCTTGAACTTGGGTGCATGTTCTTTTTTTTCTGCAGGTTTGCTTCTGTCTATATGTTTTGTTTGATAATAGACAGGTTTGTCCTTTGGTTCAGTAGGCTTGGCCTTTGTTCAGTAGGCTTGGCCTTTGTTCAACAGGTTTGGCCTTTGTTCAGCAGGCTGGCCTTTCTCTCACTGTACTGTGTTCAGTTTTTGTATATTTTTCTATCTTCCTGCCTAAAGCCTAAGACCTGCTTTCTTTTTCTCTTCTTCTTTCTCTCTCAGCACAGTTGCATTAAGATATTATTTATGCATTGTACTTCTTGTTCTGAAAGGGCCACTTTATTTTTGGGAAATGATGAAAAGAAATAGCTTTGCTTGCTTAACAAATTTCCTCTGCATATTTGTCCCTTCTTGACAGCTTTTGTACTTTGTATCTTTTCCAAATCTTTGAATAGCTTTGTGACATTTTGACAGTAAGTTTGAATTTTTCAGTTTGGACTTCTAGTTTGGTTTGAACTTGGAGTCTTTGAGACTTGAACTTATGCAGTTTGGATAATTTTTGAATTGTGCAATTTTGACTTTTGTGCATTCATTTTTTAGCAAATAAAACTCGTCCCTCTTTGTGAACCGGGAGAAATCCCGTGATTTGCAGAGAGGGTTAACTGATCCCAATCAGTGGCCCTTAATGATGAATTTCTTTTTTTTTATCTGTCATTATTTATTTATCTGCTATTTGACTTTTCTTCCTTTCTTTTTGCAGATGAATATTTGAATGGAGAGGGGTATTAAATGAAGAATGAAGAATTAGAAAAAATAGGATAGTTTCATTTTTTTAATTTAAATTTAAATTAATGTAAAATTATTGTTGTAAATAAATTGTAAACAATAATTGTACGAATAATTTAAAAATAAAAAAAAAAATTTATTATCCAATTAATTCTATTTCCTCTTTTATTGTTTATTTATTATTTAAAATTCTTTGAATTAAAATAATTGAAAAATAAATTCCAATCACTTAACCTCAGAATAATAAATAATTTAAATAAACAATGCTTTAGCAATTTACTCAGTTAAACTTGGCCTTTCCAATATCCAAAGCAAAGCAACAGTTAACCAAAACAGCTAATTTGGCGCATTCCCTTTTCACTGATTTTTTATCAAACACTGTAAATCCAAACTGAGTGCATCCTTTGACTGGTCCAAACAAACAAATGTGAATTCAATCCAAATGCATTCTTTTTACTGATTAAGTCAAACAATGCGAATTCAACCCAAATCTCGGAATAACTTGCAAAGTGCTGTAGAATTTAAATCCTTCTGAGAACGTGCCCAAAAAATCCCTAATTCCTGATTAAATTCCAAAGAGCGTTCGCCTGATCAAAGTTGAGCCAAAATCAACCAAAACCCTAAGCCAACTGTGTGAAACATTCCAGAGCCCTGAAAAACCAATAAAACCCTAATTTTGCTTGGCTGACGAGAAAAGTCCGTTTCACCGATTCTTGAGCCAATCTGAAAAATCAGGAAACGCCTAAAGCTGTGATTTCTTGTGGAAAAATGCGAGGGCAAATTTTGGGGTACAACATGAGGTATTGTTGATTTTAAAATCCAAGCCATATCCTCCACTTTGAGATGATGCAAATTCTCCTTTCTCATGATTGTGGGTAGTAAGTATGTTTTCCACACGGACAATGACGATGATGTCTTATCTCTTAAAATCAACCAACACACTTGTGTTTCAAATTTTTAAAAGAGGGACTACGTGTACCCTGATCCCCTATTGCATGAAAGGTGGTACGTAGGCACTAAAGATTCACAACCGCGGCGGGTGCAAAAATCATAAAAAAATATTTCTTTTCTCACCTCCACCATCCATTTTATATACAACACATTTTATAGCCAAAATATACAGATTTTACAAAGAGATTCCTGCGGAGTACCGTAGATGTTTAGGGTGCTAATACCTTCCCTTTGCATAACCAACCCCCTTACCTTGAATCTTTCCCCCTTTTTTTGGGTTATTCGCTCTTTTCCCATTCCTTTGGAAACAATAAAGTGCGGTGGAGATTTTTATTTTGATTTGTATAAAGTTTAGTCAATCCAATGGCTTAGTCATGCACATTTCTACCGCTACAGTGTAGATTTGAATTATTTCATGTTGAGCATGGTTATATCGAGAAAGTAGCGGTCGAAGTGTTTCCAAATGTAACTTGGAAATCAACGAGTTGGATGCGAAAATCGTACTAAGGGTGGTAGTATCGAATAGATTTTCGAGGACGAAAATATTCTAAGTGGGGGAGAGTTGTAATGCCCCGATATTTAATTATTTATTTAATTAAATATTTTTGAATATTTTATATTAATTCGAATTTTTATCGTCGAAGTCAGAATTATTTTTATTAAGTTAGTATGATAAATAATCGGATTTAATTTGGTGGAATTAAGTTGAGGTATTATTTTTATTATTAAGCTTAAATATGATATTGGGCTTAGTTTGTGGTATTGTGAAGTAATAAGGGGGTATGTCACTTAGGCCCATTTAGATTTATTAAGTAATATAATAATATTATTGTATTAAGAATAGAAATAGAGGAGAAAGAGAGAATATTGTACTAGGAAAAGAAAGAAAGAGAAGAGAAAGAGGAATAGGGTTTTGAGAGGAGAAGAAGAACAAGAGGAGGTTGCTACTAGTGTCAAATTCCCATAAATCCCTTTGAAATTTCTTAGAACTGCACTCAATCCAAGGTAAGGGTGGGGTTCTTGCTAAATAAATGGGAGTATGATGAATTTTAATTTGGGTTTAGGGTAATAGTTTCACTACTATGTTTTGATGAGTAATTTGTTTGTGTTGATATTGAAATTAACAATTGATTTGAGTTGTGTTGTTATTTGTTGTATTTGAACTGTGTTGGGTTAATGCTAAACTAAGATAAATTGGTGGATTGAAACAAGAATGAAGAAGAACAAGGCATATGTGTAAAGGGAGGCAAAACTGGTTTTTTTAGCTCCAGGCCTTCTAACACAGTCGTATCATCTGACACGGGCAACCGTGTCAGCCCCTGCATTCCACGCCTTTCCCTTTCCTTTATCTGACACGGACGTGTCAGGCAACACAGCCACCCGTGTCAGTTGCTGTAGCAAAATTTTCTAAACTTAGATTTATGCAATTTTTCTGACCTGATTCATCCTGTTTGATTCTTATGCAAACCAAAGCACAAAATATGGTGATAGGGAATAAAACATCAATTAGTTGAGCGAAGCAATGATTAAGTAACTACTAAATTCTTGTGTAGAACCATTGATCAATAGCCAAATTAGGCGGTATAATTAGTTGTCCGGAATTTAGCGAAATTTGACCGAGTAACTAAGTTTAATTAGTAGGTGATTATGGATATGTCTTTTTGTTGAAATTATGTTGATTACGTTGAATTGCTGGTACAGTTAGTTAAGTCATTTCGTCCAGTTTATGGACATTTTTTATTATAGGTCTTACGACCAATGTTGTGTTATTTTGTACTGGTCGATGAAAAGTTATTGATTTCGTTGACATGTTATGTTGCAGGCCTTGGGCCAATGTTGAACGGTGTGATTTGTTGTTATGTCGATCGTTGTTATGTTGTTGTTGTTGCGTTGTTGAGTTGTAGTTGTTTATATCATCGCATAGCATAGCATAACATTAAAGTTGGCCTGGATTGGCATGTTCTAAGTTGGAGAGAATGCTCACCTATGTTGGTCTGGATTGGCACTTTTTATGTTGGACCTAAATGCTCATCGTGTTGGCCTTTATTGGCAAGATTTTATGTTGAAGGCTTATGCCTTATGCCTCAGAATTACTGGCAATTTCTAAGTTGGGAGTTCTGCTCCAATGGTACCATGATAACGAGAAATCGTATCATATATTTACTATGAAATTAAACCGCTTTATATCGTATTGACCCGATTAACTCCCGAATACTCCGAGTTTTGTATGATTTTATGCAGGTAAAACATATCTTAGCTCAAACTAGAAAGAAACATGAAATGTACAAGATTGCAGCCAAGACCAGAAGAGAAAAGATAAATCTGTCAAAAATCCAAAATTTGCTGCTATTACGGTCGTCACACCCTTGCCACGACCGTAAGACACTTCAGAAGCGTGTTACAACCGTCATGCATTGGCCATGACCGTAACACGCTATTTCATGGAATCTGCACGTAACACACCAGCCACGACCATAACAAGCATTTTATTAGTTATTTTGAACGTGCAGTACGTGGTCAAGTAACGAAGCATGCATGTGTGCCTTATTTTTCTCCAACGACCAAGACCACCTTCTCCTTATTTTTCTCAGCAAGCCAAGAATCTAGCAACGTGAAATATAATCCCAACTGTATTCATTCTCTATAAATAGCTTGGACTTCAAAGAAGAAATTACAGAGTTCAGTTCAGAAAATTCTTGCGGAAGCTCTGCCGATTTAAAACCCGATTCTATTTTCTGATTTTATTTTGTTCTTGTTATTCCCTTTCCTTTCAGAACCTTTAATAGCATTTCCAACATCAGTAAATTGCTATTGTAGTTAGGATTTCTTTCAAGCCTCAGCATTTTGTTTATTTAATTTTCATTCTGACGTTCCGATCTTACCGGCTTGTGGAAGAAGGATCTAGGATACTATTGCTTTTCAAGTTTTTATCGTATTCAATATAATTGCAATTTATTTATGTTAAATTTATGTTCTTTATTTATAATGCATGTGTTATTGTTTTCTGATTTTATTTCCCGCATTTTAATTCCGAGCATTATGAGTAGCTAAATACCCGTAGTCGGGGTGTGATGAAATAACCGAATGAATTAATGTATTTCTAAGCTAAAACCTTAATTAACTTAATTTCTGGCCGTGACTTTTTATAATTAAAAATTAAGCTTTTTGTTACGAGAGTAAGGAAAGTAAAATAGGGAGAAATCAAGACCACGAGAGTGTGAGGTTTTAACCGGATAGCTAAAGTTAGGCATTCGATTTAAATACAGCGAGAGTGCTTTAAAACGAATTAGATTTATTTAGTTTTCAAAAAGATGCTTTCTAAACACTTATGGGTTAGCGAGAGCAGACATTTGGCTTTAGGAGTATGATCTGAGGTAAGACCACGAGAGTGTGAATCGAAGGTTTTTAAACTGATAAGTACTACAGAACAATTTAAGTTAAATATTTTTATATGCTTAGGTACAATTTGATTCGCATAGGTTCAAAACATTACACTCCGACCACTTTAATATTATAATTCTTTTAATTGAATTTAGTTTCTCCTTTAGTTTTAAACTTCTAAAAACCAAACGTGACAATTTCCGCCTTAGCTAAACTAACCTGTTTCATAACACTAGAGTGATTACGAAGTCCCTGTGGGTTCGACATCTTTTTATTACTACCGCGATAGACTGTGCACATGCAGTTAAGATACCATTAGACACATTAGGTCTATCGCACATCAAGTTTTTGGCGCCGTTGTCGGGGACTTTAGTTTAGTCACTAGTGTATTCTGAAAACAACGCTGTCTAGACTAGGGCAACTTTTTATATTTCCCTCTGTTGTATGCCAAACACTCGTTCTCGAAGCGAGCCTTTGCATCTACAAATTAACGATATCGAGTGTTACTTAAGATTAAGACGCCGAATTCAAGAATACCGATCTCTCAACAATCTTCCTCCGACTAAAATTCCTGATATCCCATTACCAGAATTTATCGGAGAATCGACAATGGTTGACGTACCAAATCCGCCTCGCGCTCTTAAGGACTACGCAGTTCCTTCGCAAGCGGAACCTCACAACAGCATTGTTGCTCCTGCTATTGCTCGAAACAATTTCAAGCTGAAACCTTCGCTTTTATCCGCCGTTCAGCAGAACCAATTTTCTGGATCTCCTACTGACGACCCTAACCTACATTTGTCAGTGTTTGTGCAGTACGCAGACACTGTAAAAGCGAATGGTGTAAACCCCGAGGCGATACGATTGTGCCTATTTCCTTTTTCTTTAAGAGACAGAGCCCGAGCCTGGCTCCAATCTCTCCCTTCAAATTCAATCACCACATGGTATGAATTGAAGAAAGTCTTCTTGGCTAGATATTTCCCACCAAGCAAAACTGCTATGCTTAGAGCTAACATCAATGGTTTTAGACAAAAAGATAACGAATCACTTTTCGAAGCATGGGAACGTTACAAGGATATGATTAGACTTTGTCCTCATCATGGTTTAGAAGAATGGCTAATCATTCATACGTTTTATAACGGTCTCTTGTATAACATAAGATTGACTATAGACGCCGATTCTGGTGGCGCACTGATGGATAAACCATATGCCGAAGCAAATCAACTTATCGAAAGTATGGCCCAGAACCACTATCAATGGGGAAGCGAAAGAGCTAATGTGGAGATATCCCAAACCAAAGGTGGAATGTCTGAAGTGAATATTCTGGACCAAGTCAATGCTAAAGTGGAAGCTCTTACCCAAAAGTTAGAAACCTTACCACTACTCCTGTAGCTACCGTAGCTGCAGTTGTCCAAACTTGCAATCTATGTGGTCTTCAATCACATCCTGCTCCAGAATGCCCACTTCTAACGGGAGTTCCAGATGAACAAGCAAATTACGTACAAGGGAACCCTTATAGCAATACCTATAACCCTGGTTGGAAAAATCATCCGAATTTTTCATACAAAAGTAATAACGCGTTATACGCACCTGGACAAGCGCCTGCCACACCACCCGGTTATCCAAAAGCTATCCCAAATCATCCTGGTAATGGACCTAATACTCCTAGGAAATCTAACCTAGAAATCATGATAGAACACTTCATTGCTTCCCAAGCTCAGACTAATAAAGACGTTATAAATCAGAATTTACAGACTAATGAGTAGATAAAACAATTAACTAGCAAAGTTGATGCTTTAGCCACCCATAACAAGATGCTTGAGACGCAAATTTCACAGGTAGCTCAACAACAAGCACCTACTGCAGCACCGGCTGGAATTTTTCCTGGTCAACCACAGCCCAACCCAAAAGGACATGCTAATGCTGTGATACTGAGAAGTGGAAAAGAACTCGACAGACCTGTTGACCAAAGACTAGAAAGTCCAGCCATGTACCAAAAACATAGCGAGCCGACTGAAAAAGCCAATGAACCTAAAGAAAAAGAAAAGGAAAACGAAACTCAAGAGGAAGTGGAGCAAGAGAAGCCTTATGTACCTCCACCACCTTATAAACCACCAATTCCGTATCCTCAGAGACTCACAAATTCCAAAACGATGGGCCAATTCAAGAAATTTGTTGAACTTCTGAAACAACTCAATATCACAATACCTTTTACAGAAGCCATCACTCAGATGCCCTCGTATGCTAAATTTCTAAAGGAAATTCTATCTAACAAGAAAAAGATAGAAGATAACGGAACAGTTACACTCACTGTCGAGTGTAGCGCGATCATTCAAAACAATATGCCTCCTAAGTTAAAAGACCCAGGTAGTTTCTCTATACATTGTAATATTGTAAAGTTTATCATAGACAAAGCTCTATGTGACTTAGGAGCAATTATTAGCGTCATGCCCCTATCTATCTGCAAAAAGCTAGAGATGGGAGAACTCAGACCCACAAAAATGTCTGTTCAATTAGTTGACCGATCAGTTAAATACCCTGTAGGTATACTGGAAAACGTTCCAGTTAGAATAGGTCAATTCTATATCCTGACCGATTTCATCATCATGGACATAACCGAGGACTCAGTTACCCCTATCATATTAGGAAGACCCTTCCTAGCCACTGCGGAGCTATAATTGATGTAAAGAAGGGCAGACTAACATTCGAAGTTGGAGAAGAAAAAGTGGAATTCATCCTTACTTAATTTTTACAAGCACCAGCCATGAACGACACATGCTATCTTCTAGATGTCATAGACGAGTGCGTAAGAGAGATGGAAGCAGAACAGACGAAATATTCTAAGATAATGGAAATCTAAACCCCTCCAATATTCGAAAACGATGACAGTCTAAACAAAAGCTTAGCACTCACGCCCGATCATATGTCATGCCCGAAGAACCCCAGTGTAGAATTGAAAATCTTACCTAAGAATCTAAGATACGAATTCCTTGATACCGAACACACGCGACCAGTAATAGTAAACTCCAACTTAGGAAAGCTCGAGACTGAAAAACTTTTAGACGTCCTAAGGAGGTACCCAACTGCACTAGGTTATAACATATCCGATTTGAAAGGAATATGTCCTTCAATTTGTATGCACCGTATTATGCTAGAAGAGAATTGTAAAACCTCTAGAGAACCTAAAAGAAGGATTAACCTGATTCTTAGCACTGTAGTCAGAGATGAAATTACAAAGCTTATGGAAGCTGGAATCATATACCCGATCTCTGATAGTAAGTGGGTGAGCCCAGTACACGTGGTGCCCAAGAAAGGAGGTATCACCGTTGTTAAGAACGCAAAAGGCGAACCAATAACGCAAAGAGTAGTCAATGGACATAGAGTGTGTATAGATTATAGAAACATTCCTATTTCTGCTATCTAGAAGGTTACTCAGGATTCTTTCAAATTCCCATTCACCCTGACGATCAAGAAAAGACTACTTTCACGTGTCCGTATGGAACATTCGCATATAGACGAATGCCTTTCGGATTGTGTAATGCCCCAACGACCTTCCAACGATGTATGATGTCAATCTTTGCAGATTTTATAGACAACATCATGGAAGTGTTCATGGATGATTTCTCAGTGTGCGGGGAAAGTTTCGAAGGATACCTGTCAAACCTAGATAAAGTCTTAGAAAGATGTGTAAAAGTAAACCTCGTGCTCAATTGGGAAAAATTCCATTTCATGGTCAGAGAAGGAATCGTACTAGGACATGTCATATCCAATAAAGGGATTGAAGTTGACAAAGCCAAAATAGAAGTCATAAAAGAACTTCGACCACCTAAGACCGTTAGAGAAATACGAAGCTTTTTAGGACATGCCGGTTTTTACCGGCGATTCATTAAAGATTTCTCAAAAATTATTAAACCACTTACCGGTCTGTTAATGAAAGACGCTGAGTTCATATTCGACGATGATTGTCATAAAGCGTTTGAAACTCTAAAATCAGCCCTTATCACCGCACCAATCATGCAACCACCCGATTGGGATTTACCCTTCAAATCATGTGCGACGCGAGTGATTACGCCGTAGGCGCAGTTCTTGGACAAAGGAAGGACAAGAAACTACACGCCATTTACTATGCTAGTAGAATGCTAGACCCAGCCCAAATGAACTACGCCACGACTGAGAAAGAGCTGTTAGCAGTCGTCTTCGCGCTTGACAAATTCCGTTCCTATCTAGTAGGAGCGAAAATCATCATCTACACGGACCACGCTGCTATAAGATATCTATTAAATAAGAAAGATGCAAAACCAAGGCTCCTCAGATGGATCCTACTTTTGCTAGAATTTGACTTAGAGATTAAGGATAAAAAAGGGACCGAAAACGTCGTAGCGGATCACTTGTCAAGATTGGAAGATATAAAACCCGAACAAGTGCCGATTAACGAGGATTTTCCATATGAACAACTGATAGCCCAAATAAGGAGCGACCTGGCTCAGTTAAACCTAAACGAACCAAAACCCAAGGAAGCCGTAAAAGCAATCCATGCAACCATGGGACTGCCATGGTATGCCGACATAGTTAACTATCTAGCTGCAAACGCGCTCCCACCAGACCTTACCTACTAACAGAAAAAGAAATTCTTCCATGATCTCAAATACTACTATTGGGACGAACCCTTACTGTTTAAAAGAGGACCAGACGGAATCTTCCGTCGATGCATACCCGAAGAAGAGATAGAAGATGTCATTTCCCACTGTCATTCATCTCCTTACAGGGGACACGTAAGCACTTCCAAAACTTGTGCAAAGAGCTTACAAGCCGGCCTATTCTGGCCTAATCTATGGAAAGATGTCTACATCGCTGTTAGAAATTGTGATCGGTGTCAACGCACCGGTAATATTTCAAGACGCGATGAAATGCCTCAAAGAGGAATCCCAGAGGTAGAAATCTTCGACGTATGGGGAATTGATTTCATGGGACCCTTCCCATCTTCTTTTGGAAACAAATATATACTCGTCGCGGTCGATTATGTTTCAAAATGGATCGAGGCCATAGCCTCTCCTACAAATGACACACGAGTGGTAATCAAACTCTTTAGAAACATAATCTTTCCAAGATTCGGTGTACCGAGACTCGTCATTAGTGACGGTGGCTCCCATTTCATCTCAAAGATATTCGGCAAATTACTATTTAAGTATGGAGTGAAACATCGTATAGCGACACCATTCCACCCACAAACCAGTGGACAAGTCGAAGTCTCAAACAGAGAAATTAAGCAGATCTTAGAAAAAACTGTAGCCACATCCAGGAAAGATTGGTCATCAAAGCTCAACGAAGCTTTATGGGCCTATAGGACGGCCTACAAGACCCCTATAGGAACTACACCCTTCAAGCTCGTATACGGAAAATCCTGTCACCTCCCAGTAGAATTAGAACACAAAGCGTATTGGGCAATTAAAACGCTCAACATGAACTACACTGTTGCGGGAGAAAAACGAGTCCTGGATTTAAATGAATTAGAAGAATTAAGATTAGATGCTTACGAGAATGCTAAAATATACAAAGAGACAACTAAAAAATGGCATGATAAGCGTTTATCTAGGAAAGAATTTAGTGTGGGAGATGTTGTACTATTATTTAACTCAAGACTTAGGCTCTTCCCTGGTAAATTAAAATCTAGATGGTTAGGTCCGTATGAAATTACAAAAGTGTTCCCTAGCGGAGCAATAGAAATTAAGGGTAGAAATACTGACCTGTTTACAGTAAACGGGCAGCGGTTAAAACAATACAATAACATTGAAAATAGAGACTATACGAATAGTCTAAGACTTTTAGAATTGCCCAATATTTCATCCGAATAATCTGCTGCTAGGCACTATGTCAGGCTTTTGACGTTAAAAACAGCGCTTAGTGGGAGGCAACCCACTTTTTGTTAATTGTTATTTGTTTCTATTTATTTATTTATTATACTTTTCATTTTTGCATTTATTCCTATTTAAGTTTTATTTTTCATTTTCTTTCTTTTGTTATAATTTTCATAAAACTGCTGCTGATTTCAAAATAATTTTAATTGCCACAGGATTTCTGAAAAGTTTTTGTTTCTCTTCTACCTTCTCTCCTGACTTGTTTCCCTGACTAACACTAACCATGGAACCAAAACCACATAATTTCTTGGAAACCACCTTTAGAGGTAGAAACCAAAAGAGAAAATTCGAGGAATTATCAAAAAGAAACATTGGTATGACACTTTATTATGATGAAGCCTCTGAAACAACCAAGAAGGATTACACTGATAATCTGAATAAAATTGTTACCACACTTGATACCTACCAGACTAACATTAATGGAATAAAAGACGAAATAAAAAGCATGCGTCTGGAGATAATCGGATTAACTGACATAACCGTGGAGCAATTTTATCACATTCATAATACACTCGAAGACATAAAAGTAAAGCTTGGATGAACTCACAAAAAGCAGCTCTAGTTTTATATTTCCTTTTGTTTTGTTTCTAAGAAGTTTCCCATTTTCGCATATTTTCAGTTTCGTTTTAATTTGGAACAAATTTACTTTTATGTAGTTTTTGAATTTCTGGTGTTGAACAAGCAAATTTATGGAATCAAAGTTTCAGTTATTTAGTATTCATTTGCTAGTTTCATTTATGCCAATTATAATGCTATACATAAAATTGCGAGCTTTGCTCTGATCAATTGATGTTTTGATGTTTTGGAATATATATATATATATATATATATATATATATATATATATATATATATATATATATATATATATATATTTGCATTTGCTTGGTATAACACTGAATGTATACTGCTATTGAAATGCCTCTGTGTAAAGATAGGATGTTGCAGAATTGGTACAGAACTGTCTGCTAAAAATTACATATTTTGCTGCTGTTACGACCGTCATGCCTGTGTTACGACCGTAACACGGGTTATATCAGTAACCCCTATAGCAGACAGAAGTTCTTCTTCTTCAACCTTTCCCTCTTCCTCCACTACTTCAAAACCGTCCCACTACCTCAATCAATCCCCATTCACACCACTTAACTCACCATTATTCTCCACTAATTTTCAAACTTCCCATTACTTTCCCTCATTATATATACATCTCATAAACCGTATCCCTCACCAATTCCAACCCACAACCCACTCTCTCTAACACTATTGCATGCAAAAATGGCAAACGTAAACCAGCAAATTCCAGGCATCCACTTACGCGATGGTGAACAAGGTGAAACCCAACGCACGAAGTTCTTGAAGTTTCAACGCCGAGGCCTCCATCCCACTAGGTACGTCGACATTGACTGCCTCAGAGACCTTGGATTGCTTCAAACACTAGTGCAGAAATGACTTTTTACATCGGGTAAAATTGACTTTTTACATCGGTTTTGGGTCCGATGTAAAGTCAGGTGATATAGTAAATCAGGGACTTTTTACATCGGTTCTGGGACCGATGTAAAAAGTCCCTTTTTTACATCGGTTATAATATCAGAACCGATGTAATAACCTGTTATTATGCATATTTTTTAAAAAATTGATCCAGTTTTTTACATTGGTTGGAAGTAATACCCGATGTAAAAAGTACCTTTTTTACATCGGTTATAATATATGAACCGATGTAAAAAACAATTATTATGCACATTTTTTTAAAAAATTGATCCAGTTTTTTACATCGGTTGGAAGTAATACCCGATGTAAAAAGTCCCCAGTGACGCGACTTTTTACATCGGTTATTATCTCCAACCGATGTAAAAAGTCCCTTTTTGAAAGTTTTTACATCAGTTTTACTAATAACCGATGTAAAATGTATGAAATTTTTTTGGAATAGATTATTTATTTTCTGGGTTTCCCTATACAAATATAATTTGTACCCATTTTTTCATATTTTTCCAATATCAAACAGACTATATTTATGTCGCTATATAGATTTCATAGCTTTCCAACATCACATATATCACATTTAGGACGATGTTTTCATATTTTTCACAACAAACTTACAAATTGAACAATTGTATTGCAAACTTGTATTGTATTACAACATACAAACTTACAATTACAAATTCTTCACAAAATATAAAACAATATTCAACTATTTATAAGTCTTTTTCAAAACTTACAATTACATAATATTCACAAAATATACATATACTAAAATATTCAACTATTTCTAAGTTTCCAAACTTGAATTACCAATATAAAATCTTCGGTAGACAACACCAAAATCATATTGCCTGACAATAAATAATAACAATTAACATCAGCAAAAAAATCAAGAAACTCAACACATGAGCAAAAACCACATGTATTGTGCAAAAACCATAACTTATACAATTCTATAAAACTCACCAAACTAAACTTAAGTTCCATGTAAGTCAAAGAAACATTTTGCCCAACGAAGTTGCAAATCATACAAATCATCTGGTGTTAATTCTGTTGGGTAATCAAATACCTATAATACATAAATATAACAATATAGAGTTATTTTTTAAAAATTCATATTAAGTCGAAAAACAAAAAGTAAAGAACAAAGTAAAGTTATTTTTAGTACCTGCATCCAATTCTCGGTTATATTAGCAGAGACAATATCCAACATATTTTTCATCACATAGTATCCACAATCATTAGAGTTATGTTGTTGCCTTGTCTACAATTGAATGACATAATTAGTGAATATTTATCGTATATATTTAACTATAGAATTACAATTTACATCACACTTACATTGGGATGAAGCCATGTAGCCTTTTTTCTATTTCCATTTGCCATTTGATGAATCCCAAAAGAACTAATACAGAAAGATATAAACATCACATAACTAAATATACTCGCCAATGAAAAATCACATAACTATTAGTTGTCAATGAAAGTCACATGAAAGATAAACTTACTTTGTAATAACTAAGGGAAGGATCCTTCCTTAAACGTAGTTTTAGGGGTGGACTGAGAAGCTTACATGTTACATTTAGGATTTTTATTGTTCTAACTAAGGATATCCTGCTGTGCGCAAGTGGTTGCATTCCTAAGATTATTCTAAAAAGAAAGTATCTGAATTAACTTTTTTGAATTTTTTTTTAAAAAAAAAAGTAAAAGCATTGTGAGGGATAGGTAACTAGACTAGATTGATAATAAGACATTATGACATCATTTGATATATGTAACTCATCCTAAAGAAAATATTTACGTGGTAATTGTAGTACTTGGTTATTTTAAAAGATAACTAATAATTGAAACAATATATGAATAAAAATAATATTCTATTGAAATTTGAAAGTTACCTGAATTTCACTCTGAAGTTGATTGATTCCTTCAGTATTGGAACAGAAATTCTGAACATTCAGGTTTTGTTCACAGATTTGTAATTTTCATATACTCATTTCAAAAAGAAAAGCTAATATCAAAATATAACTAAAGGAGTAACCGGAAAAGGCCAAAAATAGAAACAAGTAACCCACCAAGGAGACATAGTCTAAGAACCTTCTTCCTCTTCCTTGGACTTAAAGAAGTAAAGTGAGATAAAGTTTCTTCTAAAATAGATTCACCGTCCAGAAAATACACCTGATAATAGCAATACAAGCATAAGAAAATTAACAATAGAAACAAAAACGTTCTTCGGTATCAGAACTAACATATCAAAAGGCTTGCACACATTATCTCTCTCTTTCAATTTGTACTTGCTGTGAGTAAATAGTAGTGACCCTGTCGGCGATATACCAAGCAAGAGGTCTTTTGTTAGTGATTTGTATGTGATGATCCCTGGCCTAACCCTTGAGGTAGATATATATAGTTGCTTAGACCTAATGAAACATGCCATGCTTTCAGGCTTTTTCCTCGGATTTAGTCAGCATGACCCCGCTCCATCCGGGTCATGGCAGGTGACCTCTTTTCAAGGAAGTCTCCATACGTGTCTATCTCGCCCACGTGCCGCGCACGTGATCACCTTGTTGCCTCTCATTTAAGACCTCTTAAATGTCTCACGTGACTGCAGCATACTAGACCGAGATTGTTTGTAACATGTAGGCCTTGGGCAACAATGTATATGATGGTGGACTATCTTTGTTACTCCATCAACAAAAGCAGTTTATGGGAGACAAAGAAACCTATTCATTTTCTTTGAATGTCAATTTGTAAGAGGAACGAAACAAACTGAACTGCAGTTTCTGAAAGTGTCACTTTGTAAGTTAAAGAGACAAATGCATTACAAGAGCAGTACTCCTTTCCACTAGACCTTCTTCAACTAAGTATTCTTATATTATGACCCGATAGTATTAAGATTCATGAATTATGTAACGTAGAGCTGGTGTTCTCCATGACGGATAGCGGTCCACAGCGGAGAGCCAAAATCCCGCCATAACAGACACTTTGTGGCACCGTTATAGCGAATTGTGGCGGAAAAATCTGCAATATCGGCCGATATTTACCATTGCAGCAAACAGAAAAACCGCCATAGCGCCGCCACTGCAGATATTTGATAACACTTATATATAGAGTTATGCCATCTTAGTTTTGTCACTAGCAACATGAAAAGGAAGTTGAGTAACTGACTTTGCTAATTGTCAGAAAAACAATCCAACCTCTTTGACTCAACGTTGGAACCAAAAAAAAACATATATCTATTTTATTTATTGCATCACTGTAACAAATTTTCCTTGAAGGCCTATTGTTTTCCTTAAGTAGAACCTCCCAACTTATAACTAAAGACTTTATTTTAAGTTTTAACCCACAACCCTGAAACCTTTCACAGTAGCATCGCACTTAGCCCCATCATGCAGCAGGCTAATTATATTATCACAATCTGTTGAACCTAAATTAAGGTTTGAAGTGAATGAGAGAGAGAGAGAGGGTTCAATCTGCACCACTAGCATAACCTAAATTAAGGTTTGAAGTGAATGAGGGAGAGGGTTCAATCTTCACCTCTAGCATAATTCAAATTATTCTAACATTCTCTATTTCATAAGAAACATTAAGGTTTGAAGTGATTGAACAATGGAGCTAGTCAAACAAGTGTTTTCAATTAATCACTCCATCTTCTAAACTTTGCTATATATCTTTTCTAACATTTTGTATCTTCATCGAACATATTTCTGTCCAAGGTGAAGCTATCTACTAGCCATTATGTTAGATGTCAGGAAATCACAAAAAAGCATTCAATGAAACATCAAATAGGGCTGCATAATGTTTATGAATAAAAACCCTTACTAACCCACAAAAAATCCAACAAAACAGATTAACAAAATAAAAAACATAACCAGAACAACAACAACATAGTACTTAGAATTTTTTCGATCAGAACAATCAACAAAAATTTCTCTCTTACAGTTGAAACTCAAAGAGGAATAATGCTAATAATTCGTTTTTTAAACAAAAATTTGCACTTACAGTTGAAACGGCGAGCGAAGAGTTGTGAAGGTGAGCCGTTGACGGTGGGCGTCGGAGGAGAGACGACGAAGTGGGACGTAGGAGGGAGACGGCGTCGCGGCAGCGGTGGGCGTAGGAGGGAGACGGTGTGCGTCGGAGGACGGTGAAATGGCAAAATGGGAGGACGGTGAAACGGCGACGACGGTGGGTCGGAGGAGGAGAGACGGCGAAATGGCGAAATGGCGTGGTGGTGGGGGAAAATCTAGTCGCGGCGAAAATGGGTCAGAAAAAATGGGTAGAGAAAATGAAGAAGACTGTACAGTTCTCAAGTTATTATTTTTGTTTTTATTGCCTTTATTACATCGGTGGATACTTCACCCGATGTAATAGCTTGCCACGTTTGTGCTATTACATCGGTGGATATTCCACCCGATGTAATAGCTTGCCACGCCTTTATTTTTTTTTTGTTTTTATTACTTTATTACATCGGTGGATATTCCACCCGATGTAATAGCTTGCCACGCCTTTATTTTTTGTTTTTGTTTTTATTACTTTATTACATCGGTGGATATTCCACCCGATGTAATAGCTTGCCACGCCTTTATTTTTTTGTTTTTGTTTTTATTACTTTATTACATCGGTGGATATTCCACCCGATGTAATAGCTTGCCACGCCTTTATTATTTTTTTTTATTACTTTATTACATCGGTGGATATTCCAACCGATGTAATAGCTTGCCACGCCTTTATTTTTTTTATTTTTTTTTATTACTTTATTACATCGGTGGATATTCCAACCGATGTAATAGCTTGTGTTGACACGCGTTGGTTTTTTCTCTTTTTTTTAATATATCTTTTATTACTTTATTACATCGGTGGATATTCCAACCGATGTAATAGCTTTCTTATATTTTTTTAACGTTTTAGACACGTTGTCTCTTATTTACAAAAATGCCACCGTGTTTTTTTTTGTAAATCTTTTACATCGGTGGATGAGATTGCCCGATGTAATAGGTGACGAAAAAAAAAATTTCCTTATTTTTTATATCATTGTAATTAAATACCTGATGTAAAAAGTTTGTTAACTGTATTTTTTACATCACATATTTTGATACCCGATGTAAAAACTTTTTCTGAAATGTCTTTTTTTTAGTAGTGAAAGTGTCCAACATCTCCTTCAAAATGTCAACCTTTGGACCCTCTGTAGCCAGCCCCAACCCACGTACGAGAATCTCACTCTCGAGTTCCTCAGTTCCTTCTGCTACATCACTCCTAATGGTCCAACAAATCAACTTACTGGTGCAGTAAGGTTTCGCATTTTCGGAACCGAATACGACTTCTCTCAAAATGCATTCGGTCGATTACTCGACTTCTGTACTGATGAAGGCGCTCTCCTCCGTGTACCTGACACCTTCCATGAGGAATCCTTTAATCTATGGCATAGCCTGACCAACAACCGTGCTAGCTCCTACGATCACCTCAATGCCACACAAATTCATAATCCCTCCATTCGCTATTTCCATTGCATCCTGTGCAACACCATTTTCGCAAGGGACAGTAACCATAAGCTCAACTCCAAAGAGCTATTCTTCATGCACTACGCATTCACCGATCAGAAAATCAACGCCGCACCCTTCCTCTTGGCCCATATTCATTCCATTTGCACTCGAGGCGGAAAACCTTTCTACTTCGGAGGGCTTGTCACTTCTATTGCCTTGGCTTTGAATCATGGCGACACCCTTGCCCATCTGCCCTCCCGAGCACCGGTTTTGCTCACCTTGGACCATTGCAAGTCTACTCATGTCATTCACGAGCGGGACGACGGCAAGTTCAATCCAGTGATCTGGAACGTTGTTTATTCTAACATTGTTCTGCCTTGCAGGGACCGTATCGATCCACAAAACCGAGCCAATTGGCTATTTGATGCCCCTGACGGCCATGCTCTCGTGCACGATGACCAGCCGGATGCTCCAACTGACAAGATCCAGGAGGAATTGGACCGCGAAGCACCTGCTCCCGACATTCCTGAGTCCTCTTTTGCACCACCTACTTTCACTATAGAGGACATCCTCAGAGCCCTCCATCAGCAAAATCAGATGGGTGTAGCTCTTGAAAGGAACAATCAGGAGCAGTATGACACTCTATATGCACAGAACGTCCAAATTCTGATCGGCCAGCGCAATGTCAATGAGAAGTTGGACGAGGCTTTATCTGAGCTTAGTGCCTTACGGATGGAAGTAAGCGCTCTTGGCTCGCATGATACCGACCTTGAAGCCACACCTACCCGACGCTCCCGCACCCGAAGCAGAGGCAGAGGCCACCAGTAGTTTTCTTTTGTTTTTGTTTCTGTATTTCATTCATTTCCCTTTCCGTACCGTTTTTCTATTTGTAATCCTTCCTACCATATATCATGACATTGAGACAATGTCTGATATAGTATGGGAGAGGCATTATGCTTTTCATTCCGCATTTTCTTCATGTTGCAAATTCTAGTAATTTTATGGTAATTTTATGATATTTTCAAGTTTTTCAAGTTTTCCCCGTATTATAAGCCATACCAAAAAAATTCTCTGTTTGCATAGCTCGACATACCTACCTTAAACGAAAACCTAGTTAGGAAGACGAGAACGAGTAAACAAAATCAATACGATTATGACACCACAAACATCCTGCTTATGCAACCCGTCTAAACAAAACGTTATACGTACACCTCGATTTTTAAGTTCTGAAGTAACCCCTAGTAGTTTATACTAGCAGTCAGCACCGTCTGGACACAAACCACGTGGGGAGCCGATGAATATAAGTGTTTGATGCCTAATCAATGAAACACCCTTCTCATCTCGATGCTAAGCAAAGAAAATCTTGCACCAAAAGACAAAGATCGCATACGAGACATAAGTATAAGAGAAGAAGTCCATTGTTGGTTGGTTCAGAGGTATCTGGTTCTGAACTTGGTAGGGCGTGCTACGGCTCGATCCCCCGCAACCTCCGATTTGGAAAAATATAGGGTAACCACATCCGTGTACCATACCCCGTGACAAAAATAGGATCAAAGTCACTAACCGACTACTCCACTACGTGCGTGCAAAGACAAAGGGCTTAATGTGATTGCGCCAGAACGAAACTGGGCGAAAAAGCACGAGAGGATCGAGGTTGAAATGTGACGAAACGATTAAGCGGTTTGTTAAAGTGGAAATACGCGACTCAATTGTGTCATTGGCGTATCACTGACGTTTTACTCAAGTACCGGCCGACTGACGATTGGTTTTATGTGTTTTATCTCGAAAATCAAAGGTATGTCGTGCATGTGCGCCTGACGAACACTTGTCCGGTTTTTACGACTATTTGCTTGAGGACAAGCAAAGGTTTAAGTATGGGAGGATTTGATAACGAGAAATCGTATCATATATTTACTATGAAATTAAACTGCTTTATATCGTATTGACCCGATTAACTCCCGAATACTCCGAGTTTGTATGATTTTATGCAGGTACAACATATCTTAGCTCAAACTAGAAAGAAACATGAAATGTACAAGATTGCGGCCAAGACCAGAAGAGAAAAGATAAATCTATCAAAAATCCAAAATTTGCTGCTATTACGGTCGTCACACCCTTGCCACGACCGTAAGACACTTCAGAAGCGTGTTACGACCGTCATGCATTGGCCACGACCGTAACACACTATTTCATGGAATCTGCACGTAACACACCAGCCACGACAGCCACGACCGTAACAAGCTTTTATTAGTTATTTTGAACGTGCAGTATGTGGTCAAGTAACGAAGCATGCATGTGTGCCTTATTTTTCTCCAACGACCAAGACCACCTTCTCCTTATTTTTCTCAGCAAGCCAAGAATCTAGCAACGTGAAATATAATCCCAACTGTATTCATTCTCTATAAATAGCTTGGACTTCAAAGAAGAAATTACAGTGTTCAGTTCCGAAAATTCTTGCGGAAGCTCTGCCGATTTAAAACCCGATTCTATTTTCTGATTTTATTTTGTTCTTGTTATTCCCTTTCCTTTCAGAACCTTTAATAGCATTTCCAACATCAGGAAATTGCTATTGTAGTTAGGATTTCTTTCATGCCTCAGCATTTTGTTTATTTAATTTTCATTCCGACGTTCCGATCTTACCAGCTTGTGGAAGAAGGATCTAGGATACTATTGCTTTTCAGGTTTTTATCGTATTTAATATAATTACAATTTATTTATGTTAAATTTCTGTTCTTTATTTATAATGCATGTGTTATTGTTTTCTGATTTTATTTCCCGCATTTTAATTCCGAGCATTATGAGTAGCTAAATACCCGTAGTCGGGGTGTGATGAAATAACCGAATGAATTAATGTATTTCTAAGCTAAAACCTTAATTAACTTAATTTCTGGCCGTGACTTTTTATAATTAAAAATTAAGCTTTTTGTTACGAGAGTAAGGAAAGTAAAATAGGGAGAAATCAAGACCACGAGAGTGTGAGGTTTTAACCGGATAGCTAAAGTTAGGCATTCGATTTAAATACAGCGAGAGCGCTTTAAAACGAATTAGATTTATTTAGTTTTCCAAAAGATGCTTTCTAAACACTTATGGGCTAGCGAGAGCAGACATTTGGATTTAGGAGTATGATCTGAGGTAAGACCAAGAGAGTGTGAATCGAGGGTTTTTAAACTGATAAGTACTACAGAACAATTTAAGTTAAATATTTTTATATGCTTAGGTACAATTTAATTCGCATAGGTTCAAAACATTACACTCCGACCACTTTAATATTATAATTCTTTTAATTGAATTTAGTTTCTCCTTTAGTTTTAAACTTCTAAAAACCAAACGTGACAATTTCCGCCTTAGCTAAACTAACCTGTTTCATAACACTAGAGTGATTACGAAGTCCCTGTGGGTTCGACATCTTTTTATTACTACCGCGATAGACTGTGCACTTGCAGTTAAGATACCGTTAGACACATTAGGTCAATCGCACATCAAGTTTTTGGCACCGTTGCCGGGGACTTTAGTTTAGTCACTAGTGTATTCTGAAAACAACGTTGTCTAGACTAGGGCAACTTTTTATATTTCCCTCTGTTGTATGCCAAACACTCGTTCTCGAAGCGAGCCTTTGCATCTACAAATTAACGATATCGAGCGTTACTTAAGATTAAGACGCCGAATTCAAGAATACTGATCTCTCAACAATCTTCCTCCGACTAAAATTCCTGATATCCCGTTACCAGAATTTATCGGAGAATCGACAATGGCTGACGTACCAAATCCGCCTCACGCTCTTAAGGACTACGCAGTTCCTTCGCAAGCGGAACCTCACAACAGCATTGTTGCTCCTGCTATTGCTCGAAACGATTTCGAGCTGAAACCTTCGCTTTTATCCGCCATTCAGCAGAACCAATTTTCTGGATCTCCTACTGACGACCCTAACCTACATCCGTCAGTGTTTGTGCAGTACGCAGACACTGTAAAAGCGAATGGTGTAAACCCTGAGGCGATACGATTGTGCCTATTTCCTTTTTCTTTAAGAGACAGAGCCCGAGCCTGGCTCCAATCTCTCCCTTCAAATTCAATCACCACATGGGATGAATTGAAGAAAGTCTTCTTGGCTAGATATTTCCCACCAAGCAAAACTGCTATGCTTAGAGCTAACATCAATGGTTTTAGACAAAAAGATAACGAATCACTTTTCGAAGCATGGGAATGTTACAAGGATATGATTAGACTCTGTCCTCATCATGGTTTAGAAGAATGGCTAATCATTCATACGTTTTATAACGGTCTCTTGTATAACACAAGATTGACTATAGACGCCGCTGCTGGTGGCGCACTGATGGATAAACCATATGCCGAAGCAAATCAACTTATCGAAAGTATGGCCCATAACCACTATCAATGGGGAAGCGAAAGAGCTAATGTGGAGAAATCCCAAACCAAAGGTGGAATGTCTGAAGTGAATATTCTGGACCAAGTCAATGCTAAAGTGAAAGCTCTTACCCAAAAGTTAGAAAACCTTACCACTACTCCTGCAGCTACCGTAGCTGCAGTTGTCCAAACTTGCGATCTATGTGGTCTTCAATCACATCCTGCTCCAGAATGCCCACTTCTAATGGGAGTTCCAGCTGAACAAGCAAATTACGTACAAGGGAACCCTTATAGCAATACCTATAACCCTGGTTGGAAAAATCATCTGAATTTTTCATACAAAAGTAACAACGCATTATACGCACCTGGACAAGCTCCTGCCACACCACCCGGTTATCCAAAAGCTATCCCAAATCATCCTGGTAATGGACCTAATACTCCTAGGAAATCTAACCTAGAAATCATGATAGAACACTTCATTGCTTCCCAAGCTCACACTAATAAAGACGTTATAAATCAGAATTTATAGACTAATGAGTAGATAAAACAATTAACTAGCAAAGTTGATGCTTTAGCCACCCATAACAAGATGCTTGAGACGCAAATTTCACAGGTAGCTCAACAACAAGCACCTACTGCAGCACCGGCTGGAATTTTTCCTGGTCAACCACAGCCCAACCCAAAAGGACATGCTAATGTTGTGATACTGAGAAGTGGAGAAGAACTCGACAGACCTGTTGACCCAAGACTAGAAAGTCCAGCCATGTACCAAAAACAGAGCGAGCCGACTGAAAAAGCCAATGAACCTAAAGAAAAAGAAAAGGAAAATGAAACTCAAGAGGCCGTGGAGCAAGAGAAGCCTTATGTACCTCCACCACCTTATAAACCACCAATTCCGTATCCTCAGAGACTCACAAATTCCAAAACAATGGGCCAATTCAAGAAATTCGTTGAACTTCTGAAACAACTCAATATCACAATACCTTTTACAGAAGCCATCACTCAGATGCCCTCGTACGCTAAATTTCTCAAGGAAATTCTATCTAACAAGAAAAAGATAGAAGATAACGGAACAGTTACACTCACTGCCGAGTGTAGCGTGATCATTCAAAACAATATGCCTCCTAAGTTAAAAGACCCAGGTAGTTTCTCTATACCTTGTAATATTGGAAAGTTTGTCATAGACAAAGCTCTATGTGACTTAGGAGCAAGTATTAGCGTCATGCCCCTATCTATCTGCAAAAAGCTAGAGATGGGAGAACTCAGACCCACAAAAATGTTCGTTCAATTAGCTGACCGATCAGTTAAATACCTTGTAGGTATACTGGAAAACGTTCCAGTTAGAATAGGTCAATTCTATATCCCGACCGATTTCATCATCATGGACATAACCGAGGACTCAGTTACCCCTATCATATTAGGAAGACCCTTCCTAGCCACCGCCGGAGCTATAATTGATGTAAAGAAGGGCAGACTAACATTCGAAGTTGGAGAAGAAAAAGTGGAATTCATCCTTACTTAATTCTTACAAGCACCAGCCATGAACGACACATGCTATCTTCTAGATGTCATAGACGAGTGCGTAAGAGATATGGAAGCAGAACAGATGAAATATTCTGAGATAATGGAAATCCAAACCCCTCCAATATTCGAAAACGATGACAGTCTAAACAAAAGCTTAGCACTCACGCCCGATCATATGCCATGCCCGAAGAACCCCAGTGTAGAATTTAAAATCTTACCTAAGAATCTAAGATACGAATTCCTTGATACCGAACACACACGACCAGTAATAGTAAACTCCAACTTAGGAAAGCTCGAAACTGAAAAACTTTTAGACATCCTAAGGAGGTACCCAACCGCACTAGGTTATAACATATCCGATTTGAAAGGAATATGTCCTTCAATTTGTATGCACCGTATTATGCTAGAAGAGAATTGTAAAACCTCTAGAGAACCTCAAAGAAGGATTAACCTGATTCTTAGCACTGTAGTCAGAGATGAAATTACAAAGCTTATGGAAGCTGGAATCATATACATGATCTCTGATAGTAAGTGGGTGAGCCCAGTACACGTGGTGCCCAAGAAAGGAGGTAGCACCGTTGTTAAGAACGTAAAAGGAGAACCAATAACACAAAGAGTAGTCAATGGACATAGAGTGTGTATAGATTATAGAAAACTAAACAAAGCCACTCGAAAATACCATTTTCCTCTACCCTTCATAGACCAAATGCTAGAACGGTTAGCCAAACATTCCTATTTCTGCTATCTAGACGGTTACTCCGGATTCTTTCAAATTCCCATTCACCCTGACGATCAAGAAAAGACTACTTTCACGTGTCCGTATGGAACGTTCGCATATAGACGAATGCCTTTCGGATTGTGTAATGCCCCAGCGACCTTCCAATGATGTATGATGTCAATCTTTGCAGATTTTATAGACAACATCATGGAAGTGTTCATGGATGATTTCTCAGTGTGCGGGGAAATTTTCGAAGGATGCTTATCAAACCTAGAGAAAGTCTTAGAAAGATGTGTAAAAGTAAACCTCGTGCTCAATTGGGAAAAATGCAATTTCATGGTCAGAGAAGGAATCGTACTAGGACATGTCATATCCAATAAAGGGATTGAAGTTGACAAAGCCAAAATAGAAGTCATAAAAGAACTTCGACCACCTAAGACCGTTAGAGAAATACGAAGCTTTTTAGGACACGCCGGTTTTTACCGGCGATTCATTAAAGATTTCTCAAAAATTACTAAACCACTTACCGGTCTGTTAATGAAAGGCGCTGAGTTCGTATTCGACGATGATTGTCATAAAGTGTTTGAAACTCTAAAATCAGCCCTTATCACCGCACCAATCATGCAAACACCCGATTGGAATTTACCCTTCGAAATCATGTGCGACGCGAGTGATTATGCCGTAGGCGCAATTCTTGGACAAAGGAAGGACAAGAAACTACACGCCATTTACTATGCTAGTAGAACGCTAGACCCAGCCCAAATGAACTACGCCACGAATGAGAAAGAGTTGTTAGCAGTCGTCTTCGCGCTTGATAAATTTCGTTCCTATCTAGTAAGAGTGAAAATCATCATCTACACGGACCACGCTGCTATAAGATATCTATTAAATAAAAAGATGCAAAACAAAGGCTCCTCAGATGGATCCTACTTTTGCAAGAATTTGACTTAGAGATTAAGGATAAAAAAGGGACCGAAAACGTCGTAGCGGATCACTTGTCAAGATTAGAAGATATAAAACCCGAACAAGTGCCGATTAACGACGATTTTCCATATGAACAACTGATAGCTCAAATAAGGAGCGACCTGACTCAGTTAATCCTAAATGAACCAAAACCCAAGGAAGCTGTAAAAGCAATCCATGCAACCATGGGACTTCCATGGTATGCCGACATAGTTAACTATCTAGCTGCAAACGCGCTCCCACCAGACCTTACCTACCAACAGAAAAAGAAATTCTTCCATGATCTCAAATACTACTATTGGGACGAACCCTTACTGTTTAAAAGAAGACCAGACGGAATCTTCTATCGATGCATACCCGAAGAAGAGATAGAAGATGTCATTTCCCACTGTCATTCATCTCCTTACGGGGGACACGCAAGCACTTCCAAAACTTGTGCAAAGATCTTACAAGTCGGCCTATTCTGGCCTAATCTATGGAAAGATGTCCACTTCGCTGTTAGAAATTGTGATCGGTGTCAACGCACCGGTAATATTTCAAGATGCGATGAAATGCCTCAAAGAGGAATCCCAGAGGTAGAAATCTTCGATGTATGGGGAATTGATTTCATGGGACCCTTCCCATCTTCTTTTGAAAACAAATATATACTCGTCGCGGTCGATTATGTTTCAAAATGGATCGAGGCCATAGCCTCTCCTACAAATGACACACGAGTGGTAATCAAACTCTTTACAAACATAATCTTTCCAAGATTCGATGTACCGAGACTCGTCATTAGTGACGGAGGCTCCCATTTCATCTCAAAGATATTCAACAAATTACTATTTAAGTATGGAGTGAAACATCGTATAGCGACACCATACCACCCATAAACCAGTGGACAAGTCGAAGTCTCAAATAGAGAAATTAAGCAGATCTTAGAAAAAACTGTAGCCACATCCAGGAAAGATTGGTCATCAAATCTCAACGAAGCTTTATGGGCTTATAGGATGGCCTACAAGACCCCTATAGGAACTACACCCTTCAAGCTCGTATACGGAAAATCCTGTCACCTCCCAGTAGAATTAGAACACAAAGCGTATTGGGCAATTAAAATGTTCAACATGAACTACACTGCTGCGGGAGAAAAACGAGTCCTGGATTTAAATGAATTAGAAGAATTAAGATTAGATGCTTACGAGAATGCTAAAATATACAAAGAGAGAACTAAAAAATGGCATGATAAGCGTTTATCTAGGAAAGAATTTAGTGTGGGAGATGTCGTACTATTATTTAACTCAAGACTTAGGCTCTTCCCTGGTAAATTAAAATCTAGATGGTTAGGTCCGTATGAAATTACAAAAGTGTTCCCTAGCGGAGCAATAGAAATTAAGGGTAGAAATACTGACCCGTTTACAGTAAACGGGCAGCGGTTAAAACAATACAATAACATTGAAAATAGAGACTATACGAATAGTCTAAGACTTTTAGAATTTCCCAATATTTCACCTGAATAATCTGCTGCTAGGCACTATGTCTGGCTTTTGACGTTAAAAACAGCGCTTAGTGGGAGGCAACCCACTTATTTGGTAATTGTTATTTGTTTTTATTTATTTATTATACTTTTCGTTTTTGCATTTATTCCTATTTAAGTTTTATTTTTCATTTTCTTTCTTTTGTTATAATTTTCATAAAACTGCTGCTGATTTCAAAATAATTTTAATTGCCACAGGATTTCTGAAAAGTTTTTGTTTCTCTTCTACCTTCTCTCCTGACTTGTTTCCCTGACTAACACTAACCATGGAACCAAAACCACATAATTTCTTGGAAACCACCTTTAGGGGTAGAAACCAAAAGAGAAAATTCGAGGAATTATCAAAAAGAAACATTGGTATGACACTTTATTATGATGAAGCCTCTGAAACAACCAAGAAGGATTACACTGATAATCTGAATAAAATTGTTACCACACTTGATACCTACCAGACTAACATTAATGGAATAAAAGACGAAATAAAAAGCATGCGTCTGGAGATAATCGGATTAACTGACATAACCGTGGAGCAATTTTATCACATTCATAATACACTCGAAGACATAAAATCAAAGCTTGGATGAACTCACAAAAAGCAGCTCTAGTTTTATATTTCCTTTTGTTTTGTTTCTAAGAAGTTTCCCATTTTCGCATATTTTCAGTTTCGTTTTAATTTGGAACAAATTTACTTTTATGTAGTTTTTGAATTTCTGGTGTTGAACAAGCAAATTTATGGAATCAAAGTTTCAGTTATTTAGTATTCATTTGCTAGTTTCATCTATGCCAATTATAATGCTATACATAAAATTGTGAGCTTTGCTCTGATCGATTGATGTTTTGATGTTTTGGAATATATATATATATATATATATATATATATATATATATTTGCATTTGCTTGGTATAACACTGAATGCATACTACTATTGAAATGCTACTGTGTAAAGATAGGATGTTGCAGAATTGGTACAGAACTATCTGCTAAAAATTACATATTTTGCTGCTGTTACGACCGTCATGCCTGTGTTACGACCGTAACACGGGTTATATCAGTAACCCCTATAGCAGATAGAAGCTCTTCTTCTTCAACCTTTCCCTCTTCCTCCACTACTTCAAAACCGTCCCACTACCTCAATCAATCCCCATTCACACCACTTAACTCACCATTATTCTCCACTAATTTTCAAACTTCCCATTACTTTCCCTCATTATATATACATCTCATAAACCGTATCCCTCACCAATTCCAACCCACAACCCACTCTCTCTAACACTATTGCATGCAAAAATGGCAAAGTAAACCAGCAAATTCCATGCATCCACTTACACGATGGTGAACAAGGTGAAACCCAACGCACGAAGTTCTTGAAGTTTCAACGCCGAGGCCTCCATCCCACTAGGTACGTTGACATTGACTGCCTCAGAGACCTTGGATTGCTTCAAAGTTTCCAACATCTCCTTCAAAATGTCAACCTTTGGACCCTCTGTAGCCAGCCCCAACCCACGTACGAGAATCTCACTCTCGAGTTCCTCAGTTCCTTCTGCTACATCAATCCTAATGGTCCAACAAATCAACTTACTGGTGCAGTAAGGTTTCGCATTTTCGGAACCGAATACGAATTCTCTCAGAATGCATTCGGTCGATTACTCGACTTTTGTACTGATGAAGGCGCTCACCTCCGTGTACCTGACACCTTCCATGAGGAATCCTTTAATCTATGGCATAGCCTGACCAACAATCGTGCTAGCTCCTACGATCACCTTAATGCCACACAAATTCATAATCCCTCCATTCGCTATTTCCATCGTATCCTGTGCAACACCATTTTCGCAAGGGACAGTAACCATAAGCTCAACTCCAAAGAGCTATTCTTCATGCACTGCGCGTTCACCGATCAGAAAATCAACGCCGCACCCTTCCTCTTGGCCCATATTCATTCCATTTGCACTCGAGGCGGCAAACCTTTCTACTTCGGAGGGCTTGTCACTTCTATTGCCTTGGCTTTGAATCATGGCGACACCCTTGCCCATCTGCCCTCCCGAGCACCGGTTTTGCTCACCTTGGACCATTGCAAGTCTACTCATCTCATTCACGAGCGGGACGACGGCAAGTTTAATCCAGTGATCCGGAAAGTTGTTTATTCTAACATTGTTCTGCCTTTCAGGGACCGTATCGATCCACAAAACCGAGCCAATTGGCTATTTGATGCCCCTGACGGCCATGCTCCCGTGCACGATGACCAGCCGGATGCTCCAACTGACGAGATCCAGGAGGAATTGGACCGCGAAGCACCTGCTCCCGACATTCCTGAGTCCTCTTCTGCACCACCTACTTTCACTATAGAGGACATCCTCAGAGCCCTCCATCAGCAAAATCAGATGGGTGTAGCTCTTGAAAGGAAGCACCAGGAGCAGTATGACATTCTATATGCACAGAACGTCCAAATTTTGAGCGGCCAGCGCAACGTCAACGAGAAGCTGGACGAGGCTTTATCTGAGCTTAGCGCCTTACGGATGGAAGTAAGCGCTCTTGGCTCGCATGATATCGACCTTGAAGCCACACCTACCCGACGCTCCCGCACCCGAAGCAGAGGCAGAGGCCACCAGTAGTTTTCTTTTGTTTTTGTTTCTGTATTTCATTCATTTCCCTTTCCGTACCGTTTTTCTATTTGTAATCCTTCCTACCATATATCATGACATTGAGACAATGTCTGATATAGTGTGGGAGAGGCACTATACTTTTCATTCCGCATTTTCTTCATGTTGCAAATTCTAGTAATTTTATGGTAATTTCATGATATTTTCGAGTTTTTCAAGTTTTCCCCGTATTATAAGCCATATCAAAAAAATTCTATGTTCGCATAGCTCGACATACCTACCTTAAACGAAAACCTAGTTAGGAAGATGAGAACGAGTAAACAAAATCAATACGATTATGACACCGCAAACATCCTGCTTATGCAACCCGTCTAAACAAAACGTTATACGTACACCTCGATTTTTAAGTTCTGAAGTAACCCCTAGTAGTTTATACTAGCAGTCAGCACCGTCTGGATACAAACCACGTGGGGAGCCGATGAATATAAGTGTTTGATGCCTAATCAATGAAACACCCTTCTCATCTCGATGCTAAGCAAAGAAAATCTTGCGCCAAAAGACAAAGATCACATACGAGACATAAGTATAAGAGAAGAAGTCCATTGTTGGTTGGTTCAGAGGTATCTGGTTCTGAACTTGGTAGGGCGTGCTACGGCTCGATCCCCCGCAACCTCCGATTTGGAAAAATATAGGGTAACCACATCCGTGTACCAGACCCCGTGACAAAAATAGGATCAAAGTCACTAACTGGCTACTCTACTACGTGCGTGCAAAGACAAAGGGCTTAATGTGATTGCGCCAGAAAGAAACCGGGTGAAAAAGCACGAGAGGATCGAGGTTGAAATGTGACGAAACGATTAAGCGGTTTGTTAAAGTGGAAATACGCGACTCAATTGTGTCATTGGCGTATCACTGACGTTTTACTCAAGTACCGGCCGACTGACGATTGGTTTTATGTGTTTTATCTCGAAAATCAAAGGTATGTCGTGCATGTGCGCCTGACGAACACTTGTCTGATTTTTATGACTATTTGCTTGAGGATAAGCAAAGGTTTAAGTATGGGAGGATTTGATAACGAGAAATCGTATCATATATTTACTATGAAATTAAACTGCTTTATATCGTATTGACCCGATTAACTCCCGAATACTCCGAGTTTTGTATGATTTTATGCAGGTACAACATATCTTAGCTCAAACTAGAAAGAAACATGAAATGTAAAAGATTGCGGCCAAGACCAGAAGAGAAAAGATAAATCTGTCAAAAATCCAAAATTTGCTGCTATTACGGTCGTCACACCCTTGCCACGACCGTAAGACACTTCAGAATCATGTTACGACCGTCATGCATTGGCCATGACCGTAACACGTTATTTCATGGAATCTGCACGTAACACACCAGCCACGACAACCACGACCGTAACAAGCATTTTATTAGTTATTTTGAACGTGCAGTACGTGGTTAAGTAATGAAGCATGCATGTGTGCCTTATTTTTCTCCAACGACCAAGACCACCTTCTCCTTATTTTTCTCAGCAAGCCAAGAATCTAGCAACATGAAATATAATCCCAATTGTATTCATTCTCTATAAATAGCTTGGACTTCAAAGAAGAAATTACAGAGTTCAGTTCAGAAAATTCTTGCGGAAGCTCTGCCGATTTAAAACCAGATTCTATTTTCCGATTTTATTTTGTTCTTGTTATTCCATTTCATTTTAGAACCTTTAATAGCATTTCCAACATCAGGAAATTTCTATTGTAGTTAGGATTTCTTTCAAGCCTCAGCATTTTGTTTATTTAATTTTCATTCCGACGTTCCGATCTTACCGGCTTGTGGAAGAAGGATCTAGGATACTATTGCTTTTCAGGTTTTTATCGTATTTAATATAATTGCAATTTATTTATGTTAAATTTCTGTTCTTTATTTATAATGCATGTGTTATTGTTTTCTGATTTTATTTCCCGCATTTTAATTCTGAGCATTATGAGTAGCTAAATACCCGTAGTCGGGGTGTGATGAAATAACCGAATGAATTAATGTATTTCTAAGCTAAAACCTTAATTAACTTAATTTCTGGCTGTGACTTTTTATAATTAAAAATTAAGCTTTTTGTTACGAGAGTAAGAAAAGTAAAATAGGGAGAAATCAAGACCACGAGAGTGTGAGGTTTTAACCGGATAGCTAAAGTTAGGCATTCGATTTAAATACAGCGAGAGCGCTTTAAAACGAATTAGATTTATTTAGTTTTCAAAAAGATGCTTTCTAAACACTTATGGGCTAGCGAGAGCAGACATTTGGATTTAGGAGTATGATCCGAGGTAAGACCATGAGAGTGTGAATCAAGGGTTTTTAAACTGATAAGTACTACAGAACAATTTAAGTTAAATATTTTTATATGCTTAGGTACAATTTAATTCTCATAGGTTCAAAACATTACACTCCGACCACTTTAATATTATAATTCTTTTAATTGAATTTAGTTTCTCCTTTAGTTTTAAACTTCTAAAAACCAAACGTGACAATTTCCGCCTTAGCTAAACTAACCTGTTTCATAACACTAGAGTGATTACGAAGTCCCTGTGGGTTCGACATCTTTTTATTACTACCGCGATAGACTGTGCACTTGCAGTTAAGATACCGTTGGACACATTAGGTCAATCGCACATCATACCACATGCACTTGTACAGTTGAGTCACATTTGGAGTCGTCATTTTGTTGTTTATTTGAAGTGTTGTTTATGCTTGGTGATGTTATAAGTTGAATTGATATGTAGGTGAATTATGTTGCTTTGTGTTTTTGTTGTGTAAAGTGGTGAATCATATATTCTTTACCTAATATATTGTTTATCATAACCCTATTTATATAGTTTGATATATCACCCCTTCTGTTTGAATGTTTCCCTTTGTTGGTAACGTGCAGGTAACCAAGATGAGTAGCCGATAGTATTGTTAGTTCGAGTTCGGTGTCATTTGCTCTAATACATAGCACTCAAGGGGAAATGAATTCTTGTCTTATTTTGTTGATTATTTAATGAACCTTGTGTCGTTATTTGAGGAGTTATTATATTGATGTTGTTTCATGATTCAAAAGATGTTATATCTTATTTAGAGAATTATTATGAATCTGCTGTGTGATTAATCAAAGTTTGGTTTATGTTATGAAGACTTTATTCATGAGTTGTGTTCATTCCTCTTCTGTAAGTGTTATGTATCTATTCTAAGAGCATGACAGGTATATGTGTTTTTGTTGAATATGTGACATCTTGATTATGTTGGAAATTTTTATACTCTGATTTTCTGATAATTACTTGGGGTAGAATTGGGGTGTTACAAATCCTGTGAGGATATATAGGGGACTTGAACATTATCCTAACTCCTAGAGTCTTGAGAAAATTCTTATTCCTGTTTTTATGCATACATTTGTTAGCAGTAACCATATTTATATGCATATGTTAATTCAATTTAGTTATTGGACGTTTTTGCAAACAAAACAGAAAAAACAAAACATTTGAATTTTTGAAATGGTATTTGTATTAATAGTTTGCCTATAAACAGGCGATTTTGTACAAAGAGACAGAAATCCTAGCAAGAGGAAATTGTCGCGAAAATGAAGAAAGATTACAAAGTGAAAACATATAGCTATGTGAAAATAATCTCATCGTGTTTCAACTCTGTTATTGCCCATATGTCTTCGAGCATCTCATCCCTTGTTGTTGGAAGAAGTTAACTGAACTGATTTGTGTTAGAACATAGTTTGATTCTACAACCCTTGGTTTGAGTTTTGATGATATCAAATACAAAGAATAAATACAAAGAACAAATATGCACCTTAAAAATTATATTTTATGTATGCAAAAGTTCTGATCATATCAGCATCAGAAGATAAGCCATAAGTACTACACGCTGAAGTTTTCAGAACATACGCTGAAGATTGATGACCAGAACCTGCACTTAATCAAAGTAAACTCTGATTCTGAACAAGAACATATCAAACCAAGTCATCAATATTCTGAAGCGTCATCAGCAGTAAGGAGATATGATTCTGAAGCGTTACTGATCATTCAAGACAACATCAATTCCAATGGCTTCCTTCAGACAGGATCTTCTCCAAAAGGAAAGTTTGTTAATGACATTAAACATGCTTTATGATCAACGTCATTCCACTTCCTATATAAACAAGTCAGTGTTCAAAAAATAAACAACGCATGAACAACAATCTTGCTAAGACAACCACTCACGCATATTCAGTTGCAAGCAATTTCATTTTACTTTTCTAAGTTATAAATCTGTGTAATTTATCACAGTTGTAATAAACCGTTTTTGTTAGAAAAACAACAACACATATTGTTTAAGTATATTGAAAAAGAGTTCCTTGAGATTAACCGGATTGTGGTTGTACTCAAGAAGACTTTAACAGTTGTTAAAGTAGCTTTTGTAATCTTGTTGAGATTAATGGATTAAGACCTCGTTGGAGAGAGGTGAAATCACCTTGACGGGTGGACTGGAGTAATTTGAGATCAAACGAACCAGGATAAAAATACAGTGTCATTAAGCTTTTAGATTCAAGTTTTCAATTCAACCCCCCTTCTTGTGTTTTTCACATCTTCAATTGGTATCAGAGCGCCTGGTTCTGAGCTTAAACACTTAATTGTGTCAGTACAAGATCCAAGCATCAGAAAAACACTATGGTGGGACCAAGCCAAAACATCAGCAATGACAACCATGAAGACAAGGACAGATTCAGTGGCAAACCTCCAGTCTTTGATGGAGAAAACTTTGACTAGTGGAAAGACAGAATTGAGAGTTTCTTTCTGGCTCATGATGCTGATTTATGGGACATGGTGACTGATGGATACATGCACCCAATGGATGGACGTATTCAGAAGATAGACAGAAAAATGATGTCTGATCAGCAAAAGCGTGAATTCAGAAACCACCACAAGGCCAGAACAATACTTCTCAGCGCCATCTCATATTCAGAATATGAGAAAATATCAAACAGAGAAACTGCCAAGAATATGTTTGACTCTCTGAGAATGACGCATGAAGGCAACATTCAAGTCAAAGAAACCAAGGCCCTTGCGCCCATTCATAAGTATGAGGCATTCAAGATGGAAGATAGTGAATCAATAGAAACTATGTTTTAAAAATTCCAAATTCTTGTTGTTGGACTAAAAGTTCTTGACAAAGGATACTCCACTGCTGATCACGTTAAGAAGATCATCAGAAGCTTGCCCAAACAATGGAGGCCAATGGTCACAGCACTTAAGCTAGCCAAAGATCTCAACAAAATTTCTCTGGAGGAACTTGTTAGCTCCCTCAGAAGTCACGAGATAGAGCTAGAAGAAGATGAGCCTCAAAAGCAAGGTAAGCCATTAACTTTAAAATCTAACAGAAAATATGACTCTAAGGTTTTGCAGGATGTGGAAGAAACTTCTGATGGATCCTCATCAGAAGAAGATGAACTGTCTCTCCTCTCCAGAAGGGTAAACCAACTATGGAAGCAGAGACAAAGGAAGTTCAGAAATCCCAGAAGATCAGAGAATCAGAATGAATCCTCCTCCAGATACAGAAAGTCTGAGTCCTCCTCTGGACACAGAAGATCTGAAGGTTCTTCAGGATACAGAAAGCCAAACAACAAGGACATCATCTGCTATGAATTTAACGAGCAAGGGCACTACAAAAGTGATTGCCCAAAGCTTCAGAAGGAAAAGCTCAAAAAGAAGTTTCTCAAGGAAAAGAAGAAAAACCGCATGGCTACATGGGATGATTCTGACACATCTGAAGCTGGCTCAGAATCAGATGAGGAAAGAGCAAACATAGCTCTCATGGCAAACGTATCAGAAGACAGTGAAGCTTCTGGTTCAGACTCAGAATCAGACACTGAATAGGTATTCCCTGACTTTACCATAAACTTTACTAAGGATGAACTTGCTGAAAGTCTAAATGAATTTCTGGAAAGATATTAGAAAATCAGAGTCAAATTCAGGAACCTGAAAAGGAATCTTGCCTCTGACTCTGAAAAAACTGAGAGTCTCAAATTGGAGAATTCTGAGTTAAGAGAACAAATTTCAAAACTAGAAAATGATTTGCAAAACTCTCAGAAGGAAACAATATCTGAAACTCCCAGTAATGCTGATGAGATCATCAAAGAGTATGATCACAGCTTTCAGAAGTTTCTAGCTAAAAACATAGAAAGAAGCAAGATGGCTTCAATGATCTATGGAGTTAGCAGAAATGGCAGAAAAGGGATAGGATATCAAGGTAAGGTATCTACACCAAAAAATGCCATGGACTTAGTTATAAAACGCACACCACTAAATTCACATTTTATATATGGGCACACACATGACATAAAATATACAAGTAGTAATTATTCTATGAAACCAAAATTCAATCAGAGTTTTGGTAAAACTAACAAATCAGGACCCAAGAAAATGTGGGTACCTAAGGATAAAATTATACATGTAGCAGATATCTTTAGCAGCAAGGCTAAGACACCAATCATGGTACCTGGACTCTGTCTGCTCGTGACACTTGACGGGAAGAAGGCATATGTTCCAAAGCCTGGAACTTAAGCCTGGAGGCTACGTGGGATTTGGAGGCAATCAGAGAGGAAAATCATTGGTTCTGGAACAGTAGGTAATGGAAATCTTCCCTCTATAAATAATGTATTATTAGTTAATGGATTAATGCATAACTTATTATCCATAAGTCAATTAAGTGATAATGGTTATGATATAATCTTCAATCAAAATTCATGCAAAGCTGTTAGTCAGAAAGATGGGACTATCCTATTTAATGGAAAGAGGAAAAACAACATTTATAAAATAAAACTTTCTGAACTAAAAAGTCAGAATGTAAAATGCCTACTTTCTGTTAACAACGAGCAATGGGTCTGACACAGAAGATTGGGACATGTTAGTATGAGAAGAATATCTCATATTAACAAACTCAATCTGGTCAGAGGAATTCCTAATTTGAAGTTCAATTCAGATGATCTGTGTGAAGCATGTCAGAAAGGAAAATTTGCAAAACCTGCTTTCAAATCCAAAAATATTGTTTCCACCTCTAAGCCATTAGAACTTCTGCACATTGACTTATTTGGACCAGTAAAAACTGCTTCAGTCAGTGGCAAGAAGTATGGGTTAGTAGTCGTAGATGACTATAGCAGATGGACATGGGTAAAGTTCTTGAGACACAAGGACAAGTCACACTTTGTGTTTGTTACCTTCTGCAACCAAGTTCAGAATGAAAAGGATCTTAGAATTGTCAAAGTCAGAAGTGATCATGATGGAGAATTTGAAAATAAAGATTTTGAATTATTCTTTAATGAAAAAGGCATTCTGCATGATTTCTCTTATCCTAGAACTCCACAGCAAAATGGAGTTGTAGAACAAAAGAACAGAATATTGCAAGAAATGGCCAGAACCATGATCAACGAGACTAATGTTGCTAAGATCTTCTGGGCAGAGGCAATTAACACAGCGTGTTACATTCAGAATAGAATCTCCATCAGACCTATTCTGGAAAAGACTCCATATGAATTGTGGAAGAACAGAAAGCCCAACATTTCTTATTTTCACCCATTTGGATGCACATGTTTTATTCTGAATACAAAAAATTATTTAAACAAGTTTGACTCTAAAGCACAAAAGTGTATTATGTTAGGATACTCTGAACGCTCAAGAGGGTACAGAGTATACAATACAGAAACACGGATTGTTGAAGAGTCAATCAGTGTTAGGTTTGATGATAAGCTTGACTCTCAAAAGTCAAAGCAGAATGAACTCCTTGCAGGTATGGAAGTTGAACTCACAGGTACTGAAGACAACACATTAGAGGTTCTCAACAAAGAAACTTCCTCAATAGCAGAAAGAGTCACTGCAAGTAATCTAGCACCCTCTATTGATCAACTTTAGAAAAGACTATCCAGAAGCAGCATTAATCATTCAGAAGATACAATACTGGGAAAGAAGGAAGATCCAATCAGAACAAGATCAACATTCAGAAACTCTGAAGAATCCCTCATGGGATTGGTCTCTCTGATTGAACCAACAACAATTGATGAAGCACTTCTGGACAATGACTGGATTCTGGAAATGCAAGAGGAACTAAATCAATTCACCAGAAATGACGTATGGGATCTGGTTCCTAAACCAAAAGGATTCAACATCATTGGTACAAAATGGGTGTTCAGAAACAAACTGAACGAGCAAGGTGAAGTTATCAGAAAAAAATCACGACTGGTAGCACAAGGTTATAGTCAGCAAAAAGGGATAGACTATACATAAACCTTTTCTCCAGTCGCCAGGTTAGAATCTATCAGACTTTTAATATCATTTGTTGTTAATAAAGGCATCACTCTATATCAGATGGATGTCAAAAGTGCATTCTTAAATGGCTATATAGATGAAGAGGTATATGTGCACCAACCTCCTGGTTTTGAGAATTCCAAAAATCCAGAATATGTTTTCAAACTAAAGAAGTCACTATATGGTCTGAAACAAGCTCCCAGAGCTTGGTATGAAAGACTAAGTAACTTTCTATTAGAAAAGGAATTCACCAGAGGGAAAGTGGACACAACCTTGTTCTGTAAGACAGTTAAGAATTACATGTTAATATGTTAGATTTATGTTGATGACATCATATTTGGATCTACTAAACCCTCTCTGGGAAGAGAGTTTGCTAAATGTATGCAGGCAGAGTTTGAGATGAGCCTAATGGGGGAACTTAAACTCTTTCTGGGCATTCAGATAAATCAAACTCTAGAAGGAACTTACATTCATCAGATCAAATATGTCAGAGAACTTCTGAAGAAATTTGATCTCTCAGAATGTAAGCCCTTAAAGATTCCAATGCATCCTACGTGCATTCTGGAAAAGGAAGAGGTAAGTAAAAAGGTAGAATAGAAGGTCTACAGAGGTATGATTGGTTCTCTTCTCTATCTGACAGCTTCAAGGCCTGACATACTATTCAGTGTTTGCATTTGTGCTAGATTCCAATCAGATCCTAGAGAATCTCACTTAACAGCAGTTAAGCGAATTTTCAAGTATCTGAAAGGTACTACTAATCTGGGTTTGTTTTATAGAAAATCAAATGATTACAGCTTAGTAGGATATTGTGATGCTGACTTTACTGGAGGCAGAGTAGAACGTAAAAGCACTTCTGGAAGCTGCCAGTTTCTAGGAGAAAATATGATCTCATGGTCCAACAAAAGATAATCCACAATAGCACTATCTACAGCAGAAGCTGAATACATAGCAGTTGCTGGATGCAATACACAAATGCTCTGGATGAAAAGTCAACTTGAAGACTTCAATATATTTTAGAGTAACATTCCTATCCTCTGTGACAATACTTCTGCTATTTGTCTAAGTAAAAATCCTATTTTGCATTCTAGGGCTAAGCATATAGAAATAAAACATCATTTTATTAGGGACTGTATTCAGAAAGGGATCCTTAACTTAAAATTCATTGACACAGACCATCAATGGGCTGATGTCTTTACAAAACCTCTTTCTGAAGATAGGTTTAACTTCATTCTGAAACATCTCAGCATGAAGCTTTTCCCAGAATAAATTGTTTTATTTACATATCTTAACCTTCAGAACTTTGTTATTTTCTGTGAACTACTAATCAACCTGCCTTCAGAGTTTTAGAAGTACAGATTGCATCAGAATCTATCCATAAAGATCTGAACGTTTCATTTCAAGGATAGAAGTGTGTTGTTCACGTAAGCAAATAGTTTTCATCTACTCATCAGCTACCTTCTGAGGCTGAACACGTGTTCACTTTTCTAAAAGGTCAAAAGCGCTAATTGGGTGCATTGAGACACACGTCATGGGTAACCGTTCCAATATCTTGCTGAATCCCCTAAAATCAGCTGTCATTAATGCTTATAATCATGACTAATTGTTTCTCTCTCTTACTGTTTATGCTTTTAAGAAAATCTATTTAAACTCAAATTTCACTCTTTACATTCTTTCACTTTTACTCTCTCAATACCTTCTATTGTTTCCAGTCGCACTGTCAAAAAAAACCCTTTCATCTTTCTCAAAATTCTTGTGTGAACATGGCTTCTTCAAGCGTCCAAAACGCCAGTACTCAAGAAACTGCTTCTATGGAACAATACGAAGAACCATACAAAACGCTACTCACTCCCATTGACAATCTGGAAGTTCTTTCAGAACTGATTGTGGACTTTAAAAGCTTACAAGAAAACGGATTCAATCTGAATGAAGACGTAAATGCTCAAGGTTGGAACAGATATTTTGATCGTCTTCTAGGGCCAACATTTCCAATTCTTGTCAAAGAATTATGGATACATGCTTCCTCCTCAAATCATCAAGTTACCTCTTATGTCATGGGGAAGAAGATTGTCATTACAGAAGACCTAATTTCAAGGCTGGTTGGTTACAATGGTGGAGGTGTCAGATGTATTGACATGGCTGAAAGATGTTCTGATGTAGCTTCTATTGCAAGGGAAACATTTACTCTTGGCCTTCCCTCCAGCAAGATTAAGGATCTGAAGGATCATCACAGAATTTGGGCTAAAATAATTCTGGGATGCATCAACCACAGGAAGCCAACTAGCTCTCCTGACTACATAAACATTGATCAGCAGTTTCTGATCTACTTTATCTCCAAGAAGACTAAGGTAAACCTCCCTCACTTGCTATTTAATCATATGAGGACCAGTGTAAAGGAAACAAGAGAAGATGAGCGTACCAAAAGGGACTGGATACTCCTAGGAAGACTCATATCAGATATTCTGACAGAGAATAGGCTGATAGAGCATTTGACTGAAGCACGGGAAATCAGCTCACTAGAAGCAACTGCTGGGAAGCCTCTGAACGCAAAAAATCTAAAAAAAGATGAAAATCATTGAGAACATCAAGAAGGAACCCAATGTTACTTATTTTGCAACCATCACTTCTAGAAGAATTCCTCTGGATGATTTTCCTCTTTTCTCTGAGATTGACTCCAAGCCAGAGATTATTGTCAGATATATGGATGCGTGTAAGGCAGATGGCACTGCACCAGAAATAAATATCCAAGACTTGCATCAAGCTGCTCTAGAAGTTATTCTGAAGAAGACCAAGAAGAGGAAAGCTGCAGCAGAAGGACCATCTCAGAAGACTCCAAAAGCTGCCAGAAAGAAAGGTAATCCTTCCTCTGTTACTGTTTTAGAATCAATAACTATATCAACATCTGAAACCATAACTACCCAACCAGAACATCCAACTCCACAAACTTTTGATGATTTTGACATAGGGTTTGATCCATCAGAAACTCTAAGTCTAAATGAAACTGACTCCCTTCCTCTTAATCCAAATCCTGAACAAACTCAACCAGAACTTGCTAAAGTTCTGTCTGATATTGACTCTTTTGACCAAGACATTTTAGCTCCCACACCACAAAATCCAAATCCTCAAATCCTTGATAATCCAAACTCTGAAACTACAACAGATGTTCAACAAGATATTCTGCAACCAGATATTCCACAACCTGAAATTCCTCATCACCAAGATATTCCTCAACAAGATATTCCATTACCTCTCTCTCCACAACAAGATATTCCTCATCCACCATCACCTCAACCTGAACAATAACAACCAGAAGCTCAAACTTCTGAGAATCAACCATCTGAGACCCATGAACCAGAACCTCACAATGTTTCAACCAACTAATCTGAAGAACCTACTTCAGATTCTGATACAGTCCCTATCCCAAGAATCACTGAACCACTTGCTATTCGCATGCCTCTCACCATCCTGGACATTCCATAAATTCCTTCTTCTCTGGAATCCACACCACCAAACTCTCCTACCAGTCCAATCATCATACCTGACTCTCTCACTCCTTCAACCAATAGCAATCCAGCTGACTTCGCAAGACTTGTCATTGACTCGGTTGTGCTGGAAAAACTAGCTGCTATCTCTCATAAAACTGCCATTCCCAAACCAAAACCAACTGAAACCACATCAGATGTTGGTACAAGTTTGTTGATGTTTGAAACAGGAATGCATGAATGGATAACCTCTTTGAAGCATGCTAGTCATGAGATGACTAATCCTGCCGCTTCTGATTACATATGGACCAAATTCAGAAATTGGCTTATTTTTGAAACACATAAGCTGAAAGAATAGAGCTATGAACAGGTTCAACAGAATTTCAGTGCTAAGCTAAAGGCTTTTAAAGACCAAGTTCTGAGCCAGCTGCTCAAGAAAGATATTCTCTCTCTGGATAATTCTCCCTGGTCAGAACATCATCCCTCAGATGAAGTTCAACCAGAATCAGAAGGTCTCTCCCTGACACCTGTTCCAGAAGAGATGATCTCAGCAGAGGAAATGGTTCAATGTAATCAAGCTGCAGAATGCTCTGAGAAGCGTCCAGATACTGAAGAATCTCCAGCTCCTTCATATGTCATGCAAACTCTGGAATAATTGAAGAGAGCAAATGTTGTTATCCAGGAAAGGTTGCATAAGCAGGAGGACACAACCAAAGAGATCAAGAGCATCTTGGGCAAACAAGAAGAATCTAACACGCAGATCAAGGGCTTGCGGGAAGCTTTGTTCACACGCCTTCCTCCTCCCTCTTAGATTCTTTTCTGTTTTAAATCTGTTTATTTGTAACATTTTGTTTTACAACTTCTGTTCTGAAACTTATCATTGCTTCTTATTTTTAATATAATTCCTATTTTTGCTCTGATTATATTGCCTCTTTGATAACTGACAAAAAGGGGGAGAAAGTAAGATATTTTCAATAACGGTTTACTGAAACAGAAGTCTCAAACATTCTGGACTACTTAACCTCTATCTTCTGAAAGATTGAACAGGTACAAACTCTGATGAAAGATATAGTTAAACTTTGATGCTCAAGGAACTTAAGGGAAGTAATCAACTCAAGGGGAGTTTTCTTCTAAACTTTTTATTCTTTTATTTTATTGAAAAATCTAGTTTTTGTCATCATCAAAAAGGGGGAGATTGTTAGAACATAGTTTGATTCTACAACCCTTGGTTATAGTTTTGATGATAACAAATAGAAAGAATAAATACAAAGAACAAATATGCACCTTAAAAATTATATTTTATGTATGCAGAAGTTCTAATCATATCAGCATCAGAAGATAAGCCATAAGTACTACACGCTGAAGTGTTCAGAACATATGTTGAAGATTGATGACCAGAACCTGCGCTTAATCAAAGTAAACTCTGATTCTGAACAAGAACATATCAAACCAAGTCATCAATATTCAGAAGCATCATCAGCAGTAAGGAGATATGATTCTGAAGCGTTACTGATCATTCAAGACATCATCAATTCCAACGGCTTCCTTCAGACAGGATCTTCTCCAAAAGGAAAGTGTGTTAATGACATTAAACATGCTTTATGATCAACGTCATTCCACTTCCTATATAAACAAGTCAGTGTTCAAAAAATAAACAACGCATGAACAACAATCTTGCTAAGACAACCACTCACGCATATTCAGCTGCAAGCAATTTCATTTTACTTTTCTAAGCTATAAATCTGTGTAATTTATCACAGTTGTGATAAACCATTTTTGTTAGAAAAACAACAACACATATTGTTTAAGTATATTGAAAAAGAGTTCCTTGAGATTAACCAGATTGTGGTTGTACTCAAGAAGACTTTAACAGTTGTTAAAGTAGCTTTTGTAATCTTGTTGAGATTAGTGGATTAAGACCTCGTTGGAGAGAGGAGAAATCACCTTGACGGATGGACTGGAGTAATTTGAGATCAAACGAACCAGGATAAAAATATTGTGTCATTAAGCTTTTAGATTCAAGTTTTCAATTCAACCCCCCCTTCTTGTGTTTTTCACATCTTCAATCTGTACCGTTTGAAATTGACATTGGTAATAAAGCTTGTTGTAGGTGTTCCAACGGGACATAGTCGTACGCTTTAAACCCTAACTTTTTCCTGGACCGCCCTTTCAAGTTTTCAATCCACCAGGATACCCTCTTTTGCCCAAGCTGCCTTTTCAGGTTTTTGACTTGTCGGGTGTATACTTTATATATATATACTTGTCGGGTGTATACTTTATATATATATATATATATATATATATATATATATATATATATATATATATATATATATATATATATATATATATATATATATATATATATATATATATATATATATATATATATATATATATATACCTAATTTTTTCCCGAGCCCTTTTGGATCGTCGAGATGCCTTTATTTTTTCCTAGGCCAATCAACCTAGCGGGTCATTTTTCATGCGTAGTATTTTTTAACTATGTCCGCGTTCACAGGGTGTGGAAAATCTTCACCGTCCATGGTGGTCAATATCATAGCACTGCCAGAAAATATCTTCTTGACTATAAATGGTCCTTCATAAGTGAGAGTCCATTTTCCCCTGGGATTATCCTGCGGTAGGATAATCTTCTTAGCCATAGTATGCCCACTAGAATGAGTGCCAAAGATGCCTTCATGCATATCCTCCACAATCTTTTCTGCTTCTTTCTTGTCCATACAACAAAGCAGAGTCGAATCATGATTGCACTTGTATAAAATTTTGTTGCTTCAGAAGAACTTAGCTGAGAACCTCCGTAGGAATTTATTGTCATTGATTGATGCTCCTTCAAGGTACTTTTGATCCTCAAGGTACCTCTTCAATTCATAAAACCAAAGTTTCTCTTCTACTCCGTCGGTGTCAACTTTGTAACAGTGTGTTGGTTTGTCTAATCTTTCAACGGTAATTTTGGGAGCCTCGTTGTCCCATCTGGCCTTGAACATGGATGACATGGTAGCTAATGCATCTGCCAACTGATTCTCTTCTCTTAGGATATGTTCAAAAGTAATCTCTTTGAAATACGAAATTAAGGTTAACATGTGTTCTTGGTAAGGGATAAGATTCAGATGCTTCGTGTCCTATTCTCCCTTAACCTGGTTGATTACCATGGTTGAATCCTCGTACACACTCAAGATTTTGATTCTTAGATCAATAGTTGCTTTAATACCCATGATGCATGCTTCGTATTCAGCCATGTTGTTGGTACAGTCGAGGTATAATCTGGTGGTGAATGGCGTATGACAACCCTGAGGAGAGATGATTACAACACCAATTCCGTTTCCAAGTGCGTTGGAAGCTCCGTCGAAAACCATATTCCATCGGGATCCTAACTCAGGTCCTTCATACAGTCCAGTTTCTTCACAATCTGTGACTAGTATAATATTCTCGACCGGGAATTCGAAATTCATGGATTGATAGTCGTCTACAACTTAATGTGCTAAATGATATGCCAGTACACTTCCCTTGATTGCCTTTTGAGTGGTATACTGAATGTCGTATTCCGTCAAGACCATTTGCCACCAGGCTATTCTTACGGAGAGAGTTGGCTTCTCGAATATGTACTTGATGGGATCCATTTTACAAATCAATAAAGTAGTATGAGTCAACATTTACTGTCTTAGTCAGCGAGCAACCCATGCCAAAGTGCAACAAGTTTTCTCGAGCAGTGAGTATCTTGTTTCACAGTCGGTAAACTTTTTTCTAAGGTAGTATATTGCATGCTTTTTTCGACCAGACTCATCATGCTGGCCCAACACACACCCCATTGAATTCTCTAGCACTGTGAGGTACATGATCAGAGGTCTTCCTTCAACAGGTGGCATTAGAATTGGAGGTTCTTAACTGTTTGATCAAGAGCCATTCTTTCTTCTGAAATAAACACCAAAAAGATAAGAAACATGTCTTGAAACACCTGTCATGTAATGATTTCCATGATATGTATATGCAATGTTTTCAAGGACCTTTTGAGATTTAAATTTTCTAACCAAAAGGAAACAGAAACAAAGATTTTTATTAATAAGTTTATGTGAATACAAAAGATTACAAAGAAATAAATTAAAAACTCCTAAAACTTTAAGTTTCCCATTGACGCTTCCTTTTCGTGTTGATATACGCGTTAAGGCTCTGCTCCTCATGAAGTTTCTTCGTGAGCTCCAACACTTTCTTCTCACTTGCATAGAATTGAGTCTCAGAGGTGTCCCATTCTTCCTTGAGTTGAATCCAAGACTTTCACAATTCTTCAAAGTCAATAGGCATGTCTGGATGAAGGATGGTGCGAGAAACGTCTCCTTCGACAACAGGCTCCATGATTACCGGTAGGACAACAGGATATGGCATCACAAGGTTTTGAGCACGAGTTCGTACCCATTTGAGATAGGGCTCCAGAGGAATGAAGTTCTTCTGTCCTAAAGCCTCACTATCAATCTTGCTCACCATTCCTCAAGCATGTATAAACCTTTGAGGATAACCTTGAGGATCATTCTAGTAATCGAATACAATACCTTGGATAAGTATGTCATGAGGACCATCTCTTTGAGCATAAACAAATTGACGTAGAGCTAGAGAAGGGTTGTAAGTAATACCTCCCCAAATTCCAAGGAGTGGAATATTAGGAAATTCCCCATAGAGGTCAATAATAGTGACATCCTCGTGAGATCGGGAATAACAGTAGATGTCTGTATGAGAGAGTGACATTATTCTTTGAGACCACCTCAAACCTTGTTCATTCTTCATTATCGAGCGGGGAAGGTGCGAAATAAAACACCTAGATAGCATAGGTATAGAACACATGAGAGTTCCTCGCCTCTTTATAGTACGAGTGTGAAGAGAATGAAAAATGTCTCCGAGCAAGGTAGGCACAAGATTACGAGCAAGAAGTATTTTGATGGCGCTCACATCTATGAGCTGGTCTAGATTATGGAATAACACCAATCCATAAATTAACAGGGCCAAGATCTCCTCGAAAGCCTGAAAACTCATAGCATTCAGAAACTGTTGAGCCTTCTCTATCAGAAATTTAGCAAGAAAGCCCTTGACTCCACTTCTCGTTTCTCAATTAGATACAATGTCAGACCATTTCAGATGTAAGGCTCCTGTAATATCTTCTGGTTTCAGAGCTTCCTCTAAACTGGAGAAGGGTGTTTGATCAAGAACATGTACTCCCAATAGTTGAGAGGAATCCTCCATTGTGGGTACTAACTGATAATCTGGAAAGGTGAAGCACTGATGTGCAGGGTCAAAGAACTAGAATAGAACACTCATCATGTCTTCGTCAAAACCTGGGGTAACCAGACTGAGTATTCGACCATGCCTTTTGATGAATGGAGAACTTTTGGGAACCCTTGAGACTAACTCCTTAAGCCGAGGAGGCACCCTTACAAAGTTGATCCGATAGTGTTTCTGCGAGCGGAGGCCATAACCTACAATAAAGAACAAAGATAAATCCCTTGGTCCTTGAAATGGTTACTAAAAATGATATGGTATGATGTCATGTTCGAACAATTAATCATACACAAACAAAACACACAAGGCCTTAGGTTTAAGCTTGCATATAGTTTGTAGGTAAGTACCCTCTTGAAGTTTTAGTTGGCTCAACCTGTCCTAAAAGAAGTAACCGGGTTCTAGGAGCCTCAATATCACTGATCTTTCTCTCGGGCATTGTTTCATCACAAGCATATGATTTACGACCGAAATATCCCAAAAGTCTGATCTCAATAAGTGTAGTATCGAGTATCAACCAACTTCGGTCTGCACCAAAGCCGACCATCTCACTACTTTCTAATGGCTAAGTTGTATCAACTAAGGTTCTACGTTCAGTTAGTGCTTATGATGCCACGCGACAGCCCAACATTCTCCTTGACTGACTCAAGGGACACCGACACCAACCAATGTGTCACACTAACGTAGCCATCGCTTCAACCATATCGGTATATGCTGTATAGTTTTCACGATCTATTGTTACTTACCTAAAATGCCTCCAGATCCGAGTATAGGATCTTTACAAAAAATAAACCCTAGCAAAACCCTGAAATGTAAAGCATACAAATCAAGCAAGTAAATCATTTTAAATGTGATCTAACTTTAAGGTAACCCCACTTTTAGTTTTCCCCAACAGAGTCGCCAGTTCTGTAATTCAGTGGGAGAACTGACTTTTGGTTTTGCATTTTATCGCAAATATTGTGGATAGCAAGAGTCGCCACCGACTTTCCTTTTATCCAATAAAGGAAAGGGTGAAAAGAACAAGAAAGACCTTTGAGAATTTTTCTGAGTAAGGGGGGTAGGTTATGAAAATGAAAGGTGTTAACACCCTTTTCATCTGTAGTTATCTACGGGCTCTTAATCGCTAGCTCACTTTTTTGAAAATGTTTTGTGTTTGTGTGTTCTGAAAATGCTTAAGTGCGGCAAACTTTGTAATGATTCATGTATCATTGAGAATGCATACAAAGTGTTTGTTTTGAAAATATTTTAGAAAAGAAGTGTTTTGTGTGAAAAAAATTTTGAAATGTTTGCGAGTAAGCGATTAATAATTATCTACCTACTCAAAAGTCTCTCGCTCTTTTCCTCTTCCTTTAGATAATGCTATCCTACCATTAGTTAGTAGGAAGCTCTATCATTGGATGCTCGAGGGACAGGCGCAGATCATCGTACAGTCATAAAGGTAACTCATAGAACGCTTTATAAATTTTATCATAAGGGACTAAGATCGTTTATCGAGGCAGCATCGAAGGGTCATCGAAGGACTACGATCTTTTTAACCGAGGGTCTTTTGTTAAAGTGTCCCATGTTTGAGGGACATGGTTGTTTTATCCGAAGGCAACAAGTGAGGTTACCCTAGAGGTGCGTGGGTGAATGGTGTTTCAATTAAATTCATTTATCTTGCATATTAGGGTTAGCTATGGTCGCTTTTAGTCTTTCCATACATGCTTAGTTACTATGTAATAATAAAGAAAGCGGTAAAGACATAAAATAGATTTCCTACGCTATTACAAAGCTTCGGGGATGGGGTACAAACCATGAAAGTGGGGGGAAAAGAAAGCATATAAAAGCCCTAGGTAAAGTTATTACAAACCATCAATAGTTACATGATTATGAAAGACACGAATGCGAAAATAAAAGAGCGCGCAAAGATTGTAAGAAGTTAAAGATATGGAAACAATGTCTTGATAAAAAAATGACGATTAATCTAACCTAATTGTTTTTAAATTGATAAAAAGGAATTAAATTAAACCTAAAATAAAAAATCCTAAATTATTTTTAATGGAGGATAATTTAATGATAAAACCTAAAGAAACTAATTTAATTAATTCAATTAAAAGAAAAGTTAATTATTTAATTTATTTAATTAAATAAAAATCCTAGATCTAAGTTAATTTTAATTTTAATTAGCAAACAAAAGTTAATTATTTAAAAAAAAAGGAAATTAAAATAAAATTAAAAAGGGAAATGGTGGTCCTAAAAGAGTAATTCTGGGGGGGGGGGGGGGTGAGAAAAACAAATCCATTAGGCCCAAAACACCAGCCCAGTACTTGCGTGAGATTTAGTGCATTACTCTCCAGGGGTTCCATGACGTGCCTGTGAATCTGGAGCGTTAAATCTGGCTTTGTGAGTATGTGATGGTGATGACAGGAGGCTGCATAGTGTGCGCGTGGACCGGCAGGCATTGGATTTGTAAAGAGAAAACATAAAAAATATAGTACCACGGGTAGGGATCGAACCCATGCCCTGGTATGTTAACACCTTAGCCATACACACTCCTACCGTTGGGGCGGCCTTTACATCTGGTTATGAAGTCAAATGATAACAATATAACATATAATCAAATATGATGACCGGAGAAGCGCCGGAGCCCTAGCTCCGGTCGTCTTCTCCAGCGACCTGCAAATGCCAAAACTTGCAAAAATCAAGTGTTAATGTTCTAAAATATCATGCCCCCCTTAATTAGACCCTTCTGGATCCAAATCTGGACTTAGTTCTGGCTATAGGTTCTTGTATCATAGGTTTCGAATCAAGTGAAACTGATCGGAGCAAATTATGGCATCTTGCAAACTAGCATGCATGGGACCATAACACTTATCCAAACCTGTTCAAACACTCAGAAACCTATTAGAAGCATCAACTCAGTTTGAAATAAGACCAAATTAAAGATATAAATTTTCAGCAAAAATGTAAATTGGTTATATTATGTTGTATGGTTTCGCATGCTTAGGACCACGGAAATAGATCCAAACTTACCCTTCAATACTTCTGGAGATGATTGGAAGGAGGATCTCACAATGAGAGTGCTTACAATGTGAGTTTTGAAACTTGAAGATTTTGAAAATTTAGAGAATTTTGGTAAACTTCTTTGAGGCAAGGATTTGTGTCTTGTGCTTCTGATCTTGTATGTATATATAGAGGAAGAAGTAAGGTGAAAAAAATATGGCAAGGAGACCAAGCAATCATGGCCATGAGACAAGAATCAAACACACTTATAACCTTCAATTTTAAAGATTTTTCTTGCCATTTTCAAGTTCACACGATTTTGTCATATTCTTCATGTGTTCTTGGGCCTCCATGTGATTGAAATTCAAAGCCCACACACCTTGGCCCAATGATTTTGTATTCCATTTGATTTAATTGTATTTAAATGAATAAAAATTCAAATAAAAGAAATAAAAATCATGAAAAATATATGCATGGATTTAGAGGTCCTCTAACACATTGTGAACATGTTTGAACATCAAAAGTTAGATCCACTAGTTCAAATTTTCAAATTTGCTCACTGTTAAGTGCAAATTGTAGTTATTTTTGTATATACTATTTGTTGCACTTATCGACTTTTTGTTTGTTACTATTGTTGAATAATCCAGACTTTTGTGTAAATTCATTTAGTTTATGTTTAACTTTGTTTTTGTGTACATATTTTACCGTTTGATATTTTTCTATTCATTTTATAGGTATTGATGCGTATTTGGAGCATGAGGAATAAAGTATCGAAGACACAGCTTCAAACGCACGATTTTGAGTAACTCGACAACGAATAAGGCTCAAAATCAAAGAATAAGAAATCACCAATTTGGTTTATATTTTGTCATTTTTAGAAAAAGAATTGAATAAGCTTTCCAATGCTTCTGATCGGGCGTGAATCGGTGTTACAATTCAAAAGTTATGGCTGAAACAGTGCAGAATGTTGTGTTGGTTTTTCAACTTTCTGTCATCCGTCGTCGGGCGATGCTTTTGATCGCAGGGCGATGCTAGGCGAGCTACAGCATGGGAAAAATGTTATTTTAGTCGCTGGGCGACGCTTTTTGGTCGTCGGGTGATACTGGACAGTCATAAATACGTATTTAGGTGTAAAAACACATTTTTTGGGGATGGTTTTGGGTATTTTTGATCCCAACTCCATCAACCTTCATTTTTGGATAGGATTAGCTTAGAAAACAACATTGAAGCTTGCATACAGATGATCCGGGGTGGATTGCTCATCAACTGACATTGACAAACCGGTAGATTTGTGGTTCATTTCTATTCCTCTTTGTGTATTCTTTATGTGTTGAGTTTGTACATGTATTTGATCTGAACTTATATATATATATATATATATATATATATATATATATATATATATATATATATATATATATATATATATATATATATATATATATATATATATATATATATATATATATATATATATATATATATATATATATATATATATGTATGTATTTGTCACCCATGGTATTATATTAAACTCGCTTTACAAATATTTTTCTATTGTTGTCTTGGATTTTTGCTTTGTGCTAGGGATTTGAGTTGTTATAGACATATACTACTTATATTCTTATCTAGGATGATTATCTGTTAGTTTCTGAACTCTAGAGATATATTTAAAGTTGACATCTACTTGGGTATCAGAGCTTAATGCCTCTGTGTGGTTGTGTTATGCTGAGAGATCGTCAGTGCGATTACATAAGTTATCTTCTGTGTTGTTGAGGAGGTAGAAAGATTATTTCCTTGGTGATACAGTCGGTCTCTCAATGTGGGTTAGAAATGATTTAGGTTGTGAGTGATACGTAGTGACATTGATGAGTATTGTGAGGTTGAATGTATTTGGTCGATAGATTTAAGTTTATAATGAGTAGATTATATGCAGACTTGATAAGTTCTTCCTTAGTTTTTACTTTTGTTTACATTTATTTTCTGTTGATAACATTTTCTTTACAAACCCATTTATCCTCAAAATCATTAACGAGATAATTGTTGAACGGAAATTCAATAACCAATCTCTGTGGACACGATAAATTCCTGGATAAATATTTCCAAAACTTTTGGTGCTTGCTGTTACACGGCTTTCAACAAAATGGCGTTGTTGTCAGGGGTTGGTTTTATTGTCTTCGCATTATGATAATTCTTTTGTTTTTGAGTTTTGTAATTAATGTATATGTTGTATAGAAATTGTACATTAACTTGTATATGATATTTGTGCATATATGTGTTTTCATGCATTGTTGTGAATTGTCTCGTTTTTGTAACGTTTGTTGTGTGATTGTTAGGTCACTTTCTTTAGGTTTGCACGGTGTGACAATACCATGCCATGATGATTGGAGGTTACTAGCTCGCACAATAAAGACGTCGAGCTTACGACGTGAAACAAGCATGTTTGTTTATATTTGTTTCTATGTGTGGTGATTTATGCTTTAACAAGTTGAAACAAGGAAATATTCTGAATTTCAAATCTTCACTTTTCAACTTGTTAATTCATTTTCACCCGATTCTCATATCGTTATTTGTATTTGTTTTGTTATATCAATTTGTGTTTTCCAAAAGCTTGTCGTGTTTAGCTTGAGGAGTTTTGTTCGTTGTATACATTATAAATTTTGTACATTGAAATTTTGTAGGAGTGTTATTTTTCTAATTCTTTTGTTGTTGTTTACACTCAAGTTTTGGTCCAGTAACTTGTAGAATATTGAAGTGATTTGTCAAGTTTGATCGTTTCGACTTGCGAATGCAATGTAATGATTTTGTTAAACTTTTATACACGTTCGAGGTATGTGTTTATCGTTTTCTATACTTTAGCATATTCATGATACTTAGACTTTTTACAATTTTTATGTCATTCATTCTTTTGTATACTTGTTCATTTGTGAATCACTTTAGTTCCTACCCTTTTTGTGAGGTAGCTTTTCATTGTTCACATATGCTGGAGACCACAATTCTTGTTTTAACTAGATTTTATTATGCTTAATATTTTGTTTGTGTTGATTGTATGAAAGTTTGACCATGATCAAGACATTTTTTTGTTTCATTTTGAGCACAACTACCTTGGCCAAATAAGTCAATTCACCTTATGAGCGTGTGATCATTTGTAACCCCTTTGAGCCTTTTGTCACTATCCATATTGTATTTGCTAAATGCTTGTCTATGAGTATTTAGTTTCCCTTTTTCTATGGATGTTGATTCGTTATTTTCTTGAACCATCAACCATTGTTTTGGCTTGAATTTCTACCTTTCCTTAGAAAGTATGGAGTATTCACTTTAATGTTTGGTTGAATTCAAGTTGGGGATAAAATTGATTATGTATTTATTGGTTGAGTGTTATGGGATTGAGAAAAGAAGAAAAAAAGTGAAAAAGAAGTGAATAAAAAAATGATGAAAAAAGCTTTGAAAAATAAAAACAAAAAGAGTATGGAATAATTTTGCGTTAATAAGTGATGATGCTTTGGTGTGAAATTTCGGATTCGGCAGAAGTTTAATCGAAATTTTGTGTTTGAATCTTTAGTGGATTGATCACTCCCTTATGTTTAGACAAGTTTTTATTTCGATTAACTTTAGGACTTATCCCTTGTTTGTTTACCAAGCCACATTAGAACCTTTAAAAGCCCTTGAGATTCTTGTTTTTATATTTTCAATGTAAATTTTGGATGAATGCATAATTTAGTCTTTTGTTTGCAAGATTGTTGATGAGTGAAAATACCTAATTTTTGTGTTTTTCATCTACCAATGATTATGTTTTCTAGGTGTGATTCATTTGGGAACTAGTATTGTTTTAGAGTGTTTGGCATATTCTTTGTATTTAACATTTGTTTCATGTTTATGTTATCGTTGTAGTTTAGTGGTAAGCATGTTTCTTCGTGTGTACTGTTTTTCATTAGAACCATTGCATTTGTTTTCTGTTTTCTAAAACTTGTTGATTCATGATTCTTTGGTTTATTACTTTTAGTTCTTTGAGTTGTTTGACCTTGTTTGAGGATAAACAAAGTTTAATTTGGAGAAATTTTGATAAGTACAAATTGTAGCTATTTTTGTATATACTTTTTGTTGCACTTATCGATTTTTTTGTTTGTTAATATTGTTGAATAATCCTGACTTTTGTGTAAATTCATTTAGTTTATGTTTAATTGTGTTTTTGTATACATATTTTACCGTTTTATGTTTTTCTATTCATTTTATAGGTGTTGATGCGTATTTGAAGCATGAACAATAAAGTATCGAAGACACGACTTCAAATACGCAATTTTGAGCAACTCGTCAACGAATAAAGCTCAAAATCAAATAATAAGAAATCATCAATTTGGTTTATATTTTGTCATTTTTAGAAAGAGAATTAAATAAGCTTTTCAGCGCTTCCGATCGGGCGCGAATCGGAGTTAGGGTTCAAAAGTTATGGTCGAAACAGTGTAGAATGTTGTGCTGGTTTTTTAACTTTCTGTCATTCGTTACCAGGCGACGCTAGGTGAGCTGTAGCGTGGAAAAAAACGTTGTTTTGGTTGCCGGGTGACATTTTTTGGTCGCCTGGCGATGCTGGATAGTCAGAAATGTGTATTTAGGTGTAAAAACACTTTTTTAAGGATGATTTTGGATATTTTTTATTCCAACTCCAACAACCTTCATTTTTGGATAGGATTAGCTTAGAAAACAACATTGAAGCTTGCATACGGATGATCTGGGGTGGATTGCTCATCAATTGGCACTGACAAGTCGGTAGATTTGTGGTTCATTTCTCTTCTTCTTTGTGTATTCTTTATGTGTTGAGTTTGTACATGTATTTACTCTGAACTTATATATATTTGTCGCCCATGGCGTTATATTAAACTCGCTTTACAAATCTTTTTCGATTGTTGTCATGGATTTTTACTCCGTGCTAGAGATTTGAGTTGTTATAGACATATACTGCTTAGATTCTTATCTAGGATGATTATCTGTTACTTTCTGAACTCTAGAGATAGATTTAGAGCTGACATCTACTTAGGTATCAGAGCTTAATGTCTCTGTGTGGTTGTGCTATGCTGAGAGATCATCAGTGCGATTATATAAGTTGTCTTCTGTGTTGTTGAGGAGGTAGAAAGATAATTTCCTTGGTGATACAATCGGTCTCTCAATGTGGGTTAGAAATGACTTAGGTTGTGAGTGATACATAGTGACATTGATGAGTATTGATAGGTTGAATGTAACTGGTCGATAGATTTAAGTCTGTGATGAGTAGATTATATGCAGGCTTGATAAGTTCTTCCTTAGTTTTTACTTTTGTTTACATTTATTTTCCGTTGATAACATTTTCTTTACAAACCCATTTATCATCAAACTCATTAACGAGAGAATTGTCGAACTGCAATTAAATAATCAATTGTTGTGGACACGATAAATTCCCAGATAAATATTTCTAAAACTTTTGTTGCTTCCCGCTACACTGCTTTCAACACTCACTTTGCACTTCATGCATTTCCTCAAAATTTCCCAACTTGCACTGGTCATAAATTTCTCAATTTTCATCTTTTGAAGGTGATCTTGGACTTTTTAAAAAGCTCAAGATGTCCTCTACAATCTCTCTTTTGATCTTTTTTGCATTTGGAGACTTTATTTTGATGTAAGTTTCTTTGATAAAAAGTGTATTTTTGTTGACTTTTGAAATGACCTATAATATATGAGTTCATATATGAATGTTGGTTGACTTAAAAATGTCAAAAATTCAATCTTTGAATACTGTGGTTATGTTTACATGGTCCACATTTCATAAGCTGACTAAGTTGAGATAGAAATGAACTTCACTCCTAAAGTTCAACATGGTAGCTGTCGACACTAATTTCTTCTAAAAATTGATTGAATGTCCTGTTGCTACTATATTATCAAGACTAAATTATAGATTATTATACTTTATTAAATTACCTTTTAAATTTTCTTTTCTTTAATTCATTCACCATTTCACCTTACGGTATCTCTAACTTTTATTAAAAAGTTAAAAATTTCAGTAGATTTTTTAATTCTATTTAATTGTTTTTGAAAGTAATAATATTTTCTAATACATCCTAAGTTTGTCCAATACATTTAAGTAAGAGTATTTGCGGTGTGATTCGGACGGTTTTAACGTAAAAAATCATCTGAACCGTAAGAGAAAAAGTGTGAAGCTCGATTTAGTTCGATTAGATTTTAGAAATAAAATCGAACCAAATCAAACTAAACCAATGCGATTTGGATTAGTTTAGTTGATTCAGTTTTTTTTTTTTTAAAAAATTATTGAGTCATACATACACATATAGATGATAATATAGCTTTATATTGAGTAATTTAAACATTATCAAATAACAACAAAATTCATCATATTTGAACAATTATTTTCTATTTAATATACAAAAATAATATTAGAGAAAAGTGAAACAAAAAACATAAAATAGTAGCATAAAATAATATCAAAAATATTATAATAAAATAGAAAAAACAAAGGAGATGAAACATTAGAGACAATAAAAAAAAAGAGCATAAGAGAAGAGAGATTAGATAAGAAAAAGTGCATTTAAAGCATAATTAGAAGAGAGAATATTAGAGTAAAAATAATAAGATGAAAAAAAAAAGAACATAAGAGATTAAAGACTAGAGAAGAAGAAATCAGATGTATTTGGAAAAGAAGATTAGAAAAAGACGCGATAACGTTATGAGATATTTGAGAAGACTTAAATTGAAACTTTAAGTGTGAGAAAGAGAAAATAATTCGTAATCGTAAGACTAAGACTAAAGTATAAAATGTTTGAATATGAGTTGGATGTAGGTTAATTGAAGTTTGAGTTGTAACATAATGCAGTTTGGTTTGATTTGTAAAATACAAACCGCAAACCGAATCAAACCGCACGGTTTTATTAAAAAATAATTCAAATACATCCAAAACAAATACAATTTTTTATGATTTCGATTTAGTTTGATTTGACTTTGCAATTTTTTATTGGATAGGTTCGATTTTAAACACCCTTACATTTAAGTTCCGCTTTTAGACATTGAAAGACTGATATTGAAAATTATATTAGTAATTTGAGGAGTTGTTGAAGTTGTGTTTAATTAATCTAATTGTATTTAATTTTGTATATAAACAATTTTATTGATATTAAATTATAATTTTATTATTTTTATAATGTATCAAATTATTTTTACTATTATCAAAATATCAAAAAAAATAATAATAATTTTGACCATTTTTAAAAAATAAGATTTTTTTAATTTAATTTAACCATTTGTTAAAGTGGCACAAAATATAACCGATTAAATTTATATAACAAATTTTTTATAAATATTGCTCTAAAGTCTAAACATAGATTTAAATAAAAATGTATCGCATTAAATAATTTTTAATTAGACATACGTGTATTATAGAAATAGATTTATTATCTATTTTAAAATTAATATATTATTTTGATTAATGAATTTTATTTTATTTTTCATGTCTTTTTCATGTCAATTTTGTCTTCTAAATTATGAATTTTTTTTAATATTCATAATAAACGGTTAAAAACTTGCATGTCATACCATTATTTGCCCAAATCCACGGGCAAATTCGTACAAATTTACAAGTTATTATATTTTTTATATAATTAAAGAAAATAAAAATAAAAATATTTTAAATAATAAATAAATCCAAACACGAAAAAAATATATTTAATTATGTTATTAATATTTGTTCATACAATTAAAATAATATTTACAAATACTATACTATTAGTTAATATTTATAAAATTAAATAATTGAATAAATATTTTTATAAATAATATTAAAACAAATTTAATATTTATATACTGAAAATATATGATTGATCCAAATATTTGTATATATATAAAAAAAAATTATATTTATATTCTAAATAAAAATAAAAATATACACTAGTATTCGTATGAACGCACAAGTATACAAACCAACCTACACGTAAAAAATGTATTAATTTTTTATTATTTATGTTATTAATATTTTTACTCTAAACTTATTTTAAGATATAATATTTTTTAATTAATATATAGAAAATTTAAATATATATTATTGACCTTAAATTTTTGATAAATTAATTTTATTTTAATTTTAAAAATATATTTTTCTTTTAAAAATAATAAACTATTTTAATAAAACAATTATATTTTTTTTATATTTTGAAAATAAAAATGTGTATATTATACTTCTACGTGTAGGAAGACACATCTATCCCCTTAGTTTAGAAACGAGAGGAGCACTCGTTGGGCCTGACATCTCCTCAGGAGATAGTCGTGCCGACTTGTACGTAATAACAACACATTCGCAGATTTGAAATGAAAGAATCTTTTACAACGCTGCCAAAAGCGTCGCTATCAATGCATCATACAGCACATGTTGAATTCTTGTCCTTTAATCAACACAATTTACACCCACTACGTGTAACCTCACTTGACTCATTTTTTCAAACGACTAAACCATATCTCTTTCGGTCTTAATCATCCAATTTTAGAAAAAAATAATCATCATAACTTACAATTTCAAGGGAAGACAATAAAATATTGCTTTCAATGGATTTTACTTTAATATTAATCTTATAACTTTGATTCTTAAATTTTAGCTTATTTACAAAATTAATCCTTATATTTTAAATTCAAATGATTTTGATCTCTCTCACGTTTTTTTTTAAATTAATAAAATATTTATTTTTAATTTATCTATTTCACAACAAATATGTTATTTTAAAATGATAATATAACTAATTTATTTATATTACTATATAAATATAAATAAATATTACTGTATAAATTAAATTATAATTCAATATATTATATTCATTTATCTCAACTAACATATATCACTTGAGTTATGTCACCCATTTAACATTATAATATATTTTATGACGTTAAAATATAAAATTATAAACATTAACTATTTCAATTTTTAAATTAAATTCTTTTAAATATTTATTAATTAAATAACAAAAATATTATTTTTCCTTTTCGTCCATTCTTTAGCCATATTGAAGACATGAGATTCTATCCCCTTATGCCATCAAAAAGAAAACATACCTAAAAGCAAATTTTAAATATATTATAATATTATTACTGTTATTAAAGTTTACTTATATCATCATTATAATATCTATTTTATAAATACAATTTAACTGATAATTACATAGATATTCAATGTATTTGAATGAAATATTTAACTGATTATAAATATTTTTAATTGATTCTTGCAAGTAAATATTTTTTACATGTATAATAATTGAATAAAAATAGTAAAAGAAATGGGGCCTAGTGTACCTTGATTGGCTTATCCCCACCAATAGAACATATAGTCACAAAATAATCACTTTCCAACTTACTTTCCTCTACAAAAGATTGAAACCAGTTAACACAAGACACACTTTTTTTCCTTCTATCTTCTCTCTTTTTTCTCTTCTTTTCCACCTACAATGGCGGAAACTGAACCGTTGCAAAAACCAACCTACATTTCCTTACAAGAGCTTCAAAAACACAACAAACGCGGCGACGCATGGATCTCCATTGACGGCAAGATCTACGACGTTTCAAAATGGGCCAACCACCACCCCGGCGGCGAAGTTCCCCTCCTCAACCTCGCCGGCCAGGATGTTACGGATGCATTCCTCGCTTTTCATCCGCCATCCGCCTACAAACGAATGGATGCATTCTTCACTGGGAATTACCTCCGTGATTACACTGTCTCTGAAGTCTCTCGTGATTACCGGAGTTTGTTCTCCGAACTCACGAAATTAGGGTTGTTCGAAGATAAAGGACACGGTGTTTTGATTTTGCTTTCGTTGATTGTTGTTATGTTTTGTGTCAGTCTTTACGGTGTTCTGTTTTCTGATAGCATGGTTGTTCATGTGCTTTGTGGTGGTTTGATGGGTTTTCTGTGGATTCAGAGTGGTTGGCTCGGTCATGATTCTGGTCATTATCAGATCATGGTGAACCGGAAATGGAACCGGTTTGCTCAGATTCTTTCTGGTAATGTTCTTGCTGGTATAAGCATTGGGTGGTGGAAATGGAATCATAATGCTCATCATCTTGCTTGTAATAGTCTTGATTTTGATCCTGATCTTCAGCATTTACCGTTTTTCGTCGTGTCGTCCAGGTTTTTTGATTCGCTTACTTCTTGTTTTTATGGTAGGAAGATGAACTTTGATTCTTTTGCTAGGTTTCTGGTTAGTTACCAGCATTGGAGTTATTATCCTGTCATGTGTTTTGCTAGGCTCAATTTGTTTGCTCAATCCTTTTTCTTGTTACTGTCTAATAGAAAAGTCCCTCACAGAAAGATGGAGCTTTTAGGGTTGCTTGCTTTTTGGATTTGGTACCCTTTCTTGGTTTCGTTTTTGCCGAATTGGCGTGAAAGGGTTTTGTTTGTGGTTGCTAGTTTTGCTGTCACTGGTATTCAACATGTTCAGTTCACTTTGAATCATTTCTCTGCGAGTGTTTATGTTGGGCCACCGACCGCTCATGATTGGTTTGAGAAGCAAGCTTTTGGAACTCTTGATGTTATGAGTCCGTCTTGGATGGATTGGTTTCATGGTGGTTTGCAGTTTCAGATCGAACACCATCTGTTTCCGCGGCTTCCAAGGCGTAATCTGAGGAAGATTGCGCCGTTGGTTAAGGATCTGTGCAAGAAACATAACCTTCCTTACACTTGTGTGTCTTTCTGGAAGGCTAATGTGCTTACCGTTCAAACGTTGAGGAATGCTGCTTTGCAGGCTCGGGATCTTACTAAACCTGTTCCCAGAAATTTGGTTTGGGAAGCTGTTAATACTCATGGATGAAACAGCAAATTCAAGTGAAGCTTTGTAAGTTTTGCTGTATTTGAAGAAAAAATAATAACTGATTTGCAAATTGCTTAGCGGCTTAGATTTGATCGTTAACTGTCTTAGCTGCGTGATTTTCTATCAAGTTATAGGTTAGAAAGAAACTACTGATACTGGTTTATTGGATGTTTTATAGGTTTTTGTATTTTGTATTTGCTTATCTTCATGATTGAAGAGTGGGGATGTAAGTGCAATTTAGTTTGTATGTTTGATTTCCTTATGCAGCAGCAATGTGTATTTCTACTACATAGCTATTTGTGTTATGCCTGGGAATTCATTGTTGTTTGGAACAAAAATTGTACTTTATGTTAAATTTGAATTCTCTGAAATGAAATACTTTTTGCCATTTCATGGCTCCTCTCAGTTTGGTTGAACTGTTAGTAACTGGTACAAGCAAATGGTTGCTGATTGTTGCAGTTATTTTTTATCGAAATGTCTAATGGGGTTTGTTACACTTAAAATGGTTTGCTTATAATCTGGTGTGAATTATTACTCTTTGGTTGTGAAAATGCGAAGAAGCTTCACTTCTTAACTTACATGTTGCAGATGGGAGGTTTTTGTTATTTTCTGTTCACTCTGCATTATTATGCTACCAATCTAAATGCTGTTATGGGCTCTAGAAAATCAGATACCATAAAATATGTATCCTTTGTCAGAATTAGCTATGGTTACTTCCAAAACTGTTATGTACCAATTTGTCATCCTGTAAAATCATTTTCTTGGTTCATGTTTAGCCACAAACTTCATATCATGTGCAGGATCAGGAAGCTGTGCTGATGTAGACATATGTAGTACAAGTGTTTCATTGGCATCCATGTTTTCATAAAGCAACTAGGGATTGTGAATTCTTGTTATGCTTTTTATATGTTGGGCCAATTAGATAATTGCACCAGTAGTTTTTCTACTGCTTATGATAAGGATTTGTGCATATTATAGTGATTATTTTTGTTTTTGAGGACAGAACATGCATTATGGTTGTGTCAAAGACAAATTTAGATCTCAACATCATCTAGGGTGTAAATTTGTGACAATAACACCCTTTTTCTGATGTGTCACAAAACATCTCATTATCTTCTTAGTGCATGTGAGCAATGTGAGATGGGTCCCCAGTTTTTATGAAAAGTTGGAATATAAACTTATATTTGAAAACTTTGTTTTATTTTATTCTGACCATAGTATTATTAAATATTAATATATGATGCTCTAAAATACAGATATAAATAAAAACTCTGAGCGACCAGATGCAAATAAAATATTTACTTGGGAGAAAAATTAAAAACATAGATATCCTCAGCATGAGATGTGAAATCTTAAGCGCACATCCTGCCAAAATGTTCATTAGATGGATTAACTTCTGCCTCTCCTTATCATATAATCTATTAGTCTTCTCTTTACGTATTTAAACTACATAAATCTATTTTTTATCATCTTTTTATTATAGAGGCTACCACAACACTCTCTCTAATATTATCATTTATAATTTTAACAATGTTTAGTCTTACTATACATCTAATGCAACATCATCATCTCTACTATATTTATTGTATTCTCGTGTTGATGCTTAACCGTCCAACATTCTATCATGTATAATATCATAGGTCTTACTGCAGTCCGATAAAAAAATTCTTAAGTTTGAGCTTTACCTTTATGTCACATAAAACATTTGAAGTCTTCCTTCATTTCAGTCACCCAACTTGAATTCGAGAGTTTACATTTTCATCTATATCAATCGTTTTGTATTAGATATTCAAGATATTTAAATAGTGTGATTCGTGAGATTACATGATTTCTAACTTTGACCTCTAAGTTAGAAATATTTCTCCTTTTACTGAACTAGAAACACTTCTCTTTTTGTTGAATTTACATGTGATATGAACCCGTTTGTTTTAGTTTTAAAAAAATTAATTTTTTTTGTATTTTCAAAAATAAATTTTATAAAATCGTTTTTCAAAATATTATAAGTTTTTTTATTCGTTTTTTCTAAATTAAAAGACTAATTTTGACATTTTATAACATTAACATACATTATTGAAGATTAAAACATAGTTGAAATCGTAATTTTTTAAAAAAGTTGTATTTCAAAAATAGTTTGAAATAGCTTCACAATTAAATAATTTTTTGAAATTTTGATATTCAAAATAAGATTCAATAAAATAATAAAATATCTAAAATAATATTTTAAGAATAATTATTTAAATCAAATTTTCATTTGAAACATTTATATTACGGTATAAATTTTTTTATACAAAATTATATTACGTTATAAAAATTATTTTTTTAAAAAAAAGGCAAAACAAAATGACTCATACTCAATCTTACTTTTACTTAAGCGAAAGCCATACGTTTTTAAAACGAGTCTCAAAGTCTCATACCTCTCATTTAAATTTTATCTATAAAAACATGCATCATGGTACTATGTTTTTGATGTATTTCATGAGTACATTCAAAATTAAAGTAAAAATGTATGGGTTTAAGGTTGAATCTTAATGCAAATTTGTTGTAATGGAAAAATCGTATGTCTCTACACTTTATATTAACACACTAATTGATACCCTTTCATATGTATCTTAGATAGCTCAAATAAATACAATTTTAATACATTTCTTCTCTATAGCTTTCTATAAAATCTCTACTCTATCAATAGCCTTTTCCAAATCAATAAAAATCAAGTGTAAAGTCTTGTCACTCAATCAATCTTTCTAATAACTTCATGATATGATTCATAAATTTAATCTCATTTAATTTACACAATTTTGTATATTCCCCTTATTTTTGTATATTGGAATTAAAGTGTTTTTTCTCCATTCATCTGACATTTACTTTGACCTTGTAATTTCATTAAAGAGATTAGTGAGTCACTCAATACTTTTATCCTTCAAAAAAAAAAAAAGAAAAAAACTCAATTATATTTTTTCAATTAGCTAATAATTTTGAACTAGATGTACAGTAATAAAGCACTCATAATTTCTGGATTTTATTCTTGATTTTGAGTAATGACCAACATCTGAGTTAAGTCTTGGCCAAAACCAATAAATGTTTATTATTTCAAGTGCAGTTATGTGATCACCTTTTGATTTGAAGCAACTATACTACTAAATTACTCTTGGAGAAACTTGAAAACCACACATGAAAATAATATATTTATTGGCCACAAACAATAGAAAACACAAAGGTACATCAAAATAATAATCCAAGTATCAAAACCTGTGCCTAAAGTATATCAAATTTTGAACAAGATGTATCCCATAAATTCCCCTGTTTGGTGCTAACTTAAATCAATTGAAACACATTCATATCTGCATGTGAGGTATTTAAGAATGAATCCTATAAATTTGAAATTTGACATGAACTTGTGATTTGAATTTTATTTGTCTATCTCTCATTTCATTGACCTAGGAAAACAACTCAATTAAGAATTCTAATCTGTCATAATATATCTTCAACATGTTTTTTGGTGCGACTCTAATTACATAATACATCTTCAACATGTTTTTTTTTTTTTGGTGTGACCCTAATTAAACTAGCAACCAATACTTTGAGTCTAATATACAGCTAAATTTGTCAGCTCAAGAAGCTATGTTACATAATTTCATCACCTTTGGAAATTTCAACTCTTTTCTCCAACTCTTCAAAGCTGATCTTTAACATCTCCTAATCTGTCACCAAGCCAACAACTATTGATGTTTGTATTTGGAAAACCGACTTGAGAGTTTATCAAAACCAAATTTCACAAGAAACGGAAAAGTCCATCAAATATTATCATCATCAAAATACCTTTTGAACTTGCGTTCTCTGTAGATGAGCATCACACTAAGTAAAAACGGTATAAGCGCTAAGCACAAGTGTTCCAAAGAGTGCCCGCTGATAACATAGTTATTTGCGCGGTAGAGTTTCTTGTCCGAAAGAGCTTCAAATTTTGCTAGCAGATAAATTCCTGCACTAAAAAGATTACGACTCAACTCATAAGTCTATAGTGATAAATATTCAAAATTTATAAGTAAATTAGTGTTACAAAAGTGTGAAGCATACCTATTGATGAAAACCAATATCCCGAGTGAGTATAGTTGGAGGGATACAAAAATGCTACTACTGCAATAGCTAAAGGAAGAAATAACTGGAACATCAAGCAGAGCCGAATATCCCCGTAAACTCTGCAACCAACTAACTAGCGTTTCATAATTCAGCATAAAAGTTAGCCGCAACTTCAACACTTGAAAGTATATTACATTTAAAAGAGAGAATAAGCACGAGATTATCATTTAGAGGAGGAAAAAAAAAGAACTAACCGTTCATAAACTACGCAGGTAAAGGCTGCAACAAGGAGGGCACACATACAACACAACCCAATCCGCTGGCCAATTCTCTCAACAACCAAACTAGAGAAAAGTGAGGAATATGCCACCATCATCTGCCATCAGTAAAACCATTGAGCTTCTTGATAAAGTGGAAGAAAAAAAAAAGGAAACTAAGAAGTACCACTTGCTTTTCAACTAGCAACAGAAGTGTTTTGTTTGGCGACAAGTTTTTAACAGAAAACGAATAAAATATCTACGCATTAAACATTTTCTCTTTAAAAGTGGTCACTTCTGTCATAATTATTTCCATAAGCTCATATCACAAGTTATAGAGAGCTTATGTAGAGTTTTCCACTCATCCCCTCTTCGAACATAGAGATAGTTATTATATTATATATACATAAGTATAAGACTATGGACATAGCATACACATAAACTTTTATATTACAAGTCTTATTGAAAAAGTGTTAAATTAAGCTCTTTCTGACTGGATAAACATCTTTATAAGCACTTAAAAGTATAAACACTTGTCATATAAGTGTTTATGCATAAACTATTTCTATAACAAAAGATAAAATAAAGTTAAAATGTCTTCATATAAGCTATAAGTTGTTTTCATAAACTATCCTAGAGAAATAATGAAAAAAATAAGAAGCAGAAAACAGCTTTAGGACATGTCATGGTTTGTTTCTATAAGCTTTGTGAAACAATCTTAGAAGTGCTTATGTCAGCTGATAAACTCAGATAAATTGGATCGAAGAACTTGATCATTTTAAAGGAAAACAACACAAGAATCACAAAAATACTGAAAACACATTCATATAGAGAGGTATGTTGTAATGGAAATGCTAACGAACCGGCAAAGTGTCCCACAAGACCCTATTGTTATCAGGCTTCAAATGGTAGTAAACAGACCCAAAAGCCATCCCTGTAATTCCAGCATAGAATAGTATCCAAGCCCATGTCTCTGCTTGAGAACTAAGAAAAACATCAACAACAAAAACATCTCATATTAGAGTCTAATCAAAGTGATAAGAGTAAGAGCACCGACCCCCGACCCGACACTGACACGGCAACACTGATAACAACAAATAAATTAAATGTAATTACAAGTGTCAATGCCGGTGTTCTACATTGACACGGACACAGTCACGCCTGTAGGTGCTAAGTAACTAACCTTAAGGTAAAAAAACCTCCTTCAAGAGTGAGAACTAAGCCAAGAACACCCACAACTAAAAATGGGAAATTTGAGATCACATTCAACGTATTGGGGACTCCTGTGCAAAACCCAGAAACCAAAATCATCCAAACTAACAACCCAGAAAGAAAAATGAAATCTTTTTCATGAAATAGAAAAGAAAGTGAAAGTGATTACCGAGAAGATTGCGCAAGTCAGCGAATTGGTGGTACTTGAGAGAGCGAGGAATTTGGGGAGAGAAGAGAAGGAAGGAGGTAAAGAAGAGAAATGAAACAGCAAAAACACGATGAGTTGTTATCTTGAATCTTCTGAATTGTTGTTGTCGGTTTGCAAGTGATGAACAACTCCAACTCAAATTCATCATCGTTTTTTGTTTTTCTACTTTCTGTGTTTTTGTTGTTGTTGCTGTTGGTGCTTGTATCGGTTTTTGTTTCTTGGTATTGGTTTGGTAGAACACAAGAGAGAATCATCAGAAAATGACAACCTAGTACATTCATAAATCAAAATCGGGATGAAGTTAAAATTACTATTTTAAACATACTTCTACAATTTTTTTTTTGTAGATCCAAATTTGATGTATTGTATTTTTCCCACTTAATGTGTTTTTCTTGTCATCATGTGATAGGGGAGAGAGGGAGAATATAGAGAGAGAGAGAATAGAAAGTAGAGATGAAGAAAGAGTATTTTTATTTATTCAACAAAAGCATACATTGGATGGTTATTTTCTAACTATATATAACTGTCTAAGCAGTTATAACAACCCAATACAACTACTAACAGCTGTATACACTAATACATGCATCATATCCCGCCCCTTGAAATCTTCCTTGTCCTCAAGGAAAAGCTGTAACATCAAAATAAGGAAACTGTAGCTTGATTTTGTATAGCAACTCCCAAGTAGCCTCTTCCATAGCCTCCCCTTTCCACTGAACCAAAACCTCAGTAACTGCTCTATTATGCCTCTGAATTGAGCGCCTCTTCAAAATCTTAAATGGCTCCTTAGGATCATCCAAACTGCCCCACTCTTCAGGAAGTGCAACCACGAGAACGTTCGCATCGGGACACGGTTTCAAGAGTGATACATGGAACGTAGGATGAATCCGCGAACTAGCTGGTAGAATCAAGGTGTATGCAACTTTTCCCACTCTATGTAGCACCTGATAAGGACCATAAAACCGAGGAGAAAGCTTTTCGGAAGCACGATATTGAGTAGAAGCTTGTCTATAGGGCTGTAACTTTAGGAAAACCCAATCTCCTTCCTTGAATTCCCGATCACTGCGATGTTTATCAGCCTGCCGCTTCATGCGCGCTTGAGCCCGAACCAAGTTACCTTGTAATTTCTGGATCATTTCCTCCCTTACAATGAAGCTTCGATCTACCGCCTCCACCTTGGTACTTTGAGGGCAATAAGGAAGATGTAGAGGGGGTGCTTGACCATACACAATCTCATAAGGGGTAGCTTGAATAGCAGAATGAGAAGTGGTATTGTACCACCACTCAGCCAAAGGCAACCAATTGACCCATTCCTTAGGCCGCTGCCATGTCATCGCCCTCAAGTAATGTTCTAAGCAACGGTTCAAGACTTCACTTTGACCATCCGATTGAGGGTGGTAGGCTGTTGTTAAGCTCTGAGAAATGCCCAATTGACCAAGGAAGGAACCCCAAAATTTACTTGTAAACAAGGGATCTCGGTCACTCACAATGTTGGCAGGTGCACCATGTAACTTGTAAATTTCAGAAATGAAAACTTCAGCCAATTTTGATGCCGTAAAAGGGTGAGCAAGAGAAATAAAATGGGCATATTTGCTCAGCCGATCAATAACTACCCAAATCGTGTCTTTACCATGGGATTTAGGAAGCTTTTCAATGAAGTCCATGGCTATACTTTGCCACACTCCTTCTGGAACTGGCAGGGGCTGAAGTAAACCAGCAACAGCTCTAGGTTCATACTTGCATCTAAGGCAAGTCTCACATTGTTGAATGAACTTTGTGACATCTTTGGCAAGGCCCTTCCAATAAAATATGCTCTTGATCCTTGCTATAGAAGCCCTGATGCCTGAATGGCCTCCTTGATGTGAAGAATGAAGCCATTGTAGAATCACCAATCGCACTTGCCCGTCATTAGGAATGACCAGCTTCTGTTTCCTATACAGTAAATTGTCCAAAACAGAGAAATGGGGATGCAAGGTTGGGTTAGCGAGAACCTGCAGCTTGAGGTCATGCAAAGCTGAATCTTGTTCATAGCTTTTAAGGAGAGAGTCCCATAACTCAGAAGAAATAGAAGAGACGGTCAATTGTAAAACTTCACCGTGCGAGGCTCTCGACAAGGCATCTGCAACCACATTATCCTTACCCTTCTTATACAAAATTTCATAAGAAAGGCCCATGAGCTTAGTGACCCATCTATATTGGGCTGGAGTCGATAGGCGTTGCTCCAATAGGTACTTCAAACTATGTTGGTCAGTAAGAATTGTAAATGTGTTCAAAGAAAGATATTGGTGCCATTTAGAGACTGCATGAACCAATGCTAATAATTCTCTGTCATAAACTGACAGCAACCTGTTTTTAGGAGACAAAACCTTGCTAATAAAAGCCACAGGGTGCCTGTCCTGCATTAGCACAGCCCCAATTCCCGTGCCCGAAGCATCTGTTTCAACGACAAATGGCTTTTGCATATTAGGGATGGCCAACACCGGAGAATTACTCAAAGCATCTTTCAATGCAGTGAAGGCAGCGTGCGTCTCTTGTGTCCAATGGAAAGAATCTCGCTTGAGTAAATCAGTAAGAGGAGAAGCAATGATGCTGTAACCTTTAATGAACCGCCTGTAGTAACCCGTCAATCCTAAAAATCCCCTCAATTGCTTAACAGTTTGAGGCACCGGCCAATCTGTCACAACTTGAACTTTAATTGGGTCAGTAGTAACTCCCGTAGGTGTAATGAAATGACCCAAGTATTCGATCCGTGTTGTGAAAAATGCACATTTACTTCTCTTAACATAGAAGGTGTGAGCTTTGAGGATTTGAAACACTTGTCGCAGATGATCCACGTGTGCCTCCAGAGATGGGCTATACACTAGTATGTCATCAAAGAAAATAAGAACACATTTTCTCAATAAACCAGAAAAAATAGTGTTCATTGTTCCTTGAAAAGTAGCTGGTGCATTGGACAAGCCGAAAGGCATCACCACATATTCATACTGCCCCCCATGAGTTTGAAACGCTGTCTTTGGTACGTCCTCCGTTTTCATCCTTATTTGATGATATCCCGCCCTAAGATCCAGTTTAGAAAACACCATTGCCCCACCTAATTCATCCAATAAGTCCTCCACCAAAGGAATTGGGAATTTAGCCTTCACCGTCATTTCGTTCAACCGCCTATAATCTACACACATTCGCCAACTCCCATCTTTCTTTTTGACCAACACAACTGGAGAAGCAAAAGGGGAAGAGCTTGGTTGAATTACTCCCGAATCCAAGAGCTCTCTAACCATGCCATCAATGACATCCTTTTGAGCTGGGGAGTGTCTATAAGGTCTTAAACTAACCGGATTAGAACCCTCCTTTAGCATAATTTGATGATCATGAATACCCCTAAAGGGTGGCAGCTGAGTAGGTGTTTCAAAGACCTCTTGGAACTCATGTAAAACATATTCTCTATGAGCCATCATCACCTGATCCTGTAGCTCCTCAGTGGTCACTGAACAACACATTGCCTCTGTGGAACAAGGTAGAAATTGTAGCATATAACAGAAATTGTCTTCAACCATTAACTGATGCAATTTAGAAGCTGAAACTATGCTACTTTTAATTTCTTTAACAGCCTGCAACTTCACCGGCATACCATTCATAGAAAATTCCATAGCCATATTGGTAAAATCCCAGTGGATGACTCCCCATTGCCTTAACCATTGCATGCCCAATATAATATCACAACTGGACAATGGTATTGCAATAGCATTAGTAAGAAAATCATACCCTTGAAGCTTTAACCGGATGCCTTCACACCGTCCTGTACCTTGTATAAGACCGCCATCAGCTACAGTTATCCGCAAGGGATGCATAGGTTGTAGAGTATTGAGCCCCTCTTTACATAATTTCTGGTTGATGAAATTATGCGTGCTGCCTGTGTCTATGAGTACATGAACTCTCTTTTTGCCCATCCATCCTATCAATCTCATCATAGGATGAGAAGAGTCTCCCTGAATGGCATTAAGTGAAACAGTAGGGTCAACACCTTGAGTAGGATCATTAGAAATTTCCTCAGGAACAGAATCAGCTCCCATTGTGTCCAGTTGGTTTTCCTCCCCAACCTCCATAAGGAAAACTTGCATTTTCTTCCTCTGAGGACAATCATGTCCAGGAAAGAATTTGTCATGACAGAAAAAACACAAGTTTTGAGCCCTGTGTTCCTCCATTTCTTTCGGAGAAAGTTTCTTCTGAAACGTATATGCCGGCTTTCCCAAAACGCTCTTTTGAGAACCTTCGATATTTCCTTTCTTCTCCTGAGGCATCACTTTCTTGTCAAAGGTGTGAGAAACTGTATTCTTCTTCTCACTCCAAGAACCTTGTGTTCGATTTGCAGGCCCCAATCGTTTCTGTAACAATTCCAAACTTCGTTCTTGCAACTTTGCCATACGAGTAGCTTCCAACACCGTTCGCGGAGCGAACATCTTCACACCATTACACAATTCCTGTTGAAGGCCTCCCAAATAGCATTGGAGCTTTTGAGATTCCGTCAACGCTGTTCTACCCACAAGATTGTCAAACGATTCCTGATACGCCTCCAGCGAACCAGTCTGTACCAATTTCTTGAGTTCTTCCATAGGAGAATCGAACTCGAGGCTAAATCGCATCTTCAATGCCTCGGTGAAATTCTGCCATGTCAATCGGCCATTCGATCCCTGTTCTAGACTTTGGAACCAACGAAAAGAGTTATCATCAAGAGCGATACTCGCAACCGAGACCTTGTCCCCTTCTTGCGTTCTATCCAACAAAAAAAAACGTTCACATTTTGCAATCCAAGATTCGACATCGTCGCGAGTGAATTTTGGGAAATCCAGACGCGTTAATCGCGTTGCTGGTCGAGTTGCTCCGTCGCCGTTGCCACCATGGCGACGCGCCGCCGTTAATTCCGCCAATTGCAATCCAATTCCGCGCATGGCTTCTTGCACATTGGTGAATTGAGTTTCGAAACGGTTCTCCAATTCACGAATTTGCCTCGTGATACATGGCTCCACCGCCGTCATTATGCGTTCCTCTGCCTCACGAATGACGTTCTGCATTCGCGTCGCTTCTGCCATGAATGATGTGGCCGAGGTCGACAGGCTCTAGATACCAATGATAGGGGAGAGAGGGAGAATATAGAGAGAGAGAGAGAATAGAAAGTAGAGATGAGGAAAGAGTATTTTTATTTATTCAACAAAAGCATACATTGGATGGTTATTTTCTAACTATATATAACTGTCTAAGCAGTTATAACAACCCAATACAACTACTAACAGCTGTATACACTAATACATGCATCATCATGTTATTTGAAGAAAAAAATATGTGTGATTCTGCAATTTTGTCAATTTTTTTTAAGTTGAAACACGCACAAAGCTTGTGTGGTGAATTAATGGTGAAATATGATTAATTGAAGAAGATTGAGTGAATTTGGGGATATTAAGAGAGAGAGAGAGAGAGAGAGAGAGAGAGAGAGAGAGAGAGAGAGAGTAGTTGAGGAAAAATATTCTCAAATGACATTAGTTTTTCAAACATTACATGAGATACTTATAGGATACACAAATACACCTTAGAACCAAAAAATGTCCAAAAACAGTTAAAAACACAAAACACGGGGGAGGAAATCGATTTTTCAAAAGGGGCTAATCGATCTCCCCTACTAAAAACTGAAATTGAAAACAAGCAAAAGTTATGGAAATCGATTTCCCCAATCTGGGTAATCGATTTCCTCTTCAAAACTTCTTTTTCTAGATTTCTAGAAGTGTTTTTTTAATAAGTCGTTTTCAACGAAACGATCCCAGAAGTTTCCACAATGCATTTGAATTATTAAGAACTTCCAATACACCACCTTAATTCAAATGCTCCAAGTTCTTCATGCCTAAACTCATCACAAACTTTTTGAACACCATATTTGTTACAACTTTCGTTAACAAATCTGCAACTTATTCTTCGCTTCGATAATATCTTAATCTCAGTTGGCTTACACACACCAGATCCCTCAAGTAATGAAACATTATCTCAATATGCTTGCTCCTCTCATGTGTTATGGGATTCTTAGCAAGATTAATGGCTGAAACATTATCTACCAAAAGTGTGACAAATTTTTCAACCTTTATGCCCAGCTCTTTCAGTAGATTCACAAGCCACACAGCCTGACACGCACACAACGATGTAGCAATATACCCAGCCTCACAAGAAGAGAATGCCACCACAGGTTCCTTTTTATAACACCGAGAGATTGGAGCTCCTCTGAACATAAAGACATAATCGGTCGTAGATTTTTGGTCGTCTTTATCTCTGCACCAATTGGAATCCGTATAACCGAACAACTCGCACTTTCTGCATGAATCAGTTGCGGGAAAGAAAATTCCACAGCCAAGAGTTCATTTTATGTATCTTAGAATCCTCTTAACTGCTGCCAAGTGAGACACTTTCAGTCTCTCCATGAATCTACTTGCAATAACAACACTAAACGCCAAATCTGGCCGCGTATTACACAAGTAACGTAATGATCCAAACAATTTCCTATATTGTGTTGGATCCACATTCTTCTCATCATCACTTTTGGAAAATTTCAACCTCGCTCCAGCATGTGTATTGGCAGCATTATAATGCTCCATATCACACCTTTTCAAAATCTCAAGAGTATATTTTCTTTGATGCATGAACAGACTCAATTTTGACTTGTGGAACTATATGCCAAGAAAGTATGTCATGATTCCAAGGTCACTTATTTCAAACTCCTCCATAAGTTCACTCTTGAACTAAGAAATACTCACTTCATTGCTTCCTGTGATCAATAATTTGTCCATATATAAACAAAGTATGATCACATATTTGCTTGCATCTGTCTTCATATAGACACCATGTTTAGAAAAAAAAACCGTGAAGCCAACGTCAACTAGGAAACCATCAATGTGTTTGTTCAGAGCTTTAGGAGCTTGTTTCAAACCATAAAGCGCTTTCTTAAATTTGGAGACTATTCCATCTTGATTTATCACAACAAAATCAGAGGATTGTTCTACATAAACTTCCTCCTCAAATGGACCATTCAAAAACACAGATTTCACATCCATTTAATATATCGATCAATTGTTGTTATTTGCAATACCAACAACTAGCCGTATGGTTTCTATCATAGCAACTGGTGAAAACACCTCATCATAGTTAATACCTTCTCTTTGTAAAAATTCCTTCGCAACTAGTCGAGCCTTATGCTTGATAATTTTGTCTTTTGGATTTGCCTTCACTTTATGGATCCATCTCACTCTGATTGGCTTCTTTTGTTCTGGTAGATCAATCAGCTCCCAAGTGCTATTTTTCTCAATTTATTCCAGCTCTTCTTTCATCGTAGACACCCAATTTAGATCACTTAATGCCTCTTTCGTGCTAACGGGCTCGAATTCGGCCATAAGCATAAAGTGAATGAGATCACCATAATTGTTAATCTCATTATCATGGAATACTTCACAATCTTAGAGCCTATGAGACAAACCTCTTCGCCTAGTTGGTCGTCTATTGGATTCACCGCTTTCGACTTTGACTGGCTGCTATACAGAACCTGCAGAATTTAGATTTTTGGCATTTTCCTGTGGAAATCGATTTCCAGAAAGTGGGGAATTGATTTCCTCTTGTGCAAAACCAGTCCAAGGAGCCTCATGATACGAAAATCGCAAAGGAAATTGATTACCCTCATCCAGGAAATAGATTTCCACACCTGTCATGGTTAATTTTCTACTGTCAAACAGCCTTACCTCATCCACTACCACATCTCGACTTATTATAATCTTCTTGCTTTTCACATCAAACAATTTGTAACCTCCAGTAGGATGATAACCAAAAAGCAAATTGTAAGAACAAGATTTGGTTTTTCAATATCATCTATGAGTTTTGATGATAACAAATGAGTGTGTTTGTATAAACAATTTTGATACTCTAATGTTTGTTATTGTTGAGTACTTAACAAACAGGTTTTGCTTCTGATGGATAGCGTGGCCAAGACATTAGAAAAGAATTAATTATGCTTCTACGTTACACAAGTTATGTTGAACGGTAGCAAGACACTCCAAGAAGGCTCTAAAGTGTAATCTCTGATGTTGTTCTAAAGAAACTAGTCAGAAGATCTGAAGACTCAAGTTTCTACTAAAGTCCAGATGCTAAAAACCCAAGCTTGTAAAGACGGCATGTTCCAAAGAAACAAAGTTAGAAGATCTGAAGACAAAGTTTCTACTGAAGTCCAGATGCTGAAGTCTTGTGTTTCTAATAACAAGGTTCTAAAGATAAGGGTTCTGAAGACCAAGTGCTGAAGGCTCTAACAGACAAAAGGTCTAAAGATTCTAAAGGCTTGGAGTTTTAAAGAACCAAAGTTCCATGAAAAGGTTCTCACAACCAAGTGCTGTAGACTCTAAAGACGTAATTTTAAAGACTCTGAAGACTTGAAGTTCTGATGACCTGATGTTATGTTCTCGCTTCTAAACAAATGCTCGTAGAAGCCTCTGAAGCGTAGAAGGAAAGAAGATAACGTTAACATAATACAAATAGTACATGGTACAATCAACGTTTCATTCCACCACCATGAAAGGACGGACGTGCTGCACAATCTTGTCCCCCACGTTATTGTTCAAGCTGCCAATATTTTTGGAAATTCCAAGAGTATCCCTCAAGGGATATATTATTTTATTGGCTATATAAACGATTGAAGACTAAGAGAGAAAGCTGTCAGTTCACTGAATAATCATGTGCAGACGTTGTTCACGGCTTTCATATTCTTAAGTCACTGTTCATAATTTTTTTTACATATTCAGCTTTTTAGAAGCAATACTCTTGTAAAAAAAACTTGTATTCAAACAGTTGTTTGATTTTTCTTAAGGGACCGGGTAGGTCTGTATTCTTAAGAATTCTAGAGCTTGCGAGCTTTAGAAGTTGTTAGTCACTTGCGGGTAGCTTGTGCATTGTAATAATCAGGTTGCTTATTGTTTGATATTCCTTAAGGGACCAAGTTGGTCTGAATACTTAAGAAATCTAGGGCTTGCAAGTCTTAGAGGTTGTTAGTCACTTACGGGTAGTGTTGTACCCCAAAATTTTCCTTCCCATTTTCTCCAAGACATTCTTCTAGGGTTCTCAAATGCTCAAGAGTTGATCAGACAAATTCTCCTTCTAAGCAATGGGTCAACAACTAGGGTTTTGTGTTTTTCAAGGAAGTTTGGGTTGCAAAGGTATCAAGTGGTTTCCATGGTTCTCCATAGGTCTTCAACGATGTTCATTTCAAGTTTCAAGCGTTGCATCACAATATTACTCAGTCAATAACTCAGAGATTGAAAATCAACTCTATTGGGTAAAAAGTCAACTATAGTCAACATACAATCAAATTCATGGTTTTTGGTCAACATCAACATTTTGAAGTGATATTCATCATTTGATCAAGGTTTTATCATGATTCCTCAAGGAAAGCCCCTCAAATCATCAAAAGTCAAGAATTGCCAAATTAGGGTTTCCTTAGGAGAAGTCAACTGAACTTTAACCAAGCATAACTTTCACATGCTTCACCAACTTTTCTCCAACCAAAGACCATTTTGAAGGAAATTAAATTCTCTACAACTTTGAATCTATATGCTCAAGTCCAAAAAGTGCTTATTTGAGAGATATAAGTCAATACATTATAGGTCATTTCAAAAGTCAACAAAAAGACACTTTTTGTCAAGGCAACTTACATCAAGATAAAGTTTCCAAATGCAAAAAATGATCAAAATAGAAATTGAACAAGACACCTCGAGCTTTTCAAAAAGTCAAAGATCATCTTCAAAAGATGAAAATTGAGAGAGTTATGACCATTTCAAGTTGGGAAATTTTGAGAAAATGCATGAAGTTCATTTTGAGCAAACTTGAAATTTTGGACTAATGCACCTAAGTTTTAAGGTCTAAATATGTTCATGATGTCTTAAAGGACTCCTAAACTCATTCTTACCTTAATTTTTATTTATGTTTATTTGCATTTTTACCCAATTAAATTCAAAATAAAAATAATAAAATACAAGTAAAAGGTAATAGGCGCATGGATATTCATGTTGGATCAAATCAAAAGCCCAAATCCTTGCCAACTAATGCTAGAAACCGTGTGGATTTGTTTTGGAAGTGAATCTTCAAATTTTGGAAAGTATTTGAAATTATTTTTGGAAACAAATCATGCTTTGATCACACAAGATTGTTTACCAAGTTTGTTGACATAATTCTACAAGTCTATAAATATACAACATCATCAGATGCAAAAGAGAACGCAACTCCACAAGAATAAGGGTTTCAAAACTCAAATTTTTCAAAGAAAACTTACAATTTTTTGTAGCAATTTCTAGCCATATTCGAGTAGAACCAAGCACTCTTATCACTTCCTGAACATCTACAAAGTAAGTATAATTGATTTTCAATGGTTTCCCATTCCTGAAACGATCATGTTCATCATCTCCGATTGTAATTTTTTTCCATTAGTCGTATTTTTAATTTTATGCATTGTTGAGTATTTCTAACCATCTAGATCAATTTATATGAATGTTTAGAGTAGGTTGCAGTCATTACATGGAGTTTGTAACGTCCAAATCTTGGTTTACCATTCGAACTCAGGAGGAAATTTTAAGGGGGATAACATGTTTTGTCTACTTTGATTTTACGTATTTCGCAGGTTTTAAAAATCTACTCATCGGAGAATATGGTGGAAACCACTGTTGTACCCCAAAATTTTCCCTTCCATTTCTCATTGATTTCTCATCACAAAGCCTTTGAAGATCAAGATCCAGTTAGGGTTTCATCTGCTCAAGACCTCTCCTTGCACTATTGACCCAGATTAGGGTTTATGTTTGCACAAAGATGTTTTGACCTAAAATGCCTAAGATGACTTTCTTGCTTAATATTGGACTCCCAAGTTTATCCTCACCAAGTTTCAAGTCTTGATTCCAAGTTTTGCCCAGTCAATTGGACAGTTGACCTAGAAATCAGCTGTATTGGGGAAAAAGTCAACTGTGACCAATTGACAGTCAAACCTCATGAAAATTGACCCACATCAACATTATGAACTCACATGAACCATTTGATAAAGTTTGGATCACAATTCCACAAGAAATTTGATCAGATCACCAAAAGGGCAAAATGGTCATATTTAGGGTTTTGACTGCACAAAGGCAATTTTTGACTGTTTGACCTAGCCAATGGCAAACCAAGCTCACATATGGACTCAAGGACCCCATGGAATTATCTTGACATGCTCAACAAACTCAAAAGATCCCAAGTACACAAGATTGACAGTTGAATTTCCCAGTCAATTGATCAATTTTGACTGTATACTAAAAAGTCAAACTTTGACTTTTTGGTCAAAATTGTAGTTGTTTAGGTATTGGCTTGCATTTTTGGTAAAACCCAAGTGTATGTGTGAATGTCATGACTGATGTCATAACATTCTAGTTTAGTTTGTACTGATTCATTAGGTACCCTTGCAGAAAAATATTGTCATTCAAGTACTGATGTTTATAAGTGTGTATCTGAGCATTTTGCAAAATGATCACATTTTCCTAAATCAGTAGACAGGTTTCTCAGATGTCATAACAGATGTTAAGACATCCTGTTCTGAACTAACAGGTTTTCAGTTTGGTTAATTCTGAGTTTTTTCAGGAAAATAACTCAGTCTTTCCAGAACAGAATCCTGCGATTTCTTTGGGTTAACCTAGCTCAACCCTAACCTGGTTAATAAAGTCCTGTGACCTAGTCTTAAGGTCAAACGGAATTAACCCTAGGTTTTTGTGGAAACCCTAACAGAAGTTGCAGCTGCTATATATTCAACAGAGCTGCTGTTTTGCAAGTAATCCCTTTTTTGGTCAGAAGATCATTTGTAAACTGTATAGGTTTAATTATTGTACTCCAAGCAATTATCATTGTGATAAGTGACTTGGAATAGGTTTTTAATTGTAAGGGTTGTGTAGCACTCAAAGCTTTGAAGCAAGAGTGTTTGAATGTTTCTTGACTAAAGCTGTGAAGCAGAGTCAAGTTAGTTTTGTGTATCACTCAAAGCTGTGAAGCAAGAGTGGTTGTGTTGCTTGATTAAAAAGCTGTGAAGCTTAATCAAGTGTATGTTTTTGAAGAGTGTCTTCATCAATTCATTAGTCAAACTGTTTTATGTATCACTTCTGTGATTGAGGGGGAGTGAGTAGGAACTCAGGTTTAAGTTGTACTTAGATTGAAATTGCATTGGGTAGGTCTTAAGTGAAGGAGATAAACTGGTTGGTTTATTCCTGAATTAACATCTCTTATAGTGGATTTCCTCCCTGGCTTGGTAGCCCCCAGAGTAGGTGTTGTTGCACACTGAACTGGGTAAACAATTGACTGTGTTCTTTACTGTTTTTGTATTTATTGTCTTATAGAAAGTCAGATACGATGTCATAACATTAAACGTGACATTGAGTATCTGCAGCCAGAATTTCAATTGGCATCAGAGCAGGCACCCTGCCTGTATTACTGGGTGAGATCTAGGGATATCACTTTCTGGCACTATGGACAAAGAAGGAGTTTTTGGAAATAGACCACCCATTCTGGATGGAACTAATTATGACTACTGGAAACCTCGTATGATTGCCTTCTTAAAATCTCTGGACAAAAAGGCTTGGAGAGCTGCTGACAAAGGATGGATCCATCCCACCATAACTGAGAAAGATGGGACAATCAGTCTGAAGCCTGAGGAAGATTGGAGTAAAGAGGAAGATGAGTTAGCCTTGGGAAATTCCAAAGCTTTAAATGCCTTGTTCAATGGAATTGATAGAAACATTTTCAGACTAGTACATCAATATGAACTGGCCAAGGAAGTTTGGGACACTCTCAAAACTACTCATGAGGGCACTTCCAAAGTAAAAATGTCAAGGCTTCAGATGTTGACTACCAAGTTTGAGAATCTAAAAATGATGGAAGATGAAACCATTCATGAGTTTCACATGAACATCTTGGAGATTGCCAACACCTCAGGAGCACTGGGAGAAAAGATGTCAGAAGAAAAACTGGTGAGGAAGATCCTCAGATCCTTGCCTAAAAGATTTGCAATGAAGGTAACTGCCATAGAGGAAGCCCAGGACATCAGCAAGTTGAAAGTGGATGAACTTATTGGGTCTCTTCAAACTTTTGAGATGGGGATCACTGATAATGGTGACAAGAAGAACAAGAGCATAGCTCTTGTGTCCAACACTGATGTTGAAGAAAATATTTCAGAAGCTATAGCCATGCTTGGAAGACAGTTCAACAAACTCATCAAAAAAATAGATCCAAAGTCAAGGTCTAATGTTCATAACATTCCCTCTGACATTGACAGTTTCAGCAGAAGACCAAGGTTAGAAGAGAAGGGAAATCAAGGCAGAGGAATTCAATGCCATGGTTGTGAAGGATATGGGCATATTCGAGCTGAATGTCCTACCTTTCTTAAGAAACAAAAGAAAGGAATGACAGTTACTTGGTCTGACTGTGATTCAGAAAGTAATTCTGAAGAAGAATCTGCCAAACTAGTTACTGCTTTAACTGGTGTCTGTACCTCTGAAAGTGACATCAGTGATGAAGAGGTGACTTTTGAAGAACTGGCTGATACTTACAAGAAATTGTGTATCAGAAGTACTGAAGTCTGTGTGCAGAATGAGAAACAATCAAAACTCATCATAAAGCTGGAGGCTGAAAAAAGGGCAAACCTTGAAACTATAAGTCATCTAGAAGGAGAAGTTCAATTGCTGAACTCACAACTGAATCAAATGACCAAATCTGTCAAGATGCTGACAAATGGAACAGACAAATTGGAAGAGATCCTCCAGGTTGGACAAAATGTGGGAAATAAATCTGGACTAGGATTTATGGAAGCAAAGAAATCTGGTACTGATAAACAAATGTCAAAACAGATGTCTCAACACAACTCTCAACATCAGGAACAGAGACATATGAAGAAAAGGTACCAAAGATGGAGATGTCATCATTGTGGGAGATATGGCCACATAAAGCCCTTCTGCTTCAGATTGTATGGATACCCTAATCAGAACTCAGGTGTCAAACCTAAGTCTAAAAAGGTACCACATGCTCCTAAATTGAAGAAAAAGGCTACTGCCCTGATAGCCCACACTTCCCTGAGGGTCTCTGCAAAGGAAGACTGGTACTTTGACAGTGGATGTTCCAGACACATGACTGGAATCAAGAACCTCCTCAATAATGTTAAGCCTCACACCACCAGCTTTGTGACCTTTGGAGATGGTGCTAAAGGTGAAATCAAAGGAGTTGGTGATTTGGACTGCCCTGGAGTTCCAAGTCTGAATGAAGTACTGCTGGTAAAAGGGCTGACTGCTAATCTCATTAGTATCAGTCAATTGTGTGATCTAGGATTCAAGGTCAATTTCTCAAAATCTGAATGTCTTGTAATCAATGACAAACAAGAGATAGTAATGAAAGGAGTCAGATCCAAAGACAATTGTTACTTGTGGGAGCCTGAGAACACTAATTTCTCATCTGTGTGTTCCATTGCAAAAGAAGAAAAAGAGGTGAAACTGTGGCACCAAAAACTTGGCCATCTTCATCTAAGGGGTATGAAGAGGATTATCTCCTTGGAGGCAGTCAGAGGGATTCCAAGACTGCAAATTGATGAAGAAAGAGTTTGTGGTGAATGTCAGGTTGGTGAGCAGACTAGGATGTCACATCCAAAGTCAAGACATCTGACCACCTCTAAGGTTCTAGAACTCCTTCATATGGATATGATGGGACCAATGCAAGGTGGAAAAAGATATGCCTATGTGGTTGTGGATGATTTTTCCAGATTCACCTGGATTAATTTCATTAGGGAAAAATCAGATGTATTTGAAGTTTTTAAAGAATTGTGCAAAAGAATTCAAAGAGAGAAGGAAGGATGTATTGTCAGAATCAGAAGTGATCATGGCAAGGAATTTGAAAACAGCAAGTTTGATGATTTCTGTTCTTCAGAAGGAATCAGTCATGAGTTTTCTTCTCCTATAACACCTCAGCAAAATGGAGTTGTGGAAAGAAAAAACAGGACCATACAGGAATCTGCCAGAGCAATGTTACATGCCAAAAGACTTCCTATGTATTTTTGGGCTGAAGCTATGAATACAGCCTGCTATGTTCATAACAGGGTCACCTTGAGAAAGGGAACCTCATCCACCATATATGAACTCTGGAAAGGAAGAAAACCAACTGTGAAGTACTTCCATGTGTTTTGCAGCAAATGCTATATTCTGGCTGATCGTGAACAAAGAAGAAAACTGGACCCTAAAAGTGATGAAGGCATATTTCTAGGATACTCCTCAAACAGCAGAGCTTATAGAGTATTCAATTCCAGAACCAAAGCCATGATGGAATCAATAAATGTTATAATTGATGACTATCATGAAGAAATAGATGTTCCTTGTACTGTTGAGACATTCTTTGAGACTTCAACCCAACAGAATGATCTACCCAACTCCACCACAACAGAATCTGAATCAAAGGAAGCTAGCAAGATCCCTTCCATCAGAATTCAGAAGGATCATCCAAAAGAGCTCATCATAGGAGATCCCAACAGTGGAGTCATCACAAGATCTAGAGAAATCATCTCAAACTCTTGTTTTGTGTCCAAAATGGAACCAAGAAATGTCAAGGAAGCTTTAACTGATGAATACTGGATTGGTGCAATGCAAGATGAACTGAACCAATTCAAGCAACATGAAGTTTGGGAACTAGTTCCTAGACCTGAAGGAACTAACATCATTGGGACAAAATGGATATTCAAGAACAAGTCAGATGCTGAAGGAGTTGTCACCAGAAATAAGGCAAGACTTGTTGCTCAAGGATACACCCAGGTTGAAGGGGTTGATTTTGATGAAACCCTTGCACCCGTAGCCAGGCTGGAATCAATCAGACTCCTATTGTCAATTGCTTGTCTTCTGAAGTTCAAGTTATTTCAGATGGATGTGAAAAGTGCCTTTCTAAACGGGTACTTAAATGAGGAAGCTTATGTGGAACAACCTAAAGGCTTTGTGGATCCAACCCACCCTGATCATGTCTACAAATTGAGAAAAGCCCTATATGGCCTGAAACAAGCTCCTAGAGCATGGTATGACAGGTTAACAAAGTTTCTCTCAGACAAAGGCTACAGAAAAGGAGGCTTGGACAAAACTCTCTTTGTCAAAACTGAAGGAGGGAAGTTGATGGTTGCCCAAATATATGTTGATGACATAGTGTTTGGAGGAATGTCAGAACATATGGTTAAACACTTTGCTGACCAGATGCAGGCTGAATTCGAAATGAGTCTCATGGGAGAACTAACTTATTTTCTTGGACTGCAAGTCTCACAGATGGAGGACTCAATCTTCTTATCTCAAAGCAAGTATGCTAAGAACATTGTAAAGAAGTTTGGTATGGAGAATGCAAGTCACAAAAGGACTCCTGCTCCTACTCATCTAAAGCTTTCCAAAGATTCAAGTGGGGTTAAGGTGGATCAAAGTCTGTACAGAAGCATGATAGGAAGCTTGTTGTACTTAACTGCCAACAGACCTGATATTGCCTTTGCAGTTGGAGTTTGTGCAAGATACCAAGCTGATCCCAAAGTCAGTCATATCAATCAAGTGAAGAGAATTTTGAAGTATGTAAGTGGAACTTACAACTATGGGTTGATGTATACTCATGGCTGTGAACCAGCTCTGACTGGCTACTGTGATGCTGATTGGGCTGGTAGTGCTGATGATAGAAAAAGCACCTCTGGAGGATGTTTCTTCTTGGGAAATAATCTGGTTTCCTGGTTCAGCAAGAAACAGAATTGTGTGTCTCTTTCTACTGCTGAAGCTGAATACATTGCAGCTGGTAGTAGCTGCTCTCAAATGATCTGGATGAAACAGATGCTCACTGAGTATAATGTCACACAAGATGTTATGACATTGTACTGTGACAATTTGAGTACAATCAACATTTCCAAGAATCCCATTCAGCATAGTAGGACCAAACATATTGACATACGACATCACTTTATCAGAGACCTTGTAGAAGAGAAGACAATCAAATTGGAACATGTTGCCACTGAGCTACAGCTGGCTGACATTTTTACCAAGGCTCTGGATGCAAATCAATTTGAAAACTTGAGGGGTAAGTTGGGTATTTGCCAACATGAGGAATTGTAGCAATTAATTTTGCTTAAAACAAGGATTAAAGGAGTTATGCTTGTTCTGATTGGGTTAAAATTATATTTTCCCATTTCCTACAATTCTTTTAAGAAGTTGAATAGACACTCCTTTTCTTCCTTCCCCTCTCGTCTCCTCATCAAAACCCAGTCTCTCAATCAGAATTTTCTCTACAGTTGCTGTTGGTCCTCTAAGACTGTCAAAATGTCTCAAACACCATCATCATCCAATACGACTATTTCAACCTCTTCCTCTGATCAAGATTCGAGGACAATCTCTTCCTGTCTGGACTCTGAAGTCCTGGAGATCTCTTCTCGTAGAAAAGTGGGAACTAACCCCACCAAGGTCAAAGAGTTGAGAACAAGACATGCAGGAAAGTCCCAAGCTTCTGCCTCTGGTAATCCATCTCATCCTTCTTCTTCAGTTCCCCCTGAAATTGCAAATAGGGAAGGGCCAGCCTATGTTAATCAAGCAATAGCAAAAATTGTTTCAAGAATTCTGAACGAGAACCACTCAGTTCCTGGCATTTATGTTCCTTTGAATCAAGAAAGTTCAAATCCAGATGTCTCTAAGGATGTTGAGACATCAGACAAAGAGAAGAATGCTGATATTGCTCACAAGAAAAGGAAGAAGCCCGACTCCTCTGAGTCTGATGACAGTGCTTAAAGGTTGGTTGCTGTTTGGTGGTGTTGCTGGTTGGTGCTGGTACCTGGTGGAGTTTGGAAGTGTGTTCAGATTTTTTTTCTGCTGCTGCTATTATTATTTTGGATAACTGTATAATCTTATGAACATGTATCTTTGGCCCATTTGTGGCTAAAGAGGGGGAGAATATTTTGGTACTTACTTAATTAGTACTTGCTCAATTAGACATTCTATTTTTCTGCAGTCATTTCTTTCTGCTGCTATCTATCTCTGATTGCTTAGGGTCTTTAGCCAAAAATCTGCCAAAGGGGGAGTTTGTAGTTGTTTAGGTATTGGCTTGCATTTTTGGTAAAACCCAAGTTTATGTGTGAATGTCATGACTGATGTCATAACATTCTAGTTTAGTTTGTACTGATTCATTAGGTACCCTTGCAGAAAAATATTGTCATTCAAGTACTGATGTTTATAAGTGTGTATCTGAGCATTTTGCAAAATGATCACATTTTCCTAAATCAGTAGACAGGTTTCTTAGATGTCATAACAGATGTTAAGACATCCTGTTCTGAACTAACAGGTTTTCAGTTTGGTTAATTCTGAGTTTTTTCAGGAAAATAACTCAGTCTTTCCAGAACAGAATCCTGCGATTTCTTTGGGTTAACCTAGCTCAACCCTAACCTGGTTAATAAAGTCCTGTGACCTAGTCTTAAGGTCAAACGGAATTAACCCTAGGTTTTTGTGGAAACCCTAACAGAAGTTGCAGCTGCTATATATTCAAAAGAGCTGCTGTTTTGCAAGTAATCCCTTTTTTGGTCAGAAGATCATTTGTAAACTGTATAGGTTTAATTATTGTGCTCCAAGCAATTATCATTGTGATAAGTGACTTGGAATAGGTTTTTAATTGTAAGGGTTGTGTAGCACTCAAAGCTTTGAAGCAAGAGTGTTTGAATGTTTCTTGACTAAAGTTGTGAAGCAGAGTCAAGTTAGTTTTGTGTATCACTCAAAGCTGTGAAGCAAGAGTAGTTGTGTTGCTTGATTAAAAAGCTGTGAAGCTTAATCAAGTGTATGTTTTTGAAGAGTGTCTTCATCAATTCATTAGTCAAACTGTTTTATGTATCACTGCTGTGATTGAGGGGGAGTGAGTAGGAACTCAGGTTTAAGTTGTACTTAGATTGAAATTGCATTGGGTAGGTCTTAAGTGAAGGAGATAAACTGGTTGGTTTATTCCTGAATTAACATCTCTTATAGTGGATTTACTCCCTGGCTTGGTAGCCCCCAGAGTAGGTGTTGTTGCACACTGAACTGGGTAAACAATTGACTGTGTTCTTTACTGTTTTTGTATTTACTGTCTTATAGAAAGTCAGATACGGTGTCATAACATTAAACGTGACATTGAGTATCTGCAGCCAGAATTTCAAAAATCAAGAGTCAAGATTCATTTTTCATCAAAACATGCCAAATCATGAAACTTGTTCACCAAGAAATCACAAAATGCAAATTAGGGTTAGAAATTAGAATTTTTCATAACTTAGAATTTTTCTAAGTTATGAAAAACCCTAATTTTTTCCCAACTTTGCCCCACTTTCTCACCAAGATTCATTTGGATTCAAACAAAAGTCAAAACATGAAAGTTGTAGCTTATTGCATAATCTACAACTTTGATTCACAAAGTTTTCCCAAATGAGGCTTGTATCTCAAGTTACAAATTTTTGAATAAGGGCACTAAACCATTCTTAACTTAGTGAATTTTTGACCTATTTTGACAAGGTTTTCTACCCAACTTCAAGGCCATTTTCCATACACTTCCACTTGGAATTTCAATTTGCATTTCAAAGATGTATTGTAGTACTCATTCCAAGCTTTCTAAAATGTCCAAGAACTTCTCAAACAACCTCATGGTTAGGGAGAATCGAATTTCACAATATAGCAAAAACTCATTTTTGATTAGGCCAAGTTACATGTTCATAACACTATGCATTTTCAAAACTCAGCATGCCACTTGATTACAGGCCTTTTATCTCAATTACACTCATAAATTTAATGCCAAACCTTTGTGCCAAGACCATGTTTTGTGTGTTCAAGCATTGCCTAGAAGATTAATCCATTTATAGATAAAGCATTTCTTCCATTTTTGCAAAAGGTAACTTTATGTCCAATTGAAAATCCAAGAAGTACAGTTAAGATCTCTTTGGCACAAGTTTAGGGATTAATCACACTGATCAAGACTGAGTTATGCAGCATGTTATGGGGGCCTCTAGCTGCCTAAACACCAACTTGACCTTTTTTGCTTAAGTGCTAAGAAACATTGCATTGTTCAACACAACTCTCATATCAGCTTACAAACACTTAAGCAAACTTGTGAAACACATCCAGGAGATCCCAACCAAGCTAGTGCACGATCCTAACATCCCTCATACACCCCAAATCCCAGAATCACCTTCAAACTGCAAGAACAGGGCAGGGCCTGCAGTTTGAGTGCCATCTCCCATTTCTCTCAAGCTTCCTTGCCCAAACCAGTTCACATACATTCCCTAACATCTATGCAAGCTAACCATGACTTGAAACACGACCTGTAATTCCTCTAACAAGTTCCACCATTTTCACTTTTTCATTTTGCAGTTGAAGTTCTACAGCTCAATTCAAGGTGTCTCAAGACAAAGTAAATATTGGAACAACATCACCACACCTCAAGGAAGCTATACCAACCATTATCTTGCACTGAAAGCTTCCCCATTGCCAGATAGAACTTCAACTGAACAGGTACTTTGGTGAACTTCTATCTCTCTTATTAGGCATCATTAGCTCTAAGTTTGTGAATAAGCAATGTTCTACTCATGCTACTGAACCTGTACATGCTTTTACTTTTCATTTCTTTTGCTTGAGCTGTGAGAATTTAAGGTTTGAAAATGGCAGAATACTTAGGTCAGGATTTGGGATTGTTAAAATTCTCTCTCATTTCTGAGAGTTAGGAGATGTTCTTTATATATTTGGAATCGTGGTTTCATGCTTAACATGTTTTGTGTTGAAAGTTTGTGCAAAAGATCAAAGGATCAGGATGTTTGAACTGGAAGAAACAGGCGCGCATTTTGGACAGTTTTTTGTCTGAAGGTTGAAGAAGAAGCCACATGGGCTGGGCCTGTGTGGTCTTTTCTATTCACACCCTATTTCCATTTTCATACCCCCAAGCCCATTTTGTGTATTTTTATATTTTTTTGATTTTTTCTTTTTCATTCTGACTCATTTATTTTTTCTTATCATATTAAAAACATAAAAAAATATTTTTGCATCATTTTTATATTTTTTAGACATTTATTAGATTATATTGATATTTGTATACAAATAAATAAATAACATATGATTTAGAATAAATAGAGAAAATAATGTAAACACATTTTATTTTTATTTTTATTTTGTTTTATCTTCTTGAAATATTTTTATATAAAACATACTTTTTTTCATAAATATTAATTATTATTATTTTTATATATATAATATGTATTTAGTAAATAATAAGGATATATATATATATATATATATATATATATATATATATATATATATATATATATATATATATATATATATATATATATATATATATATATATATATATATATATATATATATATATATATATATATATATATATATATATATATATATATATATATATATATATATATATATATATATATATATATATATATATATATATATATATATATATATATATATATATATATATATATATATATATATATATATATATATATATATATATATATATATATATATATATATATATATATATATATATATATATATATATATATATATATATATATATATATATATATATATATATATATTAATTCACTTAGGATAAAATACCAAAAATATACATATTTTTATTTTATTAACATTTAATACTAAAAAATACATTTTTTACAAATATACTTCATTTTTATTTTATTCTTTGTATATAAATAGTAAATATTATATATACTATATAATTAATACCCTTTTGATTTAAATTAGGGTTTTGCCCTAAATATGAAAATACTCCAAAGAATAATCCCTTTTTATTTCTCTTTTTATTTTTTACATAAATAATACTTTTTTTCATACATATAAAAATTCTTTTTGCATTCTTGCATATTTGTTTTTATTTCCATTTAATTATGCAATTATTTGTCTTGTAAATATTAAAAAAAAATGATGTAATAGCTAGGTTTAATTTCTTGCCTAAATATCCCCCATTTAAAATATTTGTACCCCCTACCCCATATTGTGTTGTAATAGTGTAGGAATTTAATTTTCGCACTTTATCGCTTTCTAAATATACTATGCTAGAGTTAGGGTTTGTATGCAAATAAAACGAACAAAAAAATAGTTTGACCTAATTTCAAGATAAATGAGCATGAAAATGGACAACACATTTCACACTTGCACCCCTAGGGTATTCCACTTTGTTGCCTTCAAATAAATTGGGCCATATTGTATGTTGAATTTCTTTGGGTAAAACAAACAATCAAATGATCATAAGTCCCTCGATGACGCTTTCAAAAAAGTTGCCTAAAATGATCAAATCCTTTTCAAAGAAAAAATTGCCCAAAGACATTTAACACTATTGCAATTATGGCCTAAACGATGACCCGCGCCCGTCCCTTTCACCTCCTAATACAAGATTGTCCACCAAATGCAATGGTGGAACAAAATTGTCAAAAGGTTTAAAACATAACAAAAATCTTTGAGAAAACTTTAGGGTAGATAACTCTTAAGTACTTGTCAATTTGCAAAGAAAACACTTGCCTAATTTCAAACCACACTTCACAAACACTTTCAAAACAAACATTCAAAAAACCCTTGAACATCTTTTCGAAAAGACAAACACCTTTTGTAAAACATTCGAGTAAAGAATTATTACAAGGGTAGCCTATACAAGGCATCTTTTTAAAACTTTTCAAAACCACGCACAAAGCACCATTTCAAACAATTGAAAACCAAGGCAAGTTGATCTAAGCAAGTACCTAAGAGCCCATGGATAACCATGGATAGAAAGGGTGCTAATACCTTCCCTTTCTATAATCTACTCCCCGAACCCAAGAAAAATCTCAAAGGTTTTTGCTGTGCTTTTTAAACCTTTCCTTAGGATAAAATAAAAAGTCGGTGGCGACTCTTGCTCAACCGAAACATTTGCGAAAACAAACGCAAAACCATAGTCAGTTCTCCCACCGTATCACAGAACTGGCGACTCTGCTGGGGACAATTTTAAAAGTGGAGTAACCTTAGGGCTTAGATCACCCTTTTGCATGACTAATTGTTTGAATTGTTTGCTTTATATCTTGGCTCTATTGTTTGGGTTTGCAATCCTATACCCGGATTTTTGGGAAACATTCATAGATAGCAATACGTTGTGGAAACTGTGCGGGGTATACCGACACGGTCGAAGCAATAGCTATATTAGTGCGACATATTTGTGAGTACCGGTAACCCTTAAGTTCAATCAAGGAGAGTACGGGGCCGCTGAGTGATGTCACTAAGCACTAATGACCTAGAACTTTACTTGACCATCTTGGCCTTTTATTAGGGGTAGTGAGATGACCGGCTTTGGTGCAGTCCGAAGTTGGTAGATACTCGATACTACACTCATTGAGGTTTGTTTTCTTGGAATATTTTGGTCGCTAGTTAAATGGCTAAACCAAAACAATGAACATTGAAAACAATCCCGTGATATTGAGCTCCTTAGAACCCGGTTACTATTTATAGGACAGGTTTTTAAGCCAACTACACTCAAGAGGGTACTTACCTATGAAACCCCATGCAAGCCTGAAACTAGGGTTTGGTGTGATTTGCTTGTACATATGTTTTGTGCATACATCATAAACATCATAAAACATCATATGCATTCACTAACCATTTCAAGGGTTTTGGATCTTCATCTTTGTTCTTGTTTTGTAGGACATGGAAATTCCTCGCAGAAATACCATTCAATTCAACCTTGTGAGAATCTCTCCTCAACTCAAGGAGCTCACCGCAAGAATTCCGGAAAATTCATCCTTCAGTGAAAGACATGGTAGACTGCTCAGCCTAGTCAACACCAACATTGAAGAAGACATGATGAAAGTGCTATTCCAGTTCTTTGACCCTCTTCACCACTGTTTCACTTTCCCTGATTATCAGTTGGTACCCACTTTGGAGGAGTTTTCTCAACTCCTGAGAATTCCTATCCTTAATCAACTACCCTTCAACGATACGGAAAAGGAACCAAAGCCGGAAGATGTTGCTCGAGCATTACATCTACAACCATCCGACATCAAGGGGCATTGGGAAACCAGAAGCGGCGTCAAAGGATTCTTAGCAAAATTCTTGTTTGAGAAGGCACAAGAATGTTGGAATTCATTGGACCTACGAGCCTTTGAAGAGATTGTGGCACTCCTTATCTATGGGTTGGTCTTGTTCCCAAATCCTGACCAACTGGTAGATGTCAACGCCGTCAAAATCTTCTTGTCCAGAAATCCAATACCAACATTGCTTGGGGACATCCTTCACTCATTTTACACACGAACAATGAGAAAGAGGGGTGTTCTCATGTGCTGTACTCCTATCCTTGCAAGGTGGTTTATTTCGCACAATCCATAATCTGTCCTGAAGAATGACCAAGGCTCAAGGTGGTCCCAACGGTTGATGACTCTTACTCACTCTGATGTACATTGGTGTTCTCGGTCCAGAGAAAATGTCATCATCATCGATCGTTGCGGAGAATTTCCTAATGTTCCTTTACTTGGAATCAGGGGAGGTATCACCTATAATCCTTGCCTAGCTTTGAGGCAATTTGGATATGCACGGAGGGATGGCCCTCATGACATGTTGATTCCTGACCTAGTTTTTGACTTCGACAATGATGAGCAAGGACTTCGCCAAAGATTCATCAGAGCTTGGGTAAAACTCAACAAGGTTGATAGCAAGACTCTGGGACACAAGAACTCCATCCCTCTTGAGCCTTATCTCAAGTGGGTACGAGCCCGAGCCCAAAGTCTAATGATGCCTTATCCTCATGTACTCCCAGTGATTAAAGAGCCTGTCAATGAAGGAGAGGTTCCCTACACCATCCTACATCCAGACATGCCTACATCGTGGGAGGAAATGCAGAAAAGTTGGATTCAGCTCAAGGAAGAACGGAATACTTTTGAAGCTAGCTTCTACGCTAGTGAGAAGAAGGTTCTAGAGCTTACCCGCCGACTCCATGAGCAAGAGGCCCTCAACACCTACATCGCACCAAAGAGGATGCGCAATGTCTTTTTGCCTTGAGAAGTTATTTTGTAATATTTGGCCCATGGGGCATTTATGTACTAACAAACTTCTTCTTATTAATATGACGTGCGTTCTTCTTTGTCTGAAACAATTTTGAATGTTCTAAATCCTTGAATGCATTGCATACATAAGCATACCATTCATCATGTGCATAAGAAGGTCTCACTCCAGGTTTCCTTATTTGTCTGCTGTTTATTTCAGTAGGATGGATCTTGAGCAAACAGTCAAAGACTTACAAGCTCAGAATGCGCAGTTTCCAGCAACTCCTGATGACCTTGGCTAAGGGTCAGGAGGATATCAAGACTCAATTGGGGAATAAAGACCCAGTGAAAAAGAAGAAAAAGAGGATTGGGGTGGCTACTTTGGGGAGAATATTTGACGGAGAAGCTCGTAGAGTGCTTGAATTTCCTCCTACTTCTGATGAAGGGACCAGTAAGAGAGATGGAGCTGCGGTGCCTTTCGAGTCTGATGCGGAAGAAGAAGAGGTTGAAGAGGATGAAGATTATTCTGATCAGCAATACCCTCCAGCTGATGATAAATACAAGGGTTTAGAAGACAGATTGGCCGCCATAGAATTACAAAGAGTACCGGGTTTGGATTTTGAGGACTTGGGTTTGGTTGCCGGGATTGTGATTCCCCCCAAAATTCAAAGTGCCAGTATTTGTGAGGTATGATGGGGTGTCCTGTCCCAAAATGCATCTCAGGTCCTACGTAAGAAAGATTCAACCCTATACGGCAGACAAAAACCTCTGGATTCATTTCTTTCAAGACAGCCTTTCGGGAGCTCAGTTGGAGTGGTTTTATCAGCTAGAAGGAACCAGTGTCAGAAATTGGGAAGATTTGGCCACCGCTTTCTACAAACAATACCAGTATAATTCTGACCTTGCTCCTACTCGTACCCAACTTCAGGGTATGTCACTAGGAACAAGCGAGGGATTCAAAGAATATGCACAAAAATGGAGGGATTTGGCTGGCAGGGTGCAGCCTCCTTTAACCGATCGTGAGCTCGTTGATATGTTTCTAGGGACCCTATCTGGGCCATTTTTCAATCATCTAATTGGTAACTCTTCCGCGGGGTTTACCGATTTAATCTTAACAGGCGAAAGAATTGAAGCTGGCATCAAGTCAGGAAAGATTCAGAAGGGTGTTGCTGCAAGTGTTGAGAAGAAGCCTTTTAAGAAGGAAACAGCTGTGGTATATTCTCAGAGAAGAGCAGGGAAGACGGAGCGTCGGCCAACTGTGGGGGCCGTAATGATTCAAAACACTCCAAGTGAGCAGCCTCGCTATAACCAGTCCAGACCAAATCAGCAACGGGTGGAACAGCCACAACGGCAGTTCACCCGTATTAACATGACCCCAGCGCAGGTGCTTCCCCATCTATTGAAGTTGAATCTCGCCACCATCAAGGAGGCACCAAAGAATGTGAATATGTCCTCTCCACATTATCATGCTAATGCTAAATGCGCCTATCATTCAGACAGTGTTGGGCACGACACCAATGATTGTTGGGCACTCAAGCATAAGATCCAAGACCTGATAGAAGCTAAGGAGGTGGAGTTTGACGCTCCAGAGAACCCTAATGTGATATATGCACCCATGCCGAAGCATGGCCGAAATGTCAATGCCATTGAGGAAGAGTTGTATGTTGTCGATGTCAGTGATCTGACTACTCCACTGCTAACCATTAAGTTGAATTTGTTAAGGGCCAGGATCTTCCCGGGATGTAAAGAAGACTGCTATTGTTGTTACTCTCTGCCATTAGATTGTCCATTACTGAAGAAAGGCATCCAAGGCCTTATGGATAGTCGACAAATTTTGTTTGAAAAAGTTTCTGCTGTTCCAGTTCATACTGAAGATGTCTCAATCATAATCATTCACGCCAATCTTTCCAAGGCCGTCAAAAAGCCTGTTAAGATTACACCAGCTACGAAATCTGTCCCTTTGAAGATAACAATGCCAGGGCCTGTTCCCTATGTTTTTGAGAAGTCGATACCTTGGAACTATGGCAGTGACGTCTACTACCATGGTATCAAGCAAATCGAAGTAATTGAAGAAAGTTCGGACGATGATGAAGCCAGCATTAGTAACATTGCAGGCACTAGCAAAATCACCAGGAGCGGGAGAATATTTTCTCTAGAGATTGCCCCTCCAAGAGCAGTCTTTGGACCCTCATCAGCTGACAAGGTCGTCCTTGCACCAATAAAACTTTCTGCTAGAACTCCTTTGATTGAAGATGTTGTTGTTCCTAATACCGTCTCTCCTACCGCTGCTGACAAAGGTAAGGGAATCCAAGATGAGTCCGTCAGGACGAGGGCTCAACCCTTGGTAATCCCGGAAACCTCCAAGAAAGAAATGGATGAGATTTTGAGGATAATCAAAAGAAGTGATTACAATGTGGTAGAACAGTTGGGGCAAACCCCCTCCAAGATCTCCATGCTGGCACTATTACTTTGCTCGGAAGCGCACGCTAAAGCTCTGATAAAATTCCTGAAGGCAGCTCATGTGCCCCAAGAAACCTCTACGGATCAATTTCAAAATTGCGTGGCTAGCCTGACTGCGGACAATGGATTAGGTTTTTCTGATGCTGACTTAACTCCTAAAGGTAGGAATCACAATGATGCTTTGCACATTTCAGTCGAGTGTCGAGGAACTACTCTCGCACACGTCTTGGTCGACACTGGTTCGTCGCTGAATGTATTGCCTAAGAAGGCCTTGGACCGACTAGATTGTGAAGGATTGGAATTGAAGCCAAGTGATATTGTTGTCAGAGCTTTCGATGGTTCGAAGAGAATGGTCCATGGAGAGGTTGAAATTCCCATCAAAATAGGCACTGAGGTGTTTAAATCCACTTTCTATGTGATGGACATCCGTCCGTCATACTCTTGCTTGCTGGGTAGGCCTTGGATACACCATGCTGGGGCAGTCACCTCCTCCTTGCATCAGATGTTGAAGTATCCTGTCAAGGGAAAGATCATTACTGTCCATGGTGAAGAAGAGTACATGATTATCCACTTAAATTCTTTCCGGTATGTGGAGGTTGAAGGAGAGTTCATTGAGACACCGTTTCAACATTTCAAAGAAGTCCTTCCTGAAATAGCAGTAGCGAAGTTGGCAGCTGAGACACCGAGGCAGATGGCCAAGATGGCATCTCTGGAGGACGCAAGGGCCGCAATAAAGGAAGGGAAGAATTCAGCATGGGGGCAGTTACCTGACATTCCGCATAAGACAGACAAATTTGGATTAGGGTTCACAGCCACAGGCCAGAAAGCTATGCGCCGTTCGAAGATTGAAAGAGCGCCAGTCAAAATTTCTCCCTACAGAATCAACGCTTTGGAGGATGAAGACAAAGAGAGCGGCATTGAAGAATGGATTTATCCAACTGTCAAAGGGGGGTTGAGCAACTGGGAGGCAAAAGACTTTGTCCCCATCACTTTTATTCATCAGTAATTTATCTATTAAACATTTCCTACTTGGTCTGTAATATTTACTTTCAAACAATCCGTACACTATCTTTTCACCTCATGCCTTGTCCGGGGCATGTAGGTCCACTTGTAAGGGTTTTGATTATTTTTCATATCCATATGCCATGATTAATGATTCATTGGACGTTTTTCATTTGATAAACTGCTTGTGTTCATTTTCTTTCCTTTTGCATTTTTTGTTTAAGGATGGCTATCCCTTACACACACCCACACTCACCAATGCAGGTACCCATCCACTCCGGATTCCATGGGTGACTATTCTGCTATATCTTTCAATAACTCTGAGGATCTGGTCAATCTAGCCGAGTATGAAGATGACGAAGGTTGTGAAGTACCCGGGGAACTAGCCAGACTTCTGCAACAAGAGGAAAGGGCCATCTTACCGCATGAAGAGCCATTGGAAACTGTTAACTTGGGAACCGAGGAGGACCAGAAGGAGGTGCAAGTGGGTGCCAATCTGGAACCGAGTGTCAAGGAACGCCTGATACAGTTGTTGAATGAGTATGTTGAAATCTTCGCTTGGTCTTATAAAGACATGCCGGATTTAGACACAGACATTGTGGTTCACCGTCTCCCCACAAAAGAGGATTGTCCGCCGATCAAGCAAAAAGTTCGCCGAATGAGGCCTGACATGTCTAAAAAGATCAAAGCAGAAGTAATGAAGCAATTCGATGCTGGCTTTCTGGCTGTTACGTCCTATCCTCAATGGGTCGCTAACATTGTGCCGGTACCTAAGAAAGATGGCAAAGTCAGGATGTGTGTGGACTACCGGGATTTGAATAGGGCCAGCCCTAAAGATGATTTCCCGCTACCTCACATTGACATCTTGATCGACAATACAGCTCAGCATAAAGTGTTTTCCTTCATGGATGGATTCTCATGCTACAATCAAATCAAAATGGCCCCCGAGGATATGGAGAAAACTACTTTTGTCACACAATGGGGCACTTTCTGCTACAAAGTGATGCCGTTCGGGCTGAAGAACGCAGGGGCAACTTATCAACGCGCCATGGTAGCTTTGTTCCATGATATGATACATCATGAGATTGAAGTTTACGTAGACGATATGATAGCTCGGTCACAAACAGAGGAAGAGCACCTTGAACATCTGGAGAAGCTGTTTGCCAGGTTAAAAGAATACAAGCTCAGGCTGAATCCAAGTAAATGTACTTTTGGAGTTAGGTCTGGTAAACTCCTGGGATTCATTGTAAGCAAAAAAGGCATTGAAGTCGATCCCGCAAAAGTAAAAGCAATACAAGAGATGCCTGCTCCCCGTACTGAGAAGGAAGTTAGAGGATTCTTGGGGTGCTTAAACTATATTGCCAGATTCATCTCACATCTGACTTCTACCTGTGAGCCAATTTTCAAACTCTTGAAAAAAGATCAGGTAGTCGAGTGGAACGACGATTGTCAAGCTGCTTTTGATAGAATCAAGGAGTATTTGCTAGAACCTCCTATTCTGATGCCACCCGTCGAAGGAAGACCATTGATCATGTATTTGACCGTCTTGGATAACTCAATGGGGTGTGTGTTGGGCCAGCATGACGAGTCTGGTCGAAAAGAGCATGCTATTTATTACCTTAGCAAAAAGTTTACCGACTGTGAGACTCGCTACTCACTGCTTGAGAAAACTTGCTGCGCTTTGGTATGGGCTACTCGCCGACTAAGACAGTATATGTTGACTCATACTACCTTGCTGATTTCCAAAATGGATCCTATCAAGTATATCTTCGAAAAGCCCGCTTTATCTGCAAGGATAGCTAGATGGCAAATGATCCTAACTGAGTATGACATCCAGTACACCACCCAAAAAGCTATAAAAGAGAGTGTACTAGCTGACCATCTGGCTCATCAAGCTATCGAAGACTATCAACCCATGAGATTTGACTTCCCAGACGAGGACATCATGAATTTGGACAACATTGAAGGCGACGGACCGTATGACGGACCCGAAAAGGGATCCCGATGGACTCTGTACTTTGATGGTGCTTCAAATGCACTTGGAAACGGTATCGGCGCGGGTACTCATTTCTCCGGAAGGTTGTCACACACCTTTCACGACCCGACTTTGCTTCAGCTGCACAAACAACATGGCTGAGTATGAAGCCTGCATCTTTGGTCTCAAGGCTGCTATAGAGTTGGGGATCAAATCTTTGATCGTATTTGGGGACTCGGCTTTGGTTATCAGTCAAATCAAAGGAGAGTGGGATACCAAGCATCCTAATCTTATCCCATACAAAGAACATGTCCTGACATTGTTGCCGCATTTCGAGCAAATTACCTTCGAGCATTTCCCGCGAGAAGAGAATCAGCTAGCAGATGCTCTAGCCACAATGTCCTCCATGTTTAAACTCAACTGGGATAACGAGGCTCCCCAAATCACCATCGAGCAAATGGATGAACCTGCGCATTGTCACGAGATTAATACCGAAGAAGTAATGGAACAACCTTGGTTTCATGAAATCAAAAGGTATCTCGAGACTAGAGATTATCCTGAAGGAGCTTCAGTAAATACAAGAAGTTCTTAAGGAAATTTGCTGCTAAGTTCTTCCTGAGCAACGACATCCTTTACAAACGAAGCCATGATTGTGTATTACTCCGATGCGTAGATAAAGCTGAAGCAGAGTTGATCATGACTGATATACACAGCGGCACATTTGGCACTCACTTGAGCGGGCATACAATGGCTAAGAAGATCCTAAGGGCAGGCTATTACTGGTCTACCATGGAAGTTGACTGCCATCAACATTCCCGTACTTGCCACAAGTGTCAAGTCTATGCTGACAAAGTTCATATCCCTCCGGTTCCTCTCAACGTCCTGACTGATCCGTGGCCCTTTGCAATGTGGGGCATTGATATGATTGGAGAGATCAAGCCCACGACTTCCAACGGACATCGCTTCATCCTGGTTGCCATTGACTATTTCACCAAATGGGTCGAAGCAGCTTCCTTCGCCTCTGTTACTAAAAATGTGGTTGCCCGCTTTATCAAGCAAAATCTCATATGTCGGTATGGTGTTCCAGACAGGATCATCACAGACAACGGTACAAATCTGAATAACACAATGATCACTGCATTGTGCGAACAGTTCAAGATTTATCATCACATATCATCTCCCTATCGGCCGAAGATGAACGGTGCTGTTGAAGCTGCGAACAAAAACATTAAGAAAATCATTCAGAAAATGACAGTCACTTACAAAGACTGGCATGAGATGTTACCGTTTGCTCTGCATGGATACCGTACGACGGTACATACTTCAACCGGGGCAACCCCATTTTCTTTGGTTTATGGCATGGAAGCTGTTTTGCCTATGGAAGTCCAGATCCCTTCTCCAAGGATTATGAAGGATGCAGGTTTGAATGAAGATGATTGGATGCAGACCCGACTTGATCAACTCAATCTGATCAACGAAAAGCGACTTGCTGCTATATGCCATGGTCAGACGTATCAAAAGCGAATGATCAAGGCCTTCAATAAGAAAGTCAGACGTCAAGTGTATCAAGTCGGAGATCTCGTAATCAAGCGGATTATCTTGCCGCAAAGTGATCCCAGGGGCAAATGGACTCCTACATATGAAGGACCATTTGTGATCAAGAGCATATTTTCTGGTGGTGCAATGATTCTGACCACCATGGACGGCGACGATTTGCCGCACCCTGCGAACGCAGACATAGTCAAAAGATACTACGCATAAAATGACCCGACAAGTCGAAAACCCGAAAGGGCGGCTTGGGCAAAAAATGGGTATCCCGGTGAACCGAAAACCCGAAAGGGAGGTTCAGGCAAAAGTTAGGGATAAAAAAAAATAAAAAAAAATCTGTACACCCGGCAAGTTGAAAACCCGTAAGGGCGGCTTGGGCAAAAAGGGGTTTCCCGGTGGATCAAAAACCCGAAAGGGCGATTCAGGCAAAATTTAGGGAATTAAAAGCGTATGACTATGTCTCGTCGGATCACTTCAAGGACAATCTCTCCGTCAACCGGTTCGAGGGTTCTGATCAATCCAGCCATCGTCAAGCGAAGCAGTGAATGGACAGATATTCAGAGTTGGGGAAGCTATAGCGGAATGGAATCCCATGGAATTATTTCACATAGCCATCTTTATTTTGTATAAATCTTTCAATATTTACGACAAAATCCTCTTACTAGGATGATTGTTTCCTTTGTACAAATATACTCATAGAAAATCAATACAAATACTTTTCCCAGAAATTTGTGTCATTTCCTTTTCTTTTCTCTTGCACTATTTGTTTTATTTTGAGTAACGTCCAATGTTTTGTTAATTAGGCATATGCATTTGAAACAGAATCATTTTCTTATGAACCAAGAAAGAGGATTACTGATAGGTTGAAGATACAGTTGGATATCTTGATACCCTTCAAAGGGAATCCCCAGGAGATTTGGAATCCATATACCCAGCAAACCCTGAAGCTGATCCCCAGTAGATTTTGGAGGCTTATCCCCTGCAGAGTACGGGCGTCTCTCCCGAGTTTTATTCAAAGTTATTCCTCACAAGGGCTTATAACTGGGTTATCCTCAGCTTATTGCCACGAGAGATCGCACTCGCCAAATTTCTTCCTACCTCCAGCGGAGTTCATCAGAGTTCCCCAGTATAACTTATCAATACAATCCCCGGAGGAGTTTATCTTTGTTATCCCCAGCCAGAGAACCTTCCAGAAGCTCATTTCCCCTCAGAGTTTAAGTTTCGGTATCCCCAGCGGAGCCAGACTAATGAACCTTCTCCCTACTGAGTTTTAGGAGAGCAAATCTTGAGTTCCCCAGTGAAGTCGCCAGAGATGTTTCCCGCCATACTGAGGATTCTCAGTCTTGCATCCCCAGTATGAGCCTACTAAGTTGGTACTCCCCAGTAGAAGTCATCAGGAATTTCCCAAAGGTTTGGTATACAACCCAAGCTCTTTGTTCCCCAGCAACAGCCAAGGATTTGTTCTTCCCGGCAGCAGTCAAGTTGTTCTTATCTTCAGTCATCCAGGATTCATCCATCCCCAGCAAGACAGCTCATCAGCTTACAGGCGCATTCATTACATTCATATCATAAACATTGATATAACATGTATTGCATCATGCATTTCATGCAACATAATTCTGTGTTTAGCTAACATTTTGTCCGTTTCAGGATAAGAATAAAAGGCCATCATTAACAGCTTCAGATGCAGTTTTACACGGACTCATCATCCGGCAACCCTACACCGGTTCCCCCTCAAACTCCAAGACTTCTGAAAACAGTTTACGGGTTCTCCAAGTAACGGATGTTAACCTATCGCTTGTTCAGTTTCTTCTCAAGACTTCTGAAAACAGTTTATGGATTCTTCCCAACAACGGATGTTAATCTATCGCTTGTTCAGATGTAACTTTTGAAAACAGTTTACGGACGCTTCCCAACAACGGATGCTGCTCTATTGCTTATTCAACTCCAAGACTTCTGAAAACAGTTTACGGGTTCTCCAAGTAACGGATGTTAACCTATCGCTTGTTCAGTTTCTTCTCAAGACTTCTGAAAACAGTTTATGGATTCTTCCCAACAACGGATGTTAATCTATCGCTTGTTCAGATGCAACCTTTGAAAACAGTTTACGGACGCTTCCCAACAACGGATGCTGCTCTATTGCTTATTCAACTCCAAGATTTCTGAAAACAGTTCACGGGTCCTCCAAGTAACGGATGTTGACCTATCGCTTGTTCAGACTCTTCTCAACCTCTGAAAACAGTTTACGGATGCCTCCAGATACGGATGTCAATCTATTGCTTATTCAGACCCCAGTTCAAAGATGGTCCTAAACACGGACACCTTTCTGATACTCATTCCAGATGGCATCTTTAAGCCCATCCCCGATAAGTTTCTGTCATCCCTCCTGATGGCATCATTAAGCCCATCTCCAAATGGCATCTCTAAGCCCATTCCCGCATCCATTGCTTTGACGAGTGCAAATTTAAGGGCACTCTAGTGTCCAATCTCCTTTTACCCTCGAGTCACGAAAGGCAAACCTGCCAATCTAACTCTTCGGATTCAAGAAGATTGAACAGGGGCAACTGTTGTACCCCAAAATTTTCCCTCCCATTTCTCATTGATTTCTCATCACAAAGCCTTTGAAGATCAAGATCCAGTTAGGGTTTCATCTGCTCAAGACCTCTCCTTGCACTATTGACCCAGATTAGGGTTTATGTTTGCACAAAGATGTTTTGACCTAAAATGCCTAAGATGACTTTCTTGCTTCATATTGGACTCCCAAGTTTATCCTCACCAAGTTTCAAGTCTTGATTCCAAGTTTTGCCCAGTCAATTGGACAGTTGACCTAGAAATCAGCTGTATTGGAGAAAAAGTCAACTGTGACCAATTGACAGTCAAACCTCATGAAAATTGACCCACATCAACATTATGAACTCACATGAACCATTTGATCAAGTTTGGATCACAATTCCACAAGAAATTTGATCAGATCATCAAAAGGGCAAAATGGTCATTTTTAGGGTTTTGACTGCACAAAGGCAATTTTTGACTGTTTGACCTAGCCAATGGCAAACCAAGCTCACATATGGACTCAAGGACCCCATGGAATTATCTTGACATGCTCAACAAACTCAAAAGATCCCAAGTACACAAGATTGACAGTTGAATTTCCCAGTCAATTGATCAATTTTGACTGTATACTGAAAAGTCAAACTTTGACTTTTTGGTCAAAATCAAGAGTCAAGATTCATTTTTCATCAAAACATGCCAAATCATGAAACTTGTTCACCAAGAAATCACAAAATGCAAATTAGGGTTAGAAATTAGAATTTTTCATAACTTAGAATTTTTCTAAGTTATGAAAAACCCTAATTTTTCCCCAACTTTGCCCCACTTTCTCACCAAGATTCATTTGGATTCAAACAAAAGTCAAAACATGAAAGTTGTAGCTTGTTGCATAATCTACAACTTTTATTCACAAAGTTTTCCCAAATGAGGCTTGTATCTCAAGTTACAAATTTTTGAATAAGGGCACTAAACCATTCTTAACTTAGTGAATTTTTGACCTATTTTGACAAGGTTTTCTACCCAACTTCAAGGCCATTTTCCTTACACTTACACTTGGAATTTCAATTTGCATTTCAAAGATGGATTGTAGTACTCATTCCAAGATTTCTAAAATGTCCAAGAACTTCTCAAACAACCTCATGGTTAGGGAGAATCGAATTTCACAATATAGCAAAAACTCACTTTTGATTAGGCCAAGTTACATGTTCATATCACTATGCATTTTCAAAACTCAGCATGCCACTTGATTACAGGCCTTTTATCTCAATTACACTCATAAATTTAATGCCAAACCTTTGTGCCAAGACCATGTTTTGTGTATTCAAGCATTCCCTAGAAGATTAATCCATTTATAGATAAAGCATTTCTTCCATTTTTGCAAAAGGTAACTTTATGTCCAATTGAAAATCCAAGAAGTACAGTTAAGATCTCTTTGGCACAAGTTTAGGGATTAATCACACTGATCAAGACTGAGTTATGCAGCATGTTATGGGGGCCTCTAGCTGCCTAAACACCAACTTGACCTTTTTTGCTTAAGTGCTAAGAAACATTGCATTGTTCAACACAACTCTCATATCAGCTTACAAACACTTAAGCAAACTTGTGAAACACATCCAGGAGATCCCAACCAAGCTAGTGCACGATCCTAACATCCCTCATACACCCCAAATCCCAGAATCACCTTCAAACTGCAAGAACAGGGCAGGGCCTGCAGTTTGAGTGCCATCTCCCATTTCTCTCAAGCTTCCTTGCCCAAACCAGTTCACATACATTCCCTAGCATCTATGCAAGCTAACTATGACTTGAAACACGACCTGTAATTCCTCTAACAAGTTCCACCATTTTCACTTTTTCATTTTGCAGTTGAAGTTCTACAGCTAAATTCAAGGTGTCTCAAGACAAAGTAAATATTGGAACAGCATCACCACACCTCAAGGAAGCTATACCAACCATTATCTTGCACTGAAAGCTTCCCCATTGCCAGATAGAACTTCAACTGAACAGGTACTTTGGTGAACTTCTATCTCTCTTATTAGGCATCATTAGCTCTAAGTTTGTGAATAAGCAATGTTCTACTCATGCTACTGAACCTGTACATGCTTTTACTTTTCATTTCTTTTGCTTGAGCTGTGAGAATTTAAGGTTTGAAAATGGCAGAAAACTTAGGTCAGGATTTGGGATTGTTAAAATTCTCTCTCATTTCTGAGAGTTAGGAGATGTTCTTTATATATTTGGAATCGTGGTTTCATGCTTAACATGTTTTGTGTTGAAAGTTTGTGCAAAAGATCAAAGGATCAGGATGTTTGAACTGGAAGAAACAGGCGCGCGTTTTGGACAGTTTTTTGTCTGAAGGTTGAAGAAGAAGCCACATGGGCTGGGCCTGTGTGGTCTTTTCTATTCACACCCTATTTCCATTTTCATACCCCCAAGCCCATTTTGTGTATTTTTATATTTTTTTGATTTTTTCTTTTTCATTCTGACTCATTTATTTTTTCTTATCATATTAAAAACATAAAAAAATATTTTTGCATCATTTTTATATTTTTTAGACATTTATTAGATTATATTGATATTTGTATACAAATAAATAAATATATGATTTAGAATAAATAGAGAAAATAATGTAAACACATTTTATTTTTATTTTTATTTTGTTTTATCTTCTTGAAATATTTTTATATAAAACATACTTTTTTTCATAAATATTAATTATTATTATTTATATATATATAATATGTATTTAGTAAATAATAAGGATATATATATATATATATATATATATATATATATATATATATATATATATATATATATATATATATATATATATATATATATATATATATATATATATATATATATATATATATATATATATATATATATATATATATATATATATATATATATATATATATATATATATATATATATATATATATATATATATATATATATATATATATATATATATATATATATATATATATATATATATATATATATATATATATATATATATATATATATATATATATATATATATATATATATTAATTCACTTAGGATAAAATACCAAAAATATACATATTTTTATTTTATTAACATTTAATACTAAAAAATACATTTTTTACAAATATACTTCATTTTTATTTTATTCTTTGTATATAAATAGTAAATATTATATATACTATATAATTAATACCCTTTTGATTTAAATTAGGGTTTTGCCCTAAATATGAAAATACTCCAAAGAATAATCCCTTTTTATTTCTCTTTTTATTTTTTACATAAATAATACTTTTTTTCATACATATAAAAATTCTTTTTGCATTCTTGCATATTTGTTTTTATTTCCATTTAATTATGCAGTTATTTGTCTTGTAAATATTCAAAAAAAATGATGTAATAGCTAGGTTTAATTTCTTGTCTAAATATCCCCCATTTAAAATATTTGTACCCCCTACCCCATATTGTGTTGTAATAGTGTAGGAATTTAATTTTCGCACTTTATCGCTTTCTAAATATACTATGCTAGAGTTAGGGTTTGTATGCAAATAAAACGAACAAAAAAATAGTTTGACCTAATTTCAAGATAAATGAGCATGAAAATGGACAACACATTTCACACTTGCACCCCTAGGGTATTCCACTTTGTTGCCTTCAAATAAATTGGGCCATATTGTATGTTGAATTTCTTTGGGTAAAACAAACAATCAAATGATCATAAGTCCCTCGATGGCGCTTTCAAAAAAGTTGCCTAAAATGATCAAATCCTTTTCAAAGAAAAAATTGCCCAAAGACATTTAACACTATTGCAATTATGGCCTAAACGATGACCCGCGCCCGTCCCTTTCACCTCCTAATACAAGATTGTCCACCAAATGCAATGGTGGAACAAAATTGTCAAAAGGTTTAAAACATAACAAAAATCTTTGAGAAAACTTTAGGGTAGATAACTCTTAAGTACTTGTCAATTTGCAAAGAAAACACTTGCCTAATTTCAAACCACACTTCACAAACACTTTCAAAACAAACTTTCAAAAAACCCTTGAACATCTTTTCGAAAAGACAAACACCTTTTGTAAAACATTCGAGTAAAGAATTATTACAAGGGTAGCCTATACAAGGCATCTTTTTAAAACTTTTCAAAACCACGCACAAAGCACCATTTCAAACAATTGAAAACCAAGGCAAGTTGATCTAAGCAAGTACCTAAGAGCCCATGGATAACCATGGATAGAAAGGGTGCTAATACCTTCCCTTTCTATAATCTACTCCCCGAACCCAAGAAAAATCTCAAAGGTTTTTGCTGTGCTTTTTAAACCTTTCCTTAGGATAAAATAAAAAGTCGGTGGAGACTCTTGCTCAACCGAAACATTTGCGAAAACAAACACAAAACCATAGTCAGTTCTCCCACCGTATCATAACCACCATGGGCGGTGGTTTAAAAATTCTGACCGTCTGTGTGGCATGATGAAGTGTCATGATTGGCTCTCTCTAAATACCAGGGCCCCACTTACGTTAAATTAATTTCGAATTCATATTTTTTAATCTGTTTTTATAATATATTGATTGATATTGATATCTGGACAAGCAACAACACATGGCACGCTTGGTAAGGGTAGTATCTGGTATTGGCAAGGGGCACAAGTTCGATCCCTTCCCCTGGTATTATATTTTTCATATTTTCTCTTGTTTGCAAATCCAGTACAAGCCAACCTAGCATGCTCATTGTGCTCCTCACCTCATCACCATCAGATCTTCATATTGCCAGATCCAACGCCCCAGATTTGCATATGCATCACGAGACCCTTGAAGCCAGCCACACTGGATCTCACGCAATACTGGACTGTTGTTAATAGGCCTAGTGATTCATATTTTTCACACCCCTTCGGATTTACTTCTGCAGGCCCATCACTTTTTTTTATTTATTTTGTTTCAATTTCTGTTTTTGTTTATTTAACATAATTAACTTTTTTTCTAAATTAATTAAAATCAAATTAACTTGACTTTTTTTTAATTAAATTAAATTTTTTTAAAATTAAATTAATTGAAATAATTAACTTAGTTTCTTTAGGGATTTTTATCATTAATATGTTTTCAAATAATCAATTTCTTTTTCTAAACTAAAATCAATTAGGTTAGGTTAGTCATCAATTTTTTTAAATAAAAAACGATCACAAAAAGAAAACATTTCTCCATTTCTTTTTTACTTTTACAATCTTCGCGCGTTCCTCTACTTTTGCATTAGTTTTTTTACAATAATGTATCTGCTAAAGGTTGTAATAGTTAATTTGGTTATTTTTTACCGCATTCTTTCTTTCCCCCAATTTTTGTGGTTTTGTACCCCTCTCCTGAAGCATTGTAATAACGTATGATCTTTCTTTTCTGTTTTTACTGTTTTTACTTATTACTGAATAGTAACTAGGCTTAAATGGTAAGATCTAAAATGAAACGCTAGATAACCTTAAATACAAGATAAAATAACTTAATCAAAACACTATTCATACACGCACCTCTAGGGTGACTCCACTTGTTGCCTTCGGATAAAATAGTCATGTCCCTGAACATGGGGACGCTTTAGCAAAGACCCTCGAGTTAAAAAGATCGCAGTCCCTCGATGACCCTTCGATGATGCCTTCGGTAAATGATCTTAGTCCCTTACGATAAAATTGCTAAAGCACCCTACGAGTTGCCTTTATGACTGTACAATGACCCACGCATGTCCCATTCACATCCAACGATAGGGATTCCTACTAACTAATGGTAGGATAACACTATCTAAAGGAGTAAGAAAATAACACGAAAGATATTCGAGTAAGGGAGAACTATTAATCGCTTGCTCACACAGAACATTTTTCACAATCACAATTCTTCTCTGAAATATTTTCAAAATAAAACATTTTGTACGCATTCTCAATAATACAAGAATCATTACGAAATTTCCGCACTCATGCATTTTCAAAATATTTTCAAACACATTCACAAAGCATTTTCAAAAGTGAGATAGCGATTAAGAGCCCATAGATGACTACAGATGAAAAGGGTGCTAACACCTTCCCTTTTCATAATCTACCCCCCGAACTCAAAAAATTCTCAAAGGTCTTTCCTGTTCTTTTCACCCTTTCCTTTATTGGATAAAAGAAAAGTCGGTGGCGACTCTTGCTATCTACAACATTTGCGATAAAACACAAAACTAAAAGTCAGTTCTCCCACTGTATTACAGAACTGGCGACTCTGCTGGGGAATACTAAAAGTGGGGTTACCTTAGAGTTAGATCACCTTTAAAATGCTTTACTTGCTTGATTTGTATGATTTACATTTCGGGGTTTTGCTAGAGTTTATTTTTGTAAAGATCTTATACTTGGATCTGGGGGAATTTTAGATAAGTAGAAATAGATCATGGAAACTGTACGGTGTAGACCGATATGGTTGAAGCGATGGCTACGTTAGTGCGACACATTGGTTGGTTTCCGTGTCCCTTGAGTCAGTCAAGAAGAATGATGGGCTGCCGCATGGTGTCATAAGCACTAACTGACCTTAGAACCTTAGGTTACACAACTTATCCATTATAAAGTAGTGAAATGGCCGAATTTAGTGCATACTGGAGTTGGTTGATACTCGATACTACACTCATTGAGATCAGACTATCAGGATATTTCGGTCGTAAATCAGATGATGTGCTGAAACAATGCCTGAGAGAAAGATCGGTGATATTGAGACTCCTAGAACCCGGTTTCTTCTTTTAGGACAGGTTGAGCCAAAAAAAACTCAAGAGGGTACTTGCCTATAAACTCCATGCAAGCTTGAACCTAAGGCCTTGTGTGTTTTGTTTGTGACTGATTAATTGTTCGAACATGATATCATAACATCATGACATCATACATGTGATACGGTGGGAGAACTGACTTGGGTGTTTTGCGTTTTATCGCAAATGTTGCGGTTAGAAAGAGTCACCACCGACTTTTATTTTATCCAAAAGGAAAGACTGAAAAGAACGGGAAAGACCTTTGAGATTGTTTCTTGAGTTCAGGGGGTAGATTATGAAAAGGGAAGGTGTTAGCACCCTTTTCATCCATAGTTATCTATAGGCTTTTATTTGTTTGCTAGATCACTTGATTTTGTTTGAAAATATGCTTTGTGTGGTTTTTGAAAGTATTTTTAAAAGGCGCCATCATTTAGGAAAACTTTGTAATAGTTCTCATTCATAAGAACGTATACAAAGTGTTGATCTTTTGAAAATGTTTCATGTTTGAAAAATATTTTGAAAGTGTTTTTTGAAAGTGTTTGGTGTTTGTTTTGAAAATAAGCAAGAGTGTTTTGATTTAAAAATGAGAAAGCAACTAGGAATAATCTACCTACTCAAAATTCTTAGTTCATTTCTTCCTTTCCTTTGATATTGCTATCTTACCATTGATTTGGTAAGAAGCCTTATCTTTGGATGTAAATGGACGAGTGTGGGTCATCGTATAGCCATGATAGCAATGTTGTGAGATATCTTAACATTTCTCTTTGAGGGACTAAGATCATTTTTGAAAGGCAACATTTGATAGCGTCATCGAGGGACTATGATCTTGTATTTTTGATTGCTTTTTGCTAAGATATCCCACATGCATAACATGGCCATTTTGTAAGGCAACAAAGTGGAATTACCCTAAGGGTGCAAGTGTGCAAATGTGTTTGATTTACATATATTGTTTTATCTTGAATTAGGGTTTGCTAATTGTTGGTTTTAGTCTTTCCATACAAACCCTAATTACTAGCATTTATATAAAGCGATAAATTGCGGAAAGTAAAATTACTACACTATTACATCATTAGGGGAGGGGGTATACAAATTTACAAATAGGGATTTGCAAGAAAATTAAACCTAATTAACTATTACAACCATATTGAATATTGTACAAAATTGAAAATAAAAATGCAAGAATATAAATGGAAAAAGAAATGATTTTTGTTTGATTTTCATAAAAGGGTTTTAACCTAATTAAAGAAGATGATTAATTAAAAATTAAACAAAATTAAATTTAAACAAAATAAGAAATAAATTAAGTTAAAAAAAGTATTTTTAGGGTTTTTTTTTATGAAAGGTTTTATCTTAATGAAAGTAAAAATGAAAATTAATTAATTAAAGGAAACCTAAGTTCTAAATTAATTTAATTTAAAATAAAATAATATAATAATTAAATCCTAGTCGAAATATTTATTTATTAAAAAAAGAAATTAATTTATTAAAAGAAAATGTTTTTTTTTTGGTCTTTTTGTTTTATGAAGAAATAAAATGTGTAAATGAACATTTTTTAAATATGTAAGTAAATAAATAAAATATTTTTGGATTTTTTTATTAATAAAAATAATAATAATAATAATAAAATAATAATAATAATAATAATAATAATAATAATAATAATAAATATTAAAGGAAATGAAAATATAATATAAAATCTAAAAGAAAATAAATAAAAATTTGGGTCAGGTGGTGTAAAAGTAGACAAGAGGTTAGAGGCCAGCAAAAACAATAAAGCCCACTAGAGAGGCCCATGTACCTGTTGCTGAAACAAAAAAAAAGTGAAAAAATATGAAAAATGAACAAAAAGGGTACCACAGGGGCTCGAACCCAGGTCCCAAAGGTTAACAGGCGCACACTTTACCACTGGGGTGGCTATGCATCCGTTCATTAATATAAAACCATAAATATATATTTGAAAACAAGTCAGGAGGCCAACTTCATCATCTTCCTTGCGCCAACAAATTTTGAAAACTGTAACTTCATCAATTCTCAACCATTTTCAAAAGTGTAAACATGAAAGTTATACATTTTCCACCACGAATCCAACCATGTAACTAACTTAAACTAACACCCAAAGATAAGGATGAATTTATAAAAGTATCAAATTCTGACCTAAATGTTTTAGCAAATTCAAACTCAAAATTCTCACTACTCAAGCAACATAAATGAAATCTATGGACATGTATAGTTTCAAGGCAATGATGTCTACATTTTATCTTCACAAATGCAAGCCTAACAATGCCTAAATAATGAGATGAAAGGTCAGAAAATGTACCTCAATAATGGAAATCATGAAATGAGTTTGAGCTTGATTCAAGGTGCTGTAATGATCGGGTTAGCTTCCTTGAGTCTCTAGGAAGCTAATGCAATTCTTAGCTTGATTGGAGAGTGGCTGAAATGGCCCGGAGAAGTCAAGTTGCATACCCCTATTTTTGGTTATGGAGGTTATGGTAAATGGTGTTACAGTTATCGAAATAGGATGGGGATGAGTTGTATTTGATATGTAGGAGCTTTTGGAAGTGAAAGTCCAAGAAATGCACGAGGGAAATGGAAGTTTGATATGTAAAGTCAGAACTTGCACAACAATGGTGTTTTGAGGCAATTTCTGGCTAGATGGAGTTTGGGAGTGTTTCAGGGTCTTAATGCTCGTGTGTTAGTTTACAAATAGTGCCTCTATTTATAAGCAACAAGTTTGGAAACTTGTTGTTGATCAGAATTCAAAATCACAAGTTTAAGCATAACATGTGATTTTTGAGAAATCCAAGTTTCAAAGTCTTGTGTACTTGCTAAGATAGAGTGGTTATGCTTTAAACACACTTGCTTCTGACTTTGTATACGGAGTGTGATCAGAGGGAACAAGTTAGAGGCTCAAGAATTGACTTTGTGCATAAAGCTTGCTTTTCAAGAATGGCATTCTTCACTTTCTTCCCAAAATGGCAATGTGAATTGGATAAAGCTTAAATCACTTGAATTATAGCTAAAAAGTTTGTGTAATCCATTAATGATGGATATATACACAAGTTAGAAGGCCCACAAAGCAATATTATACATCCTAACATTGAAATTGCATTATGTATTCATCAAGAAATGACTTGTAAATCAATAATGAAACCCTAATTCCTTGCATTCTATTCTCCTTGATCAAATATGATATCTATGAGTTCTTGGACATTTTGGAAAACTTGTAACATACTCTACAATCTTTATGTTTGACATTTTTGAAAATTCATCTTGGAACTATGCGAAAAATTGCCATGAAGTTAGGTCAAAATCCTGCCTAAGTTAGGGCAAAATTTCACTAATTTTCCAAGTTTCATGAACACGTCTTCACAAAATCATAACCTGAAATCCATGCATTTCTAGAAGAAGTTGTGTTCTATAATTTTTTATATCTCATTGATATCTACAACTTCCATGTTGGAAGTTTATTTTGAATCATCTTGCATCATGGTGAAAAATTAGCTCAAAGTTGTGAAAAAATATGAATTTTCAAACACTTAGAAAAATTTCTAAGTTTAGAAATTTTGACTTTTCAAAATGAAATCTTGACTTTTTGATTTCTTGATGAAAAAGTTTCATATTTTGACATGTTTTTTGTGAATTGTGATCTTTGATACTTGATTTTGACCAAAAAGTTAAAGTTTGACTTTTCAGTGTACAATTGACTTTTCATTAGTTGACTGAAATTCATCTGTCAATCAATTGATCTTGAGCAATGTTTTAAGCCATGAAATTAGGTCAAAATGAATAATTTGAAACCTTGAGATCATAACTTAAACCAATCAATCATTTTCTAGGTCAAAAAATCAGAAATTGCACCTTCTCAGTCAAAATCCTAATTTTGACCATTTTGCCCTTTTGATGATATGATCAAATTTCTTGAGGAATTATGATCCAAACTTTATCAAATGACATATATGAGTTCATAATGTTGATATGGATAAAAAATTATGAAGTTTGACTGTATATTGACCATAGTTGACTTTTTCCCCAATACAATTGATCAATTGACTGAGCAAAAATGTGATGCAGGACTTGAAACCTGACATGAGAAATCTTGAGAGTCAAAAATGATCCATGAAAGTCATATGAGGCATTAAAATTCCATTTGTCCTTGTGCAAACTCAAACCCTATTTTTCAGTCATCAATGCTAGAGGACGTGTCTTGAGCTGATCAACCCTTGTGCAGTCTTGAACCAAAGGAGATCTTGTGAGATTACTTGAGAAATGAGAGGGAAAATTTTGGGGTACAACAATACCATATCATTTTTACTAACCATTTCAAGGACCAAAGGATTTATATTTGTTATTTATTGTAGGTTATGGCCTCCGATCGCAGAAACACTATCCAAATTAACTTTGTAAGGGTACCTTCTCAACTCAAGGAGTTAGCCTCAAGGGTTCCTGAAAGTTCTCAATTCATCAAAAGGCATGGTCGACTAATCAGTCTGGTTACCTCAGGTTTTGAAGAAGATATGATGAGTGTTCTATTCCAGTTCTTTGACCCTGCACATGTAAGGCTGCTGCAATATCTTTTGGTTTTGGAGCTTTCTCTAAACCGGTGAAGGGTGTCTGATAAAGAACAAGTACTCCCAGTAGTTTATAGAACTCTTCATTTATGGGTACCAACTGATAATCTGGAAAGGTGGTCCGACATTGTATCTAATTGGTAAACAAGAAGTGGAGTCAATGGCTTTCTTGCTAAATTTCTAATAGAGAAGGCTCGACTGTTTCTGGATGCTATTAGTTTTCAAGATTTGGAGGAGATCTTGGCTCTGTTAATCTATGGATTGGTACTATTCCCTAATCCATACCAACCCATAGATGTGAACACCATCAAAATATTTCTTGCTTGTAATCCTGTGCCTACCTTGCTTGGAGATATTCTACATTCTCTTCACACTCGTACTATGAAGAAACGAGGAACTCTCATGTGTTGTATACCTCTGCTATCCAGGTGGTTTACTTCGCACCTTCCCCGCTTGATAATGAAGAATGAACAAGGTTTGAGGTGGTCTCTAAGAATAATGTCACTCTCTCATACAGACATCTATTGGTATTATCGATCTCACGAGGATATCAATATCATTGACCGCTGCAGGGAATTCCCTAATGTTCCACTCCTTGGCATTAGGGGAGGTATTACTTACAACCCTTCTCTAGCTCTACGCCAATTTGGTTATGCTCGAAGATACGGTCCTTAGACACGCTTATCCAGGGTATTATATTCGATTACGAGAATGATCCTCAAGGTTATCGTCAAAGGTTTATACATGCTTGGGGCATGGTGAACAAGATTGATAGCAAGACCTTAGGACAAAATAATTCCATCCCTCTGGAGCCCTATCTCAAATGGGTATGAGGTCGTGCTCAAAACATTATTATGCCATATCCTGCTATACTACCAGTAATCAAGGAGCCTATTATCGAAGGAAACATTTCTCTCACCATCCTTCATTCGGACATGCCTACTGACCTTGAAGAATTGCAGAAGTCCTAGATTCAACTCAAGGAATAACGGGACACCTTTGAGACTCAATTATATGCGAGTGAGAAGAAAGTGTTGGAGCTGATGAAGCAAATTCACGAGGAGCATAATCTTAACGCATATGTCAACATGAAGAAGAGGCGTCCATGAGAAACCTAAAGCTTTAGGAGTTTTTAATTTATTCCTTTGAAATCTTTTGTATTCACATAAACTTATTAATAAAAATCTTAGTTTCTGTTTCCTTTTGGTTAGCAAATTTAAATCTCATAAGGTCCTTGAAAACATTGCATATACATATCATGCATATCATTATACGACGGGTGTTTCAAAACAGGTTCGTTATCTTTTTGTTGTTTATTTCGGATGAAATAATGGCTCTTGAACAAACGGTTAATGATCTCCAGGCTTAGAACACCCAGTTCTAGCAAATGTTCCTGAATCTAGTCAAGGGGCAGGAAGAGCTGAAGGCCCTCATCACTAAAGAGAGGAAGGAGAACATCAAGAAACCAACCGTCATCCTCAACATGTGTAGGAGGCTCAAAGGTCCGGTCAAGGGAGCTTTGGAGTTTGAAGAAGAAAATGATGACCAAGAGGAAGATGATAAAAGTATGAAGGCTGACAACCAGGGTTCCGAGGAAGAAGAAGTGGACTATTCAGATGAACAATATCCTCTGGCTGACGACAAATACAAGCAGCTGGAAGATCGTCTCAATGCTATGGAGATCCAAAGAGTTCCTGGGTTAGATTTTGAAGAGATGGGTCTTATCTCGGGAGTTGTTATCCCTTATAAGTTCAAGGACCATGTCTTTGCCAAATTCAACGGTGTGTCCTATCCTAAGTTTCATCTGCGGTCTTATGTCTGAAAAATCCAACCCCATACTGCTGATAAAAAATTATGGGTGCATTTCTTTTAAGAAAGCTTGTAGGGGACGCAATTAGAATGGTTCAATCTGCTGGAAGGAACCAACATTCATACTTGGGAAGACTACTCTGCTTCTTTTTACAAGCATTATCAATATAATGCTAACCTTGCGCCGACTCGAGTGCAATTACAAAACATGTCTATGGGCTCAAATGAGGGTTTTAAACAATATGCCCAGAAGTGGAAAGACTTAGTTGGAAGGGTGGAACCTCCCTTATCTAATCGGGAGCTAACTGATATGTTCATGGGCACTCTGATTGGTCCATTCTTTAATATGCTAATTGGGAGTTCTTCATCTGGTTTTGCTGAGCTAATCCTGACTGGGGAACAAGTTGAAAGCGGTATCAAGAGCGGGAAGATTCTAGTGGTTGCGTCTTCTAATGCTGTAAAGAAGGCGTTAAATAATAAGAAGGAAATCAATGATGTTTATGGCCAGAAGGTCCGTAGTAAGAATGATCACCATCAGTCTGTGGGAGTGGTGGTTATTTATAATCATGCACCTGTTAAACAACAACAACAACAGGGGAATCAACGTAGGTCAGACGCTCCAAGGGGGCAGTTCACCAAGATTAGTATGCCTTTGTCTTGGGCATTACAACATCTATTAAAATCAGTATTGATAACACTATGGGATCCTCCTCAGAATCCCAACACCTCCTCTCCTAAGTACAACCTAAATGCGAAGTTTTCCTATCATTCTAACAGTCCTGGGCACGACACTAACAATTTCTAGTCCCTAAAGAACAAAATCCAGGATATTATCAACGCGAAGGAGATTGAATTTGATCCTCCTGAGACCCATAATGTGATCACTGCATCTATTCCCAGTTGTTGTACCCCAAAATTTTCCCTCTCATTTATCAAGAATTTACTCACAAGATCTTCTTTGGCTCAAGACTGCACTAGGTTTGATCAGCTCAAGACACCTCCTTAAGCACTGATGACCAAAATTAGAGTTTGAGTTTGCACAAGGATTTTTGAACTTTCAATGCCCCATATGACTTTCATGGATCATTATGGACCCTCAAGATCACTCATGTCAAGTTTCAAGCTTTGGATCACACTTTTGCTCAGTCAATTGAGCAGTTGACCTAAAAATCAACTATATTGGGGAAAAAGTCAACCATGGCCAATTTACAGTCAAACTTCATAATTTTTGATCAACATCAACATTTTAGACTCATATGTATCATTTGATCAAGTTTGGACCATAATTCCGCAAGAAATTTGATCAAATCTTCAAAAGGGCAAAATGGTTAAAATTAGGGTTTTGACTGGGAAAGAGCAATTTCTGATTTTTGACTTAGCAAATGGTCATTTGGTTTAAGGCATGATATCAAGAGTCCAATTGCATAATTTTGACCTAATGAAACGGTTTAAAACATTGCAAGTCCATTGGATTGATAGATGAATTTTGCAATCAACTAATCAAAAGTCAATTGTATACTGAAAAGTCAAACTCTGACTTTTTGGTCAAATTCAAATGCCAAAGATCACAATTCATCAAAACATGTCAAAATATGAAACTTATTCATCAAGAAATAAAAAAGTCAAGATTTCATTTTGAAAAGTTAAAATTTCTAAACTTAGAAATTTTTCTATGTGTTCGAAATTTCATGTTTTTTCATAACTTTGAGCAAAATTTTCACCATGATGCAAAGTGACTCAAGAGAAACTTCCAACATGAAAGTTGTAGATCTCCATGAAATATACAACATTCTTCACACAACTTCTTCCAAAAGTTCTTGGATCTTAAGTTATAATTTTAAGAACATGTGGTCATGAAACAAAACACTTAATGATATTTTACCCTAATTTGGTCAGGATTTTGACCCAACTTCATGGCACTTTTTCATATAGTTACAAGGGTAATCTTCAAAAGAAATTCAAAGATGGGTTGTAGATAACATTACAAGCTTTCCAAAATGTCCAAGAACTCCTTGAGATCATTCTTGAGTAGGGAGAATCGAAGAGATGAAGTTAGGGTTTTATCACTTGATTTACATGTCATTTTGTGATGAACCAAATTCAAAATTCAAATTATGCTGCATAAACTCTACTTTGCAGGCCTCAAAATTGTTAGGAACTCCATGATTAATGGTTTACACGGCTGTTAGAGGTCTCACTTCAAGCATTCAATGCATGTACATGCTTTATATCCATTTTTGGGAGAAAGGTTACATTGCCATTTTGATAAATTGCTTTTTACACAAAACTTGTTCTTGAGACTTGCACTTGTTCTCTTATGATCACACAAGTCTTATAACTCACGAGAAATGGTTTAGACTCTCACAATCACTCATCCCATGCTTGTACCTCACATTGAAACTTGGTTTCCCTCTTTTCTTCAAAATCAAGTAACTTAGCCAAAAGCTAAGAACTTGTACTTCTGATTGTCCAAACTACTCCAATCCTTTTGCTTATACATAGATAAACTATTTTCCACAAATACACGAAGGCTCATGCCCTGAAAACAGTTAAAACTCAGAATCACATTCCATATCTCCATTTTCACATAAACTGACCAAAAACTTGAAACTCATAACTCCCTCGTGTATTTTCAAGCCTTTTGGTTTCTAAAGCTTCTAAACATCATTTAGAACTGATCCCACACCCTGTTACAGAACTGTAACACCATTAACACCATCCTCCATTTTCAAAAATAGAGCTTTGCACTTGGACTTCTCTAGAACTTCTCAGGCCCTTTCAGCTCAAGCTAAGCATTCCCTTAGCTTCCTGGGAACTTGAGGAAGCTAACCCAACCATTGGAACTCCTTGAAAGCTGCTCAAACTTCAAACCTGATACCCTCTTGCAAGGTAAGTTTTCTAACTTTGGAACTTCTCATACAGGCATCATCAATGATTTATTTATGAATAAAACATGTAGATATCATTGCCCTAAAGCTAGCCATGTTCATAGTTTCCATTAATTTTGCTTGAGCTTAGAGAATTTTAAGATTGAAGTTTCTGAGATTTTTAGGGTTCAGATTAGGGTCAATAAAATTCATGCTTATCTTTGATCTATAGTTTTAATGCTTTACATTTTTGAAACCGTGAAGAAATTTGCTACAAGTTTCATGTTTACAGTTTCCATTTTGGATGAGAAATGAACAAGTTACAGTTGGTCTGGCTGGAGGTTGAAGATGAAGTAATCAGGGCGCGTTTTGCATCATATATTTATTGATTTTCTTATGTTAACGAATGTATAGCCACCCCAGTGGTAGAAGCGCGCGCCTGTAACCTTTGAGCCCTGGGTTCGAGCCCCAATAGTACCCTTTTGTGTTTTTTTATATGTTTTGCATTTTCTGACTTTTTTTTTGCATGGCACTGGGCCTCTTTGGGCTTGTTTTATTTTTTTGTTTTTGCTAGCTAACCCCCTGTTTCATATTTGCGTCCCTGGCCCAATTTATTTTATTTTCTTATTTTTATTTCATTTATTTTCTTAAATATTTTTCCTAATACTAAAAAATCATAAAAAATACAAAAATAGTAGATTTATATTTTAACTTAGTTTATTTATTTTTCTCACACAAACTATTTTATTAATCATACTTTATTTATTTTTACTTATTATCTTGTAAATTTAATTAAAACTAGGTTATTAGTTATTTTCTTTTACACCAATTAAAATATATTATTTTAATATTAAAAAGGCCAAAAGTATTTTATAACAATATAATTATTTTCAAAACAAAAATACTAAAAATACTTTTCTTATAAAACCTAATTTATTTTTAATTAATAGATTTAGGGTTTTGTTTAAAAATCTTTTCTTAGTAAATTTAGGGTTTACTTTTTATTATGTTAATTAATTATTTTCCCCTTAATTAATTAGGTTAAAACAATTTCTTTTTTTTTCCCTAAAAAATCAAACAAATATCCATTTAATTTATATTTGACATTTTTGTACATTTATTCATTTTTGTACATTATATTCATTTAATTTCTTGTACATTTGTACCAATTCAATATGGTTGTAATAGACTAATTAGGTTTAAATTCTTGCAATCCCCATTTACAATTCGTACACCCCTCCCACAAATGTTGTAATAGCGTAGTAACTTTAAATTCCACAGTTTATCGTTTTATATATAGCATGCTAGTAATTAGGGTTTGTATGGAAAGAATAAAACCAACACTTAGAAAACCCTAATTCAAGAGAAAATCAAGCATGAAAATAATACACTTGCACACAAGCACCCCTAGGGTAAATCCACTTGGTTGCCTTTACAAAATGGCCATATTATGCATGTGAGGTATCTTAGAAAAAACAAACAAAATACAAGATCATAGTCCCTCGATGACGCTATCTAAGTTGCCTTTCAAATGATCTTAGTCCCTAAAAGAGAATGCTAAGATACCTTGCAACATTGCTAATCATGGTTATACGATGACCCACGCCCGTCCCGTTTACATCCAAAGATAGGGTTACTTACCAAATCAATGGTAAGATAACAATGTCAAAGGAAAATAAAATGGACAAGAAAGACTTTTGAGTAGGTAGAATGCTCCTAATTACTTGCTCAATTTCAAACAAAACATCCTTGCTATTTTCAAAACAAACACCTACACTTTTAAACATCTTACAAACTTGAAAACATTTTCAAAAGATCAAACATCTTTGTATACATTCTTACAAACAAGAATCATTACAAAGATTGCCTAAAATAATGGCCTCTTTACAAAATACTTTCAAAAACCACACAAAGCACGATTTCAAACAAAAAGCAAGTGATCTAGCAAGTAACTAAGAGCCCATGGAAAAACATGGATGAAAAGGGTGCTAATACCTTCCCTTTTCATAATCTACCCCCCGAACTCAAGAAATAATCTCAAAGGTCTTTCCTGTGCTTTTTCACCTTTCCTTTTGGATAAAAGAAAAGTCGATGGCGACTCTTGCTAATTGCAACATTTATGATCAAATGTAAAACCTTCAAGTCATTTCTCCCACCGTATCACACCAGTCATAGTAAATGTGTTAATGCTATCGACGATGTTTCTTATGTCTCCACCATAAGTGACTTGACAACTCCCTTGATAATCATTAAAAAGAATTTGTTGCAAGCCGGTTTATTTCTGGGTTACCTTGAGAATTGTTACCATTATGCGTCCCAATCTGATGGTTGTATGTGGCTGAAAAAGGGTATTTAGAGTTTGATTGATAGCAGTGAAATTCTATTTGAGAAGACACTGTTTGTGAAGAGTTTGCATGAAAGTATGTCTCAAGAGCTGAGACTTGAAGATGTTTCTATAATCACAATTTCCAACGCTCATGTAAGGATCACCTCTAAAGGTCCTATAAATATTCCTACCGAGCCTAAAGTGGATCCCCTGATCATTACTACACCGAGGCCAGTCCCATATTCCTCTGATAAGTCTGTTCCCTGGAATTATGGAGCTGAAGTTTATTACCATGTTGTTAAGGAAGAACGATGGATTGCCAAAGATGAAGATACTTAAGTTATCAACCTAAATGTCGAGAATATTGTCGAGACTAGTAAAGTTACCAGAATGGGAAGGGTCTTCTCTCCAGAGATCTCCCCTCCAAAGACTATCACTACACTAGTATGTATCTCTGCTGTTGGGCCAACTGCTGACACTCGGGGCAAAGAGAAGATGATTGAGCCTGCCCAGACGGACTAACCATCAAAAGATATTACTATTGAAGATTCCTCCAAAAAAGAGATGGAAGAAATACTGAAAATCATCCGCAAAAGTGACTACAATATCGTTGAACAGTTGGGGAAGACGCCCTCCAAAATATCCATGTTATCCTTGTTATTATGCTCCGAAGCCCATGCTCAGGCTTTGGTAAAATTTTTGAAGACTGCTCATGTACCTCAAGAGACCTCTGTTGATCAGTTTAAGAATTGTGTAGCAAGTCTAACAGTTGATAATAGGTTAGGCTTTTTTGATGTTGACTTAACTCCGACAGGAAAGAATCATAACAAGGCCCTGCACGTCTCTATTGAGTGTAGGGGCACTACCTTGGCGCATGTGTTAGTAGATACGGGTTCCTCATTAAATGTATTACCAAAAGGTGCTCTAGATAGACTGGACTGTGAAGGGGTTGTGCTGAAACCCAGTGATATCGTGGTAAGAGCCTTTGATGGGTCAAGGAGAATGGTACACGAAGAGGTTGATCTTCCGATCAAGGTGGGATCTCAGGTCTTCGGCTCCACCTTCTATGTAATGGATATTCGTTTGGTCTATTCATGTTTGCTTGGATGCCCCTGGATTCATGGGGCAGGTGATGTTACCTCTACCTTGCATAAAAAATTGAAGTATCCGGTGAAAGGGAAAATTGTTACAGTTTATGGAGAAGAAGAGTATATGGTGAGCCATTTGAATTCATTCAAATATCTTGAGATGGATGGTGAATTCATTGAGACTCCCTGCCAGACCTTTAAAGTAATCCCTCTAACAATTGTTGTTGCTAAAGCTACCCCTGCCACTCCTAGGATTACCAAGGATCCACCAAGAATGGCTTCTCTGATAGATGTTAGGGCTGTGGTGGAAGAAGGTGGTTGCACTATTTGGGGTTAGCTTCCTGACATTCCTTACAAGTCTAACAAATTTGGTTTGGGTTTCACCTCAAAGGCTCAGAAGGCGGTCCATCGTGCTCATGCTGGGAGACCACCTTTCTGCATCAACAATAATGAAGTCAATGCTATAGAAGACACTAATATTGACTATGATTTGGACAACTGGATATTCCCTACTACTGGCGATGGACTCAACAACTGGAAGGCTAAAGACTTTATACTAATCTCCTTTATTCAGGAGTAATTGCTATTTCCTATTTTATTGCTTTCAAGTTTTTGGGATATGTAATTTTAAACAATAACTTTAAGCCTTCTGCCTTACCCGGGGCACAACAGTCCACTTGTTAGGGTTGTTATCTTTCACCCACATATGCTCATCTAATAAAACATTGGACGTTTTTGCATTCAAATTTTTCGCTCTCTGTCTTTTCATTACTTTATTGCTTTCAATTATAGCTATGTGTTTCTTACACACACCCTCACATTACATTGCAGATCCACATCCACTCTGGATCTCATCGATAATGATTCTGCTACTACCACTCATGACTTTGAAAATTCGATCTACCTAGCCGAGGACGAAGGTGATGAATATTATGAAATACTTGGAGAACTTTCCATACTCTTAATACAAGAAGACAAGGCTATCGAATCACATGAAGAGCCAGTCGAAGTTGTAAACTTGGGTACCGAGACAAACCGGAAAGAAGTTAAGATATGCGCCAACTTAGAGAGCAGCGTCAAGAACATGTTAATTCAAATGTTGCATGACTATGTTGAGATCTTTGCTTGGTTATACGAAGACATGTCAGGGCTTGATAGTGATATTGTGGTCCATCGTCTGCCAATGAAAGAGGGTTGTTCTCTGATTAAGCAGAAGGTTCATTGCATGCGTCCCAAGATGTCAGAGAAGATCAAAGCCGAGGTTATGAAGTAATTTAACACAGGCTTCTTAGCAGTGACATCATATCCTCAATGGGTTGCTAATATTGTTCTGGTACTAAAGAAAGTTGGCAAGGTGAGAATGTGTGTAGACTATAGGTATCTGAACAGGGTGAGCCCCAAAGATGACTTCCCACTTTCACATATTGATGTTTTAGTCTACAACACTACTCAGCATAAGGTGTTCTCTTTCATGGACGGTTTCTCAGGGTATAATCAGATCAAGATGGCACAGGAAGATAGGGAGAAAACTACCTTCGTCACACAGTGGGGCATTTTCTGCTACAAGGTTATGCCTTTTTGGTTGAAGAATGTCGACGCAAACTTATCATCATGACATGGTAGCTTTATTCCATGACATGATTCATCACGAGATATAGGTCTACATCGACGACATGATAGCAAGATCACAGACTGAAGAAGAGCATCTTGATCATCTATATAAACCGTTTGAAATACTGAGGAAGTATAAGCTAAGGTTAAATTCGAACAAGTTCACCTTTGGGGTGAGATTCGGTAAACTCCTAGGTTTCTTTGTCAGTAGTAAAGGTATTGAAGTTGATCCTGCCAAGGTTAAAGCCATTCAAGAAATGTCGGCTCCTTGTACTGAGAAGGAAGTCAGAGGTTTCTTAGGATGACTGAATTACATCGCTCAATTCATTTCTCATTTGACTGCTACTTGTGAGCCAATCTTCAAGCTGCTAAGGAAAAATCAGGTAGTAAAGTGGAACGAAGACTTCCAAATAGCCTTTGATAAGATTAAGGAGTACCTACAAGAACCCTTGATCTGATGCCACCAGTTGAAGGAAGACCTCTAATATGTACCTAACAGTGCTAGATAACTCAATAGGGTGTGTACTGGGGAAGCATGACGAGTCTGGTCGAAAAGAGCATGCAATATACTACCTTAGCAAAAAGTTTACCGACTGTGAGACAAGATATTCACTGCTCGAGAAAACTTGTTGCACTTTGGCATGGGCTGCTCGCCGATTAAGACAGTATATGTTGACTCTTACTACTTTATTGATTTCTAAAATGGATCCCATCAAGTACATATTAAAGAAGCCAGCTCTCTCCGGAAGAATAGCTCGATGGCAAATGGTCTTGATAGAACACGACATTCAATACAACACTCAAAAGGCAATAAAAGGAAGTGTACTGTCAGATCATTTAGCACATCAAGCTGTAGAAGACTATCAATCTATGAATTTCGAATTCCTGGACAAGAACATTATGCTAGTTGCAGATTATGAAGAACCTGGACCATATGAAGGACCTGAGCCAGGATCCCGATGGACTATGGTTTTTGACGGAGCTTCCAACGCACTTGGAAATGAAATTGGTGCTTTAATTATCTCTCCTCATGGTTGCCATACGCCATTCACCGCCAGGTTATGCTTTGATTGTACAAACAACATGGCCGAATACGAAGCGTGCATCATGGGTATCCAAGATGCAATTGACATTAGAATCACATTTTTGAATGTATACAGGGACTCAGCCCTGACAATCATTCAAGTTAAGGGAGAGTACGATACAAAGCATCTGAATCTTATCCCTTACTGAGAGCATGTGTTAACATTGATCCCGTATTTTGATGAAATCACCTTTGAGCATATCCCACGAGAAGAGAATCAGTTAGCAGACGCATTAGCTACAATGTCATCTATGTTCAAAGTTAGTTGGGATGACGAAGCTCCTCAAATCACTATCGAAAGATTAGACGAACCAACACATTGTTACGAAGTGGATACTGACAGAGTAGAAGAAAAACCTTGGTTTTATAAAGTGAAAAGGTACCTTGAGGCTCAAGAATATCCTGAAGAAGCATCGATTAATGACAAGAAATTCCTACGAAGGTTCTCAGCAAAATTCTTCCTGAGAAACATAATTTCGTACAAGTGTAACCATGATTTGACTCTGCTTCATTGTATGGACAAGAAAGAAGCATAAAATATTATGGAAGATATGCATGAAGGTATCTTTGGTACTCACTCTAGAGGACATACTATGGCCAAGAAAATTATGAGAGCAGGTTACTATTGGTCGACTATGGAAATCGACTGTCACCATCACTTGAGAACTTGTTATAAATTCCAGATCTATGCTGATAAAATAAACGTGCCTCCAGTACCTCTGAATGTCCTAACTTATCCTTGGCCATTTACGTTGTGGGGTATTAATATGATTTAAGAGATTAAGCCTACTGCTTCTAACGGACATCGCTTCATCCTCGTCGCCATTGACTACTTCACAAAGTGGGTTGAAGCAGCCTCGTTCGCATCTGTTACCAAGAACGTCGTGGCCCGATTCATTCGGAATAACCTTATCTGTCAGTATGGCATCCCCGAGAGGATTATCACAGTCAATGGTACTAACCTTAACAACACTATGATCTCTGAACTCTGCACGCAGTTCAAGATCAAGCACCACAGCTCTTCTCCGTATCGACCAAAGATGAATGGCACAGTGGAAGCTGCCAATAAGAATACAAAGAAGATTATTCAAAAGATGGTTGTGACCTACAAAGATTGGAACAAGATGTTACTATTTGCTCTCCACGACTATCGCACTTCATCTTGAACATCAACTAGGGCAACCCCATTCTCTACGGTTTACAGTATGGAAGCCGTCCTACCTATCGATGTTCAGATTCCTTCTCTGAGAATTATGAAAGATGTAGACTTAGACGAAGACGAGTGGGTTCAGACTAGGTTATATTAGTTGAATTTGATTGAAGAAAAAAGCCTCGCAGTTGTCTGTCACTGTCAGATGTACCAGAAGCTTATGATCAAGACATTCAACAAGAAAATCAAGCATCGGGTATATCAGGCTAGTGACTTGGTAATAAAGCGCATCATCCTATCGCAGGGTGATCCCAGGGGAAAATGGACTCTCATCTATGAAGTTCCATTTGTTATCAAGAAGATATTTTCGGGCGGTGCTATGATACTGACCACCATGGACGGTGAAGATTTTCCGCACCCTGTGAACGCATACATGATTAAAAAATACTACGCATGAAAAATGACCCGCTAGGTTGACTGGCCTAGACAAAAATAAGGGCATCCCGGCTAACCAAAAGGGTTCAGGAAAAAATTAGGGATATATATATATATATATATATATATATATATATATATATATATATATATATATATATATATATATATATATATATATATATATACATATATAAAGTGTACACCCGGCAAGTCGAAAACCTGAAAAGGCGGCTTGGGCAAAAAAAAAATCCCAGTGGACTGAAAACCTGAAAGAGTGGTCCAGGAAAAGTTAGGGATTAAAGCGTACGACTATGTCCCATTGGATCACTTACAACGAGCTTTATTACCAACTTCAATTCAAACAGTAAAGATCAGTTCAGTCATATTTTTAAAATATTTTCAAAATACACTTAAACAAAAAGCATTTTCAAAGTGAGCTAGTAACTAAGAGCCCGTAGATGACTACGGATGAAAAGGGTGCTAACACCTTACCTTTTCATAACCTACCCCCTTACTCAGAAAAATTCTCGAAAGGTTTTTCCTGTTCTTTTCACCCTTTCCTTTATTGGATAAAAAAAATCAGTGGCGACTCTTACTAACCGCAACATTTGCGATAAAATGCAAAAAACCAAAAAGTCAGTTCTCCCACCATATAACACCAACACACAAGTAAAATAAACAAAGGCTCTGTCCTAAATTCAAAAAGTATGAAACCTTCAAGACGGAATACAATGAATCTGTGGAAATAACGTTCAAGATTTAAGACTCTTGTGGCAGGAATTAAGGTTTTGAATAAAGGTTACTCCACCACAGATCACGTTAAAAAGATTATCAGAAGCACCTATTAAATAGAGACTGAAGTTGGTTGGTACTCGATGCTACACTCATTGAGGTCGGACTCTCGTGATATTTTGGTTTCAAATTAGATGCTTGTGCTGAAACAATGCCTGAGGGAAAGATTGGTGATATTGAGACTCCTAGAACCCGATTACTTTCTTTTAGGACAGGTTGAGCCAACTAAAAACTTCAAGAGGGTACTTACCTACAAATCCATGCAAGCTTTAACCTAATGCCTTGTGTGTTTTGCTTGTGTATGATTAAATTGTTCGAACATAACATCATGCATCATAACATTCATACCATTTCATTTCTACTAACCATTTCAAGGACCAGGGAATTTATCTTTATTCTTTTTGCAGACTATGGCCTCCGCTCGCATAAACACTATCCATGTCAACTTTGTAAGGGTACCCCCTAAACTTAAAGAGTTAGTATCAAGGGTTCCCAAAAGTTCTTCATTTATCAAGAGGCATGGTCGACTGCTCAGTTTGGTTACTCCAGGTTTTGACGAAGACATGATGAGTGTTATCTTCCAGTTCTTTGACCCTGCACATCACTGCTTCACCTTTCCCGATTATTAGTTGGTACCCACTATGGAGGAGTTCTCTCAATTATTGGGAGTACCTGTTCTTGATCAAATTCCCTTCACCGGTTCAGAGGAAGCTCCAATGGCATAAGTTATTGCAACAACTTTACATCTGAGGCGGTACTACATTGTATCCAACTGGGAAACGGGAAGCAGATTCAAAGGTTTTCTGGATAAATTTATGTTGGATAAGGCTCAACTATTCGTAGATGCTATGAGTTTCCAGGATTGTGAGGATGTCTTGGCTCTTCTAATCTATGGGTTGGTACTATTCCGTAATCCATACCAACTCATATATGTCAACGCTGTCAAGATTTTTCTCGCTTGTAACCCCGTGCCTACCTTGCTCAGAGACATTCTGCATTCTCTTCACACTCGTACCATAAAGAGGTGAGGACCTATCATGTGTTATATTCCTCTGCTGTCCAGGTGGTTTATTTTTCACCTTCCTCACTCAGTAATGAAGAATGAATAAGGTTTGAGGTAGTCGCAAAGAATAATGTCACTTTCTCATGCAAATAATTACTGGTGTCCCTGATCTCATGAGGATATCACTATCATTGATTGTTGTGGGGAATTCCCTAATTTTCCACTCCTCAACATTAGGGGAGGTATTACTTACAACCCTTCTTTGTCTCTATGTCAGTTTGGTTATGCTCGAAGAGATGTTCCTTATGACGCACTTATCCAGGGTATTGTGTTCGATTATGAAAGTGATCTTCAAGGTTATCGTTAGAGGTTTATACATGCTTGGGGGATGATAAGCAAGATTGATAGTAAGGCTTTAGGGAAGAAGAATTCCATACCTATGAAGCCTTATCTCAAATGGGTACGATCTCACGCTCAAAACCTTATGATTCCATATCCAACTATCTTACCAATGATCATGGAGCCAGTTGTCGAAGGAGACGTTCCTCGTACCATTCTCTATCCAGACATGCCTACTGAACTTGAAGAATTACAAAAGTCTTGGATTCAACTAAAGGAAGAATGGGACACCTTTGAGACTCAATTCTATGCAAGTGAGAAGAAAGTGTTGGAGCTCACAAAGCAACTGCACGAGGAGCAGAGTCTTAAAGCATACATCAACACAAAGAGGAAGCGTCTGTGGGAAACATGAGTCATAGATTTTAGGGGTTCATTTTGTTGTATCTTTGAGACCTTATTGTAAGCCTAAAAGGTAATTGTAATTTGAATTCTCTAATAAAATCTTTGTTTCTATATCCTCTTGGTTAAGAAAAGTTGAATCTCCTAAGGTCCTTGAAATCATTGCATTACATATCATGCATCATTTCATAACAGGTTTGTCATACAAGTTTCTCATTTTCTCGCTGTTTACTTCAGCAAAAAAAAAGGCCCTCAAACAAACTGTCAAGGATCTCCAGGCTCAACATGCACAATTCCAAGAGACTCTCATGAATCTGGCACAGGGGCATAAAGAGCTATTAGCGCTCATTGTCAAGAAAAATAAGAACAAGAAGCCAACTGATGTCCTCAATATGGGGAGTAGGTTCAAAGGTCCTGCTCAACCAGTCTAGGTGGAAGATGTATCATATGAAGAAGATGACAACCAAGATGAAGATGGTAGAAGAATCAAGAATGAAGGCATGAACATTCAGGGTTATGAGAATGCTCCTGAAGATGAAGAATTTTCTGACGAACAGTATCCTCCTGCGAATGACAAATATAAGCAGTTAGAGGACAGACTCAAGGCTATGGAAATCCAGAAGGTGCCTAGATTGGATTTTGGTGAACTAGGTCTGGTCCCGGGGGTGGTCATCCCACATAAGTTCAAGGTCCATGTCTTTTCTAAGTACGACGAGGTCTCTTGTTCTAAACTCCATTTGAGGCCGTACGTTCAGAAAATACAGCCTCATACTGCTGACCGGAAGTTGTGGGTCCATTTCTTCCAAGAAATTTTAGCTGGAACTCAACTACAATGGTTCTATCAGCTGGGGGGAACCAATAATCATACATGGGAAGACTTTGCTGCTACTTTCTATAAGAAGTACCAATATAATGATGACTTGGCACTGACTCGAATGCAACTGTAGAATATGTCCATGGGATCTAATGAAGGGTTCAAGGAATATGCACATAAATGAAGGGATTTGGCTCAAAGGGTGAAACCTCCCTTGACTGATCGTAAAATGGTGGATATGTTCATGGGAACTCTGACATGCCCATTCTTTAATATGTTGATTGGAAGCTCTTCGTCTGGTTTTACGAAGATGATTTTGATTGGGGAAAGAATTGAAAGTGGCATTAAAAGTGGGAATATTCCGATGGATACATCTTCTAATGCTGTGAAGATGCCATTTGGAGGTAAAAAGGAAATCAATGTTGTCTATGGCTAGAAGATCCCTAGTAAAAATAATCGCCACCAGTCATTGGGAGAGGTGTTAATCTTCAATATTTCGACGCCTGTTCAACAACAACAGGGTAACCGACAAAGGCCAAACGCTCCGCCGAGGCAGTTTACCAAAATTGGTATGCCTTTATCTCAGGTGTTACAACATTTGTTGAATGCTGAACTCATTTCGCTACGGGATCCTCCTTGGAACCCCAACACCTTCTCTCTAAAGTATAATCCAAACGTGAGGTGCGCATATTTTTCAAATAGTCCTGGTCATGACACCAACAATTACTGGGCCCTGAAGAGCAAGATTCAGAACATGATATGTGTGATACGGTGGGAGAACTGACTTGAGGTTTTGCGTTTGTATTCGCACTTGTTTGGTTTAGCAAGAGTCGCCACCTACTTTTTATTTTATCCTAAAGGAAAGGTTAAAAAGCACAGGAAAAACCTTTGAGATGTTTTTGTGGGTTCGGGGGGTAGATTATGAAAAGGGAAGGTGCTAGCACCCTTTTCATCCATGGTTATCCATGGGCTCTTAGTTACTTGTTTTAGATCACTTGCCTTTGATTTTCAATTGCTTGAAATGGTGGTGTGTGTGTGTGTTTGAAAATGTTTTGAAAAAGATGCCTTGTCTAGGCAACCGTTGTAACAATTCTTTTCTCGAATGTTTTACAAAGGTGTTTGTCTTTTTGAAAAGATGTTTCAATGTTTTTTGAAAGTAGTTTTGAAAGTTGTTTTGAAAGTTGTGTTGTGGAGTGTGTTTTGAAAGTAGGCAAGTGTGTTTTGCAAGTTTGATCAAGTAACTAAGAGTTGTCTACCCCTAAATTTACTCAAAGATCTTTCTTATGTTTTAACCCTTTTAACAGTATTGTTCCACCATTGTATTTGGTGGGCAATCTTGTGTTAGGATGTTAACGGGACGGGCGCGGGTCATCGTATAGACCATGAATGCAATGGTGCCAAGTGTCTTTGGCAATTTTCCTTTAAGGGACTATGATCATTTTGTTTAGGCAACTTCGAAAGCGTCATCGAGGGACTATGATCATTTGATTTGTTTTGTTTTGCCAAAGATACTCAACATGCAAGCATGGCCCATTTTGGAAGGCAACAAGCGGGATTACCCTAGGGGTGCAAGTGTGAATAATGTATTGATTGTCATGCATTTGTATTGTATTAGGTTATCTAGCGGTTGATTTTGAATCTTCGCATACATACCCTAATTACTATACAGTATATAGAAAGCGATAAATTGCGGGAATTTAAAGTCTAAGCTATTACAAATAAGTATCCAGGGATGGGGGTACAAATATTTACAAATGGGGATGAGTCTTATCAGGATAGTAGTGTCCAAATAATATTTACAACCAAATTGAATCGTATTCTCAATGTAAAATGTAGCAATGTATAAGAATAAAAGAAATGTATCAAAAGTATTTGTGAAAGTGTATGTGATTATTTACATGTGATAAAATATGTTAATCTAATGCCATATTAAGTATTTTATTTATTTTTTGGGTTTTTGTTAAATATGTACAAACAAAAGTTTTGAAGAAAGGAAAGAAAATGCTTAAGAAATTCTATTTTTATGTATTAATGTTTTTATGCATGAAAAAGATTTATTAAAAAGAGTTTTAAGACAAAAAATTCTATTAACCTAATTAAATCTAATATTTATGTATTTTTCAAATGTAATAAAATAAAAAGAAGCAATTAAGAAAAATTTGTATAAAAGGGTTAATTATTATTTTTGTATTTTATAAGTTAGAAAAATATAACAAAAAAGGTTTTTAAAACATGAGAATATATAAAATAGTAAATGGGCTTTTAAGAGAATGTCTGGCCCAAAGAAATGCAAATAAGACAAGGAAAAAAGGGGGTGCACGCCAGTTTCGCTTGGGCTTAAGCGTTTGGATGTGGAGCAGGCCCAGCGTGCATTTTGACAATTTTTGTTTTAGGGTTTCATTTGTTTCGTTCAGAACAAGGGTTTGTGTCTTAGAACGGCGCCGCTTCCATCTTCTTCTTCGCCTGAGCTTCATCTTTCTCAAAATGGGGCTACTGAACGCTTGTCTCCTCGCCTCAGGCTACTAGGCGCTACCTCCATCTCCCTCTCTCCAAGATTACTCAGGCATTGATGGCACAAAGGTATGTGATTTCTGTCTTAACGCATTAGGGTTTCAAGTTTTGCATGTTTTATTTTTGTGTTATGATCTTTGATTATTATTATTTTCTGTGTGAGGTGTGAAAAGAAAAAGGAAGAGGAGATTATACCTTTGGAGAGGAGACGGAGGAGGACGGCGGCGCTTCTGGTGGCCAAGGCAGGGAACGCGTGATGTTGTGAGCTTGTTCTGGTATTCAGTATCTTTTAGCTTTTATGGTTTTATGATGAACATTGAAAACCCTAGTTTTTCACTTATGCATCTTCTTTTCCTCCTTCTGATTGCTGGCTTTTGCTTCTGAGATACTTGTTGAAATATTAATGTTGATTCTGAGTTCTTTGATGTGCTAACCCTATGATGAAGTCATTCTGAGGGTTTTGTTGGTTTGAATGTTTTGATTTGATGACTGTATGCTTGGTTTCTTGATGATGATCCTTTGTGTTCTTTGATAATGATGATGATTTCGAATTTGAATTGCTTGTTTGCTATCCTTTCACTTCTGAATAGCTTTTCCTCTCTTGATGTTGTGTTGCTTCTGAATCTGAGATTATTTTGATTTTGTATGTTGCTGTTGAGGTTACCTTATTGTTATTGTTGGCCCTATGATGAAGTCATTCTGAGGGCTTTGGGATTGAATGCTTGGATGTTTGGATTGGCTTTTCTGGCTTGAAGATAGTTTTGACAGGTTATGAGTTTTTGCTTGCTTAGGCTTGAGCAGGCTGTTTGTTTGAACACAGGTTGGTGTTGGTTTGGAGGTTATAGGCCTGAGTAGTTTGAAAACAGGCTTTTCTGGTTTATGCTGGCCTCAGGGCTTGTTTGTGCAGGTTGACATGCTTTGAACGCAGGTTTGGATGGCTTCATGGCTTGTTTATGCAGGATGAGGCTTGCGTTACAGTTTGTGGTGAGCCTGAATGTTTGTAAGCTTGACACAGGTTTTAGGTGGTTTTGGTTTATGCTGGCCTTTTGGCTTTGAACACAGGTTGGCTTTGAATACAGGTTAGCAGGCTTCTATTGTTGGAAGTCAGGTTAGCAAGGCTTGAGGCAAGCTTTGGTTTGCTTTCTTTATGTGTATTCTGCCTCCTCATACTGTGTTAAGATATGCTTGTTTTATATCTTTTAAGCCTAATCCTGCAAACTGTAAGCCCCTCTTCTCCCTTTCTTTCTCTCTCCACAGAAAAAGCATTCTTTATTGCTTAGACTGTACTATCTACTCTGAAAAAGGGTTGGCTGGAAAGTGATGAAGTGAAATAAGTTTGCTTGCATTTTGGTTTTGCTCTGTATATCTCTTTTCTTCTTTTCCAAATTTTCTGCCTTTTGTGTACTTGTTTACAGCTTTTGGCTTTTGATATCTTTCTATATCTTCTTTGGACAGCTTTTGATAGTTTGTTTTGACATTCAGTTTGCTTAGTTTGAAACTGTGACTTGTTTTGGCATTCAGTTTGCTTAGTTTGGTTTGGATTTATGTAGCTCGTCCCTTTGGCTATTTTGAAACTGTGCAGCTTTGTACATTTAATTAATTCCAATGCTTGCAAGATAATTTTCTATCCCTTTTTGTGAACCAAGAGTTCTCTTGTGATTTGCAGAGAGGGTGAACAAATTGAATCCGACCAATCACTTTTAATGATGAGCTTTAAATATCTGTCTGCTTTTTTTTAATTCATCTACATTTGACTTCTTCCTTTTCTTTTTGTAGGTAAAAATCAGTTGAGCAAAGGATGTAATTAGAAGATGAAGATTTCAAGACATTTATGATATAACTTTATTTAATTTTAATTATTTGTAATAATATTAATGTAAATAACTGTAAATGAATTTACAGTATTCAAATAATATCTGTAACAAACAATTCAAAATGAATAAACAAATCTTTTTTGTCAGATTTCTCTTTTAATTCCTCTTCAATTGTTTATTTAATTATTTATATTTCTTGAATTATAATAACTGGACAATATCCAATAATTTTAACTTAGAAATGATAAATAATCAATAAACATCCGGCATTCTGAATAATCAAAAGCATTGCACAGTTAATCAAACAAACGTCCACATGTCTTTCCTTTTACTGATTAAACCAAACACTGCATATTCTCAATTCAAATGCCTCAGCTTTTTATCCCAGATGTTTAGACAGAAATCTTGAACAAACGTCAAAACCATGTGACAGTCAATTAAGACATTGTGGATTCAAATTCTTCTGAAAATGCGTGTGCAAACCGTAATGTTGGATTTACTGTCAAAGAAGCATCTGCTTGATCAAACCCTGAGCCAAACTCAAACAAACCCTAGTAATCTGCTTGAACTGTTCCAGAGTCCATGAAAACCCTAATTTGGATAGACTTGATAAGAAAAAGTCTGCTTGACTGATTCTTGAGCCAATCTGAAAAGTCAGGAAAAGCCCAAAGTTGTGATTTCTTGTGGAAAAGAGAGGGAAAATTTTGGGGTACAACAGTTGCCCCTGTTCAATCTTCTTGAACATGAAGAGTTAGATTGGCAAGTTTGCCGTTCGCGACTCGAAGGTAAAGGGAGATTGGACACTAGAGTGCCCAAAAAATTTGCACTCGTCAAAGCATAGTTTGAGGGAATGGGCTTAAAGATGCTATTTGGAGATGGGCTTAAAGATGCCATTTGGAGATGGGCTTAAAGATGCCATCTGGAGATGTGACAAAATCTTGTCGGGGGATGGGCTTAGAGATGCCATCTGGAAATTGTTGGTAGGAGGATGGGCTTGTAGATGCCATCCAAGAATGTTTGCTGAACTGTATGTCGTTGGTGAGTGGACGAGTATCAGAAATGTATCCATGTTTTGGAACATCTCTGAACTGGGGGTCTGAACAAGCAATAGATTGACATCCATGTTTGGAGAATCCGTAAACTCTTTTCAGGAGTTGAAGTTGAATAAGCAATAGATCAACATCCATGTTGGGAAGCGTCCATAAACTGTTTTCAAAAGTTGAGTCTGAACAAGCGATAGATTAACCTCCGTGTTTGGAGAATCTATAAACTGTTTTCAGAGGTTGAAGAATCTGAACAAGCGATAGGTTAACATCCGTGTCTGGAGAACCCGTAAACTGTTTTCAGAAGTCTTGAAGAATCTGAACAAGCGATAGGTTAACATCCGTGTCTGGAGAACCCGTAAACTGTTTTCAGAAGTCTTGAAGTTGAATAAGGAACCAGTGTAGGGTTGCCTGATGATGAGTCCGTGTAAAACTGCATCTGGATTTGAGAAGGAACCAGTGTAGGGTTTCCTGATGATGAGTCAGTGTAAAACTGCATCTGGATTTGTTAATGATAGCCTTTTATTCTTATCCTGAAAAGGACAAAATGTTAGCTAAACACAAAGTTATGTTGCATGAAATGTATGATGCAATATATGTTATATGAATGTAATGAATGTGCATGTAAGTTGATGAGCTGTCTTGCTGGGGATAGATGAATCCTGGATAGCCAGAGATAAAAGAGTCTTGACTGCTGTCGGGGAAAGTGAATCCTTGACTGCTGCGGGGGATTGCAAGAATCTTTTGATCGTTGAAAATGAGAAGTCTTGGGACCACTGTTGGGGGATCAGGAGCTTGGGTTGTATGCCAATCTACTGGGGATTCCTGTCTTGAGGAGATCTTCACCGGAGAATATTTGAATACTCTGTGAGGAACTGAGAATGAGAGTCTTCATTATGTTTGGGGTTGATAGTTGGAAGTTTTAGCTCCGCTGGGGATTGCAAGAATCTTTTGATTACTGCAGGTATTGATCTGGGATAAGTATCGGAATGTCGCCAAATCTGGGTCACATCTGAACTATCTCTAGAAGGTAATCTGGAATAAGTACCGGAATGTCGCCAAATCTGGGTCACATCTGAACTATCTCTAGAAGCAAATCTCGGAAGGTGTTGATCCTGATTTTGTTAAGGGTCAGAAATTGGGAGTATACCAATCTTCTGAGGTGATGAGAATCTTCATTCTGTTAACGGTCAGAAACTGGGAGTATACCAATCTTCTGAGGTTTTAAGGATGAGAGTCTTCATTCTGTGAGAGAAACAGATTTTTAGGAGCTTCAGTTGTCCGTTATCTTGTTGGTGGTTGTAATTTCCAGCAGGTGATGAAGGAATCTTTGATGATTACTACTCCAAACGATGAAGGAATCTTTGACTACTACTCCAAAAGATGAAGGAATCTTTGATTACTACTCCAAAATATGAAGGAATCTTGGATTACTACTCCAAAAGATGAAGGAATCTTTGAACATTCTTGAATTCCCGCAGGTGATGTAGGAATTTTTGATGATTACTACTCCAAAAGATGAAGGAATCTTTGATTACTACTCCAAAAGATGAAGGAATCTTTGATTACTACTCCAAAAGATGAAGGAATCTTTGATTACTACTCCAAAAGATGAAGGAATCTTTGATTACTACTCCAAAAGATGAAGGAATCTTTGACGATTACTACTCCAAAAGATGAAGGAATCTGATGTTGATCATAACTTCCAGCAGGTGATGAAGGAAATGTTGAACGACCTTGACTTTGACATTCGAATGCCCCAAGTGATGACGAAGGAGACTTTCCCCAGGTTAATTGAACTTTTAAAGATCTGTTGAAACCTTGACTGGACTGCCCCAGGTGTGCTGGATAGTGACATGTCATGCCCCTTGTTGATAGGAGATTTGTCAATGGAAGTGTCATCCTTTTTGAATTGATTTTATTCACTGGGAGAGATTTCGTTCATCGGATATTCATTGTGTGAATTTCTCCGCTGTCAAACAAATAGCCACATGCAAACAATGATATTCAAGCAATGCAAAGTTTATGTTTGTCTCGAAGTTTTGAAAAATGCGTTTTTTAACAGAAAACTTTTCATAAGACAAAATCAACACAAGATTTAGAGCAAAGCCTTACAGGAGTCAGGATACCTTTTGTAACAGTATGCTTTCGAACTAACCCATGCTTCAATTAGGACTTTTGAAGGGTTGTAACGTGGCCTGGTTCACGGTTTAAGAAACAAAGGATAAAGGCTCAAAGTATATTTGTACCCACCCGCTCTTCGTGATGTTCTTCAATCCTAAGCTCAGTTAATTGTGCGTCGAACTCTTTTCGAATTTGCAACGACTTTTGGGTGATGGTTCACCAATTGAATTTATTGGGAAGACAGTCATTATCTCCTTTTTCTTTTGCAACATTTTTCATGTTGTTGAGGATTTGTAATGACCTCTTTCTTTTGATTTGTTATCCCTAACTTTTGCCTGACTGTTCCTGTTTTCGAGATTACAGTCAGCGGGATGCCCCAGCTTTCTTAAGCCTCCTTTATAGGTTTTGGCTTAGTGGGCTTTTTTTTGAGAGATTGACTGCCGATGTGATAGGGAACCATCACCGTCTTTTGGTTCCAAAGGAATGTTTTTTTTGATGTCGTTCGTTGTATTACAAACTGAGAGTTTGCGACTTCACTGCGCTTTTTTTTGAATTAACTGAGAGACTACCCTGCCCCAGGTTTAAATCAAAGGTTTCAATTTGCTTAGAACAGAAAACTCCTACTTCTTTGGCTCGAAGGGGTTGACTAGGGATTATCTTCCTTATAACTCCAGTGTTTGGGAATTGAAAGAAATGCCTGTACATCATCAGCAAGGTCTGTTCAAAGCATATTGTATGAGATTATGGTATTGTTTCGTCATCCTCCCTCTAAAGGCTTGCAGCTTTTTATCAAGAGTTAAATATCATAAAGAAAGCATAAGAGTAGTGAAAACGAATGGATGAATTCAAGACAAACATATGCAATGCATTAATGAAACAGAGTTTGACATCAACAGATAATTGTTTGAATAACAAAGAGATTACAACTTGAAAGTTCAAATGAAACAAAAGTCTCTCAGTTCGAGCTTTGTCACTTCAGGTGGAGATAACCTTAATGGAAGCTTTTCATCTCGCCATCGGGCATGAATCTCAGCACTCAAATGTCAATCAGATCTTGAATCTTGTTCTTCAAGGCCCAACAGTCGTTGGTGTCATGTCCCGGACTATAGGAGTGGTATACACAAAATGCGTCGGGATGATAGCTAGGAGCAGAGGTATTGGGCTTCCGAATAGGATCCCTCAAAGCAGTTAGATTGACCTCCAACAAGCTCTCCAATATTAGAGATGACGGTACGTCAGTCTCAGTGAACTGTCTTCCCGACGTATTTTGCTTACGCCGATTACCCCGTTGACGCTGACGAGGTTGTTGATGGGCTTGTGACCCTGAAGCAAGTAGAGAAGCCTTTCCCTTGTCTTCCTTTCTCAAGGGGGGTTGAGTGGTGACTTGCTCTTCAACCTAAGACGTTTGCCCCACTTGGTTGTCCCGAAGCAGTTGGTTGACGAGAACTCTGAGCTCCTCTTGTCTTTGAGCCAAGTCCTGGATGAGAGCCATCTGGCCCACCAGTTGCCCCATCATCTGGATCCTCATTGTTGCCAGCTCGAACTGCAGTTCCTCCAACTGATCACTCCTGGCATTGCTTGAATTCCCCTGGACCATGCCCCTTGTGAGGAGAGCTTTCACTTCTTCTTGCCCCAAGGACAGGTTCAAGAACATTTCCTGAAGTTGAGCATTTTGATCCTGGATATCCTTGACAGTCCTCTCTAGAGCCATCTCTACTGAAATAAACAGTATGAGATTAAGGAAACCTGAAAAGGAAAAGCTTCTATGATGCAATGCATGATATGTGAATGCATGTTTTCAAGGATCTCTTGGGGTAAACACAAGAGAATGTTAGAGGTTGAACTTTGATCTTTGATTGGAGAACTTTGCACCTGTGGATGTCTTTCCACGAGAATCAAGCTCACCATGTCAAGTGGGTCATAGCCCCTGATTCAAGTTGTTGCACTTGATCTTTGATGGCATTTGTTTAGAGGAAAAACCTCTTGCCCCTTGGTAGACGTCTGGTTCAACGTGCCCCTGCATCAACAAACCCTCGAGATCCTTGAGATGGTTATTGAAAATGCTATGGTATGATGTCATGATGTTATGTACATGCATGCAGAAGCAAGTAAGTGTATATACAGGTAATCATATTCACACAAAGCAAACAAGTCCTTAGGTTTATGCTTGCATGGGGTTTGTAGGTAAGTACCCTCTTGAAGTTAGTTGGCTCATCCTGTCCTAACATAGAAACCGGGTTCTAAGGAGCTCAATATCATTGGATTATTTTCCGTGTTCATTGTTTTGGTTTAGCCAATTAACTGGCGACCAAAATATTCCAAGAAAACAACCCTCAATGAGTGTAATATCGAGTATCTACCAACTTCGGACTGCACCAAAGTCGGTCATCTCACCACCCCTAAAAAGGCTAAGATGGTCAAGTAAGGTTCTAAAAGTTCGTTAGTGCTTCATGACATCACTCAGCGGCCCCGTACTCTCCTTGATTGAACTCAAGGGTTACCGGTACTCACAAATATGTCACACTAACATAGCTTACTGCTTCAACCATGTCGGTATACCCCGCACAGTTCCCTCACAGTTTTATTGCTATTTACCTAAAAAGGTGCCCCCAAATTCGGGTGTAGGATTTACAACAAACCCAAACAAGGAACCAACAAGTAAAGTAATCAAAGAAATCAAAGCAAGAATGTAAAGGTGATCTAAAACCCTAAGGTAACCCCACTTTAAATCCTATCCCCAGCAGAGTCGCCAGTTCTGTGATACGGTGGGAGAACTGACTTGAGGTTTTACATTTGTATTCGCACTTGTTCGGTTTAGCAAGAGTCGCCACCGACTTTTTATTTTATCCTAAAGGAAAGGTTAAAAAGCACAGGAAAAACCTTTGAGATGTTTTCGTGGGTTCGGGGGGTAGATTATGAACAGGGAAGGTGCTAGCACCCTTTTCATCCATGGTTATCCATGGGCTCTTAGTTACTTGTTTTAGATCACTTTCCTTTGATTTTCAATTGCTTGAAATGGTGGTGTGTGTGTGTGTTTGAAAATGTTTTGAAAAAGATGCCATGTCTAGGCAACCGTTGTAACAATTCTTTACTCGAATGTTTTACAAAGGTGTTTGTCTTTTTGAAAAGATGTTTCAATGTTTTTTGAAAGTAGTTTTGAAAGTTGTTTTGAAAGTTATGTTGTGGAGTGTGTTTTGAAAGTAGGCAAGTGTGTTTTGCAAGTTTGATCAAGTAACTAAGAGTTGTCTACCCCTAAATTTACTCAAAGATCTTTCTTATGTTTTAACCCTTTTAACAGTATTGTTCCACCATTGTATTTGGTGGGCAATCTTGTGTTAGGATGTTAACGGGACGGGCGCGGGTCATCGTATAAACCATGAATGCAATGGTGCCAAGTGTCTTTGGAAATTTTCCTTTAAGGGACTATGATCATTTTGTTAAGGCAACTTCGAAAGCGTCATCGAGGGACTATGATCATTTAATTTGTTTTGTTTTGCCAAAGATACTCAACATGCAAGCATGGCCCATTTTGGAAGGCAACAAGCGGGATTACCCTAGGGGTGCAAGTGTGAATAGTGTATTGATTGTCATGCATTTGTCTTGTATTAGGTTATCTAGCGGTTGATTTTGAATCTTCGCATACAAACCCTAATTACTATACAGTATATAGAAAGCGATAAATTGCGGGAATTTAAAGTCTAAGCTATTACAAATAAGTATCCGGGGATGGGGGTACAGATATTTACAAATGGGGATGAGTCTTATCAGGATAGTAGTGTCCAAATAATATTTACAGCCAAATTGAATCGTATTCTCAATGTAAAATGTAGCAATGTATAAGAATAAAAGCAATGTATCAAAAGTATTTGTGAAAGTGTATGTGATTATTTACATGTGATAAAATATGTTAATCTAATGCCATATTAAGTATTTTATTTATTTTTTGGGTTTTTGTTAAATATGTACAAACAAAAGTTTTGAAGAAAGGAAAGAAAATGCTTAAGAAATTCTATTTTTATGTATTAATGTTTTTATGCATGAAAAAGATTTATTAAAAAGAGTTTTAAGACAAAAAATTCTATTAACCTAATTAAATCTAATATTTATGTATTTTTCAAATTTAATAAAATAAAAAGAAGCAATTAAGAAAAATTTGTATAAAAGAGTTAATGTATTATTTTTGTATTTTATAAGTTAGAAAAATATAACAAAAAAGGTTTTTAAAACATGAGAATATATAAAACAGTAAATGGGCTTTTAAGAGAATGTCTGGCCCAAAAGAAATGCAAATAAGACAAGGAAAAAAGGGGGTGCACGCCAGTTTCGCTTGGGCTTAAGCGTTTGGATGTGGAGCAGGCCCAACGTGCATTTTGACAATTTTTGTTTTAGGGTTTCATTTGTTTCGTTCAGAACAAGGGTTTGTGTCTTAGAACGGCGCCGCTTCCATCTTCTTCTTCGCCCGAGCTTCATCTTTCTCAAAATGGGGCTACTGAACGCTTGTCTCCTCGCCTCAGGCTACTAGGCGCTACCTCCATCTCCCTCTCTCCAAGATTACTCAGGCATTGATGGTACAAAGGTATGTGATTTCTGTCTTAACGCATTAGGGTTTCAAGTTTTGAATGTTTTATTTTTGTGTTATGATCTTTGATTATTATTATTTTCTGTGTGAGGTGTGAAAAGAAAAAGGAAGAGGAGATTATACCTTTGGAGAGGAGACGAAGGAGGACGGCGGCGCTTCCGGTGGCCAAGGCAGGGAACGCGTGATGTTGTGAGCTTGTTCTGGTATTCAGTATCTTTTAGCTTTTGTGGTTTTATGATGAACACTGAAAACCCTAGTTTTTCACTTCTGCATCTTCTTTTCCTCCTTCTGATTGCTGGCTTTTGCTTCTGAGATACTTGTTGAAATATTAATGTTGATTCTGAGTTCTTTGATGTGCTAACCCTATGATGAAGTCATTCTGAGGGTTTTGTTGGTTTGAATGTTTTGATTTGATGACTATATGCTTGGTTTCTTGATGATGAACCTTTGTGTTCTTTGATAATGATGATGATTTCGAATATGAATTGCTTGTTTGCTATCCTTTCACTTCTGAATAACTTTTCCTCTCTTGATGCTGTGTTGCTTCTGAATCTGAGATTATTTTGATTTTGTATGTTGTTGTTGAGGTTGCCTTATTGTTGTTGTTGGCCCTATGATGAAGTCATTCTGAGGGCTTTGGGATTGAATGCTTGGATGTTTGGATTGGCTTTTCTGGCTTGAAGATAGTTTTGATAGGTTATGAGTTTTTGCTTGCTTAGGCTTGAGCAGGCTGTTTGTTTGAACACAGGTTGGTGTTGGTTTGGAGGTTACAGGCTTGAGTAGTTTGAAAACAGGCTTTTCTGGTTTATGCTGGCCTCAGGGCTTGTTTGTGCAGGTTGACATGCTTTGAACGCAGGTTTGGATGGCTTTAGGGCTTGTTTATGCAGGATGAGGCTTGTGTTACAGTTTGTGGTGAGCCTGCTTGAATGTTTGTAAGCTTGACACAGGTTTTAGGTGGTTTTGGTTTATGCTGGCCTTTTGGCTTTTAACACAGGTTGGCTTTGAATACAGGTTAGCAGGCTTCTATTGTTGGAAGTCAGGTTAGCAAGGCTTGAGGCAAGCTTTGGTTTGCTTTCTTTATGTGTATTCTGCCTCCTCATACTGTGTTAAGATATGCTTGTTTTATATCTTTTAAGCCTAAGCCTGCAAACTGTAAGCCCCTCTTCCCCCTCTCTTTCTCTCTCCACAGAAAAAGCATTCTTTATTGCTTAGACTGTACTATCTACTCTGAAAAAGGGTTGGCTGGAAAGTGATAAAGTGAAATAAGTTTGCTTGCATTTTGGTTTTGCTCTGCATATCTCTTTTCTTCTTTTCCAGATTTTCTGCCTTTTGTGTACTTGTTGACAGCTTTTGGCTTTTGATATCTTTCTATATCTTCTTTGGACAGCTTTTGACAGTTTGTTTTGACATTCAGTTTGCTTAGTTTGAAACTGTGACTTGTTTTGGCATTCAGTTTGCTTAGTTTGGTTTGGATTTATGTAGCTTGTCCCTTTGGCTATTTTGAAACTGTGCAACTTTGTACATTTAATTAATTCCAATGCTTGCAAGATAATTTTCTATCCCTCTTTGTGAACCAAGAGTTCTCTTGTGATTTGCAGAGAGGGTGAACAAACTGATTCCGGCCAATCACTTTTAATGATGAGCTTTAAATATCTGTCTGCTTTTTTTTAATTCATCTGCATTTGACTTCTTCCTTTTCTTTTTGCAGGTAAAAATCAGTTGAGCAAAGGATGTAATTAGAAGATGAAGATTTCAAGACATTTAGGATATAGCTTTATTTCATTTTAATTATTTGTAATAATATTAATGTAAATAATTGTAAATGAATTTACAGTATTCAAATAATATCTGTAACAAACAATTCAAAATGAATAAACAAATCTTTTTTGTCAGATTTCTCTTTTAATTCCTCTTCAATTGTTTATTTAATTATTTATATTTCTTGAATTATAATAACTGGACAATATCCAATAATTTTAACTTAGAAATGATAAATAATCAATAAACATCCGACATTCCGAATAATCAAAAGCATTGCACAGTTAATCAAACAAACGTCCACATGTCTTTCCTTTTACTGATTAAACCAAACACTGCAAATTCTCAATTCAAATGCCTCAACTTTTTATCCCAGATGTTTAGACAGAAATCTTGAACAAACGTCAAAACCATGTGACAGTCAATTAAGACACTGTGGATTCAATTTCTTCTGAAAATGCGCGTGCAAACCCTAATGTTGGATTTACTGTCAAAGAAGCATCTGCTTGATCAAACCCTGAGCCAAACTCAAACAAACCCTAGCAATCTGCTTGAACTGTTCCAGAGTCCATGAAAACCCTAATTTGGATAGACTTGATAAGAAAAAGTCTGCTTGACTGATTCTTGAGCCAATCTGAAAAGTCAGGAAAAGCCCGAAGCTGTGATTTCTTGTGGAAAAGAGAGGGCAAATTTTGGGGTACAACAATATGTAACGCCCCGTTTTATTTAATATTATATTATATTAATATTTTCGAGTTACCGTTTGACGTTTATTTTTGTGACGAGAATATTTAAATTAACCGTTATATCTGTTAATATATTCGGTGACGTTTTATTCGGTCCGATATTTGTTTTGAGGGGCCGGTAATTATTTTATTCGGTCCGGTATTTATTTTGGGGGACCGGTAATTATTTTATTCAGTCCGGTTCTTATTCCGTTCGGTTCGATAAAATATTATTCGGACCGATATTTTAATTATTTGGAGTAATAATATTATTTAGTATTATTGAGTAGTATATTTTACAAGAAGGGCTAGTTGGTAATTTAACTTGTGTCTTGCTACTAAACAAACCAAACCCACCATTTCCTTTGTTTTATGTCATAACATACAAAACACACTTTGTGAGAGTTAGAGAGAACAAGAAGGTCTTGGAGAGAAGAGCAAGAAGAACACCATAGCTTGAGTTTTGGGTTGGTTGAAATCATCAAGAATCATTTCAAGTATCTAAGATAAGGACTTTGATTTTCCAATGCTTATAGTTAGGGTTTGATTTGGTATATTTTGATTTGGGATAAAATTGATGTTAGGGTTCTTGAGATTTGTTGAGATAAATTAGGAGAGTTAATTTAGGTGTTACAACATGTATATAGATTCTTTCATGAGACAATCTACAAAATATGTTTGATAAACAATTTTTTTGTACATTTGTTTATGGATTCAATATCTTTGCGTTTGTCAGGAAAAAAATCTAATAAAACAGTAATTTACGTAGCTGTTCTAAATTTCACTTTGTAGTCTCCCTCCCTCTCATAAGTGTTGTTTAAGGTAACACACTTAAGAAAGTTATTAGTTATGTTGATTTCTGTAGTAAACTATTGTGTTGATTAAAATACCTTTATAAAAGAGTGAAAAAAACATTACATAAAATGGAGTTGTTTTTTTTGAGAGTAGAAATAGCTAGGTGGATAGAGTATTTAAATAAATGAGGTATTGCAGAAGATAATAAACATTGTCTCGGTGTTTCGAAGTAACTGAGAATTTGAGACAGGAGAAATATTCCAAATAGGACACTTATAATGAAAGCTATGGAGTATCATATTGATGTCTATAGTTGTGTGAATCAATTTTGGGGAAAGCCCTTCTCTACTACTTGTATAGTTGTCACACTACAAAATTTAATGATGTTCTAGAAAGCGGTGAACAACTATGGCCTGTCTGTGTATGTGTAAGTGGTGGTTTTCCTAACTTCGAAACAGTAAAAAAAAAGTTTATGAAATTGAATGTCTTTGGTTGTTTAGAATCCATGTAAAATTTTACATGAAACTTATATTTTCTATTTCTCCTATCTGTATAATAATTCTGCGATATCAAGTATGCATAGAAGTTAAATGATAAAAACTAAAGAATGCTGTATGAAATTAATGTACTATGTAATATATATTAAATATTTATATTAATTAAATACAAATATGACATAAGTTAGCCGATTTAATTTGGAACTCGATTATATTCCGATTTCCCGATTTCGGTAATTTCGGCGACGGAGCTAGTTGCTCCGAATTGAATGAAAATTGACGTGCTAGATAATTTCTACGTGTAGAACATCGTGGTGGGGTTATTTTTTCGAGATTTTGAATTTTTATGAAGTGACCCATAATAGGCCAATTTACGGTTAATTTGAAATGAGTTGCGTTTTAGTCGGTTTAAGTCGCGTATGGACAATCTGATTGCAACGTTAATGATTATGATTGATGCCGATTATTATGAATGACTTTTGCGACGATTATTGATGTTTGACTATTTTTCCGTGTTTGAAATTTAGTAAATTATTTGATAATGATGTGGTGTGATTAAATATGATGTTTGCGACAGTTTATTTATAATGAATACTTGATGATATGCGATGCGATAATATGTTTATCTTGATGTGGATGAATATGGCGATGTGGGTTTTATACCAATTTTGATGTGCGATGATGATGTTTTATTGTGTCGTGTTTGTGATGTCGTGTTGTTGAGTCACATATATTGCATTGGCAACGATGGCGTTTATGCCAAGCGACGAGGGCTTTTATGCCAAAGCGACGATGGGCTTTTATGCCGAATGTCCCTAATTATGGACAAAGCGACAGGTACCACATGTATAACATAGTCGTGTCTCATGGAGTCGGTTATGTTTATTTTTGAGTCTTTTGGCATTGAGTTTTATTTGATGGCTTATAATGAATTGCGATGTTATATGATACTTTATTTTGTGATGATTTTTGTGTTGAACATAAAGTGATTATGATGTGATAATTTCATGAAAATTATGTGATGGATATAACATGACGGTAAAGCGACGATATGAGTTTATGGCGATGGAGTTTATGTCTTTTTTTGACATGATTATGGTGATTATGTGATGATATTAAAGTGTTGATCTTATACACTAAATGATGATTTAAAAGTATGTGAGATTTGATATTTGTTGACATATTCTTATTAACCTATATCATTTATGATTCCAAAACTATTTATATATTTTATCATGCTTTTACTTATATGTTTTGGAGTATCTCACCCTTTACTTGTTTCACCGTTGCCTTTATATTGGTAACGTGCAGGTGATCCGCGAGGATGATGAGGATTAGCTCGAGTCTCTTTATTTTGAGTCGCTCTGCTCTGATAGTAGTAACACCCGGGATTTGGGCGACGTTATTATTTTGATAGGATAGTTTATGTATACTATCTTATGACTTTATGTATTAATGATAACATGATGATACGTACATTTTGTGAACACATCCGCTGTGCTGTGATTAGTCATATGTTTATATGATAATTTATGTTATGAATCGGTATATCCGACTTTTGATTTTGTGATGTGCATTATAATGCAAAGTGATGAAAAACACGAATATGTGATACCTCAATTTATGTTTGGATGAAATTTTGAAACTCTGATTTTATTATTAATTACGAGGGGTAGAATTGGGGTGTTACATTAGTGGTATCAGAGCAGGTCGGTCTGTCTAGCCAAGTTGTTGAGTTTGTTATCGTCTATCAATCAAGTATTATTATTTGTTGATTCTAATCCTTGTTTTGTTTTGAGCATAAGTTGTTATGGCTGGAAGGAATACTGGTAGGAATGATGAGGCTCTTGCTGCTGCTATGCAGGCAATGGCTCAGGCTTTCTAAAACTCGTCGAATGCTGACGAGAACGCTGGGTCTCGTAGTTTGGCAACCTTCCAAAGAGAGAATCCTCCTACTTTCCAAGGAAAGTATGATCTCGAAGGTGCTTTGGCGTGGCTGAAGGAGATTGAAAGAATCTTCTGTGTGATGGATTGCACTCCTGTGTAAAGGATCCATTATGGTACTCATAAGCTAAGTGCTGAAGAGGATGACTGGTGGGTTGAAACCCGTCAGAGGCTTGAGGTTGCTGGTGAGGAAGTGACATGGGAAGTTTTCCGAAGGGAATTCATGAGGAAGTATTACCCGAAAGATGTTCGGGGAAAGAAGGAGATAGAGTTCCTTGAATTAAAGCAAGGAAGCATGTCTATCACTGATTATACTGCAAGGTTCACTATGTTGGCCATGTTCTATCTGCATTATGATGGGCCGAATGGCGAGTTCTCTAAATGCATCAAGTTTGAAAATGGTTTGCGTCCTGAGATTAAGAAAGCTGTTGGTTATCAGAAAATTCGTGTCTTTTCAGATTTGATTGATAGTTGTAGGATCTTTGAGGAGGACAATAATGCTCATTATAAGATTATGTCTGATAATAGAAATAAAGGTCAGCAAATCCGTGGAAAATCGTATGATGCTCCAGCTGGTAAAGGGAAACAGAAAGCGTTTCAAGGGCGAAGAACTAGTGGGGGAGATGCTCCTGCTAGTATTGTTTGTTACAAGTGTGGGAAACCTGGCCACAAAAGTAATGTTTATCGAAGCGATATTAGAGCTAAGGAGAATGAGGTGAGATGTTTCCGATGTAGAGAAGTGGTCCATATGACTCGCGATTGTAGACATAAGGACGTGGTTTGTTTTAATTGTGGCGAGGGAGGTCACATTAGTGCTCAATGTAAGAAGCCTAAGAGGACTCAAGGAGCAGGAAATGTGTTTGCTTTGTCGGGTGCTCCGACGGCAAACGAGGATGGTCTTGTTCGAGGTACTAGTTTCATTAATAGCTTTCCTCTTATTACTATTATTGATACTGGTGCTACTCACTGTTTTATTGCCGTTGATTGTGTAAAGAGATTGGGTCTCACTTTGTCGTCTCTGGATATAGATATGGTGGTAGAAGTTCCGGCTAAGGGAACGGTTACTACTTCTTTTGTGTGTGCAAGTTGCCCTTTATTAATCTTTGATAGAGACTTTGTGGTGGATCTTGTTTGTTTACCGCTTGTTGGGTTGGACGTGGTTTTAGGTATGGACTGGTTAAAAGCTAATTATGTCCATATCAATTGCTATGACAACACTGTGAGGTTTTCTTCCTTAGTAGAAGAAGAACACTCTATGTTGGTGTCGACGAAGCAGTTGAATGAGTTCATGAAGGATGAGGCGTTGGTTTTCTTGTTGATGGCGACTCTTTCTGTGGAGAGTCAAGCTGTGATAACACACTTCCCGGTGGTGTGCGATTTTCCCGAAGTGTTCCCTGATGATATTCCTAGTGCACCTCCAGAAAGAGAAGTTGAATTTTCTATGGATCTTTTCCCTGGTACGAGACCTATCTCTATGGCACCATACAGGATGTCCGCATCTGAGTTAGTAGAATTGAAGAGCCAATTAGAAGATTTGCTCGAGAAGAAGTTTGTTAGACCTAGTGTGTCGCCGTGGGGAGCTCCTGTGTTATTGGTGAAGAAGAAAGACGATTGCATGAGACTTTGTATTGATTATCGTCAGTTGAATAAAGTGACTATCAAGAATATGTATCCACTTCCTAGAATTGATGATTTGATAGACCGATTGGTTGGCGCTCGCATGTTTAGTAAGATTGATTTGAGATCGGGTTACCATCAAATAAGGGTGAAAGAAGAAGATGTTCAGAAAACTGCTTTCAGGACGAGGTATGGACATTACGAATATTCGGTGATGCCTTTCGGTGTCACTAATGCACCGAGAGTATTCATGGAGTACATGAATCGTATTTTCCATCCTTACTTGGATCATTTCGTGGTTGTGTTCATTGATGATATTCTGGTTTATTCTAAATCGGAAGAAGAGCACGCAGAACATTTGCGCATCGTGTTGGAAGTTCTGAAAGAGAAGAAGCTTTATGCTAAGTTGTCAAAGTGCGAGTTCTGGTTAAATGAAGTGAGCTTTTTGGGGCATGTCATTTCTGGTGATGGCATTGCAGTTGATCCTTCTAAAGTTGATGGTGTGTTGAGATGGGAAACTCCTAAGTCTGTTACTGAGATTAGAAGTTTCTTAGGATTGGCTGGTTACTATGGAAGGTTCATTGAAGGTTTTTCTAAGTTGGCGCTCCCTTCGACAAAGTTGACTTGTAAAGGAGCTGCATTTGTGTGGGATGTCAAGTGTGAAGAAAGTTTTGTTGAATTAAAGAAAAGGTTGACAACGACTCCGATCTTGATTTTACCTAATCTTGAAGAACCGTTTGTTGTTTATTGTGATGCTTCTAAGATGGGTTTAGGCGGTGTACTTATGCAAAATGGCAAAGTGGTTGCTTATGCTTCTAGGAAATTGAAGATTCATGAGAAGAATTATCCTACGCATGATTTGGAGCTTGCAGCGGTTGTTTTTGTGCTTAAGATTTGGAGGCATTATCTTTATGGTTCTAGATTTGAAGTATTTAGTGACCATAAAAGCTTGAAGTACTTGTTCGATCAGAAAGAGCTTAATATGAGACAAAGACGGTGGCTTGAATTGTTGAAAGATTATGATTTTGGATTGAATTACCATCCTGGTAAAGCTAATGTGGTGGCCGATGCTTTAAGTCGAAAGACTTTGCATATGTCACTTTTGATGGTGAAAGAGTTGGAATTGATTGAACAATTTAGAGATATGAGTCTTGTAATAGAAGTGACGCCGAAGAGTGTTATCTTGGGAATGTTAAAGATCAATAATAATTTCCTTGATAATATTAGAGAAGCTCAGAAGCTTGATGTGAAACTTGTTGATTTGTTGGTTGGTATTGGACAAACTGAAAATGAAGATTTCAAGTTGGATGCTCAGGGTGTTTTGAGGTTCCATGATAGGATTTGTATTCCCGATGATATGGATTTGAAGAGAATGATTTTGGAAGAAAGTCATAGAAGCAATTTGAGTATTCATCTCGGAGCGACCAAAATGTATCAAGATTTAAAGAAATTATTTTGGTGGCCGGGCATGAAAAGAGAGGTGGCTCAGTTTGTTTATGCTTATTTGACTTATCAGAAGTCTAAAGTGGAGCATCAGAAACCTGCAGGGTTGATGCAACGGTTAGAGATTCCAGAGTGGAAATGGGATAGCATTTCTATGGATTTCGTAACGGGGTTACCGAATACACCAAGAGGACACGATGCAATTTGGGTGATTGTTGATAGGCTTACAAAGTCGACTCACTTTATTCCTATTAACATCACTTATCCCGTATCGAAGTTGGTGGAAATTTATACGCATGTGATTGTGAGATTACATGGTATTCCTTTGTGTATTGTTTCAGATAGAGATCTGAGGTTTACTTCTGAATTTTGAAAGAGCTTGCAAGAGGCTTTGGGTTCAAAGTTGAGGTTGAGTTCGACCTATCATCCTCAAACTGATGGTCAGACGGAAAGGACGATTCAATTGTTGGAAGACTTGTTACGTGCTTGTATTCTTGAACATGGTGGTTCATGGGATACATATTTTCCTTTGATTGAGTTTACTAATAACAATAGTTTTCATGCTAGTATTGGAATGGCACCGTTCAAGGCTTTGTATGGTCGGAGGTGTAGAACTCCTTTGTGTTGGCATGAGTCGGGTGAAAGTGTGGTGCTTGGACCAGAATTGGTTAGAGAGACTACTAAGACGGTGAATATGATTAGAGAAAAGATGAGAATTTCTCAAAGTCGACAAAAGAGTTATCATGATAAAAGGAGAAAAGACTTGGAATTTCAAGATGGTGATCATGTATTTTTGCGAGTTACTCATACAATCGGCGTTGGGCGAGCATTGGAGTCGAAGAAGCTAACTCCTCGCTTTATTGGTCCTTACCAAATTACTAGTAAAGTGGGAAAAGTTGCTTATAGAGTGGCGTTACCGCCAAATCTTTCGAACTTGCATGATGTGTTCCATGTGTCGCAACTTCAGAAGTATGTTCCGGATCCTTCACATGTGATTGAGATGGATGATTATCAAGTGCGAGACAATCTTACGGTGGAGACGATGCCATTAAGGATCGAAGATCGTGAGATGAAGTATCTTCGTGGCAAAGAGATCTCCTTGGTTAAAGTTGTTTCGATAGGAGCAGCTGGTGAAAGCACGACGTGGGAGTTGGAAAGCAAGATACGGAATTCCTATCCCGAGCTTTTTAAGTCAGGTAATTTCGAGGACGAAACTTTTTTAAGTGGGGGAGAGTTGTAACGCCCTGTTTTATTTAATATTATATTATATTAATATTTTCGAGTTACCGTTTGACGTTTATTTTTGCGACGAGAATATTTAAATTAACTGTTATATCTGTTAATATATTCGGCGACGTTTTATTCGGTCCGGTATTTGTTTTGAGGGACCGGTAATTATTTTATTTGGTCTGGTATTTATTTTGGGGGACCGGTAATTATTTTGTTCGGTCCGGTTCTTATTCCGTTCGGTTCAGTAAAATATTATTCGGACCGATATTTTAATTATTTGGAGTAATAATATTATTTAGTATTATTTAGTATTATTGAGTAGTATATTTTACAAGAAGGGCTAGTTGGTAATTTGACTTGTGTCTTGCTACTAAACAAACCAAACCCACCATTTTCTTTGTTTTATGTCATAACATACAAAACACACTTTGTGAGAGTTAGAGAGAACAAGAAGGTCTTGGAGAGAAGAGCAAGAAGAACCCCATAGCTTGGGTTTTGGGTTGGTTGAAATCATCAAGAATCATTTCAAGTATCTAAGGTAAGGGGTTTGATTTTCCAATGCTTATAGTTAGGGTTTGATTTGATATATTTTGATTTGGGATAAAATTGATGTTAGAGTTCTTGAGATTTGTTGAGATAAATTAGGAGTGTTAATTTAGGTGTTACAACATGTATATAGATTCTTTCATGAGACAATCTACAAAATATGTTTGATAAACAATGTTTTTGTACATTTGTTTATGGATTCAATATCTTTGCGTTTGTCAGGAAAAAATCTAATAAAACAGTAATTTACGTAGCTGTTCTAAATTTCACTTTGTAGTCTCCCTCCCTCTCATAAGTGTTGTTTAAGGTAACACACTTAAGAAAGTTATTAGTTATGTTGATTTCTGTAGTAAACTACTGTGTTGATTAAAATACCTTTATAAAAGAGTGAAAAAAACATTACATAAAATGGAGTTTTTTTTTGAGAGTAGAAGTAGCTAGGTGGATAGAGTATTTAAATAAATGAGGTATTGCAGAAGATAATAAACATTGTCTTGGTGTTTCGAAGTAACTGAGAATTTGAGACAGGAGAAATATTTCAAATAGGACACTTATAATGAAAGCTATGGAGTATCATATTGATGTCTATAGTTGTGTGAATCAATTTTGGGGAAAGCCCTTCTCTACTACTTGTATAGTTGTCACACTACAAAATTTAATGATGTTCTAGAAAGCGGTGAACAACTATGGCCTGTCTGTGTATGTGTAAGTGGTGGTTTTTCTAACTTCGAAACAGTAAAAAAAAAGTTTATGAAATTGAATGTCTTTGGTTGTTTAGAATCCATGTAAAATTTTACATGAAACTTATATTTTCTGTTTCTCCTATCTGTATAATAATTTTGCGATATCAAGTATGCATAGAAGTTAAATGATAAAAACTAAAGAATGCAGTATGAAATTAATATACTATGCAATATATATTAAATATTTATATTAATTAAATACAAATATGACATAAGTTAGCCGTTTTAATTTGGAACCCGATTATGTTCCGATTTCGGCAATTTTGGCGACGGAGCTAGTTGCTCCGAATTGAAAGAAAATTGACGTGCTAGCTAATTTCGACGTGTAGAACGTCGTGGTAAGGTTAGTTTTTCGAGATTTCGAATTTTTATGAAGCGACCTGAAATAGGCCAATTTACGGTTAATTTGAAATGGGTTGCGTTTTAGTCGGTTCAAGTAGCGTATGGACTATCCGATTGCGGCGTTAATGATTATGATTGATGCCGATTATTGTGAATGACTTTCACGACGATTATTGATGTTTGACTATTTTTCCGTGTTTGAAATTTAGTGAATTATTTGATAATGATGTGGTGTGATTAAATATGATGTTTGCGACGATTTATTTATAATGAATACTTGATGATATGCGATACGATGATATGTTTATCTTGATGTGGATGAATATGGCGATGTGGGTTTTATACCAATTTTGATGTGCGATTATGATGTTTTGTTGTGTCGTGTTTGTGATGTCGTGTTGTCGAGTCACATACATTGCATTGGCGACGAGGGCGTTTATGCCAAGCGACGAGGGCTTTTATGCCAAAGCGACGATGGGCTTTTATGCCGAATGTCCCTAATTATGGACAAAGCGACGGGTACCACATGCATAACATATTCGTGTCTCATGGAGTCAGTTATGTTTATTTTTGAGTCTTTTGGCGTTGAGTTTTATTTGATGGCTTATAATGAATTGCGATGTTATATGATACTTTGTTTTGTGATGATTTTTGTGTTGAACATAAAGTGATTATGATGTGATAATTTCATGAAAATTATGCGATGGATATAACATGACGGTAAAGCGACGATATGAGTTTATGGCGATGGAGTTTATGTCTTTTTTTGACATGACTATGGTGATTATGTGATAATATTAAAGTGTTGATCTTATGCATTAAATGATGATTTAAAAGTACGTGAGATTTGATATTTGTTGACATATTCTTATTAACCTATATCATTTATGATTCCAAAACTATTTATATATTTTATCATGCCTTTAGTTATATGTTTTGGAGTATCTCACTCTTTACTTGTTTCACCGTTGCCTTTATATTGGTAACGTGCAGGTGATCCGCGAGGATGATGAGGATTAGCTCGAGTTTCTCTATTTTGAGTCGCTCTGCTCTGATAGTAGTAACACTCGGGATTTGGGTGACGTTATTATTTTGATAGGATAGTTTATGTATACTATCTTATGACTTTATGTGTTGATGATAACATGATGATACGTACATTTTATGAACACATCCACTGTGCTGTGATTAGTCATATGTTTATATGATGATTTATGTTATGAATCGGTATATCCGACTTTTGATTTTGTGATGTGCATTATAATGCAAAGTGATGAAAAACACGAATATGTGATACCTCAATTTATGTTTGGATGAAATTTTGAAACTCTGATTTTATTATTAATTACGAGGGGTAGAATTGGGGTGTTACATGATCGATAATAAGGAAATTGAGTTTGATCCTCCGAAGACTCCAAATGTGATTATCGCACCTATGCCCAATCATGACAAGGACATAGGTGCTGTTGAAGATGTGCTATACATTACCTCAATAAATGATGTGGTTACTTCTCTCTCTACAATTAAGAAGAATTTGTTATAGGCCGGTTTATTTCCGGGATATGTTGAAGGATGTTATTGCTGTGCGGTCCAACCCAGCGGCTGCGGGTTGCTGAAGGAAGGTGTTCAACGCCTGATGGATGAACCCATGATTTTGATTAAAAAAGTTCCATATATTGAGAATCTGTGTCAAGATTTGTCTGTTATCTCCAGTACTCCTTTCAGGATCCCTTGAAAAGGTCCTATAAGGATTATCGCCAATCCGAAAGCTGCTCCTTTGGTTATTACAACACCCAGACCTATCCCATATTCCTCGGAGAAGGCTATTCCGTGGAATTATGGGTCTGACGTCTATTACCACGGCGTTAAACAAGAGTTGTCCGATGATGATAATGAAGAAGTTGATCCCAGTATTGTCAATATTGCCGAGACCAGTAAAATTACCAGAAGTGGAAGGATTTTCTCCCTGGAAATCTCTCCACCTGCTCAGGTTACGGTTACCAAGACAATTGTTGAGGCCTGGGGTAAAGAGCCAGTGATAGAGCCTGCCCGGGCGGAGGCGCCAAAAGAAGCTTCGGTCAAGGATACCTCTGGACATGATTTGGAAGAGGTTTTGAAGATCATTCACATAAGTGATTATAAAATTGTGGAACAGCTGGGGCAAACCCCGTATAAAATCTCCATGCTATCTTTACTGTTGTGTTCTGAAGCCCATGTGAAGGCTTTTGTAAAGTTCTTGAAGAGTGCTCATGTGCCGCAGGAGATTTCGACTAATCAATTTGGAAGCTACGTGGCTAGTCTGACAACTAATAATGGTTTGGGTTTCTCCGATGCTGACTTGAATTCGTAGGGGAGAAATCATAATAGAGCCCTGTATGTCTCCATTGAATGCAGGGGCACTATGTTGGCCCATGTGTTAATTGATACAGGATCTTCCCTGAATGTTCTGCCAAAGGGCACTCTTGACCAACTAGATTATGAAGGGGTTGTGTTAAAGCCTAGCAATATCATAGTCGAGCCTTCAACGGGTCCAAATGAATGGTGCGTGGAGAAGTGGACCTCCTAATCAAGGTGGTTCAAAGATTTTTGAGTCCACCTTCTATGTGATGGACATCCGGCCAGCTTACTCTTGTTTATTGAGACGCCCTTGGATCCATGGGGCAGGTGCTGTCACCTCCACCTTGCACCAGAAACTGAAATATCAGGTAAAAGGGAAAGTTGTTACTGTTTGTGGAGAAGAGGAGTATATGGTCAGCCACCTCAATTCGTTTTGATACATAGAGATGGACGAAGAATTTATTGAAACACCCTATCATACCTTTGAAGTGATCTCTCCTACTGTTGTTGAAGATGTTTCTGCCATTCCGAAGATCACCAAACTCCACACAATATGGCTTCCTTGAAGGATGCCAAAGCTACTATTGGAGAAGGGGGTAGTACAATTTGGGGTTAGCTACATGATATCTCTTTTAAATCTAACATGTTTGGTCTGAGCTTTACTGCAGAAGGTCAGAGAGCTATTCATCACGCTTGTGATAGGAGACCTCCATTCCGTATTAGCAATAAAGGGGTCAACACTATAGAGGATGCAAATAGTGATTGCAACTTCAATAATTGGATATTCCCTACCATTGGCGATGGACTGGATAATTGGAAGGCAGAAGACATCTTTCCTATCTCCTTTAGTCAAGAGTAATAACTATATTCTTGTCTTATTGTTTTCAAAAGTTTTTGGCTATGTAATAAACAATGACTTTAAAACCTCGTGTCTTACTCGAGGCACAATGGTTCATTTATTAAAGGATTGATAATTCATAAATATTTGTTCATTCAATAAAAATATTGGACGTTTTGCATGCAAATTTTGTGATCTCTGTCTTTCTTTTATCTTATTACATTTTCAAATAGCTATGTGTTTTTACATACACCCACACACTACATTGCAGATCCTCATCCACTCTGGATCTCGTTGGTAACAATTCTGCTATTGCCTCTTATGACTTTAAAAATCCGATCTACCAAGCCGAGGATGAAGGAGAGGAAGATTATGAAATACCTAGAGAACTTGCCAGACTCTTGATACAAGAAGAAAAGGTTATCCAACCAGATGAAGAGCCGGTCAAAGTTATAAACTTGGGTACCGAGACAGATAGGAGAGAGGTCAAGATCGACTCTAACTTAGAGAGTAGTGTCAAGAACAGACTAATCCAGATATTGCATGAATACATTGAAATATTTGCTTGGTCATACGAATACATGCCATGGCTTGATACATATATTGTAGTTCACCGTCTGCCAATGAAAGAAGGTTGTGCTCCGATAAAACAAAAGGTTCGTTGCATGCGCCCTGAAATGTCAGAAAAGATCAAAGCCGAGGTTATGAAGCAATTCAACGCAGAATTCTTAACAGTGACGTCATATCCTCAATGGGTTTCTAATGTTGTTTCGGTTCCAAATAAAGATGGCAAGCTACGTATGTGCATAGATTACAGGGATCTAAATAGGGAAAGCCCCAAAGGTGACTTCCCACTACCATATATTGATGTTTTGGTTGACAACACCGCTCAACACAAGGTATTCTCCTTCATGGATGGCTTCTCGGGTTATAATCAGATCAAGATGGCGCCTGAAGACATGGAGAAAACTACCTTCGTCACACAGTGGGGGAACTTTCTGTTTCAAGGTTATGCCTTTTGGGTTGAAGAACGTCGGGGAAACTTATCAGTGTGCCATGGTAGCTCTATTTCATGACATGATTCACCACGAGATAGAGGTCTACATCGACGACATGATAGCCAGGTCACAGACTGAAGAAGAGCAACTTGATCACCTGCATAAACCGTTTGAAAGATTGAGGAAGTATAAAATGAGGTTAAACCCGAACAAGTGCACCTTTGGGGTGAGATATGGTAAGCTCTTGGGTTTTGTCGTCAGCGGTAAAGGTATCAAGGTCAATCCTGAAAAAGTTAAAGCCATTCAAGAAATGCCAACTCCCTGTACCGAGAATGAAGTTAGAGGTTTCTTAGGACGGTTGAATTACATTGCTCGTTTCATTTCTTATTTAACTGCTACTTGTGAGCCAATTTTCAAGCAGATGAAGAAAGATAAAGTAGTAAAATGGAACGATGATTGTCAAAAAGCCTTTGATAAAATTAAAGATTACTTACAATAACCTCCAATTTTAATGCCACCAGTTGAAGGAAGACCTCTAATCATGTACTTAACAATGCTAGAGAACTCAATAGGGTGCGTGCTGGGGCAACATGACGAGTCTGGTCAAAAAGAGCATGCAATATACTACCTTAGCCAAAAGTTTACTGACTATGAAACAAGATATTCACTGCTCAAGAAAACTTGCTGTGCTTTTGCATGGGCTGCTCACCAGCTAAGACAGTATATGTTGACCCATACTACCTTGTTGATTTCTAAAATGGATCCCATCGAGTACATATTTGAGAAGCCAGCTCTCTCCGGAAGAATAGCTCGATGGAAGATGGTCTTAACAGAATACAACATCCAGTACACCACTCAAAAGGAAATCAAAGGAAGTGTACTGGCCTACCATTTGGCGCATCAGGTTGCAAACAACTATCAGTCTATGAACTTCGAATTCCTAGACGAGAACATTATGCTAGTAACAGATTGTGAAGAACTTGGACCGTATGAAGGACCTGAGCCAGGATCTAGATGGACTATGGTTTTCTATGGAGCTTCCAATGCACTTGGCAACAAAATCGATGATGTGATCATCTCCCCCGCAGGTTGCCATACGCCCTTCACCGCCAACCTATGCTTTGACTGCACCAACAATATGACTGAATATGAAGCGTGCATCATGGGTCTTAAAGCTGCTATTGACCTGAGAATTAAGTTCTTAAGTGTATATGGAGACTCGACCTTAGTGATCAGTCAGGTCAAAGAAGAATGGGATACAAAGCATCTGAATCTTATCCCTTAGCGAGAACATGTGCTAACCTTGATTCCGTACTTCAAAGAGATTACTTTTGAACATATACCCAGAGAAGAGAATCAGTTAGAGGATGCATTAGCTACCATGTCATCCATGTTTAAGTTTAGATGGGACAATGAGGCTCCCAGAATTACCATTGAAAGATTTGACGAACCGAAACACTGCTATGAAATTGCCACTGATGGAATATAGGAAAAACCTTGGTTTCATGAAGTGAACAGGTACCTTAAAGCTCAAGAATACCCTGAAGGGGCATCAATCAATGACAGTAAATTCCTACAAAGATTCTTCGCTAAATTAGTCTTAAGCAATGGAATTTTATACAAGCGCAATCATGATTCAACTCTGCTCCGATGTGTGGACAAGAAGGAAGTAGAAGAATTATGAAAGATATGCACGAATGTGTCTTTGGTACTTACTCTAGCGGGCATACTATGGCTAAAAATATTTTGAGAGCTGGTTACTATTGGTCGACTATGGAAACTGACTGTCACCACCACTTGAGAACTTGTCATAAGTGCCAAATTTATGCAGATAAAGTTCATGTGCCTCTAGTACCTTTGAATGTCATGACTTCTCCTTGGCCATTTGCAATGTGGGGCATTGATATGATCGGAGAAATCAAACCTACTGCCTCTAACGGACATCGCTTAATCCTCTTCTCCATTGTTTACTTTACAAAATGGGTGGAAGCAACTTCGTTCGCCTTTGTTACCAAGAATGTGGTCGCCCGGTTCATCAAACATAACCTTATCTGTCGGTATGGCATCCCCGAGAGGATTATCCCAGACAATGGTACCAAACTCAACAACACAATGATCATTGAGCTCTACACGTAGTTCAAGATCAAGCACCATAACTCTTCTCCGTATCGACCTAAGATGAATGTCGGAGTGGAATCCGCCAATAAGAACATAAAGAAGATCATACAGAAGATGGTTGTGACATACAAAGATTGGCACGAGATGTTACTATTTTCTCTCCACAGCTACCGCACCTCGGCAAGGACATCAACTGAGGCAACCCCATTCTCTTTGGTTTACAGTATGGAAGTTGTCCTACCTATTGAGGTTCAGATTCCTTCTATAAGGATCATGAAAGATGCAGACTTGGATGAAGACGAGTGGATTCAGAACAGGTTGGATCAGTTAAATCTAATTAATGAGAAGAGGCTTGCGACTATCTGTCATGGTCAGATGTATTAGAAACGCATGATCAAGGCATTTAATAATAAGATCAAGCATCAGGTATATCAGGCTGGTGACTTGGTAATAAAGCACATCATTCTACCGCAGGGTGACCCCAGGGGAAAATAGACTCCCACTTATGAGGGGCCATTTGTGATTAAGAAAATATTTTCTAGCAGTGCTATGATATTGACCACCATGAACAATGAAGATTTCCCGCACCCTATGAATGCAGACATAGTCAAAAGATACTACGCATGAAAAAGACATGCTAGGTTGACTAGCCAAGGTAAAAATAAGGGCATCTCAGATAACCAAAAAGGTTTGGGCAAAAATCAGGGATATATGAAAAGACTGTACACTCGGCAAGTTGAAAACCTGAAAAGTCGGCTTGGGCAAAAAAGGATATCCCAGTGGACTGAAAACTAGAAAGGGAGGTCCAGGAAAAAATTAGGGATTAAAGCGTACGACTATGTTCCTATTGGATCACTTATAGCAAGCTTTATTACCAAAGTCAAAGTTCAAACGATACAAATCAATTCAATTCACTTCTTCCGACAACAAGGGATGAGATGCTTGAAGACATAGGGGCAATAGCAGTGTTGGAACCCGATGAGATTATTTCCATATAGCTATTATCTTGTTTACACTTTGTATTCTTTTCATTTCACGATGATTTCCCCTTATTGGGATCTCCGTCTCTTTGTACAAAATCGCCTGTTTATGGGCAAACTATCAATGAAATACAAATTAAAAATTCAAACTTTTTCATTTTTACTTTTTCTGTTTTATTTGCAAGACATCTAATGACTAAAATTGAATGAGCATATGCATATGAATACAATTGACTGTTAACAAATATATGCATAAAAACATGAATACGCGTTTACTCAAGACTCTAGGAGTTAGGATAATGTTTGAAAATCCCCACAGAGCCACTTCCACGGGATAATCCCCACAAAATAGTCTATCTCACTCACCAGCAAATTAAATCCAGCGGATAAAGAAACATGATCTTTTTCCCAGCAATATAACTCACCTACAGAGTCCCAATCATTACAGTCTATGAAAATTCTCTTCCCCAACTGATTTTTCAAAACTATAAAATCCCTTGCAGATTTCTTCCCTCCAGCAGAGTTCATCTTCTCAGTAAGGAGGATCCCTCAGCAGAGTATTCCTCCATCAAAAGGGTTTATTTACCTAATAGGGTTTATTTCCCCAATAGGTTTTATTTTCCCAACAGGGTTTATTTCCCCAGCGGAGTTCAATCTCCTCAGCTTGAGTCTGTTTCTACCATAGGACAACCCGAATTGCTATCGCCAGAGAGTTTCTACTGAGTTTTAAACTGGGTTAGATTCCTTCAACCTTAGTCTCTCCAGACAAGTCAATATCCATATCAGAAATTCAGTTAATAACATCTCAAAAGGATATCCATCTCTTTTATCCCCAGTCAGGGTATACAAGAATTATAATCCCCAGTAGAGTAAGGAACAACCAATGTTTTTTAACTCTTCTCCCCCAAGAAGAAATTAACATCCCGAGCAGAGTTTCTTCAAATAGGGAGTAGGAATCCCCAGAAGAAACAATCCCCAAAAGATCAAAGATATACATACTCTTCATCCCCATCAACAATCAAGGATTTATTTTCCCCAGTCAAAGATGTTGTCCGAATTTATAAAAACACTTCGATAACATTTCACATTCATACATCATTTACGAACAGCATAGTATATGCATACAAAACACATATACCACAATCTCATTTATTTTGAGAACATCATTACACAATGCATTTCATACATCATGATATTTCATACAACAAACTCTTTACCTTTTCAGGAAAGATCGATCAACAGACAAACATCATCAATTACTTGTATGACCAGACAGTCTTCTCAAAGACAATATCTTCTGGCTCAGATTAAATTGACCATAGATTTATTCTGATACTTCTTCCAGTTGAATACGGTCGTAGACATTTTCTGGCTCAGATTAAATCAAGCATGGATTTATTCTAATACTTCTTCCAGTTAAAGTCAAGCATAAATATCTGCTGGCTCAGTTTAAATCAAGCGTAGATTTATTCTGATACTTCTTCCAGTAGACATTCTTCTGGCTCAACTTAGATCAAGCGTAGATCTATTCTGGTACTTCTTCCAGTTTAAGACATTTTCTGGCTCAGATTAAATCGACCATATGTTTATTCTAATACTTCTTCCAATTAAAGTCAAGCATAAACATCTTCTAGCATAGATTAGATCGAGCGTAGATCTATTTTGATACTTCTTCCAGTTGAAATTAGTCGTAAAAAATCTTTGGATCAGTTTAAATCAAGCGTGTATTTATTCTGATACTTCTTCTAGCAGATATTTTCTGGCTCAATTTAGATCAAGCTAGATTTATTCTGATACCTCTTCCAGATGAAAATAAGCACACGTATCTTCTGGCTCAAATTAATTCAAGCATGGATTTATTCTGATACTTCTTCCAGTCGAAAACATATTCTGGCTTAGATTAAATAAACCATAGATTTATTCTGATACTTCTCCTAGTTAAATTCAAGACAACATTTTCTGGCTTAGTTTAAATCGACTGTATTACTCTGATACTTCTTCCATACAAAGAATAACATGGATATCTTCTGGCTCAGTTTAAATCAAGCATAAATTTATTCTGATACTTCTTCCAGTTGAAGGCATGCATATACCTCTGTTGGCTCAAATTAAATCGAGTTTAGATTTATTCTGATACTTCTTCCAGTTGAAGACAATGTTTACTTCAGATGGAATCTCTAAGCCCATCTCCAACGACTCTCCGTCGCCTCTCCAAATGGCATCTATAAGCCCATTCCCGATACAACAAACCAACAACATCACTTCTTGCACAGGCGAGTGAAAATTTCTGGGTACTTAAGTGTTCAATCCTCTTCTACCTTCAAGTTACGAATGGCGAACATGCCAATCTAACTCTTCAGATTTAAGAAGATTGAACAGGGGCAGCTGTTGTACTCAAAAACTTGCCCTCCCATTTTCTTCAAGGCATTCTTTCAAGGCTTCTCAAATACTAAAAAATCTCAAGGGATGGCCAGTCAAATGCTCATTCTAAGCCAAAGGTCTACAACTAGGGTGTTAAGTTTCTCAAGTAAATTGGGGTTGAAAAGGTCTCAAGTGGTTTCCATGGTTCTCCATAGGTCTTCAACAATGTTCATGTCAAGTTTCAAGTCCTACATCACAAGTTTGCTCAGTCAATGGCTCAGATGATTGAAAATCAACTGTGTTGGGTAAAAAGTCAACTACAGTCAACATACAGTCAAACTTCAAGATTTTTGTCAACATCAACATTTTGAAGTGATATTCATCATTTTACCAAGGGTTGATCATGGTTCCCCAAGGAAATCTCAAACCATCAAAAGTCAAGAATTGTCAAATTAGGGTTTCCTTAGGAGAAGTCAACTAAACTTTGACCAAGAATAACTTTCACATGCTTCATCAACTTATCCCCAACCAAAGCCTATTTTGAAGAAAATTCAATTCTCTACAACTTTTATTTTATTCTCAAGTCCAAAAAATGCTTCATTTGAAAGATATGAGCTAATACATTATATGTCATTTCCAAAAGTCAACAAAATACACTTTTTGTCAAAGTAACTTACATCAAGATAAAGTCTCCAAATGCAAACATGATCAAAATATAAATTATAGAGGACATCTTGAGCTTTTCAAAAAGTCAAAGATCACCTTTAAAGGATGAAGATTGAGAAAGTTATGAGTTGCACAAGTTGAGAAATTTTGAGGAAATTTATGAAATACAAAATGAGCAAATTTGAGATTTTGAATTAGTGGGCCTAATTTTTTATGTTCAAACATGTTCATAACATGTTAGAGGACCTCTAAGTCCATGAATATATTGCTTTAAATTTTATTTATATTTATTTTGATTTTATTTAATATAAAAACAAAGTAAATCGAATAAAATCATAAAATTATGGGTTAATTCATATGGGCCTGATTTTTGGTCAGCTATTGAGGCCCAAGTACAAGCCAGCAACATGCCAACTCGTGAAGGGATCCAAGAAGGCAATAATTCTTCAAAAATGGAAAGTTTTCAAAGTGTTTTATTTTGTTTGATGAGATCCATCATGGCTTGATCTTATACCATATATGTTGAGCCATTATCTTCATCTATATAATGCAAGCAAAGCCAGGCCAAGAAGGCACGAAACCACTGCCTAAGAGAGAGCTCCAAAATTCACAAAATTCCAAATAGATTGCAAAATCCGTAACTACATTCTCAACTGTTGTCAATCTAAACCAAGGTCATAAATCATTCCCTGAAGATCATACGGATCATTTCCAACCCTTACACGAGCCTGAAACAAGCCAGAAGCCTCCCTTACATCAACTCCGATTGGTAAGTGGGTAAGCCTTGTTTCTTAAAGTTCATTGTGGTTTAAATGATTATGAGCATGATTGTTTGATTCATATGTATTTTCTGGATTTTTCTAATGTGTTACATGCGAGTGTTAATTCAGAAATAACATCAAGCCATAATTAGGGCATGGAGCATTTTAAGCTTCAGATTTCATGATGCAGGGGTTTTTAGCCTAAAAAGACCCTATATTCGGACTCAGGGGGAAATTTTAAGGGGAGTAGGGTATGTTGTGCATTTTGATTTTCGTTTCTTGTAGGTTTCAATTTTCTTCTCGTCAGAGAAGATGGTGGAAAACACCACATGTGATGGTTTAAACCATTGACTACGCGTGTGGCATGTTGGGACACTGGTTGGTTCATTCAAATATTGGGGGTCCACCTGGGCACGCGCATTTTGCTTGCTTGGCATTAGCATTTGATTTTATAGTATATTGTTTGGTTTGCGTTCTAACACCGAATGTACAAGCCACCCTAGTGGCAACACACTTGCACTTAAGTCTCTCATACGCCTTGTCCTGGGTTCGATCCAGGCGTGAGGCATTTTTATTTTTCCATGTTTTCATTTCAGATTCGGTGCAAACAGATCAAGCACGCTCACCATGTACACACATGCCATGACCTTTAGATCTCAAAAGATCAGATCCAACACAGTTGATATGTCACGCCCATGATGCACTCCAGGAGATGATCCTCACTAGATCTCCCAGGCTCTTGGGCCCTCTTGTTATTGGGCCTGGGATTTTGTTTTCTAACACCCCCAATTCCTTTTTGCATAAATATTTTTTTTTGGGTTTTAGTTTAATTATTTCTTTTTAACCATTTACTATTTAATCAGAAAAATAATAAAAAAATAATAAAAACATTAGATTTAAGTTTTTTATTAATTAAATTAAATTTTGTTAATTTTAATTATTTTAATTAATTTAATTTAATCACTTTGAGTTTATTTTATTAATTTAAAAATTAATTAGAATTAGGTTTTCATCACTTCAATTATTTTTCCGTAACAAAAACGACAACAAATATTTTCTTAAACATTTAGGATTTTTTTAGGGTTTTTGACATCTCTTCAATCTCCACCCATTTGTTTATCTTTCGCATTTATTTAATTTTGTAACTGTCTAAGGAATGTAATAGTTAAATTTAGGGTTTCTTTACCTTTTCCCCCATTTGAGGTTTTGTACTCCCCATCCCCGAAGCACTATTATAACGTAGATTCAATTTCCTGCATTTTTACTTTACGCACTACTGTATGAATATTTGTATATATTTAGCTGCTAGCTTAATAGGATTGTGTTGTACCCCAAAATTTTCCCTCTCATTTCTCAAGAATATTTTTCATAAGATCTTCCATGACATCAAGTTTGCAGCACTGATACATTAATTTAGGTTTGAAATTGGTACAAGGGCAAAATGGTCAATTGTATATTGAAAAGTCAAACTTTGACTTTTTGATCAAAATCAAGTTTCAAGAGTCACATGTCATCAAGACATGTTAGAATATGAAGTTTTTTTCATTAAGAAGATCATAAGTCAAATTTGCTTGGAAAAAGTCAAAGTTCTAAACACTTAGAAATTTTTCTAAGTGTTAAAAGAGTATGATAAGTTTAGAACTTCTGGCCAGATTTTCATCATGATGCAGGATGATTCAGGAAGAACTTCCAACATAAGAGTTATAGATATTAACGAGATCTAGAACATTGTAGAACATAACTTCTCCTAAAAATACAAGGATTTCAAGTTATAAATCCTTGAAGACACGTCCATGAAACTGAAGCACTCAGTAAATTCTGGGCATTTCCAAGACAAAATTTGGTTAGAACTTGTGGGCCGGTTTTCACGTAGGCTCAACTAGAGTTTACAAGAGTATTTTAAAGAGGGTCTACAAAGCATGTTACAAGCTTTCTGAAAAGTCTGAGAACTCATTCAGAACATGCTGGAGCAGGGAGATTCAAAGATCAGAAGTTGGATATTTGTTCTAAGTTACGTTGATGCTAAACTTCTGATCCAGATTTAAGCTATGACGCATAATCTCATATTGCAGGTTTTCTATTTTGATAAATCTCATCATCATTTAATGCTCACACCCACTTTTGAGTCTTTATCCAAAGGATTTCCCCACGTGTGGCATAGAAGTACCATTGCTCTCCTTGAAAAGCAAACTTTTGTACAAAGTTTATGCTGGGCCCATGCTTTACTTTTGCTTCTGAGCGTACTTATCCATAAATCATGCTTACAAACTCAGATTAGGCGTGGCTAAAGGTTCTAACCACTCTACTTTGTGCCTTGAACCATGCTTGTCCAAACTTGCTTCAAGAACAAGTCAACGCCATAACACATGATGGTTGTACTCTTGACTTCTCCAAGCTCCTAAATCCTTGCATATAAATTGAACTTCAATTGCAACTGTTAAAAAGGTCGAAGACATTAAAGCCTTGAAACCTTGCTGAAAATTCCAAGAACCTGAAACTGCTGCCCAAACACAAAACCTGTTAATTTCTGGTTTTTACATCCAAACTCTAATTTTTCTTGCACATTTCTTGGCCAAATCACCCACACAGTCTCTGATATACATTTAGAAACCATCCCAACTTCTGTTTACAGACTGTAATACAATCTCCACCAACCTCCATTTCAAAAAAACAGAACTTTGCACCTTGGCTGCCCTTTTCATAATCTAGCCCCCAGACTCAAGAAAATAATCTCAAAGGTCTTTCCTATTCTTTTTACCCTTTCCTTTATTGGATAAAAGAAAAGTCGGTGGGGACTCTTGCTATCCGCAACAATTGCGATCAAACGCAAAACATCCCAAGTCAATTCTCCCACCGTGTTATAGAACTGGCGACTCTGCTAAGGAAAATCTTAAAAGTGGGGTTACCTTAGGGCTAGATCACCTTTACTTGCTTTTCTTTGTTTGACTTATTTGCTTTACATTTTGGTTCCTTGTTTGGGCTTGTTTTGATCCTCTACCCGGATCTGGGACACCTTTTTAGGTAAGTAGCAATAAGTTGTGGAAACTGTGTGGGGTATACCGACATGGTCTAAGCAATAACTACGTTAGTGTGACACATTCGTTGGTACCGGTAGCCCTTGAGTAGTCAAGGAGAATACGGGGCCGCTGTGTGGTGTCATAAAGCACTAATTGACTTTAGAACCTTTATTTGACCAACTTGGCCATTAGGAAGTAGTGAGGTAGCCGGCTTTGGTGCAGTCTGAAGTTGGTTGATACTCGATACTACACTCATTAAGATCAGACTTTCGAGATATTTTGGTCGCCATTAAAGAGGCTTGTGCTGAAATAATGCTCGATGAAGAAAGATCATTGATATTGAGATCCCCTAGAACCCAATTACTATTACTAGGACAGGTTGAGCCAACTAAACTTCAAGAGGGTACTTACCTATAAACTCCATGCAGGCCTAAACCTAAGGACGTGTTTGCTTTGTGTGTATATGTTTACTTGTACACAACATTGTAACATCATACCATTGAATCTTTACGCTAACCATTTCAAGGATTATTAGGATTTATTTTTGTTCTGTTTTGTAGGACATGGCTTCCACCTGTAGGAATACTATCCAAGTCAATCTCGTAAGATTTCCTTCTCAACTCAAAGAGTTAGCATCAAGGGTTCATGAGAGTTATTCATTCACCGAAAGGCATGGTTGGCTCCTAAGCTTGGTTACCTCGAGCATTGATGAAGACATGATGAAAGTGCTTTTCCAGTTCTTCGACCCTTTGCACCATTGCTTCACCTTTCCCGATTACCAGCTTATACCTACTATGGAAGAATTCTCTCAGCTTTTAAGGATTCCTATTCTCAATTAACTACCTTTCAATGGTACTGAAAGAGACCCAAGCCCTGAAGAGATTACCCGAGCGCTACACTTGCAATAATCCGACGTCACGACTAATTGGGAAACAAGAAGTGGTGTCAAAGGGTTCCTATCCAAGTTCTTGTTGGAGAAATCTCAAGATTGTTGGAAAACTCCGGATTTACAAGCCTTTGAAGAAATATTGACCCTTATCATCTATGGGATGTTACTTTTTCTAAACCCTGACCAACTTATAGATGTAAATGCTGTCAAAATCTTCATGTCTCGTAATCCGGTGCCTACTTTGTTGGGGGATATCCTACATTCTCTCCACTCTCGCACCATGAGGAAAAGAGGAACCCTCATGTGTTGCAATCCTCTATTAGATAGGTGGGTTGTCTCACATCTCCTGCGATCCATATTGAAGAATGAGCAAGGTTTGAGGTGGTCCAATAGGTTGATGTCACTCAGACATTTGGATATTCACTGGTGTTCTCGATCCTTGGAGAACATTACTTTCATCGACCATTGTGGGGAATTCCCTAATGTCCCTTTGCTTGGAATTAGGGGAGGTATCACTTACAACCCTTGCTTAGCTTTGAGATATTTTGGGTACGCCCGTAGAGACGGTCCTCATGATATGCTCATCCAAAGAGTAGTGTTTGACTACGAGGGCGACAATCAAGGTTATCGTCAGAGGTTTGTGCGAGCTTGGAGGATGGTAAACAAAGTGGACAGTAAGACGTTGGGATGCAAGAATTTTATTCCCCTTGAGCCTTACCTTAGGTGGATACGAGCTCGTGCTCAAAAGCTCGTAATGCCTTATCCCTCCATCCTACCTATTATTATGGAGCCTGTGGCTGAAGAAGATGCTCCACACACTGTCCTCTATCCCAACATGCCTATTTCTCTTGAAGACTTGAAAAAGGGTTGGATTCATCTAAAAGAAGAGTGAGACACCTTCGAAGCTCGGTACTACGCGAGAGAGAAAAGGGTTTTGGAGCTTACTAAGCAACTACATGAAGAACAGAGCTTGAACGCCTACCTTACACCAAAGAGGATGCATTCGACCTTTTTGTCTTAAAAATTTATTTTGAAAGCCCAAGAGGCACGTTGTAACCATTTTGAACTGATTAATGCAATTTGACGTTTGTTCATTATTTGTCTAGACAAATTTAAATTTCAAAAATCGTTGAAATCATTTGCATGCACATTTTTCATGCATCATAGCATAACAGGTTTTCCTCGACAGGTTTCCTTTCTCTCTGCTATTTATTTAAGTAAGATGGATATCGAGAAAACAATGAAGGACCTACATGCATAAAACTCCCAATTTCAAGAGACTCTACTGACCCTGGCCAAGGGGCAACAAGAGTTGACGGCATCCAAAAAGAAACCAAAGAGGAAAGCCTTAGTCAACATGGGTAGAAGATTCAGAGAGCCGATCCGCTAGATACTAGTAGTTGAGGATTCGTCTGAGGAAGACGAAAATCAAATTGGAGAAGCAAGGAGTACCCAGGATGGGTGTATATATGATCAAGTGTCTGATGATGAAGACTATTTTGACGAGCAGTATCCTCCTGTCGATGTTAAGTACAAGCAGCTAGAGGATAGGTTGAAGGCCGTTGAGATTCAAGCCATCCCTGGTTTGGATTTTGATGATTTGGGTTTAATATCTGGGGTTGTCATTCCCCACAAATTCAAGATACCAGTCTTCGTTAAATATGATGGGGTTTCCTGCCCAAAGCTTCATCTGAAGTCTTATGTGCACAAAATACAACCGCATATCACCGACAAGAAACTCTGGATCCACTTCTTTCAAGAAAGCTTGGCCAAAACTCATCTAGAGTGGTTTTACCAATTGGAGGGTTCCCGTATCCATACATGGGAAGACTAGGCCACTGCTTTCTATCACCAATACCAATACAATACTGACCTGGCACCGACTAGAATGCAACTGCAACACATGACGATGGGTAAAAACGAAGGGTTCAAAGAGTACGCCCAAAAGTGGAGGGATCTTTCCAGTAGGGTTCAACCACCATTAACTGATAGGGAACATATTGATATGTTTATGGGTACGCTATCTGGTCCATTTTTCAACTTATTGGTTGGTTTTTCTTCATCCGGTTTCACCGAGCTGATCCTGATCGGTGAAAGGGTCGAAAGCAGTATCAAGAGCGGGAAAATCCCCATAGCATTTGCTTCCACCTCCAACTCCATAAAGAAACCCTTCATTAGGAAGAAAGAAACTAATGTTGTGTATGGGGCAAGGGCCCGTGCCAAGAAGGATGATCGTCCGTCTGTTAATGTTGTTCGGATTTCCAACCCAACTCCTGTTCAAAGACAATCTTCCAATCATCAACGATTTGAGGCTCCACGAAGACAATACACAAGGATAGGCATGTCGCTATCCCAAGCCTTACAACACATGTTAAAGGCTAATTTGGTGACACTGCGTGATCCTCCGGCAAATCCAGAAACCTCCTCACCTAAATACAATCCAAATACCAAGTGTGCATATCACTAGAATAGTCCCGGGCATGAGACCGAACAATGCTGGGCACTGAAGAATAAAATCCAAGACCTAATAGACAACAAGACCATCGAATTTGATCCACCTGTAATTCCCAATGTGATAATGGCACTGTTGTACCCCAAAATTTTCCATCCCATTTCTCATTAATTTCTCATCATCAAGACCCTTGGAGCTCAAGATCCAGTTAGGGTTTCATCTACTCAAGACTTCTCCTTGCACTGTTGACCCAAATTAGGGTTTGTGTTTGCACAAAGATATCTTGACCAAAAATGCCCAAGATGACTTTCATGCTTCATATTGGACTCCCAAGTTTATCCATACCAAGTTTCAAGCCTTGATTCCAAGTTTTGCCCAGTCAATTGGACAGTTGACCTAGAAATCAGCTGTATTGGGGAAAAAGTCAACTGTGGCCAATTGACAGTCAAATCTCATGAAAATTGACCCACATCAACATTATGAACTCACATGTACCATTTGATCAAGTTTGGATCACAATTCCACAAGAAATTTGATCAGATCACCAAAAGGGCAAAATGGTCATTTTTAGGATTTTGACTGCACAAAGGCAATTTTTGACTGTTTGACCTAGCCAATAGCAAACCAAGCTCAAATATGGACTCAAGGACCCCATGGAATTGTCTTGACATGCTCAACAAGTTCAAAAGATCCCAAATGCACAAGATTGACAATTGAATTTCCCAGTCAATTGATCAATTTTGACTGTATACTGAAAAGTCAAACTTTGACTTTTTGGTCAAAATCAAGAGTCAAGATTCATTTTTCATCAAAACATGCCAAATCATGAAACTTGTTCATCAAGAAATCAAGAATTGCAAATTAGGGTTTGAAATGAGAATTTTTCATAACTTAGAATTTTTCTAAGTTATGAAAAACCCTAATTTTTCCTAACTTTGCCCCACTTTCTCACCAAGATTCATTTGGATTCAAGCAAAAGTCAAAACATGAAAGTTGTAGCCTATTGCATAATATACAACTTTGATCCACAAAGTTTTCCCAAAAGAAGCTTGTATCTCAAGTTACAATTTTTGGAATAAGGGTACCAAACCATTCTTAACTTAGTGAAAATTTGACCTATTTTAGGCAAAGTTTTTACCTAACTTCAAGACCATTTTTCACATACTTCCACTTGGAATTTCAATTTGCATTTCAAAGATGGATTGTATTACACATTCCAAGCTTTCCAAAATGTCTAAGAACTCATCAAACAACCTCATGGTTAGGGAGAATCGAATTTGGCAAGTTGGGCAAAAATCACTTTTGTTCTTGACCAAGACATGTTCATACACATTGCCATTTTCAAGTCAGCTTGGTTTATGCTACATTACAGGCCTCTAATCCCATTTGCACTCAATAATTTAATGCATACTCATTGTGCCAAAGTTTTATTTTGTGTGTCCAAACATTATTTGCAAGATTAAGCCATTTATAGATAAAGCATAATATCCATTTTTGAAAAGTTAAGCTTTATGTCAAAGTTGCAAATCAGCAAGTACAGATCAAATCTCTTTGGCACAAGTTTAGGAACTAATCACACTGATCAATGCCAAGGTTTGCAGCATATTATGGGGGCCTCTACCTGTCTAAACACCAACTTGGCCTTTGGTTGCTTAAAGTGTAAGAAATATAGCATATCACAACTAAACTTTCATCTCAGCAAAAGAACCCTTAAGCAAATACTTTTTACACCTTCAAGACATCCTAACTGAGCTAGAACACGACTCCAACACCTCCATTACCCTCTAGAACACAGAACCACCCTCAAACTGCCCAAACAGAGCACCTACTGCAGTTTGAGTGCCAACTCTCATCCCTTCCATGCATTCTTGCTAAAAACTCATCAAACACATTCCCTAGCATCCCTTGAAGCTAATCAAAGTCTCAAACACGACCTGTAACTCCTCTAAAACAGTTTGGCCATTTTCATTTTTCTGATTTGCAGGTGGAGTTCTACAACTCGATACAGCTGGTTTCAAAGCAAAGTAAAACTTGGAATAACATCCCTGGACATCAAGGAAGCTGTACCAATCATCACCTTGCTCTGAAAACTCCTCCATTGCCAGACACGATTCCAACTGAGAAGGTATATTCATGAACTTCTAACTCTTAGTGTAGGCATCATTAGCTCTAAGTTTGTGAAAAAGAAGTGTTCTACTCATGCCCCTGAATTTGTACATATTTTTACTTTCCATTTATTTTGCCTGAGCTATGAGAATTTAAGGTCTGAATGTTGATAAAAAGTTAGGTTAGGATTTGGGAATGACAAAATTCTCTCTCATTTCTGAGAGTTAGGATGAGTTCTTTACATATTTAGAATCGTGGCTTGATGATTAACATTTCTCATGTTGTAAGTTTGTGCTAAAACTCAAGGAATCAGGATGTTTGAATTCATGAACAAGGCGCGCGTTTTTGTCACAGTTTTGGCCAAAGGTTGAAGACAAAGTCTTCTTGGGCTGGGCCTGAGTTGATTTCTTATTTGCACCCTATTTCTGCTTTGGAACCCCCTTGGCCCATTGTGTTTATTTGAAGGATTTTTTGACTTTTTCTTGTTATGTTTGACTTATTTATTTTTCCTAATAATATTAAAAACATAAAAAATATTTTTTACACTATTTTTATATTTTTTAGGTATTTATTTGTTTATATGGACATTTGTACATAAATAATATAAATACTATTATTTAGAATAACTAGGAAAAAATAATGCAAATATATTTTATTTCTGGTTTTTATTTCATTTTCTCTTTGGAAAATATTTTATATCAAAAATACTTTTTTTTATAAATATTAAATATTATTATTTTATATATATAATACACATTTAGAAAATAATACAAATATATATATATATATATATATATATATATATATATATATATATATATATATATATATATATATATATATATATATATATATATATATATATATATATATATATATATATATATATATATATATATATATATATATATATATATATATATATATATATATATATATATATATATATATATATTAGAATATTTAGGACAAAATACAAAAATACATACATTTTTTTATTTTATTAATATTTGACATAAAAAATACTTTTTTATGAATATACTTCATTTTTATTTTATTTTGTACATAATTATTAAATATTGTACACATTAAATAGATAATACCTTTTATTTAAGAAATTAGGGTTTTGCCCTTAAAACACAAAAACTCCAAAGAATAATACTTTTCATTTTTATTTTATTTGACATAAAAAAATACTTTTTTTCATACATATAAAAAACCTTTTTTGCATCTTGCATATTTATTTTATTTCTATTTAATTTGTGCAAATTAATTATCTTGTAAATAAATTCCAAATTGATGTAATAGCTAGGTTTAAATTCCTTGTCAAAACCCCCAATTGAACATTTGTACCCCCCTTCCCATATTGTGTTGTAATAGTGTAGGAACTTTACTTTTTGCACTTTAACGCTTTCTAAATATACCATGTTAGAATTAGGGTTTGTATGCAAATAAAAAGAACAAAATAGTTTGACCTAATTTCAAGATAATCAAGCATGAAAATGGACAACACTAATCACACTTGCACCCCTAGGGTATTCCACTTGTTGCCTTCAATAAATGGGCCATATTGCATGTTAGGTCTCTTTGGGCAAAAACAAAACAAAACAAATTGATCATAGTCCCTCGATGACGCTTTCGAAAGTTGCCTAAAAATGATCGAGTCCCTTAAAGGAAAATTGCCCAAAGATACTTGGCACCATTGCAATTATGGTCTAAACGATGACCCGTGCCCGTCCCTTTCACATGCTAACACAAGATTGTCCACCAAATGCAATGTTGGAACAAAATTGTTAAAAGGGTTAAAACATAACAAAAATCTTTGAGAACTTTAAGGTAGATAGCTCTTAAGTACTTGTCAACTTGCAAATCAAAAACACTTGCCTATTTTTCAAATCACACTTTCAAAACAAACTTTCAAAAACCTTGAAACATCTTTTCAAAAAGACAAACACCTTTTGTAAAACATTCGAGTAAAGAATTGTTACAAGGGTAGCCTAGACAAGGCATCTTTTATAAAACATTTTCAAAGCCACACACAAAGCACCATTTCAAACAATTGAAAATCAAAGCAAGTTAATCTAAGCAAGTACCTAAAGAGCCCATGGATAACCATGGATAGAAAGGGTGCTAATACCTTCCCTTTCTATAATCTACTCTTCGAACCCAAGAAAATATCTCAAAGGTTTTTGCTGTGCTTTTTAAACCTTTCCTTAGGATAAAATAAAAAGTCGGTGGTGACTCTTGCTCAACCGAAACATTTGCGAAAAACAAACGCAAAACCATAGTCAGTTCTCCCACCGTATCACAGAACTGGCGACTCTGCTGGGGAGAATTTTAAAAGTGGAGTAACCTTAGGGCTTAGATCACCCTCTTGCATGATTAATTGTTTGATTTGATTGCTTTATATTTTGGCTCTCTTGTTTGGGTTTGCAATCCTACACCCGGATTTTGGGAAACATTTCATAGATAACAATACGTTGTGGAAACTGTGCGGGGTATACCGACACGGTCAAAGCAATAGCTATATTAGTGCGACATATTTGTGAGTACCGGTAACCCTTGAGTTCAATCAAGGAGAGTACAGGGCCGCTGAGTGATATCACTAAGCACTAATGACCTAGAACCTTACTTGACCATCTTGGCCTTTTATTAGGGGTAGTGAGATGACCGGCTTTGGTGCAGTCCGAAGTTGGTAGATACTCGATACTACACTCATTAAGGGTTGTTTTCTTGGAATATTTTGGTCGCTAGTTAAGTGGCTAAACCAAAACAATGAACAATGAAAACAATCCAGTGATATTGAGCTCCTTAGAACCCGGTTACTATTTATAGGACATGTTTTTAAGCCAACTACACTCAAGAGGGTACTTACCTATGAAACCCCATGCAAGCCTGAAACTAGGGTTTGGTGTGAACTGCTTGTACATTTGTTTTGTGCATACATCATAAACATCATAAAACATCATATGCATTCACTAACCATTTCAAGGGTTTGGATCTTCATCTTTGTTCTTGTTTTGTAGGTCATGGAAATTCCTCGCAGAAAAACCATCCAAGTCAACCTTGTGAGAATCTCTCCTCAACTCAAGGAGCTCACCTCAATAATTCCGGAAAGCTCATCCTTCAGTGAAAGACATGGTAGACTGCTCAGCTTAGTCAGCACCAACATTGAAGAAGACATGATGAAAGTTCTATTCCAGTTCTTTGACCCTCTTCACCACTGTTTCACTTTCCCCGATTACCAGTTGGTGCCCACTTTGGAGGAGTTTTCTCAACTCCTAAGAATCCCTATCCTTAATCAACTACCCTTCAACGGTACGGAAAAGGAACCAAAGCCGGAAGATGTTGCTCGAGCATTACATCTACAACCATCCGACATCAAGGGGCATTGGGAAACCAGAAGCGGCGTCAAAGGATTCTTAGCAAAATTCTTGTTTGAGAAGGCACAAGAATGTTGGAATTCGTTGGACCTTCAAGCCTTTGAAGAAATTGTGGCACTCCTTATCTATGGGTTGGTCTTATTCCCAAATTCTGACCAATTGGTAGATGTCAACGCCGTCAAAATCTTCTTGTCCAGAAACCCAATACCAACATTGCTTGGGGACATTCTTCACTCATTTTACACACGAACAATGAGAAAGAGGGGTGTTCTTATGTGCTGTACTCCTCTCCTTGCAAGGTGGTTTATTTCGCACCTTCCACAATCTGTCTTGAAGAATGACCAAGGCTCAAGGTGGTCCCAACGGTTGATGACTCTTACCCACTCTGATGTACATTGGTGTTCTCGGTCCAGAGAAAATGTCATCATCGTCGATCGTTGTGGAGAGTTTCCTAATGTTCCATTACTTGGAATCAGAGGAGGTATCACCTACAACCCTTGCCTAGCTTTGAGGCAATTTGGATATGCACGGAGGGATGGCCCTCATGACATGTTGATTCCTGACCTAGTTTTTGACTTCGACAACGATGCGCAAGGACTTCGCCAAAGATTCATCAGAGCTTGGGGGAGGCCCAACAAGGTTGATAGCAAGACTCTGGGACACAAGAACTCCATCCCTCTTGAGCCTTATCTCAAGTGGGTACGAGCCCGAGCCCAGAGTCTAATGATGCCTTATCCTCATGTTCTCCCTGTGATTAAAGAGCCCGTCAAGGAAGGAGAGGTTCCCTACACCATCCTACATCCTGACATGCCTACATCGTGGGAGGAAATGCAGAAAAGTTGGATTCAGCTCAAGGAGGAACGTAACACCTTTGAAGCCAGCTTCTACGCCAGTGAGAAGAAGGTTTTAGAGCTCACCCGCCGACTCCATGAGCAAGAGGCCCTCAACACCTACATCGCACAAAAGAGGATGCGCAATGTCTTTTTACCTTGAGAAGTTGTTTTTGTAATATTTGGCCCATGGGGCATTTATGTACTAACAAATTTCTTCTTATTAATATGACGTGCGTTCTTCTTTGTCTGCAACAATTTTGAATGTTCTAAATCCTTGAATGCATTGCATACATAAGCATACCATTCATCATGTGCATAAGCAGGTCTCACTCCAGGTTTCCTTATCTGTCTGCTGTTTATTTCAGTAGGATAGATCTCGAGCAAACAGTCAAAGACCTGCAAGCTCAAAATGCACAGTTCCAGCAACTCCTGACGACCTTGGCTAAAGGTCAGGAGGATCTCAAGACCTTGCTGGGGAATAAAGACCCAGTGAAAAAGAAGAAAAAGAGACTCGGGGTGGCTACTTTAGGGAGAAGATTTGACGGAGAGGCCAGGAGAGTGCTTGAATTTCCTCCTACTTCTGATGAAGGGACCAGTAAAGGAGGTGGGGTTGCGGTACCTTCCGAGTCCGATGTAGAAGAAGAGGAGGTCGAAGAGGATGAAGACTATTCTGACCAACAATACCCTCCAGCTGATGATAAATACAAAGGGTTAGAAGACAGGTTGGCCGCCATGGAACTACAGAGAGTACCGGGTTTGGATTTTGAAGACTTGGGTTTGGTTGCCGGGATTGTGATTCCCCCAAAATTCAAAGTGCCAGTTTTTGTGAGGTATGATGGGCTATCCTGCCCAAAAATGCATCTCAGGTCCTACGTAAGAAAGATTCAACCCTATACGGCAGATAAAAACCTTTGGATTCATTTCTTTCAAGACAGCCTTTCTGGGGCTCAACTGGAGTGGTTTTATCAGCTAGAGGGAACCAGCGTCCGAAATTGGGAAGACTTGGCCACCGCCTTCTACAAACAATATCAATACAATTCTGACCTTGCTCCTACTCGTACCCAACTTCAGGGTATGTCACTAGGAACAGGCGAAGGGTTCAAAGAATATGCACAAAAATGGAGGGATTTGGCTGGCAGGGTGCAACCTCCTTTAACCGACCGTGAACTTGTTGATATGTTTCTAGGGACCCTATCTGGGCCATTTTTCAATCATCTGATTGGTAACTCTTCCGCGGGGTTTACCGATTTGATCTTAACGGGAGAAAGAATAGAAGCTGGCATCAAGTCAGGAAAGATTCAGAAGGGTGTTGCTGCAAGTGTTGAGAAGAAGCCTTTTAAGAAGGAAACGACTGTTGTATACTCCCAAAGAAGAGCAGGGAAGACCGAGCGCCGGCCAACTGTGGGGGCCGTAATGATTCAAAATTCGTCAAGTGAGCAGCCTCGCTATAACCAGTCCAGACCAAATCAACAACGAGTGGAACGGCCACAACGGCAGTTCACCCTTATTAATACGACTCCAGCGCAAGTGCTTCCCCATCTGTTGAAGTTGAATCTCGCCACTATCAAAGAGGCACCAAAGAATGTGAATACATCCTCTCCGCATTATCATCCTAATGCTAAATGCGCCTACCATTCTGACAGTGTCGGGCACGACACCAATGATTGTTGGGCACTCAAGCATAAAATCCAAGACCTGATAGAGGCGAAGGAGGTGGAGTTCGACGCTCTGGAGAAGCCTAATGTGATATCTGCTCCCATGCCGAAGCACGGCCGAAATGTCAATGCCATCGAAAAAGATTTGTATGTTGCTGATGTCAATGATCTGATAACTCCATTGTTAACCATCAAGATGAATCTGTTAAGGGCCGGGATTTTCCCGGGATGTAAAGAAGACTGCTATTGTTGTTACTCTCTGCCGTTTGATTGTCCGTTACTTAAGAAAGGTATCTAAGGCCTAATGGATAGCCGACAAATTTTGTTTGAAAAAGTTTCTGCTGTTCCAACCCATACTGAAGATGTCTCAATCATAACCATTCACGCCAATCTTTCCGAGGCCGTCAGAAAGCCTGTTAAGATTACACCAGCTACGAAATCTGTTCCTTTGAAGATAACAATGCCAGGGCCTGTCCCCTATGTTTCTAAGAAGTCAATACCATGGAACTATGGCAGTGACGTCTACTACCATGGTATTAAACAAATCGAAATAACTGAAGAAAGTTCGGATGATGAAGAAGCCAGCATTGGAAACATTGCAGGCACGAGCAAAATCACCCGGAGCGGGAGAATATTTTCTCCAGAGATTGCCCCTCCAAGAGCAATCTTTGGACCCTCATCTGCCGACCAGGTCATCCCTGCACCAATAAAACTCTCCGCTAGAACCCCTTTGATTGAAGATGTTGTTGTTCCTAGTATTGTCCCTCCTACCGCTGCTGATAAAGGTAAGGGAATCCAAGATGAGCTCGTTAGGACGAGGGCTCAACCCTTGGTCATCCCGGAAACCTCCAAGAAGGAAATGGATGAGATCTTGAAGATAATCAAAAGGAGTGATTACGATGTGGTAGAACAACTGGGGCAAACCCCCTCAAAGATCTCCATGCTGACACTGCTACTTTGCTCAGAAGCGCACGCTAAAGCTCTGATAAAATTCCTGAAGGCAGCCCATGTGCCCCAGGAAACTTCTGCAGATCAATTCCAGAATTGCGTGGCTAGCCTGACTGCGGACAATGGATTAGGTTTCTCTGATGCCGACCTAACTCCTAAAGGTAGAAACCACAATGATGCTTTGCACATTTCAGTCGAGTGCCGAGGAACTACTCTCGCACATGTCTTGGTCGACACTGGTTCGTCGCTGAATGTACTGCCTAAGAAGGCCTTGGACCGACTAGATTGTGAAGGGTTGGAGTTGAAACCGAGTGACATTGTTGTCTGAGCTTTCGATGGTTCGAAGAGAATGGTCCATGGGGAGGTTGAAATTCCCATCAAGATAGGCACTGAGGTGTTCAAATCTACGTTCTATGTGATGGATATCCGTCCGTCGTACTCTTACTTGCTGGGTAGGCCTTGGATACACCATGTTGGGGCAGTCACCTCCTCCTTACATTAGATGTTGAAGTATCCTGTCAAGGGAAAGATCATTACCGTCCATGGCGAAGAGGAGTACATGATCAGCCACTTGAATTCCTTCCGATATGTGGAGGTAGAGGGGGAGTTCATTGAGACGCCTTTTCAACATTTCGAAGAAGTCCTTCCTGAAATAACAGTAGCAAAGTTGGCAGCTGAAGTACCGAGGCAGATGGCCAGGATGGCATCTCTGGAGGACGCAAGGGCCGCAATAAAGGAAGGGAAGAATTCAGCATGGGGGAGGTTGCTTGATATTCCGCATAAAATAGACAAATTTGGATTAGGGTTCACTACCGCGGGCTAGAAAGCTATGCGTCGTTCGAAGATTGAAAGAGCGCATGTTAAAATTTCTCCCTACGGAATCAACGCCTTGGAGGATGAAGACAAAGAGAGCAACATCGAAGAGTGGATCTACCCAACTGTCAAAGGGGGATTGTGCAACTGGGAGGAAAAAGACTTTGTCCCCATCACTTTTATTCATCAGTAATTTATCTGTCAAACATTTCCTATTTGGTCTGTAATATTTATTTTCAAACAATCCGTACACTATCTTTTCACCTCATGCCTTGCCCGGGGCATGTAGGTCCATTTGTAAGGGTTTTGATTATTTTTCATATCCATATGCCATGTTTAATGATTCATTGGACGTTTTTCATTTGATAAACTGCTTGTGTTCATTTTCTTTCCTTTTGCATTTTTTGTTTAAGGATGGCTATCCCTTACACACACCCACACTCACAAATGCAGGTACCCATCCACTCCGGATTCCATGGGTGACGATTCTGCTATATCCTTCAATGACTCTGAAGATCTGGTCAATCAAGCCGAGTATGAAGATGACGAAGGTTGTGAAGTACCAGGGGAACTAGCCAGACTTCTACAGCAAGAGGAAAGGGCCATCTTACCGCACGAGGAGTCATTGGAAACTGTCAACTTAGGGACCGAGGAAGACCGGAAGGAGGTGCAAGTGGGTGCCAATCTGGAACCAAGTGTCAAGGAACGCCTGATACAGTTGTTGAATGAGTATGTTGAAATCTTCGCTTGGTCTTATGAAGACATGCCGGGTTTAGACACATACATCGTGGTTCACCGTCTCCCCACAAGAGAGGATTGTCCATCGATCAAGCAAAAAGTCCGCCGAATGAGGCCTGACATGTCTGAAAAGATCAAAGCAGAAGTGATGAAGCAATTCGACGCTGGCTTTCTGGCTGTTACGTCCTATCCTCAATGGGTCGCTAACATCGTGCCAGTACCTAAGAAGGATGGCAAAGTCAGGATGTGTGTGGACTACCGGGATTTGAACAGGGCCAGCCCCAAAGATGATTTTCCACTTCCGCACATTGACATTTTGATCGACAATACAGCTCAGCACAAAGTGTTTTCCTTCATGGATGGATTCTCGGGCTATAATCAAATCAAAATGGCCCCCGAGGATATGGAGAAAACAACTTTTGTCACGCAATGGGGCACTTTCTGTTACAAGGTGATGCCGTTCGGGCTGAAGAATGCAGGGGCAACTTATCAACGCGCCATGGTAGCTTTGTTTCATGATATGATACATCATGAGATTGAAGTTTACATAGACGATATGATAGCTCGGTCACAAACAGAGGAGGAGCACCTTGAACATCTAGAAAAGCTGTTTGCCAGATTGAAAGAATACAAACTCAGGCTGAATCCAAGTAAGTGCACTTTTGGAGTTAGGTCTGGTAAACTTCTAGGATTCGTTGTAAGCAACAAAGGCATTGAAGTCGATCTAGCAAAAGTGAAAGCAATACAAGAGATGCCTGCTCCCCGTACTGAAAAGGAGGTTAGAGGTTTCTTGGGGAGCTTGAACTATATTGCCAGATTCATCTCTCATCTGACTTCTACCTGTGAGCCAATTTTCAAACTCTTGAAGAAAGATCAGGTAGTCGAATGGAACGACGATTGCCAAGCTACTTTTGATAAAATCAAGGAGTATTTGCTAGAACCTCCTATTCTGATGCCACCCGTCGAAGGAAGACCACTGATCATGTATTTGACCGTCTTGGATAACTCAATGGGGTGTGTTTTGGGCCAGCATGACGAGTCTGGTCGAAAAGAGCATGCTATTTATTACCTTAGCAAAAAGTTTACTGACTGTGAGACTCGCTACTCACTGCTCGAGAAAACTTGCTGCGCTTTGGTATGGGCTGCTCGCCGACTAAGGCAGTATATGTTGACTCATACTACTTTGTTGATTTCCAAAATGGATCCTATCAAGTATATCTTCGAAAAGCCCGCTTTATCTGGAAGAATAGCCAGATGGCAGATGATCCTAACTGAGTATGACATCCAGTACACCACCTAAAAGGCTATAAAAGGGAGTGTACTAGCTGACCATCTGGCTCATCAAGCTATCGAAGATTATCAACCCATGAGATTTGACTTCCCAGACGAGGACATCATGAATTTGGACAACATTGAAGGTAACGGACCCGAAAAGGGATCCTGATGGACCCTGTACTTTGATGGTGCTTCAAATGCACTTGGAAACGGTATCGGCGTGGTACTCATTTCTCCGGAAGGTTGTCACACACCTTTCACGGCCCGACTTTGCTTCAGCTGCACAAACAACATGGCTGAGTATGAAGCTTGCATCTTTGGTCTCAAGGCTGCTATAGACTTGGGGATCAAATCTTTGATCGTATTTGGGGACTCGGCTTTGGTTATCAGTCAAATCAAAGGAGAGTGGGATACCAAGCATCCTAATCTTATCCCATACAAAGAACATGTCTTGACATTGTTGCCTCATTTCGAGCAAATTACCTTCAAGCATTTCCCGCGAGAAGGGAATCAGCCAGCAGATGCTCTAGCCACAATGTCCTCCATGTTTAAACTCAACTGGGATAACGAGGCTCCCCAAATCACCATCGAGCGAATGGATGAACCGGCACATTGTCACGAGATTAATACCGAAGAAGTAGTGGAACAACCTTGGTTTCATGAAATCAAAAGGTATCTCGAGACTAGAGATTATCCCGAAGGAGCTTCCGTAAATGACAAGAAGTTCTTAAGGAAATTTGCCGCCTAATTCTTCCTGAGCAACGACATCCTTTACAAACGAAGCCATGATTGTGTATTACTCTGATGCGTAGACAAAGCTGAAGCAGAGTTGATCATGACTGAGATACACAGCGGCACATTTGGCACTCACTTGAGCGGGCATACAATGGCTAAGAAGATCCTAAGGGCAGGCTATTACTGGTCTACCATGGAAGCTGACTGCCATCAACATTCCCGTACTTGCCACAAATGTCAAGTCTATGCTGACAAAGTTCATATCCCTCCGGTTCCTCTCAACGTTCTGACTGCTCCTTGGCCATTTGCAATGTGGGGCATTGACATGATTGGAGAGATCAAACCCACGGCTTCCAACGAACATCGCTTCATCCTGGTTTCCATTGACTACTTCACCAAATGGGTCAAAGCAGCTTCCTTCGCCTCTGTTACTAAAAATGTGGTTGCCCGTTTCATCAAGAAAAATCTCATATGCCGGTATGGTGTTCCAGACAGGATCATCACAGACAACGGTACAAATCTGAATAACACGATGATCACCGCTTTGTGCGAACAGTTCAAGATTTATCATCACAATTCATCTCCCTATCGGCCGAAGATGAACGGTGCTGTTGAAGCTGCGAACAAAAACATTAAGAAGATCATTCAAAAAATGACAGTCACTTACAAAGACTGGCATGAGATGTTACCGTTTGCCCTGCATGGATACCGTACGACGGCACGTACTTCAACCGGGGCAACCCCATTTTCGTTGGTATATGGCATGGAAGATGTCCTGCCTATGGAAGTTCAGATTCCTTCTCTAAGGATTATGAAGGACGCAGGTTTGAATGAAGATGATTGGATGCAGACCCGACTTGATCAACTCAATTTGATCGACGAGAAGCGACTCGCTGCTATATGCCATGGTCAGACGTATCAAAAACGGATGATTAAGGCCTTCAATAAGAAAGTCAGACGTCAAGTGTATCAAGTCAAAGATCTCGTAATCAAGCGGATTATCTTGCCGCAAAGTGATCCAAGGGGCAAATGGACTCCTACATATGAAGGACCATTTGTGATCAAGAGCATATTTTCTGGTGGTGCAATGATTCTGACCACCATGGACGGCGACGACCTGCCGCACCCTGCGAACGCAGACATAGTCAAAAGATACTACGCATAAAATAACCCGACAAGTCGAAAACCCGAAAGGGCGGCTTGGGCAAAAATGGGCATCCCGGTGGATCGAAAACCCGAAAGGGCGATTCAGGCAAAAATTAGGGATAAAAACAAAAAAATCTGTACACCCGGTAAGTTGAAAACCCGAAAGGGCGGCTTGGGCAAAAAGGGGTTTCCCGGTGGATCGAAAACCCGAAAGGGCGATTCAGGCAAAAGTTAGGGAATTAAAGCGTATGACTATGTCTCGTCGGATCACTTCAAAGACAATCTCTTCATCAACCAGTTCCAGGTTTCTGATCAATCCAGTCATCGGCAAACGAAGCATTGAATGGACAGATATTCAGAGTTGTGAAGGCTATAGCGGAATGGAATCCCATGGAATTATTTCACATAGCCATCTTTATTTTGTATAAATCTTTCAATATTTACGACAAAATCCTCTTACTAGGATGTTTGTCTCCTTTGTACAAATATACTCATAGAAAGTCAATACAAATACTTTTCCCAGAAATTTGTGTCATTTCCTTCTTCTTTTCTCTCGCACTATTTGTTTTATTTTGAGAAACGTCCAATGTTTTGTTAAATAGGCATATGCATTTGAACATAATCATTTCCTTATGAATCAAGAAAGAGGACTACTGATAGGTTGTAGGTGCAGTTGAATATCTTGATACCCTTTCAAAGGAAACCCCCAGGAGATTTGGAATCCATATCCCCAGCAAGTCTTGAAGCTTATCCCCAGTAGATTCTGGAAGCTTATCCCCTGCATAGGACGAATGTCTCTCCCGAGCCTTATTCAAGGTTATCCCTCACAAGGGCTTATAACTGGGTTATCCTAAGCTTATTGCCACGGAAGATCGCACTCGCCAAAATTCTTCCTATCCCCAGCGGAGTTCATCAGAGTTCCCCAACATAGCTTATCAATACAATCCTCAGCCAGAGAATCCTTCGGAACTCATTTCCCCTCAGAACTAAGTTTCAGTATCCCCAGTTGAACCAGACTAGTGAACCTTTTCCCCACAGAGATACTTCCCACCAAACTGAAGATTCTCAGTCTTACCTCCCCAGCATGAGTCTATTAGATTGGAACTCCCCAGTAGAAGTCATCAGGAATTCTCTTCCCCAGCCGCAGCCAAGGAATTATTCTTCCTGGCAGCAGTCAAGATGCTTCTATCTTCAGCCATCGCGGATTTGTCTATCCTTTGCAAGACAGCTCTCCAGCTTACATGCGCATTCATTTACATTCATATCATATGACATACATTGCATCATACATCATGACATTGCATATAACTAACTCTCTACCTTTTCAGGTAAGATCAGTCGACAGACAAAATCATTATCTTCCGAGAGTCTTTCCAGGGATAGTTCAGATATGACCCAGACATGGCAACATTCTAATGCTTATTCCAGATTCATCCAGATGCAGTTTTACACGAGCTCATCATCAGGAAACCCTACACCGGTTCCTCCTCAACTTCAAGATTTCTGAAAACAGTTCACGGGTTCTCCAAGTAACGGATGATTGACCTATCACTTGTTCAGTTTCTCCTCAAGACCTCTGAAAACAGTTTATGGATTCTTCCCAACAACGGATGTTAATCTACAACTTGTTCAGATGCAACTTTTGAAAACAGTTTACGGACGCTTCCCAACAACGGATGCTGCTCTATTGCTTATTCAACTTCAAGACTTCTGAAAACAGTTCACGGGTTCTCCAAGTAACGGATGTTGACCTATCGCTTGTTCAGTTTCTTCTCGAGACTTCTGAAAACAGTTTATGGATTCTTCCCAACAACGGATGTTAATCTATCACTTGTTCAGATGCAACCTTTTGAAAACACTTTACGAATGCTTCCCAACAACGGATGCTGCTCTATTGCTTATTCAACTCCAAGATTTCTGAAAACAGTTCACGGGTTCTCCAAGTAACGGATGATTGACCTATCACTTGTTCAGTCTCTTCTCAAGACTTCTGAAAACAGTTTATGGATTCTTCCCCAACAACGGATGTTAATCTACAGCTTGTTCAGATGCACCTTTTGAAAACATTTTATGGATTCTTCCCAACAACGGATGTCAATCTATTGCTTATTCAAACCCCAATTCAGATATGGTTCAAAACATGGACACCTTTCTGATACTCATTTCCAGATGGCATCTTTAAGCCCATCCCCGACAAGTTTCTGTCACTCTTCCAGATGGCATCGTTAAGCCCATCTCCAAATGGCATCTCTAAGCCCATTCCCGCATCCATTGCTTTGACGAGTGCAAATTTAAGGGCACTCTAGTGTCCAATCTCCTTTTACCCTCAAGTCGCGAAAGGCAAACTTGCCAATCTAACTCTTCAGGTTCAAGAAGATTGAACAGAGGCAACTGTTGTGCCCCAAAATTTGCCCTCCCATTTCTCATTAATTTCTCATCACCAAGACCCTTGGAGCTCAAGATCCAGTTAGGGTTTCATCTGCTCAAGACTTCTCCTTGCACTGTTGACCCAAATTAGGGTTTGTGTTTGCACAAAGATATCTAGACCAAAAATGCCTAAGATGACTTTCATGCTTCATATTGGACTCCCAAGTTTATCCATACCAAGTTTCAAGCCTTGATTCCAAGTTTTTCCCAGTCAATTGGACAGTTGACCTAGAAATCAGCTGTATTGGGGAAAAAGTCAACTGTGGCCAATTGACAGTCAAATCTCATGAAAATTGACCCACATCAACATTATGAACTCACATGGACCATTTGATCAAGTTTGGATCACAATTCCACAAGAAATTTGATCAGATCACCAAAAGGGCAAAATGGTCATTTTTAGGATTTTGACTGCACAAAGGCAATTTTTGACTGTTTGACCTAGCCAATAGCAAACCAAGCTCACATATGGACTCAAGGACCCCATGGAATTGTCTTGACGTGCTCAACAAGTTCAAAAGATCCCAAATGCACAAGATTGACAATTGAATTTCCCAGTCAATTGATCAATTTTGACTGTATACTGAAAAGTCAAACTTTGACTTTTTGGTCAAAATCAAGAGTCAAGATTCATTTTTCATCAAAACATGCCAAATCATGAAACTTGTTCATCAAGAAATCAAGAATTGCAAATTAGGGTTTGAAATGAGAATTTTTCATAACTTAGAATTTTTCTAAGTTATGAAAAACCCTAATTTTTTCCTAAATTTGCCCCACTTTCTCACCAAGATTCATTTGGATTCAAGCAAAAGTCAAAACATGAAAGTTGTAGCCTATTGCATAATCTACAACTTTGATTCATAAAGTTTTCCCAAAAGAAGCTTGTATCTCAAGTTACAATTTTTGGAATAAGGGTACCAAACCATTCTTAACTTAGTGAAAATTTGACCTATTTTAGGCAAAGTTTTTACCTAACTTCAAAACCATTTTTCACATTCTTCCACTTGGAATTTCAATTTTTATTTCAAAGATGGATTGTAGTATACATTCCAAGCTTTCCAAAATGTCCAAGAACTCATCAAACAACCTCATGGTTAGGGAGAATCGAATTTGGCAAGTTGGGCAAAAATCACTTTTGTTCTTGACCAAGACATGTTCATACACATTGCCATTTTCAAGTCAGCTTGGTTTATGCTACATTACAGGCCTCTAATCCCATTTGCACTCAATAATTTAATGCATACTCATTGTGCCAAAGTTTTATTTTGTGTGTCCAAACATTATTTGCAAGATTAAGCCATTTATAGATAAAGCATAATATCCATTTTTGAAAAGTTAAGCTTTATGTCAAAGTTGCAAATCAGCAAGTACAGATCAAATCTCTTTGGCACAAGTTTAGGAACTAATCACACTGATCAATGCCAAGGTTTGCAGCATATTATGGGGGCCTCTACCTGTCTAAACACCAACTTGGCCTTTGGTTTCTTAAAGTGTAAGAAATATAGCATATCACAACTAAACTTTCATCTCAGCAAAAGAACCCTTAAGAAAATACTTTGTACACCTTCAAGACATCCTAACTGAGCTAGAACACGACTCCAACACCTCCATTACCCTCTAGAACACAGAACCACCCTCAAACTGCCCAAACAGAGCACCTACTGCAGTTTGAGTGCCAACTCTCATCCCTTCCATGCATTCTTGCTAAAAACTCATCAAACACATTCCCTAGCATCCCTTGAAGCTAATCAAAGTCTCAAACACGACCTGTAACTCCTCTAAAACAGTTTGGCCATTTTCATTTTTCTGATTTGCAGGTGGAGTTCTACAACTCGATACAACTGGTTTCAAAGCAAAGTAAAACTTGGAATAGCATCCCTGGACATCAAGGAAGCTGTACCAATCATCACCTTGCTCTGAAAACTCCTCCATTGCCAGACACGATTCCAACTGAGAAGGTATATTCATGAACTTCTAACTCTTAGTGTAGGCATCATTAGCTCTAAGTTTGTGAATAAGAAGTGTTCTACTCATGCCCCTGAATTTGTACATACTTTTACTTTCCATTTATTTTGCCTGAGCTATGAGAATTTAAGGTCTGAATGTTGATAAAAAGTTAGGTTAGGATTTGGGAATGACAAAATTCTCTCTCATTTCTGAGAGTTAGGATGAGTTCTTTACATATTTAGAATCGTGGCTTGATGATTAACATTTCTCATGTTGTAAGTTTGTGGTAAAACTCAAGGAATCAGGATGTTTGAATTCATGAACAAGGCGCGCGTTTTTGTCACAGTTTTGGCCAAAGGTTGAAGACAAAGTCTTCTTGGGCTGGGCCTGAGTTGATTTCTTATTTGCACCCTATTTCTGCTTTGGAACCCCCTTGGCCCATTGTGTTTATTTGAAGGATTTTTTGACTTTTTCTTGTTATGTTTGACTTATTTATTTTTCCTAATAATATTAAAAACATAAAAAAATATTTTTTACACTATTTTTATATTTTTTAGGTATTTATTTGTTTATATGGACATTTGTACATAAATAATATAAATACTATTATTTAGAATAACTAGGAAAAAATAATGCAAATATATATATAATACAAATAATACAAATATATATATATATATATATATTTAGGACAAAATACAAAAATACATACATTTTTTTATTTTATTAATATTTGACATAAAAAATACTTTTTTATGAATATACTTCATTTTTATTTTATTTTGTACATAATTATTAAATATTGTACGCATTAAATAGATAATACCTTTTATTTAAGAAATTAGGGTTTTGCCCTTAAAACACAAAAACTCCAAAGAATAATACTTTTCATTTTTATTTTATTTGACATAAAAAAATACTTTTTTTCATACATATAAAAAACCTTTTTTGCATCTTGCATATTTATTTTATTTCTATTTAATTTGTGCAAATTAATTATCTTGTAAATAAATTCCAAATTGATGTAATAGCTAGGTTTAAATTCCTTGTCAAAACCCCCATTTGAACATTTGTACCCCCCTTCCCATATTGTGTTGTAATAGTGTAGGAACTTTACTTTTCGCACTTTAACGCTTTCTAAATATACCATGTTAGAATTAGGGTTTGTATGCAAATAAAAAGAACAAAATAGTTTGACCTAATTTCAAGATAATCAAGCATGAAAATGGACAACACTAATCACACTTGCACCCCTAGGGTATTCCACTTGTTGCCTTCAATAAATGGGCCATATTGCATGTTAGGTCTCTTTGGGCAAAAACAAAACAAAACAAATTGATCATAGTCCCTCGATGATGCTTTCGAAAGTTGCCTAAAAATGATCGAGTCCCTTAAAGGAAAATTGCCCAAAGATACTTGGCACCATTGCAATTATGGTCTAAACGATGGCCCGTGCCCGTCCCTTTCACATCCTAACACAAGATTGTCCACCAAATGCAATGGTGGAACAAAATTGTTAAAAGGGTTAAAACATAACAAAAATCTTTGAGAACTTTAGGGTAGATAGCTCTTAAGTACTTGTCAACTTGCAAATAAAAAACACTTGCCTATTTTTCAAATCACACTTTCAAAACAAACTTTCAAAAACCTTGAAACATCTTTTCAAAAAGACAAACACCTTTTGTAAAACATTCGAGTAAAGAATTGTTACAAGGGTAGCCTAGACAAGGCATCTTTTTTAAAACATTTTCAAAGCCACACACAAAGCACCATTTCAAACAATTGAAAATCAAAGCAAGTTGATCTAAGCAAGTACCTAAAGAGCCCATGGATAACCATGGATAGAAAGGGTGCTAATACCTTCCCTTTCTATAATCTACTCCCCGAACCCAAGAAAATATCTCAAAGGTTTTTGCTGTGCTTTTTAAACCTTTCCTTAGGATAAAATAAAAAGTCGGTGGCGACTCTTGCTCAACCGAAACATTTGCGAAAAACAAACGCAAAACCATAGTTAGTTCTCCCACCGTATCACAGGACTGGCGACTCTGCTGGGGAGAATTTTAAAAGTGGAGTAACCTTAGGGCTTAGATCACCCTCTTGCATGATTAATTGTTTGATTTGATTGCTTTATATTTTGGCTCTCTTGTTTGGGTTTGCAATCCTACACCCGGATTTTGGGAAACATTTTATAGATAACAATACGTTGTGGAAACTGTGCGGGGTATACCGACACGGTCAAAGCAATAGCTATATTAGTGCGACATATTTGTGAGTACCGGTAACCCTTGAGTTCAATCAAGGAGAGTACGGGGCCGCTGAGTGATGTCACTAAGCACTAATGACCTAGAACCTTACTTGACCATCTTGGCCTTTTATTAGGGGTAGTGAGATGACCGGCTTTGGTGCAGTCCGAAGTTGGTAGATACTCGATACTACACTCATTGAGGGTTGTTTTCTTGGAATATTTTGGTCGCTAGTTAAGTGGCTAAACCAAAACAATGAACAATGAAAACAATCCAGTGATATTGAGCTCCTTAGAACCCAGTTACTATTTATAGGACATGTTTTTAAGCCAACTACACTCAAGAGGGTACTTACCTATGAAACCCCATGCAAGCCTGAAACTAGGGTTTGGTGTGAACTGCTTGTACATTTGTTTTGTGCATACATCATAAACATCATAAAACATCATATGCATTCACTAACCATTTCAAGGGTTTGGATCTTCATCTTTGTTCTTGTTTTGTAGGTCATGGAAATTCCTCGCAGAAAAACCATCCAAGTCAACCTTGTGAGAATCTCTCCTCAACTCAAGGAGCTCACCTCAAGAATTCCGGAAAGCTCATCCTTCAGTGAAAGACATGGTAGACTGCTCAGCTTAGTCAGCACCAACATTGAAGAAGACATGATGAAAGTGCTATTCCAGTTCTTTGACCCTCTTCACCACTGTTTCACTTTCCCCGATTACCAGTTGGTGCCCACTTTGGAGGAGTTTTCTCAACTCCTAAGAATCCCTATCCTTAATCAACTACCCTTCAATGGTACGGAAAAGGAACCAAAGCCGGAAGATGTTGCTCGAGCATTACATCTACAACCATCCGACATCAAGGGGCATTGGGAAACCAGAAGCGGCGTCAAATGATTCTTAGCAAAATTCTTGTTTGAGAAGGCACAAGAATGTTGGAATTCGTTGGACCTTTAAGCCTTTGAAGAAATTGTGGCACTCCTTATCTATGGGTTGGTCTTATTCCCAAATTCTGACCAATTGGTAGATGTCAACGCCGTCAAAATCTTCTTGTCCAGAAACCCAATACCAACATTGCTTGGGGACATTCTTCACTCATTTTACACACGAACAATGAGAAAGAGGGGTGTTCTTATGTGCTGTACTCCTCTCCTTGCAAGGTGGTTTATTTCGCACCTTCCACAATCTGTCTTGAAGAATGACCAAGGCTCAAGGTGGTCCCAACGGTTGATGACTCTTACCCACTCTGATGTACATTGGTGTTCTCGGTCCAGAGAAAATGTCATCATCGTCGATCGTTGTGGAGAGTTTCCTAATGTTCCATTACTTGGAATCAGAGGAGGTATCACCTACAACCCTTGCCTAGCTTTGAGGCAATTTGGATATGCACGGAGGGATGGCCCTCATGACATGTTGATTCCTGACCTAGTTTTTTACTTCGACAACGATGCGCAAGGACTTCGCCAAAGATTCATCAGAGCTTGGGGGAGGCCCAACAAGGTTGATAGCAAGACTCTGGGACACAAGAACTCCATCCCTCTTGAGCCTTATCTCAAGTGGGTGCGAGCCCGAGCCCAGAGTCTAATGATGCCTTATCCTCATGTTCTCCCTGTGATTAAAGAGCCCGTCAAGGAAGGAGAGGTTCCCTACACCATCCTACATCCTGACATGCCTACATCGTGGGAGGAAATGCAGAAAAGTTGGATTCAGCTCAAGGAGGAACGTAACACCTTTGAAGCCAGCTTCTACGCCAGTGAGAAGAAGGTTTTAGAGCTCACCCGCCGACTCCATGAGCAAGAGGCCCTCAACACCTACATCGCACAAAAGAGGATGCGCAATGTCTTTTTACCTTGAGAAGTTGTTTTTGTAATATTTGGCCCATGGGGCATTTATGTACTAACAAATTTCTTCTTATTAATATGACGTGCGTTCTTCTTTGTCTGCAACAATTTTGAATGTTCTAAATCCTTGAATGCATTGCATACATAAGCATACCATTCATCATGTGCATAAGCAGGTCTCACTCCAGGTTTCCTTATCTGTCTGCTGTTTATTTCAGTAGGATAGATCTCGAGCAAACAGTCAAAGACCTGCAAGCTCAAAATGCACAGTTCCAGCAACTCCTGACGACCTTGGCTAAAGGTCAGGAGGATCTCAAGACCTTGCTGGGGAATAAAGACCCAGTGAAAAAGAAGAAAAAGAGACTCGGGGTGGCTACTTTAGGGAGAAGATTTGACGGAGAGGCCAGGAGAGTGCTTGAATTTCCTCCTACTTCTGATGAAGGGACCAGTAAAGGAGGTGGGGCTGCGGTACCTTCCGAGTCCGATGTAGAAGAAGAGGAGGTCGAAGAGGATGAAGACTATTCTGACCAACAATACCCTCCAGCTGATGATAAATACAAAGGGTTAGAAGACAGGTTGGCCACCATGGAACTACAGAGAGTACCGGGTTTGGATTTTGAAGACTTGGGTTTGGTTGCCGGGATTGTGATTCCCCCAAAATTCAAAGTGCCAGTTTTTGTGAGGTATGATGGGCTATCCTGCCCAAAAATGCATCTCAGGTCCTACGTAAGAAAGATTCAACCCTATACGGCAGATAAAAACCTTTGGATTCATTTCTTTCAAGACAGCCTTTCTGGGGCTCAACTGGAGTGGTTTTATCAGCTAGAGGGAACCAGCGTCCGAAATTGGGAAGACTTGGCCACCGCCTTCTACAAACAATATCAGTACAATTCTGACCTTGCTCCTACTCGTACCCAACTTCAGGGTATGTCACTAGGAACAGGCGAAGGGTTCAAAGAATATGCACAAAAATGGAGGGATTTGGCTGGCAGGGTGCAACCTCCTTTAACCGACCGTGAACTTGTTGATATGTTTCTAGGGACCCTATCTGGGCCATTTTTCAATCATCTGATTGGTAACTCTTCCGCGGGGTTTACCGATTTGATCTTAACGGGAGAAAGAATAGAAGCTGGCATCAAGTCAGGAAAGATTCAGAAGGGTGTTGCTGCAAGTGTTGAGAAGAAGCCTTTTAAGAAGGAAACGACTGCTGTATACTCCCAAAGAAGAGCAGGGAAGACCGAGCGCCGGCCAACTGTGGGGGCCGTAATGATTCAAAATTCGTCAAGTGAGCAGCCTCGCTATAACCAGTCCAGACCAAATCAACAACGAGTGGAACGGCCACAACGGCAGTTCACCCGTATTAATATGACTCCAGCGCAAGTGCTTCCCCATCTGTTGAAGTTGAATCTCGCCACTATCAAAGAGGCACCAAAGAATGTGAATACATCCTCTCCGCATTATCATCCTAATGCTAAATGCGCCTACCATTCTGACAGTGTCGGGCACGACACCAATGATTGTTGGGCACTCAAGCATAAAATCCAGGACCTGATAGAGGCGAAGGAGGTGGAGTTCGACGCTCCGGAGAAGCCTAATGTGATATCTGCTCCCATGCCGAAGCACGGCCAAAATGTCAATGCCATCGAAAAAGATTTGTATGTTGCTGATGTCAATGATATGATAACTCCATTGTTAACCATCAAGATGAATCTGTTAAGGGCCGGGATTTTCCCGGGATGTAAAGAAGACTGCTATTGTTGTTACTCTCTGCCGTTTGATTGTCCGTTACTGAAGAAAGGTATCTAAGGCCTAATGGATAGCCGACAAATTTTGTTTGAAAAAGTTTCTGCTGTTCCAACCCATACTGAAGATGTCTCAATCATAACCATTCATGCCAATCTTTCCGAGGCCGTCAGAAAGCCTGTTAAGATTACACCAGCTACGAAATCTGTTCCTTTGAAGATAACAATGCCAGGGCATGTCCCCTATGTTTCTGAGAAGTCAATACCATGGAACTATGGCGGTGACGTCTACTACCATGGTATTAAACAAATCGAAATAACTGAAGAAAGTTCGGATGATGAAGAAGCCAGCATTGGAAACATTGCAGGCATGAGCAAAATCACCCGGAGCGGGAGAATATTTTCTCCAGAGGTTGCCCCTCCAAGAGCAATCTTTGGACCCTCATCTGCCGACCAGGTCATCCCTGCACCAATAAAACTCTCCGCTAGAACCCCTTTGATTGAAGATGTTGTTGTTCCTAGTATTGTCCCTCCTACCGCTGCTGATAAAGGTAAGGGAATCCAAGATGAGCTCGTCAGGACGAGGGCTCAACCCTTGGTCATCCCGGAAACCTCCAAGAAGGAAATGGATGAGATCTTGAAGATAATCAAAAGGAGTGATTACGATATGGTAGAACAACTGGGGCAAACCCCCTCAAAGATCTCCATGCTGGCACTGCTACTTTGCTCAGAAGCGCACGCTAAAGCTCTGATAAAATTCCTGAAGGCAGCCCATGTGCCCCAGGAAACTTCTGCAGATCAATTCCAGAATTGCGTGGCTAGCCTGACTGCGGACAATGGATTAGGTTTCTCTGATGCCGACCTAACTCCTAAAGGTAGAAACCACAATGATGCTTTGCACATTTCAGTTGAGTGCCGAGGAACTACTCTCGCACATGTCTTGGTCGACACTGGTTCGTCGCTGAATGTACTGCCTAAGAAGGCCTTGGACCGACTAGATTGTGAAGGGTTGGAGTTGAAACCGCGTGACATTGTTGTCTGAGCTTTCGATGGTTCGAAGAGAATGGTCCATGGGGAGGTTGAAATTCCCATCAAGATAGGCACTGAGGTGTTCAAATCTACGTTCTATGTGATGGATATCCGTCCGTCGTACTCTTTCTTGCTGGGTAGGCCTTGGATACACCATGTTGGGGCAGTCACCTCCTCCTTACATCAGATGTTGAAGTATCCTGTCAAGGGAAAGATCATTACCGTCCATGGCGAAGAGGAGTACATGATCAGCCACTTGAATTCCTTCCGATATGTGGAGGTAGAGGGGGAGTTCATTGAGACGCCTTTTCAACATTTCGAAGAAGTCCTTCCTGAAATAACAGTAGCAAAGTTGGCAGCTGAAGTACCGAGGCAGAAGGCCAGGATGGCATCTCTGGAGGACGCAAGGGCCGCAATAAAGGAAGGGAAGAATTCCTCATGGGGGAGGTTGCCTGATATTCCGCAATAAAGGAATGGAAGAATTCAGCATGGGGGAGGTTACATATAAAAAACCTTTTTTGCATCTTGCATATTTATTTTATTTCTATTTAATTTTTGCAAATTAATTATCTTGTAAATAAATTCCAAATTGATGTAATAGCTAGGTTTAAATTCCTTGTCAAAACCCCCATTTGAACATTTGTACCCCCCTTCCCATATTGTGTTGTAATAGTGTAGGAACTTTACTTTTCGCACTTTAACGCTTTCTAAATATACCATGTTAGAATTAGGGTTTGTATGCAAATAAAAAGAACAAAATAGTTTGACCTAATTTCAAGATAATCAAGCATGAAAATGGACAACACTAATCACACTTGCACCCCTAGGGTATTCCACTTGTTGCCTTCAATAAATGGGCCATATTGCATGTTAGGTCTCTTTGGGCAAAAAAAAAACAAAACAAATTGATCATAGTCCCTCGATGACGCTTTCGAAAGTTGCCTAAAAATGATCGAGTCCCTTAAAGGAAAATTGCCCAAAGATACTTGGCACCATTGCAATTATGGTCTAAACGATGACCCGTGCCCGTCCCTTTCACATCCTAACACAAGATTGTCAACCAAATGCAATGGTGGAACAAAATTGTTAAAAGGGTTAAAACATAACAAAAATCTTTGAGAACTTTAGGGTAGATAGCTCTTAAGTACTTGTCAACTTGCAAATAAAAAACACTTGCCTATTTTTCAAATCACACTTTCAAAACAAACTTTCAAAAACCTTGAAACATCTTTTCAAAAAGACAAACACCTTTTGTAAAACATTCGAGTAAAGAATTGTTACAAGGGTAGCCTAGACAAGGCATCTTTTTTAAAACATTTTCAAAGCCACACACAAAGCACCATTTCAAACAATTGAAAATCAAAGCAAGTTGATCTAAGAAAGTACCTAAAGAGCCCATGGATAACCATGGATAGAAAGGGTGCTAATACCTTCCCTTTCTATAATTTACTCCCCGAACCCAAGAAAATATCTCAAAGGTTTTTGCTGTTCTTTTTAAACCTTTCCTTAGGATAAAATAAAAAGTCGGTGGCGACTCTTGCTCAACCTTAACATTTGCGAAAAACAAACGCAAAACCATAGTCAGTTCTCCCACTGTATCACAGGCACCAATGCCAAACCATGGCAAAGGTGTCAATGAAATTGAAGACACCGTTTTTGTTTCCTCCATCAAAGACTTGACTACTCCGTTAAACATTGTCAAAAAGAATATGCTGAAAGCCGGGGTTTTCCCTGGCTGTTTGAAGAACTGTGATTGTTGCGCTACACAAATTAATGGATGCAAATGGCTGAGGGAAGGCGTTCAACGCCTGATGAATAGTCATGAGATCCTATTTGAGAAAACTCTGTTCGCCAAAAGTTTGACCAATAAGATTGAAGACCTCTCCATCATAACAATTTCAGACAAGCCTCTCGGGATCTCTTCAAAGGGTCCTATCAGGATCTCGAATGAACTGACTGTTGCTCATCTGATAATTACCGCCCCTGGGCCAATTCCGTACTCTTCCAACAAAGCAGTGTCATAGAACTACAGTGCTGAGGTATTTTACCATGGAATAAAGCAAGATGCTTGGATTGAAGAAAGCAAAGCTGATGACATTCATAACATTACTAGCTCTAGTAAAGTGACCAGCTGCTACAACAACACCTGTCCGCATCACCGCTGCTAAACATGGTTCTGGTATTAAAGGTAAAGAGAAAGTAGTTAAGCCTTCCGAGACAGAGACGCCTGCAAAAGATGTTGTTGTTGAGGAACCTTCTGCTCAAGAAATGGATGAAATATTAAAGATTATAAAAGGAGTGATTTCAAGATAGTGGAGCAGTTGGGGCAAACCCCTTCAAGATCTCCATGTTATCTTTGCTACTTTGTTCCGATGCTCATGCCCGGGCATTGGTAAAATTCTTGAAGAAGGCTCATTTCCCTCATGAGACCACAACTGACCAGTTTGAAAATTGTGTGGTAAGCTTGATGGTCGACAATAGTTTGGTGTTCTCGGATGCTGATCTGACACCACTTGGAAGGAACCATAACAAAGCTCTACAAGTTTCTGTTGAATGTAAGGGGACTACCCTAACACATGTTCTGGTTGACACCGGCTCTTCTTTAAACGTGCTACCCAAGGGCGCTTTGGACCGTTTAAATTGTGAAGGACTGGTGTTGAAGCCAAGTGATATCATCGTGAGGGCTTTCGATGGGTCCAAAAGGACGGTTCATAGAGAGGTAGATCTCCCGATCAAGGTGGGCTCACAGATTTTCAACTCTACTTTCTACATCATGGACACCCGTCCTGCTTACTCTTGTTTGCTGGGTCTCCCTTGGATCCATGGAGCAGGGGCAGTAACATCTACGCTTCACCAAAAGCTAAAGTACCCAATCAAGGGGAGGATCATCACTGTTTGCGGTGAGGAGGAATTCATGGTAAGCCATCTCAACTCTTTCAAATATGTGGAGATGGATGGCGAATTTATATAAACCCCATGCCAAGCTTTTGAAGTTGTTTCGCCTATGGTTGCTACTGCCAAAGTTTCCTCCAAGACACCCAAAGCTGATAAGATGGTGCCAAAGATGGTTTCATTTAAGGACGCTCGTGCCGCAATCGAAGAAGGAAGCTGTGATACCCAGGGGAAACTCTAAGAGATCCCGTTCAAAGTAGACAAATGTGGTTTGGGTTTTACTACCAAGGCTCAGAAATAAGTGAGGCGCGCTCGCGCAGGAAAGCCCCCTCTCCGTATTAGGAATCGTGAAGTAAAAGTTGTGGAGGATTCTGATGATGAATATGCATTCGAAGAATGGGTATACCCTACTACAACAAAGCTCAACAATTGGCACGCAAAGGACTTCATTCCCATCTCCTTCATTGAGGAGTAATTACTTGTTTATTGCTTTCTATCAATTCAAGAACCTTTTATCTCTAATATTAAACAATGACTTTTAAGCCATATGCCTTGCCCGGGGCACTATGGTCCATTTGTTAAGGGTTTTATTTATGTTCATTTTATCATATGATCATCCAATATAAACCATTGAACTTTTGCATTCAAATTTTTGTGCTCATGGTCTTTCTTTTTCTTCAATGCATTTTCAAATAGCCATGTATCTTACATGCACACACACACACACACACGCACACACACACACACACACACACACACACACACATACACACACATACACACACACACACACACACACACACACACACACACTTGCAGGTCCTCGTCCACTCCGAATCTTATTGCCAATGACTCTACTATTGCCACCTATGGTTACAAACATCCAATTAACCAAGCCAAAGACAAAGGCAAGGAAGATTATGAAATACCGGGAGAACTAGCCAGACTTCTATTGCAAGAGTAAAACACAATTCAACCACATGAAGAGTTAGTTGAAGTCATCAACCTAGGTACCGAGACAGACAAGAAAGAGGTCAAGATCGGCACCAACCTAGGAAGCAGTGTCAAAAGCAGATTGGTTTAGATGTTACATGACTATGTGGAAGTGTTTGCTTGGTTGTATGAAGATATTCCAGGGTTGGATACCGACATTGTAGTTCATCGTCTGCCAACAAAGGAAGATTGTCCTCCTGTTAAGCAAAAAGTTCGTCGCATGCGGCCTGACATGTCTGAAAAGATAATTGCTGAAGTGATGAAACAATTCGATGCAGGATTCCTAGCTGTGACATCTTATCCCAATGGGTTGCGAATGTGGTTCCGGTGCCAAAGAAAGATGGAAAAGTTCGTATGTGCATAGATTATAGGGATATGAATAGGGAAAGCCCCAAGAACGACTTCTCTCTACCTCATATTGATGTTTTGGTCGATAATACTGCTCAACATAAAGTGTTCTCTTTCATGGATGGTTTCTCTGGTTATAATAAAATTAAGATGGCTCCCAAAGACATGGAGAAAACTACCTTTGTTACGCAATGGGGTACCTTTTGTTATAAGGTAATGCCATTTGGACTGAAGAATGCAGGGGCAACATATCAAAGGACTATGATAGCTTTGTTTCATGATATGATACATCATAAAATAGAGGTATATGTGGATGGTATGATTGCAAGATCAGAAACTAAAGAGGAGCATCTCAATCACCTATCCAAGCTATTCGAGAGGCTGAAAAAGTACAAGTTGAGGTTGAACCCTAATAAGTGCATATTCAGAGTACGATCCGGAAAGCTTCTAGGTTTTGTTGTCAGTGGTAAGGGCATCGAAGTTGATCCTGCAAAGGTAAAAGCCATTCTAGAAATGCTAGTCACCCATTCTGAGAAGGAGGTTAGAGGATTCTTGGGTCGTCTTAAATACATTGCCCGCTTCATATCTCACTTAACTACTACTTGTGAGCCAATCTTCAAACTCTTGAAGAAAGGTCAAGTAGTCAGATGGAATGATGAATGCCAAGCTACCTTCGACAAAATCAAGGAATATCTGAAAGAACCTCCTATCCTCATGCCTCCAGCTGGAGGAAGACCCTTGATCATGTACTTGATTATGCTAGAGAATTCTATGGGGTGTGTGTTGGGCCAACATGACGAGTCTGGCCAAAAAGAGCATGCCATTTATTACCTGAGCAAAAAGTTTAACGACTGTGAAACCAGATATTCGCTGCTCGAGAAAACTTGTTGCGCTCTGGAATGGGCTGCTCACCGGCTAAGACAATATATGTTGACTCATACCACTCTATTGATTTCTAAGATGGACCCTATAAAGTACATCTTCGAGAAACTTGCTCTTTCCGAACGAATAACTAAATGGAAGATGATTTTGACTGAATACGACATTCAATACACAACACAAAAGGCTATCAAAGGAAGCGTATTGGCAGATCATTTGGCCCATTAAGCTTTTGATGATTATCAGTCTGTGAACTTTGACTTCCCGGATGAGAATATCATGCTAGTGACCGACTGTGCGAAACTTGGACTGTATGACGAAACTGAAAAAGGATCCCGATGGACTATGGTATTCGATGGGGCCTCCAACGCTTTGGGAAATGAAATTGGCGCTGTAATCATATCCCCTGAAGGTTTCCACACCCCTTTCACTTCCAGACTATGCTTCAATTGTAAAAATAACATGGCTGAATATGAGGCATGCATTTTGGGTCTGAAGGCTGCCATTGATTTAAGGATCAAACATCTAAACGTGTTTGGAGATTCCGCTCTGGTGATTAGCCAAGTAAAGGGAGTTTGGGACACTAAACACCATAATATTATCCCTTACAAGGAGCTTGTGTTATCTCTGATTCCTTACTTCGAAGAAATCACCTTTGAACACTTCCCTAGAGAAGAAAATCAGTTAGCCGATGCTTTGGCCATAATGTATTCTATGTTCTAGGTCAAATGGGACAATGAAGCTCCTATGATTACAATTGAGAGATTTGATGAACCTGCGCAGTGCTATGAGCTTGGCACTGACGCCGAGAAGCCATGGTACCATGAGGTGAAGAGATACCTTGAAGCACAAGAGTATCCCGAAGGAGCATCCATCAATGATAAAAAGTTCTTACGAAGATTCTCAGCCAAATTCTTCCTAAGCAATGGAATCCTGTACAAACGCAACCATGATTCTACTCTACTCCGATGTGTGGACAAGAAAGAGGCAGAGGAAATTATGGAAGACATGCATGATGGTGTCTTCGGAACTCACTCTAGCGGACATACTATAGCCAAGAAAATCCTGAGAGCAGGTTACTATTGGTCAACGATGGAGACTGATTGCCATCACCACTCAAGGACTTGCCACAAGTGCCAAATCTATGCTGACAAGGTCCATGTGCCTCCTATTCCTCTAAATGTCATGACCATTTTGTGGCCATTTGCAATGTGGGGCATTGACATGATTGAAGAGATTAAACCTACTGCTTCTAATGGACATCGCTTCATTCTGTCGCTATCGACTATTTCACCAAATGGGTCGAAGATGCCTCATTTTCTTCAGTCACAAAGAGCATGGTAGCCAGATTCATCAAACATAACCTCATCTGCCGCTATGGTATCCCCGAAAGAATCATCACTGACAATGGGACCAATCTCAACAATGCTATGATTACAGAACTTTGCACTCAGTTCAAAATCAAGCATCACAATTCTTCTCCTTATAGACCTAAAATGAATGGTGTAGTGGAAGCATCCAACAAAAACATTAAGAAGATTATGCAGAAGATGGTAGTAACGTACAAAGACTGGCATGAGATGTTACCATTTTCTCTTCATGGCTACCGAACTTCAGCTCGGACATCAACTGGGGCAACTCCCTTTTCTTTGGTCTATGGCATGGAAGCTGTCCTGCCAGTGGAAGTTCAGATTCCCTCTCTAAGGATTATGAATGAAGCAGGCTTAGGCGAAGACTAATAGACTCAGACGAGATTGGATCAGTTGAACTTGATCGATGAAAAACGACTGGGTGCTGTTTGTCATGGTCAGATGTACCAAAAACGTATGATCAAGGCTTTCAACAAAAAGATCAGCCCTCGAGTATAACAAGCTGGTGACTTGGTAATAAAGCGCATCGTTCTCCCACAAGGCGACCCCAGAGGAAAATGGACACCACTTACGAAGGGCCATTTGTTGTCAAGAGAGTTTTCTCTGGTGGTTCCATGATGCTGACCACTATGGACGGTGAAGATTTCCCACATCCTACGAACGCGAACATAGTTAAAAATCACTACGCATAAGAGACCCGCTAGGTTGACACACCTAGGAAAGATAAGAGCATCCCAGCAAACCAAAGGTTTGGGAAAAAATTAGGGATATATGCAAAAGATTGTACACCCGACAAGTTGAAAACCCGAAAGGGTGACTAGGGCAAAAATGGGTATCCTGGTGGGCTGAAAACCCGAAAGGGCGGTCCAGGAAAAAAATTAAGGATTGAAAGCGTATGACTATGTCCCGTGGAATCACCACCATCGACTTTATTACCAAGGTCCGAGTTCATACAGTCCAAGATCAATCCAATCAACTTCTGTCAATGGTAAGGGACGTTTGAAGACATTGGGGAAATAGTAGAGTTAGAATGCAATGAGATCACTTCCACATGGCTATTATTTTTGTTTTAAATTTTGTTTTCCTTTCGACGATTTCCTCTTACTAGGATCTCTGTCTCTTTGTACAAAAACACCTATTCATGGGCAAAATATCAATACAAATATACTTTGAAGTGCGAACTTTCAGTTTTTTGTTTTGAATGCAAAGATGTCCAATGACTAAAATTGAACGAACATATGCATGTGAACATAATTAAAACTATTTAGCACATGTGTCCAGCCAAGCAGCAACAAGCATCTCTTTATGCATTTGGGATGTCCCCACAGAGTTATTCCATTAACATTATCCCCACAAAGTCCTTTTCATAGGGTAGTCCTCAACCAGAGTCTCAATCTCTTGACAACCCTTTCCCTAACTGAGTTGGTTCTAAAAGAAGAAGCCTTGTGGATCTCTTCCTAAAATAACTCACCGTGTCAGCAGCTCGTCAAATATTCTCCAACATGGTTTATTTCCCTAGCTGAGTCTGTCTTCCCCGGCTGAGTCGATCCTCTCCAGTTTGAGTTTTCCTCTCAGACTATTACAAATTAGAGGACCACGACCTTTTTTCCCCATTGAAGTTGCCAACAAAGTCATTGCTATCTCCGAAAGTTGTTGCAAAGCCTGGAGCCCGACCAGATAACAGTTAACTTCATTCTCTCAAACAAGTCACTATGAAGCCTGGACCCGACCAGATAATAGTGTAACTTCTCAAGATACTATGAAGCCTGGGCCTGACCAGATAATAGTACAACTTTTAGTTACTATGAAGCCTGGACCCGACCAAATAATAGTTAACTTCTCAAAATACTATGAAGCCTGGACCCGACCAGATAATAGTAAAACTTTCAGTCAATATGAAGCCTGGACCCGACCAGATAATAGTGTAACTTTTCAGATACTATGAAGCCTGGACCCGACCAGATAATAGTACAACTTTCAGTCACTATATAGCCTGGACCCGACCAGATAATAGTGTAACTTTTCAGATACTATGAATCCTGGACCCGACCAGATAATAGTACAACTTTCAGTCACTATGAAGCCTGGACCCGACCAGATAATAGTGTAACTTTTCATATACTATGAAGCATAGACCCGACCAGATAATAGTACAACTTTCAGTCACTATAAATCCTGGACCCGACTAGATAATAATGTAACTTTTCAAATACTATAAAGCCTAGACCCGACCAGATAGTAGTTAACTTTCAGATACCATGAAGCCTGGACCTGACCAGATAATAGTTTAACTCTTCAAGATATTGAAAAACCTGGACTCAACTAGACAAGGGTTTAACTTCTTTTCCCCAGTAGAGTTTGCCTCTACCCCCAGCGAGTTACTGTGAAGCCTGGATCCGACTAGATATCAGTTTAACTTCATCACTTTAGCAAGTTACTGTGAAGCCTAGACCCGACCAGATATCAGTTTAACTTCATTATTTCAGCAAGTTACTGTGAAGCCTGGACCCGACCAAATATCAGTTCAACTTCATCTTTTCAAGTAAATTATTATGAAGCCTAGAGTCCGACCAGATAGAAATTAACTTCATCCACCTCAGAAATCTGCGAAACCTGGAATCCGATCAGATAGCAGTTTAATGTTAGTAAATTGCTGCGAAGCCTGAAACCCGACCAGATAACAGTTTAACTTCATCCTCCCAAGAAATTTTCTGCAAAGCCTGGAATCCGACCAGATGAAAGTTAATTTAATCTTCCCCAGTAAGTCATTGTGAAGCCTGGAACCCGACCAGATAACAGTTCAACTTCAAGCAATTTTTCTGCAAAACTTGGAATGCAACCAGATAACAGTTTAATTCATATTTCCCTCCTGCAAGTCACTGTAAAGCATGGAATACGACCAAATAATAGTCAACTTCATTATCCTCAACCAATTGCTGTCAAGCCTGGATTTCGACCAGATAACAGCCAACTTTTGATGCTCTCCAGTCAGGAATAATTCCCCAGTAGAGCATTGAACAACCAAAACTCTTTTCCCCAAGCAGAGATTAACACTCTCCATAGATTCTTCTTAAACAAGCCAATATTCCCCCGACAGAGTTTCTCCTCAAACAACAGAACAGGAATTCCCAACGGAAACAGTCTAAACAAAGTCGAAGATACGCCTACTCTCCAACAATAGTTCAAGTTTCAGCCTCCCAAGTGTCTCCAGCATGTTGTCAAGGATTTATTTTCCTAGACAAAGACATGCTGCAATAAATTCATCACATTCATGAATCATAACATATACATGACAAATGCATACAACATGATCTCATTTACTTTGAGAACATCATTGCACTATGCATACAATCTTTTTCCTTGCAGGAAAATCAATAGGCATAAGACATCTACCATTTCAGTTTAAATAAATCAAAATATTTATCCTGATACCTTCCCCATTCACTCTGAATGGCATCTCTAAGCTCATTCCCTACACAGTCAACTAACACATCATCGAGTGCAAATTTCTAGGCACTTTAGTGTTCAATCATCTTCCACCTTCAAGTCACGAATGGCGGACTCGCCAATCTAACTCTTCAGGTTTAAGAAGATTGAACAGGGGCAGCTGTTGTACCCCAAGATTTACCCTCTCATTTCTCAAGAATTTTCTAACAATAGCTTCCATGACATCAAGTTTGCAGCACTGATACATCAATTTAGGTTTGGAATTGGTACAAGGGAAAAATGGTCAATTGCACACTGAAAAGTCAAACTTTAACTTTTTGATCAAAATCAAGTTTCAAGAGTCACGTGTCATCAAGACATGTTACAATATGAAGTTTGTTTCATTAAGAAGATCAAAAGTCAAAGTTCTAAACACTTAGAAATTTTTCTAAGTGTTAAAAGAGTATTATAAGTTCAGAACTTCTGGCCAGATTTTCATCATAATGCAGGATGATTCAGGAAGAACTTCCAACACAAGAGTTGTAAATCTCAACAAGATCTAGAACATTTTAGAACAGAACTTCTCCTAGAAATGCAGGGATTTCAATTTATAAATCCTTTAAGACACGTCCATGAAACCGAAGCACTCAGTAAATTCTGGGCATTTCCAAGACAAAATTTGGTTAGAACTTCTGAGCCGATTTTCACGTAGGCTCAATCAGAGTTTGCAAGAGTATTTCAAAGAGGGTCTATAAAGCATGTTACAAGCTTTCTGAAAAGTTTGAGAACTCCTTTAGAACATGCTGGAGCAGGGAGATTCAAAGATCAGAAGTTGGATATTTGTTCTAAGTTACGTTGATGCTGAACTTGTGATCCAGATTTAAGTTATGATGCATAATCTCATATTGCAGGTTTTCTGTTTTGATAAATCTCATCATCATTTAATTCTCACACCTACTTTTGGGTCTTTATCCAAAGGATTTCCCCACGTGTGGCATAGAAGTACCATTTCTGTCCTTGAAAAGCAAACTTTTGTACAAAGTTTATGCTGGGCCCATGCTTTACTTTTTCTTCTGAGCGTACTTATCCATAAATCATGCTTACAAACTCAGATTAGGCGCGACTAAAGCTACTAACCACTCTACTTTGTGCCTTGAACCATGCTTGTCCAAACTTGCTTCAAGAACAAGTCAACGCCATAACACATGATGGTTGTACTCTTGACTTCTCCAAGCTCCTAAATCCTTGCCTACAAATTAAACTTCAATTGCAACTATTTAAAAGGCTGAAGACATTAAAGCCTTGAAACCTTGCTGAAAATTCTAAGAACCTGAAACTGCAGCCCAAACACAAAACTTGTTAATTTCTGGTTTTTACATCCAAACTCTAATTTTTCTTGCACATTTCTTGGCCAAATCACCCACACAGTTTCTGATATACATTTAGAAACCATCCCAACTTCTTTTTACAGACTGTAATACAATCTCCACCAACCTCCATTTCAAAAAAACAGAACTTTGCACCTTGGCTGCTCCAGAACTTTCCAACCATCCATAACTCAAGTTGAGGTTTGCCTTGGCTTTCTGAGAACTTGAGGAAGTTGATCAGAACATCACAGCAGTCAGAACCATGCTCTAGTTTGCAAAATAATTTCCAGCTGCAAAGTAAGTTTCTTTTGACTTTTGTCTTATTACTTAGGCATTGATAGGTTTGCATTTTCAAAGATACAATGTAGATATCATGGATCTGATTCTGTATATACTTATAGGTTTCATGTATATGGCCTAAGTAGAGAGAATTTCAGATCAAAACTTCTTGTGGAAATTAAGGTTCAGAATTAGGATTAGAAAAATTCATAATTGCCGCTGGTTTATAGTTTTGATACTTTGTATTTCTGAAACCTCGTTGAAATTTGTCATAACTGCTATGTTTGCATTTTCCATTTTTGTTGAGAAATGACTAAGTTGCAGATGCTCTGACTGGCATGGAGAAGGACATGAAGTTTATCATCAGAATTTACTTTGTAATATATGTTTATGTCTTTGCTTCTAATACCAGATGTATAGCCACCCCAGTGGTAGAGAGCACACACATAAGACATTAGTGTTAAGGGTCCTGAGTTCTAGCCCCAGAAACACCTTTTTATATTTATTTCCTGACATTTTTTACCCCATTATTTATCAAACAATAACCCTAGACCATAACTTATAGATAAAACCCCTCCCATTTATTTTTCAAAATAGTGAGCCTGGACCAGAACTTCTAGATATTCTCATCCAACAACATTGACACTTCACTTGCCCATTATCAGAACTTATAGGTTTACAGTTGCATTAGAACTTCTAGGCTCTCTCAAACAACCAGAACTTCTAACCTGCCAGTGACATTATAACTTCTAGATTCCCAGCTGCACTCGAGCTTCTAGACTCCCTCAGCAATCAGAACTTCTAGGCTTTCCTTTGTTCCCAGCAACCTGAGAACTTCAGTGCGCCTGGATCCAGAACTTCTGGCCTTCCCCATTCCTGCTAACATTTTCTTTCTGACTTGCAGCGCACCAGAGTCAGAACTTATGCTCTTCCCTCTTTCAGAAATGTGCTGACTCTGATTCTTTTTCCTCTTATTATTTTTACCATCACTTTTATTTTCATTAATCAAAAACACTAAAAATACCTTATATTCACGCAATTGGCTTTGTTTCTTTTAAAACAAAAAGGCTAAAATGTTTTCTTAAGCAAATTTATTTCTTCTCTTAACAAAAAAAAAGAAGTATATTTTATATTTCTTGAACATTATTTCAATATGGTTGTAATAGATAATTAGGACTTTAATTTATTGCAATCCCTATTTGTAAATTTGTACACCCCATCCCCCTAATGATAGTAATAGCGTAGAATATTTACTTTCCGCAATTTATCGCTTTCATGTAAATGCTAGTAAAGTAGGATTTGTATGGGAAGATAAAATCAACAAGTAAACAGCCCCCAATCAAAGACTAAATGCATGCAAATCAAACACACTATTCACACATGCACCCCTAGGGTTAAATCCAATTGTTTCTTAAAAATGGTCATGTTATGCATGTGAGACGTCTTAGCAAAACAATCAAAATACAAGATCATAGTCCCTTGATGACGCTTCAAATGTTGGCTTTTAAATGATCTTAGTCCCTCAAAGAGAAATGCTAAGATATCTCACAACATTGCTATCATGACTATACGATGACCCACGCCCGTCCCTTTACATCCAAAGATAAAGCTTCTTACCAAATCAATGGTAAGATAACAACATCTAAAGGAGGAGGAAAAGAACAAATACTTTCGAGTGGGTAGAAACGTTCTTAGTTGCTTGCTCATTTTCAAAAAAACAAACATATTTTCAAACACGCACCTAACACTTTCAAAACATGAAATATTTTCAAAAGTACAACACTTTGTATACATTATTATGAAGACAAGAATCATTACAAAGTTTTCCTAAACGAAGGCGCTTTTCAAATATACTTTCAAAAACCACCACAAATCACATTTTCAAACAAAAGTGTTGATCTAGCAAGCAACTAAGAGCCCATAGATAACTATGGATGAAAAGGGTGCTAATACCTTCCCTTTTCATAATCTACCCCCCCGAACTCAAGAAAATAATCTCAAAGGTCTTTCCTGTTCTTTTCACCCTTTCCTTTATTGGATAAAAGAAAAGTCGGTGGCGAATCTTGCTATCTGCAACAATTGTGATCAAACGCAAAACATCCCAAGTCAGTTCTTCCACCGTGTAACGGATTGCATGTTAAGACTTAAAAGAAAATGCTAGAAAACCTAACATCCAAGATAAAAATAACTGAAACATAACACACTTTACACACACACACCTCTAGGATACCCCCACTTGTTGCCTTCGGAAAACAACAATCACGTCTCTCGAACGTGGGACGTTTGAGCAAAGATCCTTTGGTTAAAAGATCGTAGTCCCTCGATGAACCTTCGATGCTGCCTCGGTAAACGATCTTAGTACCTTAGGATAACTTCTAAAGTGTCCTAAGAGTTGTTCTCGTGACTATACGATGACCCGCGCCTGTCCCTCAAAACATCCAATGATAGGGCTACCTACTAACTAATGGTAGGATAGCACTATCTAAAGGAAAAGAGGAAAAGAACAAAGATCTTTTGAGTAGGCAGATAGCTTATATTTGCTTAATCACCAAACAAAACAATTTCTCACACATACACTCTCTTTTCTAAAATATTTTCAAAGACAAAACACTTTGTATGCATTCTCAACGATACGAGAATCATTACAAAGTTTTCCGCACTAAGGAATATTTTCAAAATATTTTCAAAATACACTTACACAGAAAGCATTTTCAAACTGAGCTAGCAACTAAGAGCCCGTAGATAACTACAGATGAAAGGGTGCTAACACCTTCCCTTTTCATAACCTACCCCCCCTTACTCAGAAAAATTCTCGAAAGGTCTTTCCTGTTCTTTTCACCCTTTCCTTTATTAGATAAAATAAAAGTCGGTGGCGACTCTTGCTAACCGCAACATTTGCAATAAAACACAAAAAACAAAAAACTCAATTCTCCCACCATATTACAGCAACGCACAAGCAAAAGAACCAAAGACTCTGGCCTAAATTTAAAAGTATGAAGCCTTCAAGATGGAAGACGGCGAATCTATGGAAACAATGTTTTCAATATTTCAGACTCTTATGGCAGGACTTAAGGTTTTGAACAAAGGTTACTCCACTGCAGATCACGTTAAAAATATTATCATAAGTATACCTGTTAAATAGAGACCAATGGTAACTACTTTAAAATTAACAAAGGATATGAACAACACCTCTCTTGAGGAGCTAATTAGCTCTTTAAGAAGTCATGAAATTAAGCTGGAACAAGATGAACTTAGAAGAGGGTAAAATCATTTGCTCTAAAGTCTACTTCTGGGAAAATCAAGACTTATCAAGCTAAGGAAGAATCTGAAGAAGATTCAGATGATGATGAACTATCTTTGATATCCAGAAGAATAAGTCAAGTTTGGAAGCATAGACAAAGCAAGTTCAGAGGTCAAAAAAGGACATATGGAAGAGGTTAATCCACTTCTGGCCAGAGAAACGCTTATGGAAAAGAAGTTACTTGCTTTGAATGCAACGAGCCTGGACATTACAAAAATGATTGTCCAAAGCTTAAGAAAGACAAGAAGCCTAAAAAGGCCTATAAAGCCAAGAAGGGTCTCATGGCAACATGGGATGATTCACAATCAAAAGATGAAGATTTTGATGAAGAACATGCAAACATGTCATTCGTGGCCAGGACCAACAAGGGAGAAGCAGCATTAGAAGACAAATTGATAATTAACTATGAGTCAGACGCTGATGATGACAAAGAGGAACTTTCTCTTTTATCTCATTCTGAACTTGAAATTGGTTTATCTGAATTAATGAAAAGGTATCAATCTCTTCTAAGTAAACACAAAATCTTGAAAAAGAGTTTTGTAGCTACTTCTTAGAACACTACTATGAATGAACAAAAAATCCGGACTTAAATGAAAAAATACTTGTTTTACAAAAAATCAAGCATTACTCTAAAAAGCAAAGTATCTAGATTAGAAGAAGAGATTTTCTCTAACACATCTGTTACTGACGAAGTAATCATATATGGTAGAGCTTTTCAGCACTTCCTAGCTAAAAGCATATATAGAAGCAAAATGTCTTCAATGATATATGGTGTTAGTAGAAATGGAAGCAAAGGCTTGGGGTATTCAGGACCATCAAAGAAAATTGATGAAACTCTGAATATCAACCTAAAACCTACTTCTGAACATTTTGTGCTTGCTGGCACATATTTGAAATGTCCAAAAGAAGAAGCTTCTGATACTTCTATAGCACGAACACAGACACAAAAGAAAATTTTTAAACCAAAGTATCACACACAAATTTCACATTATTATCCTGTTGCACGAAAGTCCAAAGGGGTCAGAACCTCTGGAACTTCTAACTAAAGAGGACCCAGAAAGTGGGTACCTAAGGATCAGATAATCTACATTACAGATCTCCTTAATTGTTCCATTGAAACACCATCCATGGTACCTAGACAGCGGATGCCCGCGACACATGACGGGCGAAAGGCATATGTTCCAAGATTTGGAACTTAAGTCTGGAGGCTTTATTGGTTTCAGAGGCAATTGGAAGGCAAAGATCATCAGCTCTGAAACGATTAGTAAGGGTAAATTCCTTCCATTAACAATGTACTTTTAGTCGAGGGTCTGATGCATAATTTATTGTCAATCAGTCAACTTAGTGATAATGGTTACGACGTCATCTTTAATCAAACATCCTGTAAAGTTGTTAGTCAGAAGGATGGCTCAGTTCTGTTCAATGGCAAGAGGAAGAACAATATTTACAAAATAAGATTATCAAATTTGAAAAATCAAAATGTAAAATGTCTTCTGACTATTCAAGAAGAGCAGTGGGTCTGGCATCGACGTCTAGGTCATGTTAGCTTGAGAAATATTTCTCAAGTAAGTAAACTTGGATTAGTCAGAGGATTTCCCAATCTGAAGTATAATTCAGATGCCCTTTGTGAAGCTTGTCAGAAAGGAAAATTTTCAAAAACCTCTTTCAAAGCTAAAAATATTGTTTCTACTTCTAGGCCATTAGAACTTCCTCACATTGACTTATTTGGACCAGTGAAAACTACTTCTGTCAATGGTAAGAAATATTGATTTGTCATCATTGATGACTATAGAAGGTGGACATGGGTAAAATTCTTGAAACACAAGGATGAGTTATACTCTGTATTTGCTTCCTTTTGTTCCCAAGTTAAAAATGAAAAAAGGTTCCAAAATAGTCAGGGTTCGAAGTGATCATGGTGGAGAATTCAAAAATAAATATTTTGAAAAACCTTTTGACTCAAATGGAATAGTACATGATTTTTATTGCCCTGGAACTCCACAACAAAATGGGGTTGTAGAAATGAAAAATAGAACTGTGCAAGAAATGGCTCGCACCATGATCCAAGAAACTCAGATGGCTAAGCATTTCTGGGCAGAAGCAGTAAATACATCATCCTATATTCAAAATAGAATCTCCATAAGACATGTTTTGAGTAAGATTCCTTATGAATTATGGAAGAATAGAAACCCAACATTTCCTAATTTTATTCTTTTGGATGTATTTGCTATATGTTAAACACTAAAGAGAATCTTGGTAAGTTTGATTCCAAGGCTGAGAAGTGTCTACTATTAGGATACTCTGAACGCTCTAAAAGCTTTAGAATCTATAACACAGAATCACAAATTATGGAGGAATCAATCCATGTCAGAATTGATGATAAGCTTGACTATGAAAAGTCAAAGCTGTGTGGAAAGCTTGCAGATGTGACTATAACATTCACTGAACCAAAGGAGAAGATTCAAGAAGATAAAGAATAAGAAGCTCCTCCTTCTGATGATGTTGATAGTCCTTCTAATCAACTTCAATTAAGGAAAAAAAGAGTCACATTATCTTATCCTGAAGATCTTATTCCTAGAAGTAAAGATGCTCCATTCAGAACAAGATTGGCTCTCAAACCTTATGATGAAGTGCTTATGGGTTTAGTTTCTTTAATAAAACCTACATCAATTGAGGAATCCCTTGTGGATAAGGATTGGATTCTGGATATGGAAGAAGAACTGAACCAATTCTCAAAGAATGGTGTATGGGATCTTGTTCAGAAACCTAAAGGTGTCGACGTCATTGGAACCAGATAAGTGTTCAGAAACAACTCAATGAGAAGGGTGAAGTTTTCAGAAAATAAAGCTCGACTGGTTGCACAAGGTTATAATCAACAAGAAGGTATAAACAAGACAAAAACCTTTGCATTGGTCGCCAAGTTAGAAGTTATTCAGTTATTAGTTTCCTTTTCTGTAAATCATAATATCATCCTTTATCATATGGGTGTTAAGAGTGCATTTCTGAATGGTTATATTTTAGAAGAAGTGTATGTCAAACAACCTTATGGCGTTAAAAAATATGAGAAACCATACTTTGTTTTTAAACTAAAGAAATCTCCTTATCGCTTGAAACAAGCTCCCAGAGCTTGGTTTGATAGATTGAGAAATTTTCTGTTAGAAAATAAGTTTACCAGAGGAAAGGTTGACACTACACTCTTCTGCAAAACATTCAAAAATGATATTCTAATTATTCAAATTTATGTTGATGATATTATTTTTGGTTATTCTAATCCATCTCTCTGCGAGGAATTCTCTAAGCTAATGCAGACTGAGTTTGAAATTAGCATGATGGGAGAATTGAAGTTCTTTCCTGGAATCCAGATTGATCAAAAACCAGAGGATACTTACATACATCAAAGTAAGTACACAAAAAAACTTATCAAGAAATTCAACATGACAGACTTCACTGTAACAAAAACTCCAATGTATCCTACATATATTTTGGAGAAAGAAGAGGTAAGTGGAAAGGTTTGTCAGAAGCTCTATCGTGGTATGATAGACTCTTTTCTGTATCTGACTGCATCTAGACCTGATATTTTATTTAGTGTTCATCTTTGCGCGAGATTCCAATATGATCCTAGGGAATCTCACTTAACTGCTGTTAAAAGGATTCTAAGGTATCTAAAAGGAACCCCTAACCTTGGCTTAATGTATGAGAAAATATCAGAGTATTCTCTTTTTTATTTTTGTGATGTAGACTACGCTGGAGATCGACTAGAGAGGAAAAGTACTTCTAGAAACTGTTAGTTTCTAAGAAAGAATCTGATCTCACGGTCAAGCAAGAGGAAATCAACAATTACTCTTTCAACAACAGAAGCATAGTACACATCAGCAACACTCTACAACACTCAGATGCTATGGATGAAGAATCAGCTGGAAGATTACCAGACATATGAGAGTAACATCCTTATCTTCTGTGATAATACTCCCGTTATTTTCTTAAGTAAGAATCCTATCCTACACTCTAGGGCTAAACACATAGAAATCAAACATCATTTTATTAGAGATTATGTTTAGAAAGAGATACTATCTTTAAATTTTATACATACAAACCATCAACGGGCTAATATTTTTACAAAACCCTCGGCTGAAGATAGATTTCTGTTTATTCTAAGGAATCTGAAAAATGGATCTCTGTCCAGAGTAAGATGTCATTCGAATCAACTGTATTTTCAGTTGTAGTCTGAAGAAATAAGATTCTGACTTAATCAAAAGACTACTAATTTATTTTATCTCACTCATCAGAATATGTTTTAGTCAAAATTGTTCCTAATCAGATGGAAACCCTCGTGATCTTCTAGATGCTAAGAATATCAAACGCATTGCCTAAATAGACTTAGTGTCTATCACACTCTACCTAGGTCATGCACAAGCAGTTATTTTTCTTGAAACTGATTAATCATGATTGCATTTATTTAACTACTCCTTGGGAACAGTCATTTCATGTCATACCCCTATGCCTATGTATGACATTCCCTGTCATGATTAAATGTTTTTGTGCTCTCTCATCTTAATGTTTGATATACTTTTCTCTTCATTTCCTTCTTTTAGTAGTATGAGATGTCACTTGAGTGTTTCAATTGTCTTACTTTATGAATTGCTTGACTGACTATTTATATCTCTTCTCATCTATAGTCATTCATCAAGTCATTATCCTTGTATCACCTTCAATCATCTTTTCTCCTCAATCTTGTCTACATACCATGGCTATTAGAACCTTTCAAGGAGATGAAATTTTTTTCGAGGTAATCAAAGAGAGAAGACCTAATTATGTGTCTGACGATGGTTTCATCAATGGGGTTATTGAAAATCAAGGATGGTTTGGGTATGTAAAAACGCTGAGAGGTCTTGTTTATCCTAACCTCTTAAAGAATTTATGGCTTCATGTTTTTGTTAGTCCTGATGGAAACACCATTCATTCTCACATCTTTGGTGTTTCGATTACCATCACCCGCTCCTCCATTGATGAAGCCATCCAAAGTCCACCTTTACCCAACTCTTGCATGAATGTTGACATGTTTACAAATGTTCCTAACTCTTAATTTAGATATGAGACCCTTAGTTCAGATCACTTGAAACCACTTTCAAAAATCTGGTTTCAGTTCCTGTTGAAAATTATTCATCCTAGAGGAGAAGATCTTGATATAGTTTTCCTAGGGATATATGTCTTCTGTATTGCCTTAGCAAGAATATTCCAATTCATATTTCGACAATAATATTCAATCATCTGAAGCTATCAATCCAAGCATCTAGGAACTCTAAAAAATCATTCATTTTGTATGGACGTGTATTGTCTGAAACTGTTTGAGGTAGCAGGTAAAATTGAAACTGTTCAAAGAAATCTGTTCATCAGAGGCAATGCTCTATTTGATGAGAGTTGTGATGTGTTTGAAGTTTAGATAGTTTTCCCTGTCTATGTTCACTCTGTTTTAATATCCTTAGAATATCAATAAAATTTCTTATCTTTTCTTGTTTGTTTCTTCTGGTTTTTATGTTTTCTCACATAATTACCTTTTTGATTATGACAAAAAGGGGGAGTAATTAAATGAACATAATTTTGATTTCAATAATCAAGTTCTGGAAAATATTCTCTGAAAAGAGCTGCTTACATTTTAACCCAGTTAAACTTCTGTTTCTGTTAGAATTATTTTTCTTTTTCAGGAAATTATAACTCTGATTAAAAAGACAAAGATCTGAAAGCATTATTCAAGGCTTATGTCTAAACCTGTTGGCTTCAGACGACTATTGGCTTCAGAATCTGAATATGTTTTTCAATTCATAATCAGACTTCAAAAAGCTAAATCTGGAATCAGACTCCTAAATTGAGAATCTAGGAAGTTGTCTTAGTGATATTAAAATTTCAAATATTTCAATTTGATTTCATTACCATTGGCATCTAAAGTCAAGATTCAATAAGAAGAAGTTGTGTGAAATCAAGATCTCAACTATTTGTTTGACATCAAGATCTCAATTTGTCTATTAGCATCCAGAGTCAAGAATCTTAAGATCTCGATATCTGATCTATTGAAACCAGGGGGAGTTTTACTCAAATGGTTCAGAGTCAGGATATTCGATCTTCATCAAATAATTGAATCATGGGGAGCATCAATAAAAGGATAAGTATTCCTTACCTTTCTATTTTCACTGCTTATGATTATAAGAACAAAATTATGTCATCAAAATACATAGTTTTGTCATCATAAAAAAAGGGAGATAGTAAGAACAAGATTTGGTTCTGCAATATTATCTCTGAGTTTTGATGATAACAAATGAATATGTTTGTATGGACAATTTTGATACTCTAATGTTTGTTATTGTTGAGTACTTAACAAACAAGTTCTACTTCTGATGGACGGCGTGGCCAAGACATTAGAAAAGAATCATTTCCACTTCTATGCTACACAAGTTCTATTGAACAATAGCAAGACACTCCAAAAGACTTTGAAGTGTAAGCTGTGATGTTGTTCTAAAGAAACCAATCAGAATATTTGAAGACTCAAGTTTCTACTAAAGTCCAGATTCTAAAGACTCAAGCTTCTAAAGACAATATGTTCCAAAGAAACAAAGTTAGAAGATCTGAAGACAAAGTTTCTACTGAAGTCCAGATGCTGAAGGCTTGTGTTTCTAATAACAAGGTTCTAAAGATAAGGGTTCTGAGGACCAAGTGTTGAGGACTATAAAAGACAGAAGTTCTAAATATTCTAAAGACTTGAATTCTAAAGAACCAAAGTTCCAAGAAAAGGTGGTGACATAATTTATGTATGTAATGTTAGTTTGTTAAATACAGGAAATTGAATATACACTATTATGGTGCTTCGGGGATGGGGAGTACAAAACCTCAAATGGGGAAAAAGGTAAAGAAAACCTAAATTTAACTATTACATTCCTTAGACAGTTACAAAATTAAATAAATACGAAAGATAAATAAATGCGCGGAGAATGAAGAGATGTCAAAAACCCTAAAAAATCCTAAATGTTTATGAAAATATTTTTTGTCGTTTTTGTTACGGAAAAATAATTGAAGTGATGAAAACCTAATTCTAACTAATTTTTTAATTAATAAAATAAACTCAAAGTGATTAAATTAAATTAATTAAAATTAACAAAAGTTAATTTAATTAATAAAAAACTTAAAACTAATGTTTTTTATGATTTTATAATTTTTTTGTTATTTTTCTGATTAAATAATAAATGGTTAAAAAGAAATAATTAAACTAAAAACAAAAAAAAAATTTAATGGGCCTGCACTGCAAAAAGGAATTAGGGGGTTTTAGAAAACAAAATCCCATGACCAATAATAAGAGGGCCCAGGCGCCTGGGAGATCCAGTACAGATCATCTTCTAGAGTACATCATGGGTGTGACATATCAACTGCGTTGGATCTGATCTTCTGAGATCTAAGGGTCATGGCACGAGTGTACATGGTAAGCATGCTTGATCTGTTTGCACCGGATTTGAAATAAAAACATGGATAAAAAATGCCTCACGCCTGGATCAATAACAAACAACAACATACATCGCAACAATGATTTAACTCAGCATCACGGTTCGCACAGAACACGAAAATACGCAACAATAGAAGAAACACATAACAACCATGGCATATATAACAAAGGCATACAAAAAGATGAAGTAGGAGAAGAAACCGTAAGAATAGAGAGTTAGAGGAAGACACACAACATACCTAGATATTGAAGTATTGAAGGAGATAAGTTGTCGCCGCACTGGAAATTCGGATTTTCCAATCAGGTTCTTCTATACACATTTCATGCTCAAATCTTCAGCGTGTCAAGTTGTAGCAATATTTATGAATAGTGTTTTGTTTGAATCTTTACTCTTTGACTTGAATTTTCGAAATCCACAACTTAGTGTTTTGATTCCTAATTTATCAATCTGACCATATGAGTAGTATTTGAAGAAGAAGAGGGTGGGAACCGAAACTGAGATAGAGAAGTACGATGTTGTTGTTGATTCACGTTTGAAATAGAGAAACTGATGGCGTGACAAATAGTGTTTCGAGAGGATTAAGTATGTTATTATTGTTTAGGTTAGAGTTGAGAGAGTGAGAGACAGAACCGAGAGTGAGAAGCAGAACATGAGAACTGAGAGAGTTCAAAATTATTGTCATTATGTTGGTGAGATATCAGAGAGAAAATCGAGACGGAGATACATAATAAGAATTTATCGAGAGAGGGAGAAGAAAATGAATTGGAACAGAGAGAGTTCGGAGAACTCAAATTCAATCTGAGGCAGTTTTCTTTTAGGGTTCTTTATTGAATCTGGTTGATTGTGAGAGATGTTGGATTCGGGTCTGGCCCGACCCAGTCTGGTTAAGCCTAATTTCTTTTTTTATACATTTTCTATGATAAGCCTTGGACCTTATAACAACCTGAACCCGTTAGTTTTTTTTTTTATAATTATGTCATTTTTTTCCTATTTTTTTGGTAACAACATTGGGCCTCCGCCCCACCATCCTCAAGCCTAGCGCCCCATCTGCTAGCACACCTCCATTTTACCTTTTTAAACCCAGACCTTTTGTGTTTAGCATTTTATTTTTAATTATTTTAGTTTTATTTTTGTTAGTTTTATTTTTGTTAGTTTAATTGTTAATTAATTTTGTTAATTGATTTTATTTATAAAATACATTCGTTTTAAATAAATAATTAGATTGAGAAATTATATTTAATATTATTAATTAATTTATTAATTTTATTAAATAAAATTATTTAATTTAATTAGTTATTTAAATTAACTTGATTGGGTTGTATTGATTTTTTATTTAGACTTTTAATCGAACTTTCGATCTGTCTCATCCCCATTCATAAATTTGTACCCCCAATTCCCAAAGCATTGTAATAGCTTAGAACTTTATTTTTTGCACCTTACCGCATTTCCTTATACTATATAGTAATTAGGCGTGTATGGCAAGATTTAAAATCGATCGCTAGATAACCCTAATCAAGACAAATTAAACTTGAATCAATCAATTTTCACACGGGCACCTTTAGGGTAACCTCGCTTTTTGCCTCAAAAAAACAGTCATGTCCCACGAATATGGGACGCTTTAGCAAAGACCCTCGATTAAAAAAGATCGTAGTCCCTCGATGACCCATCGATGTTGCCTTCAGTAAAACGATCTGAGTCCCTTACAAAAATTGCTAAAGCGTCTCACAAGTTGCCTTCTATGACTGTACGACGACCCATGCCTGTCCCTCACATCCAATAATAGGGTTTTCTACTAACTAATGGTAGGATATAACTATCTATAAGAGGAGGAAAAGAACAAAGACTTTTTGAGTAGGTAGATTGCTTGTAATTTCTTGCTCACAAACCAAAACAATCTTTACACCTCACAATTTCAAAACATCTTTCAAACACTTTCCGAGGAGGTGAAGATCTTCACAGACTCCCAACTCATGGCATCTCAAGTACGAGGAGAGTATCAGGTCAAAAACGATCATCTCGCTGAATATTGGACTTTGGTCCAAGAAAGAATGTAGAAATTCGAGTATGTAAACGTGCAACACGTTCCCCGCAAACATAACACCCGGGCAGACATTTTGTCAAAACTGGCAAGCATAAAGAGAAAAGGAGAAACAAATCGGCAATATAGGAAATTAATCCTCGTCCGAGCATTGAAAAACCCTCCTCGACTCTAGACGTGTACGCCATAGAGGACAATAACTACTAGATGATCTCGGTATACAACTACCTCACAAAAGAAGAATTACCAACCAATCAAAAGGAGGATAGCATGGTCAAGCAAAGAGCCTGCTTCTATGTGCTGGTCAAAGGCAGATTATACATAAGGGGATTTTCCACCCCCCACCTTAAATGCATCGATCAGAATGAGACAACTCACATATTGTACGAGATCCACGAGGGAATCAACGACCAACACTCGGGCAGAAGATCCCTTGCCAGAAAAGAATTACCGACAGGATATTACTGGCCCACAATGCAGCACGACTCCAAAGAGCATGTGAAGAGGTGCAAAAAATGCCAATGCTATAGAGACATGCATCTAGAACCTCCAAATGAACTCTAATCTCTCTCTTCCCCCTGGCCCTTTGTCTGGTGGGGTATGGACCTCCTCGGACCATTCGTGGTAGGATCAAACCAGAACAAATATATGATAGTGGTCGTGGACTACTTCACAAAATGGATAGAAGTAGAAGCGCTGGCTAGAATCACAATGCAAAACATTCTTCATTTCTACAAAAGAAACATCTTTGATTGGTTTGGCATCCCTCAAGCGATTGTTACTGATAATGGGACATAATTCACAAACAAAAGCTTCCATGAATTTGTTGCCAAGCTGGGAACCATCCAACACTTAGCCTCTGTCGAACACTCCCAGACAAACGGGAAAGCCGAGTATGCGAACAAGGTGATTCTACGAGGCCTTAGGCAAAGGTTGGACGAAACCAAAAAGAGATGGGTTGAGGAGTTACATAGCATACTATGGGCCTATTGGATAACAACTCACTCTTCAACCAGGGAGACTCCCTTCTGACTAGCATATGGAGTCAAAGTCGTCATCCCTATAGAAATCAGGGAACCCTCAAGACGAACTAAACCTCCCTTTAATGAGGAGATGAATGAAGTTGGCCTCTTCCGGCTCATCCTCGACAAGAGTTGCCTCCGCCCTCAAAGTAGCATTCGATTCCTCCAGGGATCTCTTCTCTAGCAAAAGGATGTTGCGCTCCTCGGTGACCTTGGCCAGTTTTTCCTTTGACGCCTTGCTCGCAACGTTCACTGCGACAAGTTTCTCCTCGAGAGTCCCCACTTTGGCCTGAGACTTCCTCCGTTCATCCTCTAGGGATGTTCCTTCCTCGGTATACGCCACAACCATTCCTAACACCTCATTACTTTTCCAGCATCTCGGGCTAGCATGCCCCTCTTACTTGGGCGGTCCATACCCTCAAGCATCAACAATTCAGCCTAGGGAAGTTGCAAGGAGGAGCCCTCAAAATATTTCTTGTCATGAAAGCAAGGAGGCAACTCGAACTTACCCTTCTCCTGCTCACCCGTAAAATTGACGACACCCTTAACACACGCTCTCTTGAAGACACCGATTAAGGAGAAGGGTGCCCAACCAAAGGACCAAATGACCATGTCCTCGAACCCGCTTGGGGGACCCTCCCCGCATCACCCTAAGGACCTTTTTCTGACTTCTGCCCTTTCTTTAACTTTTGAGCAGTAGCGACCGTCTTGATCATACGCTCCTGAGAAGCAACATCCTTCCTGCAACAAAAAACAAACAAGGATAAAGAAATATGCGTGCAAGACAAATCTAAAATACAAGATAAACTACCCAAGTACGCCACAAGATCCCCGAATTCCAGAAGCTCCTTCAAATTTATAAGCCCTGGTTCAAACATGGGCTCCCCGTCCTCGTCTGTTAAGGGCATCCCCTCTTTGCCCACACGCTGGACAGGGGGTATCCCCGCAACAAAGGCCGACAGATGGTCATGGCTGGCCAGATCCTCGGGACACAGTTGCTCCCTCTTCTGAATATAATGATCGGTCCCCCGATCAAAATGTTTATTCGACCAATAGAAATGAAAGTTTAGCACCAACTTCACCACTGGGTTTCCATCCTTGTTCAACTCAGGGTTTCCCTCCTCATTAAACAGCAGGACACTCCTAAAAACATTTAATAATACCATTTCTGACACGGCCTGGACTAGCATATACCTCTCCTTAAAGTTGCAGACAAATTTAAGGTAAGCCTTAAACAACTTCTCGTTGTCTTGTTTAAAGGAAACCTATCCCCACTTCTTGCTAAACTGTCCCTGTTTGAGATTGGAGCAATAAAAGAACAAAGGGTCAGTGGCCCTTATCTGCAAATAACCACATACTATTTCAAAATCCTGTAATAAAGCGATTAAATTGGGACGAAGCTGAGAAGGAGCAAGACGAAGATGCCAAAAAATAACCACATGCAGATCGAAGAAAGGAAGCTGAAGACCCATATCCCGAAAGAAAATTTCATACACAGAGATATGGTTCACTTCAAACTTCGAACATATCTAGTGATCCTTCCCAGGGATGCAAATTTCCCACTCCTCCGCTGCTTCCTCCGACTCCATCCCCGAAGCCACCAACATAAACACCTTATTTGGGTGCTCAACAAAATGAGAAACGATCACTATGGGGTTCGGCACAACCCAGACTAAAGGGTCCTCAACCACTAGCTCAACCTGCACGTCTATGCATTGCTCGAGCACACCTATCCCAGAATCGCGTGCCTCTGAGGTACTCTCCTCGGTTGAGGTGCTCCCGGATGAACTTATTGTAGAATCAATACGCTCGCTCATGATATTATCTTTTGTACTACTGGCCATCGTACCTGAAAAGCAGAGAACAAAAATGAATTCGACATCGAATTAAATTCACCCTTCCACCATTAATCAAGTGAAAAGGCATGAACGGGGACCATGTCCCCAACCAGAGCCCTCACTCAAAACAGCTGAAAGAAAAACGAGGAGCTCCCCTCTAACGCATTAGGCGCCCGACCACGAGGATAAACCCTTGCTCAGCAAGGAGAGTTCCTTCTCAGAGGAATAGTTTTTGACCTCTCTCAGAAACACATCAAAAAATGTAGAAATTTCAAAGCATTAAACCCAGAAACCAGTCCAATATCACCATAAAAATCATCACGAACCGCTGCTACCAGCTCTACTGCCATGGAACACCAAACAAACTCACAGTGGAGTCTACATTCCCAGGCGATGGAGCCGCCGAAAGTCTTCCTATCTAAAATTAATTTATCCCTAACCACGTGCATCTCTACAATCGTAAGAAAAATCTAACCTAAAAACAGGAACATTTTGGAAAAAACAAAAGAAAAACAGTAAACGTACCACGTTAGAGAAGTATGACGGCGGATGGCAAAAAGGGGAGGAACTTCGACGTCGAGCAAAAACCAGAAACGAGCAGAGAGAGGGAAATTGAAGAGTCCAAATGAAGCTTCCTCTCTCCCTTTTATAGACTGAATTTGCTAGCGCGTGGGTGGGCACGCGCCTAGATAAACCTAAAGGTCATCATCATTCTGCCCTAGTCCCTAGACTTGCCATCGTTATACCTTTATGAAAGAACATGGTTTGAAGCATTCATGGCACACCACCTCTAAAAGGTTCAATCACTTATTTAGCTCCCCGTGTGCTAAACACAAAAGAGTCCAAACATCCAGAAATATGCTCGACTCCTCGCGGGATGACTCCAAGTCATCACTCCTATGCCTAGAAGCAAAGTCTTAGGGGGATCCTATTTTGGACAGGCCCAATAACCCGAATTAGCCTAATCCGTTTCTACCCTTGGCATGGCCCAAAAATACTGGCCCAACATCTCTGGTCAACCGCGACCTCGAGCAGCACGACCAACAATGCCCGAAAGACGCACCTGCCTACACAAGCAGTCACCTCTCAGTTTTCTCGACGCACGAAGAGCACACATCCAGGAAACACTCATAAAAGCTTCTATTCGTCATCTCATCCTTGCTCGATGCAACAGCTAGTTATGGGCATGACTTCCTGTTTTGACCAAGTCTTGGAAGTTACCTATTTTTGCAAACCCGTACATCTAGGCCCAAAAATAGGGACCAATGGCCAAGCGCCAGAAGAATTATATAAACCCTCACACTTGTGAGGGCCAGGTATCCAATATTTAAACCTAAAACCCTAATATCTTTCTTGTATCTCTTTGCACCCATTCTTACTTGATCGTTGGAGTGCCTTACAGGTACGACCCCCTTTTTTCCTCAACTTTCAAGCAAACCAGACGTCATCCTTCGGCCCACTTGCAGGTTCTGATCACATGTAAGATTAGTACCTTTTATTATATAATTTTTTGACGATTACATGTTTCGTAGGTGAACATAACTTAAAACATTTAAACAAACATAAATTAAAAATAACGAAACATGAAAACCTAAATACTGCCAAATGATTCTATATGTTTTAGCATCTTGAATATGTCATCGACAAATCTTGAAATCTTAGCATTAAAATCTACCGGCCCCTTAGTTACCCTACAACAAAATGATCTCCACATGACCGTTAAATCCTCATCGGTCTTCAACTCAATAAGGTTGTATTTCACCCTTCCATCAATATCAATTCAATCTTCATGAAACTCGATCTTTCTCACCTTTTTGTTATCATTATTAGGCAATAATTCATTCAACTTGGATGTCAAGTTGGCGAGAGATGTTGTGCCATCTGAAAGAAAAAACTCGACATGAGGTTTATCTCTATTGAAGTATACTTCTGCGACAATCCTAAGTTGTGGAAGAGGCATTTTGAGATGTTTTTCTCAATAACATATGACCCCTATTTATCAAACTTTAGATTCATTCTAGACCATAAAAAATTTCGGTGCAATCACATTCGTACAAAATTGTCAGCAAAATCCTGATTGTTGAAAATTTTAAGTTGCCTAACTACCGGAAATTTCACATTTGCACTAAATTTTTGGTATAAAATCGTAAATTTTTAAAAATGGACGCGCTTCCCTAAAATGAGTCATCTTATAGCTAGTGCATATAATAGGATATGTATTGATCTGACAAGATACGGGTTCTCAAAAATATTTTTTTCCACTAGGGAATGCCCCACCTCAAAATTCAACTGATCGAATTATGTGTATTAGGTGGATTTCTAAATCATTGTATTTTGTTGAAGTTTATTGGAAACCATAATTCCCTATTACCATTGACATCACTGGAGTGGACAACTTGTTCAACTAAGGAAGTTTTAACTTGGCTGGACCATTTTATGGATAGGATGCAAGAATTCACCAAGTTGAACGAAATTGAAAGAGAATTAAATAAACAGAGATAAAAGGTGGAATCACCCTTAGATATAGATTTAGACGGTGACACATGTTTTAATTCATTTTAGTTTTTCTCCAACAATGTATTTAGGTGTTAGACATGTTTTGTATGTAATGTTGAATTAATATTAACGATGTAAAATGTATACATTTTCATATATTTTAATGTATGTTGTGTTTTCCAAAATCTTCAATATTGTTGTATTTTATAACAGTTTCGGTCTGAATAGTAACGAAATATCATGAAAATACATTTTCGGACTCACCCCATATTATTTTAAAAAAAGATAGCAGGGGTTTATCCTAAAATGAATTTCTAGACTCACCCTAATTTCACTAAACAAAACAGGGTGTATTTAAAAGTACATCTTCAAAATATCCCCTTAGTCGAGATTGGATTTGTAAGGTCCACATTAATCTAACACTTGTATAAATACGGGTGCCACTAAACTTGTTAGCACAAACACACAAAGAATATACACAATGTCTCAGTATATGTATATCTCACTTTTATCTACTTCAACGGCGAGAAACCCCCTATACAATTTAATTTCTCAGAGATCACATGTCTTATCGATTTAAAATAAAAAATAGAGAATCTATACTCATACAATCGAAGAGTTGTGAAGCTCTATTATCATTCATCCTCTATTGACAGCGATGGGAAAATACAATTCAGCGAGTTTGAGCTGAGGACATGTGATGATTTATATGTTATGTGGATTACATTTCACTTTAAAAAACAAAAGGACTGATCGAGCTAGTAGCAAAGATTGCGAAATCGACCGAAGATATTTTAAAGATGTTGAAACATCCTACTTGATGATGAAATATATTGTTCGATTTATGTTAATGATTTTCTATGTAATGTTTCATTTTTTTATGTATATCATAACAATTATTATTGTTAATTTATCTCTATTTTTGCATCTGTTTTTTGTCTGCATTTGTTTCAGGTTCATTAGGTTCAAAAAAACAGCATTTTTTGACATAGAATTAGGGTCTAATTCACTTACGAACAAATTGTGTGTGAATTGGGTGTATCAGAAAGTATATTTTTGAATTCTAAATGATAGTTTAGGTTTTTCACTAGGGTGGAGGAGAACCCCTTAGGGTGGGAAGAGTAGTTCCCATTAAAAAAGGGAAATATTCATTACACTTCATGCCTTACTCATACACTTTGGCGAATTTTCAAATTTTGAATTATAACCTGTTATCATAAAAAACAGAAACAATTTCAAAGAGAAGACGAAGAAAATCATAGTTTAGCATAAATGTTTGTTATCACACACACAAAGTACATTACATGACATAGATATTTTTTAAGTTAAATCTAACATGACATTTGATTATCAACAAATGGTTCAAGATGCTTCAACATTTTCAAAATATCGTTTCTCGACCTTGGATTGTCGTATCCATCTCGATTGGACCCTTAGTTACGCAACAATGAAATTTACTCCACATAATGCTTACATCTACTTCCTTTGTTATCAATTGAGAGGGAACACTACTCAATCTTAATTACTCTTCAATTTTTCGTGTTGTGGAAGATACTCTCAGTTGAATTTTAAATCTACTAGAGAGGTGTCCTTTATGACCCTGGATTCAAAAGGAGACCGCATGCCATTGAAGTAAACACACATGTTATATCAATATTTTCACATTCTTGTGTATTTTTGTTAACAACATATGAGACGTGTTTATACATGTTTTAAATCAATATGGACCATACAAAAGAAATCATGTCTCAGGGATTTGTCTGAATTTCAATTTTTGAATTCACCATATTATGTATGAAAATAACACAAAAAATAGTTTGTAAGGATATTGAAATCTGAACTCACCCCATTTTAAAATAAGAGACTGGAGGATTTAATATTAACCATTAGATCTGATAAATGGTTTTGATGAACATTTATTGTCTATGCTTGCATATGACTTCATCAAGACCATTTATCAAATTTAAGGGTAAATATTTAATCCTCCTACCTCTTATTTTAAAAGTCTTCCTACTTGATACATTCCATATATATATATATATATATATATATATATATATATATATATATATATATATATATATATATATATATATATATATATATATATATATAAATCACATCAAAATGTATATGGATTACATCGATGAAAAAAAAAAACTAACATTACATACATAAATTTTGTCACCACCTAAAAGGAAAGTAGACAATGTTAACATGGTACAAATAGTACATGGTACAATCAACGTTTCATTCCACTACCAGGAAAGGACACACGCGTCGCACGATCTTGTCCCCCACGTTATTGTTCAAGCTGCCAATGTTTCTGGAAATTCCATGAGTATCCCTCAACGGATATATCATTTTATTGCCTATATAAAGGCTTGAAGACTAAGAGAGAAATCTTCCAATTTCACTGAATAATCACGCGCAAACGCTATTCATAGCTTTCATATTCTTAAGTCATTATTCATAAAATAGTTTACATATTCAACTTTTTAGAAGCAATACTCTTGTAAACAAAACTTGTATTCAAACAGTTGTTTGATTTTTCTTAAGGGACCCGGTAGGTCTATATTCTTAAGAAGTATAGAGCTTGCGAGTTTTAGAAGTTGTTAGTCACTTGCGGGTGGCTTGTGCATTGTAATAATCAGGTTGATTATTGTTTGATATTCTTTAAGGAACCAGGTAGGTATGAATCCTTAAGAAGTCTAGGGCTTGCGAGTCTTAGGGGTTGTTAGTCACTTACGGATAGCTTGTACAAATTGTAATCAGTTTGGTTATAGTGAATTAAGTCCTCGATTGAGTGAGGCAAAATCACCTTGGCGGGTGGACTAGACTAACTTGATAATTTTCAAGTGAACTAGTATAAACATACATTTTTCTTTACTTCCTGTTCTTACTTATTATTATTATAAAGAGTGAAGGAAAATACATTTTTAACTTAAAGGTGAATATTTTTAAAAGAATAGTTTTGTTTTAAAAACCCAATTCAACCCCCCCTTTCTTGTGTTTTTCACACCTACACAAACATCATCTCTCATTTTTCATCCAACTTCTTTCAAAGCTGACCTGGAATATGTCAAAATGATACCGAACTAAAAACTTTTAAATGACTTAAACTTGGTTTAAATCCAGACCATATCTCTTTTGGAGTCACGTTGTCCAGCTTATTCATAGAGAACCTATTCAACAAATAGGCTGCTGTAGAAACAACTTCTCCCCATAGTTCCTTCGACAAGCTTTTTACCTTCAACATGCTATGAACCTTGTTCATTATCGAACAATTTTTCCTCTCGAAAATACCATTTTACTGAGGTATATAGGGTGCCACAACCTCATGCACTATACCCTTCTCATCATAATAATTCCCAAACTCATTTAAGGTATACTCACCTCCACCATCCATTTTTAGTATTTTGATTTTGTGACCACTTTGCCGCTCAAACATGGATTGGACTTCTTAAACACATCAAATACCTCATCATTCCTCTTAATTAGGTATGTCAATAGCTTCATACTAAAATCATTGATAAATTTTACAAAGTACTTATTGCCACCATACGAGTCAACTTACATTGGAGCACACACATCGGAATACACCACCTCAAGGTTATGTTTTGCCCTATGACATGCATCCTTTCTGAAACTACTCTTGTGTTTCTTCCCGTGAGCACACTCTTCACATATCTCAGCTGAAACATTGATTTTAGACAACCCGATTACCATACCACTCCTTTGTAACGTGTCGAGGTCTCAAAAATTGAGATGTCCAAGACTGTAGTGCCACAACCACTCATCACAACTTTCCTATGTAGCAAGACACATAGGTTCCACCACTTTCAACTCTATCTTGAAAGTTCGATTGGCAGCCATGGGTTCTTTAAGGACTAAAACTTTGTTTCGGTCCAAAATGCGTAAAATCTTATTTTCCTTGCGAATCATGTAATTCTTCTCAAGTAATTGGCCAATAATCAAGAGATTAATTTTAATTCCAAGAATGTATAGCACGTATTTGTTCAAGGAATGACCCACATCCATTCTCATGATCAAAACATCACCGACTCCGTAGGCCGCTAAAGTGGTGTCATCCGCGAATTTCACCTTATTCTTTGTGGCTTGATTGGTTTTGATAAACCAATACTTTCTACTTGTCATATATTTTGAACAACCGGAATCCAAGTACCACTCATCACTTCCTTGGACTCCATTTCGAACCATTACCATTACATTTTGCTCCAAATGCATTTCTGCAGCATTTTTTGAGCTACCGCCACTACTGTCCAACAACCTGCAGCTATTGTCCAGTAGCTTATTCTTGCCATAATTCTCCTCTGTGATCGTGTTATCATCATCCACCTCCTGTCGATAAACCTTAGCATCATTGCTTTAATTTTTTCTCTTGATTTTGCATTACATTCCTTTGCGAAATGACCAATTCAATGACAATTGTAACATTTCACACCACTCTTGCCAAACTTCTTGGTGTAGTTGCTTTGACCACTACCTTTGGAGTTTCTCTCACATCTTTTCACCATCAAAGCCTTTGAATTTTATAGATGTTTTCCACCAAAATACTGTAAATTTTTCTTCCCCTTCGAAGACCATTTTCCTTTCGATCTTTTACTCTTCTCATTGAACCATGCTTGTAACACAATCTCCGTTTTTTCTTTGTCATTTCCCCTTTCATCCATCCTTTATTAATGAGCCTCAACTGAGCTTTGAAGCTCATCCTTGATAAACGTAGGAAGGTCCTTCAATTCTTTGATTGCAACCATAATGTTGTTGAATCTTGATGTTAAAGAATGCAAGATCTTTGCTACAACATTTTGCTCCGAAATAGTTTCACTGCAAGATTTCCTTTGATTTATCAAACGCGTAATACGCATTACATAGTCATTGATTGACTCTTCTATTCCATTTGCACCAATTAGAATTTTCGTTTGTGAGTTTGTAACCTCCCCACATTTTCTTTATCAGCTCCTTCATAAACTTTCTTCAAGATCTCCCATGCTTGCTTTGCTGAGCCGCAATCATCAATCTTTTCAAAGTTGTCATTGTCGACACAAGAATGAATCAAGAAAAGTTTTTTGTAGTCTTTGTTCTTCTCTTCCTTGAATTCATCCATTTGAGCATCTATAGCTTATGTCCCAAGTGATGTAACACCATTGTTAACCACTTCAAGATCATCTTGATACCCAAACCAAACTTTCATTTGTTTGCACCATTTATCATAGTTCTTTGAATCAAGGGTTAGAAGATTGGTAAGGACTCGAACATTGGAAATGGTAGTCATCTTTGCAGTAGATTAATAGATCAAAACCAAGCTTTTGATGCCAAATGTTGGAACAAGCACAAAGCTTGTGTGGTGAATAAATGGTGAAATATGGTTAATTGGAGAAGATGAAGTGAATTTGGAGATATTGAGAGAGAGAGAGAGATAGAGAGAGAGAGAGAGAGAGAGAGAGAGTGAGTTTGTGTGTATGTGTGTGTGTGAGAGAGAGAGAGAGTAATTAAGGATAAATATTCATAATGGCATTAGTTTTTCAAACATTACATGAGGGAGTACTTATAGGATACACACTTGCACCTTGGAACCAAAACAGACCCAAAAACAGCTAAAAAACACAAAACACAAGGAGGAAATTGATTTCCCAAAAGGGGGTAATTGATTTCCCCAACTAAAAAACTGAAATTGTAAATAAACAAAAGTTGTGGAAATTGATTTCCCCAATTTGGGTAATCGATTTCTTCTTCAAAACCTTGTTTTTCCAGATTTCCATAAGTGATTTTTTAATAAGATGTTTTCAACGAAACGATCCTAGAAGCTTCCATAATGCATTTGAATTATTAAGGACTTCCAATAATGCTGACAATACCTCATGTAGTGATAACAAATTCTGTACAGATTTGAAAATTCATTTGTAGCAATTGAAAATTCAAATTCACAAGTATCTATTTTACAATAAAAATCACTTCATCAAAGAGATATCACATTTTTCTTTTTGGTCCTCCTAAATATCTCATATTTAACTTTTAGTCCCTCTAAAATTTCCCTTCAAAGAATAGTCCTTCTAAAAATTTTAATTTTAACTTTTTGGCTCTCATGTCAAAATCTTCGCTAAATAAAAAACCATCGTTAATTCTGTCGTTAAATTGTAAAAATTATCGCTAAGTTGTAGGAAGGATCAAAAGTTAAAATTAAATTTTTTAGGAGGATCATTCTTTAAAGGAATTTTTGGAGGGACTAAAAGTTAAATATGAGATATTTATGAGGATCAAACACATATTTAACCCAAAAAATAACCTAGATTTCAATATCTGAATATTCTCTCACCATCTAGAGATTGAAATCCGAAAACTCCAAACAAAAAAAATGAATTTTGCATAACCTTACATGTATGGGTATTTTCATGATCATAACATTAATATTCAAAAAATCCTACCAAAATCTCCTTTCATTCTCATTCAATATTTTCACGTGCAAATAACATTCAACAATATTTTCTCATCAAAAGACGCAAAAGAGATTGGAACCACAAGTAATGTACATGTATTCCACTGCTCATTGATGAGAAAATCTAGTTTAGTTTTGTATAAAATATGAATGTTGCGTCTAGATTTTAAAGATACGTATGAAAGAGGTTTACACATGGTGCAAAAAAATATGGTTTGATGATGATGGTTTGGTCAATGAGTGTAAATTAATTATATCTACTATGCTAGAGAGAGGGGTGATTCAAAAGACATTTTTGAAAGCTGGTTATAACATGAAACTGAACATCAAGGAACAATTGCTAAAAATAGCCTACCAAAAAACCACATATATGAAATCACCCGCAAAACTGGTAAAAATAAAGGATGCTCCTGAGAAGGTCAAACCAACACCGAGCTACAATTCAACCAAGTGGTCTTCATCCTATTTCAAGTATGTCGACTTAGTTTTTGCACACTCCAAGTTCACAATCCAAAAGAAGTTCAATTAATGGTACTCGCGTCAATAAACCATCGCCATCACCCCTTTACCACATTCACCTCCTTTACATAAAAATGATACACATTAAAGAGAGGGTGATTTTTATGCACTAATGTATTGACTAAATTATATATGTTAAAGGTGATAGTAACTGCGATTATCGTGTTGTTTCAACTTTATTGGGTAAAGGAGAGGATAATCATACATTTGTCCGTCAACATCTTATCAAAGAGTTGAAGGCCCATAAGGAATCATACACAAAGTTACACGTAAAAAAAGAACAATAGAATAAAATTCATGAATCTCGTATTCCTTGTGTTAGCGGTACAACACCGGAAGAAAAATGGACGTGTCTCCCTACAACGAGTCATTTTATAAACAAGTGTATATAACATGGTGTGTATCGATTTGACTGTATATGGTTTCTCAAGAACATTTTTTACACTTCGAAGTGCTCTATCTCAAAATCCAACAAGATGTATTATGTGTTTTGAGTGACTTAAAATCACGATATTTTGTTCAAATGTTTTAAAACCATGATGTCTTAGACAACAAACATCCCCTGAGTGGACATCTCATTTCACAAAAAAACAAAAAATTGGTGAGATAATTTTTTGGATCGGATGAAAAAGTTTACAAAGTTGAATGATATTAAAAGATGATCAAGTCAAACAGATTTAAATGTGGAACTACTCATATATATAGATTTAGGTGGTGACACTTTTTTTATGCATTTAAATTTTATCTTACAATGCATTTAGGTGGTGACATAATTTATGTATGTAATGTTAGTTCGTTATTTTCATCGATGTAATCCATATACATTTTGATGTGATATATATATATATATATATATATATATATATATATATATATATATATATATATATATATATATATATATATATATATATATATATATATATATATATATATATATATATATATATATATATATATATATATATATATATATATATATATATATATATATATATCTTACAATACATTTAGGCGGTGACATAATTTATGTATGTAATGTTAGTTTGTTATTTTCATCGATGTAATCCATATACATTTTGATGTGATATATATATATATATATATATATATATATATATATATATATATATATATATATATATATATATATATATATATATATATATATATATATATATATATATATATATATATATATATATATATATATATATATATATATATATATATATATATATATATATATATATATATATATATATATATATGGAATGTATCAAGTAGGAAGACTTTTAAAATAAGAGATGGGAGGATTAAATATTTACCCTTAAACTTGATAAATGGTCTTGAATAAGTCACATGCAAGCATAAACAATAAATGTTCATCAAAACCATTTATCAGATCTAATGGTTAATATTAAATCCTCCTATCTCTTATTTTAAAAGTTCTCCTACTTAATACATACATATATATATATATATATATATATATATATATATATGTCATACAACTAGTTTTGTTTGTTTGTTAAATCTTGTTTTGTATGTTGACCTCTGTACGGGTGAATTCAGATTTCAATCTCCGAAAAATGCCATATGTGTTCTGAAAATGGGGTGAGTTCAGACTTCAATATCCTCACAAACTATTTTTTGTGTTATTTTCATACATAATATGGTTAATTCAAAAATTGAAATTCAGACAAATCTCTGAGACATGATTGCTTTTGTATGGTCCATATTGATTTAAAACTTGTATAAACACGTCTCATATGTTTTCAACAAAAATACACAAGAATATGAAAGTATTGATATAACATGTATGTTTACTTCAATGGCATGCGGTCTCCTTTTGAATTTAGGGTCACAAAGGACACCTCTCTTGTAGATTTGAAATTCAAATGAGAATATCTTCCACAACACGAACAATTGAAGAGTAATTAAGATTGAGTAGCGTTCCCTCTCGATTGATAACAAAGGATGTAGATGTAAGCGTTATGTGGAGTAAATTTTATTGTTGCATAACAAAGGGTCCAATCGAGATGGATACGACAATCCAAGGTCGAGCAACGATATTTTAAAGATGTTGAAGCATCTTGAACCATTTGTTGATAATCAAATGTCATGTTAGATTTAACTTAACAAATATCTATGTCATGTTATGTACTTTGTGTGTGTGATAACAAACATTTATGCTAAACTATGATTTTCTTCGTCCTCTATTTGAAATTTTTTTCTGTTTTTTATGATAACAGGTTATAATTCAAAATTTGAAAATTCGCCAAAGTGTATGAGCAAGGCATGAGGTGTAATGAATATTTCCCTTTTTAAAAGGAAATTACTCTTCCCACCCTAAGGGGTTCTCCTCCACCCTAGTGAAAAACTAAAACTATCATTTAGAATTCAAAAATATACTTTCTGATACATCCCATTCACACACAATTTGTTCATAAGTGAATTAGACCCTTATTCTATGTCAAAAAATGCAGTTTTTTGAACCTAATGAACCTGAAACAATTGCAGACACAAAACAGATGCAAAAATAGAGATAAATTAACATAAAAAATTGTTATGATATACATAAAAAAATGAAACATTACATAGAAAATCATTAACGTAAATCAAACAATACATTTCATCATCGAGTAGGATGTTTCAACATCTTTAAAATATCTTCGGCCGATTTCACAATCTTTGCTTCTAGCTCAATCAGACCTTTTGTTTTGTAAAGTTAAATGTAATCCACATAACATATAAATCATCACCTGTCCTCAGCTCAAACTCGCTGAATTGTATTTTCCCATCTCTGTCAATAGAGGGTGAATGATAATAGAGCTTCACAACTCTTCGATTGTATGAGTATAGATTCTCTATTTTTTATTTTAGATCGACAAGACATGTGATTTCTGAGAACTTAAATTGTATAGGGGGTTTCTCGCTATTAAAGTAGATAAAAGTGAGATATGCATATACTGAGACATTGTGTATATTCTTTGTGTGTTTGTGCTAACAAGTTTAGTGACACCCATATTTATACAAGTGTTAGATTAATATGGACCTTACAAATCCAATCTCGTCTAAGGGGATATTTTGAAGATGTACTTTTAGATACACCTTGTTTTGTTTAGTGAAATTAGGGTGAGTTTAGAAATGCATTTTCGGATAAACCCCTGCTATCTTTTTTTTAAAATAATATGGGGTGAGTCTGAAAATGTATTTTCATAATCTTTCGTTACTGTTCAGGCTGAACCTGTTATAAAATACAACAATATTAAAGATTTTGGAAAACAGAACATACATTAAAATATATGAAAATGTATACATTTGACATCGTTAATATTAATTCAACATTACATACAAAACATGTCTATGAGAAGGAACCTGGATAGTAGGGTTACTTCGGGATGAGAGCCTGGATAGTAGGGCTATGAGAAGGAACCTGGATGGTAGGGTTACTTCGAGATGAGAGCCTGGATAGTAGGGCTATGAGAATGAACCTGGATAGTAGGGTTACTTCAGGATGATAGTCTGGATAGTAGGGCTATGAGAAGGAACCTGGATAGTAGGGTTACTTCGTGATGAGAGCCTGGATAGTAGGGATATGAGAAGGAACCTGGATAGTAGGGTTACTTCGGGATGAGAGACTGGATAGTAGGGCTATGAGAAGGAACCTGGATAGTAGGATTACTTTGAGATGAGAGCCTAGATAGTAGGGCTATAAGAAGGAACCTAGATAGTAGGGTTACTTCGGGATGAGAGCCTGGCTAGTAGGGCTACTTCATTTGATCACGTAGATTAGTTGACCCGTTTGGTTTCGGGAACTAATTTTCCATTACTTGTCTGCAAATATGACATGTATAGCTTCATGGATTTAATGTTGAACTGTTGGAATTATTGATGATAACCATCTTTCCTGTCTTTCCTGAAAAGGTAACAGGGTTAATTATATGCGATGCATGAAATGCATGGTGGGATGATGTTCTCAAAATAAATGAGATTATGCTGTATGTGATATGTAGGCGTATGTCATGATGTATGAACATGAAATGCTATTGGGACATGTCTGAGTCTGGGAAAATAAATCCTGACTGCTGCTGGAGAGTATAACATTCCAGACTATTGTAGAGGACTGCGGTTCTTCTACTTCCGTTGGGGATGATGAACAAAAATGATTATGCTGGACAATTACTCCTTGTTGTTTGTGACTATTTTGCCAGAGAGAGACTCTGTTCGAGAATAGCTCTGCAGGGGAAAAGCTCTATTGGAAAGTGAATTTCCGTGGTTGAAGTAATAAGCTTTGTTGGGGATTGGGCTTCTGTGTTCAGAGAAATGAACTCTGCTTGGGGAGATTTACTTCCTGCTTTGGGAAAGCTAATATCAAATGCCCTGATTGCTTTTACTCTATGGGGAGTGTAGATGTTACGAGGTCGTATGCACTGATTATTATGTTTCCAAGTCATCTATGCCTCGGTACCTGTTGGATAGAGTAACCGTCGGGTTTGACATTTCTTGTTTTTGCCCCTGTTTCTTAAGTTACAAGCAATTGTCTTTTCGTTTCTTATGTAAATATTTAATAGCAGCAATCATATTCAAATGCATATGTCAAGAATAAATCATTGGACGTTCTTGCAAAACACAACAGGAAAGGGAAAAAAATGGTTTTTTGTAAAAATGATTTGTATTAATTTCTTGAAGTTGGCCTAACAGGCATTTTTTATACAAGAAAGCTGACACTCTAGTAAGAGAACTCCGTCGTAAAAATAGAAGCTATACAATATTGTGTAAAAAGAAAACAACTATGTGCAATAATCCCATTGGGTTCCAATTCTGCTATCGCCCATATGTCTTCGAGCATCTCATCACTTTGCTGCTTGTCCGAAGCTGATTAGATTGGTCGGTGCCGTTCGAGCTTGATAATTGATAATGAGGTCTGATTGCATAGTGATCCAATGCGATATAGTGATACTCTTTACATCCCTAACTTTTGGCCGAACTTCCCTTTCGGGTTTTCAGTCCACCGGGATACCCTTTTTTGCCCAAGCCGCCTTTTCAGGTTTTCGGCTTGCTGGGTGTACAATTTTTTTCATTTTCATCCCTTATTTTTGCCCAAACCCTTTTGGTTCGCCGGGAAGCCCTTATTTTTTCCTAGGCTAGTCAACCTAGCGGGTCTTTGATCATGTGTAGTATCTTTTCACTATGTCTGCATTGATTGGGTGAGGAAGGTCGTCACTGTCCATGGTGGTTAGAATCATAGCTCCACCCGAGAAAATGTTTTTAACCACAAACAGCCCTTCATATGTAGGAGTCCATTTTCCCCTGGGATCACCTTGTGGCAGTATGATGCGCTTGATTACCAGATCCCCGACTTGATACTCTTGACGTCTGACATTTTTGTTGAAAGCCTTGATCATTCGTTTTTGATACATTTGACCATGATAAACAGCAGTAAGTCTCTTCTTGTCGATCAGATTTAGTTGATCAAGTCGGGTCTTGATCCAGTCGTCTTCGTTCAAACCTGCATCTTTCATAATCCTCAAAGAAGGAATATGGACCTCAACGGGTAAGACTACTTCCATGCCATATACCAGAGAGTAGGGTGTTGCCCCTGTCGACGTCCGTGCTGAGGTACGGTACCCATGAAGAGCGAACGGTAACATCTCATGCCAATCTTTATATGTCACCATCATCTTCTGTATAACTTTTTTGATGTTCTTGTTAGCCGCTTCGACAAAGCCATTCATCTTCAGCCGGTAGGGAGAAGAGTTATGATGATGTATCTTGAATTGTTTACAGAGCTCGATGATCATTGTGTTGTTGATATTTGTACCATTTTCGGTAATAATTCTCTCTGGCACACCATACCGATAGATTAAGTTATGTCGGATAAACTGCGCCACGATGTTCTTGGTCACAGTAGCGAAAGAGGCCATCTCAACCCATTTCGTGAAGTAATCAATGGCCACCAGGATGAAACGATGTTCATTGGAAGTGGTAGGCCTGATTTCTCCGATCATGTCAATGCCCCACATTGCAAAGGGCCACGGAGCTGTCAACACATTCAAAGGAACCGGAGGCACATGCACCTTATCAGCATAAATTTGGTACTTATGACAGGTTCAGGAATGCTGATTACAATCTGCTTCCATAATGGACCAGTAGTATCCTGCCTGTAGGATCTTCTTAGCCATGGTATGTCCACTGGAATGTGTTCTGAAGGTACCTTTATTTAGATATGTCATAATCCTCTCTGCCTCTCTCTTGTCTACACACCGCAGTAAGGTAGAGTAATGATTGCGTTTGTAGAGAATTCCATTACTGAGGAAGAATTTTGCAGTGAACCTTCTCAGAAACTTCTTATCCTTGACAGATGCCCCTTCGGGATACTCTTGAGTCTCGAGGTACTTCTTCACTTCATGAAACCAGGGTTTGTCTGCCACCTCTTCAGTATCAACCTCACAACAGTGCGCTGGTTCATCCAACCTTTCGATGGTGATTCGGAGAGCTTCATTGTCCCACCTGACTTTGAACATAGAAGACATGGTAGCTAGCGCGTCCGCTAACTGATTCTTCTCTCGTGAGAAATGTTCAAAGGTTACCTCCTCAAAGTGTGGGAGCAATGTCAACACATGCTCTTTGTATGGGATGAGATTCGGATGCTTCGTATCCCATTCGCCTTTGATCCGACTTATCACTAAGGCTGAATCCCCGAAGACATTTAAGAACTTGATCCTGAGGTCAATAGCGGCTTTGAGACCCATGACGCAGGCTTCATACTTCGCCATGTTGTTAGTGCAGTAGAAACATAGTCGGGGAGTGAAAGGAGTATGACAACCCTCAGGAGATGTGATTACAATGCCGATGCCATTACCAAGTGCGTTTGAAGCTCCATCAAAGACCATAGTCCATCGGGATGCTTCTTCAGGTCCTTCATCTGGTCCAGGTTCTTCGTAGTTAGTCACCAGTGTAATGTTCTCGTCCGGGAACTCAAAATTCATGGACTGGTAGTCATCCACGGCCTGATGAGCCAAATAATCAACCAATATACTTCCCTTGATTGCTTTCTGGGTTGTATATTGTATATCGTATTTAGTTAAGATCATCTGCCATTTCGCTATCCTTCCGGAGAGAGCGGACTTCTCGTAGATGTATTTGATTGGATCCATCATAAATATCAACAAAGTAGTGTGGGTCATCATATACTGTCTTAGTCGGCAAGCAGCCCATGCCAAAGCACAACAAGTTTTCTCGAGCAGTGAGTATCGTGTCTCACAGTTGGTAAATTTTTTGCTAAGGTAGTATATTACGTGTTCTTTTCGACCAGACTCGTCATGCTGACCCAGCACACACCCCCATTGAATTGTTTAACACTGTTAAGTACAATATCAAAGGTCTTCCTTCAACCGGAGGCATTAGAATTTGCAATTCTTGGAGATATTCTTTGATCCTTTCGAAGGTGGTCTGGCATTCGTCATTCCACTTTACCACTTGATCTTTCTTCAGAAGTTTAAAGATGGGCTCACAAGTAGCAGCCAGATGTGAAATGAACCTGACAATATAGTTCAAGCGTCCCAAGAAACCTCTAACTTCTTTCTCTGTGCGGGGAGCCGAAATCTCTTGTATTGCCTTTACCTTTGCGGGGTCTACCTGAATACCTTTGTCACTGACGATGAAACCCAGAAGCTTACCAGACCTTACCCCGAAAGTGCACTTGTTCGGATTCAACCTCAGCTTGTATATCTTCAATCTATCGAACAACTTTTGTAGATGATCCAGGTGTTCCTCTTCAGTTTGAGACCTGGATATCATGTCATCAACATAAACCTCTATCTCATGGTGAATCATATCGTGGAACAAAGCAACCATGGCTCGCTGATAGGTTAGCCCGACATTTTTAAACCCAAAAGGCATTACCTTGTAACAGAAAGTGCCCCACTGTGTGACAAAGGTTGTCTTCTCCATGTCTTCAAGAGCCATCTCGATCTGGTTGTAGCCAGAGAAACCATCCATGAAGGAGAAGATTTTGTGTTGTGCGGTGTTGTCAACCAGAACATCAATGTGAGGAATCGAGAATTCATCTTTGGGGCTTGCCCTGTTCAGGTCTCTGTAATCCACACACATCCGTACCTTTCCGTCCTTCTTAGGTACCAGAACGACATTAGCAACCCACTACGGATAGGATGTGATGGCTAAGAACCCTGCGTCAAATTTCTTCATAACCTCTGCCTTTATCTTCTATGACATTTCAGGGCGCATACGAAGGACCTTCTGTTTAACCGAAGGAAAATCTTCTTTAGTCGGCAGGCAGTGTACCACGATATTAGTGTCTAAACTAGGCATGTCTTCATATGACCAGGCGAAGATCTCAACATAGTCGTGCAACATCTGTATCAACCGCTATTTGACCTTAGCTTCCAGATTTGCGCCGATCTTGACTTCTTTTCTGTCTACCTCTGTACCCAAGTTTATCGTCTCAACTGGATCTTCATGAGGCTGTATAGCCCTCTCTTCCTGCTGTAACAGTCTAGCAAGTTCTCTAGGAACCTCACAATCGTCCTCACCTTCGTCCTCGGCTTGGTTAATCAGATTTTCGAAGTCATAACCGGTAGTAGCAGAACTATTATCAATGAGATCCATAGTGGATATGGATCTGCAGTATGAAACGTGAGTGTGTGTAAGAGCATAGCTGCTTTGATAAAGTGAAAGCAGAAAAGAAAAACAGAGAGCGAAAAATTTGTATGCAAAGGATGTAGAGTTTAAATTGTTTATTACAAATTCAGAAAACAACTAAGACAATTACTGCGGAATAAAAGAAACTGGTATAAAATACCTATCCGTCCAGTTGCTCAGTCCACCATTGGTGGTCGGGTATATCTAACTGTCAATGTCAGAGTCTTCCTCACTGTCTTCAATGGAATTAATTCCCCGATTGCTGATGCATAGAGGAGGTCCTCCAGCTCGAGCTCGTCGAATAACCCTTTGAGCTCCTGAAGTAAAGCCCAAACCAAACTTGTCAATTTTATGAGTAAAATCAGGGAGTTGTCCCCAGTTGGTATACCCACCTTCTTCAACCACTTCTTTGGTATCTTTGAGAGAAGCCATCTTCAGAGGAGGTTTGTTGCTGGTGGTAGTTTCAGTCGACGCCAAAATCTGGGGAACCTTTTCAAAGTTTTGACAAGGAGTCTCTATGAATTCCCCGTCCATCTCCACATACCTGAAAGAGTTAAGGTGGCTCACCATATACTCCTCTTCACCACACACAGTGACAATCTTCCCCTTCACCAGATACTTCAGCATTTGGTGCAGTGTATAAGTAACTGCCCCAACTTCATGGATCCAAGGACGACCCAGCAAACAAGAATATGAAGGCCTGATGTCCATCACGTAGAAGGTGGCCTCAAAGGTTTGAGAGCCTACCTTGACAGGTATTTCCACCTCCCCATGCACCATTCTCTTTGACCCGTCGAAAGCCCTTACCACAATATTACTAGGCTTTAAGGTCAAACCTTCGCAATCCAACCGATCGAGAGCCTTCTTAGGCAGAACATTTAACGAAGACCCAGTATCCACCAGCACATGAGCCATAGTGGTGCCCCTATATTCGATCGAGACATGCAGAGCATCATTATGCTTCCTCCCTTTCGGTGTCAAGTCGGCATCTGAAAACCCAGCCCATTGTCAGCAGTCAAGCTGGCTATACAGTCTTTGAATTGATCAATCGAGGTCTCTTATGGCACATGGCCAGTCTTGAGGAATGCGATCAAAGCCTTCGCATGGGCCTCGTAACACAACAATAGATACAACATTGATATCTTCGAGGGGGTCTGCCCCAGATGCTCGACCATATTATAGTTGCTCTTTTTAATTATTTTTTAATATTTCCTCTATCTCTTGCTTAGAGGCTTCTACGACAATCTTTCTAGGTGCCTCCGTCCGGGCAGGCTCAGTTGGAATCCTTGGAAGGATTGGCGGAAATGGTTATAATAGAAACATCTTCGAATGGAACAGTTGGAATCAAAGTTTTCTCAAACAAAATTTCTCTGTTGTCCATCAGGCATTGGACACCTGTTTTCAGCAAATGGCAACCAGGACGCAGAGATGAACACACGTTGGTAACCTTCACCATAACCCGGAAATAAACCGGCCAACAACAAATTCTTCTTAACAGTCATAAGAGGAGTAGAAACTTCATCAACTGAGGTCACAAACAGATTGGTATCAACAACAATAACTCCACGATTATGCTTAGGCATGAGAGCAGTTATTACATTGGGCTTCTTCGGAGCATCAAACTCAATCTCCTTGGCTTTAATAAGATCCTGTATTTTATTTCTTAGAGCCCAAAAGTCATTTGTATCGTGACCAGGGCTCTCAGAATGATAGGCACACCGAGCGTTTGGATTGTACCGAGGAGATGTGGTATTCAGATTCTTGGGATCCTCTTTCAAGGTTGCCAAGTTGGATCTCAACAGACTGGATAGAACCTCTGTCAATGTCATGTTTATCCAGGTAAACTGCCTTTGTGGTCTTTCTACCCTTTGTTGATTGTTGCATTGTGGAGCAGCAGCATGCCTAGGTATCATTACAGCATTTACTGTCGGAAAGTGTTCAACTCTGCTTTGACCTCTTGGGCTATAGATGGCACTAGCCTCCTTCTTACCAATGAAAGGCTTCTTTACTGAACTTGAGGAGGTGTCTTTATGTATTTTACCGCTCCTAATACCAACTTCTACTCTCTCTCCAGTTAATATCAACTCGGTGAAACCAGCTGAGGAGCTGCCAATCAAATGATTAAAGAATGGACCAGACAGCGTCCCAAGAAACATGTCAACCAACTCCCTGTCAGTCAAGGGGGTTGGACTCTCCCAGCCAAGTCTCTCCACTTCTGCGCATAATCCTTAAAGCCTTCACCTTCACCCATGGACATACTCTGGAGTTGAGTACGAGTAGGGGTAAGGTCGGCGTTGTATTGATACTGCTTATAAAAAGCAACAGCCAGATCCTCCCAGTTTCGGACATTGGTCCTCTCCAGTTGGTAGAATCATTCAAGCTGAGTCCCTGACAAACTTTCTTGAAATAAGTGAACCCACAAGTTTCTATCAGTAGTGTGGGTCTGAATCTTCCTTACATAGGAACGAAGAGGGAGCTTTGGGCAAGACACCCTATCATACTTTTCAAAAACTAGAACCTTAAATTTATGCGGGATAACCATTCCTGACACTAATCCCAGTTCTTTGAAATCCAACCCATGTATCCTCTGGACTTCCATAGCACTTAAATGATCTTCCAACTTCTTGTATCTATCCTTAGTGGGAGGATACTGCTCATCATTGTAGTCTGTATCATTGTTAGAAACTTCAGGACTAGGGTCCTTCTCCCTTGTCTCCCTTTCTTGGTTCTCCCCTTCCTTGGATGAGGAGGTCAGATCGACTGGTTGCTTTAACGGCCCCCTGAACCTTCTTCCCATATTCAGAATACCAGAGACCTTCTTCTTTTTCTTCTTCTCCTCCAGGATGCGGGCTTTCAGATCCTCCTGCCCTTTAGCCAGAGTTATGAACATCTGTTGAAATTGGGCATTTTATGCCTGAAGATCTTTGATGCTTTGTTCAGAAGACATTTTTGCTGAAATAAACAGCGAAGAAGATGAAAAACCTAGAATGGTACCTGTTTATGCAATGCTATGGATGTGATGCGTATGCAATGATTTCAAGGACTTTGGGAAATCTAAATTTGTGAACCAAAATGAAATAAATATTTTATTAGTAGAATTCAAAGTACAATTTCCTCTTAGGCGTTATAATTGAAAATTCTAAAAACTAAAAGAAATCAAGTTTCCCATGGATGCTTCCTCTTCGTGCCGAGATAAACATTAAGGCTTCTTTCCTCATGAAGCTGCTTTATGATCTCTAAAACTTTCTTCTCCTGGACATATAACTGGTCCCTATAAGTATCACTCTCCTTCTTCAATTGAATCTAGGACCTCTGTAGTTCTTCAAGATCAGTGGGCATATCAGGATGAAGAACCGTGTAGGGGATATCCCCTTCAGTAATGGGCTCCACAATCACGGGTAAGACGGCTATGTAGGGCATCATAAGTTTTAAGCGCGAGCTCGTACCCATTGGAGATAAGGTTCCATAGGAATGGAATTCCTCGGACCCAAATTCTTGGTGTTAGATCTTTTTACCATGCCCCAAACTCGTATGAACCTCTGGCGATACCCTTGAACATCATCCCCATAGTTAAACATAATTCCCTGGATAAGTATCTCATGAGGACCATCCCTTCAAGCGTAACCAAATTGTCGCAGAGCCAAACAAGGATTGTAAGTTATGCCTCCCCTAATGCCAAGTAGTGGGACATTAGGGAACTCCCCACAATGGTAAATAATAGAAATATCTCCCGCAATTCGGGAATACTAGAGAATATCCGTGTGAGAAAGTGACATTATCCTTTGCGACCAACCCAAACCTTCTTCATTCTTCAGTTCTGACTTAGGGAGGTGAGAAATAAACCACCTCGACAGCAATGGCATGCAACACATAAGAACCCCTCTTCTCTTCATGGTACGAGTATGGAGAGCGTGCAAGATATCTCCGAGAAAAGTAGGCACGAGGTTGCGAGAGAGGAAGATCTTGATAGCATTCACATCTATGAGCAAGTCTGGATTAGGGAACAGTACTAACTCATAAATTAGAAGAGCCAAAACCTCCTCAAAAGCCTGAAAGTCCAAATCATTCCAAAACAGTTGGGCCTTCTCTATTAGGAACTTGGCTAGAAAACCCTTGACTCCACTTATTGTTTCACAATTGGATACCATGTCGGCCCATTTCAGATGCAAAGCAGAGGCAATGACTTCTGGCTTAGGAACCTCTTCTAAACCTGTGATAGGCACTTGGTGTTATGTTCAGACAAAGTAATTCACACACAAGCAAAGCACACAATAGACCTTAGGTCCAAAGGCTTGCATGAGGTTAAAGGTAGGTACCCTCTTGAAGTTTAGTTAGTTTCAAACCTGTCTTAGAAAAGTAATCGGGTTCTAAAGATTCTCAATATAACTGATCATCCTTTATCGGGCATTGTTTCAGCTCAGATAATCTTTTCTTGCGGCTGAAATATCCCGAAAGTCTGACCTCAATGAGTGTAGCATCGAGTATCAACCAATCCTCAGCTTTATACCGAGGCCGGCTATCTCACTACTTTCTAATGGCCAAGTTTGTTCAACTAAGGTTCTAAGGTCCATTAGTGCTTCACGACATCACACGGCGGCCCCATATTCTCCTTGTTTCAACATGAAGGATACCAGTACCCACCAAAGTGTCACACTAACACCGCCATTGCTTAAACCATATCGGTCTATGCCGTACAGTCTCTACGATCTATTGTTGTTTACCTAAAAAGTGTCCCCAGATCCGGGTGTAGGATCTTCAACAATACCCAAGCAAAAAACCCTTAAAGATAAAGCAAGGAAAACAAACAAGAATGCAATTTAAAAATGACCTAGATCCTAAGGTAAACCCCACTTTATAAATCTTCCCCCAGCAGAGTCACTAGTTCTGTGATATGGTGGTAAAACCGACTATTATACTGGTTTGCATTTTTTGTTCGCAAATGTTGCGGTAAGCAAGAGTCGCCACCGACTTTTATTTCATCCAACAAAGGAAAAGGAAAAAGAACAGAAAAAACCTTTTTTCGAGATGTTTCTGAGTACGGGGGGTAAATTACATAAAGGGAATGTGTTAACACCCTTTCTATCCATGGTTTTCCATGGGCTCTTAGGTGCTTGCTCATTTTTTAAATTTCTTGTGTGTGCTTGTTTTGAAAAGTTTTGTTTACTTCGTGATAACCCTTATATCGGTCCTCAAGAGTGTGACGAAGTTGTTTTGAAAACTGTTTTTGAAAAGTGTTTGTGTGAAAAGTTTTTATTTTGAGCAAGTACGTAAGATTTCTACCTACTCGAAAAAATTCTGTTTGTTTTTGTTTCCTTTAGACAGTGCTATCCTACTATTAAGGAGTAGGTAGCTCCATCGTTGGATTTTAAAGGGATGTTCGAAGGGAAGAAATGGTCTCTGAAGGCAACAAGTAAAGATACCTTAGCATTTCGAAGGGACTACTATCATAAGATCAATTCGTAGGCAACTCGAGGGACAAGTAGGGACTATGATCTTTATGTCGATTTTGAATCGCAGGTCATTGCTAAGGTATCCCTACGTTCGAGGGACACGACCATTATTTCCAAGGCAACCAAGTGGGGAAAACTCTAGGAGTGAGCATGTGCAAGTGTGTTTTTTCAGTTAATTATCTTTGCACAATTAGGGTTATCTATCGTTTTAAATTGATTTATCTTGCCATTCAATCCTATTATCCATACATCTAGGCAGTTTATAATCGCGAAAAGTAAAAGTGCGAGAAATTAAAACCCTAACTATTACAAATTCTTGGGGAGGGGATTACATAACCAAAAATCAGGGAAAAATGATAAATGCGAAATAGTAAACCTAATTAACTATTACAGACTTGAAACAGTTACAATAATTAATAAAATAAGGAAAGTAAAGACGCGCGCGACATATTAAGTACGGGAATAAAGTCTGAGTCGTAAAAAATATAATTATAAAAAGAAGAATTTGAATTAATCTAATTAACTAATTAATTAGTAGCAAATAAATATTTTATGAAAAAAATCTAAATCTAATTTTTAGTGATTTTCTGATTTAATTAAAAAAAAAGTTTTTTTTTGTGAAAATGATTAAAACAAGAAATTAATACAAAATAAAGAGATTAGAAAAAAATAGAAGAAATGGGCCTGATATGATGAGTAGCTTGGGGGGGGGGGTGCTGCCTGAATATGCAAAGGCCCAGTTTGTTGGCCCAATTATCCTGCGTGGGATTCCGTGTTCCTGTCTTCAGAGGGTGCACCATATGGATGCAATCCTGATGCATTGGATCTGACTAGAGGTAGATCTGACGGTGAGATCTGAGGATGTATGATGGATGCTGGGTAATGAAGTATGCTGGATCTGGAATAAGGAAATCAAAAAACATAAAAGGTCTGGACCTGGGATCGAACCCAGTTCCTCTCTTTCACACGTTCACTTCCCTTGCCAACCGCGCTGGATGTCAATTCATGAATATAATCACTTAAAAATATTATATGTTAAGCAAACCATTAAATCCCAGTCAGCAAAATATAAACGCATCAACACTTCAAGAGCCAATCATTATGTAAAAAATTACCACGCCAGCAGTCAAATTGCCTTCAACCTTTGACTCGCCGGAGAAGCGCCGGAGCCCTAGCTCCGGTCGTCTTCTCCGGCCACCTCCTTCATGAAAACCTGCCAAAACACGCAAGTAAAGATCCGATGGGGACCCTACCCCCCTAATTCAGGGCCTGCAATTTCAATGGGATCAAAATCAAGACCAAAAACTGGCCGGTTTGGACACTAACACGCGATCGGAAATTCTCACGAGCAAACATGGCAGGTCAATATTCTGCGTGCATGGGTACACGAAGATGATCCAGATCTGTTCACAAATGTCTCAGGAACACATTAACAACATTAGTATGGCTTAAAACGAAGCAAAAACAAAGATGCAAAATTTAAAATATTATGCAACTGGAGATGCCATGAACGGAATTCTACATGCTTGGAGATATCAAGATCGTTTCAAACTTACTCAATATCCTTGTGGGAATGAATGACAGTGAGATCTTGCAGTAGGATGACTTGTATCGAGAGTTTTGAAGCCTTAGGGTTTCTTGACAACTTTGGAAATTTTGATCAATTTTGGAGGCTAGGGTTTTCTCTCCCTCTTGGTCCGAATTATGGAGGAATATATAGTGTATTTTTAGGTCAAGGCAAATGGATTTGAATCTTTGTGCAAAACGATTTGATTTGATTTTAATTATTTTTCATTATTAATGAATTAAATAAAAAATAATTGAAATAATTAAAATAAAACACAACCAAATGATGTAAGAAGCTGATTTGAGGTGTAATGCACGTGTGGACTCTCAATCCATGGCCCATAAGTCAAAAATATCAAAATTACTCAAATTGAAATTCCTTCATTTCACCAAAATTTCCCAACTTGCTCTGGTCATAACTTACTCAATTTTCACTCTTTGAGGGTGATCCATGACTTTATGTAAATCTTAGGATGTCCCCTAAGCAACCTCTTTGGTTTCATCTCAATTGGATCTTCCATGTTCATGTAAGGAGCTTTGATCCAAAAGGTGTTTTTGTTGACCTTTTGGAATGACTTATAATGTCTGAATTCATATCTTTCCATGAGTACATTTCTTGTATTTGAGGACTCAAGATGAGTTGTAGGGATCTAAATTCTCTTCAAAATGAGCCTTGGATGAGAAATTTCTGATAAAGTATGAGAAAGTTATGCTTGGTCAAAGTTTGGCTGACTTTTTCCTGAGAAACCCTAATTTAGCAACTTTTGAGTTTTAATGAATTAGGAGCCTTCCTTGGGGAATCATGATCAACCATTGATCAAATTACGTATATCACTTCAAAATGTTGATGTTAACCAAAAATATTGAAGTTTGATTGTATGTGGGCCCCAGTTAACTTTTGACCTAATACAATTAATTTTCAAGCATCTGAGCATTTGACTGGGAAAACTTCTTGTGCAAGACATGAAACTTGGCATGAATGATCTTGAGAACATATTAGGACTATGGAGAGCATATGAGGCCCTTGGGACTCACCCATCTTGATGAAAATGGAAACCCTAGTTGGAGGTTCATTACTTTAGGAGAGATTTTGTTTGGTCAACTCTTAGGCATCCTTGAGCAAGTTGAGTATCTTAATGAACATATGTTGAGTAAAATGGGAGGGTAAACTTTGGGGTACAACAGTGCTCGTAACTAGCTGTTGCATCGAGGAAGGATGAGATGACGAATAGAAGATTTTATGAGCATTTCCTGGGTGTGTGCTCTTCGTGCATCGAGAAAATTGAGAGATGACTGCTCGTGTAGGCAGGTGCATGTATCGGGAATTGTTGGTCGTGCTGCTCGAGGGCACAGTGAACTAGAGATGTTGGGCCAGCATTGTTGGGCCATGCCAAGGGTAGAAGCAGATTGGGCCAATTCTAGTTATTGGGCCAGTCCAAAACAGGAGCCCCCTAAGACGTTGCTTCTATGCATAGGAGTGATGACTTGGAGTCATCCCGCGAGGAGTCATGCACATTTCTAGATGTGCTTGGGGAAACTGTGTCGAGGAGCTTGAATATGGTCCTTTTGTGTTTAGCATGCGGGGAGCTGAATAAGTGATTGAACCTTTTAGAGGTGGTGTGCCATGCATGCTTCGAACCACGTGCTGTCATAAAGGTATAATGATGGCAAGTCTAGGGACTAGGGTGTAATGATGATGACCCTTAGATTTCTCTAGGTGCGTGCCCGCCCATGCGCTAGAAAATTCATTCTATAAAAGGGAGAGAGGAAGCTTCATTTGGACTCTTCAATTTCCCCCTCTCTGCTCATTTCTGGTTTTTGCTCGACGTCGAAGTTCCTCCCATTTTTTCCATCCGCCTAATACTTTCTGCTCGTTCCGCTGCTAGTCTTCTCTAACATTGTACGTTTATTGTTTTTCTTTTGTTTTTGCCAAAATGTTCCTGTTTTTAGGTTAGATTTTGCTTATGATTATAGAGATGCACGTGGTTAGGGATAAATTAGTTTTAGATAGGAAGACTTTCGGCGGCTCCATCGCCTGGGAACGTAGACTCCAACATGAGTTTGTTTAGTGTTCCATGGCAATAGAGCTGGTAGCAATGGTTCTTGATGATTATTCTGGTGATATTGGACTATTTTCTGGGTTTATTTCTTTGAACTTTCTACATACTTTGATGCGTCTCTGAGAGAGGTCTCGTCTGAGAAGGAACTCTCCTCGCTGGAGCAAGGGTTTATCCTCGTGGTCGGACGCCTAATGCATTAGAGGGGAACTCCTCATTTTCCTTTCAGTTGTTTTAAGTGAGGGCTCTGGTTGGGGACATGGTCCTCGTTCATGTCTCTTCACTTGATTAGTTGTGGAAGGGTGAATTTAATTTGATGTCGAATTCTATTTTATTCTCTACTTTTCAGGTATGATGGCCAATAGTACAAAAGATGATATCATGAGTGAGCGTATTGATTCTATAACGAGTTCATCAAGGAGCAGCTCAACCAAGGAGAGTACCTCAGAGGCACGTGATTCTGGGATGGGTGTGCTCGAGCAGTGCATAGACGTGCAGGTTGAGCCCGTGCTTGAGGACCCTTTAGTCTAGGTTGCGCCGAACCCCATAGTGATTGTTTCTCATTTTTTTGAGCACCCAGACGAGGCGTTTATGTTGGTGGCTACGGGGATGGAGTCGGAGGAAGCAGAGGAGGAGTGGGAAATTTATATCCATGGGAAGGATCACTAGATATGTTTGAAGTTTGAAGTGAACCATATCTCTGTGTATGAAATTTTCTTTTGGGAGATGGGTCTTCAGATTCCTTTCTCCGACCTGCATGTGGTTGTTTTTTGGCATCTCCGTCTTGCTCCTTCTTAGCTTCATCCCTATTTAATCCCTTTCTTGCGGGATTTTGAAATAGTATGTGGTTATTTGCAAATAAGGGCCCTTGACCCTTTGTTCTTTTATTACTTTAGTCTCCAATAGGGGCAGTTTAACAAGAAGTGGGGATAGGTTTCCTTGAAACAAGCCAATGAGAAGCTGTTTAAGGCTTACCTTAAATTTGTCTGCAACTTTAAGGAGAGGTATATGCTAGTCCAGGCCATGTAAGAAATGGTGTTATTAAATGTTTTTAGGAGTGTCCCGCTGGTTAATGAGGAGGGAAACCCTGAGCTAAACAAGGAAGGAAACCTAGTGGTGAAGCTGGTGCTAAAGTTTCATTTCCATTGGTCGAATAAACATTTTGATCAGGGGACCGATCATTACATTCTGAAGAGGGAGCAGCTGGGTCCCAAGGATCTGGCCATCTATGACAATTTGTCGGCCTTTGTTGCGGGGATACCCCCTGTCCAGCGTGTGGGCAAAGAGGGGAGGCCCTTAACAGACGAGGACGGGGAGCCCATGTTTGAACCAGGGCTTATAAATTTGAAGGAGCTCCTCGAATTCGGGGATCCCGTGGCGTACTTGGGTAGTTTATCTTGTATTGTAGATTTGTCTTGCGCCCATATTTCTTTATCCTTGTTTGTTTTTTGTTGCAGGAAGGATGGATGCTGCTCAGGAGCGTATGATCAAGACGGTCGCTACTGCTCAAAAATCAAAGAAGGGGCAGAAGTCAGAAAAAGGTCCTTAGGGTGAGGCGGGGGACGATCCCTCAAGCGGGTTCGAGGACATCATTGTTTGGTCCTTTGGTTAGGCATCCTTCTCCTCAATCGGTGTCTTCAAGAGAGTGCACGTTGAGGGTGTCGTCGATTTTACGGGTGAGCAAGAGAAGTGTAAGTTTGAGCTGCCTCCTTGCTTTCATGACAAGAAATTATTTGAGGGCTCCTCCTTGCAACTTCCTGAGGCTGAATTGCTGATGCTTGAGGTTATGGACCGCCCAAGTAAGAGGGATGCTAGCCCGAGATGCTGGCACAATAATAAGGGTGTTTGGAACGGTTGTGGCGTATACCGAGAAAGGAACCTCCCTAGAGGATGAGCGGAGGAAGTCTCAGGCCAAAGTGGGGACTCTCGAGGAGAAGCTTATTGCAGTGAATGCTGTGAGCAAGGCGTCAAAGGAAAAACTAGCCAAGGTCATCGAGGAGCGCAACATCCTTTTTCTAGAGAAGAGGTCCCTGGAGGAATCGAACGCTACTTTGAGGGCGGAGGCAACTCTTGTCGAGGATGAGCCGGAAGAGGCCAAGGGTATAAAAACCCATGCAGAGTTGGTTGCCTGCCTCCAGTTGGCCATAGATGACGGTGTGGCTAATGTCACAGGGGCTTTCCAGAATGTTATGGCGCAACTCAGAGTACTGAACCTAGGTGTGGAATTTAACATGGTCGGGATGGGATTCCTCCATTACATGGCAGATGAGAAGATTGTTGTGCCCGACTCCCTCAAGGTTGGAGAGGATGGACCAACAGAGAAGCTTGTCCCCGAGGATAATGAAAACGAGGAGGAATTTCAGCTCGGCATTTAATTAGTTTATTGTTGCTCTTTTTGTTTCGACCTACATTTCGTATTGTTGTAATTTGTTATGTGGGCTCTGCCCGTTTTGATGTGAGTTCCAAAAAAATGTGGTCCTTGTGGCCACATAATCATTTTATTTGTTGGGGTCTCTGGCCTCCTTTATGTAATGTTCTGTACAATTGTGGCCCATGTGGTCGTCTATTCAAAGTTTCCGACTATTGTGGTCGTTCGTTTTTAAATCTGCATTATTTAAGTGTTTACAACTTTGTTTCGTGCATGATTTTATCGATTATTGGTGATTTTTCATGTATTTGTATGATCGTTTGTTTGAGACGCTTGATCTTGATTAGGAGTTTAGGGGTGTGCTTGTTGGTTTTCCGAGTTTGCCAGTGTGGGGAGACTGGTCAAATAGCCGGAACTCAGGGATCATTTTGAGGGCTCGAGTTCAGCGGCATGGACTTCCCATCACGAGCTTGGTATTCTTCCATCATGGTACGACGATGGTGGATCTCGTTTAAGTTTTCCACATCGGGCTAAGAATCTGCTCTTCAAAAGAGTGGAGAATTTCCTCTTTGTTTAATTTTAAGTGCCATGCTTGTACCTAGGCATGCACATGTGGTCGGGGAAAGGTGTGTTCATTATCTTGACTAGACACACCAACTATATCAGTGTATTAACTGTAATATTGCCTTAGTTTTTTGGTGTTCTAGGGTCGAGCAAGTTGTCCCCCCTGTAGGTTTTCCAAGTAGTAGGCTCCATTCCACATTTTTGCATGAACGCGGTAGGGGCCTTCCCAGTTTGTGGCGAGCTTGCCTTCACGAGATTCTTTGTGATTTCTCTTCAGGACTAGGCTGCTGACTTTGAATTCACACATATGACTTTGGTGTCATATTCTATGGTGATTTTTTGTTTGAGAGAGGCTTCTTGTATGTCTGCTCCTATTCGGATCTCCTTGACAAGACCGAGCTCTTCCCTCTATGCAACGTCATTCATCTCCTTATCAAAGGGAGATTTAGTTTGTCTAGAGGGTTCCCTGATTTCCATGGGGATGGCGACTTTGGTTCCATATGCTAGTCAGAAGGGAGTCTCCCCGGTTGAAGAGTGAGTTTTTACCTGATAGGCCCAGAGTACGCTATGTAACTCCTAAACCCATCTCTTTTTGGTTTTGTCCAACCTTTGCCTAAGGCCTCGTAGAATCACCTTGTTCGCAGACTCGGCTTGCCCGTTTGTCTAAGAGTGTTTGAAGGAGGCTAAGTGTTGGATGGTGCCCAGCTTGGCAACAAATCCTTGGAAGTTTTTGTTTGTGAATTGTGTCCCGTTATCAGTGACAATATCTTGAGGGATGCTGAACCGAGCAAAGATGTTTCTTTTGTAGAAACGAAGAATGTTTTGCATTGTGATTCTAGCAAGTGCTTCTACTTCTTCCATTTTGTGAAGTAGTCCACGACCACTATCATATATTTGTTTTGGTTTGATCCTACCACGAATGGTCCGAGGAGGTCCAGACCCCACCAAACAAAGGGCCAGGGGGAAGAGAGAGATTTGAGTTCATTTGGAGATGCTAGATGCATGTCTCTATGGCATTGGAATTTTTTGCACCTCTTCACATGCTCTTTGGAGTCGTGCTGCATGGTGGGCCAATAATATCCTGTCGGTAATGCTTTTCTGGTAAGGGATCTTCTTCCTGAGTGTTGGCCGTTGATTCCCTCGTGGATCTCGTACAAGATATGAGCTGTCTCATTCTGATCGATGCATTTAAGGAGGGGGATGGGAAATCCCCTTATGTAGAATCTGCCTTCGACCAGGACGTAGGAGAAGGCTCTTCGCTTGACCATGCTAGCCTCCTTTTGATTGGTTGGTAATTCTTCTTTTATGAGGTAGTTGTATATCGAGGTCATCTAGTAGTTATTATCCTCTATGGCGTACACGTCTAGAGTCGAGGAGGGTTTTTCAATGCTCGGACGAGGAAGAATTTCCTATATTACCGATTTGTTTCCCCTTTTCTCTTTGTGCTTTCCAGTTTTGACAGAATGTTTGCCCGAATGTTATGTTCGCAGGAAACATGTTACACATCTACATACTCGAATTTCTTCATTATTTCTTGGACCAAAGTCAAATATTCAGCGAGATGATCGTTTTTTACCTGATACTATCCTTGTACCTGAGATGCCATGAGCTAGGAGTCTGTGAAGATCTTCACCTCCTCGGCTCCCAGATCTTCGGCCAGGCGCAACCCCGCTAAAAATGCTTTGTACTTGACTTGGTTGTTCAAGGTCGGGAAAGATAATGTGAGGGAGACTTATGTGATACAGCGGGAGAACTGACTTGGTGTTTTGCATTTTATCGCAAATGTTGCGGATAGCAAGAGTCGTCACCGACTTTTCTTTTATCCAATAAAGGAAAGGGTGAAAAGAACAGGAAAGACCTTTTGAGAATTTTTCTTGAGTTCAGGGGGGTAGGTTATGAAAAGGGAAGGTGTTAGCACCCTTTTCATCCATAGTTATCTACCGACTCTTTATTTCTAGCTCACTTTGAAATTCTTTGTGTTTTGTGTAAGATTTGAAAATATTTTGAAAATGCCTTCGTGCGGCAAACTTTGTAATGATTCTCGTATCGTTGAGAATGTATACAAAGTGTTGATTTTGAAAATATTCGTTGTTTGGAAAGTGTTTGAAATATGTTTTGAAATTGTGAGGTGTAAAGATTGTTTTGGTTTGTGAGCAAGCAATTACAAGCAATCATCCTACTCAAAAAGTCTTTGTTCTTTTCCTCCTCTTATAGATAGTGCTATCCTACCATTAGTTAGTAGAAAGCCCTATTATTGGATGTGAGGGACAAACGTGGGTCATTGTACAGTCATATAAGGCAACTTGTGAGACACTTTAGAAATTTTCGTAAGGGACTCAGATCGTTTTACCGAAGGCAACATCGAAGGGTCATCGAGGGACTACGATCTTTTTTAATCGAGTGTCTTTGCTAAAGCATCCCATATTCGAGGGACATGACTGTTTTTTCGAGGAAACAAGCGAGGTTACCCTAAAGGTGCACGTGTGAAAATTGATTGATTCAAGTTTAATTTGTATTGATTAGGGTTATCTAGCGATCGATTTTAAATCTTGCCATACACGCCTAATTACTATAAAGTATAAGAAAATGCGGTAAGGTGCGAAAAATAAAATTCTAAGCTATTACAATGCTTCGGAAATGGGGGGTACAAATTAATGAATGGGGATGAGACGGATCGAAAGTTCGATTAAAAGTATAAATAAAAAATCAATACAACCCAATCAAATTAATTTAAATAACAAATTAAATTAAAGGATTTTATTTAATAAAATTAATAAATAAATTAATAATATTAAATATAATTTCTCAATCTAATTATTTATTTAAAGCTAATGTATTTTGTAAACAAAATCAATTAAAAAAATTAATTAACAATTAAACTAACAAAAATAAAACTAAAACAATTAAAAATAAAATGCTAAACACAAAAGGTATGGGTTTAAAAAAGGTAAAATGGAGGTGTGCTAGAAGATGGGGCGCTGGGCTTCAGGATTGTGGGGTGGAGGCCCAATGTTGTTACTAAAAAAATATATAAAAAATGACATAATTATAAAAACAACTAACGGGTCCGGGTTGTTATAAGGTCCAAGGCTTATCACAGAAAATGTATAAAAAAAAGAAATTGGGCTTAACCAGACTGGGTCGGGCTAGACCCGAATCCAACCCCTCTCACAATCAACCAGGTTCAATAAAGAACCCTAAAAGAAAACTGCCTCAAATTGAATCTGATTTCTCTGAACTCTCTCAGTTCCAATTCATTTTCTTCTCCCTTTCTCGATAAATTCTTACTTTGTCTCCCCGTCTCGATTTTCTCTCTGATATCTCACCAACATAACAACAACAATTTTGAACTCTCTTAGTTCTCATGTTCTGCTTCTCAGTCTCGGTTCTATCTCTCACTCTCTCAACTCAAACCTAAACAACAATAACATACTTAATCCTCTCGAAACACTATTTCTCACGCCATCAATTTCTCTATTTCAAACGTGAATCAACAACAACATCGTACTTCTCTATCTCAGTTTCGGTTCCCACCCTATTCTTCTACAAACACTACTCATATGGTCAGATTGATAAATTAGGAATCAAAACACTAAGTTGTGGATTTTGAAAATTTAAGTCAAAGAGTGAAGATTCAAACACAACACTATTCATAAATATTGCTACAAGTTGACACGCTGAAGATTTGAGCATGAAATGTGTATAGAAGAACCTGATGGGAAAATCCGAATTTCCAGCGTGACGAAAACTTATCTCCTTCAATACTTCAGTATCCAGGTATGTTGTGTGTCTTCCTCTAACTCTCTGTTCTTGTAGTTTCTTCTCCTACTTCATTTTTTCACAAGCCTTTGTTATATCTGCCATGGTTGTTATGTGTGGCTTCTATTGTTGCGTATTTCCGTGTTTTGTGCGAGCCGTGATACTGAGTTGAATCATTGTTGCGATGTGTATTGTTGTTTGTTGTCAATGATGGTTAAGTTAGTGTTGGTTTAATGAAAGGTTGAGGGAAGTTTCCAAAGGTTGTTTGATGCTTGTCTGTGTGTAGGTACGGCTGGTAGCAACATGTTGAGCATAATAGAGGCTTATGAGGTTGAGTTATAGATGAAGGGATGTGAAGGGATTGTGGTAAGGATATTTGCACATAGGATTGTTTATGAATGATATTGGAGGTATTGCTGTAGGATTTGAAGCAGACTTGGGAGGTTGTGGAGTTAAGAGTTCTGTAATATATGTCTGTTATGGATTTTGCAGGGTGGTTTTTGAAGTGGATATTTGAAAGAAGTTAAATGGCACAATATGTAGGAGTTTTTGTTGTAGATTGAAACAAGGGTTTATAGTGAATTGTTGATTTTTTTTGTTCTTCCCCCTTTTTCATTCGTCCCATACATAGGTTTTAGAGTGTATTTTTATAGATGAGAAAGGATGAAAATTATGGGGGGGGGGGGAATTGATAAGTTTGAACTGTTTTGGCACCTTCTTGATGTAGTTTTATTTTTACTGAAATTATGCAATATTTGGTCTGTTATGATGCAGGTTTACAACAGGTTTAAGGAGTGACATAGAAGGCTGTTTTGGCAAGGTTTTTTGGAATGATTAGGGGTAGCATGGTAGGCTGGACAGGATCACGATTTTGGAAAATTTTCCTGGTTTTTGCAGGCTAGGCAAAGGTATTTTGGGCTGCTATAGTGTAGGGCAACATCAGTTTTGGACTGCTTTGTGCAGTTTTTTATTGGACTGTAATGCAGATTTTTATTTGGACAAGTCTTGGCAAGTTTTTAGCAAGGTTTTGTTTTGTTATAGCATGAAGCTTGGACAAGGAAAATGTGTTTTAGCATCTTTGAGGAACCTTAGGCCTAGGATAGAAATATGAACTCTCTTTGTTTGTGAGTTGTGAATTGGTTCTATAACTTGATTACTTTTGCTGTGATTGTGCAGGGCTGTTATGTGTGGAATAAAGTATGAACTCTTGAGGATGATATTGATCCAAACATGATGGTGCTTAAGAATGAAGTTCATGAAGATGTGAGGTCAAAAGATTGAATTTCATGGAGCAAATATGAAGATTGATGGATAAATAATCTTGGGCATATCTTGATGAAGCTTGAAGACTGGAAGTACGAAGAATGAATAATAGGCATAGGTTTAGAACTTAGGAATTCATGTGCTTGTAGTTTTTTGTAATTCACCAAAGTGTAATGGTCAATCATGGTTTGCATCATTGAAAAGAAAATATGAATGAAATTTGAATGGCTATTGTTTGCAACTAATTGCATATTTGAATAATTGAACTTGTTTGAACTTTACAAAATTTAACATTGAGCATTGTCTTGAAAGATGCTTGAAATTTTCAATGAATTACTTTTGATGAACTCGTGCCATTAGGAACTTGAATTTATGAATGAAATTTAAATCTTGAATCCTTGAAAAGGTTTGAAATAATTGATGGATGCCTTGAAATTTTGAATTTGGAATAGGACTTGAAATCAAATATTGACTTGTAATTTCCAAACTCATGAAAATAAAGAAATTTCCTCCATCTCTTGAATTTGAAAGCCTTGAATAAAACTTGTACAATTCATGATCCCACAAGAAAATGAAACCAAATCAAATTGTAGATCATGCTTACATCCTGAAGAAATCCTTATTTAAAACTCGAATTCCATATCCTAACTTGCATTTGAAACCACCATTGATTGAACCAACCCTTATGATTGATGAAAAGTAACTCCTCAAACGAGATCTCAATGCACACACTATCTTCACCAATTATTGACCAATTAAAAGGCCCAACATAGGAACAACAAGCTTGAATCATAAACCACAAAGCAACCCCTAATTCATTGATCCTCAATTGAAGCACAATAGATAAAGACCTAATTCTTAATCCTTGAAGAAGACAACTTTGCAACTTGATGTAGAGGAAGTCCTTGATAGCCATTCCTCAAAACCTTAATGGTATATTTCAATGCTCAAAGAAGAACCAGATGAATCATGCTCTATTGACGTAGAAAACTCAAATCCCAAATGAAACCCTGATTGGCACGACTGAGCAACCTAGGTGATGGTAACTGAAGAGCAAACCCTAATTTTTAGTCACACATAGGGAAATAAACCATAATCTAAGATCTTGATGAATTTGGATGAGAAACGACCTTATACATGGATGAATAAGAAACTCATGATAACCATACTTCAAAACCTGATTCCACTGTCCACTGCCCAAGGAGGAGCCAAGGAAATCAACTATAGAATGTAGAAGCCTCAAACCAAAATTGAACCCTAGTTAACACAACCACTGATGCTTCAAACCACTGACTTATTGCAATGTAGGGATGGTGTGTGAATGACCTAATGAGAATGATGCAAATGAAATGCAAAGCATAAGCCATATAAAAGTGAAAAGGTAGGGAAAATTTTGGGGTACAACAACTGCCCCCGTTCAATCTTATTTATACCTGAAGAGTTAGATTAGCATGTCCGCCATTTTTGACTTGAAAGTAAAAGATGATTGAACACTTAAGTGCCCAGAAATTTGCACTCGCTTGTGCAAGAAGTAACACTGTTGGTTGATCATACTGGAAATGGGCTTAAAAATGCCATTTGGAGAGTGACGGAATATTGTCGGGGATGGGCTTATAGATGCCACCCAAAGGTGATAGAGAGTCGTAGGAGATGGGATTATAGATGCCATCTAGGATAACTGCTGATAGAAATTAGACCAAGTCTAAGCTTGACTTCAACTGGAAGAAGTATCTGAATAAATCTACACTTGGTTTAATCTGAGCCATAAGAAGTATCTACTGAAAGAAGTGTCAGAATAAATCTTTAGTCGATTCAAACTGAGCCAGCAGATATCTGTGTCGTCTTTAACTGGAAAAGAATCAGAATAAATCTTTAGTCGATTTAAACTGAAACAGAAAAAGTATCTACTAGAAAAGTATCAGAATAAATATTTGGTCGATTTAAACTGAGCCAGAAGATGTTTTTATCTGTCTTTAATTGGGAGAAGTATCAAAATAAATCTTCGATCGACTTAAACTGAACCATAAAATGTATCTACTAGAAGAAGTATTAGAATAAATCCTTGGTTTATTTAAATTGAGCCAGAAGATAATTGTGCCCGTCTTCAACTGGGAGAAGTATCAGAATAAATCTTTGGTCAATTTAGTCTGAGCCAACAGAAGCTTGAAAGAAATGTTCATCATGTAGATAGTCTCCTCTCCTGTTTCGGGAGTTCATACCATTGGTGATAAATATAGCCACCCCGTCCTATTTCAGGAATTGATCTTTATCAGTTTTGTTCTTCACAGTTAGTTGCCCTGTCTTGTTTCAGGAATTAATCTGTGGCTGGTTATCCAGATTGTTTCCCTGTCTTGTTTCAGGAGTTAATCTGGAAACTGATTTTTGTTGGCCGTCGAGATAGTTTCCATGTCTTGTTTCAGGAATTAATCTCTGACCTGGTCACATAGATAGTTTCCCCGTCTTGTTTCGGGAATTAATCTTGGACCTGTTTGAATTTTTTTGATGATATTCATCTGTTGATTGATCTTTCCTGAAAAGGTAAAGAGTTAGATGTATGCAATGCCATGATGTATGAAATGAATTGCATAATGATGTTCCCAAAATAAATGAGATTGCGCTATATGTGTTTCATATGCATATGTTGTGATGTATGATTGTGAAATGTTATTGAAGTGTAATGGTAAACCTTGTGCAATATCCTCGTCTGGGAAAATAAATCCATGATTATTGCTGGGGATGAAGAGTATGTGTATCTTCAATCTTGTGTAGAATGCTTCTGCCGAGGATTTCTGCTTACTTTCTTGAGGAAACTCTGCAGGGGATGTTTTGATTTCTGTTTGGGGAGTAGAGTTTGGGAACCTTGGTCGTCCGTTGCTCTAGTGGGGAGTTTATTTCTTATATACCCTGACCGGGGATAAAAGAGATGGTTAAACTTCTGACTCGTCTAGAAAGAATAATTCTTATATACCCTGACTGGGGATAAACGAGATGGATAATCTTCTGACTTATCTGGGGAGGATAAAGTTAACTGGTATCTGGTCGGATTCTAGGTTTTGCAGCAACTGTCTGGGAATAGTGATGACTTCACTGGGGAGAAGAAATTTTGTCAGTGATTTGTAGTAGTTTGAGGAATAGACTCGAGTAGGAGAATTGGTAGGTTGTTGGGGAAATAAACCCTGTTGGAGAAATAAACCCTTGTTGATGGAGAAATATTCTGCTGAGGAAACCAACTCTCTTGGGGAAATTGATTTTGCTAAAGAGAAAAACATTGTAGGTTTTTTTCTTCAATTTTTGAGGACCAAACTCAGTCGGGGAAGAGAATTTCCATGAAGAGTACTGATTGGAACTCCATAGGGATATTATGGGGAATAGATTATACTCCTTTATTTGCTGGAGTGATCTGCCAAGGAGATTGCGGGGAATGTACCCTTATTTGTGAAAATTACTCTGTGGGGGTAATCTCATAAGAGTATTTATGTGGGGATAATCTTATGAAAGTGACTCTGCGGGGATTCATGGATGGCTCGAATGTCAGCCTGGTTCCTAAAATTTTGAGTAAATGCTTATTTCTGTTTTATGCATATATTTGTTAATAGTTAATCATGTTCATATGCATATGTTCATTCAATTTAGTCATTGGAAGTTTTTGCAAACAAAACAGAAAAAACAAAAAGTTTGGACTTTTAAAGTATATTTGTATTAATAATTTGCCTATAAACATGCGATTTTGTACAAAGAGGCAGAAATCCTAGTAAGAGGAATTCGTCGTGAAATGAAAAGAATACAAAGTGAAAACAAATATATAGCCATGCAGAAGTGATATCATTTGGTTCCAACTCCGCTATTGCCTCCATGTCTTTGAATATATCATCCCTTACTGTAGGAAGAAGTTGATTGAATTGATCTTGTACCATTTGAACTTTTGACCTTGGTAACAAAGTTGGCTTTAAGTGATCCGACGAGACATAGTTGTACGCTTTAATCCCTAATGTTTTCCTAGACTGCCCTTTCGAGTTTTTAGTCCACAAGGATACCCTTTTTTTATCCAAGCCGCCCTTTCAGGTTTTCGACTTGCCGGGTGTACAATCTTTTGTATATATCCCCAATTTTTGCCCGAAACTTTTTGGTTCGCCGGGATGCCCTTTTTTTTCCTAGGTATGTCAACCTAGAGGGTCATTCTTATGCATAATATTTTTTTGACTATGTCAGCATTCACAGGGTGCGGGAAATCTTCACCATCCATGGTGGTCAGTATCATAGCACCGCCAGAGAATACTTTCTTGACAACAAATGACCCTTCGCAGGTGGGAGTCCATTTGCCCCTTGGATTACCTTGTAGTAGAATGATGTGATTTATCACCAAATCACCAACATGATATACCCGATGCTTGATCTTTTTGTTCAATGCCTTAATCATACGTTTCTGGTACATCTGACTGAGCAACCAACCTCTTTTCATCAATCAAATTCAACTGATCCAACCTAGTCTGAGTCAATTTGTCTTCGTCTAAGTCTGCTTCTTTCATAATCCTTAGAGAAGGAATATGAACTTCGACAGGAAGGACAACTTTTATACCACAGACTAGAGAGAATGGGGTTGTCCCAGTTGATGTTCTAGCCGAAGTACGATAGCCATGAAGAGCAAATGGTAGCATCTCATGCCAGTCTTTGTAAGTCACAACCATCTTTTGCATAATATTGTTTATATTCTTGTTAGCAGCTTCCATTGTGCCATTCATCTTAGGCTTGTATGGAGAAGAGTTCTGGTGCTTGATCTTGAACTATGTGCAGAGTTCAGTGATCATGGCGTTGTTGAGGTTGGTACCATTATCAGTGATGATTCTCTCATGGATGCCATAGCGATGAATGAGGTTATGCTTGACGAAACGAGCTACGACGTTCTTAGTAACTGAGGAAAATGAGGCTTCTTTGACCACCTTTGTAAAGTAGTTAATGGCGACAAGAATGAAATGATGTCCATTGGAGGCAGTGGGCTTGATTTATCCAATCATATCAATGCACCACATTGCAAATGGCCAAGGAGCAGTGATGACATTCAAAGGAATTAGAGGCACATGGACTTTATCAACATAAATTTGGCACTTATAGCAAGTCCTTGAGTGGTGGTGACAATCGGTTTCCATAGTCGACCAATAGTAACCAGCTCTCATAATCTATTTGGCCATAGTATTTCCACTAGAGTGAGTACCAAAGATGACTTCATGCATGTCCTCCATAATTTTCTCTGCTTCCTTCTTGTCCATATAACGGAGAAAAGTTGAATCATGGTTGCGCCTGTATAGAATTTCATTGCTCAGGAAGAACTTGGTTGAGAATCTCCGCAGGAATTTCAAGTCGTTGACTGATGCCCCTTCAGGGTATTCTTGATCTTCCAGATACCTTTTAACTTCATGAAACCAAGGCTTCTCTTCTACTCCATCAATGTCAATCTCAAAGCAGAGCGTCGGTTCGTCAAATCTTTCGATAGTAATTCTGGGAGCTTCGTTGTCCCAATTGACCTTGAACATAAATGACATGGTAGCTAAGGAATCTGCCAATTGATTTTCCTCCCTTGGGATATGTTCAAAGGTAACCTCTTCAAAGTACAGGATCAAGATTAGCACAAGTTCTTTGTATGGGATAAGATTTGGATGTTTGGTATCCCAATCTCCTTTAACTTGACTGACCACCAAGGCTGAGTCTCCATATACACTTAGGAATTTTATTCTCAAGTCGATAGTAGCCTTAAGACCCAAGATGCACGCTTTTATATTCAGCCATATTGTTGGTACAGTCAAAGCAAAGTCTGGCAGTGAAAGGTGTATGGAAACCTTTGGGGGAAATAATCAAAATGCCAATTCCGTTACCAAGCACGTTGGAAGCTCCATCAAAAACCATAGTCCATCGGGATCCTTGCTTAGGTCCTTCATACAGTCCAGGTTCTCCACCATCTACTATTAGCATGATATTCTCGTCTGGGAATTCAAAGTTCATAGATTGGTAGTCATCAACAACTTAATGTGCCAAATGATCTGCCAGTACACTTCCTTTGATTGCTTTTTGAGTGGTGTACTGGATGTCGTATTCATTTAAGATCATTTGACATCGGGCTATTCTTCCGGAGAGAGCTGGCTTCTCGAAGATGTACTTGATGGGATCCATCTTAGAGATCAATAGAGTGGTATGAGTCAACATTTATTGTCTTAGTCGACGAGTAGCCCATGCCAAAGTGCAACAAGTTTTCTCGAGCAGTGAATATATTTTTTTACAGTCGGTAAACTTTTTTCTAAGGTAGTATATTGCATGCTCTTTTCAACCAGACTCATCATGTTGGCCCAACACACACCCCATTGAATTTTCTAACACTGTCAGGTACATGATCATAAGTCTTTCTTCAACTGGTGGCATTAGAATTGGAGGTTCTTGAAGGTACTCTTTAATATTATCAAAAGCTATTTGGTAGTCGTCATTACATTTTACTACTTGATCTTTCTTCAACAACTTGAAGAGTGGCTCATAAGTAACAGTCAAATGAAAAATGAATCAGGCGATGTAGTTTAGTCGTCCCAAGAAACCTCTAACCTCCTTCTCAGTGTAGGAAGCTGGCATTTCTTAGATATTTTTGAATTTTGTGGGATCGGCTTCAATACCTTTTCCACTGACGATAAAGCCTAGGAGCTGACCAGACCTTACCCTAAAGGTGCATTTGTTTGGATTCAGCGTCAGTTTATACTTTTTCAGCCTTTCAAATAACTTGTGTAGATGATAAAGACACTCTTCCTCAGTTTGTGATCTCGCTATCATGTCATCAACATAGACTTCTATCTCATGATGAATCATGTCATGAAATAAAGCCACCATAGCTCGTTGATAAGTTGCGTCTGCATTCTTTAGCCCAAAAGGCATGACCTTATAACAGAAGGTGTCCCATTGTGTGACAAAAGTAGTTTTCTCTATGTCTTCAGGTGTAACTTTGATTTGGTTGTACCCTGAGAATCCATCCATGAAGGAGAATACATTGTGTTGAGCAGTTTTATCAACCAAAACATCAATATGCGGTAGTGGGAAGTCATCTTTGGATCTCTCCCTATTTAAATCCTTGTAGTCTACACACATACAGACCTTACCGCCTTTCTTCGGCACTGGAACAACATTTGCAACCCATTAGGGATACGATGTTACTGCCAAGAAACCTACATCGAACTGTTTCATTACCTCGTCCTTGATTTTCTCTAACATATTAGGGCGCATGCGATGAACCTTTTGTTTGATCGGAGAACAAACCTCTTTCATTGGCAGATGATGAACCACGATATTAGTATCGAGCCTCGGCATGTCTTCGTAGGACCAAGCGAATACCTCAACATAATTGTGCAACATCTGAACCAATATACTCTTGACATTGTCTTCCAGGTTTGCGCCAATCTTGACTTCTTTCTTATCTGCCTCGGTACCTAAGTTTATCACCTCGACCGGCTCTTCATGCGGTTGGATAGCCTTTTCCTCTTGTATTAGGAGTCTGGCAAGTTCTCCAGGCATCTCACAATCTTCTTCACCTTCGTCTTCGGCTTGATAGATTGGATTTTCGAAGTCATAAACGACAATAGCTAAATTGTTGTCAATGAGATCCGAAGTGGAGGTGGATCTGCAAATGTGTGTATGTGCGTGTAAGGTCACATGGCTATTTGAAAATGTAGTAAAGTAAAATAAAGATAAGGAGCACACAATTTTAATGTAAAATAAGCCAATGTTTTCATTAAATGATCATATGATATGTGGATGCAACCCTTAACAAATGGACCATTGTGCCCCGGGCAAGGCACATGGTTTAAAGTCATTGTTTTGAAGAAAATTATACAAACAAAGTTCTTAAACCAAATAAAACAGGAAATAGAAATTACTCCTGGCTCAAGGAGATTGAGATGACGTCTTTGGTCTTCCCGTTATTGAGTCCACCGTCAGTAGTTGAGAATATCCAGTCGTCTAGGTCACCGTCACTGTTAGTGTCTTCCAGAGCATTGACTTCATTGTTGCTAATACGGAGAGGTGGTCCACTAGCACGAACACGTCAAACCTCTTTCTGAGCCTTTTAAGTAAAACCCAACCCAAATTTATCAGATTTATAGGGGATGTCAGGAAGTTGTCCCCAGAAAGTGCAACCTCTATCTTCTACAACATCCCTAGCATCCTTCAGAGAGGCCATTCTTGATATGTCCTTGGCAATCTTGGGAGTAGTTGCTTTAGCAGCAGTAATCGTCGGGGGAGTTGCCTAAAATACTTTATAAGGAGTTTCAATGAATTCGCCTTCCATTTCCACATATTTGAAGGAATTCAAATGACTGACCATATATTCTTCCTCTCCACATACTGTGACAATCTTCCCTTTCACTAGGTATTTCATCTTTTGATGCAACGTAGAGGTGATCGCGCCTTCCCCATGAATCCATGGGCGTCCTAGCAAGAAAGAATAGGCCGATCGGATATCCATTACATAAAAATTTGAATTGAAGACTTGAGATCCCACCTTGATCGGCAGATCGACCTCTCTGTGGACCATTCTTTTCGAACCATCGAAGGCTCTTACCACAATGTCGCTGGGTTTCAGCACCAGCCCATCAGAATCCAGCCTATCCAAAGCACCTTTAGGTAAAACATTGAGGGAGGACCCAATATCTATCAACTCATGCGCCAGGGTGCTTCCTTTGCATTAAATAGAGATGTGCAGAGCTTTGTTGTGATTCTTCCCCTCCAAAGTTAAGTCTGCATCAGAAAATCCCAAGCCATTATCAGCAATTAGGCTTGCAACACAATTCTCAAATTGAACAACAATGGTCACTTAAGTTACATGGGCATTCTTCAGGAATTTCAACAAAGCTTGGGCATGTGCTTCAGAGCATAATAACAAGGACAACATGTATATCTTTGAGGGTGTCTGCCCCATTTGCTGAACTATTTTCTAATCACTTTTTCGAATGATTTTCAGAATTTCTTCCATATCTTATCTAGATGGGTCTTCAATTGTCGCATCTTTTGGGGGTGCCTTCGTCAGGGAAGGCTCAGCAACTTTCTCTTTACCTCGAGAATTGGCAGTTGGCCCAGTAGCAGGAATACAAACATGTGTTGTAGTAGTTATTGGAGGAGAGATCTCCGGAGAGAAGATCCTTACTATCCTAGTGACCTTACTAGTTCCGGTAATGTTCGTAATTTCAGAATCTTCATTCTAAGAAATCCATGGCTCTTGTTTAACACCATGATAATAAAATTCAGCCCCATAGTTCCAGGGCACATCTTTGTCAGATGAATAGGGGACTGGCCCCGATTTAGTGATAATCATGGGAGCCACTCTTGGCTCAGCAGGGATCCTTATAGGGTCTTTAGAGGTGATCCTAATAGGAGTATTCGAAATGGTGATTATGGAAACATCTTCAATACTTTCAGGTAAACTCTTCATGGACGAAGTTTTCTCGAACAGAATTTCATGGCTATCAATCAAGCATTGAATACCTTTCTTCAACCATTACATCCATTGGTTTGGGAAGCACAATGATAACAATTTTCAAGGCAGCCAGGAAATAAACCGGTTCTCAGTAGGTTCTTCTTAACAGTCATTAAGGGAGTAGTCAAATCACTAATTGAGGAGATAAAGGAGACATCGTCAATGGTGTTAACACCTTTACCATGACTAGGCATGGGTGCAATAATCAAATTAGGGGTCCGTGGAGGGTCAAACTCAATCACCTTGTTAACAATCAAATCTTGGATCTTGTTCTTCAATGCCTAACAGTTGTTTGTGTCATGGCCAGGACTATTTGAATGGTAGGCTCATTTCACATTCAGGTTATATTTGGGAGAGGAAGTATTGGGATTAGGAGGGGGATCTCGCAATGTTACCAAATCTGCCTTCAACAGATGTTGTAGAGTTTGAGACAGTGGCATATTGATCTTAGTGAACTACTTCCTTGGGCCATCTGGCCTTTGCTGATTATTTTATTGTTGTAGACGTTGAACTGGGGTGGGGTTAAAAATCAATACTGCTCCTACCGAATGATGACAATCATTATTGATATGGCTCCCTTGTCCATAAATAGAATTAGTTTCCTTCTTACCAACAAACAGTTTCTTTACACCATTAGAGGTTTAGGCCATTAGGATCTACTCACTTTTGATTCCACTTTCCACTTGTCGACAATCAAAATTAACTCAGTAAACCCTGACGAGGAACTCCCAATTAGAAAATTAAAGAATGGACCAGTTAAGGTGCCCATGAACATGTCCACTAATTCTCTGTCAGTCAAAGGGGGTTGTACCTTTCCATCTAGGTCCCTCCACTTTTGGGCATACTCCTTAAAGCCTTCGTTCGAGCCCATAGTTATACTCTATAATTGCATGTGAGTTAGTGCCAGGTTAGCATTGTATTGGTATTGTCTATATAAGGAAGCAACCAGATCCTCCAATGTGTGGATATTAGTCCCCTCAAGTTGATATAACCATTCCAACTGCGTTTCAGATAAGCTTTCTTAGAAGAAGTGCACCCATAACTTCCTATTGGCGGTGTGTGGTTATATCTTGCAGACATAAGACCTCAGATGCATCTTGGGACAAGAGACCCCATCTGTGATACGATGGGAGAACTGACTTGGGTGTTTTGCGTTTGATCGCAAATATTGCGGTTAGCAAGAGTCGCCACCGACTTTTCTTTTATCTAATAAGGAAAGGTGAAAAAGCACAGGAAAGACCTTTGAGATTATTTCTTGAGTTCGGGGGGTAGATTATTAAAAGGGAAGGTGTTAGCACCCTTTTCATCCATGGTTTTCCATGGGATCTTAGTTACTTGCTAGATCTCTTGATTTTTGTTTGAAAATGTGTTTTGTGTGGTTTTTTGAAAGTATTTTATAAATAGGCCATTGTTTAGGAAAACTTTGTAATGATTCTCGTTCGTAAGAATGTATACAAAGTGTTTGATCTTTTAAAAATGTTTTTAAATTTTGAAAGATGTTTTGAAAGTGTTGGTGTTTGTTTTGAAAATAGCAAGGATGTTTTTGTTTTGAAATGGAGCAAGTAACTAGGAACATTCTACCTACCCAAAAGTATTTCATGTTCATTTCCTTTTTCCTTTGAAATTGTTATCTTACCATTGATTTGGCAAGTAACCCTATCTTTGGATGTAAAAGGGACGGGCGTGTGTCATCGTATAGCCATAATTAGCAATGTTGTAATATACCTTAGCATTTTTCTTTAGGGGCTAAGATTATTTTGAAAGGCAACATAGATAGCGTCATCGAGGGACTATGATCTTGTATTTTGCTTGTTTTTACTAAGATAACTCATATGCATAATATGGCCATTTTTTGTAAGACAACCAAGTGTATTGATTTACATGCTTGATTTGTCTTTGATTAGGGTTTTCTATTGATTGGTTTTAGTCTTTCCATACAAAACCCTAATTACTAGCATTTTATATATAAAGCGATAAATTGCGGAAATTAAAATTACTACGCTATTATAATACTTAAGGGAGGGGGTGTACAAATTACAAATGGGGAATATTGCAAGAAATTAAATCTAATAATTATTACAACCATATTGAAATTGAATAAATGTACAGAAATAAAGATAAAAATGCAAGAATATAAATATAAAGAAATATGATTTTTGTTTGTTTTTTATGAAAGGTTTTTTAGACCTAATTAAATAAAATAGTTAGCTAAGAAAAATAAGGAAATTAAGATTGAAATAGTAAACTAAATTAATTTAAAGAAAACAAGTTTTTTTTAGGTTTTTTGTGAAAAAAATTAAACTAGTAAAATAAAAATAATTAAATAAAAAAAATTCTAAGTTCTAAATTGATTTTAATTTTACAAGAAAAATAAATAATATAGTATAATAATAATTAAAATTAAATTATCTAAGTAAAAAAAGAAATTAATTAAAGAAAAGGTTTTTGTTCTTTTATTGTTGAAAAGAAAAATAAACTAAATTGATATAAATAATAAAAATAGATGTTTTTGGTTTTTCCTTTTATTATTGAAAATAGTAATAATCATAATAATATTTATAATAGTATTAATAATAATAATAAATAAAAGATAAAAAAAAGTAAAAAAATAAAAAAAATTCAGGAGGGGTTAAAAAATAGTCAGGAGTGTGCAAGTGTAGCAAAAATCCCAAGCCCAATGGAGGAAGGCCCAAATGCTGCAAAAAGCTAGAAAATGTCAAAAAAATGAAGAAAAGGTCACGGTGGGGCTTGAACTCAGGACCTCATGGTGACAAGTGCGCGCTTTAACCACTGGGCTGGTGATACATCCATTAACTATGTAAAACAACAAATATTTAACAAGGCTTGCCCTAAATATACTTCATCTTCAACCTCCAGCCAGAAGCCCTGCAACTTGTTCATTTCTCAACCATTTGCAAAAATGTAAACATGAAATTTGCTCCATTTTTTCATACGAATCCAACCATATAAATATCATGAATTATAAATCAAAGATGAAGGAGAATTTTTGAAAGTACCAAATTATGACCTAATTTTTTCCAGAGATTCAATTCTAAAATTCTCCTAGCTCAATCAATATAAATGAAATCTATGGACATGTACAACTTCAGGGCAATGATGTCTATATTTTATCTTCACAAATGCAAGGCTAACAATGCCTAAGTAATGAGATAGAAGTACAAGAAAAATACCTCAAAACTGGAAATTGTGAAATGCAAATGAGCTTGATTCAAGGTGCTGCAATGATCAGGTTAGCTTCCTCAAGTTCCAAGGAAGCTAATGCAATGGTTTGCTTGAACAATGGATGGCTGGAATGGTTTGGAGAAGTCAATGTGCAATGCTATGTTTTTGGTTATAGAGGATATGGTAAATGATGTTACAGTAATGAAACAGGGACAGGGATAGGTTACCCTTGATGTAAGGAAGCTTTAGAAACTAAAAGGCCATGAAACGCACGAGGGAAATATGAGTTTGATGTTCAAGGTCAGAAACTGTGCAACAATGGATTTTTTGGGAAATTTATGATTTGAGAGAGTTTTGGGTTGTTTCAGGGTGCTTAAACTCGTCCTTTAGCTCACAAATAGTGCCTCTATTTATAAGCAACAAGTATGGAGGTTTGTATTTGATCAGAATTCAAAATCACATGTTTAAGCTCAACATGTGATTTTTTGAGAAATCAAGTTTCAATGCTTTGTGTACTGGCTAAGATAGAGTTGTTATGCTTTAAACACACTTTCTTATGACTTTTTAGATAGAGTGTGATCAGAGGGAACGAGTTAGAGGCTCAAGAATTGACTTTGAACATAAAGCTTTCTTTTCTAAAATGGAAGTGTTCACTTTGTGCCATTAATGGAAATGTGGATTGGATAAAGCTTAAACCACTTGGATTAAAGCTCAAAAGTTTGTGTAATCCATAAATGATGGATAGATACACAAGTTAGAAGGCCTGCAAAGCAAGATTATGCAGCCTAATGTTGAAATTGCATTTTTGTTCATCATGAGAATGACCTATAATTTTAGTTTGAAACCCTAACTTCCTCTCTTTGATTCTCCTTGCTCAAGAATGATCTCAAGGAGTTCTTTAACATTTTAGAAAGCTTGTAATGTGCTCTACAATCCTTATTTGAATCACTTTTGAAAATTCCCCTTGGAAGTATATGAAAAAGTGCCATGAAGTTAGGTCAAAATCCTGCTTAAACTAGGGCAAAAGTTTCACTAAGTGTTTAGTTTCAAGACCATGACTTCATGAATTAATAACTTGAATTCCAAGAATTTATAGTATAAGTTGTGTAAAGCAATGTTGTAGAAATCATGGAGATCTACAACTTTCATATTGAAAGTTTCTTTTGAATCATCTTGCATCATGGTGAAAAATTGGCTCAAAGTTGTGAAAAAACATGAAGTTTTCCATACTTAAAAAAATTTCTAAGTTTGAAAACTTTGACTTTTCAAAATGGATTCTTGACTTTTTGATTTCTTGATGAAAAAGTTTCATATTTTGACATGTTTTGATGAATTGTGATCTTTGACACTTGATTTTGACCAAAAAGTCAAAGTTTGACTTTTTAGTGTACAGTTGACTTTTGATCAGTTGATTGAAAATCAACTATCAATCCAATTGATATTAAGCAATATTTTGAGTCATGCCCTTAGGTCAAAATGATGCAATTGAACTCTTAAGATAATTCCTCAAACCAATTAACCATTTTCTAGGTCAAAAATAAAAAATTGCCCTTTCTCAGTAAAAACCCTAATTTTGACCATTTTGCCCTTTTGATGATTTGATCAAATTTCTTGATGAATTGTGGTTCAAACTTGATCAAATGATATATATGAGTTTATAATGTTGATGTGGATAAAAAATCATGAATTTTGACTGTAAATTGGCCACAATTGACTTTTTCTCCAATACAACTGATTTTTAGCTCAACTGCTCAATTGACTGAGCAAAAATATGATCCAAGACTTGAAACTTGACATGAGTAATATTGGGGGTCAATAATGATCCATGAAAGTCATATGAGGAATTTGAAGTTCAATTATCCTTGTGCAATCTCAAACCCTAATTTTAGTCATCAATGCTTAATGAGGTGTCTTGAGCTGATCAATCCTTTTGCAGTCTTGGACCAAAGGAGATCTTGTGGGAAAATAATTGATAAATGAGAGGGAAAATTTTGGGGTACAACAGATGCCCCTGCTCAATCTTCTTAAACCTGAAGAGTTAGATTGGCGGATCCGCCATTCATGACTTGAAGGTGGAAGATGATTGGACACTAGAGTGCCCAGAAATTTGCACTCGAGGATGTGATGGTTGATGGTGTAGGGAATGGGCTTAAAAGATGCCATTTGTAGAGATGATGGAAAGTTTTTGGAGATGGGCTTACATATGCCATCCAAAAATGATTGTTGGTAGGAATGGAAGAAGTGTTAGAATAAATCTCTGGTTTATTTATACTAAAATATTGGATGTGTTGGGTTGAGTACCAGAATAATATCCATAAATGGATTGTATTTGATGCATAACTGAAAGCTGAAAATGAATGAGTATCGGAATGACACTCGTATCTGGAACGTATCTGAAAGCTGAATCTGAATGACTATCAGAACAACGTCTGTATCTTGAGCGTATATGAACTGTATCTGAAAGCTGGAACTGAATGAGTATCAGAATGGCATCCGTATCTGGAGCGTATCTGAACTATATCTGAAAGCTGAATCTGAATGAGTATCAGAATGGCGTCCGTATCTGGAGCGTATCTGAACTGTATTTGAAAGCTGAATCTGAATGAGTATCAGAATGGCGTTCGTATCTTAAGCATATTTGAATTGTATCTGAAAGCTGAATCTGAATGAGTATCAAAATGGCATCCATATCTGGAGCGTATTTGAACTGTATCTGAAAGCTGAATCTGAATGAGTATCAGAATGGCGTCCGTATCTGGAGCGTATCTGAACTGTATCTGAAAGCTGAATCTGAATGAGTATCAGAATGGCGTCCGTATCTGGAGCATATCTGAACTGTATTTGAAAGCTGAATCTGAATGAGTATCAGAATGGCGTCTGTATCTTGAGCGTATCTGAATTGTATCTGAAAGCTGAATCTGAATTAGTATCAGAATGGCATCCGTATCTGGAGCGTATCTGAATTGTATCTGAAAGCTGAATCTGAATGAGTATCAGAATGGCATCCGTATATGGAGCGTATCTGAATTGTATCTGAAAGATGAATGAGAAGAAACCCGTGCAGGATTGCTTCAGCTGGTCGTGTAGATGATTGTCCTGGCTTGTTTCAGGTATTAATCTCTGACCTTTTGCAAATTGTTGATGATAGCCATCTGCTGACTGATCTTTCCTGAAGAGATGAAATATTAGTTGTATGCAATGTCATGGTGTATGAAATGCATTGTACAATGATGTTCTCAAAAAAATGAATGAGATTATGTTGTATGTATTCGTGTTGTCAATGTTATGACGTATGGATGTGATGTATGGGCATGTAAGCTATTATGCTGTAATACTTTAGGGAAAATAAATCCCTGACGGCTGCTGGGGATGTCGAGTGTAAGTCTTCATGTTTTGAAGTGCTGATGAGTTGATGAGCTTCTATTTGTTAGAGAAATAAACTTTGTTGTAAGGGAAACGCCGCGTATTGCTTGTGAAATCCTATTGGGGAATCATGAGAAATTGGGAAACCTCTACTGGAGAGTGATAACTGGAAGTTTTGTTCCGCCAAGGATGTTAGAGAGCTTGATACCATTAAGCCGCACACTATGGGGGATCTTATGGAATAGTCTAAAGACATTATCCTATTTCTTAAAGCCATTAGTGATTCTCTTTCTATTTTTATGTTCCCCTTTTTTTTGTTTATTTGTAAACAGTAGTTACATTCAAATGCACATGTTCAAAAATAAATCATTAGAAGTTTTTGTAAACAAAACACAGAAATAAAGAAAAATAGATAGTTTTGCACTTTCAAAGGGATATCTTTGTATTTAACTTGAATAATTCTTTTTTTGTACAATGAGACGAACCTTCTAGTAAGAGAATGTCGTCGTAAAAATGAAAATTTGATACAAAGAAAATATAGCTATGTGTAATAATCCCATGGGGTTCCCATTTTGCTATAGCCTTCGTGTCTCTGAGCGTCTTGTCCACTTGCTGCCTTGTCGAAAGTTGATTGGATTGATTAGAACCGTTGAGTTCTTCGGTCGAAGCTAAAGGTTGTCTGTTGTTGTACCCCAATTTTCCCCCTAAGATCCCTTCATCATACAATGTTGATTCATTCACAACAAGATCATACTAGGATTCTTGGTTCCCCTCCCTATATTTAGCTTTGCCATTTTGAGGAATCACCAAGCACCTTGACTTATGTTCTTTTGTGATCATGAATATTTTTTGTCTTGATTCCTTCTTTTAACTAATAAAATTCAATGTTGGTTTGTCTTGCTTGTTATCCATATAGTTAAAGGCAATGAGATTTAACAAGCTACCGCATGGGTTCATGAGTTTATTTCTATTCCCTAGTCAATAAAGCTTGAGAAGTTCAAACCTCACCATTGGATTTGTTTGGAAGAAATGGAATGGCAAGGTTATTTTGGTTCACCACATTTCAAGGTTATCAAATTTGGTTGAAAAGTACAAGGGGTTGATTGAAGAAGTTGTCATGCTTGGATAAGGCTTTGTTCCCATTGGTCACAAGTGCATATTTCTCTCAATTTTCAAGATATGGAAGTGGTTTTGGTGGCTATGAGTTCTCATTATCATCCTCAACAACTTCTATTTACAAATCATTTGTGTTGGTACAAGAAGTTTGTTCAAAATTGTCAAAGTTCCTCAAAGCATTCTCTTGATCTAAGGAGCTAGGGTTTTGAACTTCAAAGAAATGTATCTTGCTCATCTTTTGGTATTTTTGAGTGATTCCAAAGACATTATTCTCTTTAAAGGGTTATCAATAAATCACTTCAAAATTTCCAAGGAGTTTCCATGAGGAAGAGTCTTAATGAGGAAGAAAGATTACAAGTCCTCCAGATGAATCCCCAATTTTCCATGTGTGACTTCAAATGATCATAACTTGGTCAATTCTTATCACCTTGAGCCCATTCAGTTTCCATAATGATCTTGAAGGTGTGAAATTTATGCCTTCTTTTATGTGCAAAGTGAGAAAATGGATGGAAGTTGCCTTAAAGATGCAAAAGATTATAGGTTATTTCATGATTTTTTGCCAACTTCAACAATTCATTACTCTCTCAAATTTTAGAGATTTTGGATGGTTCAAGTTTCAAAATGTCATTCAAGAGATCTACTTCATGCCATCTTTTTTGGTCAAGAGCAAATTCCAAGTGGAAGACCATGTTTGGATGCAAGACATTATAGGTCATTTTTGAAGAAGAACTTGAAATATTTCTAAGTATGGAAAGTCAACTCTTTTTCTCCAACTTTGACTCAACACAACTTTCAGATCAAGCATCCATTTAACTCCATTATTTTTCCATTGCAAAGCTTATAACCTCATCTTTCTAAAGCATCAAGAATAATTTCCTAAGACCCCTTGAGCTGAGAATGCCATTGGTCAGAAGTTGGCAATTTGAAACTGAATTTTTAGCCAATTCAAAAGTTTGAAATCCTTGATTTGGCTTCTAAATGCTTTGTTTCTGCGCGTTTTTGCTTCTAAGCATGTTTAGTGAACTTCCAGAAGTGATTAGCATAGCAAAACACGTGTTTTAAATGAGTTTTGATCAAGTTTGAAGTCACACTTTCTTGTTTGCAACTTCACACGATTTCGCTCCAAACTTCATCATTTGACACGCTTGAACATTCCATTTGATTCCTTATAAATAGAGGGTCATTCCCCATTCATTTTCTCAAGCTTGGATAGCCAGAATCACTCTGCCAAACTTGTTCCACAACACAGAATTCAGTAACTTCAAAATCCATTCCCAAGCCTTTTTCAAACAAATTTTTCCATCAATTCACCTTCCCTGATCTTCCCTGAAGCTAACCATATAATTACATTCAAGAATCGTGCCTTATACTACTCCATAGAAGTCCAGTTTCAGAGCTCTGCAACTCAACTTAAATAGGTAGATTCCTTCATCAATTCTTCAAAACTATGATATCATTGTGATGCTCCCATTGCACTGGTTCTAGTCGCAACACTTACCTTTTGCTGGAAACACGTTTTTACCATGAAATTTCAAATCCCTTTTCAAAAATTTCTTTCCAAATTGCTTGAGCTACAATTTATATAACTTTGGCACGACGGTGTGGTTATCTTCGTCTTGAAGAGACGAAGAATTTGACACAGGTCTGAGCTTCTGATTTTACAGTTTGAGAGACCTACAAATCACATTGGTTGGAGGTTGAAGATGACCTATGTGTCATATTCCAACCAATGATGGCATGCCACTTGTTATTTTTGAAAATCTGATTTATATTTGATTATGTACTTTATTCACTAATGACCATGATATGCACAGTGCGCCAGATCCCTTGGATTTGATTACTAACGCATTTTGACTCTCATCCAATGGTCCACATATTTTTACTTTTATTTTCTTTTCTGATTTTTATATTTTAATTGTTTTAAATTTCAAAAAATCATAGAAAATTCATTTCAAGTCCAAAAAATCTGAAAAAATTATGAAAAATATTTTTGATTATTCTCTTTCTGATTTTTATTTTTTCACAATTTAATTTTTTGTTATGGTATTTTTTTTTATAAATTTACACTTTATTTGAATTGTTTTAAATGTTTAAAAATACTTTTATACATTTTTAAATTCTAAAAAATTTATGGAATGATCCAATGATATTGTGACAAATATTGGTGACCTTATTTTATTTTTGTTTGACTTTGCTATTTTTTTTTATCATTTTTGGTTTATTTTACCTATTTATTTTAATTTTAAAAATAGTTTCTGACTTCAAAAATTACCAAAAAAAATTTATAAAATCATTTAATCCCTTTTCTGATTTTTCTATGGTCTTACTTTTTATTCCTTGATTAATTTGAACATAGTTGATATTTTTCTCTTTATTTTCTATTTTTAAACAATAATTTTTAAACCCTTTTGTATATATTAAAATGTAATATTATTTTGTGACTATTTTCTGGATGATCTTGGGTTAAATTTTGGATCATGAACTTTATTAACATCATTGGATCCATGGTGTTGAGTTTAACTCCACAAAAATGGATAAATGATTTTAATAATAGGTTGAGTAAATTTAATTCAAAAGTGGTTTGTATTTTCTCTCCCACCCTTCTTCATCTCATCTCCTTCTTATTGCACTAAATGTTGTTGGAGCATGATCTTTATATCATGTCTCAAAACAAGTGGTGCATAGATTTCTATTGACCGGCCTCAAAATAGGTGCGACTTCTATATAAGTCCACTTACGATTGCTTATCATAGTGCTAAATTTTGTCCCAATTCGAATAAATGATCATTCGTGGCCCAAACTTATGTTTTCAAGCCCAAGTATGTTAACTTGATCTCTTTGATCCAATAACATTGAGATTCACTGTGTGGAGGCTTTGGTTTTACAAATCCTCTAATGGATCTACAACACCTTTGATCAACGCGGATCACTTAAACATCGTTGATCATTAAATGGCACTTGTAAGAATTCCAAATGGATAATATACTTGACAAAAAGCAAATACAACTTGTTGTATGGAGGCTTTGGTTCTACCAATCCTCTAATGAGTTCCAAATGCAAGCTTCAAGATGGTCATCCAACTAACCACTAATTATTTACTTGTTTTACTTTATGCTTTTATATTTTTTTTATGCTTTATGCACCATTTACTTTTAGCATTTACATTTCATGCAATTTTCATCTTTGCTCATTTAAGCATTTACTTTCTTGTCATTTTTACTTTTCTCACTTGAGCTTTTCTTTTCCTTTTTAAGATACTTAATAATCAACATAAACCCTATAAATCTTTAATGGTACTCAGACTATTTGGTTACTATCCTTGGCATTATGGAGCATGGGACTTTTCTTGGACTTAGGATTAGAAACCTTGTTCTATCTTGAAGACCTTGTGATCTCATCTGATTATTTTTTCTGGAGTTCTTGAGGTTTACCTCAAGACATTGGGTTGCTTGTTTTTTTGTGTGTGCAGGTTTTTTGTGATTACACCCTTTGTTTGTAATCTGGAATTCACCCGTATACAGCCGTTGCTCTGCCCAATTTTTGTGAAGACTTAATACACTTGAAGTTTGGTTCTCTCAAGAGGTCTAGTATTTTTTACTTGATTGGTTTCAATCCAAGGAATGGGAATTCTGTCTTGGCTCATAAAGTCAAGTATTGGCTTCTTGTTGGTTAGATGATTCTTATCCCTAACTTTTATCTTATGCTTTAAATAGCCTCTTCTTCTCCTCCCATATTCTTTAATTTCAAAACTTATCTCCCTCCTTTTGAAAACTCTTCTTATTTTAAACTTGAACCACTTTCATAATAAACTTGGACTTAGGTCCATGCATTTTCAAACATTTTTATAAATAAACCCTAATCAACTTAATAATATTTTAACATTTTTTGTGAGAAGACTAAAAGTCAATCAAATCTCATTTCAAACCATTTTGCCACTTTGGCTTTCATCTTTAAACTTTTCTCAAAAAAAGATTGAACTCTTGTCAATCCTTGTAGTGATGCAAACAACTATACTTCTATAATATGTAGTGAAGAGAGATATTTTCCATTTAGGTGTTGAGTGAGGCATTGTTGATTTTAAAATCCAAGCCATATCCTCCACTTTGAGATGATGCAACTTCTCCTTTCTCATAATTGTGGGTAGTAGGTATATTTTCCACACGGACAATGACGATGATGTTTTACCTTATAAAATTAACCAACACATTTGTGCTTTAAATTTTTAAAATAGGTACTACGTATACCCTGATCACCTATTGCACGAAAATGTGGTACGTAGGCACTAAAGGTTCGCAACCGCGGCAGATGCAAAAATCATAAAATAAATATATTTCTTTTCTCACCTCCACCATCCATTTTTATACAACATTTTTTATAGCCAAAATATACAAATTTTACAAAGAGGTTCCTGCGGAGTACCGTAGATGTTTAGGGTGCTAATACCTTCCCTTTGCATAACCAACCCCCTTACCTTGAATCTTCCTCCCTCTTTTTGGGTTATTCTCTCTTTTCCCATTCCTTCGGATATAATAAAGCGCGGTGGCGATTTTTATTTTGATATGTATAAGTCAAGTCAATCCAATGGCTTAGTCTTAAAACATTTCAACTGCTACATCTGTAAGGTGATCTAACGGGACATAGTCATACGCTTTAATTCCCTAACTTTTGCTTGGACCTCCCTTTCGGGTTTTCAGTCCACCGGGATACCCTTTTTTTCCCAAGTTTCCCTTTCGGGTTTTCAACTTGTCGGGTGTACATATTTTTTGTTTTATCCCTAATTTTTTCCTGAACCTTTTTTTTTGTTCACCGGGATGCCCTTGTTTTTTATAAGTGTGTCAACCTAACGGGTCTCTTATGCATAGTATCTTTTGACTATGTTAGCATTCACAGGGTGCGGCAGGTCGTCGCCATCCATAGTGGTCAAGATCATTGCTCCACCAGAGAATATGCTTTTGATCACAAACGGTCCTTCATATGTAGGAGTCCATTTGCCCCTGGGATCACCTTGCGGCAATATGATGCGCTTGATCACCAAATCCCTGACTTGATACACTTGGCGTTTGACCTTTTTGTTGAAAGCCTTGATCATCCGTTTTTTATACATTTGACCTTGACAAACAACAATAAGCCTTTTCTCATCAATAAAATTCAGTTGATCAAGTCGAGTTTGGATCCAATCTTCTTCATTCAACTCTGCATCCTTCATGATTCTCAGAGAAGGGATCTGGACCTCAATAGGCAAGACAACTTCCATGCCGTATAGCAGAGAGTAAGGTGTTGCCCCGGTTGATGTGCACGCCGTTGTATGGTAACCATGGAGAGCTAATGGTAGCATCTCATGCCAGTCCTTGTTGTTACTGTAATTTTCTGTATGATCTTTTTTATGTTCTTATTTGCGGATTCGACAACGCCATTCATCCTTGGCCGGTAAGGGGAAGAATTATGGTGCTGGATCTTGAATTGCACGCACAATGCGATGGTCATGGTATTGTTGAGATTCGTACCATTGTCTGTGATGATCCTCTTCGGGATACCGTACCGACATATGAGATTCTGTTTGATGAACTGCGCGACAACATTCTTGGTAATAGAAGCAAAAGAAGTCGCCTCAACCCACTTCGTGAAATAGTCAATGGCCACCAAGATGAAGCAGTGTCCATTAGAGGCTGTGGGCTTAATTTCTCTAATCATATCAATGCCCCACATTACGAATGGCCAGGGAGCAGTCAGGACATTCAGAGGAACTGGAGGTACATGCACTTTGTCAGCATAGACCTGACACTTATGAAAAGTTCGAGAGTGTTGATAGCAATATTCTTCCATGGTAGACCAGTAATAACCCGCCCGTAGGATCTTCTTTGCCATCATATGACCACTGGAATGGGTGCCAAAAGTGCCTTCATGTAGATCAGCCATGATCTTTTCTGCCTCAACCTTGTCTACGCAACGAAGTAATACAGCGTCATGGTTGCGTTTGTAGAGGATGTCATTACTAAGGAAGAACTTAGCAGAGAATATCCTTAAGAACTTCTTATCATTGACCGAAGCTCCTTCCGGATACTCTTGAGCCTCGAGATACCTCTTGACTTCGTGGAACCAAGGCAGGTCCACTACTTCTTCAGTATTGATCTCGTGATAGTGAGCTGGTTCATCCATTCGTTCAATGGTGATCTGGGGAGCCTCGTTATCCCATTTGAGTTTAAACATGGATGACATTGTGGCTAGCGCGCCTTCTAGTTGATTTTCTTCTCGCGATAAATGCTTGAAGGTAATCTTCTCAAAGTGTAGGATTAATGTCAACACATCTTCTTTGTAGGGGATAAGGTTAGGGTTCTTAGTGTCCCATTCTCGTTTGATCTGACTGATGACCAAGGCTGAGTCTCCAAACACACTTAAAGACTTGATTCCCAAATCTATGGCAACTTTGAGACCAAAAAGGCATGCTTCGTATTCTGCTATGTTATTTGTACAGTTGAAACAAAGTCTTGCAGTGAAGGGAGTGTGACATCCTTCAGGGGATATGAGTACAACACCCATACCATTGTCGAGTGCGTTGGACGCCCCATAAAAAACTAGGGTCCATCGGGATCCTTGTTCAGGTCCGTCATATGGTCTGAGTTCTTCAAAGTTGTTTATCATCATGATATCTTCATCTGGTAATTCAAACTTCATGGACTGGTAGTCATCCACAGCTTGATGAGCCAGGTGATCGGCTAGCACACTGCCCTTTATTTCTTTCTGGGTAGTGTACTAAATGTCATATTCCGTCAGGATCATCTACCATCTCTCTATTCTCCCAGAGAGGGCAGACTTCTCGAATATGTATTTTATTGGATCCATCTTGGATATCAATAAGGTAGTATGGGTCAGCATATACTATCTTAGCCGGCGAGCATCCCATTCCAGAGCGCAACAAGTTTTCTCGAGCAGTGAATATCTTGTTTCACAATCGGTAAACTTTTTGCTCAGGTAATAAATAGCATGCTCTTTTTGGCCAGACTCGTTATGCTGCCCCAGCACACACCCCATTGAATTTTCCAAGACAGTTAGATACATGATTAAGGGTCTTCCCTCGATTGGAGGCATCAAAACAGGAGGTTCTTGTAGGTATTCTTTGATCTTGTCAAAGTCAGTTTGGCACTCATCATTCTATTTGACTACTTGATCTTTCTTCAATAACTTGAAGATTGGTTCACAAGTAGCTGTCAGGTGAGAAATGAATCTGGAAATGTAGTTTAACCGTACCAAGAATCCTCTGACTTCCTTCTCGGTGCAAGGAGCAGGCATTTCTTGTATCGCTTTCACCTTGGCAGGGTCCACTTTGATACCTTACCACTGATGACAAAACCTAGGAGTTTACTGGACCTCGCCCCAAATATGTATTTAATCGGGTTCAACCTCAGCTTGTATTTCTTTAGTCTCTCAAATAGCTTCTGTAAATGGTCAAGATGTTCCTCTTCAGTTTGAGATCTGGCTATCATGTCGTCCACATAGACCTCTATTTCGTGATGTATCATGTTGTGAAATAGGGCTACCATGGCACGCTGATAGGTTGCCCCAACGTTCTTCAACCCGAATGGCATAACCTTGTAACATAATGTGCCCCACTGTGTGACAAAGGTTATTTTCTCCATGTCCTCAGGCGCCATTTTGATTTGATTGTAACCTGAGAAACCATCCATGAAGGAAAACACCTTATGATGTGATGTATTGTCACCCAGAATATCGATGTGGGGAAGTGGAAAATCATCCTTATGGCTTGCCTTATTCAAATCTCTGTAGTCCACGCACATGCGTACTTTGCCATCCTTTTTAGGCACGGGAACAACATTGGCGACCCATTATGGATAGGAGGTAATGGATAATAATTCAATATTAAATTGTTTCATGACTTCCGCTTTGATCTTCTCTGACATGTTTGGTCGCATGCGACGGACTTTCTGCTTTACCGGAGGGCAGTCTTCTTTTGTTGGTAGATAATGGACCACGATATCAACATCCAATCCTGGCATGTCTTTGTACGACCAGGAAAAGACCTCAACATAATCATGTAGCAACTGAATTAGGCACTTCTTGACAATGGGTTCCAGATTGGCACCCACCTTGACTTCTTTCTTATCCTCCTCGGTACCTAGGTTAACTGTGTCCAATGGCTCTTCGTGGGGCTGTATGCTCTTCTCTTCTTATTGTAGTAACCTGGTTAGTTCCCCTGGCACTTCACAATCTTCCTCACCTTCGTCTTCGGCTTGGTAGATTAGATTTTCAGAGTCACAGAAAGCCATAGCAAAATCGTTACCCATGGGATCCCGAATGGATGTAGATCTGCATTTTGAATGTGAGTGTGTGTAAGAGTATATCTATCTTTGAAATAAATAAAAATGTAAAAAGAAAGACAAAGAGCACAAAGTTTGTATGCAAAAATGTCCATGATTTATTGATGACATATGAAAATGAGGTAACAACCCTTACAAATGGACCGTTGTGCCTCGGGTAAGACACAAGGTTTTAAAAGTCTGAATTGTTTAATTATTATAGGTTTGACAAAATTTAAAGACAATTACTGTTGGATAAAAGTAATTGGGACAAAATCTTTAGCTTCCTAGTTGCTGAGTCCTCCATTGACAGTTGGGAAAATCCATTCCTCCAGGTCGTAGCTGCCTCATCATCCTCCACTGCATTGACTCCATGGTTGCTGATCTTCAAGGGTGGTCCCCCGGAAAGAGCATGGCATACAACTTTCTGGGCTCCTAAAGTGAAACCCAAACCAAAATTTTCAGATTTGTATGGGATATTCTGGAGTTGGCCCCAAATACTACACACCACCTTCTTCGATCACTGCCTTGGCATCTTTCAGCGAAGACATCTTTAGCGGAGGTCTTTTAATCTTCGGGACTTGGGAAATAGTCTTGGTTACTGCCACGGTTTGTGGGACTTCCTCGAAGTGCTGAAATAGATTTTCAATGAATTCACCATCCAATTACATGTATCTGAAGGAGTTCAAGTGACTAACCATATATTCCTCTTCTCCATGGACAATAATGATTTTCCCCTTGGTTGGATATTTCAGCATCTGATGTAATGTAGAGGTAACGGCACCAGCGTTGTGAATCCATGGTCGGCCCAATAAGCAGGAATAGGAAGGGCGAATGTCCATCACGTAAAAAGTTGAATCAAAGGTTTGAGTTCCAACTTTTATGGGGATGTCCACCTCCCCATGCACCATTCTCTTTGAACCGTCGAAGTACCTTACCACTATATTGCTGGGTTTTAAGGTCAAACCTTCATAGTCGAGTCTATCAAGAGCCTTCTTAGGCAGAACATTCAAAGACGAACCAGTATCTACCAAGACATGGGCCAAAGTTTTTCCCCAGTATTCGACAGAGACATGCAATGCCTCGTTGTGCTTCCTCCCTCTAGGTGTCAAGTCAGCATCAAAAAATCCTAAACCATTATCCGCGGTTAAACTGGCCATGCAGTCTTGGAACTGATCGACAGAGGTTTCTTGTGGTACATGGGAAGTTTTAAGAAATTTCACCAAGGCCTTCGCATGAGCCTCAGAGCATAACAATAAATCCAGCATGGAAATCTTTGATGGAGTCTTCCCTAGCTGTTTGACTACGTTGTAGTCGCTTCTCTTTATAATTTTCAGAATTTCTTCCATCTCCTTTTGGGAGGCCTCAAGGATAGATACTGATTTTGCCTTCATCCGGACAAGCTCAACCAGAATGCCCTTGCCCCGAGTCTCGGTTGACTCGGTGGTAGGAGTGTCAGTAGGGGTAACCATAGGGATTGTAGTAGTAGTAGTAGTAGTAGTAGTAGTGTCAATAGGAACATAAACAAGGATGATCACTGGACCGATAACAGTTTTCAGAGCATAAATCTCTGGGGAGAATATTCTTCCACTTCGGGTTATCTTGCTTGTTCCCGCAATATTATTGATGTTTGGGTCAACATTCTCAAAAATTGAGTCTTCAATAGCCAGTCAATCCTGCTTGATGTCGTGATAGTAGACGTCGACCCCATAGTTCCATGGGACAATTTTATCTGATGAATACGAGATTGGTCCCGACATAGTAATTATCAGTGGAGCTACTTTGGAAACTGATGTAATCCTAATGGGTCTTTTGGTGGAGACCCTGGAAGAATTGGCGGAAATGGTTACTGTTGTACCCTAAAATTTGCCCTCTCAGTTTACTCAATACATGTTAATTGAGGTCCCTAAGTTGCTCAAGGAAGTCCAAGAGTTAACCAAACAAACTCTCTCCTAAGGCAGTATACCTCAAATTAGGGTTTCCCTTTTTATCAAGATGTGTGAACCACAAAGGAATCAAATGCTTTCCATGGTCCTAATATGTTCCCAAGAACATCCATGTCAAGTTTCAGGCCTTGCATAAGAAGTTTGCTCAGTCATTTGCTCAAATGCTTGAGAATCGACTGTATTAGGTCAAAAGTCAACTGTGGCTCACATACAGTCAAAATTCAAGATTTTTTGGTCAAAATCAACATTTTGAAGTCACTTTCATCATTTGATCAAGGGTTGACCATGATTCCCCAAGAAATGCTCCAAATTCATCAAAACCCAAATGTTGCTGAATTAGGGTTTTGTAGGAAAAGTCAACCCAACTTTGACCAAGCATAACTTCTTCATACTTTATCAGAAATTTTCCATCCAAGGCTCATTTTGAAGAGTATGCAATTACCTACAATTCATCTTCATCGCTCAAGTTCAAAATATTCACTCATCAAGAGATATGAATTTCTACATTATAGGTCCTTTTGAAAAGTCAACAAAAACACCTTTTGGGTCAAAGCTTCATAATGAACATGGAAGATCCAATTGAGATGAAACCAAAAGGGTTGGTTAGGGGAGATCCTAAGATTTCTAAAAAGTCCAAGAACACCTCTCTAGGGTCAAAATTGAGACAGATATGCATTGTCAAAGTTGGAAATTTTTGGAAAATTGTCAAAAGTCAACATTGATCAAATTGGCATTTTTTCCAAAGGGCCCATGTTTTCTTGCTCGAAACATGTTTCTAATAGGACCCACGACCCCTGAGCTTTTCCACCTATTATTTTATTATTTTTATCATTTATTTTGATTTTTTATTCATTTAAATAAAAATAAATCAAATTAAATGATAAAATAATAAGAGCAAATCAAAGAATTTTTTTTATTAATAACCATGTATTAAAAAAATATTTCGCAAATAACCGGGTTTCGGAAAAAATTACGCAAATAACCATGTTTGAGATGGCTCCACAAAGGAGGAGCCATCTCATTTGGCGCATGCTCCTCTTTTTTTAAGGGAGGCGCCATCTCACTTGGCGCCTAAGTGCTTAGGGCAAGCCCTAAGCCAAGTGAGATGGCGCCTATGTAGAAAATTAGGTCAAAAAAAAAATTTTTTTTTCTTTCCTGCGCGTTGCGTATTAGACAGAGATAAACAAAATGGATTTTTTATTTAAAAAAAAAAATTACATTCAACTGTTTTACATTTACAGAACAGTAAAAAAATGGATACAAAAAATACTGGGAAAAAAAAAGATACATCAGTGATCCCCAAGAACCCGGTAATGACCCCCAGTTCCGCATCCCCGTCCTCACCTTTCTCTTGCTGGGTGCCGTCTCGTTTCCTGCTGCGGCAAGGTCGATGGCCCAGCGAAGTCAATGCGATCTGAATCCATAAAATCAGTAAGATCTCCATATCTCGAAGATTCGCTCTGGTACAGTCGGTTACCCATACCCTCGAAGTTTGGTCGTGTTGGCGGTGGGTGGGGTTCCATGGTTGGTCGGTAGCATTGGTCGTCTGAGTGTGGGGGGTAGAAAGGAAATGGATGTTGGGGTGTTTGGTATTGTGGATGTTGGGTTGTTTGGTGATATGGTGGTTGATGGTAGGTTTGGTCGGGTTGGTCATAATCTTCTGACATTCCCATATCAGGGCTAAGGCTGGATGTTGAGGGCACCATATTGGGATATGTGGAAGACTGAAATTGTGTATGGGGTATGTGGGTTTGCTGGTATTGGGGTTGGTATTGTGGTTGGGTTTGAGGCATATCCGGGTATTGGTAGTTTGGCGGTGATTGTGGTTGGTAGTACGGCATTTGGTTGTAGTTGTGTTGTGGTGGGGAATGTGGTTGTGTGTTTGTTGGTCTGTTTCTTCTTGGGGGTTGGTTTGAGGTTGATGGATTTTGGGTTTGTTGGTGGGGAATCGAGGGTTGTGCCCATTATGTGCGTGGGTCAACCAAGTACCTCGGATGAGACACGTGCATATCTGGGTTACTAACCGACCTGTACCACGACATATATTGATCAGTGTGTCGCATGTTACCTTGAGTAAGGAAAATCGGGGATTGCAAGATGTAGCGGTGACGCCTTTGCCACATTTTACACCATTCTGGAGCAAAGTCTTTCTAGTTGGTAAGATTCCACTGGGCGTCGACCCTTTTTAGATGCCAGGGGGACAAATCTGTTGGATCACTTGGTATCTCTTGGATCATTCCGAACTGCATCTTCACACGGTCGCTGTGGTGCATCTCCACAATGTTGAACCGAATGAGTGCAGTCTTTGCAGTCTAAGTTGCTGCATCCTCTGGATTTGGAGAATGGTCCAAACCCAAATATGGTCTCCAGACGAACTGCGATAAAATTTAAATCAGGTAAGTGCAAAAGTAATGTATAAATAATTAAAATGAACAAAAGTTAAAAGCTACGACGTACGTCATCTGGGCCTACGTGATCCAACAGATTCCGATAGAGTGCGACATTGAATCTGGGATTCTTGCCGTAATCCATACCCCTCACGCAGTACCTAAAGGAAATGAGAAACATGTTATTTTTAGCATATATTTTGGAAAGAGAAGAATAGTTATAAATGCTATAACTTAATGACTTACTTTGTTGCGTAAGGGAAACCAAAAGTGTTGTTGTTGATGGGGTTTAAGGACTCCATCCTCCACCAACCCCAGGCTTGTAGTAAAAATGCGCACCCATAAAATGTACATTTTTCCTTGACTGCGTTTTTGCACAAGGAACTGTACAGGTGGGCTAATACTGCAGAACCCCAACTAAATTTTCTAGTTTTATCAAAATTTGTTAGTAAATGTAAGTACATGAAATTTACACTATTTCCCGTACTTTCGGGAAATAAAAATGTACCAAAAAGTATCATAATATACATTCGGGCTTTTACTACTCGGTCATTCTCTGAGGAATTTTCATTTAATTCCATACTTGCATAATGCCGTTTCAGGTCAGTGAGTAGTATTCTCTGCCCTCTTGCTCCACCACCTTCTACCATGTCCCTACCCAACAGTTCTTCACACTGTGAGTTGGGTTGTTGAACCGACCCGTTCACCGCCTTACCGTCGATAGGGAGGCCCAGTAGCATGTACACATCTTCGAGAGTGATGGTACATTCACCTATTGGTAGGTGAAATGTATGGGTCTCCGGTCTCCACCTCTCCAACATTGCAAGAATGAATTTGGAGTCAATGGTGCAGTTGGAGATCTTTATCACGTGTCCAAAACCTGCATATTCCAGATAAGGGACGATAAATGGGTCAGGAGCCAGGTATTTGTGCGAACGGATTCTGAATCTTTGTGTATCCTGAGATCATAATTAAACAAGAGTAAGATTAATTAAGATGAACAACACGTTATTTGAAGTATGAAAAATGTATAACCAAAGAAAAGACTTACAAATGCAGCAATGTTTTCCCTTGTGCCTCTGTGAGTATCTCCCATTGTTAGAAGGGCCATTGTTCAGAACGCTTGAGAGAATGAAAGACTTAGGAAGAAATAGAGAGTATGATAGACTTAAGAAATATTTCGTAGCAGAGAGTGAGAGTTGTGTGGGTGTGAGAGATGTTTCATAAGGTATGTATTTATAGGCAAATAAGTTTGATGTAGTGGTTGCATGCCTGCGATGTGTCACATTTGCATGCTTAGGGTGTTACACATATGCATGCATGCATTTACAAAAAATGTAAGGTGTCACTCTTGCAGGCTAGGTGGCAGCCCATGCATGTATCATGATTGGACAGTAAGGGAGGCGCCATCTCACTTGGAGAAATAGTACAAAAATGAATGGTGTCGCCACCCCATTTGGCGAATAAGAGGTGTCACGTTTTACAGCATTGGCTCAGGCTACGTGACAGCCTTTGGGATTCCTTTCTTTGTTGCATGCAAGGCCATTGGAGTTGATGGGTGGAGTCTTACACAAAACATTTATGTGTGCAGAATAGGGCCAGGCTAGGTGGCAGCATAAGCCCATGCATGTATCACGATTGGACAGTAAGGGAGGCGCCATCTCACTTGGCGAAATAGTACAAAAATGTATGGTGTCGCCACCCCATTTGGCGAATAAGAGGTGTCACGTTTTACAGCATTGGCTCAGGCTACGTGACAGCCTTTGGGATTCCTTTCTTTGTTGCATGCAAGGCCATTGGAGTTGATGGGTGGAGTCTTACACAAAACATTTATGTGTGCAGAATAGGGCCAGGCTAGGTGGCAGCATAAGCCCATGCATGTATCACGATTGGACAGTAAGGGAGGCGCCATCTCACTTGGCGAAATAGTACAAAAATGTATGGTGTCGCCACCCCATTTGGCGAATAAGAGGTGTCACGTTTTACAACATTGGCTCAGGCTACGTGACAGCCTTTGGGATTCCTTTCTTTGTTGCATGCAAGGCCATTGGAGTTGATGGGTGGAGTCTTACACAAAACATTTATGTGTGCAGAATAGGGCCAGACTAGGTGGCAGCATAAGCCCATGCATGTATCACGATTGGACAGTAAGGGAGGCGCCATCTCACTTGGCGAAATAGTACAAAAATGTATGGTGTCGCCACCCCATTTGGCGAATAAGAGGTGTCACGTTTTACTGCATTGGCTTAGGCTACGTGACAGCCTTTGGGATTCCTTTCTTTGTTGCATGCAAGGCCATTGGAGTTGATGGGTGGAGTCTTACACAAAACATTTATGTGTGCAGAATAGGGCCAAGCTAGGTGGCAGCATAAGCCCATGCATGTATCACGATTGGACAGTAAGGGAGGCGCCATCTCACTTGGCGAAATAGTACAAAAATGTATGGTGTCGCCACCCCATTTGGCGAATAAGAGGTGTCACGTTTTACAGCATTGGCTTAGGCTACGTGACAGCCTTTGGGATTCCTTTCTTTGTTGCATGCAAGTCCATTGGAGTTGATGGGTGGCAGGCTAGGTGGCTGCATAAGCCCATGCATGTAATATTATTGGCAGCCTTGGGGGGTTGCATCACTTACTTAATTGAAATTTTTTGCCTTACGTTGAACATAACATTCATTCACATAAACTGTAAAATTTTCCAACCTTCGAATCAGTCATCTAACCTTCAAACATTCCAGCATTCATACCTTCATACAATCAATAAACCCAAAACATTCCCACCTTCATACCTAAAACAATTCTACACAATGGCCTCTTCACCATAATTTGTTGTCAAAGCACATTTCAACGGTGAGACATACATGTGTCCCACAGTTGGGTTTTTGTTTAGAAACACCGACAATGTCCGATTTCTCTTAAACGGGAAAGCAAATTTCTCGTACTTTAAGAAAAGATTGGAGGCCAAACTTGAACGAGGCCCGGTATCCCAGATATTTTATCAGAGTCCAGTCTTTTTTGGAAACAACCAAGTTATTTTTTATAAGGTTGCAATTCAAGATGACGAGGATTTCCAGAACATGATTTCCAGCCATGTCTATTCTAGAAACGACTCTATTGAGTTGTACGTTCTGTTTCAAGAGCCTTCGGTGACACAGGAGGTTGATCCTTTGGAGAATGAGCAAGATGAGGTGGATGCAGTTGATGATGAAGAAGAAGATAACGAGTTAGAGTTTGATGAAATGGTGAACGACGATTCTGACGATGATGGCATCCCAAGTATTCCTACCGACAAAATCTACACACCACCTACGCACATGACAAACTTCAACATGGGCGGAGATGAACCTTCTACGGACTTGTTTTTCCAACCGTATATGCAGTCGGATGAAAATTTAAAAGAGAAGGACAAGTTTCGTAATAGAGAGGAATGCATAAGGGCCATCAAAAAATTTCACATGCTCAACTCGGTTGATTATAAGGTGGATCGTGTAAACCCGGAAAGGTACAAGATCAAGTGTGTCCACCCTGACTGTATGTTCAAGCTGACCGCTTCATACAGACTAAGGGGTGACTGTTGGGTCATAGGTTCCATGACTACCCATACTTGTGTAAGTTCCACTCAATCACAAGACCACCGAAAACTCAACCATGATCTAATCTGTCAAGAAATTCTACCCCTGGTCAGCAACGACCATTCTTTGAAGGTGAAAACAATCATCTCCCACATCACCACGGTTTTTAACTACACTCCGTCTTACCGTAAGGCGTGGTTAGCAAAGACTAAGGCGATTGAAAGGGTGTACAGAAACTGGGAGGAGTCATACCGAGAACTTCCCCGCTACCTAAATGCACTCAAGACATATTCTCCAGGTAGTGTTTATGTTCTGGACACATTGCCAGCGTACGCCCTAGATGGTAGTCTACTACATGGCAACGGAATATTCAGTCGCGTCTTTTGGGCATTTCAACCATGCATCACAGGGTTTGCATCATGCAAACCAATTCTACAAATAGACGGGACTTGGTTGTATGGGAAGTACAAAGGCACGCTTTTGATGGCAGTTGCACAAGATGGCAACAATAACATTTTCCCCGTTGCGTTTGCCCTTGTCGAGGGGGAGACTGGTGGTGCTTGGAGCTTTTTCCTGAAAAATCTTCGTACACACGTGGCTCCTCAACCAGATCTCTGTTTGATCTCGGACAGACATGCCTCCATTGAAAGTGCCTATAATAATCCGACAAATGGTTGGCATGACCCTCCTTCTACGCATGTCTATTGCGTCAGGCATATCGTCTAGAATTTCTCGAGGGAGGTCAAGGACAAAACATTGAGGAAGGCGGTGATGAATGCGGGATACGCACTGACACAACCCACATTCAAATATTACCGCAACGAGATCCGTTTGTCTAACCCAGAAGCCGGTACGTGGATCGACAATATACCGGTCGAAAAGTGGACTAGGTTATACGACAATGGCCAAAGATGGGGGCATATGACAACAAATCTTATTGAATCAATGAATGAGGTATTCAAGGGCATACGAAACCTCCCCATCACTGCCTTGGTGAAATCCACGTATTTTAGGATGGCTGCGTTATTTGCCAAACGAGGTGAAATGTGGTATGCGGTCTTGCAATCAGGACAACCATGGAGTGAAAGCTGTATGAAATACATTAAGGCTGAAAGTGCTAAAGCCAACACTCACATGGTTACACGGTTTGACCGCCATAGCCACAACTTCATTGTGAAAGAGACAATTGACCACAATGAAGGCCTGGAAAGACAAGAATACAGGGTCATTTTACCTTCTCAATGGTGCGATTATGGCAGGTTTCAAGCTTTTCGTATGCCTTGCTCTCATGTCATTGCCGCTTGTGCTCATACCCATCAAGACGCGCTTCAACTGCTCTCAAACGTTTATAAATCTGAAACGTTGCTCACTGTTTACAACAACAACTTTCCTTTGGTGGCAAAACCGGACTATTGGCCTGAATACAACGGTGATATAGTTTGGCACAATGACCAAATGCGAAGGAACAAGAAGGGTCGTCCCAAAAGCAGGCGCATAACAACAGAAATGGACGATCTTGACAGGTTGGAAAGAAAGTGTGGTTTATGCCGTCAGGTCAAACACAATCGCAAAAACTGTCCGAATCGGGCGTCTGGCTCGACCACATAAATTTTGTAATACAATAAAACTTTTCAATATTTGTGTTGTAAACATTATGGGTTTTCCGTTAATAAAACTGTTCACACAATTTAAGAAATTCAACATAGGAAATTACATTAGGGTTTTCGGGTACAACAATGATTAACGATATTCAATCTAGGAAATTACAACTGTTAACACAATTTCATCTGACCCATGCATCATCAGCATTACATCACTGTCTGTTTTGACTTCCTCCAACCACACATTAGGTCTTCCTGTCGCATGCGAGGTTGTTGTTCGTTTTCGCTGGATCCTTCGAATTTTTTCCCCCTCGGCGATGTCTCCATCTAGCCACCGCATCAACTCCCGCTTCAGACGCTCCATGGAGTGAATGTGCCAGAATTTCATTTTCATCGCAGGTTTCGTGGCGGAGAATATAACGTAACCATCTCTGCTAAAAATCATAGGCGACGTCATTACGTAAATAAGGGAGTACAAAATAAAAATACAGTGCGAGAAAGTTTGAGAAATTTCAAAGAAATGGACAAATTATTTATAAAACAGCAAAAAACCCTAGTTTTGCCCTAGGCGCCAAGTGAGATGGCGCCTCCTCTTCTTTTTAAGGAGCATGCGCCATCTCACTTGGCTAAAAGCCAAGGGAGGCACCAAGTGAGATGGCGCCTAGGGCAAAACCCTAGGTGCATGCGCCAAATGAGATGGCTCCTCCTTTGTGGAGCCATCTGAAACATGGTTATTTGCGTAATTTTTTCCGAAACCCGGTTATTTGCGAAATATTTTTTTAATACATGGTTATTAATAAAAAAAATTCCAAATGAAATTTTGGGATTTTTGTGCACATTTGGAGTCCATGTACAGCTAGCATGATGATCAATTCGTGCAAGACTCATTAGGGTTGGAAAAGATTGGATTGAAGCTTGTTTTAGAAAGATATCATACATGAATCAAATCAAATTACATTTTCATAATTCTCAAAGATATGATACAATTTTATTGACCTAATTGAGTTTATTATATGTAGACAACAATTGCAGTTCAAAGAAAAAGGGAGAGCAGTCGTGAAAACACCAAACCAAATTCCAAAAAGGTGACAAAAGTGTTGGATCGTTTTTGCATTTAGAGATCAATTCAGACCATTCCAACGCTGCTAATCGATTCTTGAACCTTCTCAGAAGTCAATTGGATCATTTGCAAGGCTGGAAACACCCAGAAACACGTGTAATTGCTCTCACGGTTTGCCCTTAAACTCAAAATCGATTAATGTATTCCTGGCATCTTTAGCATGTTTAAGTCATATATTTGTAATCCTCATCATGTTTGCAAGCTAACTGTGTTATTTAATTGCGTTTTTGAAGCATCTACATGCCGTTGCCATTGTTAGGGTTTATGTTTACCATTTAGGGTTTTCTTACACAAGGGAAATTAGCCAAAAAGAAGGATACCAGGGTGTTCACGAGATCACCATGAATGAAGCTATATAATTAGAAATCATTTATTGTGCATATGGTGCATTTTTGAAATTTGCAGGGGCTATAACTATAAACTTGTGTCTGTAGGTAAAAGTCTTTCACTTAATACGACGGTTGCAGCGAAGAAGATAGTATGTGGCAGCCCACCATTGGTTCATTTGAAACTTGCGCGCCTTTCTGAATCTACTGCTTTATTTTATTTATTACATTTTGTTCATTATACAAACAAGTTAACAAGGTAGCACAGCTGGCAATGCATTTTTGGAGGCGAGTATAAGGACATGGGTTCGATCCCAGGTCCCAACGATTTCCTTGTATTATTTTTTTCTGTAATCAGATGTATCACGCTCTCAACCATCCACCATGCGCTAGCAATTCATGGCCGCTGGATGCACTGCTGGCCAGAACTAACGGTTCTTGCCTGAATGTCCTTGGTGCTCCTCAAGTCAACGCTTGCACATGATCCATCGTGGTTGACTGGGCATGGAGCTTAATGGGCTTGGAAATTCATATTCTCACTACCCGGAATTGCTAATAACACATGCCCATATTCTCTTTTCTCTATTTATTTCTTTTATTTTAATTGTTTTTGTTTAATTGTTTTCTCTCTAAATTAATTACTTATTTAAATCATAAAATCAACAAATCACAAAATACCAAAAAAAGGGAATTTTTTCAATAAAATATTTATTTTAATTTAATTAGAAATATAGGTTAATTTAATTTCTTTCATAATTTAAAAACAATTAGAAATTAGGTTTAATTAAGTTATAATTTAAGTATTTTCTCAAATAAAAATCAACAAAAGCACTTTTCTCTCGATTAGGGTTTTAGGTTATTTTAGTCGTCCTCGCATTTAATTTGTCGCGCGCTTGTTAATTATTTGTCCATTATTTTGTAATTGGTCAGGGTTTGTAATAGTTAACCTAGGGTTTTTATTTACTGTTTAAATCCACGATTTTTGGCTATGTAATTAATTCCCCCTCCCCGAAGCCTTGTAATAGCTAGGTTTTATTTTCTCGCACTTTAAATTCCCGCAACCTTTAATTGTCTAGATGCATGGCTAATAGGATTGTATGAAAAAAATACTTGAAATTTAAAACGGTAGATCACCTAATGTGCAAAGACTAAATAACTGAAAAAGTTCACATGCACATGTTCACTCCTAGGGTTTTCCTCACTCCGGTTGCCTTCGGTAAACAGTCATTAAGCATAGGAAATTTTAGTGGTCGCCCTCCTGTCTAAAAGATCAAATGTCCCATTCGAATGTTGCCTCAGAAATGTTTCCTCGGGAATGTTGCCTCGGAAACATTGCCTCGAAAAGATCTTAAGACTCGAGGGTTACTACTAAGGTTTTCTAACTATTTCTTTAGTTATTGTATTTGTCCCTTTCTAATGTCCCTTAGTTATTGTATTTTGATGGAGCCTAGAATGCATTGGGTAACAACATTGGAGCTGTGATCATATCTCCCGAAGGCTGTCATACTCCATTCACCGCCCAATTATGTTTCAACTGCACCAACAACATGGCGGAGTATGAAGCATGTATTATGGGTCTTCGAGCTGCTATTGAACTGAGGATTAAGTTCTTTAGTGTATTCGGGGATTCTGCTCTGGTGATAAGTCATATCTAAGGCGAGTGGGATACGAAGCACCCGAATCTCATTCCTTACAAAGAGTATGTAATGACATTTCACCCACACTTTGAGGAGGTAACCTTCGAACATTTCCCACGAGAGGAGAACAAGTTAGCGTACGCGCTAGCTACCATGTCTTCTATGTTCAAGGTTAGGTGGGACAATGAAGCTCCCCAGATTACCATTGAGAGGTTGGATGAACCAGCACACTACTGTGAGATTGACACTGAAGAAGTGGCCGACAAACCCTGGTTTCACGAAGTCAAAAGGTATCTCGAGGTTCAGGAATATCCTGAAGGGGCATCTGTCAATGATAAGAAGTTTCTGAGAAGGTTCGCTGCAAAGTTCTTCCTTAGTAATGGGATCCTCTATAAACGGAACCATGACTCCACACTACTACCGTGTATAGACAAGAGCGAAGTAGAGAGGATCATGACAGATCTACATGAAGGCACCTTTGGAACCCACTTTAGTGGACATACCATGGTTAAGAAGATCCTACGGGCAGGATATTATTGGTCCACTATGGAAGCCGATTGCTATCAACACTCTCGAACTTGTCATAAGTGCCAAGTCTATGCTGATAAGGTGCATGTACCTCCGGTTCCTCTGAACGTCTTAACAGCTCCTTGGCCCTTTGTGATGTGGGGCATCGACATGATCGGCGAGATCATACGTACTGCGTCTAACGGGCATCGTTTCATCTTAGTAGCCATTGATTACTTTACAAAGTGGGTTGAGGCAACCTCTTTTGCTACTATGACCAAGAACGTCGTGGCGCGGTTTATCCGACACAATCTGATATGTCGATACGGTGTGCCAGAGAGAATTATTACTGACAATGGTACGAATCTCAACAACACAATGATAACCGAGCTCTGCAAACAGTTCAAGATACATCACCATAATTCGTCTCCTTACCTGCCGAAGATGAATGGCGCTGTTGAAGTAGCTAACAAGAACATCAAGAAGATTGTACAGAAGATGAAAGTGACATACAAAGACTGGCATGAGATGTTACCATTTGCTCTTCATGGGTACCGTACCTCAGCATGGACGTCGACATGGGAAACACCCTACTCTCTGGTATATGGCATGGAGGCAGTCCTACCCATAGAAGTCCAGATACCTTTTCTCAGAATTATGAAGGATGCGAGTTTGAACGAAGACGACTGGATCCAAACCCGACTTGATCAACTAAATCTAATCGATGAAAAGAGGCTTACTGCTATCTGCCATGGTCAAACGTATCCAAAGCGAATGATCAAGGCTTTTAACAATAAAGTCAGACGTTAAGAATATCAAGTCGGGGATCTGGTGATCAAACGCATCATACTGCCTCAAGGTGATCCCAGGGGCAAATGGACTCCCATGTATAAAGGGCCATTTATGGTTAAGTACATTTTCTCGGGAGGAGCTATGATTCTAACCAACATGGATGGTGACGACCTTCCTCAACCTGTCAATGCAGACATAGTGAAAAGATACTACGCATAATCAAAGACCCGCTAGGCTGACTGGCCTAGGAAAAAATAAGGGGGCGAACCAAAAGGGTTCGGGCAAAAGTTAGGGATAAAAATGAAAAAAATTGTACATCCGGAAAGTCGAAAACCCGAAAGGGAGGCTTGGGCAAAAAAGGGTATCCTGGTGGATTGAAAACCCGAAAGGGAAGTCCAGACAAAAGTTAGGGATTGAAGCGTATCACTATGTCTCATTGGATCATCTTGCGACCAGACTTCGGTATCGACTATCAAGCTCGGACGACGCCAATCAATCTGATCAACCTTCGGCCAAGTAGCAAAGTGATGAGACGCTTGAAGATATAAAGGCAATAGTAGAGTTGGAACCCAATAGGATTATTTCACGTTGCTGTTTTTATTTTACACAAATTGTATAATTTCTATCTTTCGGCGGCGTTCTCTTACTAGAACGTCAGCCTCTTTGTACAAAACACCTATTACAGGTTAATTTCAAAATCAATACAAGTCATTTTTACAAAACTTCAATTTGGTTCTTTTTCTTTTTCTATTTTGTTTTTCAAGAACGTCCAATGATTTATTTTTGATATATGCATTTGAAAATGATTGCTGCTCATAAATATTTACATAAGAGACAAAAGACGATTACTCGTAATTCCAGAAACAGGGAAAATAAGAAGTGCCAAACCCGACGGTTCCTTTGCCCAGCAGGTATCAGGATAGAGTCATGCTTGGGAACATAATTATTGGTATACGCACTCCCCACAGAGTAAAAGTATCCAAAGGAATTGATGTCAGCTTTCCCAAAACATGACGTAACTATCCCCAACTGAGGTTCATAATCGTGGGCGAGTCAATAAATTTCATTCCCTAAGCAGAAGCTCAATCTCCAATAGAGCTCATCACTTCCAGCGACAAAATTTCATCCCTAGATAAGTTTGTTCCTCCATATTGGCAGGTCTACCAACAAAGTATCTCTTCCCCCAAAGTCTGGTCCCCGCAGAGTTATTCTCCAGCATCTCTTCCCGGCAGAATATTCACAAATCTCCAGCAATTGTCATGGATTTATTTTCCTTGACGCAAGCATATCCCGATAGCATTTCATGAACATACATCATGACATATGCATACATATCATATACAACATAATCTCATTTATTTTAAGAACATCATCTCATCCTACATTTCATGCATCGCATACAACTAACCTTGATATCTTTTACAGGAAAAGACGTTAGCTTCAACAAATCCAGCAGTTATATAGATCACATCTACAGACAACTAATGGAAATTTAGTTCCCGAAAAAAAACGGGTCAACTAATCTACATTATCATATCAAAGTAACCTTACCCCGGTTCCTCCTGAAGTTTTACACAAACTTATAACCTTACCCCAATTCATCCTGAAGTTTTACACGAACTTATCCCAAAGTAACCTTACCCCGGTTCCTCCTGAAGTTTTACACAAACTTATAACCTTACCCGGATTCCTCTTGAAGTTTTACACGAACTTATCTCAAAGTAACCTTACCCAGGTTCCTCTTGAAGTTTTACACGAACTTATCGAAGCAACCCTACTACCCAGGTTCCTTCTCACAACCCTACTATCCAGGCTTTTCATATCGAAGCAACCCTACTACCCAGGTTCCTTCTCAGAGCCCTACTATCCAGGCTTTCATATCGAAGTAGCCCTACTACCCGGGTTCCTTCTCACAGCCCTACTATCCAGGATTTTCATATCGAAGTAACCCTACTACCCAGGCTCCTTCTCACAGCCCTACTATCCAGGCTTTCATATCGAAGTAGCCCTACTACCCAGGTTCTTTCTCAGTTCAGATGCAGTTTTACCCAAACTTCTCACAAAGCAACCTTACCCAGGTTCCTTCTCGGTTCAGATGCAGTTTTACCCAAACTCCTCATGAAGCAACCTTACCCAGGTTCTTTCCCATAAACCCTACTATCCAGGTTCCTTCTCATAACCTTACCATCCAGGTCTCTTTTCTCTTATCTCCAGACAGCAGTCCACAACATTGTAAGACATGGACCTGATCAAACACGATCAGTTTCACCTTTCCCCAGTAGGTCACGATGCAGCCTATACACTGACCAAATATGAAGTTCAACTCCGGAGTTAATTCCCCAGTAGAATAACAGACAACTAAAGCTCCTAAAATTATATTTCTCCCAAGACAGATACCAACATTCCTCAGCAGATTCCTCCTCAACAACAGCAACAGGGACTCTCATTGAAGGAACATCTCAGGAAATCAACATTCTCTAGATGGCATCTTTAAGCCCATCTCCGAGAATCTTATATTATCAACATCCAAATGGCATCTGTAAGCCCATTCCCGATATCATTAATCAGTTCCACTTCATGCGAGTGCTAATTTCTGGGCACTTTAGTGTTCAATCATCTTCCACCTTCAGATTACGAAAGGCAGACAAGCCAATCTACATCCTTAAGTTTAAGAAGATTGAACAGGGGAAGCTGTTGTACCCCAAAATTTTCCCTATCAGTTTACTCAATACATGTCAATTGAGGTCCCTAAGTTGCTCAAGGAAGTCCAAGAGTTGACCAGACAAACTCTCTCCTAAGGCAGTATACCTCAAATTAGGGTTTCCCTTTTTATCAAGATGTGTGAACCACAAAGGAATCAAATGCTTCCCAAGGTCCTAATATGTCCCCAAGATCATCCATGTCAAGTTTCAGGCCTTGCATAAGAAGTTTGCTCAGTCATTTGCTCAAATGCTTGAGAATCGACTGTATTAGGTCAAAAGTCAATTGTGGCTCACATACAGTCAAAATTCAAGATTTTTTGGTCAACATCAACATTTTGAAGTGACTTTCATCATTTGATCGAGGGTTGACCATGATTCCCCAAAGAATGCTCCAAATTCATTAAAACCCAAAAGTTGCTAAATTAGGGTTTTACAGGAAAAGTCAACCTAACTTTGACCAAGCATAACTTCTTCATACTTTATCAAAAATTTTCCATCCAAGGCTCATTTTGAAGAGGATTCAATTCCCTACAATTCATATTCATCCCTAAAGTTCAAAATATGCACTCATCAAGAGATATGAATTTCTACATTATAGGTCCTTTTGAAAAGTCAACAAAAACACCTTTTGGGTCAAAGCTTCATACATGAACATGGAAGATCCAATTGAGATGAAACCAAAAGGGTTGGTTAGGGGACATCCTAAGATTTCTAAAAAGTCAAAGAACACCTCTCCAGGGTCAAAATTGAGTGAGTTATGCATTGTCAAAGTTGTCAATTTTTGGAAAATTGTCAAAAGTCAACATTGATCAAATTGGCATTTTTTCCAAAGGGGCCCATGTTTTCTTGCTTGAAACATGTTTCTAATAGGACCCACGACCGCTGAGATTTTCCACCTAATATTTTATTATTTTTATCATTTATTTTGATTTTTTATTCATTTAAATCAAAATAAATCAAATTAAATGGTAAAATAATAAGAGCAAATCAAATCTTGGGATTTTTGTGCATATTTGGAGTCCATGTACAACTAGCATGATGATCAATTCGTACAAGACTCATTAGGGTTGGAAAAGATTGGATTAAAGCTTGTTTTAGAAAGATATCATACATGAATCAAATCAAATCACATTTTCATAATTCTCAAAGATATGATACAATTTTATTGACCTAATTGAGTCTACTATATGTAGACAACAATTGCAGATCAAAGAAAAAGGGAGAGCAGTCGTGAAAACACCAAAACAAATTCCAAAAAAGTGACAAAAATTTCTAGATCGTTTTTGCATTTAGAGATCAATTCAGACCATTCCAACGCTGCTAATCGATTCTTAGACCTTCCCAGAAGCCAATTGGATCATTTGCAAGGCTGGAAACACCCAGAAATGCGCATAATTGCTCTCAAAGTTTGCCCTTAAACTCAAAATAGATTACTGTATTCCTGGCATCTTTAGCATGTTTAAGTCATATATTCGTAATCCTCATCATGTTTGCAAGCTAACTGTGTTATTTAATTGCATTTTTGAAGCATCTACATGCCGTTGCCATTGTTAGGGTTTATGTTTGCCATTTAGGGTTTTCTTACAGAGGTGAAATTAGCCAAAAATAAGGATACGAGGGTGTTCACGAGATCACCATGAATGAATCTATGTAATTAGAAATCATTTATTATGCGTATGGTGCATTTTTGAAATTTGCAGGGGCTATAGCTACAGACTTGTGTCTGTAGGTAAAAGTCTTTCACCTAATACGACAGTTGCAGCGAAGAAGATATTATGTGATAGCCCACCATAGGTTCATTTGAAACTTGCGTGCCTTTCTGAATCTACTGCTTTATTTTATTTATTACATTTTTTTCTCATTATACAAACAAGTTAACAAGGTAGCGCAGCTGGCAATGCATCGTTAGAGGCAAGTATAAGGACCTGTGTTCGATCCTAGGTTCCAAAGATTTCCTTGTATTATTTTTTCTTCTGTAATCAGATGTATCTCGCTCTCAACCATCCACCATGCGCTAAAAATTCATGACCACTGGATGCACTGCTGGCCAGATCTAACGCTTCCTGCCGAATGTCCTTGGTGCTCCTCAAGTCAACACTTGCACAGGATCCAGTGTGGTTGACTGGGCTTGGAGCTTAATGGGCTTGGAAATTTAGATTCTCACCCCCCAGATATGCTAACAACACATACCCATATTCTCTTTTCTCTATTTATTTATTTTATTTTAATTGTTTTTGTTTAATTATTTTCTCTCTAAATTAATTACTTTTTTTAAATCATAAAATCAACAAATCATAAAATACCAAAAAAAGGGCATTTTTTCAATAAAATATTTATTTTAATTTAATTAGAAATATAGGCTAATTTAATTTCTTTCATAATTTAAAAACAATTAGAAATTAGGTTTAATTGAGTTGTAATTTAAATATTTTCTCAAATAAAAATCCACAAAAGCACTTTTCTCTCGGTTAGGGTTTTAGGTTATTTCAATCGTCCTCGCATTTAATTTGCCGCGTGCTTGTTAATTATTTGTCCATTATTTTGTAACTGCTCAAGGTTTGTAATAGTTAACCTAGGGTTTTTATTTACTGTTTAAATCCCTGATTTTTGGTTATGTAATTAATTCCCCCTCCCCGAAGCCTTGTAATAGCTAGGTTTTATTTTCTCGCACTTTAAATTCCCGTAACTTTTAACTGTCTAGATGCATGGCTAATAGGATTGTATGAAAAGAATGCTTGAAATTTAAAACGGTAGATCACCTAATGTGCAAAGAATAAATAACTGAAAAAGTTCACATGCACATGTTCACTCCTAGAGTTTGCCTCACTCCGGTAGCCTTCGGTAAACAGTCATTAAGCATAGGAAATTTTAGTGGTCGCCCTCCTGTCTAAAAGATCAAATGTCCCATTCGAATGTTGCCTCAGAAATGTTGCCTCGGGAATGTTGCCTCAGAAATGTTGCCTCGAAAAGATCTTAAGACTCGAGGGTTACTACTAAGGTTTTCCAACTATTGCTTTAGTGATTGTATTTGTCCCTTTCGAATGTCCCTTACAACTCCAACGACCGTGCTACCTACTCCTTAATAGTAGGATAACACTGTCTAAAGGAAACGAGAACGAATAATCTTTTTTCGAGTAGGTAGAATCTTAAGTACTTGCTCAATAAAAACTTTTCACACAAACACCTTTCAAAACAAATTTTCAAAACAAACTTTGTCACATCCTTGAGGACTGATACAAGGGTTATCACGAAGTAAATTTTTTTCAAGAAAAACACAGATAAGCAATTTGAATAAATGAGCAAGTACCTAAGAGCCCATGGAAAACCATGGATAGAAAGGGTTCTAACAGCTTCGCTTTCTATAATCTACCCCCCGTACTCAGAATATCTCGAAAAAAGGTTTTTTCTGTTTTTTTTCCTTTTCCATGATTGGATGAAATAAAATTCGATGGCGACTCTTGCTTACCGCGACATTTTGCAAACAAAAAATGCAAAATGCAAACCAGTAAAAACAGTCGGTTCTGCCACCGTATCATAGTTACTATTGAAACATCATTGTAAGAAATGGTTGGAATGAGAGTCTTTTCAAACAAAATCTCTTTGTCGTCCATTAGGCATTGAACACCTACTTTTAATAAATGACAGCCAGTTGGTAGGGATAAACAGAAGTGGCAGCCTTCATCACAACCCAGAAATAAACCGGCCTTCAATAGGTTCTTCTTGATAGTCAGGAGAGGAGTAACAAGTTCATCAACAGCAGTAACAAACATATTATCTTCGTCAGCGTTAACACCACGACCATGATTGGGCATAGGAGCGGTGATAACATTTGGGATCTCAGGAGCATCAAACTCAATTTCTTTTGCTTCAAGAAGGTCTTGCACCTTGTTTTTCAACGCCCAACAGTTGTTGGTATCATGGCTGGGGCTTTCTGAATGGTATGCAGAACGAGCATTAGGATGGTAGTGAGGAGATGTTGTGTTAGGATTCTTCGACGCTTCCTTCAAAGTTACTAGATTAGATCTCAACAAATATGGCAAAACTTGAGAGATAGTGTCATATTAATTCGGGTAAATTGTCTTACTGGTATTTTTGTTCTAGGATGATCGTTCCTTTGTTGAGTAGGTGCAGGCTTAGGGATCATGACAGCCCCTACCATTGGTCGGCGTTCAGTTTTATCTTGATTTCTTTGAGGATGCATAACACCAACTTCTTTCTTCCCAATAAAAGGTTTTCTTACAGCGACGGAGGATGCATCTTTTTGGATCTTCCCACTCTTAATCCCAACTTCCACTCTTTCTCTGGTCAAGATTAACTCAGTGAAGCCTGCTGAAGAGCTTCCAATTAGATGATTAACGAAAGGACCGGACAAGGTACCCATAAACATGTCTACTATATCTCTTTCAGATAGGGGAGGCTGGACTCTTCCTGCTAAGTCCCTCTATTTTTGAGCGTAGTCTTTGAAACCTTCACTTGAAACCATAGCCATACTATGGAGTTGAGTACGGGTCAAAGTAAGGTCTACGTTGTACTGATATTGCTTATAAAAAGCAGCGGCAAGGTCTTACCAATTATGGATATTGGCCCTTTCCAGTTGATAGAAATAATCAAGCTGAGTTCCAGATAGGCTGTCTTGAAAGAAGTGTACCCACAAATCTTTGTCAGCAGTGTGAGGTTGTATCTTCCTTACAGAGGATCAGAGATGCATCTTGGGATATGAAACTCCATCATACTTAGAAAATATTGGTGCCTTGAATTTTGGTGGAATGACAATCCCAGACACCAAACCCAGCTCTTCAAAGTCTAGCCCGGGCACTTTCTGAATTTCCATTGCGCTTAGTTGTTCTTCCAGATGCTTGTATTTGTCGTCTGCCAGGGGATACTTCTCTTCAGAGTAATCTTCTTCTTCTTCCTCTTCAGATCCTGGCTGGACAACTACTTACTTTCCCTTCACTTCTTGATTATCCTTTTCACCATATGACGTTGCAAATTCTAGGGTCCGTCTGACTTGTCCTTGGAACCTTCTTCCCATATTCAGAACTCCGATTATTTTCTTTGCTTTCTTCTTCTTTTCTTCAACCAACAAAGTTTTCAAGTCCTCTTGCCCTTTGGCTAGAGTCAAGAACATATGTTGAAACTGAGCATTCTGCATATGGAGGTCTTTTACTGTCTGCTCGAGATCCATCTTACTGAAATAAACAGTAGCAAGATAAGGAGACTTATTGTAAGAAACCTGCTTATGTTATGATGAATGGTAAATGCATATGCAATGATTTCAAGGAAATTAGAGATTTAAATTTGCTTTATACCAAAAAGGAACACACGTTATATTAATAAATTAAAGCTTGAGTACACCATGAATTTTTTGGGCTTACAAAGAAATACAAAAACTTTAAGATAAAAAAGTTGTACGCATCCTCTTTGGTGCGATGTAGGCGTTCAGGCTCCGCTCCTCATGAAGTTTCTTAGTGAGTTCCAAAACCTTCTTCTCGCTGGCGTAGAATTGGGCCTCGAAAGTGTCTCGCTCCCCCTTAAGCTATATCCAATCCATTTATAAGTCTTCAAGAGAGGTGGGCATGTCAGGATTTAGGATAGTGTATGAAACATTTCCTTCCACAACAGGCTCTATGATTACTGGGAGAATGGAGGGGTAAGGCATTATAAGAATTTGAGCACGAGCTCGTACCCATTTGAGGTAAGGCTCAATAGGGATGGAATTCTTATGCCCTAATGTCTTTCTATCTACCTTGTTCAACATCCTCCAAGCTCAGATAAGTCTCTGGCGGTGACCTTGATCGTTGTTCTCGTAGTCAAATACCAAACCTTGAATGAGTATCTCATGTGGGTCATCCCTTCGGGCATAACTAAACTGTCTTAAGGCTAAGCATGGGTTGTAGGTGATACCTCCTCTAATGCCAAGTAAAGGGACATTAGGGAATTCTCCACAACAGTCGATAATAGTAACATTCTCTATGGATCGGGAATACCAATGAATGTCTGAATGTTTGAGTGTCATCAACCTATGTGGCCACCTTGAACCTTGCTCGTTCTTCAATACAGATTGGGGAAGATGCGAAATAAACCATCTTTCCAAGAGAGGAATACAACACATAAGGATACCTCTTTTCCTCATAGTGCAAGTGTGAAAAGAATGTAGGATGTCCCCTAGCAAAGTAGGCATCGGGTTACAAGACATGAAGATCTTTACAGTGTTCACATCTATGAGTTGGTCGGGATTTGGAAAGAAAACCATCCCATAGATGAGGAGAGCCACAATTTCCTCAAAATCTTGCAAATCCAAAGAGTTCCAACAGTTTTGGGCTTTCTCAAACAAGAATCTTGCTAGGAAACCTTTAACACCAGTCCTTGTCTCCAAATTAGTTGTGATATTAGATGGTTGCAAGTGCAGAGCTTGAGCAATCTCTTCTGGCTTTGGATCTCTTTTTGTACCGTTGAAAGGTAGTTTATTGAGAATGGGAATCCTCAGGAGTTGGGAGAATTCTTCCAAAGTTGGCACAAGTTGATAATCGGGAAATGTGAAGCAATGGTGTAAAGGATCAAAGAACTGGAAGAGCACCTTTTTCATGTCTTCATCAGTGTTGGAGGTGACCAAGTTTAGTAGGAAACCATGCCTTCTGGTAAATGGAGAGTTTTCAGGAATTCTTGATGCTAACTCTTTTAGTTGAGGAGGGATCCTTATAAGATTGACTTGAATGGTTTTCCTGCGAATAGAATCCATGTCCTACAAAACAGAACAAAGATAAATCCCAAGATCCTTGAAATTGTTAGTGAATATGATTATGATGATATGATGTTTATGATGTTATGTATAAGTATATATATACAAACAAAGAAAACAAGTCCTTAGGTTTAGGATTGCACGGAGTCTCATAGGTAAGTACCCTCTTGAAGTTTAGTTGGCTCAAACCTTTCTTAGCAATAGTAACCGGGTTCTAAGGAGATCAATATCACTGATTTGTTTCCTTGGGCATTGTTTTAGCGCAAGCCTCTTTAATAACGACCGAAATATCCAAAAAAACCAAACCTTAATGAGTGTGGTATCGAGTATCTACCAACTTCAGACTGCACCAAAGACGGTCATCTCACTACGTCCTAAAGGCCAAGTTGGTCAAGTAAAGGTTCTAAAAGTTCATTAGTGCTTCATGACATCACTCAGCGGCCCCGTATTCTCCTCGACTACTCAAGGGCTACCGATACCCACAAATATGTCGCACTAACGTAGATATTGCTTAGACCATGTCGGTATACCCCGCACAGTTTCCACAATGTATTGCTACTTACCTATAAAGTACCCCAAATCCGGGTAGAGGATTTAAACCCAAACAAAGAACCATAATGTAAAGCATACAAGTCAAACAATGAAAGCAAGTAAATGTGGTCTAACCCTAAGGTAACCCCACTTTTAAGAATATTCTCCCCAGCAGAGTCTCCAGTTTTGTGATACAGTGGGAGAATTGACTTGGGTGTTTTGTGTTTGATTGCAAATGTTGCGGTTAGCAAGAGTCACCACCGACTTTTCTTTTATCCAATAAGAAAAGGTGAAAAAGCACAGGAAAGACCTTTGAGATTATTTCTTGAGTTTGGGGGGTAGATTCTGAAAAGGGAAGGTGTTAGCACCCTTTTCATCCATGGTTTTCTATCGGCTCTTAGTTACTTGCTAGATCATTTGCTTTTTGTTTGAAAATGTGTTGTGTGGTTTTTTGAAAGTATTTTATAAATAGGCCATTGTTTAGGCAAACTTTGTAATGATTCTCGTTCGTAAGAATGTATACAAAGTGTTTGATCTTTTAAAAATGTTTTTAAGTTTTGAAAGATGTTTTGAAAGTGCTGGTGTTTGTTTTGAAAATAGCAAGAATGTTTTTGTTTTGAAATGGAGCAAGTAACTAGGAACATTCTACCTACCCAAAAGTCTTTCATGTTCATTTCCTTTTTCCTTTGACATTATTATCTTACCATTGATTTGGTAAGTAACCCTATCTTTGGATGTAAAAGGGATGGGTTTGGTTCATCGTATGGCCATGATTAGCAATATTGTAAGATACATTAGCATTTTTATTTAGGGGCTAAGATCATTTTGAAAGGCAACATAAATAGCATCATCGAGGGACTATGATCTTGTATTTTGCTTGTTTTTGCTAAGATAACTCACATGCATAATATGGCCATTTTTAAGGCAAGCAAGTGGATTTACCCTAGGGGGTGTATGTGTGAAAGTGTATTGATTTTCATGCTTGATTTGTCTTCGATTAGGGTTTTCTATTGATTGGTTTTAGTCTTTCCATATAAAACCCTAATTACTAGCATTTTATATATAAAGCGATAAATTGCAGAAATTAAAATTACTACGCTATTACAATACTTAAGGGAAGGGGAGTGTACAAATTACAAATGGGGAATATTGCAAGAAATTAAATCTAAATAATTATTACAACCATATTGAAATTGAATAAATGTATAAAAATAAAGATAAAAATGCAAGAATATAAATATAAAGAAATATGATTTTTGTTTGTTTTTTATGAAAGGTTTTTTTTTGACCTAATTAAATAAAATAATTAGCTAAGAAAAATAAGGAAATTAAGATTGAAATAGTAAACTAAATTAATTTAAAGAAAACAAGTTTTTTCTTAGGTTTTTTTGTGAATTTAATTAAACTAGTAAAATAAAAATAATTAAATAAAAAAAATCCTAAGTTCTAAATTGATTTTAATTTTACAAGAAAAATAAATAATATATGTTGTACTCCAAAATTTGCCCTCCCATATTTTTCAAAGTTTTGACAAGCATCACCTCAAATGGTTCAAAGTATACTCAAGGGCTACACAGTCAACCATCCTCCTAAGCCATGCAAATTAGGGTTTTGGTTCCTGCAAGGAAGTTGAGATTTTCAAGGGCCCAATCAAGTCCCATATGCGCATACACATTGTCAAGCACCTACATGTCAAGTTTCAAGGCTCACAAGGTCAAGTTGCACAGTCAAAAACCCTAATTGCTTCACAGTCAACTGCAGGGGCAAAATGGTCATTTGACAGTCAAAAGTCAAAAAATTTTATCAACATCTTATTTTGAAGCCACAAACATCATTTGATCAATTCTTGATCATGATTCTCAAGGCATGGCTCAAAAAGTCTTAAGATGCAAAAGTTTCTATTTTTGACAGCTGAAAAAGTCAACTGCAAATTGACCAAGGCATAACTTCCACATGGTTTATCAGAAAAATTCCATCTAATGCTCATCTTGAAGGGGAAGACATTTCCTACAACTCATATTCACACTTCAAGTCCAAGAAATGCTCTCACAAAAAGTTATCAATTTCAACATTATAGGTCATTTTCAAAAGTCAACAAAAAGGGACTTTAAGTCAAAGACCATAACTTGAGATTGGTAAATCAAAATGACATTGGACCAAAGACATTTGTTAGAGGACTTCAATACCTTTCCAAAATGTCCAAGAACATGTTCATAACTTCAAAATTGAGCAAGATATGCGTTGGAGAAGTTGGGAAATTTTTGTGAAAGTGCCAAAGTCAATTATCCTTGAAACTTCATTTTTGACAAAAGGGCCCCACTTTTTCCACTTGATTCAGCTTTGCCATACCTCCCACGTGTCCCATGTTTTATTTCAAGAATAAAAATTAATTTTTCTATTTTTGTTTAATTTTATTTGATTTAATTCATTTTAAATCTTTAAAATTCAAATAAAAATCAAGAAAATTAATGGGAGGATATTTTGTGGTTTGAATAGCTTTGATACACCATAAAACATATACCAAATTCGTTCAAGACCTATTTCAAGCAAAAAAATTCAAATTTGGAGCAAATATGGCAAGTTATTTCAATGGTGATTATGGAGAAAATCAAAACTTCATTGCAAGGCTTAAAAGCTCCTTAATGTGACTGATTCTCATCCAAGCCTATATATACCCGCCTTGCAAGCCTCATTCAGAACCTAGAAAAAAAGGAGAGTGTGCACAAACGGCCAGAGGAAAAGTTCAAAATTTGTCCAAAAAAGTGAGAGATCTAAAGCGGTGTTGCAAACATTTTCAGATCAAAGCAAGCACGTGGCTTTCTTCCTTGCCACTCCCTGAAGCCAAAGCAACCACAAACGCGTCCTAAGGTCCACTACCAAGCGCTGTAAGTTGTCTCAAACTCACCCCTGTACACGAAATCATGTTTCTCCATTCTTGCACTTTTTCTGGAAAATAATAGCATATTCATACTCCATGCCTAATTTCCAATGTAACTGCTATATTCAATTTCATTTTTAGGCTTCGTATAATAATACCCGTGCCTAGGGTTCGTTGGTTTTGTTTTTACGTATTTTGTCTACAGGTGAAATTGGGACAAACCATAAGCATAGACGTGATCAGGAGACATGGACGATCACAACCATGGGCTTAGATGGAATTTTTGATGCCTAAGGATGATTTTGAGTAAAACCTCCAAAATCCGGCCTTCACCTCCTTGGTTTATCATTTATTTTCTTATTTTCTTTCCTTTTATTAATTATTATTATTATTTAGTTAGTTCACAAATAATTATTTTCATAAATTCAGAAAAAAAAACAAAAAAAAAGTAATTATTATTATTATTATTATTAATTTCACTTTAGTAATTATTTTTGTAAATAAAATACTAACAAATTAATTAGTTTAATTAGTTAATTTTAACCTTTTTTCACAATAAATAAAAACAAATTTAGACTTAGGCTTTTTATTTTGACATTTTTAATTCTTTTTTTATTTTATTTCATAAAAACATAAAAAAGGTCAAAAAATATTTTCTTGTAATTAAAATAATTAATTAGTTTTCAATTTCATTTAATTACCAAAAAAAGACAAAAAAATTAATTCCCTTTTCTTTATTCGCGCGTATTTAATTTGTTCGATTATTATGTAATTGCTCCGGATATGTAATAGTAAATAGGACCTTTTTACTGTTTTTTTATTTTCCGCACTTATTTACTTAAAACGGGTCTTTGTAAAGATTTGGCGATGTATAGACCCACGCCTTGTAATAGTGTAGGATTTACGTTTTCCGTACTTTAATTTCCGCACCCCTTAACTGCTAAATTTTGTATGAAAGAATGCATGCCCAAATAAAATCAAAGCGTAGATCACTATAATGCATGACAAGATAAAACATAACTGAAAATAACACACAAATTCACACACCACTCTTAGGGTACGCCTCACTGTTGCCTTTCCCTCGAAACGTGGTCGCCGAGTATAGGACGTTTTAGTAAGTCCTTATGTCCATGACCCATGGCATAAGGGTAGCTTCTAAGGTGTCCTACTGTTGCTCTGGTGACCACATTGTTGCCTTGCCCCTCGAAATGTGGTCGTCAAGTATAGGACGTCTTAGTAAGTCCTTATGTCCATTGATCTAGTTGCCTCGAAACAAGTTGCCTCGAAACGGTTGCCTCGGAATAAAAAGATCAATGGCATAAGGGTAGCTTCTAAGGTGTCTTGCTGTTGCTCGATGACCATACTGTCCCTAACAAACGAATTGACCCGAACACCTCCAACGGTGGTGCTACCTACCTCTCAATGGTGGGATGGCACTACCTTAAGGACAGTTACACAGCCTAATTCATTCGGGTAGGTAGATGACTCGTAGATACTTTCTCTAATTCAAAATAAATCAAATCAAAACTCTTTTCACACCGACACTTTTCAAAAAGCTTTCAAAAACAATTTTTTAAACACTCTTGAGGACTGATACAAGAGTCGATCTGAAACTTTAAACGAAACTTTTTCAAACTCACTCACAATTGAAAAGCAAACACTTTTGAAAACACAAATGAGCAAGTATCTAAGAGCCCATGGATAACCATGGATAGAAAGGGTGCTAACACCTTCCCTTTCTATAAATCTACCTCCCAAACCGAGAAACTATCTCATAAGGAATTTTGCTGTGCTTTTGTCCTGTCCATGTTGGAGAAAATAAAAGACGGTGGCGACTCTTGCTTCCGCGACATTTCGCGAACTAGCTTTAAACATTCAGTTCCAGATCCACCGATCACAGAACTGGCGACTCTGCTGGGGAGACTTTTAAAGTGAGGTGTACCTTAGGACTAAGATCACTGTGTTTTCAATTGCTTTGACTTGTTTGCTTTAAATTGTGGGACTGTCTTGGGAGTTCTATAGATCCTAACCCGGATCTGGGGATACCTTCTTAGAAAGTAGCAACAAGGCTGTGAGGGAACTGTGCGGGGTATACCGACATGGTTGAAACAATCTGCTACGTTGATGTGGCACTTTGGTGTGTACCGATAACCCTTGAGTTCAGTCAAGGAGAGTACGGGGCCGCCGCGTGGTGTCGTGAAGCATCAATTGACCTTAGGAACCTTAATTGAACCATCTTGGCCTCTTTAGGGTAGTGAGATAACTGACTTTGGTGAAGTCCGAGGTTGGTTGATACTCGATACTACACTCAATTGAGGGTTGTTTTCTTGGAATATTTCGGTCGCCAGTTCAGTGGCTAAATCGAAACGATGAACAATGAAAGCAATCCAATGACATTGGGACCCTTAGAACCCGGTTACTTCTAATAGGACAGGTTGAGCCCACCAACTTCAAGAGGGTAATACCCAGACCCCATGCTGGCCTAAACTCTAAGGGTTTCTCTTGTGTGACTTGTGTGTATTCCAACTTGACTACTTGCATGCTTGTTATCTGACACTTGAGTTTCTTGCAGGTTTTGTTTATAGTCCTTAATTGGGACTCATAACAGGGTTTACTGAGTTTCTTGCAGGTTTTGTTTACAGTCCTTAATTGGGACTCATAACAGGGTTTACCTACATTACCCCATGCATAGCATAACATCATACCATTGCATACATCCCGCATAAGGACTAATCCGTTTCAAGGATCTCAAGGGCTTGTGATGCAGGTCATGATGAATCAACTATCCCAGCAAGGGGCAAAGAGGATTTATTTTCCTCTAGACAAGGTTGTCAGGGGCTATGAGCCACTCGATATGGTGAGCCTTGACCCTTGAAGAAGGATTCTCAGCAACATGGAGTTCCTTCAATCAAGCTACAAATTCAAATGCTAACAATCTTCTGGTTTACCCTGCGAGGTCCTTGAAAACATTGCATAAATATCATACATATCATTGCATTACAGGTACCCTCTTGACAGGTCACTCACCATCTTCGCTGTTTATTTCAGCAATGGCTTTCCAACCGGACAACCAAGATCTCCGGGCTCAGAATGCCCAACTGCAAGAAATGTTCTTGAACCTATCCCAGGGGCAAGAAGAAATAAAGGCTCTCCACACAAGGAACTTGACCCTAGGGAATGCAGGGGGTATCAGGAATGATCAGCTGGAAGGGCTAGAAATTGAGTTGGCAACCATGAAGATCCAAATGATGGGGCAGTTGATGGGCCAAATGACTCTCATTCAGGACTTAGCTCAAAAACAAGAAGAGCTCCGGGTCCTCGTCACCAAGCTGCTTCAAAATAATCCAGTGGGGAAAACAGCCAAGGTTGAAGTTCCAGTCATCATTCAACCACATACGGGGCAAGAAGACAAAGGAAAATCTCCTCAGCTTGCTTCAGGGTCACGAGCCCAGCCTCAACGGGGTAGTCAGCATAAACGATATACGCCTGGAAGACATTTCTTGGAGACTGATATACCATCATCCTTTATACTGAAGCGCTTGCTGGAGGTCAATCTGATCACTCTAAAGGACCCTCCTAAGAATCTGAATATGACACCTTCAAGGTATAACCCCAACACCCGCTGCGCTTATCATTCAGACAGCCCGGGGCATGCTACAGACGACTGTTGGACCTTGAAGAACAAAATCCAGGACTTGATTGACGAAGGGGTGCTGGAGTTCATGCCAGATGGCGAGATGAAAATCTTCCGCTGAGAAATGACTAGTTCAAACTAGAGGATTTTTGTTCATTCGAATGTTCAATTTGTAATTTTCTTTTGATTGTTCAAACATTTTATTTCATGTCAAACTTGGTTATTTTATCAATGCATCGCACATGTCTGTTTTGAATCAATATATTCGCATTCGCCATATTCAAACTGTTTTCATATTCTGTGATGATCAACTCTTGATTGAAAATTCTAAGCCTCTTGAAGGAGGATGACAAAAACGATACCACAATCTACGGTATGCTTTTGAACAGACCCCGCTGATGAGGTACAGGCATTGTTTCAATCCCTAAACACTGGAGTTATAAGAAAGATAATCCCTCGTCAACCCCTTTAAGCCAAAGAAGTAGGAGTTTTTCTTTTCGAAAATGAAAACCCTTAATCATAACCTGGGGCAGGGTAGTTCTCTCAGTTGATCCAAGTGCATAACGAATGGCACCAAAAAGGTCTTTACAACAAAAAGAAGACAGTGATGGTTCCAAACAATCATACAGATAGGCGGTCATTACCTCTCAAAATAAAAACCCATTAAGTCAAAACCTATGAAGGAGACTTACAAAACTGGGGCATCCCGCTGACTGTAAATCACAAAAGAAACAGTTCAGGCAAAAAAAACAGGGATAACGAAATCAAAAAGAAAGAGGTCCTACGAACCCTCAACAAAAACAAAAAAAGACTGCCTATTCAGAATAAATCATCAATATCTGAACCATTATTGGAACATCAGGACAAAGACTCAAATAAGGTCTAACGTACGATCAACTGAGTTTAGGTTTGAAGAACATCACGAAGAGCGGGTGGGTACAAATACATTTTGAGCCTTATCCTTTGTTTCTTAAACCGTGAACCAGGCCACGTTATAACCCTTAAAAGTCCTAGCTGAAGCATGGGTTAGTTCGAAAGCATATTGTTACAAAGGTATCCTGACTCCTTAAGGCTTGCTGTAAAATACTGAGTTGACATTACAGTATACAAAAAATTCACATTTGTTTTACTAAAAAAATGCATTTTTCAAAATTTCAAGACAGACATAAGCTTTGCATTTTTAACATAACTTTGTTTGCATATGATTTTTTGTTTGAACAGCAGAGAAATTCGCACGACGAATATCTAATGAACAAAAGTCCCCTCAACAAAAGAGTCACCTCCAGTGGAAGAAACACTCTCCAATCAAGGGGCATGGCATGATCAGTGGCCATCATCTGGGGCAGTTAAGTCAAGATTCGGAGAATCTCTCAAAAGGCCAACCAGCTTGGGGCAAATCTCCATCTGGATCACCTGGGGCATTCCGACAACGAATCTTGCCTGATCAGACATCTTCTAGTGGTACGGTAACACAATATTACTGACAGTGGCATCTCCCTATATTCTGAGAGCATGGATATAGTCGAAAAATACTACGCAAAATCAAAGACCCACTAGGTTGACATACCTAGGAAAAAATAAGGGCTTCCCGGCGAACCAAAAGGGTTCGGGCAAAAATAAGGGATGAAATGAAAAAATCTGTACACCCGGCAAGTCGAAAACCTGAAAAGGCGGCTTGGGCAAAAATGGGTATCCCGGTGGACTGAAAACCCGAAAGGGCGGTCCAGGCAAAAGTTAGGGATTAAAGCGTACGACTATGTTCTGGCACCTCGTCACCTGTCTACCAGAAGATTTGCCAACTACCCCCACAGGTGCCTTCTCCCACTGAAACTGGGGCAATAATGAGCGGTCTAAGCGATCTAATTGCTCTGTCCACCAAGGTACCAAGGTAAGTTCAGCCGAAGAACATAACCAAGATATCTTAATTCCCCAGAGAGTGAGCCAGCAAGTCAATGCACTCTCCCCAAGCAAAGCTATATTATCAACCTTAAGGAAGTTGGGTACCCTCCAGCAGATCTCAACATTCCTCAGTGGAGTCTACAAACATCCTCAACAAGCATCCCCGGCAGTCTTGATCTAAGATTGTTCTCCGGCGGAATCTAGACATCCAGCGGAGCCCCTCCCCAGTACAGTCCAAAGTCTCCCCAGGAGAGTTGAATCAATCTCCCCAGTAGGAAGCTTATCCCCAGTAGATTCTGGAAGCTTATCCTTTGCAGAGCATATCTCTCCCCGTCTTTATTCAGAAGGTTATTCTTCGCCAGAGCTTATAACTGGGTAATCCTCATCTAATTGCCACAGAAAGGTCGTCCTCGGCGAAGTCTTCCTATCCCCAGCGGAGTTCCTCAAATCGCAAAAGCGTAACTCAACAATGGTATCCCCAGCGGAGTTCTCATACAACATCTCAGCGAAGTACCTCTCTTCCCACAGAGTATTTTCCCCAGCAAGATCGCTAGAGTAATTTTCCCCGCAGAGTAATCTCTCCAAGCTTATTCCCCAACGGGGTCATCTCCTCCTACCGGTTTATCCTTGCAATCATTTTCCCCAGCGGAAACGAAGAATTCTCTACTCTTCAAACATCAGCCCAGGATTAGCTCCCGGCATTCGTCAAGGATTTATTTTCCTAGACAAAAAATACATTCGCAAACATCACATTTTCATACGTGATATAAACATCACATTCTACAATCCCATTGGTTATAAACGTCATGACACCGCGCATTCCATGCACCGTGACATTGCATATAACTAATGTTTTGCCTTTTTTCAGGAAAGGTCAATACAAAGATGATTACTATCAACTATCGCAATCCCAAATTCGATTCCTGTATCTAGCCAGGGCATGTCTATGATCGATTGATTGTGGATTCGATACCTGTATCCGGCCAGGGCATGTCTACGTTAAAAATATTAAAAAGATAGCTAGGAAATGCTCCAGATATGGATGCTGTTCTTTTGCTTATTCAAAATTCCTTTTTAGATATGGTTCAGATGTGACCCAGGCATGGCGACGTTCTGATACTTATTCCAGATTTCTTCTCAGATATAACTTAGAGATGCTCCGGGCACGGAGGTTGTTCTGTTGTTTATTCAGAGATCACCTTTCTAGGTATGGTTCAGATGTGACCCAGGCATGGCAACGTTCTTATACTGATTCCAGATTTCTTCTCAGATATAACTTAGAGATGCTCCGGGCACGGAGGCTGTTCTGTTGTTTATTCAGAGATCACCTTTCTAGGTATGGTTCAGATGTGACCCAGGCATGGCGACGTTCTGATACTTATTCCAGATTTCTTCTCAGATATAACTTAGAGATGCTCCGGGCACGGAGGCTGTTCTGTTGTTTATTCAGAGATCACCTTTCTAGGTATGGTTCAGATGTGACCCAGGCATGGCGACGTTCTGATACTTATTCCAGATTTCTTCTCAGATATAACTTAGAGATGCTCCGGGCACGGAGGCTGTTCTGTTGTTTATTCAGAGATCATCTTTCTAGGTATGGTTCAGATGTGACCCAGGCATGGCGACATTCTGATACTTATTCCAGATTTACTCTCAGAGATAGCTTGGAAATGCTCCAGATATGGATGTTGTTCTTTTGCTTATTCAAGACTCCTTCTAGATATGGTTCAGATGTGACCCAGGCATGGCGACGTTCTGATACTTATTCCAGATTTCCTCTCAGAGATAGCTTGGAAATGCTCCAAATATGGATGCTGTTCTTTTACTTATTCAAGACTCCTTCTAGATATGGTTCAGATGTGACCCAGGCATGGCGCCGTTCTGATACTTATTCCAGATTTCTTCTCAGATATAACTTAGAGATGCTCCGGGCACGGAGGCTGTTCTATTGTTTATTCAGAGACCACCTTTCTAGATATGGTTCAGATGTGACCCAGGCATGGCGACGTTCTGACATTTATTCCAGATTTCTTCTCAGATATAACTTAGAGATGCTCCGGACACGGAGGCTGTTCCATTGTTTATTCAGAGACCACCTTTCTAGATATGGTTCAGATGTGACCCAGGCATGGCGACGTTCTGACACTTATTCCAGATTTCTTCTCAGATATAACTTAGAGATGCTCCGGGCACGGAGGCTGTTCTATTGTTTATTCAGAGACCACCTTTCTAGATATGGTTCAGATGTGACCCAGGCATGGCGACGTTCTGATACTTATTCCAGATTTCTTCTCAGATATAACTTAGAGATGCTCCGGACACGGAGGCTGTCCTATTGTTTATTCAAGACTCCTTTCTAGATATGGTTCAGATGTGACCCAGGCATGGCGACGTTCTGATACTTATTCCAGATTTCTTCTCAGATATAACTTAGAGATGCTCCAGACACGGAGGCTGTTCTATTGTTTATTCAAGACTCCTTCTAGATATGGTTCAGATGTGACCCAGGCATGGCGACGTTCTGATACTTATTCCAGATTTCCTTTCAGAGATAGCTTGGAAATGCTCCAAATATGGATGCTGTTCTTTTGCTTATTCAAGACTCCTTCTAGATATAGTTCAGATGTGACCCAAGCATGGCGACGTTCTGATACTTATTCCAGATTTCCTTTCAGAGATAGCTTAGACATGCTCCAGATATGGATGTTGTTATTTTGCTTATTCAAGACTCCTTCTAGATATGGTTCAGATGTGACCCAGGCATGGCGACGTTCTGACACTCATTCCAGATTTCCTTTCAGATATAGCCTAGAGATGCTCTAGATCCGGATGCCGTTCTATTGCTTATTCAGATTCAAACTTCTAAAAAACAACTTAGAGATGCTCCATCCTGGATGCTCTTCTATTGTTCAGTCCAGATACGATCCAGATTCGGATGACATTCTGTCGCTCATACAGATACAGTATGGATATACCCCAGACACGGCGGTCATTCTACTGTTTATTCAGACGTCAACAACTAGATATAGGCTAGATATGCTCCAGGCACGGAAGCTATTCTATTTCTTATTCAGATTCAGTCATCCGACAGTCTCCAAATGGCATCTATAAGCCCATTCCCGACAAGGTTCTGTCACACTTCCAGATGCCATCTATAAGCCCATCCTCCTATCCACCATCTCTCCAAATGGCATCTGTAAGCCCATTCCCACTATCACGCTGCTGATACTCAACTATGTGAGTGCAAATTTCTGGGCACTCTAGTGTTCAATCATCTTCCACCTTCGGATCACGAAAGGCACACAAGCCAATCTACATCCTCAGGTCTAAGAAGATTGAACAGGGGCAACTGTTGTACCCCAAAATTTGCCCTCCCATATTTTTCAAAGTTTTGACAAGCATCACCTCAAATGGTTCAAAGTCTACTCAAGGGCTACACAGTCAACCATCCTCCTAAGCCATGCAAATTAGGGTTTTGGTTCCTGCAAGGAGGTTGAGGTTTTCAAGGGCCCAATCAAGTCCCATATGCTCATACACATTGTCAAGCACCTACATGTCAAGTTTTAAGGCTCACAAGGTCAAGTTGCACAGTCAAAAACCCTAATTGCTTCACAATCAACTACAGGGGCAAAATGGTCATTTGACAGTCAAAAGTCAAAATTTTTGGTCAACATCTTATTTTGAAGCCAAAAACATCATTTGATCAATTCTTGATCATGATTCTCAAGGCATGGCTCAAAAAGTCTTAAGATGCAAAAGTTTCTATTTTTGACAGTATAAAAAGTCAACTGCAAATTGACCAAGGCATAACTTCCACATGGTTTATCAGAAAAATTCCATCCAATGCTCATCTTTAAGGGGAAGACATTTCCTACAACTCATATTCACACTTCAAGTCCAAGAAATGCTCTCACAAAAAGTTATCAGTTTCAACATTATAGGTCATTTTCAAAAGTCAACAAAAAGGGACTTTAAGTCAAAGACCATAACTTGAGATTGGTAAATCAAAATGACATGGGACCAAAGACATTGGTTAGAGGACTCCAAGACCTTTCCAAATGTCCAAGAACATGTTCATAACTTCAAAATTGAGCAAGATATGCATTGGAGAAGTTGAGAAATTTTTGTGAAAGGGCCAAAGTCAATTATCCTTGAAACTTCATTTTTGACAAAAGGGCCCCACTTTTTCCACTTGATTCAGCTTTGCCATACCTCCCACGTGTCCCATGTTTTATTTCAAGAATAAAAATTAATTTTTCTATTTTTGTTTAATTTTATTTGATTTAATTCATTTTAAATCTTTAAAATTCAAATAAAAATCAAGAAAATTAATGGGAGGATATTTTGTGGTTTGAATAGCTTTGATACACCATAAAACATATACCAAATTCGTTCAAGACCTATTTCAAGCAAAAAAATTCAAATTTGGAGCAAATATGGCAAGTTATTTCAATGGTGATTATGGAGAAAATCAAAACTTCATTGCAAGGCTTAAAAGCTCCTTAATGTGACTGATTCTCATCCAAGCCTATATATACCCGCCTTGCAAGCCTCATTCAGAACCTAGAAAAAAAGGAGAGTGTGCACAAACGGCCAGAGGAAAAGTTCAAAATTTGTCCAAAAAAGTGAGAGATCTAAAGCGGTGTTGCAAACATTTTCAGATCAAAGCAAGCACGTGGCTTTCTTCCTTGCCACTCCCTGAAGCCAAAGCAACCACAAACGCGTCCTAAGGTCCACTACCAAGCGCTGTAAGTTGTCTCAAACTCACCCCTGTACACGAAATCATGTTTCTCCATTCTTGCACTTTTTCTGGAAAATAATAGCATATTCATACTCCATGCCTAATTTCCAATGTAACTGCTATATTCAATTTCATTTTTAGGCTTCGTATAATAATACCCGTGCCTAGGGTTCGTTGGTTTTGTTTTTAGGTATTTTGTCTACAGGTGAAATTGGGACAAACCATAAGCATAGACGTGATCAGGAGACATGGACGATCACAACCATGGGCTTAGATGGAATTTTTGATGCCTAAGGATGATTTTGAGTAAAACCTCCAAAATCCGGCCTTCACCTCCTTGGTTTATCATTTATTTTCTTATTTTCTTTCCTTTTATTAATTATTATTATTATTTAGTTAGTTCACAAATAATTATTTTCATAAATTCAGAAAAAAAAACAAAAAAAAAGTAATTATTATTATTATTATTATTAATTTCACTTTAGTAATTATTTTTGTAAATAAAATACTAACAAATTAATTAGTTTAATTAGTTAATTTTAACCTTTTTTCACAATAAATAAAAACAAATTTAGACTTAGGCTTTTTATTTTGACATTTTTAATTCTTTTTTTATTTTATTTCATAAAAACATAAAAAAGGTCAAAAAATATTTTCTTGTAATTAAAATAATTAATTAGTTTTCAATTTCATTTAATTACCAAAAAAAGACAAAAAAATTAATTCCCTTTTCTTTATTCGCGCGTATTTAATTTGTTCGATTATTATGTAATTACTCCGGATATGTAATAGTAAATAGGACCTTTTTACTGTTTTTTTATTTTCCGCACTTATTTACTTAAAACGGGTCTTTGTAAAGATTTGGCGATGTATAGACCCGCGCCTTGTAATAGTGTAGGATTTACGTTTTCCGTACTTTAATTTCCGCACCCATTAACTGCTAAATTTGTATGAAAGAATGCATGCCCAAATAAAATCAAAGCGTAGATCACTATAATGCATGACAAGATAAAACATAACTGAAAATAACACACAAATTCACACACCACTCTTAGGGTACGCCTCACTGTTGCCTTGCCCTCGAAACGTGGTCGCCGAGTATAGGACGTTTTAGTAAGTCCTTATGTCCATGACCCATGGCATAAGGGTAGCTTCTAAGGTGTCCTACTGTTGCTCTGGTGACCACATTGTTGCCTTGCCCCTCGAAATGTGGTCGTCAAGTATAGGACGTCTTAGTAAGTCCTTATGTCCATTGATCTAGTTGCCTCGAAACAAGTTGCCTCGAAACGGTTGCCTCGGAATAAAAAGATCAATGGCATAAGGGTAGCTTCTAAGGTGTCTTGCTGTTGCTCGGTGACCACACTGTCCCTAACAAACGAATTGACCCGAACACCTCCAACGGTGGTGCTACCTACCTCTTAATGGTGGGATGGCACTACCTTAAGGACATTTACACAGCCTAATTCCTTAGGGTAGGTAGATGACTCGTAGATACTTGCTCTAATTCAAAATAAATCAAATCAAAACTCTTTTCACACCGACACTTTTCAAAAAGCTTTCAAAAACAATTTTTTAAACACTCTTGAGGACTGATACAAGAGTCGATCTGAAACTTTAAACGAAACTTTTTCAAACTCACTCACAATTGAAAAGCAAACACTTTTGAAAACACAAATGAGCAAGTATCTAAGAGCCCATGGATAACCATGGATATAAAGGGTGCTAACACCTTCCCTTTCTATAAATCTACCTCCCGAACCGAGAAACTATCTCATAAGGAATTTTGCTGTGCTTTTGTCCTGTCCATGTTGGAGAAAATAAAAGACGGTGGCGACTCTTGCTTCCGCGACATTTCGCGAACTAGCTTTAAACAGTCAGTTCTAGATCCACCGATCACAATATAGTATAATAATAATTAAAATTAAATTATCTAAGTAAAAAAAGAAATTAATTAAAGAAAAGGTTTTTGTTCTTTTATTGTTGAAAAGAAAAATAAACTAAATTGATATAAATAATAAAAATAGATGTTTTTGGTTTTTCCTTTTATTATTGAAAATAGTAATAATCATAATAATATTTATAATAGTAATAATAATAATAATAAATAAAAGATAAAAAAAGTAAAAAAAATAAAAAAAAGTCAGGGGGGGTTAAAAAATAGTCAGGAGTGTGCAAGTGTAGCAAAAATCCCAAGCCCAATGGAGGAAGGCCCAAATGCTGCAAAAAGCCAGAAAATGTCAAAAAAATGAAGAAAAGGTCACGGCAGGGCTTGAACTCAGGATCTCATGGTGACAAGTGCGCGCTTTAACCACTGGGCTGGTGATACATCCATTAACTATGTAAAACAACAAATATTTAACAAGGCTTGCCCTAAATATACTTCATCTTCAACCTCCAGCTAGAAGCCCTGCAACTTGTTCATTTCTCAACCATTTGCAAAAATGTAAACATGAAATTTGCTCCATTTTTTCATACGAATCCAACCATATAAATATCATGAATTATAAATCAAAGATGAAGGAGAATTTTTGAAAGTACCAAATTCTGACCTAATTTTTTCCAGAGATTCAATTCTAAAATTCTCCTAGCTCAATCAATATAAATGAAATCTATGGACATGTACAACTTCAGCGCAATGATGTCTACATTTTATCTTCACAAATGCAAGTCTAACAATGCCTAAGTAATGAGATAGAAGTACAAGAAAAATACCTCAAAACTGGAAATCGTGAAATGCAAATGAGCTTGATTCAAGGTGCTGCAATGATCAGGTTAGCTTCCTCAAGTTCCAAGGAAGCTAATGCAATGATTTGCTTGAACAATGGATGGCTGGAATGGTTTGGAGAAGTCAATGTGCAATGCTATGTTTTTGGTTATAGAGGATATGGTAAATGATGTTACAGTAATGAAACAGGGACAGGGATAGGTTACCCTTGATGTAAGGAAGCTTTAGAAACTAAAAGGCCACGAAATGCACGAGGGAAATATGAGTTTGATGTTCAAGGTCAGAAACTATGCAACAATGGAGTTTTGGGGAAATTTCTGATTTGAGAGAGTTTTAGGGTGTTTCAGGGTGCTTGAACTCATCCTTTAGCTCACAAATAGTGCCTCTATTTATAAGCAACAAGTATGGAGGCTTGTATCTGATCAAAATTCAAAATCACATGTTTAAGCTAAACATGTGATTTTTTGAGAAATCAAGTTTCAATGCTGTGTGTACTGGCTAAGATAGAGTGGTTATGCTTTAAACACACCTGCTTCTGACTTTGTAGATGGAGTGTGATCAAAGGGAACAAGTTAGAGGCTCAAGAATTGACTTTGCACATAAAGCTTGCTTTTCTAAAATGGAAGTGTTCACTTTGTGCCATTAATGGAAATGTGGATTGGATAAAGCTTTAACCACTTGGATTAAAGCTCAAAAGTTTTTGTAATCCATTAATGATGGACAAATACACAAGTTAGAAGGCATACAAAGCAAGATTATGTAGCCTAATGTTGAAATTGCAGTTTTGTTCATAATGAGAATGACCTATAATTTTAGTTTGAAACCCTAACTTCCTCTCTTCGATTATCCTTGCTCAAGAATGATCTCAAGGAGTTCTTGGACATTTTAGAAAGCTTGTAATGTTCCCTACAACCCTTCTTTGAATCAATTTTGAAGATTCCCCTTGGAACTATATGAAAAAGTGCCATGAAGTTAGGTCAAAATCCTGCCTAAACTAGGGCAAAATTTTCACCAAGTGTTTAGTTTCAAGACCATGACTTCATGAATTAAAAACTTGAGATCCAAGTATTTCTAGGAGAAGTTGTGTAAATAAATGTTATATAACTCATGGAGATCTACAACTTTCATGTTGAAAGTTTCTTTTGAATCATGTTGCATCATGGTGAAAAATGGGCTCAAAGTTGTGAAAAAACATGAAGTTTTCCATACTTGGAAAAATTTCTAAGTTTGAAAACTTTGACTTTTTAAAATGAAATCTTGACTTTTTGATTTCTTGATGAAAGTTTTTCATATTTTGACATGTTTTGATGAATTGTGATCTTTGACACTTGATTTTGACCAAAAAGTCAAAGTTTGACTTTTCAGTGTACAATTAATTGACTTTTGATCAGTTGACAGAAAATCAACTATCAATCCAATTGATCTTAAGCAATATTTTTAGTCATGCCTTTAGGTAAAAATGATGCAATTTAACTCTTAATATCATGCCTCAAACCAATTAACCATTTGCTAGGTCAAAAATAAAAAATTGCCCTTTCTCAGTCAAAACCCTAATTTTGACCATTTTGCCCTTTTGATGATTTGATCAAATTTCTTGATGAATTATGGTCCAAACTTGATAAAATGATACATATGAGTTTATAATGTTGAAGTGGATAAAAAATTATGAAGTTTGACTGTAAATTGGCCATAATTGACTTTTTCCCCAATACAGTTGACTTTTAGGTCAACTGCTCAATTGACTGAGCAAAAATGTGATCCAAGACTTGAAACTTGACATGAGTAATATTGGGGGTACATAATGATCCATGAAAGTCATATGAGGCTTTGGAAGTTCAATTATCCTTGTGCAATATTAAACCCTAATTTTAGTCATCAGTGCTTAAGGAGGTGTCTTGAGCTGATCAATCCTTGTGCAGTCTTGGACCAAAGGAGATCTTGTGGGAAAATACTTGATAAATCAGAGGGAAAATTTTGGGGTACAACACCATCATACTTGGAAAAGACAGTGACCTTTAATTTGTGGGGAATGACCACCCCAGGGACCAAACCTAAGTCTCTGAAGTCCAAACCAGGCACTGTTGGATCTCTACAGCCTTAAGTCGGTCTTCTAGCTGTTTGTATTTCTCATCCGCTGGTGGGTACTACTCTTCGGTGTAGTCTTCATCCTTAGAAATATGATTATTTCCACCCCTAACTATGGTGCTTCTAACATCCTCGTCTTGATTATCGTTTTCTTCGAAGGAGACAACATTTTCTTGAGCATGTCGGGCAGGACCTTTGAACCTCCTTCCCATGTTGATAACAACCCATTTCTTGGTCTTCTTCTTTGTGATGAGAAGCACCATCAACTCTTGTTGTCCTTTGGCTAGGTTCAGGAGGGTCTCTTGAAACTGGTGTGTTGAGTTTGCAGATCCATGACAGTTTACTCCAGATCCATGTTATACTGATATGAACAGTAAAAAGATGAGGAAATCTATATCGAAAAAACCTGCTTATGAAATGATGCATGATATATGGATGCAATGTTTTCAAGTACTACAGGAATTTAAATTTGCTAGCCAAAAAGGAAACAAACACAATAATTGCATTAATAATGGTTCAAAAAATACAATTGACCCTTGTGCTTACAATGAAAAAAAAGCAAAAGGTCTCAAAGAGACAACAAAATGAACAAATGACTCAAGTCTCCCAGGGGCGCTTCCTCTTCGTGTCGATGTAGGCATTTAGGCTTTGTTCCTCGTGAAGTTGCTTTGTGAGATCTCACACTTTCTTCTCGCTTGCATAAAATCAAGCTTCAAAGGTGTCTCGTTCTCCTTTGAGTTGAATACAAGATCTTTGCAATTCCTCGAGGCCAGTAGGCATGTCGGGATGGAGAATGGTGTAAGGAATATCCCCCTCAGCAACAGGCTCCACAACTATTGGTAGGATAGATGGATATGGCACCATGAGATTTTGAGCACGAGCTCGCACCCATTTGAGATAAGGCTCTAAAGGAATAAAGTTCTTATGTCCCAAAGTTTTGATATCAACCTTGTTTACCATGACCCAAGCTCGTACAAACCTTTTACGATAACCTTGAACATCGCTCTTGTAGTCGAACATGATACCCTGGATATACGCGTCATGGGGACCATCTCTTTGAGCATAGCCAAATTGTCATAGAGCCAAAGAAGGATTATAAGTGATACCTCCCCTAATGCCAAGGAGTGGTACATTAGGGAATTCTCCATAACGGTTAATGATAGTGAAATCTTCCAGAGATCAGGAGCACCAAAAGATATCAAAATGAGAGAGCGACATCATCCTTTAAGACCACTTCAAGCCTTGTTCATTCTTTAATACTGATCGAGGAAGGTGCGAAATAAACCACCTTGATAGCAACGATATGCAACACATAAGAGCTCCTCTCCTTCTCATAGTGCGAGTGTGAAGACAATGTAGAATGTCTCCAAGCAAAGTAGACACATGATTATAAGAGAGGAAAATTTTGACATCATTCACATCTATGAGTTGGTCTGGGTTAGGGAACAATACTAACCCATAGATTAGAAGAGACAAGACCTCTTCAAAAGCTTGAAAATCCATAGCTTCCCAAAACATTCGAGCATTCTCTAACAGAAACTTAGCTAGAAAACCCTCGACTCCACTCCTTGTTTCCCAATTAACTACAATGTCAGACCTCTTCAAATGCAAGGCCTTGGCAATAACTTCAGGCTTTAGAGTTTCCTCTAGACTGGTGAAGGGTATTTAATCGAGGATAGGTACTCCCAATAGTTGAGAGAATTCTTCCATTGTGGGCACCAATTTGTAATCAGGAAAAGTAAAGCAATGATGTACGGGGTCGAAGAACTGAAAGAGCACACACATCATGTCTTCTTCAAAGCTTGAGGTAACCCGATTAAGAAGTCGACCAAATCTTTTGGTGAAGGGAGAATCTTCAGGAACCCATGATGCTAACTCTTTGAGTTGGGGAGGCACCCTTACAAAGCATATTCTGATGGTATTTATGCGAGTGGAAGCCACGACCTACAAAAGAGAACAAAGATAAATCCCTAGGTCCTTTAAATGGGTTAGTGAAAATGCAACAGAATGATGTCATGATGTTATGAACAAATAATCATATACACACAAAGCACACAAGGACTTAGGTTTAGGCTTGCATGGGGTTTATAGGTAAGTACCCTCTTGAAGTTTAGTTGGCTCAACCTGTCCTAAAAAAGAAGTAACTGGGTTCTAAGGAATCTCAATATCACTGATCTTTCTTCATCAGGCATTGTTTCAGCACAAGCCTCTATTTTGGCGACCGAAATATCTCGAAATTAAGATCTCAATGAGTGTAGTATCGAGTATCAACCAACATTAGTCTGCACCAAAGCCAACTATCTCACTACTTTCTAATGGCCAAGTTGTTCAACAAAGGTTCTACGGTCAGTTAGTGCTTCATGACACCACATCGGCCCCATATTCTCCTTGATTCAACCCAAGGGACACCGGTACCAACAAATGTGTCACACTAACGTAGCTATCACTTCAACCATATCGGTTTATGCCATACAGTTTCCATGATCTATTGCTACTTACCTAAAATGCCCTTAAATCCGGGTATAGGATTTTTACAAGTAATAAACCCAAACATAACCCCATAAATGTAAAGAAAACAAATCAAGCAAGTAAAGAAATAAAGGTGATCTAGATCTTAAGGTAACCCCCCTTATAGTTTAATCTCCCCAGCAGAGTCGCCAGTTCTGTGATACGGCGGGAGAATTAACTTGGTGTTTTGTGTTTTACCGCAAATGTTGCAGATAGCAAGAGTCGCCACTGACTTTTCTTTTATCTAATAAAGGAAAGGGTGAAAAGAACATGAAAGACCTTTTGATAATTTTTCTTGAGTTCGGGGGGTAGGTTATGAAAAGGGAAGGTGTTAGCACCATTTTCATCTGTAGTTATCTACGGGCTCTAAATTGCTAGCTCATTTTGAAATGCTTTGTGTTTTGTGTAAGTTTTGAAAATATTTTGAAAACGCCTTCGTGCAGAAAAATTTGTAATGATTCTCGTATCATTGAGAATGTGTACAAAGTGTTAATTTTGAAAATATTTGTTGTTTGGAAAGTGTTTGAAAGATGTTTTGAAATTGTGAGGTGTAAATATTGTTTTGGTTTGTGAGAAAGCAATCACGAGAAATCTACCTACTCAAAAAGTCTTTGTTCTTTTCCTCCTCTTATAGATAGTGCTACCTTACCATTAAATAGTAGAAAGCCCTATTATTAAATGTGAGGGACAAGCGTGGGTCATCGTACAATCATAAAAGGAAACTTGTGAGACACTTTAGCAATTTTCGTAAGGGTCTCAGATCGTTTTAAAGAAGGCAACATCGAAGGGTCATCAAGGAACTACAATCTTTTTTAGTCGAGGGTCTTTGCTAAATAGTCCCATATTCGAGGGACATGACTATTTTTCTGAGGCAACAAGTGAGGTTACCCTAAAAGTGCGCGTGTGAAAAATGATTGATTCAAGTTTAATTTGTCTTGATTAGGGTTATCTAGCGATCAATTTTAAATTTTGCCATACATGCCTAATTACTATACAGTATAAGGAAATATGGTAAGGTGCGAAAAATAAAGTTCTACGCTATTACAATGCTTCGGGAATGGGGGGTATAAATTTATAAATGGGGATGAGTCAGATTGAAAGTTTGATTGAAAGTCTAAATAAACAATCAATACAATCCAATCGAATTAATTTAAATAACTAATAAAATTAAATAATTTTATTTAATAATATTAATAAATTAATTAATAATATTAAATATAATTTCTCAATCTAAATATTTATTTAAAAGAAATGTATTTTGTAAATAAAATCAATTAACAAAATTAATTAATAATAAAAATTAACAAAAATAAAACTAAAACAATTAAAAATAAAATGCTAAACACAAAAGGACTTAGTTTAAAAAAGGTAAAATGGAGGTCTGCTAGCAGATGGGGCGCTGGGCTTGAGGATGGTGGGGCGGAGGCCCAATGTTGTTACCAAAAAAAATAGAAAAATGACATAATTATAAAAAAAAAAAACTAATGGGTTCGGGTTGTTATAAGGTCTAAGGCTTATCACAGAAAATGTATAAAAAAACAAGAAATTGGGCTTAACCAGACCGGGTCGGGCCAGACCCGAATCCAACCCCTCTCACAATCAACCAGGTTCAATAAAGAACCCTAAAAGAAAACTTCCTCAAATTGAATCTGAGTTCTGCGAACTCTCTCTGTTCCAATTCATTTTCTTCTCCCTCTCTCGATAAATTGTTACTCTGTCTCTCCGTCTCGATTTTCTCTCTGATACCTCACCAACGCAACGACAATAATTTTTAACTCTCTCAGTTCTTATGTTCTACTTCTCACTCTCGATTCTGTCTCTCACTCTCTTAACTCAAACCGAAACAACAATAACATATTTAATCCTCTCGAAACACTATTTCTCACGCTATTAATTTCTCTGTTTCAAACGTGAATCAACAACAACACCGTACTTCTCTATCTCGGTTTTCGTTCCCACCATCTTCTTCTTCAAACACTACTCATATGGTCAGATTGATAAATTAGGAATCAAAACACTAAGTTGTGTATTTCGCAAATTCAAGTCAAAGATTTAAGATTCAAACATAACACCATTCAAAAATATTGCTCAAGTTAACACGCTAAAGATTTGAGCATGAAATGTGTATAGAAGAACCTGATTGGAAAATTCGAATTTCCAGCGTGCCAAAAGCTTATCTCCGACACTACTTCAGTATCCAGGTATGTTATGTGTCTTCCTCTAACTCTCTATTCTCGTGGATTCTTCTCCTACTTCATATTTTTGTATGCCTTTGTTATATCTTCCATGGTTGTTGTGTGTTGCTTCTATTGTTGCGTATTTCCGTGTTTTGTGCGAACCGTGATGCTGAGTTGAATCATTGTTGCAATGTGTGTTGTTGTTTGTTGTCGATGATGGTTAGGTTAGTATTGGTTTAGTGAAAGGTTGAGGGAATTTTTCAAAGGATGTTTGATGCTTGTCTGTGTGCAGGTACGGCTGGTAGCAACATGTTGAGCATAGTGGGGGTTTATGAGGTTGAGTTACAGATGAAGGGTTGTGAAGGGATTATGGTAAGGATATTTGGACATAGGATTGTTGATGGATGATATTGGAGGTATTGCAGTAGGATTTGTAGCAGTTTTGGGAGGTTGTGGAGTTAAGAGTTTTTTAATATATGCATGTTATGGATTTTGCAGGGTGGTTTTTGAAGTGGATATTTGAAAGCAGTTGAATGGCACAATATGTATGAGTTTTTGTTGCAGATTGAAACAAGGGTTTAGAGTGAATTGTTGATTTTTTTGTTCTTCCCCCTTTTTCGTCCATCCCATACAAATATTTTAGAGTGTATTTTTATAGATGAGAAAGGGTGAAAATTGATAAGTTTGAACTTTTTTAACATACTGTTTTGGCACTTTCTTGATGTAGTTTTGTTTTTGTTGAAATTGTGCAATATTTGGTCTGTTATGGTGCATGTTTACATTAGGTTTTGGAGTGACATAGAAGGCTGTTTTGGCAAGGATTTTTGGACTGATTAGGGGCATCATGGTAGGCTGGAAAGGATCACGGTTTTGGCATTTTTTTTCTTCTGATTTTTGTAGGCTGGGCAAAGGTATTTTGGGCTGTTATATGGTGCAGGGTAGCAGCCGTTTTGGACTGCTTTGTGCAGTTTTTATTGGACTATAATGCAGATTTATATTTGGACAAGTCTTGGCAAGGTTTTAGCATGGTTTTGTTTTGTTATAGCATGAAGCTTAGACAAGGAACATGTGTTTTAGCATCTTCGAGGAACCTTAGGCCTAGGACAGAAATATGAACTCTCTTTGTTTGTAAGTTATGAATTGGTTCTATAACTTGATTACTTTCTCCGTGGTTGTGCAGGGTTGTTATGTGTGGAATAAAGTATGAACTGTTGATGATGATATTGATCCAAACATGGTGGTGATTAAGCATGAAGTTCATGAAGATGTGAGGTTAAAATATGGAATTTCATGGAGGAAATATGAAGATTGATGGATAAATAATCTTGGGCATATCTTGATGAAGCTTGAAGACCAGAAGTATGAAGAATGAACAATAGACATAGGTTTATAACTTAGGAATTCATGTGCTTGTAGTTTTTTGTAATTCACCAAAGTGTAATGGTTAATCATGGTTTCCATCATTGAAAAGAAAATATTAATGAAATTTGAATGGTTATTGTTTGAAAATAATTTCATATTTGAACAATTGAACTTGTTTGAACTTTGCAAAATTTAACATTGAGCATTGTCTTGAAAGATGCTTGAAATTTTTGATGAATTCCTTTTGACGAACTCGTGCCATTAGGAACTTGAATTTATGAATGAAATTTTTATTTTGAATCCTTGAAAAGGCTTGAAATAATTGATGGATGCCTTAAAAATTTTAATTTGGAATAGGACTTGAAACCAAATATTGACTTGTAATTTCCAAACTCATGACAACAAATAAATTTCCTCCATCTCTTGAATGTGAAAGCCTTGGATAAAACTTGTACAATTCTTGATCCCACAAGAAAATGAAACCAAATAAAATTGTAGATCATGCTTACGTCCTGAAGAAATTCTTATTTAAAAGTCGAATTCCATATCCTAACTTACATTTGAAACCACCATTGATTGAACAAACCCTTATGATTGATAAAAAGTAACTCCTCAAACGAGATCTCAGTGCACACTCTATCTTGTCCAATTCTTGACCAATTGGAAGGCCCAACGTAGGAACAAGTAGCTTGAATCATAAACCACAAAGTAACCCCTAATTCATTGATCCTCAATTGAAGCATAATAGATAAAGACCTAATTCTTAATCCTTGAAGAGGAAAACTTTTCAACTTGATGTAGAGGAAGTCCTTGATAGCCATTCCTCAAAACCTTAATGGTATATTTCAATGCTGAAAGAAGAACCATATGAATCATGCTCTATTGATGTAGAAAACTCAAATCCCAAATGAAAACCTGATTGGCACGAATGAGAAACCTAGGAGATGGTTACAGAGGATCAAACCCTAAATTTTAGTCACACATAGGGAAATAAACCCTAATCCAAGATCTTAATGAATTTGAATGAGAAACAACCTTGTACATGGATGAATAAGAAACTCATGATAACCATACTTCAAAACCTGATTCCACTGTCCACTTCCCAAGGAGGAGCCAAGGAAATCAACTGTAGAATGTAGAATCCTCAAACCAAAATTGAACCCTAGTTAGCACAACCATTGATGCTTCGAACCACTGCCTTATTGAAATGTATGAATGATGTGTGAATGACCTAATAAGAATGATGCAAATGAAATGCAAAGCCTAAGACATATAAAAGTGAAAAGGTAGGGAAAATTTTGGGGTATAATAACTTCGATCAAAATCCCTTCATTGTTTTCTAGTATAATTCCTGCTCCGCTCCCTATCGAACTAGAGGCTCCGCCGACGAAGATGGTCCACTTTGCGTGTCCCACTAGAGGAGGCTAGTGGGGTTATCTCAGCCACAAAGTCAGCCAGTACTTAGGCTTTGGGGGCTTTCCTGATTTCGTATTTGATGTCGAACTCGGAGATCTCTAATGGCCAGTTAAGCATTCTTCCTACCATGTCTGGTCGTCCGAGTAACTGCTTTATTGGTTACTCTATCCAGAAAACAATTGTGTGGGCTAAGAAATAGTGTCTCAGCCTCCTCGCTGCATTGATGAGTGCCAATTCCACGTTATCCATTTGTTGGTACCTCACCTCGGGACCTTGAAAGGCTTTTCTCGCGAAGTAGATTGGCTTCCGCCCCTTAGGGGTTTCTCGGATAAGGGCAGCGCTTACAGCTTCAGACGCAACAGCCAGATAGAGGTAGAGGACCTCTTCTTTATCTGGTCGGGAAAGGACTGGAGGTAGTGATAGTTCATGCTTCTTATGGACGAGGGCGCGTTCACATTTCTCAGTCCACTCGAATGCTGCCTCTTTGCGGAAAAGTTTGAAGAGGGGAAGTGCGTGTTGGGCAGATTTTCCCACGAAACAAGATAACAAGGTGAGCATTCAATTTAGGATTTGAATAGATTTCTTCTAGTTTGGCGTTGGAAATTCAGAAAGTGCTCGACATTTATCGGGGTTGGCTTCGATTCCTCATTATGTTAGGTTGAAACTGAGGAATTTTTTTGCATGTACATCGAAGGTGCATTTTTATGGGTTGAATCGCATCCTGCATTTCTTTGCTTACTCTAAGACTTTCTTTAGGAGGAGAGCATGGTAGATTTCTTCTTTGGACTTAACAATTATGTTGTCCATGTAGACCTCGAGCATGTCTCCTATCTATCCTCGGAAAACCTTGTTCATCATTTGTTGGTATGTAGCACCGACGTTCTTCAGACCAAAGGGCATTACATTGTAGTAATAGTTTCTCGATTTAGTCATGAAGGCCGTGTACTTTTTGTCCGTTTTGGCCATGGGGATCTGGTTGTACCCAGAATATGCATCCATGAATGAGAGCAGTTTAAAACCTACATAATTATCAACTAATTTATCGATATTTGGGAGGGGATAAGTGTCTTTAGGGCAAGCCCGATTGAGATCAATATAACCAATTCACATTCGCCATTTTCTGTTACTTTTTTACAAGGACTACATTTGACAGCCAAGTTATGGATTGGGCTTCAAAAATAAAATTTTCCTCTACGAGGTCTTTAACATCCTGATCGACAGCCTCTGTTCTGTCGGTGCCTATGCTAAGCAACTGCCTTAATGGCAAGATCTATTGTTAAGTGATGACAAGCTATCTTCGGATCTAAGTCGGGCATCTCCACTGCACTCCAGGCGAAGAGGTCTGTATTCTCTTTGAGGCATTCCTCCAGTTGTCTTTTTTCCAAGTTAGGGAGGTCAACACCGATCTGGAATCCTCTGACTGGATCATCACCCAGGGAGATGATCCCAAAATCGTTGTCTGGGATTAGGCACACAGGGTGCACAAGCTCCTTACTTGAAAACAAGGAAGACCTTTTAGCATCCAGTAATGGATCTTTCCCCTTCCTATTCTTCTCTTTAATATCCTCTTTTGTGAATCTTTTGTCGAGGTCGATTACATCGACGTAGGGTAATGGTTGTAGAGCTTCTGGGATGTTAGGGAGGGCAGATCTGCTGCTCATTCAGGGTTGTAAGCTAATGGAGCTCAATCCTTTGGCTGTAGCCTCAAATCATCTTCGTGCCACCTAGATGTCCCTGTGTAGGGTGGTGACTAGTCCCTACTCAGTGTAATTCTTAATTTTCAGATGCACCATGGAGGGCACTGCAATCAGCTCGGCCAGAGTGGGCCTCCCGAAGATGCACTGGTATAGTGAAGGGAAATACACCACGAGGAAATGCATCTTGATTGACTTGGAACATTAGGCCATACTGAAGGTGACGATAAGCTCGACGTATTCCCAAGGCTTGTTGACAGAAACGTTGAATCCTTGGAGGTTGGAGCCAACATACGGGGTCAGGTAGGTCTCGTTCAGTTGCAAAGTGGTGAACAGCTGGGTGTATAATATATCCACCGAGCTGCCTTGGTCGACCAAGATTCTCCTGACATCGAAGTTGACTGTTGTACCCCAAAATTTTCCCTCCCATTTTCAAAAGACCTCCTCATACTCTTAGGGTTCTCAATTGCTCAAGACTACTCAAGAATGATCAGATGAGTCCTCCTCATAAGCAGTTGCCTATAACTAGGGTTTTGGTTTTCTCAGAGGAAATTAAGCCTATAATGTCTCAAATAATGTTCATGGTTCCTCATATGCTTCAAAGAATCCTCATGTCAAGTTTCAAGCCTTACATCACAAATTTGCCCAGTCAATTGCTTAGATGATTGAGAATCAATTGTATTGGGTAAAAATTCAATCGTGGTCAACATATAGTCAAACTTCAAGATTTTTTGTCAACATCAATATTTTGAAGTTACATTCATAATTTGATCAAGGGTTGATCATAACTCATCAAGAAAACTCAAGATTCATCAAAAGTCAAAAGTTACTAAATTAGGGTTTTCTTAAGGAGAAGTCAATTGAACTTTGACTAAGCATAACTTTCACATGCTTCATCATATTTTTCTCAACCAAATCCCATTTTGATGGAAATTCAATTCTCTAAAACTTTGTCTCTCTAAGCTCAAGGCTAAAAAATGCTTCATTTGAGAGATATGAGCCAAAACATTACAGGTCATTTCAAATGTCAACAAAAAGACACTTTTTGTCAAAGCAATTTACATCCAGATAAATCTTCAAATGGAAAAATGACCATCATAGAGATTGTAGGGGACAACTTGAGCTTTCCAAAAAGTCTAATATTGCCTTCATATGATAAAGATAGAGAGAGTTATGATTGGTACAAGTTGGGCAATTTTAAGAAAATGCATGAAATCCAATTTGAGCAAACTTGAATTTTTGGCCTAATGGGCTTATCTTTTAGAGTCCAAATGTGTTCTTGACCTCACAATGGACCTCTAAATCTATTCATTCACCATTTTAATTTTTTATTTCTTTTATTTTGATTTTATTTATTTAAATTCAAAATTAAATCAAATAAATATTAAATGGAGGTGCAAGCCTTAAAGGGCTTTTGATTCAAATACTTTGGAGGCCCAAAGACATGTTGTAACTCCTGTGAACTCCTTCTCAAAAAAAGTCTTCATGTTTTGTCTTATTCCAAGTTATTTTCAAACAAAATAAAATATATAATTTTATACAAGGTCTAAGCCCATCTTTTGACCTAATACCCTCTCATATAAATACCCTTCATGTTCAGACAACAAGGAGAACGAAAAAAAACCTTGCAAGCACATCCACTCAAAACCTCAAATTTTGTCAAACTAGGGAAAACTTGAAACCTCTCATACAACCACTTTCAAAGCAAACCAGCAATCCAAAACTTGAACTACATTTCCAGATTTATTTCCAATTTGACCGCTACTTATGAGCTAATCTTCAAGTTATTGAAGAAAGATCAAGTAGTGAAGTGGAACAACGATTGTCATATAGCCTTCAACAAAATCAAAGAGTATCTTAAGTAACCTCTGATTCTGATGCCACCGATTAAAGGAAGACCTCTGATCATGTACCTAATAGTGTTAGATAACTCAATGGGGGTGTGTACTAGGGTAGCATGACGAGTCTGGTCGAAAGGAGCATGCAATATACTGCCTTAGCAAAAAGTTTACTGATTGTGAAACAACATACTCACTGCTCGAGAAAAATTGTTTCACTGTGGCATGGGCTGCTCGCCGACTAAGGCATTATATGTTGACTCATACCACTTTGTTGATCTCTAAGATGGATCCAATAAAATACATATTCGAGAAACCCACTTTCTCTGAAAGAATAGAGAGATGGAAAATGGTCTTGAATGAATACGACATCCAGTAAAATACTCAGAAGGAAATCAAAGGAAGTGTACTGGCAGATCATTTGGCTCATCAAGCTATAGATGACTATCATACTATGAATTTTGAATTCCCGGATAAGAATATTATGCTGGTTACTGATTATGAAGAACCTGGACCATATGAAGGACCCGAGTCGGGATCCCGATGTACTATGGTTTTTTACGGGGCTTCCAACGCGCTTGGTAATGGAATTGGTGTTGTGATTGTCTCTCCCAAGGGTTTCCATACACCCTTCACCGCCAGATTATGTTTTGACTATACCAATAACATGGAAGAATACGAAGAGTACATCATGGGTATCAAGGCTGCTATCGATATGAGAATCAAATTCTTAGATGTATACGGGGACTCAGCCTTTGTAATCAACCAAATTAGGGGAGAATGGGATACAAAGTATCCAAATCTCATTCCTTATCGGGAGCATGTGTTGACGTTAATTCCATACTTCAAATAAATCACTTTTGAACATATTCCACGAGAAGAGAATCAATTGGAAGACGCATTATCTACCACGTCGTCTATGTTCAAAGTCATATGGGATAATGAAGATCCTTCAATTACTATTGAGAGACTAGACGAACCGACACATTGTTATGAAGTTGATACTAATGGAGTAGAGTAAAAGCCTTGGTACTACGAAGTGAGAAGATACCTCGAGACTCAAGAGTATCTGAAAGGGGCATCTATTAATGATAAGAAATTCCTACAGAGGTTCTCGGCCAAGTTCTTTTTGAGTAACAAAATTTTGTACAAGCGCAATCACGATTCGACTCTGCTTTGTTGTATAGACAAGAAGGAAGCTGAGAAGATTATGGAAGATATGCACAAAGGAGTCTTTGGTATTCACTCCAGTGGGCATACGATGGCTAAGAAAATTATGAGATCGGGTTATTATTGGTCTACCATAGAAACTGATTGCCATCGTTATTCCAGAACTTGTCACAAATGCCAGATTTATGCTGACATAGTACATGTGCCTCTGGTTCCTCTGAATGTCTTGACGTCTCCTTGGTCGTTTGTGGAGCATCAATATGATTGGATAGATTAAGCCTACTGCGTCTAATGGACATCATTTCATCCTGATTTTTATTGATTACTTCACGAAGTGGGTTGAAGCAACCTCGTTTGCCTATGTTACCAAGAATTTTGTGGTCCAGTTTATTAAGCATAATCTCATATGTCGATATGGCATACCCGAGAGGATCATCCCATATAATGGTACCAATCTAAAAAATACCATGATCATGGAACTCTGCATGCAATTCAATATTAAACACCATAATTCTTCTTCGTATCGACCAAAGATGAATGGCGCAGTGGAAGCGGCCAACAAGAACATCAAGAAGATTTTGCAGAAAATGACGGTGACATATAAAGACCGGCATGAGATATTACCATTCTCTCTTCATGGTTATCTCACTTCATCCCTTACATCCATTGGGGCAACTCCATTTTCTCTAGTATATGGTATGGAGGTTGTCCTGCCTATCAAGGTCCAAAATTCTTCCCTAAGAATTATGAAAGATGCAGGTTTAGATGAAGACAAATGGATTCAAACTAGACTGGACCAGATAAAGTTGATTGATGAAAAGAGGCTCACAGCTATTTGTCGTGGTTTGATGTATCAGAAGCGCATGATCAAGGCATTCAATAAGAAAGTCAGACATCAAGTGTACCAGGGTGGTAATTTGGTTACAAAGCACATCATATTACCACAAGTTGATCCTAGAGGCAAATAGACTCCCACGTACGAAGGGCCATTTGTGATTAAGAAGATATTTTCTGGCGGTGCTATGATACTTACCACCATGGATGGTGAAGATCTTCCACATCCTGTGAACACGGACATAGTTAAAAAATACTATGCATAAAAGAGACCCACTAGTTCGACGGGCCTAGGAAAAAAATAAGGGCATCCCAGTGAACCAAAAGGGTTCGAACAAAAATTAGGGATATATATAAAAAAATGTACATCCGGCAAGTCGAAAACCTGAAAACGCGGCTTGGGAAAAATAGGATATTCCGGTGGACTAAAAACCCAAAAGGGTGGTCCAGGAAAAAGTTAGGGATTAAAGCATACGACTATGTCCCGTTGGGTCACCCATTTACTTACAACCAACATGATTACCGATGTCAAGTTTAAATGGTACAGATCAATTCAGTCAACTTCTTCCAACAGCTAAGGATGAGATGCTTGAAGACATATGGAAAATAGTTGAGTTGAAACTCGATGGGATCATTTCCACATAACTGTTTTTCATTTGTGTCTCTTTGTATGCCTTTTCTTTTACGATGATTTTCTATTATTACGATTTATGTCTCCTTGTATATAGCTGTCTGGTTATAGGCAAAATTTCTAAATCAATACAATCGATTTCAAATTCAAAATTATTTTATTTTATGTTTTGTTTGCAAAAACGTCCAATGATTATATTGAAAGAATATATGCATATGAATATGATTACCATTTACAAATATATGCATAAAAACAGGATTAGCATTTACGAAAGACTTCAGGAGTTAGGATAACGTTCAAAGTTGACCATAAATCCCCGCATAGCTATTTTCACAAGCTGATCCCCGTCAGAGTTTATCTCCTCAGCACGGCGTACATGGTTTATTTCCCCAATGGAGTTTAATTCTCCAGTATTGTTATTCCTCGATAAGATTCTCCTTTCAGATCAGATGGAATTCAAAGTTGTCCTCCCCAGAAGAGTCAATACTCATATCTGAGACTTGGACAAACAACTATTTAGAAGAATTTCATCACCAGTCAAAATAGAAATCCTTCAGAAGAACAATAAATGATCGACTCTTCTTGAATGCTTATATCCCCAAGCAGAAGTCGATGATCCCCAGTGGAGTATCCTCAAATAGAAAGCAGAAACCCCCAGTAAAGTCAAGTTGAAGAACTATTTTCTTCATCCCTAACAACAATCAGGGATTTATTTTCCCCAATAGATATTACTATACAAAGCTACTGATACGCTCCAATAACACATTGCATCCATACATCATTTACAAAAATATCGTAACATATGCATGTGAAACGCATATAACATTCTCATTTTTTTGAGAGCATCATTACATAATGCATTACATGCACAATGACATTGCACATAACTAACTTTGCCTTTTCAGGTTAAGTTCGCAAACAGACAATACTACCAGTAATTTATAGACAGGTTATGGATCAATTCTCAAAACAAAATGAGGCGACTATCTACATGAATAAGTATTTCCCTTCAACTACTAAATTCTGAAAAGCATCTCCTTCAGCACTTCATTCTGAAAAGCATTTCCCCTTCAAAGATGGAATCCTGAAAAGCATTCCCCCAGAGACCGAGTTCAGGCGAGCATTTCCTTTAAAGGAGTTCTAAAACGCATTTCCCCTTCAGTACTTCATTCTGAAAAGCATCTCCTTTCGAAGTTTATTCTGAAAAGCATCTCCTTCAGTGTTTCTTTCTAAAAATCATTTTCCCTTCAACTACGGAATCCTAAAAAGCATTCCTCCAGAGACCGAGTTCTGGCGAGCATTTCCTTCAGAGGAGTTCTGAAACGCATTTCCCCTTCATCGCTTCATTCTAAAAAGCATTTCCTTCTGAATTTTATTCTGAAAAGCATCTCCTTCAGCGCTTCGTTCTGAAAAGCATTTCCCCTTCAGAGATGAAATCCTGAAAAGCATTCCCCTCAAAGACCGAGTTCTAGAGAGCATTTTGTTTAGAGGAGTTCTGAAATGCATTTCCCCTTCAGCACTTCATTTTTAAAAGCATTTCTTTTAGAAGTTTATTCTGAAAAGTATCTCCTTCAGCGCTTCATTCTGAAAAGCATTTCCCCTTCAGAGACGGAATCCTGAAAAGCATTCTTCAAATGCAGTCAAGCATAAAGTCATTCTAATACTCCTATCAACAATTACTTTGGATGGCATCTGTAAGCCCATCTCTGACAACACTATATCACTTCTCCGAATGGCATATTTAAGCTCATTCAAGCAATACGATCAGCCAACAAGCGCTACTTCGTGCACACGTGAGTGCAAATTTCTGGGCACTTAAGTGTTCAATCCTCTTCCACCTTTAGATTCCAAATGGCGAGCATGCCAATATGACTCTTCAGGTTTAAGAAGATTAAATAGGGGTAGATGTTGAACCGATCTTAACTTCTTTCTTGTCCACCTCTGTACCCAGATTCACTGATTCCACCGGCTCTTCGTGCGGCTGAATAACCCTCCCTTCCTGAAGTAACAGTCTTGCAAGTTCACCAGGAACTTCGCAGTCATCTTCACCTTCGTCTTCGGCTAAGTTGATCGGACTTTCGAAGTTATAACTGGCAGTAGCAAAGTCGTTACCAGTGAGATCCATAGTGGATGTAGACCTGTATATGTGAGTGTGTGTAAAATAGCTGTTTTGCAATATGTAATAAAAGAAAAACAAGGAGCGCAAAATTTGAAATGCAAGAAACATCCAATGCTTTTATTAATGATATATGTAAATGACACACATAAAGCCCTCACAAATGAATCCACGGTGCCCTGGGTAAGACACCGGGTCGTAAAGTTTAAAACATTGTCTGTTACAAATTCAAAACAAAAGTCTCATTACTGGGTAACAAAAGAATTTGGGATGAAGTCCTTTGCTGTCCAGTTGCTTAGCCCGCCATCGGTCATTGGGTAGATCCAACTGTCGAACTCAGATTCTTCAACATCGTCTTCAATGGCATTCACTCCTGAATTGCTGATGAACAGGGGAGGTCTTCCAATCGGTGCATTCCGAACAGCCCTTTGAGCTTGTGCAGTGAAACCCATACCAAACTTGTTAGTCTTCTGTGCAAAATCAGGGAGTTGGCCCCAATTTTCACACCCACCTTTCTCGACAACAGCCCGGGCATCCTTGAAGGAAGTCATCTTCATAGGAGGATTTTCAACGATAGTCTCAGTTGACGCCAGTGTTTGGGGAACCTCTTTAAAATGCTGAAATGAGGTCTCAATGAACTACCCATCCATCTCTACATATCGGAAAGAGTTGAGGTGGCTCACCATGTACTCCTCTTCTCCTTGCACTGTCACAATCTTACCTTTGACCGGGTACTTCAGCTTCTGGTGGAGCGTAGATGTCACTGCCTCAGCTTTATGGATCCATGGGCGACCCAGCAAACAAGAATAAGATGGCCGAATGTCCATCACATAGAATGTAGATGCAAAAACCTGAGAACCAACCTTAATCGGGATATCAACTTCTCCGTGCACCATTCTCTTAGACCCATCGAAGGCCCTGACGACAATGTTGCTTGGTTTCAGCTCCAACCCTTCACAGTCCAACCGGTCTAGAGCTTTCTTAGGCAAAACGTTCAATGAGGAACCAGTATCCACCAATACATGAGAAAGAGTAGTGCCCCTGCATTCAATGGAAACATGCAGGGAATCATTGTGATTCTTCCCTTTAGCAGTCAAGTCGGCATCAGAGAAACCCAACCCATTATCAGCAGTCAGACTAGCGACGCAATCTTTAAACTGATCAGCTGATGTTTCTTGAGGTACGTGTGCAATCTTCAGGAAGGCAATCAGAGCCTTGGCATGGGCCTCTGAGCATAGCAACAATGACAACATAGAGATTTTGGATGGGGTTTGCCCCAGCTGCTCGACTACATTGTAGTCGCTCTTTTTGATGATTTTCAAAATTTCCTCCATCTCTTGTCTAGAGGCTTCAACGGTAATCTTCTTCGGTGCCTCCGTCGGGGCAGGCTCACCGATAGTCCCTTTGCCCCGAGTGTCGGATGACTCGATAACAGGGGTGAGTATGGGAACTTGAATAGGATTATTAGCAGGTACACTGGAAAGCGTAATAACAACAGGTTTTCAGGCAGTTGGTGAAGAGATATCAGGTGAGAAAAGTCTTCCGCTGCGGGTGACTTTAGCAGGTCCAACAATATTGTTGACGTCAGTATCAACATCCAAATCTTGTTTAACTCCATGAAAATAAACACCAGCCCCGTAGTGCCAAGGGACAACTTTATCAGAGGTGTAGGGGATAGGCCCCGGAACAGTGATGATCAATGGTGTGATTCTTGGAACAGATGTAATTCTAATAGGCTTTCTCGTAGAAGCCTTGGAAGAATTGTCGAAAATGGTGATTATAGCAACTTCTTCAGTACGAACTGGAGGAACAACAGTCTTCTCAAACATAATCTCTTTACTATCCATCAGGCATTGGACACTTGATTTCAAAAGATGGCAACCGGTTGGAAGGGTAGAACACATACGGCAACCTTCGTCACAGCCCGGAAATTAACCGGCTAGCAAAAGGTTCTTCTTCACAATCATCAAAGGGGTAACAATGTCATTCACAGAAACCACAAACGAGTCTTCTTCTATAGCATTTACTCCATGCTTGGGCATAGGAGCAGTCACAACATTAGGTCTTTCGGGCGCCTCGAACTCAATCTCCTTAGCATCAATTAAGTCCTGTATTTTGTTCTTCAAAGCCCAAAAATCATCTGTATTATGTCCCGGGCTATCAGAGTGAAAAGCACAGCGGGCATTAGGGTTGTACTTAGGTGATGCAATGTTGGGATTCTGCGGAGCCTCCCTTAGAGTCACTAGATTGGTCTTTAATAACTGCGACAGAATCTGAGACAAAGTCATGTTGAGATGGGTGAATTGCCTTTGAGGTCTCTCGGCCTTTTGTTGATTTTTGCGCTGAGTAGCACCAACAGGTCTTGAAATGACAACCGCATTAACAGCTTGGTGGTGTTCAGGTCTATTCTGGCTTTTCGAACTATAGACAGCACTGGACTCTTTCTTAAAAGGATTTTTCTCGGTGCTTGATGAAGCACCCTTCTGTATTTTACCAGACATAATACCAGCCTCAATCCTTTCACCGGTCATAATTAGCTCTGTAAACCGAGATGAAGAGCTTCCAATCAGATGGTTGAAAAATGGACCAGACAAGGTCCCCAGAAACATATCCACAAGCTCCCGATCAGCCAAGGGTGGTTTCACTCTTCCGGCGAGGTCCCTCCACTTCTGAGCATAATCTTTGAAACCTTCGCCCGCACCCATTGACATACCCTGGAGTTGGGTACGCGTGGGAGCAAGGTCAGAATTGTATTGGTACTGCCTGTAGAAGGCAGCAGCCAAATCCTCCCAACTGCGGATACTGGTTCCGTCTAACTGGTAAAACCACTCGAGCTGAGTCCCTGAGAGACTGTCTTGAAAGAAGTGGATCCATAGATTCTTATCAGCGGTGTACGGCTGATTCTTCCTTACATATGACCGGAGGTACAACTTCGGACAAGAAACTCCATCATACTTAGCAAAGGCTGGTGCTTTGAATTTGTGGGGAATCACTACCCCAGATGATAGACCCAGATCACCAAAGTCCAGACCAGGAACTTTCTAAACTTCCATCACACTCAACCGGTCCTCCAGTTGTTTGTATCTATCCTCGGCCGAAGGATACTGATCTTCATCGAAGTCCGTCTCATTGTTTGAGACCACAGGGCTAAGATCCCTCCTTTCTTCCTGACTATCTTTTCCTCCAAATGAGGTGGTCAAATCAGCTTCATCCCGTAGCCTGTTTCCAAACCTGTGACCTGTGTTAAATAGGACTGTCCTCTTCTTCTTCTTCTTCTTCTCTTTCAGAATAAGGGTCTTCAGATCTTGCTGACCCTTAGCTAGATTCATGAACAGTTCTTGGAATTGGGCATTCTGAGCCTGTAGAGCCTTGATTGCTTGTTCAATTGATGGTTCAGCAGACATGATGCTGAAATAAACAACGAAGAAGATAAGAGACCTGTAATGGGTACCTGTTATGAAGTGCATGGGATGAAATGTGTATGCTATGATTTCAAAGACATCGAGAGATTCAAATTCGTAAACCAAAAAACGAAACACACTTTTATTAGATAAACTTAAAATTCAAATTGTTCAACAAATGCCCTTAAGGCGTTTACAAGAAAGAAAATACTTAAAAGTAAATAAAAACTGGAAAGGAAATAATCCAAGGACAATCAGTGCTCCCATGGTCGCTTCTTGTCGGTGCAGACGTAGTCGTTGAGAATCCGCTCGTTCTCCAGCTGCCTGGTCAACTTATGGATCTTCTGCTCTTGCTCGTTAAAATTTTCTCGGTAAGCATCCCGCTCTTCTCTCAGCTGCATCCAAGACCTTTTCAGTTCCCCAATGTCAGTGGGCATATGAGGATGGAGGATGGTCGGAAGAACCCCTTCTTCATTAGCAACTTCAACAATGATAGGCAGGACGACTTCATACGGCATACCCAACTTTTGGGCACGGATACGGACCCATCTGAGATATGGCTCCATTAGAAGAGAAGTCTTTGGACCCAATTCATGTGGATCAGATCTGTGTACTCTATCCCAAGCCCTTATGAATCCGCGGCGTTTCTCGTCGCTATCCCCTTGAAAATCAAAGATGATACTAGGCATTAGCAGCTCATGAGTTCCTTCTCTTCTGGCTCGCCCAAACTGACGCAAGGCCAAGCATGGATTGTAGGTAATCCCTCCATTGGTTCCTATCAGTGGAACAATGGGGTATTCCCCACAGTGAACAATGATAGTCACCTCGTCCATACCCTTGATAGTCCAGATGATGTCATTATGAGAGAGAGACATAACCCTATAGGCCCAACCCATGCCTTCTTTGTTCTTCAGCACTGATTTGGGGAGGTGCGAAATAAACCACCTCGCCAATAATGGAGCACAACACATCAAGGTTCCCCGCTTTCGAGCAATACGGGCATAAAGATGATGAAGAATGTCACCCAAGAGAGTGGGTACAGGATTACGGGAGATGAAGATTTTCACCGCATTCACATCAACAAAGGAGTCAGGATTCGGAAACAATACCAATCCATATATCAGAAGATCCAGAATATCTTCGAATGCCTTGAAATCTAGACTATCCCAGAAATAATTAGCCTTACCAACCAAGAACTTGGTCAAAAAGCCCTTTGCTCCACTTCTAGTCTCCCAATTAGCCATTACCTCATCCTTTGTCATATGAAGGGCTGAAGCAATCTCTTCCGGCCTAAGTATCTTTTCCCAACCTATAAACGGGGTCTGCTCCAGAATAGAGATACCGAGCAGATCAGAGAACTCTTCTAGGGTGGGAACCAACTGGTAATCCTAAAAAGTAAAGCAATGGTACAACGGATCATAGAACTGGACCAGGACACTAATCATCTGCTCGTCCAATTTGGAGGTAACCAAACTGAGAAGATACCCATGTCTTCTGATGAAGGAGGTAGTATCAGGCACCTTTGCAATCAATTCTTTAAGCATGGTAGGAACCTGGACAAAGTTGATCCGGATGGTATTCCTACGCATGGGCATCATGACCTATAAAATAGAACAAAGATGAATCCCTCCTATCTTTGAAATAGGTTAGTCCAATGCAAGATGTATGCAATGTTATGATGTCATGATGTCATGATAGAAAGCACATCACAAGTATCCACAAATGGAAAACATGGTAAAGGCACACAAGTCACACAGAGAGCCCTTAGATTTCAGGTTGGCAAGGAGCTTAGGTACTACCCTCTTTCAGTTCAGTTGGTTTAAACCTGTCCTAAAAATAGTAACCGGGTTCTAGAGGATCTCAATATCACTGACTACCATCAATCGGTCATAATTCCAGTTTAGCAACCTTTTCTTGCGGCCGGAATCATCACGAGAGTTTAGTCTCAATGAGTGTAGCATACTGCTACTGTTCTATGGCCAAGTTGGTCAATTTAAAGGTTCTAAGGTCAGTTGGTGCTTAATGACCCCTTAGATGACCCATATTCTCCTCGTTCCAACACAAAGGATATCTGTACAACCTAAAGTGCCACACCAATGTAGCTACTGCTTCAATCGTATCGGTCTACGCCGTATAGTTCCCTCACAGTTTATTGTTACTTACCTAAAGGGTATTCCCCAGATCCGGGTTAGGATCTATAGTAACTCCGATACAAGCCCACAAATATAAAGCATACAAAGCAAACAGTTGAAAACACAATGATTTAATCCTAAGGTACACCCCACTTATTAAGCGTCCCCAGCAGAGTCGCCAGTTCTGTGATACAGTGGGAGAGAACTAACTGTTTTTTGGAATGTTGGTTCGCGTTTTGCGTTTGTTTTCGCAAAATTTCGCGGTAAGCAAGAGTCGCCACCGACTTTTATTTTATCCAACAAGGAAAGGAAAAAAGCACAGAAAAATTCCTTTTTCGAGATATTTCTCGGGTTCGGGGGGTAGATTATAGAAAGCGAAGGTGTTAGCACCCTTTCTATCCGTGGTTATCCACGGGCTCTTAGGTATTTGCTCATATTGTTTTCAAAATTGCTTTCTTTGTGTTTGTGGGTTTGAAAAAGTTTTTGTTTGAAAACTTCGATAACTCTTGCTTCTATCCTCAAGAGCGTATGAAGTGTTTTTGAAAACTTTGTTCGAAAAAAGTGTAAGTGTGAAAAGTATTTTTGTTTTTGAAAGAGCAAGTACTTAAGAACCATCTACCTATTCGAAAAAGGAACCGTTCTATGCTATCTTCCTTTAGACAATGCTATCCCACTATGAATGAGTAGGTAGCTTTATCGTTGGAGTATAAGGGTCAATTCGATTAAGGGACGTGCGGTCACTAAAGCAATGTTAGGACGCCTTAGCGATAACCCTAATGTCTTAGATCATTTTATCCGAGGCAACCGTTTCGAGGAAACTTATGATCTTTGGACAAGAGGGCGACCTCTAAAGTGACCTATACTCAATGACCGCGTATGAAGGCAAAAAAGTGGGGTGTACCCTAAGAGTGCGCATGTGCGAGTGTGTCGTTTTCAGTTAATTTTATCTTTGTACATGTTAATGGTGATCTATGTTGATTTTAGGTTTAAACATTCAATCTTGTCATGCATACCCTATTATCAAACATCTAACAGTTTATAAGTTGCGGAAATTAAATTGCGGAAATTAAACTAACTATTACAAGGCGTCGGGTATTTACATCGCCAAAAGCAACCCTTGAAATTAAAATGCGGAAAATAAATAAAGCGATAAAAATAGTCCTAATTATCTATTACATTCCGGAAACAAATACAATATTGAGATAAAATGGATCGCGTGCGGGAAATTAAATCGGGCGCAAGTTTTTAGGGTTTTGACCCTTTAATTAAAGAAACGATTTTTTTGTTTGTTTTTGAATTAAGAAAGAAATCAAACCAAATTAATTATTAAATTAATAAACTAATTAATTAATTAACGAAAATAATATTTTGGATTTTTGTGTTATTTAAAGAAATAAAAATAAATTTAGTCAATGTTAATAAAACCTAATTGTCTAAGTTAATTTTAATTATTGCAAAATATATTAAAAGTTATTCCTAATTAAAATTAAATTAATTAATTGATTTATGAATAAAAATAAAATACTGAAATCTAATTTAAGTAAAAAAACATTTTTTGGTTTTAATTTTTATAAAGAAAAAAATGTGATTGGTTAGTTAATAATAAAAATAATTAAACAAACAAATAAATAAAATAAATATGAAATAGAAGGAATTAGAGGTTTGGGCCTGATTGGGGAGTCTGAATAGCAAATTCCATGGCCCAATTGTGCTGGCCTGGCTGACTTTTTGAGATCCAGCGTGGCACTTTGACTAGGTCGCATGGTGGACGTTCCATCTGGACCATCAGATTTGGCCTGGGGCCATCTGTCCATTGATTGGATGAAGGAGTATGATGTACTGCAGCGCCTGATTCACATGTGATAACCTGAAGAGAAAAAATAACAATGCAATGGGGGGACCTGGGATTCGAACCCAGGTCCCAAGGCATGTTGCCAGCGCTCAATTGCCACTCAACCATCATGTTCTATTTGTCAATATACTAACCAATAATAATAATATGGGATAAACAAATCAGATGCCAGAAAATATTAAAAAAAACGCGCCAAGTTTGAATTGTCCAACCAGGGGGAGACACGTTTGTCGTCCCTAACCTCCAGCCCCCTGCAAATTTACCTGCGGATTTATATCCGCAGCTAGATTCGTATGTCCATCCTAAAATCAATTCTAGGCCATGAAAATCCCTCCCAAGACCATGGTTATGCTCGTCTTCCTCCTCTGGTCATGTCTATGTCCATCAATGGAGCTAATTTTACCTATGAAAGAAATGCCCAAAAAACAAACTACAAAAACCTAGGTTCGGCTATGGGGTTACAGTCCATATAAATGCATTTAACAATGTCAAAAGTTCAGAAATTTCATAAGCATCACAAATATGTCAAAGATTGGCCAGAAAGATACAAAAATATGGAGTTACGATTTTGAATGCAGGGCCATGAAACGTGATGCTTACAGCGTGTTTTGATGGCTGTGAGAGCTTGCTTTGGATTGATTCTGACTCAGTGATTGTCCAACAAGCGATTGGTGTTGAGTTTTGATTATGAAAATGCCTCTAAGTATGGTTTTGGTTTCACACTTTTTCCACCTTTTTTCAAGTTTTGTTTTCAATGTTCTTGCAGCCTCTAGTTCTGATTTCGTGTGCCTTGACTTGTATATGTAATATGCAATGCATTAGGTCAACAAATTTGTCTTGAATCTTTCCACGTCAATGCCTTGAGATTGGATTTGATTCACCATTGAAGACTTGCCAATTTTATCAAAAACTCAATCTTTTTGCACAGGGAATACTTGATACGAGTTTGATCATGATATTGATGATGATTAAGTCCTGAAAATAGAAAAGATCTCATGTAATCAAGTTTTGGGATTTTATTTGATTTAAATTGATTTAAAATGAAATAATTCAATAAAAAATCAAATAAAATAATAAAATTGATAAATGGACACAAGGCTGAGGCTATGACACGTGTGTAATTTGGCAAGTCCAAATCAAGTGGAAAAGAATGGGCCCATTTGACAAAATTTGAAGTTTTGGGGATAGTTGACTTTTGACAATTTTACAAAAATGCCCAACTTCAACAATGCATAACATCTTCAATTTTGAACTTTTGGAAGTGTTCTTGGACATTTTTGAAAGCTTGAGATGTCCTCTAACCAACCCTTTTCGTCTCATCCCAATTTGATATTCCATTCTTAAGTTATAAGCTTTGGCAAAAAAGGTGTTTTTGTTGACTTTCAAAAATGACCTATAATGTCCAAATTTATAACTTCTTATGAGTGCATTTTCTGATCTTGGTGGTATGAATATGGATTGTAGGAAATTTCATCCTCTGCAAAATGAGCTTTGGATGGGTCATTTCGCATAAAGTATGAGAAAGTTATGCTTGGTCAAAGTTGAGTTGACTTTTCCTACAAAACCCTAATTTAGCAACTTTTGAGTCTTGATGAATTTTGAGCAATCCTTGATGAATCATTATCAACCCTTGATAAAATGATGAAATATCCTTCAAAATGATAATGTTGACAAGAAACTTGAGGTTTGACTGTATTTGGGTCATAGTTGAATTTTGCCCTAGCAAAGTCGATTTTTGGACCCTTTGAGCAATTGACTGAGGAAACTTCCTCTGCAAGGCTTGAAATTTGACATGGATGAACTTGAGAACATATTAGGACATTGGGGAGAACTTGAGGTCATTTGGATGCAAGGACCTTGATGCAACACAAAACCCTAATTTGTGATTGACTGCCTTAGGAGATAGCTTGACTGTCCAACTCTTGAGCAAACTTAAGCAACTTGGAGGTTTTCTTCTTGAAATGTTTTTTTTGAGAAATATGAGAGGGCAAATTTTGTGCTACAACACACCCCCATTCAAAGATTGTACCCCCATCCCCATAATCATGTTGTAATAGCTTAGCCTTTTAATTCTCTCACTTTACGCTTTCAATTATGCCATGATTAAAGAATTAGGGTTTGTATGCAAAAATCCAAAATCAACAAGTAGCTTGACCTAATAAAATAAAAATATGCATGAAAATCAAACACAATGCACACTTGCATCCCTAGGGTTACAATCTACTTGTTGCCTTAAAAATGGGCCATGTTATGCATGTTGGGTATTTTGACAAAACAAAAACAAAACAAAAGATCATAGTCCCTCGATGACGCTATCTTGGTTGCCTAAACAAAAATGATCAAGTCCCTCAAAAAGTTGCCAAAAATACTTGACACAATTGCTATCATGGTCTATACGATGACCCGCGCCTGTCCCGTTTAACATCCTAACACAAGGTTGTTCACCAAATCCAATGGTGAAACAAAACTGTTAAAAGGGTTAAAAACATATAGGAAATATCTTTGAGTAAAATAGGGTAGACAACTCTTAGTTACTTGATCAAAGCTTGCAAAAATATCCTTTCTATTTTTAAAACACACCTCACAAACACAATTTCAAAACATTTCCTAAATCAAACTTTCAAACATTGAAATCTTTTCAAAAGACAAAACATCTTTGTATACATTCAAACAAGAATCATTACAAAGGTTGCCACAACGATGGCCTCTTTTCAAAACATCTTTTAAAACCACACACAAAGCACCATTTCAAACAATTGAAAAGCAAAAGCAAGTGATCTAAACAAGTAACTAAGAGCCCATGGATAACCATGGATGAAAAGGGTGCTTGCACCTTCCCTTTTCATAATCTACTCCCCGAACCCAAGAAAACATCTCAAAGGTCTTTCCTATGATTTTTGACCTTTCCTTAGGATAAAATAAAAAGTCGGTGGCGACTCTTGCTAAATCGAAACATTTGCGAATACAAAACGCAAAACCTCAAGTCAGTTCTCCCACCGTATCATAGAACTGACGAATCTGCTGGGGATCGCTTTAAAAGTGGAGTAACCTTAGGGTTTAGATCACCTTTGCATGATTACCTTGTTTGCTTTGATTGCTTTACATTTGGTCCTATTGTTTGGGTTTGAAATCCTCTACCCGGATATTTGGGAAACATTCATAGGTAAATAGCAATATGTTGTGCAAACTGTGTGGGGTATACCGACATGGTTGAAGCAATAGCTATATTAGTGCGACATATTTGTGGGTACCGGTAGCCTTTAAGTTAATCAAAGAGAATACGGGGCCGCTGAGTAATGTCATGAAGCACTAATGAACTCTTAGAACCTTACTTGACCATCTTGGCCTTTTAGGGGTAGTGAGATGACCGACTTTGGTGCAGTCCGAAATTGGTAGATACTCGATGCTACACTCATTGAGGATTGTTTTCTTGGAATATTTTGGTCGCCAGTTAAGTGGCTAAACCAAAACAATGAAAACAGAAAAAAATCCAGTGAGATTGAGCTCCTTAGAACCCGGTTACTATTTATAGGACATGTTGAGCCAACTAACTTCAAGAGGGTACTTACCTATGAAACCTCATGAAAGCCTGAAATTAGGATCTTGTGTGATTTGCTTGTACATGTGCTTGTGCATACATCATGAACATCATAAAGCATCATATGCATCCACTAACCATTTCAAGGGTTTTGATCTTCATCTTTGTTCTTGTTTTATAGGTCATGGAATCTCTTCGCAGGAAAACAATTCAAGTCAACCTTGTGAGAATCCCTCCTCAACTCAAGGAGCTTACTTCCAAGATTCCAGAGAATTCTCTCTTCAGTGAAAGACATGGTAGACTTCTAAACTTGGTCAACTCCAACATTGAAAAAGACATGGTGAAAGTTCTCTTCCAGTTCTTTGACCCCCTACACCATTGCTTTACATTTCCTGATTACCAACTAGTACCTACTTTGGAGGAATTTTTTCAACTCCTGAGGATTCCTATTCTTCATCAACTACCCTACAACGGTACGGAAAGAGAACCAAAGCCTGAATATGTTGCTCAAGCATTACACTTGCAACCATTTGATATCAAAGGACATTGGGAAACCAGAAGTGGTGTCAAGGGTTTCTTGGCAAAGTTTCTGATTGAGAAGGCACAAGACTGCTGGAATTCTCTAGATCTACAAGCTTTTGAAGAGATTGTAGCACTCCTCATCTATGGGTTGGTCTTGTTCCCAAACCCTGATCAGCTTATAGATGTGAATGCTGTCAAGATTTTCATATCGCAGAATCCTGTGCCTACATTGCTTGGGGACATCCTACACTCATTTTACACACGAACAATGAGGAAAAGAGGTGTTCTCAAGTGCTGTACTCCTCTTATAGCAAGGTGGTTTATTTCTCACCTTCCCCAATCTGTTTTGAAGAATGAGCAGGGTTTAAGGTGGTCACAACGGTTGATGACCCTAAGACATTCTGATGTTCATTGGTGTTCTCGATCCAGAGAAAATGTCATCATCATTGATCATTGTGGGGAATTCCCTAATGTCCCACTACTTGGCATTAGGGGAGGCATTACCTACAACCCATGTTTAGCCCTAAGACAGTTTGGATATGCTCGAAGGGATGGCCCTCACGACATGCTGATTCCTGACTTGGTTTTTGACTTCGACAATGACGCTCAAGGACTTGGACAAAGGTTTATCCGGGCTTGGAGGATGCCCAACAAAGTGGATAGTAAGACACTGGGACACAAGAATTCCATCCCCCTTGAGCCTTATCTCAAGTGGGTATGAACCCGCGCCCAGAGTCTTATGATGCATTACCCTCACATTCTCCCCGTGATCAAAGAGCCTGTTATGGAAGGAGAGGTTGCATACACCCTCCTACATCCAGACATGCCAACATCATTGGAAGAATTGCAAAGGAGTTGGATACAACTCAAGGAAGAATGGAACACTTTTGAAGCCAGCTTCTATGCCAGTGAGAAGAAGGTTTTGGAACTTACCCGCCGACTTCATGAAGAGGAGACTCTCAACACTTACATCGCACCAAAGAGGGTGCGCAATGTCTTTTTACATTAAGAATTTTGTAATATTTTTCCCATGGGGCATTTATGTACTAACAAATTTCTTCTTATTAATATGACGTGTGTTTGCAACAAATTTGAATTTCTGAATCCTTGAATGCATTACATGAATAACATATCATTCATCATATGCATAAACAGGTCTTTACACCAGGTTTCCTTATCTTTCTGTTGTTTATTTCAGCAAGATGGATATAGAGCAGACAGTTGAAGATCTGCAAGCACAAAATTCTCAATTCCAACAACTCCTCATGACCCTGGCAAAGGATCAAGAGGACCTTAAAGCACTGTTGGAGAAAGAGAAAGACAAAGAGAAAAAGAAGAAGAGGACTGGTATGGCCACTATGAGAAGAAGGTTTGAAAGCCAGGCTAGAAAGGTCCTTGAGTTCCCCTCGACGTCTGATAAAGGGGTTAGTAAAGGTAAAGGAGTTGCAATGCCCTCCGAGTCTGAAGCTGAAGAGGAGGAGGATTACTCTGAGCAGCAATATCCTCCTGCGGATGATAAGTATAAGAATTTAGAGGATCAGCTTGCCGCTATGGAAGTACAAAGGGTTCCTGGGTTGGATTTCGAAGAACTAGGGTTGGTTGCTGGGATCGTCATCCCCCCCAAGTTCGAAGTACCTACATTTGCTAAATATGACAGTTTGTCCTGTCCGAAGATGCATCTGAGATCCTACGTCAGAAAGATCCAACCTCACTCTTCTGATAAGGATCTATGGGTCCACTTTTTTCAAGATAGCTTGTCGGGTACACAATTAGAATGGTTCTATCAACTTGAGAGATCTGATGTTCATAACTGGGAGGACTTAGCTGCTGCTTTCTACCGACAATACCAATACAACACAGACTTAGCGCCTACTCGTACTCAACTATAGAGTATGGGTATGGCTTCTAATGAAGGATTTAAGGAGTATGCCCAGAAGTTGCGAGATTTGGCTGGAAGGGTGAAGCCACCGTTGTCGGATAGAGAGCTGGTTGACATGTTTTTGGGGACCTTGTCAGGCCCATTCCTTAATCACTTAATCGGGAGCTCATCTGTAGGGTTCACCGAATTAATACTGACAGGTGAAAGGGTCGAAGCTGGAATTAAGAGTGGTAAAATTCAGAAGGATGCAACTGCTCCCACTGCTGTTAAGAAGACCTTCCCAGCCAAGAAAGAAGCTTCTGCTGTTTATTCCCAGAGAAATCAAGGAAGGACGGAGCGCCGACCAATGGTGGGGGCTGTGATGATTCAGAAATCTTCAAACGATCAACCTCGAATTAGTCAACCTAGGGCTAACCAGAATAGGGTGGAAAGGCCACAACGGAAATTCACTCGGATCAATATGACACCGTCTCAGGTCCTCACTCATCTGTTAAAGTTAAACCTTACCAACTTGAAAGAAGCGCCGAAAAACCCAAATACCTCTTCTCCCTATTATCATTCAAATGAGAAATGTGCGTACCACTCGGACAGTGTAGGGCATGATACCAACAACTGTTGGGCCCTTAAAAACAAGATCCAAGATTTGATAGATGCCAAGGAGGTAGAGTTTGATGCTCCCGGAAAACGTAATGTGATATCCGCTCCTATGCCAAAACATGGTCATAATGTCCATGCAATTGTGGAAGATTTTCATGTTACCGTTGTTGATGAATTGATGACTGCGTTGTCAATGATTAAAATGAATTTGTTGAAAGCCGGGATTTTCCTGGGATGTGAAAAAGACTGTTACTTCTGTTCAACCTTGCAATCCGATTGCCCACTATTGAAATCAGGTATCCAACGCCTGATGGATACTCAAGAAATAATCTTTCAGAAAACTCCTGTTGATATCGTTACTCCGGTTACTCCTGTTACTCCAATCAATGACATTGCTATAATCACCATTTCCGACAATCTTTCCAAGACCTGCAAAAGGCCTGTTAAGATTACGCCTGATCCTAAGTTTGTACCACTGAAGATTACCATGCCGGGGCCTGTCCCCTATAAGTCCAACAAAATGATACCATGGAATTATGGAGGAGAAATCTTCTACCATGGTGTCAAACAGATCGAATCAGTCCAAGAAAATTCCAACGAAGAAACTCTTGATGTGGGAAATATTGCGGGGACGAGTAAGATAACTCGTAGTGGAAGAATATTCTCTCCGGAGATTGCTCCTCCACGGGCAGTCTTCGGACCCTCAAGTGCTTCTGTGCCTGTCAAGATATATGTGCAAGGTCCAGTGATCGAAGAAATCGTTACTCCCGAAGTTGAACCCTCTGCTGTTATTATTGATAAAGGTAAGGAAATCGAAGAAGCGCCCGTCAGGACGAGGGCTCAGACTTTGGTTATTCCCGAGACCACCCAAAAGGAGATGGAGGAAATCTTAAAGATAATCAAGAAGAGCGACTATGATGTCATAGAGAAGCTGGGGCAAACCCCTTCGAAAATCTCTATGCTAGCTCTGTTACTTTTCTCCGAGGCGCATGCCAAGGCCTTGATCAAATTTCTGAAAACAGCATACGTGCCTCAAGAAACTTCTGCAAATCAGTTTCAAGAGTGCGTGGCTAGCCTTACATCCTACAATGGTCTTGGTTTCTCTGATGCTGATTTGACTCCTAAGGGAAGAAAGCATAATGATGCGCTGCACGTCTCGGTAGAGTGCAGAGGGACTACACTTGCTCATGTTCTGGTCAATACCGGTACATCTTTAAATGTCCTACCAAAGAAGGCATTGGACAGGCTAGACTGTGAAGGTTTGACTTTAAAACCCAGTAATATCATTGTTAGAGCCTTCGAGGGTTCTAAGCAGATGGTTCACAGAGAGGTGGACATCCCAATCAAAGTGGGTACAAAGACCTTCAACTCTACTTTTTATGTGATGAACATCCGTCCTTCATATTCATGCTTGTTGGGGAGGCCATGGATCCACAACGCTGGGGCGGTAACTTCTTCTCTACACCAAATGCTAAAGTACTCAGTCCATGGTAAGATCATAACAGTTCATGGTGAGGAGGAGTATATGATAAGCCACCTTAACTCTTTCCGCTACGTGGAGTTAGATGGTGAATTCATAGAAACACCTTTCCAACACTTTGAAGAGGTTTCCCCCAAGGTCCCGAATGTCATCCCTTAAAGATGCAGAGGCTGTAATCAAGGAAGGAGGAAGTACAGTGTGGGGTCAGCTGCCAGATTTTCCTCACAAGATAGACAAGTTCGGATTGGGTTTCACTGCTGCTAGCCAGAAAGCTGTGCGTCGCTCCCGGGCTGGAGGACCAAATTTAAAGATCACTCACCATGGGGTTCATGCTTTAGGAGATGATGAAGAAGGAGGCAACTTTGAAGATTGGATCTTTCCAACCATTGAAGGGGGACTAAACAACTGGGAGGCGAAAGACTTTGTTCCCATTACTTTCATCAATAAATAATTTATCTTTTGAATATTTCCTATGTTGGTCTGTAATAACTTTTAAACAATTCGTACACTCTTTTGCCTTGTGTCGTACCCGGGGCATATAGGTCCATTTGTAAGGGCTTTGATTCTTCATTTTCATATGCCATTTTTAATGATCATGGACGTTTTTCATCTATAAACTTTTGTGTTTCATTTTATTTCCTTTTACATTTTATTTTGTTTAAGGATGGCTATCCCTTACACACACCCACACTCACAAAATGCAGGTACCCATCCACTCCGGATTCCATGGGTGACTATTCTTCTTTGGCCTTCAGTGACTCTGAAGATCTGGTCAATCATGCCGAGTACGAAGGTGATGAAGACTGTGAAGTGCCTGGAGAGTTAGCCAGACTTTTGCAACAAGAAAAAAGGGCCATTCTGCCCCATGAAGAGTTGTTAGAGACTATCAATTTAGGAACAAAAGAAGACAGAAAAGAGGTTAAAGTGGGTGCCAACCTAGAGCCAAATGTCAAAGAGCGCTTAGTTCAGCTGTTGAATGAGTTTGTTGAGATCTTCGCCTGGTCCTATGAAGATATGTCGGGACTAGATACAGATATTGTGGTTCACCGTCTCCCTACAAGAGAAGACTGTGCACCAATTAAACAAAAAGTCCACCGAATGAGGCCCGACATGTCCGAAAAGATCAAAGCTGAGGTGATGAAGCAGTTCAATGCTGCCTTTCTGGCTGTTACTTCCTATCCATAATGGGTTGCTAACATTGTGCCCGTGCCTAAGAAGGACGACAAAGTCAAAATGTGTGTGGACTACAGAGACCTAAACAGGGCTAGCCCTAAAGATGATTTTCCGCTACCGCACATTGACATCTTGGTTGACAACACAGCTCAACACAAGGTATTTTCCTTCATGGATAGATTCTCGGGATACAACCAAATCAAAATGGCCCCCAAAGACATGGAGAAGACTACTTTTGTTACGCAGTGGGGTACGTTCTGCTACAAAGTGATGCCATTCAGACTGAAGAATGCCGGGGTAACCTATCAGCGAGCCATCGTAGCTTTGTTTTATGACATGATACATCATTAGATTGAAGTCTACATAGACGACATGATTGCCCGTTCACAGACAGAAGAAGAACACCTCGACCATCTGTAAAAGCTGTTTGTTAGACTGAAGGAATATAAGCTCAGACTGAATCCTAACAAGTGCACTTTCGGAGCCAGGTCCGGTAAACTTTTAGGATTTATCGTCAGTAACAAAGGCATTGAAGTTGATCCTGCCAAGGTCAAAGCTATACAAGAAATGCCTGCCCCCCGCACTGAGAAGGAGGTTAGAGGTTTCTTGGGACGCTTAAACTATATTGCAAGGTTCATCTCTCACCTAACATCTACCTGTGAGCCTATCTTCAAGCTGTTGAAGAAAGATCAGGTGGTTGAATGGAACAATGATTGTCAAGTTGCTTTTGATAAGATCAAGGAGTATTTGCTGGAGCCTTCTATCTTGATGCCACCCGTCGAAGGAAGGCCTTTAATCATGTATCTGACCGTTTTGGATAATTCAATGGGGTGCGTACTGGGCCAACATGACGAGTCTGGCCGAAAAGAGCATGCCATTTATTACCTTAGCAAAAAGTTTACCGACTGTGAGATTCGCTACTCACTGCTCGAGAAAACTTGCTGCGCTTTGGTATGGGCTGCTCGCCGGCTAAGGCAGTATATGTTGACACATACCACTTTGCGATTTCCAAAATGGATCCGATCAAGTACATCTTCGAGAAGCCTGCTTTATCTAGAAGAATCGCTAGATGGAAGATGATCCTGACTGAATATGATATTCAGTACACAACCCAAAAAGCTATAAAGGGGAGTGTACTAGCCAACCATCTAGCTCATCAAGCCGTCGAAGATTACCAATCTATGAGATTCAAGTTCCCTGACGAGGACATTATGACATTGGACAACATTGAAGGTAACAGACCGTATGACGGACCTGAACAAGGATCCCTATGGACCCTGTACTTCGATGGTGCTTCAAATGCACTTGGCAATGGTATCGATGCGATACTTATTTCTCCGGGAGGTTGCCATACACCTTTCACTGCTAGACTCTGCTTCAGCTGCACCAACAACATGGCCGAATATGAAGCTTGTATCTTTGGTCTCAAGGCTGCTATTGACTTGGGAATCAAATCTTTGGTCGTATTTGGAGACTCGGCTTTGGTTATCAGTCAAATCAAAGGAGAGTGGGATACTAAAAATCCTAATCTTATCCCATATAAAGAACATGTTCTGACATTGTTACCTCATTTCGAGCAGATTACCTTCGAGCACTTTTCGCGAGAAGAAAATCAGCTAGTTGATGCTCTAGCTACAATGTCCTCCATGTTTAAACTCAACTGGGATAATGAGGCTCCCCAAATCACCATTGAGCGAATGGACGAACCTGCGCACTGTCATGATATTAATACTGAAGAAGTAGTGGAACAACCCTGGTTTCATGAAATTAAAAGGTATCTCAAGACTCGAGAATACCCTGAAGGAGCTTCAGTCAACGACAAAAAGTTCTTAAGGAGATTTGCTGCCAAATTCTTCCTGAGCAATGGTATCCTATATAAGCGCAGCCATGATTGTGTTCTACTTCGTTGTGTGGAGAAAGTTGAAGCTGAGTTGATCATGACTGAAATACATAGTGACACATTTGGCACCAACTTAAGCGGACATACGATGGCTAAAAAGATTCTAAGGGAAGGCTACTACTGGTCTACCATGGAAGCTGATTGTCATCAATATTCCCGTACTTGTCACAAATGCCAAGTCTATGCTGACAAGGTACATATTCCTCCTGTCCCTCTCAAGCCTACGGCATCCAATGGACACCGCTTCATCCTGGTGGCCATTGATTACTTTACCAAGTGGGCCCAAGCAGCTTCCTTCGCCTCCGTTACAAAGAATGTGGTTTCCCGCTTCATTAAGCAGAATCTCATATGCCGGTACGGTATCCCCGACAGGATCATCACGGACAACGGTACAAACCTGAATAACACTGTGATCACCGCTCTGTGCGAGCAGTTCAAGATTCAACATCACAATTCACCTCCCTATCGGCCAAAGATGAACGATGCTGTTGAATCCGCGAACAAAAATATCAAGAAGATCATTCAAAAGATGACAGTCACCTACAAGGACTGGCATGAGATATTACCGTTTTCTCTGCACGGATATCGTACCACGGCGCGTACTTCAACTGGGGCAACCCCCTTTTCTTTGGTATATGGCATGGAAGCTGTTTTACCTATGGAAGTTCAGATTCCTTCCTTGAGGATTATGAAGGATGTGGGTTTAAGTGAAGACGATTGGATTCAGACCCGGCTTGATCAACTTAATTTGATCAACGAGAAACGACTTACTGCTGTTTGTCATGGTCAGACGTATCAAAAACGGATGATCAAGTCTTTTAACAAGAAAGTGAGACGTCAGGTATATCAAGTCGGAGATCTTGTAATTAAACGGATCATCTTGCCGCAAAGTGATCCCAGGGGCAAATGGACTCCTACCTACGAAGGACCATTTTTGATCAAGAATATCTTTTCTGGTGGGGCAATGATTCTGACCACCATGGACGGCGATGACCTGCCGCACCATGCGAACACATACATAGTCAAAAGATACTACACATAAACGACCCGACAAGTTGAAAACCCAAAAGGGCGACTTGGGCAAAAATGGGCATCCCGGTGAATTGAAAACCCGAAAGGGCGGTTCAGGAAAAAATTAGGGATAAATAAAAAATCTGTACACCCGGCACGTTGAAAACCTGAAAGGGCGACTTGGGCAAAAAGGGGTTTCCCGGTGGATCGAAAACCCGAAAGGGCGGTCCAGGAAAAAGTTAGGGAATTAAAGCGTATGACTATGTCTCGTCGGATCACTTTAAAGGACAATCTCTTCACCGACAAGCTCTAAGCTTCTGATCTATCCAATCATCTGCGGACGAAGCAACGAATGGACAAGATAATCAGAGTTATGAAGGCTATAGCAAAATGGGAACCCCATGGAATTGTTACACATAGCCATCTTTCTTTGTATAAATTTTTCTCATTTTTTGGCAGCATTCTCTTACTGGGATGACTGACTCCTTTGTACAAAATACTTACACAAAGTTAATACAAAGATACTTCAAAGTGCAGAAATTTGTTTGCCTTTTTCTTTCTTTTTACACTTATGTTTTATTTGAAAATGTCCAATGATTTATTAAAATGAGCATATGCATTTGAATATAATCATTGGTTACAAATAAAACGAAATAAGAAAGGATAATTACTGATAGGTTTAAGGTATAGGAAGACGTCTTTGTGCTATCCTGGAAGACATCCCCTGCAATATGTCATTCAGATCCTTAACAAAGTCAAAACCTTAAAATAGATATCCCCATCGGAGTTCTCAACAAAACAAGATTCCCCAGTAGATTGGCATACGACCCAAACTCCTGATTTCCCCGGCAGGATAAGCATTCTCCCCACAGAGTTATTTCCCAGCAAAACAAAGATTCTTGTTTTCTTTTCTCCAGTGGAAGCCTCCCAGGTTTCAATTCCCCAGTAAAGATTGTCAGAATTTTCCTCATCCGCCAGGAAAGTCATGAAGAATTTTCAAATCCCCACAGAAGTTGTCAAGGCTTCTGTTAGTCACCAAAATTTTCAATCCCCAGCAGTAGTCCAAAGAATTTCGCCAGTCTCAGCAATCAAAGGTTTTGAATCTCCAACAGCAATCAAGGGTTTATTTTCCCCGGCAGCAGTCAAAGATTTCATTATCTCCCGCTATCAAGGATTTATTTTCCTCAGCAAGACATCTGATCAGCTTACATGCGCATACATTACATTCATATATCATGAACATTTATAGAGAACACTTTATTGCATCATACATATCATGTAACATAACTTTGTGTTTTAGCTAACATTTTACCCTTTTCAGGATAAGATTAAAAGCTACCTTTAGCAAATGTTCAAAGATTTCAGATACGGTACAGATACACTCCAGACATGGAAGTCATTCCGCTACTCATTCAGATCTCTTATCCAGATACAGTATGGATACACTCCAGACACGGAGGTCATTCTACTACTCATTCAGACTTCAGCAATCAGACACATACTAGATACGCTCAAGACACGGAAGCCATTTTATTTCATATTCAGGTTCAACTATCAAATTCAAGTTCAGATACACTCTGGACACGAAAGTCATTCTGTCACTTATCCAGATCCTAGTTACAGTACGGATACACTCCAGACACAGAAGTAATTCTGCTACTCATACAGATCTCGACTTCAGATACAGTCCAGATATGCTCCAGACATGGTTGCCATTCTGCCACTCGTTCGAAATTTATCCTCATCCCAGAGATACCCCATACACAGGTGTTTCTCTGTCGCCCATTCAGATCTCAAATACAATACAGATACACTCCAGACACGACAGTCATTCTGATATTCATTCGAGAATCAAATACAAGTTACAGTATGGATACGCTCCGGACACGGACGTCATTCCCTTGCTCATACGAATCCAATCTCCAGATACAACTCATATACGTTCCAGATACAGTTACCCTTCTGATGTTCATTCTACTGATATTCAACAAACATTTTTGATGGCATCTCTAAGCCCATCTCCAGAAATATTCTATCATCTCCAAATGGCATCATTAAGCCCATTCCCTCAGCAATATTTTAACGAGTGTAAATTTACGGGCACTCTAGTGTCCAATCCTCTTTTACCTTCGAGTCACGAAAGGCAAACTTGCCAATCTAACTCTTCAGGTTCAAGAAGATTGAACATGGGCAACTGTTGTACCCTAAAATTTTCCCTCCCATTTTATCAACATTTCTCATCACAAGGCTCTTTGAACTCAAGACCAAGCTAGGGTTTGCTCTACTAAAGACATCTCCTTGCACTGTTGACCTAAATTAGGGTTTGAGTTTGCACAGGGATTTTTTGACTTACAATTCCCAAAGTGACTTTCATAATTCATGTTGGACTCATAAGTTTGCCCATACCAAGTTTCAAGCCTTGAATCAAATTTTTGCCCAGTCAATTGGATAGTTGACCTAGAAATCCACTATATTGGGGAAAAAAGTCAATTGTGGCCAATTTACAGTCAAACCTCATGAATTGTGACCCACATCAACATTATGAACTCATATGAAGAATTTGATCAAGTTTGGACCACAATTCCACAAGAAAATTGACCGGATCACCAAAATGGCAAAATGGTCATTTTTAGGGTTTTGACTATACAAAGGCAATTTCTGATTTTTGACCTAGCCAATGGCAAATTGGGCTCAACCATGGAGTCAAGGACTCAATTCCATCATCTTGACCTATTCAATAAGTTCAAAATATCTCAAATGCATTGGATTGACAGATGAATTTTTTCAGTCAACTGATCAAAATTTGACTGTACACTGAAAAGTCAAACTTTGACTTTTGGGTCAAAATCAAGTGCCAAGGGTCATTTTTCATCAATATGTGTCAAAACATGAAACTTGTTCATCAAGAAACCCAAAATTGCAAATTAGGGTTTAAAGTTGAAAATTTTCATAACTTAGAATTTTTCTAAGTTATGAAATTTTCTTAATTTTTCCTAACTTTGCCCCACATTTTCACCATGATGCAAATGGATTCAAACAACACCTCCAACATGAAAGTTGTAGTCCTCCAAAAAGTCTTCAACTTTGATTCACAAAGTTTTCTCAAAATAAGCTTGGATCTCAAGTTATGATTTTTGGAACAAGGGTCCCTAAAACTTTTAACTTAGAGAAATTTTGCCCTAGTTTAGGCAGGATTTTGACCTATCTTCTTGGCCATTTTTCACATAGTTCCACTTGAAATCTCAAGTTGCATTTCAAATATGTATTATAGAGCATGTTTCAAGATTTCCAAATTGTCCAAGAACTCCTCAAACACATTTGTGGTTAGGGAGAATCAAAGGCTTGAAGTTGGCAAAAACTCACTTTTCATCCATGGCATATTCATGTTCATACAAGTTGCATTTTCAAGTCAGAATGCCTTACACTAGTTTACAGGCTTCGAGACCACTTAAAACTCCATAATTTAATGCAAGTCCATCAATTTAAGCCATTGTTTTGTTCATTTGGACATTGTACACAAAATTAAGCACTAAGTAGAAAAAGGCACATTTCCATTTTTGCCATAATGTGCTTTATGTCAAACCACAATCCCTTGAGCATTGGTCCATATCTCAGAGAGCAAATCAAATCTACAAGTTGAAGGGACCAAGGGCAAGGTGTGCAAGCATAAGGATATCATGTACAGGCCTGTTCCAATCAATTCCACATTTTACTTCAAAAACAAGAAACTTGTCCAAAACCTTAGAACTTGGATACCAGCAAAGAAAAAACTTGTGCAAACACTTTGAACATCTTCCTCACATCCCTCTAAGTCAGAAACACGATTGCTTGAGCCTCTAAACACCTATAGCCAGAAATCACATTCCTTTGGCAAAACAAGGCAGAATCTGCAACTTGAGTTCCATAGCTCATTTGGCTCGTGCGTTTTGCCCCAAGTTGCTTCAAACACCTTCCATTCAACTCATCTAAGCTACCCCAAACCTCAAACACCAATTGTAACTCCATTTACATTTACAGTGTTTTCCATTTTCATTTTAAGCTTGTGCAGGTTGAGTTCTATAGGTTGATTCAAGCACATTCAAGGCAAGCAAGCTGTTGGAGAAGGTCAAGTGAAGTCCAAGCAAGCTCCCAGACATCTCAAGCCTTGTTGAAAAGCCCACCATTGCCCTACACGAAGTCAGATGAAACGGGTTATTTCCTACTTCTTATCTCTCTATTTAGGAACATTTAGCCTTAAGTTTGTGAATAAAAAATGTAGTGTTCATTGCAAGGAAGCTGTACATATGCTCAGTTTCCATTTATATTAAGCATGCTGAGAGAATTTCATCCATGAACATACTGGAAAAACTAGGTCAGATTTTAGGGCCAGAGAAATTATCTCTGGTCTTTGAGAGTTAAGACAAGTTGTTTATATGGTTGGAATCGTCTTGAAATTCTCTACAAGTTTGATGTCATGTGTTTTTGCAATAGAGCTCGTATACAGGATATGGTAGTTTGTACAGGGGACGCGCACGTTTTTTCAAAAGCCAGAGGTTGAAGATGAAGTTTTGGGCTGGGCTTGGCTTGGCTGCTTTTGACACCCCCCTGTTTCCTTTTTGCACCCCTTGGCCCAATTTCTTGTAATTTTATATTCTTGCATTTTTGTTTTCATTTCTGATTTTATTTATTTATTTCCAAATATAAAAAATGCTCAAAAATATTTTTATAATTTTTCCACATTTATTTTGCATTTTATTTTTATTTTTCTAACATAAAAAGCATTTAAATACTTTTATCTTATTTATTAAAACTTGAAAATAATATATAAATTATACTTTTATTTTTATTCTTTATTTTTATTCACACTAAAAATATTTTCCTAAATATATTTTATTTTTGTATACATTTTATGTTTATTTTATCATATTTAATATAATTAATACATATTACAAATATATACTTTTATTAAATACTTTAGAATAAAAAATATAAAATATTACACTTATTATCAAATATACTTAATAAATACTTTTTCTTTTACTTTTTTACATATAATATTTTATTTTTATTGTATATAAATAAAATAATTAATATATTTATTTTCTTAAAGAAAATTAGGGTTTTACCCTTAACCTAATAAAACTAATCTTTTATTTATTTATTTATTTTTTACAATTAAATATTTTTACATACATAAATAAACAAAAACCTTTTTTTGCATAATTCATTTTTTATTTGATATATTTATTTTGTTCATTTAAATATTGTCCATTTATAATTTATGCATTTAAATTCAATTTGGATGTAATAGTAAACTAGGGTTTATATTTCTTGTCAAATACACCCCCATTCAAAGATTGTACCCCCATCCCCATAATCATGTTATGATAGCTTAGCCTTTCAATTATGATTCTCGCACTTGTTGCCTTAAAAATGGGTCATGTTATGCATGTTGGGTATTTTGACAAAACAAAAACAAAACAAAAGATCATAGTCCGTCAATGACGCTATCTTGGTTGCCTAAACAAAAATGATCAAGTCCCTCAAAAAGTTGCCAAAAATACTTGACACAATTGCTATCATGGTCTATACGATGACCCGCGCCTATCCCGTTTAACATCCTAACACAAGGTTGTTCACCAAATACAATGGTGAAACAACACTGTCAAAAGGGTTAAAAACATATAGGAAAGATCTTTGAGTAAAATAGGGTAGACAACTCTTAGTTACTTGATCAAAGCTTGCAAAAACATCCTTGTTATTTTTAAAACACACCTCACAAACACAATTTTAAAACATTTCTCAAATCAAACTTTCAAACATTGAAATCTTTTCAAAAGACAAAACATCTTTGTATACATTCAAACAAGAATCATTACAAAGGTTGCCACAATGATGGCCTCTTTTCAAAACATCTTTTAAAACCACACACAAAGCACCATTTCAAACAATTGAAAAGCAAAAGCAAGTGATATAAACAAGTAACTAAGAGCCCATGGATAACCATGGATGAAAAGGGTGCTTGCACCTTCCCTTTTCATAATCTACTCCTCGAACCCAAGAAAACATCTCAAAGGTATTTCCTGTGCTTTTTGACCTTTCCTTAGGATAAAATAAAAATTCGGTGGTGACTCTTGCTAAACCGAAACATTTGCAAACACAAACGCAAAATTCCAAGTCAGTTATCCCACTGTATCACACAACCCATGCCAGAGCGCAACAAGTTTTCTAGAGTAGTGAATATCTGGTTTCACAGTCGGTAAACTTTTTGCTCAAGTAGTAAATTGCATGCTCTTTTCGGCCAGACTCGTCATGTTGGCCCAACATACACCCCATAGAATTCTCTAGCACAGTCAAGTACATGATCAAGGGTCTTCCTTCGAATGGAGGCATGAGGATAGGAGGTTCTTGTAGATATTCCTTGATTTTGTCGAAAGCAGCTTGGCATTCATCATTCCATATGACTACTTGATCTTTCTTTAAGAGTTTGAAGATTGGCTCACAAGTAGCAGTTAAGTGAGATATGAAGCAGGCGATGTAGTTAAGACGACCCAAGAATCCTCTAACCTCCTTTTCAGAATGGGGAACTGGAATTTCTTAGATATCTTTTACCTTTGAGGGATCAACTTTGATGCCTTTACCACTGACAATAAAACCTAGAAGTTTCCCAGATCTTTCTCCAAATGTGCACTTATTAGGGTTCAACCTCAACTTGTACTTTTTCAGCCTCTCGAATAGTTTGTATAGGTGGTTGAGATATTCTTCCTTAGTTTGCAACCTTGCAATCATATCATCCACATACGCCTCTATTTCATGATGGATCATATCATGAAACAAAGCTACCATAGTCCTTGGATATGTTGCCCCTGCATTCTTCAATCCGAATGGCATCACCTTGTAATAAAAGGTGCCCCATTGCGTAACAAAGGTGGTCTTCTCCATGTCTTCGGGAGCCATCTTAATTTGATTATAGTCGGAAAAGCCATCCATGAAAGAGAAGACTTTATGTTGGGCAGTGTTATCGACCAAGACATTGATATGAGGTAGAGGGAAGTTGTCCTTGGGGCTTGCCCTATTCAGATCTCTGTAATCTACATACATACGAAATTTTCCGTCTTTCTTTGGAACTGGCACCACATTTGCAACCCATTGAGGATAATATGTCACAACTATGAATCCCGCATAAAAATTGTTTCATAACTTTAGCTTTTTATTTTCTAAGACATATCAGGCCGCATGCGACGAACTCTTTGCTTGACAGGAAGAAAATCTTCCTTTGTTGGCAGACAACGAACAACAATGTCGGTATCCAACTTGACATATCTTCATACGACCAAGTGAACACTTCCACATAGTCATGTAACATCTGAACCAATCTTATTTTGACACTGCTTCCTAGGTTGGTGCTAATCTTGACCTCTTTCTTTTCTGTCTCAGTACCTAGGTTGATGACTTCAACTGACTCTTCATGCGGTTGAATAGTCTTTTCCTCTTGCATTAGAAGTCTGGCGAGTCTTCCGGTATTTCACAATCTTCCTCGCCTTCGTCTTTGGCTTGGTTAATTGGATGTTCGAAATCATAGCTGGTAATAGTAGAGTCATCAGCAATGAGATCCTGAGTGGATGAGGATCTGCAAAAGTGTGTGTGTGTGTGTGTGTGTGTAAGATACATGGTTGTTTAAAAAAAGGTATTAAAGAAAAAGAAACATAATGATCACTAAAATTTGAATGCAAAAAGTCCAATGGTTTATATTAAATAATCATATGATAAAATGAACACAAATAAAACCCTTAACAAACAGACAATATTGCCCCGGGCCAGGCATACATCTTAAAAGTCATTGTTTAATATTAAAGATAAAAGGTTCTTGGAAAGAAATAAACAAGTAATTACTCCTTAATGAAGGAGATGGAGACAAAGTCTTTTGCGTGCCAATTGTTGAGCTCTATTGTAGTAGGGTATATCCATTCGTCGAAAGCACATTCATTATCAGAGTCCTCCACATCGTTTACTTCATGATTTCCAATACGGAGAGAGGGATTTCCCGCATGAGCACGCCTAACCTCTTTCTGAGCCTTGATAGTGAAACCCAACCCACATTTATCTGCTTTGAACAAGATCTCGGGGAGTTGCTCCTAGGTAGCACAACTTCCATTTTCGACCGCGGCACGAGCATCCTTAAATGAAACCATCCTTGACACGACCTTATCAGCTTTGGGCATGTCGGAGGAAATTTTGGCAGTAGCAACCATAGGCAGAACAACTTCAAAAGCCTGGCATGGGGTTTCTATAAATTCTCCATCCATCTCCACATATTTGAAAGAATTGAGATGGCTTACCATGAATTCCTCCTCACCGTAAACAGTGACGATCCTCCCCTTGACTGGGTATTTTAGCTTTTGGTGAAGGGTAGACGTTATTTCCCCTGCTCGATGAATCCAAGGGCGACCTAGAAAATAGGAGTAAGCAGGACGGATGTCCATGATGTAGAAAGTAGAGTTGAAAATATGTGAGCCGACTTTGATCGGGAGATCCACCTCTCCGTGAACCGTCCTTTTGGACCCATCGAAATCCCTCACAATAATATCACTCGGCTTCAACGTTAGTCCTACACAGTCTAACCGGTCCAAAGCGCCCTTGGGTAGCACGTTTAAAGAAGAGCCAGTGTCGACCAGAACATGTGATAGGGTAGTCCCCTTACATTCAACAGAAACGTGCAAAGCTTTGCTATGGTTCCTTCCAAGTGGTGTCAGATCAGCATCTAAGAACCCCAATCCATTTTAAGTCATCAAGCTCGTCACACAATTTTCGAATTGGTTAATTGTGGTCTCATGAGGGACATGAGCTTTCTTTAAGAATTTTATCAATGCTCGTGCATGAGAATCGGAACAAATTAGAAAAGATAACATGGAGATCTTGGAAGGGGTTTTCCCCAGTTGTTCCACTATCTTGAAATCACTCCTCTTTATAATCTTTAAGATTTCATCCATTTCTTGAGTGGAAGGCTCCTCAGTAGCAATGTCCTTTAAAGGCACCTCTATCTCAGCAGGCTCAACCACTTTCTTCTTACCCCTAATGTCAACATTAGGCTTCTCAACGGTGAGGCAGACAGGTGCCGTTGTAGCAGTTGGGTGTGAGATGTTAGGCAAAAAGATTCTCCCAGTTCTGGTCACCTTAATAGAACCAGTAATATTCCTAACGTCATTAGCCTTGCTTTCTTCAATCCAATCATCTTGTTTTATTCCATGGTAATACACTTCGGCACCGTAGTTCCATGGCACTGCTTTGTTGGAAGAATATGAAATTGGCCCAGGGGCAGTAATTACTAGAGGAGAAACAGTCGGTTCATTCGAAGTCCTGATAGGACCCTTTGAGGAGATCCTAAGAGGCTTTTTTGAAATTATTATGACGGAGAGGTCTTCAATCTTATTGGTCAAACTTTTGACGGATGAAATTTTCTCAAATAGGATCTCATGATTGTTCATCAGGAGTTGAACGCCTTCTTTCAACCATTTGCATCCATTAATTTGTTTGGCGCAACAATCATAATCTTTCAAACAGCCAGGGAAAACCCCGTCTCTCAGTAAATTCTTTTTGACAACAGCTAACGAAGTAGTTAGATCTTCGACGGAGGGAACAAAAATAGTGTCTTCAATTGCATTCACACCTTTGCCATGGTTTGGCATTGGTTCCGTTATCACATTGGGAACTGTAGGAGGATCAAATTCAATTGTCTTGTTGTCTATTAGATCTTGAATTTTGCTCTTCAGCACCCAGCATTGATCTGTCTCATGCTTGGGACTATTTGAATGATATGCACACTTGGCATTCAGATTGTATTTAGATAAGGAAGTGTTCGGATTGGACGGAGGATCACACAGTGTCACCAAGTTGGCCTTTAACAGGTGTTGTAAGGCTTGGGATAGTGACATGCCTATCCTTGTGAATTATCTTCGTGGACCCTCACATCGTTGATGATTGGAAGATTGCCTTTTAACAGGAGTCGGGTTGGAAATCAGAACAGCATTAACAGACGGGCAGTTATTCTTCTTGGTATAGGCCCTTGCCTAATACACAACATTAGTTTCTTTCTTCCCAGTGAAGGGTTTCTTTATGGGGTTGGAAGCGGAAGTAGATGCCATGGGGATTTTTGTGCTCTTGATACCACTTTCGACCCTTTCACCGGTTAGGATTAGCTCGATGAAACCAGACAAAGAACACCCAACCAATAAGTTGAAAAATGGACCAGATAATGTACCCGTAAACATATCAACATGTTCCCTGTCAATTAACAGTGGTTGGACTCTACTAGAAAGATCCCTCCATTTTGGGCGTACTCTTTGAACCCCTCGTTTTTACCCATCGTCATGTCTTGCAGTTGAACTCTAGTCAGCACCAGGTCGGCATTGTATTGGTATTTGTGATAGAAAGCAGTGGCCAAGTCTTCCCGTGTATGGATAAGGGAACCCTCCAATTGGTAAAACCACTCTAGTTGAGTCCTAGCCAAGCTTTCTTGAAAGAAGTGGACCCAGAGTTTCTTGTCGGTGGTGTGCGGAAATATTTTGCGCATGTAAGACTTCAGATGAAGCTTTGGGCAGGAAACCCCTTGATATTTAATGAAGACCGGTATCTTTAATTTATGGGGAATGAAAACCCCCGATATTAAACCCAAATCATTAAAATCCAACCCAGGGATGGCTTGAATCTCAACAACCTTCAATATATCCTCTAGCTGTTTGTACTTATCATAAGCCGGAGGATATTGCTCGTCAAAATAATCTTTATCATCAGACACTCGATCATTGACACACCCGACCTGGGTACTCCTTGCTTCTCCAACTTGATTTTCGTCTTCCTTAGACAAATCTTCAACTATCGACATCTAGAGGATCAGCTCTCTAAATCTTTTACCCACATTGACTAGGGCTTTCCTTTTTGGTTTCTTTTTTGATTCCAGCAATGTCATCAACTCTTGTTGTCCCTTGGCCAGGGACAGCAGAGTCTCTTAAAATTGGGAATTTTGTGCTTGCACGTCTTTCACTGTTTTCTTGATATCCATCTTACTGAAATAAACAGCAGAAAGATAAGGAAACCCGTTGTGGAAAGCCTGTTATGTTATGATGCATAAAAATGTGCATGCAAATGATTTCAAGGATTTATAAATTTTAAATTTGTCTAGACAAAGAATGAACAAACGTCACATTGCATTAATTAATACAAAATGGTTACAACATGCCTCTTGGGCTTACAAAATGAATTTCTAATATAAAAAGGTCGAACGCATCCTCTTTGGTATGAGGTAGGTGTTCAAGTTATGTTCTTGATGAAGTTGCCTTGTAAGCTCCAAAATCCTTTTCTCGCTTGCATATAATTGAGCTTCTAAGGTGTCTCACTCTTTCTTTAGTTGAATCCAACCCTTTTGCAATTATTCAAGAGAAGTAGGCATGTTGGGATAGAGAACAGTATATGGGACATCTCCTTCAGCAACAGGTTCCATGATAACTGGTAGGATGGAGGGGTAAGGCATTACGAGCATCTGAGCACGAGCTCATACCCACCTAAGGTAAGGCTCAAGGGGAATATAATTCTTGTGTCCCAATGTCTTACTATCCAATTTGTTTACCATCCTCCAAGCTCGTACAAACCTTTGATGGTAGCCTTGATCGTTGCTGTCGTATTCAAACACCACTCCTTCGATTAGCATATCATGAGGTCCATCTCTTCGGGCATACCCAAACTGCTGCAAAGCTAAGCAAGGGTTGTAAGTGATACCTCCCCTAATGCCAAGCAGAGGTACATTAGGGAACTCCCCACAGTGGTCAATAATAGAAGTATCTCCCAAGGATCGAGAACAACAATGAATATCAGAGTGGGTAAGGGACATCATCCTTTGAGACCATGTTAATCCTTGCTTGTTCTTCAATATCGATCGAGGTAGGTGCAAAGTAAACCACTTGGAAAGTAGGGGAATCAACACAAGATAGTACCTCTTTTCTTCATGGTGTAGGTATGGAAATAATGTAAGATGTCTCCCAACAAGGTAGGTTTAGGATTACGAGAGAGAGAAAGAATTTAATGGCATTCACATCTATGAATTAGTCCGAGTTGGGAAATAGAACCAAACCGTAGATGAGAAGGGCCAGGACATCTTCAAAGGCTTGAAAATCCATATCTTCCCAGAATGAACGAGCCTTCTCCAATAAGAACTTGGGTAGGAACCCTTTAACTCCGCTTCTTGTCTCCCAATTTGCTATAATGTCGACTCTTTTCATATGCAGGGCTTTGGCAATGACTTCAGGTTTTGGGATCCCTTCTAAACCAGTGAACGGTGCTCAATCAAGCACGGGAACTCCTAATAGTAGAGAGAATTCTTCTAGTGTTGGCACCAACGGATAGTCAGGGAAGGTGAAGCAATGATGCATGGGATCAAATAATTAAAAGAGCATGCATATCATTTCTTCATGGAAATTGGAGGTAGCCAAACTAAGGAGTCAACCATACTTCTTAGTTAAAGGAGAATCCTCAGGAACCCTTGATGCTAAATCTTGGAGTTGAGGGTGTGCTTTCACGAAGCTGATTCGGATGGTATTCCTTCGGACGAGATTCATGGCCTATAAAACAAAGCAAAGATAAATTCCTAAATCCTTAAAATGGTTAGTGAGAATGCTTTTAATGTTATGATGTTTATGATGTTATGTACAAGTAAGCAAATTGTTATGTACACACAAAGCAGACAAGTCCTTAAGTTTAGGCTTGCATGGAGTTTGATAGGTAAATACCATCTTGAAGTTTAGTTGGCTCAACTTGTCCTAGCAAAAACCGGGCTCTAAGGGATCTCAATATCACTGACCTTTCTTTTAGGCATTGTCTCATCACAATCAATCTTTTCTTGCGGCCGAGATATCCCAAAAGTCCAATCTCAATGAGTGTAGTATCGAGTATCAACCAATTTTCAGATTTCCACCAAAACCGGCTATCTCACTACTTCCTAATGGCCAAGTTGTTCAATTAAGATTATAAGGTCAGTTAGTGCTTCATGACGCCGCTCAGCGGCCTCGTATTCTCCTCGATTCAACACAAGGGATACATGTACCAACAAAATTTTCACACTAACGTAGCCATTGTTTCAACCGTATCATTCTACGCCATACAGTTTCCACAATCTATTGCTACTTACCTAAAAAGTTGTCCCAGATCCGGGTAGAGGATCAAAACAAGCCCAAACAAGGAACCAAAATATAAAGAAAACAAGCCAAACAAAGAAAAGCAAGTATATGTAATCTAGCCCTAGGGTAACCCCACTTTTAAAAATTCCCGAGCAGAGTCGCCAGTTCTGTAATACAGTGGGAGATCTGACTTGGGATGTTTTGCGTTTGATCGCAATTATTGCGGATAGCAAGAGTCGCCGCCGAATTTTCTTTTATCCAAATAAAGGAAAGGGTGAAAAGAACATGAAAGACCTTTGAGATTATTTTCTTGAGTTCGGGGGGTAGATTATGAAAAGGGAAGGTGTTAGCACCCTTTTCATCCATAGTTATCTATGGGCTCTTAGTTGCTTGCTAGATCATTGCTTTTGTTTGAAAGTATGCTTTGTGGTGAGTTTTGAAAGTATTTTTGAAAAACGCCTTCGTTTAGGCAAAGTTTGTAATGATTCTCGTCTCTATAAGAATGTATACAAAGTGTTGGACTTTTGAAAATATTTCATGGAAAGTGTTGGTGCATTTGAAAAGGTGTTTGTGTTTTGAAGATGATCAAGCAATTAGGAACATTCTACCTTACTGAAAAGTCTTTTGTTCATTTCTCTCTTCCTTTGATATTACTATCTTACCATTGATTAGTGAGAAGCCTTATCTTTGGATGTAAAATGGACGGGCGTGGGTCATCGTATAGTCATGATAGCAATGTTGCGAGATATCTTAGCATTTCTCTTGAGGGACTAAGATCATTTGTAAGGAAACATTCGAAGCGTCATCGAGGGACTATGATCTTGTATTTTTTAATTTTTTTGCTAAGACGTATCACATGCATAACATGACCATTTTTCATAAGTCAACAAGTGGAGTTAACCCTAGAGGTGCACGTGTGCAAAGTGTGTTTGATTGTATGCATTTTTGTCTTTTGATCAGGGTGGTCTACTTGTTGATTTTATCTTGCCGTACATACTAATTACTAACATTTTGTATAAAGTAAAAAAAATGCAGAAAGATAAAATCCTACACTATTACAACCATATTGAATTGCATGAAAATATAAAGGTAAAAATAAGATAAAAGCAAGAAAAAGGGGATTTTTGATTTAGGCAGAAAACCCTTCGATTCTACATTTTTTGGCTCTCTTTGATCTTGCCTGAGAAGGGTGAAGGCATGACTTTTTGATTGGTGCCTGGAGGCCAGCATGTTGAGCCTTTCGATTGGGGCCTGGGGGTCAGCATGTTGTGCCTTTTGTCTGGGCCTGGAATCAGTGTGGTGTGCCATCTGGCTGCCTTTTTTGTTTGACCTGGAGGTTAGTATGGAAGCCAGAGGCTTTGTTTCCTACTTCTTCTTTCCTGTTTCTTTCGTTTGAGTTTGACTTTTCAAAGTAATTTTTTATTTTTGATTTCTTGATGAACCAACTTCATGTCTTGATGAAATATGATTTTTTGAAACTTGATTTTGATCAAAAAGTCAAAGTTTGACTTTTCAGTGTGCATTTGACCATTTTTCCCTTGTGATTGACTTTCTTGGAAAATTGTAATCCGAGACTTGAAACTTGACCGAAGCAATCCTGAGGGTCAAAGATGATCCCTTGAGAAATGAGAGGGCAAATTTTGGTGTACAATAGTTGGGCATAAATTTTCCTACAACATGGTTATGGACTGATGTTGAGCAAGATGTCATAACATTTTGACCAACTATTATGATAGGTTTTGTTGTCATGCCTATCAGACAGATGGTGAGCCATATGTATTGACATCGTGGCCTGTTATGCAGCAGGCACTGCTGTTTTATCTCTTGACAAATTGAATTTGTTTTTGAGAGATCCTTTTGGTTATATCTCATTATTTTGTGCAGGTCAATGAGATTTATTAGGAACATGTGCAAATTTGATTTGGTTTCATTAAAAAGGACGTTTGAGACTTTTTAGGAAACTTTAAAAAGATTTGTTCCTATTTTTATGTGAAGATATTGCAGCTGATTTAAAAAAGACGATTGTATTTGATTTGAAGAGTCCAAGCCCATACTACTAGAGTCTATAAATAAGGACTTGCTAAACGTAAAATAGCAAGCATTCACATTGAAGAAACTGTGGGTGCAACATAAGGATTTGTGTTTTGGGAGTCTTTTAAGGTCTTTGTGTTTTTGTTCTTTGTATGTCACTCATGTATCTTTTGATACATTGAGATGGACTGATTGTTCTCGCTCATGAGCTTTTAATCAAAGAGTTGAGTATTGTTCTTAGTTGAAGCTTTTAAGCAAAATTAGGTATTGTATTGGAAGTGTAATCTTCTATTTTTGGTTTTTAATTCTGGTCACTGGGGTTGTGACTGTAGGTATCACTGTGGTGATTAGAACTGAGAGGGGGATCTCATATCTAGTGGTGTCTAGGTAGAAGTTGCACAAGGTACTAATTAGGCAAGAAGTTGCAAGCCAAGGTTGATTTAGATTTAAACTAATATTATCATAGTGAATATCCTTCCTGAGTTGGTAGCCCTCAGAATAGGTGACTTTGTACCGAACTGGGTTAAAAATTGATTGTGTTGTTTAACTTTATGCAATTTATTTTTCTATATAACCTCCATATTTAGAAAGTGTTTTGTCAACAGATGTTCTAACATCTGTCTTGAAATTGTGTGGTGTTGGGACATCAGTCTTAACATTTGTTTTGTAAGTGCCATAATTTCAATTGGCATCAGAGCATGCACTTTGTTCTCTTTATTGGGTGAACTCCAAGAAGAAGAATTTTTGGTATTATAGATAAGGAAAGAGGATACAACAACAAACCACCTCTATTATATGGATTTTCTAAAATCCATGGATATCAAATATTGGGAGACTTTTTTGAAAGGATGGGAACATCCTCTTAAGAATGAAAAAGATGGATGTGTATCTTTGAAGTCAGAGGAAGATTGAATTGATGAGGATGATAAATTATCTTTTTGAAATTCCAAATCCTTGAATGCTTTATTCAATAAAGTAGACAAGAATGTGTTCAAGTTGATTAATACATGTATTGTAGCCAAGGATGCTTGGGAAATTCTCAGAATAACTCATGAAGGTACATCCAAAGTAAAAATTTCAAGACTTCAGGTTCTCACTACTAAATTGGAGAACCTAAAGATGAATGATGATGCGACCATCCAGGAATATCATATGAAGGTTATTGAAATATCAAATACATCTAGTGCCTTAGGAGAAAAGATGTCAGAAGAAAAGCTTGTTATAAATATTCTTAGGTCTTTACCTAGGAAATTTGACATGAAGGTAACAACTATCGAAGAAGCTCAAGACATCAACAACATGAGAGTTGATGAACTTCTCGGTTCACTTCAAACTTTTGAATTGGCTATTTAGTGACAAGTCTGAGAAAAAGAAAAAGAGCATAGCTTTTATATCTAATGCTGATGATGAAGAAGGTCAAGCTGATCTGGGTACAAATGAATGATTATCCAATACCATTGTGTTACTTGGAAAATCCATGAAAAGAACACATTGAGAAGTTTTATGACCAAGAAAATTATGAAATTTGCAAAATCCTCTTTTCTTCTATTGTTCTAAAGGTGGATTTTTAAGGATGGGGCACTATAATTTCGCCATCAGTTACTAACAAATCAAATATTTCATCATATTTTGTTATATCGAAAGTATAAGTTTTTGCAGAGAACTTATCATCTTTCCCAGATTCAACAGAATTCTTGTCGTTCGACAACCTTAATACCTTGTAAGCATAAGGAGGCCCTGGCTTAAGTTTAGCCATATTAACTTCATTTTCTTCGACCATATCATCATAGTTTGAAGTATAGTCATCAATTGTAACATACACAACATTTTGTTTCTTATGATACTTACTATTTCTAGCTTTTTCAACCTTCATCTGCTCAATTTGGCAAACTCTATTTGCTAACTGTGCCATATCTCTAAGATTTTGAGTATCTAATTTCTTCCTAGTAGAATAGTATAGACCTACTACGCTCATTTTGACTAATTCATGCTTAGGAACTTGCGTGAAACATCTGGATTTAAGGAGTCTAAACCTATTCAGATAAATATAAATTGACTCAGACATCTTTCATTTCACACTTGCCAATTCAGTTAGGCTTATCTTTGACTGCCTTATGTAAAATTGTTCAGAGAACAATATCTCCATCTGAGTCCACATATGGATAAAACATGGAGGTAATGTTATGAATAAATTAAATGCATTATTTTGTGAGGGAATATGGAAAGTATTTCATTTTTAAATCCTCATTGTTTGTTATGTCATTGGATTTGGTTTTATATCTAGCAACATATTCGACTGTGGACTCGTCGGTGTCCCCAATGAACTTGGTAAACTTTGGGACTTTCCATCCCCAAGGGAATTTTGTGTGTAAAACAAAATCATGTAATGATGAGGAGTAAGTGGGCCTTTGAAGGCCAGCGTTCATACCATTTTGCACCATAATGTGTTCGATAATAGATTCTGGATTATGCTCTTCATAATGCCTCCTATCAAACCTGCCTAACCACATGGTCGACATTCTGATTTCTATTGACTGTAATGATATGAGGTTGTTCGACCATCTTAGGGATCTCTTAGACCACATGAGGAATTACTTGCTCTTGGTTGATTGTCTCTTCGACTACTACTTCTGGTCGAATGTATACTTCTGGTTCAGGGTTTTACAATAGGTCGAACAAGTGCCCTAGGGGAACCAAGAAAATATCCTATTCGAGTCATTTGAGTCACCAACTTGTGGTAACTCTGAGTCGAACTCTGCATTAATGGTATAAGTATAACACCCATTTATTGAGTAAGCATATTGACCATTTCGTGATTACTTTCACCCACCAGTTGCCTTATAATAGCAACAAAACTTGTAGTGAAAGTAGGGATCGCTTGGGATGAAAATCCCAACCCATTTTGACGACCAAATATGCTCCCCATAGGTCCTGATCCATGATAAGACGAAAACGCAAATGTTGTGTTTTCAGAAAATGCCAAAATGTTACTATGTAAACCTGCCATTATTGATGTTGGCATTCCATAAATTCTTTCTTAACCATACATGGGTATAGTGAAACTAGGCATATACGTCCCATAAGCACTTGTTCTAGTCGGCCTCGAAGTAACAGGATGACTTGGTGAAAATATCATCCCACTTTGGACATAGATACTATAACCATAATGCTTAGTGTGGATACACTAACGTCAGATGACTGTGGAGCAATTATACTTCCCTCTAGGGGTTGTTCTCCATTTTGATTAGAGTTTTTAGGATCTACGTTTTTCACACCACTTCTTAATTTCATGTACACTCAGTGTTGATGAATTCTCTATGAAGAACATGCAAAACTTATAAAAATACGCAAACTTAACACTACGTGCCCCAACAGGTGTTCTAATTTGTTTGCACAAATTTTTGGCAAACAACCTCTAGCCTCTTAATTAAAGTTCACTTGCAGAATCGGATACAAAATCCTAGAACACAATGCTAAGTTTTTCAAGTGATTGTGTTTAAGTTGGATATGAAACTGGATAAAGGTTAAGAAATGAAGAATAAAATAATAAGTAGGGAAAACTTAAAGAAAACACAATGTTGAAACTGAAAAAGATCAATTGCTTTAAATTTAAAATGGGACGCATGCATACATTTTTTTGGAAGTCACTTGTTTCTCTCAGATGCTTGTAATTTAAGTTTTTTCTTACAATGTTATAAAATGTGACCACCAAAACTGAATGTAAATTCTGCTTAAATAAACATATAGAAATAACTATTGCTTAACACTCGACAAATCACAACTTGCCACGTATCAATTCTACACAAAACTACTCTTGGTAACTTCCAACACTTTCTTTAACAACCGTGTATAGAAAATGCTTTTTCCAACTGCTCACCTCTCTAACTTTGCCTTGAATCAGTTTATATAAAATTTGGCTAAGTCCTTGAGTATCTTTTCTTGAAACATTTGTTTGGTCTGGCTGGGGATTTTGCTGAGTCTAAACTCTTGGATGTTGCTAATCTCGACACCCTCCTCCCAATAGTCCTCTCTTTGACTTATACCCTTTCACTATGTTTTGGACTCCGAAACTCTTGTTGCTATTGATGCCTTAGTCGAAAATTCTTGGATAACAATGTGGTACTTAACAATATGTACAGACACATCAAACATGGAATTCAATAATTAAACACAATATTCTCAATAATATTATCTTTGAAATTTTATTTGTAAAGACTTAAAGGTTGTAAGTTAAATTCGATACAAATTTGATTGTAGGTTTTTGAATTTTATTTGTGAAAAACATGGTTTGTAGGTTCTTGAGCTTGACATGCGTAAAAGCAATATTTGGAGGTTTGTGAGATAAGTCTGTGTAAAAACTTTGTATGTTAGTCTTGAACTTAACTGGTGTAAAAGATTTATCTGTTTTCTGTTGAGGTTTGTGGGAAAATCCTATAAAAATGTCAAAGGTGTGTTTTAGTGGAACCTGTATAAATATATTTTTAAGTCAAACTTGTATAAATATTTAACACACTCTCTCTAAATATAATCTCTTAATTTTCCTAGATTATTTTTTTGTTGTTGTGTATCTCTCTTCATATCCGCTAACATATACATTTCAAAAGTAATTTTTATAAAAAAATTAATCACTAATTTTGAATATCACAATTCACACTATCCTCTTGTGTTTGGAGTCACTTGGTCAACATAAGGTGCTCCCTTCTGCAGGCTGATTAGGAAGGTCTCACGCCTCTGTCTGATCCGGAGCAAGAAAAATAAAGGGGGTCGAGTCAGCACGGCTATCCGGAGTTTGGACTCTGTCAGAGGCCGATAAAGTAATGACCTCCAAAGAAGAAGGCATAACTCTAGGTGTCTTTTTCAACTAAATATTTTGTTTTGTGGCATTTTTTAAGGTAGAGAAAACACAATAAAGCGGGGGTTTGAATTGGGTTTATAGAAAACATTCCCCTTTAGAAATTCTGGTCACTCAAATGATGAAAGTGTTAGAAAATAGTTTGATTCTACATCCCTCATAAGAGTTTTGATGATAACAAACACAAAGAAAAAATATGCACTCTAAATTTGTGTTCTATGTTGTACATAAGTTCTGATTGAAACCGCATCAGAAGTTAAGCCACAGAATCACTCAAGTTGAGTAATCAGAAAGTTCTGAAGTATGATGATCAGAATTTGCGCTAAAGAGAAAGATATCCTAATTCTGAACGAAAGACTAACATGCTAACAAAACCTTATGTTTCTGATTTCCCAAAGTTCTGAAGCAAATAAGCATGTAAGATTCCTAAGTTCTAAAGTGTTACTTTTCCATCAAGGCAATATGATTTACAACGGCTACAATCAGACAAGGATCTTCTCAGTATGGAAAGTGCATTAAGTGTCCATTATCATGTTTCCTTTTGGACATATTGCCACACCTATATAAACAAGCTCAAAGGCTAAATCGTTTACGATTTCATACTACTGCTCCATACAATCTCAAAAAGCTGCAAAATTTATATTCATACTATACTCCAAATTCGTGTAATATATCACAATAGTGATACATTTTTTGTAACGAAAAACATATAATACACAGTGAATTTATTCTTTTGATTAAGTGAATTTCCTTGATATAAATCGGGTTGTGGTTGTACTCAAGAAGACTTTGGCAGTTGTCAAAGTAGAATTGTAATCAGTTTGATCAGTGAATTAAGTCCTCGTTGGAGAGAGGAGAAATCACCTTGGTGGGTGGACTGGAGTAGTTTGAGATCAAGCGAACCAGGATAAAAATCATCGTGTCTATTGCTTTTGATTTTTATGTTTCAATTCAACCCCCCCCCCCCCCCCCCTTCTTGTGTTTTTCACTTCTTCAATTGGCATCAGAGCGCCTGGTTCTGAGTTGATACACTTAACTGTGTCAGTACAAGATCCAAGCTTTATAAAAACACTATGGTGGGACCAAGTCAAAACATCAACAATGACTATCATGATGATAATGAGTGAATCAGCGGCAAACCTCCAGGCTTTGATGGAGAAAATTTTGACTACTGGAAAGATAGAACTGAGAGCTTCTTTGTAGCTCATGATGCTGACTTATGGGATATGGTAATTGATGGATACATGCATCCCGTGGATGAAAGTGGTCAGAAGATAGATAGAAAAATAATGTCTGACCAACAAAAGCGTGACTTCAGAAACCATCATAAGGCCAGAATAATTCTCCTTAGTTCCATCTCATATTCAGAGTATGAGAAGATCTCAAACAGAAAGACAGCCAAAAACATGTTTGACTCTCTGAGAATGACGCATGAAGGCAACATATAAGAACCAAGGCCCTTGCACTCATTCATAAATACGAAGCCTTCAAGATGGAAGAAAGTGAATCCATAGAAGCAATGTTCTCAGGATTCCAGATTCTAGTTGCTGGGCTGAGAGTTCTTGACAAAGGGTATTCTACTTCTGATCATGTAAAGAAGATCATCAAAAGGTTACCAAAGCAATGGAGGCCAATGGTCACTGATCTCAAGCTGGAAAAAGAACTCAATAAGATATCTCTGGAGGAACTTGTTAGCTCCCTCAGAAGCCATTAGATAGAGCTAGAAGATGACGAGCCTTAGAAGCAAGGTAAGCCTTTAGCATTAAAATCTAACAAAAAAATTGATTCTAAATTTTGCAGGCTCTGGAAGAAACCTCTGATGGATCCTCATCAGAATAAAATTAATTGTCTCTTCTCTCAAGAAGAGTCAATCAGCTGTGGAAGCAGAGGCAAAGAAAATTCAGAAAATCCAGAAGATCGGGGAATCAGAATGAATCCTCCTCCAGATATAGAAAGTATGAACCCTCCTCTATACACAAAAGGTATGCCGCTTCTTCTGGTCACAGAAAGTCAAACAACAGAGACATCATCTGCTATGAGTGCAATGAACAAGGGCACTACAAAAGTGATTGTCCAAGGCTTCAGAAGGAGAAGCCCAAAAAGAAGTTCTTCAAGGAGAAGAAGAAAAGTCTCATGGCAACATGGGATGATTCAAATAATTCTTACGCAAACACAGAGTCAAATGATGAAAGAGCCAACATTGCTCTTATGGAAAATGTGACAGAAGACTGCGAAACATTTGGGTCAGACTCAGAATCAGACACAGAAGAGGTATTTCCTGAATTTACTATTAATTTTACCAAAGATGAACTAGGAGAAAGTCTGAGTGAAATTCTGGAAAGGTATCAGCAACTCAGATTCAAATTCAACAACCTGAAAAAGGATCTTGTTTCTGACTCTGAAGAAACTGAGAGTCTTAGATTAGAAAATTCTGAGTTAAAGGAAAAAATTTCAAAACTAGAAAATGATTTACAAAACTCTCGGAAGGAAATAATCTCAGAGGCTCCCAGTAATGCTGATAAGATCATAAAAAAATATGATCACAGCTTTCAGAAGTTTCTGGCTAAAAACATAGATAAAAGCAAGATGGCTTCAATGATCTATGGAGTTAGCAGAAATGGCAGAAAAGGAATAGGATACCAAGGTAAGGTATCTTCACCTAATAAAGTTATGGACCTAGTAATTAAACACACACCACTAAAATCTCACTTCACTTATGGGCACACACATGATATGAAATACACTATTAATGATTATTCTGCCAAACCAAAATTCAAATAGAATTTTGATAAAACTAACAAACCAGGACCCAAAATGATATGGGTACCTAAGGAAAAAATTATATATGTAGCGGATATCTTTAGCAACAAGGATAAAACACCAGTCATGGTACCTAGACTCTGGATGCTCTCGACACATGACAGAAAGAAAGCATATGTTCCAAAGCCTGGAACTTAAACCTGGAGGCTGCGTGGGATTTGAAGGCAATCAAAGAGGTAAGATTATTGGCTCTGGAACAGTAGGTAATGGTAACCTTCCTTCTATTAATAATGTGTTGTTAGTTGATGGATTGATGCATAACCTGTTATCCATAAGTCAATTAAGTGATAACGATTATGATATAATCTTTAATCAAAATTCATGCAAAGCTGTTAGTCAGAAAGATGGAACTATCATGTTTAATGGAAAGAGGAAAAACAACATTTATAAAATAAAACTTTCTGAACTAAAGAGTCAGAATGTAAAATGCCCTCTTTCTGTTAACAACGAGCAATGGGTCTGGCACAGAAGATTGGGGCATGTTAGTATGAGAAGAATATCTCAAATTGACAAACTCAATCTGGTCAGAGGACTTCCTAATATGAAGTTCATCTTATATGCTCTGTGTGAAGCATGTCAGAAAGGAAAATTTGAAAAACCTGCTTTTAAAGCTAAGAATGTTGTTTCTACCTCTAGGCCATTAGAACTTCTGCACATAGATTTATTTAGACTAGTGAAAACTGCGTATGTTAGTGGCAAGAAGTATGGGTTAGTGATTGTGGATGACTATAGAAGATGGACATGGGTAAATTTCTTAAGACACAAGGACGAGTCACATTCTATGTTCGTTGCTTTCTGTAACCAAGTTCATAATTAAAAAGATCTTAGAATTGTCAAAGTCATAAGTGATCATGGTGGAGAGTTTGAAAACAAAAAATTTGAAATATTTTTCAATGAAAATGGCATGTTGCATGATTTCTCTTATCCTAGAACTCCCCAACAAAATGGAGTTGTAGAACAAAAGAATAGAACATTGCAAGAAATGGTCAGAACCATGATCAATGAGACTAACATTGCTAAGATCTTCTGGGCAGAAGAAATTAACACAGCGTGTTACATTCAGAATAGAATCTGTATAAGACCTATTCTGGAAAAGACTCCATATAAATTGTGGAAGAACAGAAAGCCCAAAATTTCTTATTTCCATCCTTTTAGATTTACATATTTTATTCTGAACACTAAAGAACATCTGAAAAAGTTTGAGTCTAAAGCACAGAAGTGTATTATGTTAGGATACTCTGAACGCTCAAGAGGGTACATAGTATAAAATATAGAAACACAGATTGTTGAAGAGTCAATCAGTGTCAGATTTGATGATAAGCTTTGCCCTCAAAAGTAAAAGCAGAATGAATCTTTTGCAGATATAGAAGTTGAATTCACAGGTGCTGAAGGTAACTCATCAGAAGTTCCCAACAGAGACGCTGCAACAACATCAGAAGGAAATGTCACAAGAACTCCAGCAACTCCTGTTGAACAACTCTAGAAAAAGTTTTACAGAAGAAGCATAGCTCACCTTGAAGATAAGATTCTGGGAAAGAAGGATGATCCAATCAGAACAAGATCAACATTCAGAAATTCTGAAGAATCCCTCATGGGATTGGTTTCTCTGATTGAACCAACAACAATTGATGAAGCTCTTCTGGACAACGACTGGATTCTGGAAATCCAGGAGGAGTTAAACCAATTCACCAGAAATGACGTATGGGATCTGGTTCCCAAACCAAAAGGCTTGAATGTCATTGGAACAAATTGGGTGTTCAGAAACAAACTGAATGAACAAGGAGAAGTCATCAGAAATAAGGCATGACTGGTTCCACAAAGTTATAGTCAGCAAGAGGGGATAGACTATATAGAAACTTTTGCTCCAGTCGCCAAGTTAGAATCTATCAGACTCTTAATCTCTTTTGCTGTAAATAATGGCATCACTCTGTATCAGATGGATGTCAAAAGCGCATTCCTAAATGGTTACATTGATGAAGAGGTATATGTGCACCAACCCACTGGGCTTGAAAATTCCAAACACCCAGAATATATTTCCAAACTAAACAAGTCACTTTATGGTCTGAAACAAGCTTCTAGAGCTTGGTATGAAAGACTAAGTAACTTTCTATTAGAAAAGGAATTCACCAGAGGGAAAGTGGACACAACGTTATTCTGTAAGACATTTAAGAATGACATTTTAGTCTGTAAGATTTATGTAGATGATATTATATTTGGATCCACTAATACTTCTCTGGGAAGAGAATTTGCTAAGTGCATGCATGCAGAGTTTGAGATGAGCTTGATGGGAGAACTTAAATTCTTTATGGGCATTCAGATCAATCAGACTCCAGAAGGAACTTACATTCACCCGAGCAAATACATCAGAGAACTTCTGAAGAAATTTGATCTCTTAGAATGTAAGCCATCAAAGACTCCAATGCATCCCACATGCATTCTGGAAAAGGAAGAGGTAAGTAAAAAGGTAAAGCAGAAGATCTACAGAGGTATGGTTGGTTCTCTCCTTTATCTGACAGCTTCAAGGCCTGACATTTTATACAATGTTTGTTTATGTGCTAGATTCCAATCAAATCATAGAGAATCTCACTTAACAACAGTTAAGCGAATTTTCAAGTATCTGAAAGGTACTACTAACCTGGGTTTATTTTATAGAAAATCCAATGAATACAGTTTAGTAGGATACTGTGATGCTGATTTTGCTGGAGACAGAGTAGAACGTAAAAGTACTTCTAGAAGCTGCTAGTTTCTGGGAGACAATTTGATCTCATGGACCAGTAAGAGGCGGTCCATAATTGTGTTGTCAATAGCAGAATCTGAATACATTGCAGCTGCTGGATGCAGTACACATATGCTCTGAATGAAAAGTCAACTTGAAGACTTCAACATATTTGAGAGTAACATCCCTATTTTCTATGATAATACTTCTGCAATTTGTTTATCCAGAAATCCTATTTTTCATTCTAGGACTAAGCATATAGAAATAAAACCTCATTTTATTAGGGACTTGTGATACGGTGGCAGAACCGACCGTTTAACACTGGTTTGCATTTTTCTTTTTTTGTTCCCAAAATGTCGCGGTAAGCAAGAGTCGCCACCGGCTTTTATTTCATCCAATCGGAAAGGAAAAAAGTACAGAAAAAAAAATCCTTTTTTCGAGATATTCTGAGTACGGGGGGTAGATTATAGTAAGGGAAGGTATTAGCACCCTTTCTATCCATGGTTTTCCATGGACTCTTAGGTACTTGCTCATTTTGCAAATTACTTGTGTGTTCTTGTTTTGAAAATGTTTTACTTCGTGATAACCCTTGTACCAGTCCTCAAGAGTGTGACGAAGTTGTTTTTGAGAATTTGTTTTGAAATGTGTAAGTGTGAAAAGTTTTTATTTGAGCAAGTACCTACTAGCATCTACCTACTCGGAAAAAAGATTGTTTCTATTCTTGTTTCCTTTAGACAACGCTATCCTACTATTGAGAAATAGGTAGCACCGTCGTTGGAGTTGTAAGGGTCAATTCGAAAGGGAAGTACGATCACTAAAGCAATATTATGACACCTTAGTAATAACCCTAGAGTCTTAAGATCTTCTCGAGGAAACGTTTCCGAGGCAACATTCGAACGGGACAATTTGATCTTTTAGACAGGAGGGCGACCACTAAGACACCCTATGCTTAATGATCGTTTACCGAAGGCAACCGAAGTGAGAGTATACCCTAGGAGTGATATGTGCGAGTGATTTGTTTCAGTTATTTATCTTTGCACATTAGGGTTTTATAACTGTATTAATTTGTTGTGCATTCTTGCCATACAATCCTATTAGCATACATCTAGACAATTAAATATTTGCGGGAATTAAAAATGCGAGAAAATAAATCTACGCTATTACAAGGCTTCAGGGAGGGGGATTAATTATATAGCCAAAAACCCGGGAATTTAAACAGTAAATAAAACCCTAAATTAACTATTACAAACCATGAACAGTTACAAAAATATTGGCAAAATAATTAACAAGCGCAGTGAATTAAATACGAAACGACTAGGGTTTTGACCCTTGACTAAACCTATTTGCGATTGATTAAAGAAGAAAAGTTTTTCTTTGTCATTTTTTTTATTTGAGAAAATAATGAATAATTAAATTAAAAGAAATTCCTAATCCTAATTAACTTTAAATTAAGAAAAATAAATTAATTTATTCTAAAAAACCTATTTTTGTGTTTTTTATTTTAATTGCAAAAACAAGTTAAAATTTCCCTAAATTAAATTAAACTGATTAATTAGAAAAAAAAATTTATTAAGAAAATAAATCTTATTTTGTGATTTTTTGTGTTGATTGAAAAAACAAAATAATTAAAGAAAAGGAATTAAAGAAAAATAGTAGAAATAACCAATTGGGCCTGCCGTCAACAGATCTAGCTGGAGATTGATCCAGAAGATGATGACCCTCAGAAGGTGAGGCGCGCTGGATGTTCTGGCTGATGGATCCAGAAGATGATGACCCTCAGAAGATGAGGTGCGCTGGATCTGGTTCTGGCTGATGGATCCAGAAGATGATGACCCTCAGAAGGTGTGGTACGCTGGATCTGGTTCTGGAGGATGGATCCAGAAGATGATGATCCTCAAAAGGTGTATGTGCTGGATCTGGTGAAAACAACGGAGAAAATGCCAAAAGCCCACACCTGGGATCAAACCAAGGACATGATTTTCTGATTTCCTTCCTCTGACCAACTGCACTGGATGTTAACTCATTAATATAATAAAAAACAAATAATATATTGGAAAACAAGCTAGTGGCCAGAATAACGCGCCAGAATTTAAACCAGACAGTCAGGTTGTGACACACTGTTGTCTTCTTCCCTTGAACCGCCGTTTTAGGCTCTAAACCTTTACCTATAGACGCATGTCTGTTGCTGAAACTTATGTCATTCAAAAATCAAGCACACGCAATATAAATTCTATTGGGGGACCATCAATCAACTGGGTTTGAAGCTCTAATCGTCATGGTACCCATTTTCAAGCCTAATTTTGCTTGAAACCCATAACCCCAAATTGTAGCACGAAACCCTAGCAATGGAAAAAGCTTATTCCTGCACTGTAACTTAAATCAAACTATCCAGAAACATTGCAAACATGATGATGAACACAAATATGTAACTTAAACATGCTAAAGATGCAAGAATTATAGTAATCGAATTTGAATAATTTTGCAAACCGTGAGAGTGATAGGGGATGATTCTGGATGTTCTGACGCCTGTAAATGATTGGGAATGCTTCCTCAGATGACAAGGAATTGATTTCTGGCTTTGAAACTCCTCGAGGATGGCGCTAAGATGGATTTCGATCTCTCACTTTTTTTCCAAAGTTTCAGTTTTTTTCCTGACAGTTTCACGCCTTCTCCCTTTTTTTTGCTTTGTTCTTGTTCATTATATATCTCTCAATGAATTAGGGTTGCAAAACAGATTGAATCTTTAAGCTTTGTTGATATTTGATTTGATTCTTAATTTGCATGATATCCTTCCAAATTTGGCCTAATCATGCCAATCTCGTACCAATCAGCCTTGATATGATCTTATTATGATATGCAAACATAATAAGCTTATGATTATGTCCAAAAATCCAATCAAAACAAATCTTTGCTATTATTTACCAATTATTTGATTTAATTCAATTTTTAATAAATAAAAAATCAAAATAAAATAAATAATGAAGAAAATAACATGTGAGTGAGCATTTGGATCGTGGATCATGTTATAAGTGAGGTGCACGCATAAAAAGTTAGGCCCATTTAGCAAAAAAATGCAAATTTGAGCACATTTGACTTTTGGCAATTTTGCAAAAATGGTCAACTTGGCCAATGCATAACTCTCTCAATTTTAACCTTAGAGAGGTGTTCTTTGATTTTTTAGAAATCTTAGGATGTCCTCTAAGCAACCCTTTTTGTCTCATATCAATTGGGTCTTCCATGTTCATGTACGAAGCTTTGACCCAAAAGGTGTTTTTGTTGACTTTTCAAAAGGACCTATAATGTCAAAATTCATATCTCCTTGTGAGTGCATATTCTGAACTTGGGAGCTGAACATTACTTATAGGTAATTGCATCCTCTTCAAAATGAGATTTGGATGGGTCATTTCTGATAAAGCATGAGAAAGTTATCCTTGGTCAAAGTTGAGTTGACTTTTCCTACAAAACCCTAATTTAGCAACTTTTGGGTTTTGATGAATTGTGAGAAAATCATGATCAACCCTTGATCAAATGATGGATAATACTTCAAAATGAGGATGTTGACCAAAAATCTTGAAGGTTGACTGTATGTGGGTCATATTTGACTTTTGACCTAGCACAATCGATTTTCAGACATTTGAGCAATTGACTGAGCAAACTTCTTCTGCAAGGCTTGAAACTTGACATGGATGATCTTGAGAACATATTAGGGAAATGGTGAGCATTTGAGTCCTTTGTGGTTCACACATCTTGATGAAAATGGAAACCCTAATTTGAGGTAGAGTGCCTTAGGAGAGAGTTTGTCTGGTGAACTTTTGAACTTCCTTGAGCAATTTGGGGACCTCACTTGCCATGTGTTGAGAAATATGGGAGGGAAAATTTTGGGGTACAACAGCTGCCCCTGTTCAATCTTCTTAAACCAGAAGATGTAGATTGGCTCGTCTGCCTTTCGTGAAAGCCCGGATAGTAGGGCTGTGAGAAGGAACCTGGATAGTAGGGTTACTTCGAAATGAGTTTGGGTAGAACTGTAGAGGGAACCTGGGTAAGGTGGCGTTTGTCGCACCGATGATTACTCTGTTTAGCTTTGAGTGTTGATCATGGACCCGTTGGAAATTGTTGATAATAACTGTCTTTCCTGAAAGTAATACAAGGTTAGTTATGTGTGATGCATGAGATGCATTGTGACGAGGTTCTCAAAATAACTTAGATTATGTTATATGTAATGTATGCACATGCCATGATGTATGAACATGAAATGCTGACGTAATGATCTGAGTCTGGGAAAATAAATCCCTGACTGCTGTTTGGAGAGTATGAGAAATGGTATTCCCGACTGCTGTAAAAAACCATAGTCCCTCTACTTCTGTTGGGGATGGTGAACAAAGATGACTATGCTGGGGGATTTTCCATCCATTCAGTTGGTGAGTATTCTGCCAGAAGCGACCCTGTCTGGGGATAACTCTGCGGGGAATAACTCCGTTGGAGAGGAGATACTCTGTTGATAGATCATGCTGATTTGGGTAATAAACTCCATCGAGGATGAATTTTCGTTGCTGGTGAGAATGAATTATGTTGGAGATTGAATTTCTGCTTGTGAGAGAAATAAACTCTGCTTGGGAAAAAATTTACCGACTCACTCGCGATTGTGAACCTCGGCTGGGGAGAGTTATGTCCTGTTTGGGAAAGCTAACATCACCGTCTTTGGATACTTTTTACTCTGTTGGGAGTATATGTACCACTACTCGTGTTCTCAAGCTGGCTCTATACTGGTACCTGATGGGCAGAGTAACTGTAAGGTTTGGGCGCTTCTTTTTTTTTCTGTTCCTGGAATTACAAGTAATCGTCTTTTGTTTCTTATGTAAATATTTATGAGCAACCATTATTTTCAAATGCATATATCAAAAATGAATCATTGGACGTTCTTGAAAAATAAAACAGAAAAAAGAAAAACAAATTGAAATTTCTTGTAAAGATGAATTGTATTGATTTTTGAAGTTGGTCTGTAATAGGCATTTTATACAAGGAGGCTGACGTCCCAGTAAGAGAACGCTGGCGAAAAATAGAATTTATACAATTTGTTTAAAATAAAGAAAAACAGTTATGTGAAACGATCCCATCGGGTTCCAACTCTGCTATTTCCTTTATATCTTCAAGTGTCTCATCACTTTGCTGCTTGGTCGAAGGTGGATCAGATTCATTGGCGCCGTCTGAGCTTGATAGTCGATACCGAAGTCTGGTTGCGAGATGGTCCCATGACACATAGTGTTACACTTTGATCCCTATTTTTTCCTGGACCGCCCTTTCGGGTTTTCAGTCCACCAGGATACCCTTTTTTGCCCAAGTCGCCTTTTCAGGTTTTCGACTTGCCAGGTGTACAGTTTTTTCATTTTCATCCGTTACTTTTGCCTGAACCCTTTTGGTTTTCCGGGAAGACCTTATTTTTTCCTAGTCCAGTCAACCTAGTGGGTCTTTGATTATGCGTAGTATATTTTCACTATGTCTGCATTGACGGGGTGAGGAAGGTCGTCACCATCCATGGTGGTTAGAATCATAGCTCCTCCCGAGAAAATGTTCTTAACCATAAATGGCCCTTCGTACGTGGGGGTCCATTTGCCCCTGGGATCAACTTGCGGTAGTATGATGCGTTTGATCACTAGATCCCCGACTTGATATTCTTGACATTTGACTTTCTTGTTAAAAGCCTTGATCATTCGCTTTTGATACGTTTGACCATGACAGATAGCAGTAAGTCTCTTTTCATCGATTAGATTCAGCTGATTAAGTCGGGTTTGGATCCAGTCATCTTCGTTCAAACCCGCATCCTTCATAATCTTGAGAGAGGGTATCTGGACTTCAATGGGTAGGACCGCCTCCATGCCATACACCAAAGAGTAGGGTGTTTCCCCTGTCGACGTTCGTGATGAGGTACAGTACCCATGAAGAACGAATGGTAACATCTCATTCCAGTCTTTGTATGTCACCGTTATCTTCTGTACACTCTTTTTGATGTTCTTGTTATCCGCTTCGACAACTCCATTCATCTTCGGCCAGTAGGGAGAAGAATTATGGTGTTGTATCTTGAACTGTTTGCAGAGCTCGGTGATCATTGTGTTATTGAGATTTGTACCATTGTCCGTAATAATCCTTTCTGGTACACCATATCGACAGATCAGATTGTGTCGGATAAACCGTGCCACGACGTTCTTGGTTACTGTAGCAAAGGAAGCTGCCTCAAGCCACTTTGTAAAGTAATCAATTGCTACCAGAATGAAGCGATGCCCGTTAGACGCAGTAGGTCTGATCTCTCCGATATGTCGACGCCCCACATTGCAAAAGGCCAAGGAGCTGTCAAAACATTCAGGGGAACCAGAGGTACATGCACCTTATCATTATAGATTTTGCACTTATAAAAGGTTCGAGAGTGCTGATAACAATCGGTTTCCATAGTGGACCAGTAATATCCTACCCGTAGGATTTTCTTTCCCATTGTATGTACATTGGAATGAGTTCTGAAGGTACCTTCATCTAATTCTTCCAAGATCCTTTCTGCCCCGCTTTTGTCTACGCACCGCAGTAAGGTTGAATCATGGTTACGCTTATAGAGGATACTATTACTGATGAAAAACTTCGCAGCGAACCTTCTCAGAAACTTCTTATCATTAAAAGATGCCCCCTCGGGGTATTCTTGAGCCTCCAGATACTTCTTTACCTCATGGAACCAGGATTTGTCCGCTACCTCTTCAGTCTCAATGTCGCAGCAATGTGCAGGTTCATCCAACCTCTCAATGGTAATCTGGGGAGCTTCATTGTCCCACCTAAATTTGAACATAGAAGACAAGGTAGCTAGCGCGTCCGCCAATTGGTTCTCTTCTCGTGGGAAGTGTTCAAAGGTTATCTCCTCAAAGTGTGGGAGCAATGTCAGTATATAATCATTGTAAGTAATAAGATTCAGGTGCTTCATATCCCACTCGCCTTTGATCTGACTTAACACCAGAGCAGAATCTCCGAATACACTCAAGAACTTAATCCCCGGGTCAATAGTAGCTCGAAGACCCATGATACATGTGTGATATGGTGGGAGAACTGACTAGTGTTTTGCGTTCGTATTCGCACTTGTGCGGTTGAGCAAGAGTCGCCACCGACTTTTTATTTTATCCTAAAGGAAAGGTTAAAAAAGCACAGCAAAAACCTTTTGAGATATTTCATGGGTTCGGGGGGTAGATTATGAAAAGGGAAGGTATTAGCACCCTTTTCATCCATGGTTATCCATGGGCTCTTAGTTACTTGGTTTTTTTAGATCACTTGCCTTGATTTTTTGATTGCTTGAAAAATGGTGTATGTGTGAGTGTTTGTTGAAAATATTTTAGAAGAAGATGCCTTGTCTTAGGCTAACCTTGTAACAATTCTTTACTCGAATATTTTACAAAGGCGTGTATCTTTTCGAAAAGATGTTTCAAAATGTTTTTAAGAGTTTGTTTTGAAAGTGTTTGTGAAGTGGGTTTTGAAATACGGCAAGTGTTTTCTTGGAAAGTTGACAAGTTCTTAAGAGCTTATCTACCCTAAAATTTTCTCAAAGATTTTTGTTTATGTTTCAAACCTTTTGACAATTTTGTTCCACCATTGCATTTGGTGGACAATCTTGTTTTAGGAGTTTAAAGGGACGGGCGCGGGTCATCGTTTAGACCATAGTTGCAATTGTGTTAAATATCTTTGGGCAATTTTCTTTAAAAGGGACTTGATCATTCATTTAAGCAACATTTTGAGGGACTATGATCATTTGATTGTTTGTTTTACCCAAAGAAGTTCAACATGCAACATGGCCCAATTATTTGAAGGCAACAAAGTGGAATACCCTAGGGGTGCAAGTGTGAAATGTGTTGTCCATTTTTCATGCTCATTTATCTTGCATTAGGTCCAATTATTTTGTTCATTTTTATTCGCATACAAAACCCTAATTCTAGCATAGTATGTTTAGAAAGCGATAAAGTGCGAAATTTAAATTCCTACGCTATTACAACACAATAATATGGGAGGGGGGTACAATGTTTCAAATGGGGTATATTTAGACAAAAAATTAAATCTAAACTATTACATCATTTTCTATGAATATTTACAAGATAAATAAATGTATAATTTAAATGGTAAATAAAACAAATATGCAAGAATGCAAAAAAGGAAATTTTTTATATGTATGAAAAAAAAGTATTATTTATGTGAAATAAACAAGAAAATAAAAAGATATTATTTTGGAGTATTTTTGAATTTAGGGCAAAAACCCTAATTTTAATCAAAGGAGTATTTAATCAATTAATTCATGTAATACTTATTATTTATATACAAAAATAAAATAAAATATGGTATATTTGTAAAAAGGCATTTTTTAGTATTAAATATTAAAAAATAAAATATATACATTTTTTTGGTATTTTTATCCTAAGTATATTAATATACCTATTTACTTATATTATTTATAAAAATTATGTTTTATACACATTAATTAATAATATTCAATATAAAAAGTATTTATTATTTTTTTTATGAAATATTTTCAGGAAGTAAAAATAAGATAAAAATATGTATAAAAATATATTTGGTATTATCTTAATATTTTAAACAAAAAAGGGTATATGTATGTATATTTTATTCATTTATGTACAAACAAAAGAAATAGTCAAATAAATATGCAATAAATTCAAAAAATGATGGGAAAAATATTTTTATGTTTTTAATATGCTGAGAAAAAATAAATGAACCAATCACAAAAAGGCAAAAGTCAAAAATATTAAAAATGAAGCAAATGGGCTCAGGGGTGCAAAACCAAAAAGGGTGGTGTGAAAAGCAACTCAGAAGCAAGCCCAGCCCAAAATCACCTTTCTTCAACCTTTGAACAAAAATGTTCAGAAAACACGCGCCAAGAGCTCCATTTGAATGTCCTGATTCTTTGATTTTTTGAACAAACTTCCAACACAAAAAATGTTAAGCATGAAGAGACGATTCTAACCATATGCATAACTTGATCTAACTCTCTAAGATGAGGGAGAATTTCTCCTCCCCCAAATCCTAACCTAGTTTTTCTGCCATTTTCAAACTCAAAATTCTCACAACTTAAGCAAAAGAAATGAAAAGTAAAGACATGGACATGTTCAGTGGCATGAGTAGAACCTTGTTTATTCACAAACTTAAAGCTAATGATGCCTAATAAGAGAGATACGAATTCAAAAATTTACGTATTCAGTTGAACTTCTATCTGGAGATATAGGAACTTTCAGTGCAAGGTACTAGTTGGTATAGCTTCCTTGAGGTGTGGTGATGCTGTTCCAATATCTACTTTGCCTTGAGACACCTTGAACTGAGCTGTAGAACTTCAACTGCAAAATGGAAAAGTGAAAATGGTGGAACTTATTAGAGGAGTTACAGATCGTGTTTCAAGGCATGGTTAGCTTGTATAGGTACTAGGGAATGTGTGTGAACTGGTTTTGGCAGAAGAGCTTGAGGAAAATAGAAGTTGGCAATCAAACTGTAGAGGCAACTCTGTTTTTGTAGTTTGATGGTGTTTTTTGGTTTGATGATGTTTTTGGAGGTAAAAGACTCGTGCCAAAGCTTGATTATGATGTGTGTAAGGTGTTTGATAACTTTGTTCTTCTGTCTAGGCTGAGATGGATGTTGTGATATGTTATGGAACTTTTCTTCACTCTTAAGCAACAAAATGCAACTTGATGTTTTAGGTCAGTAGGGGACCTCTAATCCTGCTGCAAAGCTTCTCTTGATCAAAGTAATTTGTCCATAATCTTGTGCCAAAGAGATTTAGTTTGTACTTGCTTGATTTTCAATTTGACATAAAGTGAACTTTTGCAAAAATGGATAGTTTACTTTTTCCAAATTGGGATTAATCCTTTAGACAAAGCTTGAACTCAAAGAACTTGGTATTGGCACAAAGAATATGCATTCAATTTATGAGTGTAACTTGGTTTAAGGACCTGTAATCTAATCTAAAGCATGCTGAGTTCAAATTGCAAGGTTATGAACATGTAACTTGGTCATGAACAAAGTGGTTTTTTGCTATATTGTGAAATTCGATTCTCTCTAACCATGAGGTTGTTTGAGAAGTTTTTGGACATTTTGGAAATCTTGGAATGTGTACTACAATCCATCTTTGAAGTGCAATTTTAAATTCCAAGTGGAAGTGTATGGAAAATGGCCTTGAAGTGGGGTAGAAAACCTTGTCAAAATAGGTCAAATTTCACTAAGTTAAGAATGGTTTAGTGCCCTTATTCAAAGATTTGTAACTTGAGATACAAGCTTCAAATGAGAAAACTTTGTGAATCAAAGTTGTAGATTATGCAACAAGCTACAACTTTCATGCTTTGACTTTTGTTTGAATCCAAATGAATCATGGTGAAAAAGTGGGGCAAATTGGGAAAAAATTAGGGTTTTCCATAACTTAGAAAAATTCTAAGTTATGAAAAATTCCATTTTAAACCCTAATTTGCATTTCTTGGTTTCTTGGTGAACAAGTTTCATGATTTGGCAAGTTTTGATGAAAAATGAATCTTGACTCTTGATTTTGACCAAAAAGTCAAAGTTTGACTTTTCAGTATACAGTCAAAATTGATCAATTGACTGGGAAATTCAACTGTCAATCCTGTGTACTTGGGATCTTTTGAGTTTGTTGATCATGCCAAGATAATTCCATGGGGTCCTTGAGTCCATATGTGAGCTTGGTTTGCCATTGGCTAGGTCAAACAGTCAAAAATGGCCTTTGTGCAGTCAAAACCCTAAAAATGACCATTTTGCCCTTTTGGTGATCTGATCAAATTTCTTGAGGAATTGTGATCCAAACTTGATCAAATGGTCCATATGAGTTCATAATGTTGATATGGGTTCAATTTCATGAGGTTTGACTGTCAATTGGCCACAGTTGACTTTTTCCCCGATACAGTTGATTTCTAGGTCAACTGTCCAATTGACTGGGCAAAACTTGGAATCAAGACTTGAAACTTGATATGGGTAAACTTGGGAGTCCAATATGAAGCATGAAAGTAATTTTGGGCATTTTAGGTCAAAGCATCTCTGTGCAAACACAAACCCTAATTTGAGTCAACAGGGCAAGGAGAGGTCTTGAGCAGATGAAACCCTAACTGGATCTTGAGCTTCAAGGGCTTTGTGGTGAGAAATCAATGAGAAATGGGAGGGAAAATTTTGGGGTACAACAGTTGCCCCTGTTCAATCTTCTTGAATCCGAAGAGTTAGATTGGCAAGCTTGCCTTTCGTGACTCGAGGGTAAAAGGAGATTGGACACTAGAGTGCCCGGAAATTTGCACTCGTCAAAGCAACGGATGCGAGAATTGGCTTAGAGATGCCATTTGGAGATGGGCTTAACGATGCCATCTGGGAGAGTGACATAAATCTTGTCGGGGATGGGCTTAGAGATGCCATTTGGAGATGGGCTTATCAGGAAGGTGTCCAGGCTTGGGACCATCTCTGAACTGGGAGGTCTGAACAAGCAAAAGATTGACATTCGTTGTTTCGGAGAATCCGTAAACTAATTTCAGGAGTTGAGAAGAGTCTGAACAGATTGGCATCCGTTGTAGGGAAGAATCTGTAAACTGTTTTGAGAAGAGTCTGAACAAGTCGGTAGATTGACATCCGTTGTAGGGAAGAATCCGTAAACTGTTTTCAGAAATCTTAAAGTTGAATAAGCAATGGAGCAGCATCCGTTGTTGGGAAGCGTCCGTAAACTGTTTTCAAAAGTTGCATCTGAACAAGTCGATAGATTAACATCCGTTGTTGGGAAGAATCCATAAACTGTTTTCAGAAGTCTTGAAGAAGAATCTGAACAAGTGACAGGTTAACATCCGTTTACTTGGAGAACCCGTGAACTGTTTTCAGAAATCTTGAAGTTGAATAAGCAATAGAGCAGCATCCGTTGTTGGGAAGCGTCTGTAAAATGTTTTCAAAAGTTGCATCTGAACAAGTCGATAGATTAACATCCGTTGTTGGGAAGAATCCATAAACTGTTTTCAGAAGTCTTGAAGAAGAATCTGAACAAGTGACAGGTTAACATCCGTTTACTTGGAGAACCCGTGAACTGTTTTCAGAAATGTTGAAGTTGAATGATTTTAGTCTGTCGACTGATCTTTCCTGAAAAGGTAAAGAGTTAGTTGTATGCAATGTTATGATGCATGATGCAATATGTGTGACATCCATGTTTATGACATGAATGTGATGAATGCGCATGTAAGCTGATGAGCTATCTTGCTGAAGATAAATGAATCTGAGATGGCTGAAGATGAAAGCATCTTGATTGCTGCCCGGGAAAATAAATCCTTGGCTGCTGCTGGGGTAGGCTCATGCTGGGGAGGTAAGATTGAGGATCTTCAGCTTGGTGGGAAGTAACTCTGACGACTTCACTGGGGAACTCAAGATTTGCCTTCCCAAAACTCTGTGGGGAGAAGGTTCAATGGTCTGGCTCCGCTGGGGATTGATAATTTGAAGTTTTAGCTTCACTGGGGATAATGAAACTCGACTCTGAGTGGAGCTAGCTTGAGAAGAATCTGAACAAGCGATAAGTTAACATCCGTTACTTGGAGAACCCGTGAACTGTTTTTAGAAATCTTGAAGTTGAATCAGCAATAGAGCTGCATCCGTTGTTGGGAAGCGTCCGTAAACTAATTTCAAAGGTTGCATCTGAACAAGCTGATAGATTAACATCCGTTACTTGGGAAGAATCCGTAAACTGTTTTCAGAAATCTTAAAGTTGAATAAGCAATGGAGCAGCATCCGTTGTTGGGAAGCGTCCGTAAACTGTTTTCAAAAGTTGCATCTGAACAAGTCGATAGATTAACATCCGTTGTTGGGAAGAATCCATAAACTGTTTTCAGAAGTCTTGAAGAGGAATCTGAACAAGTGATAGGTTAACATCCGTTTACTTGGAGAACCCGTGAACTGTTTTCAGAAGTCTTGAAGTTGAATCAGCAATAGAGCCGCATCCGTTGTTGGGAAGCGTCCGTAAACTGATTTCAAAGGTTGCATCTGAACAAGTTGATAGATTAACATCCGTTGTTGGGAAGAATCCATAAACTGTTTTCAGAAGTCTTAAAGAGGAATCTGAACAAGTGATAGGTTAACATCCGTTTACTTGGAGAACCCGTGAACTGTTTTCAGAAGTCTTGAAGTTGAATCAGCAATAGAGCCGCATCCGTTGTTGGGAAGCGTCCGTAAACTGATTTCAAAGGTTGCATCTGAACAAGTTGATAGATTAACATCCGTTGTTGGGAAGAATCCATAAACTGTTTTCAGAAGTCTTGAAGAAGAATCTGAACAAGTGATAGGTTAACATCCGTTTACTTGGAGAACCCGTGAACTGTTTTCAGAAGTCTTGAAGTTGAATCAGCAATAGAGCCGCATCCGTTGTTGGGAAGCGTCTGTAAACTGATTTCAAAGGTTGCATCTGAACAAGTTGATACATTAACATCCGTTGTTGGGAAGAATCCATAAACTGTTTTCAGAAGTCTTGAAGAGGAATCTGAACAAGTGATATGTTAACATCCGTTTACTTGGAGAACCCGTGAACTGTTTTCAGAAGTCTTGAAGTTGAATCAGCAATAGAGCCGCATCCGTTGTTGGGAAGCGTCCGTAAACTGATTTCAAAGGTTGCATCTGAACAAGTTGATAGATTAACATCCGTTGTTGGGAAGAATCCATAAACTGTTTTCAAAAGTCTTGAAGAAGAATCTGAACAAGTGATAGGTTAACATCCGTTTACTTGGAGAACCCGTGAACTGTTTTCAGAAGTCTTGAAGAGGAACCGGTGTAGGGTTTCCTGATGATGAGCTTGTGTAAAACTGCATCGGTCTTTGAACACTTTTGACATTCGAATGCCCCAAGTGGTGATGTAGATAAATTCCTGGCTTATTACAGGTGTTGGTCTACGATCGGTCGTTCACAGATGTTTCCTGGGTTGTTACAGGTGTTAATCTGGAACTCTTCAGACATGCCCTGGCTGGATACAGGAATCGAATCTGGAAAGGAGATAGTTGACAGATATGCCCTGGCTGGATACAGGAATCGAATCTTCAAACTCTTCAGACGTGCCCTGGCTAGATACAGGAATCAAGTCTGGAAATGTGGTCAACAGATATGCCCTGGCGGGATACAGGAGTCGAATCTGGAATTGTAATAGTTGATAGATATGCCCTGGCTGGATACAGGAATCGAATCTTCAAACTCTTTAGACGTGCCCTGGCTAGATATAGGAATCGAGTCTGGAAATGTGGTAGTTGATTTGTTGAACACTTTTGACATTCGAATGCCCCAAGTGGTGATGACGGAATCTTGAATCAGATTACTCTGCATATTGAGGGATTTCTTGAAATCTTGACTGGACTGCCCCAGGTTAACTGAACTTTGAAAGATCTGTTGGACCTTGACTGGACTGCCCCAGGTTAATTGAATTGTGACATGTCATGCCCCTTGTTGATAGGAGATTTGATGGAAGTGTTATCCTCTTGAAGTGATTTTGACTTGCTGAGAGAGTTTTCGTTCCTCCGAACATTCGCTGTATGAATTTCTTCGCTGTCAAACAAAAAGGTCAAATGCAGACAGTGATATTCGTATAATGCAAAGTTTATGTTTGTCTCGAAGTTTTGAAAAATGCGTTTTTAGCAGAAAACCTTTTCACAAGACAAGTCAACACAAGATTTAGAGTAAAGCCCTACAGGAGTCAGGATACCTTTTGTAACAGTATGCTTTCGAACTAACCCATGCTTCAATTAGGACTTTTAAAGGGTCGTAACGTGGCCTGGTTCACGGTTTAAGAAACAAAGGATATAGGCTCAAAGTATATTTGTACCCACCCGCTCTTCGTGATGTTCTCCAACCTAAACTCAGTTAATTGTGCGTCACGCTCTGTTTTGAGTTTGGAACGACTTTTGGGCAATGGTTCACCAGTTGAATTTGGGGAGACAGTCATCATCTCCTTTATGTTGTTGAGGATTTTGTAATGACCTCACTATTTTGATTTTGATTTGTTATCCCTAACTTTTGCCTGACTGTTACCGTTTTCCGGGATTACTGCCAGCGGGATGCCCCAGCTTTCTTAAGCCTCCTTCATAGGTTTTGACTTAGTGGGCTTTTCTCTTTTGAGAGATTGACTGTCTATATGATAGGGAACCACCCTTGTCTTTTGATTCCAAAGGAATGCTTTCTTTTTTTGACATCGTTCGTTGTATTACGAACTGAGAGTTTGCGACTTCAATGCGCATTTTCTTTTGAATTAACTGAGATACTACCCTGCCCCAGGTTTATATCAAGCGTTTTGATTGTTTAGAACAGAAAACTCCTACTTCTTTGGCTGAAAGGGGTTGACTAGGGATTAACTTCCTTATAACTCCAGTGTTTGGGGATTGAAAGAAATGCCTGTACATCATCAGCAAGGTTTATTCAAAAGCATACTGTATAAGATCATGGTATTGTTTCGTCATCCTCCCTCTAAAGGCTTACAGCTTTTTATCAAGAGTCAAATATCATAAAGAAAAGCATAAGAGTAGTGAAACGAATGGATGGATTCAAGACAAACATATGCAATGCATTAATGAAAACAGAGTTTAACATCAACAAATAATTGTCTGACAGCAAAAGAAATTACAACTTTGAAAATTCAAAAAGAAGCAAAAGTCTTCCAGCTCGAGCTTCGTCACTTCAAGTGGAGAACCCTTTAACGGAAGATCTTCATCTCACCGTCTGGCATGAATTCCAGCACCCAATGTCGATCAGATCTTGAATCTTGTTCTTCAAGGCCCAACAGTCGTTGGTGTCGTGTCCCGGGCTGTAGGAGTGGTAAACACAGAATGCATCGGGATGATAGTTAGGAGAGGAGGTATTGAGCTTCCGAGGAGGATCCTTTACGGTAAGCAAATTGACCTCCAACAGGCGCTTTAGTATGAAAAATGACGGTATTTTAGTCTCCGTGAACTGTCTTCCCGACTTTTCTTGCTTACGCCGATTACCCCGTTGACGCTGGCGAGGTTGTTGATGGGTTTGTGACCCTGAAGCAAGCAAAGGAGCTTTCCCTTTGTCTTATGGAATGGATGGAGGCTGAGCGGTGACTTGCTCTTCAACCTCAGATGTTTGCCCCAGTTGGTTGTTTGGAAGCAGTTGGCGGACAAGAACTCTGAGTTCCTCTTGTCTTTGGGATAGGTCTTGGATGAGAGCCATCTGGCCCACCAACTGTCCCATCATTTGGGTCCTCAGTGTTGTCAGATCAAACTGTAGCTCTGCAATCTGATCACTCCTGGCATTGTTGGAATTCCCCAAGCCCTTGGTGAGGAGAGCTTTCATCTCTTCTTGCCCCAGAGACAAGTTCAGGAACATCTCCTGCAGCTGAGCAGTCTGGTCTTGGATGTCTTTGACAGACCTTTCTAGAGCCATCTCTTGCTGAAATAAACAGCAGGAGAGTAAGGAAACCTGAAAAAGGAAAGACTGTCAAAATGTAATGCATGATATGTGGATTCATGCTTTCAAGGATCTCTTGGGGTAAACACAAGAAAACGTTAGAGGTTGAACTCTGCTCTTGGATTGGAGATTTCTGCACTGGTGGACGTCCTTCCACGAGAATCAAGCTCACCATGTCGAGTGGGTCATAGCCACTGATTCAAGTTGTTGTTCTTGAACTTTGATTGGACAGCTTTGTATCGGTGGATGTCTCTCCACGAGAATCAAGCTCACCATGTCGAGTGGGTCATAGCCACTGATTCAAGTTGTTGTACTTGATCTTTGACTGGAGAACTTTGTATCGATGGATGTCTCTCCACGAGAATCAAGCTCACCATGTCGAGTGGGTCATAGCCACTGATTCAAGTTGTTGCACTTGATCTTTGATTGGACTGGTTAGAGGAGAAACCTCTTGCCCCTGGATAGATGTCTGGTTCAACGTAACCCTGCATCAAAAGAAAACCCTCGAGATCCTTGAAATGGTTATTGAAAATGCTATGGTATGATGTTATGATGTCATGTACATGTTATGCAAAAAGCAAGTGAGTGTATACACAGGCAAACATATTCACTCAAAGCAAACAAGTCCTTAGGTTTAGGCTTGCATGGGGTTCAGGTACTACCCTCTTTCAGTTTGTTGGTTAAAACCTGTCCTATCAAAAGTAACCGGGTTCTAGAGGATCTCAATATCATTGGATTGTTTTCTGTGTTCATTGTTTTGGTTTAACCACTTACTGGCGACCAAAATATTCCAAGAAAACAATCCTCAAAAGAGTGTAGTATCGAGGATCTAACAACTTCGGACTGCACCAAAGTCGGTCATCTCACTACCCCTAAAAAGGCTAAGATGGTCAATTAAGGTTCTAAGAGTTCGTTAGTGCTTCATGACATCACACAGCGGCCCCGTACTCTCCTTGACTACTCAAGGGTTACCGGTACTCACAAATATGTCGCAGTAACATAGCTTACTGCTTCAACCATGTCGGTATACCCCGCACAGTTCCCTCGCAGTTTTTTGCTATTTACCTAAAAAGGTGCCCCAAATCCGGGTGTAGGATTTATAACAAACCCAAACAAGAATCCAAAAGATAAAGCAATCAAGTCAATCAAAGCAAGAAAGTAAATATGATCTAAACCCTAAGGTAACCCCACTTCAAATTTTAAGATCTCCCCAGCGGAGTCGCCAGTTCTGTGATACGGTGGGAGAACTGACTAGTGTTTTGCGTTCGTATTCGCACTTGTGCGGTTGAGCAAGAGTCGCCACCGACTTTTTATTTTATCCTAAAGGAAAGGTTAAAAAAGCACAGCAAAAACCTTTTGAGATATTTCATGGGTTCGGGGGGTAGATTATGAAAAGGGAAGGTATTAGCACCCTTTTCATCCATGGTTATCCATGGGCTCTTAGTTACTTGGTTTTTTTAGATCACTTGCCTTGATTTTTTGATTGCTTGAAAAATGGTGTATGTGTGAGTGTTTGTTGAAAATATTTTAGAAGAAGATGCCTTGTCTTAGGCTAACCTTGTAACAATTCTTTACTCGAATATTTTACAAAGGCGTGTATCTTTTCGAAAAGATGTTTCAAAATGTTTTTAAGAGTTTGTTTTGAAAGTGTTTGTGAAGTGGGTTTTGAAATACGGCAAGTGTTTTCTTGGAAAGTTGACAAGTTCTTAAGAGCTTATCTACCCTAAAATTTTCTCAAAGATTTTTGTTTATGTTTCAAACCTTTTGACAATTTTGTTCCACCATTGCATTTGGTGGACAATCTTGTTTTAGGAGTTTAAAGGGACGGGCGCGGGTCATCGTTTAGACCATAGTTGCAATTGTGTTAAATATCTTTGGGCAATTTTCTTTAAAAGGGACTTGATCATTCATTTAAGCAACATTTTGAGGGACTATGATCATTTGATTGTTTGTTTTACCCAAAGAAGTTCAACATGCAACATGGCCCAATTATTTGAAGGCAACAAAGTGGAATACCCTAGGGGTGCAAGTGTGAAATGTGTTGTCCATTTTTCATGCTCATTTATCTTGCATTAGGTCCAATTATTTTGTTCATTTTTATTCGCATACAAAACCCTAATTCTAGCATAGTATGTTTAGAAAGCGATAAAGTGCGAAATTTAAATTCCTACGCTATTACAACACAATAATATGGGAGGGGGGTACAATGTTTCAAATGGGGTATATTTAGACAAAAAATTAAATCTAAACTATTACATCATTTTCTATGAATATTTACAAGATAAATAAATGTATAATTTAAATGGTAAATAAAACAAATATGCAAGAATGCAAAAAAGGAAATTTTTTATATGTATGAAAAAAAAGTATTATTTATGTGAAATAAACAAGAAAATAAAAAGATATTATTTTGGAGTATTTTTGAATTTAGGGCAAAAACCCTAATTTTAATCAAAGGAGTATTTAATCAATTAATTCATGTAATACTTATTATTTATATACAAAAATAAAATAAAATATGGTATATTTGTAAAAAGGCATTTTTTAGTATTAAATATTAAAAAATAAAATATATACATTTTTTTGGTATTTTTATCCTAAGTATATTAATATACCTATTTACTTATATTATTTATAAAAATTATGTTTTATACACATTAATTAATAATATTCAATATAAAAAGTATTTATTATTTTTTTTATGAAATATTTTCAGGAAGTAAAAATAAGATAAAAATATGTATAAAAATATATTTGGTATTATCTTAATATTTTAAACAAAAAAGGGTATATGTATGTATATTTTATTCATTTATGTACAAACAAAAGAAATAGTCAAATAAATATGCAATAAATTCAAAAAATGATGGGAAAAATATTTTTATGTTTTTAATATGCTGAGAAAAAATAAATGAACCAATCACAAAAAGGCAAAAGTCAAAAATATTAAAAATGAAGCAAATGGGCTCAGGGGTGCAAAACCAAAAAGGGTGGTGTGAAAAGCAACTCAGAAGCAAGCCCAGCCCAAAATCACCTTTCTTCAACCTTTGAACAAAAATGTTCAGAAAACACGCGCCAAGAGCTCCATTTGAATGTCCTGATTCTTTGATTTTTTGAACAAACTTCCAACACAAAAAATGTTAAGCATGAAGAGACGATTCTAACCATATGCATAACTTGATCTAACTCTCTAAGATGAGGGAGAATTTCTCCTCCCCCAAATCCTAACCTAGTTTTTCTGCCATTTTCAAACTCAAAATTCTCACAACTTAAGCAAAAGAAATGAAAAGTAAAGACATGGACATGTTCAGTGGCATGAGTAGAACCTTGTTTATTCACAAACTTAAAGCTAATGATGCCTAATAAGAGAGATACGAATTCAAAAATTTACGTATTCAGTTGAACTTCTATCTGGAGATATAGGAACTTTCAGTGCAAGGTACTAGTTGGTATAGCTTCCTTGAGGTGTGGTGATGCTGTTCCAATATCTACTTTGCCTTGAGACACCTTGAACTGAGCTGTAGAACTTCAACTGCAAAATGGAAAAGTGAAAATGGTGGAACTTATTAGAGGAGTTACAGATCGTGTTTCAAGGCATGGTTAGCTTGTATAGGTACTAGGGAATGTGTGTGAACTGGTTTTGGCAGAAGAGCTTGAGGGAAATAGAAGTTGGCAATCAAACTGCAGAGGCAACTCTGTTTTTGCAGTTTGATGGTGTTTTTTGGTTTGATGATGTTTTTGGAGGTAAAAGACTCGTGCCAAAGCTTGGTTATGATGTGTGTAAGGTGTTTGATAACTTTGTTCTTCTGTCTAGGCTGAGATGGATGTTGTGATATGTTATGGCACTTTTCTTCACTCTTAAGCAACAAAATGCAACTTGATTTTTTAGGTCAGTAGGGGACCTTTAATCCTGCTGCAAAGCTTCTCTTGATCAGAGTAATTTGTCCATAATCTTGTGCCAAAGAGATTTAGTTTGTACTTGCTTGATTTTCAATTTGACATAAAGTGAACTTTTGCAAAAATGGATAGTTTACTTTTTCCAAATTGGGATTAATCCTCTAGACAAAGCTTGAACTCAAAGAACTTGGTCTTGGCACAAAGAATATGCATTAAATTTATGAGTGTAACTTGGTTTAAGGACCTGTAATCTAATCTAAAGCATGCTGAGTTCAAATTGCAAGGTTATGAACATGTAACTTGGTCATGAACAAAGTGGTTTTTTGCTATATTGTAAAATTCGATTCTCTCTAACCATGAGGTTGTTTGAGAAGTTTTTTGACATTTTGGAAAGCTTGGAATGTGTACTACAATCCATCTTTGAAGTGAAATTTTAAATTCCAAGTGGAAGTGTATGGAAAATGGCCTTGAAGTGGGGTAGAAAACCTTGTCAAAATAGGTCAAATTTCACTAAGTTAAGAATGGTTTAGTGCCCTTATTCAAAAATTTGTAACTTGAGATACAAGCTTCAAATGAGAAAACTTTGTGAATCAAAGTTGTAGATTATGCAACAAGCTACAACTTTCATGCTTTGACTTTTGTTTGAATCCAAATGAATCATGGTGAAAAAGTGGGGCAAAGTTGGGAAAAAATTAGGGTTTTCCATAACTTAGAAAAATTCTAAGTTATGAAAAATTCCATTTTAAACACTAATTTGCATTTCTTGGTTTCTTGGTGAACAAGTTTCATGATTTGGCAAGTTTTGATGAAAAATGAATCTTGACTCTTGATTTTGACCAAAAAGTCAAAGTTTGACTTTTCAGTATACAGTCAAAATTGATCAATTGACTGGGAAATTCAACTGTCAATCATGTGTACTTGGGATCTTTTGAGTTTGTTGATCATGCCAAGATAATTCCATGGGGTCCTTGAGTCCATATGTGAGCTTGGTTTGCCATTGGCTAGGTCAAACAGTAAAAAATGGCCTTTGTGCAGTCAAAACCCTAAAAATGACCATTTTGCCCTTTTGGTGATCTGATCAAATTTCTTGGGGAATTGTGATCCAAACTTGATCAAATGGTCCATATGAGTTCATAATGTTGATATGGGTTCAATTTCATGAGGTTTGACTGTCAATTGGCCACAGTTGACTTTTTCCCCGATACAGTTGATTTCTAGGTCAACTGTCCAATTGACTGGGCAAAACTTGGAATCAAGACTTGAAACTTGATATGGGTAAACTTGGGAGTCCAATATGAAGCATGAAAGTCATTTTGGGCATTTTAGGTCAAAGCATCTCTGTGCAAACACAAACCCTAATTTGAGTCAACAGGGCAAGGAGAGGTCTTGAGGAGATGAAACCCTAACTGGATCTTGAGCTTCAAGGGCTTTGTGGTGAGAAATCAATGAGAAATGGGAGGGCAAATTTTGGGGTACAACAACATGCTTAATACTCCGCCATGTTGTTGGTGCAGTTAAAACATAATCGGGCGGTGAACGGAGTATGACAGCCCTCAGGAGATATAATTACAGTGCCAATGCCATTACCCAATGTGTTCGAGGCTCCATCAAAATACATAGACCATCGGGATCCCTCCTCGGGTCCTTCATCCGGTCCAGGTTCTTCACAGTCGGTTACCAACATGATATTATCATCCGAGAACTCGAATTTCATGGATTGGTCGTCATCCATGGCCTGACGCACCAAAAGATCCGCCAATACACTCCGCTTGATTGCTTTTTGGGTTGTGTATTAAATGTCGTACTCGGTTAAGATCATCTGCCATCTTGTTATTCTTCCGGATAAGGCGGGCTTCTCGAAAATATACTTGATCGGATCCATCTTTGATATCAACAAGGTAGTGTGAGTCAGCATATACTGTCTCAGTCAGAGAGCAGCCCATGCCAAAGCGCAGCAAGTTTTCTCGAGCAATGAGTATCGGGTCTCACAGTCGGTAAACTTTTTTCTAAGTTAATAAATGGCGTGCTCTTTTCGACCAGACTCGTCATGCTGCCCCAGCACACACCCCATTGAATTGTCTAGCACTGTCAAGTATAATATCAAAGGTATTCCTTCAACTGGAGGCATCAAAATTGGGGGTTCTTGAAGGTATTCCTTGATCCTTTTGAAAGAGGTCTGGAATTCATCATTCCACTTTACCACTTGATCCTTCTTCAGCAGCTTGAAGATTGGCTCACAAGTAGCAGTCATATGTGAAATGAACCTGGCGATGTAATTCAGACGTCCCAAGAAACCTCTAACTTCCTTCTCTGTACGGGGGACCGACATCTCTTGTATGGCTTTTACCTTTGCAGGGTCCACCTGAATACCCTTGTCACTGACAACAAAACCCAGAAGCTTACCAGACCTTACCCCAAAGGTACACTTGTTCGGATTCAACCTCAGCTTGTACGTCTTCAACCTGTTAAACAGTTTCTGGAGTTCTGGAGATGATCAAGGTGCTCTTCCTCAGTCTGAGACCTGGCTATCATGTCATCAATATACACTTCGATCTCATGGTGAATCATATCGTGAAACAAAGCGACCATGGCAGGCTGATAAGTTGCCCCAACATTCTTCAACCCAAAAGGCATTACCTTATAGCAGAAGGTGCTCCACTGTGTAACGAAGGTTGTCTTCTCCATGTCCTCAGGAGCCATCTTGATCTGGTTGTAGCCAGAAAAACCGCCCATGAAGAAGAAGATCTTGTGTTGTGCGGTGTTGTCGACTAGAACATTAATGTGAGGAAGTGGGAAGTCATCCTTGGGGCTTGCCCTGTTCAGATCTCTGTAGTCCACACACATCCGTACCTTACCGTCCTTCTTAGGTACCGGAATGACGTTGGTAACCCACTGTGGATAAGAAGTGACAACTAAGAATCCTGCGTCAAACTGTTTCATGACCTCTGCCTTGATTTTATCTGACATTTCTGGGTGCATACGGCGGACCTTCTGCTTTACCGGCGGGCAATCTTCTTTAGTCGGCAGGCGATGTACCACAATATCAGTGTCCAAACCCGGCATGTCTTCATAGGACCAGGAGAAGATCTCAACATAGTCGTGTAGCATCTGTATTAACCATTGTTTGACACTAGGCTCCAGATTCGCACCTATTTTAACCTCTTTCCTGTCTTCATTTGTACCCAGATTCACTGGCTCAACTGGGTCTCCATGAGGCTGTATGGCCCTTTCTTCCTGCTGTAACTGTCTAGCAAGTTCTCCAGGCACCTCACAATCATCCTCACCTTCGTCCCCGACTTGGTTGATCAGATTTTTAAAGTCATAACTGGCAGTAGCAGAGCTGTTATCAATGGGATCCAGAGTGGATATGGATCTGCAGTATGATACGTGAGTGTGTGTAAGAGAATAGCTGTTTTGATAAAGTGAGAGACAAAAAATAAAAACAGAGAGCGCAAAGTTTGTATGCAAGAAACGTCCAATGCTTTATTAATGATATATGAAATGAAAAATAATAGCCCTCACAAGCAAAGCCAAGGTGCCTCGGGAAAGGCACCGGGCCGTAAAGTTTCAAATTGTTTATTACAAATCTTAAAACAAAATTCAATTACTGTGGAATGAAAGAAACATGTATGAAGTCCCTAGCCGTCCAGTTATTCGGTCCATCGTTATTGGGTAGATCCTGTTGTCGATGTCTAAATCCTCTTCACTGTCTTCAATTGCATTAATTCCCCGATTGCTGATGTGTAGAGGAGGTCTTCCAGCCCAAGCGCGCCTGGCAGCCCTTTGAGCCCCTGTAGTAAAGCCCAAACCAAATTTGTCAGTTTTGTTAGTGAAATCAGGGAGCTGACCCCAATTGGTACACCCACTTTTTTCAACTACAGCCCTGGCGTCCTTGAGTGAAGCCATCTTCAATGGAGGTTTGTTGGTAGTAACTTCAGTTGATGCCAAGACCTGAGGGACCTCTTCGAAATTATGACAAAGAGTTTCTATGAATTCGCCGTCCATTTCTACGTAGTGGAAGGAATTGAGGTGACTCACCATATATTCTTCTTCACCTCGCACTGTGACAATCTTTCCCTTCACCGGGTACTTCAGCATTTGATGGAGTGTGGAAGTAACTGCCCCAGCCTTATGGATCCAAGGACGACCCAACAAACAAGAAAACAACGGCCTGATATCCATTACATATAAAGTGGACCCAAAAGTTTGAGAACCCACTTTGACAGGGATGTCCACCTCCCTGTTCACCATTCTCTTCGATCCATCAAAATCCCTTACCACAATGTTACTAGGCTTCAGAGTCAAACCCTCACAATCCAAACGGTCCAACGCTTTCTTCGGCAAAACATTCAGCGAAGACCCGATATCTACCAACACATACGCCATAGTGGTGCCCCTGCACTCAATCGAGACATGCAGAGCATCATTATGATTTCTTCCTTTTGGTGTCAGATCCGTATCTGAGAAACCCAGCCCAATTTCAGCAGTCAGGCTGGCCACACAATCTTTGAACTGATTTGCTGAAGTTTCATGCGGCACATGTGCAGTCTTGAGAAATGCAATTAAAGCCTTCGCATGGGCTTCAGAACACAACAACAGAGACAACATGTATATTTTTGATGGGGTATGCCCCAACTGATCGACTACATTGTAGTCGCTCTTCTTGATAATTTTCAGTATTTCCTCTATTTCTTGTTTAAAGGCTTCCACAACAATTTTCTTAGGTGCCCCCATCCGGGAAGGCTCACTTATAATTTCCTTACCCCGAGTCCCAGATGGCTCAGCAGCAGGAGTAATAACTGGAGTAGGAACAGGATAAATGTCAGGAGTGCTGGTTGGAGGAGCAGTTGGAATAATAGTAGGCTTGATGATCTTCGGAGCAATCTTAGGAGAGAAAACCCTTCCACTCCGGGTAACCTTAATAGTCCCGACAATATTACTAACATCAGTATCAGCTTCTTCATTCTTCAGATCTTGCTTAATGCCATGATAATACACATCAGCACCGTAATCCCATGGGACATCCTTGTCTGAGGTGTATGGGATGGGACCAGGAACAGTGATTATCAACGGAGCAATTCTTTGAACAGGTGTAATCCTAACAGGTCTTCTCGAGGAAACCTTGGAAGGATTGGCGGAAATGGTTATAATACCGACGTATTCAATGGTAACAACAGGAATCATAGTCTTCTCGAACAAAATCTCTTTATTATCCATCAGGCGCTGAACACCTGACTTCAACAAACGGAAACCGGAAGGTAGAATCGAACACATGTGGCAACCTCCGCCACTACCCAGAAATAAGTCAACCAACAACAAATTCCTCTTAACAGTCATAAGAGTAGTAGAAATTTCTTCAACAGAGGTCACAAACAAATCAGTGTCAACAACATTGACTCCACGACCATGTTTGGGCATGGGAGCAGTTATAACATTCGACTTTTCTGGAGCATCAAACTCTATCTCCTTGGCTTCAAGTAAATCTTGTAATTTGTTTCTCAGAGCCCAGTAATCATTTGTATCGTGGCCTGGACTCTCAGAATGGTAGGCGCACTGCGCGTTGGGATTGTATCTGGGAGAAGTAGTGTTTGGATTCTTGGGAGCCTCTCTCAAGGTTACCAAGTTAGATTTCAGTAGGTGAGGTAACACTTCAGCCAAAGTCATGCTAATGCGGGTAAATTTCCGTTGTGGTCTTTCCACCCTTTTTTGATTATTGCGTTGCAGAGTAACTGCGGGTCTTGGTATCACTACAGCATTTACCGTTTGACGATGTTCAAATCTGCTTTGGCCCCTCGGGCTATAAACTGCACTGGCTTCCTTCTTACAAGTGAAAGGCTTTTTTGCTGAACTCGAGGAGACATCCTTCTGTATTTTACCACTTAGAATTCTAGCTTCTACTCTCTCTCTAGTTAAAATCATCTCGGTGAAACCAGATGACGAGCTGCCTATTAAATATTTGAAGAACGGACCAGACAACGTCCCTAGAAACATGTCAACCAACTCCATGTCAGACAACGGGTGTTGAACTCTTCCAGCTAAGTCTCTCCATTTCTGTGCATAGTACTTAAAGCCTTCACCTGCACCCACAGACATACTCTGGAGTTGAGTACGAGTGGGATCAAGGTCGGCATTATACTGATACTGCTTGTAGAAAGCAGCAGCAAGATCTTCCCAGTTTCAGACACTGGCTACCTCCAACTGGTAGAACCATTCAAGCTGAGTCCTTGACAGACTATCTTGAAATAAGTGCACCCACAAATTTTTATCAGCGGTGTGGGGTTAGATTTTTATGACATACGAGCAGAGATGGAGTTTTGGACAGGACACTCCATCATACTTGGCAAAAACTGGAGCTTTGAACTTATGAGGGATGACCACTACCGATACCAGTCCCAGTTCTACGAAATCCAAACCAGGTATCTTTTGAACTTCTATAGCACTCAGACGGTCTTCTAGCTGCTTGTACCTATCCTCGGCATGAGGATATTGCTCATCGTTGTAATCATTGTCATTGTCAGAAACTGCAGGACTAGGGTCCTTTTCCCCTTCTCGGTTCTCGCCTTCCTTGGATGAAGAGGTCAGATCAGTTTGATGCTTCAACCTTTCTCTGAACCTTCTACCCATATTCAATATAACAGTCTTCTTCTTCTTCTTCTTCTTCTTCTTCTTCTTCTTCTTATTCTTCTTCTCTTTCAGAATAAGGGTCTTCAAATCCTCCTGCCCCTTAGCCAGACTTATGAACATCTGTTGGAACTGGGCGTTCTGTGCCTGAAGATCTTTGATGGCTTGATCGGAAGACATTTCTGCTGAAATAAACAGCGAATAAGATGAGAAACCTGTAGTGGCACCTGTAATGATGTGTATGATAATGGAATGCGCATGTAATGATTTCAAAGACTTTGGGAAATTTAAATTTGCAAACAAAAATAAACAAAACTTTATTAGCTCAAACTTTGAAGGTTCACAATGCCTTTAAGGCTTTACAAAATAAGTAAATAAAACAAATCTAAAACTAGAAATAGAACATCAAAAGTCCCATGGACGCTTCCTCTTTGTGCTGATATAGTCATTGATCACTCTTTCTTCCTCGAGCTTCCTGGTGAGCTTTAAAACCTTCCTCTCTTGCTCATGGAACTGCTCCCAATATGTATCCCACTCATTCTTCATCTGAATCCAAGACCTTTGTAACTCCCCAGGATCAGTGGGCATGTAAGGATAGAGAATCGTGTAAGGAATGTATTCTTCATTAGTGGGCTCTACAATCACTGGTAATACGGCCTCATAAGGCATCATAAGCTTCTGGGCACGAGCTCGGACCCATTGGAGGTAAGGCTGCATAGGAAGGGAAGTCTTCAGTCCCAACTCTTCGGGGTCAGATCTGTTTACCATGCCCCAAGCACGTATGAACCTGTTGGTGTAAAGCCCTAGAGGCCAATACTTTTGGTACTTGTATCTAATTATTTATTAATAATAAAAGGCATTTCTTTATTATGTTTGCTTTCCAAAATAATAAGGATCCCTAGAATGGTTTATTTGTTTAATGAAATGTTAAGTGTGACTTAATCATGAGATCCCATTAAACATAAGACACTATTCTTAAAGTATCCGTAGTCAAGCTTTAATGCGAAGTGGGATAGCATTAAAGCATTAAGATTATTATGAAGATAGATTGATGATCACATCTCATGGATCATAGATAAGGAGTTATCAAGTCTTGACATAGGTATGAATATTAGGAGTAATATTTATACTGGATTGACCCGCTATGAGAATACTACATAGAATGTTATGCAAAGTGTCATAAGTTATTCTCATGATGATAATGGTGTATACCACCCTTCGATCTGAAACCACTATGGACCCTAGATGTAGAGTCAAGTACTTTATTGCTGATCAAACGTCATCTGTAACTGGATGACTGTAAAGACGGTTGATGGGTACTTCACAAAGCATGCTAAGGGACATGAGTGACCTAGATGGAATTTTCTCATCCTGCATAACAGGATAAATGTCTAAGGGCCCAATATTGAACTGGACAAGGGTGACACAGTGTATGCCTTGTGTTCAATATAGACATGAGGGCAAAAGGGTAATTGTACAACACAAATATTATCACGGAAAAGGTTTGGTCAGATCACATGACATTTTCGTGACTTGGGTAACAGTGATGTGTTGCTAGATACCGCTCACTGTTTATTATATTAAATGTGTGATTTAATATAATTACCAACGTCGCGAAAACCTACAGGGTCACACACATAAGGACAGGTTGATGAGAGATAGAATAAATAAGGAACACCGTAAGGTACGGTGCACTTAAGTGTAATACGGAAAATGGTAAGGTACCACGTGGATAAGTGATATATGGTACATCATAAGGTATGATGTTCATAAGCTTAATTGGGCTTTTAGCTTATAGCCTTAATTGGGCTTTTAGCTTGTAGCCCACACGAGTGATTCTATAAATAGATCCCTTGTGATGAAGCAATTTCACTTGATGCATTTTCATTTTTGACTCTCTCTCTCTCACTCAAGGTTTCCGTTCGTGATCAGCTAGCACTGTGACCGGAAGCGATCTGTTCGTGTGGACTGAGTAGAGGCGTTGTTCTTCATCAACGCTCGTGATCTCAACATCAAAGATCTGAATCGCCACAAGAGGTAAATATTTCTATCACTGACCATGCTCATTCGTGAGGATCGCTAAAGGAAAAATTTTTATTCCGCTGCGCTTTTTGGTCGCAATTTTCCTTCAGAACCTCCGATGATGCCCCTTAACATCATCCTTATAGTCGAATACAATGTACTCGAGAAGTAACTCATGGGGACCATCCCTTCAAGCATGACCAAATTGTCGCAAAGCTAGACAAGGATTGTAAGTTATACCCCCTCTGATACCAAGTAATGGGACATTAGGGTACCCCCCACAGCGGTCAATAACAGCAGTGTCTTCCATAGCCCGGGAACACCAAAGAATATCCGTATGATCGAGTGACATTATTCTGTGCGACCAACCCAAACCTTCTTCATTCTTCAACACAGACTTAGGGAGGTTAGAAATAAACCACCTCGACAACAACGATATGCAGCACATAAGAGTCCCTCTTCTCTTTATAGTACGAGTATAGAGAGCATGCAAGATATCTCCAAGCAAGGTAGGCACAGGGTTGTGAGAAAGGAAAATCTATAAAACATTCACATCTACAAAGGAGTCTGGATTAGGGAAGAGACTTAAACCATAAATAAGAAGAGCCAAGACATCCTCAAAAGCCTGAAAATCTAAATCATCCCAAAACAACTGAGCCTGGTCTATCAGAAATTTGGCTAGAAAACCTTCGACCCAACTTCGAGTTTCCCAATTGGATACCACATCGGCCCGTTTCAAATGCAAAGCTGAGGAAATAACTTCTGGCTTAGGAACTTCTTCCATACCTATGAAGGGTACCTGTTCAAGAATGGATATGCCCAATAGATGAGAGAATTCTTCCAAGGTGGGTACCAGCTGGTAATCTGGAAAGGTGAAGCAGTGATGCTTGGGATCGAAGAACTGGAAAAGTACGCTCATCATCTGTTCATCAATGTTTGAAGTAACTAGGCTAAGAAGTTGACTGTATCTCTTAATGAAAGTAGAAGTTTCAGAAACCCTTGATGCTAGCTCTTTAAGTTGGCCAGGCATCTGCACAAAGCTGATTCAGATGGCATTTCTACGCATGGAAGCCATGAAATGGTTAGTTAATGAATCATGAATGCCATGTTATGATGCATGATGTCATGATAAACCACAGGTATAGCAAACACAAGTATTGCAAATAGAGTCAAATCACACAAAGCCCTTATGTTTAAGGCTTGCATGAGGTCAAAGGTAATACCCTTTTGAAGTTAAGTTGGTTTCAACCTGTCCTAGAAAAGTAACCGGGTTCTAGAGGATCTCAATATCACTGACCATCCTCCATCGGTCATGGTTTCAGCTCACGCAATCTTTTCTTGCGGCCAAAATATTATGAGAGTAAGATCTAAATGAGTGTAGCATCGAGTATCAACCAGTTCTTATCTCTACACCGAGGCCGGCTATCTCACTACTTTCTAATGGCCAAGTTTGGCGATTAAAGGTTCTAAGGTTAGTTGATGATTAACGACACCACGCAGCGGCCCCGTATTCTCCTCGTTTATCCACAAGGGATACCGGTACCAACCAAAGTGCCACACCAACGTAGCTACTGCTTCAACCATATCGGTCTATGTTGTACAGTTCCCTCACAGTCTATTGCTACTTACCTAAAAGGTGTTCCTCATATCCGGGCAGCGGAACCCCCGGCTAACTCTGCGTAGTGTGATCAATCGTCGAAATTTAATTTGCCTTTTTTTTAATTAACAAAATTTAAACTAATAATAAAAGTGTGTTTATTATTATTGTCTTGTGGTGATCAGTTATGGCCTTAGTTTTTTCCTTTATTTTGTTTTGGGATTGTAAAATACGGCCTGCGTGTCGTGCCTCTCTCTAAAAATTCTTGATGTAACTTCTTTTCTCATCTCACTCCCTCGTATGTAAAACGAGTTTCTTTTATGTAATGTAATGTTATGAAGAAAGAGAAGAATACAATATCAAAGGAGGATAACCTTGGAGATCTTGCTTGGAGAAGTTTAGATCGTTATTAGGTTAGATTAGGTTCTCTCATTGGCTTGGGAGAACAATTGCGCTAGGGGCCATAACTGTATTCTTTTATGTATATTGATGCATGTGTTTGTATGTTGATGCATGAGAGAGACGAATTGCATGTTAAGCCGGTGAGATCAAACTAATAACAAAATCCCTCAAGTTAAATATTAAGTTCATGCTTTCCAAGTTTTAGCACTCATCAAGACTAGTATCGAACAATGTAGGTTTCGCCTACGCGAGGTGCATGTTCTATATTAGTAAGGTGCGATGGGATAATTGTAATATCCAACTGCTAAAACAATGGGTCAAACTTAACTAAACACATTATAATAAGATTATACATGTTTAGAAGCAAGAGTTGGGAATGATTCATATGATGAATTAGAATAAGGAGTTATTCACCCAACTGAAAATATTCGAGAGTTGTATGAGATACAATTGGAAGGAGTTCCTACCTAAATAACCTAGTTTTGTGTAATCAGCCTAACGCTGACTTAGAACAAAGTGAAATATGGATCTCGACCCACTAGAAAGTCTTCCAACTGGATTTTCCGAATCAAATGATGAGGGTCATTTGGTTTGAGTAAAATAGTGGGAGCATATTTGATTAAAGGCCTAATTAAATATGTTGTTTTAATGATACTTATATTTTCATTTTTTTTGTAGATTACCATGACAACAAACAACCATATTTTGCGATCAATCCTAGATAAGGAAAAATTGTCTGGGACAAATTTCCTGGATTGGCACCGAAATCTGAGGATTGTCCTCAAGCACGATAAGAAGCTGTATGTCTTAGAGACACCTGTTCCTGAAGAGGAACCGCCTAGTTCGGCACCTGAGGCAGAAAGAGAAGCTTATAAGAAGCATCTTGATGATGCTAACGAAGCCGCTTGTCTCATGCTAGCTACTATGAACTCGGAGTTGCAAAAGCAACACGAGAACATGTCAGCGTTCGATATGATCGGACATCTGAAAATGCTCTATCAAGAGCAGGCAAGAAATGAGAGGTTTCAGGTTTCAAAGGCCCTTTTTAAAAGCAAGTTATCTGAGGGAAACCCTGTAGGTCCCCATGTACTCAAAATGATTGGGTATGTGGAGAACCTTGAAAGGTTAGGGTTTCCGCTTGGAAAGGAACTTGCAACTGATTTTATCTTGCAATCGTTGCCAGATAGCTTTAATCAGTTTGTCATGAATTTCAACATGAATGACATGGATAAGAGTCTTCCAGAATTGCTAAGCATGTTGAAAACTGCTGAGCAGAATATGAAGACCAAAGGGAAGTCCATTCTGATGGTCAGTAATGGAAAGAAGCTGAACAAGAGGCCTACCAAGCAGGTTGGTAAAGGGAAAGGCAAGGAATTTTCCAAGCCTAAACCTACTGTTCCTGCTTTGAAGCCTAGTGGAGGCATAACAAAGGAGGGCACTTGCTTCCATTGCGGTAAGACCGGACATTGGAAGAGAAACTGCCCAAAGTACCTGGAAGATATTAAAAATGGAGTAGCGACTTCAAATTCAGGTATTTTTGTTATTGAAATTAATTTATCTACTTCTGCATCATGGGTATTAGATACTGGATGCGGTTCTCACATTTGTACTAATGTGCAGGGGCTAAAAAGGAGTAGAGATTTGGCAAAAGGTGAAGTTGACCTACGAGTTGGAAATGGAGCAAAGGTTGCTGCTTTAGCCGTAGGAACTTATGTTTTGACTTTACCTAGTGGTTTAATAATTCAGTTAGAGAACTGTTATTATGTACCTGCAATCAGTAGGAATATTATTTCCGTTTCTTCTTTGGACAAGTTTGGTTTTTCATTTATAATAAAGAACAATTGTTGCTCTATTTATTTGAATGATATATTCTATGCTTCTGCACAAATGAACAATGGACTATATGTCCTTGATCTTGAAATGCCAATTTATAACATTAATACTAAACGGATTAAACCTAATGAGTTAAATCCAAGCTACCTTTGGCACTGTCGCTTAGGCCATATAAATGAGAAACGCATTTTCAAACTCCATAAAGATGGACTCTTGGACTCTTTTGATTATGAATCATATGAGACATGCAGATCTTGTTTAATTGGAAAGATGACAAAATCCCCATTCACAGGAAAAGGTGAAAGGGATAATGATCTTTTGGCCCTCATACATACTGATGTATGTGGACCACTGAACATACCAGCCAGAGGAGGTTTTCAATACTTCATCACATTTACTGATGATTTCAGTAGATATGGTTATGTGTATTTAATGAAACACAAATCTGAAACCTTTGAAAAATTCAAGGAATTCAAGAATGAAGTACAAAACCAACTAGGTAAGAATATTAAAGTTCTTTGATCAGATCGAGGCGGTGAATATTTAAGCCTAGAGTTTGATGACCATCTAAAGGAATGTGGGATTTTATCCCAACTTACTCCTCCCGGAACACCACAATGGAATGGTGTATCTGAGAGAAGAAATCGAACCTTGTTAGACATGGTCCGATCCATGATGAGTCACGCCGATCTTCCGAACTCCTTTTGGGGACATGCACTATTGACTGCAGCTTACACACTTAACCGGGTTCCATCCAAAAAGGTTGAGAAGACACCATATGAGATATGGAGTGGTAAGAAACCACATATGTCTTACATGAAGATTTGGGGTTGCGAAGTTTATGTGAAACGACAAATTTCAACTAAGCTTGAGCCCAAATCTGACAAATGCTTATTTGTGGGGTATCCTAAAGAAACAAGAGGGTATTACTTCTATAATCCTTCTGAGGGCAAAGTGTTTGTCGCTCGAACTGGAGTTTTTCTGGAAAAGGATTTTATTTCCAAAAGAATCAGTGGGAGGAAAATAGAGCTTGAAGAAATTCAAGAACCACAAAGCATTGATACACCTATGGAGGAATTAGAGCAGGAAACACAAGTAGTTGTGGAAGAGCAACCTGCTCAAGTAGAACAAGACCAGCGTAGGTCAAGCAGGATACGTCAACAACCTGAGAGATATGGATATCTCATAAGTGATCAGGGTGATGTATTACTCGTGGATCAAGATGAGCCTGTGACCTACCAAGAGGCCATAACTGGTCCTGAGTCCGAGAAGTGGCTAGAAGCCATGAAATCTGAAATGGATTCCATGTACACAAACCAGGTTTGGACCTTGGTAGGGCCTCCTATAGGAGTTAACCCTATAGGATGCAAGTGGGTCTTCAAAAAGAAGACTGACATGGATGGTAAGGTACATACCTATAAGGCAAGACTGGTTGCAAAAGGCTATAAACAAATTCATGGGGTGGACTATGATGAAACCTTTTCACCAGTTGCAATGCTTAAATCTGTTCGGATTTTACTTGCTATCGCTGCATATCATGATTATGAAATATCGCAGATGGATGTCAAAACTGCTTTCCTTAATGGGAATCTTCTTGAGGATGTGTACATGACACAACCTAAAGGATTTGGCATACCAGAGGAAGCCCAAAAGATATGTAAGTTACAGCGATCAATTTATGGATTGAAGCAAGCTTCCAGAAGCTGGAATCTTTGTTTTGATGAAACAGTAAAACAATATGGATTCATCAAGAATGAAGATGAGCCTTGTGTCTACAAGAAGGTTAGTGGGAGCATTATCGTATTCCTGGTATTATATGTAGATGACATATTACTCATTGGAAACGATGTCCCTACCTTGCAACAAGTGAAGACTTGGTTAGGGAAATGCTTTTCAATGAAGGACCTCGGTGAAGCAGCCTATATATTAGGAATCAGGATCTATAGAGATAGGTCACAAAAACTGCTTGGCCTAAGTCAGAGTACATACATAGAAAAAGTGTTGAGACGCTTTAATATGCATGATTCCAAGAAAGGATTCATACCTATGCAACATGGCATGTGTCTGTCAAAAACACAATCCCCTTCAAGTAAGGAAGAAAGGGCTCGCATGGATAAGATTCCATATGCATCTGCAATAGGATCTATCATGTATGCCATGCTATGTACTCGACCAGATGTCTCGTATTCTTTAAGTGCAACGAGTAGGTACCAGTCTAATCCCGGCGATGCTCATTGGGTAGCTGTCAAGAATATCCTTAAGTACTTGAGAAGGACTAAGGATTCATTCTTGATATATGGAGGTCAGGAAGAGCTTGCTGTAATTGGATACACCGATGCTAGCTTCCAGACAGATAAGGATGACTTTAGATCGCAATCTGGTTATGTGTTTTGTTTAAATGGTGGCGCTGTGAGCTGGAAAAGTTCAAAGCAAGATACAGTTGCTGATTCTACAACCGAGGCTGAGTATATTGCTGCCTCAACTGCAGCAAAGGAAGCTGTTTGGATCAAGAAGTTCATTAGTGAACTTGGCATAGTCCATAGCATTGTGGATCCCATTGATCTCTATTGTGATAACAATGGTGCTATCGCACAAGCTAAGGAGCCTAGATCTCACCAACGATCCAAACACATACTTAGGCGTTATCATCTCATTCGAGAGATAATCGATCGGGGAGATGTGAAAATATGCAAAGTACCTACACTTGACAATGTTGTTGACCCATTAACAAAGCCTCTTGCGCAGCTGAAGCATGATGGACATACTAGATCTATGGGTATTAGGGGTATGCCTGATTGGCTCTAGTGCTAGTGGGAGATTGTTGGTGTAAAGCCCTAGAGGCCAATACTTTTGGTACTTGTATCTAATTATTTATTAATAATAAAAGGAATTTCTTTATTATGTTTGCTTTCCAAAATAATAAGGATCCCTAGAATGGTTTATTTGTTTAATGAAATGTTAAGTGTGACTTAATCATGAGATCCCATTAAACATAAGACACTATTCTTAAAGTATCCGTAGTCAAGCTTTAATGTGAAGTGGGATAGCATTAAAGCATTAAGATTATTATGAAGATAGATTGATGATCACATCTCATGGATCATAGATAAGGAGTTATCAAGTCTTGACATAGGTATGAATATTAGGAGTAATATTTATACTGGATTGACCCGCTATGAGAATACTACATAGAATGTTATGCAAAGTGTCATAAGTTATTCTCATGATGATAATGGTGTATACCACCCTTCGACCTGAAACCACTATGGACCCTAGATGTAGAGTCAAGTACTTTATTGCTGATCAAACGTCATCCGTAACTGGATGACTGTAAAGACGGTTGATGGGTACTTCACAAAGCATGCTAAGGGACATGAGTGACCTAGATGGAATTTGCTCATCCTGCATAACAGGATAAATGTCTAAGGGCCCAATATTGAACTGGACAAGGGTGACACAGTGTATGCCTTGTGTTCAATATAGACATGAGGGCAAAAGGGTAATTGTACAACACAAATATTATCACGGAAAAGGTTTGGTCAGATCACATGACATTTTCGTGACTTGGGTAACAGTGATGTGTTGCTAGATACTGCTCACTGTTTATTATATTAAATGTGTGATTTAATATAATTGCCAACGTCGCGAAAACCTACAGGGTCACACACATAAGGACAGGTTGATGAGAGATAGAATAAATAAGGAACACCGTAAGGTACGGTGCACTTAAGTGTAATACGGAAAATGGTAAGGTACCACGTGGATAAGTGATATATGGTACATCATAAGGTATGATGTTCATAAGCTTAATTGGGCTTTTAGCTTATAGCCTTAATTGGGCTTTTAGCTTGTAGCCCACACGAGTGATTCTATAAATAGATCCCTTGTGATGAAGCAATTTCACTTGATGCATTTTCGTTTTTGACTCTCTCTCTCTCACTCAAGGTTTCCGTTCGTGATCAGCTAGCACTATGACCGGAAGCGATCTGTTCGTGTGGACTGAGTAGAGGCGTTGTTCTTCATCAACGCTCGTGATCTCAACATCAAAGATCTGAATCGCCACAAGAGGTAAATATTTCTATCACTGACCATGCTCATTCGTGAGGATCGCTAAAGGAAATTTTTTTATTCCGCTGCGCTTTTTGGTCGCAATTTTCCTTCAGAACCTCCGGTGATGCTCCTTAACATCATCCTTATAGTCGAATACAATGTACTCGAGAAGTAACTAATGGGGACCATCCCTTCAAGCACGACCAAATTGTCCCAAAGCTAGACAAGGATTGTAAGTTATACCCCCTCTGATACCAAGTAATGGGACATTAGGGTACCCCCCACAGCGGTCAATAACAGCAGTGTCTTCCATAGCCCGGGAACACCAAAGAATATCCGTATGATCGAGTGACATTATTCTGTGCGACCAACCCAAACCTTCTTCATTCTTCAACACAGACTTAGGGAGGTTAGAAATAAACCACCTCGACAACAACAATATGCAGCACATAAGAGTCCCTCTTCTCTTTATAGTACGAGTATAGAGAGCATGCAAGATATCTCCAAGCAAGGTAGGCACAGGGTTGTGAGAAAGGAAAATCTATAAAACATTCACATCTACAAAGGAGTCTGGATTAGGGAAGAGACTTAAACCATAAATAAGAAGAGCCAAGACATCCTCAAAAGCCTGAAAATCTAAATCATCCCAAAACAACTGAGCCTGGTCTATCAGAAATTTGGCTAGAAAACCTTCGACCCAGCTTCGAGTTTCCCAATTGGATACCACATCGGCCCGTTTCAAATGCAAAGCTGAGGAAATAACTTCTGGCTTAGGAACTTCTTCCATACCTGTGAAGGGTACCTGTTCAAGAATGGATATGCCCAATAGATGAGAGAATTCTTCCAAGGTGGGTACCAGCTGGTAATCTGGAAAGGTGAAGCAGTGATGCTTGGGATCGAAGAACTGGAAAAGTACGCTCATCATCTGTTCATCAATGTTTGAAGTAACTAGGCTAAGAAGTTGACTGTATCTCTTAATGAAAGTAGAAGTTTCAGAAACCCTTGATGCTAGCTCTTTAAGTTGGCCAGGCATCTGCATAAAGCTGATTCAGATGGCATTTCTACGCATGGAAGCCATGAAATGGTTAGTTAATGAATCATGAATGCCATGTTATGATGCATGATGTCATGATAAACCACAGGTATAGCAAACACAAGTATTGCAAATAGAGTCAAATCACACAAAGCCCTTATGTTTAAGGCTTGCATGAGGTCAAAGGTAATACCCTTTTGAAGTTAAGTTGGTTTCAACCTGTCCTAGAAAAGTAACCGGGTTCTAGAGGATCTCAATATCACTGACCATCCTCCATCGGTCATGGTTTCAGCTCACACAATCTTTTCTTGCGGCCAAAATATTCTGAGAGTAAGATCTAAATGAGTGTAGCATCGAGTATCAACCAGTTCTTAGCTCTACACCGAGGCCGGCTATCTCGCTACTTTCTAATGGCCAAGTTTGGCGATTAAAGGTTCTAAGGTTAGTTGATAATTAACGACACCACGCAGCGGCCCCGTATTCTCCTCGTTTATCCACAAGGGATACTGGTACCAACCAAAGTGCCACACCAACGTAGCTACTGCTTCAACCGTATTGGTCTATGTTGTACAGTTCCCTCACAGTCTATTGCTACTTACCTAAAAGGTGTTCCTCATATCCGGGTGTAGGATCTATAGTAACCCCAAACAAAACCCTCAAAAGTAAAGCAAATAAAGCAATCAAGAGAAGAAATTTAAATTAACTAGATCCTAAGGTATACCCCATTTAACATCCCCAGCAGAGTCGCCAGTTCTGTGATATGGTGGCACAACCGACTGTTTAATACTGGTTTTCTTTTTGCGTTTTTTGTTTGCAAAATGTCGCGGTAAGCAAGAGTCGCCATTGACTTTTATTTCATCCAACCGGAAAGGAAAAAAGTACATAAAAAATCCTTTTTTCGAGATATTCCGAGTATGGGGAGTAGATTATAGAAAGGGAAGGTGTTAACACCCTTTCTATCCATGGTTTTCCATGGGCTCTTAGGTACTTGCTCATTTTGCAAATTTCTTGTGTGTTCTTGTTTTGAAAATGTTTTACTTCGTGATAACCCTTGTATTAGTCCTCAAGAGTGTGACGAAGTTGTTTTTGAGAATTTGTTTTGAAATGTGTAAGTGTGAAAAGTTTTGATTTGAGCAAGTACCTACTAGCATCTACCTACTCGAAAAAAAGATTGTTTCTATTCTTGTTTACTTTAGACAACACTATCCTACTATTGAGAAATAGGTAGCACCGTCATTGGAGTTGTAAGGGTCAATTCGAAAGGGATGTACGATCACTAAAGCAATATTAGGACACCTTAGTAATAACCCTGGAGTCTTAAGATCTTCTCGAGGCAACATTTCAGAGGAAACATTTCTGAGGAAACATTTCAGAGGCAACATTCGAACGGGACAATTTGATCTTTTATACAGGAGGGCGACCACTAAGACACCCTATGCTTAATAGTCGTTTACCGAGGGCAACCGAAGTGAGAGTATACCCTAGGAGTGATATGTGCGAGTGATTTGTTTCAGTTATTTATCTTTGCACATTAGGGTTTTCTAACTGTATTAATTTTTCATGCATTCTTGGCATACAATCCTATTAGCATACATCTAGACAGTTAAATATTTGCAGGAATTAAAAATGCGAGAAAATAAATCTACGCTATTACAAGGCCTCAGGGAGGGGGATTAATTACATAGCCAAAAACCCGGGAATTTAAACAGTAAATAAAACTCTAAATTAACTATTACAAACCATGAACAGTTACAAAAATATTGGCAAAAAAATTAACAAGCGCGTGTTGATTTAAATACGAAACGACTAGGGTTTTGACCCTTGACTAAACCTATTTGCGATTGATTAAAGAAGAAAAGTTTTTCTTTGTCATTTTTGTTATTTGAGAAAATAATGAATAATTAAATTAAAAGAAAGTCCTAATCCTAATTAACTTTAAATTAAGAAAAATAAATTAATTTATTCTAAAAAACCAATTTTTGTGTTTTTTATTTTAATTGCAAAAACAAGTTAAAATTTCCCTAAATTAAATTAAACTGATTAATTTAAAAAAATTATTAAGAAAATAAATCTTTTTTTGTGGTTTTTGATTAGTTAATTTAATAAAATGATTTTTTGTGTTGATTTAAAAAACAAAATAATTAAAGAAAAGGAATTAAAGAAAAATAGTAGAAATAACCAAATGGGCCTGCCGTCAGCAGATCTGGCTGGAGATGGATCCAGAAGATGATGACCCTCAGAAGGTGAGGCATGCTGGATGTTCTGACTGATGGATCCAGAAGATGATGACCCTCAGAAGATGAGATGCGCTGGATATGGTTCTGGCTGATGGATCCAGAAGATGATGACCCTCAGAAGGCGTGGTATGCTGGATCTGGTTCTGGCGGATGGATCCAGAAGATGATGATCCTCATAAGGTGAATATGATGGATCTGGTGAAAACAACGGAGAAAATTCCAAAAGCCCACGCCTGGGATCGAACCCAGGACATGAGTTTCTGATTTCCTTCCTCTAACCAACTGCGTTGGATGTTAACTCATTAATATAATAAAAAACAAATAATATATTGGAAAATAAGCTAGTGGTCAGAATAACGCGCCAGAATTTAAACCAGCCAGTCAGGTTGTGACACGCTGTTGTCTTCTTCCCTGGAACCGTCGTTTTAGGCTTTGAACCTTTACCTACAGACGCAGGTCTGTTGCTGAAACCTGTGTCATTCAAAAATCAAGCACACGCAATATAAATTCTATTGGGGACCATGAATTAACTGGGTTTGAAGCTCTGATCATCATGGTACCCATTATCAAGCCTAATTTTGCATGAAACCCATAACCCTAAATTGGAGCACGAAACCCTAGCAATGGAAAAATCTTATTCCTGCACTGTAACTTAAATCAAACTATCCAGAAACATTGCAAACATGATGATGAACACAAATATGTAACTTAAACATGCTAAATATGCAAGAATTACAGTAATCGAATTTGAATAATTTTGCAAACCGTGAGAGTGATAGGGAATGATTCTGGATGTTATGACGCCTGCAAATGATTGGGAATACTTCCTCAGATGACAAGGAATTGATTTCTGGCTTTGAAACTCCTCGAGGATGGCTCTAAGATGGATTTCGATCTCTCACATTTTGTCCAAAGTTTCAGTTTTTTTCCTGACAGTTTCACGCCTTCTCCCTTTTTTTTTTGCTTTTTTCTTGTTCATTATATATCCCTCAATGAATTAGGGTTGCAAAATAGATTGAATCTTTAATCTTTGATGATATTTGATTTGATTCTCAATTTGCATGATATCCTTCCAAATTTGGCCTAATCATTCCAATCTCGTACCAATCAGCCTTGATATGATCTGATTCTGATATGCCAGCATAATGAGCTTATGATTCTGTCCAAAAATCCAATCAAAACAAATCTTTTCTATTATTTACCAATTATTTGATTTAATTTAATTTTTAATAAATAAAAAATCAAAATCAAAATAAATAATTAAGCAAATAACATGTGAGTGAGAATTTGGGTCGTGGACCATGTTATAAGTGAGGTGCAAGCATAAAAAGTTAGGCCCATTTAGCAAAAAATGCAAATTTGTGCACATTTGACTTTTGGCAATTTTGCAAAAATGGTCAACTTGGCCAATGCATAACTCTCTCAATTTTGACCATAGAGAGGTGTTCTTGGACTTTTTAGAAAGCTTAGGATTTCCTATAAGCAACCCTTTTGGTCTCGTCTCAATTGGGTCTTCCATGTTCATGTATGAAGCTTTTACCCAAAATGTGTTTTTGTTAAATTTTCAAAAGGACCTATAATGTTAAAATTCATATCTCCTTGTGAGTGCATCTTCTGAACTTGGGAGCTGAATATTACTTGTAGGGAATTGCATCCGCTTCAAAATGAGCTTTGGATGGGTCATTTCTGATAAAGCATGAGAAAGTTATGCTTGGTCAAAGTTGAGTTGACTTTTCCTACAAAACCCTAATTTAGCAACTTTTGGGTTTTGATGAATTGTAAGCAAATCATGATCAACCCTTGATCAAATGATGGATAATACTTCAAAATGATAATGTTGACCAAAAATCTTGAAGTTTGATTGTATGTGGGTCATAATTGACTTTTGACCTAACACAGTCGATTTTCAGACATTTGAGCAATTGACTGAGCAAACTTATTCTACAAGGCTTGAAACTTGACATGGATGATATTGAGAACATATTAGGGAAATGGTGAGCATTTGAGTCCTTTTTGGTTCACACATATTGATGAAAGTTAAACCCTAATTTGAGGTAGACTGCCTTAGAAGAAAGTTTGTTTGGTCAACTTTTGAACTTCCTTGAGCAATTTGGGGACCTCACTTGCCATGTGTTGAGAAATATGGGAGAGAAAATTTTGAGGTACAACAGGACTATCTTCAGAAAGGAATTCTCACTTTAAAATTTATTGACACAGACCATCAATGGAATGATGTTTTTACAAAACCCCTTTCTGAAGATAGATTTAATTTCATTCTGAAGCATCTCAGCATGAAATTATGTCTAGAATGAGAGGTTTTAATTGCATATTCTGTAACCCTCGGAACTTTATTTTCTTTCTGTGAACATTTGATCAACGTGTCTTCAGTAGTTAGGAGTACAGTTGCTTCAGAATCTATCTATGAAGATCTGAACCTTTCATTTCAAAGATATAGGCATGCAGTTCACACCATCAAACATATATCATCCTCTCACAAGCTACCTTCTGAGCCTGAATACGCGTTCAAATTCTGAAGGGTCTAAGGTTCTGCTTGGATGCATTGAGACACTTGTCAATGGTAACTGTTCAATATCTACACGCAATCCCCCAATTTCAAGTTTCATAATTTCAATATAATCATTACTTATTTTCTCTTTCTAACTGATTAAGTTTTCAAAAGTGTTTATAAATTCAAATTCACTATTTCATTCACTTCTTACTGTATCTATTATTCTCTCTTGCTCTCATTTTTCAAAAACCCTTTTCTTAGTATTTTTCAAAACAAATCCCTGTGAACAATGGCACCCTCATCAAGCATCAAAAATCTCCACAGTGCTCCTGGTTCTTCTTCAACAGAACAGTATGAGGAACCCATAAGAACGTTGCTCACTCCGGCCAATAATCTTGAAGTTCTATGTGAGTTAATCATTGATTTTGAGGGCTTAAAGGAAAATGGTTTTGATTTGTATGAAGATGTAATGGCTCAAGGCTGGAACAAATACTTTGATCGTATGCTATGTCTAGTATTCCCCATTCTTGTTAAGGAATTTTGGATTCATGCTACTTCATCGAATCATCAAGTTACATCATACGTTATGGGGAAGAAGATAGTGATTACATAAGACTTGATTGGGAAACTTATTGATTACAATGGCGGCGGATTCAGGTGCATTTACATGGCTGATAAGTGTTCTGACCTAAAATCCATTGTTAGGGTCATTTTCACTTCTAGACAGCCATCCAGCAAGATAAGAGATTTGAAAGATTATTACAGAATCTGGGCCAGGATTATTCTGGGATGTATAAATCACAGGAAGCCTACAAGCTCTCCTGACTACATCAACATTGACCAGCAGTTTCTGTTGTACTTTATTTTAAAGAAGGCCAAAATAAATATTCCACACTTGCTCTTCAATCATCTGAGAACAAGTCTGAAGGAAACAAGGGAAGAAGAAAGGACAAAGAGGGATTGGATTCCTCTGGGAAGATTAATTTCTGACATTTTGACAGAAAACAGGCTGATAGAGCATCTGACATAGGCTCAGGAGATCAGCACTCTGGAGGCAAGTGCTGAAAAACCACTAAATGCCAAGAATTTGAAGAAAATGAAGATTACTGAAAGCACTAAGAAGGAACCAACAGTTGCTTCTCATGAAGTCGTCACATCTAGGAGAATCCCTCTGAAAGATTTTCCATTATTTTCTGAGATGGATGCTTCTCCAGAGATTATGGTCAGATACCTTGAAGCTTGCAAGGAAGATGGCACGATTCCAGAACTCAACATTCATGATCTGCACAAGCCAGCTCCAGATGTTGTGCTGAAGAAATCCAGAAAGAGAAAGGCAACAGGAGAAGGATCCTCTTAGAGGACACCCAAAGCTGCTAAAAAGAAAGGTAACACATCTTTTGTTTCTATTGTAGAATCTATAGTTTTTCCAACATCTGAAACAGTTCCCCCTCAACTAACAAAAGATCCCTCACCACAAACATTTGAGGATTTTGACATAGAGTTTGATCCCTCTGTAACTCTTGGCAGCTTCCTAAATGAACCTCACTCCCCTAATCCAAATCCAGAACAAAATCAATCAGAACTTGCAAGAGTTCTTTCTGATATTAAACTTTTTGATCAACACTTTCATACACCAATCCCAGAAAATCCAAGCCTCCATTCCCAACAACCAGAAAATCCCAACCTTCAGTCTCCACAACCAGAAATCAAAACTGTTAGAACAAAGTTTGAATCTACTACCCTAAGTTAAAGTTTTGATGATAACAAAATGCTAGATTAAATAAGTTGTATAATCCATATGAGACATATATGCTACCTAAAAACTATATTGTGTATTTACAGAAACTCTGATGGATATCAGCATAAGAATGTCAACATTAGCATCAGAAGATGAAATATCATATGCCAGCATCAGAAGATCAAAGCATGTGCTTACGCTGAAGCTTGATGAACATATATACGCGTAACATACTCTAAACTCTGATCAAGACCAAAACAATATCATCAGCACCTAGAAGCGTCAGAATAAGCCAAAGCCAATCAACATGCTTAATTGACAACGATACTTTGCATTCAAGACACTTTATTACCAACGGTTGTATTCCAAGACAAAGATCTTCTCAATATGGAAAGAACGTAATGGGCATTGAACTGGAGTAATTGACTACAACGTATCTTTTCCAAGGCTATATAAACAAGTCAGTGAGAAATGAATTGGCTAATGCTCTACAACTCTTTACACGCATAAAGCAAATCATCGTCAACCTCACTCATACAGCTTGCTATTTCTCTCAAATTGCTTACTCTATAGTTATAGCATCTTAGTTTCACATAAGCTTAATTTGTGTATTATCACAGTTGTGATATAAAGTTTTTGTAGAAAACATTCAACACACATAGTATTCATTTATCTGTAAGAAGGAATTTCCTTGAGAAACCGGTTTGTGGTTTAGACTCAAGAAGGCTTTAGCAGTTGTTAAAGCAGTTGTAATATTCAGTTGAATATAGTGGATTAAGACCTCGTTGGAGAGAGGCGAAATCATCTTGACGGGTGGACTGGAATAGTTTGAGATCAAACGAACCAGGATAAAAATAACGTGTTGTCTGCATTTGATTTCAAGTTTTACAATTCAACCCCCCTTCTTGTGTTTTTCACTTCTTCAATTGGCATCAGAGCGCCTGGTTCTGAGCTAAAACACTTAACCGTGTCAGTACAAGATCCAGCGTTAGAAAAACACAATGGCAGGAACATATCAACACACCAGCAATGACAATAATGAAGATAAAGACAGATTCAGCGGCAAACCTCCAGTCTTTGATGGAGAGAATTTTGATTACTGGAAAGACAGAATTGAAAGCTTCTTTCTGGCACATGATGCTGATCTGTGGGACATGGTGACAGATGGATACACGCACCCAGTGAATGCAAGTGGTCAGAAGATTGACAGGAAGGAAATGTCTGATCAACAAAAGCGTGACTTCAAAAATCACCACAAGGCCAGAACTATTCCTCTCAGCGCCATCTCTTACGCTGAATATGAAAAGATATCTAACAGAGACACTACAAAGAGTATGTTTGACTCTCTTAGAATGACACATGAAGGCAACATTCAGGTCAAAGAAACTAAAGCTCTTGCGCTCATTCAGAAGTATGGGGAATTCAAAATGGAAGAAAGTGAATGAATTGAAACGATGTTCTCAAGATTTCAAATTCTGGTGGCTGGTCTCAAAGTTCTGGACAAAGGGTATTCTACTGCTGATCATGTCAAGAAGATCATCAGAAGCTTGCCAAAACAGTGGAGGCCAATGGTTACAGCGCTGAAGCTAACTAAAGATCTTAATGAAATCTCTCTGGAGGAACTTATTAGCTCCCTCAGAAGTCATGAGATAGAGCTAGAAGCTGATGAACCTCAGAAGCAAGGTAAGCCTTTAGCTTTAAAATCTAACAGAAAATCTGACTCCAATGTTTTTCAGGCTGTTGAAGAAACCTCTGATGGGTCCTCATCAGAAGAAGACGAACTTTCCCTCCTCTCCAGAAGAGTGAATCAACTATGGAAGCAGAGGCAAAGAAAGTTCAGGAATACCAGAAGATCCGATCAGAATGAGTCCTCCTCCAGATACAGAAGGTCAGACTCCTCCTCTGGATACAGAAAATCTGAAGGCTCTTCAGGAAGCAGAAATCCAAACACCAAGGACATCATCTGCTATGAATGCAACGAGCAAGGACACTACAAGAGTGACTGTCCAAAGCTTCAGAGGGAAAAGCCCAAAAAGAAGTTTGGAAGGGAAAAGAAGAAGAGTCTCATGGCTACATGGGATGACTCTGACTCGTCTGAAGCTGACTCAGAATCAGATGATGAGAGAGCAAACATAGCTCTCATGGATAACATATCAGAAGACAGTGAAGCTTCTGAATCAGACTCTGAATCAGACACTGAAGAGGTATTCCCTAACTTTGCAATTAATTTTACTAAGGCTGAACTTGCTGAAAGCCTTAGCGAAATTCTGGAAAGATATCAGCAGATCAGAGTTAAATTCAGAAACCTGAAAAGGAATCTTGATTCTGACTCTGATAAAACTGAGAGTCTCAAATTGGAAAATTCTGAGTTGAAAAATAAATTTTCAAAATTAGAAAATCTTTTACAAAATTCTCAGAAGGAAACAATTTCTGAAACTCCCAGCAGCGCTGATGAGATCATCAAGGAGTATGATCACAACTTTCAGAATTTCCTTGATAAAAGCATAGATAGAAGCAAAATGGCTTCAATGATCTATGGAGTTAGCAGAAACGGCAGAAAGGGAAGAGGATACCAAGGTAAGGTACCTACACCAAAGAATGCCATGGATCTAATTATTAAACGCACTCCTCTGAATTCACACTTTGTGTATGGTCACACACATGACATTAAATATACTAGTAATAATTATTCTGTGAAACCAAAATTCAACCAGAGTTTTGGTAAAGCTAACAAATCAGGACCCAAGAAAATATGGGTACCTAAGGATAAAATAATACATGTTGCAGATATCTTTAGCAGCAAATCAGAAACACCAGTCATGGTACCTGGACTCTGGCTACTCACGACACATGACGGGAAGAAGGAATATGTTCCAAAGCCTGGAACTTAAGCCTGGAGGCCACGTAGGCTTTGGAGGCAATCAGAGGGGAAAGATCATTGGCTCTGGAACAGTAGGTAATGGAAATCTTCCCTCTATAAATAATGTTCTATTAGTAGATGGATTAATGCATAATCTGTTATCCATAAGTCAATTAAGTGATAACGGTTATGATATAATCTTTAATCAAAAATCATGTAAAGCTGTTAGTCAGAAAGATGGGACTATCCTATTTAATGGAAAGAGGAAAAACAACATTTATAAAATCAAATTTTCTGAACTGAAAAGTCAGAATGTAAAGTGTCTTCTGTCTGTTAACAACGAGCAATGGATCTGGCACAGAAGATTGGGGCATGTTAGTATGAGAAGAATATCTCAGATTAACAAACTCAATCTGGTCAGAGGACTTCCTAATCTGAAGTTCAATTCAGAAGCTCTGTGTGAAGCATGTCAGAAAGGCAAGTTTGCAAAACCTGCTTTCAAATCTAAAAACGTTGTTTCCACCTCTAAGCCATTAGAACTTCTGCATATTGACTTATTTGGACCAGTTAAAACTGCTTCAGTCAGTGGCAAGAAGTACGGGTTAGTAATCGTAGATGACTATAGTAGATGGACAAGGGTAAAGTTCTTAAGACACAAGGACGAGTCACACTCTGTGTTTGTCACCTTCTGTAACCAAGTTCAGAATGAAAAGGATCTTAGAATCCTTAAAGTCAGAAGTGATCATGGTGGAGAATTTGAAAACAAAGATTTTGAGTCATTCTTTAATGACAGAGGCATTCTGCATGATTTCTCTTGTCCTAGAACTCCCCAGCAAAATGGAGTTGTAGAACAAAAGAACAGAACATTGCAAGAAATGGCCAGAACCATGATCAATGAGACAAACGTTGCTAAGATCTTCTGGGCAGAGGAAATAAACACAGCGTGCTACATTCAGAATAGAATCTCCATAAGACCTATTCTGCAAAAGACTCCATATGAATTGTGGAAGAATAGAAAGCCCAACATTTCATATTTTCATCCATTTGGATGTACTTGCTTTATGTTAAACACAAAAAATTATTTGAACAAGTTTGACTCTAAAGCACAGAAGTGTATTATGTTAGGATACTCTGAACGCTCAAGAGGGTACAGAGTATACAATACAGAAACACAGATTGTGGAAGAATCAATCAGTGTTTGTTTTGATGATAAGCTTGACTCTGAAAAGTCAAAGCAAAATGAAGTCTTTGCAGGTATGGAAGTTGAATTCACAAGTTCTGAAGACAAGTCATCAGATGCTCTCAAAAAAGACACTCCTTCAACATCAGAAAGAGGCACTGCGAGCAATCCAACAACATTTGTTGATCAACCTCAGAAAAGGCTACCCAGAAGCAGCATGGATCACCCAGAAGAAACAATCTTAGGAAGAAAGGAAGATCCAATCAGAACAAGAGCCAGCTTCAGAAACTCTGAAGAATCCCTCATGGGACTTGTTTCTCTGATTGAACCTTCTTAAATTGATGAAGCACTTCTGGACAATGACTGGATTCTAGCAATGCAAGAAGAGCTGAATCAATTCACCAGAAATGACGTGTGGGATCTAGTTCCCAGACCAAAAGGATTCAACGTCATTGGAACAAAATGGGTGTTCAGAAACAAACTGAACGAACAAGGTGAAGTCATCAGAAACAAGGCACGACTGGTAGCACAAGGTTATAGTCAGCAAGAGGGGATAGACTATACAGAAACCTTTTCTCCAGTCGCCAGGTTAGAATCTATCAGACTTTTAATTTCTTTTGCTGTTAATAAAGGCATCACTCTATATCAGATGGATGTCAAGAGTGCATTCTTAAATGGCTATATAGACGAAGAGGTTTATGTGCACCAACCCCCTGGTTTTGAAAGTACAAAAAATCCAGAATATGTTTTCAAACTAAAAAAGTCACTGTATGGTCTGAAACAAGCTCCCAGAGCTTGGTATGAAAGACTAAGTAACTTTCTATTAGAAAAGGAATTCACCAGAGGGAAAGTGGACACAACCTTATTCTGCAAGACAGTTAAGAATGACATCGTAGTGTGTTAGATTTATGTTGACGATATTATATTTGGATCTACTAACCCTTCTCTTGGAAGAAAATTTGCTAAGTGTATGCAGGCAGAATTTGAGATGAGCCTCATGGGGGAACTGAAATTCTTTCTGGAAATTCAGATCAATCAAACTCCAGAGGGAACTTACATTCATCAGAGAAAATATGTCAGAGAACTTCTGAAGAAATTTGATCTCTCAGAATGTAAGTCATCAAAGATTCCAATGCATCCCACGTGCATTCTGGAAAGAGAAGAGGTAAGCAAAAAGGTAGAACAAAAGGTCTACAGAGGTATGATTGGTTCTCTTCTCTATCTGACGGCTTCAAGGCCTGATATTTTATTCAGTGTATGCATTTGTGCAAGATTCTAATCAGATCCTAGAGAATCTCACTTAACAGCTGTTAAGTGAATTTTCAAGTATCTGAAAGGTACTACTAATCTGGGATTACTTTATAGAAAATCTAGTGATTACAACTTAGTAGGTTACTGTGATGCTGACTTTGCTGGAGACAGAGTAGAGCGTAAAAGTACTTCTGGAAGCTTCCAGTTTCTGGGAGAAAATCTGATCTCTTGGTCCAGCAAAAGGCAACCCACAATTGCGCTATCAACAGCAGAAGCTGAGTACATAGCAACAGCAGGATGCAACACACAAATGCTCTGGATGAAAAGTCAGCTTGAAGACTTCCAGATATTTGAGAGTAACATTCTTATACTCTGTGACAACACTTCTTCCATTTGCTTAAGTAAAAATCCAATTTTGCATTCTAGGGATAAGCATATAGAAATAAAACACCACTTCATTAGGGAATATATTCAGAAAGGCATTTTAAACTTAAAATTTATTGATACAGACCATCAATGGGCTGATATCTTCACAAAACCACTTTCTGAAGATAGGTTCAACTTCATTCTGAAACATCTCAGCATGAAGCTCTGCCCAGAGTGAAAATGTTTTAATTTTATATATTAACCTTCAGAATTTATTTTATTTCACTGTGAACTTCTGATCAATCTTCTTTCAGAAATTTAGACATGCAGATTGTATCAGACTCTATCCATAAAGATCTGAGCATTTCGTCTCAAGGATAGATGTGTTGTTCACTAAATCAAACAAGTGTCATCCAGTCATCATCTAATTCCTGAGGCAGAACACGCGTGCACGCTTTTGAGAAGGCAAAGTGCTGATTGGATGCATTGAGACACATGTCATGGGTAACCATTCCAAATATCTTTCTAAATCCCCCAAAATCAGCCAACATTAAATGCGAGTAATCATGATTTAATTCTCTCTCTTAAAACGTTTATGTTTTCAAAACATTTTTTTTAAACCTATTTAAACGCCTTAAACATCATTCATTCATTTTTACCGTCACTTACAAATCTTCAACATTTTTCTGTGTTCTTACTGTGTGTTAATTTTTTTTCAAAGAAACCCTTTTCAAGCTTTTTCTCAAAAACCCTTGTGTGAACATGGCATCCTCTAGCACTCCTTCTGCAGGTTCCCAGCAAGATGCTTCTTCTGAACAATATCAGATTCCTTTCAGAATGCTCCTCACTCTGGTCAAGAACTTGGAAGTTCTGTCAGAATTGATAGTTGATTTCAACAGCCTAAAGGAAAACGTCTATGATTTGTCTGAAGAAATTAAGGCACAAGGATGGGAAAGGTATTTTGATAGGTTGGTGGGTCCAACGTTCCCCATTTTGGTTAAAGAATTCTGGATACATGCGTCTTCCTCAACTCATCAGGTTACTTCGTTTATCATGGGAAAGAAAATTGTGATTACTGAAGATCACATTGCAAGGCTGATTGGATACAACGGTGGTGGTGTTCATTGTATAGACATGGCAGAAAGGTGCTCAGATGCTGCTGTTATAGCAAGGCAGATTTTCACACATGGGGTTCCCTCCAACAAAATAAGAGATTTGAAAGATCAGCACATAATTTGGGCAAAGATTATTCTGGGCTGTTTCAATTACAGGAAGCCTACAAGCTCTCCTGATTACATAAACATAGACCAGCAATTTCTGATCTATTTTATTAATCAGAAGGTAAAGATTAATCTAGCTCATCTTCTGTTCAACCATCTGAGGACCAGCGTCAAGGAGACTAGAGAAGAAGAAAGGACTAAAAGGGATTGGATACCCTTCGGCAGATTGATATCAGATATTCTAACGAAGAATAGGCTGATTGAACACTTGACAGAGGCACAGGAAATAAGCTCTCTAGAACCTTCTGTTGGGAAGCAGCTGAATGCCAAGAATCTCAAGAAGATGAAGCTGATAGAGAACATTAAGAAGGAGCCCAGCGTTACTCCTTTTGCTGAAATCTCCAGCAGAAGAATTCCCCTGGACGACTTCCCCATGTTCTCAGAGATTGACTCCAAGCCTCAAATAGTTCTGAGATACTTGGATGCGTGCAAAGCTGATGGAACAACACCCAATCTCAACATTCAAGATCTTCAGCAGAAGGCACCAGAGGTTACTCTGAAGAAGACTAAGAAGAGAAAGGTTGCATCAGAAGGATCGTCTCAGTAGACCCCAAAGAAGAGAGGTAATTTGTCTTCTGTTAATGTTTTAAATTCATCTGTTGTTCCAACATTTATTCCAATCCCAGCTTCAATTGAAATCCCAATTCCCATTCCAATCATTGATGATACTGAACCTGAGTTTGACCCTTCTAAGTCATTAACCCTCAGAATATCCTGCGCCAAACCTCACAATCCAAAACCCACAACCACAACAGAACCAGAACTTGAAAAAGTTCTTTCAGAAATAGATCAACGCTCTTCCCCTCCCCATACAGAAAATCCAAATCTTCAACCAGAAACTCCCCACTCACCTCAACCAGAAACTACACTCTTACCAATACCAGAAGATCCACATTCACCACAACCAGAAATTCCACAACCTCCATCTCCACAACCAGAACTTAATCAACCCTCACCTCAACACAAATCATCTCAACAACCTGAGTTTCAACACTCTGAGGCTCAAACCCCTGAACCTCAATCATATGAATCCTATGAACCACAACCCTTAGCCATACAATTTCCTGGTGGTACCACTGTTAATATCCCTCAACTACCATCCTCACCAGAAATCACTCCACCTAATACCCCATCCAGTCCAATAATCAATCCTGATTCTCCTACTCCCTCACCCAAGCAAAATCCAGATGACCACAACAAGACCTTCATTGATCTAACAGTCCTTGACCGCCTTGCTGCCCTTAAAAATAAAACCACCATTCCCAAACCCAAACAACCAGATGTTGGTTCTAGCATCTTGAATTTTGAAACAGACATGCAGAAGTGGATTTCTTCTCTAAAACAGGCTAGTCCGGGAGTGATTGATCCTGCAGTTTCAGACCAACTCTGGACACAATTCAGAGGATGGGTATGCGCTGAAACCTTTAAGCTGCAAGACCAAAGCTATGAACAGGCTCAACAGAACTTCAGCAATCTGCTGAAAGAAGTTGAAGGTATGTTGAATGTTAAAGGGCTTCTTCTGGACAGTGAGCCTTGGTATGAAAAGCGTCCAGCTTCAACAGTTCAACCAGCAGAAGAACAGACGATTCCAGCTGAAGATTTAAGTCAAGAAGAAGTAATTGTAGAAAGCTCTCAGAAGAATCCTGATTTTGACATCTCTCAAGCTGCATTGGACAGGCAGACTCTTGAAGAGCTGAAGCAAAATGATCTTCGACTGCAGGAGAGTATGGATGAAAATGATCAACGAATGAAGGAAAGGATGGATGTTCAGGATAGTAAGATTGACTCAGTAGTCAGCATGGTGCATCAGCAGAAGGAAACCACTGATCAGATTAAGAACATGCTAGAAGCTCTGTTCACACGCCTTCCTCCCCAACCTTAGACTTTGTTTCTTGATGTTTTCATTGTTCTCTTTACATGTTATCTGTAATATTTTCTGAGATCTGAACTGAATACAATCGTTTTTCTGCACTGATCGTTTTTAACTTCAATTATTTGCACTTTTTAATTGCTGACAAAAAGGGGGAGAAAGAATGATATTTTTCAATAACAGATTACTGAGACAAAAGTCTCAAACATTCTAACACTCTGATATACTTGAATGTTTCTTTGTTCTACATAAGCTTACAGGTATAAGAATCTGATGAACTCTAATACACTAAAGCTCTGCTCTAGTAAAGGAAAGATTTGATGCTCAAAGAAAGTTCAATAAATATCTGATGCTATTGAACTCATGGAATTAAAGGGAAGTAATAAACTCAGGGGGAGTTTTTCTGATCATAACTTTTTATCTTCTTAACTCTGATACCTTTCTATTCCCTATATTCTTATCTTTGATACCTTTCTGTTTATCGCTGATACAAATTTATTATTTGGTTATCTCTGATTTTTTTTCTTTAAAATTCAATTGAAAATATCCGGTTTTTGTCATCATCAAAAAGGGGGAGGTTGTTAGAACAAAGTTTGAATCTACTATCCTAAGTTAAAGTTTTGATGATAACAAAATGCTAGATTAAATAAGTTGTATAATCCATATGAGACATATATGCTACCTAAAAATTATATTGTGCATTTACAGAAACTCTGATGGATATCAGCATAAGAATGTCAACATCAGCATCAGAAGATGAAATATCATATGCCAGCATCAGAAGATCAAAGCATGTGCTTACGCTGAAGCTTGATGAACAGATCTGCACGTAACATACTCTAAACTCTGATCAAGACCAAAACAATATCATCAGCACCTAGAAGCGTCAGAATAAGCCAAAGCCAATCAACATGCTTAATTGACAACGGTACTGTGCATTCAAGACACTTTATTACCAACAGCTGTATTCCAAGACAAATATCTTCTCAATATGGAAAGAACGTAATGGGCATTGAACTGGAATAATTGACTACAACGTATCTTTTCCAAGGCTATATAAACAAGTCAGTGAGAAATGAATTGGCTAATGCTCTACAACTCTTTACACGCATAAAGAAAATCATCGTCATCCTCACTCATACAGCTTGCTATTTCTCTCAAATTGCTTACTCTATAGTTATAGCATCTTAGTTTCACATAAGCTTAATTTGTGTATTATCACAGATGTGATATAAAGTTTTTGTAGAAAACATTCAACACACATAGTATTAATTTATTTGTAAGAAGGAATTTCCTTGAGAAACCGGTCTGTGGTTTAGACTCAAGAAGGCTTTAGCATTTGTTAAAGCAGTTGTAATATTCAGTTGAATATAGTGGATTAAGACCTCGTTGGAGAGAGGCGAAATCACCTTGACGGGTGGACTGGAGTAGTTTGAGATCAAACGAACCAGGATAAAAATAACGTGTTGTCTGCATTTGATTTCAAGTTTTACAATTCAACCCCCCTTCTTGTGTTTTTCACTTCTTCAAAAACCTCCATTCTCATCAACCATAAAATGAAAACCCTCTCACTCCCCAACAATGAAAATCCAAATTCTGAAACCCCTGAACCAGAAAATCAACACGCTATGGCAACCCAATCAGAAGACTCTTTAACAAACTCTGATACCACTACCCCCATTATTTGAATAACAGAACCTCTTATGGTTCGTCAACCTCTCCCCATACTTGATATTCCAGAAATACCTTCACCATACCATTCCAAACCACCAAACACTCCTCGCTCACCAATCCTAATTTCTGATTCTCCCGCTCCCTCTCTAATTAACCGTCCAGTTGATCACCTCAGAACTGTCATTGATTTAGAAGCACTCGACCATCTAGCTTCAACCATAAATAAAATTGCCATTCCCGAACCTAAACCAACCTTAACCAAAACAGATGTTGGTAAAAACTTGTTGATTTTTGAAACAAAAATACAAGAATGGGTTAATTCTTTGAAGCAAGCAAGTCAAGAGAATTCTAATCCTACTGCTTCTGATTCTCTTTGGGATTGATTCAAAAAATGGTTCAACGCTGAATCCCAGAGGCTGAAAGAATTAAGTTATGGAATGGCTCAGCAGAACTTCAGTGATAAGCTAAAAGCCTTCAAAGGCCAAGTTCTAAGTCACTGGGACAAGAAAGAAATTCTTCTGCTGGAAAATGTTCCCTGGAAAGAGCACCAACCTTCAAAAGCCACTGAACCATGTTCTGATAGTCACCCTCTGGCTACTGCTCAAGAAACGGAAAATGCAACTGAAGAAGTAGTTAAATTAGAAGATGTTGCAGAGTGCTCTGAACGACTTGCAACCTCTGAGGAAACACCAACTACGTCTCTGGTCATGCAAACTCTAGAAGAGATGAAGAAGGAGAATGCTATAATCCACACAAGATTGGATAAGCAAGAATACACAAACAAAGAAATCAAGGATATATTGGATAAGAAAGAAGACACAACCAAATAAATCAAGGATATGCTGGGAAAGTAAGAAGAATCGAGCACTCAGATTAAGAACTTGCGGGAAACGTTGTTCACACGACTTCCCCCTCCATCTTAGATTTTTTTAACTTGATTTATGTATTCTTTATCTTATCTTCTCTGTTTTTAAAAGATGTCATTGCAATCTGTTTTTAATATAAATCATCTTTGACTCTGATAATTTATGGTTATATTGATTTTTGATACCTGACAAAAAGGGGGAGAACGTAAGATATTTTCAATAACAATTTACCGGGACTAAGTCTCAAACATTCTGAATATCTTAACTACTTATTTTTTTCTGAAAGCATAAACAAGAACAAATTCTGATAAAGACAGAAGTAGATGCATCAAAATCTCTGATAAGAAGGAACTTCTGGGAAGTACTTCATCTCTATCTGAGTACTCAACTCAGGGGGAGACTCTCTTAAGCTTTTTGTTCTGTATATTTTTTTTATTGAAAATCCTAGTTTTTGTCATCATCAAAAAGGGGGGATTGTTAGAACATAGTTTGATTCTACAACCCTCATAAGAGTTTTGATGATAACAAACACAAAGAATAAATATGCACTATAAATTTGTGTTCTATGTTGTACAGAAGTTCTGACTGAAACTGCATCAGAAGTTAAGCTACAGAAGCACTCAAGCTGAGTAATCAGAATGTTCTGAAGTATGATGATCAGAATTTACGTTAAAGAGAAAGATATCCTGATTCTGAATGGAAGTCTAACACGCTAACAAAACCTTATGTTTCTGATTTCCCAAAGTTCTGAAGCAAAGCAGCATGTAAGATTCCTAAGTTCTGAAGTGTTACTTTTCCATCAAGGCAGTATCATTTACAACAACTACAATCAGACAGGGATCTTCTTAGTATGGAAAGTGCATTAAGTGTCCATTATCATGTTTCCTTTTAGACAGATTACCATGCCTATATAAACAAGCTCAAAGGCTAAATCGTTTATGATTTCACACTACTGCTCTATACAATCTCAAGAAGCTACAAAATTTATATTCATACTATACTCCAAATTCGTGTAATACATCACAGTAGTGATACAATTTTTGTAACGAAAAACATATAGTACATAGTGAATTTCTTCTTTTGATTAAGTGAATTTCCGTGAGATAAATCGGGTTGTAGTTGTACTCAAAAAGAGTTTGGCAGTTGTCAAAGTAGAATTCTAATCAGTTTGATTAGTGAATTAAGTCCTCGTTGGAGAGAGGCGAAATCACCTTGGCGGGTGGACTGGATTAGTTTGAAATCAAGCAAACCAGGACCCCTCTTGTGTTTTTCACTTCTTCAGAAAGCAATAAGGACATTCAAGAGTAAAGGACATAAAAGATTTATCCAGGTTCACCTTAACAAGGTCAATCCTGTCCACCCTCTAAAAATGATGTTGCCTTCAACAAGTATTTAATCCACTATAACCAAACTGATTACAATTGCACGGGAAACCATCAGTGACTAACAAACAATCACACGTTAAGTGATCTCGATGGATATAACATTCATTGACCTAATAGAATCTGATCACTTAAGATCTCCTATTTGAAGATGTCAAAAACACAAGAAGGGGGGGGGGGGGTTGAATTGAAAACTTGAAATCAAAAGCATAATGACACAGTATTTTTATCCTGGTTTGTTTGATCTCAAACTACTCCAGTCCACCCGTCAAGGTGATTTCGCCTCTCTCCAACGAGGTCTTAATCCACTAATCTCAAAAGGATTACAATCATTACTTTAACAACTGTTAAAGTCTTCTTGAGTACAACCACAATCTAGTTAATCTCAAGGAATACTGTTTCAAAACAATTATACAAGAATGTGTGTTGTTGTTTTTCGATACAAAAACTGTTATCACAACTGTGATAATTTACACAAGATTATAGCGTGGAAAGATGATGAAATTTGTTTGCAGCTTTTTGAATATGCGTAAGTGGTATGTAGCAAATCGTTAACCATTTGAACACTCAACTTTTTTATATAAGCAATAGATTTATGTTGATCATCAAGCGTGTTTAATGTCATTAAATCACTTTCCATTTGGAGAAGATCCTGTCTGAAAGAAGCCGTTGGAATTGATGTTGTCTTAAATGATTAGTAACGCTTCAGAATCTTACATCCTTGCCTGCTGCTGGCGCTTCAAAATATCAATGACTTGGATTAACATTTCTTGTTCAGAATCAAAGTTTACTTTGCTTAAGAGTCGGTTTTGGTCATCAATCTTCAGCACATGTTCTGATTGCTTCAGTGTGTAGCTCTTATGGCTTATCTTCTGATGCTGCTTTGGTCAGAACTTATGCATACATAAAAACATAATTTTTAGGGTGCATATTAGTTCTTTGTTCTTTGTATTTGTTATCATCAAAACTCTAACTAAGGGTTGTAGAATCAAACTATGTTCTAACAATCTCCCCCTTTTTGATGATGACAAAAACTAGAATTTTCAATTAAAAATAAAGAACAAAAGGTTAAAGAGAAACTCCCTCTGAGTTTATTACTTCCCTTAAGTTCCTTCTCATCAGAGTTTTAGCTGCATCTCCTATCAGAATTTGCACCTGTTCAAACTTTTCAGAAGATAGAGGTTAAGTAATTCAAAATGTTTGAGACTTCTGTCCCGGTAAACCATTATTGAAAATATCTTACTTTCTCCCCCTTTTTGTCAGTTATTAAAAAGGCAATATAATCATAGCCAAAATAGTTGAATTATATTTAAAAAAATGATGCAATGACAAGTTCCAGAACATAAGAGTTAAAAATTAAGAGTTACAGATAAACAATTTTCAAAAATAAATCTAAGAAGGAGGGGGAAGACGTGCGAACAACGCTTCCAGCAAGCTCTTGATCTGAGTATTTGACTCTTCTTGCTTGCTCAAAATGCCTCTGATTTCCTTTGTGGCGTCTTCTTGTTTACCCAGAATACTTTTAATCTCTTTGTTCGTGTCCTCCTGCATTTCCAACCTTGCATGGATTAGAGCATTTTCTTTCTTCAACTCTTCCATAGTTTGCATGACTAAGGAAGGTGTTAGAGTTTCTTCAGGAGTTGGACGTTGCTCAGAACATTCTGCAGCTTGTTCAGAGTGATCCATTTCTTCTGTTGTAATCATGTCTTCTTGAGCAGTAGTCAGAGAGAGACTTCCTGATTCTGGTACAACTTCATTTGAAGAAAGATGCTCTTTCCAGGGAGCATTATCCAGCGAGAGGATATCTTTCTTGAACAGTTTTCTCAGAACTTGGTCTTGAAAATCCTCCAGCTTAGCACTAAAGTTTTGTTGAACCTGTTCATAACTCTGTTCCTTCAGCTTCAGCGTTTCAGAACTAAGCCAGTTTCTGAATCTTGTCCATATATAATCAGAAGCAGCAGGATTAGTCATCTTTTGACTAGCATGCTTCAAAGAATTTATCCATTCCTGCATTCTTGTTTCAAAAATAAACAAACTTGTACCAACATCTGATGTGGTTTCAGTTGGTTTAGGTTTGGGAATGGCAGTTTTGTGTGAGATAGAAGCTAGTCTTTCCAACACAATTGGATCAATGACAAGTCTTACGTTTTCAGCTGGACTGCTAGAGGGTGAAGGAGTGGGAGAGTCAGGAATGATAATTGGGCTGGTAGGGGAGTTTGGTGGTGTGGATTTAAGAGATGAATGGATTTCTTGAATGTCGTGGATGGTGAGAGGCATGCGAACTGCAAGAGGTTCTGTGATTCCAGGTATTGGGATTGTATCAGAATCTGAAGGAGATTCTTTAGATTGGTTTGTTGTAACATGTCGGGGTTCTGGTTCATGGATAGCAGAAGATTAATTTTCAGATGGTTGAGCTTCTGGTTGTGGTGAGTTAGAGTTCAGATCTTCTGGTTATGGTATTTCTGGTTGAGGAATTTCTTGTTGAGGTGATTGTGGTTGTGAAATTTCTTATTGAGGAATTTCTGTTTGTGGAGAGTGTGGTTGCGGAATTTCAGGTGTGGTGTCAGAGTTTGGATTTTCGGGGAGTTGAGAATTTGGATTTTATGGTAAGGGAAAGGAAAAGTCTTGGTCAAATAAATCAATATCAGACAGAACTTTGGCAAGTTCTGGTTGATCATGTTCAGAATTTGGATTTTGAGAAGGGGAGTGAGGTCCATTCAGACCTAGAGTTTCTGATGAATCAAACCCTATGTCAAAGTATTCAAATGTTTGGGGTGATGGGTTTGTTGGTTGAGAAGGCATGGCTTCAGATGTTGATACATTTATTGATTCTATAACAGAAACAAAGGAGGGATTACCTTTCTTTTTGGCAGATTTTGGTGTCCTTTGAGAGGGTCCTTCACCTGTTGCTTTCCTCTTCTTGGTCTTCTTTAAAGCAACTTCTGGAGCAGCCTTGTGTAAGTCCTGGATATTGATTTTTGGTGCAGTACCATCTTCCTTGCAAGCGTCCAGATATCTGAATATTATTTCTGGTTTGGAGTCAATCTCAGAAAATAGAGGAAAATCATCCATAGGTATCTTTCTTGCAGTGATAGTTGCATGAGAAGTAACAGTAGGCTCCGTCAAATGTTCTATTAGCCTATTCTCTGTCAGAATATCTGATATGAGCCTTCCTAAGGGAATCCAATCTCTCTTGGTCCTTTTGTCTTCTCTTGTTTCCTTCACACTATTTCTGAGATGATTAAACAAAAAGTGCAGAAGATTTACCTTTGTTCTCTTAGCAATGAAATAGATTAGAAATTGCTGATCAATGTTGATATATTCAGGAGAGCTTGTGGGCTTCATGTGGTTGATACACCCTAGAATAATTCAGACCCAAATTCTGTGGTGATCCTTCAAATCTCTGATTTTACTCGAGGGTAGTCCATGAGTGAAAATTTCCTTTGAAATTGAACTAACGTCAGAGCATCTCTCAGCCATGTCAATGTATCTGACAACTTCACCATTGTATCCAAGAAGCTTTGCAATTAGGTCTTCTGTAATAACAATTTTCTTCCCCATGACATAAGAAGTAACCTGATGATTTGAAGAAGAAGCATGTATCCAGAATTCTTTGACAAGAATGGGAAATGTTGGACCAACCAGACAGTCAAAGTACCTGTTCCAACCTTGAGCAGTAATGTCTTCATATAGATTGAAGCCATTTTCTTGAAGACTCCCAAAATCAACAATCATTTCAGAGAGAACTTCCAGATTATTAATAGGAGTGAGAAGCGTTTTTTAGGGTTCTTCATACTGTTCCATTGAAGCAGATTCATGAGCACTAATATTTTTGACATTTGAAGAAGCCATTGTTCACACGGGATATTGAGGAAGATGAAAGTGGTTTTTGAAAGCAAGAACTTGAAACGAGATAAAATATTGATGAGAGTAAAAGTGAAAGAATGTAAAGAGTGATTTTGAGTTTAAATAGATTTCTTGAAAATGTAAGCAGTAAGAAAAATAAAAATTAGTCATGATTATATGCATTAATGACACCTGATTTTAGGGGATTCAGAAAGATACTTGAAAGGTTACCCTTGACAAGTGTCTCAATGCATCCAATCAGCGCCTTGATCCCTTCAAAAATGGAACGCGTGTTCAGCTTCAGAAGGTAGCTGATGAGTGGATGACAACTGTTTGATGATATGAACTGCACGCATCTATCCTTGAAATGAAACGTTCAGATCTTCATGGATAGATTCTGATGCAATCTGTACTTCTAAACTCTGAAGGCAGGTTGATTAGTAGTTCACAGAGAATAATAAAATTCTGAAGGTTAAGATATGTAAATAAAATATTTTATTTTGGGCATAGCTTCATGCTGAGATGTTTCAGAATGAAGTTAAACCTATCATCAGAAAGAGGTTTTATAAAGACATCAGCCCATTAATGGTCAGTGTCATTAAATTTTAAGGTTAAAATTCCTTTCTGAATTTAGTCCCTAATAAAATGATGTTTTATCTCTATATGCTTAGCCCTAGAATGTAAAATTGGATTATTACTGAGACAAATAGAAGAAGTATTGTCACAGAGGATAGGAATGTTACTCTCAAATATGTTGAAGTCTTCTAGTTAACTTTTCATCCAGAGCATTTGTATGCTACATCCAGCAGCTGCTATGTATTTAGCTTCTGCTGTTGATAGTGCTATTGTGGACTGTCTCTTGCTGGTCCATGAGATCAGATTTTCTCCCAGAAACTGGAAGCTTCCAGAAGTGCTTTTACGTTCTACTCTGTCTCCAGCGAAGTCAGCATCACAATATCCTACTAAGCTGTAATCATTTGATTTTCTATAAAACAAACCCGTATTAGTAGTACCTTTCAGATACTTGAAAATTCGCTTAATTGCTGTTAAGTGAGTTTCTCTAGGATCTGATTTGAATCTAGCACATAAGCAAAGACTAAATAAAATGTCAGGCCTTGAAGCCTTCAGATAGAGAAGAGAACCAATCATACCTCTGTATACCTTCTGTTCTACCTTTTTACTTACCTCTTCCTTTTCCAGAATGCACGTGGGATGCATTGGAATCTTTGAGGGCTTACATTCTGAGAGATCAAATTTCTTCAGAAGTTCTCTGACATATTTGCTCTGATGAATGTAAGTTCCTTCTGGAGTTTGGTTTTTCTGAATGCCCAGAAAGAATTTGAGTTCCCCCATTAAGCTCATCTCAAACTCTTCCTGCATACATTTAGCAAACTCTCTTCCCAGAGAGGGTTTAGTATATCCAAAGATGATGTCATCACCATAAATCTAACATACTAACATGTCATTCTTAACTGTCTTACAGAATAAGGTTGTGTCCACTTTTCTTCTGGTGAATTCCTTTTCTAACAGGAAGTTACTTAGTCTTTCAAACCAAGCTCTGGGAGCTTGTTTCAGACCATAGAGTGACTTCTTTAGTTTGAAAACATATTCTGGATTTTTGGAATTCTCAAACCCAGGGGGTTGGTGCACATATACCTCTTCTTCTATATAGCCATTTAAGAATTCACTTTTGACATCCATCTGATACAGAGTGATGCCATTGTTTACAGCAAATGATATTAAAAGTCTGATAGATTCTAACCTGGCGACTAGAGCAAAGGTTTCTGTATAGTCTATCCCCTCTTGCTGACTATAACCTTGTGCTACCAGTCATGCTTTGTTTCTGATGACTTCTCCTTGCTTGTTCAGTTTGTTTTTGAACACCCACTTTGTTCCAATGACGTTGAATCCTTTTGGTCTGGGGTCCAGATCCCATACGTCATTTCTGGTGAATTGATTCAACTCCTCCTGCATTTACATAATCCACTCATTATCCAGAAGCGCTTCATCAATTGATGTTGGTTCAATCAGGGAGACCAGTCCCATGAGGGATTCTTCAGAGTTTCTGAATGTTGATCTTGTTCTGATTGGATCATCCTTCTTTCCCAGAATTTTATCTTTTGGGTGAGCTATGTTTCTTCTGGATAGTATTTTCTGAAGTTGGTCAACTGAAGGTGTTGGATTGCTATCAGTAGCTCTTTCTAAAGGTGTCTTGGTTGAGAACTTTTGACGAGTTGTCTTCAGTACCTATGAGTTCAACTTACATACCTGCAAGGAATTCATTATACTTTGACTCTTGAGAGTCAAGCTTATCATCAAACCTAACACTGATTGACTCTTCAACAATCTGTGTTTCTGTATTATATACTCTGTACCCTCTTGAGCATTCAGAGTATCCTAACATAATACACTTTTGTGCTTTAGAGTCAAACTAGTTCAAATAATTTTTTGTATTGAGAATAAATAAAGTGTATCCAAATGGATGAAAATAAGAAATGTTGGGCTTTCTGTTCTTCCACAATTCATATGGAGTCTTTTCCAGAATAGGTCTTATGGAGATTTTATTCTGAATGTAACACGCTGTGTTAATTGCCTCTGCCCAGAAGATCTTAGCAATGTTAGTCTCATTGATCATGGTTCTGGCCATTTCTTGCAATGTTTTGTTCTTTAGTTCTACAACTCCATTTTGTTTGGGAGTTCTAGGACAAGAGAAGTCATGCAAGATGCATTTTTCATTAAAAAAATAATTCAAAATTTTTATTTTCAAATTCTCCACCATGATCACTTCTGACTTTGACAATTCTAAGATCCTTTTCATTCTGAACTTGGTTGCACAAGGTAACGAACACAGACGCGACTCGTCCTTGTGTCTTAAGAACTTTAACTATGTCCATCTGCTATAGTCATCTACGATTATTAACCCATACTTCTTACCACTGACAGACGCAGTTTTTACTGGTCCAAATAAGTCAATGTGCAGAAGTTCTAATGGCTTAGAGGTAGAAACAACATTTTTGGATTTGAAAGCAGGTTTTGCAAATTTGCCTTTCTGACATACTTCACACAAAGCATCTGAGCTGAACTTAAAATTAGGAAGTCCTCTGACCAAATTGAGTTTGTTAATATGAGATATTCTTCTCATACTAACATGCCCCAATCTTCTGTGCCAGACCCATTCCTCATTGTTAACATTTTACATTCTGACTCTTTAGTTTAGAAAGTTTTATTTTATAAATGTTGTTTTTCCTCTTTCCATTAAATAGGATAGTCCCATCTTTCTGACTAACAGCTTTGCATGAATTTTGATTAAACATTATATCATAATCGTTATCACTTAATTGACTTATGGATAACAGGTGATGCATTAATCCATCAACTAATAAAACATTATTTATAGAGGGAAGATTTCCATTACCTACTGTTCCAGAGCCAATGATCTTTCCTCTCTAATTATCTCCAAAGCCCACGTAGCCTCCAGGCATAAGTTCCAGGCTTTGGAACATATGCCTTCTTCCCGTCATGTGTCGCAAGCAGCCAGAGTCCAGGTACCATGACTAGTGTCTTAGCCTTACTGCTAAAGATATCTGCTACATGTATAATTTATCCTTAGGTGCCCACATTCTCTTGGGTCCTGATTTGTTGGTTTTACCAAAATTTTGATTGAAGTTTGGTTTGACTGAATAATCACTACTTGTGTATTTTATGTCGTGTGTGTGCCCATATATAAAATGTGAATTGAGTGGTGTGCGTTTTATGACTAAGTCCATGGCCTGTTTAGGTGTAGATACCTTACCTTTATATCCTATCCCTTTTCTGTCATTTCTGCTAACTCCATAGATTATTGAAGCCATCTTGTTTCTATCTATGTTTCTAGCTAGAAACTTATGAAAGCTATGATCATACTCTTTGATGATCTCATTAGCATTACTGGGAGTCTCTAAGATTGTTTCCTTCTAAGAATTTTGCAAATCATTTTCTAATTTTGAAATTTTTTCTTTTAACTCAGAATTCTCTAATCTGAGACTCTCAGACTTTTCAGAGTCAGAGGCAAGACCCCTTTTCAGGTTCTTGAATTTGACTCTGATATGCTGATACCTTTCCAGAATTTCATTTAGACTTTCTGCAAGTTCAGCTTTAGTAAAATTAATGGTAAAGTCAGGGAATACCTCTTCAGTGTCTGATTCTGAGTCTGAACCAGAAGCTTCACTATCCTCTGATACGTTTGCCATGAGAGCTATGTTTGCTCTTTCATCATCTGATTCTGAGTCAGCTTCAGAGGTGTCAGAATCATCCCATGTAGCCATGAGGCTTTTCTTCTTTTCCTTGAAGAACTTCTTTTTGGGCTTCACCTTCTGAAGCCTTGGGCAGTCACTTTTGTAGTGCCCTTGTTCGTTACACTCATAGCAGATGATGTCCTTGTTGTTTGGCTTTTTGTATCCTGAAGAACCTTCAGATTTTCTGTGTCCAGAGGAAGACTCAGACTTTCTGTATCTGGAGGAGGATTCATTCTGATTCTATGATCTTCTAGCATTTCTGAATTTCCTTTGTCTCTGCTTCCACAGTTGGTTCACCCTTCTAGAGAGGAGAGACAACTCATCTTCTTATGATGAGGATCCATCAAAAGTTTCTTCCACAACCTGCAAAACCTTAGAGTCAGATTTTCTGTTAGATTTTAAAGCTAGTGGCTTACCTTGCTTTTGAGGCTCATCTTCTTGTAGTTCTATCTCGTGACTTTTGAGGGAGCTGACAAGTTCCTCCAGAGATATTTTGTTGAGATCTTTGGCTAGCTTAAGTGTTGTTACCATTGGCCTCCATTGCTTGGGAAAGCTTCTAATGATCTTCTTAACGTGATCAGTAGTAGAATACCCTTTGTCAAGAACCTTCAGTCCAGAAACAAGAATTTAGAATCTTGAAAACATAGTTTCTATTGATTCACTATCTTCCATCTTGAATGCCTCATACCTCTGAATGAGCCCAAGGGCCTTGGTTTCTTTGACTTGAATGTTGCCTTCATGCGTCATTCTCAGAGAGTCAAACATGTTCTTGGCAGTCTCTCTATTTGATATTTTCTCATATTCTGAGTATGAGATGGCGCTGAGCAGTATTGTTCTGGCCTTGTGGTGGTTTCTGAATTCACACTTTTGCTGGTCAGACATCATTTTTCTGTCTATCCTTTGACAACGTCCATCCACTGGGTGCATGTATCCATCAGTCACCATGTCCCACAGATCAGCATCATGGGCCAGAAAGAAGCTCTCAATTCTGTCTTTCCAGTAATCAAAGTTTTCTCCATAAAAGACTGGAGGTTTTCCATTGAATCTATCCTTGTCTTCATGGTAGTCATTGCTGATGTTTTGGCTTGGTCCCGTCATAGTGTTTTTCTGAAGCTTGGATCTTGTACTGACACAATTAACTGTTTAAGTTCAGAACCAGGTGCTCTGATGCCAATTGAAGATGTGAAAAACATAAGAAGGGGGGGGGGGGGGGGGTTGAATTGAAAACTTGAAATCAAAAGCACAATGACACATTATTTTTATCCTGGTTCGTTTGATCTCAAACTACTCCAGTCCACCCGTCAAGGTGATTTCTCCTCTCTCCAACGAGGTCTTAATCCACTAATCTCAAAAGGATTACAATCACTACTTTAACAACTGTTAAAGTCTTCTTGAGTACAACCATAATCCGATTAATCTCAAGGAATAGTGTTTCACAACAATTATGCAAGAATGTGTGTTGTTGTTTTTCGATACAAAAACTGTTATCACAACTGTGATAATTTACACAAGATTATAGCGTGGAAAGATGATGAAATTTGCTTGCAGCTTTTTGAATATGCGTAAGTGGTATGTAGAAAATCGTTAACAATTTGAACACTCACCTTGTTTATATAGGCAATGGATTTATGTTGATCATCAAGCGTGTTTAATGTCATTAACTCACTTTCCATTTGGAGAAGATCCTGTCTGAAAGAAGCCGTTGGAATTGATGTTGTATTGAATGATTAGTAACGCTTCAGAATCTTACATCCTTTCCTGCTACTGGCGCTTCAGAATATTGATGACTTAGATTAACAGTTCTTGTTCAGAATCAGAGTTTACTTTGCTTAAGCGCAGGTTCTGGTCATCAATCTTCAGTGCATGTTCTGATTGCTTCAGCGTGTAGCTCTTATGGCTTATCTTCTGATGCTGCTTTGGTCAGAACTTCTGCATACATAAAAACATAATTTTTAGGGTGCATATTTGTTCTTTGTATTTGTTATTTGTTCTTTGTATTTGTTATCATCAAAAATCTAACTAAGGGTTGTAGAATCAAACTACGTTCTAACATTATTAGCATTTTCCACAATGACCACAACCACTGTCTTCTTGAGATGAGACCTTCACTCAGTCACTCAAGGCACCTTTGAATGATATGTTCAGTGATCCGATTTAACGAATATAACAACCATTGACCCAACAGAATATGATCACTTAAGATCTCCTATCAAGATTTCCCATAATAACCACGTCCACTGTCTTCTTGAGATCATACCTTCACAAAGTCACTCAAGGAACCTTTCAATGATCTATTCAGTGATATGATATAACAGATATAACAACCATTGACCCAACATAATCTGATCACTTAAGATCTCCTGTTAGGATTTCCCACAATGACCGTAACCATTATCTTCTTGAGATCAGACCTTCACTTGGTCACTCGAGGAACCAATCAACAACACTTGATATGGTTTATGTGTTTACATGATTGCTTCTTCTAAGCATATTACACAAGTGATTTAAGCACATATTGTTTAACACAATTTCGAGCAACAACTCTTGTGTTAAAACAATTTACATCAAGATATCAGAACTATCACAATACGAGAAACAACTCTTGTGTACATTACAATGTTATATCAAGATGTATTTGATCATAAGTTGAGTAGCATCTTGTAGTGTTCTTCTTCTTCATCTTCTTATTAAGCAAGTTATGAGAAACAACTCCTTGATTCTTTTGAGATATACTAAGACGTATGTGATTATAGTTTGTATAGCATCTTTTAGTCTTCTTCTTCTTATTTCTTTCTTTTCTCTCATTTATGTGTAGTGGTCTTCAGCATGTTTAGCATTGCAGCTTTGACAACTTCAACATCTACGTCCTTTTCAGCTTGATGTCCAAAGGCACTTTAATTCAAGTCTTTGATCTTCTTTTATAGCCTTGAGAGAGAGAGAGAGAGAGAGAGAGAGAGAGAGAGGTTGTGAGGATAGATAAGTCTTTACCTACATCAACAGTTAGTTCTCAATGAATAAAATAAGGTGTAAGAGTATAGACAATATAAAATAATATGTTCCAAAGCATGTCCGTTTCAATGCTAGTTGTCCACCTTTTCTATAAATAATGTTTTTCTAATAATCTTGTAAATAGAGATCCATTAGGGAAATAAAGTAATTGTTAATTCAACTGTATGTTCCCAATGGTCACAATAAGAGTGGTTAACAATACATTATGAAAGGACTGTTCTTACACCACCCTAGAGGGTAGAAGTCATAGATCACTTTTTGTACCTTTTGTATACCATCACACGTTAACCATTTAGAACTTCTTCTTATCTTCAGAGGCTTCAGATAATTTGAATGTTTAAAGCTTGTTGTAGAAGAATCACTCTTAAGTCTTAGAACCTAAGTCTTGGAGTCTTCAGAACTTGTCCTATCAGACCTCGTCTTCAGAGTCTTTAGCACTTGGTTGTAAGAACTTGCTTTTCTTCAGATCATGAGAACTTGTTCAGTAGAACCTCGTCTTCATAATCTTCAGAACTTGTAACACATAGAAGAAAAGCTTTTGAAGGCCTCCAAAGCTTAACCATAAAGTCACGATCAAAACTTCTTGTACTAATGTTCCTAAGACCCATTGCATAAGATGAATTCCAGAATCTTGACTTCAACTGTAACATGTAACCACATGTTTTCATCCAATAATGTTTATGTTTATAACCTTATGACATCACACGCCTTGATACCAGATCTAGAACATAACAGTAGTAGCTGCATACTAGAACGAAACCATTAGAGTATTCAATTTTTCTTTATGATATTGTGTAAAGTCATCATCAAAATCTTAAGGCTAGATGTAGAAATACTTGTTGTTCTGACAATCTCCCCATTTTTGATGATGACAAAACCATTTATTTTGATAGAATTATTTATACAGGGTGTTGTACCCCAAAATTTTCCATCCCATCATTCAAGACATTCTCCTAGGGTATGTATTTGCTCCAGGTTATTGAAGAATTAATAAGACAAATTCTCTTCTTAAGCAATGGATCCATAACTACGGTTTCACTTTTCACAAAGAAGATTGGGTTTTAATGCCTCAAGTGGATTTCATGGTTTCTTACATGTCTCCAAGAATTCTCATAATAAGTTTCAAGCCTTGCATCACAAGTTTGCTCAGTCAATGGCTCACATGATTGAAAATCAACTGTATTGGACAAAAAGTCAAATATGGTCAACATACAATCAAACTTCAATATTTTGTTCAACATAAAGGTCTTGAAGTCATATTCATCATTTGATCAAGGGTTGATCATGATTCATCAAGAAAACTCTCAATTCATCAAAAGTCAAAAGTTATCAAATTAGGGTTTTCTTAAGGAGAAGTCAACTGAACTTTGACCAATCACAACTTTCATATGCTTCATCAGAATTTCCTCAACCAAATCTCATTTTGAAGGAAATTTAATTCTCTACAACTCTGTTTCTCTAATACCAAGTCTAAAAAATGCTTCATTTGGGAGATATGGGCCAAAACATTATAGGTCATTTCAAAAGTCAACAAAAAAACACTTTTGTCAAGGAAAATTACATCAAGATAAAGTCTTCAAATGCAAAAATGGTCAATATAGAGATGGTAGAGGACATGTTGAGATTTCCAAAAAGTCCAAGATAACTTTCAAATGATAAAAATTGAGACAGGTATGGCTAGTGCAAGTTGGGAAATTTTGAGCAAATGCATGAAACCAAAAGTGATCAAACTTAGAATTTTGGGATAATGAGCCATTGTTTCAAGGTCCATGCAAGTTATACACTCCAATTTGAACGTCAGATCTTATTCATACACCCCTTGGGTTTTTATTTTATATATTTTATTTTTATTTATTTAAAATTAAAAATAAGTGAAATAAAACAAAAGCTTTTAGACAAGGTCCAAGCCCACTCTTGGTTTGACCTAATTCAATGCTATATATTCCATATATTCAGACAAGAGCCACACGAACCCTTGTCTAAAAGAACACCTCTCAAAAAATTCCAAAATCATTCATATTATGGAAAAGTAAGTGATAACGCAAAATTATATTGAATTTTCTGGCTCGACTTGCTTGCATTTTATTATCGTTTTTATTTATTTATGTCATATTATGCTGGTATTTTATTGTATTTCAGGTATACGCTAGAAATGAACCTAAATATGAAAAGGAGAAAGAAACAGGAAGAAATGATAGAAAATATGTGACTTTTTGGCAGAAAATGAAAGAAACTACACCAGAGGACTGTGACGGTCGTCACAGCCCCATGCCGCCCGCCACAAGCTAAATAAGTGTGCCCCTCGGCACACTAACCATGACGCTCGGCACAAGTCAAATATGTGTGCCCCTCGGCACACATTGTATGGCGATCGGCACAAGTTAATTGTAGTGATTAAACACTAAGTCCTCTTCACGTCTGCAACGAAGCTCCCATGATTTTCCCAACTTCCCATTATCACTCCATGATCTTTTCAACTTCCTATTTCCCCACTTCTTTCTCCACTTTCTCCATTATCTCCACTACTTCTCTCATAAAAATTAAATGTAACTTCCATTTTATTCCTTTCTATATAGGATCTTAGAAATTAGTTTTGATCATCTAAGGTTTATATGTGGAAGCGCTGTTAGAAGTTCTAGGCAGAAAAATCACTTTGTAAAGTGGTAGTTTCTCACATTGGGGAACTACCACACCATTAGTATTAGGCCTATAATTTGTAACGCTTGGATCAATCTTGCCGACATTATTTCAAAGCTCTATTCAAGTTTCAAGATTTGTTTTGTTCATAGTTTTATTCAAGTTTACTTCGTCTGCTTTACTTCCAATTAGTCCGGTTGGCTTGTGGAGCATACACTTTGCTCAACTTATTTGCTTCAATATTTAATTTCAGGTTCCTATTTTAAGTATAATTTATTTATTATTACCATGCATGTGTTACTAAATTTATATTTTAATTTTATTTTATCCTGTAATAAAATTATGTCTGGTTAAATTCCCTGATACCAGTATGTAAAACTTAACCGAAAGTATTCGGTAATTAACTGGCATTATTATTTTTACAAAAACACTTTTCTGGTTTTAATTTCCAATTTGAATATTTAATTATTTTTGTACGGAAGTAAGAGATAGTCTAAGGTTAAAATCAACAGAGCGGAAGTTTGAGGTTTTAACCATATAGTGGTTATTAAAACATTAATTTTAAAAACAACATAAGGGCTTTAAAGTTAGTTGGACTTTATTTGTTTTCAAAAAATACTATTGAGTTTTAAATGAAATAGAGAAAGCGCTCATTTCGAGCTTAACTAATATGATCTGATTCAATAGAATGGAAGTTTTAGAAGAGGGTCTTTAAACAAATAGTTTTCACCGAAATAGTGTTTCAATACTAAAAACAAATACCAATGACTTACTGAATCCCTTAAGTTGATGAAATACATACCGGTGTCCCATTATTAATTATTAGACTTTAGTTAATTCCTGATTTAACCCAAACACCCCGATTTTGTAATTAGCCTTGGCTTTACATAGTGACCCTAAGATAACAGTAGTTTGACCATCAGTCCTTGTGGATTTGATATCTTTTAAAATTACGCAATAGACTGTGCACTTGTAGTCACTACACCCGATAGACCTACAAAGTCGTAATCAAGTTTTTGGTGCCGTTGTCGGGGACTGATTTAGTTAAATACCATAAATCGCTTGTTACATAGTATAGACTAAGGCACTCTTACTTTAATTACTATGTATCACCCAAAATGTTTCTACAAATCCCATTCTCAGTATTTGGAGGAATCACAAGAATCCCATAAAACCGACCTCGAAATACTGATGGAAGACTTCAATGCGTCACTAACTCACTCTCACCCAAATTACCCCTACAACTACCAATCCCAACATTTTGAGGAGGCGCAAGAATCCCATAAATCCGATCTCGAAATATTACTGGAGGATTACAATGCGACGCTACCATATACTCAACCAAATTTCCTATACAATCACCACACCCAATATTTTCAGGAGCCACAAGAATCCCAGAATTCCACTCTCGAAACATTATTGAAGGATATGACTGTGACACTAAATCGCTTTAGGATAGAAACTATGATGATGGAGCGCTTTGAGGAAACAAAAAATGTGAAACTAACTCCCTTTGAGGAACCACAAGAAGCCCATAATTTCAACCTCATAACATCAATGGAGGATTCCGACGTGACGCTAACTCACTCTAGGCTAGAATATATGATAGAGCACCTTGTAGAGAAACAAACTGTCCAAAATGAAGAGATAAGAAATCAAAATCTTCAAAATAGTGAAACCCTTAGGAAGTTGAATAATGTGGTTGAGTCCCTCGCGAATTACAAACATGGACTTCGAGACTCAAATCTCCCTGCTTGAACAAAAACCTCTAGGACCCTTCCCTGAGGAGCATGTGGATGTTGTAAAAACAGATAGTGAAAAACAAATCGAAAATCCTAAGGAGAGTGATAATGAGGTTGAAGAGAGTAATAATGAGGTTGATAAGAGTTCTGATGAGAAAAGAGTAGAGATTGAGAAAATTACACCGACACCATCTGAAAGGGAGGTTATCGAAGAGGTAGAGAAGGAAACATCTATTGTTGTTCCTCCTCCTTATAATTCACCTATTTCTTTTATGCAAATATTTGTGGAAGCTAATGTAGATGCCCAATCCAAAAGGTATGTGGATAATAACCACACCAACTCACCTTTATCTGAGGTCCTGCATAAAAAGAGAAAATCCAAGGACCAAGAAACTAGGGAAATCATTAGTATTAATAAGGGAAGGTTAACATTAGAGATGGTGGATGAAATAACTAAGCCCAAACTTGAAAAGCTAATACTCAAGATTGATCCAGAACCACCACCACAAGTTCAAAAGAATGAACCACCCAACAGAAGAAAGAAAAGAAAAGAAAAGGTGAGGGATATGTGAGATGGCTTGATAAGTGGCCATGGAAACCAAAGACAATTAAAAATTCGATCGAGGAGATCATTCTCGAGAGAATCACTATGAGTATTGGCACTCTTGAGTCGTCGAGTTACCGACGTTAAAAGAAGCGTTGTGTGGGAGGCAACCCACGAGTTTTTTATTTAATGTTTTTGCTTTTGTTTGAGTTTGCAGAAAATAAAGATATCCATCGCTTGGCACCTATCAGTTGCATGCAGGCAACTATCAAGGAGAGCATTGATCAGGTTCTTATTCCTCTTTCCACATTTTACTGAAACATTGAGGATAATGTTTGGTTTAAGTGTGGGGGAAGAACTTTACTGCTTTCCATTTATCGCTTCTTATTTTTATTTATTGTTTTCTAGTTTATTGCATGTTTTTAGGATTTTATCTGTTTTCAGTATTTAGTTGATTCATTGCATGTGATGTCATGTTTGTATGCCTGTTTTTCAGTTGTTATCGAATTTCCCAGAAATTTTGAAATTTTAACCTCCAACAATAATTTTCTTGTTGATGCATGGCACCCACACTCTGAAACTTCCAATAAAATTAATAATGTTATGACACCCTAAACTCCCTCATTATGTGATATCAATTTAGATACCCATTATTCCGAGACCTTAAGCTCAAGTTTTCAAAGTAGCTTTTAAGTAGTTTATATTAGCAGTCAGCACCATCTTAAGCACAAACTACGTAGGGAGTCGATGAATATAAGTGAATAGTCCGAAAATTTCTAAAAATTAGTTACCATAATAAATTTAAAATAGGGAAGGCACCTATTAAGTTAGGTGATCCTCACCCGGTCACTTAATCCAGCGGTTGTGGAACCTACAAAAATATAATAAATCAACCCGTTGTTAGTTGGTTCAGAGGTGCCTGGTGCTAAACTTGATAGGGAGGACTACGATCTATCCCCCGCAACTGCGATTGGTTAAATAAAAGGGGTTACCAAACTTATGTACCAGAACCCCGAGAAAAGGATCATAATCGCTAACTAATTTCCCTACTATGTGCGTGTACGGATAACATGCTTAATGTGATTGCACTTAAATGAATGAAGTGAAATAAAAACGAGAGATATAGGTTGAGTTATAATGACATGATTCGAATTAGTTTTCATAAAGTGGAAGTCTTTGAATATTGTGTCATTACAGTATCCTTAGTATTGAATAATCAGTACATATCAAACTAACATTAGCCTAGCAGCCACGTATGATTAAGATTTGTGTTGTGCCCTTGTTTCAAAGCTCGCTTATCATTTTTTTACCGTGTTGGTTGATTGCTTGAGGACAAGCAATGGTTTAACTGTGGGGGTATTTGATAACGTGAAATTATATCGAATTTCCTGGCTCGACTTGCATGCATTTTATTATCGTTTTTATTTATTTATGTCATATTATGCTGGTATTTTATTGTATTTCAGGTATATGCTAGAAATGAACCTAAATATGAAAAGGAGAAAGAAACAAGAAGAAATGACAGAAAATATGTGACTTTATAGAAGAGAATAAAAGAAACTACATCAGAGGACTGTGACGATCGTCACAGCCCCATGCCTCCCGCCACAAGCTAAATAAGTGTACCCCTCGGCACACTAATCATGATGCTCGGCACAAGTCAAATATGTGTGCCCCTTGGCACACATTATATGGCGATCGGCACAAGATAATTGAAGTGATTAAACACGAAGTCCTCTTCACTTGCAATGAAGCTCCCATTATTTTCTCAACTTCCCATTATCACTCCATGATCTTTTCAACTTCCCATTTCCCCACTTCTTTCTCCACTTTCTCCATTATCTCCACTACTTCTCTCATAAAGCTGAAATGTAACTTCCATTTTATTTCTCTATATATAGGATATTAGAAATTAGTTTTGATCATCCAAGTTTTATACGCGAAATCGCTGTTAGAAGTTTTAGGCAGAAAAATCACTTTGTAAAGTGGTAGTTTCTCACATTGGGAAACTACCACACCATTAGTATTAGGCATATAATTTGTAACGCTTGGATCAATCTTGCCAACATTATTTCAAAGCTTTATTCAATATTCAAGATTTATTTCGTTCGTATTTTTATTCAAGTTTACTTCGTCTGCTTTACTTCCAGTTAGTCATGCCAGCTTGTGGAGCATACACACCACTCAAATTATTTGCTTCAATATTTAATTTCAGGTTCCTATTTTAAGGTATAATTTATTTATTCTTATGATGCACATGTTACTAAATTTATGTTTTAATTTTATGTTATCCTACAATAAAGTTATGTCTGGATAAATTCCCTGATACCGGTATGTAAAACTTAACCGAAAGGATTCAGTAATTAACTGGCATTATTAGTTTTAAAAAAACACTTTTCTGGTTTTAATTTCCAATTGGAATATTTAATTGTTTTTATATGGAAGTAAGAGACCTTCTTAATTTTAAAAATAGTGAAAGCGCTTTAAAGTTAATTGGACTTTATTTGTTTTCAAAAAATACTTTTGAGTTTTAAATGAAACAGCGGAAGCGCTCATTTCAAGCTTAACTAATATGATCTGATTCAATAGAATGGAAGTTTGAGACGAGGGTCTTTAAACAAATAGTTTTCACGGAAACAGTGTTTCAATACTAAAAACAAATGCCAGTGACTTACTGAACCCCTTAAGTTAACGAAATACATACCAGTGTCCCGTTATTAATTATTAGACTTTAGTTAATTCCTGATTTAACCTAAACACCCCGATTTTATAATTATCCTTAGATTTACATAGTGACCCTAAGATAATAGTAGTTTGACCATCAGTTCTTGTGGGTTTGATATCTTTTAAAACTACACGATAGACTGTGCACTCGCAGTCACTACACCCGATAGACCTACAAAGTCGCGATCAATATGAAACCTATTTGCAGCTGTTTTCAAAGTATCTTAACCCTCTCAATCAATCTATGAAGTGGTATAGAGTAAGAACGAATCATCTTTGGTGATCCAAAGGGCTCGAAAAAGCATCCCATGCATCATTGATTTCCATCATTGCATGAATTTTGTATTTCTTTTTTCTTTGCATTTTAATAACTATTAACCTTACTAATGTGTTTATGAGGTATCAATATGCAGGAAAAGTCCATTGTATGAGTCCCATGATAGATGGATCATGATCTACCATGTTCATACCGATCCATGCTATTTTCCTCATACCTCCCAAATTAGCACAAATTAGCCAAAAACAATGGTATAGAGTAAGAACGGATCATCTTTGGTGATCCAAAGGGCTCGAAAAAGCATCCCATGCATCATTGATTTCCATCATTGCATGAATTTTGTATTTCTTTTTTATTTGCATTTTAATAGCTACTAACCTTACTAATGTGTTTATGAGGTATCAATATGCAGGAAAAGTCCATTGTATGAGTTCCATGATGGATGGATCATGAACTGCCATTTTCATACCGATCCATGCTATTTTCCTCATACCTCCCAAACTAGCACGAATTAGCCAAAAATAATGGTCTCATTGAATTTGCAGGGCTTAATTTAGGGTGGAAGGGTCCCTTTAGATATCTAACAATGTTTGTTTTTGCAGGTTAAAGAAAAAGCCTCACCGGAGAAGACGACCGAAGCTAGGGCTCGGGCGCCTCTCATGTTCATGCAGTTTATTTATAATACAATTATTTGGTTTGGGTAATAATAATGGATGTATGGTCACCCCAGTAGCAAAGGCATTCACGTTAAGGAATTCCTCTATCAAGGCGTGGGTTCGATCCCTGCCTTTTGTTACTTTTTTCACATTTTTCTGATTTTTGTAGGTTAACATACAAAGTGTGTTGATGTTATCCATTGTACACAAGCGCGCGCTTGGCGTAGTCGTGAGCATGCTGGCTAAAAGAGCTAAGGGTGTGGGTTCAACACCCACCCATGGTAGTATTTTTTTAAACCTTGTTTTTTTTTCTTCTTCATATTTTCCTTATTTTTCACTTAGAAATCCTAAATTCATAAATCATAAACCTTTTAAACAAACTTAATTTTTCAAAACCTTTTTAAAACTCTAATCAAATTAGTTTTAAGTTTTTTTGTTAATTTAATTAATCAATTTTTTTTTTAATTTTAGAAATTAATTAGACTTTTTAGGTTTATTCGATTAATCGTCAAAAACCTTTTTCATCAAAAATCACCAAAAACACTTTCACTTTCCTTTTTCCTATTTTTACATGTTGCGTAGTTTATTCTTCTCATTTTTTCTCAATTGTGTATCTGTTTCCCGGTTTGTAATAGTAATTAAGTTTTACTTTCCGCATTTCTATCATGTACCTCTCCCAAAGCATTATAGTAGTCTAGGGTTTACTTTCTACATTTATTTTCCGCACTTTACTGCTTTTCATTATTGTTATGTTTACTGATAGTAACTAGGCTTGTATGGAAAAATTAAAAACAAATGATAGCTAACCCTAATTGCAAACCTAAAATAACTGAAATACAATACAGTTTGCACACTCACACCTCTAGGGTAACCTCCCTTGTTGCCTTCGGATTACAAAACAGTCATGTCCCTCGAAAGTGGGGACGCTTTAGCAAAGTCCCTCGATATAAAGATCATAGTCCCTCGATGACCCTTTCGATGTTGCCTTCGGAAAAATGATCTAGTCCTTTAAATGATAATTACTAAAGCATCCTTACCATTTGCCTTCGATGATTGTACGATGACGCACGCATGCCCCTTCATATCCAATGATAGGGCTTCCTACTAACTAATGGTAGGATAGAACTATTTAAAGGAGGAAGAAAACACAAAAATGACCTTGAGTAGGGTAGATCTCAATCGCTTCCTCACAAAGCCTTTCAAAATAAAAAAATTTCACATAATTACATTCTTCAAAATATTTTCAAACAAACACTTTATACGCATTCTCGAGGACAAATACGAGAACCATTATAAAGTTCTCCCTACAATTGGTGTTTTCAAAAATATTTCCAAACCCACAACACAAAGTAATTTTTCAAAGAAAATGAGCTAAGAGATTAAGAGCCCGTAGATAACTACGGATGAAAAGGATGCTAACACCTTCCTTTTTCATAACCTACCCCCCCCCCCCCCCCCCGAACCTAAAATCTTCAAGGTCTTTCCTGTTCTTTTCACCCTTTCCTTATTGGATAAAAGAAAAGTCGATGGCGACTCTTGCTATCCGTAACATTTGAGATAAAAACACAAAACCAAGTCAGTTCTCCCACCGTATTACAGAACTGGCGACTCTGTTGGGTAACTACTAAAAGAGGGGTTACCATAGAGTTAGATCATTTAAAATTGTTTGCTTTGTCTGCTTTATCTTTATTAGGTTACTTGGGTTTAATTTTCTTGCAAAGATCCTCCACCCGGATCTGGGGACCTTAGGTAAGTAGTTATAGATCATGGAAATTATACGGCATAAACCGATATGGTTTAAGTGATGGCTACATTAGTGCGACACATTGGTTTGTACTGGTGTTCCTTGAGTCATTCGAGGATAACACTAGGCTACCGTGTGATATCATAAGCACTAACTGACCTTTAAAACCTTAATTGACCCAACTTAGTCATTATAAGGTAGTGAGATAGCCAGCTTTGGTGCAGTCCAAAGTTGGTTGATAATCAATGCTACACTCATTGAGATTCGACTCTCGATATATTTCAGTGGCAAGTCAGTTGCACTACTGAAACAATGCCTGCGAGAAAGATCGGTGATATGAGATTCCTAGAACCCAATTACTATTCTTAGGACAGGTTGAACAAACTAAACTTCAAGAAGGTACTTACCTACGAACACCCATGCAAGCCTTAAACCTAAGGCTCTTGTGTGCTTTGTTTGTATTTGTTACCTGTTCAAACATGACATCATAGCATCATTACATCATACCATATCATTTTCACTAATCATTTCAAGGATCTCAAGGGCCTGTGATGCAGGTTTATCATGAACTAGACTGCTAGCGAGGGGATTTATTTTTCATCTAATGCCACCAAAGATCAAAGTGATTTCGCTTGAGTCAAAGGCTAAGACCCACTCGACATGGTGAGCTTGATTATTATAGAAGGACTTTCAAAGACGCAAATTTCTTCAGTCAAAACTGCAGCCATACTCGACTTCTGACATTTCCTTTTGTTTATCCCGTGAGATCCTTGAAAACATTGCATCCACATATCATACATGTCATTACATAACAGGTATTTCCTAAGATAGGCTTTCTCGTCTTCTTGTTTTTTATTTTAGTAAAAGATGGCTCTTGAAAAAACTATGAAATATCTTCAAGCTCAAAACTCCCAATTCCAAGAGACGCTCCTAAACTTAGACAAGGGGCAGAAAAAGCTGATTACGCTCATCGGCAAGAAGAAAAAGACTAGGAAGCCGTCTGGTATCCTTAACATGAGGAGAAGATTCAAAGGTCCCGCTAAACAGGTTCAAGCTTCTGATATCCCATCAGATGGAGATCAAGAAGAGGACGACCGAAGTATCAAAGCTGAGGGGGAAGCAACCTTGGTTCTCGTAAAATTCTTGATGAAGAAGACTATTCTAATAAGCAATATCCTCTGGCTGATGACAAATACAAACTGCTGGAAAGATCGTCTGAATGCCATGGAAATCCATAAAGTGCATGGGTTAGATTTTGAAGAGCTGGGATTAGTCTAGGGGGTTGTTATCCCTCACAAGTTCAAGGTCCCTACTTTTTCCAAATATGATGGTATTTCTTGTCCTAAGCTTCATATGATATCTTATGTCCAGAAGATCCAACCACATACTGTTGACAGGAAATTATGGGTTCACTTCTTTCAAGAGAGATTATCTGGGACACAACTTGAATGGTTCTATCAGCTGGAAGAAACCAGTATACGTACTTGGGAAGACCTGGATGCTTATTTTTACTATAAATATCAATATAATGCTGACCTTGCACCAACACATGTACAACTACAAAGCTTGACTATGGGCTCGAATGAAGGGTTTAAAGAATATGCCCATAAATGGAGAGATCTGGATGGAAGAGTGAAACCTCCTTTATCTGACAGGGAGTTGGTTGATATGTTCATGGGCACTTTGACAGGGCCTTTATTTAATCACCTAATCGGAAGTTCCTCATCTGGTTTTACGGAGTTGATACTTATAGGGAAACAGGTTGAAAGTGGTATCCGAAGTGGAAAGATTCAAGTGTCCGCGTATTCAAGTACTGTGAAGAAGACGTTCAATAATAAGAAGGAAACAAATGTTGTGTATGGCCAGAAGGGTTGTACTAGAAGTGATCGCAACTAACCCGTGGGGGTGGTACTAATTTTTAATCTTGCGCCTGCGCAACAACAACAACAATAGGGCAATCAGTGTAGATCAGACGCACCAAGAAGACAATTTACAAAGATCAACATGCCATTGTCTCAGGCATTAAAACACTTACTGAAAGTAGAGCTGATTACATTGAGGGATCCACCTCAGAATCCTAACACCTCCTCTCCTTGTTATAATCCTAATGTGAAATGTGCTTACAATTCCAATAGCCTCGGGCACGACACCAATAGTTGTTGGGCTTTGAAGAACAAAATTCAGGACATGATTGATAACAAAGAAATTAAGTTTGATCATCCCGAGACCCCCAATGTGATTACATCACCTATGCCAAAGCATGACAAAAGGCATCAGTGCTATTGATGATGTTTCATATGTTTCTACTATAGATGAATTGACTACTCCCCTCTCTATCATTAAGAAGAATCTGTTGCAAGCCAATTTATTTCCGAGTTATATTGAAAGATGTTACTGCTGTGCAGCCCAACCCAATGGCTGCAAATTACTGAAAGAAGGTATTCAGCGTCTGATGGACAACCATATCATTATAGTTGATAAGATTCCTTTTATTGAGAATTTGTTTCAAGACTTATCTATAATTTCTAGTACTCCTATCAGGGTCACTGCCAAAAGTCCTATGAAGATTAAGGCTGAAACCAGAATCTCTCCTCTGATAATTACTTCACTCGGACTAATTCCATATTCCACGGACAAAGCTATCCCTTGGAACTATGGAGTCGGCGTCTACTACCATGGCGTCAAGCAAGAACTATCGACTATTGAGAATGAAGGTATTGAAGCTGTTGATCCCAACATTGACAATATTGCTGGGACCGGTAAGGTTACTAGAAGTGGAAGGGTTTTCTCTCCAGAAATATCTCAAAATACTATCGCCACACCAGTTCGTGTTACTACTACCGAGTCAACTGCTGAGACTTGGGGAAAAGAAAAAATGAATGAGCCTTCCTAAATGGAGGCACCTAAAGAAGTTACCGCTGAAGACACCTCCATACAAGAGTTGGAGGAGGTATTAAAGATTATCTGCAAAAGTGATTACAATATTGTTGAACAGCTGGGACAAACTCCCTCTAAAATATCCATGTTATCCCTCTTACTGTGTTTTGAAGCCCATGCACAGGCTTTGGTGAAGTTCTTAAAATCCGCTCACGTGCCACATGGAATTTCTGCCGATCAATTTGGAAGTTATGTTGGTAGCCTAACTACTGATAATAGGCTAGGATTTTATGATGCCGATTTGACCCCTGGAGGATGAAACCACAACAAGGCCTTGTATGTATCTATTGAATGCAGGGGCACCACTTTAGCGCATGTATTGGTTGATACGGGTTCCTCGCTGAATGTTATACCGAAGGGTGCTCTGGAAAGGCTTGATTATGAAGGGGTTGTTCTGAAACCCAGTGATATTATAGTCTGAGCCTTTGACGGGTCAAAGAGGATGGTACACGGAGAGGTGGATATCCCAATTAAAGTGGGTTCATAAGTTTTTAATTCTACCTTCTATGTGATAGATATTTGACCGGCTTATTCTTGTTTACTCGGATGCCCCTGGATTTATGGGGCAGGCGTTGTTACTTCAACCTTACACCAAAATCTAAAGTGTCATGTGAAAGAAAAGGTTATTGCAGTCTACGGTGAAGAGTATATTGTGAGTCACTTAAACTCGTTCAGGTATGTTGAGATGGATGGTGAATTCATTGGAATTCCCTGCCATACTTTTGAATTTATCCCTCATACCGCTACTGAAGATGTTTCTGATATTCCCAAGGTTACCAGTGTTCCACCCAGGATGGATTCATTGAAGGACACTATAGATGTAGTAGAAGAAGGTGGTTGTACTACTTGGGGTCAGCTTCTTGAAATTCTATATAAATCTGACAAATTTGGTTTGGGTTTTACTACAGAGGCTCAGAGGGATGTTCATCATGCGCATTCCAGAAGACCACCATTCTGTGTCAGCAACAATAGAGTCAATGTTATAGAAGACACTGACAGTTAGTATGACCTCGACAACTGGATCTTTCCTACCATCGGTAACAGACTCAGCAACTGGAAGACCGAAGACCTTATCTCAATCTCCTTTAGTCAAGAGTAATTGCTATTTTCTATTTCTTTTAAAGTTTTGGTTATGTAATCTTTAAACAATGACTTTAAGCCGCGTGTCTTACCCGGAGCACAAATGTTCATTTGTTAGGGTTGTCATCTTTCATAAGCATATTTGCATTCAATAAAAACATTGGACGTTTTGCATTCAAATTTTGCGTTCCTTGTCTGTCTTTTTACTTTATTACACTCTCAAAATAGCTATGTGTTCTTACACACACCCACACAATAAATTAGAGATCCATATCCACTATGGATCCCGTTGATAACGATTTTGCTGTTGCGACTTATGACTTCGAGAATCCGATCTACCAAGTCGAGGACGAAGGTGAGGAAGATTGTGAAATACCTGGAGATATTTCCAGACTATTAGTGCAAGAGGAAAAGGCTATACAACCGCATGAAGAGTCAGTTGAGGTTGTAAACTTGGGTACTGAAGCCGACGGGAAAGAAGTTAAGATAGGTGTCAACCTAAAGGGAAGTGTCAAGAACAAGTTAATCTAGATGTTGCATGAACATATTGAGATCTTTTCTTGGTCGTATGAAGACATGATAAGGCTTAATACTGATATTGTGGTTCACCGTCTACCAATGAAAGAGGGTTGTTCTCCAATAATGCAGAAAGTCCATCGTATGCGTCCCGAGATGTCCGAAAAGATCAAGGCTGAGGTTATGAAGCAATTCAACGTATGTTACATAGTTGTTACATCATATCCTCAGTGGGTTGCAAATGTGGTCCTGGTACTAAAGAAAGATGGCAAAGTGCGTATGTGTGTAGATTATAGGGATTTAAACAGGGCGAGCCCTAAAGATGACTTCCCACTTCCACATATCAATCTTTTGATCGACAACACTTCTCAACACAAAGTATTCTCCTTCATGGACTGTTACTCAGGTTACAATCAGATCAAGATGGCACCTGAAGATATGGAGCATACTACTTTCGTTACACAATGGGGCACTTTCTACTACAAGGTTATGCCTTTCAGGTTAAAGAACGCTGGTGCGACATATCAGCGTGCTATGGTAGCTTTGTTCCACGACATGATACACCATGAGATAGAGGTTTACGTTGACAACATGATAGCCTGGTCACAGACTAAAGAAGAGCATCTTGATCATCTACACAAGCTGTTTGAGAGATTAAAGAAATATAAGTTGAGGCTGAATCCCAACAAATGCACCTTTGGGGTAAGATCCGATAAACTTTTGGGTTTTATTTTCAATGGTAAAGGTATTGAAGTGGATCCTGCCAAAGTCAAAGTCATTCAAGAAATGATTTCTCCCTATACTGAGAAGGAAGTTAGAGGTTTCTTGGGACGACTAAACTATATTTCCATATTTATTTCTCATTTGACGGCTACCTGTGAGCCGATTTTCAAATTGCTGAAGAAAGACCAGGTAGTGAAGTGGAACGATGATTTCCATATAGCCTTTGACAAAATCAAGAACTACCTCCAAGAACCTCTGATTCTGATACCACCAGTTGAAGGAAGACCTCTAATTATGTACCTAATAGTGTTAGAGAACTCAATGGGGTGTGTACTTGGGCAGCATGATGAGTCTGGTCGAAAAGAGCATGCAGTATACTACCTTAGTAAAAATTTTACCGATTGTGAAACAAGATACTCAGTGCTCAAGAAAACTTGATGCGCTTTTGCATGGTCTTCTCGCCGACTAAGACAGTATATGTTGACCCATACTACCTTGTTGATCTCTAAAATGGATGCCATAAAGTATATATTCGAGAAACCCGCTCTCTCTAGAAGAATAGCCCGATGGCAAATGGTCTTAACAAAATAAAACATTCAGTACACCACTAAGAAAGTAATCAAAGGAAGTGTATTGGCAGATCATTTGGCTCATCATGCTATAGATGACTATCATTCTATGAATTTTGAGTTCTCAGATGAGAATATTATGCTAATTACCGATTATGAAGAGCCTGGACCATATGAAGGACCTGAGCCAGGGTCCCGATGGACTATGGTTTTTGATAGAACTTTCAACGCACTTGGTAATGGAATCGGTGTTGTAATTATATCTCCCAGGGGTTACTATTCGCCCTTCACCGCCAGATTATGCTTTGACTGTACCAACAAAATGGAAGAGTACGAAGCATGCACCGTGGGTATCAAAGCTGCTATTGATATGAGAATCAAATTCTTGAGTGTATACGGGGACTCAGCCCTGGTAATCAGTCAGATTAAGGGAGAATGAGATACGAAGCATCCAAATCTCATTCCTTACCAAGAGCATGTGTTTACCATAATTCCATACTTTGAGGAAATCAATTTTGAACATATTCCACGGGAAGAGAATCAGATGGAAGATGCATTGGCTACCATGTCATCTATGTTTAAATTTAGATGGGACAATGAAGCTCCTCTAATTACTATCGCAAGCTGGATGAACCGACACATTGCCATGAAGTTGACACAGGCGAAGTAGAAGAGAAACCTTGGTTTCATGAAGTGAAGAGATACCTCGAGGCTCAAGAGTACCCCGAGGGTGCATCTATCAATGACAAGAAATTTCTACGGATGTTCTCTGCTAAGTTCTTCCTAAGCAACATAATTTTGTACAGGTGCAACCATGATTCAGCTCTGCTTCTTGTGTGGACAAGAAGGAAGCGGAGAAAATTATGGAGGATATGCATGAATGTGTCTTTGGTACTCACTCCAACGGGCATACAATGGGTAAGAAGATTCTAAGAGCAGGTTACTATTGGTCTACTATGGAAACTAATTTCCATCATCACTCCAGAACCTATCATAAATGGAAGATCTATGCTAACAAAGTACATGTGCCACCGGTTCCTCTGAATATTTTGACTGCTCCTTGGCCATTTGCAATGTGGGGCATTGATATGATTGGAGAGATTAAGCCTATTGCGTCTAACGGACAACACTTCATCCTATTCGCTATTGATTACTTTATGAAGTGGGTTGAAGCAGCCTCATTTGCCTCTGTCACCAAGAATGTAGTGGCTCGGTTCATCAAGAATAATCTTATCTGTCGGTATGGCATCCCCGAAAGGATCATCACAGACAATGGTACAAATATCAATAATACTATGATCACAGAACTTTGCATACAGTTCAAGATCAAGAACCACAATTCTTCTTTGTATAGATCGAAGATGATTGACACAATGGAAGTCGCCAATAAGAACATCAAGAAGATTATACAGAAAATGACAGTTGATAACACGAAAAGTCATAGCATATTCCGCCTGATTTACATAGATATAGTTTCCGATTTACGTTAATCATGTTGCATTATGTTTTTATTTGTAGTATGTTTCAGGTATTTACTTTCTGCAAAGCCTACGTGAGAAAAGGAAGAAAAATGTTGAAGACACGAAGAAGAAATGGTAGTTTAGAAGAAAAATGCAGAAGAATCCATATCAGAAGTCTGTGATGGTCGTCACAGCTTCCTGATGGTCGGCATAAAGTTTGGATGTGTGCTCCTCGGCACACAAAGCATGGAGGTCGGCACAAAGTTTGGATGTGTGGCCCTCGACACACAAAGCATGATGGTCGGAATAGAGCAAAAATACATGCCCCACGTAATGAAATACGAGCCACTCGCAATAACGCACAAGTATCTTTCTTTGTTTCAGTTACATACAAAGTCTTCTCCAGAAATGCATTTGCTCCGGATTTCCCTCCACGCATAGAGAACGGGAATCAAGTAATTGTCCCTATTTTTCCTCAAAAAATTGAATCCATAAAAGGCAAGGAAGTTACCAAGGAAGCGGTCTCTGGCGCACCCTCTCCATCAATTATTTTCCTTCTGCACACTAAGCTTATTATTCCATTTTAGAGATTTCAGCATTTTTTGTTTTGTTTTAGAATTATTTAAGAAGAAAGAAATCATCACCATTAAAGCAATACTTATCTACACCGGAGGAGTATTGCACCATTAGTTTTCTTCTCAACTTTCAGAACTTTGCTTAGGTTTATTTATTTTTCTGTAAGTTATTTTATTCCATGGAAAAATCCTGCCGGCTTGTGGAGAATTGTGTGCGATACTTATATTATTTCATTATTTTATTCGAGGTTTCAAATTTAATTAATACAGTCTATTTATTTTAGCATGATTATATTATCGTATGCATGTTTTTATTCTATGTTATTCTGCAATAAAACTATGTCCGACTAACAATCACGATACCGGTATGTGAATCATACATCGAAGGGGTTCGGTAATTAATTTACATAAATATTTACAAAAAGACTTTTTTGGCTTTGGTTTCCAATTTCAATATTAAATTGTTTTGTTACGAGAGTAAAAGACGGACTAAGGATAAAATCAACAGAGCGATAGTTTTAGATTTTAACCAGATAGTGGTAATTGAACATTAATTTTAAATACAGCGAGAGCACTTTAAAATTAAAGTTGGACTGTATTTGTTTTCAATAAATAATTTTAGATTTTAAATGACACAGCGAGAGCGCTCATTTGAGTTTAATAATATGGCCTGAATCGATTTAACGAGAGTGTGAGACAAAGGTTTTTAAATGAATAGTTTCCCCTGAAATAGTGTTTTAATACTCAAAACTATGCCAATGATTTATTGAATCCCTTAATTCAATAAATTATATACCGGTGTCCCATTATCAATTATTAGATCTTAGTTAATTCCCGTTTAAACCCCAACATCCAAGTTTTATCATTAGCCTTAGCTTTACATAGTGACCCTAAATAACAGTAGTTTGACCATTTGTCCCTGTGGGTTCGATATCTTTTAAAATTACACGATTAGACTGTGCACTTGCAGTCACTACACCTGACAGACTATTACAGTCAACCGACCAAGTTTTTGGCGCCATTGTCAGGGAATGATTTAGTCAATATTGTGAATCCTTTGTTATGCAGTATAGACCAAGGCAACCAATTTTATTTTATTTTATCCATTGATTGTATGCCAAACACTCGCTCTCAAGGAAAAGATCTAGAGCAACCAATCGATGAAGTCGAGCATTTCGTTAGTATAATACGCCGAATTAGAGAATATCAGATTTTGTACAATCTTCCCAAAATTAATCTTCCCAACTATTCTCTTCATGAACCTAGAATGGTTGAAGGACACCAAAATCTTCCTCTGAAGGATTATGCTGCCCCATCGCAAGAGGAACCTCACAACAGTATTTTTTCTCCCACCATTGCTCAGAATGATTTCGAGTTAAAACCTTCATTATTACAAGCGGTCCAACAAAACCAATTTTCAGGATGTCCTACGGACAATCTGAACCTTCATTTATCTGTGTTTGTGCAGTACGCAGACACAATGAAAGCAAATGGTGTCATCCCTGAAGCAATAAGACTTCGTCTTTTTCTTCTCTCATTACGAGATAGAGCTAGAGCTTGGTTCTAGTCTTTACCATCCAACTCTGTTACCACATGGAACAAGTTGAAGAAAGTTTTCCTAGCGCGATATTTTCTGTCGAGTAAGATGGCTATGCTAAGAGCCAATATCAATTGTTTTAAACAAAAGGAAAGTGAATCTCTTTTCAAAGCATGGGAAAGATACAAAGACATATTACGACTTTGTCCATATCACGGTCTAGAAGAATGGTTGATCATCCACACCTTTTACAATGGTCTCTTGTACAACACAAGACTAACGATTGATGTTGCAGCTGGCGGTGCACTGATGAATAAACCTTACCAAGATGCATATCAGCTTATCGAAAGTATGGCTTAAAATCATTATCAGTGGGGAAGTGATAGAACCATTATGAAGAAACCTCAAACCAAAGGTGATATGTACGAAGTTAGTAGCTTAGACCAAGTTAACGCTAAGGTAGAAGCCTTTACCCAAAAGATAGAAAGCTTGACCACAGCTCCCGCAACCATTGTGGATGCAGTAGCTCCAACCTATGATTTATGCGAACTTCACGCACATGCTGCACCCGAATGTCCACTTTTAATAGGAGTACCAGTTGATCAATTGAATTATGCTCAAGGGAACCCCTATGGAAATAACTATAACCCTGCTTGGAAGAACCATCCAAACTTCTCATACAAAAGCAACAATGCCTTGTACGCACTTGGGCAAGCTCCTACTACACCCTCAGGATATCAGAAAGCCACCCCAAATGTCTCAAATATTCCGAATATCCCTAGGAAATCCAACATTGAAATAATGATAGAAAACTTTGTAGCCACCCAAGATCAAACTAATAAAGCTTTCCTGAATCAAAATATTCACACTAGTGAACAAATTAAGCAACTGACAAATAAGGTTGATGCTCTTGCCACACACAACAAAGTATTAGAAACACAGATCTCCCAAGTGGCTCAACAGCAAGTAGCTACAACTGCTCCAGCTGGAACTTTTCTTGGATAACCACAACCAAATCCAAAAGGGCATGCTGATGTTATAACACTTCAGAGTGGGACGGAACTAGATAGACCAACTAAACTTAGAATCAAAAATCCAGCCATGTACCAAAAACTTGGTAAAGAGACTCAGAAGGAAGATGAGCCGAAGGAAAGAGAAAAGGAAGGTGACATTGAAGAGGTCGTAGAAAAAGAAGAACCTTATGTGCCTCCGCCACCCTATAAACCACCTATTTGTATCCTCAAAGATTTTCTAAGTCTAAAAATGTAGGGAAATTTAAGAAATTTGTTGAACTTCTGAAACAACTTAACATTTCCATACCTTTCACATAAGGTATCACACAAATGCCCTCATATGCTAAATTTATTAAAGAAATCTTGTCCAATAAGAAAAAGCTTGAGGATAATGAAACTATTTTGCTTACTGTTGAATGTAGTGCTATAATCCAAAACAACATGCCTCCTAAACTGTAAGACCCAGGTAGTTTTTCCATACCTTACGTAATCGGAAAATTTGTGATAGACAAAGCACTATGCAATTTAGGAGGCAATATTAGTTTAATGCCCTTATCAATTTGCAAAAACTTCAACATGGGAGAACTAAGACCAACAATGATGTTCGTACAATCAGCAGACCGATCGGTGAAATTTCCTTTAGGCATGTTAGAAAACGTTCCTGTACGTATAGAAAAATTATGTATCCCCACTAATTTCATAATCATGGACATTAAGGAAGATTCCAACACTCCTATTATATTAGGTAGACCATTCCTAGCCACTGTAGGAGCCATAATAGATGTTAAAACGGAAAATTAACTTTGAAGTCGGTGAAGAAAAATTTGAATTCATCTTGTCTAAATTTATTAAGGCATCATCCATCGACGACTTATGTATGTAATCGATGAATGCGTAAAATAAATGGAGAAACAACAAACCACTTATTCAGAAGTATTGAAGATTCCTATACCTCCAATTTATGAAGATGATAATTGGTGTCGTGAATATCAAGATGAAAATTTGTGTGAATGCCTAGCACTAACTCCTGATCTTATGCCTTGTCCAAAGAAGCCAGCTATAGAGCTTAAAACACTACCCAAAGACCTAAGGTATGAATTCCTAGACACAGAACTTGAAAAACCAGTCATAGTAAATACAAACCTAGGAAAAATAGAAACTGAAAAATTATTACATGTCCTAAGAAAATACCCAACCGCTTTAGGTTATAAAATATCAGATATAAAAGGAATAAGTCCCTCTATTTGCATGCATCGTATTATGCTCGAGGAAGCCTGTAAGACCTCTAGGTAACATCAAAGAAGAATTAATCCTATTCTGAGTGATGTAGTCAAAAAAGAAGTAAAAAAGCTATTGGAAGCAGGAATCATATATCCAATATCTGACAGTAAATGGGTTAGCCCAGTACATGTCGTACCTAAGAACAAAGGTGTTATAGTTGTCAGCAATGCTAAGGGAGAATATGTAGCGCAACAAACTCAAACTAGGTGGAGAATATGCATTGACTATAGAAAGCTAAACAAAGCCACTCGTAAAGATCATTTTCCTTTACCCTTTATCGATCAAATGCTTGAACGATTAGCTAAACACTCTCATTTCTTCTATTTAGACGAATATTCAGGATTCTTCCAAATTCTTATTCATCCTGACGGCCAAGAAAAGACAACATTCACTTATCCTTATGGTATGTTCGCTTATCGACGAATGTAATTCAGATTGTGTAATGCCCCTGCAACATTCTAGAGATGCATGATATCCGTTTTGCTGATTTCCTAGATGGTATGATGGGAGTTTTTATGGATGACTTCTCCGTATGTGGAGAAAGTTTTGAAGTATGTTTATCGAACCTTGAAATGGTACTAAAAAGATGCTTATGTCTCCACCTCATGCTAAATTGGGGAAAATGCCACTTCATGGTCCGACAAGGAATTATCCTATGACATATCGTATCCGATAAGGGAATTGAAATAGATAAAGCAAACATTGAAGTAATAGAAAATCTCCAACCGCCCAAAACTGTTAGAGAATCACAAAGTTTTCTAGGACACACTGGTTTTTATCGATGTTGCATTAAAGACTTCTCTAAAATAACTAAACCTCTAACTGAACTGCTAATGAAAGATGTTGAGTTAATCTTCACCGACAAATGCTTGGACGCATTTACAACATTTAAAAAAGAATTAATCTCGACACCTATTATGCAACCTCCTGATTAGAATGAACCATTTGAGATAATGTGTGATGCTAGTGACTATGCCGTAGGTGTAGTTCTGGGACAAAGAAAGGATAAAAAGCTTCATGCAATATATTATGCAAGTAGAACCCTAGATCCTGCATAGACGAACTACTCCACCACAGAAAAAGAACTATTAGTTATTATGTTCAACAAAGATTCATTGAGATTCAAGCTTTATTATTGAATATGATTTAAAGTAATATGATGACAAGGTCTACTATGATTTATCATGCCTCAATTTGTCAAAGAAAATCAAAAGATGCAAGAGTTGATTGAAGAAGTTTGACCTAATTGGACAAGTTCTTGTTTTCTTGATCACAAGTGCATAACTCTCTCAAATCTTAACATTTGGAGTTAGTTATTGTTGCTATGGGTTCTTATTATCATTCAAAACAACTTATATTCACATGGAAAAATTTATTGTGCAAGGAAGTTTGTAAAAATTGAAAGGGGTTTCCAAGTCATTTTGGTGCTCTAGGAGCTAGGATTTTGGACTTCTAAGGGCTATATCTTGCTCATCTTTTTGTATTTTGAGTGATTCCGAAGACATGCTTCTCTTTAAAGAGGTATCAACCAATCACTTTAAAAATTTCAAGAAAATTTTATGTGGAAGATGCATAATGATGAATAAAGATTACAAGTCCTCTAGATATGCCATCAAATTCCCTTATGTGACTTCAAAAGATCATAACTTGGTCAATTTTTATCTCCTTAAGCCCATTCGTTTTCCACAATGATCTTAAGGATGTTAGCTTCAACTCTTCTTTTATGTGCAAAGATTGAAAATGAGTGGAAGATGCCTTAAGGACCCAAAATGTTATAGGTCACCTCATGAATTTTCACCAACTTCATAAGGCCATAACTTTTTCAATACATGGTATTTTTGAGTGATTCAAGTTTCACAATGCTCTTTGGGATATCTACTTCAATCTAGCATCATTGATCAAAGCTCAATTTTGGAGGAAATCCTTGGTTGAACTCAAAACATTATAGGTCATTTTTGAAGAAAAACTTAGAATTTTTCTAAGTACAAAAAGTCAGCATCTTTTTCTCATCTTTGACTCATCACAACTTTTAGCTCAGGCATCCAATTGATCCCATTCTTATCACATTGAAAAGTTGTGACCTTATCTTTCAAATTCTTAAAAAATCATGCCCTAAGGTTCCCTAAATTATGCACACCATGAGTTCAAAGACAACCACTTGAAACTATTTTTTTCCTCCATGTCAGAATTTGAAATGCACAATTCAGCTTCTAATCACTAAATTTTTGCGCGTTTTTACTTTTAATCATGTTTAACAATCTTCCAGAACTGATTACCACCTTGAAATGCAAGTTTTGATTTAGTTTTGAGCAAAATATGAGTCACACTTTTCATGTTTACAAATTCACACGAATTCCCTCCAAACTTCATCATTCCACACGCTTGAGCATCCCATATGCTTCCCTATAAATAGAGGACCTCACTCCTCTCATTTCCTCAAGCTTGAAAAGCCAAAATCATCCTGCCAAACTGCCTACATAACTCACTTTTCTGAGTTTTTGAATTCCTATTTTCTCCACTTTTCAATCTAATTTCTTCATTGATCATTCATCCTTGAACTTCCCTGAAGCTAACAGAAGAAGAATCAAGCCTTGAGGTGTACTAAATCGTGCTAACCAAGTCCAGTTTCAGAACAATTTTCAACTACTTCATTCAGGTAGAATTCTCAACCAAATTGAACCAAATAAAGCCCTATTCTACTCTATTCATCCTTCTGATTCTCACACTTCTTACGGTTTTCATTTTCATTGAGAATTGAGAGAGATACTTGGGATTTTCGTGCTCGATGTTTTTTCTGGTTTTCTTCAAATTCAGCCTTGCACTCTTTATATAAATTTGGTGAGAGGGTACCATTAGAATCATCTTGAAGAGACGAAGCTAATAGTACCGGTCTGGTCCTCTAATTTTATAGTTTGTGGAACCTCAATTTAGGGCGTCTGGCGGTTGAAGACGACCTACGTGTCGTGCTTCAGCCAATGATAGCGTGACATGTGAGTTTTTGAATTCTATCCAATGCATCTGTTTTACCATGAGCGTGTCATAGGAACCCTTGGATCGAATTACTTTCATTAGTCAGACTTCATCCAATGCACCAGATTTTAAGTGACTTATAATTATTAAAAAAATGATTTCGTGTGATTTCCAAAAAAGACCATGATATGCACAACGCGCCAGATCCATTGGATCTATTTACTAACGTGTTTTGACTCTCATCCAATGGTCCATACTTTTCTGACTTTGTTTTTATTTTCTAATTTTTTATATTTAATTGATTTTAACTTAAATATATCATAGAAAATTCATTTCTGACCCAAAAATTCTGAAAATATTCACAAAATATATTTAAATATTCTTTTTCTGATTTTTATTTTTTCATAATTTTATTTTCAGATTTGATATTTTTTATAATTTTTCCTTTAGTTTGACTTGTTTCTAATTATTTAAAAATACTTTTTGATGTTTTTATATTCTGAAAAATTCTATAAAAATCATTTTACTCATTTCTGACCTTTTAAATTTTTTATAGAATTTTATTTTGATTTCTACTATTTTTAATTTTTTTTCACTTATTTGAGTGATTTTAATTAGTTTAAAAATGCTTTCTCGTTTTAAAAAATTACCAAAAAAATTATAAAAATATTTGAGGCCAACTCTGATTTTTCTATGGTCTTTAAAATTTTCTTTGATACTTTGGACATAGTTTACTATTTTACCTTTTATTTTCATTTTAAAAACAATCTAAAAATCATTTTTCCTTTTTTATTTTGTTCATTAAATGCAATTTATTTTTTAATATATTTTGGCTATGTGATTGTTGATCATAAACTTCATTAACATTATTGGACCTTGAGTGTTGAGTTTAACTCCACTAAAATGGGTGGATGATTTTAATAAAAGTTTGATTGAATTTTTGATTCAAGTGTATTCCCTCCCTCTTCATCTCATCCTCTTCTCTTTTGTGCAACATGTTGTTAGAAGATGATCTACATATCATCACTCCAAACATAAGGCACATAGATTATTTTTGACCGACCTCAAAATAGGTGCGACTTCTATATAAGTCTACTTACGATTGCTTAACATAGCACTAAATTTTGTCCCGATTCAAGAAATGATCATTCGTGGCCCAAATCTATGTTTGCAAGACCAAGTATGTTTAATTTGAAACCTTTGATCCAATAACCTTGAGGTTCATTGTTAGGAGGTTTTGGTCTTATCAATCCTTTAATGAACTTTCATAAGATTTGGTCTAAGTGAATCATTTAAACATCGTTGGTCATTTATTATTGCTTTGAGATTTTGAAATGAATGATATACTTGACAAAAAGAAAATGAAACTTGTTGTTGAGAGGCTTTAATTTTATCAATCTTCTAATGAATTTTCAAATGCAAGTTTCAAGATGGTCATTCAACTAACCTCTAATTCCTAACCTATTAACAATTGAATTTTATTTCTATAATTTTACTTTATGCCTTTACCTTTACACACCATTTATTTTAGCATTTACATTTCATGCTATTTTCATTTTTCCTCACTTGAGAATTTATCTTGATGTCCTTTTTATTTTGCTCACTTGAGCTTTCATTTTATTTTTGAAGATACCTAATAATCAACTTGAACAATAAAAAACTTTAAGGTTACTTGAACTATTTGGTGACTATCCTTGGCATGATGGAGTTATGGACTTCTTGGACTTAGGAGTGGATACCTTGACCTACCTTGAGACCTTGTTAATTATTTTGTTATTTTGTCTGGAGTTCTTGGGGTTTACTCCGAGACATTGGGTTGTTTGTTTCTTTGTTTGCAGGTTATTTTGATTATATGCTTTGTCTGTAATTAGGAATTCATCTGTATACAGCCGTTACTCTGCCCAATTTTTATGAAGTCTTAATGCCTTTGGAGCTTGGTTTTCTTAAGAGGTTTATTATCCTTGCTTGTATGGTTTCAATCCAAAGGATGGGAATTCTACATTGGCTCATTATGTAAAGTTTTGGCTTTTTTTCAGTTAGACTATTCTTTTCCCTAGCTTTTACCCTTATGCTTTAGGATAGTCCATTCATCTCCTCCCATCTTCTTTAATTTCAAAAATCTTCTCCCTCCTTTTCAAAACTATTCTTATTTTTAAACTTGAACAGCTTTCATAATAAACTTGGACTTAGGTCCATGAATTTTTCAAAATATTTTTCTCAATCAAACTTTAAACTACTTAATAATACCTTGACATTTTTTGTGAGAAGACTTAAAGTCAAACAATCTCATTCAAACCATTTTTTCCATTTTGGCTTTTATTTTAAAACTTTTTTTTCAAAAGATTAGACTCTTGTCAATCCTTGTAGTGATGAGAGCTACTATACTTCTATGATATGTAGTGAAGTGAGATATTTTCCACTTGGGTGTTGAGCGAGGCTTGGTTGATTTTAAAATCCAAGCTATATCCTCCACTTTGAGATAACGCAAATTCTCCTTTCTCATAATCATGGGTAGTAAGTATGTTCTTCCACTCGGATAAGACGATGATGTCTCATCTCTTAAAATAAACCAACACATTTGTACTTTAAAAATTTTAAAGGTGAACTACGAGTACCCTGATCCCCTATTGCACGGAAGGTGGTACGTAGGAACTAAAGGTTCACAACCACGGAGGGTGCAAAAATTGTAAAAAAATAATTTCTTTTCTCCTCTCCACCATCTATTTTTGTATACAACATTTATAGCCAAAATACACAAATTTTCAAAGAGGTTCCTGCGGAGTACCATAGATGTTACGGGTTCTAATACCTTCCCTTTGCATAACCAACCCCAGAACTTAGATTCTTTCCCCCTCTTTTTGGGTTATCCGCTCTTTTCCCATTCCTTTGGAAACAATAAAGCGTGGTGGCGATTTTCATCTGATTTGTGTGAGTGAAGTCAATCCAATGGCTTAGTCTCAACACTTCTACCGCTACAGAAAAATGGCGACTTCACTGGGGAAAGATCGACCAAATGTTGGTCCATCCCTAAGTGGGTTGAGCCTATCTTTGTTTATCTGAGTATGTGCTATTGTTGTTTATATGTTATATGTTGTATATATGTTTGTCTGGATTTTTCTAGTTTTCAGGGTGCTTGGTGATTTCTCATAAGTCCTCTACCCGGACTTAGGTAAACTTAAGATAGGACGGGAGGCATAGTTATGTAAACTTTGAGGGAGTAATCCCAAAAAAGGAGGCATGACATCCCCCACTCAGTGGAGGCCCCTTTGACTATAGTGTCATTTACCGAGTAATCGGGAAGACATGCTGTTTTCGACCTAGGAGCCTTCTGAAACTGAGGATCGTAGAACCTTTAACCCATCTTGGCCTTTTAGGTGTAGTGCGGAAACTATGAAAGGGTAATCTGGAAATGGTTGTCACGCGATACTACACTCAGACGAGTTTTCCCGAGAATATTACTAATTACCGAGTCAATTGGGACATTGGTAATATCCGAAGGAAGGATGTAGACTCTAGGAACCTCTTAGAACCTTGTTCAGCAGGTGATAAACTATTAGATCATACCTTAAGGGTAGTACCTTTGACCTCATGCTTGTGACGTCGAACCTATGAACCCCATGTTTGTGATCTTTTGTGTGACTGTTGCATCATGCATTCATGCATCCATGAGCATCCTTTAAAAAAATTGTTTCAAGGGACTTAAAGTTGACTCTTTATGAATATCTCAGGCGCTTTTTGACCATGGATTCTGGAAAAAGAAAGACTCTGAAGTATAGTTTCAAGGATCCCAAGATAGATAAATTGCTGAGTCTGATTCCCGAGATCGAGAATTCTACATATTTTTGGAGGAAGTATGGGTCCATCGTGTCTCTTTTAAAGCTCAGGATGAAGGAGGGTATTCTCTGGACTTTGGTCAATTTCTATGATCCAATGTATCAATGCTTTACTTTCCCTGATTATTAGTTGATGCCTACATTGGAGGAGTATTCTTACCTACTGGATTTACCTGTTACCAATTGTGTTCCTTTCACCGGTTTGGAGGGGGAGCCAAAGTCTCATGAGATTGCTGCTATGGTTCATTTAGGGAGGTCTGAGATTCAGGCCCACGTGACTACCAAAGGAGGGATAAGAGGATTACCCACTCAGTTTTTATTGGAGAAAGCTTGCTACTTTGCTAGGATGAAAAGTACGGTTGCTTTTGAGGCCATCTTCGCTCTACTTGCCTATGGGTTATTCTTATTTCCTAACGTCGACAAATTTGTAGATATCAATGCCATCCAGATATTTTTGATTGAGAATCTAGTCCCTACGTTATTAGAAGATGCTTATTAATCCATTCATCTTCGGGATTCTTATCATGGATGGATGATCATTTGTTGCACGCCTTTGTTGTATCAATGGTTTATTTATCACTTACCTCGATCCAATGCTTTCTGGGATGTCAAGAAGGAACCTCGTTGGGGTCCAAAGATTATGGATCTCACTTATTCCCACATTTTTTGGTATCATTAGGCTTACTATGATATGGAGATTGTCGATATTTGTGGTAGTTTCCCAAATGTACCTCTTCTTGGTACAAAGGGAGGAATTAACTAAAATCATGTTCTTGCACGATGACAGCTTGGATATCCGATGAGAGATAAGCCAAATAGTATTCATCTGAGTTGTTTATTTCTTAAAGAGGGAGAGAATCATAAGGAAGCTAAGGATGAGATTGGAAAGGCTTGGCGCCATATTCACAGGAAGAGTAGAAAGGACTTGGGACCTAGAGGAGCTGTTTCGTTGAAGCCTTATCTCTGGTGGGTACAGGCAAGGGCAATACAATTGAAGATGTCATATCCTTGCAAAGAACCTATACCTGATATGTTTGTGAATACCACTTCTCCCTTTTTAGATGATGTGGAAGAGTTTCAGCTTGCCCTAGTTAGGATGCAGCAGGAGAAGGAGGCCTAGAAGAATAAGTGCCAGACTTTAGAGGTGTCCTACCGAGAATACCTGAAGGAGAAAGATAACCTGATTGAGATTCTTAAGTGTCACGCTATAGAGACGATGGAGAAGCAAGGGGTTTTATTTTCCTCAAGAGCTCAGTCAGGACCTATTTACTCACTTCCTAACTCTGGTGATTGGAAAGGAGTCGCTAACAGGTATGCAGAAGAGAACAAGCAGTTAAAGGCTCAGATTGCAAGACTCGCGGGAAAGCATCAATGTGTGGAGTGATATTCATCAACTTTGCTTTCTTAATATTTTAGATTCTATCTTCTCTTGTATGAAGGGATTGTTGAAACTTGTACTAAAATTTTTTAATCCATTTTGAAGTTATTATAATGAGATTTTCAATATTTCAAAATGTGTTAGTACTTTAATATTTGCAAATTGTCTATAAATCTTTGAGTTCCTTGAAATACTAATAATAATAAAATAAATCATGGGCATTTCATATCATGCATCATCTTGTACATATTTCTTACATTTTTGTTCTTACCCAGGTGTCTTACTGTGTTTCTGTACCTCGTTCAGAAGCAAGTTATCTCACCAGTATAATACTCGGGCTAATTCATGGAAGAAGATGGAGAACCTTGAACAATAGAATCGCGAGCTGCACGAAGAGGATTTTGCTCTGAAGGTCGGTATAGCCAATCTGAATGCTTTGATGGAATCGTTGGTGGCTGCTCAGAATCAGCCACCACTTACTCAGCCACAACAAACAACGGTCACTTCCGAAGCCAACAGTTCCCGTTTATGTTACTCCAGTTACTGCTGCACAGAACCGTATGCCTCAGGGTTACCCGTGGGGAATGCCTGAAAACTTCTTGCCAGAAGGTTTTAATCTCGATGCTCCAGTCGCTCCAATTGTTTAAGCTGCTGCTAATCCCACACCTCTTGTGGTGCATGTTACTCCTGCTGCTAGAAATGAGATCCAATATGTTGCACCTCCTTCGGTGAATGCTATGTCATTATCTAATGATGAAGTTTATCGTCTTGTTCCTCTACCGAGTGAAAGTGTGGGTTTCTATGACCGATTGGATGACTTTGAAGACCAGTTCAATGAGATGCATAAGGAAATGAAGGCCCTTCGAGAAAAAGAATTGTTTGGACAGAACATCAGTGAACTCTGCCTAGTTCCTAACGTAAAGGTTCCAGAGAAGTTTAAAGTGCTGGAATTTGAGAGGTACAAGGGAAACTCTTGTCCTCGTGACCACCTTGTGATGTATATTAGGAAAATGTCTACCCATACTAATGATCAACGTTTGCTCATTCATTTCTTCCAAGATAGTTTAACTAGTGCTTCTCGGAAATGGTATATGAGTTTGGACAGTAGTAGTATACGTACCTTCAATGATCTGGGGGAAGTCTTTATCAAGCAGTATAAGTATAACATGTTCATGGTGCATGACTGTGACTAGTTGAGGGAAACAACTCAGAGAGATAAGGAGTCATTCAAAGAATATGCTCAGCGTTGCCACGAGGTAGCTTCCCAGGTGGTGCCACCTATGGGAGAATAAGAAATGACCAAGGTCTTCCTGAAAACCCTTTTATCATTTTATTACGAAAGGATGTTCACCAGTGCATCGAGTGATTTCACTGAAATGGTAAGCATGGGTGTTAGACTAGAAGAAGCTGTCAGAGAAGGGCGCTTGACAAAAGACGAAGGGACAAAAAATTCATCATACGGGTTCTCTCGGAAGAAAGAAAGTGAAATAAATGTCGTTATTTAGGAAAGAAAGATTAGACCACTTAGAAGGCATCAACGGTACTAGCAACAGGTTGCTTATGTGACTCCAGTTGTCAATGTAGCTCTAACCAATGTTGCCTATCAGAGACCATCAGCTCAGGGGAATCAAGGTAAAATTCAGAAGAGAGAAGGTTTTGACTCAATTCCAATGAGCTATGCAGAGTGGTTCCCGACTTTGATTAAGAAGAAGTTAGTTCAGACCAGACCTCCCCCTGCTATACCTTCACCTCTTCCCTGGTTTTATAAGGCAGACCAGACGTGCGCTTTTCATCAAGGAGCACCATGGCACAACATAGAGAACTGTTATCCTTTGACATCTGAAGTACAAAATATGGTGAGATCTGGCCTCCTATCCTTTAAGTATGTTGGCCCTATGTGAAAGATAATCCTTTGCCTAAACATGGATGAAAAAATGCTATAAACATGGTTGCTGGTTGTTTAGGGGACTTCTAGATTTTTTTATATCAACTTGGTTAGAGGAGATTTGGTAAAGATGCATGCTGACCTCTGCGAGTTCAGTTACTATACGCGTGACCATGTTGGTTGTGATATTTGCACATAAAAGCTGATCTTCAGGAAATGATGGACGAAGGCCTCATTCATATAATCAAGCCTAGGGCAGAGTACGAAGAAAATGTGAACAAGGTATATGGATGTCCCGGTTAATTCCGGATTTTTGACGTGAATCACATGAATAATGATTTGGTGCAGTTGCACGGTACCTTCTGTCACATGGATGGTCAAGAAGAACACCATTATGGGTCTTTCCAGATTTGCTGCAGAGATTCTCATTGTTGTTCCTTCGTAAGAAGGGGTATTCAGTTGTTGTTAGACAATGGGACCATCAAAGTTTCAGGCAATAGAGATGATTATCATGGGATTAACGTGATTGAAGATTGCTCGAACGAAACTATGTCAAATGATGAGTATGCTTCTGCAGATGAATTCTTTTCCATTGATGAAGATGCGCTCTCCAACAATGATTCTGTGATGTCTAAGTATTCTGAAGAAGGGGTGAATGTTATTGTGCCTTGTTTTGGTTTTCCCACCCCCATAGAGATTGAGTATCATAGCAAGCCAGCTGTTTCTCCAGTGGTGATTTACTTGTCGGGTCTTGTTCCTTACAAATAACACAAGGTTGTGCCATATAAATACAATGCGACAATCCTAGAGGATGGTGTAAAAGTTACCATCCAACCTTTGTCTGATTTTAAGAATATTGCTGAAGCCAGCCGAGTCACCCGCAGTGGCCGTATTTTAACACCTGTCATTCGAGGGAATGTTAATGCTGATAAAAAGGTTGTTGAAAGTATTGAACCCAAGAAAGCAGTGGGGGAATATAGTGGTACTACTCTGGAAAAAGATATGGATGATATATTAAAGATTATCAAGATGAGAGACTACAGGATCGTGGATCAATTGTTGCAGACGCCATCAAAGATATCCATTCTAGCCTTGCTAATCAACTCTTCTGCCCACAGGGAATATTTGATGAGAGTATTGGATCAGGCCTTCGTAGAAAGTGATATTCCTTTGGACCAATTCTGCAGTGTTGTAGGGAATATTACATCATGTAATAACCTGAGTTTCTATGATGACAAGTTTCCCGATGAAGGAAGGAATCATAACTTGGCTCTCCATATCTCCATGAACTGCAAGAATGATTCATTGTCCAATGTGCTTATTGATAATGGGTCCACTTTAAATGTCATACCGAGGAGAATGCTCATGAATTTGAAGTATCAAAGAACTCTCATGCGCCCGAGTGGCATAATTGTGAAAGCTTTTGATGGGTCGAAGAAGTCCGCCATCGGGGAAGTAGGTTTTCCTATTCATATAGTCCCGCACCTATTTCAGATTACTTTCTAGGTTATGGATATTGTTCCTGCTTACAGCTGTTTAATGGGATGATCATAGATACACGAGGCAGGGGCTGTCACTTCAACTTTGCACCAAAAGCTGAAGAAGAGCTTTCAAATTTGCTCGAGCGTGGGGAAGGTTCCATTCCGTTGTATAAAGAGTTGTTAGAGATAATTAATTTAGGTTCAGAGGAAGAGCCAAAGGAAGTCAAGATTGGAGCATTGTTGTATCCTGATGTGAAGAGCAGATTGACTAAATTGTTGAAAGAGTATGTGGACATCTTTGCTTGGTCATATCAAGATATTCCTGGTTTGGATACTAATATTATGGAGCAACATTTTCCGCTGAAGCCAAAGTGCCCGCCAATTAAGCAGAAATCACGAAGAATTCACCATGATATGGAAGTAAAGATTAAAGAAGAAGTTTTAAAGCAGATTAATGCCAGTTTTCTTGTGAAATCAGTGTACCCTCAGTGGATTGCCAATATTATCCCTATACCAAAGAAAGACAGAAAAGTTCGCATGTGCGTTGATTACAGAGATATAAATAAAGCTAGTCCAAAAGATGATTTTCCATTGCCACATATTGATATGTTGGTTGATAGTACAACAAAATTCAAAGTATTCTCGTTCATGGACAGATTTTCCGGATATAATCAAATTAGAATGGCTCCTGAGGACATGGAAAAAACAACGTTTATCACACCCTGGGGAACATTTTGTTACAGAGTGATGCCCTTCGGGTTAAAGAACGCTTGTGCAACGTACCAGAGGGCTATCACAACCATATTCCATGATCTGATGCACAAAGAAATTGAGGTATATGTTGATGATATGATTTCCAAATCCCAGACTGGAGAAGGGCGTATAGAAGATTTGTTGAAATTGTTTCAATGTTTGAGGAAGTATCATCTCTTCTTGAATCCAAATAAATGCACCTTCGATGTATGATCAGAGAAATTGCTAGGTTTCATTATCAGCCAAAAATGAATTGAAGTTGACCCTGATAAAGTCAAAGCAATTCAAGAAATGCCTACGCCAAGAACTGAAAAGAAAGTTAGAGGCTTTCTTGGATGTCTCAATTACATTTCCAGATTCATTTCCCATATGACTGCAACGTGTGAACCGATCTTTAAGTTGTTAAAGAAAGATCAAGGTTGTGCGTGGATAGATGATTGTCAAAGGGCATTTGAAAGTATTAAATAGTATCTGCTTGAACCTCCTATCTTGCTCCCGCCTGTTGAAGGAAGATCGTTGATCATGTATATGACAGTGTTTGATAGTTATATGGGTTGTATTTTGGGATAATAAGATGAAATAGGGAAGAAGGAATATGCCATTTATTATCTCAGTTAAAAGTTTACTGATTGTGAGTCGCGGTATTCTATGCTGGAAAAGACATGTTGTGCTCTGGCCTGGGCGGCAAAGTGATTGTGGCAATGTATGTTGAATCATACTACTTGGTTAATTTCCAAAATGGATCCAATTAAGTATATTTTGAAAAGCCTGCTCTTACTGGGAGAATTGCCTGTTGGCATATGTTATTTTCTGAATATGATATTGAATATCGCACTCAGAAGGCTATAAAAAGCAGTGTGCTGGAGGATTATCGTGCTCACCAACTGGTAGATGATTACCAATCTATTATGTATGATTTGCTTGATGAGGATATTATGTTTCTGAAAGCAAAAGATTGTGATGAACCATTGCTTGAGGAAGGTCCTGATCTTGAATCTCGTTGGGGCATGGTGTTTGATGGAGCCGTGAATTCCTATGGGAAAGGAATTGGTGTTGTGATTATTACTCCTAATGGATCACATATTTGTTTTACTGCAAGTCTGGCCTTTGATTGTACTAATAATATGGCAGAGTATGAAGCTTGTAGCATGGGTCTCGAGGAGGCCATTGATCTCAAAATCAAAGTTCTAGATGTGTATGGCGACTCAGCTTTGGTAGTAAATCAGATTAATGGAGAATGGGATATGTGTCACCCTGGCTTGATCCCTTACAAAGACTATGTTAGAAGATTATTACCCTTCCTTAACAAAGTTGAATTCCAGCATATTCCTAGAGATAAAAATCAGATGGCGGATGCTTTGGCAACTCTGGCTTCTATATATCAAGTGAATACTTGGAATGATGTGCCTCGTATCATAGTGTGACGTTTGGATAGATCGGCTCATGTGTTTGCAACAAAGGGAGTAGCAAATTAAAAACCTTGGTATTATGATATTAAACACTTTCTCCAAACTCAGGAATACCCGGCTAGTGCATCAAATAAAGATAGAAAGACATTGAGAAGGTTGGCAGGTAGGTTTTTCCTCAATGAAGATGTGTTATACAAAACAAATTATGACATGGTTTGCTCAGATGCGTGGATAGACACGAAGAAGACATGTTGATGCATGAAATCCATGAAGGTTCCTTTGGTACCCATGCCAATGGATATTCGATGGCAAAGAAGATGCTTAGGGTAGGTTATTATTGGCTGGAAATGGAATCTGACTGTTACAAATTTGAAAAGAAGTGCCATAAGTGCCAGATTTATGCTGACAAGATTCATGTGCCTCCGACAATTCTTAATGTTATTTCTTCCCCATGTCCTTTCTCTATGTGGGGTATTGACATGATTGGAATGATTGAACCAAATGCATCAAATGGGCATTGTTTCATCTTAGTGGCAATTGACTACTTCACCAAATGGGTGGAAGCAGCTTCATGTGCTAATGTCACTAAGCAGGTGGTAGTGCATTTTATCAAGAATAATCTCATATGTCGGTATGGTGTGCCAAGCAGGATAATGACTGACAACGGCTCAAATCTGAATAATAAAATGATGACGGAACTTTATGAGGAATTCAAGATTGTCCACCATAATTCATCTCACTACAGACCAAAGATGAATGTGGCTGTTGAAGCTACTAATAAGAACATCAAGAAGATCATCCAGAAAATGGTTGTTATTACAAAGATTGGCATGAGATGCTCCCTTTTGCTTCGCATGGGTATCAAACATATGTCTACACTTCAACCGGGGCAACCCCTTTATCTCTTGTGTATGGTATTGAAGCAGTACTCCCCATTAAGGTTGAGATTCCCTCTTTACGTGTGATAATGGAAACCAAGTTGTTAGAGGCCGAATGGGTCCAGAGCAGGTTTGACCAGTTGAATTTGATTTAAAAGAAAAGAATGACGGCTTCATACCATGGTCAATTATACCAGAAGAGAATGAAGAAAGTTTTTGATCAAAAGGTTAAACCTCGTGAATTCAGAGAATGCGACCTTGTACTCAAGAAGATCATGTCTTTTAAAGCTGATTCTAAGGGAAAGTGAACTCCCAATTTTAAAGGCACATATGTTGTCAAGAAAGCCTTCTCTAGCGGTGCATTGATTCTTGAAACAATGGATGGCGAGGAGTTCCCACATCCTTTGAATGTAGATGCAGTCAAGAAATACTTCTCCTAGATAGATAAAAGAATATCTCGCTAAGATGAAAACTCGAAAGGGTGGCTTAGGCAAAAAAGGAGCATCTCAGTAGGTTGAAAACCCGAAATGGCGGTCTAGGCAAAAACTAGATACATAAATATAACAAATTTTCCCGGTAGGTTGAAAACCCGCAAGGGAAATCTAGGAAAAAGGTAGGGATTTCCTGGCAAGCAACTGCATCAGACAAGACTTGATCATTGAAGTAACAATATTCTTGGATCCTCACCACTATTCAAACGAAGTCCCTGCGCAGGAATTCAAAGTTGTTAGGGAGAATAGTGGTCATTGTATTTCAATGTATCTTTTCCAATATATATTACCATTTTCCAAACTTTGTAATTATCTATGGAGTCTCACCATTCGTGGACTACCATCCTATTAATAAAGTTTGAGCTTTTATCCCATTCTTTGCAATTCTTATTTTATTCAGCTTACAAAGACTTATTTATTATTGATAGTAATTATCAAAGAAAACAAATTAAATAACAAAATTGTTTTTTGAAAATAATTTACAAATTACTTCTTGCTTTAGATTTTATGACTCAAGGAAAACAAAAATAGTGACCCCAAGGATGGAAGAACTCTGAAATTATAGAAGTGTGTGTTCCTTGGGAAGGCTCTCCCAGGTCACTCTTTGTGAAATGAGTATGACTTTCTTGTGCTTCTCAGGTAGTTGAAGATGATACCAATTGATGTACGGTGATGTGTTGGGTTTGTGAGCCCATTTTCCCCAGTCAAGTCTTGGTTCATTTTGATTTTGGGTTTGCATGGTATGAAGTCTCTATCCCAAATTCCGTAGTAAGGTCTTTGATCACCTAACAAAATCCTCTTCCCTCTTTGTATGCTAAGATGAAATCATTTGCAAAACATCATATTTTGCAGTGCTAGCATTGTTGTTGTTTATTTCCCAGGCAACCAGGAAAGGGCAATGTCTTTTCTAAGAAGTGTTGAAACAGTTGTCAACTTTTTGGGTTTTCTCCCGCCAAGTGCCAGATTTGATTTAAAATCCCAATAATTTTGATTTCTTGCTATGTTATTTAACTCCTTAAAATCCTCAAGTGAAGACGAGATAACGTGTCTCTCTGAAATTTTTTATCCCCTTTAGGTTTCATAATTTCTCCCCAGAGAAGTTGGTGTAATCCTCACTCTCAGTATTGAAGGATGTATTTTGGGTCCCTCTTGACAATGTGGTGTTTCCCTCCACAGTGAAATCAACATTGCAATCTCTCGTAGAAGTGCAGACCTTGAAACATTTGTTTTTTCCCATTGAAGTCTGTGTGATATTCCCCGGTGAAGCTCGGGGGAGGATGTTATATCCTTGTATCTATACTGATTTATTGTTATAATGTGATTCTTTTTGGATTATGTTCCTTCCTATTAAAAATAAGCCACGAAATAGGAATTTGTTTCCTTAGTTGGCGCTTACTTTCTTGTGAACTTTCATCTTGTAGGTTATTTAGTCGAGTATTGATTGTACCCAAGTTGGTTTCATCTAGTTATCCTCGGTGTTATATGTATGTTTTGTTAGCATATACATGATAAAATTCATACATTCATGCATATATCATGCATTGGCTGAATTTAGTAAATCAGTGTTCATTTGCATATTTTTGTTGACATATTAACATGTTTTGTAGAGTTGTGTTATCCTCTATCCAATAGAGTGTTAACTTTAAGCAAAAAAATTATATCCTTTCAATTCCTCCACTGAGTTATCCCTCCTGGAAGAATTTTGCTTTAATTTTCCTTTTAGCTCTTTGTCAGGATAGAACATGTTTCCTTATTGAGTTTATTTCTCATGATGTGTTATTTTGGTTGATTTATTCATTCCGATTTATTTCTGGTTTGAATCTATGATCCCCAGCAATGTTATTATCTTAATTTCTACGGGCTTTGAGCCCTGATTTGACAATGTGCATTTATTTTGCACGTGAAGATTTTATCTCCTCAAACAGGAACATATTGACATTTCCCAAGGAAGTCCTATTACTTTCCCCAGGGAGCCATGTCTCATTTCCCCAGAGATCCATATTTCTTTCCTCCGGAAGTCATTATTGCAATTCCTTCTCATAATAGCAACTGGCAGGTCTCTTTATTTGAGTAACCTCTACTTCCCCAATAAGTCTGATAATTATCAGAGAAGATTCAGATTTGTTACTCCAATGAATGATAGCCTTGTCATTATGGAAGGTAGTTCGTTGTTGAGATTTGTTACTCCAATGAATGGTAGCCTTGTCATTACGGAAGGTTGTTCGTTGTTGATATTTGTTACTACAATGAATGGTAGCCTTTCCATTATGGTAGGTAGTACATTACTGAGATTTGTTACTCCAATGAATGGTAGCCTTTCATTATGGAAGGTAGTTTGTTGTTGAGATTTGTTATTCCAATGAATGGTAGCCTTGTCATTATGGAAGGTAGTTTGTTGTTGAGATTTGTTACTCCAATGAATGGTAGCCTTATCATTATGGAAGGTAGTTCATTGCTGATATTTTTTACTCCAATGAATGGTAGCCTTATCATTATGGAAGGTAGTTCATTGCTGAGATTTGTTACTCCAATGAATGGTAGCCTTATCATTATGGAAGGTAGTTCTTTATTGAGATTTGTTACTCCAATGAATGGCAGCCTTGTCAATATGGAAGGTAGTTCGTTGTTGAGATATTTTTCCGATGAATGTTAGCCTTGTCATTATGGAAGGTAGTTCGTCGTTGATATTCTATTACTCTAAAGAAGTTCATTTGTTTCCAGCCATGAGTATTGGCAGCTTACCCTAATATTGGTATTTACCAATATTATCTTACTATTTATTTCCCCGGTGGATCGAAGTTACTTTTTTTTCTATCTCCTCAGTGAGTGGATAGTTCATAATCATTTGTCGGTCACAATTATCCTTCACCTTCTCACCTCAATATTTGAGTTGATGATGCCTTATTTCCTCTTTTGGGCTTTACCCAATAGAGTCAGGTCTCTCGTTCACCAGTGATTTATTTTCCTTGTCGGGTTGTTCTTTTGATCCCTGTTTTTATTTGCTACATCCCAGTGGGGTCTTGTGTCTTTCTTTTTTATTTGTTCATTTGCATTCATAATCATAAGCATTGAATCTTAGGGCCAAATATAGGGCTTGTTTTATATTTAAGTATCTTCAATCGCGTCGACATGAAGATTTTTAACCTTCGCATCTCTGGATAGAAGACACTTAAATAAGGGCAGATGTTGTACCCCAATTTTTACCCTAAGATTCCTCTATCATCTCATACCATCACAATACAACAAGATCACACACTAGGGTTTGGCTCTTCTCCTTATCTTTGGCTTTGCTCATGGGGAGTCATTAAGCACTTTTACTTGTACTTTTGTGATCATCTATGTTTTGTATTGATTAACCTATTAACTAATAAATATAATAAATGTTTTCTCTAATTAATGATGTTATAGGTGAAAGCACAATGCATTCCATCAATTTGATCTACAGGTTTATGACTCTATTGCCATGCCTTCTTCAACAAAGCTTCATTTAGATTCAAGCTTCATCATTGAAGGTGCTTTGAGGTAATATCATGAAAAAATATATTATGAATCATCATGCCTCAAGTTGTCAAAGATAGTTCAAAGATAGTTCAAAGATATAAGAGTTGATTGAAGAAGTTTGACCTAATTGGACAAGTTTTTGATTTCTTGGTCATAAGTGCATATTTCCATCAATTCTCAATATTTTGAAGTGTTTATGGTTGCTATGGTTCCTCATTATCATCCTCAACAACTTATATTTACATGACAAAAGTATTTATGCAAGGAGGCTTGTCAAAATTGAAAAGCGTTTCCAAGGCATTTTGTTGCTCTAGGGGGCTAGGGTTTTGAACTTCTGAGGGCTATATCATGCTCATCTTTTGTTATTTTTGAGTGATTCCAAAAACATGCTTCTACTCAAAGGATTATCAACAAATCACTTCAAAAGTTTCTAGAAAATTTTGTGTGGAAGATACCTAATGATGGAGAAAGATTACAAGTCCTCTAGATAAGCCATCCAATTCCATTAGGTGACTTCAAAAGATCATAACTTGGTCAATTTTTATCTCCTTGAGCCCATTATTTTTCCATAATGATCTTGAATATGTGAACTTCAACTCTTATTTTATGTGCAAAGTTTGAAAATGGATGGAAGATGCCCTAAGGATGCAAAAGATTATAGGTCATTTTATGAATTTTTGCCAACTTCAACAAGTCATAACTTTCTCATTTTTTGGAGATTTTAAATGGTCCATATTTTGGTCAAGAGCAAATTTCAAATGGAAGGCCATGTTTGTATGCAAGACATTATAATTCATTTTTTGAAGAAAAAACTTAGAACTTTTCTGAGTACAAAAGTCGGCCTCTTTTTCTCAATTTTTACTAATCACAATTTTCATCTCAATCATCCATTTGATTCCATTCTTTGCACATTATAAATCTTGTGATCTCATATTTCTAAAGCTTCAAGAATCATGTCCTAAGACTCCTTGTGCTTAGAATGCCATTGATTCAAAAATGGTACCTTGAAACTGAAGTTTCACTTCAAATCAAAATTTTAAATTCATGTTGTGGATTCTAAACATCAAATTAGCACATGGTTTTGGTCTAAACATGTTTAAACAACTTGCCAAAGTGGATTAGAACCTCGAAACACAAGGATTGGATGAGTTTTGATGCTAAACAGGTCACACCTTACTCGTGTATCAGGTTCACACGAATTCCCTCCAAATCTCATAATTTCACACGCTTGAGCATTTAATCAGCTTCCCTATAAATAGAGGATCATACTTCATTCATTTTCTCAAGCTTAGAGAGCCAGAATCACCCTGTCAAACTTCTTCTTGAACCCAATTTTCTACAACTTTAAATTTTCTTTTACAACTTTCCTCAAATCCATTTTCTTTGTCAATTCACCATCCTTGAACCTCACTGAAGCTAACAAAAGAAGAACCAAGCTCTAAGACTTCCTAAATCATGCTAGCCAAGTCAATTTTCAGAGCTCTGCATTTGAACTTCAATAGGTAGATTCATTCACCAATTCTCTCAAACTTTGATACTGTTATGAAGCTCTCATCATTTTGATTCTAGTCACAACATATGTTTTCTACTGGAAGTGTGTTTTGACCATGAAATTTTAAATCCCTTTTCAAATCTTCCCTTCCAAAGCAACTGAGCTACACCTTATATAAATTTTTCGCGAGGGTACCATTGGAATCATCTTGAAGAGACGAAGCGAATGCTACCAGTCTCGAGCTCTACTTTTACCGTTTCATGGACCTGCAAATCTCGTGGCTGGAGGTTGAAGATGACCAACGTGTCATCTCTCAACCAATGATAGCATGCCACAGATTTTTTTTCAAATCTGATTTAATTAATGATCATGTGTTTTATTCACTAAATACCATGATATGCACAACGCGTATGATCCATTGGATTAACTTACTAACACGTTTTGACTCTCATCCATTGGTCCACATTTTTTTTACTTTTTTTAATTTTCTGATTTTTATTTTTTATATTTTTTAAATTTTAAAAATTCAAAAAATATCCATTTTAACTTCAAAAATCTGGAAAAAAATTATGAAAAATACTTTTGATTTTTCTCTTTCTGATTATAATTTTTTAACAATTTTTTTTATGTTTTTATATTTTTTATAAGTTTTCACTTTATTTGAATTGTTTTAAACGTTTAAAAATATTTTTCTTAATTTTTAAATTCTGGAAAAAAAATGAAAGGATACAATGACCTCTTGACAAATATTGGTGACCTCATTTTATTTTTATTTCTGACTTTACTATTTTTCACAATTTTTGGTTTATTTTTCCTATTTATTTTAATTTTAAAAATAGTTTGAGTTTAAAAAATTACCAAAAATTTTATATTAAATATTTGAGCTTATTTCTGATTTTTCTATGGTCTTATTTGATTTTTCTTGGATGTTTTGAACATAGTTGCTATTTTCTACTTTTATTTCCATTTTTAAACCATTTTTAAAAAATATTTTTCTTTATTTTTTTAAATATATTTTATCTTGTATATATTCTGGCTGATCTTGGACTATGAGATTTTGATCATGAGCTTTATTAACATTATTGGATCATGGTGTTGAGTTTAACTTCACAAAAAATGGATGAATGATTTTAATAATAACTCGATTAAATTTTTGGTTAAAATGTGGTTTAATTTTTATCCCACCCCTCTTCATCTTATCCCTTTCTTATTGTACTAAATGTTATTGAAGAATAATTTACATATCATTTCTCAAAACAAATAGTACATAGATTTCTATTGAACGACCTCAAAATAGGTGTGACTTCTATAAAAGTCCACTTACGATTGCTTAACATATCGCTAAATTTTGTCCCGATTCGAGAAATGATCATCCATGGCCCAAACCCATATTTGTAAGCCCAAGTATGTTAATTTGAATCCTTTGATCCAATAACCTTGAGATTCATTGTTAGGAGGTTTTGGTCTTATCAATCCTCTAATGAATCTTCATAAGCTTTGGTCAAAGTGAATCACTTAAACATTGTTGATCATTTATTGTTGTCTTGAGAATTTTAAATGGATGATATACTTGACAAAAAGAAAATGAAACTTGTTGTTGAGAGGATTTTATTTTATCAATCTTCTAATAAGTTTCAAATGCAAGTTTCAAGATGGTCATTCAACTAACCTCTAATTCCTAACAATTGACTTTACTTTGTGCCTTTACTTTATACTCTTTACTTTAAGCACATTTATTTTGGCATTTATATTTCATGTTATTTTCATCTTTGCTCGTTTGAGCATTTACTTTTATGTTATTTTTATTTTGCTCACTTGAGCTTTTCATTTCTTTTTGAAGATACTTAATAATCAACTTGAACCATAAAAAACTTTATGTTACTTGGACTACTTGGTTACTATCCTTGGCATTATGGAGATTATGGACTTCTTGGACTTAAGATTAGAAGCCTTGATCTACCTTTAGACCATATGACCTCAACTGTTATTTTGTATGGAGTTCTTGGGGTTTACCCCAAGACATTGGGTTGTTTATGTGCTTTTTGTGCAGGTTATTGTGATTACATGCTTTGTCTGTGATCCGGAATTCATCTGTATGCAGTCGTTACTCTGCCCAATTTTTGTGAAGACTTAGTGAGATTTTAAGCTTGGTTTTCTTAATAGGTTTATTATCTTTGCTTGTTTGGTTTCAAATCCGAAGGATGGGAATTCTACATTGACTCATTGTTTCAAGTGTTGGCTTCTTGTTGGTTAGACGGTTCTTTTCCCTAGCTTTTACCTTATGCTTTAGGATAGTCCCTTCATCTCCTCCCATCTTCTTTAATTTCAAAAATCTTCTCCCACCTTTTGAATTTCTTGTTTTTAAACTTGAACCGCTTTCACAATAAACTTGGGCTTATGTCCATGCATTTTCAAAATATTTCCTTAATCAAACTTTAATCAACTTAATAATACTTTGACATTTTTGTGAGAAGACTAAAAGTCAATCAATCTCATTCAAATTATTTTTTGCCACTTTGGCTTTTTTATCTTAAAACTTTTCTCAAAAGATTAGACTGTTGCCAATCCTTGTAGTGATGCGAGCTACTATACTTCTATGATATGTAGTGAAGTGAGATATTTTCCACTTGGGTGTCGAGTGAAGCTTTGTTGATTTTAAAATCCAAGCTATATCCTCCACTTTGAGATGATGCAAATTTTCCTTTCTCATAATTGTGGGTAGTAAGTATGTTTTCCACTCGGATAAGATGATGATGTCTTGTCTCTTAAAATTAACCAACACGCTTGTATTTTAAAAATTTTAAAGGTGAACTACGGGTACCCTAATCCCCTATTTCACGGAAAGTGGTACATAGTCACTAAAGGTTCACAACCGTGGCGGGTGCAAAAATCATAAAAAATATACTTCTTTTCTCATCCCCTCAATCTGTTTTTTGTACAACATTTTATAGTGAAAATACACAAATTTTCAAAGAGGTTCCTGCGAAGGACCGTAGATGTTTAGGGTGCTAATACCTTCCCTTTGCATAACCAAACTCCGAACTTAGATTCTCTCCCCCTCTTTTTTGGGTTATTCGCTCTTTTCCCATTCCTTTGGAAACAATAAAGCGCGGTGGAGATTTTTAATTTGATCTGTGCGATTCAAGTTAATCCAATGGCTTTGTCTCAACATTTCTACCGCTACATTACCCTCTTTATTTTTCTTTACTTATACAGTCTCAAAACCCTATTCCATCCCAAACTCTCAATTTCTCACACATTACTCTCTGTCAAATCACCAACCATCTTCTATCTCTGCTCAACTATGGCACATAGGAACCCAAGGCCTTAAACCCGACCTTTCATGGATAACATTCTGAATTGGAGAAGTCGGAGAACACCAGAGAGCTCAATATCTTAAATTCTATCAGCGCTCTGTCATCCTTAAATGGTATGTTGATATTGAATGTCTGTTGAAATTGGGACTACTTGATAGTGTGTGATGGTTTCTTATGAATTATGATCTAGCATACGTCTGCATGCAAAATATTCCCACATATGAGTCATTAACTTTGGAATTCCTAAGTTTGTTCTCCTAGAATCCCCCACCTGATGAAAATGCGAACCTAGCCGAAATAACAACTTTCATAATGTTTAATGATGAATATTCTATAAATTAAGCAGCTCTGAGTGATTTACTCCACTTCCTTCGTGAGGGGGAAGTATACTACCGAATCCCTCCGGAGGCAGACTGGGCATCTTCAACCTTCAAAATTTGGAACACTATTTCTGGTGAGGAACCTACTAGTTGGGAGGGACTTTATGCCTCCTCTATACATAATCCTGCCATCCGGTACTTTCACCGCATTATATCAAACACAGTTTTTGGGAGGATCAACAATAACAAGGTAAATTCCAAATAATTATTTCTCTTGCATTGCACCTTCCCTCCTAATCAGAAGAGGGTTTACACCTTTCTATAATTGAGGGCTAGTTACCTCTATAGCACTTGGCTTGCACCTGGAAGACAAACTAGCAAATCTGCCTCCACTGCCACCCATATTTATTGACATTGACAACTATCGAGCTGGAAACCTGATTAAGTTCAGAGGAGATGGAAGGTATAATTTCATGGTGCGTAACAAAGTAGTTCCTAGTATCATTTTGCCTAACATTTAACTCACAGATGTAACAAATATGGACAAGTGGCTTTATGATCTTACTGACGTTGAACAACAACCTAAGGCACAAGCTCCTTCTAAAAATGTGGCAAGCATGTCCATGAGAATTTGAAGAAGACGCAAAAGCGCACCGGCCACCAATGATGACATTATGGTTGCCATTATGCAACAAGATGAGAGGATGCAAGCTATGCAAAATAATAAAAATGCAATGATTCAACTCATGTAAGCTATGCAAACTCATCAACAAAAATATGATGAAAGGAATGAGCGTCAGGCTGCAAGAATGACCGAGGAAATGGCGGCTTTAACCGTACGCATGGATGACTTTCAAGAATTTTTGTACCATGTGTCCGGCTAGACGGGATGGACGTGGATGAGCAAGAGAGCAAGGAAGAGGACGTGACAATAAGGAAGAATATATCACCTTTGTTTCTTTTTGTGTTTCCTCATTGTTTAAAAGCATTGGGACACTGCTCGATTTTAGTTTGGGGAGGGAACACTTTACCGCTTTCTAAGTAGATTTACATTCCCGCTTGTATTTCCCTTAATTAAAACATTTATGTACTTTCGAGTTCTTATATGCTTAACTTTACGCATTCGAAGAGTATACATGTTGCTCACTTTTAAGATATTTGAGAAATTTTGAGTAAAATAGAAACAAGATAAATACCTTTGTAACACTCTAAATCCCCAAATTACACTAGATCGATCTCAGTACCTTTTATACCGAAACCTTCAGTTTTAGTTTTAAAGTAACATCGAGTAGTTTATTTAGCAATCAACATCGTCTTAAACACAAACTACGTAGGGAGTCGGTGAATATAAATGAATGATCCCAAGTATTTAAAAAGTTACATGCTCTACTATTTGAAAACAAGGAATGCACCAATTAAGTTAGGTGACCCTCACCCGGTCACTTAACCCAACGGATGCGGAACCTACAAATTATAACAAATAAACCTGTTGTCGGTTGGTTAAGAGGTGTTTGGTACTGAACTTGGTAGGGCTGACCACTGTCTGATCCCCCACAACTTGTAATTGGGTGAACAAAGGGAGGTTACAAAATATATTTCTTGAGGACAAGAAAAGGTTCAAGCTTAGGGGAGTTTGATAACACAAAAAGTCATAGCATATTCCGCCTGATTTACATAGACATAGTTTCTAATTTTCGTTAATTATGTTGAATTATATTTGTAATTGTAGTATGTTTCAAGTATTTACTTTCTACAAAGCCTACATGAGAAAAGGAAGAAAAATGTTGAAGACATGAAGAAGAAATGGCAGTTTAGCAGAAATGTGCAGAAGAATCCATATCAGAAGTATGTGATGGTCGTCACAGCTTTCTGGCGGTTGGCATAAAGTTTAGATGTGTGCCCCTTGGCATACAAAGCATGGTGGTCGGCATAAAATTTGGATGTGTGCCACTCGTCACACAAAGCATGACGGTCGGCACAAAGCAAAAATGCATGCCCCACGTAATGAAACATGTGCCACTCTCCACAACACACAAGTCTCTTTCTTTGTTTCAGTTACATACGAAGTTTTCTCCATAAACACATTTCCTCCAGATTTCCCTCTATGCACGGAGAACGGGAATCAATTAAATGTCCCTATTTTTCCTCATAAACTTGAATCCATAAAAGGAAAGCAGTTACCAAGGAAGAGATCTTTGGCGCGCCCTCTCCAGCAATTATTTTCCTTCTGCACACTGAGCTTATTATTCCATTTTAGAGATTTCAACATTTTTTTGTTTTCGTTTTAGAATTCTTTTTGCAGAAAGAACTGATCACCATTAAATCAATAATTCTCTACACCGGAGGAGTATTGCACCATTAGTTTTCTTCTCAGCTTTCAGAACTTTGCTTAGGTTTATTTATTTTTCTATAAGTTATTTTATCCCATGGCAAAGTCCTGTCGGCTTAGAGAGAATTGTGTGCGTACTTATATTCTTTCACTATTTTATTCCAGGTTTAAAATTTAATTAATACATTCTATTTATTTTACCATGATTATATTATCGTATGCATGTTTTTATTCTATGTTATTACGCAATAAAACTATGTTCGGCTAACTATCATGATACTGGTATGTGAAATCATAAACCGAAGGGGTTCGATAATTAATTGGCCTAAATATTTACAAAAAGACTTTTCTGGTTTTGGTTTTCAATTTCAATATTAAATTGTTTTTTTACGAGAGTAAAAGAAAGACTAAGGATAAAATCAACAGAGCGAGAGTTTGAGATTTTAACCAGATAATGGTAATTTAACATTAATTTTAAATACAGCGAGAGCGCTTTAAAATTAATTGGACTCTATTTGTTTTTAAAAAATACTTTTAGATTTTAAATGACACAGCGAGAGCGCTCATTTGAGTTTAATAATATGGCCTGAATCAATAGAAAGAAAGTGTGAGACAACGGTTTTTAAATTAATAGTTTCCACTGAAACAATGTTTTATTGAATCACTGAAGTCGATAAATTACATACCGGTGTCCTGTTATCAACTATTAAATCTTATTTAATTCTCGGTTAAATCCCAACATCGAAGTTTTATCATTAGCCTTAGCTTTACACAGTGACCCTAGATAACAGTAGTTTGACCATTAGTCCTTGTGGGTTCGATATCTTTTAAAACTACGCTTAGACTATGCACTTGCAGTCACTACACTCGACAAACTATTACAATAAACCAACCAACGGTGACGTATAAATATTGGCATGAGATGTTACCATTTGCTCTTCATGGTTATCGCACTTCAACGTGGACATCAACTGAGGCAACCCCATTCTCTGTAGTCTATGGTATGGAAGCGTTCATACCCGTAAAAGTCCAGATTCCTTCTCTAAGGATTATGAAAGATGTAGATTTAGACGAAGAATAGTGGATTCAGACTAGGCTGGACTATTTGAATTTGATTGATGAGAAAAGGCTTGCGGCTGTTTATCACGGTCAGATGTATTAGAAGCGTATGATCAAAGATTTTAACAAGAAAGTCAAGCATCGGGTATATTAGGCTGGTGACTTGGTAATAAAATGCATCATCCTGCCACAAGGTGATCACAGGGGCAAATGGACTCCCACCTAATCAAGAAGATATTTTCTGGCGGTGCTATGATACTTACCATCATGGATGGTGAAGATTTTCCACACCATGTGAATGCAGACATAGTCAAAAAATACTACGCCTAAAAGAGATCCTCTAGGTTGACTGGCCTAGGCAAAAATAAGGGCATCCCAACGAACCAAAAGGGTTCGGGTAAAAATTAGGGATGAATATAAAGATTGTACACCCAACAAGTCGAAAACCTGAAATAAGCATTTATTTACAAAAAGGTCCAATGACTAAATTGAATGAACATATGCATATGAATATGATTAATGTTAACAAATATATGCATAAAACAGGAATAAACATTTACTAAAGACTCTAGGAGTTAGGATAACATTCAAGTCATCCACAAATCCCCACAAAACAATTCCCACAGAGCTACCTGCACAAGCTCATTCCCGATGGAGATACATTCCCCAACAAGTCTAATATGCCTTCAAGACATAAATTGGGGCATCTTCCAGCAGTTCACATAATCATCTCCCCCAGTAAACCCCCTAGTGTATAAAGGAGTTTGATCATTTCTCCCGCATATCGTGAAAACTTCCTTCTCACAACCTACGCAATTCCAATCCTCAATACCGTTCACAAGAATTCAATCCTCCAGCGGAGTTTATTTCTCCAACATTATCCCATGCAGAATTCTCTTCACCAGCAGGGCTCATTTCCTCAACAAAGTACATTTCTGCGACTACTGCAAATCATCGACAAAATTCTCTTCTCCAGCAAAGTATAGGTTGTAGTCCCCATAGAGTTTCTATGGAATCTGAAATCAGGCCAGATGTCATTTAACTTTGTCCTCCCTAGAAGGGTTAGTATCCATATAAGAAACTCGATTAAACGGATCCTAAGAAGGTTATTCACCTCTTTTATCCCCAGACATGGTATATAAGAATTAAATTCCCCAGTAGAGCGACGAACGGCCAATGTTCCTGAACCCTTCTATCCCCAAGCAGAAGTCAAAAAAATCCTAGCAGAGTATCCTCAAAAGAGAAAATCGGAATCCCCAGCAGAGAAATTCTAAACAATATTGGAGAGACATATCCTTCATCCCGAGCGACAACCAGGGATTTATTTTCCCCGGCCAGAGTTGTTACAAGGAGCTACTGATACACTTCAAAGACATCTTACATCCATACATCATAGCATATGCATACGAAACTCATATAGAATACTGTTGTACCCCAAAATTTACCCTCTCTTTCCTCAAGACATTTCTCACAAGATTTTCATTGGCTCAAGCTTGCACAAGTATTGACTAGGTCAAACCACCTCCTAAACATTGATGCCTCAAATTAGGGTTTTGATTTTCAAAAGGAAAACTGGACTGATAATGCCTTAAATGACTTTCATGGATCATTATAGACCTCCAAGAATACTCATGTCAAGTTTCAAGTCATGAATCACAATTTTGCTCAGTCAATTGACCAGATGACTAAAAATGAACTATGTTGGGTAAAAGCCAAATGTGGTTAACTTACAATCAAACTTCAAGATTTTGGACCAATATCAACATTTTGAAGTCATATGCATGAATTGATCAAGTTTGGATCATAATTCCTCAAGAAAAGTGTTCAATTCATCAAAAGGGCAAAATGGTCAAAATTAGGGTTTTGACTGAGAATGACTGATTTTTGACTTTTGACCTAATACATGAATTTTTGTTTTGAAACATGATTTCAAGGATTCAATTACATAATTTTGACCTAATTGCATGATTCAATTCATCCCTCAAGATCAAGCAATTGATAGATGAAATTTGGCCAACTTTTGGAAAAGTCAATTGATACACCAAAAGTCAAACTTTGACTTTTTTGTCAAATTTGAGTTCCAAAGATCAAAATTCATCAAGACATTCAAAAATATGAAGCTTGATCATCAAGAAATCAAGAAAGTCAAAAGTCAATTTAAAAAGTCAAACTTTTCAAGACTTAGAAATTTTTCTGTGTTTTTGTACATGATAATTTCATTACTTCATGCCAATTTTTCACCAAGATGCAAGATGATTCAAAGGAAACTTTCAAAATGAGATTTGTAGATCATTATGAGATATACAACTTTGTATTTGAGGGCTCATATACAAGAAATACTTAGATTTTGAGTTATAAGCCCATGAAGTCATGCACTTTTTCTTAAACACTTAGTGAAATTTTGACCTAGTTTAGGCAGATTTTTGTCCCAACTTCTTGGCCATTTTTCACATATTTCCAATTGTATTTTGCAAAAGTGGAAAACATGAAAGTTTTAGAAGTTGTTTCAAGCTTTCCAAAATGTCAAAGAGCTTGAAGATATCATTTTTTTATCTAAGAGAATCGAAGAGAAGAAGTTGGGCATCTATTCTTGAATTACAAGGAATTTTTGTGATGAACACTTGATCCAAACCCTATCCTATGCTGCATAACTTCACTTTGCAGGCTTCTAACTTGTGTTTCACTCCATAATTAATTGATTACACAACTGATAGAGCCATTGTCCAAGTATTTGAGCTCTTATCCAAGTTGCATTTCCATTAATGGCACAAAGTAACATTGCCATTCTAGTAAAGTTTTTTTAATCATAAATTCAACTTGTCTTGAGCATTGCACTTGTTCGTTATGCACAAGCATCCTCTACAAACTCAGAACAAACATCATTAAAGTTTCTAGCCACCCTACAAGCTTTGTACCATTCCTTGGAAAGATGTTTGTCAAGCTTGCTTCAAAAACAAGTCAAATATCCATAACTTGTGATCTTGTATTTCTGATCCCTCCAAGCTTCCAAACCTTTTCCTATAAATCATTCATTCACAAGCCTAGGGCACGAGATCAGAATCCTGAAAACTACCCCAAACACTCACAAACCATAAATTTCTCAAAAAACATCATTTGTATACAGTTTTGACCTTGAACTTGTATCTTCCATTTTCATCGTGTGTTTTTCCTCAAAATCATTTTCAAAGCTTCCATACATCAAATACAGTTCATTCTTAACCTTGTTCCATAACTGAAACTCCGTCTTCATAACCTTTCAAACTCAAAAACAACCACATGCAACTTGACTTCTCCAAGACAATACAACCACTCTCAATCAAAACTAAGCTTTGCATTAGCTTCCTGGGGGTTCATTGAAGTTATTTTGATCATCGCAATACCTTGAACGGTGCTCTCAATCAAAACACGAATTTCAGTTTAAAGGTAATTTTTCTTAACTTTGAACTCTTCATACAAGCATCATTAGTGATTCCTTTGTGAATAAAAAATGTAGACATCATAGCCCTGAAGCTAACCATGCCCTTAGTTTTCATTTATGTTGCTTAAATGATGCGAATTTTGAAGATGAACTTTCTGAAAATTTAGTTCAAAATTTGGTACTGAATAAAATTCATGTTCATCTTTGTTTTATATTTTTAGTTATTTACATGGTTGAATTCGTATGAAAAAATGGAACAACTTTCATATTTACATTTTTGAAAATGGTTGAGAGATGAAGGATTTCAGATTTTGATTATGGAGGAGAAGGAAGAACATGGGCGCGCGAAGCTTGAAAATGAAGTTGGATTTTTAAATATGACTTTATCTTATATTTAATATTTTGTATTTCAAACAATGGATGTATCACCACCTCAGTGGTTAAAGCGCACGCCTTTCACTATAGGGACCTGGGTTCGAGCCCCAGTGGTACCCTTTTGTATTTTCTACATGTTTTCCATGCAGATCCAGCGCATCAAACCATGCGCACCCACCATGAAACTTCACATTTAGGCCATTGGATCATCATACCATTAAATCCAAGAGCAAGCGTATGATGCACCTCAAAAGGCTGCCCACACAGGATCCATACAGGCCCTTGGATTTTTGTTCTGGGCCTAAAATGTTTTTTTATTTCTCACCCCCTTTTACTAAATAATACAGGCCCATTACCTTTTTTTGTTTTATTTTTTGAACTCAACAAAAACACGCATTTGACCCTAGCGCCGTATTTGCTACCTTTATACACCCATTTCACTTTTTAAACCCCCAGCCCAATATTTTCTTATTCTTTATATTTTTATCTCTTTATTTATTTTATTTAAACTAAAAATACAATAATATATTTTCTTAAATTAAAAATGTTTTAATTTAAATACTTCATATCTTTTTGATTAAATTAAATTTTATTACTCTCTTTTACATTATAATACCATTTTCATCTCAAATTAACATTAACAAAAACTACTTTCTAAGAAAAATTTAATTAGCTTTAGGTTTTATTTTAATTAACTTAAATTTTAGGTTTTGATTAAATAAATTAATTAAATTCTTTTATACATAAAAATTAGGTTAACTATTAAATATTTCTTTCTATCAAAAACCCTAAAAGCAATTTCTTCTTCATCTCTACATTTTCTGCATAATTATTATTGTAATCCATATTCAATGGTTTGTAATAATAACTAGGGTTTTATTGCTTTCCTCCCCTTATTCACAAATTGTACCCCTCATTCCCAAAGCGTTGTAATAGCGTAGGACATTTAAATTTCTACAATTTAATCACTTTCAATATTATTGCTAGTAATTAGGGTTTGTATGGAAAGACTTAAAATCAAACAATAGATAACCCTAAATTCAAGACAAATTAATGAAAATAACACTTTGCACACTTGCACCTCTAGGGTTAATCCAAACTTGTTGCCTTAGAATAAACAATCATGTCCCTCGAACGTGGGATACTTTAGCAAAAACTCTCAAATACAAGATCGTAGTCCCTCGATGACCCTTCAATATTTCCTTTGGTAAATGATCTTAGACCCTTACAACAATTTGCTAAGGTATCCTACAGTGTTGCTTTCTATGACTGTACGATGACCCACACATGTCCCTTCACATCCAATGATAAAGCTTCCTACTAATTAATGGTAGAAAAGCACTATCTAAAGGAGGAGTAAAAGAACAAAGACTTTTTGAATAGGTAGAACGTTTGTAGTTTCTTGCTCACAACATTTCAAAACATATTTCAAACACACCAACACTTTTCAATGAAATATTTCAAAAGTCAACACTTTGTATACATTCTTATAGAGACGGGAATCATTATAAAGTTCGCCTAAACAAAGGCACTTTTCAAAAATACTTTCAGAACAAACCCCACGCACATTTACAAAGCATTTCAAAGTGAGCTAGCAACTAAGATCCCATAGATAACTACAGATGAAAAGGGTGCTAACACCTTCCCTTTTCATAACCTACCCCACGAATTCAAGAAAATTATCCAAAGGTCTTTTCTGTTCTTTTCACCCTTTTCTTTATTGGATAAAAGAAAATTCGATGGTGACTCTTGCTATCCGCAACAATTGTGATAAAACGAAAAACACCCAAGTCAGTTCTACCACCGTATTATAGAACTGGCGACTCTGCTAGGGAATAAACTTAAAAGTGGGGTTACCTTATAGACAATATCACCTTTAAATGCTTTCATTGTTTGAATTGTATGCTTTACATTATGGGTTATGTTTGGGTTTTTATAGATCCTCTACCCGGATCTGGGAACATTATTAGGTAAGTAGCAAAGATTATGGAGACTGTACGGCATACACCGATATGGTTGAGACAATAGCTACGTTAGTGTGACACATTTGTTGGTACCAGTATCCCTTCTGGCGAATCGAGAAGAATATGGGGCCGTTGTATGGTGTCATGAAGCACTAACTGACCATAGAACCTTTAGTTGAACAACTTTCCTATTAGGAAGTAGTGAGATAGTCGGATTTGGTGCAGTCTGAAGTTGGTTGATACTCGATACTACGCTCATTGAGATCGGACTTTCGGGGTATTTCGGTCGCTAAAATAGAGGCTTACGTTGAAACAATGCCCGATGAAGAAAGATTAATGATATTGAGATTCCCTAAAACCCGATTTCTTTCTAGGACAGGTTGAACAAACTAAAATTCAAGAGGGTGCTTACCTACAAACTCCATGCAAGCCTAAACCTAAGCAATTTTTTGTTTTGCTTGTATATGTTTATTTGTACATAAAATCATGACATCATACCATAGCATTTGCACTAACCGTTTCAAGGACCTAGAGATTTATCTTTGGTCTGTTTTGTAGGACATGGCTTCCGATCATAGAAATACTATCTGAATCAACCTTGTGAAAGTGCCTCCTCAACTCAAGGAGTTAGCATCAAGGATTCCCGAGAATTCTTCGTTCATAAAGAAGTACGGTCGACTCCTCAACTTGGTTACCTCAAACTTTGAATAAGACATGGTACATGTGTGTTGTATCCCGAAAATTTCCCTCTCACTTATCAAGAATTTGCTCACAAGATCTCCTTGGGCTCAAGACTGCATTAGGGTTTGATCAAGCTCAAGACATCTCCTCAAACACCGATGACCAAAATTAAGGTTTGAGTTTGCATAAGTATTTTTTAGCTTCCAATGTCCCATGTTAATTTCATAGATCATCATGGACCCCCAAGATTACTCATGTCAAGTTTTAAGCCTTGGATCACATTTTTGGTCAGTCAATTGAGCAGTTGACCTAAAAATCAGTTGTATTGGGGAAAAAGTGAACTGTGACCAATTTAAAGTCAAACTTCATAATTTTTTATCCATATCAACATTTTTAACTCAAATGAATCATTTGATCAAGTTTGGACTACAACTCTTCAAGAAATTTGACCAAATCCCCAAAAGGGCAAAATGGTCAAAATTAGGGTTTTGATTGGGAAAGGGCAATTTCTGGTTTTTGACATAGGAAATGGTCAATTGGTTTAAGGAATGATATCAACAGTCCAATTGCATCATTTTGACCTAATGGCATGGTTCAAAACATTGCAAGTCCATTGAATTGACAGATGAATTTTCCAATCAACTGATCAAAAGTCAACTGTATACTGAAAAGTCAAACTTTGACTTTTTGGTCAAGTTCAAGTGCCAAAGATCATAATTCATCAAAACATGTTAAAATATGAAACTTATTCATCAAGAAATCAAAAATTCAATATTTCATTTTGAAAAGTCAAAATTTCTAAAACGTAGAAATTTTTCTAAGTGTTTGAAATTTCATGTTTTTTTCATAACTTTGGACAAAATTTTCACCATGATGCAAGATGATTCAAGAGAAACTTCCAACATGAAAGTTATAGATCTCCATGAAATATACAACTTTTCTTTACAGTACTTCTCCCAAAATGCTTGGATCTCAAGTTATAATTTTATGAACATAGGGTCATGAAACAAAACACTTAGTGAAATTTTGCCCTAATTTGGTCAGGATTTTGACCCAACTTCATGGCACTTTTTCATATAGTTCCAAGGGTAATCTTCAAAAGCAATTCAAATATGGGTTGTAGAGAACATTGCAAGCTTTCCAAAATTTCCAAGAACTCCTTGAGATCATTCTTGAGAAGGGAGAATCAAAGAGATGAAGTTAGGGTTTTGTCACTTGAATTACAAGTCATTTTTGATGAACACTTGAACCAAATCCATGCTAGGCTGCATAATCCTTGCTTTTCAGGACTCAAAATTGTTTGTCACTCCATAATTAAATTTTTACACAACTGTTAGGGCTTTGATCCAAGCAATTGAGCTATTGTCCAAGTTGCATTTCCATTTATGGAACAAAGTTAACAATGTTATTCTTGTAAAGCAAGCTTTTTGCATAAAGTTCACATGAAGCCTCTAACTTGTTCCCTCTAATCACACTCCATCCACAAAGTTAGAAGCAAGCTTGTTTAAAGCATAACCACTCTATCTTAGCAAGTACACAAGGCATGGAAACTTGTTTTGTCAAAAAATCACATGTTTAACTTAAACATGTAAATTTGAATTCTGATCAACTAGAGTATTCCAAACTTGTTGCTTATAAATAGAGTCACTATTTGTGAGCTAGAACACGAGCTTGAGCACCCTGAAATACACCAAAACTCTCTCAAATCAGAAATTGCCCAAAAACTCCATTGTTGCACAGTTTCTGACTTTGAACCTCAAACTCACATTTTCCTCGTGCGTTTCTTGGCATTTTAGTTTCTAAAGCTTCCTTACATCAAGTGTAACTTATTCCTGTACCTGTTTCATTTCTGTAACATCATTTACCCTATCTTCCATAACCAAAAACAGAGCATTGCACATTGACTTCTCCAAGTCATTTCAGTCACTCTCAACTCAAGCAAACCATTGAACTAGCTTCCTAGGACCCCAAGGAAGCTAACCTGATCATCACTATCACTTGAAACAAGCTCAAACTCCAAACACGATTTCCAGTTTTGAGGTAAGTTTTCTCAATTTGGAACTCTTCATACATGCATCATCAATAGTTTATTTGTGAATTAAACAAGTAGATATCATTGCCCTGAAGCGAACCATGTCCTTAGTTTCCATTAATTTTGCTTGAGCTTTGAGAATTTTGAAACTGAAACTTCTGAAATTTTTAGGGTTCAGATTAGGGCCATTAAAATTCTTGCTTATCTTTGATCAATAGTTTTAATACTTTACAGATCTGGAATCGTGAGAAAATTTGCTACAAGTTTCATGTTTACAGTTTTCATTTTTGATGAGAAATGAGCAAGTTACAGTTGGTCTGGCTGGAGGTTGAAGATGAAGTCTTCAGAACATGTTTTACCTTACATATTTATTATTTTATTTGTATTAACAGATGTATAGCCACCCCAGTGGTAGAAGTGCGCGCCTGTAACCTATGGGACCTGGGTTCGAGCCCCAGCGGTACCCTTTTTCATTTTTTCACATTTTTCTTACTTTGTTTGTTTTTTTGGCAGGCGTTGGGCCTGACTTGTTTTTTTGTTTGTTTTTGCTCACTAACCTCCCTGTTTCCTCTTGGCACCCCCTGGCCCAAGTTATTTATTTATTTATTTATTTCATTTATCTTTTCTTAAATATATATTTTCTAAATACTAAAAAAATCATAAAATATAAAAAAATGATATATTTATATTTTGACTTATTTTATTCTATTTTTCCACAAAAAAATATTTTTATATATTATACTTTATTTATTTTATTAAGTAAATCTTATAGACTTAATTAATATTATTTTATTTATTTATTTATTTTCTCAACATTTAAAATACATTATGTTAATATAAAAAAGACTAAAAATATTTTATAATACTATAAATATTTTCAAGATAAAAAATACTAAAAAAATTCTTTTCTTAAATTTATTTTCTTTTGATTAATAGAAATAGGGTTTTCATTTAAAATGTTTTCTTAATAAATTCAAACTTAATTAACTATTCTGTTTATTTAATTAGGTTAAGACAAAAGTCTTCTTTTCATGAAAACCAAACAAATTCATTTTCTTCACATTTTGCATCCTTGTACATTTATTTTTATACTTTGTATTTATTTAAATTCCTTGTATATTCATACCCATTCAATTTGTTTGTAATAGATTAAATAGTTTAATTCTTGCAATCCCTAGTCAACTTGTACACCCCCTCCCCACAAATGTTGTAATAGCATAGTAACTTTAAATTTCACAATTTATCGCTTTTATAAAACATGCTAGTAATTAGAGTTTGTATGGAAATACTAAAACCAATGCTTAGAAAACCCTAATTCAAGACAAAATCAAGCATGAAAACAATACACTTGCACACTAGAATTCCTAGGGTAAAATCCACTTGGTTGCCTTATACAAAATAGTCATATTACGCATGTGAGGTATCTTAGAAAAAACAAGCAAAAATACAAGATCATGGTCCCTCGATGACGCTATCTAAGTTGCCTTACAAATGATCTTAGTCCCTCAAAAATAATGCTAAGATACCTTGCAATATTGCTAATCATGGTTACACGATGACCCACGCCCATCCCGTTTACATCCAAAGATAGGGTTGCTTACCAAATCAATGGTAAGACAACAATGTCAAAGGAAAAGAAAATGAACAAGAAAGACATTTTAGTAGGTAGATTGCTCCTAATTACTTGCTCTATTTCAAAACAAACATCCTTGCTATTTTCAAAACAATTACCTACATTTTCAAAACATCTTACAAAACTTAAAAACATTTTCAAAAGATCAACATCTTTGTATACATTCTTACGAATGAGAATCATTACAAAGATTTCCTAAACAATGGCCTCTTTACAAAATACTTTCAAAAAACCACACAAAGCACAATTTCAAACAAAAGCAAGTGATCTAGCAAGTAACTAAGAGCCCATGGAAAATCATGGATGAAAAGGGTGCTAATACCTTCCCTTTTCATAATCTACCCCCCGAACTCAAGAAATAATCTCAAAGGTCTTTCCTGTGCTTTTTTACCTTTTCTTTTTGGATAAAAGAAAAGTCGGTGGAGACTCTTGCTAACCGCAACATTTGCGATAAAATGCAAAACCCTCAAGTCAGTTCTACCACCGTATCACAGAACTGGAGACTCTGCTGGGGAATATTCTAAAAGTGGGGTTACCTTAGGGATAAATCACATTTACTTGCTTACATTGTTTGACTTGTATGCTTTACATTATGGTTCTTTGTTTGGGTTTGAATCCTCTACCCGGATTTGGGATACATTATAGGTAAGTAGCAATACTTTGTGGAAACTGTGCGGGGTATACCGATATGGTCTAAGCAATATCTACTTTAGTGCGACATCTTTGTGGGTACAGGTAGCCTTTGAGTTAATCAAAGAGAATACGGGGCCGTTGAGTGATGTCATGAAGCACTAATGAAATTTTAGAACCTTTACTTGACATACTTGGCCTTTAGGATGTAGTGAGATGACCGACTTTGGTGCAGTCCGAAGTTGGTAGATACTCGATACTACACTCATTGAGGTTTGGTTTCTTGGGATATTTTGGTCGCCATTAAAGTGGCTTATGCTGAAACAATAACCAAGGAAACAAACCAGTGATATTGAGCTCATTGGAACCCGGTTACTATTACTAGGACAGGTTTAAGCCAACTAAACTTCAAGAGGGTACTTACCTATAAAACTCCATGTAAGCCTAAACCTAAGGACTTGTTTGCTTTATTTGTATATACATACTTGTACATAACATCATGAACATCATAACATCATACACATTCACTAACCATTTCAAGGATATTTGGATTCATCTTTGTTCTTGTTTTGTAGGATATGGATTCTCTTAGCAGGAAAACCATTCAAGTCAATCTTGTAAGGATCCCTCCACAACTTAAGGAGCTAGCTTCAAGGATTCCAGAAAATTCTCCATTCTCCGAGAGACATGGTCGCCTACTCAAATTGGTCACCTCCAACACAGATGAGGACATGATGAAGGTTCTCTTTCAGTTCTTTGATCCTTTACACTATTGCTTCACATTTCTCGACTATCAACTTGTTCCTACTTTGGAAGAATTCTCCCGACTCTTGAGGATTCCTATTATCAACCAACTACCTTTCAACGGTACGGAAAAAGACCCGAAGCCAGAAGAGATTTCTCAAGCTCTACACTTGCACTCATCTGATGTCACAACTCATTGGGAAACAAGGAGTGGTGTCAAAGGTTTCCTAGCAAAGTTCTTGTTCGAGAAAGCCCGAAACTGTTGGAACTCTTTGGACCTACAAGCTATTAAGGAAATTATGGCTCTCATCATCTATGGGATGGTTTTGTTTCCAAATCCTGACCAACTCATAGATGTGAACGCCGTCAAAATCTTCATATCACGCAACCTGGTGCCTACTTTGCTAGGAGACATCTTACACTCTTTTCACACTCGCAGAATGAGGAAAAAAGGTGTCCTTATGTGTTGCACTCCTCTCTTGGCACGATGGTTTATTTCGTATCTTCCCTAATCTGTATTAAAGAACGAGCAAGGTTTACGGTGGTCACAAAGGTTGATGACGCTCAAACATTCAGACATTCATTGGTGCTCCCAATCCATAAAGAATTTTACTATTGTCGACCGTTGTGGAGAATTTCCTAATGTCCCTTTACTTGGCATTAGGGGAGGTATCACCTATAACCCCTGCTTAGCCTTAAGACAGTTTCATTATGCCCGAAGGGATGGCCCTCACGGGATGCTGATTCAAGGTTTGGTATTTGACTATGACAACAACGGTCAAGGTCTTCGCCGGAGATTTATCCGAGCTTGGAGGATGTTTAACAAGGTAGATAGAAAGACATTGGGGCGCAAGAATTCCATCCCTCTTGAGCCTTACCTCTAATGGGTACAAACTCATGCTCAAAGTCTTATGATGCCTTATCCTTCCATTCTCCCGGTAATCATTGAGCCTGTCATGGAAGGAGATGTTCTATACACTATCCTACATCCTGACATGCCCAGCTCTCTCGAAGACTTATAAAGAGATTGATACAACTCAAGGGGGAGCGAGAAACATTTGAAGCCCAATTCTACGCAAGCGAGAAGAAGGTTTTGGAACTCACTAGGCTACCTCATGAGGAGCAGACTCTGAATGCATACATTGCACCAAAGAGGATGCGTACTACCTTTCTATCTTAGAGTTTCTTGTATTTGTTTTGCCCAAGAAGGCGTTGATGTACTCAAAACTTTAAATTATTAATATAACGTGTGTTCCCTTTTTGTCTAAAACAAATTTTAATTTTAAAAATCCTTTAAATCATTGCATACGCATTTATCATTCATCATAACATAAAAAGGTTTCTTGCAATAAGTCTCCTCATCTCTCTACTGTTTACTTCAGTAAGATGGATCTCGAGCTAACGGTGAAGGACCTCCAAGCTCAGAATACAAAGTTTCAACAATTGTTCTTAACTCTGGACAAAGGACAAGAAGAGTTGAAGACCTTGCTGGTTGAGGAGAAGAAAAAGAAGACGAAGAAGATAACCAGAATTCTGAACATGGGAAGAAGATTCCAAGGGCAGACAAGAAGGGCCCTAGACATTGCAACGACATCCGGTGAGAAAGACAACCAAGATGGGAAGGATAAGGAAACAGTTGTTCAGTTTGATTCAGAAGAGGAAGAGGAAGAAGAAGACTATTCTGAAGAACAATACCCTCCATCCGACGACAAGTATAAGCATCTAAAAGAATGGTTGAGTGCAATGGAAATCCAAAAAGTGCTTGGATTGGACTTTGAGGAGTTGGGACTGGTATCAGGAATTGTCATTCCTCCAAAATTCAAAGCACCTGTGTTCGCTAAATATGACGGAGTCTCATGCCCCAAAATGCATCTCCGGTCCTATGTAAGGAAGATCCAGCCCCATACCGCTGACAAAGATTTATGGGTACATTTCTTCCAAGACAATCTGTCTGGAACTCAACTTGATTGGTTTTATCAGTTAGAAAGAGCCAATGTTCATAACTGGGAAGATCTTGCTACAACCTTTTACAAACAATACCAATACAATTCTGATCTTACGCCTACCCGTACTTAACTCCAGAGCATGGCCATGGTTTCAAATGAAGGCTTCAAGGACTATGCACAAAAATGGAGAGACTTGGCCGGAAGATTTCAACCTCCTTTATCTGAAAGAGAGTTGGTAGGCATGTTTTTGGGCACCTTGTCTGGTCCCTTTTTCAATCACTTAATTGGGAGTTCATCGGCGGGTTTTACTGAATTGATATTGACCAGAGAAAGGGTAGAAGTCGGGATAAAGAATGGAAAGATTCAAAAAGATGCATCCTCTGCTGCTGTAAGGAAACCATTCATCGGAAAGAAGGAAGTGGTTGTTGTTTATCCTTAGAGAAATCAAGATAGGGCTGAACGCCGTCCAATGGTGGGGGCTGTTATGATTCCTAAACTTGCACCTGATCAGCAAAGAAACAACCAACCAAGGATGGAAAGACCAGTCAGACAATTCACTAGAATTAACATGACCTTATCTCAAGTATTTACACACTTGCTAAGATCCAACCTAGTGACTTTGAAAGAAGCTCAAAGAACCCTAACACAACATCTCCTCACTATCATCCTAATTCCCGTTGCGCATACCATTCTGAGAGTATCAGCCATGACACTAACAATTGTTGGGCTTTAAAGAACAAAGTACAAGACCTCCTTGAAACCAAAGAGATTGAATTCGATGCGCCGGAAAAGCCCAATGTCATTTCTACCCCTATGCCCAAACATGGCCATAATTCCCATGCTATTGAGGAAGATATGTTTGTTACTTCAGTTAATGAACTTATGACCCCACTCCTGATTATCAAAAAGAACTTATTGAATGCCAGTGTATTCCAAGGCTGTGATGAAAGCTGCCATTTCTGTTTGTCCTCACCAACCAGCTGTCCTTTGTTGAAAGTAGGCATTCAGTGCCTAATAGATAACAAGGAGATTTTGTTTGAAAATACTTTTGTTCCACCTGTTTCTTATAATGATGTTTCCATTGTGACCATTTCCGACAGTTCTTCCAGGGTCTCCACCAAAAGACCCGTTAGAATTACATCAGTTCCAAAAGTAACTCCTTTGATAATTACAATGCCTGGACCAGTCCCGTATTTATCATACAAAACCACACCATGGAATTATGGATGGGATGTCTACTACCACGGTATCAAGCAAGATTGGCCAGCTGCCAAAGATTCAAGTTCCGAGAAAGATAACTCCGATATCAGTAACAATGCCGGACTAGCAAGATTACCCGAAGTGGAAGGATATTCTCTCCAGAAATTTCTCCCCTAAAAGTAGTTTCTAGACCCGTAATCATTCTTGTTGTTGTTACTCCTTCGAAGGCTATTCCCAGTCCCACAATCATCTCCACCAATGCTCCAACTAACAAAGCTGTTACAATCCCTGCTATCACTCCTACTGACATTCTTACTGCCGAATCAACCGAGACTTGAGGTAAAGGTATTCTGATTGAGCCTGTCCAGACGAAGGCACAATCATGGGCTATCCCTGAGACCTTCCGGAAATAGATGGAGGAAATTCTAAAGATCATAAAAATAAGAGACTACAACATAGTTGAACAATTGGGGCAAACTCCATCCAAAATTTCCATGCTGGCTTTACTACTATGTTCCGAGGCGCATGCAAAGGCCTTGGTAAAATTCCTGAAAACTACCCATGTACCCCAAGAAACATCTTCCGATCAGTTCCAAGATTGAGTAGCTAGCTTGACTGCAGATAATGATCTAGGTTTTTCAGATGCTGATTTAACGCCAAGAGGAAGGATGCATAATGAGGCATTGCACGTCTCAGTGGAATGCAGGGGCACAACCTTGGCTCATGTTTTGGTGGACACTCGCTCATCTCTGAATGTGTTGTCTAAAAAGGCTCTTGATAGGCTTGACTGTGAGGGATTGACATTGAAGCCAAGTAACATAGTAGTGAGGGCCTTCGATGGCTCAGAAAAGATGGTGCATGGGGAAGTGGATATCCCCATAAAGGTTGGAACCCAAACATTTCATTCAAATTTTTATGTAATGGATATCCTCCCTTCATATTCCTGCTTGCTAGGCAGACCGTGGATTCACAATGTTGGCGTTGTTACTTCTATGTTGCACCAAATGCTGAAGTATCCAATTCAAGGGAAGATTATCACCGTTCATGGAGAAGAGGAATATATGATCAGCCATCTCAATTCCTTAAGATATGTGGATTTAGATGGTGAATTTATTGAAATTCCATTCCAACACTTTGAAAAAGTCCCGCAAGATGTAGCAGTAACCAGGGCTGTTCCCAAGATCACAAGGCCTCCACTCAAGATGTCATCTTTGAAGGATGCAAAAGACGTAATAGAAGAAGGTGGGTTCACTATCTGGGGACAACTCCCAGATATCCCATAAAAATCTGACAAGTTTGGCCTAGGTTTCACTTCAAGTGCTCAGAAGGCTGCACGTCGCGCTCGTGCTGGAGGACCACCCCTGAAGATCAGCAACCGTGAGGTCAACGTGGTAGAGGATAATGAAGATGGCTGCAACCTGGAAGATTGGATCTTCCCAACTGTCAGTGGAGGGCTCAACAATTGGGAGGCTAGAGATTTTGTCCCGATCACTTTTATCCCACAGTAATTTGTCTTTACATTTTATTGGATCTGTAATATTAAAACATTTCAAACTCTTAAAACCTTGTGTCTTACCCGAGGCACAACGGTCCATTTGTAAGGGTTATTATCTCATCTCCATATAACATCAATGAATCATGGACGTTTTGCATACAAACTTTGTGCTCATTGTTTTTCCTTTTTACATTTTCATTTCTTTCAAAGATATCTATACCCTTACACACACTCACACTAACAATGCAGGTCTACATCCATTCGGGATCCCATGGGTAACGGTTCTGCTATTGCCTTCTGTGACTTTGAAAATATAATCTACCAAGCCGAAGACGAAGGTGGGGAAGATTGTGAAGTACCAGGGGCACTTGCTAGATTGCTACAACAAGAAGAGAGAACTATTCATCCCCACGAGGAACCCATGGATACAATCAACCTAGGTATTGAAGAAGACAAAAGAGAAGTCAAGGTGGGTGCCAATATGGAACCCAGTGTCAAGGAGCGTCTGATTCAGTTACTAAACGAGTATGTTGAGGTCTTTTCCTGGTCGTATGAAGACATGCCAGGACTTGTTATAGATATTGTGGTACATCGTCTACCTACAAAAGAAGATTGCCCACCAGTAAAACAAAAGGTCCTTCGAATGCGACCAGATATGTCAGAGAAGATTAAAGCAGAATTCATGTAACAATTCAATGCTAGATTCTTGGTTGTCACCTCCTATCCGCAATGGGTTACCAATGTTGTCCCCGTTCCCAAAAAGGACGACAAGGTATGAATGTGCATGGACTACAGATATTTGAATAGGGCACGCCCTAAGGATTATTTCCCACTTCCCCATATTGACATCCTAGTTGAAAATACTGCACAACACAAAGTGTTTTCCTTCATGGACGGTTTCTCAGGTTATAACCAAATCAAAATGGCGCCGAAGGACATGGAGAAAAAAACGTTTGTCACACAATGGGGCACATTCTGCTACAAGGTTATGCCATTCGGACTGAAGAATACGGGGCCAACCTATCAGCATGCCATGGTAGCTTTATTTCACGACATGATTCATCACGAAATAGAAGTCTATGTGGACGACATGATAGCTAGATCTAAAATGGAATAAGAGAACCTTGATCATTTACAGAAACTGTTTGAGAGATTAAAAAAGTACAAACTAAGGTTGAACCCAAATAAGTGCACATTTGGAGTAAGGTCTGGTAAACTCCTAGGCTTTTTTCTCAGCAATAAGGGTATTGAAGTATATGCTGCCAAGGTGAAAGAGATACAAGAGATGCATGCTCCTCGTACTGAGAAGGAAGTCAGAGGATTCTTGGGACGTTTGAACTACATTTCCAGATTCATTTCTCATATGACAACTACTTGTGAACCAATCTTCAAGCTACTGAAGAAGGATCAAGTAGTCAAATGGAATGATGAATGCCAAACTACTTTCGACAAGATCAAAGAGTACCTGCAAGAGCCTCCTGTTTTAATGCCACCAGTCGAGGGTAGACCATTGATCATGCATCTGACTGTTTTGGAAAATTCAATGGGGTGTGTGTTGGGGCAGCATGACGAGTCTGGCTGAGAAGAGCACGCTATTTGTTACCTGAGCAAAAAGTTAACCGACTGTGAAACAAGATATTCACTGCTCGAGAAAACTTGTTGCAATCTGGCATGGGCTGCTCGTCGGCTAAGACAGTATATGTTGACCCATACTTCCTTGTTGATATCTAAAATGGATCCAATAAAATACATCTTCGAGAAACCTGCTCTCTCTGGGAGAATAGCGAGATGGCAGATGATCCTAACAAAATATGATATACAGTATACTACCCAGAAAGCAATAAAGGGAAGTGTACTAGCTGACCACCTTGATCACCAAGCTGTAGGAGACTACAAGTCCATGAAGTTCAAATTCCCAGATGAAGACATCATGATGGTAAACAACTATGAAGAACTCAGGCCATATGATGGACCTGAATAAGGATCCCAATGGACCCTGGTTTTTGATGGGGCGTCTAACGCACTCAACAATGGTATTGTTGCAGTACTCATATCTCCTAAAGGGTATCATACTCCATTTACTGCAAGACTCTGCTTCAATTGTACAAATAACATGGCAGAATAGGAAGCGTGCATCTTTGGTCTCAAAGCTGCCATAGACTTGGGGATCAAATCGTTGAATGTATTTGGAGATTCAGCTTTGGTCATTAGCCAGATCAAAGGGGAATGGGACACCAAACACCCTAATCTTATCCCCTACAAAGAACATGTTTTGACATTGCTCCCACACTTTGAGAAGATTACCTTCGAGCACTTCCGCTGAGAAGAAAATCAGCTAGCAGACGCACTAGCCACAATGTCATCTATGTTTAAACTTAAATGGGATAACGAGGCTCCACAGATCACTACTGAATGAATGGATGAACCAGCACACTGTCACGAGATTAATACTGAAGAAGTAGTGGACCAACCTTAGTTTCACGAAGTCAAGAGTTATCTCGAAACCCAAGAATATCCATAAGGAGCTTCAGTCAATGATAAGAAGTTCTTAAGGATATTCTCTGCTAAATTCTTCCTTAGTAATGGCATTCTTTACAAATGCAACCATGACTCTGTGTTACTTCGGTGCGTAGACAAGGTTGGAGTTGAAAGGATCATGGATGAGTTACATGAAGGCACTTTTGGCACCCATTCCAGTGGGTATACGATGGCAAAGAAAATCCTAAGGGCATGTTATTACTGGTCTACCATGGAAGCAGATTGCTATCAACACTCTCGAACCTTCCACAAATGTCAGATTTATGCTGACAAGGTGCACGTACCTCTGGTTCCTCTGAATGTCTTGACGGATCCTTGGCCCTTTGATATATGTGGAATTGATATGATTGAGGAAATCAAGCCAACAACCTCTAATGGACACCGCTTCATCCTAGTGTCCATTGAGTATTTTACCAAGTGGGTGGAGGCAGCTTTTTTCGCTTCCGTTACCAAGAATGTTGTTTCCTGGTTCATCAAGCAGAATCTGATCTGTCGTTACGGTATCTTGGAGAGGATCATTACAGACAATGGTACGAACCTGAATAATACTATGATCACCGCCTTGTGCGAGCAATTTAAGATTCAGCATCACAATTCTTCCCCTTACCGACCAAAGATGAATGGTGTTATCGAAGCTGCGAATAAGAACATTAAAAAGATCATACAGAAAATGAAAGTCACATACAAAGACTGGCATGAGATGCTACCATTCGCTCTCCACGGATATCATACCACAGCTCGCATATCAACCGGGGCAACACCTTATTCTCTAGTTTACAGCATGGAAGGTGTCTTGCCTATTGAGGTCCAGATCCCCTCTCTGAGAATTATGAAGGACGCAGGGCTGAATGAAGACGATTGGATCCAGACTCGACTTGATCAACTAAACTTGATTGATGAGAAAAGGCTTACTGTTGTCTGTCATGGTCAAATGTATCAAAAATGGATGATCTAGGCTTTCAACAAAAAGGTCATACGACAAGTATATCAAGTTGGAGATCTAGTGATCAAGCGCATCATACTGTCGCAAGGTGATCCCACGGGAAAATGGACTCCTACATATGAAGGACCATTTGTAATCAAAAAGATATTCTCTGGTGGCGCGATGATCTTGACCACCATGGATGGTGATGACATGCTGCACCCTGCGAATGCGGACATAGTCAAAAGATACTACGCATAAGAGACCCGCTAGGTTGACACACCTAGGTAAAACAAGGGCATCCCGGCGAACCAAAAAGGTTTGGGCAAAAATTAGGGATAAAATATAAAAAAATATGTACACCCGGCAAGTTGAAAACCCGAAAGGGCAACTTGTGAAAAAAAGGGTTTCCCGATGGACTGAAAACCTGAAAGGGCGGCCTAGGCAAAAGTTAGGTAATTAAAGCGAATGACTATATCCCGTTGGATCACCTTTATGGACAACCTTTGGCTTCAAATGACAAACTCAGAGGTTCTGATCAATTCAATCATCTTCAGAGGAGGCAACAAATATACAAGACGCTCAGAGATATGAAGGCTATAGCAGAATGAGAACCCCATGGGATTATTACACATAGCTATCTTTTCTTTGTATCAAAATTTTAATTTTTTACGACAGTATTCTCTTACTATAAAATTTGTCTCATTGTACAAAAAATACTTACTCAAAGTCAATACAAAGATATCCCTTTGAAAGTGCAAAACTATTTGTTTTTTTTTTCTTTACTCGTGTGTTTTGTTTATAAAAAATGTCCAATGATTCATTTTTGAACATATGTATTTGAACAAAATTATTGTTTACAAATAAACGAGATAGAAAGATAATCACTGATGGCTTTAAGGGGTAGGGAAATCTATCTATTCTATTTCCATAATCCCCCAGTGTGCAGTTTAATCCCTAGCAGAACAAAGCTTCCAGTTGTCAATCCCATGTAGAATTCATCGAATTTCTCCAAATTCCCCAGGCAGAATTTTTCAAGCAGTACACGACATTTCCTATACAACAGAGTTTATTTCTCTAAAGGGAAATTCATTAACACTTCAACTTCAAGACATGAAGACTTACATATCCTCAGCAACATTCGGGGATTTATTTTCCCCAATACAACAGTAGTGCAGCAGATTAGTTCACATACGCATACATCGCATCCATATATCATAAACGTGTTAAAAAGAATGCATCATATCATGCATTTCATACAACATGACTTTTAATTTTAGCTAACATTTTACCCTTTTTAGGATAAGGTTAATAGCTACCATTAACAATGTTCAAAGTTTTCATATATAATACAGATACGCTCTAGACACAGATGCCATCCTGATACTCATTCAGATTCAGTTTTCAGATACAGTTCAGATACGCTCATAACACGGATGCCATCCTGATACTCATTCAGATTCAACTTATAGATACAGTACATATACGCTCCAGACACGGACGCTATTCTGATAACTGATTCAAAGATTTAGCTTTCAGAAACAGTTCAGATATGCTCCAGACATGGTGTTATACCCCAAAATTTTCCCTCCCATATTCTTCAAGAAATTGCCAAGCCAAGTCACAAAATTCCCCAAGGGTTGCACAGTGCAAGGGCCTCCTAAACAGTCAAAATTAGGGTTTTGAGTCTGATCAAGAAAAGGAAGTGTTCAAAGGCTCAATCAAGTCTCATATGCTTACAAACATGGTCAAGCATCCTCATATCAAGTTTCAAGGCATTCAGCTCAAAATTGCACAGTCAAAACCCTAAATTGCACTACAGTCAACTGTAGGGGCAAAATGGTCATTTGACAGTCAAAAGTTCAAATTTTTGGTCAACATATCATTTTGAAGCCACAAACATCATTTGATCAATGCTTGATCATGATTCTCAAAATTTGGCTCAGAAAATCATCAAGATGCAAAAGTTTCCTTATTTGGACAGCTGAAAAAGTCAACTGAAATTGACCAGGGCATAACTTTCACATGGATTATCAGAAAAATTCCATCCAAAGCTCATTTTGAAGAGAAGGACATTTCCTACAACTCATCTTCATACTTCAAGTCCAAGAAATGCCCTCACAAAAAGTTATCAATTTCAACATTATAGGTCATTTTCAAAAGTCAACAAAAAGGGACTTTAAGTCAAAGGCCATAACTTGAGATTGGAAAATCAAAATGACATGGGAACAAAGGCATTGGTTAAAGGACTCAAAGACCTTTCCAAAATGTCCAAGAACATGAGAAAAGCTTAAAAATTGAGCAAGTTATGCATTGGAGAAGTTGGGAAATTTTTGTGAAATGGCAAAAGTCAACTATCCTTGAAACTTCAATTTTTGACAAAAGGGCCCACTTTCTTCCACTTGATTCAGCCTTGTCATGCCACACACGTGTCCCATGATTAATTTCAAGATCAAACATTGATTTTTCTATTTTATTTAATTTTTATTAATTTAATTCATTTTAAATCTTTAATAATTCAAATAAAATTTAAAAATCAATGGAATAGTGTCATTTGAATTTGAATAGCTTCCATATATCATGTGCCAGCTCACAAACTCATGCTAGGGTTAGGTTGTACACCAAGTCTTGGTTTTGCTTAAAAAAGGGAAAGTTTGTTAATGGTGAAAAACCTAAGACTAGTTCTCTCATGGGCATGGATCAAGGCCAGCTAATGACTTAATTCCCTTCCCTCATAAGTACTGAGTCTAACCCTAATCACAGGACACAAAAAGCTGCGCTCAAGAATACATTACAAACTTGAAAAATTATCAAAAAAAAGGCAATTCTGAAATCATTGTTTCAGGTGGATTCAAGGCATAATACTGATCCCATTAGCTTCCTTGGGTAACATAGAACGTATTGCAACCAAGAACATCAATCCCAACGCGTTGAATTGGTATACAGAAACTCACTTTTCCCTTATATTTTTCAAATTCGTATTTCCAGATTCAAACGTTTTCATGGCATTTTAATTATGCATTTTGATTAAGTAATGTGTTCTGAAGCTAACTGGATGAGTTAATTGTGTTTTTATAAGCTATACGAGAAATCGCCATGGTCATTTTTTTAGGGTTTACAGAGCTTTAATTTGGGGCTTTTGCAATGGGGAAAAATTAGCCCACGAAACCATGACCATTCAAATCAGCAAGCTTGGACGAAGAAGAATGAATGTTCGCGCTCAAGTTACAGAGCCCTGAGGCTTAATCGCTATTTTTCCAAAAGCCCTCTAAAACCACGCTCTGAAAACCGTTGCCCAATGTTTTAGTTTACAGGGACGACGAAGAAGATGGAATTGTGGCATCAAGTGATTCGTTGGTTTAAAAATTGGCGCGTTGACTCCCACTAACTTTGCTTTTCTTTTATATTGTTTAATTGTTATTATATATTAACAACGCACCAAATGGCGTAGTGGTCCAGGTGTTGGCTGGTGAGGTGCAAGACCTGTGTTCGATTCCCAGGTCTGTATAATATTTCATGCTATTTTTCAATTCCAACTCCTATGCAGCGCTTATGTGGACAACCACCATAGTCCCTCACCATCAAGCGTGACACGTCCCCCTGGAGATCAAACCAAGGGCGCAGATTGGAAGTACACCCTAAACTCCAGTCAACACTGAAGCACGCTAGCAAAAAGTCAAAGAAGGCCATGCTTAATTGGGCCAGAATTCTAAGGCCAACACCTCACAATTGGGGCCTGAACCCCCCCTGGTTTGCTTCTCTATATTTTTTTATTTTTTATTTTCAATTATGATTTTATTTCCTTTATTAGTTTAATTAATTATTTTTTTTACAAAAATACAAAAACTTCCTAAAAATCAGAAAAGACCAAAAAAATATAATAAATATTCTATTTTAATATGTTCTTGTAAATAATTGTACAATTAAATATTAGTTTAATTAGGTTTATCTTAATTCTTTTCATAATAAAACATAAAAAATATAGAATTTAGGCTTAATTTTTATCCTTTTTAATTTATCCTTTTATCATAATATTATTTATTTATTTATTTTCATAATTAAATTGTACATAAAAATTAGGGTTTCATTTAGTTAAAAATTTCAATATTTTCTTAATAAAAAAAAAATAATAATTAGAATTAGGGTTTGACATTTTATTTTAATTTGAATTAATTCTCTTTTTCTATTAAATCTAAAAAACATTTTCTTTTAAATTTTAATTTCAATCCTTCATTAACTTTAATTTTTTGCAAAAGGGTCCAACGCCCATGTTCGTAATTTATTTAATTTCGCGCATTTATTTTATGTCGTTTATTATAATTATGTAATTCTCCCAAAGCGTTGTAACAATTTTACTTCTCGCACTTTTATTTTATTGCTTTATTTATTTTCCGTCAAATCGGGCCCGGTTTAATTTTGGCGATGTGGACCCGCGCCGTTGTAATAGCTTTAGATTTAATTTCCGCATCTTTTAACTGTTAAATAAGCATGAAAGAATGTATGGACTTAAAATAAAATCAAGCGTAGATCACAACAAACATGACAAGACAAATATCAATGAAAACGACACACAAATCGCACACACCATCCCTAGGGTACGCCTCACTGTTGCCTTGCCTTTCGAAAGGTGATCGTCGAGTAGAGGATGTCTTAGTAAGTCCTCATGATCCGGGAACCTGGCATGAGGGTAGCTTCTAAGGTGTCTTCCCATTGCTCTGGTGATCACCATGTCCCGAACCTTCGAATTGACCCGAACACCTCCAACGGTGGTGCTACCTACCTCTCAATGGTGGGATGGCACTACTTTAAAGGACATCTACACAGACGAATTCCTTAGGGTAGGTAGGTTCTCAAGGATACTTGCTCTAATTTCAAACAAAAAATTCTTTTCACGCCAACACTTTTCAAAAGCTTTCAAAGCAAATTTTTCAAACACTCTGACGTACGAGTCGAACTGAAATTTTTCAAAGAAACTTTTTAAAACCCACAATTGAAAAGCAAGCAAACCATTTTGAAAACACAAATGAGAAAATATCTAAGAGCCCATGGATAACCATGGATAGAAAGGGTGCTAATACCTTCCCTTTCTATAACCTACCTCCCGAACCGAGAGCAATCTCTTTAAGGAATTTTTCTGTGCTTTTGTCCTTTCCATTTGGAGAAAATAAAAGACGGTGGCGACTCTTGCTTCCGCGACATTTCGCGAACCAGCGTTAAACAGTCAGTTCCAGATCCACCGATCACAGAACTAGCGACTCTGCTGGGGATAAACTTAAAGTGAGGTATACCTTAGGGCTAGGTCATAACTATGTTTTCAATTGTCTTCTTTGCTTGCTTTATTATTGTGGGTTGCTTGGGAGTTCTATAGATCCTAACCCGGATCTGGGGATACCTTTCTTAGAAAGTAGCAACAAGGCTGTGAGGGAACTGTGCGGGGTATACCGACATGGTTGAAGCAGTCTGCTACGTTGATGTGGCACTTTGGTGTGTACCGGTAACCCTTGAGTTCAGTCAAGGAGAGTACGGGGCCTCCGCGTGGTGTCGTGAAGCATCAACAGACCTTAGGAACCTTAATTGAACTATCTTGGCCTCTTTAGGGTAGTGAGATAACTGACTTTGGTGCAGTCCGAGGTTGGTTGATACTCGATACTACACTCAATTAAGGGTTGTTTTCTTGGGATATTTTGATCGCCAGTCAGTGGCTAAATCGAAACGATGAACAATGAAAGCAATCTCGTGATATTGGGAACCTTAGAACCCGGTTACTTTGATTAGGAAAGGTTGAACCCACCAACTCCAAGAGGGTACTACCCAGACCTCATGCTGGCCTTAAACCTTAAGGTTTTGTCTTGTGTGCCTTGTGTGCCTTACATGTTTGTCTTTGTAAATATCTGTGGTGTGTTTAATCATAGCATCATGACATCATCCAGCATCATATGCATTAACTAACCATTTCAGGGGTTCGAATTTTCATCTTTGTTCTTGTTTTGTAGGACATGTAAACTGTTCGTAGAAAGACAATTCAAATCAGTCTTGTAAGGATCCCTCCTCAGCTTAAGGAGCTTATATCCAGGATTCCCGAGAACTCTTCATTCAGTGAAAGGCATGGAAGCCTCATCAGCTTGGTCAACACCAACATTGAGGAAGATATGATAAAGGTCCTGTTCTAATTCTTTGACCCTCTGCATCACTGTTTCACCTTCTTGGACTATCAGTTGGTACCTATATTGGAGGAGTTCTCCCGGCTCCTGAAGATCCCCATCCTTGATCAGCTACCCTTTAACGGTACAGAAAAGGAACCTAAGCTTGAAGAGATTGCTAAAACCTTGCACCTACAGTCATCTGACCTCAAGGGACATTGGGAAGTTAGAAGTGGTATCAAAGGGTTCTTAACCAGGCTTCTGTTTAAAAAGGCCCATGAATGTTGGAACTCCCTTGACTTGCAAGCTTTCGAAGAGGTTGTGGCCCTCCTTGTTTATGGTTTGGTGTTGTTCCCTAACCCAGATCAGCTTATTGATATCAGTGCTGTCCAGATTTTTATGTCCAGGAATCCTATACCTACATTGCTGGGGGACATCCTTCACTCATGTTACACTCGAACCATGAGAAAAAGAGGTGTCCTTATGTGTTGCACTCCTCTCCTGGGAAGGTGGTTTATTTCACACCTTCCACAATCGGTCTTGAAGAATGAGCGGGGTTTGAGATGGTCACAACGGTTGATGACTCTTACACATGCAGATATACATTGGTGCCCTCGGTCCAGAGAAGATGTCACTATCATTGATCGTTGCGGGGAGTACCCTAATGTTCCTTTACTTGGAATCAGAGGAGGTATTACTTATAGCCCATGCCTGGCTTGGAGACAGTTTGGTTATGCTCGGAGGGATGGTCCTCATGACATGTTAATTCCTGACATAGTTTTTGACTTCGACAGCGATACTCAAGGACTTCGCCAGAGATTCATCAAAGCTTGGAGGATGCCCAGTAGGGTAGACAGCAAGACACTGGGGCATAGGAATTCCATCCCGTTGGAGCCTTATCTCAAGTGGGTACGAGCCCGCTCCCAGAAGTTAGTGATGCCTTATCCTCATATGCTCCCAGTGATCAAAGAGCCTGTCTTGGAAGGGGAAGTGTCCTACACTATTCAGCATCCTGATATGCCCACATCCTGGGAAGAGATGCAGAAGAGCTGGATCCAGCTTAAGGAAGAGCGGAATTCTCTTGAGACTAGTCTGCGTGCCAGTGAAAAGAAGGTCTTGGAACTCACCCGCCTGTTGCATGAGGAGAGGAACCTCAACACTTACATAGCTCCAAAGAGGATGCGCAGCATATTTTGGGATTGATTTGATTTTTTTTGTACTTTTGCCCATGAGGCTTTGATGTATTAAACAATGATTTTCTTAATAATAACGTGTGGTCCTTTTGGTCTACAACAAATTTGAATTTTCGAACTCTTGAATGCATTGCATAAACACATATCATTCATCATGTGCATCACAGGTACTCTTCTTTTCAGGTTGCTTACTGTCCTTCGCTGTTTATTTCAGCATCATGAACCATGAATCATCAACCGAGGCATCTATCAAGGCTCTTCAGGCGCAGAACGCCCAATTTCAGGAGCTGATCAAGGGCTTGGCTCAGGGTCAACAAGAGTTGAAGACCATGCTTCTGAAGAAGACTAAGAAGAAGAGGAGGACTGTGCTATTTAACACTGGGCGCAGACTCGGGAACACCTTACAGGTGGAGGCTGAAAGGACTACCCCATCTGTGGGGGAAGGTAGTCACCAAGAAAGGGAGGTCCCTACTCCTGTGGGCTCTGATACTGAAACAGACTTCAACGACGAACAGTACCCTCCTGCTGAAGATCGGTACAAGCAGCTGGAGGACAGATTAAAGGCTATGGAAGTTCAGCGGGTGCTTGGACTGGATTTCGGAGACTTGGGGTTATCTACTGGGGTGGTGATCCCACACAAGTTCAAGGCACCTGCCTTTGTGAAGTATGACGGGGCTTCCTGTCCCAAGATGCACCTCCGTTCTTATGTAAGGAAGATCCAGCCTTACACAGCAGACAAGAACCTTTGGATCCACTTCTTCCAGGAGAGTCTTTCAGGGACTCACCTCGAATGGTTCTATCAGCAGGATGGAATCAGCATTCGTAACTGGGAGGATCTGGCCACTGCTTTTTACAAGCAGTATCAATATAATTCCGACCTCGCTCCTACGCGTACCCAGCTCCAGGGTATGTCGCTAGGGTCGGGTGAAGGTTTTAAGGAGTACACCCAGAAATGGAGAGACCTGGCTGGCAGGGTGCAACCACCATTGACGGACCGGGAGCTGGTAGATATGTTTTTGGGGACCCTATCTGGTCCATTTTTCAATCATCTCATTGGTAATTCCTCCGCTGGGTTTACTGATCTGATCCTGACTGGTGAAAGGATCGAGGCCGGTATAAAATCGGGGAAGATACAGAAGGTTGCCTCCTTCAGTGCTGAAAAGAAACCCTTCAAAAAGGAGGCTAGTGCTGTATATAGCTCCCGGAGACCAGAGCGACCTGAACGCCACCAATCTGTCAGTGCGGTAATGATTGCCAAACCTGCTGCCGCTCCTCGGACAACTAATCCTCAAAAGTTTGAAAGACCCCGGAGAGAGTTTACCCGGTTAAGCATGACCTTATCACAGATCCTGCCACAATTGCTATCCACCAATTTAGTGACTGTCAGGGAGGCTCCAAAGTTTCCCAATACTGCATCCCCCAAGTTTAATCCAAATGCTCACTGTGCTTACCACTCTGATAGCCCAGGGCATAACACAGATGACTGTTGGCCCCTAAAGAATAAGGTTCAAGACCTCATTGATGCAAAGGAAATACAATTTGAGGCGCCCGAGAGGCCGAATGTTGTAACCGCTCCCATGCCCCAGCATGGAGTGAATGCTGTTGAGGAGGATTTGTATGTAGCTTCGGTGGATGATGTTGCTACTCCACTGCTGACGGTCAAGAGGAACCTGTTGCTAGCCAGTTTATTTCCGGGATGTAGCGAAGGTTGCCCTCTATGTGTTGCTTTCCCTGCTGGTTGTTCTCTGCTGAAGACAGGCGTCCAAAACCTGATGGATAGTAGAGAGATTTTGTTCAGAAATATTGTTGTTCCTGCTGCTCCTGTTGAAGAAGTGTCGATCGTTACCATCTTCAACAACCATTCCAAGGCTCCTTCAAAGAAGCCTGTCCAAATTTTGCCGGTTCACAAGATTGCTCCCATCACCATTATTGTTCCGGGGCCTATCCCCTACAAATCTGATAAGGCTGTCCCATGGCACTATGGGGCGGATGTTTATGTTCTGGGTGTGAAACAAGAGTTCAACATTGATGCTGGTGTCTCCAACATCACTGGGCCTGCTAAGGTCACTCGTAGTGGAAGACTGTTCTCGCCAGACATTGCTCCTCCGGTAATTCATAGGCCTTTGGTCTTCACACCTGCCAGGGTGCCTATTTCTCCCCCTGACCAAGTATCCACCCCTGCTACCGAGTCATCTGATACTCGGGACAAGGGGATTGCTGCTGATGTTCCTTCCAGGACGGAGGCACCGAAGACCATTGTTGAGGCTTCCAGGCAGGAAATGGAAGAAATCCTCAAGATAATAAAGAAAAGTGATTTCAACGTTGTAGAACAGCTGGGGCACACCCCCTCTAAAATCTCCATGTTGTCACTGCTGCTGTGTTCAGAGGCCCACGCCAAGGCTCTGATTGCTTTCTTAAAGACAGCCCACGTACCCCAAGAGACGTCTGCTGACCAGTTCACCGACTGTGTGGCCAACCTAACCGCTGATAATGGCCTGGGTTTCTCTGATGCCGATCTGACAGCAAAGGGGAAGAACCATAATGACGCCCTGCATGTCTCCATTGAATGCAGGGGCACTACTCTTGCTCATGTGCTGGTTGACACAGGTTCTTCATTAAACGTGCTGCCCAAGAAGGCTCTGGATAGGCTGGATTGTGAGGGTCTAGAGCTCGAACCAAGTAACATTGTTGTCCGGGCCTTTGACGTGTCCAAAAGAATGGTACATGGTGAGGTGGACATCCCAATCAGGGTTGGGTCACAGGTCTTTGATTCAAAATTCTATGTGATGGACATCCATCCGTCCTATTCTTGTTTGCTGGGCCGCCCGTGGATCCACAAGGCTGGAGCTGTGACCTCCACGTTGCATCAGAAGCTCAAGTACCCGGTCAAGGGAAAGATCGTAACGGTGCAAGGGGAAGAGGAGTACATGGTCAGCCACCTCAACTCCTTCAGATACGTAGAAATGGATGGGGAGTTCATTGAAACCCCCTTTCAACATTTTGAGGAAGTGCCACAAACTTTGGCAGCAGCAGAAGCAGTGGATGAAGAGGTTTCTCCTTTGAAGATGGTCTCCTTAAAGGACGCTCGGGCTGTGATCGAAAGAGGTGAATGTGCAAACTGGGGCAAGCTCCCTGATCTTACTCCTAAGACTAACAAGTTTGGGCTGGGTTTCACCACAGAAGCTCAGAAAGCAGTGCGCAAGGCGAGAATTGGAAGACCTCCTGTGCTCATCACCCACTCAGAAGTGAATGCTATTGGAGAGGAAGACGAAGTGGAAGAGTCAGAGTTCGATAGCTGGATCTACCCGACGACCGACGGTGGATTGACCAATTGGACTGCTAAAGACTTTACACCCATAACTTTTGTTCCCCAGTAATGAACTTCTTTGTTTTGGATTTGTAATAAACAATAATTTGAAACTATATGGCCCGGTGTCTTTACCCGGGGCACCGTGGTTTTGTTTATGAGGGCTTTTGTTTGTCACTGTCATATATCATAAATAAAAGCATTGGACGTTTTTCACATTTCAAATTTTGCGCTCCTTTTCTTTCCTTTCTTTACATATTGCAAAACAGCTGTATTTACACACACACTCACTCATACAGGTTTCAATCCACTCTGGATCTCACTGGTAACGACTCTGCTACTGCCAGTTATGACTTCGAAAATCCGATCAACTTAGCCGAAGACGAAGGTGAAGATGATTGCGAAGTGCCTGGTGAACTTGCAAGACTGTTACAACAGGAAGAGAGGGAAATTCAACCCCATGAAGAGCCAGTGGAAATAATAAACTTGGGTACTGAAGAAGACAAGAAAGGGGTAAAGATTGGTGCCAACCTAGAGCTCAGCGTGAAGCAACAGTTGACTCAGATGCTGCATGACTATATGGAGATCTTTGCCTGGTCCTACGAAGATATGCCCGGATTAGATACCGACATTGTGGTCCATCACTTACCAACTAAAGAAGATTGCCCTCCGGTTAAGCAAAAGGTCCGCCGTATGCGTCCAGAGATGTCTGAGAAGATTAAAGCCGAGGTTATGAAGCAGTTTGATGTCGGGTTTCTTGCAGTGACTTCTTACCCTCAGTGGGTTGCTAATGTGGTGCCGGTACCTAAGAAGGACGGCAAGGTCAGAATGTGTGTCGATTACAGGGATCTGAACAGGGCCAGCCCCAAGGATGACTTCCCTCTACCTCACATTGATGTCCTTGTTGATAATACAGCTCAGCATAAAGTGTTCTCTTTTATGGATGGTTTTTCAGGCTACAATCAGATCAAGATGGCTCCTGAAGACATGGAAAAGACTACATTTGTTACTCAGTGGGGCACCTTCTGCTACAAAGTCATGCCTTTTGGACTAAAGAATGCTGGGGCAACCTACCAACGTGCCATGGTTGCTTTATTTCATGACATGATCCATCATGAGATAGAAGTGTATGTTGACGACATGATCGCTAGGTCCCAGACTGAGGAAGAACACCTTGATCATCTGCAGAAACTGTTTGACCGTTTGAAACTGTACAAGCTGAGGTTGAACCCGAACAAGTGCACCTTCGGGGTAAGATCTGGAAAGTTGCTAGGCTTCGTGGTAAGTGACAAGGGAATTCAAGTGGACCCTGCTAAGGTCAAAGCCATTCAAGAGATGCCAGTTCCTAAGACAGAGAAGGAAGTCAGAGGCTTTCTAGGACGTCTGAATTACATTGCTCGGTTCATCTCACACCTAACTGCTACCTGTGAACCAATCTTCAAGCTGCTGAAGAAAGATCAGGTAGTACGTTGGAATGATGAATGTCAGGCTGCTTTTGACAGAATTAAAGAATATCTCCAAGAACCACCCATCCTTATGCCACCAGTTGAAGGGAGACCTTTGATACTTTACCTGACAGTGCTTGATAATTCAATGGGGTGTGTGCTGAGGCAGCATGACGAGTCTGGCCGAAAAGAGCATGCCATTTATTACCTTAGCAAAAAGTTTACCGACTGTGAGACCCGATACTCACTGCTTGAGAAAACTTGCTGCGCTTTGGTATGGGCTGCTCGCCGGCTGAGACAGTATATGCTGACTCACACTACATTGTTGATCTAAAAAATGGATCCTATAAAGTACCTATTCGAAAAGCCTGCTCTGTCTGGGAGAATTGCAAGATGGCAAATGATCTTGACGGAATACGACATTCAGTACACGACCCAGAAAGCCATCAAGGGAAGTGTATTGGCAGACCACTTAGCACATCAAGCTGTAGATGACTACCAATCAATGAACTTCGAGTTTCCGGATGAAAGCATTATGATAGTAACTGACTGTGAAGTACCTGGACCAGATGAAGGACCTGAACCAGGATCCCGATGGTCTATGCATTTTGACGGAGCATCCAACGCTTTGGGAAATGGTATTGGCGCCATCATCATATCTCCACAAGGTACTCATACTCCACTCACCGCCCGGCTGTGTTTCAACTGTACCAACAACATGGCGGAGTATGAGGCGTGTATCATGGGTCTTCAAGCTGCGATCGACCTGAGGATCAAATTTCTGAGTGTCTTCGGAGATTCCGCTCTTGTGATCAATCAGATCAAAGGAGAGTGGGATACGAAACATCCAAACTTGATTCCTTACAGAGAATGTGTGTTGACCCTGATCCCCCACTTCACAGAGATAACATTTGAGCACTTTCCAAGAGAAGAGAATCAGTTGGCGGACGCGTTAGCTACAATGTCTTCAATGTTCAAGGTCAAATGGGATAATGAGGCTCCCCGGATCATCATCTGGAAACTGGAAGAGCCGGCATACTGTTGTGATCTCGAAACTGAATTGGTGACTGAGAAGCCTTGGTACCACGAAGTGAAGAGATATCTGGAAACTCAGGAATACCCTGAAGGTGCATCTATCAACGATAGGAAATTCCTGAGAAGATTCGCAGCCAAATTCTTCCTTAGCAACAACATCTTGTACAAGCGAAACCATGATTCAACCTTACTGCGTTGTGTGGATAAAACTGAAGCAGAAAGAATCATGGAAGAGCTACATGAAGGGACCTTTGGTACACACTCCAGCGGACACACCATGGCTAAGAAGATCCTACGGGCAGGATATTACTGGTCCACAATGGAAGCTGACTGTTACCAACATTCCAGGACATGCCACAAGTGCCATATTTATGCAGACAAGGTGCATGTTCCTCCGGTCCCCCTGAATGTTCTGACTGCGCCTTGGCCGTTTGCAATGTGGGGCATAGACATGATCGGCGAGATTAAACCTACGGCATCTAATGGACATCGCTTCATCCTAGTGGCAATTGATTACTTCACGAAGTGGGTCGAGGCAGCATCCTATGCTACGGTAACCAAGACTGTTGTAGCACGGTTCATTCGGCATAACCTGATCTGTCGGTACGGCGTCCCTGAGAGAATTATTACAGACAACGGTACCAATCTGAACAATAATATGATCGCTGAGCTTTGCGAACAGTTCAAAATACAGCACCACAATTCTTCTCCTTACAGACCGAAGATGAATGGGGCTGTAGAAGCAGCAAATAAGAACATCAAGAAAATCGTGCAGAAAATGACAGTGACTTATAAAGATTGGCACGAGACGTTACCGTTCGCTCTACATGGGTACCGTACCTCAGCTAGGACGTCAACCGGGGCAACTCCTTTCTCTTTGGTTTATGGTATGGAGGCAGTCTTGCCAATCGAAGTGCAAATACCCTCTCTCCGGATAATGAAGGATGCAAATCTGAACGAAGATGATTGGATCCAGACACGACTTGATCAGCTCAACCTTATTGATGAAAAGAGACTTGCTGCTATCTGTCATGGTCAGACGTATCAGAAACGGATGATCAGGGCATTTAACAAAAAGGTCAGACCACAAGAATATCGAGTCGGGGATCTGGTAATCAAGCGAATCATCCTTCCTCAGAGTGATCCAAGGGGCAAATGGACCCCTACGTACGAAGGGCCATTTGTGGTTAAGCATGTGTTCTCAGGAGGAGCAATGATATTAACCAATATGGATGGTGACGACCTTCCTCACCCCGCCAATGCAGACATAGTAAAAAAATATTACGCATGAAAAAAAAAGACCCGCTAGGCTGACATGCCTAGGCAAAAATTAGGGCTTCCTGTCGAACCAAAAGGGTTCGGGCAAAATGAAGGGATGAAAATGGAAAAAATCTGTACACCCGGCAAGTCGAAAACCTGAAAGGGCGGCTTGGGCAAAAATGGATATCCCGGTGAACTGAAAACCCGAAAGGGCGGTCCAGGCAAAAATTAGGGATAAAAGCGTAATGCTATGTCTCATTGATCACTTTGCATCCAGAATCCGGTATCTACATCAAGATCAGACGGCATCGATCAGTCAGCTTCACCTTCAACCAAGGTCATCAAGTGATGAGACGCTCGGAGTTATAAAGGCAATAGCAGAGTTGAAACCCAGTGGATCATTCATTTCACACAGCTGTTTTATTTTTTTTTGTACAAAATTTGTATAAACCCTTTTTGCTTGGTGGCGTTCTCTTATTAGGACGTCAACCTCTTGTATACAAAATGCCTATTCACAGGCCACTCAAAAATCAATACAAATATACTTTTCAGTTAAAATGTGCCTTTTGTTTTTTCCTTTTCTGTTTTGTTTTGCGAAGAACGTCCAAGGTTCAATTTGTGATATATGCATTGACAATAATTTGCTAGCTCATAAATATTTGCATACGAAACAAAGAATTAATTACAGGGGACATTAGAAACAGGGGCAATAAGGAGTTGTCTAGGCAATCTAATTGTTCTATCCTCCAAAGTACCAAGGTAGGTTCAGCTAAAGAACATAACCAGGCATCTTAAATTCCCCCAGAGAGTGAGACAGCAAGCAGTATACTCTCCTCAAGCAAAACAGTTATCAACCTTAAGGAAGTTGGGTGTCCTCCCGCAGATCTCAACATTCCCCAGCAGCATATATTCTTAACAAGCATCCCCGACAGTCTTGGTCTAAAGGTTGTTCCCCGGCGGCATACATCAATATTCAAAGGAATCACTTACCCAGCATATCAAAATTCCCCAGGAGAGTCCAATTAGTTTCCCCAGGAAAGATGGAATTCATATCCCCAAGCAATAAGCTTATCCCCAGTAGATTCTGGAAGCTTATCCCCTCGCAGAACACGAACGCGTCGTCCGGCTTGATTTAAAGAGTTATTTCCTTAACAGGATATAACTGGGTTATCCTCAGCCAAAAGCCACGGAAAGAGCGTCCTCGACGAAGTCTTCCTATTCCCAGCGAAGTCTATCAATACTCCCAACATAATAAGGGTATCCCCAGCAAACTATTATCAACACTCAGCAAGGCATCCCTCTTCCCACAGAGTATTGCTTCCCAGCATGGTCGCTAGAGTATCTTTTCTCCCCGCAGAATCCTCCATTTGCCAAGTTTATTCCGCAACGGAGTCATCTTCCCCTACCGGTATTCTTGCAGTTATCATCCCCAGCGGAAGCAAAATCTATCCTTCGACATCAGCCCAGGATACGACTGCCCGGCACCCATCAAGGATTCACTTTCCTAGACAAAAACATACATAAAACATCACATACATCATTATAACATGCATAGACACATCATATCATACAAGTCTCATTTATATTGAGAACATCATTGCTTGATCCATATCATGCATTGCATATGACTGACCTTCACCTTTCAGGAAAGATCCAGTTAAATTCTTAACTATATTCCAAGACCTTCTCTGGTTCAGTCAGATCGACCCTAAGATCTCCCTGATGCTTATCCAGTTGAAGATATTTCAAGACCTTGTCCGGTTCAGTTAAATCGACCCTAAGATTTTCCTGATGCTTATCCAGTCAAAGGCCTTCTCCTGGTTCAGTCAGATCGACCCTAAGATCTCCCTGATGCTTATCCAGTTGAAGATATTTCAAGACCTTGTCCGGTTCAGTTAAATCGACCCTAAGATTTTCCTGATGCTTATCCAGTCAAAGGCCTTCTCTTGGTTCAGTCAGATCGACCCTAAGATCTCCCTGGTGCTTATCCAGTTGAAGATATTTCAAGACCTTGTCCGGTTCAGTTAAATCGACCCTAAGATTTTCCTGATGCTTATCCAGTCAAAGGCCTTCTCCTGGTTCAGTCAGATCGACCCTAAGATCTCCTTGATGCTTATCCAGTTGAAGATATTTCAAGACCTTGTCCGGTTCAGTTAAATCGACCCTAAGATTTTCCTGATTCTTACCCAGTCAAAGGCCTCTCTGTTTCAGTCAGATCGACCCTAAGATCTCCCTGATTCTTATTCCAGTAGAAGACACCCAAGATTTTTCTCAACGAGCGTTGTTGAAGTTAAAGTCGCCCAAGGTTCTCTTACCATTCATGCTAAGGTAGTAACCATCCCTGGTTCTTTCATCGCCGTTTGAAGCTCCAGACTCAGCTCCTGTAACCAGTCAGGACACATCTATACCAGGCATCTAAAAATCCTCTCCTGCAACGTGTCAGGTACTCATTTTCTATTTTGCAGGTATGCAGGTTCTCGCCAAGGAATCTCTTACGCAATCAAACATCCAGATGGCATCTATAAGCTCATCATCCTATCCAGCGACCTCCAAATGGCATCTATAAGCCCATTCCCCCATCATTGCTAACATGTGAGCGCAAATTTCTGGGCACTCTAGTGTCCAATCATCTTCTACCCTCGGATTACGAAAGGCACGTCAGCCAATCTGCATCCTCAGGTATAAGAAGATTGAACAGGGGCAACTGTTATACCCCAAAATTTTCCCTCCCATATTCTTCAAGAAATTGCCAAGCCAAGTCACAAAATTCCCCAAGGGTTGCACAGTGCAAGGGCCTCCTAAACAGTCAAAATTAGGGTTTTGAGTCTGATCAAGAAAAGGAAGTGTTCAAAGGCTCAATCAAGTCTCATATGCTTACAAACATGGTCAAGCATCCTCATATCAAGTTTCAAGGCATTCAGCTCAAAATTGCACAGTCAAAACCCTAAATTGCACTACAGTCAACTGTAGGGGCAAAATGGTCATTTGACAGTCAAAAGTTCAAATTTTTGGTCAACATATCATTTTGAAGCCACAAACATAATTTGATCAATGCTTGATCATGATTCTCAAAATTTGGCTCAGAAAATCATCAAGATGCAAAAGTTTCCTTATTTGGACAGCTGAAAAAGTCAACTGAAATTGACCAGGGCATAACTTTCACATGGATTATCAGAAAAATTCCATCCAAAGCTCATTTTGAAGAGAAGGACATTTCCTACAACTCATCCTCATACTTCAAGTCCAACAAATGCCCTCACAAAAAGTTATCAATTTCAACATTATAGGTCATTTTCAAAAGTCAACAAAAAGGGACTTTAAGTCAAAGGCCATAACTTGAGATTGGAAAATCAAAATGACATGGGAACAAAGGCATTGGTTAAAGGACTCAAAGACCTTTCCAAAATGTCCAAGAACATGAGAAAAGCTTAAAAATTGAGCAAGTTATGCATTGGAGAAGTTGGGAAATTTTTGTGAAATGGCAAAAGTCAACTATCCTTGAAACTTCAATTTTTGACAAAAGGGCCCACTTTCTTCCACTTGATTCAGCCTTGTCATGCCACACACGTGTCCCATGATTAATTTCAAGATCAAACATTGATTTTTCTATTTTATTTAATTTTTATTAATTTAATTCATTTTAAATCTTTAATAATTCAAATAAAATTTAAAAATCAATGAAATAGTGTCATTTGAATTTGAATAGCTTCCATATATCATGTGCCAGCTCACAAACTCATGCTAGGGTTAGGTTGTACACCAAGTCTTGGTTTTGCTTAAAAAAGGGAAAGTTTGTTAATGGTGAAAAACCTAAGACTAGTTCTCTCATGGGCATGGATCAAGGCCAGCTAATGACTTAATTCCCTTCCCTCATAAGTACTGAGTCTAACCCTAATCACAGGACACAAAAAGCTGCGCTCAAGAATACATTACAAACTTGAAAAATTATCAAAAAAAAGGCAATTCTGAAATCATTGTTTCAGGTGGATTCAAGGCATAATACTGATCCCATTAGCTTCCTTGGGTAACATAGAACGTATTGCAACCAAGAACATCAATCCCAACGCGTTGAATTGGTATACAGAAACTCACTTTTCCCTTATATTTTTCAAATTCGTATTTCCAGATTCAAACGTTTTCATGGCATTTTAATTATGCATTTTGATTGAGTAATGTGTTCTGAAGCTAACTGGATGAGTTAATTGTGTTTTTATAAGCTATACGAGAAATCGCCATGGTCATTTTTTTAGGGTTTACAGAGCTTTAATTTGGGGCTTTTGCAATGGGGAAAAATTAGCCCACGAAACCATGACCATTCAAATCAGCAAGCTTGGACGAAGAAGAATGAATGTTCGCGCTCAATTTACAGAGCCCTGAGGCTTAATCGCTATTTTTCCAAAAGCCCTCTAAAACCACGCTCTGAAAACCGTTGCCCAATGTTTTAGTTTACAGGGACGACGAAGAAGATGGAATTGTGGCATCAAGTGATTCGTTGGTTTAAAAATTGGCGCGTTGACTCCCACTAACTTTGCTTTTCTTTTATATTGTTTAATTGTTATTATATATTAACAATGCACCAAATGGCGTAGTGGTCCAGGTGTTGGCTGGTGAGGTGCAAGACCTGGGTTCGATTCCCAGGTCTGTATAATATTTCATGCTATTTTTCAATTCCAACTCCTATGCAGCGCTTATGTGGACAACCACCATAGTCCCTCACCATCAAGCGTGACACGTCCCCCTGGAGATCAAACCAAGGGCACAGATTGGAAGTACACCCTAAACTCCAGTCAACACTGAAGCACGCTAGCAAAAAGTCAAAGAAGGCCATGCTTAATTGGGCCAGAATTCTAAGGCCAACACCTCACAATTGGGGCCTGAACCCCCCCTGGTTTGCTTCTCTATATTTTTTTATTTTTTATTTTCAATTATGATTTTATTTCCTTTATTAGTTTAATTAATTATTTTTTTTACAAAAATACAAAAACTTCCTAAAAATCAGAAAAGACCAAAAAAATATAATAAATATTCTATTTTAATATGTTCTTGTAAATAATTGTACAATTAAATATTAGTTTAATTAGGTTTATCTTAATTCTTTTCATAATAAAACATAAAAAATATAGAATTTAGGCTTAATTTTTATCCTTTTTAATTTTTCCTTTTATCATAATATTATTTATTTATTTATTTTCATAATTAAATTGTACATAAAAATTAGGGTTTCATTTAGTTAAAAATTTCAATATTTTCTTAATAAAAAAAAAATAATAATTAGAATTAGGGTTTGACATTTTATTTTAATTTGAATTAATTCTCTTTTTCTATTAAATCTAAAAAACATTTTCTTTTAAATTTTAATTTCAATCCTTCATTAACTTTAATTTTTTGCAAAAGGGTCCAACGCCCATGTTCGTAATTTATTTAATTTCGCGCATTTATTTTATGTCGTTTATTATAATTATGTAATTCTCCCAAAGCGTTGTAACAATTTTACTTCTCGCACTTTTATTTTATTGCTTTATTTATTTTCCGTCAAATCGGGCCCGGTTTAATTTTGGCGATGTGGACCCGCGCCGTTGTAATAGCTTTAGATTTAATTTCCGCATCTTTTAACTGTTAAATAAGCATGAAAGAATGTATGGACTTAAAATAAAATCAACCGTAGATCACAACAAACATGACAAGACAAATATCAATGAAAACGACACACAAATCGCACACACCATCCCTAGGGTACGCCTCACTGTTGCCTTTCCTTTCGAAAGGTGATCGTCGAGTAGAGGATGTCTTAGTAAGTCCTCATGATCCGGGAACCTGGCATGAGGGTAGCTTCTAAGGTGTCTTCCCATTGCTCTGGTGATCACCATGTCCCGAACCTTCGAATTGACCCGAACACCTCCAACGGTGGTGCTACCTACCTCTCAATGGTGGGATGGCACTACTTTAAAGGACATCTACACAGACGAATTCCTTAGGGTAGGTAGGTTCTCAAGGATACTTGCTCTAATTTCAAACAAAAAATTCTTTTCACGCCAACACTTTTCAAAAGCTTTCAAAGCAAATTTTTCAAACACTCTGACGTACGAGTCGAACTGAAATTTTTCAAAGAAACTTTTTAAAACCCACAATTGAAAAGCAAGCAAACCATTTTGAAAACACAAATGAGCAAATATCTAAGAGCCCATGGATAACCATGGATAGAAAGGGTGCTAATACCTTCCCTTTCTATAACCTACCTCCCGAACCGAGAGCAATCTCTTTAAGGAATTTTTCTGTGCTTTTGTCCTTTCCATTTGGAGAAAATAAAAGACGGTGGCGACTCTTGCTTCCGCGACATTTCGCGAACCAGCGTTAAACAGTCAGTTCCAGATCCACCGATCACACATGGATTCCATTCTGACACTCATTCAAAATCAATTTCCAGATACAGTTCAGATACGCTCCAAACATGAACGCCATTTTGATACTCATTCTTTCAGCTTACAAATTACAATTCAACAATCACTCTTAGATGGCATCTACAATCCCATCTCCAATAAATTTTTATCATCTCTCTAAATGGCATCTTTAAGCCCATTCCCTCTACCATCACATCGCCTAGTGCAAATTTCTGGGCACTCTAGTGTCCAATCATCTTCCACCTTCAAGTCACGAATGAAAAAACATGTCAATCTAACTCTTCAGGCTTAAGAAGATTGAACAGGGGCAGTTGTTGTACCCCAAAATTTTCCCTCTCACTTATCAAGAATTTGCTCACAAGATCTCCTTGGGCTCAAGACTAATAGGGTTTGATCAAGCTCAAGACATCTCCTCAAACACTGATGACCAAAATTAGGGTTTGAGTTTGCACAAGGATTTTTGAGCTTCCAATGTCCCATGTGACTTTCATGGATCATCATGGACCCCCAAGATTACTCATGTCAATTTTCAAGCCATGGATCACATTTTTGCTCAATCAATTGAGCAGGTGACCTAAAAATCAACTGTATTGGGGAAAAAAGCCAATTGTGGCCAATTTACAGTCAAACTTCATAATTTTTTATCCATATCAACATTTTTAACTCATATGAATCATTTTATCAAGTTTGGACCACCACTCTTCAAGAAATTTGATCAAATCCCCAAAAGGGCAAAATGGTCAAAATTAGGGTTTTGACTAGGAAAGGGCAATTTCTAGTTTTTGACTCAGAAAATGGTCAATTGGTTTAAGGGATGATATCAAGAGTCCAATTGCATCATTTTGATCTAATGGCTTGGTTCAAAACATTGCAAGTCCATTGGATTAACAGATGAATTTTCCAGTCAACTTATCAAAAGTCAACTATATACTTAAAAGTCAAACTTTAACTTTTTGGTCAAATTCAAGTTCCAAAGATCATAATTCATAAAAACATGTTAAAATATGAAACTTATTCATCAAGAAATCAAAAAGTCAAGATTTCATTTTGAAAAGTCAAAATATCTAAAACTTAGAAATTTTTCTATGTGTTGGAAATTTCATGGTTTTTTCATAACTTTGGACAAACTTTTCACCATGATGCAAAATGATTCAAGAGAAACTTCCAACATGAAAGTTGTAGATCTCCATAAAATATACAACTTTTTTTAACATAACTTTTTCCAAAAAGGCTTGGATCTCAAGTTATAATTTTATGAACATAAGGTCATGAAACCAAATACTTAGTTAATTTTTTGCCCTAATTTGGTCGGGATTTTAACCCAACTTCATGGCAATTTTTCATATAGTTCCAAGGGGAATATTCAAAAGCAATTCAAATATGGGTTGTAGAGCACATTGCAAGCTTTCCAAAATGTATAATAACTCCTTGATATCATTCTTTAGTAGGGAGAATCGTAGAGATGAAGTTAGGGTTTTGTCACTTGAATTACAAGTCATTTTTCATGAACACTTGAACCAAATCCATGCTAGGCTGCATAATCCTTGCTTTGCAGGCTTCAAAATTGTTTATCACTCCAAAAATAAATGTTTACACAGCTGTTAGGGCTTTGATCCAAGCAATTGAGCTATTGTCCAAGTTGCATTTCTATTTATGGCACAAAGTTAACAATGCCATTCTTGTAAAGGAAGTTTTTTGCATAAAGTTCACATTGAGCCTCTAACTTGTTCCCTCTGATCACACTCCATCCATAAAGTCAGAAGCAAGCTTGTTTAAAGCATAACCACTCTATCTTAGCAAGTACACAAGGCATGGAAACTCGTTTTGTCAAAAAATCACATGTTTAACTTAAACATGTAAATTTGAATTCTGATCAACTAGAGCATTCCAAACTTGTTGCATATAAATAGAGTCACTATTTGTGAGCTAGAACACGAGCTTGAGCACCCTGAAATACACCAAAACTCTCTCAAATCAGAAATTTCCCAAAAACTCCATTGTTGCACAGTTTCTGACCTTGCACCTCAAACTCACATTTCCCTCATGTGTTTCTTGTCCTTTTAGTTTCTAAAGCTTCCTTACATCAAGTGTAACTTATTCCTGTACCTGTTTCAATTTTGTAACATCATTTACCCCATCTTCCATAACAAAAAACAGAGCATTGCACATTGACTTCTCCAAGTCATTTCAGCCGCTCTCAACTCAAGCAAACCATTGCACTAGCTTCCTAGGACCTCAAGGAAGCTAATCTGACCAGCACCATCACTTGAAACAAGCTCAAACTCCAAACACGATTTCCAGTTTTGAGGTAAGTTTTCTCAACTTGGAACTCTTCATACAGGCATCATGAATAGTTTATTTGTGAATAAAACATGTAGATATCATTTCCCTGAAGCTAACCATGTCCTTAGTTTCCATTAATTTTGCTTGAGCTTAGAGAATTTTGAAACTGAAACTTCTAAAAATTTTAGGATTCAGATTAGGGCCATTAAAATTCTTTCTTATATTTGATCTATAGTTTTAATACTTTACATTTCTGGAATTGGGAGAAAATTTGCTACAAGTTTCATGTTTACAGTTTTCATTTTTGATGAGAAATGAACAAGTTACAGTTGGTCTGACTGGAGGTTGAAGATGAAGTCTTCAAAACACGTTTTTCCTTACATATTTATTGTTTCATCTGTATTAACGGATGTATAGCCACCCTCGTGGTAGAAGCGCGTGCCTGTAGCCTATGGGACATGGGTTCGAGTCCCAGTGGTACCCTTTTTCATTTTTTCACATTTTTCTGACTTTGTTTGTTTTTTTTGGCAGGCGTTGGGCCCCTTTGGGCCTGGCTTGTTTTTTTGTTTGTTTTTGCTCACTAACCTCCCTGTTTCCTCGTGGCACCCCATGGCCCAAGTTATTTATTTATTTATTTATTTAATTTATCTTTACTTAAATATATATTTTCTAAATACTAAAAAAATCATAAAATACAAAAAAATGATATATTTATATTTTTACTTATTTTATTCTATTTTTCCACAAAAAAATATTTTTATATATTATAATTTATTTATTTTATTAAGTAAATCTTATAGACTTAATTAATATTATTTTACTTTTTTTTCACACCATTTAAAATACATTATGTTAATATAAAAAAGACTAAAAATATTTTATATACTATAAATATTTTCGAGATAAAAATACTAAAAAAATATTTTTCTTAAACTTATTTTCTTTTGATTAATAGAATTAGTGTTTTCATTTAAAATATTTTCTTAATAAATTCAAACTTAATTAACTATTCTCTTTATTTAATTAGGTTAAGACAAAAATCTTCTTTTCATGAAAACCAAACAAATTTATTTTCTTCACATTTTGCATCCTTGTACATTTATTTTTATACTTTGTATTTATTTAAATTCCTTGTATATTCATACCCATTCAATTTGGTTGTAATAGATTAAATAAGTTTAATTCTTGCAATCCCCATTCAACTTGTACACCCCCTCCCCACAAATGTTGTAATAGCGTAGTAACTTTAAATTTCGCGATTTATCGCTTTTATATAACATGCTAGTAATTAAGATTTGTATGGAAAGACTAAAACCAATGCTTAGAAAACCCTAATTTAAGACAAAATCAAGCATGAAAACAACACACTTGCATACTAGCACCTCTAGGGTAAAATCCACTTGGTTGCCTTATACAAAATGGCCATATTACGCATGTGATGCATCATAGCAAAAACAAGCAAAAATACAAGATCATGGTCCCTCGATGAAGCTATCTAATTTGCCTTAAAAATGATCTTAGTTCCTCAAAAAGAATGCTAAGATACCTTGCAATATTGCTAATCATGGTTATACGATGACCCACGCCCGTCCCGTTTACATCCAAAGATAGGGTTCCTTACCAAATCAATGGTAAGACAACAATATCAAAGGAAAATAAAATGAACAAGAAAGACATTTGAGTAGGTAGATTTCTCCTAATTACTTGCTCTATATCAAAACAAACATCCTTGCTATTTTCAAAACAATCACCTACACTTTCAAAACATCTTACAAAACTTGAAAACATTTTCAAAAGATTAATGTTGTACCCCAAAATTTTCCCTCTAATTTCTGAAAGAATCACTCTGGACCCTTAGGTTTGCTTCCATCCAGTTCTAAGCCTTGAATTGCAATTTTTTTCAAGAAAGTCATCCACAAGGGCAAAATGGTCATTTGCACACTGAAAAGTCAAACTTTGACTTTTGGATCAAAATCAAATTTCAAGAATCATATTTAATCAAGACATATTAAAATATGAAGTTTATTTCATCAAGAAATTCAAAAGTCAAAACTACTTTGGAAAAGTCAAAATTTTAAATACTTAAAAAGTTTTCTAAGTGTTTAAGAAATATGACAAGCTTAGAACTTCTGGCCAGATTTTCACCATGATGCAAGCTGATTCTGGAAGAAGTTCTGTTACAATAGTTATAGATTTCAATGAGATCTAAAACATTGCAGAACATAACTTCTCCTAGAAATACTGGGATTTCAAGTTATAACTCCTCAAAGACACGTCCATGAAACTAAAGCACTCAGCAAATTCTGGACACTTTCAAGACAGAGTTTGGTGAGAACTTCTGGGCCAGTTTTCACAAAGGTTCAGTCAGAGTTTGCAAGGGTAATTCAAAGAAGGTTACAAAGCATGCTGAAAGCTTCCTGGAAAGTCTGAGATCTCCTTCAAAACATGCTGGAGCAAGGAGATATAAAGATCAGAAGTTGAATGTTCATTCTGAATTATGCTGAAACTGAACCTCTGATCCAGAATTAAGCAATGATGCAGAATCTCACATTGCAGGATTTTTGGTTTGATCAATCTCATCATCATTTAATGCTCACAACCACTTTTGGGTCTTTGTCCAAAGGATTTCCCCACGTATGGCATAATAGTACAAAAGTATGTTGAGCCCATGCTTTGCTTTTGCCTCTAAGCGTACTCTTCCTTTCACGCTTACAAATCCAGCTTAGGCATGGCTAAAAGCTGTTAACCACCGTGTTTACTTCAAGAACAAGGCAGCACCTTAGCATATGAAGGTTATATTCAACGCTTTGGTCAGAACATGACCATATCCCAAAACCTTGTTTATACAGCATGTTACACTGCTACAGCACAGTCCTATAACCGACAGCTAATTCATCCTACGCCTGCATTTTCCCAAATCCCATATTTTCACCAAATACAAAAAGTTGTGATCAAAAAAGAAATGGAACAGGATGCCAAAAAGGTTCAAATCCCATTTGTTTTCCCCCCAAAATCACAACAAATCCACCTATAAATAAGTTGCTCCATCACACTTGCAAAGGGCTGGCTTTTGGAGAGGGAGACAATCATCAAAAAGAGAGAAAAGAAAACAGTAAAAACTTTCACAAATCCTAAACAAAACCTTTGTTCTTCCCTTTGAATCAAAGAACATAACCACTATTCCATTACCCTCGCTGACACTAGAACATCTGAAGGAAGCATCTCAAAGTTCCAAACACACGTTTCAGATTCAAGGTAAGTCTTTTTGACTTTGCATCTTTTCATTCAGAACATCTTTAATATGTAAATATCATAATTAATGTTGTCCATATCATTGCATAAGTAGAAAAATTGTGGATCAGAACTTCTTGATTAAGGCTAGGCTCGGAACTAGGATTAGAACTTCTATAAACTGTCGTGCTTTTATCCTTCTGATTTGGTGTTAAGGACTGAACAAATTGCTGATGTGTTGATTAATATGATGAAAGAGTTGAAATGTAACACAGAACTTCTGTTTTTCATCCACCATTTTAACACACAGAACTTCTGATATTCACTCACTATTAATGCAGATTGAACTTCTGATGTTCACTCACTATCTTAGCACATACTAAACCTCTGAGTTCTCTTCACTGTTTTAATATACAGAACTTCTAAGATTTTCTCATTGTTCTAACACTCATAATTTCATTACATAGCAACCCAGAACTTCTTTGTTTTCCCTCTAACGTGTCTTGCAGGACCTCAGAGTGTATAAATCCAGAATTTCTGACGCTTCCTTCTGACCCACAACACGCCCGGCATCAGAACTTCTGATCCTCTTAGTATTGCTTTCAGCAGCATGTTGATCCTATCTCTCATTATCTCCCTTTTTATCATTTTCAATATTAATCCCTTTTTTATTAATATAAAAAAGACATAAAAAATATTTTCTTTTATTAATTTATTTATTTCTTTTTTCTTAATTATTTAAGACAAAAAACCATTTTCTAAATAAATCCTTTTTCTCTTGCATTGTACATTTCAATATGGTTGTAATAGTTAAATAGGATTTAAATTCTTGCAACTCCCCATTGGTAAATATGTACCCCCTATCCCTAAAATATTGTAATGCGTAGGACATATTATATTTCTGCAATTTAACGCTTTTCCAAATATAAAATGCTAGTAATTAGGATGTGTATGGCAAGATGCGAAATCAATGAATAAATCACCCTAATCAAGACTAAAATGCATGCAATCAAACACTTTGCACACACGCACCCTTAGGGTAATCTCACTTGTTGCCTATCGGAAAAATAGTCATGCCCCTCGAACGTGGGCGTTTTAGAAAAGACCCTCGATAAAGATCGTAATCCCTCGATGACCCTCGATGTTGCCTTCGATAAACGATCTAGTCCCTCACACAACATTGCTAAAATGTTCCATGGGTTTCCTTATATGACTATACAAAAACGAACCACGCCCGTCCCTTCACATCCAACGATGGGGCTTCTCACCAAATCGATGGTAAGATAGAAACACCTAAAGGAGAAGGAAAAGAACATCTAAGACCTTTTGAGTAGGTAGATTCGCTCCTTGCTTGCTTTCTCACAACAAAAACATTCTATACACCAACACTCTCACTTTGAAACATTTTCAAAAGATAACACTTTGTATGCAATCTTATAGAGATGGGGATTATTACAAAGACACCTTTTTAAAATCACTTTCAAAAACACATCTCACAAACACCCTTTTTGAAACATTTTCGAAACAAACACTTTGGATGCGTTCTTATAGAAACGAGAATCATTACAAAGTTACATTTTCAAAATACTTTCAAAACCCACACCACAAGCACATTCAAACAAAAGCAAGTGATCTAGCAAGTAAATAAGAGCCCATGGAAAACCATGGATGAAAAGGGTGCTAATACCTTCCCTTTTCATAATCTACCCCCCGAACTCAAGAAATAATCTCAAAGGTATTTCCTGTGCTTTTTCACCTTTCCTTTTGGATAAAAGAAAAGTCTGTGGCGACTTTTGCTATCCACAACATTTGCGATCAAAAGTAAAACCTTCAAGTCAATTCTCTCACCGTACCATAGAATTGGCGACTCTGTTGGGGATAACTCTAAAAGTGGGGTTACCTTAGGGTTAGATCATACTTACTTGCCTTCATTTGTTTTAATTGCTTGCTTTACATTATTGGTTCCTTGTTTGGGTTTGTTTTGATCCTCTACCCGGATCTGGGGCACCTTTTTAGGTAAGTCACAATAGACTGTGGAAACTGTGCAGGGTATACCAACATGGTCTAAGAAATAGCTACGTTAGTGTGACACATTTGTTGGTACCGGTATCCCTTGTGTTGAAACGAGGAGAATACGGGGCCGCTGAGCAGCGTCATGAAGCACTAGCTGACCTTAGAACCTTATTTGACCAACTTGGCCATTAGAAAGTAGTGAGATAGTCGGCTTTGGTGCAGTTCGAAGTTGGTTGATACTCGATGTTACACTCATTGAGATTGGACTTTTGGGATATCTCAGCCGCAAGAAAAGATTGATTGAGCTGAGACAATGCCTAAAAGAAAGGCCAGTGATATTGAGATCCCTTAGAACCCGGTTACTATTAACTAGGACAAGTTGAGCCAACTAAACTTCAAGAGGGTACTTACCTATAAACTCCATGCAAGCCTAAACCTAAGGAATTGTCTACTTTGTGTGAATATGATTATTTATATATAAACTTGCTTACCTCGCATATTTGTACATAACATCATACCATGGCATTTTCAATAGCCGTTTCAAGGATCTCGAGGGCCTATGATGCAGGGTCACGTTGAACCAGACGTCTACCAAGGGGAAAGAGGATTTCTTTTCCTCTAACCAAACACCGTCAAAAATCAAGGACAACAAACCGGAGTCAAAGGCTACCACCCACTTGACATGGTGAGCTTAAATCTCGTGGAAGGACATCCACCGATACAAAGTTATTCAATCCAAAACTATAAGTGACTACTAACCCCGCAAGATCCTTGAAATCATGCATCCACATATCATGCATCATATCATGACAGGTTTCTCCCATACAGGTCTCCTTATCTTCCTACAGTTTATTTCAGTAAGATGGATATGGAACAAACGGTGAAAGATCTCCAAGATCTAAATGCTCAATTCCAATAAATGTTCCTGGCTATGACTAAGGGGCAAGAGGACCTGAAGACCCTTCTTCTCAAAGACAATAAGAAAAATTCCAAGAAGTCAGTAGGCATCCTGAACTTGAGAAGAAGACCTAGAGGACCAGTCAAGGGAGCTCTATATCTTTCAAATCTATCCAACATGGGGGATAGTCATGAAGAAGACAACAGTCTGGAGATTGATGAAGTCGAAGCTGACTACTCTGAGGAACAATCTCCACCCACTATTGACAAGTACAAACAACTGGAGGATCGCCTCAGTGCTATGGAGATTCAACAGATACCCGACTTGGATTTAGGAGACATGGGTTTGGTTTCTAGAGTGGTCATCCCCCTAAAGTTCAAAATCCATACCTTTGTCTTGTACGATAGAGTCTCTTGCCCTAAGATGCACGTAAAGTCTTATATCCGCAAGATTCAACCATACACAACTGATCCAAAGCTTTGGATCCATTTCTTCCAAGAAATCCTAGTAGGGACTCAACTCGAATGGTTATATCAATTGAAGAGTTCTCGCATCCACACCTGGGAGGATTTAGCTGCTGGTTTCTACAAGCAGTATTAGTACAATGCTGATCTTTCACTAACTCGTGTGTAATTGCAGAACATGACCATGGGTTCCAACGAGAGCTTTAAAGGATACGCCCAAAAGTGGAGAGATCTGACTAGAAGGGTGCAGTCCCCTTTAACTAACAGGGAGCTGATTGACATCTTCATGGGAACTTTGACAGGGCCTTTCTTCAAACACCTAATCGGAAGCTCCTCAACTGGGTTCGCCGAGCTAATACTGACCGGCGAAAGGGTCGAAGATGGTATCAAAAGTGGAAAGATCCAAGAAGCTACACCTCCTGATGCTCAGAAAAAGCCATACAGTAGGAAGAAAGAGTCCAATGCAGTGTTTGGTCAAAAGAGTCGTCATGACCAATACGTGGGGGCAGTCCTGATCTCCGGTTCTACGTTGCACCGATAACAACAAAGGGGAAATCAACAAAGGCCAGACGAGCCCAAAAGATTATTTACCAACATCAACATGCCGTTGTCTCAAGCACTACAACACTTATTGAGGATGAATCTGATTGCATTGATAGAACCTCATCCAAAACCTAAAACTTCTTCTCCTAACTACAATCCTAATGCAACGTGTGCTTATCATTCTGACAGTCCCGGGCATGACACTAACGATTGTTGGGCGTTAAAGTAAAAGATTCAGAATTTGATTGATGCCAAGGAGATCGAGTTTGACCCTCCGGAGACTCCAAATGTGATCACTGCTCCTATGCCAAATCATTGAGAGCGTCTTGTTCATTTTGAATTTTCAATTGTAATTTCTTTTGTTATTCAAACAATTATCTATTAATGTCAAACTTTGTTTCAATAATGCATTGCATATGTTTGTCTTGAATTCATCCATTCGTTTTTCACTATATTTAAAACTATGCTTTTTCTCTCTTTATGACATTCAACTCTGTCTAAAAGTTACAAGCCTTTAGAGGGAGGATGATGAAAATAATACCATTAATCTCATACGGTATGCTTTTGAACAGACCTTGCTGACGATGTACAGGCGTTCTTTCAAATCCTAAACACTAGAGTTATAAGGAAGATAATCCCTAGTAAACCCCTTTGAGCCAAAGAAGTAGAAGTTTTCTTTGTTCACACAAATTGAAACCTTTAATCAAAACCCAGGGCAGGGTAGTCTCTCAGTTAATTCAAACGCGCGTTTAGCCGCAAACTCTCGTCTCGTAATACAACGAATGACATCAAAAACATTCCTCTGGAATCAAAAGACAATGATGGTTCCCTATCGCATAGGCAGTCATTATCTCTCGAAGAGAAAAGCCCACTAAGTCAAAACCTACAAAGGAGACTTAAGAAAAACTGGGGCATCCCCCTGACTGTAAGGACAACCAGGAAAAATTAGGGATAAAAAATCAAAAGAAAGAGTACACTACAAATCCTCAACAACATGAAAAATGTTGCAAAAATAACTCCCTTTCGACAAACTTAACTTGTTTGAGCCATCACTAACGCGTCATTCCAGACTCAATTGGAGTTCAAACGCATAATTAACTGAGCTTAAGACTGAAGAACGTCACGAAGAGCGGGTGGGTACAAATACACTTTGAGCCTTTATCCTTTGTTTCTTAAACCGTGAACCAAGCCACGTTACAACCCTTCAAAAGTCCTAATTGAAGCATGGGTTTGTTCGAAAGCATACTGTTACAAAAGGTATCTTGACTCCTGTAAGGCTTACCCTAGATCCTGAGTTGAAATTTCTTTACTTGCTAAAACAAATTTTTCAAAAATTTCAAGACAAGCATAAACTCTGCATTACTTGAATATCACTGTTTGAATATGCCTATTTGTTTGACAGCGGAGAAATTCATACAATGAATAACCAGTGAACCAATGCTCTCTCAATGAACTAAATCACTTCAAGTGGGATGACAATTCCAATAACAAATCTCCTATCTACAAGGGGGGCATGACATGTCACTATCCAGCACACCAGGGGAAGTCCAGTCAAGATTCAAAGAAATCTCTCAAGAAATGCTGAATAAACAGAGGCAGGTCTCCATCTCCATTACTTGGGGCATTGAACGCCAATCTCAGCAAAGGGTTATGTATAGTCGAACATTTTCTGGCAGTACCACAAACATTTGCTACTAGGGGCAACAACAAATCTCCCCAGAGTCCTTCTCATAAGAGGTTTCCCCAGCCATATTCTCAATCTCTGAAAACTTTTTCCCAACTGAGTCGACTTCAACAATCCTCGAGGATTCCTGCCAGTAAATTCGCCGACTCTCCAACAGACCAAGCAACAGGGTTTATTTCCCCAACAAACGATAGGATTCCCCAGCTTGAGGTGGCCTCTCTGACTACTACAAATCAGAGGACCACAACTCCTCTTCCCCCAATAGAATACTCTACAATCCCCAAAAATGCTATGAAGCCTGGACCCGACCAGATATCAGTTCAACTTCATCCTTTTAAGCAAGTTACTACGAAGCCTGGAATCCGTCCAAATAACAGTAAACTTCCTTATCCCCAGTAAGTCGTTGTTAAACTTGGAATCCGACCAGATAACAACTAACTTTTGATTCTCTTCAGCCAAAGATAATTCCCCAGTAGAGCAACGGACAACCGAGACTCCTGAACTCTTTTCCCCAAGCAAGAATCAACACTCTCCACAGAGTTTACAATATTCCCCAGCGGAGTTCTCCTCAACACAACAAAACAGGAATCCCCGGTGGAAATATTCTAAGCAAAGTTTGAAGACACTCCTACTCCTCAATAGAAAACTGAGATTTATTGACTCCCTGGAATTTGTCAAGGATTTATTTTCCCAGAAAAATACATTCATTATCATTTCACACATGATAAGTGCATATGACACAATCTCATTTATTTTGAGAACACCATGACACCATGTATTTCATACATCATAACATTGAATACAACTAACATTTTACCTTTTTCAGGAAAAGGTCAATCAACAGATGGCTACCGTCAACCATTTTCAGGTTCCAGATTAATACCTGTAACAAGTCAGGGCATTTATCTGTACGATCAATTGAAGCAACCCTACACAAATGCATTTTTACACGGACTCATCATCAAGCAACTCTACACAGGTTCCTCCTTTCCAGACGTAGTTTTACACTGACTCATCATCAAGCAACCCTACATAGGTTCCTCCTTTCCAGACGCAGTTTTACACTGACTCATCATAAAGCAACCCTACACAGGTTTCTCCTTTCCAGACCCAGTTTTACACGGACTCATCATGAAGAAACCCTACACAGATTCCTCCTTTCCAAATGCAGTTTTACACGGACTCATCATCAAGCAACCATACACAGGTTCCTCTTTTCCAGATGCAGATTTACACGGACTCATCATGAAGCAACCCTACACAAGTTCCTCCTATTTACAAGATGAAGTTTTACACGGACTTATCATGAAGCAACCCTACACAGGTTCTTCATTTCCAGACGCAGTTTTACACAGACTCATCATGAAGCAACCCTACACAGGTTCCTCCTTTCCAGACGCAGTTTTACACGGACTCATCATGAAGTAACCCTACACAGGTTCCTCCTTTCCAGATGCAGTTTTACACGGACTCATCATCAAGCAATCCTACACAGGTTCCTCCTTTCCAGATGCAGTTTTACACGGACTCATCATGAAGCAACCATACACAGTTTCCTCCTATTTCCAAGATGAAGTTTTACACAGACTCATCATGAAGCAACCCTACACGGGTTCCTCCTTTCCAGACGCAGTTTTACACAGACTCATCATGAAGCAACCCTACACAGGTTCCTCCTTTCTAGATGAAGTTTTACACGGACTCATCATCAAGCAACCCTACACAGGTTCCTCCTTTCCAGATGCAGTTTTACACGGACTCATCATCAAGCAACCCTACACAGGTTCCTCCTATTTCCAAGATGAAGTTTTAAAAGGACTCATCATGAAGCAATCCTACACGGGTTCCTCCTTTCTAGATAGAGTTTTACACGGACTCATCATGAAGAAACCCTACACAGGTTCCTCCTTTCCAGACGCAGTTTTACACGAACTCATCATGAAGCAACCCTACACAGGTTCCTCATTTCCAGATGCAGTTTTACACGGACTCGTCATCAAGCAACCCTACACAGTTTCCTCCTTTCCAGGTGCAATTTTACACGGACTCATCATCAAGCAACCCTACACAGGTTCCTCCTATTTCCAAGATGAAGTTTTACACAGACTCATCATGAAGGAACCCTACACAGGTTCCTCCTTTCCAGATGCAGTTTTACACGAACTCATCATCAAGCAACCCTACACAGGTTCCTCCTATTTCCAAGATGCAGTTTCACATGGACTGATCATTGAAGCAACCCTACCCAGGTTCCTTCTCACTTCCAGATGCAGTTTTACACGAACTCATCATTAAGTAATCCTACCCAGGTTCCTTCTCAGGAAATTCCAGATGAAGTTTTACACGGACTCATCATCAAGCAACCCTACACAGTTCAGATATGCACCAGATACATATGCCATCCTGATACTCATTCAAAGGAAGCTTTCAGATACAGTTCAGATACGCTTCAAACACGGATGCCATTCTGATAATCATTAAGATTTCAACTTTTAATACATTTCAGATACGCTCCAGACACGGATGCCATTCTGATACTCATTCAGACTCAACTTTTGATACAGTTCAGATACGCACCAGATACGGATGCCATCCTCATACTCATTCAAATGTAGCTTTCAGATACAGTTCAGATACGCTCCAGACACAGATGCCATTTTGATACTCATTCAAATTTCAACTTTTGATACAGTTCAGATATCCTATAGACACGGATGCCATTTTGATACTCATTCAGACTCAACTTTTGATACAGTTCAGATATGCGCAAGATACGAATCACATCCTGATACTCATTCAGATTCGATTTTCAGATACAGTTCAGATACGCTCCAGACACGGATGCTATTCTGATACTCATTCAGATTTCAACTTCAGATACAACTCAGATATGATCCAGATTCGGATGTCATTCTCTCACTCATTCAAATACAATCAAGATATGGATGTCATTTTGTCACTCAAATACAGTCCAGATACAATCACCTCTAGATGGCATCTATAAGCCCATCTCCAACAACTGTCCATCGTTTCTCCAAATGGCATATTTAAGCCCATTCCCTATACAATCAACCACAACATCATTGAGTGCAAATTTCTGGGCACTCAAGTGTTCAATCATCTTCCACCTTCAAGTCACGAATGGCAGATTCGCCAAACCTAACTCTTCAGGTGTAAGAAGACTGAACAGTGGAAGTTGTTGTACCCCAAAATTTGCCCTCCCATTTCTCAAAGAATCACTCTTGACCCTCAGGTTTGCTTCCATCCAGTTCCAAGCCTTGAATTGCAATTTTTTTCAAGAAAGTCATCCACAAGGGCAAAATGGTCATTTGCACACTGAAAAGTCAAACTTTGACTTTTGGATCAAAATCAAATTTCAAGAATCATATTTCATCAAGACATGTTAAAATATGAAGTTTGTTTCATAAAGAAATTCAAAAGTCAAAACTACTTTGAAAAAGTCAAAATTCTAAATACTTAAAAAAATTTCTAAGTGTTTAAGAAATATGACAAGCTCAGAACTTCAGGCCAGATTTTCACCATGATGCAAGTTGATTCTGGAAGAAGTTCTGATACAATAGTTATATATTTCAATGAGATCTAAAAAATTTTAGAACAAAACTTCTCCTAGAAATGATGGGATTTTAAGTTACAACTCCTCAAAGACACGTCCGTGAAACTAAAGCACTCAGCAAATTCTGGACACTTTCAAGACAGAGTTTGGTGAGAACTTCTAGGCCAGTTTTCACAAAGGTTCAGTCAGAATTTGCAAGGGTAATTCAAAGAACGTTACAAAGCGTGTTTCAAGCTTCCTGGAAAGTCTGAGAGCTCCTTTAGAACATGCTGGAGTAAGGAGATACAAAGATCAGAAGTTGGATGTTCATTCTGAATTATGCTGAAACTGAACCTCTGATCCAGAATTAAGCAATGATGCAGAATCTCACGTTGCAGGATTTCTGGTTTGATCAATATCATCATCATTTAATACTCACAACCACTTTTGGATCTTTGTCCAAAGGATTTCCCCACGTATGGCATAGAAGTACAAAAGTATGTTGAGCCCATGCTTTACTTTTGCCTCTGAGCGTACTCTTCCTTAATTCACGCTTACAAGTCCAGCTTAGGCATGGCTAAAAGCTGCTAACCACCATGTTTACTTCAAGAAAAAGGCAGCCCCTTAGCATATGAAGGCTATATTCAACGCTTCGGTCAGAACATGACCATATCCCAAAACCTTGTTTATACAGCATGCTGCACTGCTACAGCACAGTCCTATAACCGACAGCTAATTCAGACTACGCCTGCATTTTCCCAAATCCCATATTTGCACCAAATACAAAAAGTTGTGATCAAAAAAAGAAATGGAACAGGATGCCAAAAAGTTTCAAATCCCATTTGTTCCCCCCCCCCCCCCCAAAAAAAAAAAATCACAACAAATCTACCTATAAATAAGTTGCTCCATTACACTTACAAAGGGCTGGCTTTTGGAGTGGGAGACAATCATCAAAAAGAGAGAAAAGAAAACAGTAAAAACCTTCACAAATCCTAAACAGAACCTTTATTCTTCCCTTTGAATAAAAGAACATAACCATTATTCTGTTACCCTCACTGACACCAGAACATCTGAAGGCAACAACTCAAAGTTCCAAACACATGTTTCAGATTCAAGGTAAGTCTTTCTGACTTTGCATCTTTTCATTCAGAACATCTTTAATATGTAAATATAACAATTAATGTTGTCCATATCATTGCATAATTAGAAAAACTGTGGATCATAACTTCTTGATTAAGGCTAGGCTCAGAACTAGGATTAGAACTTCTATAAACTGCTGTGCTTTTATACTCTTGATTTGTTGTTAAGGAGTGAACAAATTGTTGATGGGTTGATTAATATAATGAAAGAGTTGAAATGTGTGATACGGTGGGAGAACTGACTTGGGTTTTGCGTTTATGTTCGCAAATGTTTCGGTTTAGCAAGAGTCGCCACCGACTTTTTATTTTATCCTAAGGAAAGGTCAAAAAGCACAGGAAAGACCTTTGAGATGTTTTCTTGGGTTCGGGGAGTAGATTATAGAAAGGGAAGGTATTAGCACCCTTTCTATCCATGGTTATCCATGGGCTCTTAGTTACTTGCTTAGATCACTTGCTTTGCATTTTCAATTGTTTGAAATGGTGCTTTGTGCGTGGTTTTGAAAGATGTTTTGAAAAGAGCCCATTGTTGTGGAAACCTTTGTAATGATTCTTATTTGAATGTATACAAAGGTGCTTGTCTTTTTCAAAGGTTTTCAATTTTTTTGAAAGTTTGTTTTGAAATTGTGTTAAGATGTGTGTTTTTGAAAAGTAGCAAGGATGTTTTTGCAAGTTTGATCAAGTAACTAAGAGTTGTCTACCCTATTTTACTCAAAGATCTTTCTTATGTTTTTAACCCTTTTAACAGTGTTGTTTCATCATTGTATTTGGTGAACAACCTTGTGTTAGGATGTAAACGGGACAGGCGCGGGTCATCGTATAGACCATGATAGCAATGGTGTCAAGTGTCTTTGGCAATTTGTAAGGGACTTGATCATTTTGTTTAGGTAACTCCGATAGCGTCATCGATGGACTATGATCATTTTGTTTGTTTTTGTTTTGCCAAAGTACTCAACATGAAACCATGGCCCATTTTTGAAGGCAACAAGTGGATGGAACCCTAGGGGTGCAAGTGTGCATTGTGTTTGTTTTTCATGCATGTTTATCTTGGATTAGGTCAAGCTAATTGTTGATTGATTTTGCATACAAGCCCTAGGTCTAGACATGGCATAATTGAAAGCTTTTAAATGTACGAGAATTTAAAGTTCTAGGCTATTACAACATGATTATGGGAAGGGGGGTACAAGTTTGAATTTGGGATAGTTTGACAAGGAAATAAAAATCTAAATTATTACAACCATATCGAATGTACAAGTTAATATTTATCATTCAAATAAATACAATTAAGTAAATATCAAAATGAAATGTATTATGCAAAAAGGATTGTTTATGTATGTGAAAAGGGAATTTTTAATGTGAAATAAAAATAAAATAAAAAAAGTCAAGTTTTAATTATTTTGGTCATTTAGGGCAAAACCCTAATTTTTGAATAAATAGTACTATTTATTAATTGTATACAATATATATTAATTTATACAAAAATAAAAAGTATATTGTAAAAAAAGTATTTTTGGTGTCAAATATTAATAAAAATAAAAATATATTATTTTGTATTATTTTGTCCTAATTATCTAATTATCTAATTATATATATATATATATATATATATATATATATATATATATATATATATATATATATATATATATATATTAAACCTATTAAATGTACAAAGATAAAATATTAATTATTTACAAAAATAGATATTTTTCAAGAAAATGTTTTTGAATGTAAATAAAAATAACAAATAAAAAATAAATATATTTTTTGTATTATTTTTAAGTTTTATTAAAAAGAAGAAAAGGTTTATTTATACATATATGCCTAATAAAGTAAATAAATATCAAATAAATATGAAAAAAAATGTGGAAAATTATTTTTGGTGTTTTTTATGTTTGAACAAAAAATATTAAGTCAGAATAAAAAGGAAAAACATAAAAATGACAAATATTTAATCAAATGGGCCAGGGGGTGCAAACTAAAAAAAGGGGTGTCAAAAGCAAGGATGACTCAGGCCCAGCCCAAGTCATCATCTTCAACCTCCAGCTTCTGTTTGAAACAAACGCGCGCACCTCTTGTTCAAAATGCCAACTCCTGATTCTTTGATTTTTTGACAAAACTCAAAACATAAACATTGTAGAGCATCAAATAACGAATTCAAACATGTAAAAAACTTGGATTAACTCTCAAAGACCAGAGAGAATTTCTCTGGCCCTAATTTTTAACCTAACTTTTTTCACATGTTCATGGCTAAAATTCTCACAGCACGCTTAACATAAATGAAAATTGATCACATGTATGGCTTCAGGGCTATGAGTAGGACATGTTTCATTCACAAACCTAAGCCTAACCATTCCTAGATAGAGAGATAGAAGTCCATGGATTACCTGTTTCAGCTTGAATCGAGTAGAGCAATGTAGCAACCTTCAATGGAGTTTGAGCTTCTGTTGAGCTTGTCTGAGGTCCAAGGAAGCTTCTCCAATACCTGGCTTGCTTTGAAACACCTTGTATCGTGCTGTAGAAGTCCACCTGCAAAGCTTTGAAATGAAAATGGCAAGTGAGGTTAGAGGTGTTATAGCTTGCAATGGAGGATCAGGATAGCTCAGGTGGATTGATTAAAAGGTATTTGAACAGGCTTGGGCAAAAACGCACGAGTGGATAGTGTTATGGAACTCAAATTGCAGGGAGTGCCCTGTTTTGCAGCAAAACAGTGGTTTTGTGTATTAGGAGGTATGAGGGATCATTGAGTCGTGCCTTAGGTCTGTTTTGGTGTATGGAACTTGTTCACAAATTTTGTTTTTGGTTGTGTTGACAGGAATGAGAGTTGGTATCTATATTGCAATATTTCTTCTACTTTAAGCAAGAAAGTGTAAGTATGAATACAGGCCTGTACAATGCCCTCAAGTATGCTGCAACTTTTGCTCTTGGAAATTGGAATTTGTGGACTCAATCTTGCCTCAAAGATCTGGCCCCATGTCTCAAGGATTCATTTTTGACATAAAGTGACATTAGGCCAAAAATGGGAACTTTGCTTTTTCTAATTAGGGATTAGTTTAGCATGTAATGCCCAAATGTCCAAGATAACATATTAATTCAATGGTTAAGCATTAAATTATGAAGTGTAAGTTGGTTTTGAGGCCTGCAAGCTAGCATAAACTAAGCTGATTTGAAAATGCAATTTGCTATGAACATGTATTGGTCATGAACAAAAGTGAGTTTTGGCCAGCTTTGTGAATTCGATTCTCTCTAACCACAAGGGTGTTTGAGTAGTTCTTTGACAATTTGGAAAGCTTGCAACATGTACTACAATCCATATATGTAATGAAAATTGAAACTCCAAGTGGAACCATATGAAAAATGGCCAAGAAGATGGGTCAAAATCCTGTCTAGATTAGGGCAAATTTCTTCTAAGTTAAAAGTTTTTGGTACCCTTGTTCCAAAATTCATAACTTGAGATACAAGCTTCTTTTGAGAAAACTTTGTGAATAAAAGTTGTAGACTTTGTGATGGACTACAACTTTCATGTTTCAAGTTTTGTTTGAATCCATTTTCATCTTGGTAAAAAAAATGGGACAAAGTTGGGAAAAAATAAGAAAATTTCATAACTTAGAAAATTTCTAAGTTATGAAATTTTTCCATTTTAAACCCTAATTTGCATTTTTGGGTTTCTTGATGGATAAGTTTCATAATTTGACATGTCTTGATGAAAAATGAATCTTGGCACTTGATTTTGACCAAAAAATCAAAGTTTGACTTTTCAGTGTATAGTCAAATTTTGATCAGTTGACTGAAAAATTCATCTGTCAATCCTATGCATTTGAGATCTTTTGAACTTGTTGAATGGGTCAAGACAATGTAATTGAGTCCTTGAGTACATAAGTGAGCTTGGTTTGCCATTGGTTAGGTCTAACAGTCAAAAATTGCCTTTGTGCAGTCAAAACCCTAAAAATGACCATTTTGCCCTTTTGGTGATCTGATCAAATTTCTTGTGGAATTGTGATCCAAACTTGATCAAATGGTTCATATGAGTTCATGATGTTGATGTGGGTCAAATTTCATGAGGTTTGGCTGTCAATTGGCCTTAGTTGACTTTTTCCCCAATACAACTGATTTCTAGGTCAACTGTCCAATTGACTGGGCAAAGATTTGAATCAAGGCTTGAAACTTGGTATGGGCAAACTTGTGAACCCAACATGAAGTATGAAAGTCAATTTGGGAATTGTAAGTCAAAATATCCTTATGCAAACTCAAACCCTAATTTGGGTAAACAGTGCAAGGAGGGGTCTTGAGCAGAGCAAACCCTAACTTGATCTTGAGTCTAAGAGTCTGGTGATGAGAAAATGTTGGTGAAATGAGAGGGCAAATTTTTGGGTACAACAGTTGCCCCTTTTCAATCTTCTTGAACCTGAAGAGTTATATTGGCAAGCTTGCCTTTCGCGACTCAAAGGTAAAAGGGGATTGGACACTAGAGTGTCCATAAATTTGCACTCGTCAAGACATAGATGCGGGAATGGGCTTAAAGATGCCATTTGGAGATGGTAGAATCTTGCTGGAGATAGGATTAAAGATGCCATCCGAGAATCTTTGTTGAATTGCAATGTGGTAGGTCAGAAGAATGAGGATCAAAAATGGTATTCGTGTCTGGAATGCATTTGAACTGTACCTGGAGACTGAGTTTGTATGAGCAAAAGAATGGCCTCCGTGTCTGGGGTGTATCTGAGCTGTGACTGTGTTTGAATGTAGAATGAATATCAGAATGACTGTTGTGTCTGGAGTGTATCTGTATTGTATCTGGGTAACAGAGAAATATTTGTGTATGGAGCAACTGCGTGCTGGGGATAAACTCTGAATGAGTGACAGAATGGAAACCGTGTCTGGAGCGTATCTGGACTGTATCTGAAGTTGAGATCTGTATGAGTAGCAGAATGACTTTCGTGTCTGGAGTGTATCTGAAATTGTAACTGAGGTTGAGGTCTGTATGAGTAGCAGAATGACTTCCGTGTCTGGAGTGTATCTGAAACTGTAACTGAGATCTGGACAAATGACAGAATGACTTCTGTGGCGAATGCACTGAGAGAATCAAACTGCTGATGTAAGGGTCAGAATGGTATCCGTGTTTGGAATGCATTGGACCTTGAGGTTGATAAATGAATCTGAATGAGAGATAGAATGGCTGCCGTGTCTGGAGCGTATCTAGTCTGTATCTGATTCCTGTAGTCCGAATGAGTAGTAGAATGACCGTCGTGTCTGGGGTGTATCTGTACTGTAACTAACTTGAAGTTCTGAATGAGTAATAGAATGACCGCCGTGTTTGGGGTGTATCCATATTGTATCTGAATAATTGTTAATGATAGCCTTTTAATCTTATCCTGAAAAGGGTAAAAATGTTAGCTAAAACACAAGATCATGTTGCATGATATGTATGATGCAATGAACTGTATTTCATCAATGTTTATGATATATGAATGTAATGGTTATGCATGTAAGCTGAGTAGTCGTCTTGTTGAGGAAGATAAATCCTGCTACCGGGAGATAACCGAATCTTTGACTGCTACCGGGGAAAATAAATCCATGACCGAAGCTGGGGATTCCCAAAAAAAAAAACTTTGATTGTTGAGGATGAGAAATCCTTGCCGACTGCTGACTGCTTGGGGAATAAGGAAAACTTTGAAAATCTCTACTGGGAAGTTAAAGCCTGGGAGGCCTCTGCTGGAGAAAGGAGACTGAGAATCTTCAATCTGTTGGGAAATATCTCTGTGGGGAGAATGTTCACCGTTCTGGTTCCGCTGGGTATAGGATTTTAAGGATTTTTTGGGGGTCCACTGGGGATCTTGAATCTTGACTCTGAGGGGAATTAACTTATGGAATGCACTTTAACTGGGGAATCCAACTTTTGGAAAGCCTTTGCTCTGCTGAGGATCCTGAAGTTTAAATCTGTTGGGGAAATATATTCCAAATTTTAACTCTGTTGAGGAATCTTGAATTTTAATTCTGCTGGGGATTTCTTCTGAAAGGGCATCGAGATATCTACCTATACCTTCAACCTATCAGCAAATTTTTTTTTCTAATTTCTTTTCCTTTTATTTGTAAGCAATGATTATGTTCAAATGCATATGGCTATTTAACAAAACATTGGACGTTTTTTCAAATAAAACATAAGTGTAAAAAGGAAAAGGAAAACAAAGCAAATTTCTGCACTTGGAAGGGTATTTGTATTAACTTTGATGAGTATATTTGTACAAAGGAGACAGACATCCTAGTAAGAGAATGTTGTGGTAAAAATTGAAAAATTTTATACAAAAGAAAGATGGCTATGTGTAACAATTCCATGGGATTCCCATTCTGCTATAGCCTTCACAACTCTGAATATCTCGTTCATTCACTGCTTCGTCCTCCAGTGATTGGATTGATCAGAAGCTCGGAACTTGTTGATGAAGAGTTTGTTCTTTAAAGTGATCCGTCGAGACACAGTCATACGCTTTTAATTCCCTAACTTTTGCCTGAATCGCCCTTTCGGGTTTTCGATCCACCGGGAAACCCTTTTTTGCCCAAGTCGCCCTTTCGGGTTTTCAACTTGCCGGGTGTACATATTTTTTTTGTTTTATCCCTAATTTTTTCCTGAACCGCCCTTTCGGGTTTTTGGTGCACTGGGATGCCCATTTTTGCCCAAGTCTCCCTTTCGGGTTTTCGACTTGTCGGGTTGTTTCATGCGTAGTATCTTTTGACTATGTCTGCATTCGTAGGGTGTGGAAAATCGTCGCCGTCCATGGTGGTCAGAATCATTGCACCACCAGAAAAGATGCTCTTGATCACAAACGGTCCTCCGTAAGTAGGAGTCCATTTTCCCATGGGATCACTTTGCGGCAAGATGATCCGCTTGATTACAAGATCTCCGACTTGATATACTTGACATCTTACTTTCTTGTTGAAAGCCTTGATCATCTGTTTTTGGTACGTCTGACCATGACAAACAGCAGTGAGTCGCTTCTCGTCGATCAAATTGAGTTGATCAAGTCGGGTCTTAATCCAATCGTCTTCACTCAAACCAGCGTCCTTCATAATCCTTAAAGAAGGAATCTGAACTTCCATAGGTAGGACAACTTCCATGCCATACACCAAAGAAAATGGGGTTGCCCCTGTTGAAGTACGTGTCGTGGTACGATATCCATGCAGAGCAAACGGTAACATCTCATGCCAGTCCTTATAGGTAACTGTCATTTTCTGAATGATCTTCTTGATGTTTTTGTTCGCAGCTTCAACAACACCGTTCATCTTCGGCCGATAAGGAGATGAATTATGATGATAAATCTTGAACTGTTCGCATAGAGCGGTGATCATAGTATTGTTCAGGTTTGTACCGTTGTCTGTGATGATCCTGTCGGGGACACCATACCGGCATATGAGGTTCTGCTTGATGAAGCGGGCAACCACATTCTTCGTAACAGAGGCAAAGGAAGCTGCTTCGACCCACTTGGTGAAATAGTCAATAGCGACCAAGATGAAGCGATGTCCATTGGACGTTGTGGGCTTAATCTCTCCAATCATGTCAATGCCCCACATTGCGAATGGCCAAGGAGCTGTCAGAACGTTGAGAGGAACAGGAGGAATATGTACTTTGTCGGCATACACTTGGCATTTGTGGCAAGTGCGGGAATGTTGATGACAATCAGCTTCCATGGTAGACCAGTAGTAGCTTGCCCTTAGAATCTTCTTAGCCATCGTATGTCCGCTCAAGTGGGTGTCAAATGTGCCACTGTGTATCTCAGTCATGATCAACTCTGCTTCAGCCTTGTCTACACATCGAAGTAAAACACAATCATGGCTACGTTTATAAAGGATGCCATTGCTTAGGAAGAACTTGGCAGCAAATCTCCTTAAAAACTTTTTGTCATTGACTGAAGCTCCTTCAGGATATTCTCTAGTCTGGAGATACCTTTTGATTTCATTAAACCAGGGTTGTTCCGCTACTTCCTCGGTATTAATCTCATGAAAATGCGCCGGTTCATCCACTCGCTCGATGGTAATTTGGAGAGCCTCGTTATCCAAGTTTAGTTTAAACATGGAAGACATTGTAGCCAGAGCATCTGCTAGCTGATTTTCTTCTCGTGGGAAATGCTCGAAGGTGATCTGCTCGAAATGAGGCAACAACGTCAGGACATGTTCTTTGTATGGGATAAGATTAGGATGTTTGGTGTCCCACTCTCCTTTGACTTGACTGATAACCAAAGTCGAGTCCCCAAATATGACCAAAAATTTGATCCCTAGGTCTATAGCAGCCTTGAGACCAAAAATGCAAGCTTCATATTCGGCCATGTTGTTGGTACAGCTGAAACAAAGTCGGGCAGTAAAGGTGTATGGCAACCTTCTGGAGAAATGAGTACTGCACCAATACCGTTGCCAAGTGCATTTGAAGCACCATCAAAGTACAGGGTCCATCGGGATCCATTTTCAGGTCCGTCATATGGTCCATTACCTTCGACGTTGTCTAATGTCATGATGTCCTCGTCTGGGAAGTCGAATCTCATAGACTGGTAATCTTCGACGGCTTGATGAGCTAGATGGTCAGCTAGTACACTCCCTTTTATAGATTTTTTGGTAGTATACTGGATGTCATACTCAGTTAGGATCATCTTCCATCTAGCGATTCTTCCAGATAAAGCAGGCTTTTCGAATATATACTTGATTGGATCCATTTTGGAAATCCGCAAAGTGGTATGAGTCAACATATACTGCCTTAGCCGGCGAGCAGCCCATACCAAAGCACAGCAAGTTTTCTCGAGCAGTGAGTAGCGAGTCTCACAGTCGGTAAACTTTTTGCTATGGTAATAAATGGCATACTCTTTTCGACCAGACTCGTCATGTTGGCCCAGTACGCACCCCATTGAGTTATCCAAAATAGTCAGATACATGATTAACGACCTTCCTTCGACGGGTGGCATCAGAATAGGAGGTTCTAGCAAATACTCCTTGATCTTATCAAAAGCAACTTGACACTCATTGTTCCATTTAACCACCTGATCTTTCTTCAATAGTTTGAAAATTGGCTCACAGGTAGACGTCAGGTGAGAGATGAACCTTGCAATGTAATTCAAGCGCCCCAAGAATCCTCTAACCTCCTTTTCAGTACGGGGGGCAGGCATTTCTTGTATAGCCTTCACTTTAGCAGGATCAACCTCAATACCCTTGTTGCTGACAATAAATCCCAGAAGTTTACCAGACCTAACTCCAAAAGTGCACTTACTTGGATTCAGTCTGAGTTTGTATTCCTTCAACCTGGCAAACAACTTTTGCAAATGTTCAAGGTGTTCTTCTTCTGTTTGTGATCGAGCTATCATGTCGTCTACGTAAACTTCAATCTCGTGATGTATCATATCATGAAACAAAGCTACCATGGCGCGTTGATAGGTTGCCCCTGCGTTCTTCAGTCCGAATGGCATCACTTTGTAGCAGAAGGTACCCCATTGCGTAACAAAAGTGGTTTTCTCCATGTCCTCGGGGGCCATTTTAATCTGGTTGTAGCCCGAGAATCCATCCATGAAGGAAAAAACCTTGTGTTGAGCTGTGTTGTCAACCAAGATGTCGATATGTGGTAGCGGAAAATCATCTTTAGGGCTAGCCCTGTTCAAATCCCGATAGTCTACACACATTCTAACTTTGCCGTCTTTTTTAGGTACGGGCACGATGTTAGCAACCCATTGTGGATAGGATGTAACAGCCAGAAAGCCGGTGTTGAATTGCTTCATTACTTCAGCCTTAATCTTCTCAGACATGTCAGGCCTCATTCGACGAACCTTTTGCTTGATCGGTGGACAATCTTCTCTTGTGGGGAGACGGTGAACCACAATATTTGCGTCTAACCTTGGCATGTCTTCATAAGACCAGGCGAAGATTTCAACGTTTTCATTCAATAACTGTACTAAGCACTCCTTGACACTTTGTTCCAGATTGGCACCCACTTTTACTTCCTTCCTATCTTCCTCTGTCCCTAAGTTGATGGTTTCTAGCAACTCTTCATGAGGCAAGATGGCCCTCTCTTCTTGTTGTAGAAGTCTGGCTAACTCTCCCGGTACTTCACAATCTTCGTCAACTTCGTACTCAGCCTGATTGACCAAATCTTCAGAGTTATTGAAGGATAAAACAGAATAGTCACTCATGGAATCCGGAGTGGATGGGTACCTGCATTTGTGAGTGTGGGTGTGTGTAAGGGATAGCCATCCTTAAACAAACAAAAATGCAAAAGGAAAGAAAATGAACACAGCAGTTTATAAATGAAAAACGTCCAATGATTCGTTAAAACATGGCATATGATTATGAAGAGAATCAAGCCCTTACAAATGGACCTACATGCCCCGGGCAAGGCATGAGGTGAAAAATAGTGTGCGAATTGTTTAATAATTATTACAGACCAAACAGGAATTGTTCAAAAGATAAATTACAGATTGATGAAAGTAATGGGAACGAAGTCTTTCGCCTCCCAGTTGTTCAGTCCTCCTTCAATGGTTGGGAAGATCCAATCTTCCAAGTTGCCCTCTTCATAATCGTCTTCTACCGCATTGATTCCATGATGAGAAATCTTGACGGGTGCTTTTTCAATTTTGGAGCGACGCATAGCCTTTTGTCCCGCGGCAGTAAACCCCAACCTAAATTTGTCTGTCTTATAGGGGAAGTCGAGCAACTGTCCCCATACTGCGCTCTTTCACTCCTTAATCGCAGCCTTTGCGTCTTTCAGAGATGCCTTCCTAGACACCTGCTTGGGAATGATAGGTACCTCAGCCACTGCCTTCGCTACTGCCACCTCGGGAGAAACTTTCTCGAAATGTTGAAAAGGTGTTTCGATGAACTCGCCATCCACTTCCACATACCGAAAGGAATTGAGATGATTGATCATGTACTCCTCCTCACCATGTACAGTTATGATTTTACCCTTAACAGGGTATTTCAACATCTGATGTAAAGAGGAGGTGACTGCCCCAGCATAGTGGATCCATGGTCTTCCTAGCAAGCAAGAGTATGATGGGCGGATGTCCATTACGTAGAAAGTGGAGTTGAACACTTCAGTGCCTACCTTAATGGTAATATCGACCTCCCCATGCACCATTCTTTTAGACCCGTCAAAGGCCCTAACAATAATATTACTTGGTTTCAGCTCTAAGCCCTCACAATCCAACCGGTCCATAGCTTTCTTAGGTAGCACATTTAGGGAAGAACCAGTATCGACCAAGACATGGGCGAGAGTGGTTCCTCGGAATTCAACCGACACATGTAATGCATCATTGTGCTTCCTTCCCTTAGGAGTTAGGTCAGCGTCGGAAAAACCCAAGCCGTTGTCAGCAGTAAGACTGGCTACACAATCTTGAAATTGGTCAGCCGAAGTCTCTTGGGGTACATGGGCTGTCTTCAAAAATCTTATCAAAGCTTTAGCATGAGCCTCTGAACAGAGCAGGAGGGCCAACATTGAAATTTTTGAGGGGGTTTGCCCCAGTTGTTCTACAACATCATAGTCACTTTTCTTGATTATTTTCAAAATCTCTTCCACTTCTTTTCGAGAGGTTTCAGGGATGACCAATGGCTGAGCCCTCATCCTGACGGGCTCTTCTTGGATCCCTTTCCCCCTATCATCAGCAGTAGCAAAAGGGACAACCACAGGAGTTACAACTTCTTCAATAATTGGAGTTCTTGCAGATACGTTTACCGGTGCAAGGGTAACCTTATGAGCAACTGAGGATCCAAAGATTGCCTTTGGAGGGGCAATCTCTGGAGAGAAAATTCTTCCACTGCGGGTGATTTTGCTCGTTCCAGCAATGTTTCCAATGTCGGAAGTCTCTTCATCAGAACTCTCTTAAGTTGATTCAATTTGTTTAATACCGTGATAGTAGATTTCTCCACCATAGTTCCACGGTATTGATTTGTCGGACTTGTACGGGACGGGCCCGGGCATGGTTATCTTCAAAGGTGTAGTCTTCGGAGCGAATGTAATCTTAACAGGTCTTTTGGAGACCTTGGAAAGATTTACGGATATGGTTATTATTGAAACATCATTGATAAGAGTCGGTGTAACAGGGGTCTTTTCAAAAAGGATTTCTTGGTTATCCATTAGGCGTTGGATGCCTAACTTCAACAATGGACAGTCGGTTGGTAAGGATGAACAAAGGCATCAATCTTCTTCACAACCTAGGAAAATCCCAGCCTTCAGCAAATTCAACTTGATTATCAGTAGTGGAGTTATCAAATCATCAATAGTAGCAACAAACAGATCCTCTTCAACAGCATGGGCATTATGGCCATGCTTTGGCATTGGAGCAGAGATTACATTCGGCTTTTCAGGGGCGTCGAATTCAACTTCTTTAGCGTCTATCAAATCCTGAATTTTGTTTTTGAGCGCCCAACAATTGTTGGTGTCGTGCCCGGCGCTGTCGGAATGGTAAGCGCACTTAGCGTTTGGATTGTAAGATGGAGAGGTGGTATTCACACTCTTTGGTGCCTCTTTCAAACTGGTCAGATTCAGCTTCAACAAATGGGGAAGAACTTGTGCGGGCGTCATGTTGATGCGGGTGAACTGTCGTTGTGGCCGTTCTACCTGTTGTTAATTAGGTCTTGACTGATTGTTACGAGGCTGATCATTTGACGAATTTTGAATCATCACGGTCCCTACAGTCGGTCGGCGCTCAGTTCTTCCCAATCCCTTCTGAGAGTAAATAGCAGATGCTTCTTTCTTGGTTGGGAAAGGTTTTTTAACAGCTGTGGATGCAGAGGTATCCTTTTGAATCTTCCCATTCTTAATACCGACTTCCACCCTTTCGCCAGTCAGAATCAGTTCAGTAAATCCCGCAGAGGAGCTCCTGATAAGATGGTTGAAGAAAGGGCCAGATAGGGTCCCCAAGAACATGTCAACTAGTTCTTTATCTGATAGCAGTGGCTGCACCCTTCCAGCCAGGTCGCGCCACTTCTGGGCGTACTCCTTGAACCCCTCATTTGAGGCCATCCCCATACTTTGTAGCTGAGTACGGGTAGGCGCCAAGTCAGCGTTGTACTGATACTGACGATAGAAAGCAGCTGTCAGGTCTTCCCAATTATGAACTTCTGACCTCTCTAGCTGATAAAACCACTCTAACTGAGTACCAGACAAGTTGTCTTGGAAAAAGTGTACCCAGAGATTTCTATCGGGTGAATGAGGTTGAATTTTTCTGACATACGACCTCAGGTGCATCTTAGGACAAGACAGACCGTCGTATTTGGAGAAATTCGGCACCTTGAACTTGGGAGGGATAACAATCCCAGCAATCAATCCCAACTCTTCAAAGTCTAGCCCGAGAATCCTTTGCAACTCCATAGCTGCTAGTCTGTCTTCAAGGTTTTTATATTTGTCGTCTGCTGGTGGGTATTTTTGTTCTGAATAATCTTCATCCTCTTTAACCTCTTCCTCTTCAGCCTCAGACTCAGAGGGTACTGCAGCTCATTTTCCCTTGCCGGTCCCTTCGTCAAACGTTGAGGGGAATTCCAGAACTCTCCTAGCTTCATTCTCAAATCTTCTTCCCAGTGTAGCTACCCCAATTCTCTTCTTTTTCTTTTTTCCTTTTTCCTGCTCTTTCTTCTCTAACAGTGCTTTAAGATCCTCCTGACCCTTTGCCAAGGTCATGAGGAGTTGTTGAAATTGCGAATTCTGCGCCTGCAGATCTTTGACCGTCTGCTCAATATCCATCTTGCTGAAATAAACAACAGAAAGATAAGGAAACCTGGCGTGAAGACCTGTTTATGCATATGATGAATGATATGTTTATTCATGTAATGCATTCAAGGATTTAGAAATTCAAAGTTGTTGCAGACAAAAGAACACACTTCATATTAATAAGAAGAAATTTTGTCAGTACATAAATGCCCCATGGGCCAAATATTACAAAGCTTCTTAAGGTAAAAAGACGTTGCGCATCCTTTTTGGTGCGATGTAAGTGTTGAGGGTCTCCTCCTCGTGAAGTCGGCGGGTAAGCTCCAAAACCTTCTTCTCACTGGCATAGAAGCTGGCTTCAAAAGTGTTACGCTCCTCCTTGAGTTGGATCCAACTCTTCTGCATTTCCTCCCATGATGTTGGCATGTCAGGATGTAGGATGGTGTATGGAACCTCTCCTTCCTTAACAGGCTCTTTGATCAAGGGGAGAATGTGAGGGTATGGCATCATAAGATTCTGGGAGCGGGTTCGTACCCACTTGAGGTAAGGCTCAAGAGGGATGGAGTTCTTGTGCCTCAGTGTCTTACAATCCACCTTGTTAGGCATCCTCCAAGCTCTGATGAATCTTTGGCGAAGTCCTTGCGCATCGTTGTCGAAGTCAAAAACTAGGTTAGGAATCAGCATGTCATGAGGGCCATCCCTCTGAGCATATCCAAATTGTCTCAAGGCTAGGCAGGGGTTGTAGGTAATGCCTCCCCTAATTCCAAGTAATGGGACATTAGGGAACTCACCACAATGATCAATGATGATGACATTTTCTCTGGACCGAGAACATCAATGTACATCAGAATGTGTGAGGGTCATCAATCGTTGTGACCACCTTGAACCTTGTTCATTCTTCAAAACTGATTGTGGAAGGTGAGAAATAAACCACCTTGCTAGGAGAGGAGTACAGCACATGAGAACACCTCTTTTCCTCATTATTCGTGTGTAAAATGAGTGTAGGATGTCTCCAAGTAATGTAGGTATGGGATTCTTAGACATGAAAATCTTGACAGCATTCACATCTATAAGTTCGTCAGGGTTTGGGAACAAGACCAACCCATAAATAAGGAGTGCCACAATCTCTTCAAAGGCTTGCAGATCCAAAGAATTCTAACACTCTTGTGCTTTCTCAAACAAGAACTTTGCCAAGAAGCCATTGACACCACTTCTGGTTTCCCAATGCCCCTTGATGTCAGATGGTTGCAAGTGCAGTGCTTGAGCAACATCTTCAGGTTTTGGTTATTTTTCCGTACCGTTGTAGGGTAGTTGATTAAGAATAGGAATTCTCAGGAGTTGAGAAAATTCCTCCAAAGTAGGCACCAATTGGTAGTCGGGGAATGTGAAACAGTGGTGAAGGGGGTCAAAGAATTGGAACAACACTTTCACCATGTCTTCTTCAATGCTGGTGTTGACTAGGTTGAGAAGTCTACCATGTCTTTCACTGAAGAGAGAATTTTCTGGAATTCTGGATGTAAGCTCCTTGAGTTGAGGAGGAATTCTCACAAGGTTGACTTGAATTGTTTTCCTGCGAAGAGTTTCCATGACCTATAAAACAAGAACAAAGATGAAGAACCAAACCCTTGAAATGGTTAGTGGATGCATATGATGCTTTATGATGTTCATGATGTATGCACAAACACATGTACAAGCAAGTCACACAAAACCCTAGTTTCAGGCTTGCATGAGGTTTCATAGGTAAGTACCCTCTTGAGTTTAGTTGGCTTAAAAACCTGTCCTATAAATAGTAACCGGGTTCTAAGGAGCTCAATATCATTGGATTGTTTTCTATGTTCATTGTTTTGGTTTAGCCACTTAACTAGCGACCAGAATATTCCAAGAAAACAACCCTCAATGAGTGTAGTATCGAGTATCTACCAACTTCGGATTGCACCAAAGCCGGTCATCTCACTACCCCTAATAAAAGTCCAATATGGTCAAGTAAGGTTCTAGGTCATTAGTGCTTAGTGACATCACTCAGCGGCCCCGTATTCTCTTTGATTGACTCAAAGGCTACCGGTACTCACAAATATGTCGCACTAATATAGCTATTGCGTCAACCGTGTCGGTATACCCCGTACAGTTTCCACAACGTATTGCTATCTATGAATGTTTCCCAAATCCGGGTGGAGGATTTCAAGACCAAACAAGAGAGCCAAGAATGTAAAGCAATCAAAGCAAACAATTAATCATGCAAAAGGGTGATCTAAGCCCTAAGGTTACTCCACTTTTAATGAAATCCCCAGCAGAGTCTCCAATTCTGTGATACGGTGGGAGAACTGACTTGGGTTTTGCATTTGTGTTCGCAAATATTTCTATTTAGCAAGAGTCGCCACCGACTTTTTATTTTATCCTAAGGAAAGGTCAAAAAGCACAGGAAAGACCTTTGAGATGTTTTCTTGGGTTCGGGGAGTAGATTATAGAAAGGGAAGGTATTAGCACCCTTTCTATCCATGGTTATCCATGGGCTCTTAGTTACTTGCTTAGATCACTTGCTTTGCATTTTCAATTGTTTGAAATGGTGCTTTGTGCGTGGTTTTGAAAGATGTTTTGAAAAGAGGCCATTGTTGTGGCAACCTTTGTAATGATTCTTATTTGAATGTATACAAAGGTGCTTGTCTTTTTGAAAGGTTTTCAATTTTTTTGAAAGTTTGTTTTGAAATTGTGTTAAGATGTGTGTTTTTGAAAAGTAGCAAGGATGTTTTTGCAAGTTTGATCAAGTAACTAAGAGTTGTCTACCCTATTTTACTCAAAGATATTTCTTATGTTTTTAACCCTTTTAACATTGTTGTTTCATCATTGAATTTGGTGAACAACCTTGTGTTAGGATGTAAACGGGACAGGCGCGGGTCATCGTATAGACAATGATAGCAATAGTGTCAAGTGTCTTTGGCAATTTGTAAGGGACTTGATCATTTTGTTTAGGCAACTCTGATAGCGTCATCGAGGGACTATGATCATTTTGTTTGTTTTTGTTTTGCCAAAGTACTCAACATGCAACCATGGCCCATTTTTGAAGGCAGCAATTGGATGAAACCCTAGGGGTGCAAGTGTGCATTGTGTTTGTTTTTCATGCATGTTTATCTTGGATTAGGTCAAGCTAATTGTTGATTGATTTTGCATACAAGCCCTAGGTCTAGACATGGCATAATTGAAAGCTTTTAAATGTACGAGAATTTAAAGTTCTAGGCTATTACAACATGATTATGGGAAGGGGGGTACAAGTTTGAATTGGGGATAGTTTGACAAGGAAATAAAAATCTAAATTATTACAACCATATCGAATGTACAAGTTAATATTTATCATTCAAATAAATACAATTAAGTAAATATCAAAATGAAATGTATTATGCAAAAAGGATTGTTTTTGTATGTGAAAAGGGCATTTTTAATGTGAAATAAAAATAAAATAAAAAAAGTCAAGTTTTAATTATTTTGGTCATTTAGGGCAAAACCCTAATTTTTGAATAAATAGTACTATTTATTAATTGTATACAATATATATTAATTTATACAAAAATAAAAAGTATATTGTAAAAAAAGTATTTTTGGTGTCAAATATTAATAAAAATAAAAATGTATTATTTTGTATTATTTTGTCCTAATTATCTAATATATATATATATATATATATATATATATATATATATATATATATATATATATATATATATATATATATATATATATATATATATATATATATATATATATTTATTTATTTATTTATTTATTAAACCTATTAAATGTACAAAGATAAAATATTAATTATTTACAAAAATAGATATTTTCAAGAAAATGTTTTTGAATGTAAATAAAAATAACAAATAAAAAATAAATATATTTTTTGTATTATTTTTAAGTTTTATTAAAAATAAGAAAAGGTTTATTTATACATATATGCCTAATAAAGTAAATAAATATCAAATAAATATGAAAAAAATGTGGAAAATTATTTTTGGTATTTTTTATGTTTGAACAAAAAATATAAAGTCAGAATAAAAAGGAAAAACATAAAAATGACAAATATTTAATCAAATGGGCCAGGGGGTGCAAACTGAAAAAAAGGGTGTCAAAAGCAAGGATGACTCAGGCCCAGCCCAAGCCATCATCTTCAACCTCCAGCTTCTGTTTGAAACAAACACGCGCGCCTCTTGTTCAAAATGCCAACTCCGAATTCTTTGATTTTTTGACAAAACTCATAACATAAACATTGTAGAGCATCAAATAACGAATTCAAACATGTAAAAAACTTGGATTAACTCTCAAAGACCAGAGAGAATTTCTCTGGCCCTAATTTTTAACCTAACTTTTTTCACATGTTCATGGCTAAAATTCTCACAGCACGCTTAACATAAATGAAAACTGATCACATGTATGGCTTCAGGGCTATGAGTAGGACATGTTTCATTCACAAACCTAAGCCTAACCATTCCTAGATAGAGAGATAGAAGTCCATGGATTACCTGTTTCAGCTTGAATCGAGTAGAGCAATGTAGCAACCTTCAATGGAGTTTGAGCTTCTGTTGAGCTTGTCTGAGGTCCAAGGAAGCTTCTCCAATACCTGGCTTGCTTTGAAACACCTTGTATCGTGCTGTAGAAGTCCACTTGCAAAGCTTTGAAATGAAAATGGCAAGTGAGGTTAGAGGTGTTACAACTTGCAATGGAGGATCAGGATAGCTCAGGTGGATTGATTAGAAGGTATTTGAACAGACTTGGGCAAAAACGCACGAGTGGATAGTGTTATGGAACTCAAATTGCAGGGAGTGCCCTGTTTTGCAGCAAAACAGTGGTTTTGTGTATTAGGAGGTATGAGGGATCAATGAGTCGTGCCTTAGGTCTGGTTTGGTGTATGGAACTTGTTCACAAAGTTTGTTTTTGGCTGTGTTGACAGGAATGAGAGTTGGTATCTGTTTTGCAATATTTCTTCTACTTTAAGCAAGAAAGTGTAAGTATGAATACAGGCCTGTACAATGCCCTTAAGTATGCTGCAACTTTTGCTCTTGGTAAGTGGAATTTGTGGACTCAATCTTGCCTCAAAGATCTGGCCCCATGTCTCAAGGATTCATTTTTGACATAAAGTGACATTAGGCCAAAAATAAGAACTTTGCTTTTTCTAATTAGGGATTAGTTTAGCATGTAATGCCCAAATGGCCAAGATAACATCTTAATTCAATGGTTAAGCATTAAATTATGAAGTGTAAGTTGGTTTTGAGGCCTGCAAGCTAGCATAAACCAAGCTGATTTGAAAATGCAATTTGCTACGGACATGTATTGGTCATGAACAAAAGTGAGTTTTGGCCAACTTTGTGAATTCAATTCTCTCTAACCACAAGGGTGTTTGAGGAGTTCTTGGATAATTTGGAAAGCTTGGAACATGTACTACAATCTATCTTTGTAATGCAAATTGAAAATCCAAGTGGAACCATATGAAAAATGGCCAAGAAGATGGGTCAAAATCCTGTCTAGATTAGGGCAAATTTCTTCTAAGTTAAAAGTTTTTGGTACCCTTGTTCCAAAAATCATAACTTGAGATACAAGCTTCTTTTGAGAAAACTTTATGAATCAAAGTTGTAGACATTATGATGGAATACAACTTTAATATTTCAAGTTTTGTTTGAATCCATTTGCATCTTGGTGAAAAAAATGGGACAAAGTTGGGAAAAAATAAGAAAATTTCATAACTTAGAAAATTTCTAAGTTATGAAATTTTTCCATTTTAAACCCTAATTTGCATTTTTGGGTTTCTTGATGGATAAGTTTCATAATTTGACATGTCTTGATGAAAAATGAATCTTGGAACTTGATTTTGACCAAAAAATCAAAGTTTGACTTTTCAGTGTACAGTCAAATTTTGATCAGTTGACTGAAAAGTTCATCTGTCAATCCTATGCATTTGAGATCTTTTGAACTTCTTGAATGGGTCAAGACAATTTAATTGAGTCCTTGAGTCCATAACTGATCTTGGTTTGCCATTGGTTAGGTCAAACAGTCAAAAATTGCCTTTGTGCAGTCAAAACCCTAAAAATGACCATTTTGCCCTTTTGGTGATCTGATCAAATTTCTTGTGGAATTGTGATCCAAACTTGATCAAATGGTTCATATGAGTTCATGATGTTGATGTGGGTCAAATTTCATGAGGTTTGTCTTTCAATTGGCCATAGTTGACTTTTTCCCCAATACAGCTGATTTCTAGGTCAACTGTCCAATTGACTGGGCAAAGATTTGAATCAAGGCTTGAAACTTGGTATGGGCAAACTTGTGAACCCAACATGAAGTATGAAAGTAAATTTGGGTATTGTAGGTCAAAATATCCTTATGCAAACTCAAACCCTAATTTGGGTCAACAGTGCAAGGAGGGGTCTTGAGCAGAGTAAACCCTAACTTGATCTTGAGTCCAAGAGTCTTGTGATGAGAAAATGTTGGTGAAATGATAGGGCAAATTTTGGGGTACAACAAAATGTAACACATAACTTTTGTTTTTCATCCACCATTTTAACACAATGAACTTCTAATACTCACTCACTATTAATGCACACTGAACTTCTGATGTTCACTCACTGTCTTAGCACATACTGAACCTCTGAGTTCTCTTCACTGTTTTAATATATAAAAATTCTAAGATTTTCTCATTATTCTAACACTCAGAAGTTCAGTACATAGCAACCCAAAACTTCTGTGTTTTCCCTCTAACGTGTCTTGCAGGACCTCAGAGTGTATCAATCCGGAACATCTGACGCTTCCTTCTGACCCACAACGCGTCCGGCATCAGAACTTCTGATCCCCTTCGTATTACTTTCAACAGCATGTTGATCTTATCTCTCATTATCTCCCTTTTTATCATTTTCATTATTAATCCCTTTTTTATTAATATAAAAAAGACATAAAAAAATATTTTCTTTTATTAATTAATTTATTTCTTTTTTCTTAATTCATTAAGACAAAAAACCATTTTCTAAATAAATCATTTTTCTCTCTTGCATTGTACATTTCAATATGGTTGTAATAGTTAAATAGGATTTAAATTCTTGCAACTCCCCATTGGTAAATATGTACCCCCCCCCCCCCATCCCTAAAATATTGTAATGGCTTAGGACATTTTATATTTCCGAAATTTAACGTTTTTCCAAATATAAAATGCTAGTAATTATGATGTGTATGGCAAGATGCGAAATCAATGAATATATCACCCTAATCAAGACTAAAATACATGAAATCAAACACTTTGCACACGCGCACCCTTAGGGTAATCTCACTTGTTGCCTCTCGGAAAAATAGTCATGTCCCTCAAAAGTAGCCGTTTTAGCAAAGACCCTTGATAAAGATTGTAGTCACTTGATGACCCTCGATGTTACCTTTGATAAACGATCTAGTCCCTCACACGAAATTGCTAAAACGTTCCATGGGTTGCCTTCTATGACTATACAAAAACGACCCACGCCCATCCCTTCACATCCAACGATGGGGCTTCTCACCAAATCGATGGTAAGATAGCAACACCTAAAGGAGCAGGAAAAGAACATCTAAGACCTTTTGAGTAGGTAGATTCGCTCCAAGTTGCTTTCTTGCTCACAACAAAAACATTCTATACACCAACACTCTCACTTTGAAACATTTTCAAAAGATAACACTTTGTATGCGTTCTTATAGAGACGAGAATCATTACAAAGACACCTTTTTAAAATCACTTTCAAAAACACATTTCCCAAACACCCTTTTTTAAACATTTTTGAAACAAACACTTTGTATGTGTTCTTATAGAAACGAGAATCGTTAAAAAGTTACATTTTCAAAATACTTTCAAAACCCACACCACAAGCACATTCAAACAAAAGCAAGTGATCTTGCAAGTAACTAAGAGCCCATGGAAAACCATGGATGAAAAGGGTGCTAATACCTTCCCTTTTCATAATCTACCCCCCGAACTCAAGAAATAATCTCAAAGATCTTTCCTATGCTTTTTCACCTTTCCTTTTGGATAAAAGAAAACTCGGTGGCGACTCTTGCGATCAAACGCAAAACCTTCAAGTCAGTTCTCTCACCGTACCACAATCAACATCTTTGTATACATTCTTACGAACGAGAATCATTACAAATATTGCCTAAACAATGTCCTCTTTACAAAATACTTTCAAAATACCACACAAAGCACAATTTCAAACAAAAGAAAGTGATCTAGCAAGTAACTAAGAACCCATGGAAAACCATGGATGAAAAGGGTGCTAATACCTTCCCTTTTCATAATCTACCCCCCGAACTCATGAAATAATCTCAAAGGTCTTTCCTGTGCTTTTTCACCTTTCCTTTTGGATAAATGAAAAGTCGGTGGCGTCTCTTGCTAACCGCAACATTTGCGAGCAAACACAAAACCTTCAAGTCAGTTCCCCCATCGTATCACAGTGTGCTTTTTCAATTCTTTGATCCTAAACATCATTGTTTCACATATCCTGATTACCAATTGGTTCCTACCATGGAAGAGTTCTCTCAACTATTAGGAGTACCTATTCTTAATCAAATACCCTTCATCGGTATTTAGAAAGGCCTAAGACTTGAGGAGATTGCTCTACCCTTACATTTGCAATGGTCCGACATTGTGGCTAATTGGGAACAAGGAGTGGTGTTAAGGGTTTTCTAGCCAAGTTTCTGTTTGAGAAGGCTCAACTGTTTTGGGATGCTCTAGATTTGCAAGTTTTTGAAGAAGTTTTTACTCTTCTAATCTATGGGATGATACTGTTCCCTAACCCATACCAACTTATAGATATGAATGCAGTCAAAATCTTCCTATCTCTTAACCCGGTGCCTAGCTTACTTGGAGACATTTTGCATTCTCTTAACGCCTGTACCATGAAGAGAAGAGGGATTATTATGTGTTGCACTCCATTGATGTCTAGGTGGTTTATTTCGCACCTTCCTCGATCAGTTTTGAAGAATGAACAAGGCATGAGGTGGTCTCAAAGGTTGATGTCACTCTCTAATTCGGATATTCATTGGTGTTCTCGATCTTTCGAGGATGTTACCATCATCGACCACTATGGGGAATTCCTTAATGTCCCACTCCTTGGTATTAGGGGAGGTATCACTTATGATCCTTGCTTGGCTCTACGAAATTTTGGGTATGCTCAGAGGGATGGCCCTCATGACGCGCTTGTCCAAGGTATTGTATTTGATTATGAGAACGATGTCCAAGGTTATCATCAAAGATTTGTATGAGCTTGGGGCATGGTGAACAAGGTTGATAGAAAAACTTTGGGGCATAAGAACTCCATTCCTTTGGATCCTTATCTTAAGTGGGTGCGAGCTCGCGCTCAAAACCTCATGATGCAGTATGTGGCCATCCTACCAATCATTATGGAGCCTATTATCGAAGGAGATGTTCCCTACACCATTATTCATCCGAACATGCCTACTACTCTCAAGGAATTGCAAAGATCATGGATTCAACTCAAGGGAGAGCGAGACACCTTTGAAACCTAATTCTACGCAAGCGAGAGGAATATGTTGGAGCTCACAAGGAAACTTCACGAGAAGTGAAGCCTGAATGCTTACATTGCACCAAAGAGGATGCATCAGTGGGAAACCTGAGCCTTTAGTTTTAGGAGTTTATTTTGTCTTTTTGTTTCCTCCGTTGTAAGCCCAAGAGGCGTTTCAAACCTTTGAATTTATTACTATGATTAATTTTTTATTTCCTATTTGTTTAAGCAAATTTAAATCTTAAAGGTCCTTGAAAACATTGCATATGCATCATATCATAAGCAAGTTTTCCGACACAGGTTTTCTCATCTTTCCACTATTTATTTCAGTATAAGATGGATCTCGAGCAAACTGTGAAGGATCTGCAGACTCAAAACTCTCAGTTTCAATAAACTCTGCTCAACTTAGCAAAGGGGAAACAAGAAATAATGACACTTCTTGTTACGAAGAAGAAGACCAATAAGAAATATGTAATCAACATGGGGAAGAGAATTTAAAGGCCCCGTCCGACAAGTTCAAGTTGAAGAAGACTCCTTCAAGGAATATGAGAATCAAGATGAAGATGCTAGGAGCACTCGTGCTAGGGGTGGAAACAATCAAATCTCTGAAGACGAAGATTACTTTGACGAGCAATATCCACCGGCCGACGACAAGTATAAGCAACTATAAGACAGATTGAAGGTTGTAGAAATCTAAGTTGTGCCTAGCTTGGACTTTGGAGACTTGGGTTTGGTTCCTGGGGTAGTCACTCCCCATAAATTCAAGATCTCTGTTTTTGCCAAGTACGATGGTGTCTCATGCCCGAAGCTTCACCTAAGATATTATGTTCGTAAAATTCATCCGCATAACACTGATAAGAAACTGTGGGTGCACTTTTTAAAAAAGTCTATCTGGGACGCAGTTGGAGTTGTTTTACCAGTTGGAAGGGACTAACATCCATACTTGGGAGGACTTGGCCACTGCTTTTTACCGCCAATATCAATATAACGCTGATCTTGCACCAACTAGGGTGCAATTGCAAGGTATGACCATGGGTTCCAACGAGGGCTTCAAGGAATACGCTCAAAAATGGAGACCTGGCTGGCAGGGTGCAACCACCATTGACTGATATGGAATTGGTAGACATATTTATGGGAACATTGACTATACCATTTTTCAACTTGCTAATTAGAAGTTCATCATCTGGATTTACTAAATTGATTTTAACTGGTGAGAGGGTTGAAAGCGGGATTAAAAGAGGGAAGATACCCATGGCCTCCACCTCAAATGCTGTGAAAAAGCCATTTATTGGTAAAAAAGAGACTAATGTTGTGTATGGGTCAAGAAGCCATGCTAGGAAGGACCACCATCAGTCAGTAAATACAGTTCTAATCTCCAATCAACTTCTACTCAAAGACCACAAAAACAAGCTAATCAACAAAGGCCTGACATCCCGAGAAGACAATTTACCAAAATCAACATGTCATTATCTCAAGCTCTGCAACACCTATTGAAAGCTAATTTGGTAACATTGTGGGATCCCCCTTTAAATCGCAATGTTTCATCACCAAAATATAACCTAAATACCAAATGTGCTTACCACTCCAATAGTCTCGGACATGACACTGATCATTGTTGGGCACTAAAATGCAACGTCCAAGACCTTATTGATTACAAGACAATTGAATTCGACCCTTCGCCAACTGCCAATGTGATCAGCGCACCTATGCCAAATCATGGTAAGGGTGTCAATGCTATTGAAGATGCCTCTTTTATATCCTCCGTCAAATATTTGACCACTCCTTTGATTACTATTAAAGAGAATTTGCTGAAAGCTAGGGTATTCCCTGGCTGCCTTGAAGACTGTTGTTGATGTGCTGTGCAAATTAATGGTTATGAATGGATGAAGAAAGGTGTCCAACACCTGATGGATAGCCAAGAGATTATATTTGAAATAATTTCATCTGTGAAATGTTTGACTGAAGTTGTATCTCAAGAAATTGAAGACGTATCCAACATTACTATCTCAAACAAACCCATTAGGATTACCTCCAAAGGTCCTATTAGGATTCCCGTTGAACCAGAAATAGATCCATTGATAATCACCACACCGGGGCCAGTCCCTTATTATTCTGATAAGGTTGTGCCCTGGAATTATGGGGAGGAAGTGTATTACCATGGTATCAAACAAGATTCATGGATTAATGAAGATGAAACTGCCCACATTATCAATATTGTTGGATCAATCAAAGTTACTAGGACGGGGAGGATCTTCTCTCCTGAGATTTCACCTCTGACCACCACAACTACACCCATTCATATTATTGTTGTTAAACCTGTTACTGATACTCGAGGAAAGGAAAAAATGACTGAGCCTGCCAGGATGGAGGCGCCCACAAAAGATATTACCATTGAGGACCCATCTACCCAAGAGATGGAGGAGATTTTAATAATTATCTGAAAAAGTGACTATAAGATAGTGGAACAGTTGGGGGGGAAAACCCTCGAAGATTTCCATGTTGTCTTTGTTGCTATGTTCCGAGGCACATGCTCAAGCCCTGATAAACTTCTTGAAAAATTCACATGTTCCATAAGAAACTACAGCCGACCAATTTGAAAATTGTGTAACAAGCTTGACTGTCGACAATGGTTTAGGGTTCTCTGATGCAGATTTGACCCCAATGGGGAAGAATCACAACAAAGCTCTCCACATTTCCATAGAATGCAAGGGCACCACCCTGGAACATGTATTAGTGGATACTGTATCTTCTCTCAATGTCTTACCAAGAGGAGTTCTAGATAGGTTGGACTGTGAAGGTTTGGTACTAAAGCCTAGTGACATCGTGGTGAGAGATTTTGACGGATCAAAGAGGATGGTCCATGGAGAAGTTGGTCTCCCTATAAAAGTTGGGTCTCAAGTCTTCAACTCAACATTCTACGTGATGGATATTTGTCCTGCTTATTCATGCATGCTTGGACGCCTATGGATCCATGGGGAAGGTGAGGTGACTTCCACATTACATCAAAAGTTTAAATATTCGGTCAAGGAGAAAATTGTCATTGTATGCAGAGAAGAAGAGTTTATGATCAGTCATCTGAATTCATTCAAGTATGTTGAAATGGATGGCGAGTTCAGTGAAAATGCTTGTCAAGCCTTTAAGGTTGTATCTCCCATGGTTGATGTTGCCAAAGCCACTCCTGAAGCTGCTAAAGATACACCAAGGATGGCTTCTCCCAAAGATGCCTGTGTTGTTGTTGAAGACGGAGGTTGCACCATTTGGGGACAACTTCCAGATATCCCTTTCAATTCAGACAGGTTTGGATTGGGATTCACTGCCAAAGCTCAAAATGAGGTTCGACTTGCTCATGCAGGGAAACCACCTCTCCGCATTAGTAACCATGAGGTTAATGTTCTTGAAGACTCTGAGGCTGATTGCGACTTTGATGACTAGATCTACCTGATTGCCGATGAAGGACTCAAAAACTGGAGAACCAAGGCCTTCATTCCAATCTCCTTCAACCAGGAGTAAATCCCATTTACTGTTTTTATTACTTTAAGAACTTTGTCTGTAATTTCTATTGAAACAATGACTTTAAGTCATGTGCCTTGCCCGGGGCATAGTGGTCCATTTGTTAAGGGTTTGTCATTTTCATATGCCATGCGCTCATTTTAATGAAAACATTGGACTATTTTGCATTCAAATTCGGTGCTCTTTGTCTTTCTTTACTTTATTGCATTTTTAAAAAATAGACATGTGACCTTACATGCACACACACACACACATTTGCAGACCCACATCCACTCTGGATCTCATTGACAATGACTCTGCTATTTCCATTTATGACTTTGAAAATCCAATCTATCAAGTCGAAGACAAAGGCAGGGAAAATTATGAAATACTTGGGGAACTTGCCAGACTTCTGATACAAGAGGAAAAGGCCATTAAACCGCACGAAGAACCAGTTGAAGTGGTCAACCTAGGTATTGAGGCAGATAAGAGGGAAGTCAAGATCAGTGCCAACTTGAAAGAAGCTGTCAAATAAGATTGGTCCAGATGCTGCACGACTATGTTGAAGTATTCGCTTGGTCATATGAAGATATGTCAGGGCTCGATACTGATATCGTAGTTCATCGTCTACAATTGAAGGAAGGTTATTCTCTAGTAAAGCAAAAGGTTCGTCTCATGCGGCCAGATATGTTTAAGAAAATAAAGGCTGAGGTAGTGAAGCAATTTAATGCAGGTTTCCTGGTAGTGAAGTCATATCCACAATGGGTTGCAAATGTGGTCCCGGTGCCTAAGAGAGATGGAAAAGTCCGTATGTGCGTAGACTATAGGGATTTGAATAGGGCAAGCCCCAAGGATGATTTCCCACTATCACACATCAACGTCTTAGTTGACAGTATGGATAATCGCAAAATTTTCTCCTTCATGGATGGTTTCCCTGGTTACAATCAAATGAAAATGGCTCCCTAAGACACGGAGGAGACCACTTTTGTCACACAGTGGGGCACCTTCTGTTATAAGGGCATGCCTTTCGGTTTTAATAATGCAGGCGCAACCTATCAACAGGCTATGGTAGCTTTATTTCATGACATGATCCATCATGTGATAGAAGTGTACGTTGATGATATGATTTCAAGGTCGCAAACAAAGGAAGAACACCTTGATGATTTACACAAACTTTTTGAAAGGTTGAAGAAATACAAGCTGAGGCTGAATCCCAACAAATTCACTTTCAGGGTGAGGTCTAGAAAACTCTTAGGGTTTGTCGTTGGTGGAAAAGGTATTGAAGTCGATCCCGCAAAAGTCAAAGCCATATAGGAAATTCCAGCACCTTGTACTGAGAAGGAGGTCAGAGGTTTCTTGGGTCGACTCAACTATATTGCTCGGTTCATATCTCACTTAACTTCTACTTGTGAGCCAATCTTCAAACTATTGAAGAAAGATCAAGTAGTCAGATGGAACGACGATTGCCAAGAGGCTTTTGACAAGATTAAGGAGTATTGACAAGAACCTCCAATCTTGATGCCTCCAGTTGATGGAAGACCCCTGCTTATGTACTTGACTATATTAGAGATTTCAATGGGGTGTGTGTTGGCCAACATGAGGAGTCTGGCCGAAAAGAGCATGCGATATACTACCTTAGTAAAAAGTTTACCGACTGTGAAACCAGATATTCACTACTCGAGAAAACTTGTTGTGCTTTGGCATAGGTTGCTCGCCGGCTAAGACAGTATATGTTGACTCACACCACTTTATTAATTTCTAAGATGGATCCTATCAAGTATATCTTCAAGAAGCCAGCTCTCTCCAGACGAATAGCTAGATGGCAAACGATATTGACTGAATATGATATCAAGTACACTACACAAAAAGCAATAGAGGGAAGTGAATTGGCAGATCATTTGGCCCATCAAGTTGTTGAGGACTACCAATCCATGAAATTTTAATTCTCGGACGAGAATATCATGCTGATAACTGACTGTGAAAAGCCTGGACCGTATGAAGGACCTGAACAAGGATCCCAATGGACTATGGTTTTTGATGGAGCTTCCAATGCATTAGGTAACATAATTGGTGTTGTGATCATCTCTCCCGAAGGTTTCTATACACCTTTAACTTCCAGACTTTGCTTCGACTGTACAAACAACATGGCCGAGTATGAAGCGTGCATCTTGGGTCTAAAGGTTGCCCTAAGAATTAAATTCTTGAGTGTATACGGAGATTCATCCCTGGTGGTAAGTCAAGATAAAGGAGAGTGGGATACCAAGCATCCAAACTTGATTCCTTACAAAGAGCTTGTGCTAACCTTGATCCCCTACTTCGAGGAGGTCACCTTTGAACATTTCTCAAGGGAATAAAATCAGTTGGCAGATGCCTTAGCAACTATGTCGTCTATGTTCAAGTTCGATTGGGACAACGAAGCTCCCAGAATTACCATCGAAATATTTGACGAACCTATGATGTTGTGAGATCGACACTGATGAGGAGAAGCCTGGGTACCATGAGGTGAAAAGGTACCTTGAAGCACAAGAGTATCCTAAGGGAGCCTCAATCAACGACAAGAAATTCATGTGGAGGTTCTCAGCCAAGTTTTTCTTAAGCAATGGGATTCTATACAAGCGCAACCATGATTCTACTCTACTCTGCTGTATGGATAAGAAGGAAGAAGAGACGATCATGGAGGATATGCATGAAAGGATCTTTGGAACTCACTCTAGTGGACACACTATGGCCAAGAAGATTTTGAGGGCTGATTACTATTGGTCGACAATAGAAACTGATTATCACCACCACTCGAGGACTTGTCATAAGTGCCAAATCTATGCCGACAAGGTTCATGTGCCTCCAATACATTTAAATGTCATGACTGCTCTGTAGCCATTTGCAATGTGGGGCATCGACATTATTGGAGAGATCAAGCCCATTGCCTCCAATGGACATTGTTTTATCCTTGTCGCCATTGGCTATTTCACCAAATGGGTCAAAGCTGCTTCATTTGCCTCAATCACTAAGAATGTTGTATCCCGGTTTATCAAGCATAACCTCATCTATCGGTATGGCATCCCTGAAAGGATCATCACTAATAATGGTACCAACCTCAATAATTCTATGATTATGGAACTCTGCACGCAGTTCAAAATCAAGCATCACAACTCTTCTCCATACAAACCTAAGATGAATGGCACAGTGGAAGTTTCCAATAAAAACATAAAGAAGAATGTGCAAAATATGGTGTTGACCTATAAAGATTAGCATGAGATGCTACTGTTTTCTCTTCATGGCTACCGTACTTCAGCTCGAACCTCAACTGGGGAAACCCATTTCTCTTTAGTCTATGGCATGGAAGTCGTCCTGTATGTCGAAGTTCAGATTTCTTCCCTGAGGATTATGAAAGAAGCAGACTTAGGCAAAGACGAATGGGTTCATACTAGGTTAGATCAGTTGAATTTGATTGATGAAAAGAGACTGGCTGCTGTTTGTCATGGTCAAATATATCAAAAGCGTATGCTTAAGGCATTTAACAAGAAGATCAAGCCTCGAGTATATCAGACTGGAGACTTGGTAATAAAGCGCGGTATTTTACCACAAGGAGATCCCAGGGGAAAATGGACTCCCGCTTACGAAGGGCCATTTGTTGTTAAGAAATTATTCTCTGGCGGTGCCATGATGCTAACCATTATGGATGGTGAAGATTTCCCACATCCTGTAAACGCAAACATAGTCAAAAAAATACTACGCATAAAGAACGACCCGCTAGGTTGACATACCTAGGAAAAAATAAGGGCATCTCGGCGAACCAAAAGGGTTCGGGAAAAAATTAGGGATATATACAAAATATTATACACCCGATAAGCCAAAAACCTGAAAGGGCGACTTGGGCAAAAATGGGTATCCTGGTGGACTGAAAACCCGAAAGGTCGGTCCAGGAAAAAGTTAAGGATTACAGCGAATAACTATGTCCCGTTGAATGACAATAGCCAGCTTTATTACCAAGGTCAAAGGTCAAAGGTCAAAGGTACAAGATCAATTCAATCAACTTCTTCCGAAGGCAAGGGATGATGTTCGAAGACATAGGGGCAAGAGCAGAGTTGGAACCTAATGAGATCACTTCCACATGGCTATATAATTTTTGTTTTCACTTTGTATTCTTTTCATTTATTTGACGACTTCCTCTTACTAGGATTTATGTCTCCCTGTACAAAAACGCCCGTTTTTAGGCAAATCATCAATACAAATATACTTTGAAGTGCAAACTTTTTGTTTTTCTGTTTTGAGTGCAAAAGACGTCCAATGACTAAAATTGAATGAACATATGCATATGAATATGATTAACTGTAAACAAATGTACACATAAGAACTATAATAAGCTTTTAGAATATCCCCACAGAATCACTTCAATAAGATTATCCCCATATAGAGAATTCATACAGTTTTCCATCCAGAGTTCCAATCAGCATATTCCCTGAAATTCTCTTCCCCATCCGAGTTTTCCAAAACCAGAAAAGAAACCTTGCAAGAGTTATTCCCTAAAAGAATTCATTTCCCTAGTAAGGTCTTCAGAATACCTTCCTCGACAAGGCTTATTTCCCTAATGGACTACGATATCTCCAGCTTAAGTTTACTTCTCGGACTACTACAAATTAACGGACAAAACCCCTTTTCCCCAGCGGAGTTGATACTATCCCTAGAAAGTTGTTGCAAAGTCTGGAATTCGACCAGATACCAGTTAACTTTATCCTCCCTAGAAAAATTGTAAGTTTAATCCTCTCTTTTATCCCTAATCCGGGTATATAAGAATCAAATTCCCCGGTAGAGTAATGGTCAAATAGAGCTCCTGAATTCTACTCCCCAAGCAGAAGCCAACATTCCTTGCAGTGTTTCCTCAAACAACAAACAGGAATTCCCAGCAGAAGCATTCTAAACAAGATTGAAGATACACATACTCTTCATCTCCAACGATATTCCAGGATTTAGCTTACCAAAACTCCCCAGTAGTAGTCAGGGATTTATTTTCCCAGACTAAGATACATTTCAACAACATTCATGCATCATGACATATGCATACAAAACATATGGCATAGTCTCATTTATTTTGAGAACATCATTAAGCAATGCATGCATCATGACATTGCATACAACTGATTCTTTAACTTTTGAGGAAAGATCAATCAATAGATGAATTCCATCAACAATGAACAATTTCTTTACAAAATACCTCTTCCAGCTTAGATTTATTTCTTCTAGTTAAAGACGGGCGAACAAAGGATCTCTTCTAGTTTAGATTTATTTTCTTCCAGTTAAAGACAGGCGAACAAAATATCTCTTCTGGTTTAGATTTATTTCTTCCAGTTAAAGACATGCGAACAAAAGACATCTTCTTCTTTAGATTTATTTCTTCCAGTTAAAGACAGGCGAACAAAAGACCTCTTCTGGTTTAGATTTATTTCTTCTAGCTAAAGACGAGCGAACGAAAGACCTCTTCTGGGTTAAATTTATTTCTTCCATTTAAAAATAGGCGAAGGATATCTACGGCTTCAGTATAAATCGACCAAAGATTTATTCTAGTACTTCTTCCAATATCTACCAACGGTCGCTCTGGATGGCATCTATAAGTCCATCTTCGACAATTTTCAGTCACCTATGGATGGCATCTATACGCCCATCTCTGATAACTCTTTATCACCTATCCAAACGGCATCTTCAAATCCATTCATGATACAATCAACAAACACATTACCTCATGCATCAACGAGCGCAAATTTCTGGGCACTCTAGTGTTCAATCATCTTCCACCTTCAAGTCACGAATAGTGGACATGCCAATCTAACTCTTCAGGTTTAAGAAGATTGAACAGGGGCAGCTGTTGTACCCTAAAATTTTCCCTCTCTTTCCTCAATACATTTCTCATAAGATCTTCATTGGCTCAAGCTTTCACAAGTATTGATTAGGTCAAACCACCTCGTCAAACCCATATGACAGTAAATCAACTATGTTGGGTAAAAAGCCAATTGCGGTCAACTTACAGTCAAACTTCATGATTTTGGACCAATATCAACATTTTGAAGTCATATGCATCAATTTTTTAAGTTTGGATCATAATTCCTCAAGAAAAGTGTTCAATTCATCAAAAGGGAAAAATGGTCAAAATTAGAGTTTTGATTGAGAATGCTTGTTTTTTACTTTTGACCTAATACATGACTTTTTGTTCTGAAACATGATTTCAAGGATTAAATTACATCATTTTGACTTAATTGCATGATTCAATTCATCATTCAAGATCAAGCAATTGATAGATGAAATTTGGTCAACTGTTGTAAAAGTCCACTAATACACCAAAAGTCAAACTTTGCCTTTTTAGTCAAATTTGAGTTTCAAAGATCACAATTCATCAAGACATTCAAAAATATGAAACTTGATCATCAAGAAATCAAGAAAGTCAAAATTCAATTTAAAAAGTCAAACTTTTCAAGACTTAGAAATTTTTCTAAGTGTTTTTGTACATGATAATTTCACTACTTCATGTCAATTTTTCACCATGATGTAAGATGATTCAAAGGAAACTTTCAGCATGAGAGTTGTAGATCTTGATGAGATCTACAAATTTTTGTTCTAGGGCTCATATACAAAAAATGATTAGATTTTGAGTTATAAGCCCATGAAGTCGTGAACTTTTTCTTAAACACTTAGTGAAATTTTGACCTAGTTTAGGCAGATTTTTGTCCCAACTTCTAGGCCATTTTTCACATAGTTCCAATTGGATTTTGCAAAAGTGGGAAACATGAAAGTTGTCTAGGATGTTTCAAGATTTCTAAAATGTTAAAGAACTTGAAGAGATCATTTTTGAGCTAAGATAATCGAAGAGAAGAAGTTGGGAATCCATTCTTGAATTACAAGGCATTTTTTGATGAACACTTGATCCAAACCCGAGCCTATGCTGCATAACTTCACTTTGCAGGCTTCTAACTTGTGTTTCACTCCATAATTAATTTATTACACAACTGATAGAGCTATTGTCCAAGTATTTGAGCTCTTATTCAAGTTGTATTTCGATTAATGGCACAAAGTAACATTGCCATTTTAATAAAGTTGCTTTAATCATAAAGTCAACTTGTCTTGATCATTGCACTTGTTCTTTTTGCACAAGCATCCTCTACAAAATCAGAACGAACATTATTAAAGTTGTTAGCCACCCTACAAGACTTGTACCATGCCTTGGAAAGATGCTTGTCAAGCTTGCTTCAAAAATAAGTCAAATATCCATAACTTGTGATCTTGTATTTCTGATCCCTTCAAGCTTCTAAAATTTTGCCTATAAATTGAGCCTTCATTCATAAGCTTTGGACATGAGATCAAAAGCCTGAAAACTACCTCGAACACTCACAAACCAGAAATTGCTCAAAAAACATCATTTGTATACAGTTCTGACCTTAAAAAACACATTTGGGCCTAGCGCCATGTTTGCTACCTTTATACACCCATTTCACTTTTTAAACCCCCAACCTAATATTTTCATATTCTTTATATTTGTATTTCTTTATTTATTTTATTTAAACTAAAAATACAAAAATATATTTTCTTAAATTAAAAATATTTTAATTTAAATACTTCATTTCTTTTTTATTAAATTAAATTTTATTACTCCCTTTTACATTGTAATAGCATTTTCTTCTCAAATTAACATTAACAAAAACTATTTTCTAAGCAAAATTGAATTAGCTTTAGGTTTTATTTTAATTAACTTAAATTTTAGATTTTGATTCAATTAATTAATTAACTTCTTTTATACATAAAAATTAGGTTAACTATTAAATCTTTCTTTCTATCAAAAACCCTAAAAGCAATTTCTTCTTCATCTCTATATTTTGTGCATGATTACTGTTGTAATTCATATTCAATGGTTTGTAATAGTAATTAGGGTTTTATTGATTTCCTCCCCTCATTCACAAATTGCACCCCCCATTCCCAAAGCGTTGTAATAGCGTAGGACATTTAGATTTCCGCAATTTAATCGCTTTCAATATTATTGCTAGTAATTAGGGTTTGTATGGCAAGACTTAAAATCAAACAATACATAACCCTAAATTCAAGACAAATGCATGAAAATAACACTTTGCACACTTGCACCTCTAGGGTTAACCCACACTTGTTGCCTTGGAATAAATAGTCATGTCCCTCGAATGTGGGATACTTTAGCAAAAACTCTCAAATACAAGATTGTATTCCCTCGATGACCCTTCAATGTTGCCTTAGGTAAACGATCTTAGAGCCTTACAACAATTTTCTAAGGTATCCTATAATGTTGATTTCTATGATTGTAAGATGACCCACGCCTATCCCTTCACATCCAATGATAAAGCTTCCTACTATCTAATGGTAGAAAAGCACTATCTAAAGGAGGAGGAAAAGAACAAAGACTTTTTGAGTAGGTAGAACGTTCTTAGTTGCTTGCTCACAACATTTCAAAACATATTTCAAACACACCAACACTTTTCAATGAAATATTTTCAAAAGTCAACACTTTGTATACATTCTTATAGAGACGAGAATCATTACAAAGTTCGCCTAAACAAAGGCACTTTTCAAAAATAATTTCAAAATAAACCACAAGCACATTTACAAAGCATTTCAAAGTGAGCTATCAACTAAGAACACGTAGATAAATACGGATGAAAAGGGTGCTAACACCTTCCCTTTTCATAACCTACCTCCCAAACTCAAGAAAATTCTCAAAAGGTCTTTCCTGTTCTTTTCACTCTTTCCTTTATTGGATAAAATAAAAGTCCATGGCGACTCTTGTTATCCGCAACAATTGAGATAAAACGCAAAACACCCAAGTGAATTCTCCCACTGTATTACACACACTCTCATTTACTTTGATAACATCATTACGCAATGCATTACATACATCATGATATTGCATAAAGACTAACTTTGTCTTTTCAGGTAAAAGTCTACAAACTGACGAATATCGTCAGCAATTTTCAAACAGGTCAGAGATTAATTCCCGAAACAGAACGGGGAAACTATCTATATGATTGGGTCACATATTAATTCCTAAAACAAGACGGGGCAGCTATCCATTTGACCAGGCGGTGTGAATTCCCGAAACAGCACAGGTTTGCCAACAGAAAGCAGGTCAAAGATTAACTCCCGAAACAAGATGGGGAAACTATTTATATGACCAGACAAAGATTAATTTCCAAAACAGGATGGGGCAACTATCTTTATAACCAGGCAAAGATTAACTCCCGAAAAAGGACAAGGAAACTATCGATATGATCAGGTGGTATGAATTTCCGAAACAGGACGAGTTTACTAACAAAAAGAAATAGGTTGTAGATCAATTCCCGAAACAGGATGTGGTGACTATCTACATGACCAGACAATTTCCTTTAGAAACTGATTTCTGACAAGTATTTACCCCAGAGACTAAATTAGACAAGCATTCTCCAAGCAACTACTTAAGCACTTTCCCCAGAGAGTCATTCTGAGAAGCATTTTGATACTCTTATCAACAGTACTCTGGATGGCATCTATAAGCCCATTTCCGATGATACTCCATCATCTTTCCAAATGGCATCTTTAAGCCCATTCAAGCAATACTATCAACCAACAGTGTTACTCCATGTACATGCGAGTGCAAATTTCTGGGCACTTAAGTGTTCAATCCTCTTCTACCTTCAGAACACGAATGGCGGACATGCCAATATAACTCCTCAAGTTTAATAAGATTGAATAGGGGCATCTGTTTTAATCCAAAATTTTCCATCTCATCATTCAATACATTCTCCTAGGGTTTTCATTGGCTCCAGGTTACTCAAGAATTAATCAGACAAATTCTCCTCCTAAGCAATGGATCCATAACTAGGGTTTCACTTTTCACAAGGAATATTAGGTTTATAATGCCTCAAGTGGATTTCATGGTTTTTTATATGTCTCTAAGAATTATCATACCAAGTTTTAAGCCTTGCGTCACAAGTTTGCTCAATCAATGGCTCAGATGACTGAAAATCAACTATATTGGACAAAAAGTCAATGGTGGTTAACATACAGTCAAACTTCAAGATTTTTGGTCAACATCAAGGTTTTGAAGTCATATTCATCATTTGATCAATGGTTTGTCATGATTCATGAACAAAACTCTCAATTCATCAAAAGTCAAAAGTTATCAAATTAGGGTTTTCTTAAGGAGAATTCAACTGAACTTTGACCAGGCACAACTTTCACATGCTTCATCAGATTTTCCCCAACCAAAGCTCATTTTGAAGGAAATTGAATTCTATACAACTTTTTTTGTCTTAGCTCAAGTCCAAAAAATGCTTCATTTGAGATTTATGGGCCAAAACATTATAGGTCATTTCAAAAGTTAACAAAAAGACACTTTTTGTCAAGGCAATTTACATCAAGATAAAGTCTTCATATGCAAAAATGGTAAACATAGATATGGTAGAGGACATATTGGTATTTCGAAAAAGTCAAAGATAACCTTAAAATAATAAAAATTGAGAGAGTTATGGCTAGTGCAAGTTGGGAAATTTTGAGCAAATGCATGAAACCAAAAGTGATCAAACTTGGAATTTTGGGCTAATGGGCCATTGTTTCAAGGTCCATGCATGTTATACACTCCAATTTGAACCTCATATCTTATTCATATAGCCCTTGGGTTTTTATTTTTTTATTTTTTATTTTTATTTTTTTAAAATTCAAAATAAGTGAAATAAAACAAAAGCTTTTAGACAAGGTCCAAGCCCACTATTATTTTGACCTAATTCAATGCTATATATTTCATGCATTCAGACAAGAGCCACACGAACCCTTGTCTAAAATAACACCTCTCCAAAAATTCCAAAATCATTAAAATTAGGGCAAAGCAAGAAACCTATTTGCAGCCGTTTTCAAAGCACCCTAACCCTCCCAATCAATCTTTGAAGTAGTATAGGGTAAGAATGAATCATCTTTGGTGATCCAAAGGGCTCGAAACAAAATCCCATGCATCACTGATTTCCATCATTGCATGAATTTTGTATTTCTTTTTTCTTTGTGTTTTAATAGCTACTAACCTTACTAATGTGTTTATGAGGTATCAATATGCAGGAAAAGTCCGTCGTATGAGTCTCATGATGGCTGGATCATGAACTACCATGTTCATACCAAACCATGATATTTTCCTCATACCTCCCAAACTAGCGTGAATTAGCCAAAAACAATGGTCCCATTGAATTCGCATGGCTTGATTTAGGGGGGTAGGGTCCCTTTAGATCTCTAACAATGTTTGTTTTTGCAGGTTAAAGAAAAAGCCTCACCGGAGAAGACGACCGGAGCTAGGGCTCTGGCACCTCTCTGGTCCATGCAGTTTGTTTATAATATAATTATTTGGTTTGGCTAATAATAATGGATGTGTTGTCACCTCAGTGGCAAAGGTGTGCGCTTTAAGGCATTCCTCTATCAAGGTGTGGGTTCGATCCCTACCTTTTGTTACTTTTTTTCACATTTTTCTGATTTTTGTAGGTTAACATACAAAGCATGTTAATGTTATCCCTTGTACACAATTGTGCGCTTGGTGCAGTGGTGAGCATGCTGGCTGAAAGAGATAAGGGTGTGAGTTCAATACCCACCCCTGGCAGTATTTTTTTAAACCTTGTTTTTTTCTTTTCATATTTTCCTTATTTTTCACTTAGAAATCCTAAACTCATAAACCATAAACCTTTTTAAACAAACTTAACTTTTCAAAACCTTTTTACAAACTCTAATCAAATTAGGTTTAAGGTTTTTTTGTTATTTTAATTAATCAATTTTTTAATTAAAAATTAATTAGACTTTTTAGGTTTATTCGATTAATCATCAAAAACCTTTTTCATCAAAAATCACCAAAAACACTTTCACTTTCCTTTTTCCTATTTTTACATGTTGCGTAGTTTATTCTTCTCATTTTTTCTCAATTATGTAATTGTTTCCCGGTTTGTAATAGTAATTAGGGTTTACTTTCCACATTTCTATTATGTACCTCTCCCAAAGCATTGTAATAGTCTAGGGTTTACTTTCTGCATTTATTTTCCGCACTTTACTGCTTTTCATTATTGTTATGTTTACTGATAGTAACTAGGCTTGTATGGAAAAATTAAAAACAAACGATAGTTAATCCTAATTGCAAGACTAAAATAATTGAAATACAACACACTTCGCACACTCACACCTCTAGGGTAACCTCCCTTATTGCCTTCAGATTACAAAATAGTCATGTCCCTCGAAAGTGGGGACGCTTTAGCAAAGTCCCTCGATACAAAGATCATAGTCCATCGATGACCCTTTCAACGTTGCCTTCGGTAAAATGATCTAGTCCCTTAAACGATAATTGCTAAAGCATCCTTACCAATTGCCTTCGATGACTACATGATGAACCACGCATGTCCCTTCACATCCAACAATAGGGATTCCTACTAACTAATGGTAGGATAACACTATCTAAAGAAGAAGGAAAACACAAGAATGAACTTGAGTAGGGTATATCTTAATCGTTTGCTCACAAATCCTTTCAAAACAAAAACATTTCACACAATTACATTATTTAAAAATATTTTCAAACAAACACTTTGTACGCATTCTCGAGGACAGATACGAGAACCATTACAAAGTTCGCCCTACAATTGGTGTTTTCAAAAATATTTTCAAACCCATAACACAAAGGAATATTTCAAAGAAAGTGAGCTAAGCGATTAAGAGCCCGTAGATAACTACATATGAAAAGGGTGCTAACACCTTCCTTTTTCATAACCTACCCCCTAACTCAAAATCTGCAAGGTCTTTCCATTTAATTTCACCCTATCCTTATTGGATAAAAGAAAAGTTGGTGGCGACTCTTGCTATCCACAACATTTGAGATAAAAATGCAAAACCAAGCCAGTTCTCCCACCGTGTTACACAGTGTAATTCACTGTAACTGACAAATTCAGAGTTAAGCTCACAGCTCTTCCTGAATCTGTTAATCCCAAAATTTCATTTATACTTGTTCAGAGTCTCCCCCTGAGCCCAGGACTCACAAAATAAATTTAATATTTTCAGAACATAGAAATAGAGAAGGAACACTTCCCTACAACAACTCATCAGAGTATGACTAGAACACCTGGTCTTCATCTAAGAACCTGGTTACTATCAGAACTTGATGAAAAATTAAAACTTGATTTTGAGCTTGATTGAATAATGCCATGCATCATTTATCAACACTTCTATTTCTTGATTCTAATATCTCAACCAAAACACTATACTTCTATATAAGTTCACTAATTCTTAAGCATCAAAGTTTAATTTGATATATTCTAATATATCATTCATTCAAACAGTTCACAACTTATGAATACGGCATGCGTTGCAAAAGCACACATATCAGAGCATGAATCAGAATGTTAACTTAACTTACTTTTAGGAGAGCACAACTTCTAAAGCTTTAATTCTAAATTCCATACTTTCAAATAATTCACAACTTTTGAAAAATACGATATCAAGCAAGATTACCTTACTTTCAGTAAGTTTATAACTTCTGAATTGTGTTTGGTACATCTGTTTGAATATACACATATTCACAAAGTGTACAACTTCTTATATATGAAATCAGAGTTGATTTCATCCATAAGGTTCTCAATATTATCATCGTGATCTTCATATTCGACATGTCTTAGAATACTCAGTGAACTTATTCAAAGTTTTTGGAATGAAACATCAAACAAACAGTTAGTAGCAACAACATTTTATATGTTTGAGTTTAAGATTCTGTGAATAAATATTATCAAAATCATTTTAATTTCTCCCCCTATGTCAGAAATCAAAAAGGTAATGAAGAGACAAAAAAGTAAACTTTTAAGATAGCCAACAAATGAAAAAATTTCATTAATTGAAAATGAAGAAGTACAAACCCGATAGAACAATTAGAACAAATAGACACAAAGAAACCTAGACAATAAACATACATCATTTAACCCTCAAAGAATTCACACTTTTTCTTCACCAGACCATTTGCAGGACCAGTTCTCCAAATGCATTTAACAATCCCTTCTTTAAAGAAAATCTCAGAGAGAACTCTTCCAAAAGGTATGAAGAACTTTGTAATACGGTGGGAGAACTGACTTTCTTGGTTTTGCATTTTATTGCAAATGTTGCGGTTAGCAAGAGTCGCCACCGACTTTTCTTTTATCCAATAAAGGAAAGGGTGAAAAGAACAGGAAAGATCTTTTTTTAAAGATTTTGAGTTCATGGGGTAGGTTATGGAAAGAGAATGTATCAGCACCCTTTCTATCTGTAGTTATCTACGGGCTCTTAGTTGCTAGCTCACTTTTGAAAATACTTTGTGTTCGTGTGTTTTGAAAATATTTTTGAAAAGACGCTTTAGTGCGGAGAACTTTGTAATGTTTCTCCTATCTTTGAGAACGTATACAAAGTTCTTTGTCTTTGAAAATATTTTAATGAAAAGTTTGTGCATGTGTGAAAATTATTATTTTTTTTTTTTGAGCAAGCAACTTGAATTGTCTACCTACTCAAAAGATCTTTGTTCTTTTCCTCTTTTCCTTTAGACAGTGCTACCCTACTATTAGTCAGTAGATAGCCCACTTGCTGGATGTTTTGAGGGACAGTCGCGGGTCATCATACAGCCATAAAGGCAACTCGTAGGGCACTTTAGCAATTTTATCGTAAGAGACTAGATCGTTTACCGAAGGCAGCATCAGAGGGTCATCGAGGGACTACAATCTTTTTTAACCGAGGGTCTTTGCTAAAGTGTCCCACGTTCGAGGGACATGATTGTTTGTTTTTCCGAAGGTAACAAGTGGAGGTACCTTAGAGGTGCGCGTGTGCGAGTGTATTGTGTTTCAGATATTTATCTTCAAATGTTACTTTTGCTAGCGTTTGCTTTTAGTCTTATTATACAATCCTATTAGCATTCATCTAACAGTTAATATTAGTACGAAAATAAAAATGCGAGAATTTGAATCTACGCTATTACATCCCATAAGCAGTTACATAATAGAAAAAAATGCGAGGAAATGTAAACTACGACTATTACAAAATTATCCGTGCGACCTATACATTTGTTTTCTAGAATTTAAATAGCAAAAGAATAAATAAAAAGAAATTAAAGGACAAAATAAAAGAACTAAAATCCTAAGCAAGAAAATGTTTTTGGTTTTTTTTATGAGAAAAAATAATTTTGTGTTAATAATAATTTGAATTTAATTTATGAAAATAAATTAATTTAAAACCCTAATTCTAATTAATTAATTAATTAAAAAAGTTATTAAAACTAATTAATTAAAATTAATATTAATAAACAAAACAAAGAAACTAATTCTAATATTTTTGTGGTTTTGATTTTAATGATGTTTTTATGATTTTTTTTTTTTAAAAAGGACATTAATTGAAAAAGAAAAATGTAAATTAATCAAAACAAAAAAAATTGAAAAAGAAAAGATGGGTTTCCTGTAAGAAAAATGGGGTTGAGAATCCGAAATTTTCTAAGCCCAACTTGGTCGGACCCAACAACTACGTATGATTTGGTGTGCATAACCCTTGAGGTTCCATGGTAGGAGCGCATCCTTGAGAAGCTGGATCTGAAACCCAAAGTTCTTGAGCCCTAAAAATGGCATCCTGCAATCTAAGCACTTAAACTCACGTGTGATACATTATATCTATTCCAAACATTGATAACAACATGGATGTATGCATAGAATTAATTTAAATTGTATAATGAAAGAGTTTAGGATCCGGAATTTTTACCAAAAACCAGTGTACTTGGTGTGGCTGTTCTGGCGTGTTTAAGAGTGAGCTACAGATATGTATGGCCTCCTGGAACCTTCAGGAAGATGGTACGAGGCTTGAACTTGCTCGAATATGGCTGGAAATTGCTATACAAAATTGCAAATTTCTTTGAAAAATGCGACGAATTCGGGCAAGCTTTTGGAGATCTTTTTGAAGCGGAAATTTTTGCCCTCTTTGGGAATGCAATGCATTATATTTATAGAGGAGTGAGTGAGGGTGGAAACAAGGCAACAGATCAAGGCATTAAACCAAGGTTTCATGACAAAATAAAAATTTGAAAAATTGCCTAAATGGTGTGATTCTTGCCACTTTTGTTTGGAGCATGAACCTGTACATATTTCATGTGTTTTGCACGAATTGATAGGCTCCAAAGTGGATCAAATCCTGTGCATATGCATAGCCCATGATTTTCTTGTGTTTTTATTTGATTTATTTGATTTAATTCATATTTAAATGAATAAAAATTCAAATAAATAGAAATAAAAATAAAAGTAGTGCATGGTTAGGTTTAGATATCCTTGTGTATGTCATAAACATGTTTGAACCCTAAAAGTTAGGTCCATTAACCTAAAAATGCAATTTTGCTCAAAGTTGACTTCATGCACTTTTCACAAATTTGCCCAACTTGTGCAAACCATAACATGCTCAATTTTCATATTTTGGAGATTATCTTGGACATTTTGGAAATCCCAAGATATCCTTTATACTTTATCGTTTAATAATTTTTTCATTTGGAGACATTATTTTGATGTAAGTTGCCTTGACAAAAAGTGTCTTCAATTGACTTTTTGAAAATGACCTATAATGTATGAGATCATATCTTCCAAATGAAACATTTTTTGGACTTTAGAACAAAAGAAAAGTTGTAGAGAATTGAATTTACTTCAAAATGGGCTTTGGTTGGGGAAAAGTTGATGAAGCATGTGAAAGTTATGCCTGGTAAAAATTCAGTTTACTTCTCCTAAGGAAACCTTAATTTGGCAATTCTTGACTTTTGATGATCTGTGGGATTTCCTTGGGGAATCATGATCAACCCTTGATAAAATGATTAATGTCACTTAAAAATGTTGATTTTGACCAAAAATCTTGATGTTTGACTGTATGTAGATCATAGTTGACTTTTTGACCAATATACTTAATTTTCAAACATTTGAGTCATTGACTGAGCAAACTTGTGATGCAAGTCATGAAACTTGGCATGAGAATTCTTGATTACATATTAGGAACCATGGAAATGACTTGAGGCCTTTGATACCCAAACTTCTTTATGAAAAGTGAAACCCTAGTTGGAAGTCTATTGCTTAGTAGGAGAATTTGCCTGGTCAATTTTTGGTCAACCTTGAGCACTTGGGGACCTCTAGGAGTATGTTTTGAATAAGAATGAGAGGGAAAATTTTGGGGTATACCTAACTTAATTTCATTTCTGGAGAGAGTGATGGACCTTTGTAGAAAATTGAAGGTAGACTATGGCAAACATATTTGGATATCATTGATCAGCAAAAATAGAAAAAGTCGATCTTCATAAGACATCATATTTGTGTGGACACTTCTAGGACGAAAATAGGTTAGAAGAAACTTGAACCAAATTTTTGAAATGGGAAGAAGAGTTTTGGGATTGTTAGGCTTGTATATGTTGAGTTGTGGAGTGTAGCAGGCTTTTCATCAAGACGGTATCGACTCTTAACATGTTCAATACTAAAGCCAACATTCTCACAAACACTTGCAAGGACAATTGAAAAATGAGGGATGGTTATGGGAACACCGAAGACACGGGAGAAAATGGAACAACCTTCACATACAATACATGCATGTTTCTAGAAGTCCTAGACAAGGATTGTGTTGTCAGGTTTATCTAACATAGAGAAGTAATTTGTCCATTTTTGAAAGTAAATGAATGAGGAGATATTGCAAGAAATTTGGGTGTCACTAAGATGAGAGAGCTTGATTTGCTTTTTAGTTAAGACTTCAATAAGACTCTCATCTTCATGGAATGTAACTAGAGACATGATGAGAGAAGCAGGAGAGTATAACAGTTAAGAGATGTAAAAGGTGAATATATTCAAGTAAGGAGAAGAGAGATGAATATAGAGAGAGAAGATGGAAGACATGATTGACTTGTCAAATGTCATAGGTGGAGAGGTGAATCACACAAGAGATTTTTTAGAGGCATATAGAAAAATTAGGGCCTAACAATTTAAGGCTTGGTTTAGAAGAAAAAAATACCAGAAAACTTAGAGAGAGATTCTAACACTGAGAGAGGCAAATAGTTTTTATCTATTTCCAAGAAAAATATGTCTTTCAGGATGTCACGTTAAGTAGGAAGAGTTGAAAGTGGCAATGGATAAAACACATCATATAAATATTTGTTATTTCTAATTAATATTAGAAGGATTTTAATTCCTAGATTTTTCTATTTAAAGTTTAGACTCTTTCAACTATATTTAGTTATTTTGGCTTGATTTTCGTGATGGCATATTTTGTTCTTAAGATTAATTGATAAAAATATAACTTTTTTCATTCATTTGTAGAAAAAGTACAGACAATATTCAAACAAACAAATAAACACGCAACAGAGAAATCTTACTCCTGGTATACATAAACTATACACAAATTAGACTTTAAGAACTTCTCATTTTTCTTCCTCAAGAGCATCGTTAGGTCCATTGTGATGGACTGCTTCAACAATCTCGACTTTAAACAAGAGAGCAGAAAGGACTCTTCCAAAAGGAACAAAGGATTGGTGATGATATCTGATTGCAACAATTGAGTTCTTGAGATAGTTGAAGATGGATTGAGGCAGATTTATCCCTACGTGATGCATGAGATTAGTAAATCATAACTCTATCTTCATGAGACAGTAAATCAAAACTCTATCTACTGGAAGAAGTATCAAAATAAATCAATGGTCAATTTAATCTGAGCCAGCAACTATGTACGACTATCTTCAATTGGAAGAAGTATCAAAATAAATCATTGGTCGATTTAATCTGAGCCAGAAGAGGTCTCTATATCTTTAACTGGAAGAAGTATCAGAATAAATCATTGGTTGATTTAAACTTTGCCAGAAAAAGATCTACTGGAAGATGTATCAGAATAAATCAATGGTTGATTTAATTTGAGCCAATAGATATTTATGCTTATTTTTATGTGGAAGAAGTATCAGAATAAATCTTTAGGTGATTTATCTGAGCCAGAAAGTGTCTACGATCATCTTCAATTGGAAGAAGTATCAGAATAAATCATTGGTCGATTTAATTTGAGCCATAAGAGGTCTCTGTTGTCTTTTAACTGGAGGAAGTATCAGAATAAATTATTGGTCGGTTTAATCTGAGCCAGAAAAAAGGGTCTACTGGAATAAGTATCAGAACAAATTAATGGTCGATTTAATCTGAGCCAGAAGACTATGTACGACCGTCTTCAACTGGAAGAAGTATCAGAATAAAGCATTGGTCGATTTAATCTGATCCAGAAGAGGTCTCTTTATCTTTAACTGGAAGAAGTATCAGAATAAATCATTAGCCAATTTAAACCGAGTCTGAAAAAGATCTACTGGAAGATGTATCAGAATAAATCATTAGTCGATTTAATCTAACCCAGCGGGTATTTATGCTAATTTTTATCTGGAAGAAGTATCAGAATAAATCTTTGGTTGATTTATCTGAGCCAGAAAATGTCTACGACTAGAAGAAGTATCAGAATAAATCATTGGTCGATTTAATCTGAGCCAGAAGATTATCTACTGGAAGAAGTATCAGAATAAATCATTGGTCGATTTACCCTGAGCCAGAAGATATTTATGTCCGACTTCAATTGGAAGAAGTATCAGAATAAATCATTGGTTGATTTAATATGATCCAGAAGAGGTTTCTATATCTTTAACTAGAAGAAGTATCAGAATAAATCATTGGTCGATTTAAACAGGGCCAGAAAAAGATCTACTGGAAGATGTATCATAATAAATCGTTGGTCGATTTAATCTGAGACAACAGATATTTATGCTTATTTTTATCTGGAAGAAGTATCAGAATAAATCTTTGGTCGATTTAATCTGAGCCAGAAAAAAGGTCTACTGGAAGAAGTATCAGAATAAATCAATGGTCGATTTAATCTTAGACACTGATTATGTACGACCGTCTTCAACTGGAAGAAATATCAAAATAAATCATTGTTCGATTTAATCTGAGCCAGAAGAGGTCTCTATATCTTCAACTGGAAGAAGTATCATAATAAATCATTGGTCGATTTAATCTGAGCCAGAAAAAGGTCTACTGGAAGAAGTATCAAAATAAATCATCGGTCGATTTAATCTGAGCCAACAAATATTTATGCTTGTTTTTTATATGGAAGAAGTATCATAATAAATCTTTGGTTGATTTAATCTGAGCCAGAAAATGTCTTCAACTGGAAGAAGTATCAAAATAGATCTACACCCGATCTAAGCTGAGCCAGAAGAATGTCCACTGGAAGAAGTATCAGAATAAAACCTTTGGTTGATTTATTATAAGCCAAAAGACGTTTTCTTTGATAAGATTGACTGGTCCTACCAGTAGTTGATGATGTTGGTCTTGTTGATTGATCTTTTCTTGAAAAGGTAGAGAGTTAGCCGTATGTAATGTCATGATGTATGAAATGTATTGTGTAATAATGTTCTCAAAATAAATGAGATTGCACTATATACGTTTCGTATGTATATGCTATGACATTTGGTAACTTATGTATGAATATGTAATGTTAATGAAGTGCATTTGTAAACTTCAGCGGCATCTTCGTCTGGGGAAAATAAATCCCTGACTGTCACTAGGGATGAAGAGTATACGTAATCTTCTGGGAATTGTTTCAGTTGGGGATTCCTACTTGTTGTTTGAGGAAAATCAATTGGGGGACATTAATTCCTGCTCTCTGAGGGAACATTGTTGGAGAGTGTTTACTTCTGATTGGGGAAGAAGAGGTAAAAAATTTGATTTTTTTTTTGCTCTACTGGGAAGTTATGATTCCTTGTATACCCTGATTGGGGATAACATCGATGGATAACTTTCTGGCTCGTCTGAGAAGGATAAGGTTGACTGACATCTGATATGATTTTAGATTCAGTAGCAACTCTCTGGGATAGTAATGACTTCACTGGGGAAGGGAGTTTTGCCGGTGACTCATGGCTATCTGAGGAAAAGACTCAAACTAGGTAAATTGGACCTCATTGGGGAAATAAAGTCTATTGGGGAAATAAACCATGTTGACGAAAGTCTAGACTCCGCTGGGAAGTAAACCCTATTGATGGAGGAATATCCCGCTGAGGGGATCTCTTTGCTGAGGGGAATGAGCTATGCTGGAGAGAAGTAGTCTGCATAGGCTTTTATAGTTTTGAAAACTTAGCTGGGGAGAAGAATTCCCATAAACTGTAATGATTGGGATCCCGTTGATGGGAAATATTACTGGGAACAAGACTAACTCCATTACCTGCCGGAGCAATCTTCTAGGAAAATTGCGGGGAATGTATGACTTTGGGAAGATTACTTTGTATGGATAATCTCTTGAAGCGGCTCTCTGGGGATTTGTGGACGGCTTGGACGTCATCAACTTCTAGAGCCCTTGGTGAATGCTGATCAGGGAGATAACTCTTGTACTGATAGACAAGTGATGAGATGACGGGACATAGTCGTACACTTTAATCCCTAAAATTTTCCTGGACTGTCCTTTTAGATTTTCAGTCCACCGGGATACCCTTTTTTGCCCAAGCCGCCTTTTTAGGTTTTCGACTTGCCGGGTGTACAGTTTTATTTATATATCCCTAATTTTTTCCCGAACTCTTTTGGTTCGCCGGGATGCCATTATTTTTGCCTAGGCCAATCAACCTAGCAGGTCTTTTTTCATGCGTAGTATTTTTCGACTATGTCTGCATTCATAGGGTGAGGAGAATTGTCATTTTCCATAGTAGTAAGTGTTGCAGCACTCCCATAAAATGTTTGCTTGATCGTACGTGGCCCTTTGCTGAAATTCATGTTCAATGCCCCAAGTGATTCGGATGGAGGTCTTCCCCTGGCTATTCGGCACTTTTGAGAGATTCCTTGAATCTTGACTCGACTTCCCCAGATCAGTTAGACACCATGTCATGCCCCTTAATTATGAAAGGTCTGTTACTGGAAATGTCTTTCAATCTGAGGTGATTTTGTTCATTGAGAGGATTTATGTTCATTGAATATCCGTCGTGCAAATTTCTCTGATGTCGAACAATTAGTCATATGCAAACAATGGCATTTAAAATGCAAAGCTTATGTCTGTCTTGAAGTTTTGAAAATGCATCTTTAGTAAAAAACAGGATTTGTAAGAATATGAATTTAACTTAGGATTTATAGTAAGCCTTACAGGAGTCAGGATACCTTTTTGTAACAGTATGCTTTCGAACTAACCCATGCTTCAGCTAGGACTTTTAAGGGTTAAAACGTGGCCTGGTTCACGGTTTAAGAAACAAAGGCTCAAACTTTATTTGTATCCAACCGTTCTTCTTGATGTTCTTCAGTCCTATACTGAGTTAATTATGCATTTAGATCCCAATTAAGTCTGGAATAATTACTCTGAGACTTGGTTATGGTTCAGAAATTGAACGTTTGTTTGAGAAGGCAGACATTTTTTGTAATATTGTTTATGTTGTCGAGGATTTATAACGACATCTTTTTTTGATTTTATTATTCCTATTATTTTCCTGAACTGTTTCTTTTGTGATTGCAGTCAGCGGGAGGCCCCATTTTTTTCTTAAGTCTCCTTCGCAGGTTTTGACTTAGCGGGCTTTTCTTTTTAGAGATAATGATTGCCTAACTTTTTTTTTTATTTCGGGGAACCATCACCAGTTGTTTGATTTGGAAGATCATCTTTGACACTATTCGTCATGTACACGGGAAAAGCTTCTGATTGAATGCACCATTAAATTAATTGAGGAACTACCATGCCCCAAGTTATGATTAATGGTTTTAATTTGTTTGAAAATAAATAAATAAAATTACTTATTAGGCTCAAAGGGGTTGACTAGGGATTTTCTTCCTTATAACTCCATTGTTTAGGATTTGAAAGAACGCATGTGCATCGTCAACAAGGTCTGCTCAAAAGCATACTGTAGAGATTATGGTATCATTTTTGTCATCCTCCCTCTAAAGGCTTATAGTTTTTTAATTGAGAGTTGAATGTCACAAAAGTAAAAACATAGTAGATTGAAAACGAATGGATTACTTCAAGATAAACATATGAAATTCATTTATGGAATAGCAAAGTTTGACATAAAATAAGTGTTCGAATAATCAAAAGAAAATTACAATTTGAAAATTCTAATGAATAAAAATCCTTTTCGTCTTAACTTGTCACTTCTGATGGTGTGCCTTTGAGGGATGGCAGAGGAATTCAGTCTAACCATCTTGTGTAAACTCCAACACCCCTTTGTCGATCAAGTCTTGAATCTTATTTTTCAATGCCCAGCAGCTATTAGTGTCATGCCCCAGACTATTAGAATGATAAGTGCATCTCACATTAGGGTTATACCGAGGAAATGCGGTGTTGGGATTCTGAGGAGGATCCTTCAATGTTATCAACTACATCTTCAACATGTGTTGCAATACTTGATTCGAGGACGTGTTGATTTTGGTGAATTTCCTTTTGGGCGCGTCCTGCTTATGCCGATTTCCTTGTTGTTGTTGGTGCACCAATGATGGATTAGAGATCCGCACTGCTCCAACAGATTAGTTGAGATCATTCTTATTATGACCCTTATGGTCGTACACGGTACTGGACTCCTTCTTTCTGTTGTATGATCTCTTTTGAGTACTTGAAGATGCAGTCCCCTGAATTTCACTGCTCCTGAGTTTATTTTCAACATGTTCCCGCATGAACATGTCACCTGATTCCCCGTTTGCCAAGAGAGGTTGATTGTTGATTAGGCCCCAAATTCTATCAGTTTTCCCCAGACGGTCATATCTATCCTGATGAAGCTTACTAATGAGAATCCTCAACTCTTATTGTCCCCAAGCTAAATTTTGGATAATAGACATTTGGCTATTCATCTGGATTCTCATCCTTTCCAGCTCAACTTGCAGTTGTTCCAACTGCTCATCCTTGTTGTCGTTAGGATTTTTCTTGGTCAAGTTCCCAGTGAGGAGTGCCTTCAATTCTTCTTGCCCCTTGGGTAGATTTAGGAACATTTCCTTGAACTAAACATCTTAAGTTTGGAGATCTCGGTCATTTTGTTTGAGAGCCATTTTCCTTGCTAAAATAAACAGCGAGAAAATGAGAAACCTGTCTTGAGAATACCTATTATGTAATGATATGCATGCAATGTTTTTCAAGGTTCTCGTGGGGGAAACACAAGAAAATGTTAGCAACTGAATTTGACTGTAGCTTCGATTGAAAAACTTTATATCGTTGAATGTCCTTTTACGAGAATCAATCTCACCATGTCGAGTGGGTCATAGCCACTGACTCAAGACATCGTGATTTGATGACTTTGGCTAGAGGAAAATAAATCCCCTTGCCCCTTTCTGGACGTCTGGTTCATCATAATCTGCAGCACAGGCCCTTTGAGATCCTTGAAATGGTTAACAAAATGCTATAGCATGATGTCATGATGTTTATGCTATGCACCAAGCAAAAGTGTAAGGTGACGTAAACAAGTAAATCTTGCAAGAAATCCAGGTTATTGGATAATGGATACAAATAGGTCCTGCAAGGAATCCACGTTGTTAGGTAATGAAAACAAACAAGCCCTGCAAGGATTTCAAGTTGTTCGATAATGAAAGCAAACAAGTCATACAAGTAGCCTTACGTTCAGGCTTGCATGGAGTTTGTAGGTAAGTACCCTCTTTAAGTTTTAGTTGGTTCAACCTGTCCTAGAAAGTAACCGGGTTCTAAGGAGTCTCAATATCACTGATCTTTCTTTATCGGGAATTGTTTCAGCTCAGGCGATCTTTTCTCACGGCCGAAATATCCCAAAAGTTCCATCTCATTGAGTGTAGTATCGAGTATCAACCAATCCTCAGCTTTATACCGAAGTCGGCTATCTCACTACTTTTCTAATGGCCAAGTTTGTTCAACTAAGGTTCTAGGGTCAGTTAGTGCTTTATGACACCACACAGCAGCCCTGTATTCTCCTCGATTTAACACAAGGGATACCGATAACAACAAATGTGTCACACTAACGCAGCCATTGCTTCAACCATATCGATCTACGCCATACAGTCTCCATGATCTATTTATGCTTACCTAAAAGTTCCCGAGATCCGGGTATAGGATCTTTACAGGAATACCCAAACATAAACCCGAAATGTAAAGCAAGCAAGTCAGGCAGGTAAAGCATTTAAATGTGAACTATCTCTAAGGTCACCCCACTTTATTTAGTCATCACTATCCCCAGCAGAGTCGCCAGTTCTGTAATATGGTGGAAGAACTGACTTTACTGGTTTTGCATTTTATCGCAAATGTTGCGGTTAGCAAGAGTCGCCACCGGCTTTTCTTTTATCCAATAAAGGAAAGGGTGAAAAGAACGGGAAAGACCTTTTTTTAAAGATTTTGAGTTCGGGGGGGTAGGTTATGGAAAGGGATGGTATTAGCACCCTTTTCCATCCGTAATTATCTACGGGCTCTTAGTTGCTAGCTCACTTTTGAAAATGCTTTGTGCTCGTGTGTTTTGAAAATATTTTTGAAAATATGCCTTAGTGCAGCGAACTTTGTAATGTTTCTCCTATCTTTGAGAATGTATACAAAGTGTTTTGTCTTTGAAAATATTTTAGAGAAAAGTTTGTGCATGTGTGAAAAATTGTTTTATTTGTTTTTGTGAGCAAGCAACTATGAATTGTCTACCTACTCGAACGGTCTTTGTTCTTTTCCGCTTTTCCTTTAGACAGTGCTATCCTACTATTAGTCAGTTGATAGACCCATCGTTATATGTTTTGAGGGACAGGAGTGGGTCATCATACAACCATAAAGGCAACTCGTAGGGCACTTTAGCAATTTTATCGTAAGGGACTAGATCGTTTACCGAAGGAAGCATCGGAGGGTCATCGAGGGACTACAATCTTTTAACTAAGGGTCTTTGCTAAAGTGTCCCACGTTCGAGGGACATGACTGTTTGTTTTTCCGAAGGTAACAAGTGGAGGTACCTTAGAGGTGCACGTGTGCGAGTGTATTGTGTTTCAATTATTTATCTTTGGGTGTTAGTTTTGCTAGCGTTTGCTTTTAGTCTTATCATACAATCCTATTAGCATTCATCTAACAGTTAATATCAGTACGAAAATAAAAATGCGGGAATTTGAATCTACGTTATTACATCCCATAAGCAGTTACATGATAGAAATAAAAGCGAGGAAATGTAAACTACGACTATTACAAAATTATTCGTGCGACCTATACATTTGTTTTCTAGAATTTAAATAGTAAAAGAATAAATAACAAGAAATTAAAGGACAAAATAAAAGAACTAAAATCCTAAGCACGCAAATATTTTTGGTTTTTTTTATGAGAAAAAATAATTTTGTGTTAATAATAATTGGAATTTGATTTATGAAAATAAATTAACTATAAAACCCTAATTCTAATTAATTAATTAAAAAAGTTATTAAAAATAATTTATTAAAATTAATCTTAACAAAACAAAACAAAGAAACTAATTCTAATATTTTTGTGGTTTTGATTTTAATGATGTTTTTATGATTTTTTTAAATAAAAGGAAATTAATTGAAAAAGAAAAATGTAAATTAAACAAAACAAAAAAATATAAAAAGAAAAGATGGGCTTGCTGTAAGAAAACTGGGAGTGAGAATCTGAAATTTGCTAAGCCTAACTTGGTTGGACCCAACAACTGCGTATGATTTGGTGTGCATAGCCCTTGAGGTTCTATGGTAGGAGCGCATCCTTGAGAAGCTGGATCTGAAACTCAAAAGTTCTTGAGCCCTAACAATGGAATCCTGCAATCTAAGCACTTAAACTCGCGTGTGATACGTTAGATCCATTCCAAACATTGATAACAACATTGATGTATGCATAGAATTATTTTAAATTGTATAATGAAAGAGTTTAGGATCCATAATTTTTACCAAAAATCGATGGGCTTGATGTGGCTGTTCTGACATGTTTGAGAGAGAGGTACGGATATGTATGGCCTCCTAGAACCTTCAGGAAGATGGTACGAGGCTTGAAATTGCTCGAATATGGCCGAAAATTGCTATACAAAATTGCAAATTTCTTTGTATAATGTGAAGAATTCGGGCAAGCTTTTGGAAAACTTTATGAAGAGCTTTTTGAAGAGGAATTTAGTGCCCTCTTTGGGAATGCAATGAATTGTATTTATATAGGAATGAGTGAGGGTGGAAACAAGGCAATAGATCAAGGCATTAAACCATGGTTTCATGACAAAATAAAATTTTGAAAAATTGCCTAAATGGTGTGATTCTTGCCACTTTTGTTTGGAGCATGAACCTGGACATATTTAATGTTTTTTTTCACAAATTAATGGGTTCCAAAGTAAACCAAATCCCCCATATGCATAGCCCATGATTTCCTTGTGTTTTTATTTAATTTATTTGATTTAATTCATATTTAAATGAATGAAAATTCAAATAAATAGAAATAAAAATCAAAATAGTGTATGGTTAGGTTTATAGGTCCTTGGGTATGTCATAAACATGTTTGAACCCTAAAAGTTAGGTCCATTAACCTAAAAATGCAATTTTGCTCAAAGTTGACTTCATGCACTTTTCACAAATTTGCCCAACTTGTGCAAACCATAACATGCTCAATTTTCCTCTTTTGGAGGTTATCTTGGGATTTTTAGAAAGCCCGAGATGACGTTTATACTTTCTCTTTAAATCATTTTTGCATTTGGAGACATTATCTTGATGTAAGTTTCCTTGACAAAAAGTGTCTTTTGTTGACTTTTTGAAAATGACCTATAATGTATGAGATCATATCTTCCAAATGAAACATTTTTTGGACTTGAGAACCAAAGAAAAGTTGTAGAGAAATTAAATTTCTTCAAAATGGGTTTTAGTTGGGGAAAAGTTGATGAAGCTTGTGAAAGTTATGCCTTGTCAAAATTCAGTTTACTTCTCCTAAGGAAACCTTAATTTGGCAATTCTTGACTTTTGATGATCTGAGGGCTTTCCTTGGGAAATCATGATCAACCCTTATTCAAATGATGAATATCACTTAAAAATGTTGGTGTTGAACAAAAATCTTGAAGTTTGACCATATGTTGACCATAGTTGACTTTTTGACCAATACAGTTGATTTTCAAACATTTGAGTCATTGACTGAGCAAACTTTTGATGCAAGTATTGAAACTTGGCATGAGCATTCTTGATGATATATTAGGAACCATGGAAATCACTTGAGGCCTTTTAAACCCAAACTTTTTTGTGAAAAGTGAAACCCTATTTGGAAGTCTATTGCTTAGGAGGAGAATTTGTCTGTTCAATTCGTGGTCAACCTTGAGCACTTGGGGACCTCTAGGAGTATGTTTTGAATAAGAATGAGAGGAAAAATTTTGGGATACAACTGACATGATTTAATTTCTGGAGAGAGTGATGGACCTTTTCATAAAATTGAAGGTAGATTGTGGCAAACTTATCTGGATATCATTGATCAGCAAAAATAGAAAAAGTTGATCTTCATAAGACATCATATTTGTGTGAACACTTCTAGGACGAAAGTTGGTTAAAAGAAACTTGAACCAAATTTTTGAAATGGGTAGAAGAGTTTCGGGATTGTTAGGATTGTATATGGATGTTGAGTTGTGGAGAGTAGTGAGCTTTTCATCAAGACAGTGTCGACTTTTAACATGTTTAATAGTAAAGCCAACATTCTCACAACCATTTGCAAGGACAATTGAAAAATGAGTGATGGTTATGGGAACACCGAAGACACAGAATAAAATGGAACCACCTTCACATACAACACATTCATGTTTCCAGAAGTCCTAAACAAGGATTGTGTAGTCAGGTTTATCTAACATAGAGAAGTAATTTGTCCATTTTTGAAAGTAAATGACTGAGGAGATATTGCAAGCAATTTGGATGTCACTCAGATGAGAGAGCTTGATTTTCTTTTCAGTTAAGACTTCAATAAGACTATCATCTTCATGGAATGTAACTAGAGACATGATGAGAGAATCAGGAGAGTATTACAATTAAGAGATGTAAAAGATGAATATATTCAAGTAAGGAGAAGAGAGATGAATATATAGAGAGAAGATGGAAGACATTATTGACATGTCAAATGTAATAGGTGGAGAGGTGAATCACACAAGAGATTTTTTAGGGGCATATAGAAAAATTAGGAAATAACAATTTAAGGCTTAGTTCAGAAGAAGAAAAAATACCAGAAAACTTAGAGAGAGATTCTGACACCGAGAGAGGCAAAAAAGTTTTTTATCTATTTCCAAGAAAAATATGTCTTTCAGGATGTCACATCAATTAATAAGAGTTGAAAGTGGCAATGAATAAAACGCGTCATTTGAAGATTTGTTATTTCTACTTAATATTAGAAGGATTTGAATTCCTAGATTTTTCTTTTTAAAGTTTAGACTCTTTCAACTCTATTTAGTTATTTTGGCCTGATTTTCTTGATGGCATATTTTGTTTTTAAGATTAATTGATACAAACATAATTTTTTATTCATTTGTAGAAAAAGTACATACAATATTCAAACAAACAAATAAACACGCAACATAGAAATCCTACTCCTGGTATACATAAACTATACATAAATTAGACTTTAAGAACTTCTCATTTTTCTTCCTCAAGAGCATTGTTAGATCCATTGTGGTGGACTGCTTCAACAATCTCGGCTTTAAACAAGAGAGCAGAAATGACTCTTCCAAAAGGAACAAAGGATTGGTGATGATATCTGGATGTAACAATTGAGTTCTTGAGATAGTTGAAGATGGATTGAGGTAGATTTATCCTGACGTGATGCATGAGACAGTAAATCAGAACTCTATCTTCATGGGATAAAATATGCAGATTTACTCCTCTAGGATGTAGATTGGTCAAGAGAAGTTGAAACCAAGCACTGGAGGTGGGAAGGTGATTTCCAGGATTGTTTGGTTCAAATATCTCAGAGGGATCATGAATGGATCTAATACTTTCTTGGAGAGAGAGGGTGTTTGGTATTGTTTCAACAAGGGTACTTGCTTGGGTACACCCAATTGCAGTAACAATTGATGTTGGAGAGATAGTGATGGGTTTGACGAAAATAGTTAAAGATATGGAAACATCGTAAAAATAATCATACAACCAAAACTCATGGATCAGATGAGGGTAGATGGGTCCATGCAACATAGCAATGTAGCGAGACTATCCTTGAAGGATGAAGCTTTCAGCGAGACAGGGATCAGTACTGCTAGGTCTAGGATGAAGTTCACAGGTAACTTCCAGAAGTTCCTCGAAACCTTGAAAGGTTCTCATGACCATTTGAAGGAAGTTTTGAAAGAGAGAGATTAAGAGTGAAGTAAAAATAATGGATTTATTTGGATAATAAATAGATGAGAAGGAAACGTAACTGACTGACTCAAAGATATGAGAAGACGACAGAGGATATTATATCAATCATCCTACTAAGTGAGGGAAAAAGTGGAGAGAGAGAGAGAGAGAGAGAGAGAGAGAGAGAGATTTAATAAGTGAGTTTTCTAGACACGTGATGAAAAGTGAATAACCAATAGATTTTATGAAGAGACTTTAACTAGATGGAGGGAAGATGAGACTGAAAAGTTCAAGAATATGAGTAGGTAGTTAATGACAATGAAAACTCAATAAATGAAAACATGTGAGGAAGGATATATTACTAAGTTCCAATATCAGTGATAGAAGATGTAGAGACACTTATGATGAGACTAGATATAGGTGCTAGTCTATTTAATTTTTGGGAGGAGTTGAACAATTTTGACAAATAAATAAATCAGATATTAGATTTAGGGATGGGCTAAGTCAAGAGAATTTTAATCATCCCAAGAACACATACTATCAGACAATCTTATATTATTATTCTGATGGGGAATTGAGATTGATTAAGACTGAAGGAAGATTTTTGCAAACCAGGAAAATTTGAAAATAAATCACAAATCAAAGGAAACTACATAAAAGCTTTGGTTTTATAATGGCTGAAGCAATTGATCTTTCCTGGAAAAGATAACATCTAACTGGTAGAATTATCTAGTAGTACTTTGTCAGAGAGCGTGCAAACCTGTTATCTGAAGATAGTTGCTCTTTCATCCAGAATCTGGTTTTTTGATCATCCATCAACGTGAGCAAATTTCTAAGTAGATGCTTAATCTGAGTTATCCTTTCTAGAGATCTGATCTAGATTCTTTCATTTTATATACTACAGCAATAGCTCCATTATTATTTTGAGAAGGTGTTGACTTAATCCAATGCAGCTTGCAGCAGTTATCATTTGGATGACATGCCTCAGTTTATGATCTAGCAATGATCTTTGGTCGCTGCTTCTGATGGAGAACTTCTGAGATGAGAAGATGAATTCCTTTTCCATCAGATACTTGACTCTTTAGAATTTTGAGAACTTGTTTCCAAAGATATTGACTTCATATTTATGATTCCTCTACAGATCGGGTTTTGAATCAGAAAACCTTTTCAATCATTTGAGTTAAAACAATTGAAGAATTTTCTCTCGCTAGATCTCTCTACACGGTTAAGTGTTTGATTCTAAAATCAATAATAGAGTCGGGCTCTGAAACTAATTGAAGGTAGATAAAACACAATAAAAGGGGCGTTTTAATTGGTTTTATAGAAAACACTCCCCTTTAGAAATTCTAGTCACTCAAATGATGAAAGCAATAAAGACATTGAAGAGTAAAGGACACAAAAGATTTATCCAGACCCATTTTAACAAGGTTAATCATGTACACCCCCTCAAGGATGATTTTTCCTTCAACAAGGAATTAATTCACTATAACCAAATTGATTAAAATTGCACGGCCAACTGTCGGTGACTAATAAACAATGACATGTTCAGTGATCTCGACGGATATAACCTTCATTGACCTAATAGAATCTGATCACTTAAGATCTCATATCAGGATTTTCCATAATGATCGAAGCCACTATCTTCTTGAGATCAGACCTTCACTCAGTCACTCAAGGCACCTTTCAATGATATGTTCATTGATCCAATTTAACGAATATAACAAACATTGAACCAACAGAATCTGATCACTTAAGATCTCCTATTAGGATTTCCCATAATGACCGCAACCATTATCTTCTTGAGATTAGACCTTCACAAAGTCACTCAAGGAACCTTTCAATGATCTTTTTAGTGATCCGATTTAATGGATATAATAACCATTGACCAAACAGAGTCTGATCACTTAAGATCTCCTGTTAGGATTTCCCACAATGACTGCAACCACTGTCTTCTTGATATTAGACCTTCACTTGGTCACTGATAACTGCAAATTGTAGTTATTTTTGTATATACTTTTTGTTGCAGTTATTGACTCTTTGTTTTAAATGTCATTAAATAAACCCAACTTTTGTGTAAATACGTTTAGTTTGTATTTATTTGTGTTTTTGTGTATATAGTGTACCGTTTGATGTTTTTCCATTACTTTTGTAGGTATTTGTTTCATTTTAGAGAATCGAGGAATAAGGTGTCGAAGGCACGGCTCCAGATGCGTGTTTTCGGAATAAAAGACCAATTTTTCCCAGGAGAGCCCGCTTAGCGCGCTAGACCCGCTTAGCGCGGTCTACTGAGATTTATTTTATAACTTCATTTTTTGTTATGGTTTTGGGGAAGTTTTTTCTCCCAACTCCATCAACCTCCAATTTTGTTAGGATTAGCTTAGATAACAACTATAGAACTTGCATACAAATGATCCGGGGTGGATTTTTCTTTGATTGATGCTGACAAACCGGTAGATTTGCGGTTCATTTATCTTTTTCTTTGTGTATTCTCTATTGGTTAAGTTTGTATATGTATTTTCTTTGAACTCATGTATATTAGTCGGCAATTGGCATTATATAAAAATTGCTTTACAAATATTTGTCGATTGTTATCCTTAATTGTTGCTTTGTGCTAGGGGTTCGAGTTGATATAGACATATACTGCTTGAATTCTTATCTAGGATGATTATCAAATAGTATGAATTCTAGAGATAGATTTAGCGTTGTTATTCACATGGGGTGTTTGTGATTAATGCCTCTATTGATCGCGACTTTGTGAGTCTTAAAGAATCTAGACCACAAGTATATAGTCCTATCGTATGTAGCTTTAAATATTATCGAGTCCCAAGGGACTAAATGTCGAACTACCGTTATCTTAGGTTACTACGTAAATCTAAGGCTAATAATATACTTAATTGGGGTTTAGGAACCTAACTGATTAATATCTAGTTTAGATTCAAGGGGGAATATCGGTATGTAATGGTCAGACTTCGGGGATTTAGCAACTCGATGACCTAATTCGGATTAATAAAATAGTTCTCAGTAGGAGGTATTTTTTTGAAAACCTCTTCTCACACTCTCGTGTTTATTGATTCAGATCCTACTATCAAACCTAAGTGAGTGCTCTCGCTGTTTCAAATAGAGTTTAAAAATAGTTTTTGAAAACAAATAAAACCTAATCAACTTAAAAGCACTCTTGTTGTATTTTAAGTTAATGCCCAATTATCACTGTCCAGTTATTATCTCAAACTCTCGTTTTATTGATTATAACTTATATCTGTATTTTACTCTCATAACAAAACAATTGGTTTTTAGAATTGATAATTGAAACCAGAAAAGTTATTCTTTTAAAAAGGAACTGATCAATCGGCGTTCCCAAAATCCCATTAGCTATGTGACCTTACATACTGATAAATAAATTTAGCCTAGCATGTTAAACAATTTAATAACAACGCAACAAAAATAATTATCATCAAACAATTTAAATAAACATAACATTTCGAACAATCTTGACATAGATAAATAAAATACTTAAATTAAACCTGAAAATAATATGGCGGAATATTTTGCTCACTTCAGGTATCTCGCAGAGATTGATGAAAAATAACAAGCAGAACTAAATAATGCGGAGAATATGTTTGGCAGAGTAACACTAAAATTAAAGAGAAGAAAAACGTCTTAAAAAAAAGAGCTCTCAAACAGGAATTATGAGGCATTATTTATAGGCCTGGAGGTGCGTGGGAGTTGAGATATTTTCTCCTCCCACTTGCCTAGCGTAACGGTCATTACGCTCCTCTCTTCAAGGAGGATTGAACGGTCATCATGACCTATTAACAAGGGAAGGCTGCAACGGTTATTGTAGCCCAATTTTGTAGGAAGGTATTAGCTGGAAAGGGTGTAACGGTCGTTACACCTAGGCAAGGGGAGTGTAATGGTCATTACACCTTGGGCTTGGGGAAATTTTAGCCTTCCTTCATTTGTCCTTCAGGGTCTTTTTGCTTTTTGCTTGTGATACGCTTTGTTTAGTCATACACCCCATAACTTCATAATTATTCACTCTTTATGTGAATTTAAGCATGATTGGCACGACTTTTCCCGATTTTCTTCGCATGTGTCTTGTAACATCAAATTCCTGAAAACATAGAAAATACCGGCATAATACGAATAAATAATAATAAAGGTAATTAAAATATGGATAAAATTCATATAAATTAACCTAAATATTCGATACATTTCCGGATTATCAAACTCCCCTACACTTGAACCTTTGCTTGTCCTCAAGCAAATATAGAGTAAAAATATTTTAACGCACGGTCTCTGACACAATCGCATGACACGAATTGAATCGTATGTGGTTAAGGGGCGATACATTAGAAAGATGGAACTAGGTTCCGACACTAATGATACAGAAATGACACAAAACCATATGACATGGTCAAAATCCTCCATCCTATACAAACTCATCCGAATTATGCTATCATAGCTTGACCTAATTCTTTTCGTTAAAAATCAACCACTTTCATTCTAGCGCAATCACATTAAGCCCTTTATCTTTCACACGCACATAATAGAGTAGCCGGTTAGCGATTCAGGTCCTTTATGCACGGGTTTCTGGTATGCAAGTTGGTAACCCTTGTTTCTTTTCCAGATTATAAGTCTCGGGGGATCGAACCGTAGTTCTCCCTACCAAGTTCAACACCAGATACCACTGAACAGGCTTACAACTGGTTATTACATCAGTTTTTATAGGTATCGTAGCTGTTGGATTAAATTACTTGGTGAGGGTCACCTAACTTAGTTAGCGTATTCCCTATTATATTTTGATGTTTATCATTTTTTCCTTTACTGATATTTTTTTTATTAGGACCAGTCACTTATATTCATCGGCTCCCTATGTAGTTTGTGGATAAGACGATGCTGACTGCTCGTATAAACTACTCGGGTCGATCCAAAACTAAAACTTAAGGCTTTGGTATCATAACCACTCAAAGTGATTTATATAATCTGGAAGATTTAGGTGTCAAGGCGGTATTAATTTTGTCGAATCAACTTCAAAATTTCTAACGTAGCCTAATTATGAGAAACCTATATACTTTTCGAATGTACTGAGCTAATGCGTCGAGTAACAAAAAAATTTATGGTTCAAGAAAAGTGTTGAAGTACGAATAACTTACGGAAATGATTTTTTTTATTTTATTGAATGTAAAGGGAAATAACAAAAATTCGAATAACTTACTAGAAAAGTAGAAAACATAACAAAGGTTTCCTCCCCTACACTTGAACTGAGCATTCTCCTCAATACGACAAATAAAGTGAGAAAAGAAAACAAATAGAAAACTTAAAGAAATAATAGAAATGTAAGGAATAAAGAAAACAAAGATCACACCTCATTGTTATCTCTGACCGGCCATAGCAGTTTTGTGTCACTTCATGTCTAGAGGGAATAATAAATTTAAAAATATAGGAGACAATAAAGTGACAATTGGGTGTAATGCATGTTTAATTTTGGGAACAATGATGTAGTATCATCATAAAATAAAATAACTCAATGAGGAGTAAGTATTAAAAATTAAAAAAATGAAATAAATAAATAAATAATTCTGAAAAATAAATAAATGGATAAATAAATAAATTAGAATAAATAAATCCAACTAAAAAAAATAAATATATAAATAAATATATTAGAATAAATAAATTCAACTAAAAAAATTGATGCTGGAGAAAAACTAAAAACTGAATAAACACGCATCCCCTACACTCAGAGAAAACAGTGTCCTCAATGTTCTAAAGTCATAGATCAACCACCTCTAGAATGAAACATGTGATCTATATTTGCCGTAACAATATCCATAAAACCATATAAATCTCTACATAGGGTAGTAATATCAGAACGAATATCAGCAAGCTCCATCGTGATAGCATCCATAGCAATAGCAACATCAGTCTGAGGAATACGGGCAGCAGTAGCAGCAGCTGGGGCTGATGGTGGTCGCAAACTAGATGGCGGTCAAGTGAAGGAGGTGTCACAGGATCAAATTCGCCTAAACCTACTAGAGGATCATAATAATGGGGCGGTGTAAAAGGATCAGACTCTTCTTCTTCCATGTTATTCTCAACTATACCCTCTAGGTCATAAATCCAATTATTCCTATCGTGCACACTGGTGTGTGCAATGTTAGGAAGTGTGATGTGGTATACCGGCTCATGAAGTATCAACAACTGAAACTAATTCGGATCTAAATATCTGATCATCCCAACATTAAAACAAAGAGTAAGGTTTATCGGAGTAAAATTACTAGCAGGGGTTAGACGGGACAGTGGCTCTCTCAAAAATAGGGCTTTAGCGATCATAGTCACTAAACCACAAACACAAATCGGGCTATGAGGAGCCTGGGCTATACTCAGGAGGCAAGCAATCATAAAAGATGCACCAACTATCGGTCTGGACTGAAACACACAGAACATGATAAACAGCTCTTCCTTAGACATTGAGGTATCATTCTGAGGTTTTCCAAATAGGGTAAACGCCAGAATCGTGTGGAAATACCTAATAGCGGGGTTATGGATCTCTGAAGAGTGCCTAGGAAAAGAGATCTCTTGTCTCAGATTAGATATCGCTCCCCAAAAATGGTTAAGCTGGCTGTCCACATACTTTTCGTTTGGAATTTCAATGACAACATCAACACTAACCGGGTAATCCAGTAAAGCAGCAAGTTCATGGATGGTGAACCTGTGGGTGAAACCAAACAATCTGAAGGAAACAAAACCTCTAGCCAACCCTAAACCAATATCAGGGTTGTAATGCAATGAACTGAGGAACTCCAGCGTCAGGTTGCGGTAGGTAGGTTGTTGATGATGAATAAAATAATCCAAACCAATCTGGTTAAACATGAAGCGGACACTCTCCCTGATTCCTAATGCAGACAATGTGGGTTCGTGCACAAAGATGGTGGGATACATCTCTCTCTGAGCAAGTGTCTCATAACACTTCTACTGAGCATCACTCACGAAGGTGACAGGTGTTGTACCCCAAAATTTTCCCTCTCATTTTACTTAATACATGTCCATTGAGATCTTCAATTTTCTCAAGGTTGCCCAAGAGTTGACCAGCAAACTCTCTCCTAAAGCAGTATACTTCAAATTAGGGTTTCCATTTTCATCAAGATGGGTGAACCATAAAGGCCTCATATGCTCTCCATGGTCTTAATATGTTCTCAAGACCCTACATGTCAATTTTCATGCCTTGCACAAGAAGTTTGCTCAGTCAACTGCTCAGATGCTTGAGAATCGACTGTATTAGGTCAAAAGTCAACTGTGACCCACATACAGTCAAACTCCAAGATTTTTGGTCAACATTAACATTTTCAAGTGACCTTCATCATTTGATCAATAGTTGATCATGATTCCCAAAGGAATGCTCCAAATTCATCAAAACCCAAAAGTTGCTAAATTAAGGTTTCTTAGTAAAAGTCAACCAGAACTTTGACCAGGCATAACTTCAACATGATTTATCATAAATTTTCCATCCAAAGCTCATTTTGAATAGGATGAAATTCCCTACAACTCATCTTCATCCCACAAGTTCAAAATATGCACTCATAAAAAGATATGAATTTCTACATTATGGGTCCTTTTGAAAAGTCAACAAAAACACCTTTTAGGTAAAAGCTTCTTACATGAACATGGAAGATTCAATTGCGATGAGACCAAAAGGGTTGTTTAGGGTACATCCTAAGCTTTCCAAAAAGTCAAGGAAAACCTCCTTAGGGTTAAAATTGGAAGAGATATGACTTGTCAAAGATGACCTTTTTTGCAAAATTGTCAAAAGTCAAATGTGGTAAAAAAATGCATTTTTTGCTAAATGGGCCTAACTTTTTATGCTTGCACCTCACTTATAATGTGGTCCACGACTCAAATATTCACCCACACATTATTTTCTTCATTTTTCAATTTATTTTGATTTTTTATTAATTAAAAATTGAATTAAATCAAATAATTTATGAATAATTGCAAAGATATGATTTGATTTGGTTTTTGGATAGGTTGGCAATCAAAATATGCTGAATTATCAAGGCCAAAACGAATCAAGCATAATTGGTACAAGAAAGGGATGATTTGGCTCAAAATAGCAAGTTTACATGTAGCTTAAAAATCAAATCAAATCTCTCATAATTGCCAATATTCAATCCAAGTTTGTAACCCCAATTCGTTCCTAGATACATAATGGACAAGAACAAAGCATGGGAGAAGGATTGGCAGTCGTGAAAACACCAAACAAAATTCAAAAAAAAGTGACAAAAAGTGTTGGACCGTTTTTGAGCTTAGTGATCAATTCAAGCCACTCCAACACTTCCAATCATTTCTAGGACCTTCCCAGAAGCCAATTGGATCGTTCGCAAGGCCTGAAACATCCAGAATTGCGTGTTACAAGTTCACTCGGTTTGCTTTTTTTTCAAAATCTATTACTGTATTTCTTGCATCATTAGCATGATTAATTGGTATATTTGTGATGTTTGAGATGTTTGCAAGTTAACCGCATGATTTAATTGAATTTTTTATGCATATATCTACCTTTTCCATTGTTAGGGTTTGCGTGTGCAGTTTAGGGGTTTGTTCTACAGGTTAAATTAGGCAAAAAGAAGGGTATCGTGATGCTCACAAGATCAAAACGAGTTGATCTATATAGTTAGATTTCATTTATCTTGTGTTTTGTGGATTTTTGAATGTTACAAAGCTATGGCTACGAAGCTTATCCGTAGGTAAAAGGCAAGGATCTAAAACGACAGATGAGGAAGAAGAATATAACGTGTCCAATCATCATTGGACTATTTGAAAGTTGGCGCGCGTTTTTTCTTTTATTCATTAATCCACTTGTTTTTATATAATATTATTTGTTTTTATTATACTAACAAAACAAGGCAGATGGCTCAGAGGTAAAGCGTGTTTGGTATTGGCTGGGAGGACCTGGGTTCGATCCCAGGTCACAGCAAATTTTATTTTCCAACTTTGTGCTTTCAAATTCTATACACCACCTTGCCAAGTGTCTTCCATGCACCTCACTGATCCTGCCATTGGATCCATTGCTAGCCAAATCCAACGCTCAAATCCATGAGGGACTATGATGCACCCTCAGGTCAACGCTACAAGGAATCCAATGTTGACTGGGCTTGGAGTATTTTGGGCCAAAAAAATTCAGATTGGCACCCCCCCCCCCATTTGCTAGTATACAGGCCCACTTTGCATTTTCTTTTCTATTTTCTTTTTAATTTCTTTAATTAATTTCTTTTATTTGTTTTAATTAATTAACCCAAAAATCATTTTCTTTTTTTAATCAAAAAAATCACAACAAACTACAAAAATATTTTTTTAATAAAAATATTTTATTTCTTAATTAATTTAGTTTAATTAACTTAGGGAAATTTAATCTCTTTTTATAATTAAAAATAAATAGACTTAGAATTTGAATTGTACATAATTTAATTAATTTTCTTTAAAAATACACCAAAATCATTTTTTCATTAAAATATTTATTTTTATTAATTAGGTTAATTAGGTTAACTTAAATACTTTTTCATAATTAAAAAGCAATTAGAAATTAGGGTTTTATTTAATTTGCAATTTCATTGTTTTCTCCAATAAAAAATGTACAAAAATCTTTTTTCTTTCAATTAGGGTTTAGGTTATTTTTCAACATCCGTCGTATTTAATTCGCCGCGATTTAATTATTTCTTTTCCATTATTTTTGTAACTGTAAATGGTTTGTAATAGTTAAACTAGGGTTTTATTTACTACTTTAATCCCCGATTCTTTGGTTATATAATCAATCCCCATCCCCCGAAGCCTTGTAATAGCTAGGTTTATTTTCTCACACTTTTAAATTCCTGCATATATTTAACTGTCTAGATGTATGCTAATAGAATTGTATGGGAAGATTACTTGAAATTAAAACGGTAGATCACCTAATGTGCAAAGATTAAATAACTGAAACAATTCACATGCACATATTCACTCCTAGGGTTTACCTCACTTCGGTTGCCTTCGGTAAACAGTCATTAAGCATAGAAGATTTTAGTGGTTGCTCTCCAGTCTAAAAAGATCAAAATGTCCCATTCGAATGTTGCCTCGGAAATGTTGCCTCAGAAAGATCTTGAGACATTAGGGTTGCTACTAAAGTTTTCTAAGTATTTCTTTAGTGATTGTACTTGTCCCTTTTAAATGTCCCTTACAAACTCCAACGACGGTGCTACCTACTCCTTAATAGTGGGATAGCGCTGTCTAAAGGAAACGAGAACAAACAATCTTTTTTTCGAGTAGGTAGAATCTTAAGTACTTGCTCAATAAAAACTTTTCACACAAACACCTTTCAAAACAAATTTTAAAAACAAACTTCATCACATCCTTGAGGACTGATACAAGGGTTATCATGAAGTAAAACATTTTCAGATAAACACACACAAGCAATTTGAAAAATGAGAAAGTACCTAAGAGCCCGTAGATAACTATGGATAGAAAGGGTGCTAACACCTTCCCTTTCTATAATATACCCCTCGTACTCCGAATATCTCGAAAAAAGGTTTTTTCTGCTCTTTTTCCTTTTCCATGATTGGATGAAATAAATGTCGGCGGCGACTCTTGCTTACCGCGACATTTTGCGAATAAAAAACGCAAAACGCAAACCATATTAACAGTCAGTTCTGTCACCGTATCACAGAACTGGTGACTCTACTGGGGATTAAATAAGTGGGGTATACCTTAGGATCTAGGTCATTAAATTACTTCTCTTGATTTTCTTGATTGCTTTACTTTTGAGGGTTTGTTTGGGGTTACTATAGATCCTACACTCGGATCTGGGGGCACTCATTAGGTAAACAGCAATAAATCATGGAGACTGTACGGCGTAGACCGATATGGTTTAAGCGATGGCTTTGTTGGTGTGGCAATTTGGTTGGTACCGATATCCTTCATGGGGAACAAGGAGAATACGGGGCCGCCGCGTGGTGTCGTGAAGCACTAACGGACCTTCGAACCTTAGTTGAACAAACTTGGCCATTAGAAAGTAGTGAGATAGCCGGCCTCGGTGTAGAGCTGGGGATTGGTTGATACTCGATGCTACACTCATTGAGATCAAACTTTTGGGATATCTTGGCCGTAAGAAAAGATTGCTTGAGTTGAGACAATGCCCGATAAAGGATGGTCAGTGATATTGAGATCCTGTAGAACCCGGTTAATTTTTAAGACGGGTTTGAAACCAACTAAACTTCAAGAGGGTATGAACATTAACCTCATGCAAGCCTTAAACCTAAGAGCTTGGTGTGATTTGTCTGTGTTTGCTATACCTGTGGTTTATCATGACATCATGCATCATAACATAGCATCCATTCTTATTGCACTAACCATTTCAAAGACCAAGGAAATTTATCTTTGTTCTTTTTTGCAGATCGTGGCTTTCGTTCGCAGAAACACTATCTGAATCAGCTTTGTGAAGATACCTTCCCAACTCAAAGGGCTAGCATCAAGGGTTTTTGAAACTTTTGTGTTCACTAAAAGACATGGTCGACTTCAGCCTGGTTACTTCAAAATTTGATGAAAAGATGACGAGTGTACTTTCTCAGTTCTTCGATCCCAAGCACCACTGCTTTACCTTTCCAGATTATCAGTTGGTGCCTACCTTAGAAGAACTCTCTCAGCTGTTGGATATACCCATTCTTGAACAGTTACCCTTCACAGGTCTAGAAGAAGTTCCTAAGCAAGAAGTCATTGCCTCAGCTTTGCATTTGAAAAGGGCCGACGTGGTATCCAATTGGGAAACAAGAAGCGGAGTCAAGGGTTTTCTAGCTAAGTTTCTGGTAGACAAGGCCCAGCTATTTTGGGATGATATGGATTTTCAGGCTTTTGAGGAGGTCTTGCCTCTTCTAATCTATGGGTTAGTACTATTCCCTAATCCAGACTCATTCATAGATGTGAATGTTATCAAGATCTTCCTCTCTCGCAACCCTGTGCCAACATTACTCGGAGATATCCTGCACACTCTCCATACTCGCACCATGAAGAGAAGAGGGATTCTTATGTGTTGCATGCAGTTGCTGTCGAGGTGGTTTATTTCTCACCTCCCTAAGTCCATACTAAAGAATGAAGAAGGTTTGGGTTGGTCACAAAGAATAATTTCACTCGCTCACATGGATATTCTTTGGTGTTCTCGAGCTATGGAAAATACTGCTATTATTGACTGTTATGGAGAGTACCCTAATGTCCCGCTACTTGGCATCAGAGGGGGTATAACCTACCACCCTTGTTTAGCTCTGCGACAATTTGGTCACGCTCGAAGGGATGGTCCCCATGAGTTACTTATCGAGGGCATTGTATTCAACTATGAGGATGATGTTAAAGAGTATCGCCGGAGGTTCGTACGAGCTTGGGGCATGGTAAACAGATCTGGCGCCAAGGCTTTAGGGCCAAAGACTTCCATTCCTATGGAACCTTACCTCCAATGGGTACGAACTCGTGCCCATAAGCTTATGATGCCCTATGTGGCCATTTTACCAGTGATTGTGGAACGCACTACTCAAGAAGGCATTCCTTACACGATTCTCTACCCTTATATGCCCACTGATCTCGGAGAGTTACAGAGGTCTTGGATTCAGTTGATGAAGGAACAGGATACTTACAGGGATCAGTTCCATGCTCAGGAGAGGAAGGTTTTAGAGCTCACAAAGCAGCTGCATGAAGAAAGAGGACTCAATGACTATCTCGGCATAAAGAGTAAGCATCCATGGGAACTTTAATGTCTTTTATAGTTTTAGAGTTGTTTTTTAATTGCAATGCCTAAAAGGCATTTGAACTTCATCAGCTAATAAAGTTTTTGTTTATTTTGGTTTGCAAATTTAAATTTCCCGAAGTCTTTGAAATCATTGCATGCGTATCCCATTATCATACACATCATTACATGTACCATTACAGGTTTCTCATCTTCTTCGCTGTTTATTTCAGCACGAAATGTCTTCCGAACAAACCATCAAGGACCTTCAGGCACAAAACGCCCAGTTCCAACAAACGTTCATAAGTCTGGAAAAAGGGCAGGAGGATCTGAAAGCCCTCATCCTGAAAGAGAAGAAGAAAAAGAAGAAGGTTGCTGGCATTCTAAATATGGGCAGAAGGTTTGGAGAGTGGTTGAAGCGACAAGTCGATCTGACCTCTTCATCTAAGGAAGGGGAGAATCAGGAAGAAGAGAAGGATCCCAGTCCTGCAGTTTCTGACAATGATATTGACTACAATGATGAGCAATATCCTCCTGCTAAGGATATATACAAATAGTTGGAAGATCGTCTGAGTGCCATGGAAGTTCAGAGGATACCTGGGCTGGATTTCGAAGAATTGGGATTGGTGTCGGGAGTAGTCATCTCACAGAAGTTCAAAGCTCCAGTTTTTGCTAAGTATGATGGGGTGTCCTGCCCAAAACTCCATCTCCTCTCTTACGTCAGGAAAATTCAGCCCCACACCGCTGATATAAATCTGTGGGTTCATTTCTTTCAAGATAGTCTGTTAGGGACTCAGCTTGAAAGGTTCTACCAGCTGGAGGGAGCCAATGTCCGAAACTGGGAAGATTTGGCTGCTTCTTTCTACAAGTAATATCAATTCAATGCCAACCTTGCTCCTACTCGTACTCAACTCTAGAGTATGTCCATGGGAGCGAGTGAAGGCTTTAAGGATTATGCACATAAATGGAGAGACTTGGTTGGGAGGGTTCAACCCCCGTTTTCTGATAGGGAGTTGGTTGATATGTTTCTGGGGACGCTATCTGGTCCATTTTTCAATCATTTGATCGACAGCTTGTCAGCTGGCTTCACCGAACTGATTCTAACTTGAGAAAGAGTAGAAGTTGGGATTCGGAGCGGAAAAATACAGAAGGATGCCTCTTCAAGTTCAGTAAAGAAGCCTTTTAATGGTAAGAAGGAAGCCAATGCCATCTATAGCCCGAGGGGCCAAAATATGGTTCAACATCGTCAGACAGTAAGTGCCGTGATGATACCTAGACCTACAGTTTCTCCACAATGCAACAATCAACAAAGGGTGGAAAGACCACAACGGTAGTTTACCCGCATCAACATGACATTGGCTGAAGTTCTACCTCAACTACAGAGATCCAACTTGGCGACCCTGAAAGAGGCTCCCAAGAATCCAAATACAACATGTGATACGGTGGGAGAACTGACTTGAGGTTTTGTGTTTGTGTTCGCAAATGTTTCGGTTTAGCAAGAGTCGCTACCGACTTTTTATTTTATCCAAAGGAAAGGTCAAAAAGCACAGAAAAGACCTTTGAGATGTTTTCTTGGGTTCCGGGGGTAGATTATGAAAAGGGAAGGTGCAAGCACCCTTTTCATCCATGGTTATCCATGGGATCTTAGTTACTAGTTTAGATCACTTGCTTTTGCTTTTCAATTGTTTGAAATGGTGCTTTGTGTGTGGTTTTTTTGAAAATGCTTTTGAAAAAGAGGCCATCGTTGTGGAAACCTTTGTAATGATTCTTGTTTGAATATATACAAAGGTGTTTTGTCTTTTGAAAAGATATTTCAATGTTTGAAAGTTTGTTTTTGGGAAGTATTTTGAAATTGTGTTGTGAGGTGTGTTTGAAAATAGCAAGGATATTTTTGCAAGTGTTGATCAAGTAACTAAGAGTTGTCTACCATATTTTACTCAAAGATCTTTCCTATATGTTTTTAACCCTTTTTGACAGTGTTGTTTTACCATTGTATTTGCTAAACAACCTTGTATTTGGATGTTAAACGGGACAGGCATAGGTCATCGCATGGACCATGATAGCAATTGTGCTAAGTATCTTTAGCAAATTTTTGAGGGACTAGATCATTTTGTATAGGCAACCAAGATAGCGTCATCGAGGGACTATGATCTTTTGTTTTGTTTTTGTTTTGCCAAGATACTCAACATGCATAACATGGCCATTTTAAAGGCAACAAGTGGATGAAACCCTAGGGGTGCATGTGTGCATTGTGTTGTCAATTTACATGCTTTTTGTCTTTGCATTAGTCAAGCTATTTGTTTTGATTTTGGACATTTGCATACAAACCCTAATCTCTAACATGGCATATTTGAAAGCATAAAGTGCGTAAAATAAATCTACACTATTACAACATTTGATATGGGAAGGGGGGATACAATTTTGAATGGGGGAATTTTGCATGAAAATAAAACCCTAATATTTACTATTACATCCAAATTGAATAAATGGTACAAATAAATAAAATAGGAAAGTATTTAAATGGTCAATTAAATAAATATGCAAAATATTATGAATATGCAAAAAATGTTTTTGTTTATTTTTATGTATGTAAAAACAAAATATTTAATGTATTAAAAAGAAATAAAAGATTATTTTTTATTAAGGGTAAAAACCCTAATTTTCTTTAAGAAAGCATATATATTAGTTATATTGTTTATGTACAATTAAAAATAAAAATATATTCAAGTGTCAAAAAATAGAATATATTAGAAAAATATTATTTAAGTATGTAAATAATAATAATAATAATATAATATTTTTTATGTATTTTTTCAAGTTTTTATTAAATAAAATAAAAGTATGTACTAATTAATAATCATTTTCATGTTAGAAAAATAAAATAAAATACAAAAATAAATGTGAAAATTTATAAAAATATTTTTGGTAAATTTTTATGTTTAGAGAAAATAAAATAAAATCAGAAATTAAAACTAAATAGAAAAATACAAAAATATAAGGAAATGGGCCAAGGGGGTGCAGTCAGCAATGCAGGGGGTGCCAAAAGTGAGAAACAAAGGCCCAGCCCAGTTCCAAACTTCATCTTCAACCTTTTGTTCAAAAAATGTGCGCGCCCGTACAAAATATCCAGATCCTGCATACGTGTTCTAATGCAAAAACTCATAACATCAATGTTGTAGCATTTTTCAAGATGATTTCAACCATATAAGAAACTTAATCGAACTCTCAAAGACCAGAGAGAATTTCTCTGGCCCTAAATTCTAACCTAACTTTTTCAGGAAGTTCATGAATCAAATTCTCTTAACACGTTTAACTTAAATGAAAAATGAGCATATGTACAGCTTCAGGGCTATGAGTACTACATTTTTTATTCACAAACCAAAGCCTAATGATTCCTAAATAGAGAGATAGGAAGTTGACAAAAACCTGTTTCAGTTGAACTCGTGTATGGCAATGTGGAGCTTTTCAGTGAGACTTGAGGTGTTTGGGATCTTGCCTGAACTTCCTCTGACCTTCCCCAATGCTTAGTTTGCTTTGGATGTGCTTGAATAAGCCTGTAGAAGTCAACCTGCACGAGCTAAAAACCGAAATGGTGAAGCTTGCAAATGGAGTTACAGTTCAAGGCTAATGGTTGGTATAGCTTGGATAGGCTATATGGAATGTGTTTGAACAGGTTTGGGGCAAAACGCACGAGGGGTTTTTGCTATGGAAATCCAAGTGCAGGAACTACCCTGTTTTTGCAAGAGGAAGGTGATTTGATGTCCAAGATTGTTTGAGGGATCAAAGGCTCGTGTTTCAGGCTTAATGCAATGTCAATAACTTTTTTCAAATGCTTCCTAAGCTTGGTTATAACAGGTGTGCAAGTTCTCTTGATTTTGGCAAGTTTCTTGTATTTTAAGCAAAAGTAAGCCATGATGCAAGACAGGCCTGTACAGGCTATCTATCATCCTGCACTTTGTGATCTTGGACCCCTTAGTTTTTGGATATTGTGTGTTGTACAAGATCTTGTTCAAGGCTCAAGGATTCTATTTGACATAAAGCAAATTTGACAAAAATGGCAATGTTGCCTTTTTGCTATTTTAGGATTAATTCTTTGTGTAATCCTCCCATGACCAGAACAAAGGCTCAAACCAATGGATTTGCATTTAATTATTGAGTATGGAAGGGTTTTGGGACCTGTAATCATGTACAAACAAGGCTGATTAGAGTTTGCAACTTGTATCAATATGAAAATGCCATGGATCAAAAGTGAGTTTTTTTTTCTAATTTCAAGCCTTCGATTCTCCCTAACCACAAATGATTTTGGAGACTTCTTGGACATTTTAGAAAGCCTGTAAAATTCTCTACAATCCATCTTTGAAATGCATTTTGATATTCCAAGTGGAACTAGGTGAAAAATTGCCATGAAGATAGGTCAAAATACTGCCTAAACTAGGGCAAAATTTTACTAAGTTAAAAGTTTCATGGACCCTTGTTCCAAAAATCATAACTTGAGATCCAAGCTTCTTTTTGGAAAACTTTATTAATAAAAGTTGTAGATTTTGTGGAGTACTACAACTTTCATGTTGGAATTTTTGTTTGAATCCAATTGCATCATGGTGAAAATGTTGGGCAAAGTTGGGAAAAATTAAGAAAATTTCATAACTTAGAAAATTCTAAGTTATGAAATTTTTCAATCTTAAACCTTAATTTGCAAAATTAGATTTCTTGATGAACAAGTTTCATGTTTTGACACATCTTGATGAAAAATGACCATTGGCTCTTGATTTTGACCAAAAAGTCAAAGTTTGACTTTTTAGTGTACAATCAAATTTTGATCAGTTGACTGAAAAATTCATATGTCAATCCAATGCAATTGAGATCTTTTGAACCTTGTGAATAGGTCAAGATGATGCCATTGAGTCCTTGAATCCATGCTTGAACCCAATTTTCCATTGGCTAGGTCAAAAGTCAGATATTGCCCTTCTACAGTCAACACCCTAAAAATGACCATTTTGCCCTTTTGGTGATCTAATCAAATTTCTTGAAGAGTTGTGGTCCAAACTTGATCAAATGGTTCATATGAGCTTATAATGTTGATGTGGATCAAAATTTATGAGGTTTGACTGTAAATTGGCCACAGTTGACTTTTTCCCCAATACAGCAGATTTCTAGGTCAACTGTCCAATTGATTGGGCAAAAATTTGATTCAAGGCTTGAAACTTGGTATGGGCAATATTATAAGTCCAACATGAAGTATGAAAGTCACTTTGAGCATTGTAAGTCCAAAAATCCCTGTGCAAACTCAAACCCTAATTTAGGTCAACAGTGTAAGGAGATATCTTGAGTAGAGCAAAACCTAGCCTGGTCTTAAGTTCAAAGAGTGTTGTGATAAGAAATATTGATAAAATGAGAGGGAAAATTTTGGGGTACAACAGCTGCCCCTGTTCAATCTTCTTAAACCTGAAGAGTTAGATTGGCGAGTTTGCCTTTCGTGACTCGAACGTAAAAGAGGATTGGACACTAGAGTGCCCGTAAATTTGCACTCGTCAGAGTATAGTTGAGGGAATGGGCTTAAAGATGCCATTTGGAGATGTGATAGAATCTTGTCGGAGATGGACTTAAAGATGCCATCCAAGAAAATTGATCGCACAAGAGATTCCTTTGCGAGAGCCTGTATACCTATTGTTGAGGAGGATTACACCGGGGAATGCTGGTCTCTATTGTGGTTGAAATAGAACTTCAGTCATCTGTTATTCTACTAGGAAGTCATCTTTTGGTTGAAGAGGTGACAGTGAACTGTTATCTGGTCAACATCCAGGCTTTACAGTCTTGTATTATTATCTGGTCAACATCCAGGCTTCACGATACTTTGCTTCCTATCTGGTCAACGTCCAGTCTTCAGAAGGATATCAAATGTTTATCTGATCAACATCCGGGTTTCCCTTTTGATTTTGGGGCCTACTAATATCCGGTTGAATCTGGGCTTCAAATTAATTAGCCGAGTAAACTGTTATTTGGTCAACATCCAAGTTTCACAGTATACCTTACTGTTATCTGGTCAACATCCAGGATTCACAGTCTTGTATTGCTATTTGGTCAACATCCAGGCTTCACGATACTTTTCTTCCTATCTGGTCAACATCCAGGTTTCAAAAGAATTTGCAGGGGATTCAACTATCTTCCGGTCGATCTCCGGGTTTCAGTATAATCAAGGTATTATTTGGTCGAATCCAGGCTTCATAATTGGAACAAGAATCTGCCCCCTGATTTGAATAAGAAAATAGGAGAGCATCCGTGTCTGGAGCATCTCTAAGCCGTTTTTCTGAGCTTTGAATACCTATCTTAGGTAGCAATCAATTTCATCCTAAAAAGGGTAGAATGTTAACTGAAACACAAAGTTATGTTGCATGAAATGTATGATGCAATAAGATGTGTTTTATCAAATGTCTATGATATATGAATGTAATGTATGCGCATGTAAGCTGATTGGTTGTTTTGCTGAGGAAAATAAATCCTGGATAGCTGGAGATAATAAAATCTTTGACCGCTGTCGGGGAAAATAAATCTATGACCGCTGTTGGAGATTCAAGATTTTTGACAACCTCTGTGGGGAGAAGCTATACTGCTGGGGAGATCAGGAGTTTGGGTTGTATGCCAAGCTACTGGGGATTTCAAAAATGAGAAACTCCGTTCTGTTGAGGATATCAGGGGAAAACTGAATGGTTTCCGCTGGGGATTGGTAGCTCAAAGTTTCTTCTCCACTGGGGGTCTTAGTGACGTGCTGATTTGATCGGCGACTTCACTGGGGAAAAAAGTTTAAAAATAACTCTCTGAGGAATTATCTGGTTTAAAGCGACTCTCCGGGGAAAAGGGAGGAAACTGGATGGTCTCCACTGGTGTTCAAAGGTCGAAGGTTTGACTCCGTTGGAGGAAGAAAGTTTCATCCTCACTGAGGGTTTGTAGTTCAAAGTTTTGCTCCGCTGGGGATTGAGAGTTTGAAAACTCTGCTTTGATGGGGATTCTTGAAACTTAACTCCGCTGGGGATATGCATTTCAAGGCTTTAGTTCCGCCGAGGATCTGGATGATGTATTGTAGGGGATTTCTCCTGGAATAGCCTAAAGACATTTTCCTATACTTTCATCCTATCAGTAATTATTCTTTCTCATTCCATTTTATTTGTAAGCAGTGATTATATTCAAATGCATATGCTCATTTAATAAATCATTGGACGTTTTCAAATAAAACATAAGTGTAAAAGAAAGAAAAGGCAAACAATTTTTTGCACTTTGAAGTATCTTTGTATTAACTTTGTGTAAGTATTTTGTACAAAGGAGACATACATCCTAGTAAGAGAATGTTGTCATAAAATTGAGAAAAATTTATACAAAAAAAGATGGATATGTCTAACAATTCCATGGGGTTCCCATTCTTCTAGCCTTTGTAACTCTGAGTATCTTTCCCATTTGTTACTTCATCCGCAGATGATTGGATTGATCATAAGCTTGGAGTTTGTCCGTGAAGAGATTGTCCTTAAAGTGATCCGACGAGACATAGTCATACGCTTTAATTCCCTAACTTTTTCCTGGACCGCCCTTTCGGGTTTTCGATCCACCGAGAAACCCTTTTTTGCCCAAGTCTCCCTTTCGGGTTTTCAACTTGCTAGGTGTACGATTTTTTTTTGTTTATCCCTAATTTTTGCCTGAACCGCCCTTTCGGGTTTTTGATTCACCAGGATGCCCGGTTTTGCCCAAGTCGCCCTTTCGGGTTTTTAACTTGTCGGGTCGTTTATGCGTAGTATCTTTTGACTATGTCTGCGTTTGCATGGTGCGGCAGATCGTCGTCGTCCATGGTGGTAAGAATCATAGCCCCATCAGAAAAGATGTTTTTGATCACAAATGGTCCTTCATAAGTAGGAGTCCACTTTCCCCTGGGATCACTTTGCGGCAAGATGATCCGCTTGATTACAAGATCTCCGACTTGATATACCTGGCGCCTGGCTTTCTTATTGAAAGCCTTGATCATTCGTTTTTGATAAGTCTGACCATGACAAGCAGCAGTAAGTCGCTTCTCGTCAATCAAGTTAAGTTGATCAAGCCGGGTCTGGATCCAATCGTCTTCACTTAAACCAACATCCTTTATAATTCTCAAGGAAGGAATCTGAACTTCCATAGATAAAACAGCTTCCATGCCATATACCAAAGAAAAGGGGGTTTCCCCGGTTAAAGTACGCGCCGTGGTACGGTATTCGTGTAGAACAAACGGTAACATCTCACGCCAGTCCTTGTAGGTGACTTTCATCTTTTGAATGATCTTTCTGATATTTTTTTTCGCAGCTTCGACAGCACCGTTCATCTTTGGCCGATAGGGAGATGAATTGTGATGTTGAATCTTGAACTGCTCGAACAGAGCGGTGATCATAGTGTTGTTCAGGTTTGTACCGTTGTCCGTGATGATTCGGTCGGGGATACCATATCGGCAAATGAGGTTCTGCTTAATGAAGCGGGCAACCACATTCTTTGTAACGGAGGCGAAGGAAGCTGCTTCGACCCACTTGGTAAAGTAATCAATGGCCACCAGGATGAAGCGGTGTCCGTTGGATGCCGTATGCTTGATCTCTCCAATCATGTCGATACCCCACATTGCGAATGGCCAAGGAGCTATTAGGACATTGAGAGGAACTAGAGGAATATGTACCTTGTCAGCATAGATTTGGCATTTGTGACAAGTACGGGAATATTGATGACAGTCAGCTTCCATGGTAGACTAGTAGTAGCCTACCCTTAGAATCTTCTTAGCCATCGTATGTCCGCTCAAATGGGTGCCAAATGTGCCACTATGCAGTTCAGTCAAGATCTGCTCAGCTTCAACCTTGTCCACACAACGAATCAGAACGCAATCATGGTTGCGCTTGTATAGGATACCATTTCTCAGGAAGAACTTGGCAGCAAATCTCCTCAAGAACCTTTTGTCGTTGATTAAAGCTCCTTCAGGGTATTCTCGAGTCTTGATATACCTTTTGATTTCGTGAAACCAGGGTTGGTCCACTACTTCTTCGGTATTAATCTCGTAACAATGTGCAGGTTCATCCATCCGCTCAATGGTGGATTGGGGGGCCTCATTATCCCAGTTAAGTTTAAACATGGAAGACATTGTAGCTAGAGCATCCGCTAGCTGATTTTCTTCTCACGGGAAGTGCTCGAAGGTAATCTTCTCGAAATGAGGTAACAATGTCAGGACATGTTCTTTGTATGGGATGAGGTTAGGATGTTTAGTGTCCCACTCTCCTTTGATTTGACTGACAACCAAAGCAGAGTCTCCAAACACAACCAAAGATTTGATTCCCAAGTCAATAGTAGCCTTGAGACCAAAGATGCAAGCTTCATACTCGGCCATGTTGTTGGTGCAGCTGAAACAGAGTCTTATAGTGAAAGGTGTATGGCAACCTTCTGGAGAGATAAGTATCACGCCGATACCATTTCCAAGTGCATTTGAAGCACCATCAAAGTACAGGGTCCATCAGGATCCTTGTTCAGGTCCGTCATACGGTCTGTTACCTTCAATGTTGTCCAATGTCATAATGTCTTCGTCGGGAAAGTCGAACTTCATGGATTTGTAATCTTCGACAGCTTGATGTGCTAGATGGTCAGCTAGTACACTCCCCTTTATAGCTTTTTGGGTCGTGTACTGGATATCATACTCAGTCAGGATCATTTGCCATCTAGCGATTCTTCCAGATAAAGCAAGCTTTTCGAAGATGTACTTGATCGGATCCATCTTAGAAATCAGCAAAGTGGTATGTGTCAACATATACTGCCTTAGCCGGCGAGCAGCCCATACCAAAGCACAGCAAGTTTTCTCGAGCAGTGAGTAGCGAGTCTCACAGTCGGTAAACTTTTTGCTAAGGTAATAAATGGCATGCTCTTTTCGACCAGACTCGTCATGTTGGCCCAGTACGCACCCCATTGAATTATCCAAAATAGTCAGATACATGATTAGTGGCCTTCCTTCGACGGGTGGCATCAAGATAGGAGGTTCTAGCAAATACTCCTTGATTTTATCGAAAGCAACTTGACAGTCATCATTCCATTCAACCACCTGATCTTTCTTCAATAGCTTGAAGATTGGTTCGCAGGTAGATGTTAGGTGAGAAATGAACCTTGCAATGTAGTTTATGCGTCCTAAGAAACCTCTGACCTCCTTCTCAGTGCGAGGGGCAGGCATTTCTTGTATGGCTTTGACTTTGGCAGGATCTACCTCAATGCCTTTGTTGCTGACGATGAATCCCAAGAGTTTACCGGACCTGACTCCGAAAGTGCACTTGCTAGGGTTCAGTCTGAGCTTATATTCCTTCAACCTGACAAAAAGATTTTGCAGATGGTCGAGGTGTTCTTCTTCTGTCTTTGAACGGACTATCATGTCGTCTACGTAGACTTCGATCTCATGATGTATCATGTCATGAAACAAAGATACCATGGCTCGCTGATAGGTTGCCCCGACATTCTTCAGTCGGAATGGCATCACTTTATAGCAGAAGGTACCCCACTGCGTAACAAAAGTAGTCTTCTCCATGTCTTCGGGGGCCATTTTGATCTGGTTGTATCCCGAAAATCCATCCATGAAAGAAAATACCTTATGTTGAGTTGTATTGTCGACCAAGATGTCAATGTGCGGTAGTGGAAAGTCATCTTTAGGGCTAGCCCTGTTTAAGTCTCTATAGTCCACGCACATTCTCACTTTGCCATCTTTCTTAGGCACGGGCACAATGTTAGTAACCCATTGTGGATAGGAAGTAACAGCAAGAAACCCGACATTGAACTGCTTCATCACTTCAGCTTTGATCTTTTCAGACATATCGGGCCTCATCCGGTGGACTTTCTGTTTAATTGGTGGACAGTCTTCTCTAGTAGGGAGACGGTGAACCACAATATATATGTCGAGTCCCGACATGTCTTCATAGGACCATGCGAAGATCTCAACATATTCATTCAACAGCTGAACTAAACGCTCTTTCACATTTGGCTTTAGGTTGGCACCCACTTTAACCTCTCTTCTGTCTTCGGAAGTACCCAAGTTGATAGTCTATAACAGTTCTTCATGGGGCAGAATAGTCCTTTCTTCCTGTTGTAGAAGTCTAGCCAACTCTCCAGGCACTTCACAGTCTTCATCACCTTCGTATTTGGCATGATTGACCAGATCTTTGGAGTCACTGAAGACCATAGCAGAATTGTTACCCATGCAATCCGGAGTGGATGGGTACCTTCATTTTGTGAGTGTGGGTGTGTGTAAGGGATAGCCACCTTCAAACAAAATAAAATGTAAAAAAGAAAGAAAATGAACACAAAAGTTTATCTATGAAAACGTCCATGATTCATTAAAAATGGCATATGAAAATGAAGAATCAAAACCCTTACAAATGGACCTATATGCCCCGGGTAAGGCACAAGGCAAAAAGAGTGTAAGAATTATTTAAAAATTATTACAGACCAACGGAAAATGTTCAAAAGATAAATTACTGATTGATGAAAGTAATGGGAACAAATTCTTTCGCCTCCCAGTTGTTTAGTCCTCCTTCAATGGTCGGGAAAATCCAATCTTCAAAATTGCTCTCATCTTCAACATCTTCCAAAGCATGAACTCCGTGATGAGTGATCTTTAATGGTGGTCCTCCAGCCCGGGAGCGATGCACAACCTTCTGACTAGCAGCAGTGAAACCCAAACCGAACTTATTTGTCTTGAAAGGAAAATCTGGTAGCTGACCCCACACTGTACTTCCTCTTTCCTCGATTACAGCCTTCGCATCTTTAAGGGATGACATCTGGGATACAGGCTTGGTAATGATGGGTCCAGAAGTCATTGTCTTGGTCGTCGCAACTTCAGGAGAAACCTCTTCAAAGTGTTGGAAAGGTTTTTCTATGAATTCACCATCTAACTCCACATAGTGGAAAGAGTTAAGGTGGCTTATCATATACTCCTCCACACCATGAACCGTTATGATCTTCCCCTGGACTGGATATTTTAGCATTTGGTGTAGAGAAGAAGTGACTGCCCCAGCGTTGTGGATCCAAGGTCTTCCCAACAAACAAGAGTATGAAGGATGGATGTCCATCACATAAAATGTAGAGTTGAAAATTTCTGTTCCCACCTTAATTGGGATGTCCACCTCTCCGTGGACCATCCGCTTAGAACCGTCGAAGGCTCTAACAATGATATTACTGGGCTTTAAGGTCAAACCTTCATAGTCTATTCTGTACAATGCTTTCTTTGGTAGGACATTTAAAGACGACCCGGTATCAACCAAAACGTGAGCAAGTGTGGTCCCTCTGCACTCTACCGAAACATGCAGCGCATCATTATGCTTTCTTCCCTTAGATGTTAGATCGGCGTCAGAGAAGCCAAGACCATTATCAGTTGTAAGGCTAGCCACACACTCTTGAAACTGATCCACAGAAGTTTCTTGAGCCACGTGCACCGTCTTTAGGAATTTGATCAAGGCTTTGGCATGAGCCTCAGAATAGAGCAATAGGGCCAGCATGGAGATTTTTGAAGGGGTTTGCCCCAATTGTTCTACGACATCATAGTCGCTCTTCTTAATTATCTTTAAAATCTCCTCCATTTCCTTTTGGATGGTCTCGGGGATAACCAAAGGCTGAGCCCTCGTCCTGACGGGCGCTTCTTGGATCCCCTTACCTTTATCAGCAGTAACAGCAGAGGGTACAACTTCAGGAGTAACAATTTCTTCAATCACTGGACTTCGCACAGATATCTTGACTGGCACAGGAGCACTTGAGGGTCCGAAGATTTCCCTTGGAGGAGCAATCTCCGGAGAGAAGATTCTTCCGCTATGAGTGATCTTACTTGTCCCTGCAATATTTCCTACATCAGGAGTTTCTTCATCGGAGTTCTCTTCGACTGATTCAATCTGCTTAACACCGTGGTAGAAGATCTCTCCTCCATAATTCCACGGTATCATCTTGTTGGACTTATATGGGATACGCCCCGGCATAGTAATCTTCAGCGGTACAAACTTTGGATCGGGTGTAATCTTAACAGGTCTTTTGGAGTTCTGGAAAGATTGTCGGAAATGGTAATTATAGCAACATCATTGATAGGAGTAACAGGAGTAATAGGTGTTTTCTGAAAGAGGATCTCTTGATTATCTATTAGGCGTTGGATGCCTAACTTCAATAACAGACAGTCGGATTGTAGGGACGAACAAAAGTAATAATCTTTTTCACAGCCTGGAAAAATCCCGGCTTTCAACAGATTCATATTGATCATTGGAAAAGGGGTCATTAAGTCATCAACAGCAGCAACATACAGATCCTCTTCAATAGCATGGGCACTGTGACCATGCTTCGGCATTGGGGCAGAAATCACATTCGGCTTTTCGGGCGCATCGAATTATACCTCCTTGGCATCTATTAAATCCTGGATCTTGCTTTTGAGGGCCCAACAGTTGTTGGTGTCGTGCCCTATGTCGTCTGAATGATAGGCACATTTAGCATTGGCATGGTAAAAAGGAGAAGTTGTATTTGGATTTTGTGGCGGATCTCTTAAGGTTGTAAGGTTTAGCTTCAAGAGATGGGGGAGAACCTGGGCAGGTGTCATGTTTATTTTGGTGAACTTCCTAGCTGGCCTTCCCCATCTTTGTTGGTTGGTTCTTGGTTGATCATTCCTATGCTGATCAGCTGCAGTCTTTTGGATCATTACAGCCCCCACCGTTGGTCGGCGCTCTACTCTTCCTCGACCTTTTTGAGAGTAAATAGCTGACACCTCTTTCTTAGCTGGAAAAGGTTTTTTTATAGCAGCAGAAGCAGATGTATCTTTTTGAATCTTACCACTCTTGATGCCAGCTTCAACTTGTTCACCGGTCAGAATTAATTCAGTGAACCCTGTCGATGAACTCCCTATCAGGTGATTAAAGAATGGACCAGACAGCGTCCCTAAAAACATATCAACCAGCTCTCTTTCAGACAATGGTGGTTGCACCCTTCCATCCAAGTCCCTCCACTTCTAGGCATACTCCTTAAAGCCTTCATTAGAGACCATACCCATACTCTGCAGTTGAGTACGAGTAGGTGCTAAGTTTGCGTTATACTGATATTGTCTATAGAAGGCAGCAGCCAGATCCTCCCAATTATGTACGTCAGCCCTCTCAAGCTGGTAGAACCAGTCCAATTGCATACCCGAAAGACTATCTTGAAAAAAGTGGACCCACAGATCCTTATTAGAAGAATGAGGTTGGATCTTTCTGACGTAAAACCGTAGGTGCATCTTCGGGCAAGACAAACCATCGTATTTGGAAAAGGTAGGCACCTTGAATTTAGGGGGAATCACAATCCCAAAAACCAACCCTATCTCTTCGAAATCTATCCCATGCACTCTTTGTACCTCCATAGCTGCCAACCGCTCTTCCAGATTCTTATACTTGTCGTCTACATGAGGGTACTGTTGCTCAGAGTAATATTCATCCTCTTCTTATTCTTCTTCAGCCTCGAACTCGGAGGGCACCGTAACTCCCTTTCCTTTGCCAACCCCTTTATCAGATGTTGAGGGGAAATATAGGACTCTTCTAACTTGGTTCTCAAATCTTCTTCCCATAGTGGCAAAACCAGCTCTTTTTTTCTTTTTCCTTTTCCTTCTCTAACATTGCTTTAAGGTCCTCTTGACCCTTTTCCAAGGTCATGAGGAGTTGTTGGAACTGCAAATTTTGTGCTTGCAAATCTTTGACCGTCTTCTCTATATCCATCTTGCTGAAATAAACAACAGAAAGATAAGGAAACCTGGTGTGAAGACCAGTTTATGCATATGATGAATGATATGTATTCATGTAATGCATTCAAGGATTCATAAATTCAAAGTTGTTGCAAACAAAAAGAACACACGTCATATTAATAAGAAGAAATTTGTTAGTACATAAATGCCCCATGGGCCAAATATTACAAAAATCTAATGTAAAAAGACGTTGCACATCCTCTTTGGTGCGATGTAGGTGTTGAGAGTCTGCTCTTCATGGAGTCGACGAGTAAGCTCCAAAACCTTCTTCTCATTGGCGTAGAAGCTGGCTTCAAAAGTATTTTATTCTTCCTTGAGTTGTATCCATCTCTTTTGCAAATCTTCCAATGACGTTGGCATGTCAGGATGCAAGAGGGTGTATGGAACCTCTCCTTCCATAACAGGCTCTTTGATCACAGGGAGAATGTAGGGGTAAGGCATCATAAGACTCTGGGCGCGGGTTCGTACCCACTTGAGGTAAGGCTCAAGGGGGATGGAATTCTTATGTCCCAGTGTCTTACTGTCCACTTTGTTGGGCATCCTCCAAGCTCGGATAAACCTTTGTCGAAGTCCTTGAGCGTCATTGTCGAAGTCAAAAACCAAGTCTGGAATCAACATGTCATGAGGGCCATCCCTTCGGGCATACCTAAATTTCTCAGAGCCAAACAGGGGTTGTAGGTAATGCCTCCCCTAATGACAAGTAGTGGTACATTAGGGAATTCCCCATAATGATCAATGATGATGACATTTTGTCTGGACCGAGAACACCAATGAACATCAGAGTGTGTGAGAGTCATCAATCGTTGTGACCACCTCAAGCCTTGTTCATTCTTCAAGACTGACTGGGGAAGGTGAGAAATAAACCACCTTGCTAGAAGAGGAGTACAGCACATGAGAACACCTCTTTTCCTCATTGTTCGTGTGTGAAATGAGTGGAGGATATCCCCAAGCAATGTAGGCACAGGATTCCGAGATATGAAAATCTTGACAGCATTCACATCTATAAGCTGATCAGGGTTTGGGAACAAGACCAACCCATAGATGAGAAGTGTTACAATCTCCTCAAAATCTTGCAGATCTAGAGAATTCCAGCAGTCTTGTGCCTTCTCAAACAGAAACTTTGCCAAGAAACCCTTGACACCACTTCTGGTTTCCCAATGACCTTTGATATCAGATGGTTGCATGTGCAAGGCTTGAGCAACATCTTCAGGCTTTGGCTCTCTTTCCGTACCGTTGTAGGGTAGTTGATAGAGAATAGGAATCCTCAGAAGTTGAGAAAATTCCTCCAAAGTAGGTACTAGTTGGTAATCAGGAAATGTAAAGCAATGGTGTAGGGGGTCAAAGAACTGGAAGAGAACTTTCACCATGTCTTCTTCAATGTTGGAGTTGACCAAGTTGAGAAGTCTACCATGTCTTTAACTGAAGAGAGAATTCTCTGAAATCTTGGAAGTAAGCTCCTTGAGTAGAGGAGGGATTCTCACAAGGTTGGCCTGAATAGTTTTCTGCGGAGTGATTCCATGACCTACAAAACAGGAACAAAGATGAAGATCCAAACCCTTGAAATGGTTAGTGGATGCAAATGATGCTTCATCATGTTCATGATGTAAGCACCAGTATATGTACAAGCAAATCATAAAAGATCCTAGTTTCCGGCTTGCATTGGGTTTCATAGGTAAGTACCCTCTTGAAGTTTAGATGGCTCAACCTGTCCTATAAATAGTAACCGGGTTATAAGGAGCTCAATATCACTGGATTATTTTCTGTGTTCATTGTTTCAGTTTAGCCACTTTACTGGCGACCGAAATATTCCAAGAAAACAACCCTCAATGAGTGTAGTATTGAGTATCTACTAACTTCGGACTTCACCAAAGCTGGTCATCTCACTACCCCTAAAAAGGCCAAGATGGTCAAGTAAAGGTTCTAAAAGTCCATTAGTGCTTCATGACATTACTCAGCGGCCCCGTATTCTCTTTGATTGACTCAAAGGCTACCGGTACCCACAAATATGTCGCACTAATATAGCTATTGCTTCAACCATGTTGGTATACCCCGCACAGTTTCCACAACGTATTGCTATTTACCTATGAATGTTTCACAAATCCGGGTAGAGGATTTCAAACCCAAACAATAGAACCAAATGTAAATCAATCAAGGCAAACAAGGTAAGTATGTAAAGGTGATCTAAACCCTAAGGTAACCCCACTTTTAGAATATCAATCCCCAGCAGAGTCTCCAGTTCTGTGATACGGTGGGAGAACTGACTTGAGGTTTTGCGTTTGTGTTCGCAAATGTTTCGGTTTAGCAAGAGTCGCCACCGACTTTTTATTTTATCCGAAGGAAAGGTCAAAAAGCACAGAAAAGACCTTTGAGATGTTTTCTTGGGTTCGGGGGGTAGATTATGAAAAGGAAAGGTGCAAGCACCCTTTTCATCCATGGTTATCTATGGGCTCTTAGTTACTTGTTTAGATCACTTTCTTTTGCTTTTCAATTGTTTGAAATGGTGCTTTGTGTGTGGTTTTTTTGAAAATTCTTTTGAAAAAGAGGCCATCGTTGTGGCAACCTTTGTAATGATTCTTGTTTGAATATACACAAAGGTGTTTTCTCTTTTGAAAAGATATTTCAATGTTTGAAAGTTTGTTTTTGGGAAGTATTTTGAAATTGTTTCGTGAGGTGTGTTTGAAAATAGCAAGGGTATTTTTGCAAGTGTTGATCAAGTAACTAAGAGTTGTCTACCCTATTTTACTCAAAGATCTTTCCTATACGTTTTAACCCTTTTTGACAGTGTTGTTTTACCATTGTATTTGGTAAACAACCTTGTATTTGGATGTTAAACGGGACAGACGCGGGTCATCGCATGGACCATGATAGCAATTGTGCTAAGTATCTTTAGCAAATTTTTTAGGGACTAGATCATTTTGTATAGACAACCAAGATAGCGTCATCGAGGGACTATGATCTTTTGTTTTGTTTTTGTTTTGCCAAGATACTCAACATGCATAACATGGCCATTTTAAAGGCAACAAGTGGATGAAACCCTAGGGGTGCATGTGTGCATTGTGTTGTCAATTTACATGCTTTTTGTCTTTGCATTAGTCAAGCTATTTGTTTTGATTTTGGACATTTGAGTACAAACCCTAATCTCTAACATGGCATATTTGAAAGCATAAAGTGCGTAAAATAAATCTACATTATTACAACATTTGATATGGGAAGGGGGGATACAATTTTGAATGGGGGAATATTTGCAAGAAAATAAAACCCTAATATTTACTATTACATCCAAATTGAATAAATGGTACAAATAAATAAAATAGGCAAGTATTTAAATGGTCAATTAAATAAATATGAAAAATATTATGAATATGCAAAAAATGTTTTTGTTTATTTTTATGTATGTAAAAACAAAATATTTAATGTATTAAAAAGAAATAAAATATTTTTTTTATTAAGGGTAAAAACCCTAATTTTCTTTAAGAAAGCATATATATTAGTTATATTGTTTATGTACGATTAAAAATAAAAATATATTCAAGTGTCAAAAAATAGAATATATTAGAAAATATTATTTAAGTATGTAAATAATAATAATAAAAATATAATATTTTTTATATATTTTTTCAAGTTTTTATTAAATAAAATAAAAGTATGTACTAATTAATAATTATTTTCATGTTAGAAAAATAAAATAAAATACAAAAATAAATGTGAAAATTTATAAAAATATTTTTGGTAAATTTTTATGTTTAGAGAAAATAAAATAAAATCAAAAATTAAAACTAAATAGAAAAATACAAAAATATAAGGAAATGGGCCAGGGGTGCAGTCAACAATGCAGGGGGTGCCAAAAGTGAGAAACAAAGGCCCAGCCCAGTTCCAAACTTCATCTTCAACCTTTTGTTCAAAAAATGTGCGCGCCCGTACAAAATATCCAGATCCTGCATACGTGCTCTAATGCAAAAACTCATAACATCAATGTTGTAGCATTTTTCAAGATGATTTCAACCATATAAGAAACTTAATCTAACTCTCAAAGACAAGAGAGAGTTTCTCTGGCCCTAAATTCTAACCTAAATTTTTCAGGAAGTTCATGAATCAAATTCTCTTAACACGTTTAACTTAAATGAAAAATGAGCATATGTACAGCTTCAGGGCTATGAGTACTACATTTTTTATTCACAAACCTAAGCCTAATGATTCCTAAATAGAAAGATAGGAAGTTGACAAAAACCTGTTTCAGTTGAACTCGTGTATGGCAATGTGGAGCTTTTTAGTGAGACTTGAGGTGTTTGGGAGCTTGCCTGAACCTCCTCTGACCTTTCTCAATGTTTAGTTTGCTTTGGATGTGCTTGAACAAGCCTGTAGAAGTCAACCTGCACAAGCTAAAAACCGAAATGGTGAAGCTTGCAAATGGAGTTAAAGTTCAAGGCTAATGGTTGGGATAGCTTGGATAGGATATATGGAATGTGTTTGAACAGGTTTGGGGCAAAACGCACGAGGGGTTTTTGCTATGGAAATCCAAGTGCAGGAACTGCCCTGTTTTTGCAAGAGGAAGGTGATTTGATGTTCAAGAGTGTTTGAGGGATCAAAGGCTCATGTTTCAGGCTTAATGCAATGTCAAGAACTTTTTTCAAATGCTTGTTAAGCTTGGTTATAACAGATGTGCAAGTTCTCTTGATTTTGGTAAGTTTCTTGTATTTTAAGCAAAAGTAAGCCATGATGCAAGACATGCATGTACAGGCTATCTATCAGCCTGCACTTTGTGATCTTGGCCCCCTCAGTTTGTGGATATTGTGTGTTGTACAAGATCTTTTTCAAGGCTCAAGGATTCTATTTGACATAAAGCAAATTTGACAAAAATGAAAATGTTGCCTTTTTGCTATTTTAGGATTAATTCTTTGTGTAATCCTCCCATGACCAGAACAAAGCCTTAAACCAATGGATTTGAATTTAATTGTTGAGTATGGAAGGGTTTTGGGACCTGTAATCGAGTACAAACAAGGCTGATTAGAGTTTGCAACTTGTATCAATATGAAAATGCCATGGATCAAAAGTGAGTTTTTGCCAATTTTAAGCCTTCGATTCTCCCTAACCACAAATGATTTTGGAGAGTTCTTGGACATTTTAGAAATCTTATTACATGATCTACAATCAATATTTGAAATTCATTTTGAGATTCCAAGTGGAACTAGGTGAAACATTGCCATGAAGATAGGTCAAAACCATGCCTAAACTAGGGAAAAATTTCACTAAGTTAAAAGTTTCATGGACCCTTGTTCCAAAAATCATAACTTGATATCCAAGCTTCTTTTGGGAAAAATTTTTGAAACAAAGTTGTATATTTTGTGGAGGACTACAACTTTCATGTTGGAAGTTTTGTTTGAATCCAATTGCATCATGGTGAAAATGTTGGGCAAAGTTGGGAAAATTAAGAAAATTTCATAACTTCAAAAAATTCTAAGTTATGAAATTTTTCAATCTTAAACCCTAATTTGCAAAATTAGGTTTCTTGATGAACAAGTTTCATGTTTTGACACATCTTGATGAAAAATGACCCTTGGCTCTTGATTTTGACCAAAAAGTCAAAGTTTGACTTTTCAGTGTACAGTCAAATTTTGATGAGTTCACTGAAAAATTCATCTGTCAATCCAATGCAATTGAGATCTTTTTAACCTTATGAATAGGTCAAGATGATGCCATTGAGTCCTTAAATCCATTCTTGAACCCAATTTGCCATTGGCTAGGTCAAAAGTCAGATATTGCCCTTCTGCAGTCAACACCCTAAAAATGACCATTTTCCCCTTTTGGTGATCTAATCAAATTTCTTGAGGAGTTGTGGTCCAAACTTGATCAAATGGTTCATATGAGCTTATAATGTTGATGTGGATCCAAATTTATGAGGTTTGACTATAAATTGGCCACATTTGACTATTTCCCCAATACAGCTGATTTCTAGGTCAATTGTCCAATTGATTGGGCAAAAATTTGATTCAAGGCTTGAAACTTGGTATGGGCAATATTATAAGTCCAACATGAAGTATGAAAGTCACTTTGAGCATTGGAAGTCCAAAAATCCATGTGCAAACTCAAACCCTAATTTAGGTCAATAGTGCAAGGAGATGTCTTGAGCAGAGCAAAACCTAGCCTGGTCTTGAGTTCAAAGAGTCTTGTGATGAGAAATCTTGATAAAATGAGAGGGCAAATTTTGGGGTACAACACTACATATCCCCGATATAATCTGAATTCCCAGTGTGCCTATCATTCTGAGAGTCATGGCCATGATACAAATGAATTATGGGCTCTGAGGAACAAAGTACAAGACTTGATTGAAGCCAAGGAAATAGATTTTGATGCTCCGGAGAAACCCAATGTCATAACTGCTCCCATGCCCAAGCATGGTCGTGGAGTTAATGATGTTGATACTGATTTATTCGCTACCACTATTGATGAAGTTTCTACTCCTCTCATGACTGTCAAGAAAAAATTGTTGTTGGCCGATTTATTTCCGGGTTGTGGTGAAGGTTGCCACATGTGTTCATTTCTACCTTCTGGTTCCCGTTTGTTGAAGTTAGGTGTTCAACGCCTGATGAAGAGCAGAGAGATTTTGTTCAAAAAAACTATGATTCCTATTGTTCCAATTGAAGATGTCGCCATTATAACCATTTCGACCAATCCTTCCAAGGTCTCCTCGAGAAGACCTGTTAGGATTACATCTGCTCCAAGAATTGCTTCGTTCATAATCACTGTTCTCGGTCTTGTCCCGTATGTCTCGGACAAAGTTGTCCCATGGCATTATGGTGTCGATGTGTGCTATCATGGTGCCAAACAAGATCTGAAAGATGAAGAGGCTGATCCTGATATTGATAACATTGTCGGAACCAGCAAGATCACCCGAAGTGGAAGGGTCTTCTCTCCCGAGATTTCCCCTAAGACTGTTAACATGCCTATTGTCATTCCATTTGTTGTTCCTGCTAGTACATCCACTACAGTTCCTGTTCTTACTCCAGTCATTACCCCTGTCGGCGAATCGTCTGATACCCGCGGCAAGGAAATTATAGGTGAGCCTTCCCGGACGGAGGCGCCTAAGAAAATTGTTGTGGAAGCCTCTAAACAAGAAATGGAGGAAATACTGAAAATCATTAAGAAGAGCGACTATAATGTGGTAGAACAACTGGGGCAGACCCCATCAAAAATATCCATGTTGTCTCTACTATTGTGAGTTGAAGCCCATGTGAAGGCTTTGATCGCATTCCTCAAGATTGCGCATGTGCCGCAAGAGACTTCAGCTGATCAATTTAAAGATTGTGTGGCCAGCCTGACTGCTGATAATGGGCTGGGTTTTTCATATGCGGATTTGACACCAAAGGGAAGGAAGCATAATGATGCTCTGCATGTCTCGATTGAATGTAGGGGCACCACTATGGCTCATGTGCTGGTAGATACTGGGTCTTCGCTGAATGTTCTACCGAAGAAGGCATTGGACCAGTTGAATTGCGAGGGTTTAACTCTAAAGCTTAGTAACATTGTGGTAAGGGCTTTTGACGGATTGAAGAGAATGGTGCACGGGAAGGTGGACATCCCTGTCAAAGTGGGTTCTCAGACTTTTGGGTCCACCTTCTATGTGATGGATATCAGTTCGTCGTATTCTTGTTTGTTGGGTTGTCCTTCGATCCACGAGGCTAGGGCAGTTACGTCCACACTCCACCAAATGCTGAAGTATCTGGTGAAAGGAAAGATTGTCACAATGCGGGGTGAAGAAGAATATATGGTGAGTCACCTCAATTCCTTCCGCTACAAAGAGATGGACGAGGAATTTATAGAAACTCCTTGTCAGAACTTCGAAGAGGTCCCTCAGATCCTAGCATCAACTGAAACTACTACCAACAAACCTCCTTTTAATATGGCTTATTTCAAGGATGCCAGGGCCGTGGTTGAAGAAGGTGGGTGTGCCAATTGGGATCAGCTCCCTGATTTCACTCAGAAAACTGACAAATTTGGTTTGGGCTTTACTACAGGGGCTCAAAGGGCTGTTAGACACGCTCGGGCTGGAAGACCTCCCCTACACATCAGCAATCGGGGAATTAACACCATTGAAGACAGCAAGGAGGACTCGGACATCGACAACTAGATCTACCCAACTACCAACGGTGGACCGAGTAACTGGACGGCTAGGGACTTTATACTTGTTTCTTTTATTCCGCAGTAATTGACTTACTTGTTTTGAGATTTGTAATGAATAATTTAAAACTTTACGGCTATGTGCCTTTCCCGAGGCACATTGGCTTTACTTGTGAGGACTATTATTTGTCATTTGATATATCATTAATAAAGCATTGGACGTTTCTTGCATACAAATTTTGCGCTCTCTGTTTTTATTTTTTGTTTTCACTTTATCAAAACAGCTATTCTCTTACACACACTCACATATCATAATGCAGATCCATATCCACTTTGGATTCCATTGATAACAGCTCTGTTATTGCCAGTTATGACTTCAAAAATCCGATCAACCAAGTCGAGGACGAAGGTGAGGATGATTGTGAGGTGCCTGGAAAACTTGCTAGACTATTACAGCGGGAAGAAAGGGCCATACAACCTCATGAAGAACCGGTTGAGACAGTGAACTTGGGTACTGAGGAAGACAGAAGAAAGGTTAAAATAGGTGCAAATTTGGAGCTTAGCATCAAACAGAGGTTGATACAAATGTTGCATGACTACATTGAGATCTTCGCTTGGTCCTATCAAAACATGCCTGGTTTGGACACTAATATTGTGGTACATCGCCTACCGACTAAAGAAGACTTCACGCCGATTAAACAGAAGGTTCGTCGTATGCGCCCTGAAATGTCAGAGAAGATTAAGGCAGAGGTCATGAAACAGTTCGGCGTAGGATTCTTAGCTGTCACTTCGTATCCACGGTGGGTTACTAACATCGTTCCGGTACCTAAGAAGGACGGTAAGGTATGAATGTTTGTTGATTACAGAGATCTGAACAGGGCAAGCCCCAAGGATGATTTCCCTCTTCCTCGCATTGATGCTTTGGTCGACAACACCGCACAACACAAAATCTTCTCCTTCATGGATGGTTTCTCTGGCTACAACCAAATCAAGATGGCTCCTGAAGAGATGGAGAAGACAACCTTCGGTACACAGTGGGGCACCTTCTGCTACAAGGTAATTCCTTTTGGGTTGAAGAACGTTGGGGCAACCTATCAGTGCGCCATGGTCGCTTTGTTCCATGATATGATTCACCATTAGATCGAAGTCTATGTTGATGACATGATAGCTAGGTCTCAGACTGAGGAAGAGCACCTTGATCATATCCAAAAGTTGTTCGACAGGTTAAAGATATATAAGCTGAGGTTGAATCCGAACAAGTGCACCTTCGGGCTAAGGTCTGGTAAACTTTTGGGTTTCATTATCAGCGACAAAGGCATTCAGGTAGACCCTACGAAGGTAAAGGCCATACAAGAGATATCGGCTCCCCGCACGGAGAAAGATGTTAGAGATTTCTTGGGATGTCTGAATTACATCGCCAGGTTCATTTCACATCTGACTGCTACTTGTGAGCCAATCTTCAAGCTTCTGAAGAAAGATCAAGTGGTAAAGTGGAATGATGAATGCCATACCGTTTTTGAAAGAATCAAAGAATACCTTCAAGAACCGCCAATTCTGATGCCTCCAGTTGAGGGAAGATCATTGATATTATACTTGACAATGCTAGACAATTCAATGGGGTGTGTGTTGGGGCAGCATGACGAGTCTGGTCGAAAAGAGCACGTAATTTATTACCTTAGCAAAAAGTTTACCAATTGTGAGACACGATACTAATTTCTCGAGAAAATTTGCTGCGCTTTGGCATGGGCTGCTCGCCGATTGAGACAGTATATGCTGACTCACACTACCTTGTTGATATCAAAGATGGATCTGATCAAGTATATTTTCGAGAAGCCCGCTCTCTCTGGAAGGATAGCAAGGTGGAAAATGATCCTAACTGAGTATGACATACAATATACAACCCAAAAAGCAATCAAGGGAAGTGTATTGGCTGATCATTTGGCTCAACATGCCGTGGATGACTACCAGTCCATGAATTTTGAGTTCCCGGATGAGAATATTATGTTGGTAACTGACTATGAAGAACCTGGACCAGATGAAGGACCTGAGGAGGGATCCCGATGGTCTATGTATTTTGATGGAGCCTCAAACGCACTGGGTAATGGTATTGGTGTCGTAATCATATCTCTCGAGGGCTGTCATACTCCGTTCACTGCCCGATTATGTTTCAACTGCACCAACAACATGGCGGAGTATGAAGCATGTATCATGGGTCTTCGAGCTGCTATTGACCTAAGGATCAAGTTCTTGAGTGTATTCGGGGATTTCTCTTTGGTGATAAGTCATATTAATGGCGAGTGGGATACGAAGCACCTGAATCTCATTCCTTACAAAGAGTAAGTACTGACATTGCTCCCACACTTTGAGGAGGTAACTTTTGAACATTTCCCATGAGAGGAGAACCAGTTGGCAGACACGCTAGCTACCATGTCTTCCATGTTCAAGGTTAGGTGGGACAATGAAGCTCCCCAAATTACCATTGAGAGGTTGGATGAACCATCACACTGCTGTGAAATCGATACCAAAGAAGTGGCAGATAAACCCTGGTTTCATGAAGTAAAGAGATATCTCGAGGTTCGGGAGTATCCCGAGGGGGCATCTGTCAATGACAAGAAATTTCTGAGAAGGTTTGTTGCAAAGTTCTTCCTCAGCAATGGAATCCTCTATAAGCGCAACCACGACTCCACACTACTACGGTGTGTAGACAAGAGCGAAGTAGAGAGGATCATGACAGATCTACACGAAGGCACCTTCAGAACCCATTCCAATGGACACACCATGGCTAAGAAGAGCCTACGGGCAGGATACTACTGGTCCACTATGGAAGCCGATTGTTATCAGCACTCTTGAACTTGTCATAAGTTCCAAATCTACGCTGATAAGGTGCATGTGCCTCCGGTCCCCTTAAACGTCTTGATTGCTCCGTGGCCCTTTGCAATGTGGGGCATCGACATGATCAGAGAAATTAGGCCCACCGCTTCTAATGGACATTGCTTCATCCTAGTAGCCATTGATTACTTCACGAAGTGGGTTGAGGCAGCTTCCTTTGCTACAGTAACCAAGAACGTCGTGGCGCAGTTTATCCGACATAATCTGATCTACCGATATGGTGTACCAGAGAGAATTATCATTGATAATGGTACGAATATCAACAACACAATGATCATCGAGCTCTATAAACAGTTCAAGATACAGCACCATAATTTCTCTCCCTACCGGCCGAAGATGAATGACGTTGTTGAAGCAGCTAACAAGAACATCAAGAAGATTGTACAGAAGATGACGGTGACATACAAGGACTGGCATGAGATGTTACCATTTTCTCTTGATGGATATCGTACCTCAGCACGGACGTCGACATGGAAAACACCCTACTCCCTGGTATATGGCATGGAGGCAGTCTTACCCATTGAAGTCCAGATACCTTCTCTCATGATTATGAAGGATGCGGGTTTGAACGAAGATGACTGGATCCAAACCCGGCTTGATCAACTAAATATAATTGATGAAAAGAGACTTATTTCTATCTTCCATGGTCAGACATATCAAAAGCGAATGATCAAGGCTTTTAACAAGAAAGTCAGGCGCCAGGTATATCAAGTCGGGGATCTAGTGATCAAATGCATCATACTGCCGCAAGGTGATCCCAGGGGAAAATAGACCCCCAAGTACAAAGGGCCATTTGTGGTTAAGAACATTTTCTCGGGAGGAGCTATGATTATAACCACCATGGATGGTGACGACCTTCCTCACCCTGTCAATGCAGACATAGTGAAAAGATACTACGCATAATCAAAGACCCGCTAGGTCGATTGGCCTAGGAAAAAATAAGGGCTTCCCGGCGAACCAAAAGGGTTCGGGAAAGAGTAAGGGATGAAACTGGGAAAAAATATGTACACCCGGCAAGTCGAAAACCCGAAAGAGAGGCTTGGGAAAAAAGGGGTATCCCGGTGGATTGAAAACCCGAAAGGGCGGTCCAGGAAAAAGTTAGGGATATAACGCGTATCACTATGTCTCATTGGATCAACTTGCGACCAGACTTCGGTATCGACTATCAAGCTCGGATGGTGCCAACCAATCTGATCAACCTTCGGCCAAGTATCAAAGTGATGAGACGCTTGAAGATATAAAGGCAATAGCAGAGTTGGAAACCAATGGGATTGTTTCACATAGCTGTTTTTATATCTTTTACACAAATTGTATAATTTCTATCTTCCAGTGGCGTTCTCTTACTAGGACGTCAGCCTCTTTGTACAAAACGCCTATTACAGGCCAACTTCAGTAAATCAATACAAATCATTTTCACAAGAAACTTCAATTCATTTTTTCTTTTTCTGTTTTGTTTTGCAAGAACGTCCAATGATTTATTTTTGATATATGCATTTGAAAATGATTGTTGCTCATAAATATTTACATAAGAAACAAAAGGCAATTACTCGTAATTCTATAAACAGGGAAAAAACAAGAAGTGCCAATCCTACAGTTACTCTGCCCAGCAGGTACCGGGATAGAGCCAGCTTGGGAATATAGTTATTGGTACACACACTCCCCACAGAGCAAAAGTACCCAAAGGCATTGATGTCAGCTTCCCCGAAATAGGACATAACTATCCCCAACTGAGGTTCATAATCGCGGGCGAGTCAGTAAATTTCATCCCCAAGCAGAGTTTATTTCTACAGATATATAAGATCAATCTCCAACAGAGCTCGTCATCTCCAGCAATGGAACTTCATCCTCAGCAGAGTTTATTCCTCCATATCAGCAGGCCTTCCAACAGAGTATCTCTTCCCCCTAAGTTTGGTCCTCGCAGAGTTATTCTCCAGCATCTCTTCTCGGCAGAATATTTATAAATCTCCAGCGACCGTCAGGGATTTATTTTCCCAGACGCGAGCATACCCCGGTAGAATTTCATAAACATACATCATGACATACACATACATATCATATGCAGCATAATCTCATTTATTTTGAGAACATCATCTCACCCTTCATTTCATACATAGCATATAATTAATCTTGATATCTTTCTAGGAAAAGAGGATTAGCTTCAACAAATTCAGCAGTTATGTAAGTTACATCTGAAGAGGACTAACGGAAACTCAGTTCCCGAAACCAAACGGGTCAACTAATCTACACTATCACTTTAAAGCAACCCTACCATCCAGGTTCCTTCCCACAAGCCCTACTATCTAGGCTTTCATATCAAAGTAACCCTACTATCCAGCTTCCTTCTCACATCCCTACTATCCAAGCTTTCATATCGAAGTAACCCTACTATCCAGGTTACTTCTCACAGCCCTACTATCTAGGCTTTCATATCGAAGTAACCCTACTATCCAGGTTCTTTCTCACAGTCCTACTATCCAGGCTTTCATATCAAATTAACCCTACTATCCAGGTTCCTTCTCACGGCCCTACTATCCAGGCTTTCATATCGAAGTAACCCTACTATCCAGGTTCCTTCTCACAGCCCTATTATCCAGGCTTTCATATCGAAGTAACCCTACTATCCAGGTTCCTTCTCACAACCCTACTATTCAGGATTTCATATCGAAGTAACCCTACTATCCAAGTTCTTTCTCACAGCCCTACTATCCACGCTTTTATATCGAAGTAAACCTACTATCCAGGTTCCTTCTCACAACCCTATTATCCAGGCTTTCATTTCGAAGAAACCCTACGACCCAGGTTCCTTCTCACAACCCTACTATCCAGGCTTTCATATCAAAGTAACCCTACTATCTAGGTTCCTTCTCACATCCCTAATATTCAGGCTTTCATATCGAAGTAACCCTACTATCCAGGTTCCTTCTCAAAGCCCTACTATCCAAGCATTCGTATCAAAGTAACCCTACTATACAGGTTCCTTCTCATAGCCCTACTATCCAAGCTTACATATCGAAGTAACCCTACTATCCAGGTTCCTTCTCACAGCCCTATTATCCAGGCTTTCATATTGAAGTAACCCTACTATCCAGGTTCCTTCTCACAACCCTACTATCCAGGCTTTCATATCGAAGTAACCCTACTATCCAGGTTCCTTCTCACAGCCCTACTATCTAGGCTTTCATATCGAAGTAACCATACTATCTAGGTTCCTTCTTATAGCCCTACTATCCAGGCTTTCACTTCTAAGAAACCCTATGACCCAGGTTCCTTCTCACAGCCCTACTATCCAGGATTTCATATCGAAGTAACCCTACTATCCAGGTTCCTTCTCACAACCCTATTATCCAGGCTTTTATATCGAAGTAACCCTGCCATCCAGGTTCCTTCTCATCAGCCCTACTATCCAGGCTTTCATATCGAAGTAACCCTACTATCAAGGTTCCTTCTCACAGCCCTATTATCCTGGCTTTCATATCGAAGTAACCCTACGACCCAGGTTCCTTCTCAAAGCCCTACTATCCAGGATTTCATATTGAAGTAACCCTACGACCCAGGTTCCTTCTCACAGCCCTACTATCCAGGCTTTCATATCGAAGTAACCCTACTATCCAGGTTCATTCTCACAGCCCTACTATCTAGGCTTTCATATCGAAGTAACCCTACTATCCAGGTTCCTTCTCACAACCCTACTATCCAGGCTTTCATTTCGAAGTAACCCTACGACCCATGTTCCTTCTTACAACCCTACTATCCAGTATTTCATATCGAAGCAACCCTACTATCCAGGTTCCTTCTCATAACCTTACTATCCAGGTTCCTTCTCTCTTATCTCCAGACAATAGTACACAACACTGTAGGACTTGGACCTGATCAAACACGATTGGTTTTGCATTTCCCCAGTAAGTCGCGGTGCAGCATATACCCTGACCAGATATGCAGTTCACTTCCGCTTCCTCAAGTCGGAGTTATTTCCCCAGTAGAGTAACGGACAATTGAAGCTCCTAAAATTCTATTTCTCCCAAGATAGATACCAACATTCCTCAGCAGATTCCTCATCAACAACAGCAACAGGGACTCTCGTCAAAGGAATAACTTAGGAAATCAACATCCTCTGGATGGCATCTTTAAGCCCATCTCCGACGGTATTCCGCCACATCTTGGATGGCATATTTAAGCCTATCTCCGACAATTCTCTAGAAGATTCCAAATGGCATCTATAAGCCCATTCCTGATATCACAAATCAAGTGTCACTTCATGCGAGTGCAAATTTATGGGCACTCTAGTGTTCAATCACCTTTCACCTTCAGATCACGAAAGGAAGACGAGTCAATCTATATCCTCATGTTTAAGAAGATTTAACAGGGGCAGCTGTTGTACCCCAAAATTTTCCCTCTCATTTTACTCATTACATGTCCATTGAGATCTTCAATTTGCTCAAGATTGCCCAAGAGTGGACCAGACAAACTCTCTCCTAAAGCAGTATACCTCAAATTAGGGTTTCCATTTTCATAAAGATGGGTGAACCACAAAGGCCTCATATTCTCTGCATGGTCTTAATATGTTCTCAAGACCCTACATGTCAAGTTTCATGCCTTGCATAAGAAGTTTGCTCAGTCAACTGCTCAGATGCTTGAGAATCGACTATATTAGGTCAAAAGTCAATTGTGACCCACATACAGTCAAACTCCAATATTTTTGGTCAACATTAACATTTTGAAGTGACCTTCATCATTTAATCAATGGTTGATCATGATTCCCCAAGGAATGCTCCAAATTCGTTAAAATCCAAAAGTTGCTAAATTAGGGTTTTTTAGTAAAAGTCAACCAAAACTTTCACCAAGCATAACTTCCACATTATTTATCATAAATTTTCCATCCAAAGCTCATTTTTAAGAGGATGCAATTCCCTACAACTCATATTCATCCCACAAGTTCAAAATATGCACTCATAAAAAGATATGAATTTCTATATTATGGGTCCTTTTGAAAAGTCAACAAAAACACATTTTGGGTCAAAGCTTCTTACATGAACATGGAAGATTCAATTGAGATGAGACCAAAAGTGTTGCTTAGGGTACATCTTAAGCTTTCCAAAAAGTCCAAGAACACCTCTCTAGGGTTAAAATTGGAAGAGATATGCCTTGTCAAAGTTGACCTTTTTTGCAAAATTGCCAAAAGTCAAATGTGCTAAAAAATGCATTTTTTGCTAAATGGGCCTAACTTTTTATGCTTGCACCTCACTTAAAATGTGGTCCACGACTCAAATATTCACCCATACATTATTTACTTCATTTTTCAATTTATATTGATTTTTTATTAATTAAAAATTGAATTAAATCAAATAATTGATGAATAATAGCAAAGATATGATTTGATTTGGTTTTTGGACAGGTTGGCAATCAAAATATGCTGAATTATCAAGGCCAAAACGAATCAAGCATAATTGGTACAAGAAAGGGATGATTTGGCACAAAATAGCAAGTTTACATGTAGCTTAAAAATCAAATCAAATTAAATCTCTCATAATTGCCAAGATTCAATCCAAGTTTGTAACCCTAATTCATTCCTAGATATATAATGGACAAGAACAAAGCATGGGAGAAGGATTGGCAGTCGTGAAAACACCAAACAAAATTCCAAAAAAGTGACAAAAAGTGCTGGACCGTTTTTGAGCTTAGAGATCAATTCAAGCCATTCCAACACTTCCGATCATTTCTATGACCTTCCCATAAGCCAATTGGATCGTTTGCAAGGCCTGAAACATCCAGAATCGCATGTTACAAGTTCACTCGATTTTCTTTTTTTCAAAATCTATTATTGTATTTCTTGCATCATTAGCATGATTAATTGGTATATTTGTGATGTTTTAGATGTTTGCAAGCTAACTGCATGATTCAATTGAATTTTTGATGCCTATATGTAACTTTGCCATTGTCAGGGTTTGCGTGTGCAGTTTAGGGGTTTGTTCTACAGGTTAAATTGGGAAAAAAGAAGGGTATCATGATGCTCACAAGATCAAAACGAGTTGATCTATATAGTTAGATTTTATTTATCTTGCGTTTTATGGATTTTTGAATGTTACAGGGCTATGGCTACGAAGTTTGTCTGTAGGTAAAAGGCAAGGATCTAAAACAACAGATGAGGAAGAAGAATATAACGTGTCCAATCATCATTGGACTATTTGAAAGTTGGGGCGCATTTTTTCTTTTATTCATTAGTCCACTTGTTTTGATATAATATTATTTGTTTTTATTATACTAACAAAACAAGGCAGGTGGCTCAGAGGTAAAGCGCGTTTGGTATTGGGTGAAAGGACCTGGGTTCGATCCCAGATCCCAGCAAATTTTATTTTCCAACTTTGTGCTTGCAAATTCTATACACCACCTTGCCAAGTGTCTTCCATGCACCTCACTGATCCAGCCATTGGATCCATTTCTAGTCAAATCTAACGCTCAATTCCATGAGGGACTATGATGCACCCTCAGGTCAACGCTACAAGGAAACCAATGCTGAATGGGCTTGGAGCGTTTTGGGCCAAAAAAATTCAGATTGGCACCCCCCCATTTGCTAGCATACAGGCCCAGTTTGCATTTTCTTTTCTATTTTCTTTTTAATTTCTTTAATTAATTTCTTTAATTTTTTTTAATTAATTAACCCAAAAATCATTTTCTTTTTTTAATCAAAAAAATCACAACAAACTACAAAAATCTTTTTTTTAATAAAAATATTTTGTTTCTTAATTAATTTAGTTTAATTAACTTAGGGCAATTTAATCTCTTTTTATAATTAAAAATAATTAGACTTATGATTTGAATTGTACATAATTTAATTAATTTTCTTTAAAAATACACCAAAATCATTTTTTCATTAAAATATTTATTTTAATTAATTAGGTTAATTAGGTTAACTTAAATACTTTTTCATAATTAAAAAGCAATTAGAAATTAGGGTTTTATTTAAATTGCAATTTCATTGTTTTCTCCAATAAAAAATGTACAAAAATCTTTTTTCTTTCAATTAGGGTTTAGGTTTTTTCAACATCCCTTGTATTTAATTCGCCGCGCATTTAATTATTTCTTTTCCATTATTTTTGTAACTGCCAATGGTTTGTAATAGTTAAACTAGGGTTTTATTTACTGCTTTAATCCCCGATTCTTTGGTTATGTAATTAATCCCCATCCCTCGAAGCCTTGTAATAGTTAGGTTTATTTTCTCGCACTTTTAAATTCCTGCAAATATTTAACTGTCTAGATGTATGTGTGATACGGTGGGAGAACTGACTTGAGGTTTTGCATTTGTGTTCGCAATTGTTCGGTTTAGCAAGAGTCGCCACCGACTTTTTATTTTATCCTAAGGAAAGGTCAAAAAGCACAAGAAAGACCTTTGAGATGTTTTCTTGGGTTCGGGGGGTAGATTATGAAAAGGGAAGGTGCTAGCACCCTTTTCATCCATGGTTTTCCATGGGCTCTTAGTTACTTGTTTAGATCACTTGCTTTTGCTTTTCAATTGTTTGAAATGGTGCTTTGTGTGTGGTTTTTGAAAATGCTTTGAAAAAGAGGCCTTGTCTAGGCAACCTTTGTAATGATTCTTGTTTGAATATATACAAAGGTGTGTATCTTTTGAAAAGATATTTCAATGTTTTGAAAGTTTGATTTGGAATTGTTTTGAAATTGTGTTGTGAAGTGTGTTTGAAAATAGCAAGGATGTTTTGCAAGCTTTTGATCAAGTAATTAAGAGTTGTCTACCCTATTTTACTCAAAGATCTTTTCTATATGTTTTTAACCCTTTTGACAGTGTTATTTCACCATTGCATTTGGTGAACAACCTTGTGTTAGGATGTTAAACGGGACAGGAGCGGGTCATCGCATACAATCATTGAAAGAAACTTGTGAGACGCTCTAGCAATTTTGTATGGGACGAGATAGTTTTATCGAAGGCAACATTGAGGGTCATCGAGGGACTACGATTTTTGTTTATCAAAGGGGCATTTGCTAGAGTGTCTCATATTCGAGGGACATGATTGCATTTCCGAGGCAACAAGCGAGGTTACCCTAGAGGTGCAAGTGTGCATTGTGTTTGTCATTTTCATGCATTTAAATCTTGTAATAGGTCATCTAGCAATTGATTTTAGATTTTCGCATACAAACCCTAATCTCTAGTCATGGCATATTTGAAAGTATAAAGTGCGAGAATTAAAAGTCTAAGCTATTACAAAAGTATCCGGGGATGGGGGTACAATTATTTACAAATGGGGATGAATCTCACAAGGATAACAATATCCAAATAACAAGTGTTACAACCAAATTGAATTGTCGCAATTCAATATAAATTATAATAAATTATAAGATAAGGAAAATCAATAAATTATGAGATGCATGTATAAATAAAAATCTATTCTAAAAAAAAGAAAGATTAAGTATTATTTTTCTTTTTGTTATTTTCCTTATTAATTATGTAAATAAAAAGTTTAAAAGAAAGAAAACTTAATTTAAGCTAAATCTCTATTATTTGTGGTATTTTCAAATAAAGCAAGATTATTTAATAAAACTAATTTTTTTGTAAGAAAGTCAAAGTTTTTATTATTAGTTTTATTACTAACTTAAAAAAGAAAACAAATAATAAAATGAATTAATAAACAAACAAGTATTTGTTTTAAACAAAAGAAAAGAAATTTAAAAAAAAGAAGCAGAATGGGCTTGGGATTTTTGGGTGGCCCAAATGAAAATGAAGAAGAATAAAAAACAAGTCAGAATGGAGGGGGGTGCTAGCAAAAACGTTGGGCTCAAGGTATTTGTGTGGGACAGGCTCAATTGCATAAAGTTTGTTTCAATTTGTTAGGGTCTCAGCATTTTTAGGGTTTGTGTGCTCCTTGTACAGCGGCGCCGCTTGCTCCTTCTTCCTCTTCATCCCTCTCAGGACACGATGCTCTGATCTCCTCCTAAACCTAACCGCTGGAGCACCACTTCCCTCTCTCGTCTCTTCACCATGATCCAGAGTTTTGATTAAATGGTACGTTTCGTTTCTTGTTTGTGTTTTACAGTTTTCGTTGTTTATGTGATTTTACAGTTTTGAGCTTGTTTATTTTTCATGGCTTATTTGAGGTGAATAAATGTACCTTGGGGTTTTCTTTGGATAAGAGAGATGGAGGGTGAGACGGTGCTCTCCAGTGGCTAGAGGCACAAGGAGATGAGATGATGGTCGCGCATCTGCTTCTGATCATTGTTGGTTGATGATGAATGTTTTGCTCTAAAACTTGTTTGATGATTGTTGGTATGATTATCTGCTTCTGACTTTGTTTGGAAACGATTTGATAATGATGATGATTCTATTTCTGAGAACTTGTTGTTGTTTTTCCTCTCTCTTGATTTGATGTTGATGGTGATGTGATAATCTGAAACTTGATATTGTATGCTTCTGAAACTCTTTTTCCTCTCTTCTTGGCTTTGATGTTGATGATGATGTGATAATCTGAAACTTGTTATTGGTGTTTGAACTGAGTTTGTTGATTTATGGTTTTTTTTTGTTAATGGTGACAATAGTTCTGAAACCTGGTTGCCTTTGAAACTCTTCTCCTCTTCTTGATTTTGAATGTTGGTTGATGTTTTGGCTTTGTTGAGGGTTTACAGTTTGTGCAGTTCTGCAGTTTAGGCAAGCTTGTTTGCAGTTTGTGGTATTCTGTTTGATAGTAGGTTTGCAGGTTGGTTAACTTGCAGTTTTGTTGGGCTTGGCAAGCTTGCAGGTTTGTTGGGTTTGTTGTTTGAGCAAGCTTGCAGCTTGTGCAGTTTTCTTTAGCAGGCTTGGCAAGCTTGTGTATGTTCACATTTTGGCCAAACAGTTTGGCAAGTTATGCAGGTTGGTTGGCTTTGTGGTTTGAGCAAGCTTGGCTTGTTGAGTTTGTAGTTTGTGGTGTTTTGGCTGGGCTGTGTTTTGTTTGACAGGTTTTGGAGTTGCAAGCTTGTTACAGTTTTTCAAGCTAAGCAGGTTATTGTAGTTTTTGCAAGCTTGCAGGTTGGGAAGCTTTGCAGGGTTTTTTTACAAAGTGTTTCTCTCCCTTTTTAGACTGTTATGCAGTCTTGAGTTTTATATCCTTTTTTTTTAGCTTTTGTTAACTTGTAACAACCTGCTTTAGCCAAACTGCCAACTTTCACCAAAGGTGATATCTTTCTCTCTTTCTCTCTCCATGAAACAAGTATTTTTGCTTTTTTTTATTATATTCTGAAAAGTTGCCTCTGAAAAATGATTACGGCTATGACAAGCCTTTTGCTTGTCAATTGGTTTTCCTTCTGCATTTGCCTGCTGTACTTTCTGCATAGCATACATTCTGCATTGTACTTGGTTGCTTCCAATTGCTTTGTAACTCAGTTTGCTTTGTATGCAATGTTTTAGTTACTGACTTTGTACGGTTTGATTTGCTTGCAATGTTTAGACAGTTGGCATCTAGTTTTCTTAGTACAACTTGCCTTGCTTTGTAATGTTGTCATGTTTTGTTGCAATGCGGTTTGCTGACTTTGCAATGTTTGGTTGCTATGCCTTTGTATGCTAGCTTTGTACAACATGGTCCATGTTTTGCATTTGAGCCAATTGCTTTTGTATGCTTGCATTTTTATTTTTTACTTTTGTCTTTGTGAACCAAGAAGAGAAATCTTCTTGTGATTTGCAAAGAGAAAAATAAAAATATGATGAACAATAGCATTCTGATTTCGGACGGCAAACTTTAATGATGATTTTTTTTCTTTCTTTTTCTGTTTGAAAGATTAACTGTACTAATCTTTTTTTCTCTTTGTCTTTTTCATGTGAGCACAAATTGGACGGCGATAAAGCAAAGGAAGCGGAAGACTTTGAGCATGGGAGCAATGGAGTTTGAGAGGCTTAGGCTTAGATTAGATAGATTTTTCCATTAATTGTAACATTTATTTTTCAAATACTATAAGTTGTAAAAACTTACAATAATCAAATAATAAATTATTTTTGTATCAATCATCTGAAAAATCTTTGTGAGGCAAACTGATAATCAATAAAATCATTTACTGTCCAATAATCTTGCAATTCTTCTTTCAAGTCTTCACTGATTATTTAAGATTCCTTATTAAAATAACTGAAATTGCATTCCAATATTTCAATACAGATAACTTATATTCCAAGTAATCCAAAGAACTTTGCAATCTCATAACTTTGCATCAGTATTCCAATCACAATACGCATTGTATAATAAACAAGCAAGCATTCCATTAACCGAAAAACCTTTCATTCCATTAAAAAGAAGATGTCTTGATATTCCAAATAACAGTCTCAGCTCCTATTTCTTATCCCAGATAATCAGGCCTTGAGAACAATCAGTTAATCTTTCAGCAAACTTGAAAAAGTGAGAAAACAATGTAACATTAAACTGAATTTCTGTGGATTTAATTTCTTCTGAGAAATGCGAGAGAAACCCTGATTCTTGATTTACTGCCAAAGAAAATTCTGTTTGATTGATTCCTGAGCCAATCTTAAAAGTCATAGAAAACCCTAAGGTTGTGATTTCTTGTGAAAAAGGGAGGGAAAATTTTGGGGTACAACAGTTGCCCCTGTTCAATCTTCTTGAACCTGAAGAGTTAGATTGGCGAGTTTGCCGTTTGCGACTCGAAGTTAAAAGATGATTGGACACTAGAGTGCCCATAAATTTTAACTCGTACAAGCATAGTTGAGGGAATGGGCTTAAGGATTCCATTTGGAGATGTGACAGAATCTTGTCGGATATGGGCTTAAAGATGCCATCCGAGAATGTTTATTGAATTGTATGTTGTAGGTGAAAGAATGAGTATCAGAAAGGTATCCATGTTTGGAACGTCTCTGAGTTGGGGGTTTGAATAAGCAATAGATTAGCATCCGTGTTTGGAGCCTCCGTAAACTGTTTTCAATGAGCCGAATCTGAACAAGCGATAGATTAACATCCATGTTTGGAAGCACCTGTAAACTGTTTTCATGATCCTTGGGTTGAACAAACAATAGGTTAACATCCATGTTTGGAGTATCTGTAAACTATTTTCAAAAGTTGAATCTGAACAAGCGATAGATTGACATCCATGTTGGGATGCATCCGTAAACTGTTTTCATGATTCTGGAGTTGAAGTTTGCTAATCTTATCCTGAAAAGGGTAAAATATTAGTTGAAACACAAAGTTATGTTGCATGAAATATATGATGCAATATATGTGTTATATTAATGTTGATGATATATGAATGCAATGTATGCGCATGTAAGCTGATGAGCTGTCTTGCTGGGGAAGGTAAATCCTGGATAGCTGGAGATAATAAAATCTTTGATCGCTGTCGGGGAAAATAAATCTTGGATCGTTGTTGAAGAGTATGTGTGTCTTCAAGCTTTTTGACAACCTCTATGGGGAGAAGCTATACTGTTGGGGAAATCAGGAGTTTGGGTTGTATGCCAATCTATTGGGGATTCCTGTTTTGTTATTTGAGGAGAACTCCGCTGGGGAATATCTAAAAACTCTGTAGGGAATTGAGAATGAGAATCTTCATTCTGCTAGGGGAATTTGTATTGAAGAGTCAAGAACGAGAATCTTCGATCTGCAGGGGATTAAAAACTCTGACAAATTTATACTGAGAGTAAAGAAGGCTCTAGCAACTTTACTGGAGAATCAAAGATGAGAATCTTGATTTTGTTGAGGAGTAAAAACTCTGTGGGAAATAGCTTACTGTTGGAGAGTAAGCTCAGGACTCTGGGAAAAGCTTATTCCTGTTCAGAAGAAGTTCAGGGGTTTAGGTTATATTCCACTTTGAGAATGAGAATCTTCATTCCGTTGGGAATATCAGGAATTCAGGTTGTATGCCACTTTGGGAATGAGAATCTTCATTCCGTTGGGAATATCAGGAATTTAGGTTGTATGCCACTTTGGGAATGAGAATCTTCATTCCGTTGGGAATATCAGGAATTCAGGTTGTATGCCATTTTGAGAATGAGAATCTTCATTCTGTTGGGATAGGAGCTTGGGAGTATACCAATCTTCTGAGGTTTCAAGGATGAGAATCTTCATTCTGTTAACGGTATCAGGAGCTTGGGAGTATACCAATTATGATCGGTGGAAATAGAACTGACTGTTTTTTAAGCTGGTTTCGCGAAATGTCGCGGTAAGCAAGAGTCGCCACCGTCTTTTATGTTCTCCAACATGGAAAGGACAAAAGCACAGCAAAATTCCTTATTCGAGAATGTTTCTCGGTTCGGGAGGTAGATTTATAGAAAGGGAAGGTGTTAGCACCCTTTCTATCCGTGGTTATCCACGGGCTCTTAGGTACTTGCTCTTATGTTTTCAAAATTTGTTTGCTTTTCAAGTGTGTGTGGGTTTTGAAAAAGTTTCATTTGAAAAATTTCTAAGTAACTCTTGTATCTGTCCTCAAGAGTGTGTGAAAAATTTGTTTGAAAACTTTTAGAAAGTGCGGGTGCAAAAAGTTGTTTTTGTTTGTTTGAAAAGAGAAAGTACTTAAGAGAATCTACCTACTCTAAGGAATTAAGCTGTGTAAGAGTCCTTTAGATAGTGCTATCCCACCATTGAGAGGTAGGTAGCACCATCGTTGGAGGTGTTCGGGTTAATTCGATTATCGGGACAGTGTGGTCACCAAAGCAATGGTATGACATCTTCGTGGTAACCCTAATGTCCTAGATCCTTTTATCCGAGGCAACCGTTTCGAGGAAACTTGATCTTTTGGACAGAAGGACAACCTCTAAGACACCCTATACTTGACGACCATGTTCGAGGCAACCAGTGAGGCGTACCCTAGGAGTGGCATGTGCTTTGTGTGTTGTTTTTCAGTTAATTGTCTTTGTACATGTTATTTGTGAGCTACGGATTAATTTTATTATTCATACATTCTTTCATGCATATTAGCAGTTAGGAGTGCGGAAAATAAATTGCGGAAATGTAAATCTAACTATTATAAGGCGCGGGTCTATACATCGCCAAAAAACAAAAACCCGTTTTGGTAAATAAATGCGAGAAATTAAATAAAGCGGTAAAATTCCTATTTAACTATTACATATCTGGAGACAGTTACATAAATAAACAAAATAAATAAATGCGCGCGAGAATTAAATCGGGAACGTCCTAAGGGTTTTGACCCTTTTTGAATAAGAATTGAATTTTGTCCCTTTTTTTGTAATTAATGAAATTAAAATTAATAACTAATTAATTAATTAATTAAAAGAAAAATATTTTTGTATTTTTGTGTTTTTAATGAAGATAAAGAGAAAATAAATAGAAATTAAAAGTTAGCAAAAACCTAATTCTAAATTGTTTTTATTTATTGTAAAAAAAAAGCATTAAAGTTAATTAATTAAGCTAATTTAATTTAATTTACATTTATTTACAAAATAAGTTAATAAATAATAAAATGTTTTTTTTTTTGTTTTTCTGAATTTTATGGGAAAAATTAGTTTGGGTTAATTAAACAATTAATAAAACTAATAATTAATAAAAGGGAAATTATAAAAGAAAAGAAAATAAAAAGAGAAAAAAGAAAAGAAAATAAGAACCCAGGGGGTGTTGGACCCTTAGGGAGGTGAATCAGGAATTTTGGCCCATTGTCTCAAGCCTTTTTTACTTTTGAATCGTCCAGAGGCGCATTGACCAGGGAGCATGGTGTGGAGCACCCTTTGGCCTTTGGATTGATCTTTTGAGACACTTGGCGCGCATCTGTATGAGGCCTATGGTGGAACGCGTCTAGGAAGCTGCATGGGAATTTGTTAGAAAAAATAATATTGAGACTTGGGGGGACCTGGGAAAACTTACAGTGCGGTATGATGGACCTTAGGACGTGGCAAGGGTTGCTTTAGCTTCAGAGTATGGCAAAGAAGAGAGTCACGTTCTCCTTTTGGCCTGAAAATGCTTGCAACACTCCTTTTGATCTCACACTTTTTTTTGACACTTTTTGGATTTTTCTCTGGCCGTTTGTGCACACTCTAGGTTGTGAATGAGGCTTGCAAGGCTTGCATATATAGTAATGAGTGAGAATAAGTCACATTTAGGAGCCTTTAACCATTGCAATTAAGCTTTGGATTTTGTCTTAACCACCATTAAAGGCCTTTCAAAGCTTGTTCAAAATTTGAATTTTCATGCCTAAATGAGCTTAGCACGAAATTGGTAGGTTGCAAATGCTTCATGAAGGCTATTGAAACCATAAGATACCATTTAATTAATTTTTTTAGATTTACTTGAATTATTATGGATTAAAATGAATTAAATCCATAAAAATTAAATAAAAATAGAAAAATAATTATTTGGTCTTGAAATTGATCATGGGACACGTGGGTGGCATGACAAGGCTGAATCAAGTGGAAAAAAGTGGGCCCTTTTGTCAAAAATTTAAGTTTCAAGGATAGTTGACTTTTGCCATTTCACAAATATTTCCCAACTTCTCCAATGCATAGCTTGCTCAATTCTGATCATATGAACATGTTCTAGGACATTTTGGAAAGGTCTTGAAGTCCTCTAACCAATGCCTTTGGTCCCATGTCATTTTGATTTACCAATCTCAAGTTATGGTCTTTGACTTAAAGTGCCTTTTTGTTGACTTTTGAAAATGACCTATAATGTTGAAATTGATAACTTTTTGTGAGAGCATTTCTTGGATTTGGAATGTGAAGATGAGTTGTAGGAAATGTCCTCCTCTTCAAAATGAGAATTGGATGGGATTTTTCTGATGAACCATGAAAAAGTTATGCCTGGGTCAAATTAGAGTTGACTTTTCAATTGTCCAAAAATGGAAACTTTTGCATCTTGATGATTTTTGAGCCATTCTTGTGGAATCATGATCAAGACTTGATCAAATGATGATTGTGGCTTCAAAATAAGATGTTGACCAAAAAATTTGACTATTGACTGTCAAATGACCATTTTAACCCTACAGTTGATTGTGGAGCAACTAGGGTTTTTGATTGTGCAACTTGACCCTGTGAGCCTTGAAACTTGGCATGTAGATGCTTGACAATGTATATAGGCATATGGGACTTGATTTAGCCCTTGAAAACCTCAACTTCCTTGCAAGAACCAAAACCCTAATTTGACTGGCTTAGGAGGGTGTTTGAACTGTGCAACCCTTGAGTAGACTTGAGCAAATTGAGATGATGCTTGTCAAAACTTTGAAGAATATGGGAGGGAAAATTTTGGGGTACAACAGTTGCCCCTATTCAATCTTCTTAGACCTGAGGATGTAGATTGGCTTGTGTGTCTTTCGTGATCCGAAGTTGGAAGATGATTGAACACTAGAGTGCCCGGAAATTTGCACTCACATAGTGAGGTATCAACAATGTGATGTCGGGAATGGGCTTACAGATGCCATTTGGAGAGATGGTGGATAGGAGGATGGGCTTATAGATGCCATTTGGAGATGTGACAGAACCTTGTCGGGAATGGGCTTATAGATGCCATTTGGAAAGATGGTATGGGAGGATGGGCTTATAGATGCCATCTGGAGATGTGGCAGAACCTTGTCGGGAATGGGCTTATAGATGCCATTTGGAAGTGTAATAGAACCTTGTCGGGAATGGGCTTATAGATGCCATTTAGAGACTGTTGATAGGTGGATGGGCTTATAGATGCCATCTGGAGACTGTCTGTTGAACTGTAATTTTTGTAAGTTGAAAGAGGGAACCTGTGTAGGGTTGCCTGATGATGAGCTCGTGTAAAACTGCATCTTTAGAGGAAGGAAACCTGTGTAGGGTTTACTGATAATGAGTCCGTATAAGACCGTATCTGAAATGGAGAAGGAACCTGTGTAGGGTTACTTTGATGACGAGTCCGTGTAAAACCGCATCTAGAGCTGAGAAGGAAACCTGTGTAGGGTTTACTGATGACGAGTTCGTGTAAAACTACGTCTGGAGTTTGAGAAGGGAACCTGTGTGGGGTTACTTTGATGATGAGCCCGTGTAAGACTGCATCCTGAAAGAAGTAAAACCTGGGTAGGGTTTCTGATGACGAGTCCGTGTAAAACTGCATCTTTGGGAAGAGAGAACCTGTGTAGGGTTTCTTCGGGATAAGTTCGTGTAAAACTTCTGGAGGAACCGGGGTAAGGTTACTTCGGGATAAGTCAGTGTAAGACTTCTGGAGGAACCGGGGTAAGGTCATCTTGAGATAAGTCCGTGTAAGACTTCTGGAGGAACCGGGGTAAGGTCATCTTGAGATAAGTCCGTGTAAGACTTCTGGAGGAACCGGGGTAAGGTTACCGCAGGATAAGTTCGTGTAAAACTTCTGGATGAACCGGGGTAAGGTCATCCTGAGATAAGTCCGTGTAAGACTTCTGGAGGAACCGGGGTAAGGTTACTGCAGGATAAGTTCGTGTAAAACTTCTTGATGAACCGGGGTAAGGTCATCTTGAGATAAGTCCGTGTAAGACTTCTAGAGGAACCGGGGTAAGGTTACCGCAGGATAAGTTCGTGTAAAACTTCTGGATGAACCGGGGTAAGGTCATCCTGAGATAAGTCCGTGTAAGACTTCTGGAGGAACCGGGGTAAGGTTGCTGCAGGATAAGTTCGTGTAAAACTTCTTGATGAACCGGGGTAAGGTCATCTTGAGATAAGTCCGTGTAAGACTTCTGGAGGAACCGGGGTAAGGTTACCGCAGGATAAGTTCATGTAAAACTTCTGGATGAACCGGGGTAAGGTCATCTTGAGATAAGTCCGTGTAAGACTTTTGGAGGAACCGGGGTAAGGTTACTGCAGGATAAGTTCGTGTAAAACTTCTTGATGAACCGGGGTAAGGTCATCTTGAGATAAGTCCGTGTAAGACTTCTTCTGAAAGAAAAGAAACCGGCATAGGGTTACTTTGATGATAAGTCTGTGTAAGACTTCGTCTGAAAATTGAGAAGGAACCGGTGTAGGGTTGCCTGTTGATGAGCCCGTGTAAGACTTCTTCTGAAAGAAAAGGAACCGGTGTAGGGTTGCCTGAGGATGATCAAGTAGATAATTGTCCTGTTTGGTTTCGGATATTAACCCACGATCAGTCGTCCACAGAATTTTCCTGGCTTGTTACCGGTGTTGATCTGGAACTGCAAAGGTAGATGGTAATCATCTTCGGATTGACCTTTTCCTGAAAAGGCAAAACGTTAGCTGTATGCAGTGTCAAGATGCATGAACTGCACGATATTAAGATGTTCTCAAAAATAAATGAGATTTGTGTTGTATGATGCGTATGCATGCTATAATGTATGAAGATGTGATGTTTATGAATGTATTCTCGTCTGGGAAAATAAATCCTTGACGGGTGCCAGGAGCTTGTTGAATCCTGGGCTAATGTTTGAAGAATAGAGTTCTTCGTTTCCGCTGGGGAATGATGTTTGCAAGAATAAACCGGTAGGAGAAGATGACTCCGTTGGGGAATAAACTTGATGAAGAGATTACTCTGTGGGGAATTACTCTGCAGGGAATTACTCTGTAGGGAGAGATACTTCGCTGAGATTTTGGTGATAACTCCGCTGGAGATTCTGTTGCTAAGTTATGTTGGGGAATTGATGAACCCCGCTGGGGGACAGGAAGAGCTTCGCCGAGGACGATCTTTCCGTGATAATTAGCTAAGGATAACCCAGTTATAAGTTCTGGTGAGGAATAATCTTTGAATAAAGCCGGGGAGATGCGTTCGTACTCTGCAGGGATAAGCTTCCAGAATCTACTGGGGATGAGCTCCCAGAATCTACTGGGGAGATTGATTCAACTCTCCTGGGGAGACTTTTGAACTGTACTGGGGAATAGCTCCACTGGGGTGTCTGGTATTCCGCCGGGGAATAATCTTATATTAAGACGGTCGGGGATGCTTGCTTAGGAATATATGTATGCTCCGCTGGGGAATATTGAGATTTTCTGGGGATACCCAACTTCCTTAAGGCTGACAGTAGATTAACTCTGCTTGGGGAGAGTGTTGTTGACTTGCTGGAGATACTGTGCCTTTTCAGGGCTGATGAGAAACCAACTCTGCTCGGGAGAGAGTATTACTGAATCTTATCTTACTCTGCGGGGAGTGAAGGTATCTTGGTCACGTTCTTCAGCTGAACCTACCTTGGTACCTTGACGGACAGAGCAACTAGATCGCTCGGACAACTCATTATTGCCCCTATTTCTGCGGGAGAAAAAAGACCTAGGAGGTGCTTGATAACTGCTGATTGATGAACCTTCTTCCGGTAGGCAAGTGACGAGATACCGGGACATAGTCGTACGCTTTGATCCCTAACTTTTTCCTGGACCGCCTTTTCGGGTTTTCAGTCCACCGGGATACCCATTTTTGCCCAAGCCGCCTTTTCAGGTTTTCGACTTGCCGGGTGTACAGATTTTTTTATATTTTATCTCTTATTTTTGCCCGAACCCTTTTGGTTCGCCGGGAAGCCCTTATTTTTGCCTAGGTGTGTCAACCTAGCGGGTCTTTGATTATGCGCAGTACTTTTTCGACTATGTCCGTGCTCTCAGGATGTAGGGAGGTGCCCCTGTCAGTAGTGTTGTGTTGCCCTACTACTAGAAGATCTTCCAATGCCCCAAGTGATCCAGATGGAGATTTGCCCCAAGTTGGTTGGCCTTTTGAGAGATTCTCCGAATCTTGACTTAACTGCCCCAGATAATAGACCATGATCATGTCTACCCCTTGGTTGGAAGTACTTTTGTTCACTTAGATATTCGTCGTGCGAATTTCTCTGCTGTTCGAACAAATAGTCATATGCAAACAGTGTTATATCAAGAATGCAAAGCTTATGTCTTTTTTTGAAAATGCATTTTTTCATAAAAACAAGTGAATTTTTTTTTTTTGAACTGTGATGTCAACTCGTTATTTTACCACAAGCCTTAAGGAGTCAGGATACCTTTGGTAACAGTATGCTTTCGAACTAACCCATACTTCAGCTAGGACTTTTACGGGTTATAATGTGGCATGGTTCACGGTTCAAGAAACAAAGGATAAAGGCTCAAATTTATCTGTACCCACCCGCTCTTCGTGATGTTCTTCAAACCTAAACTCAGTTGATCGTGCGCCAGACCTTGTTTGAGTCTTTGCTATGATGTTCCGGAGATGGTTCGAATGTTGACAATTTATTTTGAATAGGCAGACATTTCTTTTTGTTGAGGGTTTGTGTGACCTCTTTCTTTTTTATTTTATTATCCCTATTTTTTGCCTGAACTGTTTCTTTTGTGATTACAGTCGGCGGGATGCCCCAGTTTTGTAAGTCTCCTTCATAGGTTTTGACTTATTGGGCGTTTATTTTGAGGGATAATGACTGCCCGTCTTTATGATTATTCAGGACCATCACTGTCTTTTGTTTTGTAAGGACTTCTTTGGTGCCACTCGTTGTGCATCTGGATCAAACTGAGAGAACTACCCTGCCCCAGGTTATGATTAAGGGTTTTGATTTTTGAAAAGAAAAACTCCTACTTCTTTGGCTTAGAGGGGTTGACGAGGGATTATCTTTCTTATAACTCCGGTGTTTAGGAATTGAAACAATGTCTGTACCTTATCAGCGGGGTCTGTTCAAAAGCATACTGTAAAGATCGTGGTATCGTTTTCGTCATCCTCCCTCAAGAGGCTTAGAATTTTAGATCGAGAGTTGAACATCAAGAAAAAATAATAATAAAAGCAATTTTGAATATAGAGAACACAATTACTTCAAAACAGACACGTGTAATGCATTAATGAAATAATAGAGTTTGACATGATAATTGTTTGAATAAGCATAGAAAAATACAATATCAGAATTTAAATGAACAAGAGTCTCTCAATCCTAGCCATGTTTTGGCAAGGGAGCAGTGATCACATCTGGAGTCTCAGCAGGCTCGAATTCGATCTCCTTGGCGTCAATCATGTTCTGAATCTTGTATTTCAGCGCCCAACAATCCCCAGTATCGTGCCCCGGGCTTCCGGAATGATAAGCACACCTCGCATCTGGGTTGTAGTTTGGAGAAGAGGTCTTGGGATTTGCAGGAGGGTTGATCACCGCAATCAGATTCATTTTCAACATGTGCTGCAATGCTTGTGACAATGGCATGTTGATGTTGGTGAATTGTCTTTTAGGCTCGTTTGGCCTTCGCTGATTTCCCTTTGGCGGTTGTCGGCGTGACGCAGAACCTGAGATCATGACTACCCCTACGTGTTGGTCATGACGATCCTTCTGACTGTATGCAGCATTGGACTCTTTCTTGAATGGTTTCTTCTCAGCGTTCGAGGAGTCACCCTTTTGTATCTTCCCGGACTTGATACCAGCTTCTATCCTCTCACCAGTCAAGATCAGATCTGTGAACCCAGCAGAAGAATTCCCAATCAGATGATTAAAGAATGGACCAGACAAGGTCCCCAAGAACATGTCAACGAGCTCACGGTCAGTCAACGGTGGCTACACCCTGCCAGCCAGGTCTCTCCACTTTTGCGGGTACTCCTTAAAACCTTCACCCGTCCCCAGTGACATACCCTAGAGTTGGGTACGCGTAGGAGCGAGGTCGGCATTATACTGATACTGCTTATAAAAAGCAATTGCCAAGTCCTCCCAGTTACGAATACTGGTTCCGTCCAGCTGATAGAACCATTCGAGCTGAGTCCCTGACAGACTTTCCTGGAAGAAATGGATCCATAGGTTCTTGTCTGCCGTGTAGGGCTGGATCTTCCTTGCGTATGAACGGAGGTGCAGCTTAGGACAGGAAGCCCCATCGTACTTTACAAAGGCAGGTGCCTTGAACTTGTGAGGGATCACCACCCCAGAAGATAAACCTAGGTCCCCAAAGTCCAACCCAGGCACACGTTGAATTTCTATAGCATTTAACCGGTTCTCCAGCTGTTTGTACCTGTCCTCAGCAGGAGGGTACTATTCATCATTGAAATCTGTCTCGGTGTCAGATACTACGGGACTAGGCACCCTTCCCTCTTGGTGACTGCCTTCCCCAACAGATGGAGTAGTTCGCTCAGCTTCATCTGTAGTGTATTCCCAGATCTGCGTCTAGGGTTGAACAAAACAATCCTCTTCTTATTTTTCTTCAAAAGCAGAGTCTTCAATTCCTGTTGTCCTTGGGCTAAGCTCATGACCAGCTCCTGGAACTGGGTGTTCTAGGCCTGGAGCGCCTTGATAGCTTATTCATTGGATGATTCAGGATTCATGATGATGGCTTAAATAAACAGCGAAGAAGATTAAGCAACCTGTAGAACAGAGTACCTGTAATGCAATGATATGTATGTATGCATGCGATGTTTTCAAGGATCTCGCGGGGTAAACAGAGAAACTTGTTAGAATTTGAATTTGGGTAGCTTGATTGAAGGAACTTCATGTTGCTGAGAGTCCTTCTTCAAGAGTCAAGGCTCACCATATCGAGTGGGTCATAGCCCCTGACAACCTTGGCTAGAGGAAAGTAAATCCCCTTTGCCCCTTGCTAGACATTTGATTCATCATGACCTGCATCACAGACCCTTGAGATCCTTGAAATGGATTAGTCCTTATGCAGGATGTATGCAATGGTATGATGGCATGATGTTATGCTATGCGTGGAGTGATGTAAGTCCAGATTAAGGACTGTAAACAAAACCTGCAAGGAAACTCGTGTTGTTAGATAACAAGTATGCAAGTAGTTCAAGTATGAAGGCACACAAGTCACACAAGACAGTCCTTAGAGTTTAGGCCAGCATGAAGTTCAGGTACTACCCTCTTTCAGTTTCGTTGGTTAAGACCTGTCCTATCAAAAGTAACCGGGTTCTAGAGGATCCCAATATCGCTGACTACCCTCAATCGGTCATAAATCCAGCGTCGCAATCTTTTCTTGCAGCCAGAACCATCGCGAGAGTCTAGCCTCAATGGGTGTAGCATACTGATACTGTTCTATGGCCAAGTTGGGTCACATTAGGGTTCTAAGGTCGGTTGGTGCTTAATGACTCCTCAGAAGACCCATATTCTCCTCGTTGCAACACAAGGGATATCGGTACATACCAAGGTGCCACACCAACGTAGCCACTGCTTCACCTGTGTCGGTCTACGCCGGACAGGTCCCTCACAGCTTATGCTACCTAAAAGGGTATCCCCAGATCTGGGTTAGGATCTATGAAACTTCGATGCAAAGCCCACAAATCTAAAGCAATCAAAGCAAAGCAATTGAAAACATAAGTATGATCTAATCCTAAGGTACACCTCACTTTTATTGTCCCCAGCAAAGTCGCCAGTTCTGTGATCGGTGGAAATAGAACTGACTGTTTTTTAAGCTGGTTTCGCGAAATGTCGCGGTAAGCAAGAGTCGCCACCGTCTTTTATGTTCTCCAACATGGAAAGGACAAAAGCACAGCAAAATTCCTTATTCGAGAATGTTTCTCGGTTCGGGAGGTAGATTTATAGAAAGGGAAGGTGTTAGCACCCTTTCTATCCGTGGTTATCCACGGGCTCTTAGGTACTTGCTCTTATGTTTTCAAAATTTGTTTACTTTTCAAGTGTGTGTGGGTTTTGAAAAAATTTCGTTTGAAAAATTTCTAAGTAACTCTTGTATCTGTCCTCAAGAGTGTGTGAAAAATTTGTTTGAAAACTTTTAGAAAGTGCGGGTGCGAAAAGTTATTTTTGTTTGTTTGAAAAGAGCAAGTACTTAAGAGAATCTACCTACTCTAAGGAATTAAGCTGTGTAAGAGACCTTTAGATAGTGCTATCCCACCATTGAGAGGTAGGTAGCACCATCGTTGGAGGTGTTCGGGTCAATTCGATTATCGGGACAGTGTGGTCACCAAAGCAATGGTAGGACATCTTAGTGGTAACCCTAATGTCCTAGATCCTTTTATCCGAGGCAACCGTTTCGAGGCAACTAGATCTTTTGGACAGAAGGACGACCTCTAAGACATCCTATACTTGACGACCACGTTCGAGGCAACCAGTGAGGCGTACCCTAAGAGTGGCATGTGCTTTGTGTGTTGTTTTTCAGTTAATTGTCTTTGTACATGTTATTTGTGAGCTACAGATTAATTTTATTATTCATACATTCTTTCATGCATATTAGCAGTTAGGAGTGCGGAAAATAAATTGCGGAAATGTAAATCTAACTATTACAAGGCGCGGGTCTATACATCGCCAAAAACAAAAACCCGTTTTGGTAAATAAATGCGAGAAATTAAATAAAGCGGTAAAATTCCTATTTAACTATTACATATCTGGAGACAGTTACATAAATAAACAAAATAAATAAATGCGCGCGAGAATTAAATCGGGAACGTCCTAAGTGTTTTGACCCTTTTTGAATAAGAATTGAATTTTGTCCCTTTTTTTGTAATTAATGAAATTAAAATTAATAACTAATTAATTAATTAAAAGAAAAATATTTTTGTATTTTTGTGTTTTTAATGAAGATAAAGAGAAAATAAATAGAAATTAAAAGTTAGCAAAAACCTAATTCTAAATTGTTTTTATTTATTGTAAAAAAAAGCATTAAAGTTAATTAATTAAGCTAATTTAATTTAATTTACATTTATTTACAAAATAAGTTAATAAATAATAAAATGTTTTTTTTTTTGGTTTTTCTGAATTTTATGGGAAAAATTAGTTTCGGTTAATTAAACAATTAATAAAACTAATAATTAATAAAAGGGAAATTATAAAAGAAAAGAAAATAAAAAGAGAAAAAAGAAAAGAAAATAAGAACCCAGGGGGTGTTGGACCCTTAGGGAGGTGAATCAGGAATTTAGGCCCATTGTCTCAAGCCTTTTTTACTTTTGAATCGTCCAGAGGCGCGTTGACCAGGGAGCATGGTGTGGAGCACCCTTTGGCCTTTGGATTGATCTTTTGAGATACTTGGCGCGCATCTGTATGAGGCCTATGGTGGAACGCGTCTAGGAAGCTGCGTGGGAATTTGTTAGAAAAAAATAATATTGAGACTTGGGGGGACCTGGGAATACTTACAGCGCAGTATGATGGACCTTAGGACGTGGCAAGGGTTGCTTTAGCTTCAGAGTATGGCAAAGAAGAGAGTCACGTTCTCCTTTTGGCCTGAAAATGCTTGCAACACTCCTTTTGATCTCACACTTTTTTTTGACACTTTTTGGATTTTGCTCTGGCCGTTTGTGCACACTCTAGGTTGTGAATGAGGCTTGCAAGGCTTGCATATATAGTAATGAGTGAGAATAAGTCACATTTAGGAGCCTTTAACCATTGCAATTAAGCTTTGGATTTTGTCTTAACCACCATTAAAGGCCTTTCAAAGCTTGTTCAAAATTTGAATTTTCATGCCTAAATAAGCTTCGCACAAAATTGGTAGGTTGAAAATGCTTCATGAAGGCTATTCAAACCATAAGATACCATTTAATTAATTTTTTTAGATTTACTTGAATTATTATGGATTAAAATGAATTAAATCCATAAAAATTAAAAAAAAAATTGAAAAATAATTATTTGGTCTTGAAATTGATCATGGGACACGTGGGTGGCATGACAAGGCTGAATCAAGTGGAAAAATGTGGGCCCTTTTGTCAAAAATTGAAGTTTCAAGGATAGTTGACTTTTGCCATTTCACAAACATTTCCCAACTTCTCCAATGCATATCTTGCTCAATTTTGATCATATGAACATGTTCTTTGACATTTGGGAAAGGTCTTGAAGTCCTCTAACCAATGCCTTTGGTCCCATGTCATTTTGATTTACCAATCTCAAGTTATGGTCTTTGAATTAAAGTGCCTTTTTGTTGACTTTTGAAAATGACCTATAATGTTGAAATTGATATCTTTTTGTGAGAGCATTTCTTGGATTTGGAATGTGAATATGAGTTGTAGGAAATGTCCTCCCCTTCAAAATGAGCATTGGATGGGATTTTTCTGATGAACCATGAAAAAGTTATGCCTGGGTCAAATTACAGTTGACTTATAAGTTGTCCAAAAATGGAAACTTTTGCATCTTGATGATTTTTGAGCCATTCTTGTGGAATCATGATCAAGACTTGACCAAATGATGATTGTGGCTTCAAAATAAGATGTTGACCAAAAATTTTGACTTTTGACTCTCAAATGACCATTTTAACCCTACAGTTGATTGTGGAGCAACTAGGGTTTTTGACTGTGCAACTTGACCCTGTGAGCCTTGAAACTTGGCATGTAGATGCTTGACAATGTATATAGGCATATGGGACTTGATTGAGCCCTTGAAAACCTCAACTTCCTTGCAAGAACCAAAACCCTAATTTGACTGGCTTAAGAGGGTGTTTGAACTGTGCAACCCTTGAGTAGACTTGAGCAAATTGAGATGATGCTTGTCAAAACTTTGAAGAATATGGGAGGGAAAATTTTGGGTAAAACACCAATCTTCTGAGGTTTCAAGGATGAGAATCTTCATTCTATTAATGGTATCAGGAGCTTGGGAGTATACCAAACTTCTGAGGTTTCAAGGATGAGAATCTTCATTCTGTTAACGATATCAGGAGCTTGAGAGTATACCAAACTTCTGAGGTTTGAAGGATGAGAATCTTCATTCTGTTAACGGTATCAGGAGCTTGGGAGTATACCAAACTTTTGAGGTTTCAAGGATGAGAATCTTCATTTTGTTAACCGTATCAGGAGCTTGGGAGTATACCAAACTTCTGAGGTTTCAAGGATGAGAATCTTCATTCTGTTAACGGTATCAGGAGCTTGGGAGTATACCAATCTTCTGAGGTTTCAAGGATGAGAATCTTCATTCTGTTAACGGTATCAGGAGCTTGAGAGTATACCAATCTTCTGAGGTTTCAAGGATGAGAATCTTCATTCTGTTAACGGTATCAGGAGCTTTGGAGTATACCAAACTTCTAAGGTTTTAAGAATGAGAATCTTCATTCTGTTAACGGTTAACTGTTATCTGGTCAACGTCCAGGTTTCACAGTGTTGTATTGCTATTTGGTCAACATCCAGGTTTCACAATACCTTACTTCCTATCTGGTCAACGTCCAGTCTTCAGAAGGAAATCAAATGGTTATTCCGTCAACATCCGGGTTTCCCTTTTGATTTTGGGGCCTACTAATATCTGGTTGAATCCGGGCTTCAAAGTAATTGGCCGAGTAAACTGTTATTTGGTCAACGTCCAAGTTTCACAGTATACCTTACGGTTATCTGGTCAACATCCAGGTTTCACAGTCTTGCATCGTTATCTGGTCAACATCCAGGTTTCACGATACGAACTTCGGTGAGAAATTGATTGCATCTTTCCTGAAAGGTAAAGGTTAGTGGCATATATCAAACAATGACGTTCTCAAAATAAATGAGATTGTGTTGTATGATGTCCTGATGTACGGATGTGTAATGTTTTTCAAGACAACCTCTCGCTGGGGAAAATAAATCCCGAACAGGTGATGGAGACAAGAGTTGGATTCCTTGTCTCTGATAGTGAAAAATCTGGAAGTGAATCAGAATAAATCATTGAGAGATTTATCTGAAACAGCAAAACTCGGAATATCTTCCATTGGAATAAGAATCAGGGAGATCTTAGTGTCGATCTGACTGAACCAGAGAAGGTCTTGGATTAACTTTGACTCAACCGGTGGATGAAGGAATCTTTGACGACTGCTACCCCGAAAGGTGATGAAGGAATCTTTGACGACTGTTATTCCAAAAGGCAATGATAACCTTTACCTGCCGATCAATCTGCATATGTTATGAATTTTGTTGAAATGTAATTTGTTTTGGAGAATAAATCCTTGACAAGTGTTGGGGAAATAAACCCATGACCGCTGGTCTGCTAGAGAGGTGATGAACTTCTTGAGGATTCTGAATTTCTTTTCAGAAGGATTTTGGAGGCATTCGTCATTGCCCCTAGTATCGAATGTTTGTGACACTGCCAGGAAACTTGGATTGGACGTAACCCTTTGATGAGAATGACATTCAATGCCCCAAGTGATGGAGATGGAGACTTGCCCCTGGTTTCTCTGCACTTGAGAGATTTCTTGAAATCTTGACTGGACTGCCCCAGGTTAACTGGACAAAGCCATGCCAAGTCCCCTTTCGTTGATAGGAGACTTTTGCAATGGAAGTGTTATTCCACTTGAAGTGATTTTGTTCATTGAGAGAGCTTTCATTCACCGGAACATTCACTGTATGAATTTCTTTGCTGTCAAACAAATAGCCATGTGCAAACAACGATATTCAAATAATGCAAAGTTTATGCTTGTCTCTAAATTTTGAAAAAAAATGCGTTTTTTAGCGGAAAACTTTTATAAGACAAATTCAACACAAGATTTAGAGCAAAGCCTTACAAGAGTCAGGATACCTTTTGTAACAGTATGCTTTTGAACTAACCCATGCTTCAATTAGGACTTTCGAAGGGTTGTAACGTGGCTTGGTTCTCGGTTTAATAAACAAAGGATAAAGGCTCAAAGTATATTTGTACCCACCCGCTCTTCGTGATGTTCTTCAATCCTAAACTCGGTTAATTGTGCGTCGAACTCTATTCCAGTTTGGAACGATGTTTTTTGGTGATGGTTCACACAAGTTGAATTTTGTTGGAAGGCAATCATTTTTTTTGCAACATTTTTTTCATGTTGTTGAGGATTTGTAGTGACCTCTTTTTTTTTTTGTAATCCCTAATTTTTGCCTGACTGTTCTTATTTTTGAGATTACAGTCAGCGGGATGCCCCAGCTTTCGCGAGTCTCCTTTATAGGTTTTGACTCAGTGGGCTTTTCTCTTTGAGAGATAATGACTGCCTATTAGATAAGTAACCATCACCGTCTTTTGGTTCCAAAGGAATGTTTTTGATGTCATTCGCTGTATTACGAAAATGAGAATTTGCGGTTAAACGCACATTTTGAATTAACTGAGAGACTACCTTGCCCCAGATTTGATTAAAGGTTTCAATTTGTGTTAAAATAGAAAACTTCTACTTCTTTGGCTCGAAGGGGTTGACTAGGGATTATCTTCCTTATAACTTCAGTGTTTAGGATTTGAAAGAAACTCCTGTACATCGTCAACAAGGTCTGTCCAAAAGCATACTGTATGAGATTATGGCATTTTTTTCTTCATCCTCCGTCTAAAGGCGTGTAACTTTTAGCAAGAGTTAAATGTCATAAAGAAAGCAGAAAGCATAATTCAAGAATAGTGAAAACGAATGGATGAATTCAAGACAAACATATGCAATGCATTAATGAAACAGAGTTTGACATCAACAGATAATTGTTTGAATAACAAAAGAAATTACAACTTGAAAATTCAAATGAAACAAAAGCCTCTTAGTTCGAACTTTCTCATTTCAGGTGGAGAACCCTCAGCGGAAGATTTTCATCTGGCCATCCTGTGTGAATTCCAGCACTCCTATATCAATCAAGTCTTAGGTCTTGTTTTTCAAAGCCTAACAGTCGTCGGTGTCATGTCCAGGACTATAGGAGTAGTATGCACAAAATGCATTGGGATGATAGCCAGGAGCAGAGGTATTGGGGTTCCGAAGAGGATCCTTTAACACAGTCAGATTGACCTCCAACAAGCGTTCCAGTACTTGAGATAATGGCATGTCAATCTCAGTGAAGCGCCTTCCAGGTGTATTTTTCTTACGCCGATTACCCCGTTGACGTTGGCGAGGTTGTTGTTGGGCTTGTGACCCTGAAGTAAGTTGGGGAGACTTTCCCTTGGCTTCTTGTCTCAAAGGAGGCTGAATGGTGACTTGATATTCAACCCTAGTTGTTTGCCTCACTTGCTTACATCCATCTTGAAGTAGTTTGTTGACGAGGACCTTCAGCTCCTCTTGTCCTTGAGCCAGGTTTTGAATGAGAGCCATCTGGCCCACCAGTTGTCCCGTCATTTGGATTTTCATTGTTGCCAACTCAATCTGTAGTCCTTCCAACTGGTCATTCCTGATGCCCCATGGATTTCCTAGGACCATGCCCCTTGTGAGGAGAGCTTTCACTTCATCCTGCCCCTTGGATAGGTCCAAGAACATTTCTTAAAGCTGAGCATTTTGAGTCTGGATATCTTTGACAGTCCTCACTAGAGCCATCTCTACTGAAATAAATAGTAGGAGAATAAGGAGACCAGAAAGGGGAAAACTTGTCATGATACGACGCATGATATGTGGATGCATGTTTTCAAGGATCTCGCGGGGTAAACACAAGAAAATGTTAGAGGTTGAACTTCGATCAACATCTTTGATTGGAGAATTTTGCATTGGTGGATGTCTTTCCACGAGAATCAAGCTCACCATGTCAAGTTGGTCATAGCCCTCGATTCAAGTTGTTGTACTTGATCTTTGACGACGTTTGTTTTGAGGAAAATGAATCCTCTTGCCCTTTGGCAGACGTCTGGTTCAACGTGACCCTACATCAAAGACCCTCGAGATCCTTGAAATGGTTATTGAAAATGCTATGGTATGATGTTATGATGTTATGTATAAGTATGTAAAAGTAAGCAAGTGTATATACAGACAATCATATTCACACAAAGCGGACAAGTCCTTAGGCTTGCATGGGGTTCGTAGGTAATTACCCTCTTGAAGTTTAGTTGGCTCAACCTGTCCTAGAAATAGTAACCGGGTTCTAAGGAGCTCAATATCACTGGATTATTTTCTGTGTTCATTGTTTCAGTTTAGCCACTTAACTGTCGACCGAAATATTCTAAGAAAACAATCCTCAATGAGTGTAGTATCGAGTATCTACCAACTTCAGACTGCACCAAAGTCGTTCATCTCACTACCCCTAAAAAGGCCAAGATGGTCAAGTACGATTCTAAGAGTTCATTAGTGCTTCATGACATCACTCAGCGGCCCCGTATTCTCTTTGATTAACTCAAAGGCTACCAGTACCCACAAATATGTCGCACTAACGTAGCCACTGCTTCATCCATGTCGTTATACCCCACACAGTTCCCTCACAGTTTATTGCTACTTATCTAAAAGGTGCCCCCAAACCCGGATGTAGGATTTAAAACAGACCCAAACAAGCAACCCAAAAGTAAAGCATACAAGTCAAATAAGCATGTAAAGGTGATCTAAAACCCTAAGGTAACCCCACTTTTAGAAATAATCCCCAGCAGAGTCGCCAGTTCTGTGATACGGTGGGATAACTGACTTGATGTTTTGCGTTTGTGTTCGCAATTGTGCGGTTTAGCAAGAGTCACCATCGACTTTTTATTTTATCCTAAGGAAAGGTCAAAAACCACAGGAAATACCTTTGAGATGTTTTCTTGGGTTCGGGGGGTAGATTATGAAAAGGGAAAGTGCTAGCACCCTTTTCATCCATGGTTTTCCATGGGCTCTTAGTTACTTGTTTAGATCACTTGCTTTTGCTTTTCAATTGTTTGAAATGGTGCTTTGTGTGTGGTTTTTGAAAATGCTTTGAAAAAGAGGCCTTGTCTAGGCAACCTTTATAATGATTCTTGTTTGAATATATACAAAGGTGTGTATCTTTTGAAAAGATATTTCAATATTTTGAAAGTTTGATTTGGAATTGTTTTGAAATTGTGTTGTGAAGTGTGTTTGAAAATAGCAAGGATGTTTTGCAAGCTTTTGATCAAGTAACTAAGAGTTGTCTACCCTATTTTACTCAAAGATCTTTTCTATACGTTTTTAACCCTTTTGACAGTGTTATTTCACCATTGAATTTGGTGAACAACCTTGTGTTAGGATGTTAAACGGGACAGGCGCGTGTCATCGCATACAATCATTGAAAGCAACTTGTGAGACGCTCTAGCAATTTTGTAAGGGAAAAGATCATTTTATCAAAGGCAACAATGAGGGTCATCGAGGGACTACGATCTTTGTTTATCAAAGGGGAATTTGCTAGAGTGTCTCATATTCGAGGGACGTGATTGCATTTCCGAGGCAACAAGCGAGATTACTCTAGAGGTGCAAGTGTGGATTGTGTTTGTCATTTTCATGCATTCAAATCTTGTATTAGGTCATCTAGCGATTGATTTTAGATTTTCGCATACAAACCCTAATCTCTAGTCATGGCACATATGAAAGTATAAAGTGCGAGAATCAAAAGTCTAAGATATTACAAAAGTATCCGGGGATGGGGGTACAATTATTTACAAATGGGGATGAATCTCACAAGGATAACAATATCCAAATAACAAGTGTTATAACCAAATCGAATTTTCGCAATTCAATATAAATTATAACAAATTATAAGATAAGGAAAACCAATAAATTATGAGATGCATGTATAAATAAAAATTTATTCTAAAAAAAAGAAAGATTAAGTATTATTTTTCTTTTTTTTATTTTCTTTATTAATTATGTAAATAAAAAGTTTAAAAGAAAGGAAACTTAATTTAAGCTAAATCTCTATTATTTTTGGTATTTTCAAATAAAGCAAGATTATTTAATAAAACTAATTTTTTTGTAAGAAAGTCAAAGTTTTTATTATTAGTTTTATTACTAACTTAAAAAAGAAAACAAATAATAAAATGAATTAATAAACAAACAAGTATTTGTTTTAAATAAAAGAAAAGAAATAAAAAAAAAGCAGAATGGGCTTGGGATTTTTGGGTGGCCCAAATGAAAATGAAGAAGAACAAAAAAAAAGTCAGAATGGAGGGGGGTGCTAGCAAAAACGTTGGGCTCAAGGCATTTGTGTGGGACAGGCCCAATTTCACAAAGTTTGTTTCAATTTGTTAGGGTCTCAGCATTTTTAGGGTTAGTGTGCTCCTTGTACAGCGGCGCCGCTTGCTCCTTCTTCCTCTTCATCCCTCTCAGGCCACGATGCTCTGATCTCCTCCTAAACCTAAGCCGTTGGAGCGCCACTTCCCTCTCTCGTCTCTTCACCATGATCCAGAGTTTTGATTAAACGGTACATTTCGTTTCTTGTTTGTGTTTTACAGTTTTCGTTGTTTATGTGATTTTACAGTTTTGAGCTTATTTATTGTTCATGGCTTATTTGAGGTGAAGAAATGTACCTTGGAGTTTTCTTTGGACAAGAGAGATGGAGGGTGAGACGGTGCTCCCCAGTGGTTAGAGGCACAAGGAGAGGAGATGATGGTCGCGCGTCTGCTTCTGATCGTTGTTGGTTGATGATGAACGTTTTGCTCTGAAACTTGTTTGATGATTGTTGGTATGATTTTCTGCTTCTGACTTTGTTTGGAAACGATTTGATAATGATGATGATTCTATTTCTGAGAACATGTTGTTGTTTTTCCTCTCTCTTGATTTGATGTTGATGGTGATGTGATAATCTGAAACTTGATATTGTATGCTTCTGAAACTATTTTTCCTCTCTTCTTGGCTTTGATGTTGATGATGATGTGATAATCTGAAACTTGTTATTGGTGTTTGAACTGAGTTTGTTGATTTATGGTTGTTTTTTGTTAATGATGACAATAGTTCTGAAACCTGGTTGCCTTTGAAACTCTTCTCCTCTTCTTGATTTTGAATGTTGGTTGATGTTTTGGCTTTGTTGAGGGTTTACAGTTTGTGCAGTTTTGCAGTTTGGGCAAGCTTGTTTGCAATTTGTGGTATTCTGTTTGATAGTAGGTTTTCAGGTTGGTTAACTTGCAGTTTTGTTGGGCTTGGCAAGCTTGCAGGTTTGTTGGGTTTGTTGTTTGAGCAAGCTTGCAGCTTGTGCAGTTTTGTTTAGCAGGCTTGGCAAGCTTGTGTATGTTCACAGTTTGGCCAAACAGTTTGACAAGTTATGTAGGTTGGTTGGCTTTGTAGTTTGAGCAAGCTTGGCTTATTGAGTTTGTAGTTTGTGGTGTTTTGGCTGGGCTGTGTTTTGTTTGACAGGTTTTGGAGTTGCAAGCTTGTTACAGTTTTGAAAGCTATGCAGGTGATTGCAGTTTTTACAAGCTTGCATGTTGGGAAGCTTTGCAGGGTTTTTTGACAAAGTGTTTTTCTCCCTTTTTGGACAGTTATGCAGTCTTGAGTTTTATATCCTTTTTTTTAGCTTTTGTTAACTTGTGACAGCCTGCTTTAGCCAAACTTCCAACTTTCACCAAAGGTGATATCTTTCTCTCTTTCTCTCTCCATGAAACAAGCATTTATGCTTTTTTTTATTATATTCTGAAAAGTTACCTCTGGAAAATGATGACAGCTATGACAAGCCTTTGGCTTATCAATTGGTTTTCCTTCTGCATTTGCCTGTTGTACTTTCTGCATAGCATACTTTCTGCATTGTACTTGGTTTCTTCCAATTGCTTTTTAACTCAGTTTGCTTTGTATGCAATGTTTTAGTTGCTGACTTTGTACAGTTTGATTTGCTTGCAATGTTTAGACAGTTGGCATCTAGTTTGCTTAGTACAGCTTGCCTTGCTTTGTAATGTTGTCATGTATTGTTGCAATGTTGTTTGCTGACTTTGCAATGTTTGGTTGTTATGCCTTTGTATGCTAGCTTTGTACAGCATGGTCCATGTTTTGCATTTGAGCCAATTGCTTTTGTATGCTTGCATTTTTATTTTTTACTTTTCTCTTTATGAACCAAGAAGAGCAATCTTCTTGTGATTTGCAAAGAGAAAAATAAAAACATGATGAACAATAGCATTCTGATTTCGGACGGCAAACTTTAATGATGACTTTCTTTCTTTCTTTTTCTGTTTGAAAGATTAACTGTACTAATCTTTTTTTCTCTTTGTCTTTTTCATGTGAGCACAAATTGGACGGCGACAAAGCAAAGGAAGCGGAAGACTTTGAGCATGGGAGCAATGGAGTTTAAGAGGCTTAGGCTTAGATTAGATAGATTTTTCCATTAATTGTAACATTTATTTTTCAAATACTATAAGTTGTAAAAACTTACGATATTCAAATAATAAATTATTTTTGTATCAATCATCTGAAAAATCTTTGTGAGGCAAACTGATAATCAATAAAATCATTTACTGTCCAATAATCTTGCAATTCTTCTTTCAAGTCTTCACTGATTATTTAAGATTCCTGATTAAAATAACCGAAATTGCATTCCAATATTTCAATACAGATAACTTATATTCCAAGTAATCCAAAGAACTTTGCAATCTCATAACTTTGCATCAGTATTCCAATCACAATACGCATTGTATAATAAACAAGCAAGCATTCCATTAACCGGCAAACCTTTCATTCCATTAACAAGAAGATGTCTTGATATTCCAAATAACAGTCTCAGCTCCTATTTCTTATCCCAGATAATCAGGCCTTGAGAACAATCAGTTAATCTTTCAGCAAACATGAAAAAGTGAGAAAACAATGTAACAGTAAACTGGATTTCTATGGATTTAATTTCTTCTGAGAAATGCGAGAGAAACCCTGATTCTTGATTTACTGCCAAAGAAAAGTCTATTTGATTTATTCCTGAGCCAATCTTAAAAGTCAGAGAAAACCCTAAGGTTGTGATTTCTTGTGAAAAAGGGAGGGCAAATTTTGGGGTACAACAGTATGCTAATAGGATTGTATGGGAAGATTACTTGAAATTAAAACGGTAGATCACCTAATGTGCAAATATTAAATAACTGAAACAATTCACATGCACATATTCACTCCTAGGGTTTACCTCACTTCGGTTGCCTTCTGTAAACAGTCATTAAGCATAGGAGATATTAGTGGTTGCTCTCCAGTCTAAAAAGATCAAAATGTTTCATTCGAATGTTGCCTCGGAAATGTTGCCTCTGAAAGATCTTGAGACTTTAGGGTTGCTACTAAAGTTTTCTAACTATTGATTTAGTGATTGTACTTGTCCCTTTCGAATGTCCCTTACAAACTCTAATGACGGTGCTACCTACTCCTTAATAGTGGGATAGCGGTGTCTAAAGGAAACGAGAACAAACAATCTTTTTTTCGAGTAGGTAGAATCTTAAGTACTTGCTCAATAAAAACTTTTCACACAAACACCTTTCAAAATAAATTTTCAAAACAAACTTCGTCACATCCTTGAGGACTGATACAAGGGTTATCACGAAGTAAAACATTTTCAGACAAACACACACAAGAAATTTGAAAAATGAGCAAGTACCTAAGATCCCGTAGATAACTACAGATAGAAAGGGTGCTAACACCTTCCCTTTCTATAATCTACCCCCGTACTTAGAATATCTCGAAAAAAGGTTTTTTCTGCTCTTTTTCCTTTTCCATGATTGGATGAAATAAAATTCAGTGGCGACTCTTGCTTACAGCAACATTTTGCGAATAAAAAACACAAAACGCAAACCAGTATTAACAGTCGGTTCTGCCACCGTATCACAACAGGAATAGTGTCAGAAAAGTCCAGAGCGAAAATCAGTGAAGGAAAACAAATGTGAATCATGTGGTTAATCTGAAAATAGTTTTAAATCAGCATCGGCCTAATGCCTAAAAATAGAAAACGAGAAAAGAACAGGAAAATTTTGTAAAATTTTAAGAGAAACATAAAAAAAAAACTTTTAGTAAATAAAATTTTAATAAAAGGGTGGGTTGCCTGTTGCACCCCAAAATTTACCCTCTTGTTTTAGGCTTATGTTTCATTATGAATATCATAGTGCATTGCATTCATACATTGTGATAGGATCAAAGTACTTTGGTTATCAAGTTTTCCTCAAAGCTTTGAAGGTTGATAGCATTGACAAGGTGCTCAAGAAGAATAATCTTATCATCTAAACCTCTGAATCTTTCAAGCTTAAAAGTTTTTTCATATCTCAAGATGCTTTATTTATCTCTTTGGACCCCCAGAAGATTGGAGCTTGTGTTTGATCACAAGGAGAATCACTCTTTGGATTCACCAGTCAAGTTAGGGTTTTGCTTGAGCAAGGTTATTGGCCAATGTACAAGTCTTGATTTTTGGAGCTACAACATTTCTTTGATATTTGAAATGTCTTTGTACAAGGAATTGGTCAGGATGCCCAGAGGATTTGAAGTTTTGAAGATAATGCATCAGTCTCCTAATGTGTTGACCAAAATTAGGGTTTTGGTTTTCATCAGGTTTTCTTGAGAATTTTGGAAGTGAAACTTTGCACATGGCCTCTATATGTTGGGAAGATCATATGTTTGAAGTTTTAATCATCAATTTTGAAGGGAAGTTGATCAATTGATTCAGAGGGGGAAATGGTTATTTTGGTCAAAATCAGTCAAAGTTAAGGTTGACCAAGTGAATTTTTGGCCAACCATCAATTCAAGGATGTACTTTTCATATTTCAAGTCCACTTTGGTCATTGGATTCAATAGATTGAAGTTTGGGTCGAAACTTGTTCTTGAAGAAACCCTAAAATTTTCTAATTTTGGAAATGAAGACTTAATTTCAAAAATTCATATTTTATTCATCTTTGATCACAAAAATGCAAATGAAATATGCTTGGAAAGCTAAGGGATTTATCATTCACCTCATTTTGGTCTCATATTCAAATTGGCAAGGAATCAAGAGTTATGGTCTTTTGAAGTCACAAAATTATTGGTCATTTTCCAAAAATAGTGAATTTCAAGCCAAATTTTTAGAACCTTAATGGATTAATTTGCAAAAACTCAAAACTAGGGAGTTGTAGATCTTTTCAATGCCTTTCCAAATTGTGCTCATTTGTGCTAAAATTCAAAAGTATGAGCAAGTTGTGAGTTTTGGAATTTTGTGGCATTTTAGTGACATTTGGCAAATATGCAAAAGGGCCATTTCTTGCAAACTCAAGTTTTAGCCATTCCTCTTGATTCTAATCAAGCCCATTGGTAATTTGTGACATGTTGAGGCCCATCACACTCACTATTTCATGCCCCATATGGTATTGCACATGTTGGATGAAAAAATGACAAAACTTGCTCAAAATTGCAAATTCACCAACACTTCTTCATTTCAAATGATCATGAGCTGGCATTTTGGGAGTGTGATTCTGAAGTTATTTGGCTCACAAAACGCATAATAAGCAACGGAACGCACGAGCAAAAGGGATGATTCAGTATGCACCTCATTTTTGGCCAAAATTCCCAATCTTGTCCTCCAACGGATTTAAGGACAAACTTACATTTCCATCCTTCTCTACAAACTCTATATAAATGAAAGAAAGCAAAGAGAGCGCCGAAGAACGCTCCATTTGCAAGAATTACAGATCTGAATTTTTCCTTCATCTTCTGCAACTTGATTCGATTCTCTCAATTCCTTGGTGTTTTCTTCAAAATTCTTGTGGATTCTGCTTCAGCAAAGCAAGTAGATCAAGCTAGCACCATTTGTTTGCATCTAGAGTGAAGGAGACAGTATATCACTTTTCGCCTTGAGGTAATGATTCCAAACTTTGATTCTTGAGATGCACTTGTTTATTGAGACGTTTGAGCTTGGAATCATGATTAGTGATGTTAATGGAATGATTATGAAGCTTTATAGCGTTTAATTTGATGAATTATGCATGATTGGATGCTCTGAAACTCGCGATTCAGAATTTTTTTGTTCATATTCATGGCTTGATTGTGGACAATGTGATTGATGATTTGATTTGATTCGAATTGATATGGATTCCTTGCCATGCTAGCTTTAATTTGCCTTTGATTTCATAAAAAATTATGCAAAATTGAGCATGTTATGTTGATCTGAAAGTGAGCCCCAAGCCTGAGAAGATGCACGCGTTTTTTGAATGTCTAGAGGTTGAAGATGATGTGGTGGCACATCATGATTGGTCTGTTTAAAATTTTTGGCTTATTTGAATTTTTGTTTTATTTGACATTATGTTTAATTTTGTTTCCTGATCAAAACACATTTAAAAATCACACAAAAATTACCATAGGTCAATATTATTTTCTAGTATTTGTCACATTTTTTTGTATTTTTTTAAAAATAATTTGATTGGTTAAAAAAAAATAGTTTAATTAATTAATTGTTCAAAGTTTATTTTTATTTTAATAGTCCTATTGATCTAAAAAATCCACAAAAATTATTTGAGACTCACAAAATAATGTGAAAATTGATTCTGACTTTGGTTCATAATTTTTATTATTTTTTATTAAAAATTTAATTTCAAAAGGTTATTTGTAATATTTGTTTGTTTTTTTATTTTTTTTAATACTTCTATTAATTCAAAAATTCCCAAAAAAATCATGTAATCTTGTTTTTGATCATAGAATCTGAATATATTTTCACTTTGACCATTTCATGATTTTTGGTTGTGGTTGGCATTTTCTTGCCCTTAAATAACAATTTTATTGTTAATTGTTTGTTTTTTTGTTTTTTTGTTTTTTTAATATTTTCCTTTTATCCAAAAAATTCACAAAAATTCATGGGTGTGTGTTTTTGGTTCAAATATTTGAATATAATTTTGGTTGGCTATTTTTCTTACTTTTTAATTTAAACATTATTTTGATATGTGAATATTTGTTAATTACATAATTGTTTGAATATTAATTTCTTTCTTGACTTTTCCTAATTCAAAAAAATATAAAAAAATATATTTCCTGACATTTAGGGTTTCTTGACATTTTGCATGACCTTGGTTTAATTTTTTTGAGTTTTGGTTCTATTTAATTAATAATTGAGATTAAAAGTCAAAATCTAGGGTTTTGTTACTTATGGTGAAAGTTTCATGTTCAAAATCTTTGTGCCTTGGACTTTATTGGGAATTAAGGTCTTGTTTATGGTTCATGAATGCATTGGGGATTTGAAAACTATTTTCCTTGAATTATTTGACTTGGTTTGACATTTTTCCGCAAATAATTTTGAAAACTTGTCTAGTTTGGTGGTTTTGCCAACTAGTTTTGAACTTTGGACTTCATTTGGCCTCTTCCTCAATCATTCATGAACTTAGAGCTTGCATTCTGACTTCTAAACACTTCCAAAATGTTAATATTTTTTTGGTTTGAATTATGGATCTTTATTTCTATTTTTGATGTAATTTAGAAGTGAAGGTACCCAATTATGTTTGCATGACTTGTTGCAATTTGTTTGATGGCCAATGAACTTGAGTGAGGCCTACAATTGGGAACCTAATGATCATGTTGGTTCTGATTGTCCATTTTAGCATCAAACCATTTTGACTCAATGTCCCATACTTGAATGTTTTGAACCATCCTAATGCATTATGTAGGTTTCATCTCCTTTTATATTCATGAGGTTGTGTTTGAATCAATTGTGCATGATTTGAGTTTGTTTGCTACTGACTTTCATGGTCTTTGTTCATATTATTATCAAGCTCTTATGATCCTTGATTGGCATTCAATTGTCAATTCAACATGGTGACAGAAAGGAGCAACATTCCCCTGCTTTTTCTTGACCTAATCTGTGCATATGCTTGTTTCTTCTTGTTTATCATATCTATTGCCACCATGTTGTTCTCATTTCTTTTTCACCATATGGTATACTAACTTGGTAGTTGAATGTGTGAGGTACTCTGAAAAAGTTGCCACTCTTGGCTTGAGGCTTTTTTGTGTTTCACTTTATTTGTGAAACACAATCTATTATATTGACATTGTTTTTTGTGCTTGGCATGTTTGATGGTTTATGTAGGATATATATACATATGATTGTGAATGCCATACATTGCCCCTGGGACTTGTTCATATCTGATAGATTCCTGACTCAATTTGTTTACTGATGCCATCTTGCTTGAAGTTTCTCTGGGTTTCTTTTATTCTTGCTTGATTGCTACAAATAGTTATCTATTTGGTATTGTACTACTTCCTTTCTCCCATTTTTATTTTGCATAGTTCTCTGATTGCATGATGGGATCTATGTTGCTGATATACGTCATGAGGCCCTCTGGTTTTTGTCTAATTGCATGTGTTGTATTTGTTGTTTATCGATGAGTCACTCAATTTAGATATTGAGATCACGACTTCGCTCTCATTGCATGTTCCCTATAGGATGTTTATTGCTTTTCTTCTTTAATTGTTGATCGATGAGTCACTCAATTTAGAAATTGTGATCACGACTTCGCTCTCATTGCATGTTCCCTATAGGATGTTTATTGCTTTTCTTCTTTAATTGTTGATCAATGAGTCACTCAATTTAGATATTGAGATCACGACTTCGCTCTTATTGCATGTTCCCTATAGGATAGTTTTGTTGAGTTCCCTTTAACATGTAAATTAGGATAGGATTTTCCCTTTATCCTCAACCTTAGGGTCAACCATTGTATGATAACACTAGGGATAATGCTAGGCTAGTTTCCCTTAGTTTTTTTTCTTTCTTTCTTTGCATTTTTGCATCTTAAAACAAAAACTATTTTCTTGGCAAATCATAAAACATTTCTAATGAACTCAAACCCTTCTTCAAAGTAAAATATACAAACCAATCTTACTTTGTCTGTGTTATCTCTTAGTCGATGTTTCGCCATCGCACATTTGTTTGAAGCCGATGTTTCGCCATCACACATGTATGTTATCCTACTTTGATTCTCAATATCATTGTTAGGTGTGATGTTTTGTCATTTGTTTCATTGATGTGTCACCATCTTTGCCATGATATTTTGTTATCTTGAAGTCGATGTTTCACCATCGCACATGTTTATTATCCTACTTTGATTCTCAATATCATTGTTAGGTGTGTTGTTTTGTCATTCGTTTTATCATTTGATGTTTCGCCATCTTTGCCATGACTTTGTTATCTTTTAACCGATGTTTCTCCATCGCACATTTGTTTGAAGCTGATGTTTCGCCATCGCACATGTTTGTTATCCTACTTTGATTCTCAATATCATTGTTAGGTGTGTTGTTTTGTCATCCGTTTTATCATTTGATGTTTCGCCGTCTTTGACATGTTACTTTGTTACCATTTAGTCGATGTTCTACCATCTCTTTTGTTTGTTGTTTTACTTGATGTTTTTCCATCTTTATTATCTTTGTTTGTCTTAATTAAAAAACATAAACCAACAAAAACATATAAGCCAAACTACTGCTGCTCTGATTCCTTAAAAGGGATATGTCGGCATTGGGGTAGGGCCCAACTGAGCACATCTTTTATTTTCCCTACATTGTTTTCTTTTCCTTTCGCATGCATTCCCTTTTCAGTTTTAAACCATAGACATAGGATTTGACCACACCCATTAGATTAGACAACAAGAGTGGATACCGTAGAGTACTACGGGCGTGTGGGGTGCTAACACCTTCCCCTCGCATAACTAACTCCCTTACCCGATCTCTCAGTCGAAAGACTGTGATTTCTCCCTTTTCAAGTTTTCTCGATGTTTACATTTCCCTTTCGGCGGGATAAAAGGCGTTCGGTGGCGACTTCATTGATGTTTCATTAACATCCAGATGATAGGTTTCGGCCGCGTGGTTTCAGCTGGCGACTTCACTAGGGAAAGGTTGACCTTTTGTTGGTCCATCTCGGAGTCGATCCTAGCTCTTGTTTGTTTTCTTTTTGGGTGTTTATTTACCGCTTTGCATATTTATCTGTTTGCATTGTATCCTATGTGCGCTTTACTTTCTGCATACTGAATTTGGCTGAACTATTTGGTTTCTGGATTATCTTGGTGGGTGGGTTGTTCCATGAGGTAAAAGGCCTCATACCCAGGTGTGATACGGTGGGAGAACTGACTTGAGGTTTTGCGTTTGTATTCGCACTTGTTCGGTTGAGCAAGAGTCGCCACCGACTTTTTATTTTATCCTAAAGGAAAGGTTAAAAAAGCACAGCAAAAACCTTTTGAGATATTTCGTGGGTTCGGGGGGTAGATTATGAAAAGGGAAGGTATTAGCACCCTTTTCATCCATGGTTATCCATGGGCTCTTAGTTACTTGGTTTTTTAGATCACTTGCCTTGATTTTCGATTGCTTTGAAATTATGGTGTGTGTGTGTGTGTTTTGAAAATTTTTTTGAAGAAGATGCCTTGTCTTAGGCAACCAATGTATTCGACTCGTGTTTGAGTGTTTTACAAAAGTGTGTATCTTTTCGAAAAGATGTTTCAAATGTTTTTGAGAGTTCGTTTTGAAAGTGTGCATGAAGTGTGGTTTTTGAAAAGAAGGCAAGTGTTTTTGCAAGTTGATCTCAAGTAACTAAGAGTTTTGTCTACCCTATTGTACTCTTAGGTTTTTCTCTATGTTTTCAACCCTTTTTAACAATTTTGTTCCACCATTGAATTTGGTGGACAATCTTGCGTTTAGGAAGTTTAACGGGACGGGCGCGGGTCATCGTATGGACCATGAATTCAATGGTGCCAAGTGCCTTTGGCAATTTGCTTTGAAGGGACTATGATCATTCCATTTTAGGCAACTTTCGAAAGCGTCATCGAGGGACTTATGATCATTTGAATTTGTTTTGCCAAAGAAACTCGACGTGCAAGCATGGCCCATTTTGGAAGGCAACATGTGGGATTACCCTAGGGGGTGCAAGTGTGATTGTGTATTGATTTCATGTATTTGTCTTGTATTAGGTTATCTAGCGTTTGGTTTTATGTACATGCAAACCCTAGGTCTAAACATGGTATAATTTGAAAGCGGTAAATTGCGGAAATGTAAAGTCTACGCTATTACAAAAATAGTATCCGGGAGTGGGGGTACAAATTCACAATTGGGGATGAGACTTAAGGAATGTAGTGTCCAATAAGTTACAACCAAATTGAATTTGCGATCAAATGTAAATGTAACGAATATACAAAATAAGCAAATGTATAATGTATCAAATGTAAGTATATTGTGTAAGTGTATGTGTATATGTGTATGTAATTATTTACAGGTTAAAAAAGCGTGAATTTAAATGTATTATTAAGTATTGTTAACCTAAATGAAAAGAATTAAATGTTTATTTAATTAGTCTTTGTAATCTTGTATTTTTCCTTAATATGTACAAAAAGAAAATTTGAGAAAAGAAAGTATTCTAAGTTTGAAAATTGTCATTTTGCATTTGATATAAATTTGTATCTTTATATTTTATGTTTAATATATACAAAAGAATATTTTAATTAAATGTTAAGAATTTAAATTATGTATATTAAAAAAAAAGTATTTTATGTATTATGTACAAATATTTCTAAGAAAAGAAAATGTATTAACTTAGTGAAAATTTATGTATAAATTAAAATAAGTTTAATAGTAAAAGAAAAGTGTTTTAAATAATGTACTTTTATGTATTAAGGTATTAATGTATTAATGTTCGAAATTATATCATAAAAAAGTTTGATGTAAAAATTTTATGTTAATTTATTAACAAAAATAAAAAAAAAATCTGTTTTATAAAAAAAAGGGTTAAATTTTGTAATGGGCCTTGGGAGCCTTATGGCCCCAACAGAAAAAAAATGAGGGGGGTGTGAATTGGGAATTAATGGGCTTAGGCGCAATGAGAATGGGGCGAGGCCCATCATCTTGAGACAAGTTTTTTAGGGTTTGATTATTTGTTTTCAGTTGGGATAACGCTTTAGGGTTTGACAGAGGCGCGTCGTTCGTTCGTTTCACTTCATCGTTTCTTCTTCTTCGTTCACTCTTATGCCAGCTTCTGAGTTCTTCTAGTTCAAGGCCACCTAGGCCACCGGCGCCACCGTTCCCCCTTCTCCCCCAGTGGAGCGTTCAGGCGGTGCTTGTAAGGTTTGAACTTTGTCCTTCTCGCGTTTAGGGTTTTCAATATACCTTTTGATTTGTTTTAGTTTCGATTGGACTTTGATTCATGTGTTTTCTTTCATTATTTTGACATGCATGCAAGGAATATAGGAAGGCTACCTTTCGGAGACGGAGGAGGGAGGAACCTGGAGGCGCGTAGGCGGCTTTGACGGTGGAGGAAAATGTGGTGGAGCTTCTGCTTCCTGGTTTGTGTATTTTTGCCCCTTAGGTTTAATGATGAGTATTCTGAGGACCTCTTTGATTTCTCTTCTTCTTGCTTACTGTATGCTTATGTATGCTTCTTTTGTTTGATCATCTTGACGCCTTGAAACGCTTCTTTATCTCGTCTCTTAGTTGCCTTGCTTTGAGTTGCCTTGATGACTAACTTGATTTGCTAACCCAATGATGAGTATCTCTGAGGTTTCTTCATGTTGCCTCTGAATACTTGCTCGCTGACTTCCTTCTTTCCTTTGAGTTGAGTTGCCTGAGTATGCGTTTTGAGTAGTTTTGTATGTTGTATATTTTTACCCCAATGATGGACACCATTCTGAGGGGGTCTGTGGGTTTGGCATGCTTTTTGTTTGGAGTTTACAGTGGTTCAGGCTTTTAGGCATACACAGGTTTGTTGTTTGATGGTTAAGGCTGGACAGGGTTTCGATGGTTGTGGCCTTTGAAACGTTGGTTTTGGACTTTTTTGTTGGCCTATATGTTTAGGCAGGTTATGGCCTTTTAAGGCTTGGAAGGTTTTGAATGGTTTCAGGCAGGTTGGGTGAGTTTATGTTTGACAGGTTGTGAGGCATTTTGCCTTTAGACAGTGTAAGTTTGTGCTTCACAGTTTATGCTGGTTTTTGTGTTTGAGTTGAATGGTACAGGTTCTGGGCAAATGCTGGTTGTTTTAGCTTGATTGCAGGTTTCAAGCTTTGTTTTTACATGGTTTGGCCTTGCTGGCTTTCTACTGGTTTATGGTTTATGTTTGATGGCCTTACTGATGGTTTAGGCTTGGAGACTGGAAGGTTTATGCAGGTTCTGAATGGTTCTTGCACAGGTTTGGGATTTCAGGCTTGGTGTTTATCTGGTTTGAAGGGTTTACAGGTTGTGGCCTTTTGAACTGGTTTTACAAGTTTTTGTTGTTAAGTGTTTGTTATGGTTGTTTTGCTGCCTCCTCCTTTCTCTACTGTATTGGCAGTTTTGTTTTATATTCTTTCTCACGCCTAAAGCCTAAACCTGTAAGCCCTATTTCTTCTTCTTTTTCTTCTCTCTCCAGTACAGTCAATATATTAAAATATGTTTGTGCTTGTACTTTATTCTGAAAGGGCAGCATTGGGACATGATGAAATGAATTATGTTGCTTGCACGTGTGGTTTAATTCTGCACTTTATGTCTTCTCTGCATATTTGCATATCTCTTTTGACAGCTTCTTGTACTTTTGTATCTTTGATATCTTTGATATCTTTGGCAGCTTTTTGGATAGTTTGGGATTTGTGATTCAGTTTGGACTTGTGGTTAGGCCATCCTGTTTGTTTTGAAATATGCAGCATGTTGACAAACTTTGCATTTTTTTCACTTTGTGCATTCCAAGTTAGTAAACAAATATTCATCCCTCTTTGTGAACCGGGAGAAATTTCGTGATTTGCAGAGAGGGCTAACTGATCCCAATCAGTTGCCCTTAATGATGAACCTTAATTTTATCTGTCTCTTTCATTTATTTATCTGCCATTGACTTTTCTTCTTTTCTTTGCAGATGAATAATTAAAATGGAGAGGAACGGCAAAGATGAAGAATTTGAAGATTAGAAAAATGTTTAGGATAGCCTTGTTTAGGTTTAAATTACTTGTAAAATCATTGTTGTACACAAATTGTAAACAATAATTGTACGAATAATTTAAAAATAAATAAAAAGTTTTTATCCAATTAATTCTTTTTTCCTCCAATTGTTTATTTATTATTTATAATTCTTTAATTATAATAATTGAAAATAAATTCCAATCATTTAATCTTAGAATAATAAATAATTTAAATAAATAATGCTTTAGCATTTGATCAGTTAAACCTGGCATTTCCAACTTCCAAAGCAAAACAACAGTTAATCACAACAACTGATCGGACGCATTCCCCTTTTTACTGATTTTTACCAAGCACTGCAAATTCAAACTGAATGTATCCTTTCACTGATTTAATCACACAGTGCGAACTCAATCCAAATGTTTCAATCCATATCTCAGCATAACTTGAAAAGTGCTGTAGAATTTAAATCTTTCCGAGAACGCGCGCACAAAAACCCTAATTCCTGATTAAATGCCAAAGAAGCATTCGCCTGATCGAAGTTGAGCCAAAATCAACCAAAACCCCTATGCAAATTGTGTGAACTGTTCTAAACCCCTCAAAACCAATAAACCCTAATTTTGTCTGACTGACGAGAAAAGTTTGTTTGACCGATTCTTGAGCCAGTTTGAAAAATCAGGAAAAGCCTGAAGTTGTGATTTCTTGGGAAAATGCGAGGGCAAATTTTGGGGTACAACAGTTGCCCCTGTTCAATCTTCTTTAACCTGAAGAGTTAGATTGGCAAGTTTGCCTTTCGCGACTCAAAGGTAAAAGGAGATTGGACACTAAAGTGCCCAGAAAATTTGCACTCGGCGATGTGATGGTAGAGGTGAATGGGCTTAAAGATGCCATTTGGTGATGGGCTTAAAGATGCCATTTGGTGATGGGCTTAAAGATGCCATCTGATGTGATAGAATCTTGTCGGAGGATGGGCTTAGAGATGCCATCTGAGAATGGGCTTAAAGATGCCATTTGGTGACTGCTGGTAGGAGGATGGGCTTATAGATGCCATCTGGAAATGGGCTTAAAGATGCCATTTGGAAATGGGCTTAAAGATGCCATTTGGAAATGTTGAACTGTATGTCAATGGTGAGTGGACGAGTATCAGAAAGGCACCCATGTTTTGGAACATCTCTGAATTGGGGGTCTGAGCCAGCAATAGATTGACATCCGTGTCTGGAGAATCCGTAAACTGTTTTCAAATGTTGAGAAGAGTCTGAACAAGCGATAGATTAACATCCGTTACTGGAGAACCCGTGAACTGTTTTCAGAAGTCTTGAAGTTGAATAAGCAATAGAGCAGCATCCGTTGTTGGGAAGCGTCCATAAACTGTTTTCAAAAGACGCATCTGAACAAGCGATAGATTAACATCCGTTGTTGGGAAGAATCCGTAAACTATTTTCAGAAGTTTGAGAAGAGTTTGAACAAGTGATAGGTTAACATCCGTTACTGGAGAACCCGTGAACTGTTTTCAGAAGTCTTGAAGTTGAATAAGCAATAGAGCAGCATCCGTTGTTAGGAAGCGTCCGTAAACTGTTTTCAAAAGTTGAGAAGAGTCTGAACAAGTGATAGGTTAACATCCGTTACTGGAGAACCCGTGAACTATTTTCAGAAGTCTTGAAGTTGAATAAGCAATAGAGCAGCATCTGTTGTTGGGAAGCGTCCGTAAACTGTTTTCAAAAGTTGAGAAGAGTCTGAACAAGTGATAGGTTAACATCCGTTACTGGAGAACCCGTGAACTGTTTTCAGAAGTCTTGAAGTTGAATAAGCAATAGAGCAGCATCTGTTGTTGGGAAGCGTCCGTAAACTGTTTTCAAAAGTTGCATCTGAACAAGCGATAGATTAACATCCATTGTTGGGAAGAATCCATAAACTGTTTTCAGAAGTCTTGAGAAGAATCTGAACAAGCGATAGGTTAACATCCGTTACTTGGAGAACCCGTGAACTGTTTTCAGAAGTCTTGAAAGTGGAGGAGGAACCGGTGTAAGGGTTTCCTGATGATGCGTCCGTGTAAAACTGCATCTGAGTGAATCCGGAATAAGTATCAGAATGTCGCCGTGTCCGGGTCACATCTGAACTATTCCTGGAAAGAATCTCGGAAGATAATGATTTTTGTCTGTCGACTGATCTTACCTGGAAAAGTAAAGAGTTAGTTGTATGCAATGTCATGATGCATGATGCAACGTATGATATATGATATGAATGTAAATGAATGCGCATGTAAGCTGGAGAGCTGTCTTGCGAAGGATAGATGAATCCGAGATGGCTGAAGATAAAAGCATCTTGACTGCTGCCGGGGAGAACAACTCCTGTGTTGCTGCTGTGGAGGGCAAGAATCTTCAATTGTTAAAAATGAGAAGTCTTGGGACCACTGTTGGAGGAATCAGAAGCTTGGGTTGTATGCCAAACTACTAGGGAATTCCTGTCTTGAGGAGATCTGTGTAGGATTTCCTGACGATGAGTCCGTGTAAAACTGCATCGGGCTTTTGAACACTTTTGACATTCGAATGCCCGAAGTGGTGATGTAGATAATTTCCTGGCTTGTTACAGGTGTTGATCCACAATCAGTCGTCCACAGATGTTTTCCTGGCTTGTTACAGGTGTTGATCTGGAACTTTAAGAAAGGTGACAGAAAAGCAACCGTGTCTGGAGCCAATCTGGACCGTATCTTCCAACATGTGATGAAGGAAATGTTGAACACTTTTGACATTCGAATGCCCCAAGTGGTGATGTAGATAATTTCCTGGCTTGTTACAGGTGTTAATCCACAATCGGTCGTTCACAGATATTTTCCTGGCTTGTTACAGGTGTTGATCTGGAACTCTTCAGACGTGCCCTGGCTAGATACAGGAATTGAGTCTGGAAATAGTCGTCAACAGATATGCCCTGGCTGGATACAGGAATCAAATCTGGAAATAGTCGTCGACAGATATGCCCTGGCTGGATACAGGAATCGAATCCTCAAACTCTTCAGACGTGCCCTGGCTAGATACAGGAATTGAGTCTGGAAATAGTCGTCAACAGATATGCCCTGGCTGGATACATGAATCGAATCCTCAAACTCTTCAGACGTGCCCTGGCTAGATACAGGAATCGAGTCTGGAAATGGTCGTCAACAGATATGCCCTGGCTGGATACAGGAATCGAATCCTCAAACTCTTCAGACATGCCCTGGCTAGATACAGGAATCGAGTCTGGAAATGTGATAGTTGATTTGTTGAACACTTTTGACATTCGAATGCCCCAAGTGGTGATGAAGGAGTCTTGAATCAGATTACTCTGCATATTGAGAGATTTCTTGAAATCTTGACTGGACTGCCCCAGGTTAACTGGATTTTGAAAGATCTGTTGGACCTTGACTGGACTGCCCCAGGTTAACTGGATTTTGAAAGATCTGTTGGACCTTGACTGGACTGCCCCAGGTTAACTGGACTGTGCTATGTCATGCCCCTTGTTGATAGGAGATTTGTAAAGGAAGTGTCGTCCTTTTGAAGTGATTTTGCTCACTGAGAGAGTTTTCGTTCCTCCGAACATTCGCTGTATGAATTTCTTCCCTGTCAAACAAAAAGCCAAATGCAGACAGTGATATTCAAGCAATGCAAAGTTTATGTTTGTCTCGAAGTTTTGAAAAATGCGTTTTTAGCACAAAAAAAAAAATTTTTTATAAGACAGATCAACACAAGATTTAGAGCAAAGCCTTACAGGAGTCAGGATACCTTTTGTAACAGTATGCTTTCGAACTAACCCATGCTTCAATTAGGACTTTTGAAGGGTTGTAACGTGGCTTGGTTCACGGTTTAAGAAACAAAGGATAAAGGCTCAAAGTATATTTGTACCCACCCGCTCTTCGTGATATTCTTCATACCTAAGCTCAGTTAATTGTGCGTCGCATTCTGTTTTGAGTTTGAAACGACTTTTTGGGCGATGGTTCACCAGTTGAATTTGGGGAGACAGCCATCATCTCCTTTTTTCTTTTTCAACATTTTTCATGTTGTTGAGGATTTTGTAATGACCTCACTATTTTGATTTTGATTTGTTATCCCTAACTTTTGCCTGACTGTTCCCGTTTTTCGGGATTACCGTCAGCAGGATGCCCCAGCTTTCTTAAGCCTCCTTTATAGGTTTTGGCTTGGTGGGCTTTTCTCTTTTGAGAGATTGACTGTCTATGTGATATGGAACCACCCTTGTCTTTTGATTCCAAAGGAATGCTTTCTTTTTCGATGTCGTTCGTTGTGTTACGAATTGAGAGTTTGCGACTTCAATGCGCGTTTCTTTTGAATTAACTGAGATACTACCCTGCCCCAGGTTTATATCAAAGGTTTTGATTGTTTAGAACAGAAAACTCCTACTTCTTTGGCCCGAAGGGGTTGACTAGGGATTATCTTCCTTATAACTCCAGTGTTTGGGATTTGAAAGAAATGCCTGTACATCATCAGCAAGGTCTGTTCAAAAGCATACTGTATAAGATCATGGTATTGTTTGGTCATCCTCCCTCTAAAGACTTCCAGCTTTTTATCAAGAGTTGAATATCATAAAGCAAACACAAGAGTAGTGAAAATGAATGGATGAATTCAAGACAAACATATGCAATGCATTAATGAAAACGGAGTTTAACATCAACAGATAATTGTTTGACAGCAAAAGAAATTACAACTTTGAAAATTCAAAATGAAGCAAAAGTCTTTCAGTTTGAGCCTCATCACTTCAGGTGGAGAACCCCTTAACGGAATATTTTCATCTCGCCGTCTGGCATGAATTCCAGCACTCCAATGTCGATCAGATCTTGAATCTTGTTCTTCAAGGCCCAACATTCGTTGGTGTCGTGTCCCGGGCTGTAGGAGTGGTAAACACAAAATGCATCGGGACGATAGTTAGGAGAGGAGGTATTGAGCTTCTGAGGAGGATCCCTTAGGGTAAGCAGGTTGACCTCCAACAAGCGCTTCAGTATGAAGAATGATGGTATTTCAGTCTACGTGAACTGTCTTCCCGACATTTCTTGCTTACGCCGATTACCCCGTTGACGCTGGTGAGGTTGTTGATGGGCTTGTGACCCTGAAGTAAGCGAAGGAGCCTTCCCCTTGTCTTCTTGAGTGGATGGAGGCTGAGCGGTGACTTGCTCTTCAACCTCAGATGTTTGCCCCAATTGGTTGTTTGGAAGCAGTTGGCGGACAAGAACTCTGAGTTCCTCTTGTCTTTGAGATAGGTCTTGGATGAGAGCCATCTGGCCCACCAACTGTCCCATCACTTGGGTCCTCAATGTTGTCAGATCAAACTGCAGCTCCGCAAGCTGATCACTCCTGGCATTGTTGGGATTCTCCAAGCACTTTGTGAGGAGAGCTTTCATCTCTTCTTGCCCCAGAGACAAGTTCAGGAACATCTCCTGCAGCTGAGCAGTCTAGTCTTGGATGTCTTTGACAGACCTTTCTAGAGCCATCTCTTACTGAAATAAACAGCAGGAGAGTAAGGAAACCTGAAAAAGGAAAGACTGTCAAAATGCAATGCATGATATGTGGATGCATGCTTTCAAGGATCTCTTGGGGTAGACACAAGAAAATGTTAGAGGTTGAACTTTGCTCTTGGATTGGAGAACTTTGCACTGGTGGATGTCTTTCCACTAGAATCAAGCTCACCATGTCAAGTGGGTCATAGCCACTGATTCAAATTGTTGTTCTTGATCTTTGTTTGGAGAACTTTGTATCGGCGGATGTCTTTCCACGAGAATCAAGCTCACCATGTCGAGTGGGTCATAGCCCCTGATTCAAGTTGTTGCACTTGATCTTTGACTGGAGAACTTTGTATCGGTGGTTGTCTTTCCACTAGAATCAAGCTCACCATGTCGAGTGGGTCATAGCCACTGATTCAAGTTGTTGTACTTGATCTTTGATGGCATTTGTTTAGAGGAGAAACCCCTTGCCCCTTGGTAGACGTCTGGTTCATCGTAACCCTGCATCAAGAGAACCTTCGAGATCCTTGAAATGGTTATTGAAAATGCTATGGTATGATGTCATGATGTTATGTACATGTATGCGAAAAGCAAGTGGGTGTATATACAGACAAACATATTCACACAAAGCAAACAAGTCCTTAGGTTTAGGCTTGCATGGGGTTCAGGTAAGTACCCTCTTGAAGTTAGTTGGCTCATCCTGTCCTAAAATAGAAACTGGGTTCTAAGGAGCTCAATATCATTGGATTGTTTTTTGTGTTCATTGTTTCGGTTTAGCCATTTACTGGCGACCAAAATATTCCAAGAAAACAACCCTCAAATGAGTGTAGTATCGAGTATCTACCAACTTCGGACTGCACCAAAGTCGGTCATCTCACTACCCCTAAAAAGGCTAAGATGGTCAATTAAGGTTCTAAGAGTTCGTTAGTGCTTCACGACATCACTCAGCGGCCCTGTACTCTCCTTGACTGAACTCAAGGGTTACCTGTACCCACAAATATGTCACACTAACATAGCTTACTGCTTCAACCATGTCGGTATACCCCGCACAGTTCCCTCATAGTTTTTTTGCTATTTACCTAAGAAGGTGCCCCAAATCCGGGTGTAGGATTTACAACAAACCCAAACAAGAACCCAAAAGATAAAGCAATCAAGTCAATCAAAGCAAGAAAGTAAAGGTGATCTAAACCCTAAGGTAACCCCACTTTCAAGCTCCTTATTCCCCAGCAGAGTCGCCAGTTCTGGCGATACGGTGGGAGAACTGACTTGAGGTTTTGCGTTTGTATTCGCACTTGTTCGGTTGAGCAAGAGTCACCACAGACTTTTTATTTTATCCTAAAGGAAAGGTTAAAAAGCACAGCAAAAACCTTTTGAGATATTTCGTGGGTTCGGGGGGTAGATTATGAAAAGGGAAGGTATTAGCACCCTTTTCATCCATGGTTATCCATGGGCTCTTAGTTACTTGGTTTTTTAGATCACTTGCCTTGATTTTCGATTGCTTTGAAATTGTGGTGTGTGTGTGTGTTTTGAAAATGTTTTTGAAGAAGATGCCTTGTCTTAGGCAACCAATGTATTCGACTCGTGTTTGAGTGTTTTACAAAAGTGTGTATCTTTTCGAAAAGATGTTTCAAATGTTTTTGAGAGTTCGTTTTGAAAGTGTGCATGAAGTGTGGTCTTTGAAAAGAAGGCAAGTGTTTTTGCAAGTTGATCTCAAGTAACTAAGAGTTTTGTCTACCCTATTGTACTCAAAGGTTTTTCTCTATGTTTTCAATCCTTTTTAACAATTTTGTTCCACCATTGAATTTGGTGGACAATCTTGCGTTTAGGAAGTTTAACGGGACGGGCGCGGGTCATCGTATGGACCATGAATGCAATGGTGCCAAGTGCCTTTGGCAATTTTCTTTGAAAGGACTATGATCATTCCATTTTAGGCAACTTTCGAAAGCGTCATCGAGGGACTTATGATCATTTGAATTTGTTTTGCCAAAGAAACTCGACGTGCAAGCATGGCCCATTTTGGAAAGCAACATGTGGGATTACCCTAGGGGGTGCAAGTGTGATTGTGTATTGATTTCATGTATTTGTCTTGTATTAGGTTATCTAGCGTTTGGTTTTATGTACATGCAAACCCTAGGTCTAAACATGGTATAATTTGAAAGCGGTAAATTGCGGAAATGTAAAGTCTACGCTATTACAAAAATAGTATCCGGGAGTGGGGGTACAAATTCACAAATGGGGATGAGACTTTAGGAATGTAGTGTCCAATAAGTTACAACCAAATCGAATTTGCGATCAAATTTAAATGTAACGAATATACAAAATAAACAAATGTATAATGTATCAAATGTAAGTATATTGTGTAAGTGTATGTGTATATGTGTATGTAATTATTTACAGGTTAAAAAAGTGTGAATTTAAATGTATTATTAAGTATTGTTAACCTAAATGAAAAGAATTAAATGTTTATTTAATTAGTCTTTGTAATCTTGTATTTTTCCTTAATATGTACAAAAAGAAAATTTGAGAAAAGAAAGTATTCTAAGTTTGAAAATTGTCATTTTGCATTTGATATAAATTTGTATCTTTATATTTTATGTTTAATATATACAAAAGAATATTTTAATTAAATGTTATGAATTTAAATTATGTATATTAAAAAAAAGTATTTTATGTATTATGTACAGATATTTCTAAGAAAAGAAAATGTATTAACTTAGTGAAAATTTATGTATAAATTAAAATAAGTTTAATAGTAAAAGAAAAGTGTTTTAAATAATGTACTTTTATGTATTAAGGTATTAATGTATTAATGTTCGAAATTATATCATAAAAAAGTTTGATGTAAAAATTTTATGTTAATTTATTAACAAAAATAAAAAAAATATGTTTTATAAAAAAAAGGGTTAAATTTTTGAATGGGCCTTGGGAGCCTTATGGCCCCAACAGAAAAAAAATGAGGGGGGTGTGAATTGGGAATTAATGGGCTTAGGCGCAATGAGAATGGGGCGAGGCCCAGCATCTTGAGACAAGTTTTTTAGGGTTTGATTATTTGTTTTCAGTTGGGATAACGCTTTAAGGTTTGACAGAGGCGCGCCGTTCGTTCGTTTCACTTCATCGTTTCTTCTTCTTCGTTCACTCTTATGCCAGCTTCTGAGTTCTTCTAGTTCAAGGCCACCAAGGCCACCGGCGCCACCATTCCCCCTTCTCCCCCAGTGGAGCGTTCAGGCGGTGCTTGTAAGGTTTGAACTTTGTCCTTGTCGCGTTTAGGGTTTTCAATATACCTTTTGATTTGTTTTAGTTTCGATTGGACTCTGATTCATGTGTTTTCTTTCATTATTTTGACATGCATGCAAGGAATATAGGAAGGCTACCTTTCGGAGACGGAGGAGGGAGGAACCTGGAGGCGCGTAGGCGGCTTTGACGGCGGAGGAAAATGTGGTGGAGCTTCTGCTTCCTGGATTGTGTATTTTTTCCCCTTAGGTTTAATGATGAGTATTCTGAGGACCTCTTTGATTTCTCTTCTTCTTGCTTACTGTATGCTTATGTATGCTTCTTTTGTTTGATCATCTTGACGCCTTGAAACGCTTCTTTATCTCGTATCTTAGTTGCCTTGCTTTGAGTTGCCTTGATGACTAACTTGATTTGCTAACCCAATGATGAGTATCTCTGAGGGTTCTTCATGTTTCCTCTGAATACTTGCTCGCTGACTTCCTTCTTGCCTTTGAGTTGAGTTGCCTGAGTATGCGTTTTGAGTAGTTTTGTATGTTGTATATTTTTACCCCAATGATGGACACCGTTCTGAGGGGGTCTGTGGGTTTGGTATGCTTTTTGTTTGGAGATTACAGTGGTTCAGGCTTTTAGGCATACACAGGTTTGTTGTTTGATGGTTAAGGCTGGACAGGGTTTTGATGGTTGTGGCCTTTGAAACGTTGGTTTTGGACTTTTTTGTTGGCCTATATGTTTAGGCAGGTTATGGCCTTTTAAGGCTTGGAAGGTTTTGAATGGTTTCAGGCAGGTTGGGTGAGTTTATGTTTGACAGGTTTTGAGGCCTTTTGCCTTTAGACAGTGTAAGTTTGTGCTTCACAGTTTATGCTGGTTTTTGTGTTTGAGTTGAATGGTACAGGTTATGGGCATATGCTGGTTGTTTTAGCTTGATTGCAGGTTTCAAGCTTTGTTTTTACAGGGTTTGGCCTTGCTGGCTTTCTACTGGTTTATGGTTTATGTTTGATGGCCTTACTGATGGTTTAGGCTTGGAGACTGGAAGGTTTATGCAGGTTCTGAATGGTTCTTGCACAGGTTTGGGATTTCAGGCTTGGTGTTTATCTGGTTTGAAGGGTTTACAGGTTGTGGCCTTTTGAACTGGTTTTACAAGTTTTTGTTGTTAAGTGTTTGTTATGGTTGTTTTGCTGCCTCCTCCTTTCTCTACTGTATTGGCAGTTTTGTTTTATATTCTTTCTCACGCCTAAAGCCTAAACCTGTAAGCCCTATTTCTTCTTCTTTTTCTTCTCTCTCCAGTACAGTCAATATATTAAAATATGTTTGTGCTTGTACTTTATTCTGAAAGGGCAGCATTGGGACATGATGAAATGAATTATGTTGCTTGCACATGTGGTTTAATTCTGCACTTTATGTCTTCTCTGAATATTTGCATATCTCTTTTGAAAGCTTCTTGTACTTTTGTATCTTTGATATCTTTGATATCTTTGGCAGCTTTTTGGATAGTTTGGGATTTGTGATTCAGTTTGGACTTGTGGTTAGGCCATCCTGTTTGTTTTGAAATATGCAGCATGTTGACAAACTTTGCATTTTTTTCACTTTGTGCATTCCAAGTTAGTAAACAAATATTCATCCCTCTTTGTGAACCGGGAGAAATCCTGTGATTTGCAGAGAGGGCTAACTGATCCCAATCAGTTGCCCTTATTGATGAACCTTAATTTTATCTGTCTCTTTCATTTATTTATCTGCCATTGACTTTTCTTCTTTTCTTTGCAGATGAATAATTAAAATGGAGAGGAACGGCAAAGATGAAGAATTTGAAGATTAGAAAAATGTTTAGGATAGCCTTGTTTAGGTTTAAATTACTTGTAAAATCATTGTTGTACACAAATTGTAAACAATAATTGTACGAATAATTTAAAAATAAATAAAAAGTTTTTATCCAATTAATTCTTTTTTCCTCCAATTGTTTATTTATTATTTATAATTCTTTAATTATAATAATTGAAAATAAATTCCAATCATTTAATCTTAGAATAATAAATAATTTAAATAAACAATGCTTTAGCATTTGATCAGTTAAACCTGGCATTTCCAACGTCCAAAGCAAAACAACAGTTAATCACAACAACTGATCAGACGCATTCCCCTTTTTACTGATTTTTACCAAGCACTGCAAATTCAAACTGAATGTATCCTTTCACTGATTTAATCACACAGTGCAAACTCAATCCAAATGTTTCAATCCATATCTCAGCATAACTTGAAAAGTGCTGTAGAATTTAAATCTTTCCGAGAATGCACGCATAAAAACCCTAATTCCTGATTAAATGCCAAAGAAGCGTTCGCCTGATCGAAGTTGAGCCAAAATCAACCAAAACCCTAAGCAAATTGTGTGAACTGTTCTAAACCCCTCAAAACCAATAAACCCTAATTTTGTCTGACTGACGAGAAAAGTCTGTTTGACCGATTCTTGAGCCAGTTTGAAAAATCAGGAAAAGCCTGAAGTTGTGATTTCTTGTGGAAAAATGCGAGGGAAAATTTTGGGGTACAACACCAGGCTATGAGTGAATTCCATAGGAACTAGGAATAGAGTGGCCATGGAAGCTATGAAACGGATGCTTTGTAGACCTGACCATGAGATCCATGACTTCAGAGGTAGTTCCGATAGGCGTTATCGTATGATAATACCGACATTCGAGCTCACGTACTCTGATTTGGCTTCTAACCTTACCTTGACCTAGACTACACCCGTGAGAGGGGCGGGAAAACTTTTCTTACAGGTACTGTTGGTGACTTTGTGTTGCGAACATGACTTAGGTTCCCATGTTAGCTTTGAAGCTTCGAGATTCTCTTTTGATCTTGAGTGGTGTTGTTCTGTAATGGTCCATCCACGATCCAGTGTGAACTTTGATCCTGTCATATTGCATCATAGCATGTTTATTTCTAAAAAAATGATGTAAAAAAAATAACTAGCATGTGCATGTCATTTCCAGGGACATTCAAGAGTCTTCTTTCCATCAGAAATGGCTGGTCTCCCTCCAGTTGAGTTTGATTCAGTTCATGTTAAAGAGCTCACCAGGCATACTTTTTCTTATCAGATTCCTACCATTGAGGTGGCCGAGTTGAAGAGGTTGAGTTCTTATTTGAAGGGAAATGTTCTGAACAATTTCAACAAAAGTTATGGCAACTTGTTACTAGTCCTTAACACTCCAGTTGACCCGATGGCTTTGATCACTCTCTTCCAGTTCTATGACAAAGAATTAAGGTGCTTTACTTTTCAAGATTATCAATTGGTTCCCACCCTAGAAGAGTACGCGAACTTGCTTAATATCAGATTAATCGATGATGTTCCTTTTGTCCAAATGCCGGAAAAGCCAAAGTTCGAGGTTGTTGTTGAGATTCTTTGTTGGAGTTGGAAAGAGGTGAAAGACAATTGGAAGTCCAATGAGGGTATTGCAGGGTTTTATCTGGATTTCTTAGTGAAGAAAGCTGAAGATTGGGCAAAGAAAGGCAATTGGAGTGACTTCAGTTCTCTGTTCGCTCTCATGATATACGGGATTGTCCTCTTCCCTCACAAGAGAAATTTTGTGGATTTGACGGCTATATGTGTTTTTAGAAACAAGAACCCGATACCGACACTCTTGGAAGATACTCTTTACATCATTCATTCCAGGCATGGAAAAAGTGGTAATGTGAGTTTATGCCATTCAATGCTATATCAATGGCTTAAGTTGCATCTACCAGTAAGTGGTCCTTTCGTGGATACCAGGCATTCTCTCTGATAGTCATCAAGGCTTGTCAACCTTACTTCATTTGATATCCGGTGGAATTATGACATAGGGGAAGTGCAAAGTATTGTCACTAGCTACGGAGATTTCCCTAATGTTCGCCTCATAGGAACTAAGGGGTGCATCAACTATAATCTGGTGCTTGCTTATCGTCAATTGGGGTATGCAATGGATGGACCACCAAAGGTTGAGGAGGTGTCCGAATCAGTGTATTTCGCTAGAGGAAGTGATCTTGAGATGTTGAAAAGAGTGACAAGTGCTTGGAAGGGAATTCACAAGAAGGATAGAACTACTTTGGGCAAGAAGGTTCCTATTTCTAGGGTTCCTTACATGGAGTGGGCTAAGGCCAGGGTTAAGATATTATGGTTACCATTTGCAAGGTCGACTCCTCTATACGAGCAACCTCCTGCTATTCTAGGTAACACGGTGCCTACCGAGATGTTCACCCAGGTTCATGTTGAGAACATTCAGCTTCGTGCAAAGGACCGTGAGGCGGGCATGAAACTTTATTGGGCAGATCAAGAAAGGGCCGACTTAGCTCACAAACTCAAGGAAGCTCAAGGGGAAACTTTTGATGCAACCAGTTCCAGGAAGAGGTCTCATGCTGAAATGGAAGAAGAATTGAGCAAGAATCAGCAAGAGTATCGGAAGCTTCAGGCCTCAAAAAATGGTTACAGGAAGAAGATTCAGAATTTAGAAAAACAGCTCAAAGACAAGGACGCTCAGCTTAAGAAGGAAGTGGCCTAGAAGCGTGTCACGGAAGATCGGTTCCAAGAGAGTAAAATGGTCGCATCTCAACTCTTGAAGGAGAAATCCAGACTTGAAGAGTACTGTCAACATCTTGAAGCATGTTTAGTTCTGGAGATTTAGTTCTGTTATTTGCTTTTGGTGTATTTGGTCACCCCCAGAATTGTTGGAAGGGGCCAATTGATTGTTGTTATTGTTCATTTCTTTTGCTTTTTATTAAGACATGTATTTAGTTGTTTATCTTTTTCTCTTAGTTATCCGAAGTCACTCGGACATCGTTTCTTTTGTCTGTAAATATTGGAAGTGTTCATCTTATTATCCTTTCTCTTTTGATTGTATGATCGCACACCATGACTGATGAATAAAAGGACTCTTGGATACTTGGAAATGACAAACATATCATGCACATCATGCATTTCAAAACATTGCAGGTTATCCCAAGACGGTTTTCTTATTCTGCTGCTTTTCTTATTCAGAATTCAAGACGACTACTCATCGGTATTCCACCAGAAACAACTTGCCAAGACAGATAGAACAGGTTCAAGTTGAACTCGCTGAAATGAGGGCTCAGATGGCTACTCAGATGACTCAGTTCATGGAGGTCATCACCAATGTGAATCGCCGACCGGAGGAACTAGCTGCCATTGTCAACAACCAGCGCCGCCATCCAGGGGATGGTGGAAATCAAGGGCTCTATCAGGACATTTCTGTGGGATTGGGGGATGTGCAAGATCAGCCTACTGGAAATTTTCATGGGATGCCCGGAAATCTTTTTATGCGCAATGTAGGGCAGTTTCCTCCGTCTCCTGGACCTCGTCTTGTAGGGAACAGAAGAGCTAATTAGGGTGGTGTAAGGAATTATCAGGAGCAGGATTATGACTTTGACCAGGATGAAGATCAGTTTTCTGTTTGGCGTTCAGAGTCGGGGGTTCAGATTGAGAATATGAAATATCGTTTGTTGGAAGAGCGTCTAAAGGCTGTGGAAGGGCAAGGAGTCCTTGGTATGGATGCTAATGATCTCGGGTTAGTGTCTAGGGTGAAAGTTCACCCAAAGTTCAAACCTCCTACATTTGAAAAGTACAACGGAACGTCATGTCCTATTACTCATGCAACTGCTTATTTTCGGAAGATGTCAGTACATACTGAGGATCAAGGGCTTTTGATTCATTTTTTCCAGGATAGCCTATCTGGGGCATCCCTGGAGTGGTACATGAAGCTGGAGAAAACTCATATTCATTGTTGGAATGATCTTGCTCGGGCTTTTGTCAAACATTATCAGTACAATGTGGATATGGCGCCTAATTGCACTCAGTTACAAAATATGTCACAAGGACCAAAAGAATCTTTCAAGGAATACACTCAGAAGTGGCTTGAGCTGGCTGCAAGGGTTCAACCTCCACTCATGGAGAGAGAACTCATTGATATGTTTATGGGTACCCTGCAAGGACCATTCTATGAGCACATGATAGGAAGTACTTCGGCAGGATTTGCAGACTTGGTTATGGCTGGTGAGAAAATTGAAGTGGGTTTGAAATTGGGAAGATTCAAATTGGAGGTTCTAGTGGCTCATCAGGGGGGCAGTAAGAAACCATTCAACAATTACCCTAAGAAAAGGGAAGGCGATGCAAGCGTGGTTTACTCTCATAGAGGACGAAGAGAGGATCGTCAGCACCAACAAATCAATGATGTTTCTATTCCTGTTAATGCTCCTCCACAGCAAAGACCAAATGCAGTGCCACAACAACAGAGGCAACAAGATGCTCCCCGTCAGTATAATAACCAACAGCAGAGACAACCCAGAAAATTTGATCCCTTGCCAGTGACTCTTACTGAAGCGCTCCACCACCTGCTTGATTTGAAGTTGATCAGTTTGAGGAATATGCCACTGCCACCTGCAAGACTCCCTGTTAACTATGATGCTAATGCAAGATGTGAATTCCATTCGGGCGGAGTTGGTCATTCTACTGACAATTGTTTTGCGTTGAAGTGTAAGGTACAAGACTTGTTGGATGCTAAGGCAATTGAGTTTACTCCAGTGACTGGTCCAAATGTTACTCAAAACCCAATGCCAAGGCATGGAGGGGGTGTTGTTAATATGGTTGATGATAACGGTGAAGTGTTGAATTTGATCATGAATGTGGAACAAGTAACTACCCTGTTGAGCTTCATTAAGAGGTATTTTCTTGACAATTCTATTTTCCCAGGTTGTACTTCAGAGTGTGCCAAGTGTAGAGAGCAACCAAAGGGTTGTGATGATTTGAAAGTAGGTATCCAGTTGTTGATAAAAGAGGGTTCCCTATAGTTTGATAGAAAACCGAGCTACCGCGAGGTCACTGAAGAGGATGTTGTTGTAATATCTATTCCTTACACCCCTGCACGCATTCATGTCCCATCAAGGGCACCCCCTCTGATGATTACAGTACCTGGTCCAATGTCGTATACCAGTGAGAAGGCCATCCCATGGCATTACGGTGCTGATGTTTATTACCATGGGGTAAAGCAGGAGGTTAATGCTCGTTTGTCTGAGGAAGAATATGTTGAAGGTGATGAAGAGGAGGTCCATAACTTTTCTGGTGTAGGTCGAATGACTAGAAGTGGGAGAGTATTTGGTCCTTCCAATGTGCAAGAGACGGCAGATGCCTTTGCAAGAGAAAAAGGAAAACAACAGGTAATGATCGGTAATCCAAGGGTTACGCCAGCCAATGTGACTCAACCAATTCTGATACCAGAAGCTTCTTTAGTTCCCGATGAGGTTGAAGAGTTGATGCGAATCATCAGAAAGAGTTATTATAGTATAATTGATCATCTGAGCCATACTCCTTCTAAGATGTCTATCTTATCTCTATTTATTTATTCAGAACCTCACAGAAATGCTTTGATGAAGTTTTTAAAGAATGTGTTCGTACCACATGAGATAACAGAAATCAGTTCGAGAATGTTTGTGCTAACATATCTGCCGGGAATGGTTTGGGCTTCACCGATTTTGATCTTCCTCCAGAGGGACCAGGCCATAACAAAGCGTTGCATATTTCAATGGAGTGCAGGGGCACTACTTTATCCCGGGTTTTGGTGGATACAGGATCGTCTTTGAATGTATTGCCCAAGTCGACATTGATGAAGATTGATTATTCTGGACTAAAGTTACGCCCTAGCGATTTGATGGTGAAGGCGTTTGATGGGTCTCAAAGGTCAGTATTTGGGGAGGTGGAGCTACCAATCAAGGTTGGTCCTCGCACCTTCACGGCCACGTTTTTTGTGATGGATATACAGCCATCATATTATTGCTTGTTGAGGAGGTCGTGGATTCATAGAGCAAGAGCAGTCACTTCTACTCTTCATCAGAAACTCAAGTATCCTGCAAAGGGAAAGGTGATAACTGTATGCGGAGAGGAAGAGTATATCGTGAGTCATTTGACATCATTTTGCTATGTCGAGGTTGAAGGTGAGATACACGAAACTCCGTTTCAGGCGATTAAGACAATTCATGCTGTCAATTTTCCTCCTCCAGAGCAGAAAAAGAAATCGGAAACTATTATGTCTTCTCTCAAAGATGCAAAAGCTATAGTCGAAGGTGGTAACCCTGAAGGTTGGGGTCAAGTGCTGGACGTTACTCCGAAGTTTGATAAATTTGGTCTTGGTTTTAGCCCTGGTCAGTAGAGTCCAACTCCCAAAGCATCTAGTTTATCTACTCCTGTGAAGTTTTATCGTCCTTGTGCCACTTAAGAAGGGCATGTCAATGCAGTTGGCGACGATAGGGCTGATGGCTACAATATCGAAGATTGGATTCATCCGTGTATTCCAGGCCAGACACTCAATAATTGGACTTCTGTGGATGTTATCCAAGTTTCAAGCACTGAGGAGTAATTTTCTTGTTTCTTTATTTGTCATATCATAATTCCTACGCTCTGCCCAAGGCGTAGTGAATCATTTGTGTAGGGCCACCATGTGTATTTTCAAGTTTATCATGAAATAAAGGACGTTTTTGCATTCAAAATCTTGTTTCTTTTTATTTTTCTTTTAAATGGCAATGTTTCTCTTTCCACACACTGTCACTAAAAAAACGCCAAAATGTCATTCATGCAGATGCACTTCCACCACCGATCACATTGATAACAACTCTGCTATGGCTCATTATGACTTTGATACTCCTATTTATCAAGCTGAAGAAGAAGCATAAGAGGATTGTGATCTTCATGAGGAATTAGCAAGATTGTTGAAATAAGAGGAGAAGGTTATCCAGTCGAATCAGGATTCGGTTGAGGTGGTTAATATTGGCACAGAAAAGGTAAGAAGAGAAGTCAAGATAGGGGCAAATCTCGAAGAAGGTATAAAGGTCAGATTGATCAAGCTACTCCGTGAGTAATCTGATATCTTCGCTTGGTCTTATGAGGATATTCCTGGATTGGATACGGATATAGTGGTGCATCGACTATCGCTCAAAGAAGGTTGTTCTCCTGTCAAGCAGAAGCTTCGAAGAAATCATCCTGAGATGTCCAAGAAGATCAAGGAGGAGGTCCAAAAGCAGTTGGACGCAAATTTCTTAAAGGTCGTCAATTATTCGCCATGGATTGCAAATATTTTGCCTGTGCCCAAGAAGGATGGTAAAGTCAGGGTGTGCGTGGATTATAGGGATTTAAACAGGGCTAGCCCCAAAGACGATTTCTCTCTTCCGCATATTGATGTGTTGGTCGATAATACTGCTCATTCCAAGGTGTTCTCGTTCATGGATGGCTTTTCGGGTTACAATCAAATTAAGATGGCTCTGGAGGATATGGAGAAGATAACATTCATCACGCCTTGGGGAACATTCTATTATAAAGTGATGTCGTTTGGTTTGAAAAATGTTGGGGCAACATATCAGCGCGCCATGGTCACTCTCTTTCATGACTTGATTCACCAAGAGATTGAGGTATATGTAGACGATATGATTGCTAAGTCTGACACAGAAGAGGAACATCTTGTTCATCTGGAAAAATTGTTCGAGAGACTGAGGCAGTTCTTGCTAAGGTTGAATCTGAATAAGTGCACCTTCGGGGTGAGATCTGGCAAGCTATTGGGCTTTATTGTAAGTGAGAAAGGTATCGAGGTGGACCCAGCCAAAGTCAAAGTGATACAGGAAATGCTTGAGCCAAGGACATAGAAGGAAGTACGTGGTTTCTTGGGGAGATTAAACTATATTTCCAGATTTATTTCTCATCTCACAGCCACCTGCGAACCTATGTTCAAGTTGTTGAAGAAAAGTCAGACAGTGAGATGGAATGAGGATTGTCAGAAGGCCTTTGACAAGATAAAGGAGTATTTGCAGGAACCTCTGATACTCATGCCGCCAGTGGAAGGAAGGCCACTAATCATGTACCTAACTATGTTGGAAAGCTCAATGGGTTGTGTCCTTCGTCAGCACGACGAGACAGGGAAGAAAGAGCAGGCTATTTACTACTTGAGTAAGAAGTTTACGGAATGCGAGTCGAGGTACTCATTGTTGGAAAAGACTTGTTGTGCGCTTTCCTGGGCCGCCAAACATTTGAGGAAGTACATGTTAACTCACACCACCTACTTGATATCCAAAATGGATCCAATCAAGTACATTTTTGAGAAGCCAGCTCTTACAGGCAGGGTGGCCTGTTGTCAGATGATACTCACTGAATATGATATCCAACACACTACTCAAAAAGCAATTAAGGGTAGTGTACTGGCCGACCATCTTGCTCATCAGCCCGTGAATGATTACGAACCGGTGAAGTTTGATTTTCCAGATGAGGAAATTGTGTATATCCGGGATTGTAACATACCAGACCCAGACAAAGGACCCGAGTCGGGATCACGTTGGACGCTTGTTTTTTATGGTGCCTCTAATGCCATGGGAAATTGCATCGGAGCTATTATCACTTCCCCTGAGGGATACCACATTCCTTTCACGGCTCGTATTTGTTTCGATTGCACTAACAACATGTCCGAATATGAGGCTTCCATTTATGGCATTGAAGCGGTAATCGACATGCGCATCAAATTTTTGAAAGTTTACGGGGATTCCAATCTTGTTATCAGCCAGATTAATGGAGATTGGGAGACTCGCCACCAGAACCTAATTCCCTAGTGAGCATGTTATGAAGTTGATTCCGTACTTCGAAGAGATCACGTTTGAGCATATTCCCAGAGAAGAAAACAATTTAGCTGATGCACTGGAAATTTTGTCCTCCATGTTCAAGGTTAAGTGGGCTAATGAGGCACCTTCCATTACTATCAGAAGTTTGAGCGAGCCAACTTTCTATTATGAGGCCAGTTTGGAGCCAGATTGTAACCCTTGGTTTTATGACGTTAAGAGATATCTGGAAACACAAGAGTACCCTGAAGAGGCATCCGTCACAGATAAGAAGTTCTTGAGAAGATTTTCAGCCAAGTTCTTTGTCAGTGGTGGTGTGTTGTACATAAGGCATCATGACAGTTTACTGCTCAGATGTGTTGACAAGAAAGAAGCGGCTAGAATCATTGAGGAGATACATGAAAGTGGTTTCGGGACCCATTCCAACGGGCATACCATGGCTAAAAAGATCTTGTGAGCAGGTTATTATTGGTCCACCATGGAGACTGACTGTTACAATCATGCACGAGTTTGCACAAATGTCAAGTCTATGCTGACAAGGTGCATGTGCCGCCAGTACCTTTGAATTTCTTGACTTCCCCTTGGCTGTTTGTGATGTGGGTAATTTATATGATCGGCAAGATTGAACCGACTGCGTCCAACGGGTACCATTTCATTCTGGTTGCCATCAATTATTTTATGAAGTGGGTTGAAGCTGCATCCTATGCCAATGTCACCAAGCAGGTGGTAACTCGGTTCATTAAGCACAATATTATTTGTCGCTACGGAGTGCCTGAGAAGATCATTACTGATAATGGGTCTAATCTGAACAATAAAATAATGAAGGAGCTTTGTGAGTCCTTCAAAATCAAGCATCATAACTCTTCCCCATACCGACCAAAGATGAACGGCACTGTCGAAGCGGCCAATAAAAATATCAAGAAAATCGTGCAAAAGATGGTGGTAACCTATAAAGATTGGCATGAGATGCTGCCTTTCGCTTTGCATGGTTATTGCACCATTGTGCATACTTTGATTGGGGCAACCCCATTTTCATTGGTTTATGGCATGGAAGCAGTATTGCCGGTAGAAGTCGAGATTCCTTCTCTTAGGATCATAAGGGATGTTAAGCTGGATGAAAGTGAATGGGTACAGAGTCGGCTGGAACTTATTGATGAAAAGAGATTGACGGTCATATGTCATGGTCAGGTATATCAGCTAAGGATGAGAAAAGCTTTTGATAAGAGGGTACGACCTCAATGTTAAAACAATACGACCTTGTGCTCAAGAGGATAATTCTTCCTCAGGGAGATCCCAGGGGCAAGTGGGTTCCGACTTATGAAGGTCCTTTTGTGGTCAGAATAGTTTTCTCTGGAGGAGCGATGATGCTCACGACTATGGATGGAGAGTACTTCCCTCTCCCTGTGAATGCTGACGTAGTTAAAAAAATACTTTGCATAAAAAATAATAAAAACCCGCTAAACTGAAAACCCGAAAGGGCGGTTTAGGAAAAAAGAGGGTGTCCTGGTGAAGTGAAAACCCGAAAGGGCGATTCAGGCAAAAGTTAGGGACTTAAAGCAAATGACTATTGTGAAACGGTGGGAGAATTGACTTGAGGTTTTGCGTTTCGTCGCAAATGTTTTGGTTTAGCAAGAGTCACCACCGACTTTTATTTTATCCAAAAGGAAAGGTAAAAAGCACAGGAAAGACCTTTGAGATGTTTTCTTGAGTTCGGGGGGTAGATTATGAAAAGGGAAGGTGCTAGTACCCTTTTCATCCATGGTTTTCCATGGGCTCTTAGTTACTTGTTTAGCTCACTTGCTTTGCTTTTGCAATTGTTTGAAATGGTGCTTTGTGTGGTTTTTGAAAGTATTTTGAAAAGAGGCAATCGCTTAGGCAATCTTTGTAATGATTCTCATTCGTAAGAATGTATACAAAGATGTTTGTCTTTTGAAAAATGTTTCAATGTTTTGAAAGTTGTTTGGAAATATTTTGAAAATGTGTGTGTTTGTTTGAAAATAGCAAGGATTGTTTGCAAATGGATCAAGTAACTAGGAGCCATCTATCCTACTCAAATGTCTTTCCTATACATTTTTATTCCTTTGACATTGTTATTTTACCATTGAATTGATAAACAACCCTATCTTTGGATGTTAAACGCGATGGGCGTGGGTCATCTTTTGACCATGATAGCAATGTTGCCAAGTATCTTTAGCATTTTGAGGGACCAAGATCATTTGTTTAGGAAACCTTTTGATAGCGTCTGTGATACGGTGGGAGAACTGACTTGAGGTTTTGCGTTTCGTCGCAAATGTTTCGGTTTAGCAAGAGTCGCCATCGACTTTTATTTTATCCAAAAGGAAAGGTAAAAAAGCACAGGAAAGACCTTTGAGATGTTTTCTTGAGTTCGGGGGGTAGATTATGAAAATGGAAGGTGCTAGCACCCTTTTCATCCATGGTTATCCATGGGCTCTTAGTTACTTGTTTAGATCACTTGCTTTACTTTTCCAATTGTTTGAAATGGTGTTTTGTGTGGTTTTGAAAGTATTTTGAAAAGAGGCCATTGTTTAGGCAATCTTTGTAATGATTCTCATTCGTAAGAATGTATACAAAGATGTTTGTCTTTTGAAAAATGTTTCAATGTTTTGAAAGTTGTTTGGAAATTGTTTTTTTGAAATGTGTGTGTGTTTGTTTGAAAATAGAAAGGATTATTTGCAAATTGATCAAGTAACTAGAAGCATCTACATACTCAAATGTCTTTCCTACACATTTTTATTCCTAAACATCTTCTACAGCTCGAAGTGCCAGATGATCGGCTAGCACAGTCCCCTTTATAGCTTTTTGGGTCGTGTACTGTATATCGTATTCCGTTAGGATCATCTGCCATCTAGCTATTCTTCTAGATAGAGCAGGCTTCTCAAAGATGTACTTGATCGGATCCATCTTAGATATCAGCAGAGTGGTATGAGTCAACATATACTGCCTTAGCCAGCGAGCATCCCATACCAAAGCGCAGCAAGTTTTCTCGAGCAGTGAGTATCGGGTCTCACAGTCGGTAAACATTTTGCTAAGGTAATAAATGGCATGCTCTTTTCGGCCAGACTCGTCATGTTTCCCCAGTACGCACCCCATTGAATTCTCTAGGACGGTCAGATACATGATTAGCGTTCTTCCTTAGACGGGTGGCATCAAGACAGAAGGTTCTAGAAAATACTCCTTGATTTTATCGAAAGCAAATTGACAGTCATCATTCCATTTAACTACCTGATCTTTCTTCAATAGCTTGAAGATTGGTTCATAGGTAGATGTTAGGTGAGAAATGAACCTTGCAATGTATTTTAGGCGTCCCAAGAAACCTCTGACCTCCTTCTCAGTGCGAGGAGCAAGCATTTCTTGAATAGCTTTGACTTTGGAAAGGTCAACCTCGATGCCTTTGTTGCTGATAATGAAACCTAAGAGCTTATCGGATCGGACTCCGAATGTACACTTGTTTGGATTCAGTCTGAGCTTGTACTCCTTCAACCTGACAAACAACATTTGCAAGTGATCAAGGTGTTCTTCTTCAGTTTGTGATCGGGCTATCATGCCATCTACGTAGACCTCTATCTCATGATGTATCATATCATGAAACAAAGCTACCATGGCGCGTTGATAGGTTACCCCGGCATTCTTCAGTCTAAATGGCATCACCTTGTAGCAGAACGTACCCCACTGTGTAACAAAAGTAGTTTTCTCCATGTCCTCAGGTGCCATTTTGATCTGGTTATAGCCTGAGAATCCGTCCATGAAAGAAAATACTTTGTGCTGAGCTGTGTTATCGACTAGGATGTCGATGTACGGAAGTGGAAAGTCATCTTTAGGGCTGGCCCTGTTTAAATCTCTATAATCCATGCACATTCTCACTCTGTCGTCCTTTTTAGGCACGGGCACAATGTTAGCAACCCATTGTGGAGAGGAGGTAACAGCAAGAAATCCAGCATTGAACTGTTTCATATCTTCGGCTTTGATCTTCTCTGACATGTCGGGCCTCATGCGGCAGACTTTCTATTTAAATGGTGGACAGTCTTCTCTTGTGGGTAGACGGTGTACCACAATGTCTGTATCAAGTCCCGGCATGTCTTGGTATGACCAGGCGAAGATCTCAACATATTCATGCAACAGCTGAATTAAGCGCTCATTGACACTTGGCTCTAGGTTGGCACCCACCCTGATTTCCTTTCTGTCTTCCTCAGTACCCAAGTTGATTGTCTCTAACAACTCCTCATGAGGCAATATTGCTCTTTCTTCTTGTTGTAATAATCTGGCCAATTCCCCTGGCACCTCACAATCTTCCTCACCTTCGTATTCGGCTTGGTTGATCAGATCTTCAGAGTCACGGAAGGCTATAGCAGTATTGTTACCCATGGGTTTCGGAGTGGAAGGGTACCTGCATTCATGAGTGTGGGTGTGTGTAAGGGCATAGCCATCTTAAAAAAACAAAATGTAAAAGAAAGACAATGAGCACAAAAGTTTTAAATATGAAAAGCGTCCATGATTCATTAAAATGACATATGAAAATGAAATAAGAACCCTTACAAATGGACCTATGTGCCTCGGGTAAGTCACACGGTTGAAAAAGTACGAATTGTTTGTGAATTATTACAGATCCAACAGAAATGGAAAAGATAAATTAATGCGGTATGAAAGTAATCAGAACAAAGTCTTTTGCTTCCCAGTTGCACAGTCCTCCGCCAATAGTAGGAAAAATCCAGTCTTCCAAGCTACCCTCTTCTTCACTGTCTTCCTCGATAGCATTGGCATTATGACCATGCCTGGGCATTGGAGCGGAAATAACATTTGGCTTTTCAGGAGCTTCAAATTCAACTTCCTTCGCGTCAATCAGATCTTGAATCTTATTTTTCAGAGCCCAAGAGTTGTTGGTGTCGTGCCCTGGACTTTCTGAATGGTAAGCACACCTGGCGTTCGGATGGTAGTGTGGAGATGAAGTATTAGGATTTTTAGGGGCCTCTTTCAGCATGGCCAAATTCAACTTCAAGAGATGTGGTAGGACTTAAGCATGAGTCATGTTTATCTTGGTGAATTGCCTTACAGGCCTTTCCACCCTTTGCTGGTTATTTCTCGGCTGATCATTTCTCGGCTGGTTATTTCTCGGCTGGTCTGATGCAGACTTCTGAATCATAATGGTCCCCACAGTTGGTCGTCATTCGGTTCTTCCCTGATTTCTCTGTGCATAGACAGCAGACACCTCCTTCTTTCCAGTGAAGGGTTTTTTGGCAACAGTAGAGGTAGACCCATCTTTCTGAATTTTCCCACTTCTAATACCGGCTTCTGTCCTCTCTCCAGTTAGAATCAACTCAGTGAAACCTGCAGAGGAGCTTCCAATCAGGTGATTAAAGAAAGGACCTAACAGAGTCCCCGAGAACATGTCCACTAGCTCCCTTTCAGATAATGGTGGTTGCACCCTTCCGGCTAAATCCCTCCATTTTTTGGCGTAGTCTTTGAAGCCCTCATTGGACACCATAGCCATACCCTGGAGTTGAGTACGGGTTGGTGCCAAGTCGGTGTTGTATTGATACTATTTATAGAAGGAAGCTGCCAAATCTTCCCAATTATGCACATCAGACCTCTCCAACTGGTAGAACCAATCAAGCTGTGTTCCTGACAAACTGTCCTGAAAAAAGTGGACCCACAAATCTTTGTCAGCAGAAAATGGTTGAATTTTCCTGACATAAGATCGTAGGTGCATCTTTGGGCAAGACACCCCGTCGTACTTAGAAAACAATGGCACTTTAAACTTAGGAGGGATTACAATTCCAGACACCAACCCTAACTCTTCAAAGTCCAGCCCAGGTACTCTCTGTATCTCCATAGCAGCTAGACGCTCTTCCAGATTTTAGTATTTGTCATCGGCTAGAGGGTATTGTTGTTCTGAGTATTCCTCATCTTCCTCTTCTTCAGCTTCAGACTCAGATGGCACTGCAGTTTCTTTACCTTTTCTCTCCCCTTCCTCAGAGGTTGATGGAAAATCCAAAGTCCGTCTGGCTTGACCTTCAAACCTTCTGCCCAGGATAGCCACATCGGCTCGCTTCTTCTTCTTTTCCTCCTTTTCCTTCTCCAGTAGAGTCTTGAGCTCCTCCTGCCCCTTAGCCAAGGTCAAGAGTAGCTGTTGAAATTGTGAATTCTGAGCTTGCAAATCTTTGACCGTTTGTTCAATATCCATCTTGCTGAAATAAACAGCAGAGAGATGAGGAAACTTCTTGTAAAGACCTGTTTATGCATATGATGAATGATATGTATTCATGTAATGCATTCAATGATTCAGAAAAATTCAAATTTGTGTTAAACAAAAAGGAACAAACTTTATATTAATAAAAATAGAATTTGTTTACATCAATGCCCCTAGGGCAAAATAGTACAAAATTCTAAGATAAGAAGACGTTGTGCATCCTCTTTAGTGCAATGTAGGTGTTGAGAGTCTGCTCTTCGTGAAGTTGACGAGTAAGTTCCAAAACCTTCTTCTCGCTTGCGTAGAATTAGGCTTCAAAAGTATCACGTTCTCCCTTGAGTTGTATCCAACTCCTTTATAGATCTTCGAGTGATATTGGCATGTCAGGATGTAGGAGGGTGTATGGAACCTCTCCTTCCATAACAGGCTCTATAATCACAGGGAGAATGAAGGGGTAAGGCATCATAAGACTTTGGGCGCGGGTTCGTACCCACTTGAGGTAGGTCTCAAGGGGGATGGAATTCTTGTGTCCCAAGGTCTTACTGTCTACCTTGTTTGGTATCCTCCAAGCTCGGATGTACCTTTGTCGAAGTTCTTGATCATCGTTGTCGAAGTCAAAAACCATGTCTGGAATCAGCATAGCATGTGGGCCATCCCTTCGGGCATAACTAAACTATCTCAGAGCCAAGAAGGGGTTGTAGGTAATGCCTCCCCTAATGCCAAGTAGAGGGACATTAGGGAATTCCCCATAACGGTCGACAATGATAACATTCTCTTTGGATCGAGAACACCAATGAATGTCTGAATGTGTAAGAGTCATCAATCGTTGTGACCACCTCAAACCTTGCTCATTCTTCAAGAATGATTGGGGAAGATGAGATATAAACCATCTTTCCAGTAGAGGAGTGCAACACATGAGAACACCTCTTTTCCTCATTGTTCGAGTGTGAAAAGAGTGTAAGATATCTCCAAGTAATGTAGGCACCGGGTTGCGAGCCATGAAAATTTTGACAGCACTCACATCTATGAGTTGATCGGGATTAGGGAACAAGACCATCCCATAGATGATAAGAGCTAAAATCTCCTCGAAATCTTGTAAGTCCAAGGAATTCCAGCAGCTTTGGGCCTTCTCAAACAAGAACTTTGCCAAGAAGCCTTTGACACCACTTCTAGTTTACCAATGGGTTGTGACCTCAGATGAGTGCAAGTGCAGGGCTTGAGCAATCTCTTTTGGATTTTGGATCTCTTTCTGTACCTTTGAAGGATAGTTGACTGAGAATAGGAATCCTAAAGAGTTGAGAAAATTCCTCCAAAGTGGGCACAAGCTAGTAGTCAGGAAATGTGAAGCAGTGATGAAAAGGGTCAAAGAACTAGAAAAGAACTTTCATCATGTCTTCCTCTGTGTTCGAAGTGACTAAGTTGAGAAGAGGACCATGCCTCTCGGTGAATGGAGAATTCTCAGGAATCCTTGAAGCTAGCTCCTTGAGTTGTGGAGGAATTCTTACAAGGTTGACTTGGATAGTTTTCCTGCGAAGTGATTCCATAACCTACAAAAAAGGAACAAAGATGAAATTCCAAAATCCTTGAAATGGTTAGTGGATGCATATGATGCTTCATGATGTCCATGATGTTATGCACAAGTATATATGTACAAGAAAATCACACAAGTCCCTAGTTTAGGCTTGCATGGGGTTTCATAGGTAAGTACCCTCTTGAAGTTTAGTTGGCTCAACCTGTCCTAGAAATAGTAACTGGGTTCTAAGGAGCTCAATATCACTGGATTGTTTCCTTATTCATTGTTTCAATTCATCCTCTTTACTGGCGACCAAAATATTCCAAGGAACCAACCCTCAATGAGTGTAGTATCGAGTATCTACCAACTTCGGACTGCACGAAGGCCGGTCATCTCACTACATCCTAAAAGGCCAAGTTGGTCAAGTAAAGGTTCTAAAAGTTCGTTAGTGCTTCATGACATCACTCAGCGGCCCCGTATTCTCTTTGATTGACTCAAAGGCTACCGGTACCCACAAATATGTCGCACTAACATAGCTATTGCTTAGACCGTGTCGGTATACCCCACACGGTTTCCATAACGTATCGCTATTTACCTATGAATGTTTCCCAAATTCGGGTAGAGGATTCAAACCCAAACAATAGAACCAAAGTGTAAAGCATACAAAGCAAACATGGTAAGCAAATAAAGGTGATCTAAACCCTAAGGTAACCCCACTTTTTATAATTTTCCCCAGCAGATTCGCCAGTTCTGTGATACGGTGGGAGAACTGACTTGAGGTTTTGCGTTTCGTCGCAAATGTTTCGGTTTAGCAAGAGTCGCCACCGACTTTTATTTTATCCAAAAGTAAAGGTAAAAAAGCACAGGAAAGACCTTTGAGATGTTTTCTTGAGTTCGGGGGGTAGATTAAGAAAAGGGAAGGTGTTAGCACCCTTTTCATCCATGGTTATCCATGGGCTCTTAGTTACTTGTTTAGAATCACTTGCTTTGCTTTTCCAATTGTTTGAAATTGTGCTTTGTGTGGTTTTGAAAGTATTTTGAAAAGAGGCCATTGTTTAGGCAATCTTTGTAGTGATTCTCATTCGTAAGAATGTATACAAAGATGTTTGTCTTTTGAAAAATGTTTCAATGTTTTGAAAGTTGTTTGGAAATTGTTTTTTTGAAATGTGTGTGTGTTTGTTTGAAAATAGCAAGGATTATTTGCAAATTGATCAAGTAACTAGAAGCATCTACCTACTTAAATGTCTTTCCTACACATTTTTATTCCTTTGACATTGTTGTTTTACCATTGCATTTGGTAAACAACCTTATCTTTGGATGTTAAACGGGACGGGCATGGGTCATCGTATGACCATGATAGCAATAGTGCCAAGTATCTTAGCTTGTTTTGTGGGACTAAGATCATCTTTGTTTAGGCAACCAAGATAGCGTCATCGAGGGACTATGATCTTTTGTTTTGTTTTGATTTTACCAAGATACCTAGCATGCTTACCATGGCCATTTAAATTAGGCAACCAAGTGGGTGAAACCCTAAGGAGTGCTTGTGTGCAATGTGTTGTCATTTTCATGCATTTTTGTCTTGTATTAGGTCATGCTATTTGTTTTGATTTTTGTCTTATCATACAAACCCTAAATTTATTAAACATGTATATAATGCGATAAATTGTGTAAAGTAAATCTAAGCTATTACAACAATATTATGGGAGGGGGATACAAGTTTTAAATGGGGATATTTGTACAAAATAAAACCCTAATTCACTATTACAACCCAATTTAATTTATTGTACAATAAATAAATAAACAATTATTTAAATATGCAAATAAAAATGTAAATATGCAAAAATGTTTTGTAATTGTTTTATGTATGTAAAAATAACATTATCTAATTCCTAAAAATAAGAAAAAATAATATTATTATTTTTGAAAGGGGAAACCCTAATTTTGTTTTAAAAAGAAAATATTGTTTTCTAATATTCATTTTATCCATTTTTGTTCAAGAAAAATAATAATAATATTATGTACAAATATTAAATATTAAATATGTATGAAAAATAAGTATTTAATGTATAGAAAATATAAAATAAAATATTTAAGTATTTTTATTATTATTTACAAGTTTATTTAAGAAAATAAGTTTTATAAACCTAATAAACTATTTTTATGCCAAAACAAATAATAAAAAATAATAAAATAAAATGCAAAAAATTAAGAAAATATTTTTGGGATTTTTAATGTTTAGAAAAAAAATAATAAAGTCAATAATCACAAAAGAAATAAAAAATATGCAAAATATAAAAATGGGCCAAGGGGGTGCAAATAGGAAACAAGGGGGTGCAAAAAGTCAGAAAAAGCAAGGCCCAAGCGCGCCAGGCCCAGACACTTCATCCCTGTCGTTGGCTTCTTCCTCCTGCGCGCATTTCTGAGCCAAACCTGTAACTCTCACATACGCGCACAAAAGCAAAATCTTGTAACATAAAACTTGTAGCATTTTTTATCACGATTCCAATGATATAAGATTTGAAACCTAACTCTAAGAAACCAGGGAGAATTTCAATGGCCCTAATTCCTGACCTAATTTTTTCATGAACTTCAACAATCAAATACTCTTAGCTCAGTTAATATAAATGGAAACTATGCATATGTACAGCTTAAGCAAGTTAAGGAATACATTTTTGCTTCACAAATCGTGACCTAAGGATGCCTAAATAGAGAGATAGAAACTTGACAAATACCTTTTTCAGTTGAGTTTGGATATGGCAATGTGGGAACTTTGAGTGAGGCCTGAAGATCGTGTGAGCTTCCTTGAAGTTCCCTCAAGCTTCTCCAATACTCAGCTTGCCTTGTAGATGCTTGAATCTCCCTGTAGAAGTCAACCTGTAAACCTTCAAAATGAAAATGGTGAAGCTTGAAACAGGGCACACAGTTGCAAGACAAGGTCCTGGACAGTTTAGGTGTGATGTATGAAAGGTGTTTCAACGGTTGAATCAAGAAACACACGAGCCAATATTGATTTGGCTTGAGATTTGCAAAAGCTGCCCTATTTTGGGAAGAAATTTGGTTTTTTGTGTTTGGGAGTGTTTGAGATGTTAGCAATTCGTGTATTGGCTTGTTACAAAGTTCTGAAGTTGTGTAGAATAATGCCAAGGCTTCTCTTTATCAGATATCCAAGTTCTATTGACTTTTGCAAGTTTTCTTGCTTTTGAAGAAAATTGGAAGTGACAATGCCAAAGTGTTGTACAGACTAACTCTAGGGCTGCAAGGAGTTGGTATACTTTTTCTTATGTTTGTGGATCTTGCTTTCAACAAAAGATCAGGTCCATGGCTCAAGATTTTCAAAGTTGCAAAAAGCATGCTTTATCAAAATGGTATTATGAACTTTATGCCATTTTTGGAATAATTCTTTGTGCAAAGCTCCATAGGTCAGAATAAAGCCAATATCCAATGTTTTAGCATTCAATTATGGAGTTTAGAAAGGATTAGGATATGTAATACCAAGTACAAGCATGTTTGAAACTGATTTGCAACTTGTAACATTGTGAAAATGCCTTGTACAAAAGTGATAAATTGTCATTTTCATTTATTCGATTCTCCCTAACCATAAATGATCTTGGAGAATTCTTGGACATTTTGGAAAGCTTGTAACATGATCTATAATCCATATTTGAAATGAATTTTGAGATACCTCTTGGAACTAGGTGAAAATTTTCCATGAAGTTAGGTCAAAAATCTGCCTAAACTAGGGCAAAATTTCACTAAGTTAAAAAGTTTATGGACCCCTATTCACAAAATCATAACTTGATATCCATGCATCTTTTTGGAAAACTTTGTGAATAAAGGTTGTAGATTTCATGGAGTACTACAACTTTCATTTTGGAAGTTTTCTTTGAATCCAATTGCATCATGGTGAAAAAGTTATGGAAAGTTGGGAAAAAGTATGAAATTTTCCATAACTTAGAAAAATTCTAAGTTATGAAAAATTTCAAATTAAAACCCTAATTTGCAAAATTAGGTTTCTTGGTCAACAAGTTTCACATTTTGACCTATCTTGATGTAATATGACCCTTGGCACTTGATTTTGACCAAAAAGTCAAAGTTTGACTTTTCAGTGTACAGTTGACTTTTGATCAGTTGACTGCAAAATTCATCTGTCAATCCTATGTACTTGAGATCTTTTGAACCTTGTGATTAGGTCAAGATGATGCCATTGGATCCTTGAAACCATGTTTAAACCCAATTGGTCATTGGCTAGGTTAAAAATCAGAAATTGCCTTTCTACAGTCAAAACCCTAATTTTGACCATTTTGCCCTTTTGATGATCTGATCAAATTTCTTGAGGAGTTGTGATCCAAACTTGATCAAATGGTACATAGGAGCCTATAATGTGATTGTGGATCAGAAATTATGAAGTTTGACTGTGAATTGGCCATGGTTGACTTTTTCCCCAATACAGTTGATTTTTAGGTCAGTTGTCCAATTGACTGGTCAAAAATGTGATTCAAGGCTTGAAACTTGGTATGAGTAATCTTAGGGGTCCAAGATGGTGTATTAAAGTCACATGAAGCATTGATGGTCCAAAAATCCTTATGCAAACTCAAACCCTAATTTCAAGTCATCAGTGCAAGGAGATGTCTTGAGCTGAGCAAACCCTAATCCTGTCTGGAGTCCAAGAGGTCTTGTGAGGAAAAATCTTGATAAATGAGAGGGAAAATTTTGGGGTACAAAAGCTTCCCCTGTTCAATCTTCTTGAACCTAAAGAGTTAGATTGGCGAGTTTGTCATTCGTGACTCGAAGGTAAAAGATGATTGGACACTAGAGTGTCCGTAAATTTGCACTCGTCAAAATGCAGTTGAGGAAATGGGATTAAAGATGCCATTTGGAGAGATGATGGAATCTTGTTGGAGATGGGCTTGCAGATGCCATCCAAGAATGTTTGCTAAGTTGTAAGTTGTAAGTTAGAAGAATAAGTATCAGAATGGTATCTGTGTCTGGAACGTATCTATACTGTATCTGGGGACTGGATCTGAATGAGAAAAGGAGTAGCATCCATATCTGGAGCGTATCCAAGCTGTATCTGAATGTTGAATCTGAATAAGCAAAAGAATAGCATCCATGTCTAGAGCGTCTCTGAGCTGGAAAAATCAGAATAGGTGACAGAATGGCAACCGTGTCTGGAGCGTATCTGGACTGTATTTGAAGTTTTGAATCTGAATGAGTAACAGAATGACTCCCGTGTCTGGAGTGTATTTGTACTGTATCTGAATCGGAAAACTGAATAAGGGCCAGAATGGCATCCGCGTCTGGAGCGTAGCTGAATAAGTGACAGAATGACTTCCGTGTTTGGAGTGTATCTGAACTTGAAATTGATAGTTGAATCTGAATGAGAAATAGAATGGCTTCCGTGTCTGGAGCATCTCTAATATGTATCTGATAGTTGAAATCTGAATGAGAAATAGAATAGCTTCCGTGTCTGGAGCGTCTCTAATTTGTATCTGATAGTTGAAATCTGAATGAGAAATAGAATAGCTTCTGTGTCTGGAGCATCTATTTATTGTATCATGATTGTATACTGTTAATGGTAGCTTGTTAAACTTATCCTGAAAAGGGTAAAATGTTAGCTGAAACACAAAGTTATGTTGCATGAAATGTATGATGCAATATATGTGTTATATCAATGCTTATGATATATGAATGTAATGTATGCGCATGTAAGCTGATTAGTTGTCTTGCTGAGGAAAATAAATCCTTGACAGCTGGGGATAAAACCTCTTGACTGCTGCCGGGGAAAATAAATCCTTGACTGCTGAGAGTAAGAAATCCCTGGTGAATGTTGGATAGAAAATTCTTGACAACTTCTGTGGGGATGTGAGGATCCTTCATGTCTTGAAGTTGGAGTATTTGACAAAAATTCTGTTGTGAGAGTAATGCCAAACTGCTCAAGAAATCTGCTTGGAGAAATCCAGAGAACTTTGATGACTTCTACTGGGGGTTACACAAAGGAAATCCTTGATCTGCTGGAGGAAAAGGAAGACTCTGATGACTTCTGCAGGGATTTAAGAATGAGAATCTTCATTCTGTTGGGGAGCCATGAAAACTTTGGCGACTTCGTGCTGGGGAGTAATGAAGACTCTGGCAACTTCATTGGGGAATTAAGAATGAGAATCTTTATTCTGTTGGGGAGTAAAAACTCTGAGGGGGAAGAAGGCTTACTGCTGGAGAGTAAGTTCAGGAGTTTTCGATCGTCTGCCACTCTACTGGGGAAGTTATCCTAGGTTGGGGAGAGATAAAAGTTAATTGTTATCTGGTTGATTTCCAGGCTTCAAGATAACTTGCTGGGGAAATTGGATGGTTTCTGCTGGAGATTAGAAGTCTTGACTCGACTGGGGATGAAGGTTCCAGCTCCATTGGGGATCTGTGGTTCAAAGTTTTGGCTCCGCTGGGGATTGACAGTTTGAAGTTCCAACACTGATGGGAATTAAGGGTTTGAACTTATAACTCCACTGGGGATATGTATTTCAAGGTTTTAGCTCCGCTGGGGATCTAAATGATGTACTGCAGGAATTCTCCTGGAATAGCCTAAATACGTTTTCCTATCCTTTCAGTCTGTCAGTAATTATTCTTTTCCATCCTGTTTATTTGTAAACAGTAATTATGGTCAAATGCATATGTTCATCAATGAATCATTGGACGTTTTTGCAAATATCTTCATATGACCAGGCAAAGATCTCAACATAATCATGCAACAGCTGAATTAGACGCTCCTTGACACTCGGCTCTAGATTGGCACCCACTCTGATTTCTTTTCTGTCTTCCTCAGTACCCAAGTTGATTGTATCCAAAAGCTCCTCATGAGGCAGAATAGCTCTTTCCTCTTGTTGTAGTAGTCTGGCCAATTCCCCTGGCACCTCACAATCTTCTTCACCTTCGTATTCGGCTTGGTAGACCAGATCTTCAGAGTCACTGAAGGCTATAGCAGTATCGTTACCCAGGGGTTCCGGAATGGAAGGGTACTTGCATTTGTGAGTGTGGGTGTGTGTAAGGGTATAGCCATCTTAAAACAACAAAATGTAAAATAAAGACAATGAGCACAAAAGGTTTATATATGAAAAGCGTCCATGATTCATTAAGATGACATATGAAATGAAGATAAAAACCCTTACAAATGGACCATTGTGCCTCGGGTAAGACACAAGGTTGAAAAAGTACGAATTGTTTGTGAATTATTACAGATCCAACAGAAATGGAAAAGATAAATTACTTCGGTATGAAAGTAATCGGAACAAAGTCTTTTGCTTCCCAGTTGCACAGTCCCTCGCCAACAGTAGGAAAAATCAAGTCTTCCAGGCTGCCATCTTCTTCATTATCCTCTAGTGCATTAACCCCTTGGTGGCTGATCTTCACAGGTGGCCCTCCGGCACGGGCGCGGCGCACGGCCTTCTGAGCAGTCGAAGTAAATCCCAACCTAAACTTGCCTGATTTGAAGGGAATGTCTTGTAGCTGACCCCAGATGGTGGATCCTCCTTCTTCCACCGCTGCCTTTGCATCTTTTAGAGAAGACATCTGAGGTGGAGGTCTTGTGATCACAGGAGTTGAAGATACCACTTTGGTCACTGGTATTTCCTGAGAGACTTCTTCAAAATGTTGGAAAGGGGTCTCAATGAATTCACCATCCAATTCTACTTATCAAAAAGAATTCAGATGACTAATCATGTATTCCTCTTCCTCGTGGACAGTTATGATCTTCCCTTGGACGGGGTACTTCAGCATCTGATGCAAAGTGGAAGTGACCACACCGGCATTGTGAATCCAGGGACGTCCCAATAGACAAGAGTAAGAAGAACGGATGTCCATCACGTAGAATGTTGAATTGAACGTCTGAGTACCTACTTTTATCGCGATGTCCACCTCCCCATGGACCATCCTTTTAGAGCCGTCAAATGCTCTCACAATTATATTATTGGGTTTAAGGGTTAGTCCTTCACAATCCAATCTATCCAGGGCTTTCTTGGGCAAGACATTTAGAGATGATCCAGTATCAACCAAAACATGAGCTACGGTGGTCCCTCTACACTCCACCGAGACATGTAGTGCATCGTTGTGTTTTCTCCCTTTGGATGTCAAGTCAGCATCGGAGAAACCCAGGCCCTTGTCAGTTGTTAAACTGGCCACACACTCTTGGAAATGGTCTACAGACGTCTCTTGCGGTACGTGCGATGTCTTCAGAAACTTGACCAAAGCTTTAGCATGTTCCTCAGAGCATAACAGCAGGGCTAACATAGAGATTTTGGAGGGGGTCTGCCCCAGTTGTTCAACCACATCATAATCACTTTTCTTAATGATCCTCAGGATTTCTTCCATCTCCTTCTTGGATGTCTCAGGAATAGCTAGTGACTGAGCCTTCGTCAAGACAGGCTCCTCTTGAACGTTCTTTCCTTTATTCTCAATAGCAGAAGTGGGGATAGGAATTGCATTGTCATTGTTGGTAGGTACACTTGCGGGTGTAATCACTGGTACAGCTGTAATCTTCGGAACGACCACAGGTCCAAAGACTGCCTTTAGAGGCACAATCTCTGGAGAGAAAATTCTTCCACTACGAGTAATTTTTCTTGTACTGGCAATGTTACTGATGTCGTAATTGTCCTCTTCAGAGCTTTCTTCATCGACAGTCTGTTCAATCTGTTTGACACCATGATAGTAGATTTCTCCACCATAGTTCCATGGTACCATTTTATCTGATTTGTATGGGGTTGGCCTGGGCATTGTTACCTTCAATGGAGTAGTCATCAGAGTGGATGTAATCCTAACGGGTTTTTTAGGAACCCTAGAAGGATTGGCGTATATGGTTATTATTGAAACTTCTGGAACTGGAATGGGTGAAACAGGAGCTTTCTCAAACAAAATAACCTGGTTATCAATCAAATGTTGGATACCTTTCTTCAACAGAGGATAGTCAAATGATGAGGATAGGAAAATACGGAAATCTTTGTCACAACCTAGGAACACCCCAGCTTTCAAAAAATTCAATTTGATGGTTAGGAGAGGAGTTAACAGTTCATCAACAGTAGAAACAAACAGATCTTCTTCCACCGCACTGGCATTGTGCCCATGCCTAGGCATTGGAGCGGAGATAACATTCGGTTTTTCAGGAGCTTCAAATTCAAATTCCTTTGCATCGATTAGATCTTGAATCTTGTTCTTCAGAGCCCAACAGTTGTTGGTGTCGTGCCCTGGACTTTCTGAATGGTAAGCACACCTGGCATTCGGATGGTAGTGTGGAGATGTGGTATTGGGATTTTTAGGGGCCTCTTTTAGAATGGCTAGATTCAACTTCAAGAGATGCGGTAGAACTTGAGCAGGAGTCATGTTTATCTTGGTGAATTGCCTTACAGGCCTTTCCACCCTTTGCTGATTATTTCTCGGCTGATCATTTCTCGGCTTATTATTTCTTGGCTGGTCTGATGTAGACTTTTGAATCATAACGGCCCCCACAGTTGGTCGGCATTCGGTTCTTTCCTGATTCCTTTGTGCATAGACAGTAGACACTTCCTTCTTTCCAGTGAAGGGCTTCTTGGCAGCAGCAGAGGTAGACGCGTCCTTCTGAATTTTCCCGCTTCTTATATCGACTTATATCCTCTCGCCAGTCAAAATCAATTCTGTAAACCCTGCAGAGGAGCTTCCAATCAGGTGATTAAAGAAAGAACCTGATAAAGTTCCCAAGAACATGTCCACTAGCTCCCTTTCAGATAACGGTGGTTGCACCCTTCCGGCTAAATCCCTCCACTTTTGGGCGTAGTCTTTGAAGCCCTCATTGGACACCATGGTCATACCCTGGAGTTGAGTACGGGTTGGTGCCAAGTCGGCATTGTATTGATACTGTTTATAGAAGGAGGTCGCCAAGTCTTCCCAATTATGCACATCAGACTTCTCCAACTGGTAGAACCAATCAAGTTGTGTTCCTGACAAACTGTCCTGGAAAAAGTGAACCCACAAGTCTTTGTCTGCTGAATGTGGATGAACTTTCCTGACATAACATCGTAGGTGCATCTTGGAATAAGACACCCCATCGTACTTGGCAAATAGTGGCACTTTAAACTTCGGAGGGATTACTATTCTAGATACCAACCCTAACTCTTCAAAGTCTAGCCCTGTTACTCTCTGTATCTCCATAGAAGCTAGACGCTCTTCCAGATTTTTGTATTTGTCATCGTCCGGAGGGTATTGTTGTTCGGAGTAGTCCTCTTCTTCCTCTTCTTCAGCTTCAGACTCAGATGGTACTGCAGTCTCTTTACCTTTTCTCTCCCCTTCCTCAGAGGTTGATGGAAATTCCAAGGTCCTTCTGGCTTGTCCTTCAAACCTTCTGCCCATAATAACCACACTGGCTCGCTTCTTCTTCTTTTTCTCTTTCTCTTTCTCTAGCAGAGTCTTGAGCTCCTCCTGCCCCTTGGCCAAGGTCAAGAGTAGCTATTGAAATTGTGAATTCTGAGCTTGCAAGTCTTTAACCGTTTGTTCAAGATCCATTTTGCTGAAATAAACAGCAGAGGGATGAGGAAACTTCTTGCAAAGACCTGTTCATGCAAATGATGAATGATATGTATTCATGCGATGCATTCAAGGATTCAGAAATTCAAATTTGTTTTAAAACAAAAAGGAACACACGTCATATTAATAAGATAGAATTGTTAGTACATCAATGCCCCTTGGGCAAAATAATACAAAATTCTAAGGTAAAAAGACGTTGCACATCCTCTTTGGTGCAATGTAGGTGTTGAGAGTCTGCTCTTCATGGAGTAACCGAGTGAGTTCTAAAACCTTCTTCTCGCTTGCGTAGAATTGGGCTTCAAAAGTATCGCGTTCTCCCTTGAGATGTATCCAACTCCTTTGTAAATCTTTGAGTGATGTTGGCATTTCAGGATGTAGGAGGGTGTACGGAACCTCTCCTTCCTTAACAGGCTCTATAATCACTGGGAGAATAGAGGGGTAAGGCATCATAAGACTTTGGGCGTGGGTTCGTACCCACTTGATTTAAGGCTCAAGAGGGATGGAATTCGTGTGTCCCAAGGTCTTACTGTCTACCTTATTTGGCATTCTCCAAGCTCGGATGAACCTTTGACGAAGTCCTTGATCGTCGTTGTTGAAATCAAAAACCAAGTCTGGAATCAGCATGTCATGTGGGCCATCCATTCGGGCATAACCAAACTGTCTTAGAGCCAAGCAGGGGTTATAGGTGAAGCCTCCCCTAATTCCAAGTAAAGGGACATTAGGGAATTCCCCACAACGGTCGACGATGATAACATTCTCTTTAGATCGAGAACATCAATGAATATCTGAATGTGTAAGAGTCATCAACCTTTGTGACCACCTCAAACCTTGCTCATTCTTCAAGACTGATTGGGGAAGATGAGAAATAAACCAACTTTCCAGGAGAAGAGTGCAACACATGAAAACACCTCTTTTCCTCATTGTTCGAGTGTGAAAAGAGTGTAAGATATCCCTAAGCAATGTAGGCACCGGGTTGCGAGACATGAAGATTTTGACAGCACTCACATCTATGAGTTGGTCAGGGTTAGGGAACAAGACCATTCCATAGATGAGAAGAGCTACAATCTCTTCAAAAGCTTGTAAGTCCAAGGAGTTCTAGCAGCTTTGGGCCTTCTCAAACAAGAACTTTGCCAAGAAGCCTTTGACACCACTTCTAGTTTCCCAATGGGTTGTGACATCAGATGAGTGCAAGTGTAAGGCTTGAGCAATCTCTTCTGGCTTTGGATCTCTTTCTGTACCGTTGAAAGGTAGTTGATTTAGAATAGGAAACCTCAAGAGTTAAGAAAATTCCTCCAACGTGGGCACAAGCCGGTAGTCAGGAAATGTGAAGCAGTGATGCAAAGGGTCAAAAAACTGGAAAAGAACTTTCATCATGTCTTCCTCTGTGTTGGAAGTGACTAAGTTGAGAAGGCAACCATGTCTCTCAGTGAATGTAGAGTTCTCAGGAACCCTTGAAGCTAGCTCCTTGAGATGTGGAGGAATTATTACAAGGTTGACTTGGATAGTTTTCCTGCCAAGTGAATCCATAACCAACAAAACAGGAACAAAGATGAAATTCCAAAAATCTTTGAAATGGTTAGTGGATGCATATGATGCTTCATGATGTCCATGATGTTATACACAAGTATATATGTACAAGAAAATCACACAAGTTTCTAGTTTTGGCTTGCATGGGGTTTCATAGGTAAGTACTCTCTTGAAGTTTAGTTGGCTCAACCTGTCTTAGAAATAGTAACCGGGTTCTGAGGAGCTCAATATCACTGGATTGTTTCCTTGTTCATTGTTTCAATTCAGCCTCTTTACTGGTGACCGAAATATTCCAAGGAACCAACCCTCAATGAGTGTAGTATCGAGTATCTACCAACTTCGAACTGCACCAAAGTCGGTCATCTCACTACATCTTAAAAGGCCAAGTTGGTCAAGTAAAGGTTCTAGAAGTTCGTTAGTGCTTCATGGCATCACTCAACGGACCCGTATTCTCTTTGATTGACTCAAAGGCTACCGGTACCCACAAATATGTCACACTAACATAGCTATTGCTTAGACCGTGTCGGTATACCCCGCACAGTTTCCACAATGTATTGCTATTTACCTATGAATGTTTCCCAAATCCGGGTGGAGGATTCAAACCCAAACAATAGAACCAAAGTGTAAAGCAAACAAGTCAAGCAATTGTAAGCAAATAAAGGTGATCTAAACCCTAAGGTAACCCCACTTTTATTATAATCCCCAGCAGAGTCGCCAGTTCTGTGATACGGTTGGAGAACTGACTTGAGGTTTTGCGTTTCATCGCAAATGTTTCGGTTTAGCAAGAGTCGCCACCGACTTTTATTTTATCCAAAAGGAAAGGTAAAAAGCAGAGGAAAGACCTTTGAGATGTTTTCTTGAGTTCGGGGGGTAGATTATGCAAAGGGAAGGTGCTAGCACCCTTTTCATCCATGGTTTTCCATGGGCTCTTAGTTACTTGTTTAGATCACTTGCTTTGCTTTTGCAATTGTTCGAAATGGTGCTTTGTGTGGTTTTTGAAATTATTTTGAAAAGAGGCCATTGCTTAGGCAATCTTTGTAATGATTCTCATTCGTAAGAATGTATACAAAGATGTTTGTCTTTTGAAAAATGTTTCAATGTTTTGAAAGTTGTTTGGAAATGTTTTGAAAATGTGTGCGTTTGTTTGAAAATAGCAAGTATTGTTTGCAAATGGATCAAGTAACTAGGAGCCATCTATCCTACTCAAATGTCTTTCCTATACATTTTTATTCCTTTGACATTGTTGTTTTACCATTGAATTGGTAAACAACCCTATCTTTGGATGTTAAACGGGATGGGTATGGGTCATCGTATGACCATGATAGAAATGTTTCCAAGTATATTTAGCATTTTGAGGGACTAAGATCATTTGTTTAGGCAACCTTTTGATAGCGTCATCGAGGGACTGTGATCTTTTGTTTTGTTTTGTTTTACCAAGATACTTTGCATGCATACCATGGCCATTTTTAAGGCAACCAAGTGGGTGAAACCCTAAGGAGTGCTTGTGTGCAATGTGGGTCATATTTACATGCTCTTGTTTGTCTTAGATTAGGTCATGTTTATTTGTTTGATTTTTGTCTTATCATGCAAACCCTAGTTTTACTAAACATGGTATAATGCGATAAATTGCGTAAAATAAATCTAAGCTATTACAACAATTATTATGGGAGGGGGGATACAAGTTTTTGAATGGGGATATTTGCACAAAATAAAACCCTAAAATACTATTACAACCCAATTGAATTATTGTACAATAAATAAATAAATACACAATTAATTTAATATGTAAATAAAATATATTTATGCAAAATGTTTTGTAATTATTTTATGTATGAGAAAATAATATTATTTAAGTCCTAAAAATAAGATAAATAATATTGTTATTTTTGAAAGGGTGAAAAACCCTAGTTTTTGATTAAAGAAAATATATGTTTCTTATTATTTATTTTATTCATTTTTGTACAAGAAATAATAAATAATATTATTAACAAATATTAAAAAATAAAATCTGTATGAAAATAATACTTTATGTGTGAAAAATAATAAAATAAAAATGTATGGTATTTTTAAATGTATTTAATATTTATTTAAGAAAATATATTCTACTTGTTCTAATAAATCAATATTTTATGCAAAAAAATAAGATAAAAAATAAAATAAAATGCAAAAAAATAAAGAAAATATTTTTGTGATTTTTTAATGTTCAGAAAAAAATATTAAAGTCAATAAACATAAAAAATATGAGAAAATATGAAAAATATAAAAAATAGGCAAAGGGGGTGCAAATAGTTGTCACGGGGGGTGTGAAAAGTAGAACAATAAGCCCAAGCGCGCCAAGGCCCAAAACCTGTCGTCCCTGTCCTCCAGCCAAACATTTGCGCGCGTTTCTTCTTCAAATCTGGAACTTGCTCATGCTTGCATAAAATCAAAAACTCATAACACAAAAAATGTAGCTTATGATCTCACGATTCCAGTGATATAAAGTTTGTAAACTAACTCTCAAAGATCAGAGAGAATTTAATCACCCCTAATTTCTGACCTAGTTTTTTCAGCATGTTCAACATTCAAATTCTCTTAGCTCAGTTAATATAAATGACAACTATGCATATGTACAGCTTCACTATGCTAGAGACTACATTTTTGCATCACAAATCGTGGCTTGAGGATGCCTAAATAAAGAGATAAAGTTTTGAAAAATACCTCCTTCCGCTAGATTTGGATATGGCAATGTGGGGACTTTGAGTGAGGCCTGAGAATCGTGTGAGCTTCCTTGAAGTTCCCTCAAACTATTCCAATGCTTAGCTTGCCTTGATGATGCTTGAAACTCCCTGTAGAAGTCAAGCTGCAACCTTCCAAAATGAAAATGGTGATGTCTAAAACAGAGCTTCCAGAACCAGGACACCTAAATTTCACATTTTGACATATCTTAATGAATTATGACCCTTGGCACTTGATTTTGACTAAAAAGTCAAAGTTTGACTTTTTAGTGTATAATTGACTTTTGATCAGTTGATTGGAAAATTCATCTTTCAATCCTATGAACTTGAGATCTTTTGAACGATGTGATTAGGTCAAGATGATTCCATTGAGTACTTGAAATCATGTTTGAACCCAATTGGTCATTGGCTAGGTTAAAAATTAGAAATTGCCATTTCTCAGTCAAAACCCTAATTTTGACCATTTTGCCCTTTTGATGATCTGATCAAATTTCTTGAGGAGTTGTGATCCAAACTTGATCAAATGGTACATAGGAGTCTAAAATGTTGTTGTGGATCAAAAATTATGAATTTTGACTGTAAATTGGCCATGGTTGACTTTTTCCCCAATACAGCTGATTTTTAGGTCAATTGTCCAATTGACTGGTCAAAAATGTGGTTCAAGGTTTGAAACTTGGTATGAGCAATCTTAGGGGTCCAATACGGTATATGAAAGTTACATGAAGCATTTATGGTCCAAAAATCCTTGTGCAAACTCAAACCCTAATTTCAGGCTATCAGTGCAAGGTGATGTCTTGAGCTGACCAAACCCTAATCTTGTCTTGAGTCCAAGAAGTCTTGTGAGGAAAATTTTGATAAATGAGAGGATAAATTTTGGGGTACAAAAACTACGCTCAGCATGGGTTTCTTTGTTTCTTTCCTTCGTTCCGTCATCTGGCATGAGCTCGAAGCTAATCCAAGAATGGTTTATCTGAAAGCGGGAAGATGAGAGTCATCAGAGTCATAGAAGAGTCGAAACTTGATTGATATTCACATTGCCATTTGTAAACACTTGTTTATTTTAATTTTGTAATTTCTTGCTTCCCAATGTAAATGCCTTTTTCACAGGCAGATTTCTCAAAATCAATAGAATATCTTCTTTCAAGTATGCGTATGCTTTTCTTTTCTCTTTTTACTATTTTGTTTGCAAACAACGTCCAATATTTTTTATAAGCATGTGCATATAAACTTCATGGACCTTACACTAAAATAGTAATACAAGTCATGGTTAGTTGATCGCTTGAAATACGGATAACAAACACAACTACTACTGTACAAAGGGCGTGCTTAGTTCTATGTTTGGTGGGATTCTCATTCACTTTACTGTTGGATGCCTTACCCGTTCGTTTCACCACTCCGTGTTGTTGGTAGAGATCATGGGTCAGGATAATATCAAGGTTACGACAGGTCAGCGAGATCGACGAACTTAGTTGGGAACATTTCTTCCCCATAGGCTTTTATTACGTTTCTTTGCCGCACTTTCATGTGTTATCTTGATCGATTGTTTTAACATTGTTTGCATATAGGATTTTGTATATAGCTGAATGTCAGTCTTGATGCGTTGAATATTTTTGCCTTGAAGAAATTGTTTCATTTTACTTAATATATCCAGTATCACTCTTTAATCGATTATTCGGGCATTTTGATACCAACTGTGCCAATTCTTTGGCATGACCAAGAATTTGGAGGAGGAAGTTTAGTTAAAAAACGATGACTATAGTGGTATGCTTTTGAGTAGAACCCCGTTGACGATGTACAGGCATTGTTTTAATCCCCAAACACTGGAGATATAAGGGAGTTAGACCTTCGTTAACCCCTCTGAGCCTTCGAAGTATGAGTTTTCTTTCTGTTCGAAAAAGAAAAATAAACCTTTTTTAACTAGGGGCAAGGTAGATGTTCAGTTGATTTGCCCAAGCATTCAAATTTCAAAAGGAATGTCCCATCTGAGGATCACCACATTTTATCTTTCGCATCATAAGATCAAAAATGTCTAAACCATGATTTTCAATAATGGTTATCCCTCGCTGACCAAGGAATGAGGCATTTGTTTTCAAAAAAAAAAGAAAAAGAAAGAAAAAAGTTCAAAGACCTAAAGTCACATTGACTTGTTCAAAGTGGGAAGCATGAATAAGAAAGAAACAAAAAGCCCCGCTAAGTCGAAACTTGAAAACAACTCGCTTAGGCAAAAGTTAGGGCATCCCGCTGGACTCCCAAAAATGGAAAATCAAGAAATTCTTGTCCAGGAAAAAGTTAGGGAAAAGAGATCCTAAAAGGCCAAAAAAAAAGAAGAAGAGAGAAAGATTATTCAATAAAATTTTCATCAAAAGAAGAGGAATAATAATAGAAAAAGCAGCAAAAATTTCGACGATTGTGTTGGAGGATTTGTCGTGATCACTCAACCATTATAAATCTTTTTGAAAGATGAACGCTTGTGAAAAGTAAACTGAACTTAGGACAGGAGAATATCACGAAGGGGGTGGGCACCAAATAACTTGAGCCTTGAAAACTTTTTTCAAAAGAACCTCGAACCAGGCCACGTTACAACCTCTAAAAGTCCTAACTAAAACAAGGGTTTAACTCAAAAGCATACTGCGACAGGATAACATTTCCTAAATGCCCCAAATATGTGTTGCATAGCCATGTTGGTATCTTATCGCTCACGTTTCGACTCGTTTTTCAAAAAAGGGGAAGAAAAGTTTTAAAAACTTTTTTTCACTCTAGCCAGTGATTCATTCACAAAAGAGATGCGACACTTTGTTAAGTTCTTCAAGGTTTAAATAATTATCGCATCAGGTCTATCATTCTCAATAAACATTTTTATGTATGCAAAACGGCTGTTTGACATCAAAAGAGTTTGCACGTTGAACACCTTTAAAGAGCTTAATGATGGTCAAGGAAGGAATGTTCGGTTCTCTTCTATTTTGATAGAGCCCATATTTGATTAGGACTCTGCTTATCCCCAGTGAAGTTTCATTTCTCCAATGAAGTTTCTTATCCCCAGTGAAGTTTCGCTTCCACAGTAAAGTTTTGTTACTCCAGGGATTTTCTTTCAAAAATCCTCATTCCAAGACTTCAAGTTTGGATATGTCGCCTATCTCCCAATGGAGTCGTTAAGCAGGAATCCACATTCTGTAGGAGTTTCAACTCCCCAATGGATTTGCCAACAGGGATCCCTCGCTTTAACCTCTCAGTTCCAAGTCGATATGTTGACCGGGGCATCCTATGTTAAGGATCTCCTCTTGTTCCCCAGTAAGGATCCTTACTGTGTGACTATCTGCAGGATTCGTCCTTTGGTTGCTTTCCAAGAGAATATCTCTCCAGCAAGATAATCTTCAATAGAGTTCTATCTCCCCGGTGAAGTCCCATCTCTTCAGCAAGGCTTTGTTCACCCTTCACGTTGGGTTGTTGTCTTGGTGTCGTCCTTAGCACGGTCGCGCGCTGTCTTTTTCAGAGATTGTTGTCTTGCCTTGATCTTCTCGCTCAATGTTTAATCTTTAGATAGGCGTCCCTTTCCAGAAGCTGCAGTGTCGACCTGATCTTCCCTAGGAATTCGCAATTTATTTTTGTAGTTCCTCTCAAGTGTTTGTGGCCCGTTTCTGCTGGTTACTCGTTTGTTATTCTCTGCGAAGCTCCATCTCTTCGAGGTCCCCTCTCTAGCGGTTCCCCGCATTTTCTCCTCTCTTTTGGGTTTTTCAATTTACTTTTGCAAATCATGTCAGATTCAGACTTCTTGGTTATTGGCTTCTCATTTGGCCATTCCCTAGTGGAACTTTTAAACATACATCATTACATTGCATCTACCAAAACGCTTAGCATTTCCATTATATGGAACATTGCGCTATATAAAAAAAAATTCAAACATGCATCGAAACATAAGCCATTTTTATTTCCGTCATCCCTAGTGATTTGCTAACACTTCGGATTTGATCCCCATCGAGGTCTTCGTCCTCATTATACACCCCTTACCAATATCCTTCTGACGTCAATCTTTTGTTTAAGTGTTTACTCTTGACTATAGTTCAGCTTCACCCTGGCGCGGTCTTCTCGGGTTTAGTCTTCACTACCCTCTCTGGTTCATTCCAATGTCTATTGATGCACCTTTTTGAATACCAGTTTCGTCCTGATATTCGCTTTCAGCAGGTTTTTAGGTGTACGCCCTAATCACCTTGCTTTGGGTTGAGCCCAGAGTTTCGTCTCCTCACCTTGTGCATGAAATCCAGTTTCGTCCTAGTACTCATCTAGTTTAGTTTCACCTAACTGGTTATTGAGTCGAGTTTTGTCTTGTTTTTGTTTTCCTACCTTGGACTCTTTGACGGTGTTCGTTTACCAAGTGCAGTGTTCGTGCTGCGTCCCTGGTTTGAAATCAGTCTCCCTTGTTTCTTGGATTCTCCTACCAGTTTTCGTCACTGTTTATCCATTGATCTGAGACCAGCAGGTGCTCTGAGAAACATGCACTCTCATCACTTCGCTTTGGGTCGAGTTTCGCCTCATTACCCGTGCGTGAAATCCAGTTTTGTCCTGGTACTCATCTAGTTTAGTTTCGTCTAACTGGTCTTTGAGTCAAGTTTCGTCTCGCTTTTGTTCCTCATTACTGAGATTCTTTCAGTTCCTTCATACTGTCTATCTTAGTTGAGATTAGCAAGTGTTCCTAGAATCACGCACTCTAGCCACTTTGCCTTGGGTCGAGCTAAGAGTTTCGTCTCCTCACCCGCGTACGTTTTCTGTTACAGAGCTTAGTCTCGTCTATACTCTATTGGTTAAGTTTTGCCTCACCCCTCCATTTTGAAGCCCAATTTTTCCCCGGCACGTTTGTCCGGAAGTTTAGTTATGCCTGCCCTTCTCTTGTTTTTGTTCTGTCCCAACCTGTGTTGCAGCTTCATTCTGAAACATGTCTTGGGATTTTTTGTTTCCGTTTCTTTCGAGGGTATAAATTTTCGGGTTCTTTCATATTCAAACATCTTCAACCCTGAACGCTCGAAAGTTATCACTTTTCTCACTTACCATGTTGAAGATATTTGAATAGGGGCAGCTGTTGCACCCCAAAATGTACCCTCTTGTTTTAGGCTTATGTTTCATCATGAACATCATAGTGCATTGCATTCATACATTGTGATAGGATCAAAGTACTTTGGTTATCAAGTTTTCCTCAAAGCTTTGAAGGTTGATAGCATTGACAAGGTGCTCAAGAAGAATAGTCTTATCATCTAAACCTCTGAATCTTTCAAGCTTAAAATTTTTTGCATGTCTCAAGATGCTTTATTTATTTCTTTGGACCCCCAGAAGATTGGAGCTTGTCTTTGATCACAAGGAGAATCACTCTTTGGATTCACCAGTCAAGTTAGGGTTTTGCTTGACCAAGTTTGTTGGCCAATGTACAAGTCTTGATTTTTGGAGCTACAACATTCCTTTGATATTTGAAAGGTCTTTGTACAAGGAATTGGTCAGGATGCCCAGAGGATTTGAAGTTTTGAAGATAATGCATCAGTCTCCTAATGTGTTAACCAAAATTAGGTTTTTGGTTTTCATCAGGTTTTCTTGAGAATTTTGGAAGTGAAACTTTGCACATGTCCTCTATATGTTTGGAAGATCATATGTTTGAAGTTTTAATCATCAATTTTGAAGGGAAGTGGATCAATTGATTCAGAGGGGCAAAATGGTCATTTTGGTGAAAATCAGTCAAAGTTAAGGTTGACCAAGTGAATTTTTGGCCAACCATCAATTCAAGGATGTACTTTTCATATTTCAAGTCCACTTTGGTCATTGGATTCAAGAGATTGAAGTTTGGGTCGAAACTTGTTCTTGAAGAAACCTTAAAAGTTTCTAATTTTGGAAAATGAAGACTTAATTTCAAAAATTCATATTTTATTCATCTTTGATCACAAAAATTCAAATGAAATATGCTTGGAAATCTAAGGGATTGATCTTTCACCTCCTTTTGGTCTCATATTCAAATTGGCAAGGAATCAAGAGTTATGGTCTTTTGAAGTCACAAAATTATAGGTCATTTTCCAAAAATTGTGAATTTCAAGCCAAATTTTGAGAACCTTGATGGATTAATTTGCCAAAACTCAAAACTAAGGGGTTGTTTATATTTTCAATACCTTTCCAAATTGTTCTCATTTGTTCTAAAATTCAAAAGTATGAGCAAGTTGTGAGTTTTGGAATTTTATGGCATTTTAGTGAAATTTGGCAAATATGCAAAAGGGCCATTTCTTGCAAACTCAAGTTTTAGCCATTCCTCTTGCTTATAATCAAGCCCATTGGTAATTTGTGACATGCTGAGGCCCATCACATTCACTATTTCGTGCCCCATATGGTAATGCACATGTTGGATGAAAAAATGACAAAACTTGCTCAAAATTGCAAATTCACCAACACTTCTTCATTTCAAATGATCATGAGTTGGCATTTTGGGAGTGTGATTATGAAGTTATTTGGCTCACAAAACTCATAAGAAGCAAGGGAACGCACGGGAAAAAGGGCTGATTCAGTATGCACCTCATTTTTTGCCAAAATTCTCAATCTTGTCCTCCAACGGATTTAAGGACAAACTTCCACTTCCATCCTTCTCTACAAACTCTATATAAGTGAAAGCAAGCAAAGAGAGCGCCGAAGAACGCGCCATTTGCAAGAATTCCAGATCTGAAATTTTCCTTCATCTTCTGCAACTTGATTCGATTCTCTCAATTCCTTGGTGTTTTCTTCAAAATTCTTGTCGATTCTGCTTCAGCAAAGCAAGTAGATCAAGCTAGCACCATTTGTTTGCATCTGGGGTGAAGGAGATAGTAGATCACTTTTCGCCTTGAGGTAATGATTCCAAACTTCGATTCTTAATATGCACTTGTTTATTGAGATGTTTGAGCTTGGATTCATGATCAGTGATGTTAATGGAATGTTTCTGAAGCTTTATAGCGTTTAATTTGATGAATTATGCATGATTGGATGCTCTGAAACTCGCGATTCAGAATGTTTTTGTTTATATTCATGGCTTGAATATGGACAATGTGATTGATGATTTGATTTGATTCGAATTGCTATGGATTCCTTGCCATGCTAGCTTTAATTTGCCTTTGATTTCATAAAAATGATGCAAAATTGAGCATGTTATGTTGATCTGAAAGTGAGCCCCAGGCCTGAGAAGATGCGCGCATTTTTTGAATGTCTAGAGGTTGAAGATGATGTGGTGGCACATCATGATTGGTCTGTTTAAAATTTTTGGCTTATTTGAATTTTTGTTTTATTTGACATTTTGTTTAATTTTGTTTCCTGATCAAAACTTATTTAAAAATCACAAAAGAATTACCATAGGTCAATATTATTTTCTAGTATTTGTCACATTTTTTTGGATTTTTTTAAAATAATTTGATTGGTTAAAAAAAATTGTTAGGTTTAATTAATTAATTGTTCAAAGTTTATTTTTATTTTAATAGTCCTATTGATCTAAAAAATCCACAAAAATTATTTGAGACTCAAAAAATAATGTGAAAATTGATTCTGACTTTGGTTCATCATTTTTCTTAATTTTGATTAAACATTTAATTTCAAAAGGTTATTTGTAATATATGTTTGTTTTTTTTTTTTTTTTAATACTTCTATTAATTCAAAAATTCCCAAAAAAATCATGTAATCTTGTTTTTGATCATAGAATCTGAATATATTTTTACTTTGACCATTTCATGATTTTTGGTTATGGTTGGCATTTTCTTGCCCTTAAATAACAATTTTATTGTTAATTGTTTGTTTTTTTGTTTTTTTAATATTTTCCTTTTATCCAAAAAATTCACAAAAATTCAGGGATGTGTCTTTTTGGTTCTAATATTTGAATATAATTTTGGTTGGCTATTTTTCTGACTTTTTTATTTAAACATTATTTTGATATGTGAATATTTGTTAATTACATAATTGTTTGAATATTAATTTCTTTCTTGACTTTTCCTAATTCAAACAAATATGAAAAAATATATATTTTCTGACATTTAGGGTTTCTTGACATTTTGCATGACCTTGGTTTAATTTGTTTGAGTTTTGATCCTATTTAATTAATAATTGGGATTAAAAGTCAAAATCTAGGGTTTTGTTACTTATGGTGCAAGTTTCATGTTCAAAATCTTTGTGCCTTGGACTTTATTGGGAATTCAGGTCTTGTTTATGGTTCATGAATGCATTGGGGATTTGAAAACTATTTTTCTTGAATTATTTGACGTGGTTTGACATTTTTTCACAAATAATTTTGAAAACTTGTCTAGTTTGGTGGTTTTGCCAACTAGTTTTGAACTTTGGACTTCATTTGGTCTCTTCCTCATTCATTCATGAACTTAGAGCTTGCATTCTAACTTCTAAACACTTACAAGATGTTAATATTTTTTTGGTTTGAATTATGGATCTTTATTTCTATTTTTGATGTAATTTTGAAGTGAAGGTACCCAATTATGTTTGCATGACTTGTTGTAATTTATTTGATGGTCAATGAACTTGAGTGAGGCCTATAATTGGGAACCTAATGATCATGTTGGTTCTGATTGTCCATTTTAGCATCAAACCATTTTGACTCAATGTCCCATAGTTGAATGTTTTGAACCATCCTAATGCATTATGTAGGTTTCATCTCCTTTAGAATTCATGAGGTTGTGTTTGAATAAATTATGCATGATTTGAGTGTGTTTGCTACTGACTTTCATGGTTTTTATTCATATTATTCTCAAACTCTTATGATCCTTGATTGGCATTCAATTGTCAATTCAACATGGTGACAGAAAGGAGCAACATTCCCCTGCTTTTTCTTGACCTAATCTGTGCATATGCTTGTTTCTTCTTGTTTATCATGTCTATTGCCACCATGTTGTTCTCATTTCTTTTTCACCATATGGAATACTAACTTGGTTGTTGAATGTGCGAGGTACTCTGAGAAAGTTGCCACTCTTGGCTTGAGGCTTTTTTGTGTTTCACTTTATTTGTGAAACACAATCTATTATACTAGCATTGTTTTTTGTGCTTGGCATGTTTGATGGTTTATACAGGATATATATACATATGATTGTGAATGCCATACATTGCCCCAGGGACTTGTTCATATCTGATAGATTCCTGACTCAATTTGTTTACTGATTCCAGCTTGCTTGAAGTTTCTCTGGGTTTCTTTTATTCTTGCTTGATTGCTACAGATAGTTATCTGTTTGGTATTGTACTACTTCCTTTCTCCCATTTTCATTTTGCATAGTTCTCTGATTGCATGATGGGATCTCTGTTGCTGATATATGTCAGGAGGCCCTCTGGTTTTTGCCTGATTGCATATTGTGATACGATGGGAGAACTGACTTGAGGTTTTGCATTTCGTCGCAAATGTCGCGGTTTAGCAAGAGTCGCCACCGACTTTTATTTTATCCAAAAGGAAAGGTAAAAAAGTACAGGAAAGACCTTTGAGATGTTTTCTTGAGTTCGGGGGGTAGATTATGAAAAGGGAAGGTGCTAGCACCCTTTTCATCCATGGTTTTCCATGGGCTCTTAGTTACTTGTTTAGATCACTTGCTTTGCTTTTGAAATTGTTTGAAATGGTGCTTTGTGTGGTTTTGAAAGTATTTTGAAAAGAGATCATTGTTTTGGCAATCTTTGTAATGATTCTCGTTCGTAAGAATGTATACAAAGTTGTTTGTCTTTTGAAAAATGTTTCAATGTTTTGAAAGATGTTTGGAAATGTTTTGAAATGTGTGTGTTTGTTTTGAAAATAGCAAGGATTGTTTTGAATTTGATCAAGTAACTAGAAGCTATCTACCTACTCAAATGTCTTTCCTATGCATTTTTATTCCTTTGACATTGTTGATTTACCATTGGTTTGGTAAACAACCCTATCTTTGAATGTTAAACCGGACGGGCGTGGGTCATTGTATGACCATGATAGCAATATTGTCAAGTATCTTAGCATTTTTGAGGGACCAAGATCATTTGTTTAGGCAACCTTTTGATAGCGTCATCGAGGGACTATGATCTTATTTTGTTTTGTTTTGCCAAGATACTTTGCATTCATACCATATCCATTTTTAGGCAACCAAGTGGGTGAAACTCTAAGGGTGCTTGTGTGCAATGTGTGTCATTTTACATGCATTTGTCTTGCATTAGGTCTTTGTTATTTGTTTGATTTTTGGTCTTATCATGCAAAACCCTAATTTACTACACAAGTATATAAAGCGATAAATTGCATAAATGTAAACTAAGCTATTACAACAATTATTATGGGAGGGGGGATACAAGTTTTTGAATGGGAATATTGCACAAAATAAACCCTAAAAATACTATTACAACCCAATTGAATATTGTGCGAAATAAATAAATATACAAATATTTAAATATGCAATGCAATGTAATTATGCAACAAAAAAGTTTTGTATTTGTTTAATGTATGAAAAAAAAGATTTATGTAAACCCTAGAAAAAGGGAAAATAATATTATTATTTTTGAAAGGGGGAAACCCTAATTTTTTATTAAAAGAAATATATGTTTTATATTATTTATTTTGTCAATTTTTTTTGTACAAGAAAATAATAAACAAAATTATGTACAAATATTAAAAATTAAAATATGTGTGAAAATAATTATTTTATGTGTAAAATGATAAAATAAAAATGTATGGTATTTTTTAAATGTATTTACAATTTATTATAAGAAAATAAGTTCTATTTATTCCAATAAGTTATTTTCTATGTAAAAAAATGATAAAAAATAAAATAACATTGCAAAAAATTAAGAAATTATTTTTGTGATTTTTTATGGTTCAGAAAAATAAATAAAAACAATAAATATAAAAATGAAAAGAAAATATGAAAAATAAACAAAATAAAGCCAGGGGGTGCAAATATCAAGTCAGGGGGTGTGAAAAGTAGAAACAGAAGGCCCAAGGCGCCAAAGGCCCAAGACAGTCATCCCTATCCTCCAGCCAAGCTTCATGCGCGCGCGTTTATGTCCAATCCTGTATCTCTCTATTGCTTGCATAAAAACAAAAACCTATAACATAAAACATGTAGCTTGTAATCTCACGATTCCAATGATATAAAATTTGTAATCTAACTCTAAAAGATCAGGAAGAATTTTATCAGCCCTAAATCGTGACCTAAATATTTCAGCAACTTCAAGCTTCAAATTCTCTTAGCTCAGTTAATATAAATGACAAGTATGCATATGTACAGCTTCACCATGTTAAGGACTACATTTTTGCTTCACAAATCGTGGCTTGAGGATGCCTAAATAGAGAGATAGAGTTTTGAAAAATACCTGCTTCAGCTGTATTTGGATATGGCAATATGGGGACTTTGAGTGAGGCCTGAGGATCGTGTGAGCTTCCTTGAAGTTCCCTCAAGCTATTCCAATGCTTAGCTCGCTTTGTGGATGACAGAAACTCTCTGTAGAAGTCAAGCTGCAATCTCCAAATTTGAAAATGGCAATGGCTGGAATAGAGCTTACAGAACCAGGGCAAGGGCTTGGATAGCTTTGGTAGGATATAATGAAGGTGTTTGAAGTGTTGAAACAAGAAACGCATGAGCCAAAAATGAAATGGCAAGAGTTTTGCAGAACTGCAATATTTGGGCAGAAATTTTAAGTTTTGGAGTTTTGGAGTGTTTCAGATGTTATGCATTCGTGTCTTGGCTTGTGATAAGTTTGTGGATCTGTCTAGAATGATACAAAGTCCACCCTTTATCAGCTTGTACAAGTTTTGAACTTTTGGCCAACTTTCTTGCATTTTAAGAAAAGTTAAAGTGACTTGTGCAACAGGCTTGTCCTTGCTTGCTTGCTAGATGCAGAGAGTTGGTATGCTTTGCTTGATATCTATGGAAGTGGTTTGTACCAAAGAAACAGGTCCATGGCTCAAGGTTGATAAAGTTGCAAAAAGCTTGCTTTATGAAAATGGCATTGTGAACTTTTGGCCATTTATGGAATTATTTCTTGTATAATGCTCCAAAAGCAAAGATAATGCCCTTATCCTCTGAGTTTTCATTTAATTATGGAGTGTAGAAGGAGTTTAGGACCTGTAATGAAAGTTACAAGCATCATGGATCTGATTTGCAACTTGATGCATTGTGAAAATGGCTTGAACAAAAGTGACAAAATGCCAATTTCTCTTCTTCGATTCTCCCTAACCACAAATGATCTTGGATATTTCTTGGACATTTTAGAAAGCTTGCAATGTTCTCTACAATCCATATTTGAAATGCATTTTGAGATACCTCTTGGAACTAGGTGAAAAATGTCCCTAAAGTTGGGTCAAAAACCTGCCTAAATTAGGGCAAATTTTCACTAAGTTAAGAAGTTCATGGACCCCTATTCACAAATTCATAACTTGAGATCCAAGCATATTTTGGGAATAATTTGTGAATCAAAGTTGTAGATTTCATGGAGTAATACAACTTTCATGTTGGAAGTTTTCTTTGAATCAAAATGCATCAAGGTGAAAAAGTGGTGAAAAGTTGGGAAAAAATAAGAAAATTTCCATACTTAGAAAAATTCTAAGTTATGAAATTTTTCAAATTCAAAACCCTAATTTTCAAAATTGGTTTTCTTGGTAAACAAGTTTCATGTTTTGACATATCTTGATGGATTATGACCCTTGGCACTTGATTTTGACCAAAAAGTCAAAGTTTGACTTTTTAGTGTATAGTTGACTTTTGATCAGTTGACTGCAAAATTCATCTGTCAATCCAATGAACTTGAGATCTTTTGAACCATGTAATTATGTAAAGAAGATGCCATTGAACCCTTGAAATCATGTTTGAACCCAATTGGTCATTGTCTAGGTTAAAAATCAGAAATTGCCCTTTCTCAATCAAAACCCTAATTTTGACCATTTTGCCCTTTTGATGATTTGATCAAATTTCTTGAGGAGTTGCGATTAAAACTTGATCAAATGGTACATATGAGTCAAAAATGTGGTTGTGGATCAAAAATTATGAAGTTTGACTGTAAATTGGCCATGGTTGACTTTTTCCCCAATACAGCTGATTTTTAGGTCAAATGTCCAATTGACCGAGCAAAAATGTGATTCAAGGCTTAAAACTTAACATGAGCCATCTTAGGGGTCCAAGATGGTGTATGAAAGTCATATGAAGCATTGATGGTCTAAAAATCCTTGTGCAAACGCAAACCCTAATTTCAGGTTATCAGTGCAAGAGGTGGTCTTGAGCTTACCAAACCCTAATCTTGTCTTGAGTCCAAGAAGTCTTGTGAGGAAAATCTTGATAAATGAGAGGGAAAACTTTGGGGTGCAACACATGGGTTGTGTTTGTTGTTGATCGATGAGTCACTCAATTTAGATATTGAGATCACGACTTCGCTCTCATTGCATGTTCCCTATAGGGTGTTTATTGTTTTTCTTCTTTAATTGTTGATCAATGACTCACTCAATTTAGAAATTGAGATCAAGACTTCGCTCTCATTGCATGTTCCCTATAGGATGTTTATTGCTTTTTGTGATACGGTGGGAGAACTGACTTGAGGTTTTGCGTTTGTTTTCGCAAATGTTTCGGTTGAGCAAGAGTCGCCACCGACTTTTTATTTTATCCTAAGGAAAGGTTAAAAAGCACAGCAAAAACCTTTGAGATGTTTTCTTGGGTTCGGGGAGTAGATTATAGAAAGGGAAGGTATTAGCACCCTTTCTATCCATGGTTATCCATGGGCTCTTAGTTACTTGCTTAGATCAACTTGCCTTGATTTTCAATTATTTGAAATGGTGCTTTGTGTGTGTGGGTTTTGAAAATATTTTGAAAAGAGGCCAATGTGGTGGCAACCTTTGTAATGATCCATGTTGGGATGTATACAAAGGTGTATGTCTTTTGAAAAAAATTTCAATGTTTTTGAAAGTTTGTTTTGAAAGTGTATTGTGGTGTGTTGTTTTAAAAAAAAATAGGCAAGTGTTTTGTTTTGCAAATTGGCAAGTAACCAAGAGCTATCTACCCTAATTTTCTCAAAGATTATTGCTATGTTTTAACCCTTTTAACAATTTTGTTCCACCATTGTATTTGGTGGACAATCTTGTGTTAGGATGTGAGAGGGACGGGCGTGGGTCATCGTTTAGACCATAATTGCAATGGTGCCAAGTATCTTTGGGCAATTTTTTCTTTAAGGGACTTGATCATTTTTTAGGCAACTTTCGAAAGCGTCATCGAGGGACTATGATCATTTGAATTGTTTGTTTTTCCCAAAGAGACCTAACATGCAATATGGCCCAATTTTGAAAGGCAACAAGTGGATGTAACCCTAGGGGTGTTAGTGTGCAAGTGTGTTTTATTGCATACAAGAGTTTTTTTCTTTGAATTAGGATTTTCTATTTCATTAATTTTATCTTGCCATACACGTCCTAATTACTAGCAATAAGAAGCGGAAATATAAAATCCTACGCTATTACAACAATTAGGGGATGGGGATACACATTTGTACATGGGGGGTTCAACGAGAAAAATAGACAAAAAAGAAAATAGCAAAAAAACAAGATATAGAGAGAGAGAGAGGGAGCCAGCGCGCTGCTGAGAGGTCATCAGAAGTTCTGACTCAGATCCGCTGCCAGATGATCAACCTCTTGGTTAAACTGTATGAGTCAGAACTTCTGACTCTGGCACCTGCAAAACAGAACCCTGTTAGTGGGGAAATCAGAAGTTCTGACCCCCCTGCGCTGTAAGACAGAAGTTTGTTAGTGGAGAAACCAGAAGTTCTGATTCTGCTGGAAAGGCAATAACTCTCAGAGGTTCTGATATCATTGACAGCAAAACAGGCTTCAGATGTGCTAACGTCAAAGTCAGCACTTGGCTTTTCCCTGTACTAATCAGAACATCTGCAATTCTGTTGTTATTCCACAAAACAGGAAACATATTTGGAACAGATCCAGCAAATGTCAAAATGTTTCAGAGGGCAGAACCAACAAGGTCACAGGCAAGTCCTACACTGGCTCAGAACGTTCTGAGGTATGAAAATCCTCAGAATATAAACAGCAACAACATGATATTTACATTATGTTTATTTGAGTATGCACAGTTGATGATGCTTAGCAGCGTGATGAAGGTCAGCAGGTGCTTACCTGGCTGTTGGAAAAGTTTGTGGGTGAAAGCTAGCTTTTGGCTCTGGTGGTGTTCTGGACAGATTCTTTTTTTGAAAAAAGGCAGGTGAAGGTGTATGCGTATGTAGGGTCAGAAGTTTGAAAAGAGGTTTTTTAGTTCACACAGAAAACTGGGTATTGGATAAAGTTTGAAGATGAGAAATTCAAAGTTATGAAACAACTGGAGATTTTGGCAGAGTTTCAGAACACTATCTTGCTAAGGGTTTCTGTTTTCTCTCTTAGCAATTTTTCTGTTTCTTGAACGCCCTTTTGCAGTGGACAATGACTCTCTATTTATAGGCAAAGTTCTTGTGGGTGCCTTGAACATTAAAGCGCCAACAGAGTTTGAATTGTTCTTTGACAGAAATTCCTGGGAAGTTGTGATAACAGATAGCCTTCAGCCTAGGCTGCAGCAGCAGGCGTGGATTGGAGAGAAGTGACCTCTTAAGTGGGCGGTGGCGTGTAGACCCATGCCAGAATCTGCATAAAGGCGTTTTCCAAGCCACACGTGAAGGGATTACTTGGATGAATGTTCAGGAGTGGTTGGAAGCATTAATGAGCATTAAATGGTGATAAGACCTATCAACATCAATATTCTGGTAATGGAAACCAACGTTGAATCAGCAGTTCTGTTTCAAAAAGAACAGCGTTAACCATGCTCTGGCCTTGGCTTCCTGTTGTCTTAGTAAGTTCTGGGGATTCTCCTGATTTTCTGATACGTTCCTTGGATTTGCTTCTGGACCTCCTGGGCTTAGAGATTCTGTATCAGTGTAACACCCACTCTTCTGACCTTTTCATCTTCTGATTTCAGCATGTTCTGATAGAGCCTTCAGACTTCCCTGCTTCTTTTGCATTCCTTTAGCAAATTCTGATTGAGCTTGCGTAACTGCTGAAAGAGTCATGTTCTGTCTGAGGCTTACATATTGAACCACGTTTACAACTTCTGATTGAGCCGATGTAGCTGCTGAAGAGCCAACTTCTGACTACACTGAGCCAAGCTTGCAAATTCTGACCGTTTTTATCCGGAATTGGTCCAAAAGTTCTGAAACGCTGATTTTCCTTAAACACTCATTTTTTAGAGAAACATTCCAAGTGTTTAGAATTTAATTTTTTTCTCAAGATAAAAGCGTTGTCTTTAGAGCTTGTGTGATCATCTTGCTCTTGTAAATGGTCTGCTTGGGAAAAAAATGATAACTCTGGACTTGGATTTGTTTCAGAGGGACCTTGAAAATCCAAGATGATTTCCTGAAGAAAGAGAGGGCAAATTTCGGGGTACAGCAGTTGCCCCTGTTCAATCTTCTTGAACCTGAAGAGTTAGATTGGCAATTTTGCCTTTCGCGACTCGAAGGTAAAAGGAGATTGGACACTAGAGTTCCCGGAAATTTGCACTCGCATAGTAGAGTATCAGCAATGTGATGGCGGGAATGGGCTCATAGATGCCATTTGGAGAGATGGTGGAAAGAGAGATGGGCTTATAGATGTCATCTGGAGACGTGACAGAACCTTGTCGGGAATGGGCTTATAGATGCCATTTGGAAGTGTCGATCGCGTAAGAGATTCCTTAGCGAGAACTTGTGTATTTTGAGAAAGGAAGATGGTTTCCTGGCCTGTTACAGGTGTTGATCTTCAGTCTCTTCATGCAGACATGCCCTGGCTAGATACAGGTGTCAAGTCTACAATCGGTTGCTCGCAGATGTGCCCTGGCTGGATACAGGTATCGAATCTGGAATTAGTCATCAACAGATATGCCCTGGCTAGATACAGGAATCGAATCTTCAAACTCTTCAGACGTGCCCTGGCTAGATACAGGAATCGAGTCTGGAAATAGTCGTCAACAGATATGTCCTGGCTGGATACAGGAATCGAATCTGGAATTGTTTTCAACAGATATGCCCTGGATGGATACAGGAATCGAATCTAGAATTGTTTATGCCCTGGCTGGATACAGGAATCGAATCTGGAATTGTTGTCAATAGATATGCCCTGGCTGGATACAGGAATCGAATCTAGAAACTCTTCAGACGTGCCCTGGCTAGATACAGGAATCGAGTCTGGAAATAGTCGTCAACAGATATGCCCTGGCTGGATACAGGAATCGAATCTGGAATTGTTGTCAACAGATATGCCCTGGCTGGATACAGGAATCGAATCTGGAATTGTTGAAAGGTTGGTAGAGATAGCTTTCCTGGCTGGATACAGGCGTAGACCTCTGACCCGAGAATGAAAGATAATTTTCTGGCCTGTTACAGGGGTTGATCTTCAAACTCTTCATGCAGATATGCCCTGGCTAGATACAGGAATCGAATCTGGAAACTGATCACTCACAGATGTGCCCTGGCTAGATACAGGAATCGAATCTAGAATTGTGACAGTTGAAGGTAGTTGTCTTTTGGATTATCTTTTTCCCTGAAAAGGAAAAACATCAGTTGTATGTAATGTCATGATGTATGAAATGCATGATGTCATGATGTTCCAAACGAGATAGTGTTGTATGCATTTTATCATGTATGTAAGCAAGATGTATGAAACGTGAAATGTTTATGAATGTATTTTCGTCTAGGAAAATAAATCCTTGACGACCGGCCGGGGAATTAAATCCTGGGCTGACGTTGAGGAGTAGAGCTCTTTGCTTCCGCTGGGGATGATGATTTGCAAGAATACACCGGTAGAAGAAGATGGCTCCGTTGGGGAATAAACTTGTTGGAGAGATTACCCTGAGGGGAGTTGCTCTGTGGGAAGAGATACTTCGCTGAAGTTTTGATGAGAGCTCTGCCGAGGATTTCAATGATGGACTTTGCTGGAGATAATAATGATTAACTCCGCTGGGGACAATAATGATTAACTCCGCTGGGGATTGTGTTGATAAGTTATGTTGGGGAACTTTGATGAACTCCGCTGGGGATAGGAAAAACTTTGCCGAGGACGGTCTTCCGTGGCAATTAGCTGAGGATAACCCAGTCATAAGCCCTTGTGAGGAATAACTTTGAATAAAAACCGGGAGAGACGTCCGTACTCTGCAGGGGATAAGCTTCCAGAATCTACTGGGGATAAGCTTTCAGCCCTGCTGGGGATATGGATTTCAAATTTCCTGGGGAAACTTTCAGACTGTACTAGAAAATTGTTCTACTGGGGGTGTCTGTGTTCCGCCGGGGAACAATCTTAGATCAAGACCGGCGGGGATGCTTGCTGAGGAATGCCTATATTTCGCTTGGGGAAAGTTGATATCTTCTGGGGATACCCAACTTCCTTTAGGCTGATCGTAAACTAACTCTGCTGGAGAAGGGTATTGCTGACTTGCTAGGGGAATAGGGTGCCTATTGTAGGGCTGATGATAGACTGACTCTTCCTGGGGAGAGTATTGTTGAATCTTGTCTTACTCTGTGGGGAGTTGAGATAACTTGGTCACATTCTTCAGTTGAATCTACTTTGGCACCCTGGCGGACAAAGCAACTAGACTGCCTGGACAATTCTACATTGCCCCTGTTTCTGATGTCACCTGTAATTAGTCTTTTGTTTCATGTGCAAGTATTTATGAATTAGCAATTTAATGTCAAATGCATATATCAAAAATGAACATTGGACGTTCTTCGCAAGACAAAACAGAAAAGAGAAAAAAAAAACAATTGGCAATTTGTTTGGAAAAGTGAACTCGTATTGATTTTGAAATTTGCCTGTGAATAGGCGTTTTTTTGTACAAGAGGCCGACATCCTAGTAAGAGAACGCCGCCGAATAACATAATGTTTATACAATTTTGAAAAGGAAACAAAACAGCTATGTGAACAAAATCCCCACTGGGTTCCAACTCTGCTACCGCCTTTATGTCTTCAAGTGTCTCATCACTTTGCTGCTTAGTTGAAAATGAAGCTGATTGATCGATGCCGAAGTCTGAGCCAGATAGTTGATGCCGAATTCTGGACGCAAGGTGATCCAATGAGACATAGTGTTACGCTTTATCCCTAACTTTTGCCTGGACCGCCCTTTCGGGTTTTCAGTCCACCAGGATACCCATTTTTGCCCAAGTCGCTCGCCTTTTCAGGTTTTCGACTTGCTGGGTGTACAGATTTTTTTTCATTTCATCCCTTATTTTTGCTCGAACCCTTTTGGTTCGCCGGGAAGCCCTTATTTTTGCCTAGGTATGTCAACCTAGCGGGTCTTTTATTCATGCGTAGTATCTTTTTACTATGTCTGTATTGGCGAGGTGAGGAAGGTCGTCACCATCCATGATGGTCAGAATCATGGCTCCTCCTGAGAACACATGTTTAACCACGAATGGCCCTTCGTACGTAGGGGTCCATTTTCCCCTGGGATCACTTTGAAGAAGGATGATGCGCTTGATTACCAGGTCCCCAACTTGATACTCTTGTGGTCTGACTTTCTTGTTAAATGCCCTGATCATCCGTTTCTGGTACGTCTGACCATGACAGATAGCGGTGAGTCTCTTTTCGTCAATCAGGTTTAATTGATCAAGTCGTGTCTGGATCCAATCATCTTCGCTCGGATCTGCATCCTTCATTATCCGGAGAGAGGGTATCTGGACTTCAATTGGCAAGACTGCCTCCATGCCATAGACCAAGGAAAAGGGTGTTGCCCCGGTTGACGTCCTTGCTGAGGTACGGTACCCATGAAGAGCAAACGGTAACATCTCGTGCCACTCTTTATAGGTCACTATCATCTTCTGCACAATCTTTTTAATATTCTTATTTGCTGCTTCTACAGCTCCATTCATCTTTGGCCGGTAAGGAGAAGAGTTGTGGTGTTGTATCTTGAATTGCTCGCAGAGTTCAGTGATCATCTTGTTATTAAGATTGGTACCATTGTCTGTAATGATTCTTTCTGGGACGCCGTACCGACAGATCAGGTTATGCCGAATGAAATGTGCAACAACGCTCTTGGTTACGATGGCGTAGGAAGCTGCCTCAACCCACTTTGTGAAGTTTTCAATCGCTACCAAGATGAAGCGATGCCCATTGGATACCGTCGGTCGGATCTCACCGATCATATCGATGCCCCACATTGCAAAAGGCCAAGGTGCCGTCAGGACGTTCAGAGGAACCGGAGGGATATGCACCTTATCAGCATAGATCTGGCATTTATGATAAGTTCGAGAATGTTGGTAACAGTCGGCTTCCATTGTGGACCAGAAATATCCTACCCGAAGGATTTTCTTCGCCATGGTATGTCCACTGGAATGTGTTCCGAATGTACCTTCATGTAGTTCTACCATGATCTTCTCTGCTTCAGCCTTATCCACACAACGCAGTAAAGTTGAATCATGATTTCGTTTGTAGAGAATATCGTTGCTGAGGAAGAATTTTGCCGCAAACCTTCTCATGAACTTCTTGTCATTGACAGACGCACCTTCAGGGTATTCCTGAGCTTCCAAGTATCTCTTCACCTCATGATACCAGGGTTTTTCAGTCACCTCTTCGGCCTCAAGATCGCAGTAGTATGCAGGTTCGTCCATCTTCCAGATAATGATTCGGGGAGCCTCGTTGTCCCATTTGACCTTGAACATTGAAGACATCGTAGCTAGTGCGTCCGCTAACTGATTCTCCTCTCTTGGGAAGTGTTCAAAAGTTATCTCTTCAAAGTGGGGAAGCAAAGTCAACACATACTCCTTGTAAGGAATAAGATTTGGGTGTTTCGTATCCCACTCGCCTTTGATCTGATTGATCACGAGAGCAGAATCTCCGAAGACACTCAGAAACTTGATCCTTAAGTCGATTGCAGCTTGAAGACCCATGATACATGCCTCATATTCTGCCATGTTGTTGGTGCAGTTGAAACACAGCCGGGCAGTGAGCGGAGTATGAGTACCTTTAGGGGATATGATCACAGCACCGATGCCGTTACCCAAAGCGTTCGAGGCTCCGTCAAAATGCATAGACCATCGGGATCCTTCCTCAGGTCCTTCATCTGGTCCAGGTACTTCACAATCAGTTACTACCATGATATCTTTGTCTGGAAATTCAAAGTTCAATGATTGGTAATCGTCCACAGGTTGGTGTGCCAAATGGTCTGCCAATACACTTCCCTTGATTGCTTTTTGAGTTGTGTACTGGATGTCATATTCTGTTAAGATCATTTGTCATCTTGCTATTCTTCCAGACAGAGCAGGCATTTCGAATATGTACTTGATTGGATCCATTTTTGAAATCAACAGAGTAGTGTGAGTCAACATATACTGTCTCAGACGGCGAGTAGCCCATACCAGAGCGCAGCAAGTTTTCTCGAGCAGTGAGTACCGAGACTCAGAGTCGGTAAACTTTTTGCTCAGGTAATAAATAGCGTGCTCTTTTCGGCCAGACTCGTCATGCTGCCCCAGCACACACCCCATTGAATTGTCAAGTACTGTCAAGTATAGTATTAGAGGTCTCCCTTCAACCGGAGGCATAAGAATGGGTGGTTCTTGGAGATACTCCTTTATCTTTTCGAAAGCAGCCTGACATTCGTCGTTCCAACGTACTACTTGATCTTTCTTCAACAATTTGAAGATTAGCTCACAGGTAGCAGTTAGATGTGAGATGAATCGGGCAATATAATTCAGTCGTCCCAGAAAGCCTCTGACTTCTTTCTCTGTCTTGGGAGTCGGCATCTCTTGTATGGCTTTCACCTTGGCATGGTCCACTTGAATACCTTTGTCGCTTACAATGAAACCTAGCAATTTTCCAGACCTCACCCCAAAGGTGCATTTGTTTGGGTTCAACCTCAGCTTGTACAACTTCAGTCGGTCAAACAGCTTCCGCAGATGGTCAAGGTGTTCCTCCTCAGTTTGGGACCTTGCAATCATATCATCGACGTAGACTTCAATCTCATGATGGATCATATCATGAAATAAAGCAACCATGGCACGTTGGTAGGTTGCCCCAGCATTTTTCAACCCGAATGGCATGACCTTGTAGTAGAAGGTGCCCCACTGAGTAACAAAGGTAGTCTTTTCCATATCTTCAGGAGCCATCTTAATCTGATTATACCCTGAAAAACCATCCATGAAGGATAACACCTTGTGTTGAGCAGTATTGTCAACAAGAACGTCGATGTGAGGCAGAGGGAAATCATCTTTAGGGCTGGCCCTGTTCAAATCCCTGTAATCGACACACATTCTGACCTTACCGTCCTTCTTCGGCACTGGCACCACGTTGGCAACCCACTGAGGGTAAGAAGTCACTGCTAGAAATCCGGCATCGAATTGTTTCATAACCTCAGCCTTGATCTTTTCGGACATCTCTGGACGCATACGGCGAACCTTTTGCTTTACCGGAGGGCAGTCTTCCTTGGTAGGCAGGTGATGAACCACAATGTCGGCATCCAAACCAGGCATGTCTTCGTAAGACCAAGCAAAGATCTCCATGTAATCATGTAGCATCTAGATCAATCGTTGCTTCACGCTGAGCTCTAGATTGGCACCAATCTTGACTTCTTTTCTATCTGTCTCAGTACCCAGATTCATTGTTTCTGAAGTGGTGAAAAACACAAGAAGGGGGGTTGAATTGTAAAACTGAAATCTAATGCAATGAATAAGATATTTTTATCCTGGTTCGTTTGATCTCAAACTACTCCAGTCCACCCGTCAAGGTGATTTCGCCTCTCTCCAACGAGGTCTTAATCCACTATATTCAACTGAATATTACAGACTACTTTAACAACTGCTAAAGCCTTCTTGATCCAAACCACAACCCGGTTTGTCAAGGTAACACTTTCTTACAAAGAGATAAAACTAAGTGTGTGAATGTTTTCTACAAAACTGTATCACAACTGTGATGTATACACAAATTGAAGCTTAGAAACTAGATTGCTAAACAATGATAGAATATCAGAATGTGTGGTTTAGCAAAACTGAGAGAAAGAAGATTTTGATTAGCTTTTGTGCGTGTAGAGATTTGGAGAGCATTAGCCATTTCAATCTTCAAAGTCTTGTTTATATAGCACTGAGATGATGAACGTTGGATGCAATATTCTTGATTCAATGCTAATAACAAACTTTCCTTATCGAGCAGATCTTGTCTGGAATGAGGCCGTTGGAATTAATTTGCTTTCAATGCACAGTACCGTTGCTTACTTAATGCAAGTTCTGGCTTGGCTCATTCTGACTCTGCTTCGCTGCTGATGAACTGTTGTGTTTCTTTATCAGAGTGTTGAGCGCAGTCTTGTTCATCAGGCTTCAGCATATACGTAAGTTGATCATCTGATTCTGTCATTCTGATATGGCAACTTCTGATGCTGGTGTCTGAAACCAAATTCTGATGCTGAATAGATGTGATCTTGCTTATATCAATCAGAGTATCTGCAAGTCAGAACATAATAATTTTAGGCAGCAGATAGTTCATACATGAAACTTATAAATACTATATCTTTTCACTTTGTTATCATCAAAACGTAAATATAGGGTAGTAGATTCAAACTTTGTTCTAACAGTTTCCACCGGCTCTTTATGTGGCTGAATGGCCCTCTCCTCCTGGAGTAGCAGTCTTGCGAGTTCACCAGGAACTTCGCAATCATCTTCACCTTCGTCTTCGGCCAAGTTGATCGGATTTTCGAAGTCATAACTGGCAGTAGCAGAGCTGTTACCAGTGAGATCCAGAGTGGATTGGAACCTGTATAAGTGAGTGTGTGTAAATATAGCTGTTTTGCAATGTATAACACAGAAAGAAAAAGAGCACAAGATTTGAAATGCAACAAACGTCCAATGTTTTGATTAATGATATATGGAAATGTCATACAAAAAGCCCTCACAAATGGAGCTACGATGCCCCGGGTAGGACACCGAGCTGATAAAATTTTCAATATATTGTTTGTTACAAAAAATAAAAGAGTTAATTACTGCGTGACAAATGTAATAGGTGTAAAATCCTTTTCCGTCCAGTTGCTTGGTCCGTTGTTGGTTGCTGGATAGATCCAACTGTCAAACTCTGCTTCCTCTACGTCCTCCCCGATAGCATTCACCCTTGGATTGGTGATGAACACCGGAGCCTTTCTGATCCTTTCTTTGCAAACAGCCCTCTGATCCTCTACAGTGAAGCCCAGCCCAAACTTGTCGGACTTTTGAGTGAAGTCAGGAAGTTGACCCCAGTTTACACACTTGCCTTTCTCGATCACAGCCTGGGCATCTTTCAGGGAAGCCATCTCCAGAGGAAAGTCTTCTTCAACCACTGTCTCAGCTGACGCCAAAGTTGGAGGTACCTCCTCAAAATGTTGAAAGGGGGTTTCAATAAACTCCCCGTCCATCTCGATATACCGGAATGAATTCAAGTGACTAACCATGTATTCCTCCTCACCCTGCATAGTAACAATCTTCCCTTTGACAGGGTATTTGAGCTTTTGGTGTAGAGTGGATGTTACCGCCCCAGCCTTGTGAATCCAGGGTCGACCCAACAAGCAGGAATAAGATGGACGAATATCCATTACGTAGAACGTTGATTCGAAGACTTGGGAACCCACACGAATAGGAATGTCTACCTCACCGTGCACCAACCTCTTGGAACCGTCGAAGGCTCTAACAATGATGTTACTAGGTTTCAATTCCAGGCCCTCACAATCCAACAAATCTAAGGCCTTCTTGGGCAATACATTCAGGGAAGAACCGGTATCCACCAACACGTGTGCGAGAGTAGTGCCCCTGCACTCTATAGAGACGTGCAGGGCATCATTGTGGTTTTTTCCTTTGGCGGTAAGGTCAGCATCCGAGAACCCCAAACCATTGTCAGTTGTCAAATTAGCCACACAGTCAGTGAATTGATCTGCAGAGGTCTCTTGCGGCACATGGGCCGTTTTCAAAAATGCAATCAGGGCCTTGGCGTGGGCCTCTGAGCACAGCAGCAATGATAGCATAGAGATCTTGGAGGGGGTATGCCCCAGCTGTTCAACGACATTGAAGTCACTTTTTTTAATGATTTTAAGGATTTCCTCCATCTCTTGCTGGGAGGCTTCAACAGTGGTCTTTTTTGGTGCCTCCGTCCGGGCAGGCAAATCGGTAGCAACTTCTTTGCCCCGAGCGTCAGAGGACTCGGTGGCAGTAGTAGACACAGGAACTTGATTTGGAACATGCACACTTGCGGGTGTGATGATAAGAGGTTTTCGGATAACTGGCGGTGCAATGTCAGGCGAGAAGAGCCTGCCACTGTGAGTAATCTTGGCGGGACCAGTGATGTTACTGATACTGGTATCGGTGTTGAATTCCTGCTTCACTCCAAGCATATACACGTCTTCCCCATAGTGCCATGGGATAGCCTTGTCAGATTCATAGGGGAGGGGCCCCGGAACAGTAATGGTAATGGGTGCAACAGACATAATTTGGATTGGCTTCCTCGGGGGAGCCTTGGTAGGATTGTTGAAAATTGTGACGACAGATACCTCTTCAGCGGAAACAAACGGAACAGCAGTTTTCTTGAACAGAATTTCTTTGCTATCCATCAGGCTTTGGATGCCTGATTTCAGCAGCGGACAACTGGTAGGGACAACAGCACACAGGAGGCAACCCTTGCTACAACCTGGAAATAAACTGGCCAGCAGTAGGTTCCTCTTAATAGTCAATAGAGGGGTAGCAACATCATTCACCGAAACAGCATACAAATCTTCCTCAATGGCATTTACTCTATGTTGGGGCATAGGAGCGGTTACAACATTTGGCCTCTCAGGCACCTCAAACTGAATTTCCTTCACGTCGATAAGGTCTTGAACTTTATTTCTCAGGGCCCAGCAATCATCAGTAGTATGCCCGGGGCTATTAGAATGATAAGCACAACGGGCATTTGGGTTATACTTAGGAGATGCAGTATTCACGACCTTTGGAGCCTCTTTGATGGTCACCAAGTTGGTTGATAACAGTTGCAGTAAGATTTGTGACAAGGTCATATTCAGCCGAGTATACTGCCTCTTGGGCCTCACACCCCTTTGTTGATTGTACTGCTGAGGAGCAGCAACAGGCTTTGAAATGACCAAGGCATTGACGGCTTGGCGGCTTTCTGGCTTGACTTGTCTTCTAGGACCATAGACGGCACTAGCTTCCTTCTTGAAAGGCCTCTTCTCAGTACTTGCGGAGGTACCCTTCTATATCTTTCCTGACCTGATGCCAGCTTCTATCCTTTCACCCGTCAGGATCAAATCCGTAAACCCAGCGGAGGAATTACCAACCAGATGATTGAAGAATGGACTAGACAAGGTCCCTAGAAACATGTCAACCAGCTCACGGTCAGTCAATGGAGGCTGCACCCTGCCAGCCAAATCTCTCCATTTTTGCGCATATTCTTTAAATCCTTCGCCCGTTCCTAATGACATACCCTGAAGTTGGGTACGCGTAGGAGCGAGGTCAGAATTGTATTGATATTTTCTATAAAATGCGGTAGCCAAATCTTCCCAATGTCGGATACTGGTTCCATCTAGCTGATAAAACCACTCAAGTTGTGACCCTGAAAGGCTATCTTGGAAGAAGTGGATCCAAAGATTTTTGTCTGCCATGTAAGGTTGGATCTTCCTTACGTACGATCTGAGATGCAGCTTTGGACAGGAAGCCCCGTCGTATTTGGCAAAGGCAGGCGCCTTGAACTTGTGTGGGATTATCACCCCAGAAGATAACCCTAAATCTCCGAAATCCAGCCCTGGCACATTTTGAATCTCCATGGCACTCAAGCGGTCCTCTAATTGCTTGTATCTGTCAGCAGCGGGAGGGTATTGTTCGTCATTGTAATCCGTCTCGTTGTCAGAGACTGCAGGACTAGGAGCTCCTCCCCCTTGGGGACTGTCTTTCTCTGCAGAGGAAGTAGTTGGATCAGCCTCGTTATGGAGTGTGTTCCCAAACCTGCGTCCAGTGTTGAATAACGCAGTCCTCTTCTTCTTCTTCTTCTTCTTTAAGAGCAAAGCCTTCAACTCTTGCTGACCTTGGGCAGGCTCATGACCATTTCTTGAAACTGGGCACTCTGGGCCTGGAGGGCCTTGATTACTTGCTCACTGGATGATTCTGGATTCATGATGACTGGCTAAAATAAACAGCGAAGAAGATTAAGCAACCTGTAGAAAAAAGGGGTACCTGTTATGCACATGATGCATGAGATGCTATCTATGCAATGCATTCAAGGATTTTAGAAATTCACAATTGTTGCAGACAAAAAGAACGCACGTCACATTAATAAGAAGAAATGTGTTAGTACATAAGTGCCCCATGGGCCAAATATTACAAAAATGACTTCTCAAGGTAAAAAGACGTTGCGCATCCTTTTTGGCGCAATGTAGGTGTTAAGGGCCTCTTGCTCATGGAGTCGGCGGGTGAGCTGTAGAACCTTCTTCTCGCTGGCGTAGAAGCTGGCTTCAAAAGTGTTCCGTTCCTCCTTGAGTTGGATCCAACTCTTCTGCATCTCCTCTCACGATGTAGGCATGTCAGGATGTAGGATGGTGTAGGGAACCTCTCCTTCCTTAACGGGCTCTTTAATCACAGGGAGAACATGAGGATAAGGCATCATTAGACTCTAGGCTCGGGCTCGTACCCACTTGAGATAAGGTTCAAGAGGGATGGAGTTCTTGTGTCCCAGTGTCTTGCTATCAACCTTGTTGGGCATCCTCCAAGCTCTGATGAATCTTTGGCGAAGTCCTTGTGCATCGTTGTCGAAGTCAAAAACTAGGTCAGGAATCAACATGTCGTGAGGGCCATCTCTTCGTGCATATCCAAATTGCCTCAAAGCTAGGCAAGGGTTGTAGGTGATACCTCCTCTGATTCCAAGTAAAGGAACATTAGGAAACTCTCCATAATGATCGACGATGATGACATTTTCTCTGGACCGAGAGCACCAATGTACATCAGAGTGAGTAAGAGTCATCAACCGTTGGGACCACCTTGAGCCTTGGTCATTCTTCAAGACAGATTGTGGAAGGTGCGAAATAAACCACCTTGCAAGGAGAGGAGTACATCACATGAGAACACCCCTCTTTCTCATTGTTCGTGTGTAAAATGAGTGAAGGATGTCCCCAAGCAATGTTGGTATTGGATTTCTAGACAAGAAGATTTTGACGGCGTTGACATCTACCAATTGGTCAGAATTTGGGAATAGGACCAACCCATAGATAAGGAGTGCCACAATCTCTTCAAAGGCTTGTAGGTCCAATGAATTCCAACATTCTTGTGCCTTATCAAACAAGAATTTTGCTAAGAAACCTTTGACGCCGCTTCTAGTTTCCCAATGCCCATTGATGTCATAAGGCTGTAGATGTAATGCTCGAGCAACATCTTCAGGCTTTGGTTCCTTTTCCGTACCGTTGAAGGGTAGTTGATTAAGGATAGGAATTCTCAGGAGTTGAGAAAACTCCTCCAAAGTGGGCACCAACTGGTAGTCGGGGAAAGTGAAACAGTGATGAAGAGGGTCAAAGAACTGGAATAACACTTTCATCATGTCTTCTTCAATGTTGGTGTTGACTAAGCTGAGCAGTCTACCATGTCTTTCACTGAAGGATGAGCTTTCCGGAATTCTTGAGGTGAGCTTCTTGAGTTGAGGAGAGATTCTCACAAGGTTGACTTGGATGGTTTTTCTGCGAGGAATTTCCATGACCTACAAAACAAGAACAAAGATGAAGATCTAAACCCTTGAAGTGGTTAGTAAATGCATATGATGTTTTATGATGTTCATGATGTATGCACAAACATATGTACAAGCAATTCACACCAAACCCTAGTTTCAGGCTTGCATGGGGTTTCATAGGTAAGTACCCTCTTGAGTATAGTTGGCTTAAAAACCTGTCCTATAAATAGTAATCGGGTTCTAAGGAGCTCAATATCATTGGATTGTTTTCATCGTTCATTGTTTTGGTTTAGCCACTTAACTAGCGACCAAAATATTCCAAGAAAACAACCCTCAATGAGTGTAGTATCGAGTATCTACCAACTTCGGACTGCACCAAAGCCGGTCATCTCACTACCCCTAATAAAAGGCTAAGATGGTCAAGTAAGGTTCTAGGTCATTAGTGCTTAGTGACATCACTCAGCGGCCCCGTACTCTCCTTGATTGAACTAAAGGGTTACCGGTACTCACAAATATGTCGCACTAATATAGATATTGCTTCGACCGTGTCGGTATACCCCGCACAGTTTCCACAACGTATTGCTATCTATGAATGTTTCCCAAAATCCGGGTGTAGGATTGCAAACCCAAACAAGAGAGCCAAGATATAAAGCAATCAAATCAAACAATTAGTCATGCAAGAGGGTGATCTAAGCCCTAAGGTTACTCCACTTTTAAATGATTCCCCAGCAGAGTCGCCAGTTCTGTGATACGGTGGGAGAACTGACTTGAGGTTTTGCGTTTGTTTTTGCAAATGTTTCGGTTGAGCAAGAGTCGCCACCGACTTTTTATTTTATCCTAAGGAAAGGTTAAAAAGCACAGCAAAAACCTTTGAGATGTTTTCTTGGGTTCGGGGAGTAGATTATAGAAAGGGAAGGTATTAGCACCCTTTCTATCCATGGTTATCCATGGGCTCTTAGTTACTTGCTTAGATCAACTTGCCTTGATTTTCAATTGTTTGAAATGGTGCTTTGTGTGTGTGGGTTTTGAAAATATTTTGAAAAGAGGCCAATGTGGTGGCAACCTTTGTAATGATCCATGTTGGGATGTATACAAAGGTGTATGTCTTTTGAAAAAGTTTTCAATGTTTTTGAAAGTTTGTTTTGAAAGTGTATTGTGATGTGTTGTTTTAAAAAAAATAGGCAAGTGTTTTGTTTTGCAAATTGGCAAGTAACCAAGAGCTATCTACCCTAATTTTCTCAAAGATTATTGCTATGTTTTAACCCTTTTAACAATTTTGTTCCACCATTGTATTTGGTGGACAATCTTGTGTTAGGATGTGAGAGGGACGGGCGCGGGTCATTGTTTAGACCATAATTGCAATGGTGCCAAGTATCTTTGGGCAATTTTTCTTTAAGGGACTTGATCATTTTTTAGGCAACTTTCGAAAGCGTCATCGAGGGACTATGATCATTTGAATTGTTTGTTTTGCCCAAAGAGACCTAACATGCAATATGGCCCAATTTTGAAAGGCAACAAGTGGATGTAACCCTAGGGGTGTTAGTGTGCAAGTGTGTTTTATTGCATACAAGAGTTTTTTTCTTTGAATTAGGATTTTCTATTTCATTGATTTTATCTTGCCATACACGTCCTAATTACTAGCAATAAGAAGCGGAAATATAAAATCCTACGCTATTACAACAATTAGGGGATGGGGATACACATTTGTACATGGGGGGTTCAACGAGAAAAATAGACAAAAAAGAAAATAGCAAAAAAACAAGATATAGAGAGAGAGAGGGAGCCAGCGCGCTGCTGAGAGGTCATCAGAAGTTCTGACTCAGATCCGTTGCCAGATGATCAACCTCTTGGTTAAACTGTATGAGTCAGAACTTCTGACTCTGGCACCTGCAAAACAGAACCCTGTTAGTGGGGAAATCAGAAGTTCTGACCCCCCTGCGCTGTAAGACAGAAGTTTGTTAGTGGAGAAACCAGGAGTTCTGATTCTGCTGGAAAGGCAATAACTCTCAGAGGTTCTGATATCATTGAAAGCAAAACAGGCTTCAGATGTGCTAACGTCAAAGTCAGCACTTGGCTTTTCCCTGTACTAATCAGAACATCTGCAATTCTGTTGTTATTCCACAAAACAGGAAACATATTTGGAACAGATCCAACAAATGTCAAAATGTTTCAGAGGGCAGAATCAACAAGGTCACAGGCAAGTCCTACACTGGCTCAGAACATTCTGAGGTATGAAAATCCTCAGAATATAAACAGCAACAACATGATATTTACATTATGTTTATTTGAGTATGCACAGCTGATGATGCTTAGCAGCGTGATGAAGGTCAGCAGGTGCTTACCTGGCTGTTGGAAAAGTCTGTGGGTGAAAGCTAGCTTTTGGCTCTGGTGGTGTTCTGGACAGATTCTTTTTTTGAAAAAAGGCAGGTGAAGGTGTATGCGTATGTAGGGTCAGAAGTTTGAAAAGAGGTTTTTTAGTTCACACAGAAAACTGGGTATTGGATAAAGTTTGAAGATGAGAAATTCAAAGTTATGAAACAACTGGAGATTTTGGCAGAGTTTCAGAACACTATCTTGCTAAGGGTTTCTGTTTTCTCTCTTAGCAATTTTTCTGTTTCTTGAACGCCCTTTTGCAGTGGACAATGACTCTCTATTTATAGGCAAAGTTCTTGTGGGTGCCTTGAACATTAAAGCGCCAACAGAGTTTGAATTGTTCTTTGACAGAAATTCCTGGGAAGTTGTGATAACAGATAGCCTTCAGCCTAGGCTGCAGCAGCAGGCGTGGATTGGAGAGAAGTGACCTCTTAAGTGGGCGGTGGCGTGTAGACCCATGCCAGAATCTGCATAAAGGCGTTTTCCAAGCCACACGTGAAGGGATTACTTGGATGAATGTTCAGGAGTGGTTGGAAGCATTAATGAGCATTAAATGGTGATAAGACCTATCAACATCAATATTCTGGTAATGGAAACCAACGTTGAATCAGCAGTTCTGTTTCAAAAAGAACAGCGTAAACCATGCTCTGGCCTTGGCTTCCTGTTGTCTTAGTAAGTTCTGGGGATTCTCCTGATTTTCTGATACGTTCCTTGGATTTGCTTCTGGACCTCCTGGGCTTAGAGATTCTGTATCTGTGTAACACCCACTCTTCTGACCTTTTCATCTTCTGATTTCAGCATGTTCTGATAGAGCCTTCAGACTTCCCTGCTTCTTTTGCATTCCTTTAGCAAATTCTGACTGAGCATGCGTAACTGCTGAAAGAGTCATGTTCTATCTGAGGCTTACATATTGAACCACGTTTACAACTTCTGATTGAGCTGATGTAGCTGCTGAAGAGCCAACTTCTGACTACACTGAGCCAAGCTTGCAACTTCTGACCATTTTTATCCGGAATTGGTCCAGAAGTTCTGAAACGCTGATTTTCCTTAAACACTCATTTTTTTAGAGAAACATTCCAAGTGTTTAGAATTTAATTTTTTTTCTCAAGATAAAAGCGTTGTCTTTAGAGCTTGTGTGATCATCTTGCTCTTGTAAATGGTCTGCTTGGGCAAAAAATGATAACTCAGGACTTGGATTTGTTTCAGAGGGACCTTGAAAATCTAAGATGATTTCCTGAAGAAAGAGAGGACAAATTTCGGGGTACAACACTTTTCTTATTTAATTGTTGATCGATGAGTCACTCAATTTAGATATTGAGATCACGACTTCGCTCTCATTGCATGTTCCATATAGGATAGTTTTGTTGAGTTCCCTTTAACATGTAAATTAGGATCGGAATTTCCATTTATCCTCAACCTTAGGGTCAACCATTGTATGATAACACTAGGTATAGTGCTAGGCTAGTTTCCCTTAGTTGTTTTTTTCTTTCTTTGCATTTTTGCATCTTAAGACAAAAACTGTTTTCTTGGCAAATCATAAAACATTTCTAATAAACTCAAACCCTTCTTCAAAGTAAAAGATACAAACCAATCTTACTTTGTCTATGTTATCTCTTAGTCGATGTTTTGCCATCGCACATTTGTTTGAAGCCGATGTTTCGCCATCGCACATGTATGTTATCCTACTTTGATTCTCAATATCATTGTTAGGTGTGATGTTTCGTCATTTGTTTCATTGATGTGTCGCAATCTTTGCCATGATATTTTGTTATCTTGAAGCCGATGTTTCGCCATCTCACATGTTTGTTATCCTACTTTGATTCTCAATATCATTGTTTGGTGTGTTGTTTTGTCATCCGTTTTATCATTTGATGTTTCTCCATCTTTGCCATGACTTTGTTATCTTTTAACCGATGTTTCGCCATCGCACATTTATTTGAAGCCGATGTTTCGCCATCGCACATGTTTTTTATCCTACTTTGATTCTCAATATCATTGTTAGGTGTGTTGTTTTGTCATCCGTTTTATCATTTGATGTTTCGCCGTCTTTGACATGTTAGTTTGTTACCATTTAGTCGATGTTCTACCATCTCTTTTGTTTGTTGTTTTACTTGATGTTTTTCCATCTTTATTATCTTTGTTTGTCTTAATTAAAAAACACAAACCAACCAAAACATATTAGCCAAACTACGGTTGCTCTGATTCCTTAAAAGGCATACGTAGGCATTGGGGTAAGGCCCAACCGAGCACATCTTTTATTTTCCCTACATTGTTTTCTTTTTCTTTTGCATGCATTCCCTTTTCAGTTTTAAACCATAGACATAGGATTTGACCACACCCATTAGATTAGACAACAAGAGTGGATATCATAGAGTACTACGGGCGTGTGGGGTGCTAACACCTTCCCCTCGCGTAACTGACTCCCTTACCCGATCTCTCGGTCGAAAGACTGTGATTTCTCCCTTTTCAGGTTTTCTCGATGTTTACCTTTCCCTTTCGGCGGGATAAAAGATGTTCAGTGGCGACTTCATTGATGTTTCATTAACATCCAGATGACAGGTTTCGGCCGCGTAGTTTCATTGCCTCCCACAAAGCACTTTGTTTAACTTCAAAAGCTCGACTTATATTGAAAATTGAAAATCTATGTTAGTGACTCAGCCCGCAGCTGTATAAATCTCAAAATAGCTTAGTATTCCATATTCTTGATGCAATGGTAGTGCTTTAAATGTTGCCCATTTACAATAAATGGATCGTTGTCTTTTCCTTTGATTTCTACAGCGCCGCTTGGGAGTACTTTAGTAACTTCAAAAGGTCCTGACCATCTAGAGTGAAGTTTCCCTGGAAATAGTTTAAGTCTAGATTTAAACAGGAGTACTACATCTCCCTTATTGAATTCTTTCCTAGAGATGCGTTTGTCGTGTCATTTCTTAGTTTGCTCCTTGAAGATTTTGGCATTTTTGTATGCATCTAGCCTAAGCTCTTCCAATTCATGGATGTCTAGAATTCTCTTTTCCCCAGCAGCTTTGTAACTTAGGTTCAGGGTTTTGATGGCCCAATAGGCTTTGTGTTCCAGTTCTACGAGTAGATGGCAAGATTTACCATAAACGAGTTTGAAAGGCGTGGTTCCAATGGGTGTCTTGTATGCTGTTTTGTATGTCCAAAATGCTTCATGTAGTCTAGACGACCAATCTTTCCTAGATGTGGCAACAGTTTTCTCAAGTATTTTCTTAATCTCCATGTTAGAGACTTCCACTTGCCTGCTTGTTTGTGGGTGGTAAGGCGTTGCTACGCGGTGTCGGACTCCATACTTTGCTAAGAGTTTATTGAAAATTTTGGAAATGAAATGAGAGCCACCATCACTGATGACTAATCTCGGGACACCGAATCTTGGAAAAATTATGTTTTTGAATAACCTAATGACTACTTGTGCATCATTTGTTGGAGAGGCTATAGCCTCTACCCATTTGGATATGTAATCTAATGCCACTAATATGTAATTGTTGCCAGAAGACGATAGAAAAGGTACCATAAAGTTAATTCCCCACACGTCAAATATCTCTACTTCTAGGATACCCTTTTGAGGCATCTCATCACGTCCAGATATGTTTCAAGTGTGTTGACACCGGTCACATTTTTTAATTGCAGCATGGACATCTTTCCATAGACTGGGCCAACAAAGGCCAGCTTGTAGGATTTTTGTGCAAGTCTTTGAGGTGCTAGCATGTCCACCATAGGGGCTTCATGACAACAAGATATAATGCTCTCTATTTCACTCTCAGGAATGCATCGACGGAAAATACCATTGGGGCCTCGCTTGAATAGTAAGGGCTCTTCCCAATAATAGTGTTTGAGATCGTGAAAGAATTTCTTCTTCTGTTGATAAGCTAAATCAGGTGGAAGGACTTTTGCTGCTAAGTAGTTGACATAGTCAGCATACCAGGGCAGTGAAATTTGAGTGGATACTGCTTCCAATACTTCAATTGTCTTATCATTAATTCAAAATTCAGGGCTTTCTTTGTTTGATCCTATCTAGGCTACCAGGTGTTCATATGGAAAATCATCATTAATAGGTATCTCTTCAGGTTAAATATTTTCCATTCTAGATAAATGGTCGGCCACAAGATTTTCAGATCCAGGTTTGTCTTTCATTTCCAAATCAAACTCTTGTAAAAGTAAGATCCATCTTAATAATCTTGGTTTAGTATCTTGTTTAGCTAATAGATATCTAATAGTTGCGTGGTCAGTGTAGATAATAATCGTTGTGCCCACTAGATAGGAATGAAATTTATCTAATGCAAAAATGACGGCCAAAAGTTCCTTTTCTGTAGTGGCATAATTTATCTGCGTAGAATCCAAAGTTCTACTTGCATAGTAAATTGCATGGAGCTTTTTCTCTCTTCTTTGTCATAGGACTGCACCTACTGCATAATCGCTTGCGTAGCACATTATCTCGAATGGCAAATTCCAATCCAATGGTTGCATTATAGGTGCAGATATGAGAGCAGCTTTCAATCGTTCAAACGCCTTCAAGCAATCATCATTAAAGATGAATTCAGCTTCTTTCATTAAGAGGTTAGTAAGAGGTTTAGATATTTTCGAGAAATCTTTTATGAAGCGTCGGTAGAAACCGGCATGGCCCAAAAAGATTTGTATTTCTTTTACAGTTTTGGGGGTTGGAGGCTTTCTATTACTTTAATCTTAGCTTTGTCTATTCGATCCCCTTTTCAGAAACTATGTGTCCAAGTATAATCCCTTGTTTTACCATAAAATGGCATTTCTCCCAGTTCAACACTAGGTTTACCTACACACATATTTCCAGTACCCTTTCCAGGTTTGACAGGCATCCTTCAAAACTTTTCCCACATACAGAGAAGTCATCCATGAATACTTCCATGATATCATCTATAAAATCGGCGAAGATGGACATCATACATCTTTGGAATGTTGTAGGCGCATTACATAGTCCGAACGGCATTCACTGATAAGTAAACGTACCATAAGGACACGTGAACATTGTCTTTTCTTGGTCATCAAGGTGGATAGGAATTTGAAAGAATCCTGAATAACCGTCTAAATAGCAGTATTAAGAATGCTTAGCCAATCTCTCAAGCATTTGGTCGATAAAAGGTAAAGGGAAATGGTCTTTTCGAGTCGCCTTATTTAGCTTCCTATAGTCAATGCACATTCTGGCTCCACTCATGAGTCTTTCTGCTATTTGTTCTCCTGCTTTGTTTGTCGTGATTGTGATTCCTCCCTTCTTGGGTACACAGTGGACTGGACTAACCCATTGGCTATCTGATATTGGATAGATGATACATGCGTTCAGAAGTTTGGTTACTTCATCCTTGACCACAGTGCTCATGATCGAGTTAATTCTTCTCTGATGTTCTCTAGAAGATTTGCAGTAGTCTTCCAGCATAATGCGATGCATGCAGATGGAAGGACTTATACCTTTTAGGTCATCAATGTTATATTCCAAAGCAGAGGGATATTTTCTTAAGACATGCAATAGATTTTCCGTCTCAGTTTGTCCTAACTCGGTGTTGACTATCACGGGTCTTTTAAGTTTGGAGTCTAGGAATTCGTATCTTAGGGTTTTAGGTAAAAATTTAAGTTCCAAGTTGGGTTTCTTCGGACAAGGCATATGATCTGGTGTCAGCGCTGGGAATTTGCTTAAACTGTCATCTCGATACTCAGGACACCAATCATCATCTTCAAAGATTAAGGGCATCAGAATCTTCATAATTTCGGAATGAGTTTCTTCTCCCGACTCCATCTCTTTAACACATTCATATATTATGTCTATCAGGTAGCATGTATCATCTATAGCTGGTGCTTGTAAGAATTGTGTCAGGATAAACTCAACTTTCTCTTCTCCAACTTCAAAAGTTAGCTTTCCTCATTTAACATCAATAATAGCTTCGACAGTGGCTAAGAATGGTCTTCCTAATATTATAGGGGTAACGTTGTCTTCCTTGATGTCCATAATGATGAAATATGTACGGATGTAGAATTGACCTATGCGTACTGGAACGTTTTCTAGAATTCCCATGGGGTATTTAACAGAGTGATCCGCTAGTTGTACTGACATCTTAGTTGGTCTTAATTCTCCCATGTCAAGCTTTTTGGATATGGACACGGGCATAACTCTTATACTAGTGCCTAAGTCGCAGAGAGCTTTGTCTATGACATACTTACCTGTATTATAGGGTATGGAGAAACTTTCGGGATCCTTCAGCTTCTGAGGAATTTTGTTTTGAATGATTGCGCTACACTCAGCAGTGAGTGTAATTCTCTCGTTATCCTCTATATTTTTCTTGTTTGACAAGATTTCTTTGAGAAACTTAGCATACAAGGGCAATTGAGTGATAGCTTTTGTGAATGGTATTGTGATGTTTAATTGTTTCAGAAGTTCAACAAATTTCTTAAACTGCCATGCACTTCTAGATTGAGCAAGTCTTTGAGGATACGGGATTGGTGGTTTGTAAGGAGGCGGAGGCACATAAGGTTTTTCCTTTTCTGCTGTCTCCCTATCATCTACCTTCTCCTTATCCTTTGGTTCGTTATCCTCTTCGGTCGCTTTTCTAGAACTTTGGGACATGGCTGGGTTTTCAGCTCTGGGGTTAATTGGTCCATCGTATTTAGTTCCACTTCGCAATATAATACCGTGAGCATGTCCTTTTGGATTTGGTTGAGGTTGACCTGGAAAGGTACCAGTAGGTGCTTGTTGTTGAGCTAATTGTGAAATATGGGTTTCAAGCATTTTGTTATGAGTGGCTAAAGCATCTACTTTATTTACTAATTGTTTGATTTTCTCACTAGTGTGAATATTTTGGTTTAGAAATTCCTTGTTAGTTTGAGCTTGGGAAGCTATAAAATTTTCCATCAGAAGTTCGAGGTTAGACTTCCTAGGTATGTTAGGAGCAACTGCAGGTGCCTTTTGATACCCTGGTGGTACAGCAGGTGCTTGGCCAGGTGCATACAACACATTGGTGTTCTTATACGAGAAATTCGGATGATTTTTCCATCCAGGGTTGTAAGTGTTTGAGTAAGGGTTTCCTTAAGCATAACTTACTTGGTCGGGGGGAGTCCCTGCTAAGATTTGGCATTCAACAGAGGCATGTCCAGGTACTCCACATATCTTGCAATTCAGAGTTATAGCAGCCACGATGGCTGGAGGCACCGTGGTTAAACTATCTATCTTCTGGGTGAGGGCGTCTACCTTAGCATGGACGTTATCAAGACTGTTGATCTCGTACATACCACCTTTTGTCAGTGCTTTCTCTACATGAGCTTTTTATGCTTCACCTCTTTCACTCCACCACTGATAGTGGTTTTGAGCCATACTTTCTATGAGAGCATAAGCAGCAACGTAGGATTTATCCATAAGTGCACCACCTGCGTCAGCATCTATCGTTAATCTTGTATTATAAAGGAGACCGTTGTAGAAGGTATAGATGATTAACCCTTCTTCTAGGCCATGATGTGGACAGAGGCTCAGCATGTCTCTGTATCTTTCCCAAGCGTCAAAAAGAGACTCGTTGTCCTTTTGTAGAAAATCGCTTATTTGGGATCTTAGCATAGTTGTCTTACTTTGTGGGAAATATCTTGCAAGAAAAACTTTCTTCAACTTATCCCAAGAGGTAACCGAGTTAGCTGGTAGAGACTGGAGCCAAGCTCAGGCTTTGTCTCTTAGGGAAAAAGGGAAAAGACGAAGTCTTATTGCCTCTTGACTGACTCCATTATTCTTAACTATATCTGCGATAACAGAAACATCGACAAATGTATGTTAGGGTCGTCCATTGACCCTCCAGAAAACTAGTTTTGTTGTACAGCAGATAACAAGGAAGGTTTGAGTTCAAAGTTGTTAGCCTTGATCGGAGGAGCAACAATGCTATTATGTGGTTCTTCCTGCAAAGGAATAGCAAAAGATTTGAGCGGACGTGGCTATTCACCCATGTTTGGTTCTTCAACTAATTCAGCGGGAATAGAAGATTGAGAGAGGGAATTGTTCGTACGAGATACTCGTACGCGGCGTCTCCTAGTAATAGAGCGCTCAGGTTCGGAAATTGGTAGCACTAAGCCTTCACTCCTAGAGCGAGTGCTTGGCATACAATTAGGGATGGTGCCTTATTCTCTACAGCATAACTAAAAGAGTTACGATATCGACTTATTAGTCCCCGGCAACGGCGCCAAAAACTTGATTGCAACTTTGTGAGTCTTAAAGAATCTAGAATGCAAGTATACAGTCCTATCGCGTGTAGCTTTAAAGATTATCGAATCCCAAGGGACTAAATTTCGAACTACCGTTATCTTAGGTTACTACGTAAATCAAAGGCTAATAATATAATTAATTGGGGTTTGGGAACCTAACTGATTAATATCTAGTTTAGATTCAAGGGGGAATATCGGTATGTAATGGTCGGACTTCGGGGATTTAGCAACTCGATGACCTAATTTGGATTAATAAAATAGTTCTCAGTAGGAGGTATTTGTTTGAAAACCCTCTTCTCACACTCTCGTGTTTATTGATTCAGATCATACTATCAAACCTAAGTGAGTGCTCTCGCTGTTTCAAATAGAGTTTAAAAATAGTTTTTGAAAACAAATAAAACCTAATCAACTTAAAAGCGATCTACCTGTATTTTAAGTTAATGCCCAATTATCACTGTCCAGTTATTATCTCAAACTCTCATTTTATTGATCCTAACTTCTATCTGTATTTTACTCTCGTAACAAAACAGTTGGTTTTTAGAATTGATAATTGAAACCAGAAAATTTATTCTTTTAAAAAGGAACTGATCAATTGGCGTTGCCAAAATCCCGTTAGCTATGTGACCTTACAAACCGATAAATAAATTTAGCCTAGCATGTTAAACAATTCAATAACAATGCAACATAAATAATTATCATCAAACAATTTAAATAAACATAACATTTCAAACAATCTTGACATAGATAAATAAAATACTTAAATTAAACCTGAAAATAATATGGCGGAATATTTGGCTCACTTCAGGTATCTCGTAGAGATTGATGAAAAATAACAAGCGGAACTAAATAATGCGGAGAATATTTTTGGCAGGGTAACACTAAAATTAAAGAGAAGAAAAACGTCTTCAAAAAAAAAGGAGATCTCGAACAGGAATTATGAGGCATTATTTATAGGCCTGGAGGAACGTGGGAGTTGAGATATTTTCTCCTCCCACTTGCCTAGTGTAACGGTCGTTACACTCCTCTCTTCAAGGAGGATAGAACGGTCGTCGTGACCTATTAACAAGGGGAGGCTGCAACGGTCGTTGTAGCCCAATTTTCTAGGAAGGGCTTAGCTGGAAAGAGTGTAATGGTCGTTACACCTAGGCAAGGGGAGTGTAATAGTCGTTACACCTTGGGCTTGGGTAAATTTGGGCCTTCCTTCATTTGTTCTTCAGGGCCTTTTTGCTTTTTGCTTGTGATACGCTTTGTTTATGAAGAAGTGAAAAACACAAGAATGAGGGTTAAATTGAAACTTAAAATCAAAAGCAGTAGGCACGATATTTTTATCCTGGTTCATTTGATCTCAAACTACTCCAGTCCACCCACCAAGGTGATTTCGCCTCTCTCCAATGAGGGCTTAATTCACTAATCAAAACTGATTACAATACTACTTTGACAACTGCCAAAGTCTTCTTGAGTACAACCATAACCCGGTTTATCTCAAGGAAAACTAGCTTAATCAAAAGAAAATGATTTACTGTGTACTGTTGTTTTTCGTTACAAAAATTGTATCACTACTGTGATATATTACACAATTTGAGCGTATGAGTGAATATGAATGTTTGCAGCGTTTAAGATGTATATGCAGTCGTTGGTCAAAAATCGTAAACGATTTGTCCTTTAAGCTTGTTTATATAGGCGTGGAAATCTTGTCCAACATAAAGTGTGATAATGGACACTCAATGCTATTTCCATATTGAGAATATTCTTGTCTGAATGAAGCCGTTGCATATGATACTGTCTTAATTGAAAAGTAACGCTTCAAAACTAGAATTTTGCATGCTGCTTTTACTTCAGAACATTGATGACTCAGAGATGTGAAGATCTGATGGTATATTAGACTTCTGCTCAGAGTCAGAGTATCCTTTACTTTAGTGTAGATTCTGATCATCATTCTTCAGAACATTCTGATTACCTCAGCTTGAAAGCTTCTGTAGCTTAACTTCTTATGTTGTTTCATTCAGAACTTCTGCATACAAAATAAGACAAATTTAGATTGCATATTTGTTCTTTGTGTTTGTTATCATCAAAAATCTAATTAAGGGTTGTAGAATCAAACTATGTTCTAACAATCTCCCCCTTTTTGATGATGACAAAAACTAGGATTTTCAATTAAAAATATAAAACAAAAATCTTAAAAGAGTCTCCCCTTGAGTTAATTACTCAGATAGAGATGAGTTACTTCCCTGATGTTCCTTCTCGTTAGAGCTTTTGATGCATCTCATTCTGTCCTTATCAGAATATGTTCCTGTTCAAGCTTTTCAGAAAACATAGAGGTTAAGATATTCAGAATGTTTGAGACTTTGTCCCGGTATACTGTTATTGAAAATATCTTACGTTCTCCCCCTTTTTGTCAGGTATCAAAAAGCAATATAAGCAGAGTCAAAAAGATGATTTATATTGAAAACAGAATGCAATGACATTTTTCAGAAACAAAGAGGAAGATGAAAAAATACATATAAACAGTTAAAGAAAATATAAGAAGTAGGGGAAGTCATGTGAAAAACGCTTCCAACAAGATCTTAATCTGAGTGCTTGATTCTTCCTGCTTTCCCATAATGTCTTTGATTTCTTTTATTGTATCTTCTTGTTTATCCAATATATCCCTGATCTCTTTGTTTGTGTCTTCTTGCTTATCCAGTCTGGCATGGATTAAGGCATTCTCCTTCTTTAATTCTTCCAGAGTTTGCATGACTAGAGACGAAGTTGGTGTATCTTCAGGGGTTGCATGTCGTTCAGAACACTCTGCAGCCTCTTCTGATTGAACAACTTCTTCTGTTGCAATCACCTTTTCTGGAGCAGTAGTCAGAGGGTGACTATCAAAATCTGGTTCAGTGGTTTCTGAAGGTTGGTGCTCTTTCCAGGGAGCATTTACCATCAGAAGAATTTCTTTCTTGTACCAGTGGCTTAGAACTTGATCTTTGAAGGCTTTCAGCTGATCACTGAAGTTCTGCTGATCCATTTCATAGCTCAATTCTTTCAGCTTCTAGGATTCAGCGTTGAACCATTTTCTGAATCTATCCCACAGAGAATCAGAAGCAGCAGGACTAGAATTCTCTTGACTTGCTTGCTTCAAAGAAGTAACCCATTCTTGTATTTCTGTTTCAAAAATCAACAGGTTCTTACCAACATCTGATTTGGTTAAGGTTGTTTTGGGTTTGGGGATGGAAATTTTGTTTGAGGTTGAAGCTAGATGGTCCAGCGCTTCTAGATCAATGATAGTTCTTAGGTGGTCAGCTGGACGGTTGATTGGTGAGGGAGTTGAAGAATTAGAAATTAGGATTGGTGAGTGAGGGGTGTTTGGTGGTGTGGATTCATATGGTGAAGGTATTTCTGGAATATCATGAATGGAGAGAGGTAAATGAACCGTAAGAGGTTATGTTATCCCAGGAATTAGGATAGTGGTATCAGAGTCTGAAAGGGAGTCTTCTGATTGGTTTGCGGTAGCGTGTTGAGTTTCTGGTTCAGGTATTTTAGAAGATGGATTTTCAGATTGAGGAGTGAGAGGGTTTTCATTTTCTGGTTGGGGTGAGTTAAGGTTTTGATGTTCTGGTTGAGGAGAGTGTGGTTGTGGATTTTCTGGTTGTTGAGATTGAGTGTTTGGATTTTCTGAGATAGGTGAGGAAAAGTCTTGATCAAACAGTTCAATATCAGAGATAACTCTTGCAAGTTCTGGTTGATGTTGTTCTGGATTTGGATTGGGGGAGTGAGGTTCATTTAAGAAATTTCCAAGAGTTACAGATTGGTCAAACTCTATGTCAAAATCCTCAAATGTTTGGGGTGAAGGATTTTCTGTTGATTGAGGGGGAATGGTTTGAGATGTTGGAATAGCTATTGATTCTACAACAGAAACAAAAGATGTGTTACCTTTCTTTTTCACAGCTTTGGGTGTCCTCTGAGAGGATCCTTCTCCTGCTGCCTTCCTCTTTCTGGATTTCTTTAGTACAACCTCTGGAGCTGGCTTGTGCAGGTCTTGGATGTTGATTTCTGGAATAGACCCGTCTTTCTTGCAAGCTTCAAGGTATCCGACTATAATCTTTGGAGAGGCATCTATCTCAGAGAATAGTGGAAAATCCTTCAGAGGGATTCTCCTAGAAGTGATGACCTCATGAGAGGCAATTGTTGGTTCCTTCTTAATGCTTTCAATAATCTTCATTTTCTTCAAATTCTTGGCATTCAGAGGTTTCCCAGCAGTTGCTTCCAGAGTACTGATTTCTTGAGCCTCTGTCAGATGTTCTATCAGTCTGTTTTCTGTTAGAATATCTGAAATCAATCTTCCTAGGGGAATCAAATCCCTCTTAGTTCTTTCTTCTTATCTTGTCTCTTTCACACTTATTTTGAGATGGTTGAAGAGAAAATGTGGAAGGTTTATTTTGGTCTTCTTTGCAATGAAGTATATCAGAAACTGCTAATCAATGTTGATGTAATCATGAGAGCTTGTAGGCTTCCTGTGATTGATACATTCCAGAATTATTCTAGCCCAGATTCTGTAATGATCTTTCAAGTCTCTGATCTTGCTAGATGGCTGTCCAAAAGTGAAGATGACCCTAGCAATGGATTTTAGGTCAGAACACTAATCAGCCATATCAATGCATCTGACTTTGCCGCCATTGTATCCAATGAGTTTCCCAATCAAATCTTCTGTAATCACTATCTTCTTCCCCATAACATATGACGTGACCTGGTGGTTGGATGACGTAGCATGAATCCAAAACTCTTTAACAAGAATGGGAAAAGTTAGACCCAACAGACGATCAAAGTATATGTTCCATCCCTGTGCAGTTACATCTTCATACAGATTAAACCCATTTTCTTGTAAGCTTTCAAAATCGATGATCAATTCACAGAGAACTTCAAGGTTGTCAACCGAAGTGAGTAGTGTTCTAATGGGCTCCTCATATTGTTCAGTTGATGAAGAACCAGGAGCACTGTTGAGATTCTTGAGACTTGATGAGGATGCCATTGTTCACACGGATTCTTTGAAGGAAATTGATATAAAGGGTTTTTGAAAAACTAGAGCAAGAGAGAGTATTGAAAGTGGTAAAACGTTAATGAATGAAATAGTAAATTGAGTTTATATAAGTTCTTTAGAAAATATAATTAGTAAGAAAGAGAAAATAAGTAATGATTATACTGAATTATGAAACCTGAAATTAGGGGATTTAGAGAGATATTGAACAGTTACTAATGACAGGTGTCTCAATGCATCCAATCAGAGCCTTAGACCCTTCAGAATTTGAACACGTGTTCAGCCTTAGAAGGTAGCTTGTGAGAGGATGACAGATGTTTGATGGTGTGAACTGCACGCCTCTATCCTTGAAATTAAAAGTTCAGATCTTCATAGATAGATTCTGAGGAAACTGTACTCCTAACTTCTGAAGACAAGTAGATCAAATGTTCACAGAAAACAATAACATTCTGAGGGTTAGAATATGCAAATAAAACATTTTATTCTTGACACAATTTCATGCTGAGATGTTTCAGAATGAAATTGAATCTATCTTCAGAAAGGGGTTTTGTAAACACATCATCCCATTGATGATCTGTGTCAATAAATTTTAAAGTGAGAATTCCTTTCTGAATATAATCCCTAATAAAGTGATGTTTTATTTCTATATGCTTAGCCCTAAAATGAAAAATGGGATTTCTGGATAGACATATGGCAGAAGTGTTATCACAGAAGATAGGAATGTTACTCTCAAATATGTTGAAGTCTTCAAGATGACTTTTCATCCAGAGCATTTGAGTGCTACATCCAGCGGCTGCTATGTATTCAGCTTCTGCTGTTGACAACGCTATTATGGACTGTCTCTTGTTGGTCCATAATATCAGGTTGTCTCCCAGAAATTGGCAGCTTCCAGAAGTGCTTTTACGCTCTACTCTGTCTCCAGCAAAGTTAGCATCACAGTATCCTACTAAGTTGTATTCATTGGATTTTCTATAAAACAAACCCAGATTAGTAGTACCTTTCAGATACTTGAAAATTCTCTTAACTGCTGTTAAGTGAGATTCTCTAGGATCTGATTGGAATCTAGCATATAAGCAAACACTGAATAAAATATCAGGCCTTAAAGTCGTCAGATAAAGGAGAGATCCAATCATACCTCTGTAGATTTTATGTTCTACCTTTTTACTTACCTCTTCCTTTTCCAGAATGCACGTGGGATGCATTGGAGTCTTTGAGGGCTTACATTCTGAGAGGTCAAATTTATTCATAAATTCTCTGACATATTTGCTCTGATGAATGTAAGTTCCTTCTGGAGTTTGGTTTATCTGAATGCCCAGAAAGAACTTAAGTTCCCCCATTAAGCTCATCTCAAACTCTGCCTACATGCACTTAGCAAATTCTCTTCCCAGATAAGGTTTAGTGGATCCAAAAATGATATCATCTACGTAAATCTAAAAAACTAAAATGTCATTCTTAAATGTCTTACAGAACAAGGTTGTGTCCACTTTCCCTCGGGTGAATTCTTTTTCTAACAGGAAGCTACTTAGTCTTTCATACCAAGCTCTGGGAGCTTGTTTCGGACCATATAGTGACTTCTTTAGTTTGAAAACATATTCTGGGGGTTTGGAATTTTCAAACCCAGGGGGTTGGTGCACATATACCTCTTCAACTATGTAACCATTTAAGAATTCACTTTTGACATCCATCTGATACAGAGTGATGCTATTATTTACAGTAAAGGAGATTAAGAGTCTGATAGATTCTATGGCGACTGGAGCAAAGGTTTCTGTATAGTCTATCCCCTCTTGCTGACTATAACCTTGTGCCACCATTCGTGCCTTGTTTCTGATTACTTCTCCTTGTTCATTCAATTTGTTTCTGAACACCCACTTTGTTCCAATGATGTTGAGTCCTTTTGATTTGGGAACCAGATCCCATACGTCATTTTTGGTGAACTGGTTTAATTCCTCCTGCATTGCCAAAATCCAGTAATTGTCCATAAGAGCTTCATCATTTTTTGTTGGTTCAATCAGTGAGACCAGTCCCATGAGGGATTCTTTAGAGTTTCTGAAAGTTGATCTTGTTCTGATTGGATCATCCTTCTTTCCCAGGATCTTATCTTCTGGGTGAGTTATGCTGCTTCTGGATAACCTTTTCTGGAGTTGATCAACAGAAGGTACTGGAGCACTTGTAACATTTCTTTCAGAAGTTGTTAGAGCGTCTCTGTTGGGAACTTCTGATGAGTTGTCTTCAGTGCCTGTGAATTCAACTTCCATATCTGCAAAAGATTCATTCTACTTTGACTTTTGAGGGTCAAGCTTATCATCAAATCTAAAACTGATTGACTCTTCAACAATCTGTGTTTTTGTATTGTATACTTTATACCCTCTTGAGCGTTCAGAGTATCCTAACATAATACACTTATGTGCTTTAGAGTCAAACTTGTTCATATGATCTTTAGTATTCAGAATAAAACATGTGCATCCAAAAGGATGGAAATAAGAAATGTTGGGCTTTCTGTTCTTCCACAATTCAGATGGAGTCTTTTCTAGAATAGGTCTTATAGAGATTCTATTCTGAATATAACACTATGTGTTAATTGCTTCTGCCTAGAAGATCTTAGCAATGTTAGTCTCATTGATCATGGTTCTGTCCATTTCTTGCAATGTTCTGTTCTTTCGTTCTACAACTCCATTTTGTTGGGGAGTTCTAGGAAAAGAGAAGTCATGCGAGATGCCTTTTTCATTAAAAAAATGTTTCAAATTTTTTATTTTCAAATTCTCCACCATGATCACTTCTGACTTTGACAATTCTAAGATCCTTTTCATTTTGAACTTGGTTACAGAATGCAACGAACATAGAATGTGACTCGTCCTTGTGTATTAAGAACTTTACCCATGTCCATCTGCTATAGTCATCTACAATCACTAACCCATAATTATTGCCACTAACAAACGCAATTTTCACTGGTCCAAATAAGTCTATGTGCATAAGTTCTAATGGCCTAGAGGTGGAGGCAACATTTTTAGCTTTAAAAGTAGGTTTTGCAAATTTGCCTTGCTGACATGCTTCACACAGAGCATCTGAGCTGAACTTCAGATTAGGAAGTCCTCTGACCAGATTAAGTTTGTTAATATGAGATATTCTTATCATACTAACATGCCCCAATCTTCTGTGCCAGACCCATTGCTCGTTGTTAACAGAAAGAAGGAATTTTGCATTCTGACTTTTTAGTTCAGAAAGTTTTATCTTATAAATGTTGTTTTTCCTCTTTCCATTAAATAGGATAGTTCCATCTTTCTGACTAACAGCTTTGCATGAATTTTGATTAAAGATTATATCATAACCGTTATCACTTAATTGACTTATGGATAACAAGTTATGCATCAATCCATCAACTAAAAGCACATTATTGATAGAAGGAAGATTACCATTACCTACTGTTCCAGAGCCAATGATCTTCCCTCTTTGGTTGCCTCCAAAGCCCGTGTAGCCTCCAGGTTTAAGTTCCAAGATTTTGAACATATGCTTTCTTCCTGTCATGTGTTGAGAGCATCCAGAGTCCAGGTACCATGACTGGTGTTTTAGCCTTGTTGCTAAAGATATCTGCTACATATATAATTTTTTCCTTAGGTACCCATATCTTTTTGGGTCCTGGTTTGTTAGTTTTACCAAAATTCTGTTTGAATTTTGGTTTGGCCGAATAATCATTACTAGTGTATTTAATGTCATGTGTGTGCCCGTATGTGAAGTGTGGTTTTAGTGGTGTGCGTTTTATAACAAGGTCTGTGACTTTCTTAGGTGGAGATACCTTACCTTGATATCCTATTCCTTTTCTGCCATTTCTGCTAACTCCATAGATCATTGAAGCCATCTTGCTTCTATCTATGTTTTTAGCCAGAAACTTCTGAAAGCTGTGATCATACTCTTTGATGATCTTATCAGCATTACTGGGGAGTCTCTGAGATTATTTCCTTCTGAGAGTTTTGTAAATCATTTTCTAATTTTAAAATATTTTCTTTTAACTCAGAATTTTCTAATCTAAGACTCTCAGTTCTTTCAGAGTCAGAGACAAGATCCTTTTTTAGGTTCTTGAATTTGACTCTGATTTGCTGATACCTTTTCAGAATTTCATTCATACTTTATGCAAGTTCAACTTTAGTAAAATTAACAGTGAAATCAGGGAATACCTCTTCTGTGTCTGATTCTGAGTCTGAACCAGAGGCTTCACTGTCTTCTGTCACATTTTCCATAAGAGCGATGTTAACTCTTTCATAATCTGACTCTGAGTCAGCATCAGAAGTGTCTAAATCGTCTCATGTTTCCATGAGGATTTTCTTCTTCTCCTTGAAGAACTTCTTTTTGGGCTTCTCCTTCTGAAGCCTTGGACATTCACTTTTGTAGTGCCCTTGTTCATTGCACTCATAGCAGATGATGTCTTTGTTATTTGACTTTCTGTGACCGGAGGAAGCTTCAGATCTTCAATGTCCAGAGGAGGACTCAGACTTTCTGTATCTGTAGGAGGATTCATTCTGATTCTCTGATCTTCTTGGGTTTCTGAATTTTCTTTGTCTCTGCTTCCACAGTTGATTGACCCTTCTGGAGAGAAGAGACAATTCGTCTTCTTATGATGAGGATCCATCAGAAGTTTCTTCCATAGCCTGCAAAACCTTAGAATCAGATTTTTTGTTAGATTTTAATGCTAGAGGCTTACCTTTCTTCTGAGGCTCGTCTTCTTCTAGCTCTATCTCATGACTTATGAGGGAGCTAACAAGTTCCTCCGGAGATATCTTGTTGAGATCTTTAGCCAGCTTAAGTGCAGTGACCATTGGCCTCCATTGCTTTGGTAGACTTTTGATGATCTTTTTTACGTGATCAGCAGTAGAATATCCTTTGTTAAGAACTTTCAGCCCAACAACAAGAATTTGGAATCTTGAGAACATTGCTTCTATGGATTCACTGTCTTCTATCTTGAATGCTTCTTATTTTTGAATGAGCGCAAGGGCCTTGGTTTCTTTAACTTGTATGTTGCCTTCATGCATCATTCTCATAGAGTCAAACATGTTTTTGGTTGTCTCTCTGTTTGAGGTCTTCTCATATTCTGAGTATGAGATGGCACTGAGAAGTATTGTTCTGGCTTTATGATGGTTTCTGAAATCACGCTTTTGCTGGTCATACATCCCTTTTATGTCTATCTTTTGACCACTTTCATCCACATGATGTGTGTATCCATCAATTACCATGTCCCATAGATCAGCATCATGAGCCAGAAAGAAGCTCTCAATTCTGTCTTTCCAGTAGTCAAAATTTTCTCCATCAAAGATTGGAGGTTTGTCGCTGATTCTGTCCTTGTCCTCATGATAGTGATTGCTGATGTTTTGGCTTGGTCCCACCATAGTGTTTTTCTAAATCTTGGATCTTGTACTAACACGGTTAAGTGTATGAACTCAGAACCAGGCGCTCTGATGCCAATTGAAGAAGTGAAAAAAACAAGCAGGGGGGTTGAATTGAAACTTAAAATCAAAATCAGTAGGCACGATATTTTTATCCTGGTTCGTTTGATCTCAAACTACTCCAGTCCACCCGCCAAGGTGATTTCGCCTCTCTCCAATGAGGACTTAATTCACTAATCAAAAATGATTACAATACTACTTTGACAACTGCCAAAGTCTTCTTGAGTACAACCACAACCCGGTTTATCTAAAGGAAAACTAGATTAATCAAAAGAAAATGATTTACTGTGTACTGTTGTTTTTCGTTACAAAAACTGTATCACTACTGTGATATATTACACAATTTGAGCGTATGAGTGAATATGAATATTTGCAGCGTTTAAGATGTATATGAAGTCGTTGGTCAAAAATCGTAAACGATTTGTCCTTTAACCTTGTTTATATAGCCGTGAAAATCTTGTCCAACATAAAGCGTGATAATGGACACTCAATGCTATTTCCATATTGAGAAGATTCTTGTCTGAATGAAGTCGTTGCATATGATACTGTCTTAATTGAAAAGTAACGCTTCAGAACTAGAATCTTGCATGCTGCTTTTACTTCAGAACATTGATGACTCAGAGATGTGAAGATTTGATGGTATATTATACTTCTGCTCAGAGTCAGAGTATCCTTTACTTTAGCGCAGATTCTGATCATCATTCTTTAGAACATTCTGATTACCTCAGCTTGAAAGCTTTTGTAGCTTAACTTCTGATGTTGTTTCAGTTAGAACTTCTGCATACAAAATAACACAAATTTAGAGTGCATATTTGTTCTTTGTGTTTGTTATCATCAAAACTATAATTAAGGGTTGTAAAATCAAACTATGTTCTAACAGTTTAGTCATACACCCCATAACTTCATAATTGTTCACTCTTTATGTGGATTTAAGCATGATTGGCACGACTTTTCCCGATTTTCTTCGCATGTGTCTTGTAACATCAAATTCTTGAAAACATAAAAATATCGGTATTATACGAATAAAGAATAATAAAGGTAATTAAAATGCAGATAAAATTCATATAAATTAACCTAAATATTTGATACATTTTCGGGTTATCATATGTGTTGTTTGTGTCGTTCTGAGAGATCATCCATGCAAGCGAGCACGGTTGACTTCTGTGTTGTTAAGGTTGGTTGAAAGATCGTCACCGAGGTGATACAGTGGGTGTTGTGTTTTACATGTGATGATATCGATGAATATTGTAGGTTTACTATAACAGGTCGATAAGTTTAAGTTTGTGAGAAGTAGTATATATGCATGCTTGATAAGTTATTCGTTTTTCCTTTTTATACATTTATTTTTTGTTGATACCTTTCCTTTCAACCCGTTTATCCCCCAAACTCATTAACGAGAGATTTTTTGAATGAAAATTCAATACACTAATATTTGTAGACACGATACGATATAACCTAAATATCACCCGTTAAATTAATAACTTACTTTTTGCTTGTCTCTTTACCGCTTCCAGCAGTCACTCAAGGAATCAATCAACAATAGTTGATAAGGTTTATGTGTTTACATGATTGCTTCTTCTAAAAAGATTACACAAGTGATATAAGCACATATTGTTTAACAAAATTTCGAGCAACAACTCTTGTGTTAAAATAATTTACATGAAGAGATCAGAACTAACACAATACGAGTAACAACTCTTGTGTACATTACAATGTTCTATCAAGATGTATTTGATTAGAAGTTGAGTAGCATCTTGTAGTGTTCTTATTCTTCGTCTTCTTATTGAGCAAGTTACGAGCAATAACTTCTTGCTTCTTATGATATTTACTAAGATGTATGTGATGTTAGTTTGTATAGCATCTTGTAGTCTTCTTCTTCTTCTTTCTTTCTTTTCTCTCATTTCTGTGTAGTGGTCTTCAGCATGTTTAGCATTGCAGCTTTGACAGCTTTAGCATCCACATCTTTTCAGCTTGATGGCCAAAGGCACTTTACTTCAAGTCTTTGATCTTCTTTTATAGCCTTGAGAGAGAGAAACATTGTAAGGATATATAAGTCTTTACCTGCATCAATGGTTAGTTCTCAGTGGATAACATAAGGTGTAAGACTTTAGACATTATAAAATAATATTTTCCAAAGCCTGTACTTTTTCAATGCTAGCTTTCCACCTTTTCTCTAAATAATGTTTTTCTAATAAGCTTGTAAATAGAGATCCGTTATGGAAATAAAGTAATTGTAAATCCAACTGTTTGTTCCCAATGGTCACAATGAGAGTGGTTGACAATATAGTACGAAATGATTGTTCTTACGCCACCCTAGAGGGTAGAGGTCAGAAAACACTTTTTGTACCTTTTCTATACCATCTCACGTTAACCATTTAAAACTTCTTCTTATCTTTAGAGGCTTCATATGATTTGAATGTTTGAAGCTTGTTGTAGAAGAATCACTCTTAAGTCTTAGAACCCAAGTCTTGGAGTCTTCAGAACTTGTCCTATCATAACCTCGTCTTCAGAGTCTTCAGCACTTGGTTTAAAGAACTTTCTTTTTTTCAGATCATCAGAACTTGTTCAGCAGAACCTCGTCTTCTTAATATTCATAACTTGTAACACACATAAGCAAAGCTTTAGAAGGCCTCCAAAGCTTAACCATAAAGTCACGATCAGAACTTCTTGTACTAACATTCCTAAGACCCGTTGCATAAGATAAATTCCAGAATCTTGACTTCAACTGTAACACATAACCACATGTTTTCATCTAGTAGTGTTTATGTTTAGAACCTGATGACGTCACACGCCTTGATACCAGATCTAGAACATTAAAGCAGCAACTACACACTAGAACGAAACCATTAGAGTATACAATTGTTCTTTATGATATCATGTAAAGTTATCATCAAAATCTTAAGGTCAGATATACAAATACTTCTTGTTCTTACAATTTTATCTTATTTTCAAGCAGAAAACAAATAAAACATGGAGAAATTACATTTTAAATGACAACAGAAAGGAATTAACCTAAAAAATAATTCACTGAAGATATACCGCCTCTCTTTTTTGGTGATATAATTCACTAGCAATCGTGTCTCTATAAAGTACTTTTTTTTGTTTCTTCGATGTCGTCCCAAAAGACACAACATTGTCGACAAAATCCATGTTTTCCCAAAAGGCCACCGGTTTCTTATTCAAATAAGCCTCCTCTTTAGACAGATCGTCAGGAAGGTAGATATAAGTCTTGGCACCGGCTAAGAAATAATTTTGACATTATAATTTTGGAAACCTATTCGAAAATTTTAAGGGAGCATCAAATTGAACGTCACACATACTCATGTGAGCAACCATAGAGAGAAGAGTAACCAGATACTACCGATCTTTAAAATTCTTTACACTTTTAAAGTAGACTTTGAACATTTTTTGGCCATGCCTAAGAGAAAGCAAGCCATTACCCTATGTTAATTGAGTCGTCCAAATTGAACATTGAAAAGTTTGAAAAACAACATCAATATCGACACATTTTTCTCATACTCACACAACTATTGTAATACTTTAATGTAGGCCTCACTCACCGGGTTCAATTTTAATGGGGTAACTCCCAAAAGGTTAATAATGTACACCTTAAAGTCATTATAAGAAAGACAGAGGAAGCACTCATGAAGAGAGATAACACACCCTTCAAACTTGTCGCACACCCTCTTGTCTCCTTTAGGAGGTGTTGTACCCCAAAATTTGCCCTCCCATTTTTCAAGAAATTACAACCCTAGGGTTTTCTCAAGATTGGCTCAGGAATCAATCAGACAGATTTTATTTGGCAGTAGATCAAGAATTAGAGTTTCTCTCGCATTTCTCAGAAGAAACTGAATTCTCGGAAATTCAATTAACTGCCACATGTTTTCACGCTTTTTTAAGCTTACTGAAAGATTACTGGTTGTTCTCAAGGCCTGTTTATCTGGGATATGAAATAAGAGCTGAGACTGTCATTTGGAACATTCAAGTTTTTGTCTGATCCAGGTTAACCAGATAATGTGCGTCTGTCAAGACATTTGCTTGTTAATGGAATGAAGCGTTTGCTTGTTTATTGGAATACACAGTGCGTATTTTGGAATGCTTTTGCAAGGTTATGAGATTGCAGAGTTATTGGATTACTTAAAGTTTAATTTATCTGTATTGACATTATTGGAATGCAGTTTCAGTTATTTTAAATCAGGAATCTTAAATAATCAGTGAAGACTTGAAGGAAGAATTGCAAGATATTGACAGTAGAAGATTTTATTGGATATCAGATTGTCTCACAAAGATTTTTCATTTATTTCAGATGTTGATACAAAGATAAATTATTACTCATATGCTTTAGGTTTTTACAACTTATAGTTATTGAAAAATAAATTATTACAATTAATGGAAAATCTATCAAAGAAAAAAGTCTAAGCCTAAGCTTCCATTGCTCCCGTGCTCGCCACAAAGTCTCTGGCTTCCTCTGCTTTGTCACCGTCCAATTTAGGCTCACATGAAAGAAAGACAAAGAAAAAGAGGATTAGTACAGTTAATTAAATAGAATTTTCAAACAAAAAAAGAAAGAAAATATTCATCATTAAAGTTTGCCGTTTGGAATCAGAGGAGCTATTTTCATTTCATCATGTTTTTATTTTTCCTCTTTGCAAATCACAAGAAGATTGCTCTTCTTGGTTCACAAAGAGAAAAATGAAAAATGCAAGCTAAAGAATGCAAGGCAAATGGTTCAGATGAAAACATAACAAGGCCAAACTGTCAAGCAACTAAACCAAACAGCATGGCAAATCAAACAGCATGGCAAAACAATGCAGCATACAAAGGCAAACTGGATGCAAGTATTGCAACAAACCAAACTGAATGCAAACCAAACTTTGCAGCAAGGCAAACAATGCAGCAAGCTAGAAAGTATAAACAGCAGGGCAAGTACAAGTGCAGACAACAGCAGGCCAAAAGTAAAATGCAGAGGGTAAACCAAATAACAACCAAAAGGCTTGTCACAGCTTTTCATCATTTTCCAGGGATTTAGGCAAACTTTTCAGAAAAGTAGAAAAGCAAAAACTGCTTTATCATTGAGAGAGAAAGAGAGAGGAGAGATATCACCTTTTTGTTGGGATTGTACAGTTTGGAAAATCTGTCACAGGTTACAAAAGCAACTAGATATAACACTATCAAGGGGGAAGAAAAAGAGGGAGAGCATTGTGGTAAAAAAAACTCCAAAAACCTGTTAACAGTTTCAAACCCTCAACAATCCAAAACCTGTGAGTAGTTCAAACACATAGCCTGAAAAAGCAAAACTGCAAGTTTCAAACATTATCAAAACTGTAAACCTGCAGTTCTCAAACAGAAACAAGCTTGCCAAACTGAAAACCTGTTATCAAACTCAAACATTCACAAAAACCAGAACCTGTGTAACAGTTTCAAACCCCAAACCCTGTGAACCAACAAACATCAAAACCTGTACAAAAAATTCCCAAACCTTGTGAACCAACTAACAAAACAAAAATCACACAACCAGCATAACCATTGTCCAAACTGTATAACAGTTTCAAATCTCAAAAACTTGTCATAAAAAACCAGAAAAAACCAAACAAACAGGCCAACAACATAAACAATCACAAAAACTGTTATCAAACAAACTATCCAACAGCCTGCTAACCAAAGGTAGACAAAATCTGTTAACAGCCCAAACTACACTACCAAACTGCACAATCAATCAAAAACCTTCAACAGAAGCCTCATCAATATCCAACAAACTTACAAAAATCAAAGTTTCAGACACAGAAACAAGCACCATCATTCAAATTCAAAGAGAGAGGAAAGAGGTAACAAAGTTTTCAGAAGTGAAATCATCATAAAAGTTTCAGAACAATCATCATCAACAAAAAAATACCAACATCAAAAGTTTCAGAACAATCATCATCAACAAAAAGCTACCAATATCAAAGTTTCAGTAATCATCAAACTATCAAGCATCATCATTCAAGGTTCAAAAGGGACAAAATGAGATACCAAAAGAGTGCATCCTTTATCATTTCTTCCTCCTTGCCTAGCCCGTCACCGGGGAGCCTCCCATCTCAAAATCTCACTTCGCCACAGAAAAGCTCCAAAAGGTATACTTCTTTGACGAACCATCTACTGCATCTCAAACATACGCCACAATAGGATTAATATAGATAACGTGAATAAAGGCAAGACAATAATCAAAAGCTCGTTCAACCATCAAAATCGTAACAAAAATTAGAATCTTACCCCTTCAAAACAAACAGAACCATTAGCGTAGGAAGTGAGAAATGCGAGATGCTCCGGTGACAGACTGCGGGAGGAAGATCAGAGAGGAGCGATTGAGTGAGGAAGATCAGTGAGGACGAGCGATAGAGAGTGAGAGAGATGAACTAGAAAGGACAACGGCGCCGCTGTGAGAGTGCGCCCCTAACCCTATTTTTTTCAAAACTCTAATCAGTTTGTTACAAACTTATCAATTGGGTTTGTCCGCTCCCAACCAAAGCCCATACATAATTTGCTAGCGCCCCCCCCCCCCCCCCCCCCCCCCAATGTCTGACCTTAACCTTTTAGTTGGGCCTTAAACTCCAAAAATCTTAAGCCCATCTTCTAATTCCATTTGTTTTCTTTTCTTTTGTTTTGTTTAATAAATACTAATGTCTTTTAATTAATTCTTTTTTAATTTGTTTTCTTTTCTCTTAGTTAATAATAACACTAAATAATATATTAAAATTTTATTTTGGCAAATTACTTTGGTTTTCTTAAATTAGTTTTATTTTCTTCTTTTATTAATTAATCTTGTTTCATTTGATAAAATACAAAAAAAAAAGCATTTAAATTGATTTAATTAATTTTGTTTTCTTTAAACCCTTTTTTATTGATTAATAAAAATACCAAAATAATAGAGATTTCGTTTAATTAAATTTTCTTTCTTTAAAACTTTTTTCCTTTTAAAATTAATAAAAATACAAAAAAGAATAATAATAATTTTTAATCTTTTAGAATAGAGTTTATTTATCTCTTTTTAGTAAATACATGCATTTCATAATTTATTGATTTTCTTTATTTCATAATTTGTTATAACTTTGTATTGAATTGCGACAATTCGATTTGGTTGTAATACTTGATATTTGGACATTGTTATTCTTGTGAGACTCATCCCCATTTGTAATAATTGTACCCCCATCCCCAGATACTTTTGTAATAGCTTAGACTTTCAATTTCCGTAATTTATTGCTTTCTATATACTGTGTAGTAATTAGGCGTGTATGGCAAGATTCAAAATCAATCGCTAGATGACCTAATCCAAGAAGAAATAACTTGAAATCAATACACTTCTCACACGTGCACCTCTAGGGTAACCTTGCTTGTTGCCTCGGAAACACAATCATGTCCCTCGAATATGCGACACTCTAGAAAATGACCCTTCGATAACATCTCGAAGGTCTTTCCTGTGCTTTTTGACCTTTCCTTTGGATAAAATAAAAAGCCGGTGGCGACTCTTGCTAAACCGAAATAATTGCGAACACAAACGTAAAACCTCAAGTCAGTTCTCCCACCGTATCACAGGAGGAAACACTCCTCAATCTGTGGGAAACCCACCTTGGTGAAAGCATGATCCAAACCACCCTCGCCAAATTTTTCTCCAACACATTCTAAGTTTCTTGACGAGCGTGATGGTCCACTACAAGATTATTGTCAACATACAAAAAAGAATGGTTGTAAGTATAAGTACAATATTGAGATTTTTAGACTACAAAGACTTATCTAGAGAGGGGTGAATAGATCTCTAATTAAAAATTACCTTTCAAAATGGTTACTTAAAACTTATTTGAAAATGAATGTTGAGCGGAAGGTTTTTGGCCTAGATCAAAATAGTTGTCTAAATAAACCTAGTTATTGGAAACTCGGTTATTCACAAGCCATATATAATTAAGATAATGATAAAATCAATCAATATAATAATATCTCAATTAATAGTTTAATATCAAACACAATTATTTCATATTTCTAATGAAATTATATTAAAAACATAACTTGACAATTTACCGAACATGTGGTGGGCAATCAATTTTTCAAAATTTTCTTTGAGATTTATTGATACGAAAAAGCACTTACAAACAAATTTATTATAAGCTAATCAACAAAGTAATTTAAAATTTAACAATAAAAGATAAATTTTATACGAGTTGATCAAACAACACATTCAACAAGTTGCATACATAGAGAGTAAATGAGAGTAAGAGATAGAACATTATAATTTTCCTTTGAGTTGAACAAGCTAAAAAATTTGTCAAACACTTGGTGTGAAATCAAAGTTTCATAAATTTCCTTTGTATTGTGTTGATATGAAAAAGCACTTATAATCAAAAGTGATTATAAGCAACTCACCACACAATTCAAAGCAAAAATAGTCTCGGAAAATTCCTACGTGTCGATAGATTAATAAATGCTATTTGACAAATTTATGTATGAAAATTAAAGCAAGTAAAGCAATAAAATAAAAGAGACACAAATATTTGTTTACACAGTTCCCCATTTTCGTCCTCGCATGTGGGTACGACTGCGCCTAATTCCAATGTGGAATTAGGATACTTTCTTACTTTGCAAAAAGTATGATTACAAGATAAGTGTTCAAGAGCAACTCTACCAACCATAACCGTTTAATGTTGATTCAACCCCTTCTCTTCTTTTGATCTTCAATAAGATCAAGCGCACAATAGCTGCCAATTGATTATCTAAATCTTGCTACTCCTTTGCATTCTTTATCTCTAAAGCTTTTGCGCACCATCAATTGCACCTATTGCAACACAAGAATTCAATTTCATTCTCTGTTCTTGTGCTACTTCCATTCCGTTCTTTATCTCCAAAGGATCATTTGCATTCTTTATCTCCAAAGGACTTTCACTAGGCCACAATCCTCTCTTGAATGTCTTGCATGAAAACCCCCAAATAAATCAATGATCTTGGAGGACAAACCCGTTGATTTTCCGGATGAAGACCCCTGCAAATCTCAACCCAATATTCTCGGCTACACAAGAACCTAATTGGACGTTATCAAACCTCGTCTAGATGGAACCCCAATAAAAGATCGTCACTATGGAATGTTTGTGTGTATGCATAGGTTGGAGGTTGAAGGTGAAGAGAAATTGTAAGAAAATTTTATGGTATCATTGAGATTGAATGATGTATGAATGATATATTTATAGTTGGGAACTTTTTAGGCAAAAGAGGAATGTTTTGGAATGAAAAAAATGCAAAATGATCCATAAAACAGTATGAGTCGTCCTGAAAAAATCATGAGTCGGCACATACAAAACACTAGATATAGACTTTAATAATGCAATACATGTGTTGGCTCATAGGATTTTCAGGCCGACGCATTGGATTTTTAGGCCGACACATAGGCTTTTCAGGTCGGCTCATGTACTGCAGTTTTAAAGCAAAAATGCTCTTTTTTTTATGCAGAAACTGATTTTTCATAATTTGGATCAATTTTAAACTTGTTTTGAATGCTTTCTAAGACATCTAATGTAAGGGTACATAAAACTACACAAAGATATCGTCCAATATACAAAAATGCTAAGTTTTTCTAATTTGACATCATACAAAATATCTAACGGTGAAGTTGCACCACAGAGATCAAACAACCATATTGCTTCACTGTTTGTGGCGTCACAACCACAAACATGAAGATGTGTTCTAATATAAGTTTGGTCCTTGTGTTCCTACTTAAAGTCATCTATATTAGTTGGATTCATTGAGGTTAAGCAGAAAAAATGAAACCCCTAACAACCTCCCTTAGATTGAGGCTACTAGCCACCATTCCATTCTTAACCACAACTTCTTCCTTCAAATCATCTGTAACGATCTTTCCAAGAAAAAACTTATCAAAGGGAAAACAAGTACAAAAAGAATGAAACTTTGATTGTTAACTCAAAAGAAGTGGTCATGGTAGGTCACACGAATAAGGGGTTGCTGGAGAGACACCGCAAAGATGTTAGAGCAATAATTGTTGAGAATTGTTTGTGAAAACTAGAAGAAATTATAGAAAAGTAGAGGAATTTTTTAGGTCTCGAGAGTGGCAAAAAGGGAAAAAACTATCATTGAACTCCTTATGTATCGTTTGGTACAATTGTCACAAGATCAATGTTAAATGGCGTATAAAAGTAAATTGTGCCACCAACAATCATGTTCTCGCCTTAATTTGTTCAAACACTTAAGTATCTTAAAAAGAGGGTCATCATCAGTGTGTAACTTAGAACTACACGTAAAGTTCGTCTCATAAATGCGTCAAATTAAACGAAAATGGTATTAATCGATCACTATAAATAAGTTTCACACACATTAGTTTCAAGTATCAATTCAATTCTTACACTCAATATGCTTTTCATATATTTGACTATGTTAACCTTTAAGATTCACTTTATCCTACTACACCAGAAACACTCACATCCATATATAAAGATCTCATTCCTCTCTTATCTCATATATCTAGTTGGACTAGTTGGACTGATATAAATTTAAGAGATATCGTTATTATTCATAGATCTTTTGAATCTTCTATTAAATAATCAAAATGAATTATTTAGTATAAACTTAGGTTGTATTTGGTAAGATATATTTTTGAGTTTATAGTCTATAGTTTATTATAAACTTATATGACGATTAGATCCGTTTAGTAACGGTTTTTTTATCGCAAACTTATAATTTATTTTGTTAATTTATAACTTATTTTCAAAACATTATTGCAAATAGTGTTTTAGCTTATAACTAATAGTTTATAGATTTTTTTTCTTTTTTATTCTTATTATTTTAACAAAAATACACTTTTATCTTTTATAATTTATTTTAATTTAAAATGAAATAATTATGTATTAAATATCTTTTATGTCATTTTACATTTATATGTTAATTGAATCGTTAATTTTATCAAATATTTCAATTAACTTATAAACTATCAGTCAGGAGTCAATAATTATAAATTATAAGCTATCGGTCAACAACCATCAACAATAAATTATAAATTATAAGCTAGTTTATCAACCAATCGCTATTTTTATCAATAAGATCCAAGAAAATTTTGTAAAATAATTATATTTATTTATATTAAATATATTTTGATTTTAAATTAAACATAAAATAAAACAATGAAGATAATTCCTGTTTTGACTATTCAACTTCCACGCGAAGAAATTACGCAAATCTAACGTGACATGAGTGGCATCTCAGAAAAAGGATATTATAAAAACAAGATGACAAAGGTACTGCGTCTTATGTGGATTATATAGCATGTGGAAAACATTAACAATTACCCTTAAATATAGGAATAACCACGTTTTCACCGTCCACTCCACATAACAACTCAACCAAACAAACCCTTCATTAATGCCAATAATGGATTTTATAATACTAGTTGCTTCCTTTCTTTGATTTCACTCTGCAATCCAACAACTGTACTCGCACTTACCCAACTTGGGTTCCCTCCACTTTTCAACTCCTCGCTTACATAAAACTTCAACTTTTTACTTTTATCTTTTCTTTCACACACTTCAAATTTTACAACTATCAAATTCAATTTAGTTATACTTATACAAGTCATACTAAGTAATATTTGAGTTATTTTACATAAAACTTCCTAACAAACCATATATAAACTCACTTCAAATTTCAAAGATATCCAAATAATATTAAATATTACTAATTCAATTCAATTCAAATTTCACCAAAATCTAGTTGACCCGAACACATCTACCAAGTTCACACTTCACAACAAGTTTGTCTAATTTGTTGCCATGCCACAATTTTCAAACATGTCAATTTTCTAAACTTTACTCAATATAGCCACACATATAGCTTATTTTCCAAATTATCATATAGCTTCCTATATACCTTATATTTCAAATTATTATACTCTATCACAATAATAACTCTCCTTATCAAATACAAACAAGAAAAAGCATATATTATGTTATTTATAGAAATACAAACAATAATTTCTCATAACTACTTCCATCATCCACAAACAAAAGAATCAAATTAACTCAACACACTCACAATTCCACTTATAAAAACATTTTTTTTTAAATAAATAACAAACTCACAAACTTTTTTACTCTATTATGAAATCATCTCCTCGCAATCATATAACTGAACTAACACATAGGAGGCAAAAATTACTAATTTTACATTACAAGGCTAAATTAAGAAATAATAATAATAGTGATGAAATTATGATAAACATGATTATTATGTTAATTTTTACTTGCTAATCCCTTTGTTAACCATATCCTTATACCTCATAATTGAATCAATCCTCTGCAACTTCAACTGTTGTTTGAACTTGTTGATGAAATCATCCGCCTTAGAATCAACCAACTCGTCCTCATCCATGGTGACAGCTTTAGCCTCTTTCACGGTGGCCGGCCGGCGGCTCTCCACAATGTCATCTTCCTTGAAATGAGAAAATGGCGATTTACTGCTAGCGGATTTTTTCATCTTCCTCGACAGCTTCACCGGAACCTCCCCTGAATCCGGCTTCGTGTCTGAATGCGTCCTTGCGAAATTACCTCCTTGCCCCTGCAATTTCATGAAAACCTCCTCCAAAGAAACATGACCATCTTCTTCGAGTCCTCCTAGGTTGTCTTTTATATCTCCCAAAACATCTTCTTCTGTCTCCTTAACTTCCACGTGATGATGTTTGTCGTGAGTGACAACGTTGGTGCTTTCGAGTTTCGAAGGGAAGTAAGAATAAAGGTTGATGGATTTGAGTCTCTGCAAAACAGAGGGAGATCTAGCGAGTTGTCCTTGAGGGACATGGATTTCGTTTTCGTAGGTTGTTTGAGGTTGTGGGGTATGATGTTCTTCATGTTGGGATCTATAGTTTTGGTAAGAGTAAAGGTTGATGGATTTGAGCCTTTGTAAAACAGAAGGGGATCTAAAGAGTTGTTGCTGTTGTGGAAAGTTAGGATCTTGGTGGTGGTGTTTGTGGGTGGCATTTGCAAGAGTGGAAGTGATGTAAATAGTGGCAATAACTAGCTGGAGGAGGAGGAAGAAGACAGTGGGAGTGAACCAGCTGTAGACACTAGCCCAGAATGTTGGTGAGGATGATAATGATTGTTCCAACATGATGATGATTTTGTGAGATTTGAAAGATGTGGGTAGGGTGGAGGAGATTGGAGAGAAGAGAGAGGGTTTTGATGATTACTTGTTTATGGAACTGTATTGTACTTGTTGTGTTTGTGGCTTGTGTACAAGGGTTCATGATATTTATTTGGCTTTTATGCTTTAAGACTTAGGCCTAACATAAATTCACAAAATATTTACTATATAAAATATGGCATGTTAAAATCTCATCAATTATGAATATATAATTCATCGCTATTTTTAGTGCTTTTTAAATTCTCTAATAGTGATATCAATTATAGATTGTTAAAATTCAATTATGAGTGATCGAGTTTTACATAAAAATATTTAATTGATAAGAAAGTTGTTTTATATTTTTTTTATTGATATAATAGTGTTTATTAACACTTTCAAGACTCTTCTTTAAAAAAAAACACTTCCAAGGCTCTCCTAAAATATATAATAATTCAAAATAATGGTATGATGGTGAATTTTAAGATTTTTATTTTTATTTTTGAGAGAAATGAGAGGATCGAGAAACACGTGGTGGCATATGATGATTCTGCTACAAAGGGACAAAATATGGGTGTTGATTTATTTGTGTAACGTGAAGAACTTGTTAGATTTTTAGATATGAGGTTTGACTTTAATATGGGGCTTGTGTGAATGGGAATGACTTAAATTTTAAGTTGGAGAGGGAAATGGGGGTTGGTTGGTTAATGGCTGTTGCCATAATGGTTTGGGCAGCAAAGCCCTTATCCTTAATAGGGCAAGAGTTTAACGATGGCCTAGTAAATGCCTTTTTGGAATAGAAAAATTGGTCAATGTTGATTGTGGTGGAGTAGAATATATTATTTCTCTCATGTTTATCTTTTGGTAAATGATGACTTAGATTGTTACCTTACCGCTATTCCAAAGTACTAGTACTTCTTTTTGAAAGAAACAAAAATTGCATTCATCGGGAATAGTCTAATATTTGAATTAAACTATGATAATATTTATAAATTTAATGTAATTGAATTATATTAGTATTATGTGGTATATTTAATTTAAGAAAGATATACGATGGAAATGTAGGTGAGTGTAACTTGTTTTTACTCGAAGAAAAATTTGATGTGTACATTTACATTTATTAAATGGGGTATTTAGACTAATAGAAATATTAATATTATACTAAGTGAATAATGTTAGAACATAGTTTGATTCTACAACCCTTAGTTAGAGTTTTGATGATAACAAATACAATGAACTAATGACAAATACAAAGAACAAATATGCACCCTAAAAATTATGTTGTGTGTATGCAGAAGTTCTGACCATAACAGCATCAGAAGATAAGCATAAGAGCTACACGCTGAAGCAATCAGAACATGCGCTGAAGATTGATGACCAGAACCTGCGCTAAAGTAAAGCAAACTCTGATTCTGAACAAGAACATGTTAATCCAAGTCTTCAATGTTCTGAAGCGTCATCAGCAGGCAAGGAGATTAGATTCTGAAGCGTTACTGATCATTCAAGACAACATCATTTCCAACGGCTTCTTTTAGACAGGATCTTCTCCAAATAGAAAGCGTGTTAATGACATTAAACATGCTTGATGATCAACGTTATTCCACTGCCTATATAAACAAAGTCAGTATTCAAAATCGCAGACGATTTGCTACGAAACCACTTACGCATATTCAAAGCTGCAAGCAATATTCTTTACATTTCCAAGCTATAATCTTGTGTAAATTATCACAGTTGTGATAAACAGTTTTTGTAAGAAAAACAACAACACACATCTTGTATAATAGTTTTGAAACAGTGTTCCTTGAGATTAACCGGATTGTGGTTGTACTCAAGAAGACTTTAACAGTTGTTAAAGTAGTGATTGTAATCCTTTTGAGATTAGTGGATTAAGACCTCGTTGGAGAGAGGCGAAATCACCTTGACAGATGGACTGGAGTAGTTTGAGCTTTTAATTTCAAGTTTTCAATTCAACCCCCCCTTCTTGTGTTTTTCACGTCTTCAATTGGTATCAGAGCGCCTGGTTCTGAGCTTAAACACTTAACCATGTCAGTACAAGATCCAAACTTCAGAAAAACACTATGGTGGGACCAAGCCAAAACATCAGCAATGACTACCATGAAGACAAGGACAAATTCAGTGGCAAATCTCCAGTCTTTGATGGAGAAAACTTTGACTACTGGAAAGACAGAATTGAGAGTTTCTTTCTAGCCCATGATGCTGATCTGTGGGACATGGTGACTGATGGATACACACACCCAGTGGATGGACGTGGTCAGAGGATAGACAGAAAAATGATGTCTGATCAGCAAAAGCGTGAGTTCAGAAACCACCACAAGGCCAGAACAATACTCCTCAGCGCCATCTCATACTCAGAATATGAGAAAATATCAAACAAAGAGACTGCCAAGAACATGTTTGACTCTCTGAGAATGACGCATGAAGGCAACATTAAAGTCAAAGAAACCAAGGCCCTTGTGCTCATTCAGAAGTATGAGGCATTCAAGATGGAAGATAGTGATCAATAGAAACTATGTTTTCAAGATTCCAAATCCATGTTGCTGGACTGAAGGTTCTTGACAAAGGGTATTCTACTGCTGATCACGTTAAGAAGATCATCAGAAGCTTTCCCAAGCAATGGAGGCCAATGGTCACAACACTTAATCTAGCAAAAGATCTCAACAAAATATCTCTGGAGGAACTTGTCAGCTCCCTCAGAAGTCACGAGATAGAGCTAGAAGAAGATGAGCCTCAAAAGTAAGGTAAGCCACTAGCTTTAAAATCTAACAGAAAATCTGACTCTAAGGTTTTGCAGGCTGTGGAAGAAACTTCTGATGGATCCTCATCAGAAGAAGATGAATTGTCTCTCCTCTCCAGAAGGGTGAACCAACTGTGGAAGCAGAGATAAAGTAAATTCAGAACTCCTAGAAGATCAGAGAATCAGAATGAATCTTCCTCCAGATACAGAAAGTCTGAGTCTTAGTCTGGACACAGAAGATCTGAAGGTTCTTCAGGATACAGAAAGCCAAATAACAAGGACATCATCTGCTATGAGTGTAACGAGCAAGGGCACTACAAAAGTGACTTCCCAAGGCTTCAGAAGGAGAAGTCCAAAAAGAAGTTCTTCCAGGAAAAGAAGAAAAGCCTCATGGCTACATGGGATGATTCTGACACCTCTGAAGCTGACTCAGAATCAGATGATGAAAGAGCAAACATAGCTCTCATGGCAAACGTATCAGAAGACAGTGAAGCTTCTGGTTCAGACTCAGAATCAGACAGTGAAGAGATATTTCCTGATTTTACCATAAACTTTACTAAGGCTGAACTTGCTGAAAGTCTAAATGAAATTCTAGAAAGGTATCAGCATATTAGAGTCAAATTCAAGAACCTGAAAAGGAATCTTGCCTCTGACTCTGAAAAGTTTGAGAGTCTCAGATTAGAGAATTCTGAGTTGAAAGAAAAAATTTCAAAATTAGAAAATGATTTGCAAAATTCTCAGAAGGAAACAATCTTAGAGACTCCCAGTAATGCTGATGAGATCATCAAAGAGTATGATCACAACTTTCAGAAGTTTCTAGCTAAAAACATAGACAGAAGCAAGATGGCTTTAATGATCTATGGAGTTAGCAAAAATGGCAGAAAAGGGATAGGATATCAAGGTAAGGTATCTACACCAAAAAATGTCATGGACTTAGTTATAAAACACACACCACTCAATTCACATTTTATATATGGGCACACACATGACATAAAATACACAAGTAGTAATTATTCTGTCAAACCAAAATTCAATCAGAATTTTGGTAAAACTAACAAATCAGGATCAAAGAAAATGTGGGTACCTAAGGATAAAATTATACATGTAGTAGATATCTTTAGCAGCAAGGCTAAGACACCAATCATGGTACCTGGACTCTGGATGCTCGCGACACATAATGGGAAGAAGGCATATGTTCCAAAGCCTGGAACTTAAGCCTGGAGGCTACGTGGGCTTTGGAGGCAATCAGAGAGGAAAAATCATTGGCTCTGGAACAATAGGATACTCTGAGCGCTCAAGAGGGTACATAGTATACAATACAGAAACACAGATTGTTGAAGAGTCAATCAGCGTTAGGTTTGATGATAAGCTTGACTCTCAAAAGTCAAAGCAGAATGAATTCCTTGCAGGTATGGAAGTTAAACTCATAGGGACTGAAGACAACTCATCAGAAGGTCTCAACAGAGATGCTCCCTCAACATCAGAAAGAGTTAATGCAAGCAATCTAGCACATTCTGTTGATCAACTTTAGAAAAGGCTATCCAGAAGCAGCATTGATCACCCAGAAGATACAATACTGGGAAAGAAAGATGATCCAATCAGAACCAGATCAACATTCAGAAACTCTGAAGAATCCCTCATGGGACTGTCTCTCTGATTGAACCAACAACTATTGATGAAGCACTTCTGGACAATGACTGGATTCTGGCAATGCAAGAGGAACTGAATCAATTCACCAGAACTGACGTATGGGATCTGGTTCCCAAACCAAAAGGATTTAACGTCATTGGAACAAAGTGGGTGTTCAGAAACAAACTGAACGAGCAAGGAGAAGTCATCAGAAACAAAGCATGACTGGTAGCAAAAGGTTATAGTCAACAAGAGGGGATAGACTATACAGAAACCTTTTCTCCAGTCACCAGGTTAGAATCTATCAGACTTTTAATATCATTTGCTGTAAATAAAGGCATCACTCTATATCAGATGGATGTCAAAAGTGCATTCTTAAATGGCTATATAGATGAAGAGGTATATGTGCACCAACCCCCTGGGTTTGAGAATTCCAAATATCCAGAATATGTTTTCAAACTAAATAAGTCACTTTATGGTCTAAAACAAGCTCCCAGAGCTTGGTATGAAAGACTAAGTAACTTCTTGTTAGAAAAGGAATTCACCAGAGGGAAAGTGGACACAACCTTATTTTGTAAGACAATTAAGAATGACATGTTAGTATGTCAGATTTATGTTAATGACATCATCTTTGGATCTACTAAACCCTCTCTGGGAAGAGAGTTTGCTAAATGTATGCAGGAAGAGTTTGAGATGAGCTTAATGGGGGAACTCAAATTCTTTCTGGGCATTCAGATAAACCAAACTCCAGAAGGAACTTACATTCATCAGAGCAAATACGTTAGAGAACTTCTGAAGAAATTTGATCTCTCAGAATGTAATCCCTCAAAGATTCCAATGCATCCCACGTGCATTCTAGAAAAGGAGGAGGTAAGTAAAAAGGTAGAACAAAAGGTTTACAGAGGTATGATCGGTTCTCTTCTCTATCTGACGGCTTCAAGTCCTGACATTTTATTTAGTGTTTGCTTATGTGCTAGATTTCAATCAGATCCTAGAGAAACTCACTTAACATCAGTTAAGCTAATTTTCAAGTATCTGAAAGGTACTACTAATCTGAGTTTGTTTTATAGAAAATCAAATGATTACAGCTTAGTAGGATATTGTAACGCTGACTTTGCTAGAGACAGAGTAGAGCGTAAAAGCACTTCTGGAAGCTGCCAGTTTCTGGGAGAAAATCTGATCTCATGGACCAGCAAGATACAGTCCACAATTGCACTATCAACAGCAGAAGCTGAATACATAGCAGCTGCTGGATATAGCACGCAAATGCTCTGGATGAAAAGTCAACTTGAAGACTTCAACATATTTGAGAGTAACATTCCTATCCTCTGTGACAATCTTCTACTATTTGTCTCAGTAAAAATCCAATTTTGCATTCTAGGGCTAAGCATATAGAAATAAAACATCATTTTATTAGGGACTATATTCAGAAAGGGATTCTTAGCTTAAAATTTATTGACACATACCATCAACGGGCTGATGTCTTTACAAAACCTCTTTCTGAAGATAGGCTTAACTTCATTCCGAAACATCTCAGCATGAAGCTATGCCCAGAATAAATTGTTTTATTTACATATCTTAACCTTCAGAACTTTATTATTTTCTGTGAACTACTGATCAACCTGTCTTCAGAGTTTAGAAAGTACAGATTGCATCAGAATCTATCCATGAAGATCTGAGCGTTTCATTTCAAGGATAAAAGCGTGCAGTTCACATAATCAAATTATTGTCATCCATTCATCAGCTACTTTCTGAGGCTGAACATGCGTTCACTTTTCTGAAAGGTCAAAAGCGCTGATTGGGTGCATTGAGACACGTGTCATGGGTAACCATTCCAGTATCTTTCTGAATCTGCTAATTTCAGCTGTCATTAATGCTTATAATCATGACTAATTATTTCTCTCTCTTACTGTTTACGCTTTCAAGAAAAACTATTTAAACTCAAATTTCACTCTTTACATTCTTTCACTTTTACTCTCTCAATATTTTCCATCGTTTCAAGCTCTCGTTTCCAAAAAACCCCTTTCATCTTCCTCAAAATCTCGTGCGAACAATGGCTTCTTCAAGTGTCACAAATGTCAGTGCTCATGAATCTGCTTTAATGGAACAGTATGAAGAACCCTACAAAACGCTCCTCACTCCTATTAATAATCTGGAAGTTCTCTCTGAGCTGATTGTTGATTTTGGGAGTCTTCAAGAAAATGGCTTCAATCTGTATGAAGACGTTACTGCTCAAGGATGGAACAGGTACTTTGACCGTCTGGTTGGTCCAACATTTCCCATTCTTGTCAAAGAATTCTGGATACATGCTTCTTCTTCAAATCATCAGGTTACTTCTTATGTCACGGGGAAGAAAATTGTTATTACAGAAGACCTAATTTCAAAGCTTATTGGTTATAATGGTGGAGGTGCCAGATGCATTGACATGGCTGAGAGATGCTCTGACGAAAGTTCTATTGCAAAGGAAATATTTACTCATGGACTACCCTCCAGGAAAATCATAGATCTAAAGGATCACCATAGAATTTGGGCAAGAATTATTCTGGGGTGTATCAACCACAGAAAGCCAACTAGCTCTCATAATTATATCAACATTGGTCAGCAGTTTCTGATCTATTTCATTGCCAAGAGGACTAAGGTAAACCTTCCACACTTGTTGTTTAATCATCTTAGAACTAGTGTGAAAGAAACAAGAGAAGATGAACGGACCAAGAGGGACTGGATACCCTTAGGAAGACTCATATCAGATATTCTGACAGAGAATAGGCTGATAGAACATTTGACTGAAGCCCAGGAAATCAGCACATTAGAAGCAACCGTTGGGAAGCCCCTGAACGATAAAAATTTGAAGAAGATGAAAATAATTGAGAATATCAAGAAGGAACCTACTGTTACTTCTTATGCAACCATCACCTCAAGAAGGATACCTCCGGATGATTTTCCTCTATTTTCTGAGATTGACTCTAAGCCAGAAATAATAGTCAGATATATGGACGTCTGTAAGGTAGATGGTACTGCACTAGAAATCAACATCCAGGATTTGCATAAGGCTGCTCCAGAATTTGTTTTGAAGAAGACCAAGAAGAGGAAAGCTGCAGCAGAAGGACCATCTCAGAGGACTCCAAAAGCTGCAAAAAAGAAAGGTAATCCTTCCTCTGTTACTGTTATAGAATCAATAAATGTATCAACATCTGAAGCCATGCCTTCTCAACCAGAAAACCCATCACCAAAAACATTTGAAGACTTTGACATAGGGTTTGATCCTTCAGAAACTCTAGGTCTGAATGAACCTCACTCCCTTTCTCAAAATCCAAATCCTGAACAAAACCAACCAGAACTTGCCAAAGTTCTGTCTGACATTGATTTATTTGACCAAGACCTTTCTGCTCCCGTACCATAAAATCCAAATTCTCAACTCCCTGAAAATCCAAACTCTGATACCACACCAGAAATTCCACAACCACACTATCCACAACAAAAAATTCCTCATCCACAATCACCTTAACCAGAAATTTCTCAACCAGAAATTTCACAACCACAATCACCTCAACAAGAAATTCCTCAACCTGAAATACAACAACCAGAAGCTCAACCTTCTGAGAATCAATCTTCTGATATCCATGAACCAGAACCTCACCATGTTTCAATAAACCAATCTGAAGAACCTCATTCAGATTCTGATACAATCCCAATACCTGGAATCACAGAACCTCTTGCGGTTCGCATTCCTCTCACCATCCACGACATTCCAGAAATCCCTTTATCTCTGGAATCCACTCCTCCAAACACCCCCACTAGACCAATCATCATACCTGACTCTCCCACTCCTTCACCCACTAACAGTCCAACTGACAACGTAAGACTTGTCATTGATCCAATTGTGCTGGAAAGACTAGCTTCTATCTCTCACAAAACTACCATTCCCAAACCTAAACCAACTGAAACCACATCAGATGTTGGTACAAGTTTGTTGATTTTTGAAACAGGAATACAAGAATGGATAAATTCTTTGAAGCATTCTAGTCAAGAGATGACTAATCATGCTGCCTCTGATTACATGTGGACAAAATTCAGAAACTGGCTTAGTTCTGAAACGCTGAAGCTGAAGGAACAGAGTTATGAACAGGTTCAGCAGAACTTTAGTGCTAAGCTGGAGGCTTTTCAAGACCAAGTTCTTAGCCAACTTCTCAATAAATATATCCTCTCTCTGGATAATGCTCCCTGGGCAGAGCATCATCCCTCAGATGAAGTTCAACCAGAATCAGAAAGTCTCTCCCTGACTGTTGCTCCAGAAGACATGATTACAGTAGAAGAAATGGTTCACTCTGAACAAGCTGCAGAATGCTCTGAGAAACGTCCAACTCCTGAAGAAACTCCAACACCTTCCTTAGTCATGCAAACTCTGGAAGAGTTCAAGAAAGAAAATGCTCTAATCCATGCAAGGTTGGATAAGCAGGAGGACACGAACAAAGAGATTAAAAGCATTTTGGGCATGCAAGAAGAGTCTAATACTCAGATCAAGAACTTGCTGGAAGCTTTGTTCACACGTCTTCCCCCTCCTTCTTAGATTTCTGTTTTAAATCTGTTTATTTGTAACGCTTAATTTTTACCTCTTCTGTTCTGAAACTTATCATTGCATCATGTATTTTAATATAATTCAACTATTTTGGATCTGATTATATTGCCTTTTTGATAACTGACAAAAAGGGGGGAGAAAGTAAGATATTTTCAATAATGGTTTATCGAGATAGAAGTCTCAAACATTCTGAATTACTTAACCTCTATCTTCTGAAAAGTTTGAACAGGTACAAATTCTGATGAAAAATGCAGCTAAACTCTGATTCTCAAGGAACTTAAGGGAAGTAATCAACTCAGGGGGAGTTTCTCTTAAAATTTTGTTCTTTATTTTTAATTGAAAAATCTAGTTTTTGTCATCATCTAAAAGGGGGAGATTGTTAGAATATAGTTTGATTCTACAACCCTTAGTTAGAGTTTTGATGATAACAAATACAATGAACTAATGACAAATACAAAGAACAAATATGCACCCTAAAAATTATGTTGTATGTATGCAGAAGTTCTGACCATAGCAACATCAGAAGATAAGCATAAGAGCTACACGCTGAAGCAATCAAAACATGCACTGAAGATTGATGACCAGAACCTACGCTAAAACAAAGCAAACTCTGATTCTGAACAAGAACATGTTAATCCAAGTCTTCAATGTTGTGAAGAGTCATCAGCAGGCAAGGGGATTAGATTCTGAAGCGTTAATGATCATTCAAGACAGCATCATTTCCAACGGCTTCTTTTAGACAGGATCTTCTCCAAATAGAAAGCGTGTTAATGACATTAAACATGCTTCATGATCAACGTTATTCCACTGCCTATATAAACAAAGTCAGTATTCAAAATCGCATACGATTTGCTACGAAACCACTTACGCATATTCAAAGCTGCAAGCAATATTCTTTACATTTCCAAGCTATAATCTTGTGTAAATTATCACAGTTGTGATAAATAGTTTTTGTAAGAAAAACAACAACACACATCTTGTATAATAGTTTTGAAACAGTGTTCCTTGAGATTAAGCGGATTGTGGTTGTACTCAAGAAGACTTTAACAGTTGTTAAAGTAGTGATTGTAATCCTTTTGAGATTAGTGGATTAAGACCTCGTTGGAGAGAGGCGAAATCACCTTGACGGGTGGACTGGAGTAGTTTGAGATCAAACGAACCAGGATAAAAATATTGTGTCATTGAGCTTTTAATTTCATGTTTTCAATTCAACCCCCCCCCCCCCCCCCCCTTCTTGTGTTTTTCACATCTTCAAATAATTGGTATTACTATTCTATCTTTGACAAATTGTACAACATCAATAATTTGTTATTACTATTCTAAGTTTGACTATTATGATAGATATTTCAAATATAATAATAATCTTAATTATTATAACACTTCTCCTTTGAAATTTCTATCATGGTGCTCTATTGAAGTCTTGTTGAGTAGAATCTTATGAGAACATACGTTGCCTCATTAAAAACCTTATAAGGAAAAATCCAATGGGATAGAAACCTTAATAAAGAAAAAGAGTACAATATTACACTCCTCCTCAACAGAACACAATTAGTTCTTTTATAAAGATCTCTAAGATGACGCATTCCAATATTTTGCACATGCTTCTTGAAAACTGATGTAGGAAGTGCCTTTATAAATAGATCTGCCACATTATCACATGAACGAATATACTGAATATCAACCTCTTTATTTCTTTCAAGTTCTTGTATGAATGCAAAAAACTTGGGAGGGATATGCTTGGTTCTGTCACTTTTTATGTAGCCTTATTTCATCTGGGTAACACATGCAACATTGTCTTCATACATAATTGTTGGGTTGTTATCAACTGGTAAACCAAACGCTTCTTGAATATGTCGAGTTATCAATCGTAACCATCTACACTCTTTGTTTGCTTCATGAAGGGAAATTACTTCAGCATGATTTGAAAAAGTTGCTACAAGTGTTTGCTTTTGCGATCTCCATGATATTGCAGTGTTACCATATGCAAATATATATCCAGTTTGTGATTTAGCATTATGTGGATCTGGAAAGTACCCTGCATTTGCATAACCAAGCAAAATTGGTTTTATATTGTTAGAATAAAACAAACCAAGATCAGATGTATCTCGAAGATATTGAAATATATGCTTTATTTATTTCCAATGTCTTTTTGTAGGATATGAGCTGAATCTTGCTAGTAAATTCACTACAAAAGTTATATCAAGTCTTGTATAGTTAGCAAGGTACATGCGTGCCCCAATGGCACTAAGATATGGTACTTCAGAGCTAAGATCTTCTTCATTACCTTTCTTAGGTCTAAATAGATCATTGTCAATATTAAGTGTTCTACCCATCATTGTTGTACTCAAAGAGTTTGCTTTGTCCATGTTAAACCTTTTCAATACTCTTTCTATATAATTTGATTGATGTACCAATATGCCATTTTTAGTATTACTCAATTTGTAAACCAAGACAGAACATAGTTTTTCCCAAATCCTTCATTTCAAATTTTTTCTTTAAGTAATCTCTTGCTTCCTTAATTTCTCTATTAGTTCCAATGATATTTAAATCATCAACATAAACAACAATTATTACAAAATCAGATATTGTTTTTGTTATAAAAACACAAGGGAAAGTAGGATTATTCTCATAGTCTTCTTTAAGTAAATATTCACTTAATTTATTATACCACATGCGCCCGAATTGCTTTAATTCATACAATGATCTTTGCAACTTAATTGCATACATTTCTCTAGGTTTTGATGTCTCGGGCATTTTAAATCCTTATGGGATTTTCATGTATATATCCATGTCAAGTGAACCATATAAATAAGCAGTAACAACACCCATAAGATACATATCAAGATTGTTAAATACTAATAAATCAATTAAATAATGAAAAGTAATGGTATCCATAACAGGAGAATATGTTGCCTCATAATCAATTCTTAGTCTTTGGTAAAAACCTTGTGCAACAAGACGAACTTTGTATTTGACAATTTGATTTTTCTTATAAAGACCCACTTATACTCAATTGGTTTCACATCTTTTGGTATAGCCATAATATGGCCAAATACTTTCCATTTTTAAGAGAATTTAACTTTGTGTCTACTGCATTTTTCCAATTTTTCCAATCATGTCTATTTTGACTTTCACCCATATTTCTTGGTTTAAGATCATCATTTTCATTCATTATTTCACATGCAACTGAGAATGAAAATATCTCATAAATATTCATACCTTTTCGGTTCAACAAATTTCCTATATTAACATAATTAATTGAAATTTCGAGATCATTCTTGTTTTCAGTTTCATTATCGATGATCTCATTATCATCATCTTGTGTTTCTATGAGAGCATGCTTTTCAATTTTGGATTTATTATTATTATCTAGTGTCTTTTCAAGATCACTTTCAATCAAATCCATCTTTTCTATTCCCTTTCTTTTTCGGAGATTTTTGTCTTTGGATCCCATAGATCGACCAAGCTTCAAGTGTGCCTTAGATGTACTTGATATATCATTTAGATTTGAAATCTCAATCCTATCTGGAACATTTATAGCTGGTACATGTGACTTTGTTACTCTTTTCAAATTAGTAAACGAATCTTGCAATTGATTTGCTAAATCTTGTAAATTGACTATTTTCTTTACATTTTCTTCCCATGATCTATTATATGGGTCTAAATGTAATAAATGGGGTGCATACCATATTATGTCCTTTTCTACCCTTTTACTCTCTCCCCCTAGCGTTGGAAATTTTGTCTCGTCAAAATGACAATCAACAAATCTTGCCTGAAAAACATCACCTGTTAAAGGTTCAAGATATTTAATAATAAATGGTGATTCATACCCCACATATATTCCTAACCTCCTGTAAGGTCCCATCTTTGTTCTTTGTGGTGGAGATATTGAGACATATACTGCACAACCAAATATCTTTAAATGACAAATATTTGGTTCCTTACCAGTTGCAAGTTGATAAGGGGTACGTTTATGATCAACACTTGGCCTTAGGCAGATGAGTGTTGCAACATGTAAAATTGCATGACCCCAAACTGTAACTGTTATTTTAGTTCTTATTATTAATAGTCTAGAAATATATTGGAGGCGTTTGATTAAGGACTCGACTAAACCATTTTGTGTATGCACACGAGGAACAAGATGTTCAACAGTAATTCCAATTGGCATGCAATAATTTTAAATGATTCAAATATAAATTCATATGCATTGTCAAGTCTAATTTTCTTTATAGTGTAGTCAGGAAATTGAGCTCTAAGTTTAATTATTTGTGCAAGAAATTTTGCAAATGCCATATCACGACTTGACATTAAGCATACATATGACCATCTACTAGATGCATCAATCAATACCATAAAATACCTGAATGGTCCTGATGGTGGATGGATAGGTCCACATATATCTCCTTGAATTCTTTCAAGAAATGTCAGTAGTTCTGTATGAATCTTACCTGGTGAATGCTTTGTTATTAGTTTTTCAAGAGAGTAAGCTTCATATGGTCTATCTTCTTTTGTAAGTTTTAAACTTTTCAATGGATGACCATGCGTACTTTCAACTATTTTATGCATCATTGTTGAACCAGGGTGACCTAAACGATCATGCCATAATTTCACAACTTTGAGATCTTCTTTTACTACTAAATTACATTCAATTTCATGTATATATGTATAATGTAATTCAGACGGTAATTTTGGCAGTTTTACTAAAATTTTCTTCTTTCCTAAAACATTGTCAGTGATATTAATGTATTTCATGTTACCTTCAGTAGTAGTTTTAGTAGCATATCCTTGATCATATATGTCATTAAAACTCAATAAATTTCTTTTTGATTTTGGAGAGTATAAAATATTATTAATGACAAACTTTGTTCCATTTGGTAATATGAACATAACATTACATGTTCCTTCAATCAAATCTGCAGGACCTGAGATTGTATTTATTACACCTTTAGTAGGATTTACTTCAGTAAAGTATTTCTTACTTTTGAGGATTGTATGGATAGTCCCACTGTTCGGAATGGAAATATCTTTGACACGTTCCATGTCTAACCTTTTTTAAATAAAAATAAGGTTAAATAGAGAGTAAATCAACAACATATTTAACATTACTATTTCATGCAAACTATAAGATACATTAAACAATATACAAATACATAGTCCAAATATAAAATAATACAAATACATCACACATTATACAAATAGTTACTTAATTCATTGATCCTTCAATGAAGTTTGCAGTTTCAAAATAGGTATTATCATTTCTGGGTTCAATCTCATTAAAATCCACTTTTTTTCCTTTTTCCTCTACAGATGCCATTTGTCTTTCACACAAATGATCTGGTGTTATACACACCTTAGACCAGTGACCTTTCTTTCCGCATCTGAAACATACATTCTCATAACTTCTTGAGGGGTCTTTTTGGGTATACTTACTCTTTCCTTGGCGATTCCAATTATTTTGGTCAATCTAGGAGATCTAAAATTATTTATATGACCTTGTCCACGCCCTCTACCATGAAAATAGTTTTGACCGTGGAAAAGGTTTCGACCATGATATCCTCATTGACTGTGACCATCAAAACGAGCACAATCATTATTACCATCAAAACGAGCATGACCATCATGTCTCTTAAAACGATTAAATCTACCACACCCATGATTAAAGGTTGGGGTATTAATTTTAGGATATGTTATTATTCCTGTGGGTCGTAACTGGTAGTTTTTATAAGGAGCTCGTTATTTTGTTATGCCACTAGAAGAGCTGCAACTAAATCAGAATATTTAGTAAATTCTCCCATTTTATATTATTGTTGCAATAATACCCGAGATGCATGAAAAGTTGAAAAAGTTTTTTCTAACTTTTCTTTTTTAGTTATAATTGAGCAACAAAATTCCATTTGTGCTATAATCTGGTGCATAACAGAGTTACACGCAATGACACTTTTGTAATCTTGGAACCTTAACTTATTCCACTAATCCATTAATGAGGGTAACAAGATTTTTTTCTGATGTCCAAATCTTGCTTTAATCTTGTCCCACAAAATCTTAGGATCTTTTAGCATTTGAATATTCTATTTGCAATTCATCATCAAGATGGTGCTTGATTATTCTATTCACTTTTGATTTTCTCTTTTCTATCTCATCTGGGCCGTCTGTTGATTTTCCACAATTGTCTCCTTCAAGTATTTTGTTAAGTCTCTCACATATAAGGTACTCAATTAGATTGTTGTTCCAAGTTATGAAGTTGTCCCCGGTTATACTTAGAATTTTGAATTGATGCTTAAGATTTGACATGATTATATCTATAAAATTCAGATGAACATAATCAATATTTAATGCGTAAACAAAACAAAAAAACAAAAAAAAAAGAAATTAATTTATTCAATTACAAAATTCACGACTACAAATAATTCAAAAACCTCTACTAATAAACTAAGCTACGACTAGTAATGGTAAGACGATAATCATCATCAAAACTACAAAATCGTTACCTAATTCTTCACGATTGATAATACCCATAAGAAACAAAATAATGACGAGCATAGTGATGACCAAAATAAGAAATTTAGCCATTTAAAAAAATATGGATATATTTTGAGAATGATGTGAAAGTTATGAAAGAATTTGAAGTATTTATAGAGCTAATTTTATAAAATGGTCGCTGTAATTACCGTAGGGGAAAAGGAAAAAGAAAAGAAAAAGAAAAAGGTTAAGTGTGTTACAAGTTATTTAGTCAAATAAGTGTGTTAAATATCATCTAGCCATTATAAATGATAGAGATAACATATAAGGTAAATGAACACATATGATGAAAAAATAGTATATGCATATGCGATTTTAGACCTCCACTAAATATAAAAGTCAGTAACAGTCATGAGGTTTTAAACCTCCACTAAATATAAAGATTAATAACAACATAGGGGTTTTAAACCTCCACTAAATATAAAGGTTAGTAATTGCATATGGAGTCTCAGACTTCCATTAAATATAAAAGTTAGTAATTGCATAAATATAAATGTTAGTAATTGCATGTGGAGTTTCAGATTTCCATTAAATATAAAAGTTATAGTAATTGCATAAATATAAATGTTAGTAATAGCATATGGGGTTTTGAACCTCCACACAAAATTTATAATAAGAATAGACACACTAATTATAGAGCACTTGACAAGTTGTCAATTTTCTATAATCGGTGCAAATAATAATAATAACAGTAATAATAAGATTAAAGAGATAAGTATAAAATATATACCTAGTGTAGTAAAAACTTCTGATAGAAACGATCATGTTGATAACGTGTTGAGAAGAGTCGGATATTTGAATTAAACTATGATAATATTTATAAACTTAACCTAATTGAACTATATTAGCACTATGTGATATATCTAACTTAAGAGAGATATATGATGGAAATGTGGGAGAGTATAACTTGTTTTTACTCAAAGAAAACTTGACGTGTACATTTATATTTACCAAATGAAGTATTTATATTAGTAGAAATATTTATATTATACTAAGTGAATAATTGGTATTACTATTCTATTTTTGACATATTATACATAACCAAAAATTTGTCATTATTATTTTAAATTTGACTATTAAGATAAATATTTCAAATATAATAATAATCTTAATTATTATAACTGTATTTAATTTTTTAAAGTGTTTTAGAATTTTTTTAAGACAATTTTATACTTTAATTATACTACCTCCGTCCTCGAGAATAACAATGAAATTTGCAATTTTGTTTAAGTTTAATTTTTCAATTTAATTTTTATTTTTAATTATGCTCAAAAAAATATAAATAAATATATATTTTATCTTTTTATTTTTTTATTTTATTTTAAAATTATACATATATTATTCTTATTTGAGAAATTTTATTGTTTGATTTAAAAATTCGAGAAGATTGTGAAAACACACTAAAAAGTAGCTTGGTTGACGAAATAAGTAGAAAAATCATGGAAGGGTTGGATTTGGAAAGACGACAGGTGGATCCTACATCATAACCACTTATTCATATTTTATGAGATTTCAGTACAGGGACCAACAGAGGACAAGTCACTCAAGGGTTACAATTGATAAATCTAGTTGCCTTTGATATTAAATTTTTTGTTCTTGCTAGTTTACAAGACAAACAATTTGATGGAGGATTAGTTCTCGATCCATATGAAAATTTGAGCGGGTTTTATGAAACTTGTTATTTTTGTTGTCCAACTAGAGTAATTGAAGATCACAAAAAGCTATGAATATTTACTTTCACCTTGACGAAAATAGCAAACGACAGGGTAGATCCTTGCCAAATGGCATAACCGTAATTGGAATGAGCTTGAAGAAATATTCTTTGAAATGTTCTATCCAATTAGCAAGTATATGGACAATATGACATAAATCACAAATTTTGAATAAGGTGATGTTGAATCTCTTTATGATTCATATGAGAGGTTTAAATTAATGCATTGTTGAAGCGGTGTAGCGGCAGACAATAAAAATTTTGGAAATATTTATTCGGGAGTTTATTGTATCCACAAGGATTGGTTATTGAATCACCATTCGACAAATCTTGCGTTTATGAGTTTGGTTTTTAAATGGGTTTTTGTATGTAAGGTGCTGAAATTAAAAGTTATACACAAGAAGAATTTCATCATTCGAATAGGATAGAACTCTCGAGTTTGTATTTTGTCGATCCCATCAAATACTTAAACTTACTACCCAGTTGTACTTAACTTTAACTACTCGTCAATATCATCACATATCACTCACACAGAGGTCATTTCTAACACAGCGAGATATCAATTGTGTCACTCCGTGTCAACGATATCTCAGCACAAAACAAAACAATACGGAGGCATTAAGAGTCGATACCTAAGTGATTACTAAGCCTAAATCTATCTCTAGAATCTAAGCCCAATAGATATTCATCCTAAATCCGAATTCAATCCTTCCATCTCTGCAACAACTTAAACCCAGACACTTAGCAAGCTAACAAGGATAAATATCAATAAAGATTTAAAAAGAAAGTTTCATACAACACCATGAGCAATAAATATACATATAATCAAGGTAAAGTTATATACAAAATCCAACAAATAATGGTTACAAAGAGAGGAAGAGGAGAAGAAACCATATTTCTCACGGTGTCAAACACGATCCATCAAGCTCACGACCCCAGATCATCCATTTGCAGCCACAAATGTTGCTGTCTAAGCTCTAACTATAAAAAAATGAAGGATGATGGAGTTAGAGTCAAAAATACCCAAAACCATCCCAAAAAAATGTGTTTTTACCCCTTTTAACGTGTTTCTGACTGGTCCACATCGCCCGACGATCAAAACTGCATTTTTTCCATGCTTCAGGTCGCCCTAGCGTCGCCTGGTGACCAAAAAGCGTCGTCCGGTGACAGCTGACAGTAAGATGAAAAACCAGCACAATTTCAGCCATAAGTTGAGAACCGTAACTCTGATTTGCACACGATCGAAAGTGTTGAAAAGCTTATTCAATGCTATTTCTAACAATGCCTAAATATCAATGCTTGAATACCTACAAAAATGATATAAAAATCAATTAAACTCAATGATATTTACATGATAATGCAATAAATACACTATAACATAAACTATGCCGAATATACACTAAAGTTGAGGTTTATTGACAAAAAACAAACAAATTAAGCCGATGAGTGATAATTATTCACACTTAAATTCACAACAATTTAACACTCATCAAACTCTACCCAACTTAAAACATTGTTTATCCTCAAACAAAGTCAAATAAACTTAAAGAAGTAAAAGACGATAATCAAAGAATCACAAATCAATATGTTTTTAAAATAGAAAACAAATGTAATGGTTCAAATGAAAAAAAGTACACACAAAGTAAACACTTATCATTAAACTACGACTATAATATAAACACGAAACAAATGCTAAATAAAAAAATTATGCAAAATATTCTAAAACAATACTAGTTTACAAATGAATCACAACTAACAAACACAATCATCGGTTGATGAAAAACACACAAAAATAGGGTATTTTCACTCATCCAGCAATCTTGAAAACAATATACTAAATTATGCATTCATTCAAAAATTTACATTGAAAATATAAAAGCAAGAATCTCAAGGGTTTTTCAAGGTTGTAATGTGACTTGGTTAACAAACAAGTGATAAGTCCTAAAGCTAATCGAAACAAAAAATTGCCTAAACCTAAGGGAGTAATTACTTCCACAAAGTTTCAAACAATAGAGTTTCAATCAAACATCTTCTTTACCACAAGTTTCACACCAACACATATCACTTATTAACACAACCTTATTCCATACTCTTTTTGTTTTTCTTTTTTTTCAAATCTTTTTCAATTTTTCTTTCTTTTTCTATCTTTGTTTTTCACATTTTTTTTCTTTCTTTTATTTTTCTTTTCAACCTCATAGAAATCAACCAATAAATACACAATCATTTTTCTCCCCAACTTGAATTCAACCATATCATAATATGAATACTCTCTACTTTCTAAGGCAAGGTAAAAATTCAAACTACAACTCATAGTTAAAGGTTCAAGAAAACAAAAAATCAATATCCATGCAAAAAGGTGAATTAAACACTCATAGACAAGAATTTAAAAAAAATAACATGGATATCGACAAAAATATCAAAGAGGTTACTAATGATCACATACTCACACAGTGAATTAACTATTTGGCCAAGGTAGTTGTGCTCAAAATGAAATAAAAAATGCCTTGATCATGTTCAAGCTTTCATACAATCAACATAAACAAAATATTAAACATAATAAAATCCAGTTAAAAGAAGAATTGTGTCCTCCAGCTTATGTGAACAATGGAAAGATACCTCACAAAAAAGGGTAGGAACTAAAGTGATTCCTAAATGAACAAGTATACAAAAGAATGAATGGCATAAAAATTGTAAAAAGTCTAAGTATCATGAATATTCTAAAGTATAGAAAATGATAAACACATACCTCAAACGTGTAAAAAACTTTAACAAAATCATTACCATGCATTCGCAAGTCGAAATGATCAAACTTGATAAATATCCTAAATATTCTACAAGTTATCGGACCAAAACTTGAGTCCAAACAACAACAAAAAAATTAGAAAAATAATACTCCTACAAAATTTCAATGTACAAAATTTACAATATTTACAACGAACAAAACTCCTCAAGCTAAACACGACAAGCTTTCGGAAAACATAACTTGACATAACAAAAAAAATACAAATAACGATATGAAAACCGGGTGAAAATGAATTAACAAGTTGAAAAGTGAAGATTTGAAATTCAGAATATTTCCTTGTTTCAACTTGTTAAAACACAAATCACCACACACATAAACAAATACAAACAAATATGCTTGTTTTACATCGTAATCTCGACGCCTTTATTGTGCGAGCTAGTAATCTCCTATCGTCATACCATGGTACTGTCACATCACACAAACCTAAAGAAAGTGTCCTAACAGTCACGCAACAAACATTACGAAAACGAGACAATTCACAATAATACGTGAAAAAAGCACATATATGCACAAGTATCATATTCAAGTTAGTATACAATTTCTCTACAACATATATATTAATTATAAAACTAAAAAACAAAAGAATTATCGCAATGCGAAAACAATAGAACTAATCCCCGACAACAGTGCCATTTTGTTGTTGCGGTCGGAAGAACTAGTAACAATTTCAACCATAAGTTGAGAATCGTAAATCCGATTTGCGCATGGTAGGAAGCATTGGAAAGCTTATTCAATGCTCTTTCTAACAATGCCTAAATATAAATGCTTGAATACCTACAAAAATGAGATAAAATAAATTAAACTCAATGATATTTACACGATAACGCAATAAATACACTATAACATAAACTATACCAAATATACACTAAAGTTGAGGTTTATTGACAAAAAGCAAACAAATTAAGCCGATGAGTGCTAATTATTCACACTCAAATTCACAACAATTTAGCACTCATCAGGCATACGACATATCTCACACATGGTATATATGATATGTGTTATGGACTGGGCCTGCCCTTAGTCTACCCCCTAGGCAAGGCCTAGCCCGGTCTACTACAAAGAAGGCCCACTACTATGACCCATATGGCTATAACCGTCGGGGAGCGTCTCCTACACGTGCTCTTCAAGTACCTGCTCCTCACCACGTGCATGTCGAGAACGTCTCCTATGTGTTTCTGTCGAGGACCTTCTCTTCACCACGTGCATGTCGAGGACACTTCCTCAACATGCTCGATAGTAGTATATGACTAATGTTCCTCCGAATATCACGGAGCCATCTTGCTCCTGAAAATAACGGGTCTGCACCCTCTGAGAATCACAGAGCAATTGAACCAAAATAGATACCATAAACTGGTCCTCTCTACCCACGTAGGATCCTGGAAGTCTCCATTTTGGGCTTGGGCATCCAGCAAAATGGGAACCTTGGCCCAACGTTAGGGCTATAAATACCCTCTTTCACTAAAGAGTCATGGACACTATTTCTATTCACTCTTTCATACTTGCATTCTCGCTCTAAACCTTACTTTGGCATCAGAGTATTGCAGGTACCTCCCATTTCTCCTTCATTATAGCAGAAGCCAAAGTGTTGTAGGCCACTGAAGATCCTTCTGATCCCGGTAAGATCAGTGGCTTCATCTATGTGAATTCTTTGATTTCTCGTATTTTTCCAAACTAAAGACCAAAGCAAGCTCATAAATACTAACTGATCATCATGGCCAGCCAATACAACATCAATAATGACGACGAGAATGCTCACTTCGCTGACATGGGAAGAAACAAAAACAATGAGGCCGTCTGTTGTACCCCAAAATTTTCCCTCTCATTTTACTCAACACATGCCTATTGATATCCTCAACTTGCCCCAAGGATGCCCAAGAATTGATCAGACAAATTCTCCTCTTAAGGCAATGAACCCCCAGCTAGGATTTCCATTTTCATCAAGATGTTTGAGCTCCAATGGTCTCTAATGCTTCCCATGGTCCTAACATGTCCTCAATATCATCCGTGCCAAGTTTTATGCTTTGCTCAATAAGTTTTCTCAGACAATTGCTCAAGTATTGGAAAATCAACTATGCTAGGTTAAAAGTCAACTGTGACCTATATACAGTCAAACTTTAAGATTTTTGGTCAACATCAACATTTTGAAGTGATATACATCATTTGATCAAGGGTTGATCATGATTCCTCAAGAAATGCTCCTAATTTACCAAAAGTCAAAAGCTGCAAATTAGGGTTTCTATTGGAAAAGTCAACCAAACTTTGACCAGGCATAACTTTCTCATACTTTATTAGAAATTTTTCCATAAAGTCTCATTTTTAAGATAATCCAATTACCTACAACTTCTCTTCATCCCTCAAGTCCAAGAAATGCACCATTTGAAAGATACAAGCTTATACATTACAAGTCATTTTCAGAAAGTCAACAAAAGGCACTTTTTGTCAAGACCATTTACATCAAGATAAAATCTTCAAATGTAAAATTGATCAAATGAGGGATTGAATTAGACATCTTGGGCTTTCTAAAAAGTCCAAGATCATGATCATGAGATAAAAATTGAGCAAGTTATGGCTTTCCCAAGTTGGGGAAATTTGGGAATTTTCAAGAATTATGCATTGAGCAAATTTGAAGTTTTAAGGAAAGGGCTCAATTTCTTGGACTTCAAGCATCTTCCTAAGCTTATATAGGACCTCTAAAATTATTCTTGTCATGCCTTGTATTTGCTAACTATTTTATTCATATTTATTTTAATTTATTTCAAATAAATATAAAATAAAATGTATAAAATAATTAGAAGTAGGCTTTGGCATGTGGGCTAATGGTTTGGACAACCATAAGGCCCAATAATTCGTGAAAGCATGTCCACATTCATTCAAATTTGAAAAAAGACAAGAATCCCATGTATCTTGCCAAAATTCAAATTCTCATTCATGGCCTTGAAACACATGTTTATGACCATTTCATTCCTTGCTTTCTTGTCCCCTACATCTATATTATATATACAACACACTAGCAAGCTTCATATGGACGAAAATTGCTTGAGAAGAACCACCAAAAAATTGCAAAAATTATCAAAATCGTGAAATTAAAAAAAAGCAGTCCCCAGTCTCTTTCAGCCCATTTCAAGTCCTCCATCAGTATCCCAAGCTTCCCAGGAGAACCTACTACCATCCATTCAAGCTTCCTCATGCCCAAAAGTGCTCAACCGAATCTCAACCATGATTTAGTGCAGCCAGGCTATACACGCGCATCATGTAGCATCAGATCTACACCTTTCAATGTCAACGCAGTCAGATCCAAGAGCTTCAACGTGAGATTCAGCATACGCCCTCAAGGCTTCTCCTCACTGGATCCCAATACAGCCTCTGGGTTCCCTCACTCTTGGGCCTAGCGTTTTTTCAAATCGGCACCCCCATTTAATTTTGTTATCCTGGCCCATTTAATTTTTCTTTATTTTCTTTTATTATTTATTTCTTTTACTTTGTTTATCATTAATCAAACACTAAAAAAAATCACAAAAAAACTAAGGACTAATTTTTCCTTAATTAAATAATTAATTTCTTTAATTGATTAATTAATTAAATTTTAACTATTTTCTTTAATTTAAAATAAAATAGAACTTAGGATTTAATTTAGATTTAATTACTTTCTTTTCATAATAATAAAAACTAAAAAGAATTTAGAATATTTTTCTGGATTAATTTCATCTTCTAATTAGACTTTAGGATAATTAACTTAATTACTTTCTTAGATAAAAAACAAACAAATAAGCAAAAAGATTTTCTTACTAAGTTGATAGACGTATTTTCAACTTTCGCGCGCATAATTTATTTTTGCAATTTCTATTCATTATTGTACCTGTATACTGGATGTAATAATTAATTAGGATCCTTTCATTGATTTATTTTATTTTCCCCCAATTTCTTTGGACATTGTAAATATCCCATCCCTGAAGCCGTGTAATAGTGTAGGTTTATCTTCCGCACTTTAAATTTCTGCAAAATATTAACTGTTAGTAATTAGGCTTGTATGAAAAGACTGAAAACAAAAAATGTTAGTGTTGCACCCCAAAATTTCCCCTCTCATTTTTCAGGGAATCACCCTGGATCCTCAGGTTTGCTTTCATCAAGTCCTCAGGCTTTGAATTATCAATTTTTCCAAGCAAACCATTCACAAGGGTAAAATGATCATTTGCACGCTGAGAAAACCAACCTTGACTTTTGGATCAAAATCAAATCTCAAAAAATCATATTTCATCAAGACACGTTGGAATATGAAGTTTGCTTCATCAAGAGTATCAAAATTCAAATTTTACTTTGGAAGAATCAAATCCTAAAGACTTAGAAATTTTTCTAAGTATTTAAGAAATATGACAATTTCAGAACTTCTGATCCAATGTTCACAGTCAGCAAATTCTGGATGTTCTCAAGACAGAGTTTGGTCAGAACTTCTGAGCTAGTGTTCACAAAGGCCCAGTCAAAGTTTGCAAGGTTAAGTCAAAGGAGGTAACAAAGCGCGCTGTAAGTATACTGGAAGTTCTGACGAATCCCTCAGAACATGCTGAAGTCAGAAGATGAGAGGATCAAAAGATGAGATGCTACGCTGAAGCAGAACTTCTAATCCAGAGTCAAGCAAAGATGTAGAGTTTCATATGGGAATTCATTTAATGCTCACAACCGCCTCTAAGTTTGTATTCAAGGGATTTTCCCCACGTGTACCCCTACTGCCTTGGGAAGACAAATTTCTGTGCAAAAGTATGCTAGACCCACACGCTGTTTCTACTTTTTCATTAATTCAGGCTGCCAAATCTAGCTGAGGCGCTGTTAGCCATCCAACTTGAATGCATTGAACCCCCACTTGTTAAGCTTACTTCAAGAGTAAGTCAGCATCTAGCCTATGATGTTGGTGCCACTTGACCGCCCCAACTACAAAATTTTGCCTATAAATAGAATACCATTTGCGCACTGAAAGGAACCCTCCCTCCCTTTTTACCAAAAAAAATTGTGAAAGAGACGAAAGAATTGAGAAAGAAGGCTTTGAACCACTGCAAAAATTCCAAGAACCCAGGAAACTATAAACACAAAGTACCAAATATCCTAGCATTGATTCCTTATATTCAAACCCCATTTTCCCTCAAGTGTTCTTGACTAAAGCCATCCACGTAGCTCCTGATTCATGCATTAGAAGCTACCTTAACTTCTGTATTCCTATTGCCATACACTCTCCATTCACTTCCACCTCAAAGGAGTCAGAATATCACCCCCTGTTTGTTTCAGAAGTTGCAAACTTCCATCCTTTTGAGTACGTGAAGAAGTTGCTTAGAACATCACCAGAATTCAAGACTAATCTCCAGTTCACAGAATCCTTTCCAGCTGCAAGGTAAGTTTTCTGCTGACTCTCATCATACTGATTAAGCATTGTTAAATTTTGCATATTTAGCACAATGTAGATATTATGATCATGATGATGTGCATATTCTGAAAATTCATGCATCTTCCTACCTAAAAAGAAGAAATACCTATTCAGAGCTTCATAAAGAAATTAGGACTCAGAATTAGAATCAGCAAATACACGTCGCTTCTGATTTGTGCTTTTGATATTTCATAAAATTTGTCATATTGTTATGCATGCAACTTCTGTTCTGTAAATGACTAAGCTACATATATTCTGACTGGCATGAAGAGAGGCAAAGTTCTGACAGTTGCGTCAGAACTTCTGAAAACTTCTGAGTTCTCAGAAGATCCAGAACTTCTGAACTTCCATATTTTTGCTAACATGTTTTTGTTTGTGCAGCAAAGGCAGAGTCAGAACTTCTGACCTCTTCTATTTTTAGTACTTTGTGCTGATTATGTTTTCCTTGCTTCCTTTTTTATTTTATTTTATTTTTCCACCATATTATCAAAAAAGCACCAGGAAATATTTTACATTTGCATGTTACATTTTCTTTTAACATAAAAAGACAAAAAATATTCCTTAAAACAAAAGTTATTTTCTTTAAAAAAAAAAAATTCATATTTCCTGTATATTCTTATCTATTTCAATATGGTTGTAATAGTAACCTAGAATTTTTACTTGCAACCCCCATTCACAAATATGTACTCCCATCCCCTTAAATATTGTAATAGCGTAGGACTTTACATTTCTGCACTGTTATTGCTTTCAATATGCTAGTAATTAGAGTGTGCATGACAAGATATGAAAATTGACAAATAGATCACCCTAATCAAGACAAACTATGCATACAATCAAACACACTCGCACATGTACACCCTTAGGGTAATTCCACTTGTTGCCTTATAAAAATGGCCATGTTATGCATGTGGGATATCTTAGCACAAACGAATAGAAAAAGATCATAGTCCCTCGATGACGCTATCAAAGTTGCCTTTAAAAATGATCTTAGTCCCTAAAAGAAAAGTGTTAAGTCATCTCACAACATTGCTATCATGGTCATACGATGACCCAATGCTCGTCCCTCCATATTCAATGATGGGGCTTCTTATCAAATCAATGGTAAGGTAGCAACATCTAAAGGAGGAGGAAAAGCACATCTAAGACTTTTTGAGTAGGTAGATTACTTTTAGTTATTTTCTCACTCTAAAAAACAAATATCCTTGCTATTTTCAAAACAATCACATACACTTTCCAAACGTTTTCCAAACCTTGAAATATTTTCAAAAGCTCAACGCTTTGCATACATTCTTACGAATGGGAATCATTGCAAAGTTCGCCTAAATGATGACACCTTTTCAAATTTCTCATCCACCTGTGAGCATGAGGTAAAAGAAAAAGGTTTGTCGAGATTCTGTTAAGCAAGGGGCAGGTGTGTAGAATATTCCGTCAAGTAGGTATTCAGCCAATCTGAGGCATTCAAGTCGGGATTTCATCCCTCAAAGGACAGTCAAACTGGGGCAGTTACGTCGAGATTTGACAAATCTCTCTAAGAATGCATTGATCAGAGGGGAATCTTCCCAGAATTTGAAGGTGTATGAGCACTCGCTCAAACATAGTTGGAATCCTCTCCAATTTCAGTTATCTGAACATCATGTTCCAAAGTTCATAGCACTGGGGCAATTATGCCGAGATTTGATAAATCTCTCCAAGAATTTGTTGATTAGGGGAGAATCTTTTTAGAATTCAGAGATGCACGAGAATTCAATCAAGCATTGTTAAAGTTATTTCCAACTTTGGTCGGCCATGGGCAGTATTTTGAATTTCATAACACTGGGGCAGTTTATCTTGGTGGTATAAATCTCAAAAAGTCCTCTCGAGGCAATTTTTCTGCAAAAGCCTTACAGACTGGGGCAAGAATTCATGTAAGGGCTTTCTCTCTTCTTGAGTGGTTGATCAGATCACATCCATGTATAGGTTAAACGACCTATGAATTTGAAAATCATGCCGAGAAGTTAAGATTGTTATCTTCAACTTATCAGAGACTCAAGACCATTTACTGATATCCTTTGTCCTAAGTCAAGGTTATTACCCCCAGTTGAAGTTTGGATTGTTATCCTCAGTAAGATATGAGCTGTAACACAAAGATCACTTGAAGATTGTTTACACGTACAAGACTCGATAGGAATATTGCTTCCTAGGGGGATGCCTCCTCCTAGTAAAATACCCATTGCTACTTAACATAGACCTATCTATCAAGGGGTTCCTCTTCTGAGATATTTTCTCCCTAGTGAAGCATCCTCATTTCTCTGCAGTAGGGGAATGTGCTTTCTCCCTGGAAATATAGAAGCTGTGTAAAGTCTAGATTGCTCCCTTTTCTTTGGACTGCAATTTATTTTTGCAGCATCTCCTCTAAAGTCCAGTTTTTAGTGGCATTCCTCCTCGGAGTCGAAATGTTGAAGTAGCAATCTTTTATCGCAGTTTTTACCCAGTGATTGATCGTTCAAGTTGTATATTCTTCAGTAAGGTTTTCCATTCCAAACAGGGGCACGTCACCCCAATTTCTGTTTTGCAAATACTTGTTGGTCTTGCATAACAAGAAGCATACCAGCAAGTGAATCAAGAAAGGTCTGCATGTGACCAACATGAGGATTTTTGTAGAATGGGATTCAATCTCCCGAGTAAATGCTCACTTCTTCTCAAGACAGAATCATGTATCCTCAATAAGGGCGTACTCTCTCCCAGACATAAATCCTTATCTCCATTAAAAGTATGTCCGTGCGTAATCCCCACGGAAGTCAGTACTCTCAATGAGAGTTTGTTTAAGAGTTTGTCCCTCCCATAAGACTTATCTCTGAAGAAATGCATTTCAACAAGTTTTGTATAAACTTCTTCATCAGTATAGTCTACTCAGCTTCGATAAATCCTGGAAAGATCATTTCATTGGATTGTAGACCTTTGTTATATCCTCTCGAAGTCAATACCATATATCTCCGTGGTAGGTATTTATCTCCCTAGGGAGGTTGCTGCTCATCGTCTCTCTGAAGTTCGTATCTTTTCTCCCTAGGGAAGTTTTGCCCAAGTCAGGTTTTCTTGAAGAGATGTTTGATTAACATGTTTGTTATGCCCAGCGGAGCAGGTCTCCTATATTTTTTTCTGGGGCAGAGTACATGGACAAATGCCGTTTAAAATTCTTTTATCCCAGTGATGGGATATGGATGAAATATTTCCTCGGTAGAGTTCCAAACCTCAAGCTTATGGTTCAAAGATGACCTTCTCTTCCTCAAGTGAAGATTGTTACCCTCGACGGTAATATCCTCTGTGTGGCCTGGGTAGAATTATTTTATTGAAAGAAAAAAAAAACAACAAATTTTTTTTTGCGATTCCCCAATCAAAGTCACTTCTATCGAAGACTTACATCGGAAGGTCCCAATTCCCAGCAAGATTCTCTTTATCCTTGGAAAGAGATGTTGGATTTTTCCCTAAGAAGTTGGGAGTTGGATCAGAGTTCGAAAATTCCCCTGAACTGCAATTTATTTTTGCAGTATTTTCCCCAGTGAGGCGAGTTTTCATTCCCTAGTGGAGCTTGCTTTCTAGAACAAGTGTCATCCTCTCCCCAGTATGGTGCACATGGGAGCACCAATTTTAACTCATTCATCCCGGAATATGAAAGATTTTGTTGAGGTGTCAGCGGTGGAGTTTCTGTCCTAGGATGTTTGGTTCTTCCCCAAGTGAAGATTTTTATCCCCCGGCGTTGTTATCCCCAGTGTGGTCTGAGTAGAATTCTATTTATTTAAGAATTTCTATACTCCCCAGTAGAAGCTATCTTCGTAAAGAAGTTCTGCACAAGAGAAAGCTTCCATCCCCAGCGAAGCTCTCCCCGTTCTAACAGAAGATAAAGTATCTATCCCCCAGGAATTTGGAAGTTTGATCAGAATTCAAGATTTTCTCTCAAACTGCAATTTATTTTTTGCAGTATTACTACCCAGAAAGTTATTTCTTCAATGTTATCAATCGTTCGAGGTTGATGGTTTAGAATCTCGATTTCCTACTGAAGTTCATATTGCATGTTCTCTACAGAAGATTAGATGTGCAAGAATAATCATTTGAAAGTTCATTGTCTTCCCAACATCCGATTATTGACGTGGTCTCCCCAGTGCATTACTAAACATGCATCATTACATTGCATCATTACATCGCATCTACTAAAATGCATATCATTTCCATTGCATGGAGCATTACGCTATAAAAAATTCAAACATGCATAAGTATAAGCCAATTATGTCCACTTGTGGTAACCAGATTGTTATGCGCTCAGATTTGATTTATCTCCATAACAAGCCTAAGGGTGACTCTATTATGTTTCCCCAGCGGGGTTTGTTTTGATTCACCATCAGTCGGGTTTTTGGTATTCCTCCATCTCCCTAGTAAGTTTGTGGTTTACGCTTGCCTTTGCAAGCCTTTTGTTATTTTACCCGTGTTTGCTTTGCCGTTAGAGTGCGAGTAAGAGTCGGCATATAGCCTTTCTTATTTCTCAAGTATTTGAGTGTCCATACTTGGTGTGTGGTAATTCAGATGATTGCCACTCTTGAAGAATTACACCCCGCCTTTGGCCTGAGGGATTTTTTAGTTCTTGCGTATTTGCAACCTATCGAAAGCCTAACATGTTTTTCTTTGTTAGAGTCTGCTTGGACCAGTCCCTTTCTCTTGCAGAGTTCACATTCGATCGGTGCTCTTTGAAGGTCCTGCTTAGTCGGTTCCTTGTTTTAGTTTATCCACGTTAGTCGGGTCCTCCCTTCGTTAGCCTAGATAATCTTTTATGTTAAGAGTCTTTCAGTGTCTCTTCAAAGTCTAGTTGTCTAGCGTCCTTATTTAGGCGAATGCGCCCTTTTTATTGGGGCTTTCTTCGGTTAGTCTCGTTCCTGTGTTCGCTAGCAATTCTAAACATTTGTTTCTTGATGATCAACTTCGCTCTTGTGTATCTAACTCTGACCAGACATGCATACCTGTATCTTTGAAAACCCCGCTTCGCCTGGTATCTTTTGTCAAAATCCCGCTTCGGATGGTGTCATTCTTTTAAATACACCTTCGATTGCCATCATTTGTCCGGAGTCCCATTCGTTTGGTCTCCTTCCTCAGTAAGTCCACCTTCGATTGGTGTTTCTTTGCAAAAGCTTTCTTCGGTCTGTCTCTTTCGTACGTATCCGATACCGACCACAGATATGTATCTTTGATATCTCTCTTGTGCGTATTCGATACCGACCACAGATATGTATCTTTGATGTCTCTTTTGTGCGCATCCGATACCGACCACGGATGTGTATCTTTGATATCTCTTTTGTGCGTATCCGATACCGACCACGGATATGTATCTTTGATATCTCTGTTGTGCGTATCCGACACCGACCACGGATATGTATCTTTGATATCTCTCTTGTGCGTATCCAATACCGACCACGGATATGTATCTTTGATGTCTCTTTTGTGCGCATCCGATACCGACCACGGATGTGTATCTTTGATATCTCTCTTGTACGTATCCGATACCGACCACGGATATGTATCTTTGATGTCTCTGTCGTACGTATCCGATACCAACCACGGATATGTATCTTTGATATCTCTTTTGTGCGTATTCGATACCGACCACGGATATGTATCTTTGATATCTCTCTTGTGCGTATCCGATACCGACCACGAATATGTATCTTGTCTATATCTTTTGTGCGTATCCGATACCGACCACGGATATGTATCTTTTATAGCTCTTTCTTACGTGTCCGATACCGACCACGAATATGTATTTTTGATGTCTCTTTCTTGTATATCCGCTACCAACCCTGGATATGTGTCTCTGACATTTTTTTCGTATGTCTGCTACAGGCTTCAGGCATATATCTTTTGATACCTTTCTTACAGGTGTCTGTTGCTAAATCCCAACAGATGTTCCTCGATAACCAAGTTATCCTTCGGTGTGTCAAACTCTGGTTAAACATACATCTAACCCTGATAATCCTTTTTACCAAAAAAAATATATATACAGAAGATACAAAAAACCAAAGATATAATAATACCTGACTGGCTTCGGAGCGTAAATTTTCGGGTTCTTTTAGTATTTAATCTTCTTCCACCCTGAAAGTTCGAAAGGCTGACGCCAATCTCACCTTCAGGATTGAAGGCGATTAAATAGGGGCAGCTGTTGCACCCTAAAATTTGCCCTCCTAATTTCCTTTATTTTGGCTTAGACTTTTGCATTCATCTGCATCTTTTTCACTAGGTCACTAACATGGCATACATTTCATTCAATATAGCTCTGAGGTTCAAAGTTCAGTGGTTGTGCGATACTAGGGTTTCATAGTGGTTAAGGCGCTCATATCCAATAAAGGACTTCTTCTCCCTCAAGCAGCAAGGCTATTATCTTCTGATAAACAACCGATTGTAGGTCATTCTGGTCAAGAACTCTAGGACGTGACCTAGCATATGTGGGCTTCGAATCATGACGTCCTTTCCTATAAGTATGCTTGTCATTTGATTAGGATTAATGACTGTGACATGACAATCGTCTACTCCTCAGTTAATCAAATTTAGGTTTTGTTGAATCATGGTTCAAAGATGTTTTATCCGGATATTTCTCTGTGCGTCTGAACGAGGAATCAAGGTTGAAGTAGGTTTCCCATAGAAGAATTCATGCAAGGTAATTCAAGGTTCAAGGCATTCAAGGCAGGGTTTGTTCAACATGGCATACCTGGTTGATGGGCTTAGAAGCTCTTATGAGACCTTGAGATGCATAATCATGGGCCAATTTCAAAGATATGTGGATAAGATCTGTTGACTTCGGTTAAAGTAAGCTTTGAAAAATTAACCTTGGGACCAAGGTCTCCCTTGAATTTTCATCTAATATGTGTTGGGAATTCGAGTTGCATTTGAAGAATGGTATGGTAAAGGAAAAGAAATATTGGTTCAGAAAAGAAAAAATTCATTAAAAATCAGGGTTTCTATTCATTGATAAAATTTCAAGATTGAAGTTAGGAGTTCATTGAGAATGCAAGTGTGATTTGGATTTGAAGTTTGATTTGATTTCAAGATTTTGATTGGATTGAAGTTGGCAAAGAGTCTTAAGTATTGTTCATATGGATTTCTTGGAAGGTAAAGTGCAGACTGCGAGGTTTTGTTTCAAGTCAGATTTCATACGCATTACAAAGATGTTCACTGTTATTTCATATTCAAGTTCACAATGCGTTCAAACATTTATTCAAGAAAATACTATCCAATTCCATTCAATTTCATTCTCATTCATGATTCAAGAAAATACTATCCAATTCCATTCAATTTCATTCAAGTGTAACAATACCTTACAAGAAAATTTGATGCTTTCATATCTTCAAGCATTTTTTCAAGACTTTGTCATTTAAACTCCGTCCAAAAAAATTCATCACCCAACATTTCAAGCTCAAAGGTCATTTACAATTCACACTATAAATTTCAAGTTCATCCAAAACCAAACATTCATTACAATCCCATTACACCAATATTCTACAAAAAAAAACTGTTACAAAATACACTTGAACAAAATTCTTTAGTCCTAAAGGTGCTAAAATTCCATGAGTAAATTTCTAATTCCATGCCATGCCAAAGTTCTTCATCTTCAGTTCATGACCTGCACATTCATACAAAAAAAAAATCCAAGTCAATACAAGCAATCATGCCAAAATATCCTATGCTCATACAAATTATTCGACACATGAAAAACCATTAATTAACCCAAACCAAATGCTAAACACATATATGGAACAACCTGCATACCTTAACTTTGGCAGAGAATAGATCCACATCATTCAAACTAACTGCAATTGAAAGGAAAATCAAATTCAGCTTCAGAACAATGTCATTCTTGCCGTTCCAGCATTTTTGTATGCTATAAACAACTATCTGAAGTTTGTCATGCAGCTTTATTTTAATCCTGCTACTGTGAAGATGTTAAGTAATTTGAAGGTGTTAGTAATAGCACTTTTGTTAAAGGTAGTTATGAAGCGCAGGTTTTCTATCATTCAGTGGGAAGCCCTTGCTCTCTTGCTCATTGGTATAAGTGTTAATCAGCTACGATCTTTACCCGAGGGAATTACAGCTATGGGTCTTCCTCTCTCTCGCTCGATCGCATTCGTGTAACCATGAACGAGAAAGCCAACGTTTCTAAAGAGCTCAACGCCAAGCACAAAAGGATACTAGAAGGACTTCTTAAATTACCAAAGAATAGGGAGTGTGCTGATTACAAAGCTAAAGGACCAAGATGGGCTAGTGTCAATCTTGGCATCTTTATTTGCATGCAGTGTTCAGGAATACATCGAAGTCTTGGGGTACATATTTCAAAGGTTCGCTCTGCTACTTTAGACACTTGTCTCCCAGAGCAGGTTGCATTTATTCAATCTATGGGAAATGAGAAAGCAAATAGTTATTGGGAAGCAGAATTACCTCCAAATTATGACAGAGTTGGTATTGAAAACTTCATCCGTGCAAAGTATGAAGACAAGAGATGGTTTGCAAGGGATGCTAAGCCAAAACCACCTTCTAGACTGGTAGAAGAGAAAAGTCATTCACAATGGCAAAAACCTGTTGAAAGAGTTGGGCATAATTATGTTGCAGAGAAAACTTTTGAAGAAAGGAGGACATTTACTGGACCCATTTCCAGTTCATCCATTTCACCCAATTTCTGCACGACGATTTTCAACAACAGCTTGCACTTCCTAAAGCATTTTCTGACAATTTAAAGAAGAGATTGCCAGAAAATGTGGTCCTTAAAGGTCCTAGTGGAGTTGTGTGGAATATAGGGCTGGTAATTAGAGATGATTCTGTTTACTTTGTGAACGGTTGGGAACGATTTGTGAAGGATCACTCTTTGAAAGAGAATGATTTCCTTGTCTTTAAGTACAATGGTGAATCACTCTTTGAGGTTTTAGTCTTTGATGGAAACAGTTTCTGTGAGAAGGCAGCTTCTTATTTTGTTGGAAAATGCGGACCTGCTCAAACTGAACAAGGTGGTAGCAAGGCAAAGGACAACAACAATTCTGTTGAAGAAGTCAATACTGCTTCTAATGGGGGTTTTACTGTTGAGTGTGGTTCATCTGAGAAACTTCGGTATCTTAAGAAAGTAGGAGCACCATTAGCTGTACCTTTTGAAACTGCCAACGGAAAGACTTCCAATGCTGGTGTAAGAACTGATTCCCCTGAGTTGTTCATGGCTGATGCACCTACTACAGTTAATGATTCATCCAAACCCACACCGGTTGATAATAATATGGAATCTGAGTCTCAGAGAGTATTGAGTAATTTGCCACAATCTGAACTCCGGCTCCTGTGCTCGCTGCTTGCACATGAAGGTTTGTCAGAAAATGCATATACTCTTGTTGCGGAGGTAGTGCAAAAATTGGTGGCCATTTCTCCAACTCATTGTCAGCTTTTTGTCACTGAGCTGGCTGAGGCAGTTCAAAATTTAACATCTTCTGCAATGGCCGAGTTACATGTATTCGGTGAAGCTATGAAAGCTCTTATTAGTACCACATCTACAGATGGAGCTGCAATTTTGAGAGTTTGGCAAGCCCTGAGTTCCCTTGTCACATCACTAACTGCTGAGGATCACGGTGATAGAGTTACTCCTGCTGCTCTTTCATAGGTTTGGCAAATCAATTCAGCATTAGAACCATTGTGGCACGAGCTAAGCTGTTGCATAAGCAAAATAGAGTCCTACTCTGAATCTACATCTGAGCTCTTCACCCCATCTACATCATCTGCTTCTCAACCCACTGGTGCCACGCCTCCACTTCCAGCTGGCTCTCAAAATATCTTGCCATACATAGAATCTTTCTTTGTGGTTTGTGAGAAATTGCACCCCACACAGCTAGGTGTTAATCATGACTCAAGTATTCCTGTTATTTTTGATGTTGAGAATGCAAGTACATCTGCATCTCAGCAGAAAGTATCCGGACTTGGTATAAAAGTAGATGAGAAGAATATAGCTTTTGTTAGGTTCTCAGAGAAGCATAGAAAGCTTCTAAATGCTTTTATAAGGCAAAATCCTGGTTTGCTTGAGAAATCTTTCTCCCTCATGCTGAAGGTTCCAAGATTTATTGATTTTGATAACAAACGGGCCCACTTCCGATCAAAAATTAAGCATCAGCATGACCATCACCATAGCCTCTTAAGAATATCCATAAGAAGGGCATATGTTCTAGAAGATTCTTATAACCAGCTTCGCATGAGACCAACTCAAGATTTGAAGGGAAGATGAACTGTACTGTAAAACTGTAGCTCAAGTGTCGGATCTTGAGATACTTTTTGGGAGGTTGTGGACACAGTGTCAGGAGTGCCAAGGTTCACTTCATCAGGATGTTCTCTGCACAAGTCGAGATTGTCCAATTTTTTTATCGACGCAAGAAGGCACAGAAAGACATGGCTGAAGCAAGGGTGCAATTGGACAGATGGAACTTCTAACTTCTAAGGCTTTTCTAGTACTTGGGAAAATTCTGCAGGTTACATGGGATGATCCTGATTTAGTTACAAATACGAAGAGGCTGAACCCCCCCCCCCCCTAGCGACTTTCTAAGAGATTGATAACTAACTTCCATAACCCAAAAATTCTAACAGCCCATAACTAATTGCTAACCTCCTAACCATCCTCAAAAACGGTCCACACTGCAAACAGCTAACAAAAAACCAAAAGTGAATCCACAAATACCCATTCATAACTAACTTTTCCCTAACTTCTAACTGTAACCAACTTTCCATTTCCCAAACCATAACTAACCTAACTGCATCTTAACCTCCTAACAGAATTTTTGATAACCAACCTCCTATAACAAACTGCCAGTACATATATACCAGAGATTGATAGAATAAGAGAGGGGGATTCAACACAGAAAAAAAGAATTTATTACCTCTCAATCATCTCGTTCTTCACCATTTTTGAAGAATCCACACCAAGAAAATCTCCATAAAAATTCTCAGTGCTCCCTCTCTGCAATCTTCAACTTCCATAACCCAATCTTCATCATAATTCCTGCAATCTTCAAAATTTCATCCATCATTTACAACAAGCTTCTTCTGCAGCTCATAACCATCATCATCTTCATTGTCTCAATCCCATGTATGCAACCATTTCAATGCGCCAATCTTCTGCATCTCCAAGTTGCTGCATCATATTCAACGAAAATCCACAACAACAACAACAATCTTCATTGATTTCGAAACGCAACACATCAATCAACACCAAATGCAGTATCGAACATGAAGAAGAAGAATGAGTGAGCAAACATGGTTTGAAGCAAGAAGCTGAGACGGAGCGGCGGAGATCATCGGAAAAGGAATCGGAGAAGACGAGGAAGCGAAGACGGGGAGAGTGTGAAGGGAGATCGCGCCACCGTTGATCAGAGAAGAGAAGACGCTTCGGTAAACCCCTTTAACTCACTCTTGCGATTTCTTTTTTTTTTGTTAAATCAAGAACGAATTTGAATCGCTAAGAGATGAGAGGAGGCAAGCATTGAGGTTGTGCGATGAAGGCTTGGCCATGGCAGAGAGGAAGGTGAACGCCGTCGTGGAAGAAGAGAACAACCACATCTTCAACCCTAAATTCCCTTTTTTATTTATTTTTCATTCAGTTCCCTTTTTTTCTTTTTTTTTTTTACTTTCTTTTTATTATGTTTTAATTCTTTTAATTCAGATAAATATAATTATAAATATAATAATATGATGATTAATAATATGGGCCAAACTAATCAATTCTCGGACTATGATTATTTTTATTTTTCTTGCTGATTGTGTCCATTTTTGATGGGGCCTAAGGTCGTTGTATTTTTTGCAGCACATAGTGAATTTAGTTCGCACCTCCTGAGATCTTATTTCCCATACTCATTTCGATTACGGTTAATTTTGGCGATTTATTTTCTTTGGCAATATTGGTAAATAAAATAGACTTGAGTGAGGAGTTTCATGAAGTTTCAAAGCTAGCTAAGAGCATAATTTTCAATCATTCGCTCAAGGAAGCTTTGATAGAATTCTCTTTCGGCTTGCATGGTTAAGAAGAGGCGACAAGCCTTCTCCGTTCGGTATCGTCACAACTCTATTTTTACTCCTGCACTTTACTACTTTCTAGGTAGGATTCCCTCGAGATTCTAACTTTAGGTCTAATACACGATAACATTAGATTTAGAAATAGGCTAGTCTTCCTGTGACTTTCGTCTTCCTGTGACTTCGTCTTCCTATGACTTTCGTCTTCCTGTGACTTTCGTCTTCCTGTGACTTCGTCTTCCTGTGACTTTCGTCTTCCTGTGACTTTCGTCTTCCTGTGACTTTCATCTTCCTGTGACTTCGTCTTCCTGTGACTTTCGTCTTCCTGTTACTTTCGTCTTCCCGTGACTTTCGTCTTCCTGTGACTTTCGTCTTCCTATGACTTTGTCATCCTGTGACTTTCGTCTTCCTGTGACTTCGTCATCCTGTGACTTTCGTCTTCCTGTGACTTTCGTCTTCCTGTGACTTTCGTCTTCCTGTGACTTTCGTCTTCCTGTGACTTTCGTTTTCCTGTGACTTTCGTCTTCCTGTGACTTTCGTCTTCCTGTGACTTTTGTCTTCCTGTGACTTTCTTTCCTCCTTTACATATGCAGTTAAAACAAAAAACTTTCTTTTTACAAACTTCAAAAATACATAAAAATTTACTGACAAAAACCATGTCTTGGCTAAGTTTGAGAGATGATGAGCGGGTTTCTTCTCGACATTATTATTCTCTTATTCTAAGCTTTGGTATGATTTAAGTCTCAAAGACTCATTTCATGAATAAGTAGAGAAATGGCTAAAATCTCTCTCTTGAGGTTAACTAGCTATTATCTACAAGCAAAAACACTAACAAACATAAAAATCTTTTCGCCCTTGGGCCTTTCTTTCAAACCCTTTTCAAAAGAGCGTATTAATTCACTTCTGTGCTGACGCGTAAATCTCCAAAGGTCGAGTTGCGGCAGAAGGCGAGATTAATACTGTTCATTAAAGAAAAAACAAACAAACAAAAACACATAAGCCGAACTACGGCTGCTCTGATTCCTTAAAACGGATACGTAGGCATTGGGGTAGGGCCCAGGCGAGCACAATTTTATTTTCCCTACATTCTTTTCTCTTTTCTTTTGCATGCACTTTCCCTTTAGCAGTAGTAAACAGTAAGCATAGATTAAACACACCCATAAGATAGATAACAAGAGTGGATACCGTAGAGTACTACAGGCGTGTGGGGTGCTAATACCTTCCCCTCGCGTAACAGACTCCCTTACCCGATCTCTCGGTCGCAAGACCGTGACTTCTCCCTCATCAGGTTTTCTCGATGTTTACCTTTCCCTCCATGTGGGATAAAAGACGTTCGATGGCGACTTCATTGTTTTGATGATTTTCAGCCAGTTGTTTCAGCTGGCGACTTCACTAGGGAATAGGTCGACCAAATGCTGGTCCATCCCGGAGTCGCTCCTAACTCTTGTTTTCTTTCCTTAGGGTGTTTATTTTTTATGCTTTCAGTTTACTCATTTGTATATGTTTGCCTGAGCATAAGTTTGCATTGCATTTTATTGCTTTCCCTATTTGTTATCTATTATGCTAGACTCTATTTTCCATGTTGGGTGGGGATGTTACTATTGAGGTAAAAGGCCCAGTACCCAGGCCAGAGTGCACTAGGACACCTAGGAATAGAGTGGGGGCATGACGGCTATAGGACATGGTCCGATTAGTGCAGTCATGTCATATACCACGCTCGGATGAGGTTCAATTGAAAGTACTTTCATCATGCACGTCTGTGTTGCGATGATTTTACTTTCAGGCGGACCCGTGATTTTCGAGTTACCATTATCTCACCCTGACCTAGTCTTCACACGTGAGTGGGGAGGGATTTATCATTACAGGTACAATTGGTGACTATGTTCAAATGGTTACTCGTGCTCAGTTGGTGACTATGTTCTGATAGTAACTGTTGTTCTGTTGGTGACTATATGGGTCTCAGATTTATTTATTTTTTTCTCTGGATTCGGTATTCAGGATGGTTATCTAGTTATGTTCCGGACCTTTGATCCTGATATATTTTACTTGGTCAGAGATTATACAACGGTTAATCATGGTACTTAGTTCCATTGTATGCTGAATTTGGTTCTGAACCTTTGATCCTGTGATATCCATATTATTCAGCAGATTTATACAGCAGTTATCCAGAGGATTGTACAATTGTTATGCTGAACTTTTGAACTTATGTCATCGCACCTTGCATCATAACATGTTTATTTTACACAAAAAAGGAAAGGTGAAAGATTATAAAAAAAAAAGTTTGAACATGGCATTGCATCCGCTCATTCACCTCATGCATCCATAGCAGGTACTCCGAAGGTACTCAGAATGGGGAATCCTTATTCAGACTCGGTATTTTCTTTTCAGAGCTGCAAATCTTGACTTCTCGTCGCTTCGTGGTCAGATTCAAGATATGGAACAACTTCGTGGGGAATTAGACGAGATGAAAGAACAGATGGTATTCGTGGTGCTAGACATGCAGGATTTGGTCCGTGGACAAGAACTCCTGAAAGAAGAGAACACTCAGTTGAAGACTCAATTGAATTTGGTTATGGAAATTTTGGGGACAATGTTGAAGAAAGAAGATGTTTCTATGCCTGCCACAATAGGAGTTACCATTCCTCCCCATAACCTGAGGACTCTTGTAGGTCAGGGAGTATCTCCTCCGCAACCGTGCATTCCAGGATCCTCCCATCCGCAACAAGTTGTCACTTCCCGAGAGGACCCAAAAAGCAAAGTCCGTCAGCAGAGGCCAAAACAGCCTGAACGAAAATTTGATCCTATTCCAATGTTGTATGCACAATTGCTTCCTCCCCTGCTAGAATTACATTTGGTTAAACTCCTAATTTTAACTACACATGAAAAACGCCCTTATGGCTTTAACGACAATGCTAGGTGCGATTTTCATTCTAGGGCACCTGGTCATGATACTGAAAATTACGTAGCTTTTAAGCACTAAGTCCAGGACTTGCTTGATACAGGGACAATTCTCTTCACTCCCCAAGGTCTGAGTGTGCAAATCAATCTTATACCAACTGTTGTACCCCAAAATTTGCCCTCCCATATTCTTCAAGAATTGCAAAGTCAAAGCTTCAAAATTTCCCCAAGGGTTGCACAGTTCAAGGGCCTCCTAAACAGTCAAATTAGGGTTTTGGTTCTGACAAAGAAAATGAAGTTTCCAAGGGTCCAAACAAGTCCCACATGCCTACAAACATGGTCAAGCTTCCTCATACCAAGTTTCAAGACTTACAACACAAAATTGCACAGTCAAAAACCCTAATTGCTCAACAGTCAACTATAGGGGCAAAATGGTCATTTGACAGTCAAAAGTTCAAATTTTTGGTCAACATCTCATTTTGAAGCCACAAACATCATTTGATCAATGCTTGATCATGATTCTCAAAGCTTGGCTCAAAAATCATCAAGATGCAAAAGTTTCCATATTTGGACAGCTGAAAAAGTCAACTATAACTTGACCAGGGCATAACTTTCACATGGATTATCAGAAAAATTCCATCCAAAGCTCATTTTGAAGAGAACGACATTTCCTACAACTCCTCTTCACACTTCAAGTCCAAGAAATGCTCTCACAAAAAGTTATCAATTTCAACATTATAGGTCATTTTCAAAAGTCAACAAAAAGGGACTTTAAGTCAAAGGCCATAACTTGAGATTGGTAAATCAAAATGACATGGGACCATAGGCATTGGTTACAGGACTCAAATACCTTTCCAAAATGTCCAAGAACATGAGCAAAGCTTAAAAATTGAGCAAGTTATGCCTTGTGGAAATTGGGAAATTTTTGGATATTTTGAAAAGTCAACATTGCTTCAAATGACCTAAAAATGCTAATGGGCCTCTTTTTCTTCCACAATTCATCATCCAAGTCATGTGCACGACCATTTGGCCCAAAGGGAAGTTTTTTACCATTTTTATTTATTTATTTGGATTTTTAATTATTAATAATTCATTTAATTAAAATAAATAGGTGAAAAATACTAAACCTAATGTTTTAAATCTTTTTGTGCATAAAATATCTCCAAGATATCGTGCAAATCAGGTTAGGAAAGAATCAAAGGTAATTGGATATGATTGAGACCAAATATGCTTGAAAAAGATTGAAAACATTATGCATGAAAATCAAATCTTCCATACATCAATTCCTTGATTCCTTGGACAAGAAAACCTACCCTAATCATTCACATATAAGTACTCATGCAAACCCTAATGCTCATAATCTCCCAGCTGCGCCATACACAAAGCACCAAACTTGATTTTTTTTGCCAAAAGTTGAAAACTGAAAACTAGGTTTTAGGGCTTTTCAAGATCAAATAACTATTCCATTGGCTTGCTGAGGCTTCAAGGAAGGAATTTGGATCAAAACCATAAGCTATAACACCAAGAAACGTGAGAATCATCGTGCCCTGTACCGAAATTTTTTCATATGCTTGCATCATGATTCATGCGCTTTTAATACTTTTTAATGTTTGATTTATGTTTCTTGCTTGATTCTGAAGCTAACCCAGTTGTTTGATTGCATTTTCATCACCCATACGCGATTTCACCATTAAAGGATGCTAGGGTTTCTCAAGCTTTGAATTGGGCGTTTCTAAACGCTGTAAAATTGGATCACCATGATACCATGACCATACTCAGCATGTTTGGACGATCTGAATATCACCCTCGCGCCTAATTTATATTCAAAGATGGCTTAATCGCTATTATTGGATATGGCATATTTTGAGGGGGTTCAAAACCCCCGCTAACCCTTTTGTATTTTCAAGAAAAAACGCATTAGGGAAGAAGATGATGAAGTGTAAGGCATTGATTGGTTGATTCAAATTTTCGCGCGGAAAGAGCACTAACGATTGTTTTATTATATTATGTTTATTGGTTATATGATATACAAAGAAGTAAAGCAGCGCGTTTGGCAAGGCATTGTAGTGGTAACCTCCAGGACCTGGGTTCGATCCCAGGTCCCCACCCCCTTTCAATATTATTTTTCTAATTGTCATCCTATGCAGTATTTCTCTTGAAGACCACCATACATCCATAATATCAAGCCACCCACGCACATGCTAAGATCAATCCAAGGGCCATAGTTGGAAGAATATCATGGACATGAGTCAAAGGTGTTACACGCTGGCATGAGAAGTCCACCAGGCCAAAGCTATTGGGCCTGGATTTCTAAGTTGTGACCTCCAATTGGGGACAAAACCCCCCTAGGTTTGCTACCTCTCTTATATCTTTTCATTTTTTTATTTGATTCAATTATTTCCTTTTTTTAATTTAATTCTTTAATTTAATTATTTTTCATAAAAATATAAAAAACAACAAAAAAATCAGAAAAGACAAAATTTAAAATATATTTATTTAATTAGTATTTTTGTAAATAAAATTCATTAATCAACTTAGTTTTAAATCTAGGATAAATCTTAATATTTTTCAATAAACCTAAAAATTGGTAGAATTAGGGTTTCAAACATTTTTTATCTTTTTTTCATCATATTAATTATTAATTCTTAATTAGTTATTTTCCTAAATCAAATCGCATTAATTGATTAGGTTAAATTTTAGGTAATTTTCATGTTTTCTTAATAAATTAAAAAAATAGCTAGAATTAGGGTTAATATTTTAATTTCAATTAATCTTTCTCATTAAAACCATAAAAATGCAAAAAATCTCAAAAAATAATTTCCTCTTTTCTTTTTAATTTCATTAATTTAATAATCATTTAATTTAATTTCATTAAAGGGTCCAACGCCCTCGTTTCCAATTCTAATTCATATCCGCGCATTTTATTTATTTCTTTTAATTATTTATGTACCTCTCCCAAAGCCGTGTAAACTTAATTTCTCGCACTTTACTTTATTACTTTCTTTATTTTCTGTCAAATCGAGTCCTGGAAATTTTGGCGATGTGGGCCCGCGCCTTTGTAATAGTTTAGGAATTTTATCTTTTCGCACTTTTTAACTGCTAATAAAATGCATGCAAGAATGAATGATAAAAATAAAAACAAACGCGTAGATCACCTATGACATGACAAGACAAAAATAACTGAACGTGACACACAAATCACACACCACCCCTAGGGTACGCCTCACTGTTGCCTTGCCTCGAAAGGTGATCGTCGAGTAGAAGATGTCTTAGTAAGTCCTCATGATCCGGGAACCTGGCATGAGGGTAGCTTCTAAGGTGTCTTCCCATTGCTCTGGTGATCACCATGTCCCGAACTTCGAATTGACCCGAACACCTCCAACGGTGGTGCTACCTACCTCTCAATGGTGGGATGGCACTACTTTAAAGAACATTTACACAGACGAATTCCTTAGGGTAGGTAGACGACTCTAGATACTTGCTATAATTTCAAAACAAATTCAAAAATACTTTTCACACCAACACATTTTCAAAAGCTTTCGAAAGCAATTTTTCAAACACTCTTGAGGACCGATACAAGAGTCGAACTGGAATTTTCAAAGAAACTTTTTAAAACCCACAGTTGAAAAGCAAACAAACCTTTTGAAAACACAAATGAGCAAGTGTCTAAGAGCCCATGGATAACCATGGATAGAAAGGGTGCTAACACCTTCCCTTTCTATAATCTACCTCCCGAACCGAGAGCAATCTCTTTAAGGAATTTTTCTGTGCTTTTGTCCTTTCCATTTGGAGAAAATAAAAGACGGTGGCGACTCTTGCTTCCGCGACATTTCGCGAACCAGCGTTAAACAGTCAGTTCCAGATCCACCGATCACAGAACTGGCGACTCTGCTGGGGATAGGAAGACTTAAAGTGAGGTGTACCTTAGGGTTAGTTCATAACTGTGTTTTCAATTGTATTGACTTGTCTGCTTTAAATTTGTGGGTTGCATGGGAGTTACATAGATCCTAACCCGGATCTGGGGATACCCTGTTTAGGTAGCATAAGCTGTGAGGGACCTGTCCAGCGTAGACCAACACGGGTGAAACAGTGGCTACGTTGGTGTGGCACCTTGGTCTGTACCGATATCCCTTGTGTTGCAACGAGGAGAATATGGGTCTTCTGAGGAGTCATTAAGCACCAACAACCTTAGAACCTTAAATGACACAACTTGGCCATTAGAACAGTAGCAGTATGCTACGCCCATTGAGGCTAAACTCTCGTGATGGTTCTGGCCGCAAGAAAAGATTGCGATGCTGGAGTTATGACCGATTGAGGGTAATCAATGATATTGGGATCCTCTAAGAACCCGGTTACTTTGATAGGACATGTATAAACCAACAAACTGAAAGAGGGTAGTACCTAGACCTCATGCTGGCCTAAACTTTAGGGGCTTGCCTTGTATGACTTGTATGCCTTACCATGTTTGCCTTTGTATCTATTTGTGGTGTGCTTTATCATAACATCATAACATCATGAGCATTGCATGCATCCTGCCTAAGGACTGACCATTTGAAAGACAAGAGGGTTTCACCTTTGCTCTGTTTTGTAGGACATCATGATGCCTGTGCGAAGGAATACTATCCGGTTCAATTTTGTTCACTCACCAGAGTTGCTTGAAGAGTTGGTTAGCAGAATTCCAAACACCACTTCCTTCATTCAGAGGCATGGTTCTCTTCTCAGTTTAGTCACTGCAAAGCGGGATCAACAGTTGATGAGTGTTCTAACCCAGTTCTATGACCCTCTGTACCAGTGCTTCACCTTTCAAGACTTCCAGTTGGTCCCTACCCTGGAAGAGTTCTCTGATTTGCTTGGTATCCCTATCTTGGATCAGACTCCCTTCACTGGTTGGGAAAAGACCCTCAGGCTTGAGGATGTTGCTGCAGCTCTTCCCTTGACACATCAAGAGGTAATGGACAACTGGGTAACTAGAAGTGGAGTTAAGGGTTTCTTGGCCAAGTTTCTGATTGGTAAAGCTAACAGCTTTTGGAATGACCTGGACTTTAGGGCATATGAAGACATCTTGGCTCTCTTAATCTATGGGTTAGTCTTGTTTCCTAATCCTGACAACTTCATCAATGTCACCGCCATAAGGATCTTTATGTCTCAGAATCCTGTGCCCACTCTCTTGGGTGACATCTTGCAACAACTTCATGCTCGTACTACCCGAAGACGAGGAACTCTATGGTGTTGTATCCCTTTGTTGGTGAGGTGGTTTATTTCGCACCTCCCTAAGTTCGTACTAAGGAACCAAGAAGGAAGAGGTTGGGCTCATAGGTTAATGTCTCTCACCGATAAAGACATCATTTGGACTTGCAGAGGTTTGGATGAGATAGCTGTTATCGATCGATGCGGGGAATACCCTAATGTTCCTCTGATTGGTACCCAAGGAGGAATCTCTTACAATCCATGTCTAGCGCTCCGTCAGTTTGGAAGAGCCAGAAGAGCAGGCCCCCATGAGATGTTGGTGCCTCACATCAGTTTTGAGTTTCAGGTGGATAGTGACGAGCTGCATCGTAGGTTCATCAAGGCTTGGGACAAAGTTCATAAAGCTGACCCACAGGAGTTGGGGCCAAAGACTTCTTTACCTATGGAAGCCTACTACAAATGGGTTCGCATCCGTGCTCAGAAGTTAGGTATGCCGTATGATGCTGTCAGACCCGTCATTCTTGAGTGTCCTGACAAAGATGGTGTTCCTCCAACTGTCCTTCCTCCTCAGATACCTATTGATTATGAGACATTAAAAAGATCTTGGTCGCAACTGCGAGAAGAACGAGATTCTTACCGGGAAAAGTTCAACGAGCAGGAATTAAAGATCCAGAAGCTGACAAAGCAGTTGGAGAATGAGCGAGTCTTGAATGACTACATCCGTACTGAGAAGAGGAGACCATGGGATCAATAAGGAGCTCTGGATGTTCTTTTACAATTTTATTTCCCTTTTCAGTATTTCCTTTCATGTAACGCCTAAGGGCAACCTGTTAAATAATTTCAGTTTCAAAGATGAATCTAATGAACTGTGTTCCTTTTTTGTTTACAAAGTTGATTCCCGATTGTCTTTGAAAACATAAATCATACGCATTCCATTCATCATGTGCATAGCAGGTTTTCCTCTTTTCAGGTTGCTTACCGTTCTTCGCTGTTTATTTCAGCATCATGAACCCCGACTCGTCATCAACTGAGATGTCCATCAAAGCTCTTCAGGCGCAGAATGCGCAATTTTAGGAACTAATCATGGGTTTGGCTCAGGGCCAAGAAGAGCTGAAGGCTCTGCTTCTGAAGAAGGAAAAGAAGAAGAAGAGAAGAACTGTTCTGTTCAACTCGGGCCGAAGGTTTGGCAACACTCTGCAAAATGAAGAGGCTGGTTCTTCCATTGACAAGGGTACTCCTCAAGCGGAAAAAGGTCCTAGTCCGGTAGTCTCCGACAACGAGACTGATTTTGATGAAGAACAATATCCTCCTGCAGAAGACAGATACAAGCAGTTGGAGGACAGATTAAATGCTATGGAGATCCAACAGGTACCTGGGCTGGATTTCAGAGACTTGGGTTTGTCTACTGGTGTGATCATTCCTCGTAAGTTCAAAGCACCATCCTTTACCAAGTACGACGGGGCGTCTTGTCCCAAGCTACATCTCAGGTCGTATGTGCGGAAGATTCAACCGTACTCAGTGGATAAGAACTTGTGGATCCACTTCTTCCAGGAGAGTCTTTCAGGGACTCATCTCGAATGGTTCTATCAGTTGGATGGGACCAAGGTTCGTAACTGGGAGGAGTTGGCTACTGCTTTCTATAAGCAGTATCAGTATAATGCCGACCTTGCCCCTACACGTACCCAACTCCAGGGTATGTCGTTAGGTTCAAGTGAAGGTTTTAAAGAGTACGCTCAGAAGTGGAGGGATCTGGCTGGCAGGGTGCAGCCTCCGTTGACTGATCGGGAGTTGGTAGACATGTTCTTGGGGACCCTATCTGGACCATTTTTCAACCATCTTATCGGTAACTCGTCTGCAGGGTTTATCGATCTTATTCTGACTGGAGAGAGAATTGAGGCTGGGTTGAAGTCTGGTAAGATTCCAAAGGGTGCATCTACAAGTTCAGAGAAGAAACCCTTTAAGAAGGAGGCCAGTGCTGTATATGGCTCTAAAAGACAAGAGAAACCTGAGCGCCGCCAATCTGTCAGTGCGGTAATGATTGCTAAGCCTGCTGCCGCTCCTCGGCCAGCCAATCCTCAAAGGGCTGAAAGACCGAGAAGAGAATTCACCCGTTTGAGCATGACCCTATCCCAAATCCTGCCGCAGTTACTATCCACCAATCTAGTGACTGTCAGAGAGGCGCCAAAGGTTGTAAACACTGCTTCCCCTAAATACAACCCAAATGCCCGCTGTGCTTATCACTCCGATAGCCCGGGGCATTCCACTGACGACTGTTGGGCATTAAGGAACAAGCTGCAAGACCTTATTGACGCTAAAGAGGTACAGTTTGAGGCATCTGAGAAGCCTAATGTAGTGACAGCTCCCCTGCCTGCTCATGGAGTGAATGCTATTGGGGACGAGGATGAAGTGGATGAAGCTGAGTTTGATAGCTGGATCTACCCGGCAACCGACAGTGGACCTAACAATTGGAGTGCAAAGGACAATCTACCTGTTTCTCTCGTTACTAAGTAATGAATTCCTATGTTTTGGTTATTTGTAATAAACAATAAATTGAACTCTATAGCCCGGTGTCTTACCCGAGACATCGTGGTTTTATTTGTGAGGGCATATAAATTGTCATTTCATATATCATAAATGAAAATCTTGGACGTTTTCTCGCATTTCAAATCTTATGCTCCTTTTCTGTCTTTCCTTCCTTTATATATATATATATATATATATATATATATATATATATATATATATATATATATATATATATATATATATATATATATATATATATATATATATATATATATATATATATATATATATATATATATATATATATATATATATATATATATATATATATATATATATATTTCAAAACAGCTGTATTTACACACACTCACTCATACAGGTTCCAATCCACTCTGGATCTCACTGGTAACGACTCTGCTACTGCCAGTTATGACTTCGAAAATCCGATCAACTTAGCCGAAGACGAAGGTGAAGATGATTGCGAAGTGCCTGGCGAGCTTGCAAGACTGTTGCTCCAGGAAGAGAGGGCAATTCAACCACACAAAGAGCCAGTGGAAACAATAAATCTGGGTACTGAAGCAGACAGGAAAGAGGTAAAGATTGGTGCCAACCTAGAGCTCAGCGTGAAGCAACGGTTGACTAAGATGCTACATGATTATATGGAGATCTTTGCCTGGTCCTACGAAGACATGCCCGGGTTGGATACTGATATTGTGGTCCATCACTTGCCTACTAAGGAAGACTGCCCTCCGGTTAAGCAAAAGGTCTGCCGTATGCGTCCAGAGATGTCTGAGAAGATTAAAGCCGAGGTTATGAAACAGTTTGATGCCGGGTTCCTTGCAGTGACTTCTTACCCTCAGTGGGTTGCTAATGTAGTGCCGGTACCTAAGAAGGACAGAAAGGTCAGAATGTGTGTTGATTACAGGGATTTGAACAGGGCCAGCCCCAAGGATGACTTCCCTCTACCTCACATTGATGTCCTTGTTGACAATACAGCTCAGCATAAGGTGTTCTCTTTCATGGATGGCTTTTCAGGCTACAATCAGATCAAGATGGCACCTGAAGACATGGAAAAGACTACCTTTATTACTCAGTGGGGCACTTTCTGCTACAAGGTCATGCCATTCGGATTGAAAAACGCTGGGGCAACCTACCAACGTGCCATGGTGGCTTTATTTCATGACATGATCCATCATGAGATAGAAGTGTATGTTGACGACATGATCGCAAGGTCCCAGACTGAGGAAGAGCACCTAGATCATCTACAGAAATTGTTTGACCGGCTGAAGTTGTACAAGCTGAGGTTGAACCCGAATAAGTGCACCTTCGGGGTAAGATCTAGAAAGTTGCTAGGCTTCGTCGTAAGTGATAAGGGTATTCAAGTGGACCCTGCCAAGGTTAAAGCTATTCAAGAGATGCCAGCTCCTAAGACAGAGAAGGAAGTCAGAGGCTTTTTAGGACGCCTGAATTACATTGCTCGATTCATCTCACACCTAACTGCTACCTGTGAGCCAATCTTCAAGCTGCTGAAGAAAGATCAGGTAGTACGTTGGAATGATGAATGTCAGGCTGCTTTTGACAGAATCAAGGAGTATCTCCAAGAACCACCCATTCTTATGCCACCGGTTGAAGGGAGACCTCTGATACTATATTTGACAGTACTTGGCAATTCAATGGGGTGTGTGCTGGGGCAGCATGACGAGTCTGGCCGAAAAGAGCATGTCATTTATTACCTTAGCAAAAAGTTTACCGACTGTGAGACCCGATACTCACTGCTTGAGAAAACTTGCTGCGCTTTGGTATGGGCTGCTCGCCGGCTGAGACAGTATATGCTGACTCACACTACCCTGTTGATCTCAAAGATGGATCCTATAAAGTACATATTCGAAAAACCTGCTCTGTCTGGGAGAATAGCAAGATGGCAAATGATCTTGACGGAATACGACATTCAGTACACGACCCAGAAAGCCATCAAGGGAAGTGTATTGGTAGACCACTTGGCACATCAGGCAGTAGACGACTATCAGTCCATGAACTTTGAATTTCCTAACGAAAGCATCATGATAGTGACTGATTGTGAAGTACCTGGACCGGATGAAGGACCTGAGGAAGGATCCCGATGGTCTATGCACTTTGACGGAGCTTCCAATGCTTTGGGTAACGGTATCGGCGCTGTAATCATATCCCCTCAAGGCACTCATACTCCACTCACTGTCCGACTATGTTTCAACTGTACCAACAACATGGCAGAGTATGAGGCATGCATCATGGGTCTTCAAGCTGCGATCGACCTAAGGATCAAGTTTCTGAGTGTCTTCGGAGATTCTGCTCTCGTGATCAATCAGATCAAAGGAGAGTGGGATACGAAACATCCGAATCTTATTCCTTACAGAGAATGTGTATTGACCTTGATCCCCCACTTCATAAAGATAACCTTTGAACACTTTCCGAGAGAGGAGAATCAGCTAGCGGACGCGTTAGCTACAATGTCTTCTATGTTCAAGGTCAAATGGGATAATGAGGCTCCCCGGATCATCATCTGGAAACTGGACGAACCAGCATACTGTTGTGACCTCGAGACTGAATTGGTGACTGAGAAGCCTTGGTACCATGAGGTGAAAAGATATTTGGAAGCTCAGGAATACCCTGAAGGTGCGTCTGTCAATGATAAAAAGTTTCTGAGAAGGTTCGCAGCAAAGTTCTTCCTTAGCAACGGCATCGTGTACAAGCGAAACCATGATTCGACCTTATTGCGTTGTGTGGATAAAGCTGAAGCAGAAAGGATCATGGAAGAGCTACATGAAGGGACCTTTGGTACACATTCCAGTGGGCACACTATGGCAAAGAAAATCCTTCGGGCAGGGTATTTCTGGTCCACGATGGAAGCCGACTGCTACCAACATTCCCGGACGTGCCATAAATGCCAGATTTATGCAGACAAGGTGCATGTTCCTCCAGTTCCTCTGAATGTTCTGACTGTGCCTTGGCCGTTTGTAATGTGGGGCATAGACATGATCGGTGAGATTAAACCTACAGCGTCTAACGGACATCGCTTCATCCTGGTAGCAATCGATTACTTCACGAAGTGGGTTGAAGCAGCTTCCTACGCTACGGTAACCAAGACTGTTGTGGCACGGTTCATTCGGCATAATCTGATCTGTCGATACGGTGTCCCAGAAAGAATTATTACAGACAACGGTACCAATCTCAATAACAAGATGATCACTGAGCTCTGCGAGCAATTCAAAATACAGCACCACAACTCTTCTCCTTACAGACCGAAGATGAATGGGGCTGTAGAAGCAGCAAATAAGAATATCAAGAAAATCGTGCAGAAGATGACAGTGACTTATAAAGATTGGCACGAGATGTTACCGTTCGCTCTACATGGGTACCGTACCTCAGCTAGGACGTCAACCAAGGCAACTCCTTTCTCCTTGGTCTATGGTATGGAGGCAGTCTTACCAATCGAAATACAAATACCCTCTCTCCGGATAATGAAGGATGCAAATCTGAACGAAGATGATTGGATCCAGACACGACTTGATCAATTAAACCTTATTGATGAAAAGAGACTTGCTGCTATCTGTCATGGTCAGACGTACCAAAAACGGATGATCAGGGCATTTAACAAAAAAGTCAGACCACAAGAATATCAAGTTGGGGATTTGGTAATCAAGCGAATCATCCTTCCTCAGAGTGATCCAAGGGGCAAATGGACCCCTACGTACGAAGGGCCGTTTGTGGTTAAACATGTGTTCTCTGGAGGAGCCATGATTTTAACCAACATGGATGGTGACGACCTTCCTCACCCCGCCAATGCAGACATAGTAAAAAGATACTACGCATAAAAAAAAAGACCCGCTAGGCTGACATGCCTAGGCAAAAATTAGGGCTTCCCGGCGAACCAAAAGGGTTCAGGCAAAATGAAGGGATGAAATGGAAAAAATCTGTACACCCGGCAAGTCGAAAACCTGAAAAGGCGGCTTGGGCAAAAATGGGTATCCCGGTGGACTGAAAACCCGAAAGGGCGGTCCAGGCAAAAGTTAGGGATAAAAGCGTAATACTATGTCTCATTGATCACTTTGCATCCAGAATCCGTTATCTACATCAAGTTCAAACGGCATCGATCAGTCAACTTCACCTTCAACCAAGGTCATCAAGTGATGAGACGCTCGGAGATATAAAGGCAATAGCGGAGTTGAAACCCAGTGGGATCATTCATTTCACACAGCTGTTTTATTTTCTCTTGTACAAAATTTGTATAAACTCTTTTGTTCGGCGGCGTTCTCTTACTAGGACGTCAGTCTCTTGTACATAAACGCCTATTTACAGGCAATTCAAAAATCAATACAAATATACTTTTCAGTTAAAAGTGCCAATTGTTTTTCCTTTTTCTGTTTTGTTTTGCGAAGAACGTCCAAGGTTCAATTTGTGATATATGCATTGACAATAATTTGCTAACTCATGAATATTTGCATACAAAACAAAGGATTGATTACAGGTAACATTAGAAACAGGGGAAATAAAGAGTTGTCTAAGCAATCTAATTGTTCTATCCTCCAAGGTACCAAGGTAGGTTCAGCTAAAAAACATAACCAGATCTCCCAATTCCCCAGAGAGTGAGCCAGCGAGCAGTACACTCTCCTCAAGCCAAGCTATATTATCAAACCTTAAGGAAGATGGGTATCCTCCAGCAGATCCCAGCATTCCCCAGCGATATACATGAATTCTTAACAAGCATCCCCGGCAGTCTTGGTCTAAAGATTGTTCCCCGGCGGTATATCAAACATTCAATGGAGCTACCTCCCCGGTACAGTTCAAAACTTCCCCAAGAGAGTCCAATCCAATTTCCCCAAGAAAGTTGGAATCTATCTCCCCACGCAGTAAGCTTATCCCCAGTAGATTCTGGAAGCTTATCCTCGCAGAACACGAACGCGTTCCCCGGCTTTATTCAAAGAGTTATTTCCTTACCAGGATATAACTGGGTTATCCTCAGCCAAAAGCCACGGAAAGATCGTCCTCGACGAAGTCTTCTTATCCCCAGCGAAGTCTATTAACACTTCCAACACAACAAGGGTATCCCCCAGCAAGTTGTTATCAAACTCAACAAAGTACCCTCTCCCCACAGAGTATTGCTCCCCAGCAAGATCGCTAGGGTACTTCATCCCCGCAGAATAATCCATTCTCCAAGTTTATTCCCCAACGGAGTTATCTTCTCCTACCGGTATTATTGCAACTATCATCCCCAGCGGAGGCAGAAAATCTATTCTTCAATATCAGCCCAAGAGTGACTTCCTGGAACCCGTCAAGGATTTACTTTCCTAGACGAAAAACATACATTCATAAACATCACATTATAGCATGCATATACGCATCATATCTTACAAATCTCATTTATGTTGAGAACATCATTGCCTGATCCATATCATGCATTGCATATGACTGACCTTTACCTTTCAGGAAAGATCCAGTTAAATTCTTAATCATATTTCAAGACCTAGACCGGTTCAGTTAAATCGACTCCAAAGATTTCTCTGTTTCTTATCCAGTCAAAGGCCTTCTCTGGTTCAGTCAGATCGACCCTAAGATCTCCCTGTTTCTTATCCAGTTGAAGACATTTCAAGACCTAGACCGGTTCAGCTAATCGACCCTAAGATTTTCTGTTTCTTATCCAGTCCAAGGCCTTCTCTAGTCCAGCTAAATCGACCCCTAACAGATTTTCCTGATAAAGACTCAGTGAAGTTATCCAAGATTCTCTCAATGATTGCTGTTGAGGTTGTAGTCGCCTATGGTTCTCTCCCCGATACTGCGGAGGTAGTAATCATCCCAAGATTCGCTCAATGATACTGTTGAAGTCGAAGTCGCCCAAGATTCTCTCAATGATTGCTGTTGAGGTTGTAGTCGCATGTGGTTCTCTCCCCGATACTGCGGAGGTAGTAATCATCCCCAGATTCGCTCAGCGTTACTGTTGAAGTCGAAGTCGTCCAAGATTCTCTCAATGATTGCTGTTGAGGTTGTAGTCGCCTATGGTTCTCTCTCCGATACTGCGGAGGTAGTAATCATCCCCAGATTCGCTCAGCGTTACTGTTGAGGTTGTAGTCGCCTAAGGTTCTCTCACCGTTCCTGTTGAGGTAGTAACCATCCCTGGTTCATTCATCACCATTTGAAGCTCCAGATCCAGCTCCTGTAACCAGTCAGGATACATCTACACAAGAATTTGAAGACCAGCTCCTGTAACAGGTCAGGTAATCATTTTTCTTTTGCAGGTACGCAAGTTCTCGCTAAGGAATCTCTTACGCGATCAACATCCAGATGGCATCTATAAGCCCATCCACCTATCCATCATCTCTTAGCATGGCATCTATAAGCCCATCCTCCTATCCATCAATCTCCAAATGGCATCTATAAGCCCATTCCCCACCATCACACTACTATGTGAGCGCAAATTTCTGGGCACTCTAGTGTTCAATCATCTTCCACCTTCAGATTACGAAAGGCACGTCAGCCAATCTGCATCCTCAGGTCTAAGAAGATTGAACAGGGGCAACTGTTGTACCCCAAAATTGCCCTCCCATATTCTTCAAGAATTGCAAAGTCAAAGCTTCAAAATTTCCCCAAGGGTTGCACAGTTCAAGGGCCTCCTAAACAGTCAAATTAGGGTTTTGGTTCTGACAAAGAAAATGAAGTTTCCAAGGGTCCAAACAAGTCCCACATGCCTACAAACATGGTCAAGCTTCCTCATACCAAGTTTCAAGACTTACAGCACAAAATTGCACAGTCAAAAACCCTAATTGCTCAACAGTCAACTGTAGGGGCAAAATGGTCATTTGACAGTCAAAAGTTCAAATTTTTGGTCAACATCTCATTTTGAAGCCACAAACATCATTTGATCAATGCTTGATCATGATTCTCAAAGCTTGGCTCAAAAATCATCAAGATGCAAAAGTTTCCATATTTGGACAGCTGAAAAAGTCAACTGTAACTTGACCAGGGCATAACTTTCACATGGATTATCAGAAAAATTCCATCCAAAGCTCATTTTGAAGAGAAAGACATTTCCTACAACTCCTCTTCACACTTCAAGTCCAAGAAATGCTCTCACAAAAAGTTATCAATTTCAACATTATAGGTCATTTTCAAAAGTCAACAAAAAGGGACTTTAAGTCAAAGGCCATAACTTGAGATTGGTAAATCAAAATGACATGGTACCACAAGCATTGGTTAGAGGACTCAAAGACCTTTCCAAAATGTCCAAGAACATGAGCAAAACTTAAAAATTGAGCAAGTTATGCCTTGTGGAAATTGGGAAATTTTTGGATATTTTGAAAAGTCAACATTGCTTCAAATGACCTAAAAATGCTAATGGGCCTCTTTTTCTTCCACAATTCATCATCCAAGGCATGTGCACGACCATTTGGCCCAAAGGGAAGTTTTTTACCATTTTTATTTATTTATTTGGATTTTTAATTATTAATAATTCATTTAATTAAAATAAATAGGTGAAAAATACTAAACCTAATGTTTTAAATCTTTTTGTGCATAAAATATCTCCAAGATTTCGTGCAAATCAGGTTAGGAAAGAATCAAAGGTAATTGGATATGATTGAGACCAAATATGCTTGAAAAAGATTGAAAACATTATGCATGAAAATCAAATCTTCCATACATCAATTCCTTGATTCCTTGGACAAGAAAACCTACCCTAATCATTCACATATAAGTACTCATGCAAACTCTAATGCTCATAATCTCCCAGCTGCGCCATACACAAAGCACCAAACTTCATTTTTTTTGCCAAAAGTTGAAAACTGAAAACTAGGTTTTAGGGCTTTTCAAGATCAAATAACTATTCCATTGGCTTGCTGAGGCTTCAAGGAAGGAATTTGGATCAAAACCATAAGCTCTAACACCAAGAAACGTGAGAATCATCGTGCCCTGTACAGAAATTTTTTCATATGCTTGCATCATGATTCATGCGCTTTTAATACTTTTTAATGTTTGATTTATGTTTCTTGCTTGATTCTGAAGCTAACCCAGTTGTTTGATTGCATTTTCATCACCCATACGCGATTTCACCATTAAAGGATGCTAGGGTTTCTCAAGCTTTGAATTGGGCGTTTCTAAACGCTGTAAAATTGGATCACCATGATACCATGACCATACTCAGCATGTTTGGACGATCTGAATAGCACCCTCGCGCCTAATTTATATTCAAAGATGGCTTAATCGCTATTATTGGATATGGCATATTTTGAGGGGTTCAAAACCCCCGCTAACCCTTTTGTATTTTCAGGAAAAAATGCATTAGGGAAGAAGATGATGAAGTGTAAGGCGTTGATTGGTTGATTCAAATTTTCACGCGGAAAGAGCACTAACGATTGTTTTATTATATTATGTTTATTGGTTATATGATATACAAAGAAGTAAAGCAGCGCATTTGGCAAGGCATTGTAGTGGTAACCTCCAGGACCTGGGTTCGATCCCAGGTCCCCACCCCCTTTCAATATTATTTTTCTAATTGTCATCCTATGCAGTATTTCTCTTGAAGACCACCATACATCCACAACATCAAGCCACCCACGCACATGCTAAGATCAATCCAAGGGCCATAGTTGGAAGAATATCATGGACATGAGTCAAAGGTGTTACACGCTGGCATGAGAAGTTCACCAGGCCAAAGCTATTGGGCCTGGATTTCTAAGTTGTGACCTCCAATTGGGGACAGAACCCCCCTAGGTTTGCTATCTCTCTTATATCTTTTCATTTTTTTTATTTGATTCAATTATTTCCTTTTTTAAATTTAATTCTTTAATTTAATTATTTTTCATAAAAATATAAAAAACAACAAAAAAATCAGAAAAGACAAAATTTAAAATATATTTATTTAATTAGTATTTTTGTAAATAAAATTCATTAATCAACTTAGTTTTAAATCTAGGATAAATCTTAATATTTTTCAATAAACCTAAAAATTGGTAGAATTAGGGTTTCAAACATTTTTTATCTTTTTTTCATCATATTAATTATTAATTCTTAATTAGTTATTTTCCTAAATCAAATCGCATTAATTGATTAGGTTAAATTTTAGGTAATTTTCATGTTTTCTTAATAAATTAAAAAAATAGCTAGAATTAGGGTTAATATTTTAATTTCAATTAATCTTTCTCATTAAAACCATAAAAATGCAAAAAATCTCAAAAAATAATTTCCTCTTTTCTTTTTAATTTCATTAATTTAATAATCATTTAATTTAATTTCATTAAAGGGTCCAACGCCCTCGTTTCCAATTCTAATTCATATCCGCGCATTTTATTTATTTCTTTTAATTATTTATGTACCTCTCCCAAAGCCGTGTAAACTTAATTTCTCGCACTTTACTTTATTACTTTCTTTATTTTCTGTCAAATCGAGTCCTGGAAATTTTGGCGATGTGGGCCCGCGCCTTTGTAATAGTTTAGGAATTTTATCTTTCCGCACTTTTTAACTGCTAATAAAATGCATGCAAGAATGAATGATAAAAATAAAAACAAACGCGTAGATCACCTATGACATGACAAGACAAAAATAACTGAACGTGACACACAAATCACACACCACCCCTAGGGTTCGCCTCACTGTTGCCTTGCCTCGAAAGGTGATCGTCGAGTAGAAGATGTCTTAGTAAGTCCTCATGATCTGGGAACCTGGCATGAGGGTAGCTTCTAAGGTGTCTTCCCATTGCTCTGGTGATCACCATGTCCCGAATTTCGAATTGACCCGAACACCTCCGACGGTGGTGCTACCTACCTCTCAATGGTGGGATGGCACTACTTTAAAGAACATTTACACAGACGAATTCCTTAGGGTAGGTAGACGACTCTAGATACTTGCTCTAATTTCAAAACAAATTCAAAAATACTTTTCACACCAACACATTTTCAAAAGCTTTCGAAAGCAATTTTCAAACACTCTTGAGGACCGATACAAGAGTCGAACTAGAATTTTCAAAGAAACTTTTTAAAACCCACAGTTGAAAAGCAAACAAACCTTTTGAAAACACAAATGAGCAAGTATCTAAGAGCCCATGGATAACCATGGATAGAAAGGGTGCTAACACCTTCCCTTTCTATAATCTACCTCCCGAACCGAGAGCAATCTCTTTAAGGAATTTTTCTGTGCTTTTGTCATTTCCATTTGGAGAAAATAAAAGACGGTGGCGACTCTTGCTTCTGTGACATTTCGCGAACCAGCGTTAAACAGTCAGTTCCAGATCCACCGATCACACCAACCACTACAAAGAATAGGGCTACGCCTTCTCCTCTTCAAAGTTCTATTTCACGATCGGAGTCACATCATCCACAACCTATAATCCCGGAAAGTTCTCACCAGCAGTCGTTTGTAAGTTGTGGAAATCGGTTGGTTAATCAAAACCAGAATGTTCCTCGTGTTCACTTGGCTCAGTGTGCTACTCGGCAACAAACCTATCAACAAAGACATACGCAACAAGGTAAGCAAAAGGATAAGAAGCCTAAGAGGGTGTTCGACATTGTTCCTTTGACTTATGGCCAACTGTTCTCTCAGTTACTCAAGCTTTCCTTGGTGGAACCCAAGCCACTGAAGCCTGTCATTCCTCCTTGTTCTATGGATTCCAATCCTAATGTGCAGTGTGATTACCATGCTGGGGCACTAGGTCATTCCATTGAAGACTGCTGGGCTTTCAAAGAAAATGTGCAAGACCTGCTTGATGCAAAGGCTATCAATTTCGGGCCAATCAGTTGAATTTGAGGTCCCCTTCGACTCAGTAAATGTCAAGATTGCCAGATCATCATCTGAAGCAACAAGTCCATACCGAGACTGGTCTCCTCAACATAGTAATTCCTAGTTTCATTTTCAATTCTCATTTGTAATCTTTCTTGCTTTGGTTCAGTACTCTCTTGTATGCAAAACTTGTTGATTCTTGAATATTAATCATAATGCATTGAATATGTTTGTCTTGAATTAATCCATTCGTATTCACTCATTAATGTTTTTTCTTTACTTTTTGATACTTAACTCTTGTTAAATAAAAAAATCTGAAGGGAGGATGATGAGTAATATACCAAAAATTTCAAACGGTGTGCTTTTGAGTAGGACCCTGCTGACGATGTACAGGCCTTGTTTCAAATTCCCAAACACCGGAGATATAAGGGAGATAGACCCTCGTCAACCCCTTTGAGCCTTGAAGTAGGAGTTTCTTTGCTTTTCAGAAAAACCCTCACATTTAACCCGGGGCAGGGTAGATTTCAGTTAATCTGATTGGGCATTCAAAACTCATTAAAAGTGCACATCAAAGGATACAACAAAGGTTATCCTTCAGAAGGTTGAGAAAGAACAAAACCACAGTGGTTAAACTCTTATATATAAGCAGTGTGCATCAATGATAATGATATCCTAATAGATATCTCTCGCACATCGAAAAGTCAAAAGGTGACGATACCATAATGGCTATTTCCCGTCAACCAAACAGCAAGGCAGTCACACCTTTTTCAACAAATCAAATAATGACTCAAAATCACACGACTGGTTCAAACTAAAAGAAATAGTAAAAGAAAGAGACAAAAAGCCTTGCTAAGTCAAAACTTGAAAAACAAGTCGCTTAGGCAAAAGTCAGGGTATCCCGCTGGACTTCAAAATCAAATTCAAGAGGAATTTGTCCAGGAAAAAGTTAGGGAATACAAAAAGAAAGCGAAAGGCGTGAAAAGAGAAAAAGGGGATTACCAAATAAAGATTCTCCACAAAAAATAAAGTCGTGTGATCAAAATACCAATAATGAAAGGGTGAGTGAATGCCATATCCTTCTCAACCATGGTAAACTCTTTTGAGGGATGAGTGCTCGTATTAGTTTAACTGAATTTAGGATTGGAGAACGTCATGGAGAATGGGTGGGAACCAAATATTTTGAGCCTTAAATCCGTTTTTTTTAAACCATGAACCAGGCCACGTTACAACCCTGAAAAGTCCTAACTGAAGCAAGGGTTAATTCGAAAGCACACTGTAATAAGAAATACGGTAACCTGACTCCTAGGAAGGCTTGCAAAAACTTTTGAGTTGGTATCACTCTATCTTTTTACTATCTTTCGTGCAAATTTTTGATGTTTCAAAATATTTTTTTATATAAATCTTTTAACTTCAAGACAAACATGAGCTTTGCATTACAATTATCATTCTTATAATAAACATTCTTTGCATATGAGCAAGTGCTTAAATATCGAGTAAGTTTGCATAATGAGCATCAGATGAGAATTTAATTATCTCAAAGGACAAATTGCTTCAGGACACCGTTTAAAGGTAAATCATTTGTGGGAATGGTCTTAACCTGGGGCAAATCTTCTATCGACTCCGTCGAGTAAAAGAATACCAGTTTGAGAAATGATCCGAAGTAGATTGTAAAAGTTGGTCGCCCAAGGTTTCTGATAAGCAGTGGTGCATTACTTTCAGTTGGTCCCAACGGACATATCTCTTCAAGTATCTGATTAGAGATTGAAGCAGTTCAAGTCGAGGAGTATGGTTGTGAGGTAACCTATATTCAAGAGCCAACCGCTCTAAGGTTACATTGTCTTCGAAAATACTCAAATTTCTCATCCACCTGTGAGCATGAGGTAAAAGAAAAAGGTTTGTCGAGATTCTGTTAAGCAAGGGGCAGGTGTGTAGAATATTCCGTCAAGTAGGTATTCAGCCAATCTGAGGCATTCAAGTCGGGATTTCATCCCTCAAAGGACAGTCAAACTGGGGCAGTTACGTCGAGATTTGACAAATCTCTCTAAGAATGCATTGATCAGAGGGGAATCTTCCAAGAATTTGAAGGTGTATGAGCACTCACTCAAACATAGTTGGAATCCTCTCCAATTTCAGTTATCTGAACATCATGTTCCAAAGTTCATAGCACTGGGGCAATTATGCCGAGATTTGATAAATCTCTCCAAGAATTTGTTGATTAGGGGAGAATATTTTTAGAATTCAGAGATGCACGAGAATTCAATCAAGCATTGTTAAAGTTATTTCCAACTTTGGTCAGCCATGGGCAGTATTGTGAATTTCATAACATTGGGGCAGTTTATCTTGGTGGTATAAATCTCAAAAAGTCCTCTCGAGGCAATTTTTCTGCAAAAGCCTTACAGACTGGGGCAAGAATTCATGTAAGGGCTTTCTCTCTTCTTGAGTGGTTGATCAGATCACATCCATGTATAGGTTAAACGACCTATGAATTTGAAAATCATGCCGAGAAGTTAAGATTGTTATCTTCAACTTATCAGAGACTCAAGACCATTTACTGATATCCTTTGTCCTAAGTCAAGGTTATTACCCCCAGTTGAAGTTTGGATTGTTATCCTCAGTAAGATATGAGCTGTAACACAAAGATCACTTGAAGATTGTTTACACGTACAAGACTCGATAGGAATATTGCTTCCTAGGGGGATGCCTCCTCCTAGTAAAATACCCATTGCTACTTAACATAGACCTATCTATCAAGGGGTTCCTCTTCTGAGATATTTTCTCCCTAGTGAAGCATCCTCATTTCTCTGCAGTAGGGGAATGTGCTTTCTCCCTGGAATAATAGAAGCTGTGTAAAGTCTAGATTGATCCCTTTTCTTTGGACTGCAATTTATTTTTACAGCATCTCCTCTAAAGTCCAGTTTTTAGTGGCATTCCTCCTCGGAGTCGAAATGTTGAAGTAGCAATCTTTTATCACAGTTTTTACCCAGTGATTGATCGTTCAAGTTGTATATTCTTCAGTAAGGTTTTCCATTCCAAACAGGGGCACGTCACCCCAATTTATGTTTTGCAAATACTTGTTGGTCTTGCATAACAAGAAGCATACCAGCAAGTGAATCAAGAAAGGTCTGCATGTGACCAACACGAGGATTTTTGTAGAATGGGATTCAATCTCCCGAGTAAATGCTCACTTCTTCTCAAGACAGAATCATGTATCCTCAATAAGGGCGTACTCTCTCCCAGACATAAATCCTTATCTCCATTAAAAGTATGTCCGTGCGTAATCCCCACGGAAGTCAGTACTCTCAATGAGAGTTTGTTTAAGAGTTTGTCCCTCCCATAAGACTTATCTCTGAAGAAATGCATTTCAACAAGTTTTGTATAAACTTCTTCATCAGCATAGTCTACTCAGCTTCGATAAATCCTGGAAAGATCATTTCATTGGATTGTAGACCTTTATTATATCCTCTCGAAGTCAATACCATATATCTCCGTGGTAGGTATTTATCTCCCTAGGGAGGTTGCTGTTCATCGTCTCTCTGAAGTTCGTATCTTTTCTCCCTAGGGAAGTTTTGCCCAAGTCAGGTTTTCTTGAAGAGATGTTTGATTAACATGTTTGTTATGCCCAGCGGAGCAGGTCTCCTATATTTTTTTCTGGGGCAGAGTACATGGACAAATGCCGTTTAAAATTCTTTTATCCCAGTGATGGGATATGGATGAAATATTTCCTCGGTAGAGTTCCAAACCTCAAGCTTATGGTTCAAAGATGACCTTCTCTTCCTCAAGTGAAGATTGTTACCCTCGACGGTAATATCCTCTGTGTGGCCTGGGTAGAATTATTTTATTGAAAAAAAAAAACAACAAATTTTTTTTTGCGATTCCCCAATCAAAGTCACTTCTATCGAAGACTTACATCAGAAGGTCCCAATTCCCAGCAAGATTCTCTTTATCCTTGGAAAGAGATGTTGGATTTTTCCCTAAGAAGTTGGGAGTTGGATCAGAGTTCGAAAATTCCCCTGAACTGCAATTTATTTTTGCAGTATTTTCCCCAGTGAGGCGAGTTTTCATTCCCTAGTGGAGCTTGCTTTCTAGAACAAGTGTCATCTTCTCCCCAGTATGGTGCACATGGGAGCACCAATTTTAACTCCTTCATCCCGGAATATGAAAGATTTTGTTGAGGTGTCAGCGGTGGAGTTTCTGTCCTAGGATGTTTGGTTCTTCCCCAAGTGAAGATTTTTATCCCCCGGCGTTGTTATCCCCAGTGTGGTCTGAGTAGAATTCTATTTATTTAAGAATTTCTATACTCCCCAGTAGAAGCTATCTTCGTAAAGAAGTTCTGCACAAGAGAAAGCTTCCATCCCCAGCGAAGCTCTCCCCGTTCTAACAGAAGATAAAGTATCTATCCCCCAGGAATTTGGAAGTTTGATCAGAATTCAAGATTTTCTCTCAAACTGCAATTTATTTTTTGCAGTATTACTACCCAGAAAGTTATTTCTTCAATGTTATCAATCGTTCGAGGTTGATGGTTTCGAATCTCGATTTCCTACTGAAGTTCATATTGCATGTTCTCTACAGAAGATTAGATGTGCAAGAATAATCATTTGAAAGTTCATTGTCTTCCCAACATCCGATTATTGACGTGGTCTCCCCAGTGCATTACTAAACATGCATCATTACATTGCATCATTACATCGCATCTACTAAAATGCATATCATTTCCATTGCATGGAGCATTACGCTATAAAAAATTCAAACATGCATAAGTATAAGCCAATTATGTCCACTTGTGGTAACCAGATTGTTATGCGCTCAGATTTGATTTATCTCCATAACAAGCCTAAGGGTGACTCTATTATGTTTCCCCAGCGGGGTTTGTTTTGATTCACCATCAGTCGGGTTTTTGGTATTCCTCCATCTCCCCATTAAGTTTGTGGTTTGCGCTTGCCTTTGCAAGCCTTGTTATTTTACCCGTGTTTGCTTTGCCGTTAGAGTGCGAGTAATAGTCGGCATATAGCCTTTCTTATTTCTCAAGTATTTGAGTGTCCATACATGGTGTGTGGTAATTCAGATGATTGCCACTCTTGAAGAATTACACCCCGCCTTTGGCCTGAGGGATTTTTTAGTTCTTGCGTATTTGCAACCTATCGAAAGCCTAACATGTTTTTCTTTGTTAGAGTCTGCTTGGACCAGTCCCTTTCTCTTGCAGAGTTCACATTCGATCGGTGCTCTTTGAAGGTCCTGCTTAGTCGGTTCCTTGTTTTAGTTTATCCACGTTAGTCGGGTCCTCCCTTCGTTAGCCTAGATAATCTTTTATGTTAAGAGTCTTTCAGTGTCTCTTCAAAGTCTAGTTGTCTAGCGTCCTTATTTAGGCGAATGCGCCCTTTTTATTGGGGCTTTCTTCGGTTAGTCTCGTTCCTGTGTTCACTAGCAATTCTAAACATTTGTTTCTTGATGATCAACTTCGCTCTTGTGTATCTAACTCTGATCAGACATGCATACCTGTATCTTTCAAAACCCCGCTTCGCCTGGTATCTTTTGTCAAAATCCCGCTTCGGATGGTGTCATTCTTTTAAATACACCTTCGATTGACATCATTTGTCTGGAGTCCCATTCGTTTGGTCTCCTTCCTCATTAAGTCCGCCTTCGATTGGTGTTTCTTTGCAAGAGCTTTCTTCGGTCTGTCTCTTTCGTACGTATCCGATACCGACCACAGATATGTATCTTTGATATCTCTCTTGTGCGTATCCGATACCGACCACAAATATGTATCTTTGATGTCTCTTTTGTGCGCATCCGATACCGACCACGGATGTGTATCTTTGATATCTCTTTTGTGCGTATCCGATACCGACCACGGATATGTATCTTTGATATCTCTGTTGTGCGTATCCGACACCGACCACGGATATGTATCTTTGATATCTCTCTTGTGCGTATCCGATACTGACCACGGATATGTATCTTTGATGTCTCTTTTGTGCGCATCCGATACCGACCACGGATGTGTATCTTTGATATCTCTCTTGTACGTATCCGATACCGACCACGGATATGTATCTTTGATGTCTCTGTCGTACGTATCCGATACCAACCACGGATATGTATCTTTGATATCTCTTTTGTGCGTATTCGATACCGACCACGGATATGTATCTTTGATATCTCTCTTGTGCGTATCCGATACCGACCACAGATATGTATCTTGTCTATATCTTTTGTGCGTATCCGATACCGACCACGGATATGTATCTTTTATAGCTCTTTCTTACGTGTCCGATACCGACCACGGATATGTATTTTTGATGTCTCTTTCTTGTATATCCGCTACCAACCCTGGATATGTGTCTCTGACATTTTTTTCGTATGTCTGCTACAGGCTTCAGGCATATATCTTTTGATACCTTTCTTACAGGTGTCTGTTGCTAAATCCCAACAGATGTTCCTCGATAACCAAGTTATCCTTCGGTGTGTCAAACTCTGGTTAAACATACATCTAACCCTGATAATCCTTTTTACCAAAAAAAATATATATACAGAAGATACAAAAAACCAAAGATATAATAATACCTGACTGGCTTCGGAGCGCAAATTTTTGGGTTCTTTTAGTATTTAATCTTCTTCCACCCTGAAAGTTCGAAAGGTTGACGGCAATCTCACCTTCAGGATTGAAGGCGATTAAATAGGGGCAGCTGTTGCACCCCAAAATTTGCCCTCCTAATTTCCTTTATTTTGGCTTAGACTTTTGCATTCATCTGCATCTTTTTCATTAGGTCACTAACATGGCATACATTTCATTCAATATAGCTCTGAGGTTCAAAGTTCAGTGGTTGTGCGATACTAGGGTTTCATAGTGGTTAAGGCGCTCATATCCAATAAAGGACTTCTTCTCCCTCAAGCAGCAAGGCTATTATATTCTGATAAACAACCGATTGTAGGTCATTCTGGTCAAGAACTCTAGGACGTGACCTAGCATATGTGGGCTTCGAATCATGACATCCTTTCCTATAAGTATGCTTGTCATTTGATTAGGATTAATGACTGTGACATGACAATCGTCTACTCCTCAGTTAATCAAATTTAGGTTTTGTTGAATCATGGTTCAAAGATGTTTTATCCGGATATTTCTCTGTGCGTCTGAACGAGGAATCAAGGTTGAAGTAGGTTTCCCATAGAAGAATTCATGCAAGGTAATTCAAGGTTCAAGGCATTCAAGGCAGGGTTTGTTCAACATGGCATACCTGGTTGATGGGCTTACAAGCTCTTATGAGACCTTGAGATGCATAATCATGGGCCAATTTCAAAGATATGTGGATAAGATCTGTTGACATCGGTTAAAGTAAGCTTTGAAAAATTAACCTTGGGACCAAGGTCTCCCTTGAATTTTCATCTAATATGTGTTGGGAATTCGAGTTGCATTTGAAGAATGGTATGGTAAAGGAAAAGAAATATTGGTTCAGAAAAGAAAAAATTCATTAAAAATCAGGGTTTCTATTCATTGATAAAATTTCAAGATTGAAGTTAGGAGTTCATTGAGAATGCAAGTGTGATTTGGATTTGAAGTTTGATTTGAGTTCAAGATTTTGATTGGATTGAAGTTGGCAACGAGTCTTAAGTATTGTTCATATGGCTTTCTTGGAAGGTAAAGTGCAGACTGCGAGGTTTTGTTTCAAGTCAGAGTTCATACGCATTACAAAGATGTTCACCGTTATTTCAGATTCAAGTTCACAATGCGTTCAAACATTTATTCAAGAAAATACTATCCAATTCCATTCAATTTCATTCTCATTCATGATTCAAGAAAATACTATCCAATTCCATTCAATTTCATTCAAGTGTAACAATACCTTACAAGAAAATTTGATGCTTTCATATCTTCAAGCATTTTTTCAAGACTTTGTCATTTAAACTCCGTCCAAAAAAATTCATCACCCAACATTTCAAGCTCAAAGGTCATTTACAATTCACACTATAAATTTCAAGTTCATCCAAAACCAAACATTCATTACAATCCCATTACACCAATATTCTACAAAAAAAACTGTTACAAAATACACTTGAACAAAATTCTTTAGTCCTAAAGGTGCTAAAATTCCATGAGTAAATTTCTAATTCCATGCCATGCCAAAGTTCTTCATCTTCAGTTCATGACCAGCACATTCATACAAAAAAAAATCCAATTCAATACAAGTAATCATGCCAAAATATCCTATGCTCATACAAATTATTCGACACATGAAAAACCATTAATTAACCCAAACCAAATGCTAAACACATATATGGAACAACCTGCATACCTTAACTTTGGCAGAGAATAGATCCACATCATTCAAACTAACTGCAATTGAAAGGAAAATCAAATTCAGCTTCGGAACAATGTCATTCTTGCTGTTCCAGCATTTTTGTATGCTATAAACAACTATCTGAAGTTTGTCATACAGCTTTATTTTAATCCTGCTACTGTGAAGATGTTAAGTAATTTGAAGGTGTTAGTAATAGCACTTTTGTTAAAGGTAGTTATGAAGCGCAGGTTTTCTATCATTCAGTGGGAAGCCCTTGCTCTCTTGCTCATTGGTATAAGTGTTAATCAGCTACGATCTTTACCCGAGGGAATTACAGCTATGGGTCTTCCTCTCTCTCGCTCGATCGCATTCGTGTAACCATGAACGAGAAAGCCAACGTTTCTAAGGAGCTCAACGCCAAGCACAAAAGGATACTAGAAGGACTTCTTAAATTACCAAAGAATAGGGAGTGTGCTGACTACAAAGCTAAAGGACCAAGATGGGCTAGTGTCAATCTTGGCATCTTTATTTGCATGCAGTGTTCAGGAATACATCGAAGTCTTGGGGTACATATTTCAAAGGTTCACTCTGCTACTTTAGACACTTGTCTCCCAGAGCAGGTTGCATTTATTCAATCTATGGGAAATGAGAAAGCAAATAGTTATTGGGAAGCAGAATTACCTCCAAATTATGACAGAGTTGGTATTGAAAACTTCATCCGTGCAAAGTATAAAGACAAGAGATGGGTTGCAAGGGATGCTAAGTCAAAACCACCTTCTAGACTGGTAGAAGAGAAAAGTCATTCACAATGGCAAAAACCTGTTGAAAGAGTTGGGCATAATTATGTTGCAGAGAATACTTTTGAAGAAATGAGGACATTTACTGGACCCATTTCCAGTTCATCCATTTCACCCAATTTCTGCACGATGATTTTCAACAACAACTTGCACTTCCTAAAGCATTTTCTGACAATTTAAAGAAGAGATTGCCAGAAAATGTGGTCCTTAAAGGTCCTAGTGAAGTTGTGTGGAATATAGGGCTGGTAATTAGAGATGATTCTGTTTACTTTGTGAACGGTTGGGAACGATTTGTGAAGGATCACTCTTTGAAAGAGAATGATTTCCTTGTCTTTAAGTACAATGGTGAATCACTCTTTGAGGTTTTAGTCTTTGATGGAAACAGTTTCTGTGAGAAGGCAGCTTCTTATTTTGTTGGAAAATGCGGACCTGCTCAAACTGAACAAGGTGGTAGCAAGGCAAAGGACAACAACAATTCTGTTGAAGAAGTCAATACTGCTTCTAATGGGGGTTTTACTGTTGAGTGTGGTTCATCTGAGAAACTTCGGCATCTTAAGAAAGTAGGAGCACCATTAGCTGTACCTTTTGAAACTGCCAACGGAAAGACTTCCAATGCTGGCGTAAGAACTGATTCCCCTGAGCTGTTCATGGCTGATGCACCTACTACAGTTAATGATTCATCCAAACCCACACCGGTTGATAATAATATGGAATATGAGTCTCAGAGAGTATTGAGTAATTTGCCACAATCTGAACTCCGGCTCCTGTGCTCGCTGCTTGCACATGAAGGTTTGTCAGAAAATGCATATACTCTTGTTGCGGAGGTAGTGCAGAAATTGGTGGCCATTGCTCCAACTCATTGTCAGCTTTTTGTCACTGAGCTAGCTGAGGCAGTTCAAAATTTAACATCTTCTGCAATGGCCGAGTTACATGTATTCGGTGAAGCTATGAAAGCTCTTCTTAGTACCACATCTACAGATGGAGCTGCAATTTTGAGAGTTTTGCAAGCCCTGAGTTCCCTTGTCACATCACTAACTGCTGAGGATCACGGTGATAGAGTTACTCCTGCTGCTCTTTCAGAGGTTTGGCAAATCAATTCAGCATTAGAACCATTGTGGCACGAGCTGAGCTGTTGCATAAGCAAAATAGAGTCCTACTCTGAATCTACATCTGAGCTCTTCACCCCATCTACATCATCTGCTTCTCAACCCACTGGTGCCACGCCTCCACTTCTAGCTGGCTCTCAAAATATCTTGCCATACATAGAATCTTTCTTTGTGGTTTGTGAGAAATTGCACCCCACACAGCTAGGTGTTAATCATGACTCAAGTATTCCTGTTATTTCTGATGTTGAGAATGCAAGTACATCTGCATCTCAGCAGAAAGTATCCGGACTTGGTATAAAAGTAGATGAGAAGAATATAGCTTTTGTTAGGTTCTCAGAGAAGCATAGAAAGCTTCTAAATGCTTTTATAAGGCAAAATCCTGGTTTGCTTGAGAAATCTTTCTCCCTCATGCTGAAGGTTCCAAGATTTATTGATTTTGATAACAAACGGGCCCACTTCCGATCAAAAATTAAGCATCAGCATGACCATCACCATAGCCCCTTAAGAATATCCGTAAGAAGGGCATATGTTCTAGAAGATTCTTATAACCAGCTTCGCATGAGACCAACTCAAGATTTGAAGGGAAGCTGAACTGTACTGTAAAACTGTAGCTCAAGTGTTGGATCTTGAGATACTTTTTGGGAGGTTGTGGACACAGTGTTAGGAGTGCCAAGGTTCACTTCATCAGGATGTTCTCTGCACAAGTCGAGATTGTCCAATTTTTTTATCGACGCAAGAAGGCACAGAAAGACATGGCTGAAGCAAGGGTGCAATTGGACAGATGGAACTTCTAACTTCTAAGGCTTTTCTAGTACTTGGGAAAATTCTGCAGGTTACATGGGATGATCCTGATTTAGTTACAAATACGAAGAGGCTGAACCCCCCCTAGCGACTTTCTAAGAGATTGATAACTAACTTCCATAACCCAAAAATTCTAACAGCCCATAACTAATTGCTAACCTCCTAACCATCCTCAAAAACGGTCCACACTGCAAACAGCTAACAAAAAACCAAAAGTGAATCCACAAATACCCATTCATAACTAACTTTTCCCTAACTTCTAACTGTAACCAACTTTCCATTTCCCAAACCATAACTAACCTAACAGCATCTTAACCTCCTAACCGAATTTTTGTTAACCAACCTCCTATAACAAACTGCCAGTACATATATACCAGAGATTGATAGAATAAGAGAGGGGGATTCAACACAAAAAAAGAATTTATTACCTCTCAATCATCTCGTTCTTCACCATTTTTGAAGAATCCACACCAAGAAAATCTCCATAAAAATTCTCAGTGCTCCCTCTCTGCAATCTTCAACTTCCATAACCCAATCTTCATCATAATTCCTGCAATCTTCAAAACTTCATCCATCATTTACAACAAGCTTCTTCTGCAGCTCATAACCATCATCATCTTCATTGTCTCAATCCCATGTATGCAACCGTTTCAATGTGCCAATCTTCTGCATCTCCAAGTTGCTGCATCATATTCAACGAAAATCCACAACAACAACAACAATCTTCATTGATTTTGAAACGCAGCACATCAATCAACACCAAATGCAGTATCGAACGTGAAGAAGAAGAATGAGTGAGCAAACATGGTTTGAAGCAAGAAGCTGAGACGGCGCGACGGAGATCATCGGAAAAGGAATCGGAGAAGACGAGGAAGCGAAGGCGGGGAGAGTGTGAAGGGAGATCGCGCCACCGTTGATCAGAGAAGAGAAGACGCTTCGGTAAACCCCTTTAACTCACTCTTGCGATTTCTTTTTTTTTTTAAATCAAGAACGAATTTGAATCGCTAAGAGATGAGAGGAGGCAAGCATTGAGGTTGTGCGATGAAGGCTTGGCCATGGCAGAGAGGAAGGTGAACGCCGTCGTGGAAGAAGAGAACAACCACATCTTCAACCCTAAATTCCCTTTTTTTTATTTTTCATTCAGTTCCCTTTTTTTCTTTTTTTTTTACTTTCTTTTTGTTATGTTTTAATTCTTTTAATTCAGATAAATATAATTATAAATATAATATGATGATTAATAATATGGGCCAAACTAATCAATTCTCGGACTATGATTATTTTTATTTTTCTTGCTGATTGTGTCCATTTTTGATGGGGCCTAAGGTCGTTGTATTTTTTGCAGCACATAGTGAATTTAGTTCGAACCTCCTGAGATCTTATTTCCCATACTCATTTCGATTGCGATTAATTTTGGCGATTTATTTTCTTTGGAAATATTGGTAAATAAAAGAGACTTGAGTGAGGAGTTTCATGAAGTTTCAAAGCTAGCTAAGAGCATAATTTTCAATCATTCGCTCAAGGAAGCTTTGATAGAATTCTCTTTCGGCTTGCATGGTTAAGAAGAGGCGACAGACCTTCTCCGTTCGGTATCGTCACAACTCTATTTTTACTCCTGCACTTTACTACTTTCTAGGTAGGATTCCCTCGAGATTCCAACTTTAGGTCTAATACACGATAACATTAGATTTAGAAATAGGCTAGTCTTCCTGTGACTTTCGTCTTCTTGTGACTTCGTCTTCCTGTGACTTTCGTCTTCCTGTGACTTTCGTCTTCCTGTGACTTCGTCTTCCTGTGACTTTCGTCTTCCTGTGACTTTCGTCTTCCTGTGACTTTCGTCTTCCTGTGACTTCGTCTTCCTGTGACTTTCGTCTTCCCGTGACTTTCGTCTTCCTGTGACTTTCGTCTTCCTGTGACTTTGTCATCCTGTGACTTTCGTCTTCCTGTGACTTTGTCTTCCTGTGACTTTCGTCTTCCTGTGACTTTCGTCTTCCTGTGACTTTCGTCTTCCTGTGACTTTCGTTTTCCTGTGACTTTCGTCTTCCTGTGACTTTTGTCTTCCTGTGACTTTCTTTCCTCCTTTGCATATGCAGTTAAAACAAAAAACTTTCTTTTTACAAACTTCAAAAATACATAAAAATTTACTGACAAAAACCATGTCTTGGCTAAGTTTGAGAGATGATGAGCGGGTTTCTTCTCGACATTATTATTCTCTTATTCTAAGCTTTGGTATGATTTAAGTCTCAAAGACTCATTTCATGAATAAGTAGAGAAATGGCTAAAATCTCTCTCTTGAGGTTAACTAGCTATTATCTACAAGCAAAAACACCAACAAACATAAAAATCTTTTCGCCCTCGGGCCTTTCTTTCAAACCCTTTTCAAAAGAGCGTATTAATTCACTTCTGTGCTGACGCGTAAATCTCCAAAGGTCGAGTTGCGGTAGAAGGCGAGATTAATACTGTTCGTTAAAGAAAAAACAAACAAACAAAAACACATAAGCCAAACTACGGCTGCTCTGATTCCTTAAAACGGATACGTAGGCATTGGGGTAGGGCCCAGGCGAGCACAATTTTATTTTCCCTACATTCTTTTCTCTTTTCTTTTGCATGCACTTTCCCTTTAGCAGTAGTAAACAGTAAGCATAGATTAAACACACCCATAAGATAGATAACAAGAGTGGATACCATAGAGTACTACGGGCGTGTGGGGTGCTAATACCTTCCCCTCGCGTAACAGACTCCCTTACCCGATCTCTCGGTCGCAAGACCGTGACTTCTCCCTCATCAGGTTTTCTCGATGTTTACCTTTCCCTCCATGTGGGATAAAAGACGTTCGATGGCGACTTCATTGTTTTGATGATTTTCAGCCGGTTGTTTCAGGGTTACCTTAGGGATAGATCACCTTTACTTGCTTACATTGTTTAGTTTGTGTGCTTTACATTTTGGTTATTTGCTTAGGTTTGTTTTAAATCCTACACCCGGATTTGGGGACACCTTTTTAGGTAAGTAGCAATAAACTGTGAGGGAACTATGCGGGGTATACCGACACGGTTGAAGCAGTAGCTACGTTGATGTGACACTTTGGTTGGTACCGGTAACCCTTGAGTCAGTCAAGGAGAGTACGGGGCCGCCACGTGGTGTCATAAAGCATCAACTGAACTTAGAACCTTACTTGACCAACTTGGCCATTAGAAAATAGCGAGATAACCGGCTTTGGTGCAGTCCGAATTTGGTTGATACTCGATGCTACCCTCATTGAGGTTTGACTCTTGAGTTTTGTTTGGTTGCGAGTCAATTTCTTATTGAACGAGACTTGGGGGAAAGATCAGTGATATTGAGATCCCTTAGAACCCGATTACTTTTAACTAGGACAGGTTGAGCCAACTAAACTTCAAGAGGGTATTTACCTACAAACCCCATGCAAGCCTAAACCAAGGACTTGTTTGCTTTGTATATACACTTGTACATAACATTATAAGAATCATAAGCATCATAAACATCACTAACCATTTCAAGGATTTTTGGATTTATCTTTGTTCTGTTTTGTAGGACATGGCCTCCACTCGTAGGAGCACTATCCAAGTCAGTCTTGTGAGGATACCTCCACAACTAAAAGATTTAGTATCAAGGGTCCCTGAAGATTCTCCGTTCACCAAAAGACATGGTCGACTCCTTAGTCTGGTTACCTCAAGTATTGAAGAAGATATGGTAAAGGTGCTTGTCCAATTCTTCGACCCTTTGCATCATTGCTTCACTTTTCCCGATTACCAACTTGTGCCCACTTTGGAAGAATTTTCTCAACTCATAGGGATTCCTATTCTGATCGGTTACTTTTCAACGGTATTGAAAGATACCCTAAACCTGAGGAAATTGCTCGAGCTCTACATTTGCAACCATCTGACATAGTAGCAAATTGGGTAACAAGGAGTGGTGTTAAAGGGTTACTAGCAAAGTCTTTCTTGGAGAAGGCTCAAGAGTGTTGGAATACTTTGGATCTACAAGCCTTCGAGCAAATTTTGGATCTTCTTATATATGGTTTGGTACTATTTCCAAATCCTGACCAATTTATAGATGTGAATGCGATCAAGGTTTTCATATCTCATGATCTGGTGCCTACATTGCTCGGAGACATATTGCATTCTCTTCACTCTCTCACTTTGAAGAAAAGAGGGACTTTGATGTGTTGCACTCCTCTGTTGGCTAGGTGGTTTATTTCGCACCTACCCTGATCCGTGGTGAAGAATGAACGAGGTATGAGATGGTCTAAAATATTGATGTCACTTTCACATGCTGATATCCGTTGGTATTATCGCTCTTTGGAAGACATTACCATCATTGACCGCTGTGGAGAATTCCATAATGTCCCTCTACTTGGCATTATGGGAGGCATTACTTACAACCCTTGTTTAGCTTTGCGACAATTTGGATATGCTAGGAGAGATGGCCCTCATGAGGTACTCATCCAAGGAATTGCATTTGACTACGAAAGCGATACCCAAGGTTACCGCCAAATATTTATACGAGCTTGGGGTATGGTTAACAAAGTTGATAGCAAGACGTTGGGGCGTAAGAATTCCATTCCTTTGGAGCCTTATCTTAAATGGGTAAGGGCACGCGCTCAAAGTCTTAAGATGCCTTATGAAGCCGTCTTACCTGTTATCATGGAGCCAGTAGTCGAGGGAGACACTCCACATACGATCCTCTATCCTGATATGCCTACTACTTTTGAAGATTTGCAACACGCTTGGATTCAGTTAAAAGGAGAGCGAGACACCTTTGAAGCTAAGTTCTATGAAAACGAGAGGAAGATATTAGAGCTTACAAGGGAGCATCATGAAGAAAGAAGCTTAAACACCTATATTGCGCCAAAGAAGATGCGCACGAATTTTCTGTCTTAGGAGTTTACTTTATGCTTACTTATGTTGTTGTAAACCCAAGAGGCATGCTTGTATTCAAATCAGAACTCTTTAATGCAAGTTAACGTTTGTTCACTCTTTGTTTATACAAATTTAAATCCTTTAAATCCTTGAAATCATTTGAATATTGCATATTCATGCATCATGACATAACAGGTGTCTGCATAACAGGTTTCCTTATCTCTCCGATGTTTATTTCAGCAAGATGGATCTAGAGAAAACTGTGACGGAACTCTAGGCCCAGAATTCTCAATTTCAGGAAGCCTTACTCGCCCTGGCCAAGGGGCAGCAGGATATGATGTCCTTGTTGGCCGCTAAGAAAAAGCCAAAGAAGAAAGCTCTACTCAACATGGGTAAAAGGTTCAAGGAGACAATCCATCAAATTCCAATAGAGGAAGATTCATCCGAAGAGGACGAGAACCAAATTGGTGAAGTCAAGAGTACTCAGGCCAGCTGTATCAATGACCAAGAATCTGATGATGATTATTTCAATGAACGATACCCATACGCAGACATCAAATACAAGCAGCTAGAAGACAGATTGAAAGTAGTTGAAATCCAAGCTATTCCTGGTTTGAATTTTGACGATTTGGGCTTAATCTCCGGGATAGTCATTCCCCACAAGTTCAAAATACCAACCTTTGCAAAATACGATGGGGTTTCTTGCCCAAAGCTCCATTTAAAGTCATATGTGCGCAAGACACAACCGTACACTGCTAATAAAAAACTCTGGATTCACTTCTTCCAAGAGAGTCTGGCTGGAACACAACTTGAATGGTTTTATCAGTTGGATGGCTCTCGCATCAATACTTGGGAGGGTCTAGCTACTGCCTTCTACCATCAATATCAGTACAACCCCGACTTGGCGCCGACGAGGGTTCAATTGCAAGGTATGACCATGGGGAAGGATGAGGGATTTAAGGAGTACGCGCAGAAGTGGAGAGACCTTGCTAGTAGTATCCAACCTCCCTTGACTGATAGGGAACACATTGACATGTTCATGAGCACATTATCTGGTCCTTTCTTTAATCTGTTGGTTGGCTGCTCTTCTTCTGGTTTCACCGAATTGATCCTAACTAGTGAGAGAGTTGAAAGTGGCATTAAAAGTTGAAAGATCTCTGTGGCATCTACTTCCACTCCCAATCCTTTCAAGAAACCTTTTTCTGCGAAGAAAGAAGTTAATGCTGTGTATAGAGCAAAGGCCCATACCAAAATGAATAATCATCTGGCTGTCAACGCTGTCCGAATCTCCAATCCGACTGCTACTCAAAGACCATCTACCAATCATCCACATGTTGAAGCTCCAAGAAGACAATTTACAAGGTTAGGCATGTCATTATCGCAAGCCCTTCAACATCTGCTCCGGGCCAATTTAGTGACATTGCGGGATCCTTTTGCCAACCCTGACACCTCGTCACCCAGATATAATCCAAATGCAAAGTGTGCTTATCATTCAAATAGTCCCGGACATGAGACTGATCAGTGCTGGGCCTTAAAGAACAAAATCCAGGATTTAATTGATAACAAGACTATTGAATTTGATCCTCCTCCGACGCTAAATATGATTACCGCTCCAATGCCGAAACACGACAAAGGTGTTAATGCCGTCGAAGATACAACTTTCATTGCCTCTATTGAAGAGTTAACTACTCCATTAAATGTAATCAAGAGAAATTTGTTGAAAGGTGGAACTTTCCCTGGCTGTGAAAAAAACTGTGTGGGCTGTATGAAACAATCTGATGGGTGTAAAGAACTGAAGAAAGGTATACAATGCCTAATGGATAGCCGCGAAATTCTATTCGAAAAGAATCCCTCCATCGAAAGTTCAATCGACAAAGCTGAAGATTTGGCCATCATAACAATTTCAAACAAACCTCTTAGGATCTCATCCAAAGGTCCTATCAGGATTTTGAACGAACCAATCATTGCTCCTCTCATAATCACTGCTATCGGACCTGTTCCATACACCTCTGATAAAGCGGTACCATGGAATTATGGTGCCGAGGTTTATTACTATGGGGTAAAACAAGATTCTTGGATTAATGATAATAAAGCTGGTGTTACTAATATTACTGGTTCTAGTAAAGTCACAAGAACATGAAGAGTCTTTTCCCCTGATATCTCGCCACCAATCACTACCACAGTTCCAATCCGCATAACCAACGACAATGCTGGTGCCAGTACTAGAAGGAAAGAGAAATAAAGTGAGCATAATAGGGAAGAGGCACCTGCTAAAAAGACTGTTATGGAAGAACCATCCACTCAAGAGATGGAGGAGATTCTGAAAATCATCAAGAAAATCGACTTCAAGATAGTAGAGCAGTTGAGGCAAACCCCTTCTAAAATATCAATGTTGTCCCTATTGCTATGTTCCGACGCCCATGCACAAGCTTTGTTTAAGTTCTTGAAAAAGGCTCACGTGCCTCAAGAAACCACAACCGACCAATTCGAGAATTGCGTAGCAAGTCTGACAGCTGACAATGGTTTGGGGTTCTCCGACGCAGATTTAACTCCCATAGGAAAGAATCACAATAAAGCCTTACATGTTTCTGTTGAATGTAAGGGGACCACTCTGGCACATGTTTTGGTGGACACAGGCTCATCTTTAAACATGTTACCTAAAGGCGCTTTAGATCGGCTAGACTGTGAAGGTTTGGTATTGAAGCCGAGTGATATTATTGTGAGAGCATTTGATGGGTCGAAAAGGATGGTTCATGGAGAGGTGGATCTCCTAATCAACGTTGGTTCGCATATTTTCAACTCCACATTCTATATAATGGACATACGGCCTGTGTATTCTTGCTTGCTTGGACGCCCATGGATCTATGGGGCAGGAGTGGTCACTTCTACTCTCCACCAGAAGTTAAAATACCTAGTTCAAGGGAAGGTTGTCACTGTTTGCGGTGAAGAAGAATTTATGGTAAGCCATCTCAATTCTTTCAAATACGTAGAAATTGATGGTGAATTCATAGAGACTCCTTGCCAGACATTTGAAGTTGTGGCCACTACCAGAATCTCTTCTGACACTTCAAGAGCCGATAAAGTTATCCCCAAGATGGTTTCTCTTAAAGATGCCCGTGTTGTGGTAGAAGAAGGAAACCATGAGAGGTGGGGTCAAATCCTCGATATCCCACTCAAGACAGATAAGTTTGGAATAGGTTTCACCTCAAAAGCTCGGAAAGAAATTAGAGGTGCTCGTACTGGAAAGCCTCCTCTCCACCTCAAGAGTCATGAAGTGAACACTGTAGAGGATTCCAATGATGAGTGTGCTTTTGAAGACTGGGTCTACCCGACAACCGAAGGGAAGCCCAACAATTGGCATGCGAAGGAATTTGTGCCCATCTCCTTCATTGAGGAGTAATCTACTTGTTTTTTGCTTTTAATCAATTCAAGAACTCGTTGTCTGTAATATTCTGATATTGACTTTTAAGCCATGTGCCTAGCCCGGGGAACTTTGGTCCTTTGTCAAAGGCTTTATATTTTGTTCATCTAATCAATGATCATTCAGTACATTGGACTCTTTTACATTCAAAATATTTGTGTTCATTGTCTTTCTTTTCTTTCAAATACATTTCCAAAAGATAGCCATGTATCTTACATGCACACACACACACACACACACACACACACACACACACACACACACACTCTTGCAGGTCTACATCCACTCCGGATCCTGTTGTTAACAACTCTACTATTGCCAATTATGACTTTGAATGTCCTATCAACCAAGCCGAAGACGAAAGCGAGGAAGATTGTGGCATACCAGGAGAACTAGCCAGACTTCTATTACAAGAGGAAAAAGCTATTCAACCATATGAAGAGTCAATTGAGGTTGTCAACTTGGGTACTGAGTCAGATAAGAAAGAAATCAGAATCGACACTAATTTGGAAAGCAGTGTCAAGAGCCGTTTAGTTCAGATGTTGCATGACTATGTGGAAGCATTTGCTTGGTATTATGAAGATATTCCTGGGATAGATACCGACATTGTGGTTCATCATCTGCCAACTAAAAAAGACTGCCCTCCTGTTAAACAAAAAGTTCGTCGCATGAGACCTGACATGTCTGAAAAGATCAAAGCCGAAGTAATGAAACAGTTTGATGCAGGATTCCTAGCTGTAACATCCTATCCTAAATGGGTGGCCAATATAGTGCCAGTGCCAAAGAAAGACGAAAAAGTTCGCATGTGCGTAGACTATAAGGATCTGAATAGGGCAAGCCTCAAGGATGATTTCCCTCTACCACACATTGACATCTTAGTCGACAATACCGCTCAGCATAAAGTCTTCTCATTCATGGATGGCTTCTCATGCTATAATCAAATAAAGATGGCTCCCGAGGATATGGAAAAAACTACTTTCGTTACACAATGGGGCACCTTCTGCTACAAGGTCATGCCTTTCGGATTAAAAAATGCAGGGGCAACATATCAAAGGACTATGGTTGCCTTATTTCATGACATGATTCATCATGAGATAGAGGTATATGTGGATGATATGATTGCTAGATCACAAAACGAAGAAGAACATCTCAGTCACCTGCACAAACTATTCAAAAGACTAAAGAAGTACAAGCTGAGGTTAAACCCTAACAAGTGCACGCTTGGAGTACGCTCTAGAAAGCTTCTAGGTTTTGTTGTCAGCAATAAAGGTATTGAAGTTGATCCTGCCAAGATAAAGGCCATCCAAGAAATTCCAGTCCCTCGTTCTGAAAAAGAAATTAGAGGATTCTTGGGTCATCTCAATTATATTTCCCGTTTCATATCACACTTAACTGCTACTTGCGAGCCGCTCTTCAAACTCTTGAAGAAAGATCAGGTAGTCAGATGGAACGATGAATGCCAAATTTCCTTTGAAAAGATCAAGGAATACCTGCAAGAACCTCCTATTCTCATGCCTCCGGTTGAAGGAAGACCCTTGATCATGTACTTGACAATACTAGAGAATTCCATGGGGTGCATTTTGGGCTAACATGACGAGTCTGGCCGAAAAGAGCATGCAATTTACTACCTAAGCAAAAAGTTTACCGACTGTGAAACCAGATATTCACTGCTCGAGAGAACTTGTTGTGCTTTAGAGTGGGCTGGTCGCCGGCTAAGGCAGTATATGTTGACTCATACCACTTTGTTGATTTCTAAAATGGATCCAATTAAGTACATCTTCGAGAAACCTGCCCTTTCCGGACGAATAGCCAGATGGCAAATGATCTTGACTGAATACGACATTCAATACACAATTCAAAAAGCCATCAAAGGAAGTGTACTAGTAGATCATTTGGCCCATCAAGCTATGGATGATTATCAGTCATTGAACTTTGACTTCCCTGATGAGAATATTTTGCTGGTAACAAACTGTGCAAAACCTAGATCGTATGACGGACCTGAACAAGGATCCCGATGGACTATGGTATTCAATGGGGCTTCCAACGCCTTAGGTAACAGAATTGGTGCTGTGATCATCTCTCCTGAAGGTTTCCACACTCCTTTCACTGCCAGACTATGCTTCGATTGCACAAATAGTATGGCTGAGTATGAAGCATGCATCTTAGGTCTAAGGGCTGCTATTGACTTAAGGATCAAGCATTTGGATGTGTTTGGAGATTCTGCCTTGGTAATCAGCTAAGTAAAAGGAGACTGGGACACTAAACACCCTAATCTTATCCCTTACAAGGAACTTATGCTATCCCTGCTCCCTCACTTTGAAGAAATCACTTTCGAACACTTCCCTAGGGAAGAAAACCAGTTGGCTGACGCTTTGGCAACCCTGTCCTCAATGTTCAAAGTCAGATGGGACAACGAAGCCCCTATGATTACAATTGAAAGATTTGATGAACCTGCACATTGCTATAATCTTGGCACCGATGCGGAAAAGCCATGGTACCATGAGGTAATGAGATACCTTGAAGCACAAGAGTATCCAGAGGGAGCATCTATCAATGACAAAGTTCTTGCGAAGATTTGCAGTCAAATTCTTCCTAAGTAACGGGATATTGTACAAAAGCAACCATGATTCCACTCTACTCTGATGTGTGGATAAGAGGGAGGAAGAGGAAATTATGGAAGACATGCACAATGGTCTTTTCGGTACTTACTCAAGTGGACATATGATGGCTAAGAAAATCTTAAGAGCAGGTTACTATTAGTCAACAATGGAGACCGGTTGCCATCAACATTCAAGGACTTGTCACAAATGCCAAATCTACGCTGACAAGGTCCATATACCTCAAATCCCTCTGAATGTCATGACCGCTCCATGGCCATTTGCGATATGGGGTATTGACATGATCTGAGAAATCAAACCTACGACTTCCAACGGATATCGCTTCATTCTTGTCGCGATCGACTATTTTACCAAATGGGTCGAAGCTACCTTGTTTTCCTCAGTCACCAAGAATGTGGTAGCCAGATTCATCAGACACAATTTTATCTGTTGTTATGGTATCCCCGAAAGGATCATCACCGACAATGGGACTAACCTCAACAACGCAATGATCAGGGAGTTGTGCACTCAATTTAAGATCAAACATCACAATTCTTCTCCGTATAGACCAAAAATGAATGGCGCAGTCGAAGCAGCCAACAAAAATATCAAGAAGATCATGCAGAAAATGGTAGTGACCTATAAAGATTGGCATGAGATGTTACCATTTGCTCTACATGGCTACCGTACTTCAGCTAGAACATCAATTGGGGCAAATCCTTTCTCTCTAGTCTATGGCATGGAAGTTGTTTTACCAGTGGAAGTTCAAATTCCCTAGTTGAGAATTATGATCGAGGCAGGCCTAGGAGAAGATGAGTGGATTCAAACAAGATTGGATCAGTTGAACTTGATCGATGAAAAACGATTAGCTGCTATTTGCCATGGCCAGACTTATCAAAAACGGATGATCAAGGCTTTTAACAAAAAGGTCAAGCCTCGAGTATATCAAGTTGGTGACTTGGTGATAAAATGCATCATTTTACCACAAGGTGACCCCAGAGGAAAATGGACTCCCACCTACGAAGGGCCGTTTGTTGTCAAATGAGTTTTCTATGGCGGTGCCATAATGCTGACTACCATGGATGGCGAAGATTTCCCGCATCCGGTAAATGCGGACATAGTTAAAAAATACTACGCATAAGAGACCCGTTAGGTTGACACACCTAAGCAAAAAAGGGGCATCCCGGCAAACCAAAAGGTTTGGGAAAAAATTAGGGATATATGCAAAAGATTGTACACCCGACAAGTTGAAAACCCAAAAGAGCGACTTGGGCAAAAGGGGGTATCCTGGTGAATTGAAAACCCGAAAGGGCGGTTCAGGAAAAAATTAAGGATTAAAAGCGTACGACTATGTCTCGTGAAATTAACACAATCAATTCTATCACCAAGGTCCAAGTTCGAATGGTCCAGGATCAATCCAATCAACTTCAATCAACGGCAAGGGACGTTCAAAGACATTGGGGCAATAATAGAGCTGGAAGGCAATGAGATTATTTCCCATAGCTATTTGTTTTCATTTCTCAAATTTTGTTTTCCTTTTTGGCGATTTTACTCTTACTAGGATTTCCGTCTCTATGTACAAAAACGCCTATTAATGGGCAAAATATCAATACAAATACACTTTGAGGTGCAAAATTTTCTATCTTTGTTTTGAATGCAAATTTGTCCAATGACTAAAATTGAATGAACATATGCATATGAACATAATTAAAACCATTTGGCACATGTGTCCTGCCAAGCAGCAGCCTCAACAAGGCATCAGTGCACAAATAGCAGTAAGCATCCCTTTAATGTATGTGAAATAGCCCCACAGAGTTATCTCATCATCATTATCCCTACCAAGACTGTGACAACAAAGTCTTTCCCCAACAGAGTCGCCCATAAAATCTCCTTACACAGGATGATCCCCGGCCAGAGTCTCAACCTCTTGACAGATTTCTCCCCAGCTAAAGCCTAGGAGATCTTTTCCTAAAGGGAATTCACCTCCTCAGGAGATTTTATTCCCCACAATGTTATCTCATCATCATTATCCCTATAGGGAAAACCCCAATGCAATCTTTCGCCAGCGGAGTTGCCTACAAAATTTCTTCACACAGGATAAATCCTCGGCCAGAATCTCAATCTCTTGGCAACTTTCTCCAGCTAAGTCAATTTTTACAAAATTGAAGCCTATGGGTCTCTGTCTAAAGGAAATTCATCTCCTCAACAGGGTTTATTTCCGCAACAGAGTTATTTCCCCCAACCAAGTGCAAATTTCTCAAACGTACAAGACACCCCGAATTCCCCAGCTGAGTAAACACTCCCCAATGAGTACAAAATTGCCCAGCGGAGTATATCTGTCAACCGAGGTTTTCATCCCCAACGGAGTATATCTTCCAACCAAGATTTTATTCCCTAAGTTGAGTCCATCTTCCTCAGCCGAGTATATCCTCTCCAGCTGAACCCAAATTCCCCAGTTGAGTCCAAATTACCCAGCTGAGTACATCTTCTCTGACCAAGGCTATTTTCTCCAAACAGAATCTATCCTCCCCAGATCAGCCCTTCATCCCCGGCTGAGCCCATCCTCCCCAGTTGGGTGTATCCTCCCCAAACCGAGTCTGCCTCACCCAACTGAGTCTATGCCCTCCAGTTAGAATTTCCCTTTCAAATGAGTGCAAATCACAAGGCCATAACCCCTAAATTCCCAGTAAAGCTTTCAACAAAGCCTTTATTATTACCAAGAAATGCTATGAAGCCTGGATCCGACCGGGTATTAGCACAATTTTCAAGTTATTACTGAAGCCTGGACCCGACCAGATAACAATTTGACTTCTTCAATTACTAAAGCCTGGACCCGACTAGATAAAATTTGACTTCTTGAGTTGCTGAAGCCTGGACCTGACCAGATACCAGTTGATCTCATTTTTTTCAAAATGCTATGAAACCTGGACCCGACCAGATAATAGCCTAACTCTTCAAATATACTGAAGAACCTAAACTCAATCCGACCAAGGTTTTAACTTCTTTTCCCCAGTAAAGTTGTCTCTTTATCCCCAACAAAGGACTGAGAAACCTGGATCCGACCAGATGTCATTCCTCATTTCCATCTTTTCAAGAAAGCCATTGCAAAGCCTGGATACGACCAGATAGTAATCATCCTCAGAGATTCGTTGTGAAACCTGGAAACCGACCAGATAACAACTAAACCCCCAAGCAGCTTATTGTGGAACCTGGGTCCGACCAGATAATAATTAAACTTCAAACTTTAGAAATCTGCGAAGCCTGAACCCGACCAGATAACAGTTTTCAACCAGTTCATTGTGAAGCCTGGACCCGACCAGATAACAATTAAACTTCAACTTCAGAAATCTGTGAAGCCTGGACCCGACCAGATAACAGTTTTCAACCAGTTTATTGTGGAGCCTGGACCCGACCAGATAACAATTAAACTTCAAACTTCAGAAATCTGTGAAGCCTGGACCCGACCAGATAATAGTTTTCAACCAGTTCATTGTGGAGCCTGGACCCGACCAGATAACAATTAAACTTCAACTTCAGAAATCTGCGAAGCCTGGACCCGACCAGATAACAGTTTTCAACCAGTTCATTATGAAGCCTGGACCCGACCAGATAATAATTAAACTTCAACTTCAGAAATCTGCGAAGCCTGGACCTGACTAGATAACAGTTTTCAACCAGTTTATTGTGGAGCCTGGACCCGACCAGATAATAATTAAACTTCAGAAATCTGCGAAGCCTGGACCCGACCAGATAACAGTTTTCAACCAGTTCATTGTGAAGCCTGGACCCGACCAGTCAACAATTAACTTCCGAAGTCTGTAAAGCCTAGACCCGACCAGTCAACAATTAACTTCCGAAGTCTGTAAAGCCTGGACCCGACCAGATAACAGTTTTCAACTAGTTCATTGTAACGCTTGGACCCAACCAGATAACAATTAAACTTCAACTTCAAAAATCTGTGAAGCCTGGACCCGACCAGATAACAGTTTTCAAAGAAGTTTATTGTGAAGCCTAGACCCGACCAAATAGCAATTGACCTCATCAAACCTCAGAAATCTGTAAAGCCTGGACCTGACCAGATAACAGTTTTCGAACGGTATATTGTGAAGCCTGGACCCGACCAGATAACAATTAACCATGATCCCTAGAAAGACACTATGAAACCTGGATTCGACTAGATAATGGTACGACTTTCCAAAGACCACAAAGCCTGGACCCGACCAGATGACTATTCAAGTTCAAGGAGTTTTCTGCAAAGCCTGTATCTGACCAGATAACAATTAAGTCATCCTTACCTCCAACAAGTTACTATGAAGCCTGGATCCGACCGGATAACAGTTAACTTCTGCATCCCCAGCAAGTCATTATGAAGCCTGGACTCGATCATATGACTATTCAATTTCAAGGAGTTTTCTGCAAAGCCTGGGTCCGACCAGATAATAGTTAATTCATCTCTTCTCCCAGTAAGCCGCCGTGAAACCTGGATCAGACCAGATAGCAACCGACTACTTCATCCTCAAAAATTGTGAAGCCTGGGTCCGACTGGATAACAGCTGACATCTGAGCCATATTCCCCAGCAAAAGCATCCCCTTTTAACAAAATTTGAAGACATGCATGTTCTTCATTTCCAATAGGCAATCAGGGAGTTAACCCCCTAAATTTCCTCAGCAGCAGTCAGGGATTCATTTTCCCGGATGAAAACACACATCTCACATTCATACATCATAGCATGTACATGCCATATGCATTTAGCATGATACCACATCTGGTGAACATCATGCAAGCATCTACATTTTTCTAACCCCTTTTCTCACAGGTAAAAAAGCAAGTCTAGTATGAATCAACAAGAGATTTATGCTAAATACTTCTTCCAGCTTTTACCAACATTCCTCCAAATGGCATCTGTAAGCCCATTCACCATCCATCTTCGAGTGCAAATTTCTGGGCACTCTGGTGTTCAATCATCTTTCACCTTCAAGTCACGAATGGCGGATCCGCCAATCTAACTCTTCAGGTTCAAGAAGTTTGAACAAGGGAAGCTGTTGCACCCCAAAATTTGCCCTCTCATTTTTCAGGGAATCACCCTGGATCCTCAGGTTTGCTTTCATCAAGTCCTCAGGCTTTGAATTATCAATTTTTCCAAGCAAACCATTCACAAGGGCAAAATGGTCATTTGCATGCTGAGAAAACCAACCTTGACTTTTGGATCAAAATCAAATCTCAAAAAATAATATTTCATCAAGACACGTTGGAATATGAAGTTTGCTTCATCAAGAGTATCAAAAGTCAAATTTTACTTTGGAAGAATCAAATCCTAAAGACTTAGAAAATTTTCTAAGTATTTAAGAAATATGACAATTTCAGAACTTCTGATCCAGTGTTCACAGTCAGCAAATTCTGGATGTTCTCAAGACAGAGTTTGGTCAGAACTTCTGAGCCAGTGTTCACAAAGGCCCAGTCAAAGTTTGCAAGGTTCAGTCAAAGGAGGTAACAAAGCGCGCTGTAAGTATACTGGAAGTTTTGACGGATCCCTCAGAACATGCTGAAGTCAGAAGATGAGAGGATCAGAAGATGAGATGCTACGCTGAAGCAGAACTTCTAATCCAGAGTCAAGCAAAGATGCAGAGTTTCACATGGGAACTCATATAATGCTCACAACCGCCTTTTGGTTAAGTTTAAACCTCTCAATGGTTTATCCTGATACTTTCCAAATAGAAATTTTCTCTGGTTCAGATAAATCGCTCCAAGATTTATTCTGATTCTTTCCAGTCAAACAACATTCAAGACTTCTGCTAGTTTCAGTTTAAATCGACCAAAGGTTTATTCTGATTCTTTTCCAATTGAAGTCAAGTTCAGCCTTAGTCTAATTTATGTCAACAATCACCTTTGAATGGCATCTATAAGCCCATCTCCGACAACTCTCCATCATTTCTCCAAATGGCATCTTTAAGCCTATTCCCTACACAATCAACCAACACATCATCGAGTGCAAATTTCTGGGCACTCTAGTGTTCAATCATCTTCCACTTTCAAGCTACGAACGACAAACATGCCGATCTCACTTTTCAAGTTTAAGAAGATTGAACATGGGCATCTATTGTACCCCAAAATTTCCCCTCTCGTTTTTCATTCAAGATACCATCCTAGGGTTTTCTCGAATACTCAATTTGGCTCAAAAAGTTGATCAGATAGATTCTATTCCTAGGCAGTAAGTCAACAACTAGGGTTTGTTAATTCCCAAGGAAATTTGAGTCTCCAAGGTTTCAAATGGTCTTCATATATCTTCATGTCTCCTCAAGGATGTCCGTGCCAATTTTCAAACTTTGCATTGCAAGTTTGCTCAGTCGATGGTTCAGATGACTGAAAATGATCGCATTGACCCAAAAATCGACCTTTGTGAGATCAAGTTCAAATGATTGTAACTTCTTCATTATTCAATATTTTTGAGTGGTTCTTTTTGCGTATGACTCTCCTTGACGTCATCTCTAATTTCTCTTCACAAATCAAGAACTGATTACGTGTGGAAGATCATCAAAATTCAAATACTTTAGAGGTCGCTTTATGGACTTTGACCTAATCTTAAGTAACTGCCGCCTGACCTCTAAGAATTGTAAGTTCCTCAATTTCCAAGATCTCGAGACGTTTATTTATGCATATTGTAATAATTGATGTTGTTTATGAGTTTATCTTCAAAGATCAAAGGAAAATTGTGTTTGGAAGACTTTGAAAGTTATCGAATTATCACAGGTCATTTGCTTGATTTTGAATGTTCTTAACTCCTAATTTCAATTCATACCACAATTGTGTTCTCAGGACTATGATTCTCATGTTGAAGTCATTAATTTACAAGATTGATGAATATTCTTAAAGCATATGTTTTGTCATCAAGAGATTGAATTCAGGTTTGGAAATAAAGTTCCATTTGAATCGAGCATGGCATGCGAGTTTCATTTTGATTGCAAGATTTATGGAATCAAAAGGGTATACAATTTTCAAAACATATTCAATATTATCAAACAAACTTCACTCAATACATGCTCAGAAGCGCTTTGATTCACTTATGTGTCAATCTCCTTCAAGCTTTTGAGACAAGTGAGTTTACACAAGGAAATTTCGAGTTTCTATCTTGTAAATCATTCAAAGTTGTTACATTACTACAAGATATTTACAAACTTCAAGTTCCATCGATTTATGTTACAAAGGAACAATTTCAAGATACATTTCAAAGTGGGTTACAATTTAAGATACAAACTACAAGTGTTTTGTTTACAAAAAAAAAGAAGTATTGCTTCTTCAATTTTATCTTGCTTTATCTTCAAGGAAATCATCCAATCCTCGCCATGGCTTCTTCGCCTTTCAACCTCACTTGCCATCCAACCCTCGCGCTCATGAAACAAGAAAAGAAAAACTTAGCTAACATGTGAGAATTCAAGAACTAATTGTTAAGAGTTTTTATCTCATCATTAGAGTTGCATTTTGGAATCAGAAATTAAAAGGGTTTGTTTTTTAAGCATGGTTTATCTCCTCCTACTTTTGCAAATCACATAAAAGTATGGACTTTTTGGTTCACAAACAGGGAAAAGAAATGTGCAAAGCTACAAGCCAAACAACACTGTAAAACAACAGGCTAACAGCGCAACAAACAACAATCCACTGCCAAGCAAACAAAGCAACAAGTATACAGCAAAGCTGCCAAACAGCAAAGTAACTCAAAAACCAAAACATCAGGCAAAACCAAAACAAAAGGTAACCAAAACCAAAACATGTCATTAAATCCTTTATTTTTAGAATATCAATTTTGTTTGTATTTTCTTAAAATTAAATAATATAAATCTCAAATTATCTAGTTTATTTTCTTAATTAATATAGTTAGGGATTTTTGTAAATAGTTTTACTAATTACTTTTGCTTTAGTCTTAATTTGTTTGTCTTCATAAAAAATACCAAAAGACAAAATATACATACATTCGATCTAATTTCTTTGTAAAAAATTATTTTCTTTAATAGAATAGAATTTTATTTTTTCTTTCCAAATTTTTCAAACAAAATACTTAGAATTTTATACTTTGTTAATTAATTTTTACTTCATAGATTGTTGTGGTTTTAATTAAATTGTTCGATTCAATTTGGTTGTATTGATTGCCTATTCGGACTTTTAATCGCATGGATCCATCTGCATTTGTAAATTTGTACCCCCATTCTCGAAAGCTTTGTAATAGCATAGAATTTTAATTTCCGTAATTTACTGTTTTCCTTATACTGTATAGTAATTAGGCGTGCATGGCAAGATTTAAAATCAATCTCTAGATAACCCTAATCAAAGAATAAATTAACTTGAATCAAACATAATTTCACACGTGCACCTCTAGGGTAACCTCGGAAAAATAGTCTGTTGTACCCCAAAATTTGCCCTCTCATTCTTCAGGAAATCATCCTGGATTCTCAGAGTTTCTCTTAAACAAATCCGAGTTCTGAATTATCATTTCTTCCCTAGCAAACCATTTACAAGAGCAAAATGACCACACAAGCTCTAAAGGCAAAGCTTTTACATTGAAAAAATTAAATTCTAAACATTTGGAATTTTTCTCTAAAAAATGGGTGTTTAAGAAGAAAATAGCACTTCAGAACTTCAGAACCCACCTCCAGACAGAAACGGTCAGAAGTTGCAAGCTTGGCTCAACGCAGTCAGAAGTTGGCTCTTCAGCAGCTACATCAACTCAGTTAGAGGTTGTAAACGTGGTTCAACATGTAATCTTCAAACAAAACATGGCTCTTTCAGCAGTTACACAAGTTCAGCCAGAGTTTGCTAGAGGAATGCAAAGAAAGCAAAGAAGTCTGAAGGCTCCTTCAGAACATGCTGGAATCAGAAGACGAAAGGGTCAGAAGAGTGGGTATTACACTGACACAAAATCTCTAAGTACAGGATTTCCAGAAGCAAATCCAAGGAACATGCTAGAAAGTCAGGAGAATCCTCAAAATTTGATGAGACAACAAGAGGCCAAGATCAGAGCTTGGTTTACATTGTTTTTGGTAAAGCAGAACTGCTGGTTCATGTTTTAGGTAATGATGCAAAATCTCCTATTACAAGATTTTTGATGCTGATAAATCTCATAAGCATTTAATGCTCATTAATGCTCCCAACCACTCCTGAACATTCATCCAAGGGGTCTCTTCACGTGTGGCTTAGTAAACACCTTTATGCAGGTTTAGGCATGGGTCTACGCGCCACCTTTCACCTATAGAGGTCGCTTCTCCTTAATCCTTTCCTGTTGTTCCAGCCTAGGCTGAAAAGCTGTCCATTATCACAATTTTTCATGAACCTCTTTAAAAAAAACAATTTAACCTCTATTGGCGCCTTTAACGTTCACAAATCCACAAGAGCTTTTCCTATAAATAGAGCACCATTGACCACTAAAAAGGGCGTCCAAAAAACCAGAAAAAAATTGCTAGAAGAGAAACATAAATTTTTAGCAAGAAAATACTTTGAAACTCTGTCAAAAAAAATCTTAGTGTTTCAAGAGCTTCAAACACAACTTTGAATCTCCGGCCTCAAAACCTCATTTGTACCCAGTTTACTTCTTGATTAAAGAAAGACTCCCCTACAGTTTCTGGCGATATATACTCTCCATCCATCCCTTCAAAAAGAACTTGTCCAGAACACCATCAGAGCTAAAAGCTAACTCTCACTCACAGACTTTTCCAGCAGCCAGGTAAGCACCTGGTGACCTTCATCACGCTGCTAAGTATCATCAGCTTTGCACACTCAATAAACATAATGTAAATATCATGTTGCTGCTGTTTGCGTTCTGAGGATTTTCATACCTCAGAGTGTTCAAGTAGGAAGTGAATCAGTGTAGAACCTGCCTGTGACCTTGTTGGTTCTGTCTCCTGAAACACTTTGACATTTGCTGAAGTTGTCCCAAACATGTTTTCTGTTTTGTGGAAAAATAACAAAACTGCAGATGTTATGACTAGCACAGGGAGAAGCCAAGTGCTGACTTTGACGTTAGCACATCTGAAGTCTGTTTTGCTGTCAATAATATCAGAACTTCTGAAAATTATTGTATTTCCAGCAGGGTCAGAACTTCTGATATCCCCACTAACAAACTTTTGTCTTGCAACGTATGGGGGTCAGAACTTCTGATTTTCCCACTAACAAGTTTCTGTTTTGCAGGTGCCAGAGTCAGAAGTTCTGACTCATACAATTTAACCAAAAGGTTGATAATCTGGCAACAGGCCTGAGTCAGAACTTCTGACTTCCTCTCAGCAGCGCGCTGGCTCTCTCTCTCTCTCTCTCTCTCTCTCTCTCTCTCTCTCTCTCTCTCTCTCTCTCTCTCTCTTTCTATCTATCTTGCCTTTGTTATTTTCTTTTTTTATCTATTTTTCTCGTTGAACCACCCCATGTACAAATATGTATCCCCCACCCCCTAATTGCTGTAATAGCGTAGGATTTTACATTTCCGCTTTTTATTGCTTTCAAATATAAATGCTAGTAATTAGGATGTGTATGGCAAGATAAAATCAATGGAATAGAAAATCCTATTCAAAGATAAACTCTTGTATGCAATAAAACACACTTGCACACGAACACGCCTTAAGGTATCTCCACTCGGTTGCCTAAATTTAAAATGGCCATGTTACGCATGCAAAGTATCTTGGTAAAACAAACAAAATCAAAAGATCATAGTCCCTCGATGACACTATTCAAAGTTGCCTTACAAAAAATGATCTTAGTCCCTAAAAAAAAATACTAAGATACTTTGCAAAATTGATATCATGGTCTATACGATGACCCGCGCCTGTCCCGTTTAACATCCTAACGCAAGGTTGTTCATCAAATACAATTGTGAAACAACACTGTTAAAAGGGTTAAAAACACAAGAAAATCTTTGAGTAAAATAGGGTAGACAACTCTTAGTTACTTGATCAAAAATCTTGCAAAACATCCTTGCCATTTTTTTCAAAACACACTCCACAAACACAATTTCAAAATCCTACTTTCAAACATTGAAAACTTTTCAAAAGACAAAGACACCTTTGTATACATTCAAACAAAAATCATTACAAAGGTTTCCACAACGATGGCCTAATTTCAAAACATCTTAAAAAATCACACACAAAGCACCATTTCAAACAATTGAAAATCAAAGCAAGTGATCTAAGCAAGTAACTAAGAGCCCATGGATAACCATAGATAGAAAGGGTGCTAATACCTTCCCTTTCTATAATCTACTCCCCGAACCCAAGAAAACATCTCAAAGGTCTTTCCTGTGCTTTTTGACCTTTCCTTAGGATAAAATAAAAAGTCGGTGGCGACTCTTGCTAAACCGAAACATTTGCGAACACAAACGCAAAACCCAAGTCAGTTCTCCCACCGTATCACAGAATTGGCGACTCTGCTGGGGACTTATTTTAAAAGTGGAGTAATCTTAGGGCTTAGATCACCCTTTGTATGATAATTGTTTGCTTTGATTGCTTTACATTTTGGTTCTCTTGTTTGGGCTTAAAATCCTCCACCCGGATTTGGGAAACATTCATAGATAGCAATACGTTGTGGAAACTGTGTGGGGTATACCGACACGGTTGAAGCAATAGCTATATTAGTGCGACTTATTTGTGAGTACCGATAGCCTTTGAGTCAATTAAATAGAATACAGGGCTGCTGGGTGATGTCATTAAGCATTAATGAACTAGAACCTTACTTGACCATCTTGGCCTTTTATTAGGGGTAGTGAGATGACCGGCTTTGGTACAGTCCGAAGTTGGTAGATACTCGATACTACACTCATTGAGGGTTGTTTTCTTGGAATATTTTGGTCGCTAGTTAAGTGGCTAAACCAAAACAATGAACATAGAAAATAATCCAATGATATTGAGCTCCTTAGAACCCGGTTACTATTTATAGGACAGGTTTTTGAGCCAACTAAACTCAAGAGGGTACTTACCTATGAAACCTCATGCAAGCCTGAAACTAGGGTTTTGTGTGACTTGCTTGTACATGTGCTTGTGCATACATCATAAAGCATCATATGCATCCACTAACCATTTCAAGGGTTTGGATCTTCATCTTTGTTCTTGTTTTGAAGGTCATGGAATCTCTTCTCAGGAAAACAATTCAAGTCAACCTTGTGAGGATCCCTCCTCAACTCAAGGAGCTTACTTCCAGGATTCCGGAGAATTCTCTCTTCAGTGAAAAACATGGTAGACTCCTCAACTTAGTCAACACCAGCATTGAAGAAGACATGGTGAAAGTACTGTTCCAGTTCTTTGACCCCCTCCACCACTGTTTCACATTCCCCGATTACCAATTGGTGCCTACTTTGGAGGAATTTTCTCAACTTCTGAGAATTCCTATTCTTAATCAACTACCCTACAACGGTACGAAAAAAAAAACCAAAGCCTGAAGATGTTGCTCAAGCATTACACTTGCAACCATCTGACATCAAGGGGCATTGGGAAACCAGAAGTGGTGTCAAGGGCTTCTTGGCAAAGTTTTTATTTGAGAAGGCACAAGACTGTTGGAATTCTCTTGATCTACAAGCCTTTGAATAGATTGTGGCACTCCTCATCTATGGGTTGGTCTTGTTCCCAAACCCTGATCAACTTATAAATGTGAATGCTGTCAAGATTTTCATATCCAGGAATCCCGTACCTACATTGCTTGGGGACATCCTACACTCATTTTACACACGAACAATGAGGAAAAGAGGTGTTCTCATGTGCTGTACTCCTCTCCTAGCTAGGTGGTTTATTTCTCACCTTCCACAATCAGTTTTGAAGAATGAGCAGGGCTTAAGGTGGTCACAACGGTTGATGACCCTCACACATTCTGATGTACATTGGTGTTCTCGGTTCATAGAAAATGTCATCATCATTGATCGTTGTGGTGAATTCCATAATATACCATTACTTGGCATTAGGGGAGGCATTACCTACAACCCTTGTCTAGCTTTGAGACAATTTGGATATGCCCGGAGGGATGGCCCTCATGACATGCTGATTCCTGACCTAGTTTTTGACTTCGACAACGATGCGCAAGGACTTCGACAAAGGTTCATCAAAGCTTGGAGGATGCCTAACAAGGTGGACAGTAAGACACTGGGGCACAAGAATTCCACCCCCCTTGAGCCTTACCTCAAGTGGGTACGAACCCGCTCCCAGAATCTTATGATGCCATATCCTCACATTCTCCCCTTGATTAAAGAGCCTGTTAAGGAAGGAGAGGTTCCATACACCATCCTACATCCTGACATGCCAACATCATGGGAGGAAATGCAAAAGAGTTGGATCCAACTCAAATAAGAACGGGATACTTTTGAAGCCAGCTTCTATGCCAGTGAGAAGAAGGTTTTAGAGCTCACCCACCGACTTCACGAGGAGGAAACTCTCAACACCTACATCGCACCAAAGAGGATGCGCAACGTCTTTTTACATTAAGAATTTTGTAATATTGTACTAACAAGTTCTTCTTAATATGACGTGTGTTCTTTTTGTTTGCAACAAATTTGAATTTTTGAACCCTTGAATGCATTACATGCATAACATTCATCATATGCATAAGCAGGTCTTCAAGCCAGGTTTCCTTATCTTTCTGCTGTTTATTTCAGCAAGATGGATTTGGAGCAAACAGTGAAGGACCTACAGGCACAAAATTCACAATTTCAATAACTCCTCATGACCTTGGCAAAGGGTCAGGAGGATCTCAAAGTTCTGCTAGAGAATAGTAAAGAGAAAAAGAGACTGGGGGTAGCTACTTTCGGAAGAAGATTTAAGGGCGATGCTAGAAGGACTCTTGAGTTTCCTTCAACGTCTGACGAAGGGATCGGCAAGGGGAAAGGAGTCACGATACCTTCCGAATCTTAGGTAGAAGAGGAGGAAGAGGAAGCATATGAAGACTATTCAGAACAACAGTATCCACCAACGGGTCACAAATATAAGAACCTTGAAGACAAATTGGCTGCTATGGAGTTGCAGAGGGTGCCCGGATTGGATTTTGAGGAACTGGGATTGGTAGCCGGGATTGTAATCCCTCCCAAGTTCAAGGTGCCGACATTTTCCAAGTACGGAGGTCTGTCTTGCGCTAAGATGCACTTGAGGTCGTATGTTAGAAAGATCCAGCCACATTCATCCGATAAAGATCTGTGGGTGCACTTTTTCCAAGACAGCTTGTCTGGCACTCAGCTAGATTGGTTTTATCAGCTCGAGAGATCAGAGGTCCATAATTGGGAAGACTTGGCAGTCGCTTTCTATCGTCAGTATCAGTACAACGCCGATTTGGCGCCTACCCGTACTCAGCTACAGAGTATGGGGATGGCTTCAAATGAAAGGTTTAAGGAGTACACCCAGAAGTGGCGTGACCTGGCTGGAAGAGTGCAGCCACTGCTATCAGATAGGGAATTAGTTGACATGTTTTTGGGGACCCTATCTGGACCTTTCTTCAACCATCTAATCTGAAGCTCTTCTGTGGGATTTACTGAGTTGATTTTGACCGGCGAGAGGGTGGAAGCCGGTATCAAAAGTGGAAAAATTCAAAAGGATGCTTCCGCATCCACAGCTGCTAGAAAACCATTCCCAGCCAAGAAGGAAGCATCTGCTGTATACACTCAGAAAAATCGGGAAAGAGAGGAACGTCGGCCAACAGTGGGGGCCGTATTAATACAAAAGTCCGCATCAGACCAGCTTAGAAACAATCAACCGAGGAATGATCAGCCCAGAACTTATCAGCAAAGGCCACCACGGCAGTTTACCCCAGTAAATATGACACCTGCTCAAATCCTTCCACATCTACTGAAATTGAATCTTGCTAATTTAAAAGAGGCGCCAAAGAATGTAAATACCACTTCTCCATCCTACAACTCAAAAGCCAAGTGTGCTTACCATTCCGACAATTTTGGGCACGATACCAATAATTGCTGGGCACTCAAGAACAAAATTCAGGACTTAATTGACGCCAAAGAGGTTGAATTTGACGCTCCTGAAAAGCCCAATGTCCTATCTGCTCCCATTCCCAAGCATGGCCACAATGTGCATGCTGTTTTGGAGAATATCCATGTTACTGATGTTGCCGATCTGTTGACTCCATTGTTAGTGATAAAAGAAAATTTGTTGAAAGCCGGGATCTTTCCTGGTTGTGATGAAGACTGCTGTTTTTGTTTGAACATTCAAGGTAATTGTCCAATGTTGAAGTCGGGTGTCCAACGCTTGATGGATACTCAAGAAATACTTTTCCAGAAAACCCCTGTTAACACTTTCAATCCAATTACTCCTAATACTTGTGATACCTCAACCAATGATATTGCCATCATAACCATTTCCGACAATTCTCCCAAGGCTTGCAAAAGGCCTATCAGGATTACACCCAACTCTGAATGTATACCTCTGAAGATCACCATGCCGGGACCTGTCCCGTACCAATCAAGCAAAATGATACCCTGGAACTATGGGGGAGAAATCTTCTACCACAACATCAAACAAATAAAAACAGTCCAAGAAATCTCTAAAGAAGACCCTAATATAGGGAACATTGCGGGTACAAGCAAGATCACCCGCAATGGCCAGATCTTTTCTCCGGAGATTGCTCCTCCTCGAGCAGTCTTCAGACCCTTAAAGGCTTTTGTACCTGTTGGACCCTCTGTGCAAGGCCTAGTGATTGAAGAGTTGAACACTCCTGAAGAAAGACCATCCGCTGATAACACCGACAAAGGTAAAGGGATACGGGAAATTCCTGTCAGGACTAAGGCTCATGCTGTGGTTATCCCCGAAACCACTCAGAAGGAGATGGATGAAATCCTTAAAATAATCAGAAAAAGTGACTATGACGTTGTGGAACAATTAGGGCAAACCCCTTCTAAAATTTCAATGTTATCTCTCCTGCTCTGTTCAGAGGCCCATGCTAAGGCTCTGATTAAATTCTTGAAGACGGAACATGTCCCCCAGGAGACCTCGGCTGACCAATTCCAGGATTGTGTGGCCAGTCTTACTGCTGACAATGGCCTGGGCTTTTCCGACGCAGATTTAACTCCCAAAGGAAGGAAACACAATGATGCGTTACATGTTTTAGTTGAATGCCGAGGAACCACCCTCGCCCATGTCTTGGTCGACACTGGTTCTTCCCTGAATGTGCTTCCAAAGAAGGCCTTAGACCGTTTGGATTGCGAAGGTCTGACCCTCAAACCTAGTAACATATTCGTCAGAGCTTTCGATGGCTCCAAGAGAATGGTTCATGGAGAGGTTGATATTCCCATCAACGTAGGCACCGAAGTGTTCAACTCCACCTTCTACATGATGGACATCCGTCCGTCATACTCATGTTTGCTAGGAAGACCGTGGATCCATTATGCCGGGGCAGTTACATCCTCCTTGCACCAGATGCTGAAGTATCCTGTTAAGGGTAAAGTCATAACTGTGCATGGCGAGGAAGAGTACATGATTAGTCATATCAATTCCTTTCGATATGTGGAATTAGACGGCGAGTTCATCAAAACACCTTTTCAACATTTTGAGGAAGTTTATCCCGAGGTAGCAGTTGCGAAGACATCGGTTGAGGTACGTATCATTCCCAAGCATGTGGCTAAGATGGAATCTCTCAAGGACATAAAGGCTGTGATTAAGGAGGGGAAGAGCACAGTATGGGGACAATTGCCTGACTTTCCCCATAAGACGGACAAGTTTGGTCTAGGGTTTACTGCTACAGGACAAAACGCTATGCTTCGTTCTAAGATTGGAAGATCACCTGTCAAGATTTCTCACCATGGAATCAATGCTGTAGGGGATGAAGATGAGGAGAGCCACTTTGAAGACTGGATTTTTCCGACTGTCGAGGGGGGTTTGAGCTATTAGGAAGCAAAGGATTTCGTTCCTATCACCTTTATCAACCAGTAATTTTATCTTTAAACAATTTCCCATTTTTATGGTCTGTAATAACTAAAAAAATTCGCACATTATTTTCACCTCATGCCTTACCCGGGGCATGTAGGTCCATTTGTAAGGGTTTGATTTCCTTCATAATCATATGCCATGTTTTAATGAATCATTGGACGTTTTTCATCTATAAACTGTTCATTTTCTTTCCTTTTTGCATTTTTGTTTGTTTAAGGATGGCTATCCCTTACAAACACCCACACTCACAAATGCAGGTACCCATCCACTCCGGATTCCATGGGTGACTATTCTATTTTAGCCTTTGATAACTCTGAAGATCTGGTCAATCACGCTGAGTACGAAGTTGACGAAGATTGTGAACTGCCGGGAGAGTTAGCCAGACTTCTACAACAAGAAGAGAGGGCTATTCTGCCTCATGAAGAGTTGTTAGAAACCATCAACTTAGGGACAGAGGAAGACAAGAAGGAAGTAAAAGTGGGTGCCAACCTGGAACCAAGTGTCAAGGAGCGCTTAGTTCAGTTGTTGAATGAATATGTTCAAATCTTCGCCCGGTCTTATGAAGACATGCCAGGTTTAGACACAGATATCGAGGTTCACCGTCTCCCTACAAGAGAAGACTGTCCACTGATCAAGCAAAAGGTTCGCCGAATGAGGCCTGACATGTCCGAGAAGATTAAGGCTGAAGTAATGAAGCAATTCAACACTGGCTTCCTGGCTGTTACAACCTATCCACAATGGGTTGCTAACATTGTGCCCGTACCCAAAAAGGACGGCAAGGTCAGAATATGCATGGACTATCGGGATTTGAACAGGGCTAGCCCTAAAGATGATTTTCCGCTGCCACATATCGACATTTTGGTTGACAACACAGCTCAGCATAAAGTATTTTCTTTCATGGACGGATTCTCGGGCTACAACCAGATCAAAATGACTCCAGAGGACATGGAGAAAACTACCTTTGTCATACAATGGGGTACCTTCTGCTACAAGGTGATGCTGTTCGGACTGAAGAACGCAGGGGCAACCTATCAACGCGCCATGGTAGCTTTATTTCATGATATGATACATCATGAGATCGAAGTTTACGTAGACGACATAATATCTCGATCACAAACAGAAGAAGAACACCTTGAACATTTGCAGAAGCTGTTTTCCAGGTTGAAAGAGTACAAACTCAGACTGAATCCAAGCAAGTGCACTTTTGGAGTTAGGTCTGGTAAACTTCTGGGATTTATTGTCAGCAACAAGGGCATTGAGGTCGATCCAGATAAAGTGAAGGCTATACAAGAAATGCCTGCCCCCCATACTGAAAAGGAGGTTAGAGGATTCTTGGGACGCTTGAACTATATCGCCAGGTTCATCTCTCACCTGACGTCTACCTGTGAACCAATTTTCAAACTGTTGAAGAAAGATCAGGTAATTGAATGGAACAACGATTGTGAAATTGCTTTTGATAAGATCAAGGAGTATCTACTAGAACCTGCTATCCTGATGCCACCTGTCGAAGGAAGGCCGATGATCATATATCTGACTGTTTTGGACAACTCAATGGGGTGCGTACTGGGCCAACATGACGAGTCTGGTCGAAAAGAGCATGCCATTTATTACCTTAGCAAAAAGTTTACCGACTGTGAGACTCACTACTCACTGCTCGAGAAAACTTGCTGCGCTTTGGTATGGGCTGCTCGCCGACTAAGGCAGTATATGTTGACTCATACCACTTTGCTGATTTCCAAGATGGACCCGATCAAATATATCTTCGAAAAGCCTGCTTTATCTGGAAGAATCGCTAGATGGTAGATGATCCTGACCGAATATGACATCCATTATACTACCCAAAAAGCTATAAAAGGAAGTGTACTAGCTGACCATCTAGCTCATCAAGCCGTCGAAGATTATCAATCTATGAGATTCGACTTCCCTGACGAGGACATCATGACTTTGGACAACATCGAAGGTGACGGACCGTATGACGGACCTGAACAAGGATCCCGATGGACCCTGTACTTTGATGGTGCTTCAAATGCACTTGGCAACGGTATCAGTGCGATACTCATTTCCCTAGAAGGTTGCCATACACCTTTCACTGCCCGACTTTGTTTCAGCTGTACCAACAACATGGCCGAATATGAAGCTTGCATCTTTGGTCTCAAGGCTGCTATAGACTTGGGAATCAAATCTTTGGTCGTATTTGGGGACTCGGCTTTGGTTATCAGTCAAGTCAAAGGAGAGTGGGACATCAAACATCCTAATCTTATCCCATATAAAGAATATGTCCTGACTTTGTTGCCTCATTTCGAGCAGATTACTTTCGAGCATTTCCCGCGGGAAGAGAATCAGCTAGCAGATGCTCTGGCTACAATGTCTTCCATGTTTAAACTCAACTGGGATAACGAGGCTCCCCAAATTACCATCGAGCGAATGGACGAACCTGCACACTGTCATGAGATTAATACCGAAGAAGTAATGGAACAACCCTGGTTTCATGAAATCAAAAGGTATCTCCAGACTAGAGAATATCCCGAAGGAGCTTCCGTCAATGACAAAAAGTTCCTAAGGAGATTTGCTGCCAAGTTCTTCCTAAGCAATGGCATCCTTTATAAACATATCCATGATTGTGTTTTACTTCGATGTGTGGACAAAGCTGAAGCGGAGTTGATCATGACTGAAATACATAGCGGCATATTCGGCACTCATTTGAGAGGACATACGATGGCAAAGAAGATTCTAAGGGCAGGCTATTACTGGTCAACCATGGAAGCTAATTGTCATCAACATTCCCGTACTTGCCAAAAATGCCAAGTCTACACCGACAAGGTACATATTCCTCCTATTCCTCTCAATGTTCTGACAGCTCCTTGGCCATTCGCAATGTGGGGCATTGACATGATTGGAGAGATCAAGCCCACGGCGTCCAATGGACATCGCTTCATCTTGGTCGCTATTGTTTACTTCACCAAATGGGTCGAGGCAGCTTCCTATGCCTCAGTTACAAAGAATGTGGTTGCCCGCTTCATCAAGCAGAACCTCATATGCCAGTATGGTGTCCCCGACAGGATCATCGCAGACAACGGTACAAATCTAAACAATACTATGATCACCGCTCTATGCGAACAGTTCAAGATTTATCATCATAATTCATCTCCCTATCGTCCGAAGATGAACGGTGCTGTTGAAGCTGCGAACAAAAATATCAAGAAGATCATTCAAAAGATGACAGTCACCTACAAGGACTGGCATGAGATGTTACCGTTTTCTCTGCATGGATATCGTACCATGACACGTACTTCAATAGGGGCAACCCCATTCTCTTTGGTATATGGCATGGAAGCTGTCCTACCTATGGAAGTTCAGATTCCTTCTTTAAGGATTATGAAGGATGCTGGTTTGAGTGAAGACGATTGGATTCAGACCCGGCTTGATCAACTCAATTTGATCGACGAGAAGCGACTTACTGCTGTTTGCCATGGTCATACATACCAAAAACGGATGATCAAGGCTTTCAACAAGAAAGTCAGGCATCAGGTATATCAAGTCGGAGATCTTGTAATCAAGCGGATCATCTTGCCGCGAAGTGATCCCAGGGGAAAATGGACTCCTACTTACGAAGGACCGTTTGTGATCAAGAGCATCTTTTCTGGTGGGGCAATGATTCTGACCACCATGGACGACGATGACTTACCGCACCCTGCGAATGCAGACATAGTCAAAAGATACTACGCGTAAAACGACCCGGCAATTTAAAAACCCAAGAGGGCGACTTGGGCAAAAATGGGCATCCCAGTGAACCGAAAAACCCGAAAGGGCAGTTCAGGCAAAAATTAGGGATAAACAAAAAAAATCTGTACACCCGGCAAGTTGAAAACCCGAAAGGGCGACTTGGGCAAAAAAGGGTTTCCTGGTGGATCGAAAACCCAAAAGGGCGATTCAGGCAAAAGTTAGGGAATTAAAGCGTATGACTGTGTCTCGTCGGATCACTTCAAGAACAATCTCTTCACCAACAAGCTCCGAGCTTCTGATCAACTTAGTCATCGGCGGACAAAGCAATGAATGGACATGATATTCAGAGTTGTGAAGGCCATAACAGAATGGGAATCCCATGGAATTGTTACACATAGCCATCTTTCTTTTGTATAAATATCTTTCAATTTTTACGAAAACATTCTCTTACTAGGATGTCTGTCTCCTTTGTACAAAGATACTCACAAAAGTTAATACAAATGCACTTCCAAGTGCAGAAACTTGCTTACCGTTCCTTTCTTTTTACACTTATGTTTATTTTGAAAACGTCCAATGTTTTGTTAAATAGGCATATGCATTTGAACATAATCATTGCTTACAAATAAAACGAATTGAGAAAGGATAATTACTGGTAGGTCGAATGTATAGGAAAACGTCTTTAGGCTATTCTAGCAGAAATCCCCTGCAGTATGTCGTTCAGATCCTCAACAAGGCTAAATTTGGAGTATATTTCCCCCAGCGAAGTTAAACTTCAAGATCCTCAGCAGAGAAAAAGCTTTCTAAAGCTGGATTCCCTAGCTAGAGTGCATTCTAAAACTTAATTCCCCTCAGAGTCAAGATTCAAGATTCCCAGTGGAGCCCAAAAACCCTGAAAATCCTATCCCCAGCGGAACAAGAATAGTGAACATTCTCCCCACAAAGATGCTTCCCCAGTAAATGGAAAATTCTCAGTATCTTTTCTCCAGCAGGAGTTTCCTAGGTTTTGACTTCCCAGTAAAGATGTCCAAAGTTTTCCTTATTTCCCCAAGCAGTCAGCAAGGGTTTCTCCTCTCCAAGTCCTCAGCGGCGGCCAAAGTTTTTTAATCCCCAGTAGTGGTCCTAAGATTCCTCAACAATTGAAGATCTTTAATCCACAAAGTCAGCAGGGACTTCTCATCTTCAACAATCAAAGATTTTTGGAATCCCCAGCTTCGGTCAAAGATTTACTTTCCCCGGCAGCAGTCTAAGATTCCATTATCTCCAGCTATCAAGGATTTATTTTCCTCAGCAAGACGGCTACTCAGCCTGCATGCATAACCATTACATTCATATAACATAAACATTGATGAAACACAATTCATTGCATCATACATATCATGCAACATAACTTTGTGTTTAGCTAACATCTTACCCTTTTCAGGATGAGATCAAAAGACTATCATTAACAATTATTCAGATACAGTTTGGATACTGTTGTACCCCAAAATTTGCCCTCCCATATTCTTCAAAATTTGCCAAGTCAAAGCTTCAAAATCTCCCCAAGGGTTGCACAGTTCAAGGGCCTCCTAACAGTCAAAAATTAGGGTTTTGGTTCTGACAAAGAAAGTGAAGTTTCCAAGGGTCCAATCAAGTCCCACAGGCCTATAAACATGGTCAAGCATCCTCATACCAAGTTTCAAGACTTATAGCACAAAATTGCACAGTCAAAAACCCTAATTGCACTATAGTCAACTGTAGGGGCAAAATGGTCATTTGACAGTCAAAAGTTCAAATTTTTGGTCAACATCTCATTTTGAAGCCACAAACACCAATTGATCAATGATTGATCATGATTCTCAAAGCTTGGCTCAAAAAGTCTCAAGATGCAAAAGTTTCCATATTTGGATAGTTGAAAAAGTCAACTGTAACTTGACCAAGGCATAACTTCCACATGGATTATCAGAAAAATTCCATCCAAAGCTCATTTTGAAGAGAAATACATTTTCTACAACTCCTATTCATACTTCAAGTCCAGGAAATGCTCTCACAAAAAGTTATCAATTTCAACATTATAGGTCATTTTCAAAAATCAACAAAAAGGGACTTTAAGTCAAAGGCCATACCTTGAGATTGGTAAATAAAAATGACATGGGACCAAAGACATTGGTTAGAGGACTCAAAGACCTTTCCAAAATGTCCAAGAACATGAGCAAATCTTAAAAATTGAGCAAGTTATGCCTTGTGGAAGTTGGGAAATTTTGGATATTTTGAAAAGTCAACATTGCTTCAAATGTCTTAAACATGCTAATGGGCTACATTTTCTTCCAAAATTCATCATCCAAAGCATGTGCACGACCATTTGGCCCAAAGGGAAGTTTTTCATCATTTTTATTTATTTATTTGAATTTTTAATTGGCAATAATTCATTTAATTAAAATAAATATGTGGAAAATACCAAACCAATGCAATCAAATCTTTTTATACATGAAATAGCCTCAAGATTTCGTGCATGATCAGATTTGGAAAGAATCATGGTAATTGGACATGATTTGAAGCAAATATGCATGAAAAAGATTGGAAAATATATGCCATGAAAATCAATATCCATTCCATCAATGCAAAAGGTTTTTTGATCCAATTTTGAACCCTAATCGTTCACACATATATACTCAAGCTAACCCTAGTGATCAGAACCACAAAGCTGCGCAAGAACACCATAATAAAGTTTGCATTTTTCAAGAAAACTCAAATACTGAAAACCATCTTCCAGTGCGATTAAAGGCCAAATAACCATTCCATTACCTTCCTGAGACTTCAAGGAAGGTTTTCAGATCAAAACCATCCATCCTAACGCAGAGAAACGGTAGAACGATCGTGTCCTGTACAAGATTTTTTCCATATGCTTGCATCATGATTCATGCGTTTTTAGTAATTTTTAATGTTTGATTTATGTTCCTTAATTGATTCTAAAGCTAACTGTATTGTTTAATTAAGTTTTCATCACCCATACGCGAAACTACCATGGACGATTATTAGGGTTCTTCAAATTTCAAATTGGGTACTTTCACCTACTGTAAAATTGAGACACCTCAATGCCATGGTTGAAATCAGGAAGCTTGGAGGAATCGATTGCCATAGTCGCGCCTAATTTATGTGGCCATATGGCCTAATCGCTATTTTGGAAAAGTGCATATTTTGGGGGGGTTTAAAACCCCCGCTAACCTTTTTTATATTTCAGGCAAAAGCGCAGCAAGGAAGAAGATGATGATGTGTAGGCTAATGATTGGTTTATTTGAATTTTCGCGCTAAAAGTTCCACTAACCATTGTTTTATCTTATATCATTTGTTTCCTATTATATAATCAAAACGCGCGTTTGGTTCAAGTGGCAGGCAAGTGCATTGGTAATCCCTGGGACCTGGGTTCGAACCCCAGGTCCCCTTCCCTTTCAATAATATTTTTCATAACATCTTCCCATGTAGCTCATGCCCTGAAGATCACCATACGCTCCTCACTCAAACGTGCCACACGTCCCACAACCTCCATCCAATGGCCAGGATCTGAAGCCTATGATGTGCTGCAGTCAACGCGTGCACACGCTTCCTGAAAAAGTCAAAAGAGGCCAAAGATCAGTGGGCCTAAAATGCTGATTTAACCTCCAATTGGGGACAGAACCCCCTAGGGTTTGCTTCTTTTATTCTTTTTTTATATTTTTCTTTTCTTTGTTTTAATTAATTTCCTTTAATTCTTTAATTTAATATTTTCATAAAAAACATAAAAATAATATAAAAAAAACAGAAAAGACAAAAAAATAAGATATTTGATTTAATATTTCTTTGTAAATAAATCATTAATTAATTTAGTTCTAGGCTTAATTTCAAACATTTTTCTTAATAAATTTAAAAATTTGTAGGATTAGGTTTAAATTACTTTAATTACTTTTTTTTTCTTTTCTTTTTTCTCATCACTAATAATTAATTAATTATTTTTATAAATCAAATTGCATTAATTAATTAGGTTTAATTTTAAGTAATTTTCATATTTTCTTAATAAATAAAAAAAAAACTAGAATTAGGGTTAATCAATATTTTAATTTCGTTCAATTCTCATAAAAGTTCATAAATACAAAAAACCTCAAAAAAATAATTTCTTTTTCTTTTAATTTAATTAATTTGTTAATAATAATTTAATTTCATTAAAAAGGGTCCAACGCCCTCGCTTTCAATTTTAATTCAATTCGCGCATTCTATTTTATTTCTTATAATATTAATGTAATTCTCCCGAAGCCGTGTAAATATTTATCTTTCGCACTTTACTTTATTTCTTTATTTTTATGTCAAATCGGGTCCTGGGTTTAATTTGGCGATGTGGACCCACGCCTTTGTAATAGTTTAGAACTTTTAATTTCCGCGACTTTTTAACTGTTAATAATGGCATGCAAGAATGAATGACAAAATAAAAACAAAAGCGTAGATCACCCATGACATGACAAGACAAAAATAAATGAAAACGACACACAAATCACACACCACCCCTAGGGTACGCTTCACTGTTGCCTTGCCTCGAAAGGTGATCGTCGAGTAGAGGATGTCTTAGTAAGTCCTCATGATCCGGGAATCTGGCATGAGGGTAGCTTCTAAGGTATCTCCCCATTGCTCTGGTGATCACCATGCCCCGAACCTCGAATTGACCCGAACAACTCCAATAGTGGTGCTACCTACCTCTCAATGGTGGGATGGCACTACTTTAAGGACATTTACACAGACAAACTCCTTAGGGTAGGTAGACGACTCTTGATACTTGCTCTAACTTCAAAACAAATCAAAATACTTTTCACACCGACACTTTTCAAAAAGCTTTCGAAAGCAATTTTTCAAACACTCTTGAGGACCGATACAAGAGTCGAACTGGAATTTTCAAAGAAACTTTTTAAAACCCACAGTTGAAGAGCAGACAAACCATTTTTGAAAACACAAATGAGCAAGTATCTAAGAGCCCATGGATAACCATGGATAGAAAGGGTGCTAACACCTTCCCTTTCTATAATCTACCTCCCGAACCGAGAGCAATCTCTTTAAGGAATTTTTCTGTGCTTTTGTCCTTTCCATTTGGAGAAAATAAAAGACGGTGGCGACTCTTGCTTCCGCGACATTTCGCGAACCAGCGTTAAACAGTCAGTTCCAGATCCACCGATCACAGAACTGGCGACTCTGCTGGGGACTAATTATAAAGTGAGGTGTACCTTAGGGTAGTTCATAACTGTGTTTTCAATTGTATTGCTTAGCTTGCTTTAAATTGTGGGTTGCATGGGAGTTACATAGATCCTAACCCGGATATGGGGATACCCTATTTAGGTAGCATAAGCTGTGAGGGACCTGTCCGACGTATACCGACATGGGTGAAGCAGTGGCTACGTTGGTGTGGCGCCTTGGTCTGTATCGATATCCCTCGTGTTGAAACGGGGAGAATATGGGTCTTCCAAGGAGTCATTAAGCACCAACCGACCTTAGAACCCTAAATTGACCCAACTTGGCCATTAAAACAGTAGCAGTATGCTACGCCCATTGAGGCTAAACTCTCGTGAAGGTTCTGGCCGCAAGAAAAGATTGCGATGCTGGAGTTATGACCGATTGAGGGTAGTCAATGATATTGGGATCCTCTAAGAACCCGATTACTATGATAGGACATGTATGAACCAACAAACTGAAAGAGGGTAATACCTAGACCTCATGCTGGCCTTAACTCTAAGGGCTTCTCTTGTGTGACTTGTGTGCCTTCCAACTTGACTATTTGCATGCTTGTTATCTGACACCTGAGTTTCTTGCAGGTTTTGTTTACAGTCCTTAATTGGGACTCATAACAGGGTTACTCACATTATCCCATGCATACCATAACATCATACCATTGCATACATCCTAACCCATTTCAAGGATCTCAAGGGCTTGTGATGCAGGTCATTGTGAATCAACTATCCCAGCAAGGGGCAAAGGGGATTTATTTTCCTCTAGCCATGATTGTCAGGGGCTATGACCCACTCGATATGGTGAGCCTTGACTCTTGAAAAAGGACTCTCAACAACAGGAAGTTCCTTCAATCAAGCCACTGAATTCAAATTCTAACGGTTTTCTTGTTTACCCCGCGAGATCCTTGAAAACATTGCATGCATATCATACATATCATTGCATTGCAGGTACCCTTTTGACAGGTTGCTTAACTTCTTCGCTGTTTATTTCAGCCGATCGTCATGAATCCTGAATCGTCTACTGAGCAATCCATCAAGGCTCTCCAGGCCCAGAATGCCCAGTTCCAGGAGTTGATTGTGAGCCTAGCTCAGGGTCAAAAGGAATTGAAGACTCTGATTCAGAAGAAGAAGAAGAGGACTGTTTTGTTCAGCCCTAGACGCAGATCTGGGAACACACTACAAGATGAAGCTGAGAGGACAACTCCATCTGTGGGGAAAGGCAGTCCCCATGAGAGAGAGGTGCCTAGTCCAGTGGTCTCCGACAACGAGACGGAGTTCGATGATGAGCAGTACCCTTCAGCTGAGGACTGGTACAAACAACTAGAGGATCGTCTGAATGCAATGGAGATTCAACAAGTGCCGGGGTTGGATTTCAGAGACCTGGGTCTATCTTCTGGTGTGGTGATCCCACACAAATTCAAGGTTCCTTCTTTTGCTAAGTATGACGGGGCATCCTGTCCCAGGCTGCATCTCAGATCTTACGTGCGGAAGATTCAACCATACACTGTGGACAAGAACTTGTGGATCCACTTCTTCCAGGAGAGTCTTTCAGGGACTCACCTCGAATGGTTCTATCAGCTGGATGGGACCAAAGTTCGTAACTGGGAGGAGTTGGCTACTGCTTTTTACAAGCAGTATCAATATAATGCCGACCTTGCTCCTACACGTACCCAACTCCAGGGTATGTCTCTAGGGTCAAGTGAAGGTTTTAAAGAATACACACAAAAGTGGAGGGACCTGGCTGGCAGGGTGCAGCCTCCATTAACTGACCGGGAACTCGTTGATATGTTCTTGGGGACCCTGTCCGGGCCATTCTTCAATCATCTCATTGGTAATTCATCTGCAGGATTTACCGACCTCGTTCTGACTGGGGAAAGAATTGAAGCTGGTATCAAGAGTGGGAAAATTCAAGAGGCCACACCTTCTGATACTCACAAAAAGCCTTACACGGGCAGGAAAGAGTCTAATGCTGCATACGGTCAAAAGAGTCGTCGTGACCAACAGGCAGGGGCAGTCATGATCTCTGGTTCTGCACCACGCCGACAACCACAAAAGGGAAATCAGCGAAGGCCGGACGAGCCTAAAAGACAATTCACCAACATCAACATGTCATGGTCACAAGCATTGCAGCACATGTTGAAAATGAACCTGATTGCGGTGATCAACCCTCCTGCAAATCCCAAAACCTCCTCTCCAAGCTACAACCCAGAAGCGAGGTGTGCTTATCATTCTAATAGCCCGGGGCACGACACTGAGGATTGTTGGGCGCTGAAATATAAGATCCAGAATATGATCGATGCTAAGGAGATTGAATTCGAGCCTGCTGAGACTCCCAATGTGACCACTGCTCCCTTGCCAAAACATGGTTAGGATTGAGAGATTTTTGTTCATTTGAATTCAAGTTGTATTTTTCTTTTCTTGTTCAAATAAACAATTGTCATGTTAAACTCTTTTATTTCATGAATGCATTACACATGTCTGTCTTGAATTAATTATGTTTACCATACTTAAAACTGTTTTCATATTTTTGTGATGTCAACTTTCAATTAACAATTCTAAGCCTCTTGAGGGAGGATGACGAAAACGATACCACGATTTTTACCGTATGCTTTCGAACAGACCCCGCTGATGAGGTACAGGCATTGTTTCAATCCCTAAACACTGGAGTTATAAGGAAGATAATCCCTCGTCAACCCCTCTGAGCCAAAGAAGTAGGAGTTTTTCTTTTCGAAAATTAAAACCCTTTATCATAATCTGGGGCATGGTAGTTTTCTCAGTTGATCCAAGTGCATAACAAATGGCACTAAAGAGGTCCTTACAAAAAAGAAAGACAATGATGGTTCCGAATAATCAATAAAGAAAGGCAGTCATTATCTTTCAAAATAAGAACCCATTAAGTCAAAACCTATGAAGGAGACTTACAAAACTGGGGCATCCCGCTGACTGTAATTCCAAAAAAGGAAACAGTTCAAGCAAAAAAGAAAGGGATAACAAAAATCAGACAAGAAAGAGGTCTTACAAACCCTCAACAAAAAAGGAATGACTGCCTATTCAAAATAAGTTATCAACATCCGAATCATCACCGGAAAATCAGAGCAAAGACTCAAACAAGGTCTAACGTATGATCAACTGAGTTTAGGTTTGGAGAACATCACGAAGAACGGGTGGGTACAAATAATTTGAGCCTTTATCCTTTGTTTCTTAAACCGTGAACCAGGCCACGTTATAACCCTTAAAAGTCCTAGCTGAAGCATGGGTTAGTTCGAAAGCATACTGTTACGAAAGGTATCCTAACTCCTTAAGGCCTACGGTAAATACGAAGTTGACATCATGTTTACAAACATTCGCTTGTTTTATGAAAAAGAATGCATTTTCAAAATCTTCAAGCCAGACATAAGCTTTGCATTTTTGATATAACATTGTTTGCATATGACTTTTTGTTTGAACAACATAGAAATTCGCACGATGAATACCTAGTGAACAAGAGCACTTCCAATCAAGGGGCATGGCATGATCAGTGTCTAATATCTGGGGCAAATCTCTGCCTGAGTCACTTGGGGCATTCCAACAACGAATCTTGCCTGATCAAACATCTTCTGGGGCATGACAAAACACTTCTAGCAGGGGCAACTCCCTACATGCTGAGAGCATGGACATAGTCGAAAAGATACTACGCATGAAAAAGACCCGCTAGGCTGACATGCCTAGGCAAAAATTAGGGATTCCCGGCGAACCAAAAGGGTTCGGGCAAAAATAAGGGATAAAATGAAAAGAATCTGTACACCCGGCAAGTCGAAAACCTGAAAAGGCGGCTTGGGCAAAAATGGGTATTTCGGTGGACTGAAAACCCGAAAGGGCGGTCCAGGCAAAAGTTAGGGATCAAAGCGTACGACTATGTCATGCCATCCTGTCACCTGCCTATCAGAAGAAAGTTTGTCCATCAACAACTATCAGCACCTCACAGGTCTTCCTCTCTCACCTCAGAAACAGGGGCAATAATGAGCCGTCCAGGCAATCCAGTTGCTCTGTCAACCAAAGTACCAAGGAAAGGTTAATACAAAGATGATTACCATCTACCTTTACAAATTCCAGATCATGGGTTAACATCCGAAACTAAACAGGACAATCATCCACTTGATCATCCATCAGGCAACCCTACACCGGTTCCTTCTCAACTTTCAGACTAAGTCTCACATGGACTCATGCTCAGAAAAAGTCTTACACGGACTTATCATCAAGGTGACCCTACACCGGTTCCTCCTAAAGTCTTACACGGATTTATCCAGAAGTTTTACACGAACTTACCCCCAGATAGCCTTACCCCGGTTCCTCCTGAAGTCTTACACGGACTTATCTCAAGATAAACTTACCCCGGTTCATCAAAAAGTTTTACACGAACTTATCCTGCAGTAACCTAACCCCGGTTCCTCCAGAAGTCTTACACAGACTTATCTCAAGAGAACCTCACCCCGGTTCATCAAGAAGTTTTACACGAACTTATCCTACAGTAACCTAACCCCGGTTCCTCCAGAAGTCTTACACGGACTTATCTCAAGATAACCTCACCTCGGTTCATCAAGAAGTTTTACACGAACTTATCCTGCAGTAACCTAACCCCGGTTCCTCTAGAAGTCTTACACGGACTTATCTCAAGATAACCTCACCCTGGTTCATCAAGAAGTTTTACACGAACGTACCCCGCAGTAACCTTACCCCGGTTCCGCCAAAAGTTTTTCACGAACTTATCCCGAAGAAACCCTACACAGGTTCTCTCTCCCCAAAGATGCAGTTTTACACGGACTCGTCATCAGTAAACCCTACACAGGTTTCCTTCCTCCAAAATGCAGTTTTACACGGGCTCGTCATCAGTCAACCCTACACAGGTGTCCTTCTTTCCAAGATGTGGTTTTACACGAGCTCATCATCAGGCAACCCTACATAGGTTCCCCCTTTCAACTTACAAAAATTACAGTTCAAAACTTCCCCAGGAGAGACCAACCCAGTTTCCCCAGGAAAGTTGGAATTCATCTCCCAAGCAGTAAGCTTATCCCCAGTAGATTCTGGAAACTTATCCTCACAGAGCACGAATTCGTCTCCCGGCTTCAAAGAGTTATTTCCCTACTAGGACACAACAATGGTATCCCCAGCAAGTTATTATCAACAACTCAACAAAGTACCTCTCTCCCCACAGAGTATTGCTTCCCAGCAAGATCGTTAGAGTATTTTTCTCCCCGCAGAGTAATCCATTCGCCAAGTTTATTCCCCAACGGAGGCATCTTCTCCTACCGGTATTCTTGCAACTATCATCCCCAGCGGAAGCAAAAAATCTATTCTCCAACATCAGCCCAGGAGTGACTTCCCGGCACCCATCAAGGATTTACTTTCCTAAACGAAAAAAGACACGTTCATAAACATCACATGTCCATACATTATAGCATGCATATACGCATCACCTCTTACAAGTTTCATTTATGTTAAGAACATCATTGCTTGATCCATGTCATGCATTGCATATGACTGACCTTTACCTTTCAGGAAAGATCCAGTTAAGTTCTCAGCTACTTTCAAGACCTAGACCGGTTCAGTTAAATCGACCCTAAGATTTTTCTGTTTCTTATCCAGTCAAAGGCCTTCTCTGGTTCAGTCAGATCGACCCTAAGATCTCCCTGTTTCTTATCCAGTTGAAGATTTCAAGACCTAGACTGGTTCAGTTAAATCGACCCTAAGATTTCTCTGTTTCTTATCCAGTCAAAGGCCTTCTCTGGTTCAGTCAGATCGACCCTAAGATCTCCCTGTTTCTTATCCAGTTGAAGATTTCAAGACCTAGACCGGTTCAGTTAAATCGACCCTAAGATTTTCCTGTTTCTTATCCAGTCAAAGGCCTTCTCTAGTCCAACTAAATCGACCCCTAACAGATTTTTCTGATGAAGACTCAGTAGAAGATATCCAAGATTCTCTCAATGATTACTGTTGAGGTTGTAGTCGCCTGTGGTTCTCTCCCCGTTACTGCGGAGGTAGTAATCATCCCCAGATTCTCTCAATGATTACTGTTGAGGTTGAAGTCGCCCAAGATTCTCTCAATGATTACTGTTGAGGTTGAAGTCGCCCAAGATTCTCTCAATGATTACTGTTGAGATTGTAGTCGCCTATGGTTCTCTCCCCGTTACTGCGGAGGTAGTAATCGTCCCCAGATTCTCTCAGCGTTACTGTTGAGGTTGAAGTCGTCCAAGATTCTCTCAATGATTACTGTTGAGGTTGAAGTCGCATGTGGTTCTCTCCCCGTTACTGCGGAGATAGTAATCGTCCCCAGATTCTCTCAGCGTTCCTGTTGAGGTAGTAATCACCCAAGGTTCTCTCACCGTTCCTGTTGAGGTAGTAACCATCCCTGGTTCATTCATCACCTTTTGAAGATCCAGATCCAGCTCCTGTAACCAGTCAGGACACATCTATACAAAGAATCTGAAGACCAACTCCTGTAACAGGTCAGGTAATCCTTTTCTTTTGCAGGTACGCAAGTTCTCGCTAAGGAATCTCTTACGCGATCAACACCCAGACGACATCTATAAGCCCATCCACCTATCCATCATCTCTCAGCATGGCATCTATAAGCCCATCATCCTATTCATCAATCTCCAAATGGCATCTGTAAGCCCATTCCCATCATCACACTACTATGTGAGCGCAAATTTCTGGGCACTCTAGTGTTCAATCATCTTCCACCTTCGGATTACGAAAGGCACGTCAGCCAATCTGCATCCTCATGTCTAAGAAGATTGAACAGGGGCAACTGTTGTACCCCAAAATTTGCCCTCCCATATTCTTCAAAATTTGCCAAGTCAAAGCTTCAAAATCTCCCCAAGGGTTGCACAGTTCAAGGGCCTCCTAACAGTAAAAAATTAGGGTTTTGGTTCTGACAAAGAAAATGAAGTTTCCAAGGGTCCAATCAAGTCCCACAGGCCTACAAACATGGTCAAGCATCCTCATACCAAGTTTCAAGACTTACAGCACAAAATTGCACAGTAAAAAACCCTAATTGCACTACAGTCAACTGTAGGGGCAAAATGGTCATTTGACAGTCAACAGTTCAAATTTTTGGTCAACATCTCATTTTGAAGCCACAAACATCATTTGATCAATGATTGATCATGATTCTCAAAGCTTGGCTCAAAAAGTCTCAAGATGCAAAAGTTTCCATATTTGGACAGTTGAAAAAGTCAACTGTAACTTGACCAAGGCATAACTTCCACATGGATTATCAGAAAAATTCCATCCAAAGCTAATTTTGAAGAGAAAGACATTTCCTACAACTCCTCTTCATACTTCAAGTGCAAGAAATGCTCTCACAAAAAGTTATCAATTTCAACATTATAGGTCATTTTCAAAAGTCAACAAAAAGGGACTTTAAGTCAAAGGCCATACCTTGAGATTGGTAAATCAAAATGACATGGGACCAAAGACATTGGTTAGAGGACTCAAAGACCTTTCCAAAATGTCTAAGAACATGAGCAAAGAGTAAATATTGAGAAAGTTATGCCTTGTGGAAGTTGGGAAATTTTTGGATATTTTGAAAAGTCAACATTGCTTCAAATGTCTTAAAAATGCTAATGGGCCACATTTTCTTCCAAAATTCATCATCCAAAGCATGTGCACGACCATTTGGCCCAAAGGGAAGTTTTTCATCATTTTTATTTATTTATTTGAATTTTTAATTGCCAATAATTCATTTAATTAAAATAAATATGTGGAAAATACCAAACCAATGCAATCAAATCTTTTTATACATGAAATAGCCTCAAGATTTCGTGCATGATCAGATTTGGAAAGAATCATGTTAATTGGACATGATTTGAAGCAAATATGCATGAAAAAGATTGGAAAATATATGCCATGAAAATCAATATCCATTCCATCAATGCAAAAGGTTTTTTGATCCAATTTTGAACCCTAATCATTCACACATATATACTCAAGCTAACCCTAGTGATCAGAACCACAAAGCTGCGCAAGAACACCATAATAAAGTTTGCATTTTTCAAGAAAACTCAAATACTGAAAACCATCTTCCAGTGCGATTAAAGGCCAAATAACCATTCCATTACCTTCCTGAGACTTCAAGGAAGGTTTTCAGATCAAAACCATCCATCCTAACGCAGAGAAACGGTAGAACGATCGTGTCCTGTACAAGATTTTTTCCATATGCTTGCATCATGATTCATGCGTTTTTAGTAATTTTTAATGTTTGATTTATGTTCCTTAATTGATTCTAAAGCTAACTGTATTGTTTAATTAAGTTTTCATCACCCATACGCGAAACTACCATGGACGATTATTAGGGTTCTTCAAATTTCAAATTGGGTACTTTCACCTACTGTAAAATTGAGACACCTCAATGCCATGGTTGAAATCAGGAAGCTTGGACGAATCGATTGCCATAGTCGCGCCTAATTTATGTGGCCATATGGCCTAATCGCTATTTTGGAAAAGTGCATATTTTGGGGGGGTTTAAAACCCCCGCTAACCTTTTTTATATTTCAGGCAAAAGCGCAGCAAGGAAGAAGATGATGATGTGTAGGCTAATGATTGGTTTATTTGAATTTTCACGCTAAAAGTTCCACTAACCATTGTTTTATCTTATATAATTTGTTTCCTATTATATAATCAAAACGCGCGTTTGGTTCAAGTGGCAGGCAAGTGCATTGGTAATCCCTGGGACCTGGGTTCGAACCCCAGGTCCCCTTCCCTTTCAATAATATTTTTCATAACATCTTCCCATGTAGCTCATGCCCTGAAGATCACCATACGCTCCTCACTCAAACGTGCCACACGTCCCACAACCTCCATCCAATGGCCAGGATCTGAAGCCTATGATGTGCTGCAGTCAACGCGTGCACACGCTTCCTGAAAAAGTCAAAAGAGGCCAAAGATCAGTGGGCCTAAAATGCTGATTTAACCTCCAATTGGGGACAGAACCCCCTAGGGTTTGCTTCTTTTATTCTTTTTTTTTATATTTTTCTTTTCTTTGTTTTAATTAATTTCCTTTAATTCTTTGATTTAATATTTTCATAAAAAACATAAAAATAATATAAAAAAAACAGAAAAGACAAAAAAATAAGATATTTGATTTAATATTTCTTTGTAAATAAATCATTAATTAATTTAGTTCTAGGCTTAATTTCAAACATTTTTCTTAATAAATTTAAAAATTTGTAGGATTAGGTTTAAATTACTTTAATTACTTTTTTTTTCTTTTCTTTTTTCTCATCACTAATAATTAATTATTTATTTTTATAAATCAAATTGCATTAATTAATTAGGTTTAATTTTAAGTAATTTTCATATTTTCTTAATAAAAAAAAAAAATAGAATTAGGGTTAATCAATATTTTAATTTCGTTCAATTCTCATAAAAGTTCATAAATACAAAAAACCTCAAAAAAATAATTTCTTTTTCTTTTAATTTAATTAATTTGTTAATAATAATTTAATTTCATTAAAAAGGGTCCAACGCCCTCGCTTTCAATTTTAATTCAATTCGCGCATTCTATTTTATTTCTTATAATATTAATGTAATTCTCCCGAAGCCGTGTAAATATTTATCTTTCGCACTTTACTTTATTTCTTTATTTTTATGTCAAATCGGGTCCTGGGTTTAATTTGGCGATGTGGACCCGCGCCTTTGTAATAGTTTAGAACTTTTAATTTCCGCGACTTTTTAACTGTTAATAATGGCATGCAAGAATGAATGACAAAATAAAAACAAAAGCGTAGATCACCCATGACATGACAAGACAAAAATAAATGAAAACGACACACAAATCACACACCACCGCTAGGGTACGCTTCACTGTTGCCTTGCCTCGAAAGGTGATCGTCGAGTAGAGGATGTCTTAGTAAGTCCTCATGATCCGGGAACCTGGCATGAGGGTAGCTTCTAAGGTATCTTCCCATTGCTCTGGTGATCACCATGCCCCGAACCTCGAATTGACCCGAACAACTCCAATAGTGGTGCTACCTACCTCTCAATGGTGGGATGGCACTACTTTAAGGACATTTACACAGACGAATTCCTTAGAGTAGGTAGACGACTCTTGATACTTGCTCTAACTTCAAAACAAATCAAAATACTTTTCACACCGACACTTTTCAAAAAGCTTTCGAAAGCAATTTTTCAAACATTCTTGAGGACCGATACAAGAGTCGAACTGGAATTTTCAAAGAAACTTTTTAAAACCCACAGTTGAAGAGCAAACAAACCATTTTTGAAAACACAAATGAGCAAGTATCTAACAGCCCATGGATAACCATGGATAGAAAGGGTGCTAACACCTTCCCTTTCTATAATCTACCTCCCGAACCGAGAGCAATCTCTTTAAGGAATTTTTCTATGCTTTTGTCCTTTCCATTTGGAGAAAATAAAAGACGGTGGCGACTCTTGCTTCCGCGACATTTCGCGAACCAGCGTTAAACAGTCAGTTCCAGATCCACCGATCATAGATACACCCCAAACACGGCGGTCATTCTATTACTCATTTTCAGTTCAGATACAATACAGATACACCCCAAACACGGCGGTCATTCTATTACTCATTTAGAACTTCAAGTCAAAATACAGTATGGATACACCCCAAAACACGGCGGTCATTCTATTACTCATTTGTCAGATACAATATGGATACACCCCAGACACGGCGGTCATTCTACTACTCATTCGGACTTCAACAATCAGATACAGACTAGATACGCTCCAGATACGGCAGCCATTCTATTTCTCATTCAGATTCAGCTATCAAAACTTAAGTTCAAATACACCCCAAACACGGCGGTCATTCTATTACTCATTTCAAGTTAGATACAGTATGGATACACCCCAGACACGGAGGTCATTCTACTACTCATTCAGACTTCAGCAATCCGATACAGACTAGATACGCTCCAGACACGGCGGCCATTCTATCTCTCATTCAGATTCAACTATCAACTTCAAAGTTCGGATACGCTCCAAACACGGATGCCATTCTGGCCTTTACACCAGCAGTTTGATTCTCCCCAGTGCAGTCGCCACAGAAGTCATTCTGTCACTTATTCAACTCCAGTTACAGTCTCAGATACACTCCAGACACGGAAGTCATTCTGCTACTCATACGGATCTCAACTCCAGTTACAGTCTCAGATACACTCCAGACACGGAAGTCATTCTACTACTCATACGAATCTCAACTCCAGATACAGTCCAGATATGCTCCAGACACAGTTGCCATTCTGTCACTCATTCAGAGTTTATCCCCCAGCACACAGTTGCTCCATACACAGATATTCCTCTGTTATCCGGATACAATACAGATACACTCCAGACACGGCAGTCATTCTGATATTCGTTCAATGTTCAAATACAGTTACAACTCAGATACACTCCAGACACGGCAGTCATTATGATATTCATTCAACATTCAAATACGGTCACAGCTCCGATACGCCCCAGACATGGACGCCATTCTTTTGCTCATACAAATTCAGTCTCCAGATACAGTTCGAGTGCATTCCAGATGCGGAAATCATTTTGATACTCATTCTTTTGACATACAACATCGCAATTTAACAAAGATTCTTGGATGGCATCTTTAAGCCCATCTCCAGCAAGATTCTACCATCTCCAAATGGCATCTTTAAGCCCATTCCCTCAACTATGCTTTGGACGAGTGCAAATTTACGGGCACTGTAGTGTCCAATCCTCTTTTAACTTTGAGTCGCAAAAGGAAAACTTGCCAATCTAACTCTTCAGGTTCAAGAAGATTGAACAGGGGCAACTGTTGTACCCCAAAATTTTCCCTCTCATTCTTCAGGAAATCATCCTGGATTCTCAGAGTTTCTCTTAAACAAATCCGAGTCCTGAATTATCATTTCTTCCCAAGCAAACCATTTACAAGAGAAAAATGACCACACAAGCTCTAAAGGCAAAGCTTTTACCTTGAAAAAATTAAATTCTAAACATTTGGAATTTTTCTCTAAAAAATGGGTGTTTAAGAAGAAAATAACACTTCAAAACTTCTGAACCAACCTCCAGACAGAAACGGTCAGAAGTTCCAAGCTTGGCTCAACGCAGTCAGAAGTTGGCTCTTCAGCAGCTATATCAACTCAGTTAGAGGTTGTAAACGTGGTTCAACATGTAATCTTCAAACAAAACATGGCTCTTTCAGCAGCTACACAAGTTCAGCTAGAGTTTGCTAGAGGAATGAAAGAAAGCAAAGAAGTCTGAAGGCTCCTTCAGAACATGCTGGAATCAGAAGACGAAAGGGTCAGAAGAGTGGGTATTACACTGACACAAAATCTCTAAGTCCAGGATTTCCAGAAGCAAATCCAAGGAACGTGCTAGAAAGTCAGGAGAATACTCAGAATTTGCTGAGACAACAAGAGGCCAAGTTCAGAGCTTGGTCTACATTGTTTTTGGTAAAGCAGAACTGCTGGTTCAGGTTTTAGGTAATGATGCAAAATCTCTTATTACAAGATTTTTGATGCTGATAAATCTCATCACCATTTAATGGTCATTAATGCTCCCAACCACTCCGGAAAATTCATCCAAGGGGTCTCTTCACGTGTGGCTTGGTAAATACCTTTATGCAGTTTTAGGCATGGGTCTACGCGCCACCTTTCACCTATAGAGGTCGCTTCTCTTCAATCCTTGCCTGTTGTTCCAGCCTAGGCTGAAAAGCTGTCCATTATCACAATTTTTCATGAACCTCTTTAAAAAAAACAATTTAACCTCTATTGGCGCCTTTAACGTTCACAAATCCACAAGAGCTTTGCCTATAAATAGAGCACCATTGACCACTAAAATGGGCGTCCAAAAAACCAGAAAAAATTGCTATAAGAGAAACAGAAATTTTTAGCAAGAAAATACTTTGAAACTTTGTCAAAAAAAATCTTAGTGTTTCAAGAGCTTCAAACACAACTTTGAATCTCCAACCTCAAAACCTCATTTGTACCCAGTTTACTTCTTGATTAAAGAAAGACACCCCTACAGTTTCTGACCATATATACTCTCCATCCATCCCTTCAAAAAGAACCTGTCCAGAACACCATCAAAGCTAAAAGCTAACTCTCACTCACAGACTTTTCCAACAGCCAGGTAAGCACCTGCTGACCTTCATCACGCTGCTAAGTATCACCCGCTTTGCACGCTCAATAAACATAATGTAAATATCATGTTGCTTCTGTTTGCGTTCTGAGGATTTTCATACCTCAGAGTGTTCAAGTAGGAAGTGAATCAGTGTAGAACCTGCCTGTGACCTTGTTGGTTCTGTCTCCTGAAACACTTTGACATTTGCTGAAGTTGTCCCAAACATGTTTTCTGTTTTATGGAAAAATAACAAAACTACAGATGTTCTAACTAGCACAGGGAGAAGCCAAGTGCTAACTTTGACGTTAGCACATCTGAAGTCTGTTTTGCTGTCAATAATATCAGAACTTCTGAAAATTATAGTATTTCCAGCAGGGTCAGAACTTCTGATATCCCCACTAACAAACTTTTGTCTTGCAGCGCATGGGGGTCAGAACTTCTGATTTTCCCACTAACAGGTTTCTGTTTTGTAGGTGCCAGAGTCAGAAGTTCTGACTCATACAGTTTAACCAAAAGGTTGATAATCTGGCAGCAGGCCTGAGTCAGAACTTCTGGCTTCCTCTCAGCAACGCACTGACTCTCTCTCTCTCTCTTTCTATCTATCTTGCCTTTGTTATTTTCTTTTTTTTATCTATTTTTCTCGTTGAACCACCCCATGTAAAAATATGTATCCCCCACCCCCTAATTGCTGTAATAGCGTAGGATTTTACATTTCCACTTTTTATTGCTTTCAAATATAAATGCTAGTAATTAGGATGTGTATGGCGAGATAAAATCAATGAAATAGAAAATCCTAATTCAAAGATAAACTCTTTTATGCAATAAAACACACTTGCACACGAACACCCCTTAAGGTATCTCCACTCGGTTGCCTAAATTTAAAATGGCCATGTTACGCATGCAAAGTATCTTGGTAAAACAAACAAAATCAAAAGATCATAGTCCCTCGATGACGCTATTCAAAGTTGCCTTACAAAAAATGATCTTAGTCCCTCAAAAAAGAATACTAAGATACTTTGCAAAATTGCTATCATGGTCTATACGATGACCCGCGCCTGTCCCGGTTAACATTCTAACGCAAGGTTGTTCATCAAATACAATGGTGAAACAACACTGTTAAAAGGGTTAAAAACACAAGAAAATCTTTGAGTAAAATAAGGTAGACAACTCTTAGTTACTTGATCAAAAATCTTGCAAAACATCCTTGCCATTTTTTTCAAAACACACTCCATAAACACAATTTCAAAATCCTACTTTCAAACATTGAAAACTTTTCAAAAGACAAATACACCTTTGTATACATTCAAACAAGAATCATTACAAAGGTTTCCACAACGATGGCCTCATTTCAAAACATCTTCAAAAATCACACACAAAGCACCATTTCAAACAATTAAAAATCAAAGCAAGTGATCTAAGCAAGTAACTAAGAGCCCATGGATAACCATGGATAGAAAGGGTGCTAATACCTTCCCTTTTTATAATCTACTCCCCGAACCCAAGAAAACATCTCAAAGGTCTTTCCTGTGCTTTTTGACCTTTCCTTAGGATAAAATAAAAATTCGGTGGCGACTCTTGCTAAACCGAAACATTTGCGAACACAAACGCAAAACTCAAGTCAGTTCTCCCACCGTATCACACTGTCATGTCCCTCGAATATAGGACGCTTTAGCAAAGACCCTTCGATAAAAAATATTGTAGTCCCTCGTGTCCCTCAATGTTGCCTTCGGTAAAACGATCTAGTCCCTTACAAAAATTGCTAAAGTGTCTCACAAGTTTCCTTCTATGACTGTACGATTGACCCGCGCTTGTCCCTTCACATCCAACGATGGGGTTTCTTACCAAAACAATGGTAAGATAACAACATCTAAAGGAGGAGGAAAAGAACGTTTAAGACCTTCTGAGTAGGTAGGTAGCTCCTAGTTGCTCGCTTGCTCACAACACAAAAACATTTTATACACCAACACTTTCATCTTGAAACATTTTCAAAAGACAAACACTTCGTACGCGTTCTTATAGAGACGAGAACCATTACAAAGACACCTTTTCAAAATAACTTTCAAAAACACATTCCACAAACACCTCTTTAAACTATTTTCAAAACAACACTTTGTACGCATTCTTATAGAAACGAGAACCATTACAAAGACGTTTTCAAAATACTTTCAAAACCCACACCGTAAGCACATTTTCAAACAAAAAGCAAGTGATCTAGCAAGCAACTAAGAGCCCGTAGATAACTGCGGATGAAAAGGGTGCTAACACCTTCCCTTTTCATAACCTACCCCCCGAACTCAAGAAATAATCTCGAAAGGTCTTTCCTGTTCTTTTCAACCTTTCCTTATTAGATAAAAGAAAAGTCGGAGGCGACTCTTGCTATCCACAAGAGTTGTGATCAAACGCAAAACAACCAAGTTAGTTCTCCCACCATGTTACACATTCCCAAACCATTTTGTGACCTCAAGTTATAAAATTTTGAGCTTGAAACGCATAATATCGAATTTCTGTCTACACTATCTCAAATCGATTGAAATGCTTGACTTTCCACATGATTTTTTCAGAGTGTGTTAGAATTCATAAGAGCTTGACATGATGAATTTATTTTTTGTTGATTGAATATCTTGGAAACCGTGCGGAGTGCATTAAAAATCTGAAAACCCCGATTTCTGCTTCACAGAGCTACTTAATGGAACAGTTGATTTTTGCAATTCTCTTCACAGAGAAAACCCTTGATTCCATGAGTATAGACCCTATGATGTGTATGTATGCATATGAAGATGAAGTATAAGCCAAGTAGGTTTAAGATGAAGAAGGCGAATTTTGGGGTACAACAACTGCCCCTATTCAATCTTCTTTAACCTGAGGGTGAGATTGGTGGTAACCTTTCGAACAATCAATGTAAAAGAGGATCGAATACTTCATAGAACTGTAAAATTTGCACTCTGAAGACAGTCGGGTATTATTTATTTTTTGGGTTTTATGTATTTTCTATTTTTTTCTTTGCTTTTTCAGAATAAATGCTTATTAGGGGTAGATATATGTCGAGTCAAGATTAGACACATAGAAGAAAAGAGATCAGATGTACATATCTGGTAAAGATTTTGGACACATACGAGGAAAGAGACCAAAAGAAGACTCTAAAAAAGATATCAAGAATACATGCCCGAAGTTGGTTGTGGACACATAAAAAGAGAGATCCCGAAGGATAAAACTCTATAAAAGATATCACTAATATGTGTTCGGAGTTAGTAGCAAACATATGACAAGAAAGAGACTGGAGGAAATGACTATATCAAAGACATCGACAATACATGTCTGGAGTTGGTAGAAGACACATTATAAGAAAGATATCGGAGGAAAGAACTCTATAAATGACATCAAATATATGTTCGGAGTTGGTAGCAAACATATGACAAGAAAGATACTAGAGGAAATGACTCTATCATAGATGTCGAGTAAACATGCCTAGAGTTGGTAGTGGACATACGGAAGAGCCCAGAAGAAAGGACTCTTACAAAGGATATCACGACTATATGTTCAGAGGAAAGGACATATACAAAAGAGACTGGAAGAAAGAGCTCTTATAAAAGATATCAAGAATATATGTTAGGAGTTGGTAGCGAACATAAGAAAGAGACTATCGGAAGAAAGCCCTATCAAAAATATCAACAATACATGTCCGGAGGAAAGGACATATACAAAAGACACCGAATATACATGTCTGGAGCTGGTAGAGGACACATACCAAGAGAGATACTGGAGGAAAGAACTCCATCAGAGGTATCACAAATACATGTCCGAAGGAAATGACATATACAAAAGAGGCCGAAAGAAAGGACTCTATCGAGGATATCAATAATATATGTCTAGAGGAAATGACATATATCAGGAAAGAGGCTGGAGGAAAGGACTCTAACCAAAGATATCAAGAATATATGTCTAGAGTAAAGGACGTATAACAGGAAAGAGGCCGGAGGAAATGACTCTAACTAAAGATATCAAGAATATATGTCTGGAGGAAAAGACATATAACAGGAAAGAGGCCCGAGGAAAGGACTCTAACCAAATATATCAAGAATATATATCCAGAGGAAAGGACATATAACAGGAAAGAGACCGACCGAAAAAGGCTCTAACAAGGAATGGTAACCGAAGATAAACTCCTGGGGAATGAACACCGATAAAAAGAGAACTTAATGAGGATAAAATATACATATCTGGTTAGAGTTAGACACATATAAGAAAGATACAAACCGAACAAGACTCTAACAAAAGACGCTTGAACAAAGGCGAACCAACCATGACATGGAGACTAGCCGAAGATAGACTCTTGAGGAAAGAACACTGATCGAAAACGAACTTACTGTGGATTCACGTTGGTATTGAACCCGAATAGAATGCTGGTCGAAGGCGAAATCGCAAATGGAAAAGAGACCAACTGTGAAGACTGTAGACCAGGATTGCCAAAATAAGTTAGACTTTAAGAGGATGCAAATACGCAAGAACTACAATGTCTCTCAGGCTAAAGGTGGGGTGTAATTCTCCAAAAGTGGTAATTATCTGAATTACCATACACCAAGTATGAATACTCAAATACTTGATAAATAAGAAAGGTTATACACTGACTCTTATTCGAACTATAACGGTCAAGCAAACATATGTAAAATAACCAAGGGCTTGCAGGGGCAAGGAAAAACCACGACACACTTGGGAAAAAGGGAAATACCAAAGACCTGACTAGTGGTAAACCAAAATAGACTCCACTGGGGAAACATGATAGGGTAACCCTAAATGCAAGCTGCGGAGGTAACTCAAATCTTATCATATAACGACTCTAGTTACTTCAGGTAAACATAATTGGCTTATACCTCAATGCATGTTTGCTTTTTTTTATTGATGCAGTATAATAATACATGTTCATGATGCATTTTCATTGTTTCACTGGGGAAAACACGATAATAATCGACTGCTGAGAAGAAAAGGAACTTCTGAATGATTATCTTTTCACATCTGATCTTCTTAACGAGAATAAATGAATCTGAACTTCATGGGGAAATCGAAAATCTGAAACATCAACTTCCAAGGATCGATATCACCGGGAAAGTAAACTCTTGGGAGTAATATTGCAACAATAAATTATAGTCCAGAGGAAATCTCGAACTCTGGTCAAACTCTTAACTTCCTGGGGAATAGATTCCTTTTCTCCTGTCAATATGAGGAGAACTTTGCTAGGAATGGAAACTTTCTCTCGTAGAGTTTCTTGATGAAGATAACTTCTACTGTGAATGATGAGAATTCTTGAATCCAAAGAAAAACCAATATCAGACCGCACTAGGGAATTTACCATTGAATGGTAAAAATATTCATTTGGGGAAGAGGAAAGAATCTTTGAACCGGAAACTCGAGGTTCCAAAACTCCACTGAGGGATATTCCAATAATTCTTCTATCCCTAGGGATAATAAAAGTTCTGACCAACAGTCCTGTGCGCACACCACATTAGGGAAACATGATTTTGTAGGATTTTCATCACTACCAGGATTTAATAGGGAATAGAAAACTTGTTCCTCTAGGGAGAATACCACATTTCCACTAGGAAACAGAAAAGCTTTTGATATCAATATCAACGGTACAAAACTACACTTGGGAAACCATCCTTGCAAGATTCATGCCAACCAGGACTTGTATTGGGGAGAAGAAATTTCTCCATTGGGAATAACAACCTTGTTGTACCCCAAAATTTCCCCTCCCTTTTCTTTAAAACATTTCTCACAAAAGTTCTCAAACGCTCAAGGATACTCAAGAGTTAATTAGACAAGCTCACCTCCTAAGCACTGGGTTCACAACTAGGGTTTTGGTTTTCTCAAGGAAAATTGGAATTCTAATGCACCAAGTGTCTTTCATGGTTCATCATAAGTCTCCAATAATGCTCATACCAAGTTTCAAGTCTTGCATCACAAATTTTCCCAGTCAATTGCTCAGATGACTAAAAATCAATTGTATTGGACAAAAACTCAATTGTGGTCAATATACAGTCAAAATTCAAGATTTTTTTGTCAACATCAACATTTTGAAGTGATAGTCACCATTTTATCAAGGGTTGATCATAATTCCTGAAGGAAAGCATTCAAATCATCAAAGGGGAAAATTGTTAAAATTAGGGTTTTGGCTGAGAATGACTGATCATTGACTTTTGACCTAGTACGTGACCTAATGATTTGAAGCATGATATTAAGGACTCAAACACAACATGTTGACCTAATTTCATGGTTCAAGAAATTCTCAAAGACGCAAGTGATTGATAGTTAAAAATTTGAATGAATTGATGAAAAGTCATTTGTCACACAAAAGTCAAACTTTTACTTTTTGGTCAACTTTGAACTTGAAAGATCAAGAGTCATCAAAAAATTCAAAATTGTCAAGCTTGATCATCAAGAATAAACAAAGTCAACAAAAAGTCAAAATCTCCAATACTTAGAAAAATTCTAAGTGTTTGTCCTTAATAAATTCACTACTTCATGACCATTTTTCACTAAGATACAAGATGATTTAAGGAAAACTTTCAACATGAAAGTTATAGAGCATGATGAATTATATAACTTTGTCCTTGAGTAATTATGTCCAAAAAATTCTTGGATTGGGAGATATAGGCTCATGAAGTCATGACATTTTTATCTAACACTTAGAGAAATTTTCAACAAGTTTGGTCAGATTTTTGTCCCAACTTCTTGGCAATTTTTCACCAAGTTCCAAGTTGATTTAGCCAAAGTGGTCAACATGAAGGTTGTAGAAAATGTTTCAAGATTTACAAAATGTCAAATAACACATTTTTATCATGCTTGAGCTAAGACATTTGAAGATATGAAGTTGGGCATCCATTCTTGAATTATAGGTCATATTTGTGAAGAGCTCAAGAACAAATCCTCACGCCATGCTGCATAATATTGATTTGCAGAGCTCTTAACTTCCAAATCACTCCATAATTAAATTTTTACACAAACTTTTTAGCTATGGTCCATTTGGTTTAAGCATTGTCCAAACCATTTTTCCATTTTTGGAACAAAGTTAACATTACCATTCTTACAAAGTTGCTTTAATCACAAAGTCAACTTCTTGAGCCTCTAACTTGCTCCCTATGCATACACTCAACAAAAAAGCCAGAAGCAACATGTTTAAAGTTCCTAACCAGTTTAGATTGCCCTGTACTTCACATTGAAACCATGTATTTCAAAGATTGCTTCATTTACAATCCAACCAAACCACAACATGTGATCTTGCAAATCTGATCAGCTCATTCCCTCCAACCTTTCTCTATAAATAGAGAGGTCCATTTTAAAGCTAGACGCGAGTTCATAAGCCCTCTAACCCTCTCAAACTCTCCCAAGTCATAATTGTACACAAAACCTCCATTTTTTTACAAATTCTGACCTTAAACTTCAAACACTTAATCCACTCGTGCGTTTTCGTTATAAATCATTCACAAAGCTTCTATAACTCATATAAAAGCTATTCAAACACCTGTTATACCATTGTAACATCATATTCATCCTCCTCCATTTTCATAAACAGATCCATACAACTTGACTTGTCCAGAAGAATCCAGGCACTCCCAATTCAAAGTAAGCATTGCAATAGCTTCCTGGGAGTTCAGTGAAGCTATTCAGATCATCACAACATCTCCTGGAGTGCTCCAACATCAAACACGACTCTCACTTTTGAGGTAAGTTTTCTAAACTTTGAAATCTTTGTACAAGCATCATTAATGTTTACTTTCTGAATAAAAAATATAGATATCATTGCCCTGAAGCTAACCATGTGCTTACATTTCATTTATCTTGCCTTGGTGATGAGAATTTTGAAAATCAAGTTTCTTAAATTTTAGCATTCAGTTTGGTACCAAGTAAAATTCTCACTCATCTTTGATTTATAGCTTTTAAAATTTATATGGTTTGATTCGTGGTTAAATGTCAAGCAAGTTTGATGTTTACATTTTATGATTTGGTTGAGAAATGAGCATTCTACAAAATTCAAAAACATGTTCATGGTTATTGGCGTGAGGAAGAAGATGAAGTTTCATTTAGAAAAGAGTTTGTAATATATTTATTGGTGGTCGTTTCATAACCAGATGAAACAGCCACCCCAGTGGTAAAGGAAACACGCGTATGACCATAGTGACTTGGGTTCGAGCTCCAGTGGTACCCTTTTATTTGTTTCATATTTTCTTATTTCAGATTCAACACAAATAAGTTCCACAAGTGCATGGTACACCTCATTTCCTCACCACCTGATCATCACCAGGCCTTATCCAACGCTCAAGACTGCAAGCTCATGTTGCGTTATCATGAGCCATCCCCACCGAATCATCCAGCGCCTGGACTTTGTGGTTTTGGGCTTTTTGTTTTTGCTATTTTCTCACCCCGATTTTTACTTGTTCAAACGAAGGCCCATCCTAACATTTTTTAAAATTTATTTTCTTCTTCAAACAAAAAACACACTGACTTGGGCCTTTTTGTTTTTTCCCTACTTTTCACCCCCCTATTTTCCTTTTACAACACCCATATCCATTTTATATTCTTTATTTTATTTTAATCAATTCTTTTTTTTTCTATTTTAATTTAATCAGAAAAATCATAAAATGATAAAAAATTAGATTTAGATTTTATATCCATTAATTTAATTTTTTAACAAAATAAAATTTAATTAATCCCTTTGATTTTAATTAATAAGAATTCAGGTTTGTATTATAAAATTTCATTTCCAAATAAATCACAAAAAACATTTTCTAAACTATTTAGATTTCTTTAGGTTTTACTTTAATTAATTTAACTTTGATAATAAGAGTTTATTTAATCACATCTTATTTTCTTGTAAATAATTAATTTGTAAAATAGAATTAGGTCTAAATTCTTTATCTCACATCTCAAATAACTTTAAAAACAAAAACAATAAAAAAAATAACTTATTTTCTTAACACTTAGAAATGTTTTTAGGGTTTCTTAAAACATTCTCCTTTTCTCACTATCTTCACATATTTTATCTTCTGTCTTTATTCCCCAATGTTGTAAATACTCAAAGCTTGTAAATAGGCAAATTAGGTTTTATTGCTTTCCTTCCTCATTCATAAATTTGTAACCCCATCACCAAAGCGTTGTAATGGCGTAGGACATTTAATTTCCACAATTTATCGCTTTCCATATTTCTGTTAGTAATTAGGGTTTGTATGACAAGATTAAAAACAATCATAGCAAAACCCTAATTCAAGATAAAATATTTGAATCAAACACACTTTGCACACTTACACCTCTAGGATTAACCTCACTTGTTGCCTCATATTAAAACAATCATGTCCCTCTAAACGTGAGATGATTTAGCAAAAGACCCTCGATTAAAAGATCGTAGTCCCTGGATGATCCTTCGATGTTGCTTCGGTAAATGATTTTAGTCCCTTATGACAATTGATAAAGCATCTTACAAGTTACCTTCTATGACTGTACGATGATCCACGCCTGTCCCTCACATCCAATGATGGGGCTTCTTACTAACTAATGGTAGGATAGAAATACCTAAAGGAGGAGGAAAATAACAAAGACTTTTTGAGTAGGTAGATCGCTCGTAATCTCTTGCTCACAAACTAAAACAAATTTCACACTTCACACTTTCAAAACAACTATTTCCAAAACACTTTTCAAAACAAACATTTTGTATACATTCTCAATGATACGAGAATCATTATAAAATTGCCTTACATTGGCCTTTTCAAAACATCTTTCCAAACACTCCATTTCAACAAATATTTTCCAAAACAAACATTTTGTATACATTCTCAACGATACGAGAATCATTGCAAAATTGCCGTACTTAGACATTTTCAAAATATTTTCAAACATACACAAACACAAAGAATTTTTCAAAGTGAGCTAGCAATTAAGAGCCCGTAGATAACTACGGATGAAAAGGGTGCTAAAATCTTCCCTTTTCATAACGTACCCCCCGAACTCAAGAAAATTCTCAAAGGTTTTTCTTGTTCTTTTCACCCTTTCCTTTATTGGATAAAAGAAAAGCCGGTGGCGACTCTTGCTATCCGCAACATTTATGATAAAATGTAAAACCAAAAGTCAGTTCTCTCACCATATTATAGAACTGGCGACTCTGCTAGGGAGATACCAAAAGTGGGGTTACCTTAAGAGCTAGATCACCTTTATTGCTTTACTTGTTTGCCTTATTTGCTTTATATTTTGGGATGTGATTGGGTTTATTTCTTGTATAGATCCTATACCCAGATCTGGGGAATTTTAGGTAAGTAGCAATAGATTGTGAAAACTATACAGCGTAGAACGATATGGTTGAAGCGATGGCTACGTTAGTGTGACACATTCGTTGGTACCGATGTCCCTTAAGTTAAATCAAGGAGAATACGGGGTCGCTGTATGGTGCCATAAAGCACTAACAGACCGTAGAACCTTAGTTGAACAACTTAGCCATTAGAAATTGATGAGATAGATGGCTTTGGTGCAGACTGAAGTTGGTTAATACTCGATACTACACTCATTGAAATTGGACTATCAGGATATTTTGGTCGCAGTTCCGATGCTTGGCTGAAACAATGCCCGAGAAGAAAGATTAATGATATTGAGACTTCTAGAACCCGGTTACTTCCTTTAGGACATGTTAAGCCAAATAAAAATTCAAGAGGGTACTTACCTATAAACCCCATGCAAGCTTAAACCTAAGGAATTATGTGCTTTGTTTGTGTATGATTAATTGTTCGAACATGACATCATAAACATCATGAAATCATGCCATATAATTTTCACTAACCATTTCAAGGACCTAGGGACTTATCTTTGTTCTATTTTGTAGGTTATGGCTTTCGCTCACACAAACATTATCCGAATCAATTTTGTGAAGATACCTTCTTAACTTAAGGAGTTAGTATCAAGGGTTCTCTAAAGTTCTCCATTCATCAAAAGGCATGGTCGACTACTCAGTTTGGTTACCTTGGGTTTTGAAGAAGATATGATGAGTGTTCTATTCTAGTTCTGTAACCATGAACATCACTGCTTCACTTTTCCTGATTATCAATTGGTACCCACAATGGAGGAGTTTTCTCAATTAATAGAAGTACATGTTCTCAATCAAACACCTTTCATCAGTTTAGAGAAAGATCCACAACCTAAAGAAATTGCAACAGTCTTACATCTAAAGCGGTCTGACATCGTAAATAATTGGGAAACAAGGAGTGAAGTCAATGGTTTTCTAGCTAAATTTTTGTTAGAGAAGGCTCGACTGTTTTTGGAGGCTATGAATTTTCAAGCTTTCGAAGAAATATTGGATTTATTGATCTATGGTTTGGTTTTATTCCCTAATCCAGACCAATTCATAGATGTGAATGCCGTCAAAATATTTCTTTCTTGTAACCCTGTGCCTACTTTGCTCAGAGACATTCTGCATTCTCTTCATACTCGTATTAGGAGGAAGAGAGGTACTCTTATGTGTTGCATACCGTTGCTATCTAGATGGTTTATTTTGCACCTTCCCCGATCGTTATTGAAAAATGAACAAGGTTTGAGGTGGTCTCAAAGGATGATGTCTCTCTTTCATACGAATATTTATTGGTGTTCCCGATCTCTGGAAGACGTTACTATCATTAAACGTTATGGGGAATTCCCTAATGTTACGCTCCATGGAATTAGGTGAGGTATTACTTACAACCCTTCTCTGGATCTATGATAATTTGGTTATGCTCGAAGAGATGGTCCTCATGACGCACTTATCTAGGGTATCGTGTTCGACTATGAGAATGATTTGCAAAGTTATTGTCAAAGGTTTGTGCGAGTTTGGGGCATTGTAAGCAAGATTGATAGCAAGACTTTGGGACATAAAAACTCCATTCCTCTGGAACCTTATCTCAAGTGGGTACGAGCTCGCGCTCAAATACTTATGATGCCATATCTACCTATCCTCACGGTGATCATGGAACCTGTTGCCGAGGGGGATATCCCTTACACCATTCTCCATCCAGAAATGCCTACTGACCTCGGATTATTGCAGAAGCCCTGGATTCAACTCAAGGGAGAACATGACACCTTTTAATATCAATTCTATGCAAGCGAGAAAAAGTGTTGGAGCTCACAAAGCGACTTCACGAGGAGCAAAGCCTTAATGCATATATCTACACGAAGAGGAAGCATCCATAGGAGGCTTGAGTCTTAGGAGTTATTTTTATTTTTTTGTCTCTTTGAGACCCTTTTTGCTTTTTCATTGTAAGCCCAAGGGGCAATTGTAATTTTTGAACTTATTAATGCAATCGTTGTTTCTGTTTCCTTTTTGGCTAGAAAATTTAAATCTCTTAAGGTCCTTGAAACATTGCATCCATATATCATGCATCAATTCATAAGCAGGTTTTCTGATACAGGTTTCCTTATCTATTTATTGTTTATTTAAGTATAAGATAGCTCTCAAGAAAACCGTCAAAGATCTGCAAACTCAGCACGCATAATTTCAAGAGACTCTCCAAAACCTAGCCAAATGGAAACAAGAGATGATGGCGCTCCTCATCACGAAAAAGAAAACTAAGAAGCAAGTTGTTATCCTTAACATGGAGAGAAGGTTCAAAGGTCATGCTCGACTCGCTCAAGCAGAAGATGACTCCTCCGAGGAAGACGACAATCAAGAAGAGGATGTTAGAAGCACCAGGACTATGGGTGGAAATAACCAAATTTCTGAGGATGGAGACTATTCCGACGAGCAGTACCTTCCGACGGATGATAAATACAAACAACCAGAATACCAACTTAAAGCCGTGGAAATTCAAAAAGTTCCTAGATTGGACTTTGGAGACTTAGGTTTGATCCCAGGGGTGGTCATCCCACACAAATTTAAGGTCCCTGTCTTTGCAAAATATGATGGGGTATCTTGTCCCAAACTCCATTTAAGTCATACACCCAAAAGATTCAACCACACATTGCAGACAGGAAGTTATGGGTTCATTTCTTTCAAGATATCCTATCTGGAACACAGTTGGAATGGTTCTATCAACTAGAAAGGACTAATATTCGTGCTTGGGAGGACTTGTCTGCTGGCTTACACAAACAATACCAATACAATGTTGATCTTGCACTAACTCGCGTGCAATTACAGAGTATGACTATGGGCTCGAACAAAGGCTTTAAGGAGTATGCTTAAAAATGGAGGGACTTGGATGGGAGGGTGCAAACCCCTTTAACTGACCGATAATTAGTGGATATGTTCATGGGCACTCTGACGGGTCCATTCTTTGATTTGCTAACCAGGAGTTCTTCATCCGGGTTTTATGAGCTGATTTTGATTGGCGAATAAGTTGAAAGTGGTATAAAAATTGGGAAGATTCAGATAGCTGCATCCTCTAGTACTGTGAAGAAACCATTCATTGGAAAGAAAGAAACCAACACTATTTATGTCCAGAGAAGTCATAGTAAGAATGATCGTCGTTAGTCTATAGGGAGTTTTTTAATCTCTAATCCAACACCTGCTCGACAACACCAACCGGGCAATCAACGTAGGTAAGACTCTCCGAGGAAGAAGTTCACCAGGATTAATATTCCATTGGCTCAAGCATTACAACATCTATTGAAAGCGCAATTGATAACACTGCGGGATCCTCCTCAAAATCCCAACACATCATCTCCGAAGTATAACCCAAATGCAAGGTGTGCATACCATTCTAACAGTCCTGGACACGACACCAATGATTACTGGGCCCTAAAAACCAAAATCCAAGACATGATTGATACAAAGGAAATTGAATTTGATCCTCCTAAGACCCCTAATGTGATTACTGCGCCCATGCCCCGTAATGGTAAAGGTGTTAATGCTATTGGCGATGTTTTCTATGTCTCCACCATAAGTGACTTGACCACTCCATTGATGATTGTTAAGAAGTATCTGTTAAGAGCCGGTTTATTTCCGGGTTGTCTTGAAAATTGGTACCATTGTGCTTCCAAAACTAATAGTTGTATGTGGCTGAAGAAGGGTATTCAACGCGTGATTGATAGCCATGAAATTATGTTCGAGAAAACTCCGTCCATGAAGAGTTTGCATGAAAGTATATACCAAGAACTGAGACTTGAAGATATTTCTATAATCACAATTCCAATACTCCTATAAGGATAACCTCTAGAGGCCTATAAGGATTCCTGCTGATCCAAGAGTGGCTCCCCTGATCATCACCGCGTTGGGGCCATTCCCCTATTCCTTTGACAAGACTGTTCCCTGGAACTATGGGGCATAAGTTTATAATAATGGTGTTAAGAAAGAGCCATGGATTACTGAAGATGAAGATTCTGAAGTTACCAATCTCAATGTTGAAAATATTGTCGAAACTAGTAAAGTTACCCGAAAAGGAAGGATCTTCTCCTCAAAGATCTCTCCTCCAAAGACTAACACAACACCTGTTCATATTCCTGATGTTGGGTCAGCTGCTGAAGCCCGGGGCAAAGAGAAAGTAACTGAGCCTCCCCAGACGGAGGCACCCTCAAAAGATGTTACAACTGAAGACTCCTCTAAACAAGAGATGGAAGAAATCTTGAAGACCATTCATAAAAGTGACTACAAAATGGTTTAACAACTGGGGCAAACAACCTCTAAAATATCCATGATGTCCTTGTTATTATGCTCCAAAGCTCATGCTCATACTTTGTTGAAATTTATGGAGAAAGCTCATGTACCACAAGAGACCTCTGCCGATCAATTTGAGAATCGTGTTGCAAGCCTAACAGCTGATGATGGTTTAGGCTTTTCTGATGGTAACTTAACTCCGACGGGGAAGAATAATAACAAGGCTCTGCCTATCTCTATTGAGTGTAAGGGCACTACTTTGGCGCATGTGTTAGTTGATACAGGTTCCTGCCTGAATGTATTACCAAAAGGTGCTCTGGATAGATTAGACTGTGAAGGGCTAGTGCTGAAACCCAGCGATATTGTGGTAAGAGCCTTTTATGGGTCAAAAATAATGGTGCACAGAGAGGTTGATCTTCTATCAAGGTGGGATCTCAGGTTTTCAACTCCACTTTTTATGTAATGGATATTCGGTCGGCCTATTCCTGTTTTCTAGGATGCCCCTGGATTCATAGGGCATGCGCTGTTATCTCTACCCTAAATAAAAGATTGAAGTATCCAGTGAAAGGGAAGATCGTTACGGTCTACGGAGAAGAAGAATATATGGCCAACCCATTTGAATTCTTTTAAATATGTTAAAATGGATGGTGAATTCATTGAAATTCCCTGCCAGGAATTTGAAGTAATCCCTCCGACGATTGTCGTTGCTAAAGCTACTCTTACTACTCCTAAGATCATTAAGGATTCACCAAGAATGGCTTCCCTAAAGGATGTTAGAGTTGTGGTAGAAGAGGGCGGTTGCACTATTTGGGGTCAGCTTCCCGATATCCCCTACAAGTCTAACAAATTTGGTCTAGGATTCACCTCAAAATATCAGAAGAAGGTTCGTCGTGTTCGTGCTGGAGGACCACCTTTCCGTATTAGCAATAATGAAGCCAATGCTCTGGAAGACACTGATAGTGATGGTGATTTGGACAACTAGATATTCCCAATCATTGGTGGTGGACTCAACAACTGGAAGGATAAAGACTTTGTACCAATCTCCTTTAGTTAGGAATCTCTATCCACTCTAGATCTCGTTGATAACGATCTTGATATTTCCACTTATGACTTTGAAAATCCAATCTACCAAGCCGAAGACGAAGGTGAGGAAGATTGTGAGATACCTGAAGAACTCGCCAGACTCTTGATTCAAGAATAAAAGGCTATCCAACCACATGAAGAGCTGGCCGAAGTGGTAAACTTAGGTTCCGAGGACGATATGAAAGAAGTCAATATTGGTGCCCACCTAGAGGATATTGTCACGAGAAGATTGATTCAGATGTTGCACGACTACGTTGAGGTATTTGCTTGGTCATACGAAGACATGCTAGGGCCCGATACTGATATTGTGGTTCACCGTCTACGGATGAAAGAGGGTTATGCTCCAATAAAATAGAAAGTTCATCGCATGCGTACCGAGATGTCTGAGAAGATCAAGGCCGAGGTCGTGAAAAAGTTTAATGCATGGTTCTTAGTAGTGGTGTCGTATCCTCAATGGGTTGCCAACGTTGTTCCCGTACCAAAGAAAGATGGCAAGGTACATATGTGTGTAGATTAAAGGGATCTAAATAGAGTAAGCCCCAAATATGACTTCCCTCTTCCACATTGTTGTACCCCAAAATTTTTCCTCTCATTTCTCAAGAAATCTATCATAAGATCTCCATTGATCCAAGACTACACAAGGTTTGATCAGCTCAAGACACCTCCTCAAACACTGACAACTCAAACTTAGGGTTTGAGTTTGTACAAAGATGATTGAACTACTAATGCCTTATATGACTTTCATGGATCATTTTGGATCCCCAAGATTCCTCATGTCAAGTTTCAAGCTTTGGATCACATTTTTGCTCAATCAGTTGACCAGTTGACCTAAAATCAACTATATTAGGGAAAAGTCAACTGTGGTCAATTTGCAGTCAAACTTCATAATTTTTGATCCATATCAATATTATAAACTCATATATGTCAATTGATCAAGTTTGGATCACAATTCCTCAAAGAAATTTGATCATAACACTAAGAGGACAAAATGGTCAAAATTAGGGTTTTGATTGAGAAGGCTCAGTTCTTGACTTTTGACCAAGAAAATGACTTATTTGTTTAAGACATGATCTCAAAGATTCAAATGCACAATCTTGAACTAATTTCATAGTTCAAATCACCATTCAAGATCATTGGATTGACAGATGAGTTTTAGTCAACTGATGAAAAGTCAACTGTATACTGAAAAGTCAAACTTTGACTTTTTGATCAAAATCAAATTTAAAAAATCAAATTTCATCAAGACCTGTCAAAATATGAAATTTTTTCATCAAGAAATTAAAAAATTCAAAATTATCTTTGAAAAGTCAAAATTCTAGGAATTAGAAAATTTTCTAAGTGTTAGAAAGTTAACATTTTTTCATAACTTTGTGCCAAATTTCCACCATGATGCAAGATGATTCAAGGAAAACTTCCAACATGAAAGTTGTAGATATCAATGAGATCTAAAACATTGTAGGGAATAACTTTTTCTAGAAATTCTTGGATTTAAAGTTATGAATTTATGAAGACATGTCCATGAAACTAAAAGACTTAGTGAAATATTTCCCTAGTTAGGCAGATTTTTGGTACTAACTTCATAGTAACTTCTCACATGGTTCCATGTTGATTCTTCAAAAATTTCCAACATAAAGGTTGTAGAGGATGTTACAAGATTTCCAAAATTTCAAATAAATCATTGAGATCATTCTTGAGCAAGGAGAATCGAAGAGATGAAGTTAGGGTTTCATTCTTGAATTATAGGTCATTTTGTGATATGCAAGAATTCAAATCTCAAGCCCATGCTGCATAATATTTGCTTTGCAGGCTTTAAACTTGTGTTTCACTCCATAGTTAATGGGATATAAAATTGATTGAACCATTATCCAATTGATTCAAGCATTATCCAAATCAATTTTCCATTTTGGGGAGAAAGTAACATATCCATTCTTGTAAAGCAAGCTTTATGCACAAAGTCAACTTCTTGAGATCCTAACTTTTTTTATTTGATTACACTCCATCCAAAATGTCAGAGGTATTGTGTTTAAAGTGGTTAACAACTCTATGAACCAAGTACAAGGCATGGAAACTTGTTTTGTCAAAAAATCACATGTTGAGCTTAAACATGTAAATTTGAATTCTGATCAACTAGAGAACCCCAAACCTTTGCTTATAAATAGAGGCATTATTTATGAGCTAGGACACGAATGCTGAGGCCCTGCAACTCCCTCAAACACTCACAAACCAAAAATTTCTCAAAAAACACCATTGATACACAATCCTGCCCTTGAACTTGTATCTTTCATTTTCCTCATGCGTTTTCCCTCAAATCATTAGCAAAGATTCTATACCTCAAATATAGTCCATCCGTGTCCTTGTTTTGGAACTGTAACATCTCCATCACCATCCTCCATAACCAAAAACAGAGGTCTGCAACTTGACTTCTCCAGACCATTCCAGCCATCCATAGCTCAAGCTAAGCATTGCATTAGCTTCCTAGAGGTCCAAGGAAGCTAACCTGATCATCACAACTCTTTGAAAGATGCTCAAACTCATTTCACGATTTCAAATTATTGAGGTAATTTTTCTGAACTTTCATCTCTTCATTTAGGCATTGTTAGGCTTTCATTTTCAAAGACAAAATGTAGATATCATTGCCCTGAAGATGTACATATCCATAGATTTCATATATTTTGTCTGAGCTTAGAGAATTTTAAGTTTGAATCTCTGAAAAAAGCTAGGTCAAGATTTGATACTTTTAGAAATACATGCTCATCTTTGATTGTCAGTCCAAATTATTTACATTTCTAAAATCCTGGTAACATTCTAACAAGTTTGATGTTGGAAGTTTTGAGAATGAATGAGATACAGGGACCACGACTCGAGGTTGAAGATGAAGTTCATTTCTAGGAATGAATTTGTAATATATATTTATGGTTTTTTTTAAATTAACGGATGTATAGCCACCCCAGTAGTAAGGCAGCGCGCGTTTATGGTCAAGGGCATGGGTTCAAGCCCCAGCGCTGCCATTTTGCATATTTTCCAACATTTTTCATCTTTTTGTTTGAAGCATGCGCGCCTGGACCCTGAATCAATTAGGCTTTGTCATTTTTTGGTTTTAACCCCCTGTTTCACTAACACAATCTCTAACCCATTCATATTTTATTTTTTCTGACTTACAAAAGAAAAAAAAACAAACTTGGGCCAGGCCTAGTAGACGAAAACTGTTTTTTCCTAACAAACACCCTAAATTCCATTTTTACCTCCTGACTTTATTTTTTCATATTTTATTTTATCTTCTTTATTTTCTTTATTTTCTTTATTATTATTATTATTATTATTATTATTATTATTATTATTATTATTATTATTATTATTATTATTATTATTATTATTATTATTATTATTATTATTATTATTTATTAAATCCAAAAATCCAAAAATATATTTTTATTTATTATTTGCATTCTATATACTTATAAAAAAACAAAAAGACAAATAAACTTCTTATCTTCAATATTAATTTTTCTTCATAAATAAATATTAGACTTATGTTTAGTTTATCTTATTTTCTCTTTACTAATCAAATTTAATTTAGAACTTAGGTTTTCTTTTAATTAACTAATTTTTTTAATTAGTTTAATCTAATTAAAAGTTTTGGAAACAAAAACCCTAAAAAAAATAAAAACTTGTTTTCTTTAAAAAATTAATTTCTTTTATTAACTTAAGTTTAGTTTCCCTTAGGTTAATTATTTTATTCTCTTTAATTAATTAGGTAAAGAACCATTTTCCTTAACAACATCTAAACAAAAATCCATTTCTTTTCCATTTATATCCTTATACATTATATTCCTTTCAATTCTTATACATTATTCAAGTTTCAATATGGTTGTAATAGATAATTAGGTTTATTTACTTGTAATCCCCATTTGTAAATTTGTATACCCCATCCCCAAATGATGTAATAGCGTAGTAAATTGACTTTCCACAATTTATCGCTTTCATATCAATGCTAGCAAATTAGGGTTTGTATGGAAAGATAAAATCAATGCTTAGAGAACCCTAATTCAAGATAAACCAAGCATGAAAAAATAAACACTTTCACACTTAAACCTCTAGGGTTAACTCCACTTGTTGCCTGGAGAAAATATCCATAATATACATGTGAGACGTCTTAGCAAAAATAATCAAAAATTCAAGATCATAGTCCCTCGACGATGCTTCAAATGTTACCTTACAAGTGATCTTAGTCCCTCAAGAGAAATGCTAAGATATCTCACAACATTGTTATTCATGACTATACGATGACCCACACCCGTCCCTTTTACATCCAAAGATAAGGCTTCTTACCAATCAATGGTGAGATAACAATATCAAAGGAAGGAAGAAATGAACAAAGACTTTTGAGTAGGTATAACGCTCTTAGTTGCTTGGTCACCATCCATCTTTAAAACAAACATCTTTTCAAACACACGAAACGCTTTCAAAAACATGAAATATTTTCAAAAAAAGTCCAACACTTTGTATACATTCTTATAGAGACGAGAATCATTGCAAAGTTTGCCTAAGCGAAGACGCTTTTCAAAAATACTTTCAAAAATCATCACAAATGCATTTTCAAACAAAAGAAAATGATCTAGCAAGCAACTAAGAGCCCATAGATAACTATGGATGAAAAGGGTGCTAACACCTTCCCTTTTCATAATCTACCCCCCGAACTCAAGAAAATATATCAAAGGTCTTTCCTATTCTTTTCACCCTTTCCTTTTTTGGATAAAAGAAAAGTCGGTGGCGACTCTTGCTATCCGCAACAATTGCGATCAAAACGCAAAAACAACCAAGTCAGTTCTCCCACCGTATCACACACATATTGATGTCCTTGTCGATAACACCTCTAAACATAAGGTATTCTCCTTCATGGATGGTTTTTCGAGTTATAATCAGATCAAGATGGCTCCTGTAGACATTGAGAAAACTACCTTCAGCACACAGTGGGGCACATTCTGTTATAAGGTCATGCCTTTTGGGTTGAAGAACGTAGGGGCAACTTATCAGCGTGCCATGGTAGCTTTATGAGATAGAAGTTTATGTCGATGATATGATAGCCAGGTCATAAATTGAGGAAGAACATCTTGACCATCTACACAAGTTATTTTAAAGGCTGAAGAAATACAAACTAAGGCTGAATCCAAACAAATGCAACTTTGGGGTGAGGTCTGGAAAACTCATAGGTTTCGTCGTCAGTGGTAAAGGTATTGAAGTCGATCCTGCAAAAGTTAAAGCTATCCAAGAAATTCCAGCTCCCCATAAAGGTGTTCAGAGGTTTCTTAGGACGACTAAACTACATTTCCTGATTCATCTCTCATTTGACCACTACTTGTGAACCAATCTTCAAGCTACTGAAGAAAGATCGAGTAGTCAGATGGAACCATGACTGTCAAATGGATTTTGATAAAATCAAGGAGTACTTACAAGAACCTCCAATTCTGATGCCACCAGTTGAAGGAAGATCTCTTATCGTGTACCTAACTGTGTTAGAGAATTCAATGGGGTGTGTATTTGGGCAATATGACAAATCTGGTCGAAAAGAGCATGAAATATACTACCTTAGCAAAAAGTTTACCGACTGTGAAACAAGATATTCACTGCTTGAGAAAATTTGTTGTGCTTTGGTATGGGCTTCTTGCCGACTAATACAATACATGTTTACTCATACTACTCTACTTATCTCTAAAATGGATCCCATCAAGTACATATTTTAGAAGCCAACCCTCTCCGGAAGAATATCCCGGTGGCAAATGATCTTAATGAAATACGACATTCAGTACACCACTTAAAAATCAATCAAAGGAAGTGTACTAGAAGATCATTTGGCACATCAAGCGGTAGACGACAATCAGTTTATGCACTTCGAATTCCCGGATGAGAACATCATGCTAATTACAGATTGTGAAGAACCTGGACCGTTTGAAGGACCTGAACTAGGATCCCGATGGATTATGGTTTTTGATGGAGCTTCTAACGTGCTTGGCAATGGAATCAGTGTTGTAATTATCTCCCTTCAAGGTTGCCATACACCCTTCACTGCTAGAGTTTTCTTTGATTGTACCAACAACATGGCTGAGTATAAAGCGTGCATCTTGGGTCTTAAAGCCGCTATTGACTTAAGAATAAAATACCTGAGCGTATATGGGGATTTAGCCTTGGTAATCAATCAGGTCAAGGGAGAATGGGATACAAAACATCCAAACCTCATCCCTTACCGAGAGCATGTGCTAAATTTAATTTCTTACTTCGAAGAGATTACCTTTGAGCACATCCCAAGGGAAGAAAACCAATTGGCGGATGCTTTGGCTACCATGTCATCCATGTTCAAGCTCAGATGGGATAACGAGGCCTCCATAATTACCATAGAAATGTTTGAAGAACCTGCACACTGCTACGAAATTGATAGATTAGAAGAGAAGCATTGATTTCATTAAGTAAAAAAGATATCTTGAGGCTCAAGAATACCCTGAAGGAGAATCTATCAATGACAAGAAATTCCTACGGAGTTTCTCATCTAACTTCTTCCTGAGCAATGGAATTTTGTACAGGCGTAACCATGATTCAACTCTGCTTCATTGTGTAGACAAGAAGGAAACAGAGAAAATTATGGAGGATATGCACAAAGAAATCTTTGGTACTCACTCCAGCGGGCATACTATGGCTAAGAAAATCTTGAGAGCAGGTTACTATTGGTCGACCATGGAAACTGTCTGTCATCACCACTCAAGAACTTGTCATAAGTGCCAGATCTATGTTGATAAAGTTCATGTTCCTCCAGTACCTTTGAATGTTATGACTGCTCCTTGGCCATTCACATTGTGGGGCATTAATTTGATTGGAGAAATCAAGCCTACTGCGTCTAATGGACATTACTTCATTCTCATTGCCATTGACTACTATACAAAATGGTTTAAAGCAACTTCATTTGACTCAGTTACCAAGAGTGTTGTGGCTCGTTTCATTAAGCATAACCTCATCTCTCGGTATGGTATCCCTGAGAGAATCATCACTGGCAATGGTACCAATCTCAACAACACTATGGTCACTAAACTCTGCATGTAGTTTAAGATCAAGCACCACAACTCTTCTCCATATAGACCAAACATGAATGGCGCAGTGGAATTTGCCAACAAGAACATAAAGAAGATTGTGCAAAAGATGGTTGTGACCTACAAAGACTAGCACAAGATGTTACCATTTGCTCTTCATGGCTATCATACTTCAGCACGAACATCAATTGAGGCAACCCCATTCTCTTTGGTCTATGGCATGGAAGTTGTATTTCTTGTTGAAGTTCAGATTCCTTCTCTGAGGATTATGAAAGATGTAGACTTAGACGAAGACGAGTGGATTCAGACTAGGTTGGATCAGTTAAATTTGATTGATGAAAAGAGGCTTGCAGCTGTCTATCACAGTCATATGTATCAGAAACATATGATCAAGGCATTCAACAAGAAGATCAAGCATCGGGTATATCAGGCTGGTGACTTGGTAATAAAGTGAATCATCCTACTGCAAGGTGATCCCAATGGAAAATGGACTCCCACTTACGAAGAGCCATTTGTTGTCAAGAAAGTATTTTCGGGTGGTGCTATGATACTAACCACCATGGACGGTGAATATTTCCCGCACCCTGTGAATGCAGACATAGTCAAAAGATATTATGCATAAAAACGACCCGCTAGGTTGACTGGCCTAGGCAAAAATAAGGGCATCCCGACGAACCAAAATGGTTTGGGAAAAAATTATGGATATATACAAAATATTATACATCCGACAAGTCGAAAACCTGAATAGGAGGCTTGGGCAAGAAAGGGTATCCCGGTGGACTGAAAACTTGAAAGGGTGGTTCAGGCAAAAGTTAGGCATTAAAGTGTACGACTATGTCCCGTTGGATCACTTACTGCAAGCTTTATTACAAAGTAAAAATTTCAAATGGTACAGATTAGTTCAATCAACTTCTTTCGACATCAAGTGATGAGATGTTTAAAGACATGGGGGCAATAGCGGAGTTGGAACCCGGAGAGATCATTTCCACATAGCTATATATTTTTCTTTCACTTTGTTCTCTTTCATTTCACGACGACTTCCTCTTACTAGGATTTCTGTCACTTTGTACAAAATTGTCTATTTATGGGCAAATTATCAATACAAATACTCTCTAAAAATTCAAACGTTTTGTTTATTCAGTTTTGTTTGCAAAGACGTCCAATGACTAAAATTGAATGAACATATGCATATAAACATGATTAATTGTTAACAAATATATTCATAAAGATAGGAATAAGCATTTACTCAAAACTCTAGGAGTTGGGATGATGTTCAAGCTATCCAATAAATCCCAAGGATCCACTTCCATGAGATTTTCCCCACAGATTAATCTTTAATGAAGATACATTCCCCACAATTTCCCAATGCTACAGAATTCCAATCAGTACGATTCATGGAAATTCTCTTCCCCAATTGATTTATTCCTCAAAAACTGAAAAACCCCTGCAAATTTCTTCTCTCTAGAAAAATGCAATTTCCCCAGGAGAGTTCGTTTCCTCAGCAGAATATTTCTCTGTCAATAGGGTTTATTTCCCCAATAGTTTACAGTCTCCTCAGCTTGAGTCTATTCCTCAGATTTTTATGAATCACCGACAAAATTTCTCTCCCCGGTAAAAACACTACTATCCCCAGAGAATTGCTATGAAACCTAGAATCAGACCAGATATCAGTCAACTTTATCTTCCCCAGACGAGTCGGAAGTTTATCCATCTCTTTTATCCCCATTCATGGTATATAAAAATTATCCTCCCCAAACGAGTTGAAGGATTACCCATCTCTTTTATCTCCAAACAGGGTATATAAGAATTAAATTCCCCAATAGAGAGATGAACAACCAATGTTCCTGAACTCTTCTCACCAAAACAGAAGTCGACATTCTCTGTAGAGTTTCCTCAAACAAAAGAGAAGAATCCCCATCGGAAGCATTAAAGACAAGATTGAATATACACATACAACACGAGCTTACAAATACCCTTCACCATATTTCACATTCATACGTCATAACATATGTATAAGAAACGCATGTAGCACAATCTCATTTATTTGGAGAACATCATTAAGCAAATAATTTCATACATCATGATATTGCATACTGTAGCGGTAGAAATGTTCAAGACTAAGCCAGTGGATTGACTAGACTTTATACAAATCAAAATCAAAATCGCCACCGCGCTTTATTGTTTCCAAAGGAATGGGAAAAGAGCGAATAACCCAAAAAGAGGGGGAAAGATTCAAGGTAAGGGGGTTGGTTATGCAAAGGGATGATATTAGCACGATAAACATCTACGGTACTCCGCAGGAACCTCTTTGCAAAATCTGTATATTTTGGCTATAAAAATGTGTTGTATATAAAATGGATGGTGGAGGTGAGAAAATAAATATTTTTGTGATTTTTGCACCCGCCTCAGTTGCGAACCTTTAGTGCCTACGTTCCACCTTTTGTGCAATAGGGGATCAGGGTACACGTAGTTCCTCTTTTAAAAATTTGAAACACAAGTGTGTTGGTTGATTTTAAGAGATAAGACATCATCGTCATTGTCCGTGTGGAAAAACATACTTACTACCCACAATCATGAGAAAGGAGAACTTTCATCATCTCAAAGTGGAGGATATGGCTTGGATTTTAAAATCAACAATTCCTCACTCAACACCCAAGTGGAAAATATCTCACTTCACTATATATTGTAGAAGTATAGTTGTTTGCATCACTACAAGGATTGACAAGAGTCTAATCTTTTGAGAAAAGTTTAAAGATAAAAGCCAAAGTGGAAAAAATGGTTTGAAATGAGATTGATTGACTTTTAGTCTTCTCATAAAAAATGTCAAGGTATTATTAAGTTGATTGAAGTTTATTTATGAAAATATTTTGAAAATGCATGGACCTAAGTCCAAGTTTATTATGAAAGTGGTTCAAGTTTAGAAACAAAAAGAGTTTTTCAAAAGAAGGGAGAAGATTTTTGAAATTAAAGAAGATGGGAGGAGAAGAAGAGACAATCCTAAATCATAAGGTAAAAGCTAATGATAAGGACCATCTAACCAACAAGAAGACAAAGCTTAACATTATGAGCCAAGATAGAATTCCAATTCTTTGTATTGAAACCAAGTAAGCAAAGATACTAGACCTCTTCAAGTCTATTAAGTCTTCACAAAAATTGGGCAGAGTAACGGCTGTATACGGGTGAATTTCAGATTACAAACAGAGAATGTAATCACAAAAACCTGCACACAAAAAGATGTGGACCATCAGATCATAGTCAAAACGCGTTAGTAAGCTAATCCAATGGACCAGACGCGCTGTGCTTGATATGGACCTTAGTGAAACACGCATGTGATCAGAAAAAGGGAAACCAATGAAATTAAAACGCTTGGCACACTATCATTGGCTGAGACGAGACATGTCATCATTTTCAACCTCCAGACACCCTGCAATGGGGATTTTGTGAGATCCTTCAAATAGAAAAATTAGGATCCCAGGCTAGCATCATTGAACTCGTCTCTTCAAGACGATTCTAACACAACCATCGCGCCAAATTTATATAAGGCATGGAGAGAGATATGAATTAAAAACTCAGAAAATAGCGAGCACCTTCAATTTGAGATTTCTCTCTCAATTCTCAATGGATTTAAAAATTGTAAGCAACATTAGAATCAGACAAAGGAGTAGAATAGGTTAGTGCTTGATTTGGATCCAAATGATGGAGAATTCTACCTTTTCGAAGTTCAAGTAAGAAGCTCTGAAAATGGACTTCTGTAGCTTGAATTATGGGTCGTTTTGATTGGTTTAAGTGCTGGAGAGTTTGTATGAAGTTCAAGGATGATGAATGCGCAAAGAATTTTGGAAAAGGAAGCTTAAATTTCAAAAACTGAATTAAAAAAAAGTGGGTTCGTGTGAGGTTTTGGCAGGGTGTTCTTGGCTTTCTAAGCTTGGGAAAATGGATGGGGGATGACCCTCTATTTATAGGGAAGCAAATGGGATCAAAAGGAAGATTGAATGAAGCGTTTTGGAGGGAATTCGTGTGGGTCTGCATCATGAAGAAAGTGTGACTCAATCTTGATCAAAACTCAGCTAAATCGTGCGTTTCATGATGCTAATCATTTCTGGCAAGTTGCTAATCATGTTTATAAGAAAAAACGCGTGGAAAACTTGTGATTAGAAGCCAAAACAAGGATTTCAAAATCCTGACTTTGTGAAAAATTCAGTTTCAAGTTACCAAATTCAAATACATGGCATTTCCAACTCAAGGGGTCTTAGGGCATAATTCTTGATGCTTTGGAAAGATGGGGTTACAAGCTTTGCAATGGAAAAAGAATGGAATCAAATGGATGCATGAGCTGAAAGTTACATGGAGTCAAAGTTGAAGAAAAAGAGTTGACTTTCCATACTTAGAAATATTTCAAATTCTTCTTCAAAAATGACCTATAATCTTTTGCATCCAAACATGGCCTTCCACTTGGAATTTTCTCTTGACAAAAAAATATGGAATGAAGTAGACCTATTGAATGACATTTTGAAATTTGAACCACTCAAAATCTCCAAAAAATGAGTAAGTTATGACTTGTTGAAGTTGGCCAAAAATCATGAAATGACCTATAATATTTTGCATTCTTAAGGCAAATTCCATCCATTTTATCACTTTGCATATAAAAGAAGGAATAAGTACACATCTTTAAGATCATCATGGAAAAAGAATGGACTCAAGGTGATAAAGATTGACCAAGTTATGACCATTTGAATTCACATATGGAAATTTGGGGATTCATCTGGATGACTTGTAATCTTTCTTCTTCACCAAGTTCCTTCCACATGAAAACTCCTTGGAACTTTTGAAGTGATTTATTGGTAACTCTTTGAAGAGAAAGATGTCTTTGGAATCACTCAAAAATACAAAAAAGGTGAGCAAGATATGCTCCTTTGAAGTTCAAAACCATAGCCTCTAGATCAAGAGAATGCTTTGAGGAACTTTGACAAGTTTTAACAAACTTCTTGTGCCAACATTATTTATTTGTGAATAGAAGTTATTGAGGATGATGATGAGGACTCATATCCACCAAAACCACTTCCATATCTTGAAATTTGAGAGAAATGTGCTCTTGTGACCAAAAGGAATAAGACCTTGTCCAATCATGACAACTTTTTCACTCAACCCCTTGTACTATTGGATCAATTTTGATAACTTTGAAATATGTTGAACCAAAGTAAGCCTTGTCATGCCATTTCTTCCAAAACCACTCCAATAGTGAAGTTTGAACTCCTCAAGCTATGTTGACTAGGGCATGGAAATAAACTCATGAACCTATGAAGCAACTTGCTAAACCTCATAGCCTTTACCTACATTATTAACAAGTAAGGCAAACCAACATTGCATTTTATTAATAAGAGAAAAATCAAAGCAAAATATTCATGATCACAAAAGAAAACAAGTCAAGGTGCTTGGTAACTCCTCAAAAAGAGCAAAGCTAAATGATAGGGAGAAGAACCAAAGTCCTGATGTGATTTTGTTGTGATTGAATCAACATGGTATGATGAAGGGATCTTAGGAGGAAAATTGGGGTACAACACATACATTTAACTCTTTTGCTTTTCAGGAAAGATCAGCCAACAGACGAATATCATCAACAATTCTCAAAACAAATTGTAGATTAATTCTCGAAATAAGACATGGTGAATATCTACATGATGGACACTTCCTTCAAACATATCCTGGCTCAGATTAAATCGACCAAAGATTTATTCTGATACTTCTTCCAATAGACATTTTCTGTCTCGGATTAAATCGACCAAAGATTTATTCTGATACTTCTTCCAGTTAAAGACGGACGCAAACTTTTTCTGGCTCATATTAAATTGACAAAAGATTTATTATGATAATTCTTCCAGTTAAAGACGGATACAAACATCTTCTGGCTCAGATAAAATTGACCAAAGATTTATTCTGATACTTCTTTTAGTAGACATTTTCCCGCCTCAGATTAAATCGACCAAAAATTTATTCTGATACTTCTTCCAGTAGACCTTTTCTGGCTCAGATTAAATCGACTAAAGATTTATTCGGATACTTCTTCAAGTTAAAGACAAAAAGACCTCTTCTGGCTTATATTAAATCGACCAAATATTTATTCTAATACTTCTTCCAGCAGATATTTTCTAGCTCAGATTAAATCGACCAAATATTTATTCTGATACTTCTTCCAGTTAAAGACGGACGCAGACATTTTCTGGCTTAGATTAAATTGACCAAATATTTATTCTGATACTTCTTCCAGTTAAAGAGGGACGCAAACATCTTCTGGCTTAGATTAAATCGACCATAGATTTATTGCGATACTTCTTCCAGTAGACATTTTTCTGGCTCAGATTAAATTGACCAAAGATTTATTCTGATACTTCTTTTCATAGACATTTTCTGGCTCAGATTAAATCGACCAAAGACTTATTCTGATACTTCTCCCCGTAAACCTTTCCTGGCTCAGATTAAATCGACCAAATATTTATTCCGATACTTATCCCAGTTAAATTATAGCATAGAATTAGTCTGATTTCTCTATCAACAGTTACTTTGGATGGCATCTATAATCCCATCTCTGACAACTCTTCATTACCTCTCCAAATGTCATCTTTAAGCCTATTTCCGACATAGTCAAACAACAACATTACTTCGTGCACAAGCGAGTGCAAATTTCTGGGAACTTAAGTGTTCAATCATCTTCCACCTTCAAGTCACGAATGACAGACATGCCAATCTAACTCTTCAGGTTTAAGAAAATTGAACAGGGGCAAGCCTCCTTCATGGGGATACAAACCAGAATCTCCCATAAGTAGTCAGGAATTTCTTCAAGAAACCATGATAGTAGCATATCAGACTACATAATACGCAAACTCCTTGGGAAGGATTAGTTCCAACCTCATTGAGGAAGTAAATGTCAATTCACAAGGATATATCAAGAATATTCAGTTGGTAAATAAAGTGACACTTCCAAGAATCCTTAAAAGGAGTAGACTTTATTGAGGAGAACGATTATATTTAGGTGAGGATACGCCTTTATTGGGGATAAGGGATTCTGTTTTGAGAAAACATCCCTTACTTTAATAATATCATACTGATCATAATCAAGCCTTTCTTTGTTCATTTGTTGGTACACTTGTTGTCATAAAAGACCAACATTACCTGCAAAAAAGAGGAAATACAGCAACATGGCCCAGGTATGAAATGACAACCTTACTGGGGAAGTAGATTCTAACTTAATTGGGAATAAAGACAATGTTACCAAATCCCACAGGGGATAAAGATACGAGCCTCACTGGAGATAGCGAAACACTTTTAGGGGCAAATAACTGCACCAAACTAGGGAACCAAACAGCTGACCACACCTTGCAAAAGACTGTTGTATCAAATTGGGGATGCAGATGCTGATTATACTAGAAATATAATTAGTTGTATCAAACCAATAAGATATACTCCCCTGGGGGAAAAGATCTCCAAAGAGAAAACTCTTAGCAGATAGACCTTTATCAAGTAGCAACAAAGCCATTACTGGGGAATATAACTCCTTCTAGGAAACAATGTTTCCATCAAGAACCTTGTATGGGTAACAACCTCGAACGCTTTCTGCTTTATTGTTGATTGTAATACGGTGGGAGAACTGACTTTTTTGGTTTTATTGCAAATGTTGCGGTTAGAAAGAGTCACCACCGACTTTTCTTTTATCCAAAAATTATGAAAGGTGAAAAGAACAAGAAAGACCTTTAATAGATTTTGAGTTCAGGAGATAAGTTATGAAAAGGGAAGGTGTTAGAACCCTTTTCATCCATAGTTATCCATGGACTCTTAATTGCTTAACTCACTTTTAACTTGCTTTGTGTGTGTGTGATTTGTTTGAAAATATTTTGAAATGTCAATGTAAGGCTAACTTTGTAACAATCCTTGTGTCGGTCCTCAAGAATGTATACAAAGTGTTTTTTTGAATATATTTGTTTTAAAAGTGATGTGTAAAAATGTATTTGTTTGTGAAAAAGGTTGTGAGCAAGCATTGAAGAGTCCTACTCACTAAGTATGGTCTTTTTTATTCTTTTCCTTCTCCTTTGGAGATAGTATTGTCCATACCATTAGTTGCTAGATAATCCTATCTATTGGATGTGAAGAGACTGGCGTAGGGTCATCGTATAGTCATTGAAGACAACATGTAAGGATACTTTAGCAATTGTATCGAAGGGATTATCATCATTTTGCTCGTCGGGTCATCAAAGGGAGTAGATCATTTTGTAGGAAACTTGGAGGGTCATCGAGGGATTATGATCTTTATTTGAAAGGGACCATGATGATTTAATCGAGGATCTTTTTCTAAAGTATCCCTACTTTTGAAGGACATGACCAATTGTATCGTAAAGAAACAAGAGAGGTTACCCTAGAGGTGAAGTGTGAAAAGTATATTATTTTTAGTTATTTAGTCATGAATTAGGGTTTTCTAGATTTTCCTTTAGTCTTTCCATACATACCCTATTTTACAAGCAGTTAAATATGTATAGAAAATTAAAGTGCGGAATGTAAAGTTCCTACGCTATTACATGGCTTTGAGAGAGATACATAAGTATAGAAATTTGTGGGAAAGTAAATCTATGTTATTACATTGATAGTGCGACCTATACACTTTCTAGGAAAATTAAATAGAAAAAAGAAATAATAAAAATGTTACAAAATGTTTAAATGACTAAAATTCTAAATTAATGTTTTTGGTAATTTTAGAAAATGATTTAGGGTATTAATAAATAGTAATTAAAACCTAATTTTAATTAATTTTAATATTAAGAAAAGGCTAATTAACTTAATTAATTAATAAATAAAAAATTTGTCAAAAATTTAATTACTAACTAAAAAAACCTAATCCTAATTTTTTATGGTTTTGAAAAAAAAAGCTTAAGGTTTGTTAATGGTTAATTAAAAAATAATTAGTAAAATAGAATAAAAAACTAGGGTTAGTAAAATAATAAAAAAATGCATGGGGTGGGAGTTGAACCCACTCCCTTGATCTCAAAGGTATGCCCTTCTATCCACTGTTCCACGATGTTGTTTATGATATGGAATATGAACCAATCAATCTATTACGAACCTGCATGTTATCATGAAAAAAAGCAAAACTATTTGACAAGAGGAGGGATCGAACCCACACCTCTATGGTTAACACACATCACACTTACCACTCGTCCATCAGTTATTACACACCAGATAATCAACATGCATTCCATATATTATAAATCAAGATCAAGAAATCAAATTAAAATAAATATCAGAAAACACGCGTTGTGGTAGGGTCATGGTTTTATTTGAATCAACGAATTACATAGTGCCACATCTAGGTTAGAGATTCAAATGGTCAGTCAAACCACCGTGGATGGTGGTTACAACCATCTTCTCCGATGGTGCTAAACATGAATCCTGCTAAATCAACATCAAATAACAAAACAAAATTCCTAGATTGGCTAATTAAGAGGCTACGAGTTCAATGGTGTGATTAGTTTGGCCTGAAACAGCTTCGTGCCCTAGCAATGGTGAAATTAGATTCCTGCGCTATATCTCACAAGTAATGGATCAAAATAGTTCAAAACATAATCATGAACATATACGTATGCATCGATTCATTCAACAATGCACGAATTAAGAGTTTAAGATTAATAAAGTTACCAAAATTGATGATGTTGGGGGAGAGAGTTCTGGCATGCTTCAAGCTTGAGTAATGGTTGGTATGAACTCATGGGACCTTCAGGAGGCAAGTTTGATGCTTGAAATTAATTGAGCACGGATGGAGATAAGGGTTTGACCGTGTCCTAGTTTTAAGAAATTTGAGATTTTTAGGGTTGCTTCTTGGAGGCAGCATGCATTTTTGAATGGTCTGAATGTGTTAGGTATATATAAGAGAAGAATCAGGTCAACAAAAATGGACAAAATATTTGTAATTCAGGGTGTAATATTTGATTTGGAATTTGCATGAAAATTTCTTTTTAAGATCAATCTTGTGCCAATCAGCCTCACACGATTTTGGCAAGTTGTCATGAGCTTTTTGGGCCTACAATTTGATCAAAACAAAAGTCCACACACCTAATTCCAGTGGTCTCATATTTTATTTGATTTAATTTGCATTTAAATGAATAAAATCCAAATAAAAGAAATAAAAATCATGAAAAATATGTGAACGGATTTAGGGGTCATTTATAAGGTTATGAAGATGTTTGAACCTAAGAACTTAGGCCCATTAGCACAAAAATTCAACTTTGCTCAAAGTGGACTTCATGCATTTTGTCAAAATTGATCAACTTGCATAAATCATAACTCTCTCAATGTTTGTCATATCAAGATGATCTTGGACTTTTTGGAAACCTCAAGACGTCTCCTACAATTTTCATGCTGGTCATTTATTCATTTGAAGCTTTTAACTTGGTTTAAATTGCTTTGACAAAATATGGCTTTTTGTTGACTTTCAAAATGACCTGTAGAGTTTTGGCTCATATCTCTCAAATGAAGCATTTTCCTTGAGATTAGAGAGACAAAGTTGTAGAGAATTGAATTTCCTTCAAAATGAGTTTTGGTTGACAAATTTCTGATGAAGTATGTGAAAGTTATGCTTGGTCAAAGTTCAGTTGATTTCTCCTTAAGAAAACCCTAATTTAGTAACTTTTGACTTTTGATGAATCTGGAGTTTTCTTGATGAATCATGGTCAACCCTTGATCAAATGATGAATGTGACTTCAAAATCTTGATGTTTGACCAAAAATCTTGAGATTTGACTGTAAATTGGTCAAAGTTAACTTTTTGTCCAATATAGTCGACTTTCAATCATCTGGCTAATTTATTGAGCAAACTTGTGGTGCAAGGCTTAAAATTGACATGAGGATACCTTGATACATATGTAAAACCATGAAGTCCACTTGAGGCACTGACTACTCAATTTCCTTTGAGAAAAGTAAAACCATAGTTGTAGGTTGGTTGTTTAGGAGGAGTGCTTGTATGCTCAAACCTTGAGTAGTCTTGAGTACTTGAGACTCATATGAGCATGAGGATGTGTCTTGAATCAATTTGTATCAAAGATGGGAGGGAAATTTTTTGGGTACAACATTAATACTTTGACGAGGACAATAACCCAAACTTCAGTTGGAGATAATAATCCTGACTTCTGATGTAAGAAATACGAACAACCTGGACTTAAGCCTCTGATGAGCCAAGGATAATCAATCCTTACTTCCCGACATTCACGAGTTGTTTAGTTTGAGCTTAGGCTCAACTTTCTCAAACTTTGAAGTGGAGAAATGCCCCCGCGTAATGTCTTGCCCTAGCCTGCAGGGCCTTTGAAGAAATTTTCCTCAAGAGGACTTTCTGAGATTTGTACCACAAGATAACCTGCCCCAATATTATGAACTTCAGAACACTGCCTCTGACTGGCAAGAGTTGGAAGCAGTTTCAACCATGCTTGAGTGAATACCCCTTGCATCTTCATATTCTGAAATGATTCTCCTCTGACCAATGAATTCTCATAGAGATTTGTCAAATCTCGACATAACTGCCCCAATTGACAGCACTTTGAGGGATCGAATCCATACTTGAACGCCCCATATTGGATAGTTTTGAGATATCTCCCCTCGAATTTGATTGGCCCAGGCTGGCTGCCTTTGACAATGAATCGTGCTGGGAAAACAAACTCGCTCATACCTAACATAGTCTCAAACTTTTCCCTTTTGGAGTAATTGACTTAAGTCTTGAAAGTAGGCTAGTACACAACCATACTTCTCAACTTGAATTGCCTCATGCTCAAGAAGATACTTGAAGCAATCTATCCCTTATGACCAAAATGAAAGTGATAAACCATTGCTCAATGGAGACTTCTGAGCAATCAAAAGTTCCACACAATTTAGTTTTGATCATTTCTCAAACTGGTCTTCTTTTACTCAATGGAGTCAACATAAGGTATACCCCGAATTAAGATCATTCTCAAAAATTATTTACCCATCAACGGTATCCTGAAGCAATTTGTCTTTTGAGATAATCAAACTTTTCATATGATGCTCATTATGCAAGCTCACTTGATGTTTAAGCACTTGTTCATATGCAAAGAATGTTTTATCCTAAGAATGATAATTCTATTGAAAATCCTATGCTTATATTGAAGTTAGAAAAATTTTATTGAAAAGATGTCGAAACATCAAATTTTATGTACAAAAAGAAAGTAAAAAGATGGAACGATACCAACTCAAAAGTTTTAGAATGCCTCCTAGGAGTCAGATTACTGTAATCTTGTTACAATATTGCTTTAAATTAACCCATGCTCCAGTTAGGACTTTTAAGGGTTGTAACGTGGCTTGGTTCACGTTTTTAGAAAAAAGGTATTAAAGCTCAAAATTATGTGGTACCTGCCAATTCTCCATGATGTTCTCCATTCCTACGTTCACTTAACTCGATACGAGCACTCATCTCTCACAAGGAGTTTACAATGAATGAGGAACCACTAAGGTTTCTTGGACACGACAGTCACTTCACCTTTTTTGTTTTTGTGTCTTATCACATGACTTTGTTCCTTCGAGGATTTTCTTTGTAATCCTTTTATGCTTTTTAGGCTTTTCATTTTTCTTTTCATTTTCCCTAACTTTTTTCTGAACAAATTCTTTTGAATTTTGATTTTGAAGTCCAATAGGATGCCCTAACTTTTGCCTAACTCACTTTTTTTTCAAGTTTTTTTTCTTTTTGACCTAGCGGGCTTTCTTTTTTTCTTTTTTTAAATCATTCTTTTTCTTTTTTGAACGAGTCGTATGACCCTGAGTTTTTTGACTCATTGAAGAGTTGTGACTGCCTCATTCTTTGGCTGATGAGAGATAACCATTTTTGTATCGTCATCTTTTGTCCTCCTGACAGGTGAAGGATAACCATTGTGGTTAATCCTTAGATGCACACTCCTGATGAAATGCACTCCTGATGAGATTTAAATTCTCGATCATATTAACTAAACATTACCTTGCCCATGGGTTAAAAATGAAGGGTTTTTATAAACAGAAAAGAAACTCCTACTTCAAGGCTCAAAGGGGTTAACGAGGGTCTATTTCCCTTATATCTCTAGTGTTTAGGGATTTGAAACAATACATGTACATCATCAATAGGGTTTTACTCAAAAGCATACCGTTTGAGATTCTAGATATATTTCTCATCATTCTCCCTCCAGAGGTATTTGCTTTGTTCACAAGAGTTTAGTATCAAAAGCAAATAAAAACATTTAAGAGTGAGTACAAATGGATTACTTCAAGACAAACATATTCAATGCATTGTGATTAATATTCAAAGATAAGCTAGTTTTGCATACAAGAAAGTATTGAACAAAACAAGAAAGAATACAAATGAGAATGCAAATGAAACTAGATAATTTCCATGTTGAGAAGACAGGATTTTGTATGGACTTATTACTTCAGAGGATGAACTTTGTAGTCTGAACATCCCCTGAGTCAAAGAAGACTTCAAATCTGACCAGTTGGTGCGAAATTGATAGCCTTAAACATCAATCAGGTCTTGTACCTTGTCTTTGAACGACTTACAGTCTTAGATGGAATGGTCTGGTGCCCTGGGGTGATAACTACACTTGTCGTTAGGATTAAATCACTCAGGATAAGGAGAAAAAAAAGATCCAACTTCTTGGTTTCCAACAAGGAAAGTTCAAATAATTGCGGGAATAATTGACCATAAGGCACATGAATGGTGTCAAACACTCTTTTCAGCTTCTCTTCCCTCAGCTTTCCATGTTACCGACATCTCTGTCGATAGGTTTGCGGCTGCAGCGTACCTTGAGTCGTCTGGGCATAAGGATGATACTGATTCTGATTAACCATATGACTCTCACGACTTGGAATAGGAAATAATTGATGGAGAGGAACCTCTGGAAGCACATGCAGTAGACAATATGACATGGGGCGCAAGGTAGATCCTTGAACGTGAGAAGGCATAACCATCTTCCCAACCGCAATTGGGGTAGGATTGATTTATAAGCTTAAACCCTTGGGAGTAAACAAAATTAACCCTACATCAATAAAATCCCGTACCTTATGCTTAAAAGCTATACAATTTTCAGTATCATGACCGTGTACCCCAAAATGGAAATCACACCTAGCATTACCATCACACTTCAGTGAAATCTTTGCAGGAGTAGTCCAAGTTTGAAGCTCAACCAACTGAAACCCAAACAATCAAGGAAGTAATTGAGAATACAATATTGGAAAAGGATCAAATTTCCTCTCAGGCTTCTTTGGCTTTTGCTGACGAGCCTTACCCTTTGGATTCTCTTGAGGATTAGACATTGGTTAAGGACAGGAAGATCCCAGAATACAAGGAAGTGAATAAGGTACACGAGTCACTCCATGACCTGAAGGTGCCTCTAGAGTATGAAGAGGAATGGAAACCCCCATTATGATAGCAAATATATGATCCCCTTCTTTTCTCAACAATGTCTTCAAAACTTCCATAACCAAACTTAGTTGAGTCTTAAACTGAAGATTCTCCTCTCTCAGGAATTCCTGACCACAAATTAGAACCTATATGTCCACCATAACACAAACCCATCCGACCCTTCATCTAATCCAATTCCCCATGAAATTATTCCATATCTTGTTTCTAATCATGGAGCAGTGGGAAGTCAAGATTCACAGTTCTGAAAAGAAAATATTTAGTCTGAATAAGAATTCCCCACTCTGAGTACATGTTATGGATGCATGAAGATGCATGAGATTTATGAGTGGATGAAATTCCATGTTCAATCATTTCCAAGGAACCCGCATGATTCTAATTTTGATTTTGATCCAATAAGAGGTGGGCAAACACACGATAAGGCTCACAACCACGATTCCTTGGAAATGGAAAGAACATGTGTGTTAACTTTTTTCCATGCATACATTTGTTGTACATTTCTTTTTTTGTAAAGAAAAACTTGCCATGATGCAAGTGCAATAATATGCAATCAAGATTTCCATAACACTGGTTCTCCATTGTGCTGTTTCTAAATATGTCGAGAATACCAAGATCAAAGGTTTGGAACATAACCAAAGAACCATAGTCACCAACATAAATTCAGAACAGAACCATAAGAACCACAAAGAGTCACCATTTGTACTTGTGATATCAAACCCTCTCCACTAAAGGGTGTAGTCTAGGTCAAGGTAAGGCAAAACTTAATTAGAGTCGTGAGTTCACCTGAAAGTACTATCATCGTACAACATATGTGATGATGATAGCACCCCATTTGAACCTCGTCTGGTTGTGGCTCTCATGGTCGGACTTGACAGGGCATACGTGATAACACGAAAAGATATAACATTTTCCATTCAAATTACATAGATTAAATATCCGATTCTTCGATTATTATGTCACATTTTATCCCTTTTTGTAGTTTTTGAATCATATTTTAGATACTTAGCATTTGCAAGGCATAAATAAGAAAAGGAAGAAAAAGAATGGAAAAATGAAGAAGAAATGGTTTTAAACAGCAAAATGCAAGTTCTGTAGCAGAGAAGCGTGCCGCCCGTCACAAAGTCATTATGACCGGAAAAATCTAAGTTTCTGTGCCACTCGGCACATAAACCATGACGACTGACACATGCTTGAGTTATGTGACCCACGTCACACACCACACCATGCTCTCCATGATCATCCAAGCAGTTACAAAGCTTTCGTCAACAGAGCGTACTCAACACTTATTCATGTATTTTCTCCATGTTTCAGTAAAAAAAATCATGGAAAGTTACATATTTTTTCTCAACCTAAATAGACCATATATATGGAGGCAGTTACCAATAATTGATCTCTCTCGGCTCGCTCTCTCATTTTGATCTTTCTCCGGCACTTTAGAATTACGCAGTAATATTGTTTTCATTTCCATTTACTTTGTAAAACAATTTATTTTATTGTATTCCATAGTAGTATTTTCCAGTATTGCTTTTTCCACTTTTCGTAGTATTCCGTAGGCAATAAAACCTTACCGTCAAAAGTAGTATTTTTCCACATCGGAGAAATATTGCAACACTAGTTTGTTTCCAGATTTTCAGAATTTGCCTAGGATTTTTATAATTAGTCCGAGATATTTTTTTACTACAAGTCAATTCTTCCGGCTTGTGGAGGATATGCAATATTCGGATCAGTCGCTTTGTATACACATTCAGGTTCTTATTTTATTAAGCACAATTTATTTTATTCCTGCCATGCATGCACTGTTGAATCTATGCTTTAATTTTGTACGGTTTTGCAATAATATTATGTCTGGATAGATTCCCTATACCGGTATGTAAAACTTGACCAAAGGGTTTGGTAATTAATTGGCATTATTATTTTTACAAAAAAAAATACTTTTCTGGTTTTAATTTCCAATTGAATATTTAAATGTTTTTGTACGGAAGTAAGAGACAGTCTAAGGTTAAAATCAATAGAGCGGAAGTTTTAGGTTTTAACCGGATAGTGGTTATTGAAACATTAATTTAAAAAAAAGTGGAAGTGCTTTAAAGTTAATTGGATCTTATTTGTTTTCAAAAAATACTTTTGAGTTTTAAATGAAACAGCGGAAGCGCTCATTTCGAGCTTGGCTGATATGACCTGATTCAATAGAATAGAAGTTTGAGACGAAGGTTTTTAAACAAATAGTTTCACCAAAATTATGTTTTAATACTAAAAAAAATACCAATGATGTATTGAACCCCTTAAATTAACGAAATACATACCGATGTCTTTCATTAATTATTAAATTCTAGTTAATTCCCAATTAAACTAAAACACCCAAATTTATTATTAGCCTTAGCTCTACATAATAACCTTTAGATAACAGTAGTTTTTGAATATCAATCCTTGTAGGTTCGATATCATTTAAAACTACGCGATATATTGTGCACTTGCAGTCACTACACCCGGTAGACTCATAAAGTCGCGATCATGTTTTTGGCGCCGTTGCTAGGGACTGAATTAGTCGAATATTGTAAATCCCTTGTTAAGTAGTATAGACTAAGGCAACCAATTTTTTTTACCGTCGATTGTTTGCCAAGCACTCGCTCTAAAGACGAGGAATTATAGCAACCAATCAATGAAGTAGAGCATTTTGTTAGCATAAGACGCCGAATCAGAGAGTACCAAGCCAAGTACGATCTTCCTGAAATCAATATTCCTAACTTTTCTCTTCCTGACCCCAAAATGGCTGAAGAACCCAAAAATCATCCTCTGAAGTATTATTCTGCCCCATCGCAAGAGGAACCCCACAACAGTATTGTTGCTCCCGCTATCACACAGAATGATTTTGAATTAAAGCCTTCACTGTTGCAAGCCGTTCAACAAAACGAATTTTCAGGATGTCCTACGGACGATCCAAACCATCATTTATCCGTGTTTGTGCAGTACACAGACACAGTGAAAGCAAATGGAGTCAGCCCTAAAGCGATAAGACTCCGTATTTTTCCTTTTTCGCTAAGAGATAGAGCTAGAGAATGGCTTCAGTCTCTACCATCCAACTCCGTTACCACATGGAATGAATTGAAGAAAGTTTTCCTACCGCGGTATTTTCCGCCGAGTAAGACGACTATGCTGAGAGCTAATAGAAATGGTTTTAAACAAAAGGAAAGTGAATCTCTTTTCAAAGCATGGGAGAGATACAAAGATATGTTGCGACTCTATCCGCATCACGGTCTAGAGGAATGGCTGATAATCCACACCTTTTACAATGGTCTCTTGTACAACACAAGACTAACGATTGACGCAGCTGCTGGTGGTGCACTGATGGATAAACCATACCATGATGCCTATCAACTTATCGAAAGTATGGCTCAAAATCACTATTAATGGGGAAGCGATAGAATAATGATGGAAAAATCTCCAACGAAGAGTGGTATGCACGAAGTTAGCAGCTTAGACCAAGTTAATGCTAAGGTAGAAGCCCTTACCCAAAATATAGAAAGCTTGACCAGAACTCCCACAGCCACCGCGGCTGCAGTAACTTCAACCTGTGATCTATGCCACTTCCATGCATAACTCACCCGAATGTTCACTTTTAACAAGAGTACCAGTTGATCAAGTGAAATATGCTCAAGGAAACCCCTATGGGAGCAACTATAACCCTGCTTGGAAGAACTATCAAAACTTTTCATACAAAAGAAATAACGCTTTGTACGCACCAGGGAAAGCTCCTACTACACCTCAAGGATTTCGGAAATCCACCAAAAATGTCCCAAATATCCCTAGGAATTCCAACATCGAAATCATGGTAGAAAACTTTGTAGCAAACCAAGCTCAAACTAACAAAAATTTCATGAATCAAAACATTCACACTAGTGAACAGATTAAGCAACTGACTAATAAGATCGATGCCCTTGCCACACACAACAAAATGTTAGAAACACAAATTCTGAAGTGGCTTAACAGCAAGCGGCTACAGCTGCTCCAGATGAAACTTTTCCTGGATAGCCCCAACCAAATTCGAAGGGACACGCTAACGCCATAATACTACAAAGTTGGACAAAACTAAGCAGACCAACTGAACCTAGGATCGAGAACCCATCCATGTACCAAAAACATGGAAAAGAAACTGAGAAGGAAGTTGAACTAAAGGAAGTAGAAAAAGAAGGTGACAAAGAGGCCGTAGAAAAAGAAGAACCTTATGCACCTCCGCCACCCTATAAACCACCCATTCCATATCCTCAAAGAATTGCTAAGTCTAAGAACATAGGGCAATTCAAGAAATTCATTGAAATTATGAAACAAATTAACATTATCATACCTTTTACATAAGCTATCACACAAATGCCCTCCTACGTTAAATTTCTTCAAGAAATCTTATCCAATAAGAAAAAGCTTGAGGATAACGAAATTGTATTGCTCACTCTCGAGTGAAGTTCTATAATACAGAACAACATGCCTCCTAAACTTAAAGATCCGGGTAGTTTCTCCATACCTTGCGTAATCGAAAAATTTGTCATAGACAAAGCACTATGCAATTTAGAAGCCAATATTAGTCTGATGCCATTATAAATTTGCAAGAAAATCAACATGGGAGAACTAAGACCAATAAGAATGTTCGTACAATTATCAAATCGAGCAGTGAAATTTCCTTTAGACATGTTAGAAAATGTTCTTGTACGTATATGGAAATTCTATATCCCCACTGATTTCATAATCATGGACATTAAAGAAGACTACAATATTCCTATCATATTAGGTAGACCATTTCTAGCTACTGTAGGAGCCATAATAGATGTCAAAAATGGAAAACTGACCTTCGAAGTCGGAGAGGAAAAGGTTGAATTCATCTTATCTAAATTCCTCATGGCACCAGCCATCGAAGATTCATGTTGTTTCCTGGATGAAATCGATAAATGCGTGAAAGAAATGGAGAAACAACAAATCACTTATTCAGAAGTATTAAGGATTCCCATACCCCCGATACTCGAAGATGGAGCCCTAAATATCAAGATGAAAACCTGAGTGAATGCCTAGCCTTAATGCCTGATCCTATACCCTATCAAAAGAAACCTGCCATAGAACTCAAAACATTACCTAAAGACCTAAGATATGAACTCCTAGACATAGAACTTGAACGACAAGTTATAGTCAATGCAGACTTAGGACAAATAGAGACTGAAAAATTACTACATGTCCTTAGAAAATACCCAAACGCTTTAGGTTATAACATATCATATCTAATAGGAATAAGCCTTTCTATCTGCATGCACCGTATTATGCTAGAGGAAGACTGTAAAACCTCTAGGGAACATCAAAGGAGAATAAATTCCATTCTAAGCGATGTAGTCAAAAAGGAAGTAGAAAAGCTACTAGAAGCATGAATCATATACCCAATATCCGATAGTAAATGGGTCAGCCAAATACATGTCGTACCTAAGAAAGGTGGTGTGACTGTTGTCAGCAATACTAAAGGAGAATCAATAGCGCAACAAACTCACACCGGGTGGAGAGTGTGCATAGACTATAGAAAGTTGAACAAAGCAACTCGTAAAGAGAATTTTCCTTTACCCTTCATTGACCAAATGCTTGAACAACTAGCTAAACACTCTCACTTCTGCTACTTAGACGGGTATTCCGGATTTTTCCAAATTCCTATCCATCTTGACGACCAAGAAAAAAGACTTTTACTTGTCCTTATGGTACATTCACTTATCGACGAATGTCATTCGGATTATGCAATGCCCCTGCAACATTCTAGAGATGTATGATGTCCATCTTCTTTGATTTTCTAGATGGAGTGATGGAAGTTTTTATGGATGTCTTCTCTGTCTATGGAGAAAGTTTTGAGGGATGTTTATCGAACCTTGAAAGGGTGCTAGAAAGATGTGTAAGTGAAAATCTAGTGTTAAACTGGGAAAAATGCCACTTCATGGTCTGACAAGGAATCGTCTTAGGGCACATAGTATCCGATAAGGGAATCAAAGTAGATAAAGAAAAGATCAAAGTTATAGAAAATCTTCAACCACCCAAAACTGTTAGAGAGATAAGGAGTTTTCTAGGAAATGCCGGTTTTTATCGATGTTTCATTAAAGACTTCCATAAAATAACCAAACCTTTAACCGAACTCCTAATGAAGGATGCTGAGTTCATCTTCACTGACAAATGTTTGAACGCGTTTAGGACTCTAAAAAAGGCATTAATTTCAGCACCTATTATGCAACCTCCTGATTGGAATGAACCATTCTAGATAATGTGTGATGCTAGTGACTATGCCGTAGGCGCGGTCTTAAGACAAAGAAAGGATAAAAAGCTTCATGCAATTTAAAACGCAAGTAGAACCCTAGATCATGCGCAGACAAATTACGCTACCACTGAAAAAGAATTGTTAGCTGTTGTGTTTGCTTTAGATAAATTCCTTTCCTACCTAGTAGGAGCATGAATAATTATATATACTGACCACGCTGCAATCCGGTACCTCTTAAGTAAGAAAGATGCCAATCCAAGATTACTAAGGTGGATCTTACTTCTTCAAGAATTCGATTTAGAAATGAAAGACAAGAGAGGCACCGAGAATGCAGTCGCTGACCACCTATCCAGAATAGAAGGCATCAAACTAGATCATGTTCCCATCAATGATAATTTTCCTTATGAATTCCTTGTAGCCCAATTAGAACTAGAAAGTATCATAACTGAGTACCCTATGACTTATGAAGACAAGAACATAAACGAAATTTTGGAAGAAATATGCACCACAACCATGCTACCATGGTACACCGATTTAGTTAACTATTTGGCTGCCGGAGTGCTTCCACCCGATATGTCTTATCACCAAAAAAAGAAATACTTTCATGAACTTAAACATTATTATTGGGACGAGCCTTTACTTATCAAAAGAGGCGCTGATGGTATTTTTCTTTGATGTGTTCCCGAAAGTGAAATCGAAAACGTAATTTTCCACTGTCATGCCGCTCCATGTGGAGGACATGCAAGTACTTCAAAGACTTGTGCTAAGATATTACAATCTGGCCTTTATTGGCCTAACCTCTGGAAAGACGTCCATATCACAGTTGAAAATTGCGACAAGTGCCAATGCGCCGGAAACATCTCTAGACGCGATGAGATGCCTCAAAAGGGAATTCTGGAAGTTGAAGTCTTTGATGTATGGGGAATCAATTTCATGGGACATTTCCCGTCTTCCTTTGGAAATAACTACATACTAGTTGTTGTCGACTATGTTTCGAAATGAATCGAGGTTATAGCCTCTCCAACAAATGACGCGTAAATAGTAGTCAGGCTTTTCAAGAACGTAATCTTTCCAAGATTCGGTGTTCCGAGACTCGTTATCAATGATAGTGGCTCCCATTTCATTTCCAGAATCATAGAAAAATTATTAGCGAAATACGGAGTCCGACATCGTGTCGCAACGCCTTATCATCCATAAACAAGTGGGCAAGTAGAGGTCTCCAACAGAGAAATAAAGCAAATCTTAGAAAAAACTGTAGCAACCTCTAGGAAAGGTTGGTCATCTAAGTTACATGACGCTCTGTGGGCATATTGGGCAGCATATAAAACTCTAATTGGAACAACACCATTCAAACTAGTTTATGGGAAATCATGTCATCTGCCGGAGGAAATAGAATATAAGGCTTATTGGGCCGTTAAGACCCTTAACTTCAATTACACTGCTGCATGTGAGAAAAGAATCTTAGACATCCACGAACTAGAAGAACTTAGACTAGACGCTTACGAAAATGCTCAGGTATATAAAGAGAGAACTAAAAAATGGCACGATAAACGAATATCTAGAAAAGAATTCAATGAAGGCGATATAGTTCTCCTGTTTAATTCTAGACTTAAATTATTCCCGAGAAAACTTCATTCTAGATGGTCTTGTCCATTCGAAGTTACCAACATTTTTCAAAGTGGCGCAGTAGAAATTAAAGGAATGAGTTGCAAACCGTTCATTGTAAATGAACAACGCTTAAAACATTATCATAACATAGATAACAAAAAATATTACACAGTAATTAGGCTATATGCGCTACCACCCCATTCATCAGACTAATCCCCATGTAATGTCGAGCTTACAACTTTAAACAAAGTGCTTCTTGGGAGACAACCCAACTTTGAGTATTTTCTTTTTGTTTTGCTTGTTTTTCTATTTTATTTTTCTTTCGTGCTTTTATTATTATTATTGTTAAAATATGCAATATTGTTTCTATAATTTTGCCTGTTACTAACTTAATGCTAATTGTCAACCTACTTCAGGCTAACATTCTGATTAGCTAGTATACTAACCACGATGAACTTGGTTGATACGATGGGCATTGTATTCAGAGGAAGGAACCGGCGGAGGAGGTTTGAGTCTCTTTCTGATAGGGAGTTAGGATTAAATACCTACCCCGACGGACCAACCATGATAACCTTAGGAATTTTGGGATGGTGTTTTGTTTTTATTGAGCCAAATAAGATGGGATAAATCTGCTATAAGGAGAAAATTTAGCTCTTACCGTAGAATGACTTTAGAGTTCATAAGCTCCCTCGTCTACAAACCTGACCACGGTCTGGGATTTAATAGGGGACTCATTAGATTTAGATTGTTCAGTATAAAGTACACTTTGACCCATATAGAGCTAGCTGAGTTACTAGGATTCCTACATAGCCTGAATGCATTTACCGTAGTCCAGGAAGAGCTTTTGAATGTAGAGCTAGTTTATTTCTGGGGGGACATTACAGGAATTAGTAACCCCGAGCCTGAGGACATGAATTCTGAAAACATCCAGAACCAAGGTTTTAGATATTTCCACAAAATTCTAGCCAACACCCTGTTTGGTAAAGCTGAAAACATTACCACCGTTTATAGAGCTGAGTTGTTTATCATGTTCTGCGCCTCGCAAAACCGTCCTATAAACGGAGCTACATTTATGCTTGCAAATTTTCACTGTCTTGTGAGGGTTGAACATGAACCCATTCTTATAGGAAGTTTAGTTAACATGATAGCTAATGCTATTGGATTAAGACAACAATTGCTGAACCTTGTCCCTCAGGGTAGATTCCAGCCTATGGATATTAATTTCTTTTTCAAAAGGGTTATCACCGAGAACCTAGGCCCAGGTAGTTTTGACCTCCTCATTAACAATCAGTCCATGCCACTTTTTCCTTACCTGACCCTAGGACGAGCATTCATGGCCGAAATAACTGGTTATACGATTGGGACGCACCACACATGTCACCACCACACACTCCTGAGACACCCATGATATATGACCACCTAGATGCTTTCCTTTCTTATGAGGATATTGATCTTGAGACCCCTCTTTTCTAACATGACTTCCCACCTCCCGAACAGATAGGCTCAAACTTCCCCGACTCTCCAGTTATTTCTCTACCTTCTGTATTTCATCCTGCTCCTGCTTTAACTGCCATTTAATCAGAGATTAATATGTTGAAGGACAAGCTTGTTATTTTGCGGATTAACTTCCATTCCTTTATGGAAGCAGTATTCGAATAACTAGATTACGTTTATCAGCATCTTTTCTCTGCATCGCTGGACCGCCGTGGCTGATTCACCTGACATACTGCTTTATTTTATTTCCACATTTAATCATTGAGGACAATGTTTTGTTTAAGTGTGGGGAGAAGTTTTATTTTCCTTATTTATTAGACATATTTATTTCAGTATTTTTGGAAGTTTATCATTCAGTACAATTTTATCTTTCATAACTTTTGGAATTTTACCTTTCAGTAGAATTTTTATTCATCTTAATTTTTTAGTTCTATTTTATTACGAGTTTATTTATTTCATTTATTCTGCATTACTATCATATTTACGTGTATATGCCATGCTTAAATGATTCAATATTATTTACCCATATATATGTAGAACTATTGAATTGGTATTCTGCAATATAGAAAATAAAAAAATATTGCAGTGTTGGACGTGTGCCGGTCGCCACACAAGCGTGACGCCCGTCACGCTTCGCATGACTCAGTCCTGGTTGGCACACACGCGTGATGCTCAAAACATATTGACAATACATCATCATTTATGTATTCTTTCAGAAACCTCATAAAACCCTTTCACCCTTCCATTTTCTTCAACCGTTGCTCACGATACATTGAACCTTCTGCCTATTTCTCTTCCCCCATTATCATTGCCATAAAAAAACCACTAAAACCCCCTTATTACCATCATTAAATCTCTCCACATAAACCATCTCCAAACCCATTTTCACTTCAAAATCACCAATTTCTCACATAAACCTTCACCCTTCTCCTTTCCTTGCTTCAAAATGGCACAAAGAAATTCCAGGCCTGAACCTAATCTTTCTGGCATTATATTTCGTAACGAAGAAGCCGGAGAGCACCAAAGGGCTCAGTAACTAAAGTTATTAATGCTCCATCGTACTGACGCAGTATGTAGATACTGAGTGCCTCCGAAAATTAGGCTTGCTTGATAGTGTCCAGTGGTTACTCCATCACTCTGATTTGACCTCCATCTGCATGCAGAACCTCCCAACATACGAGTCGCTAACCATGGAATTTCTGAGCTTGTTCTCTTATAACCTGCCGTGTGATGAGAACGAGAACCTATCCGGCTCCGTCACTCTTAGAATGTTCAACGATGAATATTCTGTAAGCCAATCCACTCTTAGTGCCTTCTTCTAGTTTCCTACTGAAGGGATGGTACACCACTGCATTCCCGAAGACCTTGATTGGGCGTATACAAGTTTCAAGCTTTGGAAGGTTCTTACCAATGAAGAACCAAACAGCTAGGAAGGACTTTACGCTTCTTCCATCCACAACCCCGGAATAAGGTACTTCCACCGTGTCATCTCAAATACCATTTTTGGAAGAATGAACAACAATAAAGTTAATTCAAAAGAGTTGTTCCTCCTCCATTGTACCTTCAAACTAGACCAAAATATCAATGCAAGCACCTTCCTCCTTTCACATATCCATTCCTTTTGCGCCAGATAATCTACGCCTTTCTGCATTCGAGGGATATTAACCTCTATAGAACTTGGTCTTCACCTCGAAGACAAGCTTGCAATTTTTCCATCACTACCGCCCACATTCATTGACATTGACAACTGTCGGGCTGGCCACTTGATTAAGGTCAGAAGAGATGGTAGATACAACCTAATGGTGCACAACAAGGTTGTTCTCAGTATCATTTTTCCAAACTTTGCTCTTACTAATGTTACAAATTTGTCTAAGTTGCTTTATGACCTTGATGCTCCTGCACCTAGAGAGAATACGAGAAGCAACCAGGGGAATGTCCAAGCAGATCAAATGAAGCAGGAAATGGAACAAGGAGACTTTGAATAACAAGGTCCTCCTGAAAACATGGCAAGCACGTCCACTAGACCTAGGAGAAGAATAGAACATGCCTCAAATGATGACATTATGGCTTCCATGATGGAACAAAAAGAGAGAATGCAGGCCATGCAAAATAACCAGAATGCGATGATGCAACTTATGCTGGCCATGCAAACTCAGCAGCAAGAATACGATGAAAGAAACGAGCATCGGTCTGCAAGATTAACTGAGGATATGGCAGCATTGACTGTACGAGTGAATGATTTTCAGGATTATGTTTACCATGTAGCCATGCCCCATCCTTCGGGTACACGTGGACGAGCACGAGGACGAGGAAGCGGACGCGATAATGAGTAAGAATGGATTTATTTTTCTTCTCTTATCGTTTCCTTCTTGTTTTAAGCATTGGGACATTGCTTGTTTCAAGCTTAGGGGAGCTAGTTAGTTAAGAACTCTTTGTTGTTTCCTAGGTAGATCTTTCATCTCTATTTCTTGTAATCAAGACAATCTTTATACTTTCAACTTAATTTATGCAATCTTTTCCATTATTGTCTAATTTCCCACTTTCTTGAGCCATAACAAAAATTTTATGTTAGTTACTTGCATAATCTAACACATTGGAAGAATATATAGGCTACTCTCTTTTCAAAAGATATATGAGAAGCTTTGAGTATGATGGATACCGTCGTAACACTCTAAATCCCAAGATTGTGCTAGGTCGATTTCACTACCCCTTATACAAAAAATTTGAACTTTAGCTTTAAAAAATAACCCCGAGTAGTTTATCTAGCACTCATCACCATCTTAAACACAAACTACGTAGGGAGCCGATGAATATAAGTGAATGATCCAGCATATTTGAAAGATATATGCTTTAATGTAAGAAAATAGGGAATGCACCAATTAAGTTAGGTGATCCTCACACGATCGCTTAATCCAACGAATGTAGTACCTACATGATATAACACAAAAACCTGTTGTCAGTTGGTTCAGAGGTGTATGGTACTGAACTTGGTAGGGCGGACTACAGTCTGATCCCCTGAAACTTGCAATTGGGTGAATTAAAGGAGGTTACCATATTCATGTTCCAGAACCTCATGCTTAAAAGGATCATAGTCATTAACTGGCTACTCTACTATGTGCGTGTGAAGATAAAGGGCTTAATGTGATTGTGCTAGAACGAAAACGGGTAAAATTTAGCAAAAAGAATTAGGTTGAGCTATAATGGAATGACTGGAATTGGTCTTCACAATAGGGGATGTCTAATGTTATTATCGTATCTTTTGTGTCATGTTGAGCTTACGTTTCCCCAAAAACTTAGGCAGCCTCTTACGATTTGAATAGTGTCATGAAATTGCATTTAACTTGTACCTTATTAGTTATTATACTGATTTTATTACTTGAGGAAAGCAAAGGTTCAAGCTTAGGGGAGTTTGATAACACAAAAATATATAACATTTTCCGTTCAAATTACATAGATTAAATATCCGATTCCTCGATTATTATGTCATATTTTATCACTTTTTATAGTTTTGGAATCATATTTCAGATACTTAGAATTTGCAAGGCATAAATAAGAAAAAGAAGAAAAAGAATGGAAAAATGAAGAAGAAATGGTTTTAAACATAAAAATGCAAGTTCTGTAGTAGAGAAGCGTGCCGCCCGCCACAAAGTCATTACAACTGGCACAAGCTAAGTTTTTGTGCCCCTTGACACACTAACCATGACAATTGAAACAAGCTAAGTTTATGTGCCCCTCGGCACATGCACGTTATGACCGGCACATGCTTGAGTTATGTGACCCACGTTACGTACCATACCACGCTCGCCACGATCATCCAGGCAGTTACGAAGCTTTCGTCAACAGAGCGTACTCAACACTTATTCTTGTATTTTCTCCATGTTTCAGTAACGAAAATCATGGGAAGTTACATATTTTTTCTAAACCAAAATAGACCATATATATCTATGCAGTTACCAACAATTTATCTCTCTCGGCTCTCTCTGTCGTTTTGATCTTTCTCCGACACTTTAGAATTACGCAGTAATATTGTTTTCAATTCCATTTACTCTGTAAAACAATTTATTTTATTGCATTCCGTAGTAGTATTTTCCAGTATTGCTTTTTCCACTTTTCGTAGTATTCCGTAGGCAATAAAACATTACCATAAAAAGTAGTATTTTTCCACATCGGAGAAATACTGCAACACTAGTTTGTTTCCAGACTTTCAGAATTTGCCTAGGATTGTTATAATTAGTCCGAGATATGTTTTTACTACAAGTCAATCTTGCCCACTTGTGGAGGATACGCAATATTCGAATCAGTCGCTTTGTATTCACATTTAGGTTCCTATTTTAGTAAGCACAATTTATTTTATTCCTGTCATGCATGCACTGTTGAATCTACGCTTAAATTTTGTATTGTTTTGCAATAATATTATGTCTGACTAGATTCCCTATACCGGTATGTAAAACTTGACCAAAGGTTTCGGTAATTAATTTGCATTATTATTTTTACAAAAAAATACTTTTCTTGTTTTACTTTCCAAATTGAATATTTAAATGTTTTTGTACGGAAGTAAGAGTCTATGATACGGTGGGAGAACTGACTTGGGGGTTTTGCGTTTAATCGTAAATGTTGCGGTTAGCAAGAGTCGCCACCGACTTTTCTTTTATCCAAAAGGAAAGGTGAAAAAGCACAGAAAATACCTTTGAGATTATTTCTTGAGTTCGGGGGGTAGATTATGAAAAGGGAAGGTATTAGAATCCTTTTCATCCATGGTTTTCCATGGGCTCTTAGTTACTTGCTAGATCACTTGCTTTTGTTTGAAATTATGTTTTGTGTGGTTTTTGAATGTATTTTGCAAAGAGGCCATTGTTTAGGAAATCTTTATAATGATTCTTTTTCGTAAGAATGTATACAAATATGTTGATATTTTGAAAATGTTTTCAAGTTTGTAAGATGTTTTGAAAGTGTAAGTGTTTGTTTTGAAAATAGCAAGGATGTTTGTTTTAAAGTGGAGCAAGTAATTTAGAGCAATCTACCTACTCAAATGTCTTTCTTGTTCATTTTCTTTTCCTTTGACATTATTGTCTTACCATTGATTTGGTAAACAACCCTATCTTTTAATTGCTTTTTAATATTCCTCTTGGAACTATATGAAAAAGTTCCATGAAGTTATGTCAAAATCCTGACCAAATTAGGATAAAATTTCACTAAGTGTTTAGTTTCATGACCCCATGTTCATAAAATTATAACTTGATATCCAAGCATTTTTGGAAGGAGTTGTGTAAAGAAAAGTTGTAGATTTCATGGAGATCTACAACTTTCATGTTAGAAGTTTCTCTTGAATCATCTTGCATCATGGTGAAAAGTTGGCTCAAAGTTATGAAAAAACATGAAATTTCCAACACTTAGAAAAATTTCTAAGTTTAGATATTTTGTCTTTTCAAAATGAAATCTTGACTTTTTTATTTCTTGATGAATAAGTTTCATATTTTCACATGTTTTGATGAATTTTGATCTTTGGCACTTGAATTTGACCAAAAAGTAAATGTTTGACTTTTTAGTATACAGTTGACTTTTGATCAGTTTATTGAAAAATTCATCTGTCAATCCAATGGACTTGCAATGTTTTGAACCATGCGATTAGGTCAAAATGATGAAATTAGACTCTTGAGATGATGCCTTAAACCAATTGACCATTTGCTAGGTCAAAAATCAGAAATTTTCCTTTCTAAGTCAAAACCCTAATTTTGACCATTTTGCCCCTTTGGAGATTTGACCAGATTTCTTGAGGAGATGTGGTCCAAACTTGATCAAATGATACATATGAGTTTAAAATGTTGACGTGGATAAAAAATTATGAATTTTGACTGTGAATTGGCCATAGTTGACTTTTCCCCTAATATAGTTGATTTTTAGGTCAACTGCTCAAACCCTAATTTTGGTCATCAGTGCTTAAGGAGGTGTCTTGAGCTAATCAAACCCTAGTGCAATCTTGAGCCCAAGGAGATCTTGTGAGTGAATTCTTGATAAGTGAGAGGGAAAATTTTGGGGTACAATAGCTGCCCCTGTTCAATCTTCTTAAGCCTGAAGAGTTAGATTGTCATGTTTTGCCATTCGTGACTTGAAGGTGGAAGATGATTGGACACTAGAGTGCCCATAAATTTGCACTAGGAGATGCGATGGTAGAGGGAATAAGCTTAAATATGAAATTTGGAGAGATGATAAAAAGTTGTTGGAGATGGGCTTGTAGATGCCATCCAAGAGTGATTGTTGAATTGTAATTTGTAAGCTGAACAAATGAGCATCAGAATGGTGTCCGCGTTTGGAGCGTATCTGAACTATATCTGGAAGAGGCTCTGAATGAGTATCAGAATGGCATCCGTGTATGGAGCGTATCTGTACTGTATCTGGAAGTTGAAAACTGAATGAGTATCAGAATGACATCCGTGTCTAGAGCGTATCTGAACTGTATCTGAAAGTTGGATCTGAATGAGTATCAGAATAGCATCCGTGTATGGAGCGTATCTAAATTGTATCTTAATGTTGGATCTGAATGAGTACCAGAATTGAATCCGTGTCTGGAGCGTATCTGAACTATATCTGAAAGTTGGATCTGAATGAGTATCAGAATAACATCCGTGTCTGGAGCGTATCTGAACGGCATCTAAAAACTTTGAACATCGTTAGTGGTAGATGTTAACCTTATCCTGAAAAGGGTAAAATGTTAGCTAAAATTCAAAGTCATGTTGTATGAAATGCATGGTATAATGCGTTTGTGTTATCAATGTTTATGATATATGGATGCAATGTAGGCGTATGCAAGCTAATCTGCCACACTATTGTTGGATTGGGGAAAATAAATCCCTGACTGCTGCTGAGGATATGGAGTATAAGTCTTCATGTTGTGAAATCTAAGTGTTGATGAATTTCTGCTTGGAGGAATAGACTCTGTTGTGAGGGAGATGCCGTGTACTTCTTGTAAAATCCTATTTGGGGAATCCTGAGAAATTTGACGACTTCTACTGGGGATTGATAACTGGAAGCTCTGTTGCACTGGGGATTATACTGCACACTGCAGGGGATTATAGAAATATCATAGAGAGATTTCCCTACCTCTTAAAGCCATCAGTGATTGTCTTTCTATTTTTCTTATTTATAAACAGTAATTATATTCAAATGCATATGTTCAAAAATGAATCATTGGACATTTTTGCAAACAAAACACAAGAATAAAGAAAAAAACAAATAGTTTTGCACTTTCAAAGGGATATATTTGTAGTGACTTTGAGTAAGTATTTTTGTACAATGAGACAAACATTCTAGTAAGAGAATTCCGTCGTAAAAAATATGAAAACTTTCATACAAATAAAAGATAGCTATGTGCGATAATCCCATGGGGTTCCCATTCTGCTATAGCCTTCGTATCTCTGAGCATCTTGTCTATTTTTTGCCTTGTTTGAAGTTGATTGAATTGATCAGAACCTGAGTTTGCAGGTTGTCCATAAGGTGATCTAACGGGACATAGTCATACATTTTATTTCCCTAACTTTTGCCTGGACCGCCCTTTCGGGTTTTCAGTCCACCGGGATACCCTTTTTTGCCCAAGTCGCCCTTTCGGGTTTTCAACTTGCCGGGTGTACAAATTCTTTTTTTGTTTTATCCCTAATTTTTGGCCGAACCTTTTTGGTTCGCTGGGATGCCTTCGTTTTTCCTAGGTGTGTCAACCTAGCGGGTTTCTTATGCGTAGTATCTTTTGACTATGTCAGTGTTTGCAGGGTGCGGCTGGTCATCGCCATCCATGGTGGTTAAGATAATTGCCTCTCTAGAGAATACGTTTTTGATTAAAAATGGTCCTTCGTATGTAGGAGTCCATTTCCCCCTAGGATCACCTTGCAATAGTATGATGCGCTTGATCACCAGATCTCCAACTTGTTATACTTGGTGTCTGACCTTTTTGTTGAAAGCCTTGATCATCTGTTTTTTATATATTTGACCATGATAGACAGCAGTAAGCCTTTTCTCATCAATCAAGTTTATTTGATCAAGTCGAGTCTGGATCTAATCGTCTTCATTCAACCCTGCATCCTTCATGATTCTTAGAGAGGGGATCTGGACCTCAATAGGCAGAACAACTTCCATGCCGTAAACAAGAGAAAAGGGTGTTGCCCCAGTTGATGTGAGAGTTGTGGTACGATATCCGTGGAAAGCGAATGGTAGCATCTCATGCCAGTCTTTGTATGTGACTGTCATTTTCTGTATGATCTTTTTAATGTTCTTATTTGCGGCTTCAACATCACCATTCATCTTTAGCCGGTAAGGGGAAGAATTGTGATGCTAAATCTTGAATTTCTCGCACAAGGCGGTGATCATAGTATTGTTCATGTTTGTACCATTGTCTGTAATGATCCTCTCCAGGATACCGTAACGACATATGAGATTCTGCTTGATGAACCGGGCGACAACATTCTTGGTCACGGAAGCGAAAGAAGCTGCCTCCACCCACTTGGTGAAATAGTCAATGGCCAATAAGATGAAGCCGTGTCCATTGAAAGCTGTTGGCTTGATTTCCCCAATAATATAAATTCCCCACATAGCAAAGGGCCAAGGAACCGTCAAGACATTCAGAGGAACTGGAGGTACGTGCACCTTGTCAGTATAAATCTGACACCTGTGGCAGGTTCGAGAGTGTTGATAGCAATCTGCTTCCACGGTAGACCAGTAATAGCCTTCCTGTAGGATTTTCTTTGCCATCGTATGCCCACTGGAATGGGTGCCAAAATTGCCTTCATGTAACTCAGCCATGATCCTTTCAGCTTCAACCTTGTCTACACACCGAAGTAACACATAGTCATGGTTGCGTTTGTAACGAATGCCATTACTAAGGAAGAATTTAGTAGAGAATCTCCTTAAGAACTTCTTATCGTTGACTGAAGCTCCTTCTGGATATTCTTGGGTTTCGAGATACCTCTTGACTTCGTGAAACCAAGGCTGGTCCACTACTTCTTCAGCATTAATCTCGTGACAGTGTGCTAGTTCATCCATTCTTTCAATGGTGATCTGGGGAGCCTCGTTATCCCATTTAAGTTTAAACATAGATGACATTGTGGCTAGTGCGTCTGCTAGCTGATTTTCTTCTCGCGGGAAGTGCTCGAAGATAATCTTCTCAAAGTGTGGGAGCAATGTCAAAACATGTTCTTTGTAAGGGATAAGGTTAGGGTGTTTGGTGTCCCATTCCCATTTGATCTGGCTGATAACCAAAGCTGAATCTCCAAATACATTCAAAAATTTGATCCCCAGGTCTATGGCAGCTTTGAGACCAAAGATGCACGCTTCGTATTCCACCATGTTATTTGTACAATTGAAGCAGAGTCTTGCAGTAAATGGAGTATGACACCCTTCAGGAGATATGAGTACTGCACCAATACCATTGCCGAGTGCGTCAGATGCCCCATCAAAAACAAGGGTCCATTGGGGTCCTTGTTCAGGTCCGTCATATGGCCTGAATTCTTCACAGTTGTTTACCATCATGATGTCTTCATCCGAGAATTCGAACTTCATGGACTGGTAGTCTTCCACATCTTGGTGAGCAAGGTGATCAGCTAGTACACTGCCCTTTATTGCCTTATGGGTAGTATACTGTATTTCATATTCTGTTAAGATCATCTGCCATCTCGCTATTCTCCCAGAGAGAGCAGGTTTCTCGAAGATGTATTTTATTGGATCCATTTTAGATATCAACAAGGTAGTATGGATCAGCATATACTGTCTTAGCCGGCGAGCAGCCCATGCCAGAGCGCAACAATTTTTCTCGAGCAGTGAATATCTTGTTTCACAGTTGGTAAACTTTTTGCTCAGGTAATAAATATCGTGCTCTTTTTGGCCAGACTCGTCATGTTGTCCCAACACACACCCCATTGAATTCTCTAAAACAATTAGATACATAATCAACAGTCTTTTCTCGACTGGTGGCATCAAAATAGGAGGCTCTTGCAGGTACTCTTTGATCTTGTCGAAAGTAGTTTGGCATTCATCATTCCATTTGACTACTTGATCTTTCTTCAATAGTTTGAAGATTGGTTCACAGGTAGCTGTCAGGTGAGAAATGAATCTGGAAATGCAGTTCAAACGTCCCAAGAATCCTGTGACTTCCTTTTAAGTACGAGGAGCAGGCATCTCTTGTATCACTTTTACTTTGGCATGATCTACTTCAATACCCTTATTACTGGCGACAAAGCCTAGGAGCTTACTAGACCTTACTCCAAACGTGCATTTATTTGGGTTCAACCTCAGCTTGTATTTCTTTAGCCTCTCAAACAGTTTCCGTAAATGATTAAGATGCTCTTCTTCTGTTTGAGATCTAGCAATCATGTCGTCCACATAGACCTCTATTTCGTGATGTATCATGTCGTGAAATAGAGCTACCATGGCACGCTGATAGGTTTCCCCTGCATTCTTCAGTCCGAATGTCATAACCTTGTAGCAGAATGTGCCTCACTGTGTGACAAATGTTGTTTTCTCCATGTCCTCAGGCGCCATTTTGATTTGGTTGTAACCTGAGAAACCATCCATGAAGGAAAACACTTTGTGTTATGCAGTATTGTCAACTAGGATGTCAATATGGGGAAGTGGGAAATCATCCTTAGGGCTTGCCCTATTCAAATCTCTGTAGTCCACGCACATTTGTACCTTGCAATCTTTTTTGGGCATGGGAACGACATTGGCAACCCATTGCAGATAGGAGGTGACGGCCAAGAATCCAGCATTGAATTGTTTCATGATTTCTGCTTTAATCTTCTCCAACATGTCAGGTCGCACATGACGAACTTTTTGTTTTACTGATGGGCAATCCTCTTTTGTAGGTAGACGATGTACCACAATATCTGCATCAAGTCCTGGCATGTCTTCATACGACCAGGAAACGACCTCAACATACTCGTGTAACAACTGAATCAACCGCTCATTGACACTGGGTTCCATATTTCCACCCACCTTGACCTCTCTTTTGTATTCTTCAGTACATAGGTTGATTGTATCCACAGGTTCCTCGTGGGGATGAATGGTTCTCTCTTCTTGTTGTAGCAATCTGGCAAGTTCCCCTGGTACTTCACAATCTTCGTCACCTCCGTCTTCGGCTTGGTAGATTTGATTTCAGAGTCACAGAAGGCCATAGAAGATCTGTCACCCATGGGATCCCGAATGGATGTAGACCTGCATTGTGAGTGTGAGTGTGTGTAAGGGTATAGCTGTCTTTGAAAGAAATGAAAAATGTAAAAAGAAAAACAATGAGCACAAAGTTTGTATGCAAAACGTCCATGATTCATTGATGTCATATGGAGATGAGAAAATAACCCTTACAAATGGACCATTGTGCCTCGGGTAAGACACAAGGTTTTAAGAGTTTGAATTGTTTTAATATTGCAGATCCAACAAAATGTAAAGACAAATTACTGTGGGATAAAAGTGATCGGGACAAAATCTCTAGCCTCCCAATTGCTGAGCCCTCCACTGACAGTTGGGAAGATCCAATCCTCCGGGTGGTAGCCATCTTCATCATCCTCTACCGCGTTGACTTCACAGTTGCTGATCTTCAGGGGTGGTCCTCCAGCACGAGCGCGGCGTACAACCTTCTGAGCACTTGAAGTGAAACCTAGGCCAAACATGTTAGATTTGTATGGGATATCTGGGAGTTTTCCCCAGATAGTGCACCCACCTTTTTCTATCACTGCCTTTGCATCCTTCAAAGATGACATCCTGAGTGGAGGCCTTGTGATCTTGGGAATAGCCCTGGTTACTGCCACATCTTGCGGGACTTCTTCAAAATGTTGGAATGGAGTTTCAATAAATTCACCATCTAATTCCACATATCTGAAGGAATTGAGATGGTTGATCATATATTCTTCTTCTCCATGAACGATGATAATCTTCCCTTGAATTAGATACTTTAACATTTGGTGCAATGTAGAAGTAACAGCGCCAGCATTGTGAATCCATGGTCGGCCTAGCAAGCAGGAGTATGAAGGGCGAATATCCATTACATAAAAAGTTGAATCAAATGTTTGGGTTCCAACCTTTATGGGGATATCTACTTCCCCGTGTACCCTCCTTTTCAAGCCATCAAAAGACCTCACTACTATGTTGCTTGGCTTTAATGTCAATCCCTCACAGTCAAGTCTATCAAGACCTTTTTTAGGCAATACATTCAGAGATGAGCCAGTGTCCACCAAAACATGAGCCAAGGTTATGCCCCTACATTCAACTGATACATGCAATGCCTCATTATTCTTCCTTCTTCTGGGAGTTAAATCAGCATCTGAAAAACCTAGACCATTATCCGCAGTCAAGCTGGCTATGCAGTCTTAGAACTGATCGACAGATGTTTCTTGGGGTACATCGGCAGTTTTTAGGAATTTTACCAAGGCTTTTGCATGCGCCTCGGAACATAGTAGTAAAGCCAGCATGGAAATTTTAGATGGAGTTTGCCCCAGTTGCTCGACTACATCGTAGTCGCTTTTTTTTAATGATCTTTAAGATTTCCTCTATCTCTTTCCGGGAGGTCTCAGGGATAGCCAATGATTTTGTCTTCGTCTTGACAGACTCAACCAGAACACCTTTTCCTCGAGTCTCTGTTAACTTGGCAACAAGAGTGTCAATAGGAGTGATAATAGGAGTTGTAACAACTTTGTCAGTTGGAGTATTGGTGGAGATGATTGTGGGACTTGGAATAGCCTTCGGAGGAGCAAAAACAACAAGAATGATTACCGGTCCAGAAACTGCTTTTGGGGGAGCAATTTCTAGAGAGAATATCGTTCTACTTCGGGTAATCTTGCTAGTCCCGACAATGTTACTGATATCTGAGTTATCTTTCTTAGAACTTGAATCTTCGACAGTTGGCCAATCTTGCTTGATACCGTGGTAGTAGACATCCCCTCCATAATTCCATGGTACATTTTTTCTGACAAATACGGGACTGGTCTAGGCATTATAATTATCAAAGGAGCTACTTTTGGAACTGATGTAATTCAAACGGGTATTTTGGTGGAGACCCTGGAAGAATTGTCAGAAATGGTCATGATGGAAACATCATTATAAGAAACAGGTGGAACAAAAGTCTTTTCGAACAAAATTTCCTTGTTATCTTTTAGGCACTAAACGACTGCTTTCAACAAAGGACAGCTGGTTGGTGAGGACAAACAGAAATGACAGATTTTATCACAGCCCAGGAAAACACTGGCATTCAATAAGTTCTTTTTGATGGTCAGGAGTGGGGTCATAAGTTCATCAACTTAAGTAACAAACATATCCTGTTCAATGGCGTTGGCATTATGGCTGTGTTTGGGCATAGGGGCAGAAATAACATTAGGCTTTTCTGGCGCATCGAATTCAATCTCTTTGGCTTCAAGGAGGTCTTGTACGTTGTTCTTTAAAGCCCAAAAGTTGTTAGTGTCATGGTCGGGACTCTCATAATGGTATGCGCAACAGACATTAGGATGATAGTGAGGAGATGTCGTGTTAGGGTACTTTGGAGCTTCTTTCAAAGTCACTAGTTTGGATCTTAGCAATTGTGGCAATACTTGAGATAAGGTCATGTTAATTCTGGTGAATTGTCTGACTGGTCTTTCCATCTTTGGTTGGTTGTTTCTTTGTTGATCAGGCGCAAGTTTAGGAATCATAACAACCCCCACCATTGGATGGCGTTCGGTCCTATCTTGATATCTCTGAGGATAAACAACAACCACTTCCTTCTTTCCGATGAATGGTTTCCTTACAGCAGCAAAGGACGCATCTTTTTGAATCTTTCCACTTTTTATTCCGTCTTCTACCCTTTCTCCGGTCAATATCAATTCAGTAACACCTTCCAATGAACTCCCAATTAAGTGATTGAAAAAGGGACCGGACAAGGTGCCCAAAAACATGTCTACCAACTCTCTTTCAGATGGGGAGGTTGAACTCTTTCGACCAAGTCTCTCCATTTTTGCGCATAATCCTTGAAGCCTTCACTTGAAACCATGGCCATACTTTGGAGTTGAGTACGGGTAGGCGCGAGATCAGAATTGTATTGGTACTGTTTGTAAAAGGCTGCAGCAAGATCTTCCCAGTTGTGAACATTGGCTCTTTCTAGCTGATAAAACTAGTCAAGTTGAGTTCTAGACATACTGTCTTGGAAGAAGTGTACCCATAAATCTTTGTCAGCGGCATGGGGTTGGATTTTCCTCACATAGGACCAGAGATACATTTTAGGGCATGAAACTCCGTCATATTTGGCGAACACAGGTGCTTAGAATTTTGGAGGAATGACAATTCCCGATACAAAGCCCAACTCCTCAAAGTCCAAGCCTGACACCTTTTGGATTTCCATATCACTCAACCGTTCTTCTAGATGCTTATACTTGTCGTCGGCTGGAGGGTATTGTTCTTTAGAATAGTCTTCTTCTTCCTCTTCTTCTTCTGAATCATACTACACAACTATTTCCTTACCCTTCCCATCTTGGTTGTCTTTCTCACGGGATGTCGTAGCAATGTCTAAGGCCCTTCTTGCCTGTCCTTGGAATCTTCTTCCCATGTTCAAAATTCCGGTTATTTTCTTCATCTTCTTTTTCTTCTCCTCAACCAGCAAGGTCTTCAACTCTTCTTGTCCTTTGGCCAGAGTTAAGAACAACTGTTTAAATTGTGCATTCTGAGCTTGAAGGTCTTTCACCGTTTGCTCGAGATCCATCTTACTAAAATAAACAGTAGAGAGATGAGGATACTTTTTGCGAGAAACCTGTTCATGTTATGATGAATGATAAATACGTATGCAATGATTTCAAGGATTTTAAAATTCAAATTTGTTTTAGACAAAAAGGAAACACACGTTATATTAATAAATTAAAGCTCGAGTACATAAATGCCTTCTTGGGCAAAACAAATACAAGAAACTCTAAGATAGAAAGGTAGTACGCATCCTCTTTGGTGCAATGTAAGCATTCAAAGTCTGTTCCTTATGAAGTAGCCTAGTGAGTTCCAAAACCTTCTTCTTGCTTGCGTAGAACTGGGCTTGGAAAGTATCTCACTCTCCCTTGAGTTGTATCCAATCTCTTTGTAGGTCTTCAAGAGAGGTGGGCATATCAGGATGTAGGATAGTGTATGGAACATCTCCCTCCATGACAGACTCAATGATAACCGGGAGAATGGAGGGGTAAGGCATCATAAGACTCTGAGCACGAGTTCATACCCATTTGAGGTAAGGCTCAAGAGGGATGGAATTCTTGTGCCCCAAAGTCTTGCTATCTACCTTGTTTAACATCCTCCAAGCTCAGATAAATCTCTGGCAAAGACCTTGATCGTCGTTGTCATAGTCAAATACCAAACCTTGAATCAGCATCTCGTGCGGGCCATCCCTTCAAGTGTAACCAAAATGTCTTAAGGCTAAGAAGGGGTTGTAGGTGATACCTCCCCTAATGTCAAGTAAAGGGACATTAGGAAATTCCCCACAACGGTCGACAATAGTAACATTCTTTATGGATCGAGAGCACCAATGAATGTCTGAATGTTTGAGCGTCATCAACCTTTGTGACCACCTTGAACCTTGCTCGTTCTTTAATACAGATTGGGGAAGATGCAAAATAAACCATCTTGCCAAGAGAGGAGTGCAACACATAAGGACACCTCTTTTCCTCATAGTGTAAGATGTCCCATAGCAAAGTAGGCACCGGGTTGCGGGATATGAAGATTTTGACGGTGTTCACATCTGTGAGTTGGTCAAGATTTGGAAACAAAACCATCCCATAAATGAGGAGAGCCACAATTTCCTCAAAGGCTTGCAAATCCAAGGAGTTCTAACAGTTTTGGGCTTTCTCAAACAAGAACTTTGCTAGGAAACCTTTAACACCATTCGTTGTTTCCCAATGACTTGTCACATCATATGAGTGCAAGTGTAGAGCTTAAGCAATCTCTTCTAGCTTTGGATCTCTTTCTGTACCGTTGAAAGGTAGTTGATTGAGAATGGGAATCCTCAAGAGTCGGGAGAATTCTTCCAAAGTAGGCACAAGTTGATAGTCGGGAAATGTGAAACAATGGTGTAAAGGATCAAAGAACTGAAAGAGCACCTTCATCATGTCCTCATCTGTGTTGGAGGTGACCAAGTTGTGTAGGAGACAGTGGTTGTTGTTTATCAGAAAGAAAGAAGTGGTTGCTGTTTATCCTCAGAGAAATCAAGATAGGGCCAAACGTCGTCCAATGGTGGGGGCTGTTATGATTCCTAAACCTGCGTCTGATCAGCAAAGAAACAACTAACCAAGGATGGAAAGACCAGCCAGACAATTCACCAGAATTAATATGACCCTATCTCAAGTATTTCTACATCTGTTGAGATCCAACCTAGTGACCTTGAAAGAAGCTCCTAAGAATCCTAACACAACATCTCCTCACTATCATCCTAATGCCCGCTGTGCATACCACTCTAAGAGTCCCGGCCATGACACTAACAATTGTTGGGCGCTGAAGAACAAAGTACAAGACCTCATTGAAGCCAAGGAGATTGAATTCGATGCGCCCGAAAAGCCAAATGTCATTTCTTCCCCTATGCCCAAACATGGCCATAATACCGACGCCATTGAGGAAGATATGTTTGTTACTTCAGTTGATGACCTTATGACTCCACTCCTGACTATCAAAGAGAACTTATTAAATGCCAGTGTATTCCCAGGCTGTGATGAAAGCTTCCATTTCTATTTGTCCTCACCAACTAGATGTCCTTTGTTGAAAGCAGGCGTTCAATGCCTAATAGATAACAAGGAAATTTTGTTTGAAAAGACTTATGTTTCACCCGTTCCTTATAATGATGTTTCTATCATTACCTTTTCCGCCAATTCTTCCAAGTTCTCCACCAAAAGACTCGTCAGAATTACATCAGTTCCAAAAGCAGATCCTTTGATAATTATAATGCCTGGACCAGTCCCGTATTCGTCAGATAAAACCATACCATGGAATTATGCAGGGGATGTCTACTACCACGGTATCAAGCAAGATTGGCCAGCTGCTGAAGATTCAAGTTCTGAGAAATATGGCTCCAATATCAGCAATATTACAGGGACTAGCAAGATTACCCGAAGCAGAAGGATATTCTCTCCAGAACATTCTCCCCTAAAATCAGTTTCTGGACCCTTAATCATTCTTGTTATTGTTACTCCTCTGAAAGCTATTCCCAGTCCTACAATCATCTCCACCAATATTCCAACTGACAAAGTTGTTACAATCCCTGCTATCACTCCTACTGACATTCTTGCTGCAGAGTTAACCGATACTCGAGGTAAAAGTATTCTGATTGAGCCCGTCCGGACAAAGGCACAATCATTGGCTATCTTCGAGACCTCCCAGAAAGAGATGGAGGAAATTCTAAAGATCATAAAAAGAAGCGACTACGATGTAGTTGGGCAACTGGGGAAAACTCCATCTGAAATTTCCATGTTAGCTTTACTACTATGTTCCGAGGCGCATGAAAAAGCCTTGGTAAAATTCCTGAAAACTGCCTATGTACCCCAAGAAACATCTGTCGATCAGTTCTAAGATTGCATAGCCAGCTTAATTGCAGATAATGGTCTAGGTTTTTTGGATGCTGATTTAACGCCAGGAGGAAGGAAGCATAATAAGGCATTGCACGTCTCAGTTGAATGTAGGGGCACAACCTTGGCTCATGTTTTGGTGGACACTGGCTCATCTCTGAATGTATTGCCTAAAAAGGCTCTTGATAGGCATAACTGTGAGGGATTGACATTGAAACCAAGCAACATAGTAGTGAGGGCCTTTGACGGCTCAAAAAGGATAGTGCATGGGGAAGTGGATATCCCCATAAAGGTTGGAACCCAAACATTTGATTCAACTTTTTATGTAATGGATATCCGCCCCTCATATTCCTGCTTGCTAGGCAGACCGTGGATTCACAATGATGGCACTGTCACTTCTACGTTGCACCAAATGCTGAAGTAACTGATCCAAGGGAAGATTATCACCGTTCATGGAGAAGAAGAGTATATGATCATCCATATCAATTCCTTCAAATATGTGGAGTTATATGGTGAATTTATTGAAACTCCATTTCAACACTTTGAGGAAGTCCCGTAAGATGTGGCAGTAACCAAGGTTGTTCCTAAAATCACAAGGCCTCCACTCAGAATGTCATCTTTGAAGGATGCAAAGGCAGTGATAGAAGAAGGTTGGTGCACTATCTGGGAGCAACTCTCAGATATCCCATTTAAGTTTGACAAATTTGGCCTGGGTTTCACTTCAAGTGCTCAGAAGGTTGTACGCCGCGCTCGTGCTGGAGGACCACCCTGAAGATCAGCAACCGTGAAGTCAATGCGGTAGAGGATGATGAAGATGGTTGCAACCTGGAGGATTGGATCTTCCCAACTGTCAGTGGAGGGCTCATCAATTGTGAGGCTAGAGATTTTGTCCCGATCACTTTTATCCCATAATAATTTGTCTTTACATTTTGTTGGATCTGTAATATTAAAACAATTCAAACTCTTAAAACCTTGTGTCTTACCCGAGGCGCAATGGTCCATTTGTAAGGGTTATTATCTCATTTCCATATGACATCAATGAATCATGGACGTTTTGCATACAAACTTTGTGCTCATTGTTTTTTTCTTTTTACATTTTCATTTCTTTCAAATATAGCTATACCCTTACACACACTCACACTCACAATGCAGGTCTACATCCATTCGGGATCCCATGGGTAACGGTTCTACTATGGCCTTCTGTGACTCTGAAAATATAATCTACCAAGCCGAAGACGAAGGTGAGGAAGATTGTGAAGTACCAGGGGAACTTGCCAGATTACTACTACAAGAAGAGAAAATCATTCATCCTCACGAGGAACCCGTGGATACGATCAACCTAGGTACCGAGGAAGACAAAAGAGAAGTCAAGATGGGTGCCAATCTGGAACCCAATGTCAAGGAGCGTCTGATTCAGTTGCTACACGAGTATGTTGAGGTCTTTTCCTGGTCGTATGAAGACATGCCAGGACTTGATGCTGATATTGTGGTGCATCATCTACCTACAAAAGAGGATTGCCCACCAGTAAAACAAAAGGTCTGTCGCATGCGACCAGATATGTCAGAGAAGATTAAAGCTGAAGTCATGAAGAAATTCAATGCTGGATTCTTGGCCGTCACCTCTTATCTCCAATGGGTTTCCAATGTTGTCCCCGTGCCCAAAAAGGACGGCAAGGTACGAATGTGCGTGGACTACAGAGATTTGAATATGGAAAGCCCTAAGGATGGTTTCCCACTTCCCCACATTGACACCCTAGTTGACAATACTGCACAACACAAAGTGTTTTACTTCATGGACGGTTTCTCAGGTTACAACCAAATCAAAATGGCGCCTGAGGACATGGATAAGACAACCTTTGTCACACAATGGGGCACATTTTTCTACAAGGTGATATCGTTTGGACTGAAGAATGATGGGGCAACCTATCAGCGTGCCACGATAGCTCTATGGATGACATGATAGCTAGATCTCAAACAGAAGAAGAGCATCTTGATCATTTACAAAATTTGTTCGAGAGATTAAAAAAGTACAAGCTGAGGTTGAACCCAAATAAATACACGTTTGGAGTAAGGTCTGGTAAGCTCCTAGGCTTTGTCGACATCAATAAGGGTATTGAAGTAGATCCTGCCAAAGTAAAAGCGATACAAGAGATGCCTGCTCCTCGTACTGAAAAGGAAGTCAGAGGATTCTTGGGACGTTTGAACTACATTGTCAGGTTCATTTCTCACCTGACAGCTACCTGTGAACCAATCTTTAAACTATTGAAGAAAGATCAAGTAGTCAAATGGAATGATGAATGCCAAACTGCTTTAGGCAAGATCAAAGAGTACCTGCAAGAGCCTCCTATTTTGATGCCACTAGTCGAGGGAATACTGTTGATTATGTATCTGACCGTGTTGGAAAATTCAATGGGGTGTGTGCTGGGGCAGCATGACGAGTCTGGCCGAAAAGAGCACGCTATTTATTACCTGAGAAAAAAGTTTACCGACTATGAAATAAGATATTCACTGCTCGAGAAAACTTGATGCGCTCTGGCATGGGCTGCTCGCCGGCTAAGATAGTATATGCTGACTCATACTACCCTGTTGATATCTAAAATGGATCCAATAAAATACATATTTGAGAAACCTGCTCTCTCTGGGAGAATAGCGAGATGGCAGATGATCCTAACAGAATATGACATACATTATACTACCCAAAAATCAATAAAAGGTAGTGTCTTAGCTGATCACCTTGCTCACTAAGCTGTAGAAGACTACCCATCCATGAAGTTCAAATTTCCAGATAAAGACATCATGATGGTATATAACTGTGAAGAATTCGAGCCATATGACGGACCTGAACAAGGATCACGATGGACCTTGGTTTTTGATGGGGCATCTAACGCACTCGGAAATGGTATTGGTGTTGTACTCATATATCCTGAAGGATGTCATACTCCTTTTATGGAAAGACTCTGCTTCAATTGTACAAATAACATGGCAGAATACGAAGCATGCATCTTTGGTCTCAAAGCTGCCATAGACTTGGGGATCAAATCTTTGAGTGTATTCAGAGATTCAACTTTGGTTATCATCCAGATCAAAGGGGAATGGGACACTAATCACCCTAACCTTATCCCTTACAAAGAACATGTTTTGACATTGCTCCCACATTTTGAGAAAATTACCTTCGAGCATTTCCCGCGAGAAGAAAATCAGCTAGCTGACGCACTAGCCACAATGTCATCTATGTTTAAACTTAAATGGGATAATGAGGCTCCCCAGATCACCATTGAACAAAGGGATGAACCAGCACACTGTCACGAGATTAATACCGAAGAAGTAATGGACCAGCCTTGGTTTCACGAAATCAGGAGGTATCTCGAGGCTCAAGAATACCCAGAAGAAGCTTCAGTCAACGATAAGAAGTTCTTAAGGAGATTCTCTGCTGAATTCTTCCTTAGTAATGGCATTCTTTACAAACGCAACCATGACTCCGTATTACTTCGGTGCGTAGACAAGGTTGAAGCTGAAAGGATCATGGATGACTTACATGAAGGCACTTTTGGCATCCATTCCAGTGGAAATACGATGGCAAAGAAAATCCTACGGGCAGGTTATTACTGGTCTACCATGGAAGAAGATTTCTATCAACACTCTCAAACTTGCCATAAGTGTCAGATCTATACTGATAAGGTGCACGTACCTCTGGTTCCTCTGAATGTCTCGACGACTCCTTTGCCCTTTGCTATATGGGGGATTGATATGATTGGGGAAATCAAGTCAACAGCCTCTATTGGACACAGCTTCATCTTATTGGCCATTGATTATTATACAAAGTGGGTGGAGGCAGCTTCCTTCGCTTCTGTTACCAAGAACGTTGTCGCCCGGTTCATCAAGCAGAATCTCATCTGTCGTTACCGTATCCCGGAGAAGATCATTACAGACAATGGTACAAACTTGAATAATACTATGATCACCTCCCTGTGCGGGCAATTCAAGATCCAGCATCACAATTCTTCCCCTTACTGGCCGAAGATGAATGGTGCTGTCAAAGCCGCGAATAAGAACATTAAAAAGATCATACAGAAAATGATGGTCACATAAAAAAACTGGCATGAGATGCTACCATTCGCTCTCCACGGGTATTGTACCATAGCTTGCACGTCAATTGGGGAAACACCCTATTATCTGGTATACAACATGGAGGCTATCTTGCCTATTGAGGTCCAGATCCCCTCTCTGAGAATTATGAAGGATCCAGGGTTGAATGAAGACGATTGGATCCAGACTCGACTTGATCAACTAAACTTGATTAATGAGAAAAGGCTTACTGCTGTCTGTCACGGTCAAATGTATCAAAAATGGATGATCAAGGCTTTCAAAAAAATGTCAGACGCCAAGTGTATCAAGTCGGGGATCTGGTGATCAAACATATCATACTGCCGCAAGGTGACCCTAGGGGAAAATGGACTCCTACATACAAAGGACCATTTATAATCAAAAACATTTTCTCTGGTGGAGCAATGATCTTGACCACCATGGATGGTGATGACCTGCCGCACCCTGCGAATGCAGACATAGTCAAAAGATACTACGCATAAGAAACCCGCTAGCTTGACACACCTGGGAAAAACAAGGGCATCCCGGAGAACCAAAAGGTTCGGGCAAAAATTAGGGACAAAACAAAAAATTTGTACACCCGGCAAGTTGAAAACCCGAAAGGGCGGCTTGGGTAAAAAAAGGTTTCCTGGTGGACTGAAAACCCGAAAGGGAGGTCTAGGAAAAAGTTAGGCAATTAAAGCGTATGACTATGTCCCGTCGGATCACCTTACGAACAACCTTTGGCTTCAACTGGAAAACTCAGAGTTTTTGATCAATTCAATCATCTTCAGACAAGGCAACAAATAGACAAGATGCTCAGAGATACGAAGGCTATAGTAGAATGGGAACCTCGTGGGATTATTTTACGACGACATTCTCTTACTAGAATGTTTGTCTCATTGTACAAAAATACTTACTCAAAGTCAATACAAAGATATCCCTTTGAAAGTGCAAAAACTATCTATTTTTCTTTACGCTTGTGTTTTGTTTACAAAAACGTCCAACGATTCATTTTTGAACATATGCATTTGAATATAATTACTGTTTACAAATAAACAAAATAGAAAGACAATCACTGATGGCTTTCAGAGGCAGGGAAATCTCTCTATGCTATTCCCATAATCCCCCGCAGTGTGCAGTTCAACCCCCAGTGGAACAAAGCTTCTATTTATCAAATCCCCAGTAGAAGTCATCAAATTTCTCTTAATTCCCCAGGCAGGATTTCTCAAGCAGTACACAGCATCCCCCTTACAACAGAGTTTATCTCTCCAAGCAGAAGTTCATAAACGTTTAAAATTCACAACATGAAGACTTATACTCTGTATCCTCAGCAGCAGTCAAAGATTTATTTTCCCTAATCCAACAAGCACTGCAGCAGATTAGCTCACATACGCATACATCGCATCCATATATCATAAACATCGATAACACGAATGCATTATACCTTGCATTTCATACAACATAACATTGCATTTTAGCTAACATTTTACCTTTTTCAGGATAAGATTAATCAACAAATACCACTAACAATGTTCAAAGTCTTCAGATACAGTTCAAATACGCTCCAGACACAGATGCCATTCTGATACTCATTCAGATTCCTTCTCAGATATAATACAGATACGCTCCATACAGGGACGCCATTCTGATACTCATTCAAGGTCAACTTTCAAATACAGTTCAGATACGCTCCAGACACGGATGCCATTCTGATACTCATTCAGATTCCTTCTCAGATATAGTACAAATACGCTCCAGACAGAGACGCCATTTTGATACTCATTCAGAGTCAACTTTAAGATACAGTCCAGATATGCTCTAGACACGGATTCCATTCTGATAACTCATTCAAATTCAACTTTCAGATACAATACATATACGCTCTAGACACGGACGCCATTCTGATACTCATTCTTTCAGCTTACAAATTACAATTAAACAATCACTCTTGGAAGGAATCTACAAGCCCATCTCTAACAACTTTCTATCACCTCTCCAAATGGCATCTTTAAGCCCATTCCTTCTACCATCACATCACCAAGTGCAAATTTCTGGGCACTCTAGTGTCCAATCGTCTTCCACCTTCGAGTCACGAATGGCAAAAAATACCAATCTAACTCTTCAGGCTTAAGAAGATTGAACAAAGGCAGCTGTTGTACCCCAAAATTTTCCCTCTCACTTATCAAGAATTTTCCCACAAGATCTCCTTGGGCTCAAGACTGCATTAGGGTTTGATCAGCTCAATACCCCTCCTTATGCCCTGATGACCAAAATTAGGGTTTGAGATTGCATAAGGATTTTTGGACTTCCAATGCCCCATATGATTTTCATGGATCATTATGGACCCCAAATATTACTTATGTCAAGTTTCAAGCCTTGGATCACACTTTTGATCAGTCAATTAAGCAGTTGACCTAAAAATCAGCTGTATTGGGGAAAAATTCAACTATGGCCAATTCACAGTCAAACTTCATAATTTTTGGTCCACATAAACATTTTAAACTCATGTGTATCATTTGATCAAGTTTGGACCACAACTCCTCAAGAAATTTGATCAAATCTCCAAAAGGGCAAAATGGTCAAAATTAGGGTTTTGATTGGGAAAGGGCAATTTCTGATTTTTGACCTAGCAAATGGTCAATTGGTTTAAGGCATGATCTCAAGAGTCCAATTGCATCATTTTTACCTAATGACATGGTTCAAAACATTGCAAGTCCATTAGATTGATAGATGAATTTTATAGTCAACCGATCAAAAGTCAACTGTATACTGAAAAGTCAAACTTTGACTTTTTAGTCAAATTCAAGTGCCAAAGATCATAATTCATCAAAACATGTAAAAATATGAAACTTATTCATCCAGAAATTAAAAATTCAAGATTTCATTTTGAAAAGTCAAAATTTCTAAACTTAGAAATTTTTTAAGTGTTGGAAATTTCATGTTTTTTCATAACTTTGAGCCAAATTTTCACCATGATGCATGCTGATTCAAAAAAAACTTCCAAGATGAAAGTTGTTTATCTCCATGAAATCTACAACTTTTCTTTACACAACTCCTTCCAAAAATTCTTGGATCTCAAGTTATGATTTTATGAACATAGGGTCATGAAACTAAACACTTAGTGAAATTTTGCCCTAATTTAGCCAGGATTTTGACCTAACTTCATGACACTTTTTCACATAGTTCCAAGGGGAATAATCAAAAGAAATTTAAAATATGGGTTGTATAGAACATTTAAAGCTTTCCAAAATGCCCAAGAACTCCTTGAGATCATTCTTGAGTAAGGAGAATCGAAGAGATGAAGTTAGTGTTTTGTCACTTGAATTACAAGCCATTTTTGATGAGCACATGAACCAAATCCATGCTTGGCTGCATAAAATTTGCTTTGCAGGCGTCAAACTTGTTTGTCACTCCATAATTAAATGTTTACACAACTTTTAGAGCTTTGGTCCAAGCAATTGAGCTATTGTCCAAGTTGCATTTCCATTTATGGCACAAAGTTAACAATGTCATTCTTGTAGAGCAAGATTTTTGCATAAAGTTCACATTGAGTCTCTAACTTGTTCCCTCTGATCACACTCCATCCATAAAGTTAGAAGCAAGCTTGTTTAAAGCATAACCACTCTATCTTAGAAAGTACACAAGGCATGGAAACTTGTTTTGTCAAAAAATCACATGTTTAACTTAAACATGTAAATTTGAATTCTGATCAACTGGACAACTCCAAACTTGTTGCTTATAAATAGAGTCACTATTTGCGAGCCAGGACACGAGCTTGAACACCCTGCAATACACCAAAACTTTCTCAAATCAGAAATTGCACAAAAACTCCATTGTTGCATAATTTCTGACATTGAACATCAAACTCCCATTTCCCTCGTGTGTTTCTTGGCCTTTTAGTTTCTAAAGCTTCCTTACATCAAATATAAATCATCCCCATCCTTATTCCAGAACTGTAACACCATTTACCATAACTTCCATAACCAAAAAACAGAGTCTGCAACTTGACTTCTCCAGGCCATTTCAACCATCCATTTTTCAAGCTAACCATTGCATTAGCTTCCTAGGACCTCAATGACTCTAAACTGATCATCACCATCACTTGAAACAAGCTCAAACTCAAAACACAATTTCCAGTTTTGAAGTAAGTTTTCTCAACTTGGACCTCTTCATACAGGCATTATCAATAGTTTATTTGTGAATAAAACATGTAGATATCATTGCCCTGAAGCTAACCATGTCCTTAGTTTCCATTAATTTTGCTTGAGCTTAGAGAATTTTGAAACTGAAATTTTGAAAATTTTAGGGTTCTGATAAGGGCCATTAAAATTGTTGCTTATCTTTGATCTATAGTTTTAATACTTTACATTTCTGGAATCGTGAGAAAATTTGCTACAAGTTTCATGTTTACAATTTTCATTTTTAATGAGAAATGAGCAAGTTATAGTAGGCCTGGCTGGAGGTTGAAGATGAAGTCTTCAGGGGCATTTTGCCTTACATATTTATTGTTTCATTTGTATTAACGTATGTATAGCCACCCTAGGGGTAGAAGCGCGCGTCTGTAACCTATGGGACCTGGGTTCGAGCCCTAGTGGTACCCTTTTGCATTTTTCACACATTTTTGGCATTTCTGACCTTTTTTGGAGCGCCTGAGCCGTTATTGGGCTTGCTTTGTTTTTTTTATTTTTTACTAACTAACCCCCTTGCAGGCTTTTGGAACCCCTGGCCCAAGTTTGTTTATTTTTTATTTTCTTAAATATATTTTTCTAAATACTAAAAAAATCATAAAATACAAAAAAATGATATATTTATACTTTAACTTAGTTTATTTTATTTTTCTCACAAAAATATTTTTATTAATTATACTTTATTTATTTTTTACTTATTATCTTGTAAATATAAATAAAATTAGGTTATTAATTAATTTATTTCATACTAATTTAAATACATTATTTTTTATATAAAGAAGACTAAAAATATTTTATGATGTTATAAATATTTTCAAGACATAAAAAGTATATACTAAAAATACCTTTTTAAACTTATTTTCTTTTGATTAATAGAACTAGGGTTTTATTCAAAAATCACTCCTTAAACAAATTCTTTTTTTTATTAATTATTTTTCTTTAATTTAAATATGTTAAGACAAAATCCTTTTTTTTTTCTTTCATGAAAATCAAACAAAGATACATTTTTCTTACATTTTGCATTTTCTTGTATATTTATTCATTTTGTACTTTGCATTTATTTATTTCTTGTACAAATTCAATTTGGTTGTAATAGATTAATTAGGTTTATTTTCTTGCAATCCCCCTTTATAATTTGTACACCCCCCCCCCCCCCCCCCACCCATAAATGTTGTAATAGCGTAGTAACTTTAAATTTCGCAATTTATTGCTTTTATATAGCATGTTAGTAATTAGGGTTTATATGGAAAGATTAAAATCAATATTTAGAAAACCCTAATTCAAGACAAAAACAAGCATGAAAATGATACACTTGCACACAAACACCCCTAGGGTTATTCCACTTGGTTGCCTTATACAAAATGGGCATATTACGCATGTAAGGTATCTTAGCAAAAACAAGCAAATAGAAGATCATAGTCCCTCGATGACGCCATCTAAGTTGCCTTACAAATGATCTTAGTTCCTCAAAAATAATTCCAAGATACCTTACAATATTGCTAATCATGATTATATGATGACCCACACCCGTCCCATTTACATCCAAAGATAGGGTTGCTTACCAAATCAATGGAAAACAACAATGTCAAAGGAAAAAGAAATGAACAAGAAAGACATTTGAGTAGGTAGATTGCTCCTAATTACTTGCTCCATTTCAAAACAAACATCCTTTCTATTTTAAAAAAATAAACACCTACACTTTCAAAACATCTTACAAAACTTAAAAACATTTTCAAAAGATTAACTTCTTTGTATACATTCTTACGAACGAGAATCATTACAAATGTTGCCTAAACAATGGCTTCTTTACAAAATACTTTCAAAAACCACACAAAGCACAATTTGAAACAAAAGCAAGTGATCTAGAAAGTAACTAAGAGCCCATGGATAACCATGGATGAAAAGGGTGCTAATACCTTTCCTTTTCATAATCTACCCCCCGAACTCAAGAAATAATCTCAAAGGTCTTTCTTGTGCTTTTTCACCTTTCCTTTTGGATAAAAGAAAAGTCAGTGGCGACTCTTGCTAAACGCAACATTTGCAATCAAACGCAAAACCCTCAAGTCAGTTCTCCCACTGTATCACAATGATGTTATGTACAAGTATGTATATACAAACAAAACAAACAAATCCTTAGGTTTAGGCTTGCATGGAGTTTTATAGGTAAGTACCCTCTTGAAGTTTAGTTGGCTCAACCTGTCCTAGTAATAGTAACCGGGTTCTAATGAGCTCAATATCACAGGCTTGTTTCCTTGGTCATTGTTTCAGCACAAGCCTCTTTAATGGCAACTGAAATATCCCAAGAAACCAAACCTCAATGAGTGTAGTATCGAGTATCTACCAACTTCGTACTGCACCAAAGCCGGTTATCTCACTACATCATAAAGGCCAAGTTGGTCAAGTAAAGGTTCTAGAAGTTCATTAGTGTTTCATGATATCACTCAGCGGCCCTGTATTCTCTTTGATTAACTCAAAGGCTACCCGTACCGACAATTATGTCGCACTAACGTAGCTATTGCTTAGACTATATCGGTATACCCCACACAATTTCAACAATGTATTTCTACTTAGCTATAATGTATCCCAAATCCGGGTAGAGGATTCAAACCCAAATAAAGAACCATAATGTAAAGTAGACAAGTAAAACAATGAAAGCAAGTAAATATGATCTAGCCCTAACGTAACCCCACTTTTATAATTTTCCCCAGCAGAGTCGCCAGTTCTGTAATATGGTGGGAGAACTGACTTGAGGGTTTTGCATTTGATTGCAAATTTTGCGGTTAGCAAGAGTCGCCACCGACTTTTCTTTTATCCAAAAGGAAAGGTGAAAAAGCACAGGAAAGAACTTTGAGATTATTTCTTGAGTTCAGGGGGTAGAGTATGAAAAGGAAAGGTATTAGAACCCTTTTCACCCATGGTTTTCCATGAGCTCTTAGTTACTTGATAGATCACTTGCTTTTGTTTTAAATTATGCTTTGTGTGGTTTTTGAAAGTATTTTGTAAAGAGGCCATTGTTTAGGAAATCTTTATAATGATTCTTATTCGTAAGAATGTATACAAAGATGTTGATCTTTTCAAAAATTTTTCAAGTTTGTAAGATGTTTTGAAAGTGTAAGTGTTTGTTTTGAAAATAACAAGGATGTTTGTTTTGAAGTGGAGCAAGTAATTTGGAGCAATCTACCTACTAAAATGTCTTTCTTGTTCATTTTCTTTTCCTTTGACATTGTTGTCTTACCATTGATTTGGTAAACAACCCTATACTTAAATTGCTTTTGAAGATTCCCCTTGGAACTATATGAAAAAGTGCCATGAAGTTAGGTCAAAATCCTGATCAAATTAGGGCAAAATTTCACTAAGTGTTTAGTTTCAGGACCCCATGTTCATAAAATTATAAATTGAGATACAAGCATTTTTGGAAGGAGTTGTGTAAAGAAAAGTTGTATATTTCATGGAGATCTGCAACTTTGATGTTGGAAGTTTCTCTTGAATCATCTTGCATCATGGTTAAAATTTGGCTCAAAGTTATGAAAAAACATGAAATTTCCAACACTTAGAAAAATTTCTAAGTTTAGAAATTTTGACTTTTCAAAATGAAATCTTGAATTTTTGATTTCTTGATGAATAAGTTTCATATTTTGACATTTTTTGATGAATTGTGATCTTTGGCACTTGAATTTGACCAAAAAGTCAAAGTTTGACTTTTAGTAAACAGTTGACTTTTAATCAGTTGACTGAAAAATTCATCTGTCAATCCAATGGACTTGCAATGTTTTGAACCATGCCATTAGGTTAAAATGATGCAATTGGACTCTTGAGATCATGCCTTAAACCAATTGACCATTTGCTAGGTCAAAAATCAGAAATTGCCCTTTCTCAATTAAAACCCTAATTTTGACCATTTTGCCCTTTTGGAGATTTGACCAGATTTCTCGAGCTGTGGTCCAAACTTGATAAAATTACACATATGAGTTTAAAATTTTGATGTGGATCAAAAATTATGAAGTTTGACTGTGAATTGGCCATAGTTGACTTTTTCCATAATACAATTGATTTTTAGGTCAACTGCTCAATTGACTGAGCAAAAGTGTGATCCAAGGCTTGAAACTTGACATGAGTAATCTCGGGGGTCCATAATGATCCATGAAAGTCATATGGGGCATTGGAATTTTAAAAATTCTTGTGCAAACTCAAACCCTAATTTTGGTCATCAGTGCTTGAGGAGGTGTCTTGAGCTGATCAAACCCTAGTGCAATCTTGAGTCCAAGGAGATCTTCTGAGTAAATTCTTGATAAGTGGGAGGACCAATTTTGGGGTCTAACAGAGACAATCTAAGGTTAAAATCAATAGATCTGAAGTCTGAGGTTTTAATCGGATAGTGGTTATTGAAACAATAATTTTAAAAACATCGGAAGCGCTTTAAAGTTTATTGGATCTTATTTGTTTTCAAAAAATACTTTTGAGTTTTAAATGAAACAGCGGAAGCTCTTATTTCGAGCTTGACTGATATGATCTGATTCAATAGAATAAAAGTTTGAGACGAAGGTTTTTAAACAAATAGTTTCACTGAAATTGTGTTTTAATACTAAAAACAAATGCCAATGACATACTGATCCCCTTAAGTTAACAAAATACATACCGATGTCTTTCATTAAATATTAAATTCTAGTTAATTACCAATTAAACTAAAACACCCAAATTTATTATTAGCCTTATCTATACATAGTAACCTTTAGATAACAGTAGTTTTTTACTACCAGTCCTTGTGGGTTCGATATCTTTTAAAACTACGCGATAAACTATGCACTTGCAGTCACTACACCCGATAGACTTATAAAGTCGTGATCAATACGCCTATTAGCCGCCATGACTCTCCATTCTAATCCTATGTGTTCCTAGTTGTATACAACTATGGATTGTGTATTGGGCCTTTTACCTTAGTAGTAACACCCACCCAACAAGGAAACACATAAACCAGCACCGCACCATTATATGGAAAGCGATAAAATGCAATGCAAACATATGCTCAGATAAACATGTACAAATGAACAAGATATAAAGCGATAAAGATAAAAACCCAAAGCAAAGAAAACAAAAAAATATAGGAATGACTCCGGGATGGACCATCAATTGGTTAATCATCCCCAGTGAAGTCGCCAGCTTAAACAACCGGTAGAACAATCATCGAGAGAAAATGAATGAAGTCACCATCGAACATTTTTATCCCACAGGAAGGGAAAGGTAAACATCGAGTAAACTTGAGAAGAGTGAAATAACAATCAAACGACCTAGAGATATGGGTAAGGGAGTCGATTATGCAAGGCAAAGGTGTTATCACCCATCACGTCAGTGGTACTCCACGAGATCCACACTTGTTATTCTAATCAAAGGGTGTGTTCTAATCTAAAGCTTACGAGCTAAGGAAAAAATGCAAAGAGGGAATGCATGCAAAAGAAAGCACTGGGAAAAGAAGGAATATTTACAAAGCTTCGCTCGCCTCGGCCCTACGACCAAATTCCTACGTATCCTTTTTAAGGAATCAGAGTGTCGTAGTTTGGATCAAAAGTTTCCGTTTTGTTTTTTGTTTTTTATGAACAATATTAATTTCGCTTTATGCCGCAACTTAACCTTTGGAGACTCATTCATTGGTACAAAAATGAATTAACATGTTCTACCTAAAAAGGTATTTTCAAAAGAAAAGTGCCTGAAGGCGGATAATTCTACATTCGTGCTTTAGCAAGTAGACATGGTGCCACCCGACTTTTGGGGATTTACGTGTCATGTTGTGTAGAGTAGAATTAACATATCCTTTTTGAGAGTTTCGAAGAAAGGCCTGAAGGTGGACAAAAGGTTTTAGTCTTAAGGATGCAAAAGGAAAAGGAAACATCTAAGGGAAACTATCTAGCTTTATCCCTAATGTTATTATACAATGATTAATACTATAGTTAAGTTTTTAAAGGGAAATCTCTACCTATGTTAGCATGCATGGATCACAATCCTAATGACTAACTTGCATCGGAAATGAAACAAGCAAATCCTAAGGGAGTATACAAAGGTTACAACCCATTGAAAAGCACAATCACAAGTACAATCAAACAAAGTCGATCCGAAGCCAAGAAAAAATCGAGTACGAGCTAATAGCAAACAAAAGAGTCCAATGGATCTCAAAGTGGGAGTAAAGAACTCTTTCCACTTGATTTGCTCAAGCATCGATATCGAGCAATAACTTGGAGCAGCAACATTTAATGACATGAGCTAACATCGTCGAAACGAATGACAAAGCATGGGGGGTTGGTTAAGGACCCATGCCTTCCACTTGACTAACTCGATAACAAGAGTAAGCACGGTTTGGAGCATCAACGTACAACACGAGCTAGGAACGATACAGACTAGAATGCATGGAAGTCGATTATGAACCCCCTGTTCCGCTTATTGACTCGATAGCAAGAAAAATGTAAAATGGGAGGGGAAATTCCTTCTTCAAGGACTTTAGCAAAAATGCCTCCTTTTGAGGTCTTTAAACAATCAACACGAAATCTCCCCTTTTGGAGTCTTTTGCAAACAAAAACATTTCCTCAATTCAAGATTTTTAACAGAACAAACATAGCCTCGCTTAAGGACTTTAAATATATTTCCCACCTAAAGTAGGGACTCCCATTCATGCATCTATATTCCTGTTTCTCATAGCAAGGAAAGCGGTAAATGATATAGAAAATTAAACCGGAAACGGAATAATACCAAACAAACAAGAGTTCGTAGCAAGAAAAAGCAAAAATAATCTGAAAAACTTCACGCCAGCTAGCATCAACAACAAAAGAGTCACAATATGTGTCAGAGAATCAATAAAGCACAAGGAGAATGTTTGTGAGACACGTTTTAATGTCCATTGATGAACTTGAAGAAGTGAAAAACACAAGAAGGGGGGTTGAATTGCAACTTAAAAATCAAAATTAATAGACACGATGATTTTTATCCTGATTCGCTTGATCTCAAACTAATCCAGTCTACCCGCCAAGGTGATTTTGCCTCTCTCCAACGAGGACTTAATTCACTAATCAAACCGATTACAATTCTACTTTTACAACTTCCAAAGTCTTCTTGAGTACAATTACAACCCAGTTTATCTCAAGGAAATTCACTTAATCAAAAGAAGAAATTCACTGTGTATTATATGTTTTTCGTTACAAAAACTGTATCACTATTGTGATGTATTGCACAAATTTGGAGTATAGTATGAATATTAATTTTGCATCGTTTTGAGATTGTATTGGGCAGTAGTGTGAAAATCGTGAACGATTTAGCCTTTGATCTTGTTTATATAGGCGTGGCAATCTGTACAAATGGAAACATGATAATGGACACTTAATGCACTTTCCATACTGAGAAGATCCTTGTCTGATTGTAGCCGTTGTAAATGATACTGCCTTGATAGAAAAGTAACGCTTAAGAACTTAGGAATCTTGCATGCTGCTTTGCTTAAGAACTTGGGAAGTCAGAAACATAAGGTTTTTTTAGCGTGTTAGACTTCCATTCAGAATCATAATATCTTTCTCTTTAGCGCAAATTCTGATCTTCATACTTCAGCACATTCTGATTACTCAGCTTAAGCGCTTCTGTGGCTTAACTTCTGATGCAGTTCAGTCAGAACTTCTGTACAACATAGAACACAAATTTAGAGTTCATATTTGTTCTTTGTGTTTGTTATCATCAAAACTCTTATGAGCGTTGTAGAATCAAACTATGTTCTAACAATCTCCCCCTTTTTGATGATGACAAAAACTCGGATTTTCAATAAAAATATATAGAACAAAAAGCTTAAGAGAGTCTCCCCCTGAGTTGAGTACTCAGATAGAGATGAAATACTTCCCTGAAGTTCTTTCTTATCAGAGCTTTTGATGCATCTCCTTCTGTCTTTATTAGAATTCATTCATGTTTATGCTTTCAGAAAGAAAAAATAAGAAGTTAAGATATTCAGAATGTTTGAGACTTAGTCCCGGTAAACTATTATTGAAAATATCTTACGTTCTCCCCCTTTTTGTCAAGTAGCAAAAAGCAATATAACCATAAATTATCAGAGTCAAAAATGATGATTTGTATTAAAAATAGATTACAATGACATCTTTCAGAAACAGGGAAGATAAGATGAAGAATACAGAAATCAAGTTAAAAAATATAAACAACTCTTCCAGCAAGCTCTTAATCTGAGTGCTTTATTCTTCTTGCTTTCCCAGCATATCCTTAATTTCTTTGGTTGTGTCTTCTTGCTTATCCAATATATCCCTGATTTCTTTGTTTGTGTCTTCTTGCTTATCCAATCTTGCATGGAATATAACATTCTCCTTCTTCAACTCTTCCTAAGTTTGCATGACCAGAGACGTAGTTGGTGTTTCCTCAGAGGTTGCAAGTCGTTCAGAATAATCTACAACATCTTTTGATTCAACTACTTCTTTAGTTGCATTTTCCTTTTCTTGAGCAGTACCCAGAGGGTGACTATCAGAACATGGTTTAGTAGCTTCTGAAGGTTGGTGCTCTTTCCAGGGATCATTTTCCAACAGAAGAATTTCTTTCTTGTCCTAGTGACTTAGAATTTGGTCTTTAAAGGCTTTCAACTGATCACTGAAGTTCTGATTAGCCATTCCATAACTTAATTCTTTCAACCTCTAGGATTCAGAATTGAACCATTTTCTGAATCTCTCCCAAAGAGAATCAGAAGCAGCATGATTAGAATTCTCTTGACTTGCTTTCTTCAAAGAATTAACCCATTCCTACATTTCTGTTTCAAAAATCAACAAGTTCTTACCAACATCTATTTTGGTTAAGGTTGGTTTAGGTTTGGGAATGGAAATTTTATTTGTGGTTGAAACTAGATGGTCTAGTACTTCTAAATCAATGACAGTTCTGAGGTGATCAGCTGGACGGTTAATTGGAGAGGGAGTGGGAGAATCAGAAATTAGGATTGGTGAGTGAGGAGTGTTTGGTGGTGTGGAATGGTATGTGTTGCACCCCAAAATTTACCCTCTTAATTTAGGCTTATGTTTCATCATGATTATCATATTGCATTGCATTCATACATTGTTATGGGATCAAAATACTTTGGTTATCAAGTCTTCCTCAAGCTTTGAAGGTTGATTGCATTGACAAGTTGTTTAAGTAGAACCTTATCATCTAAACCTCTGGATCTTTCAAGCTCAAAAGTTATTGCATATCTCAAGCTATTTTATCCATCTCTTTGGATCATCAGAGGATTGAAGTTTGTGTTTGATTATAAGAGGAATCACTCTCTGGATTCACCAGTGGAATTAGGGTTTTGAAGCTTGATCAGCTATCTCATAGTACAGGGTACAAAACTAGGGTTTTGGATTTAGTCATGTTTTCTCTGACTTTCTCACCTAAACTTGTTTCCATGATTCACTACATGTTATTAAGCATCTATGATTGAAAAATTAAGGTTCAATTTGGATTGGAAATGGTTTAATTGATTAAAAGGGGCAAATTGGTCATTTTGACCAAAGTTAATAAAATCAGGAGTTGACCAAGTGGACTTTTGGTCAACCATCAATTTAAGCATCCTCTTTTCATATTCCATACCCAAATTCATCTTTGAATCATGAAAAATGGTGAATTTGAGTGTAACTTTTTCAAGAAGTAACTTAAAAATTGAAAAAAATTCTAAGTGTCAAGATGACTTCTCTTGGGCAAGTCACGCGCATAATTTCATCAAACACTTGGCATGCCATTTTGTGGAATCAATTTCTTGTGACTCAAGCCTCAATTTGAAAAATTAAAAAGAGGATTTTGTTGCCTTCCATGAGATCTTCCCATTCAGCCTTGAATCATTCAATTTGGCCAAAGTTTGAGTGAGTTGCAACACCTCAAAGTTGGTACCTCAAGGCTGACTTCATGCACACCATGCAAGCCAGACACGCGCGCGGACCAGGCAAGCCAAATCCCACTTTTGCCTCAAGTTTTCAACATCATTTCTCCATCAATTCAGCCTCAATTTGAAAAATTCAAGGCCCTATGATGTTCTATATTATGAGAACTTTTGAAAGGCCCCTCAAGCATTAATTTCGCATGAACCAATTTTGAGAAACTTGATTCACAAGGCAGTTGGTCAGTAGGTTTGCAAAATCTAGTTCTTGGTACATATTTGGTTTTGATCCGTTACAGGTCACCTTGCATATACCATGCACGAATTACCTCACTCCTTTTTTTTTACCAAAATAAGCCAAACAAATACCATTCCATGTGCACATTCATTTTGCTCTCATTTGCAACTTTTAGCAACTTTTCTCATTTTCAAATTTACACACACCATTTACACCTCTGGACATCTCATCATTTGGATTTTGGATGATCTTATCCCACCCTTTATTTTCTCACTAAAAGACAATGCAAAGGCAAAACAAAAGAAGAAAACGCATGCTGCATATTTTCTATTTTTTTCTTTTTTTATTTATTCATGCTAACGGATTTGTGAGGGCCCAAAAGACCTGGCTACCCTCACTCCAGGTGTTATATATAAACCCAGAGCCTCAATCTTTCTCTCTCCACACATTCATTCTCTAAAAAGATCAGAAGTTGCTATCTCTCTCTCTCAAAAAATGTTTTCTGCTTCGAAGCTTCTTTATTCTTCATTCCAGAGCTCGATTCATGACCATTTTCACTTCATTGGAGCATTAGAAGCGAGGGACAAGGGTTTTCACTTTGTTTTAGAGGACATAGTTAAGTTTACTTCTCAACTCGAAAGGTATTTTCAGATCTTGATTCTTCATAATTTTGCATGTTTCATGTGATTTAAAGCATGTGATCATGTTCATAGCTGGTCAGATCTTACATCTGATGTATAAACTTGTTTGATTTTGAAGCATATACGATTTGGTGAACTTCTAGTTTTTCATGATTTAATGATTTTCTCAATTTTATTGCTCTGATTTCTACTTCTATGATCGATCATTTTGAATTTTGTGAAAAGCATAATGTAGTTGATAGTTTGAACTTTGATTTGTGATTTGAATCATTAATTTTGGTGGAGGAAAGAGGCAGAAATTGCAAGTAGAACATAGGTGTCTGAAACTGAGAAAATGCACGTTAGGGTTTGTCTTGAGGAAGAAGATGATGGTGTGGTTGGATCTGATTGGTCCATTAGTTTATTAATGCAATTTTTCATATTTTTATTTTTAATTGTTTTCTCTAATTTTTTTCATTGGTCAAAACATCTTCAAAAATCATGAAAAAGTTACCATAGGCCAATAATAATTCCTAGTATTTGTCATTTTTTTTTTGGAATTTTTTTAAAAATGTTTTGATTGGTTTAAAATTTCATAAGTTTAATTAATTGTTTGTTCAATAATTAATTTTATTTTAATAGCTCTTTTGATCTAAAAATTCCACAAAAATCAGCTTTGACTCATAAAATAATTTAGAAATTGATTCTGATTTTGGTTTAGTTTTTTTTCTTTCCATTTTTGATTAGAAATTTAATTTGAGAAGTTTATTTGAAATGTTTTCTTCATAATTTTTGTTTTAATATTTTCTTTAATTCTAAAATCCTCAAAAAAATCATATAAGTTTCTTTTTAATCATAGTGTCTGAATATAATTTTGTTTTGACCTTTTTGTGACTTTTGGCTAGGGTTTTCATTTTTTGTCATTAAATAATAGTTTAAATTGTTTAATTGTTTGTTTGATTTTATTTTGATTTTTCCTTTAATCCAAAAATTCCAAAAAAAATCAGGGATGTGTGTTTTTAATTCTAATATTTAAATATAATTTTGGTTGGATATTTTTCTGATTTTTGATTAGAATTTTATTTTGAGATGTGATTATTTGTTTAATTTTTTAATAGTTTGAATTTTGATTTTATTTTTGACTTTTCTTTAATCCTAAAAATGTGAAAAAATATGTATTCTGATATTTAGGGTTTCCTTGTGATTTGCATGATCTTGGTTTGAACGGTTTGAATTTTGATCTTACCTAATTAATATTTAAGATTAAAATTCAAACAATTAGGGTTTTGTAGCTTACATTGCAAGTTTCAATTTCAAAACCAATTTGCCTTGGGTTTCCATTGGAATTTGGGTCTTGTTTAAGGTTCATGGATGTATTGAGGATCTGAAAACCATTTTTCTTGAATTATTTGACTTGATTGGATATTTTTCCACAAATTATATATATGAATGTTATACATTGCCCATGGGATCTGTTCATATCTGAAAATCTCAATACTTACATCCTGATGGCGTAATTTCTGACTTGATTTGTCTGCTGATGCCAACTTGGTTGAAGTTCTCTGGGTTTCTTTTATTCTTGCTTAGTTGCTACGGATAGTTATCCATTTGGTATTGCACTATTTCCTTTCTTCTATTTTCATAGTTCTATGTTGCCTGATGGGACCTCTATTGTTGATATATGTCAGGAGGCCCTCTGTTTTGTTTGATACATGTGATGTGTTTATTTTTGATCAATGAGTCACTCAATTTAGAAATTGAGATCACGACTTCGCTCTCAGTGCATGTTCCCTATAGGATGTTTATTGTATTTTTTTCTTTAACTATTGATCGATGAGTCACTCAATTTAGAAATTGAGATCACGACTTCGCTCTCAGTGCATGTTCCCTATAGGATGTTTATTGTCTTTTTTTTCTTTAATTGTTGATTGATGAGTCACTCAATTTAGAAATTGATATCACGACTTCGCTCTTATTGCCTTTTCCCTATAGGATAGTTTTGTTAAGCTTCCTTTGACATGTTAACTAAGGTAGGAATCCATGTATGCTAGCATAGGGTAGGACTTTCCTTTATCCTCAACCTTAGGGTCAATCATTGTATGCTAACATTAGGGATAGTGCTAGGCTACTTTCCCTTAGTTGTTGTTTTTTTCCTTCCTTTGCATTTTGCATCTTAAAACAAAAAATGTTTTCTTGGCAAATCATAAAACACCTCTAATAAACTCAAACCCTTCTTCAAGGTAAAAGATACAAATCAATCCTATTTGTTTGTGTACCTCTTGGCTTTGTTTTTAAATATGGTTTAGCCGATGTATCGCCATTGCACATTTGTTTGAAGCCGATGTTTCGCCATCGCACATGTTTGTTATTCTACTTTGATTCTCAATATCATTGTTAGGTGTGATGTTTTGTCATCCGTTTTATTGATGTTTCGCCATCTTTGCCATGTTACCTTGTTATCTTTTAGCCGATGTTTCGCCATCGCATACTTGTTTGAAGTTGATGTTTCGCCATCGCACATGTTTTTTATCCTACTTTGATTCTCAATATCATTGTTAGGTGTGATGTTTTGTCATCTGTTTTATTGCTGTTTCGCCATCCTTTCCATGATACCTTGTTATCTCATAGCCGATGTTTCGCCATCGCACATTTGTTTGAAGCCGATGTTTCGCCATCGCACATGTTGGTTATCCTACTTTGACTCTCAATGTCATTGTCAGGTGTAATGTTTTATCATTTGGTGTTTCATTATCTTTGACATGTTACTTTGTTATTATTTAGTCGATGTTTTACCATCTCATTTGTTTGTTGTTTTATTTGATGTTTTGTCATCTTGACTGTTTTTGTTGTCTTAACTAAAAAACACAAACCAACCAGAATATATGAGCCAAACTACGGCTGCTCTGATTCCTTAAAAGGGGTACATAGGCATTAGGTTAGGGCCCAACCGAGCATATATTTTTATTTTCCCTACATTGTTTTCTTTTTCTCGCGTGCATTCCCTTTTTAGATTTAAGCCATAGACATAGGTTTTGACCACACCCATTAGATTAGACAACAAGAGTGAATACCGTAGAGTACTACGGGTGTGTAGGGTGCTAATACCTTCCCCTCGCGTAATAAACTTCCTTACCCAATCTCTCGGTCGAAAGACCGTGATTTCTCCCTTTTCAGGTTTTCTCGATGTTTACCTTTCCCTTTCGGAGGGATAAAAGACGTTTAGTGGCGACTTCATTGATGTTTCATACACCAGAGGACAGGTTCGGCCAGGCGGTTTCAGCTGGAGACCTCACTGGGGACAAATTGACCTCTTGCTGGTCCATCCCAGAGTCGATCCTAGCTCTTGTTTGTTTTCTTTTTGGGTGTTTATTTTACCGCTTTGCATATTTATCTATTTGCATTGCATCCTATGTGCGCTTTACTTTCTGCATACTGGATTTGGATAGACTGTTTGGATTCTGGATTTCTTGGTGGGTGGGTTGTTCCATGAGGTAAAAGGCATCGTACCCAGGCTATGAGTGAATTCTATAGGAACTAGGAGAATATAGTGGCCAAGGCAACTATGAGACGGATGCTTTGTAGACCTGACCATGAGACCCATGACTTCAGAGGTAGTTCAAATAGGTGTTATCGTATGATGATACCGATAGTCGAGCTCTTGTACTCTGATTTGGCTTTTAACCTTACCTTGACCTAGACTACACCCGTGAGAGGGGCGGGAAAACTTTTCTTACAGGTACAGGTACTGTTGGTGACTTTGTGTTGTGAAGGTGACTCGGGTTCCCATGACAGTTTTGAAGCTTTGGGAATTTCTTTTGATCTTGAGTGGTGCTGTTCTATAATGGTCCAGCCATGATCGAGTGTGAAACTTTGATCCTGTCATGTTGCATCATAGCATATTTATTTCTAAAAAAAATTATGTATACAAATTAACTAGCATGCACATGTCATCTTCCAGGGACATTCGAGAGTCTTCTTTCCATCAGAAATGGCTGGCCTCCCGTTAGATGAGTTTGATTCAGTTCGTGTTAAAGAGCCCACCAGGCATACATTTTCTTATCAAATTCCTACTATTGATGTGTCAGAATTGAAGAGGTTGAGTTCTTATCTGAAGAGTGATGTTCTGAATAATTTCAACGAAAATTATGGCAATTTATTACTAATCCTTAACACTCCAGTTGACCCAATGGATTTGATCACTCTCTTCTAGTTATGTGACAAGGAATTACGGTGTTTTACTTTTTAAGATTATCAACTGGTTCCCACACTAGAAGAGTACGCGTACCTACTTAATATCTAGTTGTCTGATGAAGTTCCTTTTGTCCAAGTGCCGGAGAAGCTGAAGTTCGAAGTTATTCTGAAATTCTTCATCTGAGTTGGAAAGAGGTGAATGACAATTGGAAATCAAGTGAGGATACTACAGGGTTTTATTTGAATTTCTTAGTGAAGAAAGTTGAAGACTGGGCAAAGAAAGGGAATTGGAGTAACTTCAACTCTCTGTTTGCTCTCATGATATACGGGATCGTCCTCTTCCCTCACAAGAGAAATTTTGTGGATTTAACGGCTATTTGTGTTTTTAGAAATAAGAACCCAGTACCAACACTCTTAGAAGACACTCTTTACACCATTCATTTCAGGCATGGGAAATTAGGTAATGTAAGTTTATGTCATTCGATGTTGTATCAATGGTTTAAGTTGCACCTAGTGATAAGTGGCCCATTCACGGATACCAGACATTCTCTCCAATGGTCATCAAGACTTGTCAACCTTACTTCATTTGATATCCGGTGGAATTATGACATGGGGGAAGTACGAAGTATTATCACTAGCTGCAGAGATTTCCCTAATGTTTCCCTCATAGGAACTAAGGGGTGTATCAACTATAATCCTGTGCTTGCTTATCGTCAATTGGGATATGCAATGGATGGACCTCCAAAGGTTGAAGAGGTGTCTGAGTTAGTGTATTTTGTTAGAGGAAGTGATCCTGTGATGTTGAAAAGAGTGACAAGTGCTTGGAAGGGAATTCACAATAAGGATAGAACTACTTTGGGCAAGAAGGTTCATATTTCTAGGGTTCCTTACTTGTAATGGATTAGAGCCATGGTTAATATTTTACGGTTACCATTTGCGAGGTCAGCTCCAATATATGAGCAACCTCCTACTGTTTTGAGTAATACGGTGCCTACCGAGGTGTTCACCCAGGTTCATGTTGAGAACATTCAACTTCGTGCAAAAGACCGTGAGGCGGGGATGAAACTTTATTGGGTAGATCAAGAAAGGGCCGACTTAGCTCTCAAACTCAAAGAAGATCAAGGGGAAACTTCTGATGCAACCAGTTTTAGGAAGAGATCTCATGCTGAAATGGGAGAAGAGTTGAGTAAGACCCAGCAAGAGTGCCAGAAGCTTCAGGCATCTGAGAATAGCTACAAGAAGAAGATTCAAAACTTGGATAAACAACTCAAAGACAAATATGCTCAGCTTAAGAAGGAAGTAGCCCAGAGGCATGTCGCAGAGGATCGGTTTCATGAAAGTAAAGTAGTCGCATCACAAATTTTGAAGGAGAAAGCCAGGCTTGAAGAGTATTGTCAACACCTTGAAGTGTGTCTTGTTCTGGAGATTTAGTTTTTGTTACTTACCTTTGGTGTATTTGGTCACCCCCAGGATTGCTGGAAGGAACCATTTGTTTATTTTTATTATTCAGTTTTTTTGTTAAGTTTACTTTGAAATACGTATTTTGTTTTTTATCGTTACACTCTTAAATGTCCGAAGTCACTCGAACATCGTTTCTTTTGTTTGTAAATAATTGAAGTGTTTGTCTTATAGTCCCTTTTTCCCCTTGATTGTATGTTTGATCCTTGGTTGCGCGCCGTGACTGATGAATAAAAGGACTCTTGAATACCGGGAAATGACAAACATATCATGCACATCATGCATTTCATAACATTACAGGTTATCTCAAGACGGTATTCTTATTCTTCTGCTTTTCTTAATCAGAATTCAAGACGACTACTCATCGGTATTCCACCAGAAACAATTTGCCAAGACGGATGGAACAAGTTCAAGCTGAACTCGCTGAAATGAGGGCCCAGATGGCTACTCAGATGACCCAGTTCATGGAGGTCATCACCAATGTGAATCATCGACAGGAGGAACTGGATGCCATTGTCAACAACCAGCGCCGCTATCCAGGGGATGGTGGAAATCAAGGGCTCTATCAGGACATTTCTGTAGGATTAGGGGATACGCAAGATCAATCTGTTGGAAATTTTCACGGGATGCCCGGAAACCCATTTGTGCGCAACATAGGGAAGTTTCCATCGTCTCCGGGACCTCGTATTATGGGGAACAAAAGAGATAATCATGGCCGTGTAAGGGGCTATCAGGAGCAGGATTATGACTTTGACCAGGAGGAAGATCAATTTTCTGTTCGACATTTAGAGCCGGAAGTTCAGGTTAAGGATAAGAAGTATCGGTTATTGGAAGAACATTTGAAGGCTGTGGAAGGGAAAGGAGCCCTTGGTATGGATGCTAATGATCTCGGGTTGGTGTCCGGGGTGAAAGTTCCTCCAAAGTTCAAGCCTCCTATGTTTGAAAAGTACAACGGAACTTCATGTCCTGTTACTCATACAACTGCTTATTTTTCGAAAGACGTCGGTGCATACTGAGGATCAGGGGCTTTTGATTCACTTTTTCCAAGATAGCCTATCTGGGGAATCCCTGGAGTGGTACATGAAGTTGGAGAAAACCCATATTTGTTGCTGGAATGATCTTGCTTGGGCTTTTATCAAACATTATCAGTACAATGTGGATATGGCGCCTAATCGCACTCAATTACAGAATTTGTCACAGGGACCAAGAGAATCTTTCAAGGAATACGCTCAAAAGTGGCGTGTGTTGGATGCCAGAGTTCAACCTCCACTCATGGAGAGAGAACTCATTCATATGTTTATGAGTACCCTGCAAGGGCCATTCTATGAGCACATGATAGGAAGTACTTCGGCAGGATTTGCAGACTTGGTTATGGCTGGTGAAAGAATTGAGGTAGGTTTGAAATTGGGGAAAATTCAGATCAGAGGTTCTAGTGGCTCATCAGGGGGAAGTAAGAAACCATTCAACACTTACCCTAAGAAAAAGGAAGGTGACGCAAGTGCGGTTTACTCTCATAGAGGAAGAAGAGAGGATCGTCAGCACCAACAAATCAATGTTGTTTCTATTCATGTTAATGCTCCTCCACAGCAAATACCGAATACTGTGCCTCAACAACAAAGACAACAAGATGCTCCCCGTCAGTATAATAATCAACAACAGAGACAATTGAGAAAATTCGATCCCTTACCGGTATCTCTTACTGAAGCACTCCACCATTTCCTCGATTTGAAGTTGATCGGTTTAAGAAATATGTCACTACCATCCGCAAGACTTCCTCCTAAATATGATTCTAACGCAAGATGTGAATTCCATTCAGGCGGAGTTAGCCATTCTACTGGCAATTTCTTTGTGTTGAAGTTCAAAATACAAGACTTGTTGGATGCTAAGGCAATTGAGTTTACTCCAGTGACTGGTTCGAATGTTACTCAGAACCCAATGCCTAGGCATGGAGGGGGTGTTGTTAATATGATTGATGATAATGTTGAAGTATTGAATTTAATCATGAATGTGGAACAAGTAACTACTCTGTTGTGGTATGTTAAGAGGTATTTGCTTGAAAATTCTATTTTCCCGGGTTGTACTTCAGAGTGTGCCAAGTGTAGAGAGCAACCAAAGGGCTGTGATGATTTAAAAGCCGGTATCCAGTTGATGATAAAGGAGGGTTCCCTGCAGTTCATAGAAAACCGAGCTACCGTAAGGTTACCGAAGAAGATGTTGTTGTGGTATCTATTCCTTACACCCCTGTGCGCATTCCTACCCCATCTAGGGCGCCTACTTTGATGATTATGGTACCTGGTCCCATGCTGTATACCAGTGAGAAGGCCATCCCATGGCATTATGGTGCTGATGTTTATTACCACGGGGTGAAGCAGGAAGTAAGTACTCGTTTGTCTTAGGAAGAACGTGCTGAAGATAATGAAGGGGAAGTTCATAACTTTTTTGGTGTGGGTCGAATGACTAGAAGCGGGAGAGTATTTGGTCCTTCCAATATGCAAGATGCGACAGATGCTTCCGCAAGAGAAAAAGGAAAACAACAGGCGATGATTGGTAATACAAGGGTTACGCCAGCCAATGTGACTCAACCAATTCTGATACCAGAGGCTTCTTCAGTTCCCGATGTGGTTGAAGAGTTAATGCAAATTATCAAAAAGAGTGAATATAGCATAATTGATCATCTGAGCCATACTCCTTCTAAGATGTTTATCTTGTCTCTGTTGATTTATTCAGAACCTCACATAAATGCTTTGATGAAGTTGTTAAAGAATGTGTTCGTGCCACATGAGATAACAGTCAATCAGTTTGAGAATGTTTGTGCTAATATATCTGCCGGGAACGGTCTGGGCTTCACAGATTTTGATCTTTCTCCGGAGGGGAGAGACCATAACAAAGCGTTGCATATTTCAATGGAGTGCAGGAGCATTACTTTATCCCGGGTTTTGGTGGACAAGGGATTGTCTTTGAATGTATTACCTAAGTCAGCATTAATAAAGATTGATTATTTTGGACTGGAGCTGCGCCCTAGTGATTTGATCGTGAAGGCGTTTGATGGGTCTTGAAGGTCAGTGTTTGGGGAGGTGGAGTTACCAATCAAGGTTGGTCCTCGCAACTTCACAGATACATTTTTTGTGATGGATATACAACCAGCGTATTTTTGTTTGTTAGGGCGGTCATGCATTCATAAAGCAAGGGCTGTCACTTCTACTCTTCATCAGAAACTTAAGTATCCTACAGAGGGAAAGGTGATAACTGTGTGCGGTGAGGAAGAGTACATAGTGAGTCATTTGGCATCATTCCGTTATGTTGAAGTTGAAGGCGAGATACATGAGACTCCGTTTCAGGCGTTTGAGACAGTTCATACTGTCAATTTTCCTCCTCCAGAGCAGAAAAGGAAACCTGAAACTGTTATGTCTTCTCTCAAGGATGCGAGAGCTGTGGTGGAAAATGGAAACCCTGAAGGTTGGGGTCAGGTGCGGGACGTTACCCCAAAATTTAATAGATTTGGACTTGGTTTTAGCCCAAGTCAGCAGAGTATAACTCCTAGAGCATCTAGTTTATCTACTTCTGTGAAGTTTTCCCGTCCTTGTGCTACTCAAGAAGGACAGGTCAATGCAGTTGGCGAAGATAGGGTTGATGGCTACAATATCGAAGATTGGATTCATCCGAGTATTCCAGGCCAGACACTTAACAATTGGACTTCTGTGGATGTTATCCAAGTTTCAAGCGTTGAGGAGTAAATTTCTTGTTTTCTTTTATTATCATATCATAATTGCTACGTCTGCCCAAGGCGTAGTGGATCATTTGTGTAGGGCCACCATGTTTATTTTCAAAAAGTTTATCATGAAATAAAGGATGTTTTTGCATTCAAAATTTTGCTCCATTTCTTTCTTTTTCATTTGAATGGAAATGTTTCTCTTTTCACACACTGTCACAAAAAACTGCCAAAATATCATTCATGCAGATGCACTTCCACCATCGATTATATTGATAATGACTCTGATATGGCTCATTATGACTTTGATACTCCTATATATCAAGCTGAAGAAGAAGCATATGAGGATTGTGGTCTTCCTGAAGAGTTAGCAAGATTGTTAAAAGAAGAGGAGAAAGTTATCCAGCCGAATCAGGATTCGATTGAGGTGGTGAATATTGGCACATAAAAGGCAAGAAGAGAAGTCAAGATAGGGGAAAATCTTGAAGAAAATATAAAGGTCAGATTGATTGAGCTACTCCATGAGTATTTTGATATCTTCGCCTGGTCTTACGAGGATATGCCTGGGTTAGATACAAACATAGTGGTGCATCGATTACCGCTCAAAGAAGGTTGTTCCCCTGTCAAACAAAAGCTCCGGAGAACTCATCCTGAGATGTCCAAGAAGATTAAGGAGGAGGTCCAGAAGCAGTTGGACGCGAATTTCTTAAAAGTCATCAATTATCTGCCATGGATTGCAAATATTATGCATGTGCCCAAAAAGGATGGTAAGGTCAAGATGTGCATGGATTATAGGGATTTGAATAGGGTCAGCCCTAAAGATTATTTCCCTCTTCGGCATATTGATGTGTTGGTCGATAATACTGCTCTGTCCAAAGTGTTTTCATTCATGGATGGTTTTTCGGGTTACAATCAAATTAAGATGGCTCTGAAGGATATGGAGAAGACAACATTTATCACGCCTTGGGGAACTTTCTGCTATTAAGTGATGTCGTTTGGTTTGAAAAATGTCGGGGCAACATGTCAGCGTGCCATGGTCACTCTCTTTCATGATTTGATTCACAAATAGATTCAGGTATATGTAGACGATATGATTGCTAAGTCTGACATGGAAGAGGAACATCTTGTTCATCTGGAAAAATTGTTCGAGAGACTGAGGCAGTTCTTGCTGAGGTTGAATCCGAATAAGTGCACCTTCGGGGTGAGATCCGGCAAGCTGTTGGGTTTTATTGTAAGTGAAAAAGGTATCGAGGTGGACCCAGCCAAGGTAAAAGCGATACAAGAAATGCCTGAGCCAAGGACAGAGAAGGAAGTACGTGGTTTCTTGGGAAGGTTAAACTACATTTCTAGATTTATTTCTCATCTCACAGCCACCTATGAACCTTTGTTCAAGTTGTTGAAGAAAAGTTAAACAGTGAAATGGAATGAGGATTGTCAGAAGGCCTTTGACAAAATAAAGGAGTATTTGTAGGAACCTCCGATACTCATTCCGCCAGTGGAAGGAAGGCCACTAATCATGTATCTAACTGTGTTGGAGAGCTCAATGGGTTGTGTCCTCGGTGAGCACGACGAGACAAGGAAGAAAGAGCAGGCTATTTACTACTTGAGCAAGAAATTTATGGAATGTGAGTCGAGGTACTCATGTATGGAAATGACTTATTGTGCGCTTTCTTGGGCCGCAAAATGTTTGAGGCAATACATGTATACTCACACCACCTACTTGATATCCAAAATGGATCCAATCAAGTAAATTTTTGAGAAGCCAACTCTTACAGGCAGGGTAGCCCGTTGGCAAATGATACTCACCGAATATGATATCAAATACACTACTCAAAAAGAAATTAAAGGTAGTGTACTGGCCGACTATCTTTCCCATCAGCCCATGAATGATTATGAACCGATGAAGTTTGATTTTCCAGATGAGGAAATTGTGTACATTCGGGATTGTAACATGCCAGACCCAGATGAAGGAACCAAGCCGGGGTCACGATGGACGCTTGTTTTTGATGGTGCCTCCAATGCCATGGGCAATGGTGTCGGAGCTATTATCACTTCCCCTGAGGGATACCACATTCCTTTCACGGCTCGTATTTGTTTCGATTGCACTAATAACATGGCCGAATATGAGGCTTGCATTTATGGAATTGAAGCGGTGATCGACCTGCGCATCAAATTTTTGAAAGTTTACGGGGATTCCAATCTTGTTATCAGCCAGATTAATGGAGATTGGGAGACTCGCCATCAGAACCTAATTCCATATCGTGAGTATGTTATGAAGCTGATTCTGTACTTCGAAGAGATCACGTTTGAGCACATTTCTAGAGAAGAAAACAATCTAGCTGAGGCACTGACAACTTTGTCCTCCATGTTCAAGGTTAAGTGGGCTAATGAGGAACCTTCCATTACCATCAGAAGTTTGAGTGAGCCAGCTTTCTGTTTTGAGGCCAGTTTGGAATCAGATGGTAATCCCTGGTTTTATGATGTTAAACGATATCTTGAAACATAAGAGTACCCTGAAGAGGCATCCTTCATAGATAAGAAGTTCTTGAGAAGATTTTCAGCCAAGTTCTTTCTTAGTAGTGGTGTGTTATATAGAAGGCATCATGACGGCTTACTGCTCAGATGTGTTGACAAGAAAGAAGCAGCTAGAATCATTGAGGAGATACATGAAGGTGATTTCGGGACCCATTCCAGTGGGCATACCATGGCTAAAAAGATTTTGCGAGCAGGTTATTATTGGTTCACCATGGAGACTGACTGTTACAATCATGCACGGGTTTGCCACAAATGTCAAATCTATGCTGATAAGGTGCATGTGCCACAAGTATCTTTGAATGTCTTGACTTCCCCTTGGCCGTTTGCAATGTGGGGAATTGATATGATCGGCAAAATTGAACCGACTGCATCCAACGAGCACTGTTTCATTATGGTTTCCATCGATTATTTTACAAAATGGGTCGAAGTTGCATCCTATGCCAATGTCACCAAGCAAGTGGTAACTCGGTTCATTAAGCACAATATTATCTGTCGCTACGGAGTGCATGAAAAGATCATTACCGATAATGGGTCTAATTTGAACAGCAAAATAATGAAGGAGCTTTGTGAGTCCTTCAAAATCAAGCATCATAACTCTTTCCCATACCGACCAAAGATGAACGGTGCTGTCGAAGCGACCAATAAGAATATTAAGAAAATTGTACAGAAGATGGTGGTAACCTATAAAGATTTGCATGAGATGCTGCCTTTCGCTTTGCATGGTTATTGCACCACTGTGCCTACTTCGACTGGGGCAACCCCATTTTCATTGGTTTACGGCATGGAAGCAGTATTGCCGGTAGAAGTCGAGATTCCTTCTCTTAGGATCATGAGGGATGTTGAGCTAGATGAAAGTGAATGGGTACATAATCGGGTGGATCAGTTGGAACTTATTGACGAGAATAGGTTGACGGTTGTATGTCATGGTCAGGTATATCAACAAAGGATGAGGAAAGCTTTTGATAAGAGGGTACAACCTCAGTGTTACAAGCCAGGTCACCTTGTGCTAAAAAGGATAATTCTCCCCCAGGGAGATCCCAGGGGCAAGTGGTCTCCGACTTATGAAGGTCCTTTCGTGGTCAGAAAAGTTTTCTCTGGAGGAGCGATGATGCTCGCGACTATGGATGGAGAGTACTTCCCTCTCCCTATGATTGCTGACGTAGTTAAAAAGTACTTTGCATAAAAATAAAAAAAAACTCGCTAAACTGAAAACTCGAAAGGGTGGTTTAGGAAAAAAGAGGGTGTCCTGGTGAATCGAAAACCCGAAAGGGCGATTCAGGAAAAATTTAAGGACTTAAAGAAAATGACTACGCTCAGCTTGAGATCCTTTGTTTCTTTCCTTCATTCCGTCACCCGGTATAAGCTCGAAGCTAATCCAAGAATGATATGTCTGAAAGCAAGAAGATGAAAGCATGAGAGTCATAAGAGTCATAGCAGAGTCGGGACTTGATGGGTATTCACATTCACATTGCCATTTGTAAACACTTGTTTGCTTTGATTTTGTAATTACTTGCTTCCAAATGTAAATGCCTTTTTCACAGGCTGATTTCTCAAAATCAATAGAATATCTTCTTTCAAGTATACGTATACGTTTCTTTTCTCCCTTTTTACTATTTTGTTTGCAAAAATGTCCAATATTTTGATAAACATGTGCATATAAACTTCGTGGGCCTTACACGGAAATGGTAATCTAAGTCATGGTTGGTTGATCGCTTGAAATACAGATAACAAACACAACTACTACTTTGCAAGGGCGTGTTTGGTTTTATGATTGATAAGTTTCTCATTCACTTTACTGGTGGATGCCTTGCCATTTTGTTTCACAGCTCCGTGTTGTTGGTAAAGTTCATGGGTCAGGGTAATATCAAGATTACGACAGGTCGGCGAGATCGGCGAACCTAGTTTGAGATATTTCTTCCCCATAATGGCTTTTATTAGGTTTCTTTTCCGCACTTTCATGTGTTGTCTTGATTGATTGTTTTAGCATTTTCTACATATAGGATTTTGTTTATAGCCGAATGTCAGTCTTGATGGGTTGAATATTTTTGCCTTGAAGAAAATTGTTTCATTTTACTTAATCCATCCAGTATCACTCTTTAATCGTTTTTTCGGGAATTCTGATACCAACTGTACCAACTCTTTTTCTTAGCCAAGAGTTTGGAGGAAGGAGTTTAGATAAAAATGATGGCTGTAGTGGTATGCTTTTGAGTAGAACCCTGTTGACGATGTACAGGCATTGTTTCAACCCCCAAACACCGGAGATATAAGGAAATTAGACCCTCATTAACCCCTTTGATCCTTCGAAGTAGGAGTTTCTTTTCCGTTAAAAAAAAGCCTTGTTTTTTAACCAGGGGCAGGGTAGATGTTCAGTTAATTTGACCAAGCATTCAAATTCCAGAGAAGGAATGTCCCATCTGAGGATCACCATATTTTATCTGTCGCATCATGAGATCAGGAAAATGTCTAAACCATGATGTTCATTTCCTCACAAAGTTCTGAAGTCGAGATCGAATCAATACAATAATGGCTATCCCTCGCCGACCAAGGAATGAGGCATTTGTTTTCTTAAAAAATAAGAGAGAAAGAAAGAAAAAAAGTTCAAATACCTAAAGTCATATTGACTTGTTTGAAGTGGAAAGTATGAATAAGAAAGAAACAAAAAGCCCCGCTAAGTCGAAACTTGAAAACAAGTCGCTTAGGCAAAAGTTAGGGCATCCCGCTGGACCCCCAAAATTGAAATTCAAAAGATTTTGTCTAGGCAAAATTTAGGGAAAAGAAGAGCCTAAAAATCCGAAAAGGATTATCCAATAAAATTTTCATCAAAAGAAGAGGAACAATAAATATCAAAAACAAAAGCAACAAAAGTTAAATGACAATCATGTTGGAGAATTTGTCATGATCACTCTACCATTATAAATCCTTTTGAAAGATGAATGCTTGTGATAAGTCAGCTGAACTTTGGACAGGAGAATATCACGAAGGGGGTGGGCACCAAATAACTTGAGCCTTGAAAAACTATTTTCTAAAAAACCTCGAACCATGCCACGTTACAACCTTTAAAAGTCCTAACTGAAACAAGGGTTTAACTCGAAAGCATACTACAACAGGATAACGTTTCCTAAACTCCCAAATATGTGTTGCACATCCATATTGGTATCTTATCACCCGCATCTTGACTCATTTTTGTTGAAAAAAAAAGGGGAATAAAAGTTTTGAAATTTGTGCACTCTAGTCAGTGATTCATTCACAACAGAGATGCGACACTTTGTTAAGGTTTTCAACTTTAAGGCTTAAATAATCGTCGCATCAGGTATGTCATTCCCCAAATAAACATTTTTTTGCATGCAAAACATTTGTTTGACATCAAAAAAGAAGAGTTTACACGTTGAACACCTGTAAAGAGCTTAATGATTGCCAGGAAGGGAGTATTTGGTTTTTCTTCTGTTAGACAGAGCCCATGTATGAATAAGACTCTACCTATCCCCAGTGAAGTTTCATTTCTGCAGCGAAGTTTTGTTTCCCCAGGAATCTTCTTTTAAAGGCTTCATTCTAAGACTCCAGATTTGAGGATATCACATATCCCCAACAGAGTTACCAACAGTGATCCCTCGCCATGACCACTCATTTCCCAGCCAGTCTGTTGCTTGGGGTATCCTTATGTTAAGATCTTTCCTTATCCCCAGTAAAATCGATACTATGTGACTATCTGCATGATCCATCCAATGTTTGCATTCAAAGAAATAATCTCTCCAACAAAAATCTTCAACAGAGTTCTGTATCCCCGGTGAAGTCCCGTTTCCTTAGTAGAGCTTTGTTCCCCCAGCAAAGGTTTTCACCTCTCACGTCGGGTTTGTTGTCTTGGTGTCATCCTCAACACGGCCGCGTACTGTCTTTTCCAGAGATTACAGTCTTACCCTGATTTTCTCCCTCAAATGTCTAATCTTCAGATGGAGTCCCTCTCTAGAAGCTACAGTGTCGATCTGATCTTCTCTAGGAGTTTGCAATTTATTTTTTCAGCTCCTCTCAATGTTTGTGGCCCGTTTCTACTGGTTGCTCATTTGTTATTCCCCGCGAAGCTTCGTCTCTTCGAAGTTCCCTCTCTAGCGGTTCCCCATATTTTCTCCTCTCCTTTGGATTTTGCAATTTATTTTTGCAAGTCATGTCAGATTCTGACTTCTTGGTTATTGGCTTCTCAATTGGCCATTCCCCCAGTGAAACTTTTAAACATGCATCATTACATTGCATCTACCAAAATGCGTAGCATTTCCATTATATGGAACATTGCACTATAAAAAATTTTCAAACATGCATCGGAACATAAGCCATTATTGTTTTTGTTGTCCCCAGTGAATTTTCTTATACTTCGGATTAAATCCCCAGCGAGGTCTTCGTCCTCATTATCTCAGTTTCCTCCCCATAACAATATCCTTTTAACGTTAATCATTTATTTGTTTGAGTGTCTACTCATGATTGTAGTTCAGTTTCGCCCTGGCGCGGTCTTCTCGGGTTTAGTCTTCACTACCCTCTCCGGTTTATTCCAATGACTATTGATGCACCTTCTGAATACCAGTTTTGTCCTGATATTCGCTTTCAACAGGTTTTTAGGTGTACGCCCTAATCTCCTTGCTTTGGGTTGAGCTCAGAGTTTCGTGTCCTCACCTTGCGCATGAAATCCAATTTCGTCCTGATACTCATCTAATTTAGTTTCGCCTAACTAGTTATTGAGTCGAGTTTCGTCTCGTTTTTGCTTTCATACCTTAGACCCTTTGACGGTGTTTGTTTACCGAGTGTAGTGTTCGTTGAAGGGGTGAAAAACACAAGAAGGGGGGGGGTTGAATTGAAAAACTGGAATCTTAAAGCAAATGACAAGGTATTTTTATCCTGGTTCGTTTGATCTCAAACTACTCCAGTCCACCCGTCAAGGTGATTTTGCCTCTCTCCAACGAGGTCTTAATTCACTATATTCAACTGAATACAAATCTGCTTTAGCAACTGCTAAAACCTTCTTGATTCAAACCACAATCCGGTTTGTCAAGGCAACACTTTCTTACAAAGATATAAGCAAATGTGTGTGAATGTTTTCTACAAAAACTATATCACAACTGTGATGTTTACACAAATGAAGCTTAGAAACTTAGAATGCTAAACGCTAATGGAGTATCAGAGTTTGTTGGTTTAGCAAAACTGGTAGATGAAGATTATGTTCAGCTTTGTGCGTGTAGAGAGTTTGGAAGCATTAGCCGTGATAATCTTCAAAGCTTGGTTTATATAGCACTTGAGAAGATGAACGTTGAAGCAAATATTCTTGATTCAATGCTATTAACAAGCTTTCCTTTTTGAGCAGATCTTGTCTAGAATGATGCCGTTGGAATTGATTAGCGTTCAATGCACAGTACCGTTGCTTCTTCAATGCACGATCTGGCTTGGCTCATTCTGATTCTGCTTCGCTGCTGATGAACTATTTGATTCTGTATCAGAGTGTTTTACGCGCAGTTCTGTTCATCAAGCTTCAGCATGTGCAAGCGTTGATCATCTGATCTTGACGTTCTGATTCAGCAACTTCTGATGCTGGTGTATGAAAACATATTTTGATGCTGAGAACGTGATCTTGCTTATTTTAATCAGCATATCTGCAAATCAGAGCATAGTAATTTTAGGCAGCATATAATTCAATCATGAAATATTTAACTACTATATCTTTTCACTTTGTTATCATCAAAACTTAAATATAGGGTACTAGATTCAAACATTGTTCTAACAATCTCCCCCTTTTTGATGATGACAAAAACTAGATATTTTAAATGGAAAATAACGTGAAAAGTTATCAGAGCTATGTATCAAAATAAGAAGTACGGAGAATTCAGAGTTTAAGAGACACTCCCCCTGAGTTTGTTACTTCCCTTTGATATGCGTGTTCTTCAGAGTCAGATCTTTTTCTATCTTTGAGCATCAGATTATAGGTCTTTGACTTATCAGAAAGCAGAGCTTCAGAGCTTTTCCTGTCAGAGCTTTGCTTAGGATCAGAGTGTTAGGACAATCAGAGCTTCATATATCAGAACTTCATATTTGATCAGAGCAGCATGAGCTTCTAGTTCTTAGTCTTCTTAGTGTTCGGAGCTTCCTTGTGCCTGTAGACTTAACAGCAAAACAGAAGAACATTTCAAGTAATAGAGTTAGAATGTTTGAGAGTTTCTGTCTAGTTAGCCGTTATTGATTTTAAATATCATTCTTGTTCTCCCCCTTTTTGTCAGCAATCAAAAAGTGTTAGTGATGTGCTAAAACAATTTAGATCAGAAAAACAAGTTATAGTAAAATAGTTCAGAGCAAAAGAACATTACACACACATAGTCAAAACATAGTCAAAAGTACATCAGAAAATGAAGAAAATATAGAGAATGTCATGCATGAAAAATAATTTCAAGGTTGTGGGGGCATGCGTGAGAACAGGCTTTCCAGCATTGCTTGAATCTTTTCAGAAGTTTCATTCTGCTTCTGAACCATGGTGACAACAGTATCAATCTTGCTGTCCTGAACATTCATTCTTGCTTCCATCTTCTGATCATTCTCTTCCATCCGCTGCTGTAGACGCAAGTCATTCAGCCTTAGTTCTTCCAGAGCCTGCCTGTCCAAGGCAGCTTGAGAACTTTCAGCAGAAGGAAGTTTCTCAGAACTTTCAGCTACATCTTCTGCTGGATTTTCTTCCTGAAGAGTCTTGTCTTCTTCTGATGCTTGCACCTGTGCAGCTTTCTCTTTTTCAGACCAGGATTCACTGTCCAGAGGGAGCACAACTTCTTGAGGCAGCTGACTCTCAACTTCCTTCAGCAGCATGCTAAAGTTCTGTTGAGCCTGCTCGTAGTTGACGTCCTGCAGCTTGAGTGCTTCAGTACGTACCCATACTCTGAACTGTGACCAGAGCTGATCAGAGGCAGCTGGGTCGATCATCCCCGGACAAACTTGCTTCAACGAAGCAATCCATTGCAGCATACCTGTTTCAAAGTCCAAAATACCAGAGCCAACATCTAGTTGTTTGGTTTGGGAATGGCCAATTTGTGTCTTAAATCATTAAGACGTTCAAGACTTGTTAAGTCAATGAAGATTTTGCTGGGGTTTTCAGAGGATTGGTTTTCAGAGGATTGCTGAGGTGCTGTTTGTTTTGGTGGATGGTTATCAGAGTCAGAGGATATATCTATTGGAGTGGTTGGAGTTTTTGGAGGTGTTGATTCCTCTGATGATGGTAACTGGGGTCTGACAATGGTGGTTCCACATGGCAACTGGATTGCCAGCGGTGAAGGTTGAGGTGAGTGGGGATCAGAATGATGAGGAGATGGGGTTTCATAGCGTTGAAACTCTGGTTGTGGTGAGGGTGGATTATTTTCTGGTTGAGGAGGTGGAATCTCTGATTGCTCAGGGATCAGAGGTTCTTCTGTGAATGGTTGTTGAGATTGTGGTTCTGGTTCTGGTTGATGTTCTGGTTGTATTTCTGGTTCAGGTTGAATTTCTGGTTCAGGTTGAATTTCTGGTTCAGGTTGTGGAGGAGGAATATTTGGTGGTTCAGAGTGAGGTTGAACAGAAGCATGTTCACGCTCAATATCAGCTAGCACTCTATCAAGTGCTGGTGTTGTTGAAACAGTTGGTTGTTTGGTAATTTTAATGGGAATTTTAATTCTGGTTCTTCTGAGTAGTAAGGCCTCAGAAGGGTCTTCTGGTATGGTTTCATCAATAGAAGGGATTGGAATGGATATTCTGTGAGAGGTTTGAGGAGGGGCAGCAGATGTTGGAATAGTAGATGAAATTGAAATAGGAGCAGCAGATGTATTACCTCGTTTCTTTGGAGTCTGATGAGATGATCCTTCTGCTTTCCTCTTCTTTGTCTTCTTCTGAGTCACTTCAGGTTGAACTTGACTCAGATCTTTGATCTTCAGCTTTGAACCTGCATCTTCTTCCTTGTATGAATCTGGATACTTGGGAAACATATCAGGTTGGGATTCCATTTCAGAAAAACTTGGGAAATTACTCAGAGGCACTCTTCTTCTGGAGATGTCAGCAGTTGAAGAAGCTCTGGGTTCCTTCCTGATATTTTCTATCAGCTTCATCTTTTTCAGGTTCTTAGCGTTCAGCGGTTTTCCAACAGTTGGTTCAAAATTGCCCAGCACTTTAGCTTCGCTCAGATAATCTATCAGCTTATTCTCTGTCAGAATATCTGATATGAGCCTCCCAAACGGTATCCAGTCCCTTTTGGTCCTTTCTTCTTCTCTAGTCTCTTTCGCACTAGTCTTCAGATGGTTGAACAGGAAGTGTGCCAGATTGATCTTCACCCTCTGATCAATAAAGTAGATCAGAAATTGCTGATCCACGTTTATATAATCAGGAGAGCTTGTTGGCTTCCTGTGATTGAAACAGCCCAGAACAATCTTGGCCCACACTCTGCAGTGATCCTTCAGATCCTTAATTTTGCTGCTGGGAAAACCAAGAGTGAAAATGCAGTTTGCTACCACACCTATATCAGGGCATCTATCAGCCATGTCCACACAACGGACTCCACCACCACTTTGACCAATTAACCTAGCAATGAGGTCTTCAGAAATTATTATCTTCTTTCCCATGACAGAAGAGATGACTAGATGTTGATGAATCTTGGCGTGAATCCAAAATTCCTTGACAAGCTCTGGGAAAGTTGGTCCAACCAACCTATCGAAATACCTCTCCCACTTTTGAGCCCTAACTTCCTCAGTTAGGTCAAATCCATTATCCTTCAAACTTTCGAAATCGATGATTAATTCAGAAAGAACCTCAAGATTCTTTACCGGTGAGAGAAGAGTTCTGGTAGGCACCTGATATTGCACAGAAGTTTCTTTCTTCTGATTCCCTGCAGAAATGCTGGAGGATGCCATTGTTCTCACACAACAAAGATTTTTTAGAGTGATTTGAGAGAAAAAAAAATTTAAGCAGATAACTCAGAAATATGCAGAGAATACTTAAGAGATTATGAGAAAGCGTAAAGAATAAGATTGAAGAATAATGTGCTTAAATAAAGATTTCAAAAATTATTTTGAAAAATTAAACGTTTTTAAGAGAGAGAAAAAAATAATGATTGCCATTAACAAGCGTGATTACTTTTGCATTAAATGCTTGCTGATTTTGGGGGATTTGAGAAAGATACTTAAAAACGGTTACCAGACATGTGTCTCAATGCACCCAATCAGCGCTTTCCTTTCTCAGAAGCGTGCACGCGTTCTGCTTCAAGGATTTGCTGATGATTGGATGACACTTGTTTGATGTAGTGATCAGCACGTCTGTCTTTGAGATTAGACTCTCAGATCTTTAGACTTGCATCTGATACAATCTGCATGTTCTATCTTTCTGAAAGAAGATTGATCAGAAGTTCACAGTAATATAATTACATTCTGAAGATAAATACATGGAATTAAAACATTTTCATTCTGGGCATACTTTCATGCTGAGATGTTTCAGAATGAAATTAAACCTATCTTCTGAAAGGGGTTTAGTAAAGATATCAGCCCATTGATGGTCTGTATCTATAAATTTCAAGTTTAAAATACCTTTCTGAATATAGTCCCTAATGAAATGATGTTTTATTTCTATATGCTTAGCTCTAGAATGTAAAATAGGATTCTTACTTAAGCAAATAGCAGAAGTATTATCACAAAGAATAGGAATGTTACTCTCAAAAATCTGGAAGTCTTCAAGCTGACTTTTCATCCAGAGCATCTGTGTGCTGCATCCAGCTGCTGCTATGTACTCAGCTTCTGCTGTTGACAGAGCAATAGTTGATTGCCTTTTGCTGGACCACGAGATCAGATTTTCTCCCAGAAACTGGCAGCTTCCAGAAGTACTTTTGCGTTCCACTCTTTCAGATACTTGAAAATTCGCTTAACAGCTGTTAAGTGAGATTCTCTAGGATCTGATTGGAATCTCTTCTCTTTCCAGAATGCACGTGGGATGCATTGGAATCTTTGATGGCTTACATTCTGAGAGGTCAAATTTCTTCAGAAGATCTCTGATGTATTTGCTCTGATGAATGTAAGTTCCCTCTGGAGTTTGATTGATCTGAATTCCTAGAAAGAACTTCAGTTCCCCCATGAGGCTCATCTCAAATTCTGCCTGCATACACTTAGCAAATTTTCTTCCAAGAGAAGGATTAGTAGAACCAAAGATTATATCATCAACATAAATTTGACAGACTAAAATGTCACTCTTAACTGTTTTACAGAATAGAGTGGTGTCCACTTTCCCTCTGGTGAACTCATTTTCAAGCAGAAAGTTACTTAGCCTTTCATACCAAGCTCTGGGAGCTTGTTTCAGACCGTACAGTGACTTTTTCAGTTTGAAAACATGTTCTGGATGTTTTGTATTTTCAAAACCTGGGGGTTGGTGAACATACACTTCTTCTTCTATATAACCATTTAAGAATGCACTTTTGACATCCATCTGATACAGAGTGATGCCTCTATTAACAGCAAATGAGATTAAGAGTCTGATAGATTCTAACCTGGCGACTGGGGCAAAGGTTTCTGTATAGTCTATCCCCTCTTGCTGACTATAACCTTGTGCAACCAGTCGTGCCTTGTTTCTGACGACTTCACCTTGTTCATTGAGCTTGTTTCTGAACACCCATCTTGTTCCAATGACGTTGAATCCTTTTGGTCTTGGAACGAGATCCCATACGTCGTTTCTGGTGAATTGATTCAGCTCTTCTTGCATTGCCAGAATCCAGTCATTGTCCAGAAGTGCTTCATCAATAGAAGAAGGTTCAATCAGAGACACAAGTCCCATCAGAGTTTCTTCAGAGTTTCTGAAGCTTGCTCTTGTTCTGATTGGATCTTCCTTTCTTCCTAGGATAGTTTCTTCTGGGTGATCCAAACTGCTTCTGGGTAATCTCTTCTGAGGTTGATCAGCAGCAGTTGTAGGATTTCTAGCATTGCTTCTTTCAGACGTTGAAGGAATGTCTGTGTTGAGAGCCTCTGATGACTTGTCTTCAGAACCTGCAAATTCAATTTCTATACCTGCAAGATTTTCATTCTGCTTTGACTTTTCAGAGTCAAGCTTGTCATCAAAACGAACACTGATTGATTCTTCCACAATCTGTGTTTCTGTATTGTATACTCTGTACCCTCTTGAGCGTTCAGAGTATCCTAACATAATACACTTCTGTGCCTTAGAATCAAACTTGTTCAAATAATTCTTAGTATTTAACATATAGCAAGTACATCCAAATGGATGAAAATACGAAATGTTGGGCTTTCTGTTCTTCCACAATTCATATGGAGTCTTTTCCAGAATAGGTCTTATTGAGATTCTATTCTGAATGTAGCACGCTGTGTTTATTGCCTCTGCCCAGAAAGTCTTAGCAACGTTTGTCTCGTTGATCATGGTTCTGGCCATTTCTTGCAATGTTCTGTTCTTTCGTTCTACAACTCCATTTTGTTGGGGAGTTCTAGGACAAGAGAAATCATGCAGAATGCCTTTGTCATTAAAGAATGACTCAAAATCTTTATTTTCAAATTCTCCACCATGATCACTTCTGACTTTAACGATTCTAAGATCTTTTTCATTCTGAACTTGGTTACAGAAGGTAACAAACACAGAGTGTGACTCGTCCTTGTGTCTTAAGAACTTTACCCATGTCCATCTGCTATAGTCATCTACGATTACTAACCCATACTTCTTGCCACTGACAGAAGCAGTCTTAACTGGTCCAAATAAGTCAATGTGCAGAAGTTCTAATGGCTTAGAGGTAGAAACAACATTTTTGGATTTAAAAGAGGGTTTTGCAAATTTGCCTTTCTGACATGCCTCACACAGAGCATCTGAATTGAACTTCAAATTTGGAAGTCCTCTGACCAGATTGAGTTTGTTAATCTGAGATATTCTTCTCATACTAACATGCCCCAATCTTCTGTGCCAGATCCACTGCTCGTTGTTAACAGACAGAAGACATTTTACGTTCTGACTCTTTAGTTCAGAAAGTTTGATTTTGTAAATGTTGTTTTTCCTCTTACCATTAAATAGGATAGTCCCATCTTTCTGACTAACAGCTTTACATGATTTTTGATTAAAGATTATATCATAACCGTTATCACTTAATTGACTTATGGATAACAGGTTATGCATCAATCCATCTACAAGCAGAACATTATTAATAGAGGGAAGATTTCCGTTACCTACAGTTCCAGAGCCAATAATCTTTCCCCTCTGATTGCCTCCAAAGCCAACGTGGCCTCCAGGCTTAAGTTCCAGGCTTTGGAACATATGCCTTCTTCCCGTCATGTGTCGTGAGCAGCCAGAGTCCAGGTACCATGATTGGTGTTTCTGACTTGCTGCTAAAGATATCTGCAACATGTATTATTTTGTCCTTAGGTACCCAGATCTTCTTGGGTCCTGATTTGTTAGTTTTACCAAAACTCTGGTTGAATTTTGGTTTCACAAAGTGATTACTACTAGTATATTTGATGTCATGTGTGTGACCATACACAAAGTGTGAATTTAGAGGAGTGTGTTTAATAACTAAATCCATGACATTCTTAGGTGTAGGAACCTTACCTTGGTATCCTATTCCTTTCCTGCCGTTTCCGCTAACTCCATAGATCATTGAAGCCATTCTGCTTCTATCTATGCTTTTAGCAAGGAACTTCTGGAAACTATGATCATACTCCTTGATGATCTCATCAGCGTTGCTGGGAGTTTCAGAAATTGGTACCTTCTGAGAGTTTTGTAAAGAGTTTTCTAATTTTAAAATTTTATCTCTCAGCTCAGAGTTTTCCAATTTGAGACTCTCAGACTTATTAGAGTCAGATTCAAGAGTCCTTTTCAGGTCTCTGAATTTATCTCTAATCTGCTGATAACGTTCCAGAATTTCATTGAGGCTTTCAGCAAGTTCAGCCTTTGTAAAATTAACAGCGAAGTTAGGAAATACCTCTTCTGTGTCTGATTCTGAGTCTGAGTCAGAAGCTTCACTGTCATCTGGAATGCTAGCCATGAGCGCTATGTTCGCCCTTTCATCATCTGATTCTGAGTCAGCTTCAGACGAGTCAGAGTCATCCCATGTGGCCATGAGACTTTTCTTCTTCTCTCTTCCAAACTTCTTTTTGGGCTTTTCCCTCTGAAGCTTTGGACAGTCACTCTTGTAGTGTCCTTGCTCATTGCACTCGTAGCAGATGATGTCTTTTGTATTTGGCTTCTTGCTACCAGAGGAGCCTTCAGATCTTCTGTATCCAGAGGAGGAATCTGTTCTTCTGTATCTTGAAGAAGACTCGTTCTGATCAGATCTTCTGGGATTCCTGAACTTCCTTTGTCTTTGCTTCCACAGTTGATTTACTCTTCTGGAGAGAAGGGAAAGCTCGTCTTCTTCTGATGAGGATCCATCAGATGTTTCTTCAACTGCCTGTAAAACTTTAGATTCAGATTTTCTGTTAGATTTTAAAGCTATAGGCTTACCTTGCTTCTGAGGCTCGTCAGCTTCCAGCTCTATCTCATGACTTCTGAGGGAGCTTATAAGTTCCTCCAGAGTGATTTTGTTGAGATCTTTCGCCAGCTTCAGAGCAGTAACCATAGGCCTCCACTGCTTGGGTAAACTTCTGATTATTTTCTTGACATGGTCAGCAGTAGAGTATCCTTTGTCCAGAACTTTGAGACCAGCTACCAGAATCTGGAATCTAGAGAACATAGTTTCAATGGATTCAGATTCTTCCATTTTAAACGCCTCATACTTCTGAATGAGCGCCAGAGCTTTTGTTTCTTTGACTTGAACGTTGCCCTCATGCGTCATTCTGAGAGAATCAAAGATGTTCTTAGCTGTGTCTCTGTTGGAGATCTTCTCATACTCAGTATATGAGATGGCACTGAGGAGGATGGTTCTGGCCTTATGGTGATTCTTGAAATCACGCTTTTGTTGATCAGTCATTGATTTTCTTTCAATCTTCTGACCAGTTGCATTCACAGGGTGCGTGTATCCATCTGTCACCATATCCCACAGATCAGCATCATGTGCTAGAAAGAAGCTTTCAATTCTGTCTTTCCAGTAGTCAAAGTTTTCTCCATCAAAGACTGGAGGTTTGCCGCTGAATCTGTCTCTATCCTCATTGTTGTCATTGCTGAAATGAGAGTTGTTTCCTGCCATTGTGTTTTTCTGACGCTGGATCTTGTACTGACACGGTTAAGTGTTTTAGCTCAGAACCAGGCGCTCTGATGCCAATTGAAGGGGTGAAAAACACAAGAAGGGGGGGGTTGAATTGAAAAACTGGAATCTTAAAGCAAATGACAAGGTATTTTTATCCTGGTTCGTTTGATCTCAAACTACTCCAGTCCACCCGTCAAGGTGATTTTGCCTCTCTCCAACGAGGTCTTAATTCACTATATTCAACTGAATACAAATCTGCTTTAGCAACTGCTAAAACCTTCTTGATTCAAACCACAATCCGGTTTGTCAAGGCAACACTTTCTTACAAAGATATAAGCAAATGTGTGTGAATGTTTTCTACAAAAACTATATCACAACTGTGATGTTTACACAAATGAAGCTTAGAAACTTAGAATGCTAAACGCTAATGGAGTATCAGAGTTTGTTGGTTTAGCAAAACTGGTAGATGAAGATTATGTTCAGCTTTGTGCGTGTAGAGAGTTTTGAAGCATTAGCCGTGATAATCTTCAAAGCTTGGTTTATATAGCACTTGAGAAGATGAACGTTGAAGCAAATATTCTTGATTCAATGCTATTAACAAGCTTTCCTTTTTGAGCAGATCTTGTCTAGAATGATGCCGTTGGAATTGATTAGCGTTCAATGCACAGTACCGTTGCTTCTTCAATGCACGATCTGGCTTGGCTCATTCTGATTCTGCTTCACTGCTGATGAACTATTTGATTCTGTATCAGAGTGTTTTACGCGCAGTTCTGTTCATCAAGCTTCAGCATGTGCAAGCGTTGATCATCTGATCTTGACGTTCTGATTCAGCAACTTCTGATGCTGGTGTATGAAAACATATTTTGATGCTGAGAACGTGATCTTGCTTATTTTAATCAGCATATCTGCAAATCAGAGCATAGTAATTTTAGGCAGCATATAATTCAATCATGAAATATTTAACTACTATATCTTTTCACTTTGTTATCATCAAAACTTAAATATAGGGTACTAGATTCAAACATTGTTCTAACATTCGTACTGCGTCCCTGGATTGAAATCTGTCTCTTTTGTTCCTTGGATTCTTCTATCAGTTTTTGTCACTGTTTATCCAATGATCTGAGACCAACAGGTGCTCTGAGAAACATGCTCTCTTATCACTCTCGTTTTGGGTCGAGTTTCGCCTCGTTGCCTGTGCATGAAATCCAGTTTCATCCTGGTGCTCATCTATTTTAGTTTCGCCTAACTAGTTATCGAGTCGAGTTTCGTCTCGTTTTTTCTTTCATACCTTGGACCCTTTGATGGTGTTCGTTTACCAAGTTCAGTGTTCGTACTGCGTCCATGGATTGAAATCTGTCTCTTCTGTTCCTTGGATTCTTCTATAAGTTTTTGTCACTGCTGTTGTACCCCAAATTTTGACCTAAGACGTTATCTCCTATCCGCATCTTTACATTACATTTGTTTTGATCCATCGATTTTAAATTTCATGACTTTTTCGGGCCAAGAGCTATTTATGCTGAACATTGAATCATTTAATCGATTCGTGCAAAAATGATGTTTATTAATTATCTATCATCTAAAACTTGAATAATTGAAATTCATTTTTTTTGATTATTATTTAGTTCAAAGATGTAGGGATAATAAAATGAACATCAGAAAAGAGGCGCATTAATTGTGCGGACGTTTTATTTATTTACTCATTATTTTTAAATTTAAGTAACTAGAATTTATTCTTAGTTATTCTATAATTTAAAGGTTATGAATAATATAAACAAGCATTTGAGGAAATTCATTGGTCAATAACGACTGTTTAATCGTTCGTCGGTCTAGATTAAATAATTGAAATCCTATTTTAATTATTATAATTTAGTTGAGAATGATGGATTAAATAAGCGAAGGTATTAGTTGGTCAATGATAATTATTATTTATCTGTTATTATTTTGAATGAAGGTGATTGGAGATTTGTTTTCAATTATTATTCGGTTGGATAAAATAATAAACGATAAATAAATAAAGAAGAGGAATTAATAGACAAATAGTTTCTTTTATTCATTTTTTTTTTGGTACAAGCTATTTTGTAAATTATTGTATATATTGCAATAAATTACAATAATGAATTGTCGAAATTAAAATAAAATAAACTAGTCTATCTTAATTCTAAAGCTTCCAATCCAATGCGTGTCCGCTCATTTAATTTTACCTGCACAATTAAAAGAAAAGAATTAGAATCCAAATAAATAATTAAATGCAGAAAATAAATTTTAATGTTCATCATTAAATGTAATGGCCGGAATCAGTTATTTTATTTTTTTTGCAAATCACGGGATTACTCCCGGTTCACAAAAAAACGAAAAGGATTTCAAACATATGCATAAATTGTTTTCCAAAAAAACTGCATACTTAAGCTAACCACATTAGTTTTAATCCCAAATATAATTTCAAAGCATACAGCATACAGCATAAGCAAATATGTAGCAACCATATGCAAGCATGCCTTTTAACGTGGCCTACATCAAGAAGCATACAATATGTGATTTAAAAAACAATATGCAGTTTTGACTATTCTTGCAAGCAAAAAATTTCCTTTTCCTTTCATCATTTTCCAGCCACTGCATTTTCAGAAATAGACAGCTTATCACACTTTTGTCAAAGCCATTCTGAGAGAGAAAAAGAGAGGGAGAAGTGTGGGATTTGCAGGCTTAGTTTAGGCAGAAAGAGATATACAAAACAAACTAAGAAATATAGCCAGTAAGAATAATAGCATAGAAGAAGAATAAAGGCAAACTGAGTGGACAGTAGTGCAGAATACTCAGGGAGATCCCAAGAGATTTGTTCCTGGCCTGTAGCGCAAGAGAAGAGAGGAGGACTGTTATATTACAACAAAGAGATATTCACAAAAGAGCACAAGAGAAAATATACAAGTCAGATACCATAACCTAAAAAAACCATTTTTCATAGCCTGAAGCCATTTTCAAAAAACTGTAGGAACAATTCAAAAATAAGCCATCACCAAATCAACAAAAAAACCTGCAATGGCCTCACATCAGTAAAAAAGCTTTGCCTCTGTCCAACCTACCCAAAAAAACCAGTTCACCATTGTCAAAACCTGCATGATCACTGAGAAAGCGATTTTTCCAAACAATACAAAACACTACCAATTGATTGAGCCCCTTCAGCCAATATCACTATCCCACTGTCAACACCATCCACCATCATAAACAAACCAAAAATCTCTACCAGAACATACTGTCCAGAAAGAACCATAAAACATAGCTCAATCCTCATACCAATATGAAAAACGATATCCCTACTGTAAAGGCCTACACACAAAAAACTTGACAAAATCTTTTGCAAGTCCAAGCCACATCATTTCGTAAATCCAGCATATCCAACTTTCAAACCCATTCCCTAACCTCAGAGTCCATCATAGACACAACTCAAGGATCGTACAAAAATCAGAATAGAAGAAGAAGAAAGAGCAAAAATACAGTTCAACGGGTTCCATAATAGCAACACAGTAGCATTCAAGCGAAGGGAAGGAAGTCAAATACCGTTCACCATCGCGTGCGCCCGTTGCCTCCCTGCTGTCCGGCCTCCATCATCCCCCAAGCTCCTCCTCCTTCTCCATCTAGGTAACGCCTTCTTCCTTTCTCATTCCTTAAAAACATCATTCAAAATCGGCATGGACAGTAAAAACGGTAATTAGTCCGAATCAACTAAGAACCTCAAAATCAACTAAGAACCTCAAAATCAACTAAAAATTGTAAAATCAACAGCGAATCTGTAAAGCTTATACGCGAATTGAATCAACAATAAACAGTAACGAAGCGTTTTGGTCATTACCGTCTCCGCTTGAAGCCGCTGCGCCAACGATGGAGGGAAGAGGGAGACTTGGTGTGGGTGGCCGGACATGGGAGCATCGGCGTTAAAGGCGAGGAAGCGAAGAAGCTGCGCGAAAGAGAGAGATGAAGATCGTGATGAGGCGCCGTTTCTGCCTTAAACCAAACCCTAAATCCTTTTATCAAACCAACACAACCCTAATCCCAACTTAATCCCTTGGACCCCCTTTTAACCCACGACCCGCTCCACATTTGCCTCAACTAAGCCTATTCTTCTTTTCTTACGCTAAAGCCCACTGCTAATTGTTATTCATATCCCATTTTCTTTTATTTGGTCTTTAGTTAATTTTATTTCATTTTTTCTTAGTTTAACTAATTTAGATTAATTAGTTTTAGGAATAACATATAATTTTTAAATAGACAATGTTAATTTTATTTACCCAAATCTCTTAATCTAAGTTTAGGTTATGTCAATAATTTTAGTCTCCCCTTTTTTTAATTAGATTTTTGATTTATAAGTTTTATTTAATTTGACTAATATTTAATATTTCCAAAAAAAAAGCATATGAAAATGAAGATTAAAAAAAATATTTTATTTTATTCCCCTCATTTTTGATTAAATATCAATATAATAAAAACATAAAAAAATAAAAACATATAAAACTTTTAAAAATATTTCTATTAATTCTCGTTACCTTTTATTATTAAAAATGCGTAAAAAACGAAAACCAATTAAAAACTTTTTCTTTTCGCATATTAAACAAAAAATCATATAAAATGCATGTTCACATTTAATTGTTGTGTATCATTTTCTGTTTAAATATCTTGCATTTACTTGATTATTCTGTTTGCGTCAATCCAAAGAGAATTGTCTAATTTTTGTTGACTTCATGTCCTCAAAAACGATCGAGCGAATACTCTCATTCATTAAAAACTTAGGTTAATTTTCCTCAAATATTCACCTTTCTTCAAAATTTCAACCTTTTCAAGACTCATCCCTTTTAAGTCAAAACTTCGACATTAGGTCGTCGTATCTTCAAAAACCCGTCCGTATCCCTTTCTTTCGGCCAAAACGATTTATTTTCAATCAAGCGATCAATTTTAAATAAAACAGATATTTCAAAAGGTTCCTATAGAGTACTATAGATGCATTGGGTGCTAATACCTTCCCATTGTATAACCAACCCCCGAACCATAAGATCTCTTTTCAAAAACGCTTTGTATTTGTATTTTATTTACATTGCATATTTAGGGTTTTATTTCGCTCTTTTCCCTTTTCCTTTGGAAACAATAAAGCGCGGTGGCGACTCTTGCTTTTGTGAGACGAATTAATCAATAATTCGATCTCCGATTTACCCCGCTACATTTTTTATCGCTACAGAATTGGCGACTCTGCTGGGGAAAGATTGACCTCTTGCTGGTCCATCCCTAAGTGGGTTAAGCCTAATTTGTCTTATCTGTTTTACTATTATTTGATTTGCTTGATTATATGTTTAAATTGGGGTGTTTGGGTTTTTTGAAGGACAAATCCTATACCCGGATTAAGTAACACTTAAGGAATAGGACGGGCGGTATAGTCATGTTAACTTTGAGGGAGTAATCCCGAAGAAGGAGGCATGAGATCCCCCACTCAATGGAAGGCCCTCTTGAACTTAATATTTGTTTACCGAGTAATCGGGAAGACATTATTATTTTCGACCTAGGAGCCCGAGAAGTTGAGGACCGTAGAACCCTAACCCATCTTGGCCTTTTTAGGTGTAGCGCGGAGACTATCACGGAGTAATTCGGAAGTAGTTGTTACGCGATGCTACGCTCGGACGAGTTTCTCTTGAGAATATTGCTAATTATTGAGTAATCAAGACGTTGGTAATATCCGAAAGAGGGATGCAGACTCTGGGAACTCTTAGAACCTTGTCTTACAGGTGTGATCGAAACATTAGTACATACCTTTGGGTGGGCTTTACCCTCGACTCCATGCTGAACTTTGAACCTTTAAACCCCATGTTTGCAAATTTGTGTGTGACTGTCGCATTATCATTCATTCATGCATTCATCAACATCTTTGTAAAAACTCGTTTTTCAAGGAACTTTGGAATGATTTTTGCAAACGTCTAGGGTACTATGGAATTTGGAAGGAGAAATACTCGAAGCTTTAGCTTCAAGGAGCCCGAGATTGAAGAATTGAAGAGTTTGATTCCGAAGATAGAGAGTCCGACAGATTTTCAGAAGAAATATGGGTCCATCGTACCGCTCATGAAGCGCAAGATGAAGAAAGGCATCCTCAACACTTTGGTTCAGTTCTATGATCCCTTGTATCGATGTTTCACCTTCCCGGATTATCAGTTGATGCCTACCTTAGAGGAGTACTCTTATATTCTCGGCTTGCCGATCGTCGACCGTGTTCCTTTTTCTGGGTTAGAAGAGGAGCCTAAATCTCATGAGATAGCAGTCATCACCCATCTGAAGAAGTCAGAGATAGAAGAGAATATGACTACGAAGGGAGGAATCCGGGGTTTGCCGGCTCAGTTTCTGTTGAAGAAAGCTCGTCATTTTGCTGATACAAAGGATACCGTTGCCTTCGAGGACGTGTTTGCTTTACTCGCGTATGGTCTTTTCTTATTCCCTAACATTGATAAATTCGTGGATGTCAATGCCATCAGAGTTTTCCTGATTGGAAATCCGGTCCCTACGCTGCTAGGAGATGCCTATTACTCTATCCACCTGCGAAACTCTCGTCAAGGAGGAATGATTATTTGTTGCGTGCCGTTGCTGTATCAGTGGTACGTCTCGCATTTACCTGGGTCCGATGCTTTCTGGGATCTCGAGAAAGAACCGCGTTGGGCGCCAAAGATTATGGCTCTCACTCATTTCGATATTGACTGGTACAATCGAGTTTACCATGATGTAGAGATCATTGACAGCTGTGGTGCTTTTCCCAATGTACCTCTTCTTGGTACGAAGGGTGGAATCAACTACAACCCTGTTCTAGCGCGCCGTCAGTTCGGGTACCCGATGAGAGATAAGCCGAACAGTATCCATGTGAGTGGTTTCTTTCTTCAGGAAGGACAAGATCATCAAACTGCTAAGAGAGAGATTGAAGGAGCTTGGCGCCATATCCACAAGAAAGGGAGAGATATGCTGGGACATAGAGGTGCCGTCTCTTTGGAACCTTACCTACAGTGGGTCCGTGCTAGGGCTAATGCTCTCAAGATGCCGTATAAACTTGAGAAACCTTTATTTCCTGCCATCGCACCATCATCAGTTGCTATCCCAATCGCAGATGTAGGAGAATATCAAGGGAACCTGGCTAGGATGAAGTCCGAGAGGGATGCTTGGAAGGAAAAGTACCATATGTCCGAGTACGAGAATCGAGTCCTGACTCGACAGCTGAAAGAGAAGAAGGAGTTGTTGCTTATTCAAGACGGCCGATTCGTTGACCACGATGAGAAGCTTCGCCAGAAGGATGCCTTGTTGAAGAAATACGCGAGTGAAAGGAAGAGGAAAAGGGAATGTTCAGTAAACGTGGCTCTCGTTCCTAATCCACAAGAAGAAATCATCGATCGACTGATAGCGGAAAAGAAAGATTTAGAAGACTTTTATGAAGAAAAGATCAAGAAGCTCCGACTACAGCTGGTGTTTGGTCCGTCATCTGAGGATTCTGAGTGAGCTTTAGCTTTAGTTTATTTTATTGATGTCATTTTGTAAAACTATGTAAAAGGGCTTCATGCTCCGAAGTTGTAATTTATTGTTTTCTTAAGGGCTTCATGCTCCGAAGTTGTAACTTATGGTTTTACTTAGGGCTTCATGCTCCAAGTTGTAATTTACTGCTTCATGTTTTAAAATGTAATTTGTCACTTTATTATGGTTTTCAGGTTGTAAGTTGTAATTTATTGCTTTCATTAGTGGATTTGTTATTCCAAGGTTGTAATTTACTTTTCCAATTTGTAAGTTTTAATTTATCGCTTTAAATTGACGGATTGAGTTTTTGTTGTTCCAAATTCCTTTACCATTGATGAATGCAAAGTTACTAAAAGTTCCTTGAAAAACTTTTAAAATGAGTCATCATTTGCATCACCATCATGCATCATTTCACATTCCACATCACATGTTTTCTAGAGTCTCATTCTTGTTCTTTTTCCACCGAAGGTTGCCAAGCTGTCTCACCAACACGACACTCGGGCCAGTCGTCAGAAAAGAATGGAAGATTTGGAACAGGAAAATCAAGAGCTTCGTGGGGAAGTTGCTACGCTTCGTGCCGAGATGGAAAAGTTAACAGCGTTGGTGGAAAGTTTGGTGGCTGTTCAGAATCAGCCACCGACTACGACAGCCGAGATTCAGACTTCAACTCCAGTGGTTTCCGAGATTGTTATCGCTCCTGCCTCCGCAACTCAAATCAACTCTCCGATCCAGCATCAGATGCCGAAAGGTTTTCCTTGGGGAATGCCTTACAACTTTATGCCGGAAGGGTGTCAGCCTACCGCCCAACCTATATTTCAGCCTGCATTGTCTCTTCCACAACCAGAGACGATTGCACTGCCGCCAGTAATTCCATCTGTAACACCCTTTCCGCAACCAGTCATGACGACCGTTGCTCCGGTGATCCACTCAGTGCCATACTTGAACGAACCAGTTTATCCGGCCGAACCTGCTGAAAGTATGGGCCTTTTTGATAGAATGGAGGAATTTCAGGATCAGTTCCAGGAAATGCAGAAAGAGCTTAGAGCCTTGAAGGGGAAGGAGCTGTTTGGGAAGAGCACACATGACCTTTGCCTGGTTCCGAATGTCAAGATTCCGGCGAAGTTCAAAACACCAGACTTTGAAAGATACAAGGGGGATTCGTGTCCTAGAAGCCATTTGACGATGTACGTAAGGAAGATGTCCACGTATTCTGATAATCATGATTTACTGATTCATTACTTTCAAGATAGTTTGACGGGTGCTGCCTTGAAATGGTATATGGGATTGGACAGCATTCGAATCCGCAATTTTAACGATCTCAGTGAAGCCTTCGTCCATCAGTACAAGTATAATGTTGACATGGCGCCGGACAGGGATCAACTCCGGGCAATGTCGCAAAGAGACCGAGAATCTTTTAAGGAGTACGCCCAGAGGTGGCGTGAAATTGCTGCTCAGATCCATCCGCCTCTGGAGGAGAAAGAGATGACTAAGATATTTTTGAAGACCTTGGGATCCTTTTACTATGAGAGGATGATAGCCAGCGCGCCCAGTGACTTTACCGAGATGGTGAGCATGGGTATGCGATTAGAGGAAGGAATTCGTGAAGGACGTTTGATTAAAGAGGGGAGTACGTCCAGCAGTGTGAAGAAGTTCGGAGGTGTTTTCCCGAAGAGGAAAGAGCAAGATGTTAGTGCTTTGTTTCCAGGTAGGCCTAGGAGAGGCTACTCTCACGTCGCGGCAGTCACTCCGGCTGTCCGCCCGGCTTTGGTAGCCCCATCTCATCAGATTCCGCCACCTCAACAACGACCTTTTCAACAGCAGCCTCGACAACAGGCCTATCCGCTCAACCATCAAAACCGTTCGCCCAGAAAGCCGCAGTTTGACGCCATTCCCATGACGTATACTGAATTGTTTCCCGCTCTCATTAGAAAGAATCTCATCACAACAAAACCACCTCCTGTCGCACCGAACAGTGCTTCCCCGTGGTATAAGGCGGATCAATTCTGTGAATATCATCAAGGGTCACCGGGGCACAACCTTGAGAATTGCTTTGCGTTGAAGGCGGATGTGCAGAGATTAATTAAGCATGGCATCTTGTCTTTTAAGGATGTGAATCCAAATGTCAGAGATAACCCTTTGCCCCGACATGGGGCAGCTTCTGTGAATATGGTGGAGGGTTGCCCGGGGAAGTTCCGAGTTTTCCAAGTCGAGCACATCAGAGAATCATTGATCAGGTTACACCAAAGTTTGAGAAGACTTGCCTTTGTTAGGCACCAACATGACTATGACGTTTGCCAGTTTTGTTCAAGAGAAGAGGATTGTCCTATTGTGAAGGAGGACATTCAGAAGTTGCTAGATCAGAGAATTATTACTATTACCTATGACCGAAATCCTGAAGATGAAGTGAATGTGATAACCCCACAGTTTAATTTACCAGAATCAGTAGAGATTGCTTACAACAGCCAGACTGCGTCTGCTGATCCTTTGATTATTTATCCACCTGGCCCTGTGCCTTATAGCTCAGACCAAGCCGTGCCGTACAAGTATAACGCCACCATGATCGAGAATGGGGTAGAGGTCCCCATACCAACCAGGCCGTCTTTCGTTAATATTGCCGATGTAAGTAGAGTGACAAGAAGTGGGCGTGTTTTTGCCGCGGTACCGACAAGAAGACCAGAAGTTCAAGTAAGGAGGCCCATGCCGGCGGAGATTCCTGTAAGAAATGAACCAAGGGTTGAGGTAGGTCGATCCAGTGGACCTATCCCTCACCCTGAAGAAGATGAAATCTTAAAGCTTATCAAAAGAAGCGAGTATAAAATTGTGGACCAGCTTCTGCAAACACCATCCAAGATTTCCTTGCTTGCCTTATTGAGAGATTCTGGGGCACACAGAGAAGCCTTGATGAAAGTATTGGACCAGGCGTTCGTAGACCATGATGTGACAGTTGATCAGTTTGACGGGATTGTGGGGAATATAACCTCGTGTAACAACTTGGGTTTCAGTGATGAAGAACTCCCGGAGGAGGGGAGAAACCATAATATGGCTCTGCACATTTCAGTAAGTTGTGGGAACGATACCTTATCAAGCGTGTTAGTGGATACCGGCTCGTCATTGAATGTGATGCCCAAGACCACGTTGTCTCGACTTTCATATCCAGGTGCTCCTATGAGGCCTAGCGGAGTAATTGTTAAAGCCTTTGACGGTTCCAGGAAGACGGTTATCGGTGAAGTGGATCTTCCCATAGTGATTGGTCCCCATACTTTTCAAATCACTTTCCAAGTGATGGACATACGTGCTGCTTATAGTTGCTTATTGGGCCGTCCCTGGATCCATGATGCCGGGGCAGTCACCTCCACGCTCCATCAGAGATTAAAGTTTGTAAGACATGGGAAGTTAGTGATGATTGGGGGAGAGCAGGCCATGGTGGTGAGTCATTTATCATCGTTTTCTTTTATTGATGCTGACGAGGACGTCGGGACCCAGTTTCAGGGCCTATCAGTTGCTAAGGATACCGTGAAGAAGCAGGGGGCATCCATCTCTTCTTTTGAGGATGCACGGCGAGTAGTGGAGAGTGGTTCGGCCGAAGGATGGGGCCAGGTATTGACGTTACCCGAGAACAAGTCTGGGGAAGGTTTGGGTTTTCATCCAATAGCTGCAAGGGTCAAGAAAGAGGTGGTTGTCCGTCCAATTCAAGAGGTCTTTCGGAGTGCAGGGTTTGTACATCCTGAGGTTGATGCTGTCATAGATGTTGATTCCGAGGAAGATTTGCCCGTGTTTGTGACGCCTGGATTGGCTTGCCAAAACTGGATAGCTATTGATATTCCTGTGGTTATGCACGTTTCCGAGTAATGTTTTGTTCATTTTTCTTTAAAAAATCGCTCTGCCCAAGGCGAAACGTATTTTGTGTCGGGCTATGAAAAATAATTCCTTTTGCTCTGCCCAAGGCAAAAGAGAAATGTCTGGGCTTGTTGTTTCAAGTATTTCCTCTTTAATGAATAAAAATGTTATTTTGTCCACTGCTGTTTTATTTTTCATTTTTTGGGAAATAATAATGAAAATTGATTAAGAGCATTTTGTTTTATTTGCACAAATCGATTTCTAAAATAAAGCATAATCATGTGTGCAGATTACTTCATGACTTAACCATCGAAAACAATGATCCTATGCCCTCTCCCAACTTTGAATTCCCTGTGTTCAGAGCCGAAGAAGAGGATGATGAAGAGATTCCTGTTGAGATTTCCCGTTTGCTCGAGCATGATGAGAAGATTATTCAACCCTTTGAAGAACCCGTAGAGTTGGTTAACTTGGGTGATGAAAAGGATAGAAAGGAAGTCAAAGTCGGAGCTTTGCTTATCCCGGAAGTTAAGGAGAAAATGTTGGAGCTTCTCAGAGAGTATGTTGATGTGTTTGCGTGGTCTTACCAAGATATGCCAGGGTTGGACAACAACATTGTGGAGCATCGTTTACCGTTGAAACCTGAATGTCCACCGGTCAAGCAGAAGTTGAGAAGGACTCGTCCTGACATGGCCGACAAGATTAAAGAAGAAGTTCAGAAGCAGATCAACGCAGGTTTTCTTGTGACGTCGGTCTATCCTCAGTGGTTAGCCAACATCGTGCCTGTTGCTAAGAAGGATGGTAAGGTTCGGATGTGTGTAGACTACAGAGATCTGAACAGGGCTAGTCCGAAAGATGATTTCCCATTACCTCATATTGATGTATTGGTCGACAGTACTGCCAAGTTCAAAGTCTTTTCTTTCATGGATGGTTTCTCTGGTTACAACCAAATCAAGATGGCACCGGAAGATATGGAAAAGACCGCTTTCATTACACCGTGGGGAACTTTCTGTTATCGAGTTATGCCGTTTGGTTTGAGGAATGCTGGTGCAACGTACCAAAGGGCCATGACTGCTTTGTTCCACGACATGATGCATAAGGAGATCGAAGTGTATGTGGATGATATGATTGCCAAATCACAGACTGAAGAAGATCACCTAGAGCATTTGTCAAAGCTATTCCAGCGCCTGAGAAAGTACAAACTCCGTCTGAATCCCAATAAGTGCACTTTTGGCGTTCGTTCAGGAAGACTTTTAGGTTTCATTGTCAGTCAGAAAGGTATTGAAGTAGATCCCGATAAAGTCAAAGCTATTCGGGAAATGCCCGCACCCAAGACGGAAAAACAAGTAAGAGGATTCCTGGGGAGATTGAATTACATTTCTAGGTTCATATCTCACATGACTGCTACTTGTGGGCCGATTTTCAAGCTTCTCCGCAAGAACCAAGGATGTGTGTGGACAGAGGATTGTCAGAAAGCTTTCGATAGTATCAAAGAATATTTGCTCGAACCTCCCATTTTGATTCCTCCGGTGGAAGGAAGGCCCTTGATTATGTACTTGACCATATTAGAGGACTCCATGGGATGTGTGCTTGGTCAACAGGACGAGACTGGAAGAAAGGAGCACGCTGTATATTATCTGAGTAAGAAATTCACAGACTGTGAGTCTCGATACTCATTGCTTGAGAAAACCTGTTGTGCTTTAGCATGGGCTGCTCGCCGTCTGCGCCAGTATATGATTAATCACACTACTTGGTTGATCTCCAAAATGGACCCAATCAAGTATATCTTTGAGAAGCCCGCCTTATCTGGAAGGATAGCCCGTTGGCAGATGTTGTTATCTGAATATGACATTGAGTATCACACTCAGAAAGCGATCAAAGGGAGTATTTTGGCCGATCATTTGGCTCACCAACCAATTGAAGACTACCAGTCCATCAAGTTTGACTTCCCCGATGAAGATGTTATGTACTTGAAAGCCAAAGACTGTGAAGAGCCGTTACCTGAAGAAGGACCTGATCCTGAATCCCGTTGGGGTTTAATATTTGACGGAGCTGTGAATTCCTATGGAAATGGAATTGGGGCAATCATCGTTACTCCCCGAGGTACTCATATCCCGTTCACGGCAAGACTGAAGTTTGATTGTACGAACAACATGGCGGAGTATGAAGCGTGTATTATGGGTCTCGAAGAAGCAGTGGACTTGAGGATTAAGATTCTGGATATTTATGGAGATTCGGCACTAGTGATTAATCAAATCAAAGGAGAATGGGAAACTCGTCATCCTGGTTTGATCCCGTACAGAGACTATGCTAGAAGGTTGTTAACTTTCTTCAACAAGGTGGAATTGCATCATATCCCTAGGGATGAGAATCAAATGGCGGATGCTTTGGCTACTTTGTCTTCAATGTTTCAAGTGAATGATTGGAACGACGTGCCTACAATCCGGGTTATGCGCCTCGACCGACCTGCTCATGTGTTCGCAGTAGAAGAGGTCACCGACGACAAACCGTGGTTCTATGACATTAAACGTGTTCTTCAAACTCAAGAGTACCCGCCTGGGGCATCCAATAAAGATAGGAAGACGTTGAGAAGATTAGCAAGCAGTTTCTTTCTCAACGAAGAAGTTTTGTATAAGAGGAATTACGACATGGTCCTGCTCAGATGTGTAGACAGACGTGAAGCAGACATGCTGATGCAAGAAGTGCATGAAGGGTCCTTTGGCACTCATGCCAACGGACATGCAATGGCTAGAAAGATGTTGAGAGCTGGTTACTATTGGATGACAATGGAATCTGATTGCTGCAAGTATGTGAAGAAGTGTCATAAATGCCAGATTTACGCGGACAGGATGCACGTACCGCCGACCCTCCTCAATGTTATATCTTCACCTTGGCCTTTCTCCATGTGGGGCATTGATATGATTGGGATGATTGAACCTAAAGCTTCAAATGGTCATCGTTTCATCTTGGTAGCGATTGATTATTTTACTAAGTGGGTGGAAGCCGCATCTTATGCTAATGTAACCAGACAGGTGGTAGTCAGATTTATCAAGAATCAGATTATTTGTCGGTATGGTATCCCAAGTAAGATCATCACTGACAATGGGTCGAATTTGAATAACAAGATGATGAAGGAGCTTTGTGAAGAGTTCAAAATCGAGCATCATAATTCCTCTCCTTACAGGCCGAAGATGAATGGGGCTGTTGAAGCTGCTAACAAGAATATCAAGAAGATCGTCCAGAAGATGGTGGTAACTTATAAGGACTGGCATGAAATGCTTCCGTTTGCTTTACACGGTTATCGTACTTCAGTTCGAACTTCAACAGGCGTGACTCCTTTCTCCTTAGTTTATGGTATGGAAGCAGTACTCCCCGTGGAGGTTGAGATTCCGTCTCTGAGAGTGTTGATGGAGGCCAAGCTTTCCGAGGCCGAATGGTGTCAGAGTAGGTACGATCAGTTGAATTTAATCGAAGAAAAGAGATTAACGGCTTTGTGTCACGGTCAGTTGTATCAGCAAAGAATGAAGAAGGCTTTTGATAGGAAGGTTCGGCCGCGCGAGTTCAGAGAAGGTGACCTCGTGCTCAAGAAGATATTATCTTTCCAACCCGATTCTAGGGGCAAATGGGCTCCGAACTATGAAGGACCGTTTGTTGTTAAGAAAGTTTTCTCTGGAGGTGCCATGATTCTCGCCAATATGGACGGTGAAGATCTTCCGCGTCCCATGAACGCCGATGCGGTCAAGAAGTATTTTGCTTAGGCAAATTCCTGGTCAAACCAGTCTTGGCATCTGAACATATTCTGGAATTCAAAGTTGTTAGGGAGAATAGTGATCATTGTTTTGTATGACCTCTTATTTCACATACTATTTCCCCGAACTTTTGTAAACCGTTGGAGTCGCATTGTTAGCGAACTACCATCGTATTAATGAAATTTGAGCATTTACCTTTTGTGGGCAAAATTTCAATTTTTATGGAAATACTTAAAACAAATTTACTTAAAACATTCTTATTTCTAAAATGTGTCGTGAATAACGAAGGGAATATTAACAGTCGTTCCGAAAATGGTCAAGCCATGAAATGCAAAACAGTACAGTAATTTATGCTTGCATGATGAATTTGTTTTCTTTCAAAATCGCCATTAAGTGTTGGCTGTGTACATGCTTGGTTATGGTGGTGCTAAACTTGGCGATTCCCCAGTTGTTCCAGTTAAGTGTGGTTTTAGCTACCTTTATTTGGGGAATTTTGAAGTGCAGTACACTTCGTCCTATGCCAATGGTTTATTGGTGCTAGAAGTTTGGATTTGATTGTTCGTCTCTTCAGAAGACTTGGGCCTTGTAGCGTGACATCTTCCGACGTTGCTTCGTATTCCGTCTATCTTCCATCTTTTCAAGAGTGGCCGAGCATTTACGTTGTTGTGACACCTTATTATCTCCAAGATATCCCGTCTGTCTGTTTTGTCAGCATATACATGACATTCATTTATTCACCCACACTCGCATCATACACACACAGTTGTATTTGTTAATGTCATTAAATTCGTACACCTTAGTTGTGTCCTTTTCAAATAACGTATTTGATCCTTCCAAATAGGGTGTCAGCTTAAGCATAAAGTGCGCCTCTTTTCTAATTTCCCAACTGAGCTAATCCTCGTGGATGATTTTTGATTTAGCTTACCTTGTCCATTTCTCGACAGGATAATTTCCCCAATCGATTTACTTTCTCATTTGGGAGGAGTCTTGTTTGACTGTTTTCTCTATGAAGTTGTTGCCTCTTGCATAGGCTACCTCAGTGTTTTTCCCCAGCGAAACCGCGACCTAGACGGTTGGTGCATTTATTTTGCAAGTTTTAAATATGTGATCCCCTTGGGAAGGATTGACTCAGGGTTCTCTTTGATGAAGATTTTATTCTCTGCCGATATCATCGCAGTTCCCCTCTGAATTATGACGGAAAACGACAAGCGGTAGCTCTTCACGAGCAGCTTGTACGTTACTACCTTCGACAAGCGCCGAGCAGTAGTTCTTCATGAGCTACTAGTGCGTTATTTTAGCTTTCGGAAAGCGCCAAGCAGCAGTTCTTCACGAGCTACTAATGCGTCTTTTATTTCGTTAGAAAGCACCGAGCAGCAGTTCTTCATGAACTACTAGTGCGTCAGTTATGACTTTGTGAAAGCGCCGAGCAGCAGTTCTTCATGAGCTACTAGTGCGTCATCGTCATTTTATCCTTTTTGGGAAGCGCCGAGCAGCAGTTCTTCATGAACTACTAGTGCGTCATTTACTCTTTTTTTGAAAGCTCCAAGCAGCAAACTCTTCATGAGTTATCAGTACGTGTTACCAGTACGTTTTTGTTCTTCGGGAAACAGCAGGCGGCAGCTTCTTTATTTGAGCAACTTGTCCGTTATTGGTATTTTCTTTGGACGACAGCAAGCGGCAGCTTCTTTATTTGAGCAACTTGTTCGTTATTGGTATTTTCTTTGGACGACAGCAAGCGGCAGCTTCTTTATTTGAGCAACTTGTTCGTTATTGGTATTTTCTTTGGACGACAGCAAGCGGCAGCTTCTTTATTTGAGCAACTTGTTCGTTATTGGTATTTTCTTTGGACGACAGCAAGCGGCAGCTTCTTTATTTGAGCAACTTGTTCGTTATCGGTATTTTCTCTGGACAACAGCAAGCGGCGGCTTCTTTATTGGAGCGACTTGTTTGTTATCGGTATTTTCTTTGGACGCCAACAGCTGGCAACTTTCTTTATTTGAACAACCTTCGTATCTACAGTCTTATCACCTCAGCATTAATGAGTATACCTCTGAAATCTCGCAGAGAAGTCTGGTACGAATCTACACCTCCAGAAGTCGGTAACCAGTTATCAGCAATTCGATACTCCCTGTCTACCGTCGACCTTGAGTTGCTAATTCATTTGGATCAATAATCTGTCATGGCCTATGCAAGGTGCTCTCTTTGTTAGGGTTAGAGGTCGTATTCCCTCAGTTTTATTCGCTATCAGGAGTCTGTCGTTTGAAGTCGATAGCTCGTTCTCCCAGTAGCGTATAACTCATGTATTTGTGTTTTGTTGACGTTCGATTCCCTCAACATTGTCTCGTTTCACAGTATCTTTCTCTGTGAGTTAGATCGTTGCGTTCTTACCACCGCATGATGACGGCATCTTAGGACAAAATTTGCGTAATTGTGTATTTAAGTACCTTCAATCTCGTCGACACGAAGATTTTAATCTTCATATCTCCGGATAGAAGAAACTTAAATAGGGGCAGCTGTTGTACCCCAAATTTTGACCTAAGACGTTATCTCCTATCCGCATCTTTACATTACATTTGTTTTGATCCATCGATTTTAAATTTCATGACTTTTTCGGGCCAAGAGCTATTTATGCTGAACATTGAATCATTTAATCGATTCGTGCAAAAATGATGTTTATTAATTATCTATCATCTAAAACTTGAATAATTGAAATTCATTTTTTTTGATTATTATTTAGTTCAAAGATGTAGGGATAATAAAATGAACATCAGAAAAGAGGCGCATTAATTGTGCGGACGTTTTATTTATTTACTCATTATTTTTAAATTTAAGTAACTAGAATTTATTCTTAGTTATTCTATAATTTAAAGGTTATGAATAATATAAACAAGCATTTGAGGAAATTCATTGGTCAATAACGACTGTTTAATCGTTCGTCGGTCTAGATTAAATAATTGAAATCCTATTTTAATTATTATAATTTAGTTGAGAATGATGGATTAAATAAGCGAAGGTATTAGTTGGTCAATGATAATTATTATTTATCTGTTATTATTTTGAATGAAGGTGATTGGAGATTTGTTTTCAATTATTATTCGGTTGGATAAAATAATAAACGATAAATAAATAAAGAAGAGGAATTAATAGACAAATAGTTTCTTTTATTCATTTTTTTTTGGTACAAGCTATTTTGTAAATTATTGTATATATTGCAATAAATTACAATAATGAATTGTCGAAATTAAAATAAAATAAACTAGTCTATCTTAATTCTAAAGCTTCCAATCCAATGCGTGTCCGCTCATTTAATTTTACCTGCACAATTAAAAGAAAAGAATTAGAATCCAAATAAATAATTAAATGCAGAAAATAAATTTTAATGTTCATCATTAAATGTAATGGCCGGAATCAGTTATTTTATTTTTTTTGCAAATCACGGGATTACTCCCGGTTCACAAAAAAACGAAAAGGATTTCAAACATATGCATAAATTGTTTTCCAAAAAAACTGCATACTTAAGCTAACCACATTAGTTTTAATCCCAAATATAATTTCAAAGCATACAGCATACAGCATAAGCAAATATGTAGCAACCATATGCAAGCATGCCTTTTAACGTGGCCTACATCAAGAAGCATACAATATGTGATTTAAAAAACAATATGCAGTTTTGACTATTCTTGCAAGCAAAAAATTTCCTTTTCCTTTCATCATTTTCCAGCCACTGCATTTTCAGAAATAGACAGCTTATCACACTTTTGTCAAAGCCATTCTGAGAGAGAAAAAGAGAGGGAGAAGTGTGGGATTTGCAGGCTTAGTTTAGGCAGAAAGAGATATACAAAACAAACTAAGAAATATAGCCAGTAAGAATAATAGCATAGAAGAAGAATAAAGGCAAACTGAGTGGACAGTAGTGCAGAATACTCAGGGAGATCCCAAGAGATTTGTTCCTGGCCTGTAGCGCAAGAGAAGAGAGGAGGACTGTTATATTACAACAAAGAGATATTCACAAAAGAGCACAAGAGAAAATATACAAGTCAGATACCATAACCTAAAAAAACCATTTTTCATAGCCTGAAGCCATTTTCAAAAAACTGTAGGAACAATTCAAAAATAAGCCATCACCAAATCAACAAAAAAACCTGCAATGGCCTCACATCAGTAAAAAAGCTTTGCCTCTGTCCAACCTACCCAAAAAAACCAGTTCACCATTGTCAAAACCTGCATGATCACTGAGAAAGCGATTTTTCCAAACAATACAAAACACTACCAATTGATTGAGCCCCTTCAGCCAATATCACTATCCCACTGTCAACACCATCCACCATCATAAACAAACCAAAAATCTCTACCAGAACATACTGTCCAGAAAGAACCATAAAACATAGCTCAATCCTCATACCAATATGAAAAACGATATCCCTACTGTAAAGGCCTACACACAAAAAACTTGACAAAATCTTTTGCAAGTCCAAGCCACATCATTTCGTAAATCCAGCATATCCAACTTTCAAACCCATTCCCTAACCTCAGAGTCCATCATAGACACAACTCAAGGATCGTACAAAAATCAGAATAGAAGAAGAAGAAAGAGCAAAAATACAGTTCAACGGGTTCCATAATAGCAACACAGTAGCATTCAAGCGAAGGGAAGGAAGTCAAATACCGTTCACCATCGCGTGCGCCCGTTGCCTCCCTGCTGTCCGGCCTCCATCATCCCCCAAGCTCCTCCTCCTTCTCCATCTAGGTAACGCCTTCTTCCTTTCTCATTCCTTAAAAACATCATTCAAAATCGGCATGGACAGTAAAAACGGTAATTAGTCCGAATCAACTAAGAACCTCAAAATCAACTAAGAACCTCAAAATCAACTAAAAATTGTAAAATCAACAGCGAATCTGTAAAGCTTATACGCGAATTGAATCAACAATAAACAGTAACGAAGCGTTTTGGTCATTACCGTCTCCGCTTGAAGCCGCTGCGCCAACGATGGAGGGAAGAGGGAGACTTGGTGTGGGTGGCCGGACATGGGAGCATCGGCGTTAAAGGCGAGGAAGCGAAGAAGCTGCGCGAAAGAGAGAGATGAAGATCGTGATGAGGCGCCGTTTCTGCCTTAAACCAAACCCTAAATCCTTTTATCAAACCAACACAACCCTAATCCCAACTTAATCCCTTGGACCCCCTTTTAACCCACGACCCGCTCCACATTTGCCTCAACTAAGCCTATTCTTCTTTTCTTACGCTAAAGCCCACTGCTAATTGTTATTCATATCCCATTTTCTTTTATTTGGTCTTTAGTTAATTTTATTTCATTTTTTCTTAGTTTAACTAATTTAGATTAATTAGTTTTAGGAATAACATATAATTTTTAAATAGACAATGTTAATTTTATTTACCCAAATCTCTTAATCTAAGTTTAGGTTATGTCAATAATTTTAGTCTCCCCTTTTTTTAATTAGATTTTTGATTTATAAGTTTTATTTAATTTGACTAATATTTAATATTTCCAAAAAAAAAGCATATGAAAATGAAGATTAAAAAAAATATTTTATTTTATTCCCCTCATTTTTGATTAAATATCAATATAATAAAAACATAAAAAAATAAAAACATATAAAACTTTTAAAAATATTTCTATTAATTCTCGTTACCTTTTATTATTAAAAATGCGTAAAAAACGAAAACCAATTAAAAACTTTTTCTTTTCGCATATTAAACAAAAAATCATATAAAATGCATGTTCACATTTAATTGTTGTGTATCATTTTCTGTTTAAATATCTTGCATTTACTTGATTATTCTGTTTGCGTCAATCCAAAGAGAATTGTCTAATTTTTGTTGACTTCATGTCCTCAAAAACGATCGAGCGAATACTCTCATTCATTAAAAACTTAGGTTAATTTTCCTCAAATATTCACCTTTCTTCAAAATTTCAACCTTTTCAAGACTCATCCCTTTTAAGTCAAAACTTCGACATTAGGTCGTCGTATCTTCAAAAACCCGTCCGTATCCCTTTCTTTCGGCCAAAACGATTTATTTTCAATCAAGCGATCAATTTTAAATAAAACAGATATTTCAAAAGGTTCCTATAGAGTACTATAGATGCATTGGGTGCTAATACCTTCCCATTGTATAACCAACCCCCGAACCATAAGATCTCTTTTCAAAAACGCTTTGTATTTGTATTTTATTTACATTGCATATTTAGGGTTTTATTTCGCTCTTTTCCCTTTTCCTTTGGAAACAATAAAGCGCGGTGGCGACTCTTGCTTTTGTGAGACGAATTAATCAATAATTCGATCTCCGATTTACCCCGCTACATTTTTTATCGCTACAACTGCTTATCCAATGATCTGAGACCAACAGGTGCTCTGAGAAACATGCACTCTCATCACTTTGCTTTGGGTCGAGTTTCGCTTCGTTACCCGTGCTTGAAATCCAGTTTCGTCCTGGTACTCATCTAGTTTAGTTTCGTCTAACTGGTTATTAAGTCGAGTTTCGTCTCGCTTTTGTTCCTCATTTATGGGATTCTTTCAGTTCCTTCATGCTGTTTATCTTAGTTTGAGATTAGCAAGTGCTCCTAGAATCACACACTCTATCCATTTTGCTTTGGGTCGAGCTCAGAGTTTCGTCTCCTCACTTGCGTACGTTTTCTTTTCCAGAGATAGGGTTTCGCCTATACTCTGTGGTTTGAGTTTTATCTCACCTCTTTTTTTTAAAGCCCAGTTTTTCCCTGGCACATTTGTCCGGAAGTTTAGTTGCGTCTACTCTTCTTTTGTTTTCATTCTGTTTCAACCTGCGTTACAGCTTCATTCTGACGCATGTCTTGGGGTTTTTCTGCTTCTTTTTTCTTTCTTCTTCAAGAGTGTAAATTTTCGGGTTCTTTTGTATTCAATCATCTTCAACTCTGAACGCTTGAAAGTTGTCACTTTTCTCACTTACCATGTTGAAGATATTTGAATAGAGGCAGCTGTTGCATGCCAAAATTTACCCTCTTAATTTAGGCTTATGTTTCATCATGATTATCATATTGCATTGCATTCATACATTGTGATGGGATCAAAATAATTTGGTTATCAAGTCTTCCTCAAGCTTTGAAGGTTGATTGCATTGACAAGTTTCTCAAGTAGAACCTTATTATCTAAACCTCTGGATATTTCAAGCTCAAAAGTTATTGCATATCTCAAGATATTTTATCCATCTCTTTGGATCATCATAGGATAGAAGTTGGTGTTTGATTATAAGAGGAACCACTCTTTGGATTCACCAGTGGAATTAGGGTTTTGAAGCTTGATCAACTATCTCATAGTACAGGGTACAAAACTAGGGTTTTGGATTTAATCATGTTTTCTCTGACTTTCTCACCCAAACATGTTTCCATGATTCACTGCATGTTATTAAGCATCTATGATTGAAAAATTAAGGTTCAATTTGGATTGGAAATGGTTCAATTGATCAAAAGGGGAAATTGGTCATTTTTACCAAAGTTAATAAAATCAGGAGTTGACCAAGTGGACTTTTGGTCAACCATCAATTTAAGCATCCTCTTTTCATATTCCATACCCAAATTCATCTTTTAATCATGAGAAATGGTGAATTTGAGTGTAACTTGTTCAAAAAGTAACTTAAAAATTGAAAAAAATTTGAAGTGTCAAGATGACTTCTCTTGGGCAAGTCACGCGCATAATTTCATCAAACACTTGTCATGCCATTTTGTGGAATCAATTTCTTGTGACTCAAGCCTCAATTAGAAAAATTAAAAAGAGGATTTTGTTTCCTTCCATGATAGCTTCCCATTGATCTTGAATCATTCAATTTGACCAAAGTTTGAGTGAGTTACAACACCTCAAAGTTGGTACCTCAAGGCTGACTTCATGCACACTATGCAAGCCAGACGCGCGCGCGGACCAGGCAAGCCAAATCACACTTTTGCCTCAAGTTTTCAACATCATTTCTCCATCAACTCAACCTCAATTTGAAAAATTCAAGGCCCTATGATGTTCTATATTATGAGAACTTTTGAAAGGCCCCTCAAGCATTAATTTCGCACGAGCAAATTTTGAGAAACTTGATTCACAAGGAAGTTGGTCAGTAGGTTTGCAAAATCCAGTTTTTGGTGCATATTTGGTTTTGATCCGTTACAGGTTACCTTGCATATACCATGCATGAGTTACCTCACACCTTTTTTTAAAACCAAAATAAGCCAAACAAATACCATTCCATGTGCACATTCATTTTGCTCTCATTTGCAACTTTTAGCAACTTTGCTCATTTTCAAATTTACAGCACCATTTACACCTCTGGCCATCTCATCATTTGGATTTTGGATGATCTTATCCCACCCTTTATTTTCTCACTAAAAGACAATGCAAAGGCAAAATAAAAGAAGAAAACGCACGCTGCATATTTTCTAATTTTTTCTGTTTTTTTTATTCATGCTAACGGATTTGTGAGGGCCCAAAAGACCTGGCTACCATTACTCCAAGTGTTCTATATAAACCCAGAGCCTCACTCTTTCTCTCTCCATGGATTCACTCTCTCAAAAGATCAGAAGTTGCTATCTCTCTCTCTCAAAAAAAGTTTTCTGCTTCGAAGCTTCTTTATTCTCCATTCCAGAGCTCGACCCATGACCATTTTCACTTCATTGGAGCATTAGAAGTGAGGGACAAGGGTTTTCACTTTGTTTCAGAGGACATAGTTGAGTTTACTTCTCAACTCGAAAGGTATTTTCAGATCTTGATTCTTCATAATTTTGCTTGTTTCATGTAATTTAAAGCACGTGATCATGTTCATAGCTGGCCAGATCTTACATCTGATGTATAAACTTGTTTGATTTTGAAGCATATACGATTTGGTGAACTTCTGGTTTTTCAAGATTTAATGATTTTCTCAATTTTCTTGCTCTGATTTCTACTTCTATGATCAATCATTTTGAATTATGTGAAAAGCATGATGTAGTTGATAGTTTGAACTTTGATTTGTGATTTGAATCATTAATTTTGGTGGAGGAACGAGGCAGAAATTGCAAGTAGAACATAGGTGTCTGAAACTGAGAAAATGCGCGTTAGGGCTTGTCTTGAGGAAGAAGATGATGGTGTGGCTGGATCTGATTAGTCCATTGGTTTTTTAATGCAATTTTTCATATTTTTATTTTTAATTGTTTTCTCTAATTTTATTCATTGGTCAAAACATCTTCAAAAATCATGAAAAAATTACCATAGGCCAAAAATAATTTCTAGTATTTGTCATAATTTTTTTGGAATTTTTTTAAAAATGTTTTGATTGGTTTAAAATTTCATAAGTTTAATTAATTGTTTGTTCAATAATTAATTTTATTTTAATAGCTTTTTTGATCTAAAAATTCCAAAAAAATCATCTCTGACTCATAAAATAATTTAGAAATTGATTCTGATTTTGGTTTAGTTTTTTTTTCTTCTATTTTTGATTAAAAATTTAATTTGAGAAGTTTATTTGAAATGTTTGCTTCATAATTTTTGTTTTAATATTTCCTTTAATTCTAAAATCCACAAAAAAAATCATATAAGTTTGTTTTTAATCATAGTGTCTAAATATAATTTTGTTTTGACCTTTTTGTGACTTTTGGCTAGGGTTTGCATTTTTTGTCATTAAATAATAGTTTAAATTGTTTAATTGTTTGTTTGATTTTATTTTAATTTTTCCTTTAATCCAAAAATTCCACAAAAAATCAGGGATGTGTGTTTTTAATTCTAATATTTAAATATAATTTTACTTGGATATTTTTCTGATATTTTATTAGAATTTTATTTTGAGATGTGATTATTTGTTTAATTGTTTAATGGTTTGAATTTTGATTTTATTTTTGACTTTTCTTTCATCCTAAAAATGTGAAAAAAATACGTATTCTGATATATAGGGTTTCCTTGTGATTTGCATGATCTTGGTTTGAATTGTTTGAATTTTTATTTTACCTAATTAATATTTAAGAATTAAAATTCAAACAATTAGGGTTTTGTAGCTTACATTGCAAGTTTCAATTTCAAAACCAATTTGACTTGGGTTTCCATTGAAATTTGGGTCTTGTTTAAGGTTCATGGATGTATTAAGGATCTGAAAACCATTTTTATTGAATTATTTGACTTGATTGGATATTTTCCACAAATTATTTTGAAAGCTTGTCTAGTTTGGTAGTTTTGCAAACTAGTTTTGATCTTTGGGCCTCATTAGATCCTCTCCTCTACTATCCATGAACTTCAAACTTGTTTTTTGACCTATACACATCTCAAATATGTTATGGAAATTTTGGTTTGAATTATTGAAATCCTTTTCTATCTTTGATGTATTTTAGAAGTGAAGGTACCCAATTAATGTTGCATATCTTGTTGCAATTTGCTTGATGGCCAATGAACTTGAGTGAGGCCTATAATTGGGCACCTAATGATCATGTTGGTTATGTTTATCCACATAAACTCAAGTCATTTCACTTGATGCCCCATTTTTGAATGATTGAACCTTTTGATGCATGTTTTATGACTTTTTGCTTTCTTGTTGATCTTCACTTTGAAACATGAGCTTTCAATTTGAGTTTGAGGTCATTAGATGGCCAATGATAACATGAAGGGAAATGATACTTCAATGATAGTCTCATGAAGACTTGAGAGTAATTTATCCCTATTACTTAAGTTAGTTCTAATCATGAATAGAGCTTGGCTTCTTTCTTTTATCCTTGTTGAATTTTTGAGGCATTTTGAATGCACTTGTGTAACATGTTATAGAATCAACACTTTAACCTTTTGGTAATGTCCTAGTATTGTTTTTGAAGCTTTACTTCAAATCTTTGATTGTTACAAGCTCTCTAATTTTGTCCTTGTTTGATTTTCTTCCATGGTTAGCTTGAAATCTAAGTCTTTGATGCATTGTGTGGGATTCCTCTTCTATTATGCTTGTGAGTTGTGATGAAGTAATTGAGTATGATTAAATTATGGTTTCTATTGACCTTCTTGGTCCTTGATTGTATTCTTTTCAAGCTCCAATGATCCTTGATTGATTTTCAATTGTCAAATCAATATGGTGATAGAAAGGAGCAACATTCCTCTAACTTTTGACCAAATTGTGCATATGCCTGTTTCTTTTTGTCTATCATATCTAATGTTTTGATAGTTTCTATCATGTTTTCTTACTTCATTATGGTGTCATCATCCATCCCTTATGTGAATCATCATTCTATTTATGGGAATACTAACTTGGCTGTTGGATGTGCGAGGTACTCTGTATATATATATATATATATATATATATATATATAATATATATATATATTATATATAATATATATATAGATATATATATTATATATATATATATATATATAATATATTATATATATATATATATATATATATATATATATATATATATATATATATATATATATATATATATATATATATATATATATATATATATATATATATATATATATATATATATATATATATATATATATATATATATATATATATATATATATATATATATATATATATATATATATATATATATATATATATATATATATATATATATATATATATATATATATATATATATATATATATATATATATATATATATATATATATATATATATATATATTTATATATATATGTGTGTGTGTGATTATGAATGCTATACATTGCCCATGGGATCTGTTTATATCTGAAAATCTCAATACTTACATCATGATGGCGTAATTTTTGACTTGATTTGTCTGCTGATGCCAGCTTGCTTGAAGTTCTCTGGGTTTCTTTTATTCTTTCTCAGTTGCTACGGATAGTTATCTGTTTGGTATTGCACTATTTCTTTTCTTCTATTTTCATAGTTCTATGTTGCATGACGGGACCTCTATTGCTGATATATGTCAGGAGGCCCTCTGTTTTGTTTGATACATGTGCTGTGTTTATTTTTGATCGATGAGTCACTCAATTTAGAAATTGACATCACGACTTCGCTCTCAGTGCATGTTCCCTATAGGATGTTTATTGTCTTTTTTTCTTTAAATATTGATCGATGAGTCACTCAATTCAGAAATTGAGATCACGACTTCGCTCTCAGTGCATGTTCCCTATAGGATGTTTATTGTCTTTTTTTTCTTTAAGTGTTGATCGATGAGTCACTTAATTTAGAAGTTGAGATCATGACTTCACTCTCATTTCCTGTTCCCTATAGGATAATTTTGTTAAGCTTCCTTTGACATGTTAATTAAGGTAGGAATCCATGTATTCTAGCATAGGGTAGGACTTTCCTTTATCCTCAGCCTTAGGGTCAATCATTGTATGATAACACTAGGGATAGTGTTAGGATAGTTTCCCTTAGTTGTTGTTTTTTTTCCTTCCTTTGCATTTTGCATCTTAAAACAAAAATTCTTTTCTTGGAAAATCATAAAACACCTCTAATAAACTCAAACCCTTCTTCAAGGTAAAAGATACAAATCAATCCTATTTGTTTGTGCGCCTTTTGGCTTTGTTTTTAAATCTGGTTTAGCCGATGTTTCACCATCGCACATTTGTTTGAAGTCGATGTTTCACCATCCCACATGTTTATTATCCTACTTTGATTCTCAATATCATTGTTAGGTGTGATGTTTTGTCATCCGTTTTATTGATGTTTCACCATCTTTTCCATGTTACCTTGTTATCTTTTAGCCGATGTTTCGCCATCGCACACTTGTTTGAAGTTGATGTTTCGCCATCACACATGTTTGTTATCCTACTTTGATTCTCAATATCATTGTTAGGTGTGATGTTTTGTCATTCGTTTTATTGATGTTTCGCCATCCTTGCTATGATACCTTGTTATCTCATAGCCGATGTTTCGCCATCGCACATTTGTTTGAAGCCGATGTTTCGCCATCGCACATGTTGGTTATCCTACTTTGACTCTCAATGTCATTGTCAGGTGTAATGTTTTATCATTTGGTGTTTATCTATCTTTGACATGTTACTTTGTTATTATTTAGTCGATGTTTTACCATCTCATTTGTTTGTTGTTTTATTTGATGTTTTGCCATCTTGACTGTTTTTGTTGTCTTAACTAAAAAACACAAACCAACCAGAATATACGAGCCGAACTACGGCTGCTCTGATTCCTTAAAAGGGGTACGTAGGCATTGGGGTAGGGCCCAACCGAGCACATCTTTTTATTTTCCCTACATTATTTTATTTTCCTCGCATGCATTCCCTTTTTAGCTTTAAGCCATAGACATAAATTTTGACCACACCCATTAGATTAGACAACTAGAGTGGATACCATAGAGTACTACGGGCGTGTGGGGTGCTAATACCTTCCCCTCGCGTAACAGACTCCCTTACCCGATCTCTCGGTCGAAAGACCGTGATTTTTCCCTTTTCAGGTTTTCTCGATGTTTACCTTTCCCTTTCGGAGGGATAAAAGACGTTCAATGGAGACTTCATTGATGTTTCATACACCAGATGACAGGTTGGGCCAGGCGGTTTCAGCTGGCGACCTCACTGGGGACAGATTAACCTCTTGCTGGTCCATCCCGGAGTCGATCCTAGCTCTTGTTTGTTTTCTTTTTGGGTGTTTATTTTACCGCTTTGCATATTTATCTATTTGCATTGCATCCTATGTGCACTTTACTTTCTGCATACTGGATTTGGCTGGACTGTTTGGATTCTGGATTTCTTGGTGGGTGGGTTTTTCCATGAGGTAAATGGCCTCGTACCCAGGCTATCAGTGAATTCCATAGGAACTAGGAATATAGTGGCCATGGCAGCTATGAGGCGGATGCTTTGTAGACCTGACCATGAGACCCATGACTTCAGAGGTAGTTCAGATAGGTGTTATCGTATGATGATACCGACAATCGAGCTCTTGTGCTCTGATTTGGCTTTTAACCTTACCTTGACCTAGACTACACCCGTGAGAGGCGCGGGAAAACTTTTCTTACAGGTACAGGTACTGTTGGTGACTTTGTGTTGCGAAGGTGACTCGGGTTCCCATGACAGTTTTGAAGCTTTGGGAATTTCTTTTGATCTTGAGTGGTGCTGTTTTGTAATGGTCCAACCATGATCGAGTGTGAAACTTTGATCCTGTCATGTTGCATCATAGCATATTTATTTCTAAAAAAAATTATGTATAAAAATTAACTAGCATGCGCATGTCATCTTCCAGGGACATTCGAGAGTCTTCTTTCCATCAGAAATGGCTGGCCTCCCGTCAGATGAGTTTGATTCAGTTCGTGTTAAAGAGCCCACCAGGCATACATTTGCTTATCAGATTCCTACTATTGATGTGTCAGAATTGAAGAGGTTGAGTTCTTATCTGAAGAGTGATGTTCTGAATAATTTCAACGAAAATTATGGCAATTTATTACTAATCCTTAACACTCCAGTTGACCCAATGGATTTGATCACCCTCTTCCAGTTCTGTGACAAGGAATTACGGTGTTTTACTTTTTAAGATTATCAACTGGTTCCCACACTAGAAGAGTACGCATACCTACTTAATATCTAGTTGTCTGATGAAGTTCCTTTTGTCCAAATGCCGGAGAAGCTGAAGTTCAAAGTTATTCTGAAATTCTTCATCTGAGTTGGAAAGAGGTGAATGACAATTGGAAGTCAAGTGAGGATACTACAGGGTTTTATTTGAATTTCTTAGTGAAGAAAGCTGAAGACTGGGCAAAGAAAGGGAATTGGAGTAACTTCAGCTCTCTGTTTGCTCTCATGATATACGGGATCGTCCTCTTCCCTCACAAGAGAAATTTTGTGGATTTGACAGCTATTTGTGTTTTTAGAAATAAGAACCCGGTACCGACACTCTTAGCAGACACTCTTTACACCATTCATTTCAGGCATGGGAAAGGAGGTAATGTAAGTTTATGTCATTCGATGTTGTATCAATGGATTAAGTTGCACCTACCGATAAGTGGCCCTTTCGTGGATACCAGACATTCTCTACAATGGTCATCAAGACTTATCAACCTTACTTCATTTGATATCCGGTGGAATTATGACATGGGGGAAGTAAGAAGTATTATCACTAGCTGCGGAGATTTCCCTAATGTTCCCCTCATAGGAATTAAGGGGTGTATCAACTATAATCCTGTGCTTGCTTATCGTCAATTGGGATATGCAATGGATGGACCGCAAAAGGTTGAAGAGGTGTCTGAGTCAGTGTATTTTGTTAGAGGAAGTTATCCTGTGATGTTGAAAAGAGTGACAAGTGCTTGGAAGGGAATTCACAAGAAGCATAAAACTACTTTGGGCAAGAAGGTTCCTATTGCTAGGGTTCCTTACTTGGAATGGATTAGAGCCATGGTTAAGATTTTACGGTTACCATTTGCGAGGTCAGCTCTAATATATGAGCAACCTCCTACTGTTCTGAGTAATACGGTGCCTACCGAGGTGTTCACCCAGGTTCATGTTTAGAACATTCAACTTCGTGCAAAAGACCGTGAGGCGGGGATGAAACTTTATTGGGTAGATCAAGAAATGGCAGACTTAGCTCGCAAATTCAAAGAAGCTCATGGGGAAACTTCTGATGCAACCAGTTTTAGGAAGAGATCTCATGCTGAAATGGGAGAAGAGTTGAGTAAGACCCAGCAAGAGTGCCAGAAGATTCAGGCATCTGAGAATAGCTACAAGAAGAAGATTCAAAACTTGGAGAAACAGCTCAAAGACAAAGATGCTCAGCTTAAGAAGGATGTAGCCTAGAGGCATGTCAAAGAGGATCGGTTTCAAGAAATTAAAGTAGTCGCATCACAACTTTTGAAGGAGAAAGCCAGGCTTGAAGAGTATTGTCAACACCTTGAAGTGTGTCTTGTTCCGGAGATTTAGTTTTTGTTACTTACCTTTGGTGTATTTAGTCACCCCCAGGATTGTTGGAAGGGACCATTTGTTTATTTTTATTATTCAGTTTTTTTGTTAAGTTTACTTTGAAACACGTATTTTGTTTTTTATCGTTACACTCTTAAATGTCCGAAGTCACTCGAACATCGTTTCTTTTGTTTGTAAATAATTGAAGTGTTTGTCTTATTGTCCCTTTTTCCCCTTGATTGTATGTTTGATCTTTGGTTGCGCGCCGATACTGATGAATAAAAGGACTCTTGAATACTGGGAAATGACAAACATATCATGCACATCATGCATTTCATAACATTACAGGTTATCTCAAGACGTTATTCTTATTCTTATGCTTTTCTTATTCAGAATTCAAGACGACTACTTATCGGTATTCCACCAGAAACAATTTGCCAAGACAGATGGAACAAGTTCAAGCTGAACTCGCTGAAATGAGGGCCCAAATGGCTACTCAGATGACCCAGTTCATGGAGGTCATCACCAATGTGAATCGCCGACAGGAGGAACTGGATGCCATTGTCAACAACCAGCGCCGCTATCCAGGGGATGGTGGAAATCAAGGGCTCTATCAGGAAATTTCTGTAGGATTGGGGGATACGCAAGATCAGCATGTTGGAAATTTTCACGGGATGCCCGAAAACCCTTTTGTGCGAAACGTAGGGAATTTCCCCCCGTCTCCGGGACCTCGTCTTGTGGGGAACAAAAGAGATAATCATGGCGGTGTAAGGGGCTACAGGAGCAGGATTATGACTTTGACCAGGATGAAGATCAGTTTTCTGTTCGGCGTTTAGAGCCGGAAGTTCAGGTTAAGGATAGGAAGTATCGGTTGTTGGAAGAACGTTTGAAGGCTGTGGAAGGGCAATGAGCCCTTGGTATGGATGCTAATGATCTCGGGTTGGTATCCGCGGTGAAAGTTCCTCCAAAGTTCAAGCCTCCTATGTTTGAAAAGTACAACGGAACATCATGTCTTGTTACTCATGCAACTGCTTATTTCTGAAAGATGTCGGTGCATACTGATGATCAGGGGCTTTTGATTCACTTTTTCTAGAATAGCCTATCTGTGGCATCCCTAGAGTGGTACATGAAGTTGGAGAAAACCCATATTCATTGCTGGAATGATCTTTCTTGGGCTTTTGTCAAACATTATCAGTACAATATGGATATGGCGCCTAATCGCACTCAGTTACAGAATTTGTCACAGGGACCAAGAGAATCTTTCAAGGAATACGCTCAGAAGTGGCGTGTGTTGGCTTCGAGGGTTCAACCTCCACTCATGGAGAGAGAACTCATTGATATGTTTATGAGTAACCTGCAAGGGCCATTCTATGAGCACATGATAGGAAGTACTTCGGCAGGATTTGCAGACTTGGTTATGGCTGGTGAAAGAATTGAGGTAGGTTTGAAATTGGGGAAAATTCAGATCACACATGTTTGTTATCCTACTTTGATTCTCAATATCATTGTTAGGTGTGATGTTTTGTCATCTGTTTTATTGATGTTTCTCCATACTTTCCATGATACCTTGTTATCTCATAGCCGATGTTTCACCATCACACATTTGTTTGAAGCCGATGTTTCGCCATTGCACATGTTGGTTATCCTACTTTGACTCTCAATGTCATTGTCAGGTGTAATGTTTTATCATTTGGTGTTTCGCTATCTTTGACATGTTACTTTGTTATTATTTAGTCGATGTTTTACCATCTCATTTGTATGTTGTTTTATTTGATGTTTTGCCATCTTGACTATTTTTGTTGTCTTAACTAAAAAACACAAACCAACCAGAATATATGAGCCGAACTACGACTTCTCTGATTCCTTAAAACGGGTACATAGGCATTGGGATAGGGACCAACTGAGCACATCTTTTTATTTTCCCTACATTGTTTTCTTTTTCTCGCATGCATTCTCTTTTTAGCTTTAAGCCATAGACATAGGTTTTGACCACACCCATTAGATTAGACAACAAGAGTGGATACCGTAGAGTACTACGGGCGTGTGGGGTGCTAATACCTTCCCCTTGGGTAACAGACTCCCTTACCCGATCTCATGGTCGAAAGACCGTGATTTCTCCCTTTTCAGGTTTTCTCGATGTTTACCTTTCCTTTTCGGAGGGATAAAATATGTTCAGTGGCGACTTCATTGATTTTTCATACACCAGATGACAGGTTCGGCCAAGAGGTTTCAGTATGGTGAAGGTATTTCTGGAGTATCAAGTATAGAGAGAGTTTGACGAACCATAAGAGGTTCTGTTATTCCAGGAATAGGGGTAGTGGTATCAGAGTCTTTAAAAGAATCTTCTGATTGGTTTGCGGTAGCGTGTTGATTTTTGAGTTCAAGGGTTTCAGAGTTTGGATTTTCATTGTGGGGAGTGAGAGGGTTTTCATTTTCTGGTTGAGGAGAATGGAGGTTTTTATTTTCTAAGGTAGATGAATGAATGTCTTGATCAAAAAGTTCAATATCAGAAAGAACTCTTGCAAGTTTTGGTTTATTTTGTTCTGGATTTAGATTAGGGGAGTGAGGTTCATTTAAGAAGCTGCCAAGAGTTACAGAAGGATCAAAATCTATGTCAAAATCCTCAAATGTTTATGGTGAGGGATCTTATGTTGGTTGAGGGGGAACTATTTCAGATGTTGGAAAAACTATAGATTCTACAACAGAAACAAAAGATATGTTACCTTTGTTTTTAGCAGCTTTGGGTGTCCTCTGAGAGGATCCTTCTCCTACTGCCTTTGTCTTTCTGGATTTCTTCAACACAACATCTGGAGCTGGCTTGTGCAGATCACAAATGTTGAGTTCTAGAATAGTTCCATCTTCCGTGCAAGCTTCAAGGGATCTGACCAAAATCTCTGGAGAAGCATCCATCTCTGAAAATAATGGAAAATATTTCAGAGGGATTCTCCTAGACGTGATGACTTCATGAGAAGAAATTGTTGGTTCCTTCTTAATGCTTTCAATAATCTTCATTTTCTTCAGATTCTTGGCATTTAGTGGTTTTCCATCACTTGCCTCCAGAGTGTTGATCTCCTGAGCCTCTGTCAGATGCTCTATCATCCTGTTTTTCATCAAAATGTTAGAAATCAATCTTCCCAGAGGAATCCAATCCCTCTTTGTCCTTTCTTCTTCCCTTTTTTCCTTCACGCTTGTTCTAAGATGATTGAAGATCAAGTGTGGAAGATTTATTGTGGTCTTCTTTGAAATAAAGTACAACAGAAACTGCTGATCAATGTTGATGTAGTCAGGAGAGCTTATAGGCTTCTTGTGATTTATACATCCCAGAATGATCCTGACCCAGATTCTGTAATAATCTTTCAAGTCTCTTATCTTGCTAGATGGCTGTCCAGAAGTGAAAATGACCCTAGCAATAGATTTTAGGTCAGAACACTTATCATCCATGTCAATGCACCTGGCTCTGCCTCCATTGTACCCAATAAGTTTCCCAATCAAGTCTTCTGTAATCACTATCTTCTTCCCCATAACGTATGATGTAACTTGATGATTGGATGAAGTTGCATGAATCCAAAATTCCTTAACAAGAATGGGGAATACTTGACCTAGTAGACGATCAAAGTATATGTTCCAGCCCTGAGCCGTTACATCTTTATACAAATCAAAACCATTTTCCTTTAAGCTCTCAAAATCAATGATTAACTCACATAGAACTTCAAGATTATTGACTGGAGTGTACAACATTATTATGGGTTCCTCATACTGTTATGTGGAAGAAGAACCAGGAGCACTGTGGAGATTTTTGATGCTTGATGAGGATGCCATTGTTCACACGGATTTGTTTTGAAAAATACTGAGAAAAGGGTTTTTGCAAAACGAGAGCAAGAGAGAATAATATATGAAGTAAGAAGTGAATGAAATAGTGAATTTCAATTTATAAACACTTTTGAAAACTTAATCAGTAAGAAATAGAAAATAAGTAATGATTATACTGTAATTATGAAGCCTGAAATAAGGGGATTGCGTGTAGATACTGAACAATTACCATTGACAAGTGTCTCAATGCATCCAATCAGAGCCTTAGACCCTTCAGAATTTGAACACGTGCTCAGCCTCAGAAGGTAGCTTGTGAGAGGATGACAAATGTTTGATGGTGTGAACTGCACGCCTCTATCTTTGAAATGAAAGGTTCAGATCTTCATAGATATATCCTATGCTAGAACATAGTTTGATTCTACAACCCTTGATTAGAGTTTTGATGATAACAAAATACAAAGAATAAATAAATTCAAAGATATATATATAAAACAAATATGCTTCTTAAAATTATATTTTGTATATACAGAAGTTCTGATGGAATCAGCATCAGAAGATCAGTAACATGTGCTACACGCTGAAGCTACCAGATTATACGCTGAATCTTGATGACCAGAATCTGCGCATAAACTAATACACTCTGACTCTGATCAAAGATCTTTGCCAAGTCATCAACATTCTGAAGCGTTATCATAAGTTAAAGCAAAGAACACTCTGAAGCGTTATCATAAGTTAAAGCAAAGAAGACTCTGAAGCGTTATTAATTATTCAAGACAGAATTAAATGCTAACGACTCTCTTCAGATAAGATCTTCTTCAAAAGGAAAGTGCGTTATTGTCATTAAACTGGCTTTATGGACAACGTATCTCTGCCTTGCCTATATAAATAAGTCTGCTTGAGAAAAGACGCACGCATGCACTCACATAATTTGCTAAGCTTTAAAAACCTCTTATTCAAACGCTTTAAGCAAATTCAGTTTACTCTAAGCTTAAGTTGTGTAATTATCACAATTGTGATATATTGTTTTGTTAGAAAACGTTAACACATTCTTGTTTAATTATCTGTAAAAGATTTCCTTGAGATAAACCGGTTTGTGGTTGTACTCAAGAAGACTTTAACAGTTGTTAAAGTAGCTGTTGTAATCCTTTGAAAATAGTGAATTAAGACCTCGTTGGAGAGAGGAGAAATCACCTTGACGGGTGGAATGGAGTAGTTTGAGATCAAACAAACCAGGATAAAAATACTGTGTTGTCAAAGCATTTGTTTTAAGTTTTACAATTCAACCCCCCTTCTTGTGTTTTTCACATATTCAATTGGCATCAGAGCGCCTGGTTCTGAGCTTATAACACTTAACCGTTTCAGTACAAGATCCAGCGTCAGAAAAACACAATGGCAGGACCAAGTCAAAACATCAGCAATGACAACAATGAAGAAAGAGACAGATTCAGTGGAAAACCTCCAGTCTTTGATGGAGAGAACTTTGACTACTGGAAAGACAAAATTGAAAGTTTCTTTCTGGCCCATGATGCTGATTTGTGGGACATGGTGACTGATGGATACACGCACCCAGTGGATGGACGTAGTCAGAAGATTGAAAGGAAAATGATGTCTGATCAGCAAAAGCGTGAGTTCAGAAATCATCACAAGGCCAGAACAATTCTTCTCAACGCCATCTCTTATTCAGAATATGAGAAGATATCAAACAGAGACACTGCAAAGAGTATGTTTGACTCTCTGAGAATGACGCATGAAGGCAACATTCAAGTCAAAGAAACCAAAGCCCTTGCACTCATTCAGAAGTATGAGGCATTCAAGATGGAAGAGAGTGAATCAATAGAAACTATGTTTTCAAGATTTCAAATTCTTATTGCTGTTCTAAAAGTTCTTGACAAAGGGTATTCCACTGTTGATCACGTTAAGAAGATCATCAGAAGCTTGCCAAAACAATGGAGTCCAATGGTCACAGCGCTTAAGCTAGCCAAGGATCTCAACAAAATCTCTCTAGAGGAACTTATCAGCTCCCTCAGATGTCACGAGATAGAGCTATAAGCAGATGAACCTCAAAAGCAAGGTAAGCCATTAGCTTTAAAATCTAACAGAAAATCTGACTCCAAAGTTTTGCAGGCTGTGGAAGAAACCTCTGATGGGTCCTCATCAGAAGAAGATGAACTGTCTCTCCTCTCCAGAAGGGTGAACCAATTGTGGAAGCAGAGGCAAAGGAAGTTCAGGAATCTCAGAAGATCAGAAAATCAGAATGAATCTTTCTCCAGATACAGAAAGTCAGAATCCTCCTCTGGACACAGAAGATCTGAAGGCTCTTCAGGAAACAGAAAGCCAAACAAAAAAGACATCATCTGCTATGAATGTAACGAGCAAGGGAACTACAAAAGTGATTTCCCAAAGCTTCAGAAGGAGAAGCCCAAAAAGAAGTTTGGCAAGGAAAAGAAGAAAAGTCTCATGGCTACATGGGATGATTCTGACACATCTGAAGCTGACTCAGAATCAGATGATGAAAGAGCAAACATAGCTCTCATGGCAAACATAACAGAAGATAGTGAAGCTTCTGAGTCAGACTCTGAATCATATACAAAAGAGGTATTGCTTGACTTTACTATAAACTTTACTAAGGCTGAACTAGCTGAAAGCCTTAATGAAATTCTGGAAAGATATCAGCAGATCAGAGTCAAACTCAGAAACCTGAAAAGGAATCTCGCTTCTGACTCTAATAAGACTGAGAGTCTCAAATTGGAGAATTCTGAGTTAAAAGATAAAATTTCAAATTTAGAAAACCAATTGCAAAACTCTCAGAAGGAAACAATCCCTGAAACTCCCAGCAATGTTGATGAGATCATCAAGGAGTATGATCACAACTTTCAGAAGTTTCTAGCTAAAAACATAGACAGAAGCAAAATGGCTTCAATGATCTATGGAGTTAGCAGAAATGGCAGAAAAGGGATAGGATATCAAGGTAAGGTACCTACACCAAAAAATGCCATGGATTTAGTTATAAAACGTACTCCACTTGATTCACACTTTATATATGGGCACACACATGACATAAAATATACAAGTAGTGATTACTCTGTCAAACCAAAATTCAACCAGAGTTTTGGTAAAACTAACACATCAGGACCCAAGAAAATGTGGGTACCTAAGGATAAAATAATACATGTGGCAGATATCTTTAGCAGCAAAGCAAAAACACCAATCATGGTACCTGGACTCTGGCTGCTCACGACACATGACGGGAAGAAGGCATATGTTCCAAAGCCTGGAACTTAAGTCTGGAGGCTACGTAGGCTTTGGAGGCAATCAGAGAGGAAAGATCATTGGCTCTGGAAAAGTAGGTAATGGAAATCTTCCCTCTATAAGTAATGTTTTATTAGTTGATGGATTAATGTATAACCTGTTATCCATAAGTCAATTAGTGATAACGGTTATGATATAATCTTCAATCAAAATTCATGCAAAGCTGTTAATCAGAAAGATGGGACTATCCTATTTAATGTAAAGAGGAAAAAAATTTATAAAATAAAACTTTCTAAACTAAAAAGTCAGAATGTAAAATGTCTATTGTTTGTTAACAACGAGCAATAGATCTGGCACAGAAGATTGGGACATGTTAGTATGAGAAGAATATCTCAGATTAACAAACTCAATCTGGTCAGAGGACTTCCTAACCTGAAGTTCAATTCAGATGCTCTGTGTGAAGCATGTCAGAAAGGCAAGTTTGCAAAACCAGCTTTCAAATCCAAAAACGTTGTTTCCACCTCCAAGCCACTAGAACTTATGCACATTGACTTATTTGGACCAGTTAAAACTACTTCAGTCAGTGGCAAGATGTATGGGTTATTAATCGTAGATGACTATAGCAGATGGACATGGGTAAAGTTCTTAAGGCACAAGGACGAGTCACACTCTGTGTTTGTTACCTTCTGCAACCAAGTTCAGAATTAAAAGGATCTTAGAATCATCAAAGTCAGAAGTGATCATGGTGGAGAATTTGAAAACAAAGATTTTGAGTTATTCTTTAATGATAAAGGCATTCTGCATGATTTCTCTTGTCCTAGAACTCCCCAGCAAAATGGAGTTGTAGAACGAAAGAACAGAAGATTGCAAGAAATGGCCAGAACCATGATCAACGAGACTAACGTTGCTAAGATCTTCTGGGCAGAGGCAATAAACACAGCGTGTTACATTCAGAATAGAATCTCCATAAGACCTATTCTGGAAAAGACTCCATATGAATTGTGGAAGAACAGAAAGCCCAACATTTCCTATTTTCACCCATTTGGATGAACATGTTTTATTCTGAATACAAAAAATTATTTGAACAAGTTTGACTCTAAAGAACAAAAGTGTATTATGTTAGGATATTCTGAACGCTCAAGATGGTACAGAGTATACAATACAAAAACACAGATTGTGGAGGAGTCAATCAGTGTTTGTTTTGATGATAAGCTTGACTCTCAAAAGTCAAAGCAGAATGAATTCCTTACAGGTATGGAAGTTGAACTCACAGGTACTGAAGACAAATCATCAGAAGCTCTCAACAGAGACACTCCCTCAACATCAGAAAGAGTAACTGCAAGCAATCCAGCACCCTCTGTTGATCAACTCCAGGAAAGACCATCCAGAAGCAGCATGGATCACCTAGAAGAAAAATCTTAGGAAGAAAGGAAGATCCAATCAGAACAAGATCTAGCTTCAGAAACTCCAAAGAATCCCTCATGGGACTGGTCTCTCTAATTGAACCAACAACAATTGATGAAGCACTTCTGGACAATGACTGGATTCTAGCAATGCAAGAGGAGCTAAATCAATTCACAAGAAATGACATATGGGATCTAGTTCCCAAACCAAAAGGATTCAATGTCATTGGTACAAAATGGGTGTTTAGAAACAAACTGAACGAACAAGGTGAAGTCATCAGAAACAAAGCACGACTGGTAGCACAAGGTTATAGTCAGCAAGAGGGAATAGACTATACAGAAAGCTTTTCTCCAGTCGCCAGGTTAGAATCTATCAGACTCTTAATTTCATTTGCTGTTAATAAAGGCATCACTCTGTATCAGATGGATGTTAAGAGTGCATTCTTAAATGGCTGTATAGAAGAAGAGGTATATTCTCACCAACCCCTTGGTTTTGAAAATTCCAAAAATCCAGAATATGTTTTCAAACTAAAGAAGTCACTCTATGGTCTGAAACAAGCTCCCAGAGCTTGGTATGAAAGACTAAGTAACTTTCTGCTAGAAAAGGAATTCACCAGAGGGAAAGTGGACACAACCTTGTTCTGTAAGACAGTTAAGAATGACATTTTAGTATGTTAGATTTATGTTGATGATATCATATTTGGATCCACTAAACCCTCTCTGGGAAGAAAGTTTGCTAAATGTATGCAGGCAGAATTTGAGATGAGCCTAATGGGGGAACTAAAATTCTTTCTGGGCATTCAGATTAATCAAACCCTAGAAGGAACTTACATTCATCAGAGCAAATATATCAGAGAACTTCTGAAGAAATTTGATCTCTCAGAATGTAAGCCATCAAAGATTCCAATGCATCCCACGTGCATTCTGGAAAGAGAAAAGGTAAGTAAAAAGGTAGAACAGAAGGTCTACAGAGGTATGATTGGTTCTCTTCTCTATCTGACAACTTCAAGGCCTGACATTCTATTCAGTGTTTGCATTTGTGCTAGATTCCAATCAGATCCTAGAGAATCTCACTTAACAGCAGTTAAGCAAATTTTCATGTATCTGAAAGGTACTACTAATCTGGGTTTGTTTTATAGAAAAACAAGTGATTACAGCCTGATAGGATACTGTGATGCTGATTTCGCTGGAGACAGAGTAGAACGTAAAAGCACTTTTGGAAGCTGCTAGTTTCTAGGAGAAAATCTGATCTCATGGTCCAGCAAAAGACAATCCACAATAGCTCTATCAACATCAGAAGCTGAATACATTGCAGCAGCTGGATGCAGCACACAAATGCTCTGGATGAAAAGTCAACTTGAGGACTTCAAGATATTTGAGAGTAACATCCCTATCCTCTGTGACAATACTTCTGCTATTTGTCTCAGTAAAAATCCTATTTTGCATTCTAGGGCTAAGCATATAGAAATAAAACATCATTTTATTAGGGACTATATTCAGAAAGGGATTCTAAATTTAAAATTTATTAACACAGACCATCAATGGGCTGATATCTTTACAAAACCTATTTCTGAAGATAGGTTCAACTTCATTCTGAAACATCTCAGCATGAAGCTCTGCCCAGAATAAAACTGTTTTGATTCCATATCTTAACCTTCAGAACTTTGTTTATTTTTCGTGAAATACTGATCAATCTTTCTTCAGATCTTTAGAAGTACAGATTGTATCAGAATCTATCACAATCAAGGATAGAAATGTGCAGTTCACTCAAGCAAACAAGTGTCAACCAGTCATCAGCTACTTTCTGAGGCTGAACACGCGTTCACGTTTCTGAAAGGTCAAAAGCGCTGATTGGTTGCATTGGGACACATGTCATGGGTAACTTTTTCAATATATTTCTGAATCCCCCTAAATCAGCTATCATTAAATGCTCATAATCATTATAATTTATTTCTCTCTCTTGCCGTTTATGTTTTCAAAATTTTTTAGAAATCTATTTAAACACATCTCTCACCACTTACACGTTTTTACTTTCACTTTCATTTTCTCTACAAATTTATTGTTTTCAGTTTGCATAGTTTCTCAAAACCCTTTCAATTTCTTCTCAAAACCTTCGTGTGAACATGGCTTCCTCAAGCATCCCTACTTCCAGTTCTCAGTAATCAGATTCCACTGAACAATACGAAGAACCCTACAGAACTCTTCTCACACCCATCAAAAATCTAGAAGTTCTTTCAGAATTGATCGTGGATTTCAACAGTCTTCAGGAGAACGGGTTTAACCTCTCTGAAGAAGTAAAAGCTCAAGGCTGGGACAGATATTTTGACCGACTGGTGGGTCCAACATTCCCAATTTTGGTAAAGGAATTTTAGATTCATGCTTCATCTTCCAACCATCAAGTTACTTCTTACATAATAGGGAAGAAGATAGTCATCACTGAGGACCTCATTGCAAGATTAATAGGCTACAGTGGTGGTGGTGTACGATGCATTGACATGGCTGAAATATGCACTGATGTCGCCCTAATTGCTAGAGAAATCTTCACACTGGGTCTTCCCTCCAACAAGATAAGGGATCTAAAAGACCATCACAGAATATGGGCCAAGATTATTCTGGGATGCATAAACCACAGGAAGCCTACCAGCTCTCCTGACTACATCAATATTGATCAGCAATTTCTGATCTACTTCATCTCCCAGAAGGTTAAGGTGAATCTGGCTCATCTACTGTTTAACCATCTAAGGACTAGTGTTAAAGAAACCAGAGAAGAGGAGCGCACAAAAATGGAATGGATACCCCTAGGAAGGCTTATATCATATATTCTAACAGAGAATAAGCTGATTGATCATCTTACAGAAGCTCAGGAAATCAACTCTTTGGAAGCTATTGTTGGCAAACAGCTGAATGCAAAGAATCTGAAAAAGATGAAGTTAATTGAGAACGTCAAGAAGGAACCCAGTGTCACTTCTTTTGCAGTAATCTCCAGCAGAAGAATCCCTCTGGATAACTTTCCTCTGTTCTCAGAGATTGATTCTAAACCTGATATAATAGTCAGATATTTGGATGCATGCAAGGCGGATGGTACAGCACCAGCTTTGAACATTCAGGATCTGCAGCAGAAGGCTCCAGAAGTTGTGCTGAAGAAAACCAAGAAAAGGAAAGCTGTAGCAGAAGGATCATCCCAGCGGACTACTAAAAAGAGAGGTAATGCTTCTTCCGTAACTGTTTTAAACTCAATTTCTGTATCAACATATATACCTATTCCCACTCAATCAAAAAACCCCACACCACAAACATTTGATGACTTTGACATTGAATTCGACCCCTCAGAAACCTTAACTCTTAGAAGATCTCGCTCCCAACCTCCAAATCCAAATATTGAAGCAACCCAACAAGAACTTGCAAAAGTTCTATCAGATATAGAAACCTTTGACCAACATACTTCTGCTCCCATGCCAGAAAATCCAAACCCTGAAACCACCATAGAAGCACCACAACCAGAAATTCCTCTCTCTCCACAACCAGAAATACCACTACCTCCATCTCCTCAACCAGAAATTCATCCACCTTCTCCACAACCTGAACTATTTCAACCAGAAGTTCAAACTTCTAAGGCTCAACCTTCTGAACCATGTGAACCATAACCTCTTAACGATCAATCAAACCAAACTGTTGATTCTGATACCATTCCCATTCCTGGAATCACGGAACCTCTGGCCATCTGTATGCCCCTAACCATTCTGGATATTCCCCAAATTCCCTCCTCACTAGGATCAACTCCACCAAATTCCCCAACCAGTCCAAAAATAATTCCTGACTCTCCCACTCCCTCACCAAAGAACAATCCAGATGACAACATCAAGAATGTCATTGATTTAACGATCTTTGAACGTCTTGCTGCCATAACCCACAAAACAACTATCCCAAAACCAAAACCATCTGAACCCTCTCCAGATGTTGGTACCAGCTTATTGATGTTTGAAACAGAAGTACAGAAGTGGATCACTTCTCTGAAGCAAGCTAGTCTTGAGCTGATTGATCCTGCTGCATCAGACTACCTTTGGACAAGGTTCAGAAGATGGGTATATTCTGAAACTCATAAGATGCAAGAACAGAGCTACGGACAAGTTCAACAGAACTTCAACAATCTACTGAAAGTAATTGAAAAACCAGTTCTGAGTCAGCTGCTCAAGGAAGAAGTTCTCCCTCTGGACAATGCTCCGTGGTCTGAACATCGTCCAGCATACAAAGTTCAACCAGAGTCAGAAGATCTCAATCTGACTGTTACTCCAGAGCAGATGATTCCTGCTGAAGAACTGGGTCAAAAAGAGGATATTGCAGAAAGCTCTGAGAAGCATCCAGTTTCTGAAGATCCTCAAGCTTCCTCCCTTGACAGGCAGACTCTAGAAGACCTGAAAAGATCTGATATTTTGATGAAGGAAAGAATGGATAAACAGGACAACAAAATTAATGCAATCACGAGCATGTTAACCCAGCAACAGGAAACCAACATCCAGATCAAGAGCATGTTGGAAGCTTTGTTCACGCGTCTTCCTCCTCCCTCTTAGAATTTCCTCGTTTTTAAATACATGATTATCTGTAGTATTCTTACATTGCTGTTCTGACCTTTTCGCTGATTCTCGTTTTTAATATAAATGCATTTTGGTTTTGATTATGTGTTCTTTTTGATAACTGACAAAAAGGGGGAGAAAGAATGATATTTTTCAATAACGGATTACTGAGACATAAGTCTCAAACATTCTGATCTATTTAAATTTCTCTCTTCTGAAAAGCTTGAACAGGTACAAAACTCTGATGAAAGATACAGTAAGGTTCTGATGCTCAAAGACTCATGGAATTAAAGGGAAGTAATCAACTCAGGGGGAGTTTTTCTTCTTAATTCTATACTTTTTGTTCTTTATTTTTAATTAAAAAATCTGGTTTTTGTCATCATCAAAAAGGGGGAGATTGTTAGAACATAGTTTGATTCTACAACCCTTGATTAGAGTTTTGATGATAACAAAATACGAAGAATAAATAAATTCAAAGATATATATATATAAAACAAATATGCTTCTTAAAATTATGTTTTGTATATACAGAAGTTCTGATGGAATCAGCATCAGAAGATCAGTAACATGTGCTACACACTGAAGCTACCAGATTATACGCTGAAGCTTGATGACCAGAATCTGCGCATAAACTAATACACTCTGACTCTGATCAAAGATCTTTTCCAAGTCATCAACATTCTAAAGCGTTATCATAAGTTAAAGCAAAGAACACTCTGAAGTGTTATCATAAGTTAAAGAAAAGAAGACTCGGAAGTGTTATTAATTATTCAAGACAGAATTAAATGCTAACGACTCTCTTCAGACAAGATCTTCTTCAAAAGGAAAGTGCGTTATTGTCATTAAACTGGCTTTATGGACAACGTATCTCTGCCTTGCCTATATAAACAAGTTTGCTTGAGAAAAGATGCACGCATGCACTCACATAATTTGCTAAGCTTTCAAAACCGCTTATTCAAACGCTTTAAGCAAATTCAGTTTACTTAAGCTTAAGTTGTGTAATTATCACAGTTGTGATATATTGTTTTGTTAGAAAACGTTAACACATTCTTTTTCAATTATCTGTAAAAGATTTCCTTGAGATAAACCGGTTTGTGGTTGTACTCAAGAAGACTTTAACAATTGTTAAAGTAGCTGTTGTAATCCTTTGAAAATAGTAGATTAAGACCTCGTTGGAGAGAGGAGAAATCACCTTGACGGGTGGACTGGAGTAGTTTGAGATCAAACGGGCCAGGATAAAATACTGTGTTGTCAAAGCATTTGTTTTAAGTTTTACAATTCAACCCCCCATTCTTGTGTTTTTCACATCTTTATCCTGAAGCAACTATACTCCTAACTTCTGAAGACACGTTAATCAGATGTTCACAAACAAAAAATAAAGTTCAGAGGGTTACAAAATATGCAAATAAAACTTCTTATTTTGGACATAATTTCATGTTGAGATGTTTCAGAATGAAATTAAATCTATCTTCAGAAATGGGTTTTGTGAAAACATCAGCCCGTTGATGGTCTGTGTCAATAAATTTTAAAGTGAGAATTCCTTTCTGAATATAGTCTCTAATAAAATAATCTTTTATTTCTATATGCTTAGCCTTAGAATGCAAAATAAGATTTCTGGATAAACAAATTGCAGAAGTATTATCACAAAAAATAAGGATGTTACTCTCAAATATGTTGAAGTCTTCAAGCTGACTTTTCATCTAGAGCATTTGTGTATTGCATCTAGCAACTATAATGTATTCAGCTTCTGTTGTTGACAATGCAATTGTGGACTGCCTCTTGCTGGTCCATGAGATCAGATTGTCTCCCAGAAACTGGCAGCTTCCAGAAGTACTTTTATGTTCTACTCCGTCTCCAGCAAAATCAGCATCATAGTATCCTACTAAACTATATTCATTGGATTTTCTATAAAATAAGCCCAGGTTAGTAGTACCTTTCAGATACTTGAAAATTCGCTTAACTGCTGTTAAGTGAGATTCTCTAGGATCTGATTGGAATCTAGCACAAAAACAAACGTTGTATAAAATGTCAGGCCTTGAAGTTGTCAGATAAAGGAGAGAACCAATCATACCTCTGTAGATCTTCTACTCTACCTTTTTACTTACCTCTTCCTTTTCCAGAATGCACGTGGGATGCGTTGGAGTCTTTGATGGCTTACATTCTGAGAGGTCAAATTTCTTCAGAAGTTCTCTGATGTATTTTCTCTGGTGAATGTAAGTTCCTTCTGGAGTCTGATTGATCTAAATGCCCAGAAAGAATTTAAGTTCTCCCATCAAGCTCATCTTAAACTCTACCTGCATGCACTTAGCAAATTCTCTTCCCAGAGAAGGTTTACTAGATCCAAATATAATATCATCTACATAAATCTGACAAACTAAAATGTCATTCTTAAATGTCTTACATGATAAGGTTATGTCCATTTTCCCTCTGGTGAATTCCTTTTCTAACAGAAAGTTACTTAGTCTTTCATACCAAGCTCTGGGAGCTTGTTTCAGACCATAAAGTGACTTCTTTAGTTTGAAAACATATTCTGGGTGTTTGGAATTTTCAAACCCAGGGGGTTGGTGCACATATACCTCTTTATCAATGTAACCATTTAGGAATGCACTTTTAATATCCATTTGATACTGAGTGATGCCATTATTTACAGCAAAAGAGATTAAGAGTCTGATAGATTCTAACCTGGCGACTGGAGCAAAGGTTTCTGTATAGTCTATCCCCTCTTGCTGACTATAACCTTGTGCAACCAGTCATGCCTTGTTTCTGATGACTTCTCCTTGCTCATTTAGTTTGTTTTTGAACACCCACTTTGTTCTAATGACTTTGAATCCTTTTGGTTTGGGAACCAGATCACATACGTCATTTCTGGTGAATTGGTTTAACTTCTCATGCATTGCCAGAATCCAGTCGTTGTCTAGAAGAGCTTCATCAATTGTTGTTGGTTCAATCAGAGATACCAATCCTATGAGGGATTCTTCAGAATTTCTGAACATTGATCTTATTCTGATTGGATCATCCTTCTTTCCTAGAATCTTATCTTCAGGGTGAGCTATGCTGCTTCTGGGTAACTTTTTCTGGAGTTATTCAACAGAAGTTGCTGGAGTGCTTGTGACATTTCTTTCTGATGTTGTTGGAGCGTCTCTGTTGGGAACTTTTGATGAGTTGCCTTCAGCACCTGTGAATTCAACTTCTATATCTGCAAAGGATTCATTTTGCTTTGAATTTTGAGGGTCAAGCTTATCATCAAATCTAACACTGATTGACTCTTCAACAATTTGTGTTTCTGTATTGTATACTTTGTACCCTCTTGAGCGTTCAGAGTATCCTAACAAGATACACTTTTGTGCTTTAGAGTCAAACTTGTTCATATGTTCTTTAGTGTTAAGAATAAAACATGTACATCCAAAAGGATAGATTTAGAATATGTTTTATAGAGATTCTATTATGAATGTAACACACTATGTTAATTACTTCTGCCCAAAAAATCTTAGCAATGTTAGTCTCATTGATCATGGTTCTGACCATTTCTTGCAATGTTCTATTCTTTCGTTCTACAACTCCATTTTGTTGGGGAGTTCTAGGATAAGAGAAATCATGCGAAATGTTTTTTTCATTAAAAAATATTTCAAATTTTTGTTTTCAAACTCTCCACCATGATCACTTTTGACTTTGACAATTCTAAGATCCTTTTCATTCTGAACTTGGTTACAGAAAGCAACAACACAAAATGTGACTCGTCCTTGTGTCTTAAGAACTTTACCCATGTCCAACTACTATAGTCATCTACGATCACTAACCATACTTATCGCCACTAACAGACGCAGTTTTTACTGGTCCAAATAAATCTATGTGCAGAAGTTCTAATGGCCTACAGGTAGAAACAACATTTTTAGCTTTAAAAACAGGTTTTTCAAATTTTGCCTTTCTGACATGCTTCACACAGAGCATCTGAGCTGAACTTCAGATTAGGAAGTCCTCTGACCAAATTGAGTTTGTTAATCTGAGATTTTCTTCTCATACTAACATGCCCTAATCTTCTGTGCCAGACCCATTGCTCGTTGTTAACAGAAAGAAGGCAATTTACATTTTGACTCTTTAGTTCAGAAATTTTTATCTTATAAATGTTGTTTTTCCTCTTTCCATTAAACAAGATAGTTCCATCTTTCTGACTAACAACTTTGCATGAATTTTGATTAAAGATTATATCATAACCATTATCACTTAATTGAGTTATGGATAACTGGTTATGCATCAATCCATCAACTAACAACACATTATTAATAGAAGGAAGGTTACCATTACCTACTGTTTCAGAGCCAATGATCTTCCCTCTTTGATTAACTCCAAAACCTATGTAGCCTCAAGGTTTAAGTTCCAGGCTTTGGAACATATGCTTTCTTCCCTTCATGTGTCGAGAGCATCCACAATCCAGGTACCATGACTGGTGTTTTAAGCTTGCTTCTAAAGATATCTGCTACATATATAATTTTGTCCTTATGTACCCATATCTTTTTGGGTCCTGGTTTATTAGTTTTACCAAAATTCAGTTTGAATTTTGGTTTGGCAGAATAATCATTACTAGTTTATTTCAGATCATGTGTGCGCCCATAAGTGAAGTGAGATTTTAGTGGTGTGCATTTAATTACTAGGTCCATGACTTTCTTAGGCGGAGATACCTTACCTTGGTATCCTATTATTTTTCTGCCATTTCTGCTAACTCCATAGATCATTGAAGCCGTCTTGCTTCTATCTATGTTTTTAGCCAGAAACTTCTGAAAGCTGTGATCATATTCTTTTATGTTCTTATCAGCATTACTGGGAGCCTCTGGGATTATTTCCTTCTGAGAATTTTGTAAATCATTTTCTAGTTTTGAAATCTTTTCTTTTAACTCATAATTTTCTAATCTAAGACTCTAAGTTTCTTCAGAGTCAGAAACAAGATCCTTTTTCAGGTTCTTAAATTTGACTCTGAGTTGTTGATACCTTTCCAGAATTTCACTCAGAGTTTCTCCTAGTTCAGCTTTGGTGAAATTAATAGAAAAGTCAGGAAATACCTCTTCCGTGTATGATTCTGAGTTTGACCCAGATGCTTCGCTGTCTTCTTTCACATTTTCCATAAGAGAATTATTGGCTCTTTCATCATCTGCCTGTATCTGCGTCAGAAGTGTCTGAATTATTCCATGTTGCCATGAGACTTTTCTTCTTCTCCTTGAAGAACTTATTTTTGGGCTTCTCCTTCTGAAACCTTGAACAATCACTTTTTAGTGCCTTGTTCATTGCACTCATAGAAGATGATGTCTCTGTTGTTTGACTTTCTTTGACCAGAAGAAGCTTCAGACCTTCTGTGTCTAGAGGAGGGCTCAGACTTTATGTATCGAGAGGAGGATTCATTCTGATTCCCTGATCTTCTGGAGTTTTGGAATTTTCTTTTCCTCTTCTTCCACAATTGATTGACCCTTCTGGAGAGAAGAGACAATATGTCTTCTTCTGATAAGGATCCATCAGAGGTTTCTTCTTTAGCCTGCAAAACTTTAGAATCAAGCTTTTTGTTAGATTTTAATTCTAAAGGCTTACCTTGCTTCCGAGGCTCTTCATCTTCTAGCTATATCTCATGGCTTCTGAGGGAGCTAACAAGTTCCTCTAGAGATATCTTGTTGAGATCTTTTTCCAGCTTGAGAGCAGTGAAAATTAGCCTTGATTGCTTTGGTAAACTTCTGATGATCTTCTTTACGTGATCAGCAGTAGAATACCCTTTGTCAAGAAGTCTCAGTCCAGCAACTAGAATCTAGAATCTTGAGAACATTGCTTCTATGGATTCACTTTCTTCCATCTTAAAGGCTACACATTTCTGAATGAGCGCAAGGGCCTTGGTTTCTTTAACTTGTATGTTTCCTTCATGCGTCATTCTCAGAGAGTCAAACATGTTTTTGGCCATCTATCTGTTTTAGATCTTCTCATACTCTGAATATGAGATGCCACTAAGAAGAATTGTTCTGGCCTTATGATGGTTTCTGAAGTCACGCTTTTGTTGGTCAAATATTCTTTTTCTATCTATCTTCTGACCACTTTCAACCATGGGATACATGTATCCATTAATTACCATATCCCATAAGTCAACATCATGAGCCAGAAAGAAGCTCTCAATTCTATCTTTCCAGTAGTCAAAATTTTCTCCATCAAAGACTACAGGTTTGCCGCTGATTTTTTCCTTATCATCATGATAGTCATTGCTGATGTTTTGACTTGGTCCCACCATAGTGTTTTTCTAAAGCCTGGATCTTGTACTGACACGGTTAAGTGTATGAACTCAGAACCAGGCGCTCTGATGCCAATTGAAGAACTGAAAAACACAAGAAGGGGGGGGGGGGGGGTGAATTGAAACTTAAAAATCAAAAGCAAAAAACACAATGATTTTAATCATGGTTCGCTTGATCTCAAACTACTCCAGTCCACCCGCCAAGGTGATTTCGCCTCTCTCCAACGAGGACTTAATTCACTAATCAAACTGATTACAATTCTACTTTGAAAACTGCCAAAGTCTTATTGAGTACAACCACAACCCGGTTTATCTCAAGGAAATTCACTTAATCAAAAGAAGAAATTCACTGTGTACTATATGTTTTTCGTTACAAAAACGGTATCACTACTGTGATGTATTACACGAATTTGGAGTATAGTATGAATATAAATTTTGTAGCGTTTTGAGATTGTATTGAGCAGTAGTGTGAAAATCGTGAACAATTTAGCCTTTGAGCTTGTTTATATAGGTGTGGCAATATGTCCAAATGGACACTTAATGAAGTTTCCATACTGAGTAAATCTTTGTCTGATTGTAGCCGTTGTAAATGATACTTCCTTGATGGAAAAGTAACACTTCAGAACTTAGGAATCTTGCATGCTGCTTTACTTCAGAACTTGGGAAGTCATAAATATAAGGTTTTGTTAGTGTGTTAGACTTCCATTCAGAATTGGGATATCTTTCTCTTTAGCGCAAATTCTAATCTTCATACTTCAGCACATTCTGATTACTCAGCTTGAGCGCTTCTGTGGCTTAACTTCTGATGCAGTTCAGTCAAAACTTCAGTACAACATAGAACACAAATTTAGAGTGCATATTTGTTCTTTGTGTTTGTTATCATCAAAACGTTTATGAGGGTTGTGGAATCAAACTATGTTCTAACAGAACTTGCATGAAACACAAATCCAGAAAACAAAACAGTAATTGCATCTCATGTAATGAGAATCAACAAACAAACGCATCAGAAGTGTAATCGATCCACAAATAATGTGACATAGCATGCTTTAATCTAATAACCAAAAGCTAGGTAACCGGTTGAAAGTGCTCTCAAAACCCCTTGCACAAGTGAACCAACATGTTAGAAATAACAAGGAAATGAAATTGGAGTTACACATTCTCATCACAATTCAATTTGGGATTAAATCATGAAGGAATAGAATTAATATGTGCATTAGAAACACAAAGCATGGAAAAAGACGGAATAAAAATGATCAAAAATGGTATTGGTTACCACCAAACATACAATCAAGCTCAAATACGCTTCAACCGTGAATTAAATCACCATGCAAGCACCACTTACCATTCTCGGGCAGCAACACCGTCAACACATGAACCACATGAAATATCGAATCAAAACCAAAAAAACATGACATAAATGCCGTCAAAGTACCAAAACAAGCTTCCTTAAGTATTAACCATCAATGAAATAGTGTCTTACGCTCAACTTACCGAAATCGGACAGCATTGCACCGTAACAAAGAATTGTTCGGAAAATCGTATTCGAAATGGTGAAACTCAACCGTAATTGTCCATAAACGCGCAATTATGCATAAATAAGCATCAAACAAAATTTGAGAAGAAATTTACAAGGTGTTTGTTGTTTTAAGGCAGAAAGACGTATATGAATCGGTATCGATAAAAATTGGATCTAAGAATCACCAATAGACGCATAAAAGCATTTACCAATTCAAATTATGTCGCTTAAAAACTACAAACACTTTGCAACAAATAAATTCGCATATTCCAAGCCACAAACAACATACTTCTAGTGTTAATGCAATTTTAGGATTTGAGGTTTTTTATGTCGAAAAATTGAATTCATCCACAAATCGGTTCGACAATTGCATCAACTCATGAAAACATAATTAATTCTCAACAATATTCTATAATTGACATGTAGATCTAAAATTCTGTGTCCAAAAATCAACATCAATTCACCGATTAAATTCAAGATCTATATCGATTGAAACATTATTCAACCAATTCCACACCTCAACATTATTGAAATTCAAGAATCAAGCTTAATTAAACAATCAAATCTCATGAATCACAATCCAATATTAAATTCAATTTTATGTAATAATCAATTTCTCAATTCACCAAATTACTTATGCAAATAAACAGTTAAGTGCAAGAGACTTCATGAATTACCGAAAATTGAATCGGAGAAGATAAAGCTACCAAAAAACTTGATCGGAGAAAGATGATGTTGCTGGAATTCACGATCAGAATAGGGAGGAGTCCACCTGAGGAAGCAAGGCGCGACGGAGGGAGAAGAAGAATCACGAGACAGAGGGACGAAGCTCGCCGGTGTTGCAACGGTGAGGAGCAGACTTGGCTGGAGATTACGGTAAAGTTCATGGTGATTATTGAGCCGAGGGGATGGAGGTTTGCCGGCGGAGGGAAGTTTCGCGGAAGAGATGAATGAGAGATGAAGTTTTTTTGAAGTTTTTTTGATTTTGTGATGAGTGTTCTTGATGAAGTTTGAAGAAAGTTGAGAGGATTTGAGAGAAAAGATGAGTTTGATTCTTGAGATGTGAAATAATGAGAATGATTGTGTTTGAAATTTTGAATTTCAAATATATATAGCTTGGCTCCAAAACTGAATTTTAGGGCTTATTTCATGCACAGTGCAAGATCAAACCATATAAGGTCATGCCAAACAGTGAAAAATTCTGACGCGAAACTTGAATCAAAGATGTCGATGACGAAATTTGTAATGCGGAACCAAAATAATCGTTCTGATACGATAAAAAATAAGCAAGTTACGTCACCCTGAACGGTGATAAACGCATTGTAAAAATTTACAGTACAAATTTCCAGCTTATTTTGTGTATGACACGTGAACAAACCACAAGCTCACGATGTTCGATGCAGAATCTCGATGCGAACCCTGAAGCAAAATTGATGGCGATAAAATGTGTGACGCCTTGTTGAAATAATGCCCTGATATGATAAAAATTAAGTAACTTATGATTTTTTGAATGGTGAGAAACAGTGGACTTATTTCACCGTTTTGAAAATTTTCAGCTTATTTCTGTGTGCACTTTCTGATGCGAGCCATAAGCCCAGGCCTTCGGATCATAATCTGAACTCGGGCCCTGAAGCAAAGTTGAAGCTAACAAAATTTTTGATCTCACGCTTCAAGAATTATCCCAATACGATAAAAATCGAGAGAGTTATCATTTTTATAATACCAAGAAACAATCTGGTAAAATCCACTTTGGCGTGCGATTTTCTCTGGTAATTCGCACTTTCGAAAATCTTCTGTAGAGAATTAGCTCCTGACCTAAACATTCAGATTGAAGATAAAAACCAAAAGTATTTTTCACCCAAAGAACCATCCAAAAACATTGAGCCGGGAGAAAGTAATGAATTTTGAACATCTAAAAAACAGTGATTCAACACACTATTTTCACTGTATAGCTTCAAAGTACACACATATTCGGAGATCTTCCTTAATGAATTGGCTTCTGAGCCGAACACAAAAATTAAAGGAAATAACAAGACGCTTCAAATTCTCCAAGAACCACTCAAAGATGATTTTCCAGTCAGAAGTTACAAATTTCTAAGCATTCGAAAACCATTGAACCAGTAAATCCACTGTATAATGCATTTCAGGTATTTTGTGCATTCAAAAATCTTCCTCACAAAATTAGCCTTCGACTTGAAAAGATGAAATGAAAATGATATCGAGACGTTTCTAAAGACTATAGAACCATTCCCAAATCATTTTTCTGACCTCAAATTATAAATTTCTTTGCTTGAAACGCACAAAACCAAATTTTTGTCTGCATTGTCTCAAATCGATTGAAACACTTGACTTTCCACACAATTCAGAGCATGTTGGAATGCCTAAGAGCTTTATATGATGATGACTTGATTGTTTGTTGATTTAATATCTTAGAAACCGTACGAAGTACATTAAAAATTTTAAAACCACAAATTCTGCTTCATAATGCTGCTTAACGGAACAATCAATTTTCACAATTCTTTTCACAGAGAAACCCCTTGATTCCATGAGTATATACCCTATAACATGTATGTATGCATATTATGATGAAGTATAAGCCAATTAGAGTTAATATGAAGATGGCAAATTTTGGGGTACAACACTCATATCTGTGAGAATGCCAACTTATTATTTTGCTTATTTTTACTTATTGTTAAGTTATAATTTCCAAACAAAACCTCAATCTAAGTTTTTGTTTAATTGAACCACGCATTGAACTCAATATTGACGCGCAGTCCTTGAGATCGACATTCAGGGAATTTCCCTGTTATTACTATAGAGGCAAGATGGTACACTTTCTATTTTACCGATCAATGGTCCCATCCTCCTCGTAGATCATGTTGCCCTCTTCGTCAACCACCACCGCCTCCTCCAACGTAGAGTCGAAGGATTCCCCCGATACTTACTTAACGAGGAAGTATTTATCCCTTAAGTCACAAAAATATTCCAAGAACATCTTAAAAAGATTTTTCTTTGACTGCTTCAAGGAAATCCAAGCATGTTTTCCTTCCATGATTTGTCGTTGTAGTCAGAGTCAGTGGAAGAGAAGAGGAATTATGGTGCCGACCTGAAGGTATCGAAACACTATCTCAAACGCTAATATGAAGGCGATTGTGTTCAGGTGCAATTGAGAGTGCACTGATGACAAGTTCCTGAAGCCCTAGGTGTTTGAAGATAAATTCATACATGGGAATACGATTGTTCTTATAAAACGAGCATATTCTTTTGCTCGCAGCTGGCCTAAGAAATTTCCAATGCTTATCGATGTTGTGGTCATCCTCCCCTTCCTCAACTTGTTTAAATACACCGTCCAAAGATGCAAAGTAACAAAAAGGTATGCTTCGAGGGTCAGAGTCAACCCAATTCAATTGAAGTTCAACCATAAAGTCGACCATATGAACATCCCCGATAGGTCTGGCCATCTAAATGTCTTTAGCAGGTTCGGCCATCACACCTGAAAAGCAGAGGAAAAACATGAATTTGATGGCCAACTCAAATCCACCCCTCCACTGCAGGTCAAGTGAAAGGGCATATCACAGTGTGAGTGCTATGTCCCCGATGCGAAACCCTAGCTCGATAATTCATAAAGAAATTAAGACTAACCCTCCTAAGTTGAGGACAAGGCGGACAAAGGTCCACGTGAACCTCGCGGGCAAGGATATGAATCTCACGGCCAAGGATATTAATTTCACGGCCAAGAATATGAATCTTGCAATCAAAGATGTGAATCTCGCGGGGAGAAGCCGTGAATCCATGATTTCCGCAGGGAGAAACCTTCCCAAATCATGAAGTTCATCACAAACTCATGAATTTCAAGGGGAAGAACCCCCAAGGCACGAAATTCATCCAAAACCATGCATACTACGAACATCAAAATCGTGGTTAAACTGCAAGAAGAGAGAAATTTCTTACTTGTTGAACTTCAATTGAAGGTTGAAACCGTAGAGCAGGCGATAACTATGTCTAAAGGAGAATTAGAAGAATAGAGGCGAGGGGGAGAGCAAATGTTGAAAATGAATTCTAAACCATCTATTTATAAATCCTGCACGAGAGACAAAGTGTCACCTCGAGTGGCATGCCAGTGCCTTGACACGCCTCACCCACGCGCCTAGGTCATAATGACCCAAACGCCTAGGCCATCATTACACATTAAATGTTGTGACACGTGTCCCAGCGAGCAGACATCGACCAAGCCTCTTCGACTCCCCGGATGACGGGTAAGGGCAAACCCTCTCTATGAGAACTCCATAATCCCCCAACCATAACCTGAGCTGACCTTAAATTTATAGCTCCTCTACTTAGGAGTAACGACTTGGGGGGCCTTCTGTTCTGTATGGGGCATGCCCTTTGTCAACCCCTCGGGAAAGGCCAAGGCCATCTCTATTACAAAGAAGGCCTGCTATTGTGGCCCAAGTGGCTATAATTGTTGGGAAGCGTCTCCTACGTGTGCCCGTCGAGGATATGCTCCTCACCACGTGCATATCAAGAACATATCTAGGTGTGCCCTCGAGGACCTTCTCCTTACCACGTGCATGTCGAGGACTCTTCCTCTACATGCTCTACAATAGTATGTGGCCAACGTTCCTCTAGATATCACAAAGTTATCCTGCTCCCAAAAAGAACGGGTATTCGCCCTCCAAGAATCACTGAGTAGTTGAACCAGGATAGAAACCATGAACTAGTCTCCTCTATCCACGTAGCATCCTGGAAGTCTCTATTTTGGGCCTGGGCATCAGACTAAATAGGGACCATGGTCTGGTGCAGGGGGCTATAAATACCATCTTTCACTAGAGGGTCATGGACACTATTTCTGTTCACTCTTTCATACTTGTATTCTCTCTCTAAACCTTACTTTGGCATCAGAGTGTCTTGCAGGTATCCCCCCACTTCTCCTTCATCAAAACAGAAGGCTAAGTGTTGCAGGTTATTGAAGATCCTTCTAATCCTTATGATTATTTACTTTCACCTTGATGAAAATAGAAAACAACGGGGTGGATCCTTGCCAAATGGCACAATCGTTCTTAGAATGAGCTTGAAGAAATATTCTTTGAAATGTTCTATCTAATTAGAAAGTATATGGACAAGAAGACAGGCATCACAAATTTTGAACAACATGATGTTGAATATCTTTATGATTCATAAGAGAGGTTTAAATTAATGCATATAACATATCTCACACATGGTATATATGATATGGCACAAGTATTATAATTTACACATAATTTTAAAGGTGATACTTGAATGCTTCTTGATGCCTCAATTTGGGAACTATGAGAAACAAATCTAAAATAGAAGAAAAAGAACTCATAGAAAATATGGCGCATAATAAATATTGTGCACTAACTGATATAGTTGCAAGAAGAAAAGGAGTGTTAACAGTTGATACTCAAATTGCATATTTAGTGATTCATGGGCATATGAGTGCTTAACTCAAATTTCTAACAAAATAATTCGAAAATGCCAACATGACAAACCAACCAACACAACAAGTTCAAGCTTTTTAATGTAACTTTTGCAGCGATGGTCATGTGACTAGACAATGTTTTCCTAAAGGCATATGGGAAAATTATTTGAATTATATGGGAATTTTAAAGAGCCAATCCTTACTTCAACACGTATAATCCAAAGTTAAAAGATTATACTAACTTCGGGTGGAATAACAACCAAGGCCAAGATTTAAATCAAGGAGCATAACAAAATCAATAAACTCATTATCAACAACCAATTAATCCTTGTGTATTAGAAGAAACCATCATTAATATTAAGAAGATTAATCAAAGTAAATTGTTAGTACCATGTTTTTAAGATTGGCAACTTTTGCTAAAACATGGTTCTGAATAGATGTTGAACAAGATGTCATGACATCTTGTTCTGTTATACAACCCATAGACTACATAGTTGTATTTAAAATGGAATCCTAATCTAATGTAGTTTAAGTTTTCAAGAATTGTAAAATTATGGGAAACATAAGTCTTAGGTTTTGAGAGTATCTTGTGTAGTTTGTAAGTCACCCATGTATCTTTTGATACTATATGGTCGACTGATTGTTGCTTGACTGTTAGTCAAGTTATTGTTATCACTCGGAGACCTTTAAGTAATGAGTTTACTATTGTTCTCACTCGAAGATTTTAAGCAAGAGTTTGAGATTTTTTTATTTGAAGTTTAATCTTATAAATTAGGTTGTATTTGTTGCAGTCACTGGGATTGAGATTGCTAGATATCATTGAGGTGATTTAGAAAGTGAGATGATGATAAGTTGTAAAACAAGGAAGTTTAGCTTTGAACTAATATTGCTGATAGTGGACTTCCTTTTGGGCTTAGTATCCCTCAGATGTAGGTGAGTTTGCACTGAAATGGGTTAACAACTTATGTGTTAGTTATCACTTTGCAGATTTATTTTTGTATCACTTATAGCTTAATTGATTTGGTCTACTACCAGATGTTGTAACATTTGTCTTAACATCATGTTATGATGTTGGGATGTATGTATGTTGCATGTAACAATATTTCAATTGGTATCAGAGTAGGCATCCTGGTCTATTAGGTGAATTTTTAGGGAGATATATTTCTGGTACTATGTGTTTTTTGGGAAAGCTGGAGTGATACTATTTTGGTAATCAATTGACTGTAAAACTATGAAGTTTATCAGGTTGGAAGAATCTTGGAGATTTAGAAGACAGAAGAAAAGAGCATGTGTTTGAAGCTATCAATACCATAATCTATGGAATTGATAATTTTTTTTCAAACTACATCACTAGTATTGTGGCCATAGATACTTGGGATATATCTCAATTCCACTCATAAAAGAATATCTAAGCGTGTTTAGAAGAAAAATGTTCATATGTGAGGCTGATGAAGAAGAAGATTCCCAGGTCTCTTCTCTAGAGGTTTGACATGAAAGTGAAAAGCCATTAAAGAAATACAAGAGAAATTTATTTTTGATTTCAACTCTACATGAGCTTGGTTTCTGGTCTCTAATAAAGTTTTTCTTATTGCTTTGTATTCCTTGGAAGGTGATCCAATCATGAGTTGAGGATATTGGACAAAATATCTAGACCAAATGTAAAAGACATATGTAATGATTTCAACATGTCTGTGATACTAACAGATTACTGGAACTGGAGTAAATATCATTCAATATCAAAGCATTCCTATGAATGTGGAGAGCTTAGATATTTGTGAAGCAGAATGCATTGCTTATCTCAAGGACAACTGTGTAGGTTTTCTATGCTTGGCTTAATTAGGAAAGTGATCTTGATTATTATTTCCAAGGAAATTAGTGGATTCACTGGAAGATGAACTACTTATGAATATTTCTAAACTGAAGATTTATATCATAATGAGCTAGAAGTTTTGTTTATTCTATGATTTATATCTAGAATGAAGGGAGTTTTCAACAATGAAGAAATAAGAGGTTATTTATTTCGGGTTTTATGTCTTAAGAGAATGAGTAATTATCTACTATATATATTTTTTCAAGGTGAAGTGACTATATTTAATCCTAGAGCTTGATGTCTTGATCGAGTTTGGAAGGATAATCTAGATCAGTTGGAGGAACTTCTTCAAGAGGGAAATGATTGGAATTTTAAGGGGGTTAAGTTTTCTTCTAAGCTAATTAGCAAAGAGAAAACTCAAAGTGACAAAAGGTTGTTTTTTTCCAAAGGCAAGTTGAATTGAGGATGTCTTAACATTATGCTGGACATCAACTTACTCATGTTACATGCATTTACTTGCACTGGAGATATCTCTTATGTGATAAGTTGATTTCAACAATTTTGGTTACTTTTTCAAGGGCAAGTTCAGTTTTGTTTCACCAAGCAAGGGTTAATACTCCGAGAAAGTGATTATTGCCTTATCTCTCATATCTTTCTTAGATCTCCAACTACGATAATTGGTATTGAAACTAATTGTTCCAAACACTTAAAAATTTTCCTGGTGGTTTGTTTAAGTCTTATTCTAATCAATTTCTACTTTTTTGATGATATTGAAAGGATGTTTTAAGGGCATTGAATAACTAAAAGAATCTAGGATCGATTCTCTAAGTTTTGGTAATGGGTTTTTCTTCTTACTTAAAGACTGATGACTGTGTGATCAAGGTATATAGGTATATGTCATTATTGTACCCCCAACATTTCCCTCTCTTTTCTCAAGACATTTCTCACAAAGATCTTCAATAGCTCAAGTTTGCACAACTCTTGACTAGGTTAAATCACCCTTTAAGCATTGGGACCCCAAATTAGGGTTTTGATTTCCATAAGGACAGTTGGACTTCTAATACCCAAAATGAATTTCATATCTAATTATATACCTCCAAGAATACTCATGCCAAGTTTCAAGTCTTGGATCACAATTTTTCTATGTCAATTGATCAGATGACTGAAAATCAACTTTATTGGGTAAAAAGTCAACTATCGTAAACTTACAGTCAAAATTCAAGATTTTTGGCCAATATCAACATTTTTAAGTCATATTCATCAATTTATGAAGTGTTGATGATAATTCCTCAAGAAAGGCACTCAAATCATCAAAGGGGAAAAATTGTCAAAATTAGGGTTTTGACTGAGAATGATTGATCAGTGATTTTTGACCTAGTAAATGACCTAATGAATTGAATCATGATCTTAGGGGTTCAAAAACATCATTTTTACCTAATTTCATGTCTCAAATACTTTCTCAAGATCAATTGATTGATAGTTGAAATTTGATCAACTGATGAGAAATCAACTGATAAACAAAGTCAAACTTTGACTTTTTGGTCAAAATTGAGTTTCAAAAGTCAAGATTCATCAATACATTCAAAATATGAAGCTTGATCATCAAGGAATCAAGAAATTCATAAGTAAATATAAAAAGTCAAACTTTTCAAGACTTAGAAAAATTTATAAGTGTTTTAAATCTTGATAATTTCACTACTTGATGACCTTTTTTCACCAAGATGCAAGATGATTCAAAGAAAACTTTCAACATGAAATTTATAGATCTTGATGAATTATACAACTTTGTTTTAGAGGATTGATGTCCAAAAAATGCTTAGATTTGAAGATATAAGCCCATGAACTCATAACATTTTCATAACACACTTGTTAAAATTTTGACAAGTTTAGGAAGATTTTTTACCTAACTTCTTGGCCAATTTTCACCTAGTTCCAATATGATTTTGTCAAAATGGTAAACATGAAGGTTGTAGAAAATGTTTCAAGCTTTCCAAAATGTTCAAGAACATGAAGAGATCATGCTTGAGCTAAGAGAATCTAAGACAAGAAGTTAGGCATCCATTCTTGAATTATAAGTCATTTTTGTGATGAACACTTGACCAAAACCCTAGCCTATACTGCATAATCTTAATTTGCAGGCTTCTAACTTGTGTTTCACTCAATAATTAATTGATGACACAACTGTTAGATCTTTGATCCAAGCATTTGAGGCATTATCCAAGTTGCATTTCCATTTATGGCACAAAGGTAACACTTCCATTTTGGAAAAGCAAGCTTTATTGCAAAAGTCAATGCATTGAGCCTATAACTTGTTTTTTCTGCACACACTAAACCTGCAAGATCAGAAGGAGCATGTTTAAAGTGATCAACCACTCTAAAAGTCCTTTTACCATGTCTTGGAACTATGTCTATCAAGTTGCTTCCAAAACAAGGTAAAATTCCATAACATGTGATCTCTTGTTTCTGATCCCACCAAGTTTCCAAACCTCTTGCCTATATATAGAAGAGTCTTTTTCAACCTAACACACGAAATTACAAGCCTGGAAACTCCCTCAAACATAGAATTGCTCATAAACTATATTTTTGTGCCATTTCTGACCTTGCATATCAAACCCACTTTCCACTTGTGCGTTCTTCCTCAAAATCAATCACAAAGCATCCATACATAATCTAGAAGTGATCCAGGACCATGTTACACAACTGTAACACCTCCTTCATCATCCTCCATAACCAAAAACAAATTTATGCAACTTGACTTCTCCAGAACATTCCAGGCACTCTCAGCTCAAGCTAAGCATTGCATTAGCTTCATAGAGGTCCAAGGAATTTAACCAGATTATTGCAACATCTTGCGGATTGCTCAAACTCAAAACATGATCTCCATATGCAAGGTGAGTTTTCTGAACTTCTATCTCTTCATACAAGCATCATCTGGCTTTGATTTTCAAAGATAAAATGTAGACATCATAGCCCTGAAACTAACCATGTCCTTAGAATTCATTTATGTTGCCTGAGTAGTGTGAATTTTAAGTTTGAACTTCTTGAAAAAATTAGGTTAGATTTGGTACCAATAGAAATCCGTGCTTATCTTTGATCCATTGTTTAAGTTATTTACACATTTAGAATCGTGGTAAAATTTCTAACAAGTTTGATGTTTACACTTTTGAGAATGGTTGAGAAATAAGCAAGATACAAAATTTGAAAATGTTGAAGAACAGACTGGCGCGAGGAAGAAGATGAAGTTATCATCAGGACTTGGTTTATTTTAAATTTAGTGTAACTTGTCATAATATTGGATAAAACAGCCATCCAAGTGCCAGAAAGCGCGCGTTAAAGGCATTACTATGGAAGGTCATGGGTTCGAGCCCCAACGAGACCTTTTGTTATTTTTCTAACATTTTCCTTGTTTATTTTTTTGTTTGGACACGTGCCTGGGCTTTACAGCTTTGGGCCTTGATTACTTTTACTCATGATCACCCCCTGCTTCCTAAACAACACACAATCCATTATTTCTTTTTATCTTGTTTTTTATTTCTTATTTCAAAAACAATTTTGGGCCCTAAAAAAACTATTTTACTTTCTAACCTCCTAATTTCTCTTATAACCCCCTGACTCCTAAATTTATATTTTATTTTATTTTATTTTATTTTTCTTATTTTATTTTATTATTATTATTATTTCTAATCAAAAAATACAAAAATATTTTTTTTATTAAATACTTAGACTAAAAATTATAATTTTTTATTTTATTTTTCTCTTTAGTTTTATTTCCTTTAAATATAAAAAAGACCAAAATATATTTTTTTAATAAATTATTTTCTTTTCTTAATTAATTTAGACTTAGGTTTTAACTTTCTCTTAATTAAATTAATTTAGACATTAGAATTATTATTAATTTCTTTTCAATTTAATTAATTAGGTCAAAACCTTTTTAATACAAAAAACCATAAAATAAGTGTCTCTTCTTTTACATTATCTTTATATTATTGTATATTTTATTTTTCCTTATTCAATTTGGTTGTAATAGTAATTAGGCTTTAATTTCTTTCATCCCCATTTGTAATTTGTACCCCCGTCCCCTAAAAAGGTGTAATAGCGTAGGACTTTTAATTTCTGCAATTTATCGCTTTTCCATATTATTTCTAGTAATTAGGGTTTGTATGGCAAGACTTAAAACCAAACATTAGACAATCCTAATTCAAGAAAAAATAAATGAAAACAATACAATTTGCACAGATGCACCTCTAGGGTTAACCCACACTTTTTGCCTTAGATTAAAAAAACAGTCATGTCCCTCGAACATGGGATACTTTAGCAAAGACCCTCGATTACAAGATCTTAGTCCCTTGATGATCCTTCGATGTTGCCTTCCATAAATGATCTTAGTCCCTTACAACAGATTGCAAAGGTATCCTACAATGTTGCCTTCTATGACTGCACGATGACCCACACTTGTTCTTTTACATCTAATGATAAGGCTCTCTACTAATCAATGGTAGACAAGCATTATCTAAAGGAGGATGAGAAGAACAAAAACTTTCATTTGAGTAGGTAAATAGCTGGTAGTTTCTTGCTCACAGACATTTTCAAAATAAAATATCTTTCAAATACACCAACACTTTCATGAAATATTTTCAAAAGTCAACACTTTGTATACATTCTTATAGAGACGGGAATCATTACAAAGTTCGCCCAAACTGAGGCACTTTTCAAAAATATTTTCAAACAAACACAAGAAAATTACAAAGCATTTTCAAAGTGAGCTAGCAACTAAGAGCCCGTAAATAACTACAGATGAAAAGGGTGTTAACACCTTCCCTTTTTATAACCTACCCCCCGAACTAATGAAAAGTTCTCAAAAGGTCTTTCCTGTTCTTTTCACCCATTCCTTTATTGGATAAAAGAAAAGTCAATGGTGACTCTTGCTATCCGCAACAACTGCGATAAAATGCAAAATACCCAAGTCTGTTCTCCCACCGTATTACAGAACCGGAGACTCTGCTGGGGAGAAACTTAAAAGTGAGGTTACCTTAGAGACTATATCACTTTTATTTCTTTCATTGTTTGACTTGCTTGCTTTACTATTAAAAGGGTTGTTTGGGTTTTAAATAGATCATCTACCCGGATCTGGGGGCATTATTAGGTAAGTAACAATAGATCGTAGATATTGTATGGTATATACCAATATGGTTAAAATGATATCTACGTTAGTGTAATACATTTGTTGGTACCGATATCCTTTATGTTGAATCAAAGAGAATACGGGGCCACTGTGTGGTGTCATGAGGCACTAAATGACCATAGAACCTTTAGTTGAACAACTTGGCCATTAGAAAGTAGTGAGATAGCCGACTTTGATGGAAAACTGAAGATTGGTTGATACTCGATACTACAATCATTGAGATCAGACTTTTGGGATATTTCGGCCGCAAGAAAAGATTGATTGTGCTGAGATAATTCCTAATGAAGAAAGATCAATGATATTGAGATTCCCTAGAACCCGGTTAATTTTTAGGACAGGTTGAACCAACTAAAACTTCAAGATGGTACTTACCTATAACCCCATGCAAGCTTAAACCTAAGATCATTATATTCTTTGTTTGTGATTAAATATTCATGACATCATAAACATAATAACATCATACCTTGGCATTCTCACTTACCATTTCAAGGATAAAGGAATTTGTCTTTGTTCTATTTTGTAGGATATGGCTTCCACTCGTAGAAATACCATCCAAATCAGCTTCGTGAAAGTGCCTCCTTAACTCTAAGAGTTAGCATCAAGGGTTCTTGAAGATTCTCCCTTCACCAAAAGATATGGTCGACTTCTCAGTTTGGCTACCTCAAGCTTTCAAGAAGAAATGATGTGTGTGCTCTTTCAGTTCTTTGATCATATCCATCATTGCTTCACCTTTTCCAATTACCAATTGGTTCCTACATTGGAAGAATTATCTCAACTACTAGGAGTGTATGTGCTTTATCAAATACCATTCACCGGTTTAAAGGAAACTCCAAAGCCTGAAGTTATTGCCAAAGCCTTGCATTCGAGGAGATCCGACATTGTTGCAAATTGGGAAACAAGGAGTGGAGTCAATGGTTTTCTAGCCAAGTTTCTTTTAGAGAGGGCTCGACTATTTTGGGAACATATGGATTTTCAAGATTTTGAAGATGTCTTGACCCTTCTAATCTATGGTTTGGTTACGTTCCAAAATCCTTACCAAATTGTAGATGTGAATGTCGTCAAGGTTTTTCTTTCTGGTAACCCCGTACCTACTCTGCTTGGAGACATTCTATGTTGTTTTCACACTCGCACCATGAGGAAGCGAGGGACTCTTTTGTGTTGCATTCCATTGATGTCTAGGTGGTTTATTTCAAACCTACCTCAGTCAATATTGAAGAATGGACAAGGCTTGACATGGACTCAAAGGGTAATGTCGCTCTCTCATTTAGATATATATTGGTGTCCCCGATCCCTAGAGGATGTTACCATCATTGACCGTTATGGAGACTTCCCTAATGTTCCACTATTGGGCATTAGGGGAGGTATCACTTATAACCATTCTCTTGCATTAAGACAGTTTGGGTATGCATGAAGAGATGGTCCCCATGATCCGTTCATCCAAGGTTTGGTATTCGACTACGAGGGAGATGTCCAAGGTTATCGTCAAAGGTTTGTACGAGCTTGGGGCATGGTAAACAAGGTTGATATCAAGATTCTAGGGCATAAAAACTCTATCTCTCTTGAGCCTTACCTCAAATGGGTACAAACTCGTGCTCAAAGTCTCATGATGCCATACCCAACCATCCTACCCGTGATTATGGAGCCCGTTGCTGAGGGAGATAATCATTATACCATTCTCTATCCTGACATGCCTACCGACTTCGAGGAATTGTAGAGATCGTGGATTCAACTCAAGGGGGAACGAGACACCTTTGAAGCTCGATTTTATGCAAACGAGAAGAAAGTTTGGAGCTTACAAGGCAACTTCACGAGGAGCAAAGCCTGAATGCTTACATTGCACCAAAGAGGATGCGCCCATGGGAGACTTGAGTCTTTTTGTTGTAAGAACTTATTTGGTAAAGCCCAAGAGTCATTTGAAATTCTTGAACTCATTAATGTAATTAATGTTTGTTATTTTCTTTTTATCTAAGGAAATTTAAATTCCTTAAAGTCCTTGAAAACATTGCATCCGCATACCATGCATCATATCATAAGCAGGTTTTCCAACACAGGTTTCCTCACCTTTTTACTGTTTATTTCAATATAAGATGGATCTCGAGCAAACCTTCAAGGACTTGCAGACTCATCACTCTCAGTTCCAAGGTTCAGTAAGAAATGATGGCACTTCTAGTCACGAAGAAAAAGACCAAGAAGAAATCTGTAATTAACATGGGGAAGAGGTTCAAAGGCCCTGCCTGACAAGTTCAAATTTAAGAGGTTTCCTCTGAGGAGGATGATAATCAAGATAAAGATGCTAGAAGCACCCCTGCTGGGGGTGGAAACAATCAAATATCTGAAGACGAGGATTATTCTGATGAGCAATACCCACCGGCCAACGACAAATACAAGCAGCTAGAAGACAAACTAAAAGCAGTAGAGATCCAAGTTGTGCCTGGCTTAGACATTGGAGACTTGGGTTTGGTACCTGGGGTAGTCATTCCCCACAAATTTAAAATCCATATCTTTGCCCAGTACGATAGTGTCTCATGTCCGAAGCTTCATCTAAGATCATATGTCCGTAAGATTCAGCTGCACACCACTGATAGGAAACTATGGGTGCAATTTTACCAAGAGAGCCTATTTGGAACGCAGTTGGAGTGCTTTTACCAATTGGAAGGGACAAACATCCATACATGGGAGGATCTAGCTGCTGCCTCTTACCGTCAATACCAATAAATATTGATTTGGCACCGACCCGAGTGTAATTGCAAGGCATGACCATGGGTTCAAATGAGGGCTTCAAGGAGTACGCCCAAAATTGGAGAGACCTGGCAGGAAGAGTACAACCACCTCTCATTGATAGAGAGTTGGTTGACATGTTTATAAGAACATTGACTGGTCCTTTAATCAACTTACTAATTGGAAGTTCATCATCTGGATTTACTGAATTGATCTTGATGGGTGAAAGGGTCGAAAGAAGAATTAAAAGCGGGAAGATACCCATGGCCTCCACTTCTAATATTGTGAAAAAACCATTTACTGGAAAAAAGGAAATTAATGTTGTGTATGGATCAAGAAGCCATACGAAGAATGATCGTCATCATTCAATAGGGGCAGTATTGATTTCCAATCCAACTTCAACTCAACGACCGCATCAACAAAACAATCAACAAAGGCCAGATATCCCGAGGAGGCAGTTTACCAAAATCAAGATCCCATTGTCTCAATCTCTACAACATTTTTTGAAGGAAAATTTGGTAACATTATGATATCCCCCTCCAAATCCCAATATTTCATCTCCAAAGTATAATCTGAATACCAAATATGCTTACCACTCTAATAGTCCTGGACATGACACTGATCATTGTTGGGCGTTAAAAATCAAGATCTAAGACTTGATCGATAACAAAACAATTGAATTCGACCCCCCACCGACTCCCAACGTGATCACCACACCCATGCCTAGTCATGGTAAGGGTGTCAATGCCATAGAAGATGCCTCCTTTGTTTTCTCCATCAATGATTTGACCACTCCTTTGAAGATTGTTAAAAAGAATTTGTTAAAAGCCGGAGTATTTCCAGGCTGCCTTGAAGACTGTTACCACTGTGTTGTGCAAATTAATGGTTGTACATGGCTGAAGAAAGTTGTCCAACACCTGATGGATAGCCATGAAATTCTATTTGAGAAAACTCTATATGTGAAAAAGTTTGACCCAAAGTGTATCTCAAGAGTTTGAAGACGTGTCCATCATTACTATTTCAAACACTCCTGTTAGGATTGCCTCCAAAGGTCCTATTAGTATTTCCGCTGAACCAAGAATAGCGCCATTAATTATCACCACACTGGGACCAGTCCCCTACTTTTATGATAAAGTTATGCCTTGTAACTATGGGGCATAAGTATATTACCATGGTATCAAACAAGAACCGTGGATCATCGATAATGAGAATGCGGAAGTTACAAACATTACTAGATCAAGTAAAGTTACTAGGACAGGAAGAATCTTCTCACCTGAGATCTCACCTTCGACAACCACTACTACACCCATTCATATTACTATTGTTAAACCTGTTGCTGATACTCGAGGAAAGGAAAAAATGACCGAGTCTTCCTGGATGGAGGCACCCACAAAAGATATTGTAGTTGAGGATCCATATACCCAAGAGATGGAGTAGATTTTAAGTGACTACAAGATAGTGGAGCAGTTGGGGCAGACACCCTCGAAAATTTCCATGATATCTTTGTTGTTATGCTCTGAGGCACATGCCCAAGCCCTGTTAAATTTTTTGAAAAATGCACATGTCCCACAAGAAACTGCGGCTGACCAATTTAAATACTGTGTAGCAAGCCTGACTCCTGACAATGGTTTGGGATTTTCGGACGCAGATTTAACCCTAGCGGGGAAGAATCACAACAAAGCTCTGCATGTTTCCATCGAGTGTAAAGGAACTACTTTAGCACATGTGTTAGTGGATATTGGGTTCTCCATGAATGTCTTACCAAAAGGTGCTCTAGATAGGTTGGACTGTGAAGAGTTAATACTGAAGCCTAGTGACATCGCAGTGAGAGGTTTTGACAGATCAAAGAGAATGGTCCATAGAGAAGTTGGTCTCCCTATCAAGGTTGGGTCTCAAGTATTCAACTCAACATTCTATGTGATGGATATCCTCCCGGCTTATTCTTGCCTACTTGAACGCCCATGGATTCATGGAGCAGTTGCAGTTACCTCCACACTACATCAAAAGCTGAAGTACCCAGTCAAAGGAAAAATTGTCATCGTCTGTGGGGAGGAACAATTTATGATCAATCATTTGAATTCGTTCAAATATGCTGAAATGGATAGCGACTTCATTGAGACTCCTTGTCAAGATTTTGAAGTGGTCCCTCCAATGATTGATGTTGCCAAGACCACTCCAATCACTCCCAAAGCTGCTAAAGAAACACCAAGGATGGCCTCTCTCAAAGATGCTTGTGTTGTAGTTGAAGACGTAGGTTGCACTGTTTGGGACAACTTCCTGATATCCCATACAAGTCAGACAAGTTTGGGTTGGGCTTCACTTCCAAGGCTCAAAAAGAGGTTTGACGTGCTCGTGTTGGGAAGCCACCTCTCCGTATTAATAACAATGAAGTTAATGCTCTTGGAGACTCTGACAGTGATGTTGACTTGGACGACTAGATCTACCTGACTACTGATGGAGGAGTCAACAACTGGTAGACCAAGGACTTCATCTCAATCTCCTTCAGTCAGGAGTAATTTTCATTTCATGTTTTTATTACTTTGAGAAATTTTCCTAAAATTTCTATTAAAACAATGACTTTAAACCATGCGCCTTGCTCGAGGCACAATAGTCCATTTGTTAAGGGTCTGTCATTTTTATATGCCATATGCTCATTTTAATGAAAAAAATTGGACTATTTTTCATTTAAATTTTGATCTCTTTGTCTTTCCTTCACTTTACTTCATTTTCAAATAGCCATGTGACCTTACATGCACACACACACATTTGCAGATCTACATCCACTCTGGATCTCATTGATAATGATTCTGCTATTGCCATCTATGACTTTGAGAATCCAATCTATTAAGATGAAGACGAAGGTGAAGAAGATTGTGAGATACCTGGGGAACTCGCCAGACTCCTGATACAAGAGGAAAAGGCCATTCAACCGTACGAAGATCCAGTTGAAGTGATAAACTTGGGTACTGAGACAGATAAGAAGGAAGTCAAGATTGGCACTAACCTGGAAGACAGTGTCAAGGGAAGATTGGTTCATATGTTGTATGACTATGTTGAGGTGTTTTCTTGGTCATACGAAGATATGTTGGGGCTTGATATTGATATATTAGTTCAACATCTGCCAATGAAAGAAGGTTGTCCTCCATCAAGCAAAAGGTTCGTCGCATGCGGCTAGATATGTTTGAGAAAATCAAAACTGAGATAATAAAACAGTTAAATGCATGTTTCCTAGCAGTAACATCATATCCCCAATGAGTTGCAAATGTTGTTCCAGTGCCGAAGAAAGATAGAAAGGTCCATATGTATGTGGATTATAGGGATTTAAATAGGGCAAGCCGCAAAGATGTCTTCCCTCTACCACATATCAATGTCTTGGTTGACAACACTACTCAACACAAAATTTTCTCTTTCATGGATGGCTACTCTGATTACAACCAAATCAAAATGGCACCTGAAGACATGGAGAAAACCACTTTTGTCACACAATGGGGTACCTTCTGTTATAAGGTCATGCCTTTCGGTTTGAAGAATGCAGGCGCAACTTATCAACAGGCTATGGTAGCTTTATTTCATTATATGATTCATCATGAGATAGAAGTCTATGTTGATGACATGATTGCAAGATCACAAATTAAGGAAGAACACCTTGATCACTTACAAAATCTATTTGAAAGGTTGAAGAAATACAAGCTATGGTTGAATCCCAACAAATGTACCTTCGGGGTGAGGTCTGGAAAACTCATAGGATTTATCGTAAGTGGGAAAGGTATTGAAGTCGATCCTGCAAGAGTCAAAGCCATACAAGAGATGCCAGCTCCATGTACTGAGAAGGAAGTCAGGGGTTTCTTAGGTTGACTCAACAATATTGTCTGGTTCATCTCTCATTTAACTGCTAATTATGAGCCAATCTTCAAACTATTGAAGAAAGATCAAGTAGTCAGATGGAATAAAGACTACCAAATAGCTTTGGACAAAATCAAATAATACTTGCAAGAACCTCCAATCCTGATGCCCCCAGTTAAAGGAAGACCTCTGATCATGTACCTGACTGTTTTGGAGAATTCAATGGGGTGTGTGTTGGGCCAGCATGACAAGTCTGATCGAAAAGAGCATGCGGTATACTAGCTTAGCAAAAAGTTTACTGACTGTGAAATAAGATATTCATTGCTTGAGAAAACTTTTTTCTCTTTGGCATGGGCTACTTGCCGTCTAAGACAATATATGTTGACTCAGACCACTCTATTGATCTGTAAGATGGATCCCATTAAGTACATCTTTGAGAAGCCAACTCTTTCCAGAAGAATAGCCCGATGGAAAATGATTTTGACTGAATATGACATCCAGTACACTACACAAAAAGCAATCAAAGGAAGTGTGTTGGCGGATCATTTGGCGCATCAAGTCGTAGATGACTACCAATCCATGAACTTTGAATTTCTGGACGAGAATATCATGCTAATTATAGATTTTGAAAAGGCTGGACCATATGAAGGACGTCAACAAGGATCCCAATGGACTATGGTTTTCGATGGAGCTTCCAACGCACTTGGTAACGAAATTGGTGTTGTAATCATTTCCCCCCGAAGGTTGCCATACGCCTTTCACCGCCATACTTTTCTTTGACTACACCAATAACATGGCTAAGTATGGTGCGTGCATCTTGGGTCTTAAGGCTGCTATTGACCTAAGAATCAAATTCTTGAGCGTATACGGAGATTCAGCCCTGGTGATCAGTTAAGTTAAAGGAGAGTGGGATGCAAAACATCCAAATCTTATCCCATACGAAGAGTTTATGCTAACCTTGATCCCAAACTTTGAAGAGGTTACCTTTGAACATATCCCAAGAGAAGAAAATCAATTGGCAGATGCCTTAGCAACTATGCCATCTATGTTCAAAGATAATTTGGACAATGAAGCTCTGAGAATTACTATCGAAATATTTGATGAGCCAGCACACTGTTGTGAGATTACCACTGATGAGGAGAAGCCTTGGTTCCATGAGGTAAAAAGGTACCTTGAAGCACAAGATTATCCAGAGGGAGCTTCAATCAATGACAAAAAATTCTTGCAGAGGTTCTCAGCCAAGTTCTTCCTGAGCAATGGGAATTTGTACAAATGTAACCATGATTTAACTCTGCTTTGTTGTATGGATAAGAAGGAAGCAGAGAAGATCATGGAGGGCATGCATGACGGTATCTTCGGAACTCACTCTAGTGGACATACTATTACCAAGAAGATTCTGAGGGCTGTTTATTATTGGTCGACTATGGAAACTTATTGTCACCACCACTCAAGGACTTGCCATAAATGCCAAATTTATGCTGATAAGGTTCATGTGCCTCCAATACGTTTAAATGTCATGAACTCTCCATGGCCATTTGCAATGTGGGGCATTTACATGATCATGGAAATCAAGCCCACTACATCTAATAAACATCACTTCATTCTCGTCGCCATTGACTACTTCATAAAATGGGTTAAAGCAACTTCATTTGACTCGGTTACCAAGAATGTTGTAGCCCGATTCATCAAGCATAACCTCATTTGTCAATACTTCATCCATGAAAGGATCATCACTGACAATGGAACAAACCTCAACAATGCTATGATCACTGAACTCTGCATGCAGTTCAAAATCAAGCATCACAACTCTTTTCCATACAGACCTAAGATGAATGGTGTAGTGGAAGCGACCAATAAGAACATAAAGAAGATTGTCCAAAAGATAGTGGTGAACTATAAAGACTGGCATAAGATGATGCCATTTTCTCTTTATGGCTACCGTACCTCGGCACGAACATCAACTGGGACAACCCCATTCTCTTTAGTTTATGGCATGGAAGTCGTCCTGCCTATCGAAGTTCAGATTCCTTCCTTAAGGATTATGAAAGAAGCAGACTTAGGTAAGGACGAATGGATTCAGACTAGGTTGGATCAGTTGAATTTAATTGATGAAAAGAGGCTGGATGCTAGCAGCCACAGTCAGATGTACCAGAAACGTATGATCAAGGCTTTAAATAAGAAGATCAAGCAACGGGTGTACCAGGCTGGCGACTTGGTAATAAAGCGCATTAATATACCACGAGGAGATCCTAGGGGAAAATGGACTCCTACTTACGAAGGTTCTTTTATTGTCAAGAAAGTATTCTCTGGCGGTGCTATGATGCTAACTACTATAGACGGTGAGGATTTCTCGCACCCGGTGAATGCAGACATAGTCAAAAATACTACGCATAAGAATGACCCGCTAGGTTGGCATACCTAGGCAAAAATAATGGCATCCCAGCAAACCATAAAGGTTTGGGCAAAAATTAGGGATATATACATAAAAAAGGTACACTCAGCAAGTCGAAAACCTTAGAGGGTAGTGTTGTACCCCAAAATTTTCCATCTCACTTCTCAAGGCATTTCCTTAAAAGGATTTTCAAAAGTTCATATTTGCACAAGTACAAGTGGGATTTCAAGCATCAAATTAAAGAAGAGCATTCCTGCTTCGATTTCAAATCCTTCGATTGGGTTTTTGGTCTCTTTCGATGTAAGCTTGGCTTACATCCTTCGATTGGGCATTGGCCCCTAACATGCTTGCTTTGATTCACAAAGCATTAGCTTTCTGCATGCAGCCTTCGATTGAGCAATAACATATTTCATGCATGCTTTGATTCTTAGAGCAAGGGGTTCCCACCATGTTAGCATGCACAAGGCAGAAGCTTCACTATGGCTAGAGTTCATATTAGCACCCACAGGGCATTGGCTATCTTCATGCTAACTCTGAATGGGCAAATTCCCCCTTGAAACCACTGGCTTTCGATCCATAAGGGAAACACCTATCTTTATAAAAGATTCGACTGAGATTTTGGTTCCCTTTGAAATAGCCTCCTTCGATTCAAAAAGTAATGGCTTCATGCTGGTTCCCCTTTGATTCAGAGTAAAATGATCTTCTGAAAGCTTTCTTCAATTCATAAGGCAATGGCCTTCTGAATGTTTTCCTTTGATTCATAAAGCAGGGACCTCCTGGATGCATATTTTGTTTGGGTTTGTGGTTTTCTTCGAATGCAAGTTTGGGTTACATCTTTCGTTTGGCCATATGACCTCTTGCAGGCAAGTTTTGAGTGGACAGTAGTTCTTCATGCAAGTTTCATTTGAGTAAAGGTCTCTTGCATGTTTGATTGGAGTCACAAAGCAATGGCCTCCTGTAGCTTTCCTTAGACTCAGAAGCCAATGTTTTTGCATGGTTTGCCAAATTCACAAGGCATAAATTCCTCTTCATGCTAGTGCCCCAAAGCAAGTGGCCTCTGCATGTAAGCTTTGATTGAAGCAATGACCCCTTATAGTGTTTGTTTTGATTCAGGAAACAAAGGTTTCTTTCCTGCTTTATTTCAAGTCACAAGGCAGGAACTTCCCTCATGCATTGACCATTTTTGTACTAGTTTTTTTTAATAGACAATATCTCCCTTTGAAATAGCTTGCTTCGATTCCACCTTTGAAAATCTTCAACACACAATTTCTACACTATGACACAAAATTGATGTCCCATTCGAAAGACGTACTATGGTGGCACATTTAAAGGACTTTCCAGATGTACCTGGATGTCTCAGTCGAATTACATATTTTGGTGGCCCATTCAAGGGGCATACATTTGGCCCCTTCGAAGGATGCATAAAAAGGGCCCATTCGAAAGACACATATTGGGTGAAAACCAAATAGTGTTGTCTAAGAAGAATCTGGTCGAAGGTTGGACCTAGGTGGTTAAAACGAAAGGTTAAAATATCCAAAGATTCTTGTTATCCAAAGTCCTATGTGCTACCAAGTACAAACCTGCTATACTGGCCACAACACTCCAAAACTGCTACAAACAGTCCTACAATGCTGCCCCTATTCTTGCACCAAAATGGCATACAAGACTGCACCTCGAAGACTACAAGAATAACATACCCAATTTGTTCAAATTTCTTTTGTTTTCCCTCCCAAACACCAGCCAAAATCATCTATAAATAAGAGCATCAACCACACATCTTAGGGGCCCCTGATAATGGAAAAACTCTAGTTGTGAGAAAAATTATCAATTTCTCAAAACTCTCAAACACTACCAAATGTTCTCAAATATTCCCAAACATCCCAACTCTGAAAAATGCAGGTTCCTTCATACATAAGGAATCCTTTGATTCATTCCTCACCAGCCAGATAATAAACCTTTAACTCATTCCCCAACTACAACGTAATAAATTTTTGATTCACTCTCTAACCTGTTATAGAACAACCTTTGATTCACCCACCACTATCACATACCCTCCATCGATTCAGTGACTTCCCAAACAAAGCAGTAACTGAACTAGCTTCAGGAAGATTCCAACGAAGTTCCATTCACCACCAAGGAAGTCACCTATACTTTCTTCGATCAAGCATTTCAGGAGGTAAGTTTTTCTATAAACTTGGGACTTGTTCATTTAAATATCATTTGCACAAATAGATAAAAGGAAAATGTAGATATCCCATCTAGGAAGTTGACCATGTCTTAACTTTCGATCCTCGCTGCATGTATGTTGAAAATCTCAACCCTGACTAGTTAGACTTTGGATTTTGGTGCCCAATGATCTTGTGCTAACCCTTGGCTTGTAGCTTTCGAAAGTTGCATTTGTTAGTTTCATTTTCAAGTTTAGACAGGTTTGCTGTATCCTTCGATTGGCTAAACATTAAAGCCTTTCGAATCTCAACTTGGGATATTTGCATTCCTGCAATCGGAGGAGGCAGCAAAGAGTTTGAAACGAAGAGTGTACCTCATGCTGATTCCAGGCTCAATTGAAAGAAGCATTCAGAAGGATGAATCGAAAGCTTCCTGCAAATGCTGACTTCCAGGCCAAATCGAAAGAAGGCAAGAAGGGCATAATCGAAGGGTGCTACCTAAATCGAAAAGCTTATCTTCCCTTCTTTTGTTTTGTTTTGTCTTTACATTTTCTTGCTATTCAATATGGTTGTAATAGTGTAGGATATTTATTTTCTACATTTTTATTGCTTTATACAAATGTTAGTAACTAGGATGTATGGCCAGATAAAACTAACAAATAGACCACCCTAATCAAAGAATAAATGCATGTAATCAAACACACTTTGTACACATGCACCTCTAGGGTAATCCCACTTTTTGCTTTAGAAAATAGTCATGTCCCTCAAATATGGGCGTTTTAGCAAAGACCCTCGATAAAAGATCATAGTCCCACGGTGAACCTCGATGTTGCCTTCGGTAAACGATCTAGTCCCTATACGAAATTGTTAAAACGTCTCATAGGTTACCTTCTATGACTATACAAATGACCCACGCCCGTCCCTTCACATCCAATGTTGGGGCTTCTTATCAAATCAATGGTGAGATAGAAATATCTAAAGGAGGAGGAAAAGAACATAGACATTTTGAGTAGGTAGGATGCTCATAGTTTCTCACTTGCTCACAAAAAAAACATTTTTCCACACCAACACTTTCAATCAAAAAATTTTCAAAAGGAAAAAATCTTTGTACGCATTCTTATAGAGACGGAATCATTACAAAGATACTTTTCAAAATACCTTTTAAAAACATCTTCCACAAACACCTCTTTGAACTATTTAAAAAAAATCAACACTTTGTACGCATTCTTATAGAAACGAGAATCATTACAAAGACGTTTTCAAAAATATTTTCAAACCCACACCACAAAGTACATTTTCAAACAAAGCAAGTGATCTAGAAAGCAACTATGAGCCCGTAGATAACTATAGATGAAAAGGGTGCTAACACCTTCCCTTTTCATAACTTACCCCCCGAACTCAAGAAATAATCTCAAAGGTCTTTCTTGTTCTTTTCAGCCTTTCCTTATTGGATAAAATAAAATTCGATGGCAACTCTTGCTATCCGCAACAATTGCGATCAAAACGTAAAACAAAAAGTCAGTTCTCCCACCGTATTACAGAACTGGAGACTCTGCTGGGGGCTATACTTAAAAGTGGGGTTACCTTAGGGCTATATCACCTTTACTTGCTTTATTTTTTTTGACTTGTTTACTTTACATTTTTTGGGTCTTTGCTTGGGCTTTATTAAAAGATGCTATACCCGGATCTGGGGCACCTTTTTTAGGTAAGTAGCAATAAATCATGGAGGTTGTATGACATAGACCGATATGGAAAAAGTGATATCTACGTGAGTGTGATACTCTGGCTTGTACTAATATTCCTTGAGTCAGTCAAGGATAAAATTAGGCTTCCTTATAGTGTCATTAAGCGCTAACTGACCTTTAGAACCTTTACTTGACTTATCCTAAGCCATTAGAAAGTAGTGAGATGGTCGGCTTTGGTTTGGACTGAAGTTTGGTTGATACTCGATGCTAAACTTATTGAGTTTGGACTTTTTGATATTCTGGCCGCAATACTTTGGTGCTTGAGCTAGAACAATGCCTAAAAGAAAGGTCAGTGATATGAGACTCCTTAGAACCCGGTTACAATTAATAGGACTGGTTGAGCCAACTAAACTTCAAGAGGGTACTTATCTTTAAAAACTCACGCAAGCCATAAACCTAGGGTCTTTTGTATGACTTACTTGATATAGCTGTGATTTTTGGCTCACCCAGATGGATCAAAGCAACAATCTCGTGTGGTTTTGGCTCACCCTCCAAACCAGTAAAAGGAACACGATCGGTAATAGGTAAATCCAACAGATAAGAATACTCCTCTAGTGTGGGAATCAACTGATAGTCAGGGAAAGTAAAGCAATGGTATAGTGGATCATAGAACTGGACCAAGGTCGAGAGAATACCCTCCTTCATCCTAAGCTTCATGAGAGGAATGATGGATCCATACTTCTTCCAAAAATCTGCAGAACACTCAATCTCAGGAATTAGACTGATCAACTTATCTATCTTGGGATCTTTGAAACTGTATTTTCTGGTCTTTCTTTTTCCAAAATCCATGGTCAAAAAGGTACTTGAGATATTCACAAATGGTCAAATTTCAAGTCCCTTGAAATGAAATTTCTTCAAAAGATGCTTATGAGTGCATGGATGCATGATGCAATAATCACACACAAGATCAAAAACATAGGGTTCATAGGTTCAACGTCACAAGCCTGAGGTCGAAAGTACTACCCATAAGGTATGGTCTAAAAGTTATCACCTGCCGAACAAGGTTCTAGAGGATCCCAAATTCTACATCCTTCCTTCGGATATTACCAACTTCCTGATTAACTCGGTAATTAGTAATATTCTCAAGAAAAACTCGTCCAAGCGTAGTATCATGTGACAACTATTTTCGGATTACTCTGCCATAGCTTCCACACTACACCTAAAAGGCCAAGAAGGGTTATATATTCTACGGTCCTCATCTTCAACAGGCTCCCAGGTCGAAAGCAGCACGTCTTCCCGATTACCTGATATAGGACACTACATTCAAAGGGGCCTCCACTGATTGGGGGATCTCATGCCTCCTTTTTTGGGATTACTCCCTCAAAGTTAACATGACTATACTGCTCGTCCTATCTTAAAGTTTTCCCAAGTCCGAGTATAGGACTTATAAGTAATCACCAATAAAGATATACATCATATAATATATAACAAACAATAGCACATATACAGATATAAACAAAGATAGGTTTAACCTACTTAGGGATGGACCAGCAATAGGTCAATCTCTCCTCAGTGAAGTCGCCATTTTTCTGTAGCCATAGAAATGTTTAAGACTAAGCCATTGGATTGACTAGACTTGTACAAATCAAAATTAAAATCGCCATCGTGCTTTATTGTTTCCAAAGGAATGGAAAAAGAGCGAGTAACCCAAAAAGAGGTGGAAAGATTCAAGGTAAGGGGGTTGGTTATGCAAAGGGAAAGTATTAGTACCCTAAACATCTATGGTACTCCGCATGAACCTCTTTGTAAAATCTGTATATTTTGGCTATAAAATGTTGTATGTAAAATAGATGGTGGAGGTGAGAAAAGAAATATATTTTTTATGATTTTTGTACCCGCAGCGGTTTTGAACCTTTAGTACCTATGTACCACTTTTCGTTCTATAGGGGATCAGGGTACACGTAGTTCACCTTTTAAAAATTTTTAAAACAAAATTGTGTTGGTTAATTTTATGAGATGAGACATCACCGTCATTGTCCGTGTGGAAAACATACTTACTACCCACAATCATGAGAAAGGAAAATTTGCATCATCTCGAAGTGGAGGATATGGCTTGGATTTTAAAATAAACAATGCATCACTCAACACCCAAGTGGAAAATATCTCACTTCACTACATATTGTAGAAGTATAGTTGTTTGCATCACTACAAGGATTGACAAGAGTACATTCTTTTGAGAAAGAGTTTTAAAGTAAAAAGCCAAAGTGGCAAAATGGTTTCAAATGAGATTGGTTGACTTTTAGTCTTCTCACAAAAAATATCAAGGTATTATTAAGTTGATTGAAGTTTATTTATGAAAATGCTTTAAAAATGCATGGACCTAAGTCCAAATTTATTATGAAAGTGGATCGGATTTAGAAACAGGAAGAGTTTTCAAAAGGAGGAGGAAGATTTTTGAAATTAAAGAAGATATGAGGAGAAGAAGGGACTATCCTAAAGCATAAGGTATAATCTAGGGATAAGAACAATCTAACCAACAAGAAGCCAATACTTGACATTATGAGTCAAGATAGAATTCCCATTCCTTGGATTAAAACCAAATAAGAAAAGATACTAGACCTCTTGAGAGAACCAAGCTTCAAATGTATTAAGTCTTCACAAAAATTGAGCAGAGTAACGGCTGTATACGGGTGAATTCCAAATTACAAACAAGGAATGCAATCACAATAACCTGCACAGAAAACAAACAAACAACCCAATGTCTTGAGGTAAACCTCAAGAATTCCAGACAAAAATATCAATTAAGGTCACAAGGTCTCCAACATAGGTCAAGGTTTCTAATCCTAAGTCAAAGAAGTCCAATACTCCATAATTCCAAGGATAGTAACCAAATAGTCCAAGTATCATTAAAGTATTTTATGGTTCATGTTGATTATTAGGTATCATAAAAGAAAAGGAAAAGCTCAAGTGAGAAAAATAAAAATAACAAGAATATAAATGCTCAAGTGAGCAAAATAAAAATGGCATGAAAATGTAATGCTTAAAGTAAATGGTACATAAAGCATAAAAATAAAATCATAAAGTAAAGCAATTAATAATTAGTGGTTAGTTGGATGACCATCTTGAAACTTGCATTTGGACTCATTAGAGGATTGGTAAAACCAAAGCCTCCACACAACAAGTTGAATTTGATTTTTGTCAAGTATATTATCTATTTGGAATCCTCAAAAATACCATTTAATGATCAACGATGTTTAAGTGATCCGCGTTGACCAAAAGTGTTGTAGATCCATTAAAGGATTGGTAGAACCAAAGCCTCTACATAATGAATCTCAAAGTTATTGGATCAAAGAATCAAATTAACATACTTGGACTTGCAAACATAGGTTTGGGCCACGAATGATCATTTACTCGAATCAGGACAAAATTTAGCGCTATGTTAAGCAATCATAAGTGGACTTATATAGAAGTCGTACCTATTTTGAGGCCGGTCAATAACAATCTATTAACCATTTGTTTTAAGACATGATATAAAGATCATGCTTCAATAACACTTAGTGCAATAAGAAAGGGATGGGATGAAGAGGGGTGGGAAAGAATACAAACCACATTTGAATTAAATTTTAATCAAACTATTATTAAAATCATTCATCCATTTTTATGGAGTTAAACTCAACACCATGAATCCAATGATGTTAACAAAGTTCATGATAAAAATTTCAACCCAAGATCAGCCAGAAAATAAACACAAAATAATATTGCATTTAATATATACATAAAAAAAGGTTTTAAAAAGGTTTTAAAAAGGAAATAAGAAAGAAAAATATCAACTATGTTCAAACTAATCAAGAAAAAATAAGTAGGACCATAGAAAAATCAGAAATGGACTCAAATATTTTTATAAAATTTTTGGTAATTTTTTAAAGTCAGAAACTATTTTTAAGCTAATTAAAATTGCTCAAACAAATAGAAAATAGATCAAAAATAGTAAACATCAATATAAAATTCTATAAAATAATCAAAAAGTCAGAAATATGTAAAATGATATTTATGAAATTTTTTTAGAATTAAAAAATATCAGAAAATATTTTTCAGGTAATTAAAAAAAAACACAGTGCAAAATTTTTAAAAAAATATCAAATATCAAAATAAAAATGTGAAAAATAAGTCATGAGATCAGAAATAATTCAAAGTATTTTTTTGAATTTTTTCATAATTTTTGGATAAAAATTAAAAGAGTTATGAATTTTTGAAAATTAAATCAATTAAAATATAAAAATCAGAAAATAAAATAAAACCAAAAAGATATGGACCATCAGATCATAGTTAAAACACGTTAGTAAGTTAATCCAATGGACCAGACGCATTGTGCTTGATATGGACCTTAATTAGATGTGCATGGGATCAGAAAAGGGCAACCAATGAAATGAAAACGTTTGACACACTATCATTGGCTGAGACGAGACATGTCATCATCTTTTAACCTCCAGCCACCCTGCAATGGAGATTTTGTGAGATCTTTCAAATAGAAAAATTAGGATCCCAGACCAGTATCATTGGATTCGTCTCTTCAAGACGATCCTAACACCACCGTCGGGCCAAATTTATATAAGGTATACAAAGAGATATGAATCAAAAACCCAGAAAATAGCGAGCACGTTCAATTTGAGATGTCTCTCTCAATTCTCAATGGATTTAAAAATTGTAAGAAGCACTAGAATCAGGAGAAGGACTAGAACATGTTAGTGCTTTATTTGGATCCAAATGGTGGAGAATTCTACCTTTTCAAAGTTCAAGAAAGAACCTCTGAAACTGGACTTCTGTAGCTTAAATTATAGCTCATTTTGCTTGGTTTAAGTGCTGGAGAGTTTGTATGATGCTTAAGGAAGATGAATGTGCAAAGAATTTTGGAGGAAAAGGCTGGAATCTCAGAAACCGATTTCCAAAATTTGAAGTTCGTGTGAGGTTTTGACAAAGTGTTTTTGGCTCTCAAAGCTTGAGGAAATAAATGGGGGATGACCCTTTATTTATAGGGAATCAAATGGAATGTTCAAGCGTGTGAAATGATGAAGTTTGGAGGGAAATCGTGTGAACCTGATGCACGAGTAAAGTGTGACCTGATTTGCATCAAAACTCATCAAATCCTTGCGTTTTAAGGCTCTAATCCACTTTGGCAACTTGGTTAAACTATTTTAGATCATAAACGCTTGCTAATTTGATGTTTAGAGGCCAAAACATGAATTTCAAATTCAGACTTATGAAGAAACTTCAGTTCCAACTTACCAAGTTCAATTCAATGGCATTCTCAGCTCAAGGGGTCTTAAGGCATGATTCTTGATGCTTTATAAATATGAGGTTACAAGCTTTGCAATGGAAAAATAATGGAATCAAATGGATGCTTGAGCTGAAAGCTGCATTGAGTCAAAGTTGGGGGAAAAAGGTTGACTTTCCATATTTAGAAATATTTCAAATTTTTCTTCAAAAGTGACCTATAATATTTTGCATCCAAACATGGCCTTCCACTTAGAATTTGCTCTTGACCAAAAAAGATGGCATGAAATAGACCTCTTGAATGACATTTTGAAACGTGAACCATTCAAAATCTCCAAAAATTGAGAAAGTTATGAATTATTGAAGTTGGCAAAAAATCATGAAATGACCTATAATATTTTGCATCCTTAGGACATCTTCCATCCATTTTCTCACTTTGCAAATAAAATAAAGAATAAAGTTCACATCCTAAAATATCATTATGGAAAAAGAGTGGGCTCAAGGTGATAAAAATTGACCAAGTTATGATCATTTGAAGTCACACATGGGAAAATGGGGGTTCATCTGGAAGACTTGTACTCTTTCTTCATCATCAAGTTTCTTCCACATGAAAACTCCTTGAAATTTTTGAAGTGATTTATTAATAACCCTTTGAAGAGAAGGATTTCTTTAGAATCACTCAAAAATACCAAAAGATGAGGAAGATATACTTCTTTGAAGTTCAAAACCCTAGCTCCTAGATCAAGAAAATGCTTTGAGGAACTTGGACAATTTTGAACAAACTTCTTATACCAACACTTTTTATTTGTAAATAGAAGTTTTTTAGGATGATAATGATAATGCATAGCCACAAAAATCACTTCCATATTTTGAGAATTGAGAGAAATATGCACTTGTGACCAAGGGGAACAAAGTCTTGTCCAAAGATGAATAATTCTTCCATCAATATCTTGTGCTTTTGAATCAATCTTGATAACTTTTAAATATGGTGAACCAAGATAAACCTTGCCATGACATTTATTCCAAAATAACTTCAATGGTGAGGTTTGAACTTCTCAAGCTTTATTGACTAGGGCATGGAAGTAAACTCATGAACCCATAGATCAAATTGCTAAGCCCAATTTCCTTTACCTACATTATTAACAAGTAAGACTAACCAACATTGCATTTTATTAATTAAAAAAGAAAATAAAGACAAAATATTCATGATCACAAAAGAAAAAAAGTCAAGGTGCTAGGTGATTCCTCAAAGAGCAAGGCTAAAGATAGGGAGGAGAACCAAAAGCCCTAATGTGATCTTGTTGTGATTGAATCAATATGGTGTGATGAAGGGATATTTTGGGGGAAAATTGGGGTACAACAGCTGCCCTTATTTAAGTTTCTTCTATCTGGAGATATGAAGGTTAAAAATCTTCGTGTCGACGCGGTCGAAGATACTTAAATATAAAAAAAACCCTATTTTTGGCCCTAAGATGCCATGCAATGCTTATGAATATGAATGCACATAAACAACTTCAAAGGGACGCAAAACACCACTGAGGATGTAGCAAAGGAAATAGGGATCAAAAGAGAAACACGGGCAGGAAAATAAATCACTGGTGGATCAAAAGACCCGACTCATAGAGGATGATAAAAAGTCAAAGGATACACCAAATTCTACTAAAGGAGAAACTACCAACGTTCACCAAAGTTAGAAAGAGGAACAAAATAATAGCACCAACGTTCACTGACGGTGAGCTACCAATATTTACTGAAGGTAGAGAGAAAAGAAAAATCATCGACGTGCACTAACGATGAACTACCAACCATCACTGAAGGTAGAGTGAAAATATATCATAGCATCACCGTTCACTGACGATGAACTACCAACGTTCACTGAAGGTAGAAAAAAGATAACAATCACCAACTTTCACTGAAGGTGACCTACCAACTTTCACTGAAGGTAGAGAGAAAATATACCATAGCACCGCCATTCACTAACGATTAACTACCAATGTTCACTGAAGGTAGAAAAAAGATAACAATCACCAACTTTCATTGAAGGTGACCTACCAACTTTCACTGATTTTAGAGAGAAAATATATTATAACACTGTCGTTCACTGACGATGAACTACCAACGTTCACTGAAGGTAACAAAAAGATAACAATCACCAAATTTCACTGATGGTGACCTACCAAATTTCACTGAAGGTAGAGAGAAATTATATCATAGCACCGCCGTTCATTGACGATGAACTACCAACGTTCACTGAAGGTAACCAAAAGATAACAATCACCAACTTTCACTGATGGTGACCTACCAACTTTCACTGAAGGTAGAGAGAAAATATATCATAGCACCGCCATTCACTGACGATGAACTACCAACGTTCACTGAAGGTGTTGTGCCCTAATTTTTCCCCCTAAGTTCCCTTCACCATACCATATTGATTCAATCACAACAAGATCACATTAGGGATTTTGGTTCTCCTCCCTATCTTTAGCTTTTCTCTTTGAGGAATCACCAAGCACATTGACTTATTTTTCTTGTGTAATCATTCATGTTTTTGTTTTTACTTTCCTTTTAATTAATAAAATGCAATGTTGGTTTGTCTTACTTGTCAACAATGCAGGTAAAGGCAATGGGGCTTAGCAAGTTGATCCATGGGTTCATGAGTTTATTTCCATGACCTAGTCAATGAAGCTTGAGAAGTTAAAACCTCACCATTGAAGTTGCTTTGGAAGGGATGGCATGGCAAGGTTATTTTGGGTCACTAAATTTCCCAATTATCAAGATTTGATCCAAAAAGTACAAGGGGTTGATTGAAAAATAGTCATGGTTGGATAAAATCTTATTCCCATTGGTCACAAGTGCATATTTCTCTCAATTATCAAGATAAGGAGGTGGTTTTGGTTGCTATGAGTTCTCATTATCATCCTAAACAACTTAAATTTACAAAGTATTTGTTTTGGTACAAGAAGTTTGTTCAAAATTGTCAAAGTTTCTCAAGGCATGTTTCTTAATCTAGGAGCTAGGGTTTTGAACTTCAAAGAAGTATATCTTGCTCATATTTTGGTATTTTTGAGTGATTCCAAATACATCCTTCTCTTCAAAGGGGTATCAACAAATAAATTTAAAAGTTCCAAGGAGTTTTCATGTGGAAGAAACTTTATGATGAAGAAAGATTACAAGTCCTCTAAATGAACCCCAAATTCCTCAAGTTTAACTTCAAATGATCATAACTTGGTAAATTTTTATCACCTTGAGCCCATTCTTTTTCCATAATTATCTTGAAGATGTTAAATTTATGCCTTCTTTTATGTGCAAAGTGATAAAATTATTGGAAGTTGCCTTAAGGATACTAAATATTATAGGTCATTTTATGAAATTTTGCCAACTTCAACAAGTCATAACTTTCTCAATTTTTGGAGATTGTGAATGGTTCAAGTTTCAAAATTTCATTCAAGAGATCTACTTCATGCCAACTTTTTTGGTCAAGAGCAAATTCCAAGTGGAAGGCTATTTTTGGATGCAAGACATTATAGTATAGGTCACTTTTGAAGAAGAATTTGAAATATTTCTAAGTATGTAAAGTCAACATTTTGTCTCCAACTTTGACTCAACACAACTTTCAGCTCAAGCATCCATTTGATTCCATTCTTTTTCCATTGCAAAGCTTGAAACTGAATTTTTCACCTAGTCAGAAGTTTGAAATCTTTTTTTTTTTGGCTTCTAATCACAAGATTTACACTTGTTTTTGATTTAAACTTGATTAACAAACTTGCCAGAAGTGTTTAGCACCTCAAAACGCAAGGATTGGATGGGTTTTGGTGAAAATTAGATCACACTTCACTCGTGCATCAGGTTTGCATGAATTCCTTACAAAATGCATTATTCACCCTTCCTTTTGATCCCATTTGTTTCTCCTATAAATACATGAACTATCCCATTCATTTTCTCAACCTTGGATAGCCAGAATCATCCTGCCAAACTTGTTCCATAACTCAGAATTCAGCAACTTCATAATCCATATACAAGTCTTTTTCAATCCAATTTTTTCATCAATTAACCTTCCTTGATCTTCCCTGAAGCTAAACATATAATTACATTCAAGAATCGTGCCCTATATTGCTCCGTAGAAGTCCAGTTTCAGAGCTCTGCATCTCAACTTCAATAGGTAGATTCCTTCACCAATTCTTCAAAACTTTGATATCATTGTGATGCTCTCATTACCCTGATTCTAGTCGTAACACTTGCTTTTTACTGGAAACACATTTTGACCATGAAATTTCAAATCCCTTTTAAAAACTTTCTTTCCAAATTGCTTGAGCTACAGTTTATATAAATTTGGCACGAGGGTGTGGTTGTTTTCGTCTTGAAGAGAGGAAGCGAATGGCATAGGTTTGAGCTTCTGATTTTATAATTTGAGAGACCTGCAATTCACGTTGGCTGGAGGTTGAAGATGACCAACATGTCATCTTCCAACCAATGATGGCACACCATTTATTATTTTTGAATTCTGATTTAATAATTGATTCAGTGTTTTATTCACTAATGACCATGATATGCACAACGCGCTAGATCCCTTGGATTTGATTACTAACGCTTTTTGAATCTCATCCAATGGTCCACATATTTTTGAATTTTATTTTCTTTTCTGATTTTTTATATTTAATTGTTTTAAACTTCAAAAAATCATAGAAAGTTCATTTTAAGTCCAAAAAATCTGAAAAAAATCATGAAAAATATTTTTGATTATTCTCTTTCTGATTTATATTTTTTTCACAATTTAATTTTGTGTTTTGGTATTTCTTATAAATTTACACTTTATTTGATTTGTCTTAAATGTTTAAAAATACTTTTATGCATTTTTAAACTCTGAAAAAATTATGGAATGATCCAATGATATAGTGACAAATATTGGTGACCTTATTTTTTTTTTACTTTGCTATTTTTTATCATTTTTGATTTATTTTACTCCTTTCTTTTAATTTTAAAAATAATTTCTGACTTTTAAAAATTTCCAAAAAATTGATAAAATTATTTTAGTTCATTTCTGATTTTTCTATGGTCTTACTTTTTATTTATTGATTAATTTGGACATAGTTGATATTTTTCTCTTTTATTTCTATTTTTAAACCTTTTTGTATATATTAAAATGTAATATTATTTTGTGATTATTTTCTGGCTGATCTTGGATTAAGTTTTTAATCATGAACTTTATTAACATCATTGGATCCATGGTGTTGAGTCTAACTCCACAAAAATGGATGAATGATTTTAATAATAGTTTGATTAAATTTAATTTAAAAGTGGTTTGTATATTCTTTCTTATCCCTCTTCATCTCATCCTCTTCTTATTGCGCTAAATATTGTTGGAGCATGATCTCTATATCATGTCTCAAAACAAATGGTGCATAGATTTCTATTGATCGGCCTCAAAAGAGGTGCGACTTCTATATAAGTCCACTTACGATTGCTTAAAATAGCGCTAAATTTTGTCCCGATTCGAATAAATGATCATTCGTGGCCTAAACTTATGTTTGCAAGCCCAAGTATGTTAATTTGATCTCTTTGATCCAATAACCTTGAGATTCATTGTGTGGAGGCTTTGATTCTATCAATCCTCTAATGGATCTACAACACCTTTAGTCAACGCAAATCACTTAAACATCATTGATCATTAAATGATACTCATAAGGATTCCAAATGGATGATATACTTGACAAAAAGCGAATGCAACTTGTTGTGTGGAGGCTTTGGTTCTACCAATCCTCTAATGAGTTCCAAATACAAGTTTCAAGATGATCATTTAACTAACCACTAATCACTAATAATTGATTTTATTTTGTGTTTTTATTTTATGTTCTTTACTTTATGGACCATTTACTTTTAGCATTTACATTTCATGCTATTTTTCATCTTTGCTCACTTGAGCCCCTTTATATTTTTGTCTTTTTTTTTTATTTTGCTCACTTGAGCTTTTATTTTCTTTTAAAGACACCTAATAATCAACATAAACCCTAAAAATATTTAATGATACTTGGACTATTTGGTTACTACCCTTGGCATTGTGGAGCATGGGACTTTCTGGTTTTAGGATTAAAAACCTTGGCCTATGATTGGAGACCTTGTGATCTTATCTGCTTATTTTGTCTGGAGCTCTTGAGGTTTACCTCAATACATTGGGTTATTTGTTTGTTTTGTATGCAGGTTATTGTGATTACACCCTTGGTTTGTAATATGGAATTCACCCGTATACAGCCGTTACTCTGCCCAATTTTTATAAAGACTTAATACACTTGAAGTTTGGTTCTCTCAAGAGGTCTAGTATTTTTGCTTGTTTGCTTTCAATCTAAAGAATGGGAATTCTATCTTGGCTCATATTGTCAAGTATTGGCTTTGTGTTGGTTAGATGGTTCTTATGCATAGCTTTTACCTTATGCTTTAGGATAGCCTCTTCTTCTCGTCCCCTCTTCTTTAATTTCAAAAATCTTCTCCCCCATTTGAAAACTCTTCTTGTTTCAAACTTGAATAACTTTTATAATAAACTTGGACTTAGGTCGATGCATTTTAAAACATTTTCATAAATAAACTCCAATAAACTTAACAATACTTTGACATTTTTGTGAGAAGACTAAAAGTCAATCAATCTCATTTCAAACCATCTTGCCACTTTGGCTTTTATCTTTAAACTTTTCTCAAAAGATTGAACTCTTGTCAATCCTTGTGGTGATTCAAACAACTATACTTCTACAATATATAGTAAAGAGAGATATTTTCCACTTGGGGGTTGAGTGAGGCATTGTTGATTTTAAAATCCAAACCATATCCTCCACTTTGAGATGATGCAAATTCTCCTTTCTCATGATTGTGGGTAGTAGGTATGTTTTCCACACGGACAATGACGATGATGTTTTATCTCATAAAATTAACCAACAAATTTGTGTTTTAAAATTTTTAAAAGAGGAACTATGTGTACCCTGATCCCCTATTGCACGAAAAGGTGGTACGTAGGCACTAAAGGTTCACAACCGCGGCGGGTGCAAAAATCATAAAAAATATGTTTCTTTTCCCACCTCCACCATTTATTTTATACAACATTTTTCATAGGCCAAATATATAGATTTTTCAAAGAGGTTCCTGCGGAGTACCGTAGATGTTTAGAGTGATAAAACTTTCCTTTTGCATAACCAACCCTCTTACCTACAATATTTTCCCCTCTTTTTGGGTTATTCGATTTTTTCCCATTCCTTTGGAAACAATAAAGCGCGGTGGTGATTTTTATTTTGATTTGTATATGTCTAGTCAACCCAATGGCTTAGTCTTGAACATTTCTACCGCTAAGTGGGTTGAGCCTATCTTTTTTTATATATGTAGATGTATTATTATTGTTTTTGTGTTATATGTTGTATATATGTTTGTCTGGATTTTCCTGGTTTTCAGGGTGCTTGGTGATTACTTATAAGTCCTATACCCGGATATGGGCAGACTTTAAGATAGGACGGGCGGTATAGTCATGTTAACTTTGAGGGAGTAATCTCAAAAAAGGAGGCATGAGATCCCCCACTCAGTGGAGGCCCCTTTGACTGTAGTGTCGTTTACAGAGTAATCGGGAAGACATACTGCTTTCGACCTGGGAGCCTGCTGAAGCTGAGAACCGTAGAACACCAAACCCATATTGGCCTTTTAGGAGTAGTGCGAAAGCTATGACGGAGTAATCCAGAAATAGTTGTCACGTGATACTACGCTCAGACGAGTTTTTCTTAAGAATATTACTAATTACCGAGTTAATTAGGAAGTTGGTAATATCCGAAGGAAGGATAGACTCTGGGAACCTCTAGAATCATGTTTGGTAGGTGATAACTTTTAGACCAATACCTTATGGGTAGTACCTTCGACCTCATGCTCGTGACGTTGAACCTATGAACCCTATATGTGTAATCTTGTGTGTGATTGTTTCATCATGCATCCATGCACTCATAAGCATCTTTTGGAGAAATCTTATTTCAAAGGATTTAAAAGTTGACCATTTGTGAATAAATCAGGTACTTTTTAACCATGAATTCGGAAAAGAGAAAGACCGGGAAGTAAAGTTTCAAGGATCCCAAGATAGATGAGTTGATCAGTCTAATTCCCAAGATCGAGTGTTCTGCAGACTTTTGGAAGAAGTGTGGATCCATTATTCCTCTCATGAAGCTGAAGATGACGGAGGGTATTCTCTCGACCTTGGTCCAGTTCTATGATCCGATGTATCATTTATTTACTTTTCTCGACTATCAGTTGATGCCCACACCGGAGAAGTATTCTTATTTATTGGATTTACCTGTTACCGATCGTGTTCCTTTTACTGGTTTGGAGGGTGAGCCAAAACCACATGAGTTTGCTGCTTTGATTCATCTGGGGAAGTCTGAGGTGGAAGCCCATATGACTACTAAAGGAGAGATTAGAGGATTACCAGCTCAGTTCTTATTGGAGTAAGCTCGTTACTTTGCTAGGATGAAGAGTACAATCGCTTTTGAGGCCATCTTTGCTCTACTTGCTTACAGGTTATTCTTATTTCCTAATGTGGACAAGTTTGTTGAGATTAATGCTATCAGGATCTTCATGATTGGAAACCCAGTTCCTACCTTGTTGGGAGATGCTTATTACTCTATTCATCTTCATAATTCTTATCATGGGGGGGTGATTCTCTGTTGCACGCCCCTGTTGTACCAGTGGTTTATCTCTCATATGCCTCAGTCTAATGCTTTTTGGGATGTCAAGAAGGAACCCCGTTGGGCTCCTAAGATCGTAGCACTTACTCATTCGGATATTGATTGGTATCATCGAGCTTACCAGGATATAGAGATTATTGAAAGTTGTGGTAGTTTCCCCAATGTACCTCTTCTTGGTACAAAGGGAGGAATTAACTATAACCATGTTCTTGTACGACGACAACTTGGTTATCCGATGAGGGATAGACCAAATAGTATTCATTTGAGTAGTATCTTTCTGAAGGAAGGAGAAGACCATAGGGAAGCGAGAAGATTGCGAAGGCCTAACATCACATTCATAAGAAGAGTAGGAAGGATTTGGGACCTAGGGGTGCTTTTTTTTTTGGAACCATATCTTCAGTGGGTTAAAACGTTATCTATTCAGTTGAAGATTCCGTATTCCCGGGAAAAACCTATGCCTAATCTATTTGTGAAGACCCCTCCCGCTTATTAGATGATCTAGAAGAGCTGCAACTTGCTTTGGTTAGGATGCAACAGGAAAAGGACGCTTGGAAGAACAAGTTCCAAACTTTAGAGATTTCCTATAGAGCAGACTTGAAGGAGAAAGATGACTTGATTGAGATCCTTGAGATTCGAGCGGTAGAGACTATGGAGAGGCAAGGGGATTTAATTTCTCCTAAGCCTCAACCAGATGTTGATCACTCACTTCCTGATTCAGGTGATTGGAAGGAGGTTGCCATCAGACATGCGAAAGAAAACCATAGGTTGAAGGCTCAGATTGCCAGGCTCACAGGGAAGCGCCAACGTATAGAGTGATATCCATCAGTTTTACTTCTCAGGGTTTTAGATTTTTATTTCATCTTGTACTTGGGATCATTGAAACTTGTAATTCATTTTGGAATTGTTATAATAATTTTTTTCAGTATTTCAAATGCGTTATTACTTTGATATTTGCAATATGTCCATAAATTTTAAATCCCTTGAAATATTAAATAAAATCGTGTGCATTGCATATCATGCATCATATTGTACATATTTCTTGCATTTGTTATGCATATCCTGGTGTCTTACCAAGCTTCTTTACTTCAATAGCAAGCTGACTCACCATTACAACACTTGGGCTAATCTCAGAAAGAAGATGGACAACTTAGAACAAGAGAATCGCGAGCTGCGCGAGGAGGTTTCTGCTTTGAAAGCCGGCATGACTAATCTGACTACTCTGATGGAAGCTCTGGTGGCTGCTCAGAATCAGCCACCGAGTGTCCAACCTCAACGAACAAGGGTAACTACTGAAGCTCCGATTTTTCCTGCATCTGCTACTCCAGCTGTTGTTCAGAATCACATGCCTCAAGGTTATCCATGGGGAATTCCAGAGAATTTTTCACCTGAAGGTTTTAATCTTGGTCCTCAAGATACTCTGATTGTTCAGACTATTGTTACTCGGATACCTCCTGTGGTGCATGATGCTCCTGCTGCGCCTCCGTTGGTGAATATGGTTTCGTTTGTTAATGATGATGTGTGTCGTCCTTTCCCTCCACCGAGTGAAGACTTGGGTCTTTATGACATAATGGATGATTTTCAAGAGCAGTTTGACAAGATGCAAAGAGAGATGAAGGCCCTCAGGGGAAAAGAGCTATTTGGGTAGAATGTGAATGAGCTATGCTTGGTCCTGAATGTTATGATACCTGCTAAGTTTAAGGTCCCGGAGTTTGAGAAGTACAAGGGAAACACTATCCCTCGTGTCCATCTGATGATGTATGTGAGGAGAATGTCTACCCATATTGATGATCAACGTCTGCTGATTCACTTTTTTCAGGATAGTTTGATCGGTGCTTGGCTGAAGTGGTTTATGAGTTTGGACCGTGCAAATATCCATACTTTCAATGATTTGGGAGAAGCATTCATCAAACAATACAAGTACAACATGGACACGGTGCCTGACCGTGATCAACTCAGGGCTATGGTTTAGAAAGACAGTGAATCATTCAAAGAATATGCATAGAGATGGCGTGAGGTAGCCTCCCAAGTGATTCCTCTCATGGAAAAGAATGAGATGACTAATATTTTCTTAAAAACTCTAGGTGATTTCTACTATGAGAGGATGGTAGCAAGTGCGCCAAATGATTTTACTGAGATGGTAGGAATGGGTATCCGCTTAGAGGAGGCTATAAGAGAGGGTCGTTTAACGAAGAGTGAAAGTTATGGAGGTGTGAAGAAACCATCTTATGGGTTTACCAAGAAGAAGGAAGGGGATGCAAATGCTGTTATGCAAGAGAGGAGGGTTAATACTCCTAGAAGGAATTATCAGCGTCATCAGCAGGTCGCCTCAGTTACTCCAGTTGTGGGTGTCGCTCCAACTACCGTTGCTTATTAGAGACCGTCCCAACAGGGGAATCAAGGGTATAATCAGAGAAGGGAGAGTTATGACCCTATTCCTATGAGCTATACAGAGTTACTAACGGCATTGATTCAGAAGAAGTTGGTTCAAGCCTGACCACCTCCCGTCGTACCATCACCATTGCCTTCATATTACAAACAGACTAAACGTGTGCTTTTCATCAGGGAGCACCAGGGCATAATGTTGAGAATTGTTATCCTTTTATGACTGAGGTGCAGAAGTTGGTGAAGTATGGTGTTCTATCTTTCAAGGATGTGAGACCTAATGTGAAAGACAATCCTCTATCCAAGCATAGGGGAGTAAATGATGTGAATATGGTGGCCGGTTATCCAGGAAACTTCCAGATTTTTGATATTAATCTGGTTAGAGGAGATTTGGTGAGGATGCATGCAGACCTTTGTGAATTTAGCTACTATACGCATGACTATGCTGGTTGTGCTATTTGCAGTACAGACATATAGGGTTACGATAAGATAAAGGCTGATTTATAAGAGATGATGGACGAGGGCCTAATCCACATGATTAGGCCTAGGGCAGAGTATGAAGAGGAGGTGAATATGGTTTCTGGATGTCCTGGAGAATTCAGAATTTTTGATGTATAGTATATGAAGAAGGATCTTGTGCAATTGCATGCTACCTTCTGCCATATGGCTGGTCAGGTGGAACACCAATATGGATCTTGCTGAGTTTGCTGCCAAGATTCCCGAGGATGTTCAGTCGTTGTTAGATAACATAATTATAAAGGTTATAAGTCAAAGGGATGATTACCATGAAGTTGATATGGTTGAGGTTTGTTTGATGGCAGAAGAGTCGGATGAAGAGCATGTCTCCGCAGATGACTATTTCTCCTCAAATGAGGATTTGTTTTCCAAAAATGACTCAATAATGACTGATTGTGTTGAAGAAGGGGTAAACGTCATTGTACCTTATTTTGGGGCACCCGCCCATCTTGAAGTTGAATATTATAGCAAGCCAGTTGTTACCCCATTGGTGATTAGTTTGTCGGGTCCTATCCCCTATAAATCAGATAAGGTTGTGCCTTACAAATACAACACTACACTCTTAGAGGATGGAGTGGAAGTTCCAATCCAGCCAATGCCTGATGTTGGGAATATTGTTGAAAATAGCAGGGTGACCTGCAGCGGTCGTGTGTTTGCACCAGTTGTTCGAAAAGATGTTAGTGATGGAAATAAAATTGCTAAGAATGTCGAACCCAAGAAGGCTACGGGTGAGACTAGTGGGGCTGCGTTAGAGAAAGAAGTAGTTGATATTTTTAAGATAATCAAGATGAGCGACTATAGAATTGTAGATCAGCTACTGCGGACTCCTTCAAAAATATCTATCTTATCTTTATTGATGAACTCTTCTGTTCACAGAGAATCCTTGATGAGGGTATTGGACCAAGCTTTTGTGGAAAGTGATATGCCAATAGACCAATTCAGCAGTGTAATAGGGTACATTACATCATGTAATAACTTGAGTTTCCGCGATGAAGAATTACCAGATGAAGGAAGGAATCACAACTTGGCCCTCCACATCTCTATGAACTGCAAGAATGATTCACTATCCAATGTGCCAATTGATAATGGATCTGCGTTAAATGTTATACCGAGGAGTACGCTTATGAACTTGAAATATCAAGGAACTCTTATGCGCCCGAGTGGCATCATTGTGAAAGCGTTTGATGGATCAAGGAAATCTGTTATTGGTGAAGTGGACTTGCCTATTCATATAGGACCACATTTGTTTCATATTACTTTCCAGGTCATGGACATTGTTCCTGCTTATAGCTGTTTGTTGGGACGACCGTGGATTCATGAGGCAGAGGCTGTCACTTCAACTTTACACCAGAAACTGAAGTTTGTACGTGAAGGGGAAGTAGTGATCATAAATGGGGAACAGGCATTATTGATATCTCATGTGTCCCCTTTCAGCATTGTGGAAGCGGATGAAGCTGTTGTTGGAACCCAGTTCCAAGCCTTATCTATTGAAAATATAAGAGGAAATGAGAATTCCATGGTTTCACTTAAAGATGCGCAGCAGGTTGTACGTAAGGGTCATAGTTAAGTGTGGGGACAGATTGTGGATCCACCTTTGAACAAGAACAGAGCTGGCTTTGGGTTCTCTTTGAAGAATGGCAAAGGTAAGGGCATGAAGCAGAGGTATTCTGCAAGCAAGTATCAAGACATCTTCCATAGCGGGGGTTATCTTCATCCAACTGTTTCCGAGATTAATGCCATTATAGAAGATGAAGCAGTGCAGGAAATGCCGAATTATGTGACGCACAAAGTTTGGGTTCAGAACTGGATCACCATTGATGTTCCCTCTTGCATACATATTTCGAAGTAATTTATTTGTTTTAATCTTTTTGAAAAGCTTTCACTCTGCCTAAGGTGAAAGTATTAATATTATATGGGATTATCTGTTGGCTTTGATTTTTAAAATCAATAATAAAAGTTGTCTTTGTTTCCGAAAATTGTGTTTTTATTTGTTGCTTTTTTCTTTGAAAAATGGTAATCATAAAAAACCCTTCAAAATAAATAATAACTGAAATTCAATCTGCATGATAACTTGTTATATGTGTCAGTTTCTAAAAGCAATCATAAATCATATGTGCAGATTAATTAAAAAACCCGTTGAATACAATGACCCTGCACCCTCTCCCAACTTTGAATGTCCTGTGTATGGGGCTGAAGAAGAAGATTATGATGAGATTCCAGAAGAGGTCTAACGGTTGTTTGAGCACGAGAAAAATGCCATTCATCCATATAAAGAGTCGTTGGAAGTGATTAATTTGGGTTCAAAAGAAGATCCGAAGGAAGTCAAGATTGAAGCATTGCTGCATCCTGATGTGAAGAGCAGGTTGATTGAGTTGCTGAAAGAGTATGTGGATATTTTTGCTTGGTCTTACCAAGATATGCCTGGTCTAGATATAGATATTGTAGAGCACTGTTTGCCGTTGAAGCCAGAGTATCCACCAATTAAACAAAAGTTGAGAAGAACTCACCCAAATATGGCAATGAAAATCAAAGAGGAGGTTCTAAAGCAGATTAATGCTAGTTTTCTTGAGACGTCAGTGTATCCTCAATGGATTGCCAATATTTTCCCAGTACAGAAAAAAGACGGAAAAGTCTGCATGTGCGTAGATTACAGAGATCTAAATAAAGCTAGTCCAAAAGATGATTTTCCATTGCCACATATTGATATGTTGGTGGATAGCACAACAAATTTCAAAGTATTATCGTTCATGGCCAGATTTTCTGGGTATAATCAAATAAGAATGGTGTCTGAGGACATGGAAAAAACAACGTTTATCACACCCTGGGGAACATTATGTTATAGAGTGATACCCTTCGGGTTGAAGAACGCTGGTGCAACGTACCAGAGGGCTATGACAACCCTATTCCATGATCTGATGCACAAGGAAATCAAAGTATATGTTGATGATATGATTTCCAAATCCCATACTGAAGAAGGGCATGTAGAAGATTTGTTGAAGTTGTTTCAGCGTTTGAGGAAGTATCGTCTCCGCTTGAATCCAAATAAATGCACCTTTAGTGTTCGATCAGGGAAATTGTTTGGTTTAATTGTTAGCCAGAAATAAATTGAATTTGACCCTGATAAAGTCAAAGAAATTCAAGAGATGCCAGCGCCAAGGACTTGAAAGCAAGTCAGAGGTTTCCTAGGGTGTTTGAATTATATTTCTAGATTCATTTCCCACAAGATTGCAACATGTGAACCGATCTTTAAGTTGTCAAAGAAAGATCAAGGTTGTGTGTGGATGGATGACTGCCAAAGGGAATTTGAAAGTATTAAAGAATATCTGCTTGAACCTCCTATCTTGATCCCTCATGTCGAAGGAAGACCGTTGATTATGTATCTGACTGTTAGATAATTCCGTGGGTTGTATTCTGGGACAACAGGATGAAACTGGGAAGAAAGAGTTCGCCATTTATTACCTCAGTAAAAAGTTCACTAATTGTGAGTCGTGGTATTCCATGCTGGAAGAGACATGTTGTTCTTTCGCCTGGGCGGCAAAGCGTTTACGGCAGTATATGTTGAATCACACTACTTGGTTGATCTCCAAAATGGATGCAATCAAGTACATTTTTGAAAAGCCTGCTCTTACTGGGAGAATTGCCCGCTGGCAGATGTTGCTATCTGAATATGATATCAAATACTGCACTCAAAAAGCTATTAAAAGCAGTGTGTTGGCAGATTATCTTCTCACTAACCAGTGGAGGATCATCAATCAGTAGAGTATGAATTCCCCAATGAGGATGTGATGTTCCTGAAAGTGAAATATTTTGATGAACCATTGCCTGAGGAAGGTCCTGACCCTAAATCTCGTTGGAGTATGATATTTGAGGGAGCTGTGAATGCTTATGGAAAAGGAATTGGTGCTGTGATTGTCACTCCACATGGATCGCACATTCCTTTTACCGCAAGGTTAACGTTTGATTGTACTAAAAATATGGCAGAATACGAGGCTTGCATCATGGGTCTCGAAGAAGCTATTGATCTCAGAATTAAAAATCTAGATGTGTATGGTGATTCAGCTTTGGTAATAAATAAGATTAAAGGAGAATGGGATACTCGTCACCCCGGCTTGATCCCTTACAAAGATTATGATAGAAGATTGTTACCCTTCTTTAACAAAGTTGAATTCCATCACATTCCTAGAGATGAAAATCAAATGGCGGACGCTCTGGCAACTCTGGCTTCTATGTACCAAGTAAATACTTGGAATGATATACCTCAAATTACGGTTCGACGACTGGATAGGCCCGCTCACGTGTTTACAACAAAGGAGGTAGCAGATGAAAAACCTTGGTATCATGACATCAAGCATTTTCTTCAGACACAGGAATACCCGATTGGTGCTTCGAAGAAAGATAGAAAGACACTGAGAAGATTGGCTGGCAGTTTCTTCCTCAGTGAAAATGTGTTGTATAAAGGAAATTATGACATGGTCTTGCTCAGATGCATGGATAGACACGAAGCAGACATGTTGATGCATGAGATTCATGAAGGTTCATTTGGCACTCATGCCAATGGACATTCGATGGCTAAAACGATGCTAAGGGCAGGTTACTATTGGCTGACAATGGAATCTGACAGTTATAAATTTGCAAAGAAGTGTCATAAATGTCAGGTTTATGCAGATAAGGTCCATATGCCTCCGACACTTCTCAATGTGATATCTTCCCCATTTCCTTTCTCTATGTGGGGTATTGACATGATTGGGATGATAGAACCCAAAGCATCGAATGGACACCGTTTCATCTTGGTAGCTACTGATTACTTCACCAAATGGGTGGAGGCTGCTTCATATGTCAATGTTACTAAGCAGGTGGTTGTGCGTTTCATCAAGAATAATCTTATATGCCGGTATGGTATGCCGAGCAGAATTATCACTGACAATGGCTCGAATCTGAACAATAAAATGATGACAGAACTGTGCGAAGAATTCAAGATTGTTCATCACAATTCATCTCCATATAGGCCAAAGATGAATGGGGATGTTGAAGCTGTTAATAAGAATATCAAGAAAATTATCCATAAAATGGTGGTTTCTTATAGGGATTGGCATGAAATGCTCCATTTTGCTCTACATGGATATCAAACATCTGTCTGCACTTCAACAGGAGCAACCCCGTTCTCCCTGGTGTATGAAATGAAAGTTGTACTCGTAGTCGAGGTTGAGATTCCCTCTTTGTGTGTGATAATGGAAACCAAGTTGTCAGAGGATAAATGGGTCCAGAACCGGTTTGACCAATTGAATTTGATCGAAGAGAAGAGAATGACAGCTTTGTGTCATGGACAGTTATATCAGAAAAGGATGAAGAAGTATTTTGATAAGAAGGTCAAACCTCGTGAATTTAGAGAAGGCGACCTCATGCTCAGAAAGATCATGTCTTTCAACACTGATTCTAGGGGAAAGTGGACTCTCAACTTTGAAGGCCCATATGTTGTAAAGAAAGCCTTCTCTGGCGGTGCATTAATTCTTAAAACTATGGATGGAGAGGAGTTCCCATGCCCCATGAATGCTGATGCAGTCAAGAAATACTTCGCCTAAAGAAATAAAAGAACAGCTCGCTAAGTTGAAAACCTGAAAGGGAGGCTTAGGAAAAAAAGAGTGTCTCGGTAGGCTGAAAACCTGAAAGGGTGATCTAGGCAAAAGTTAGAGACATAAACAGAATAAATTTCCCGCTAAGTTGAAAACCTGCAAGGGCAACTTAGGAAAAAGTTAGGGACTTTCTTGGCAAGTAACTACATCAGACGAGACTTGATCATTGGAGCAACAATCTTCTCGGATTCTCATCACACTTCAACAGAAGTTATTGCTCAGGATTTCAAAAGTTGTTAGAGGGTATAGTGGTCATTATATCTCAATGTATCTTTTCCATTATATATTACAATTTTCCGAACTTTGTAATTATCCATGGAGTCTCTCCATTCACAGACTACCATTCTATTAATGAAATTTGAGCTTTTACCTTATTCTTTGTATTTATTATTTTATTTAGCTTGCAAAGACTCCATTTATTATTGATAATAACTTTCAAAGCAAAAAGATTAAATAACAAAATCGATTTTTCAAAAAGAATTTACAATTCGCTTTTACCTTGGAATCTGTGATGAAATAATGGAAACAAAAATGGTTATCCCAGTAATGGACAAACTCCAGTTTATTTTAAGAAGTTTTTGTTCCCCTCGGGAAGGTTTACTCAGGATGATTCGCCGTATTGGGTTCGTGACTTCAGTATCCTCGGTCAAGTAATGATTCATTTCTCCTCTTTTCTGAATTTTCATGATGTGAAGTTTCAATCCAAGATTTCTCTGGTGAAGTTTTCGTTCAGTCTAATGGAAGTTCTTTTTCCCAAGAAGTTGGTACCATAATCACTCTTGAAGAGCACAGGTCTCTGGTTTCGCTAGTGACGAACATATTATGGTTTTCCCTTTGAAGATGTGGTGTTAATATCCCCAATGAAGTAGGCCTGAATTCCCCAGTGAATGTTTTGATGATTTGGTGTCCATCTGCTTTACTTGAGATTGGTTTTGCAATCCCCAGTAGAAGTGTTACTTTTGAAAACGTTTTTTTCCTCGATGAAGCCTGGAGAAAGATGTGATATCCCTATATCTGTACTATTTTATCATTTTGATTTGTTTACTTTCGGATTGTGTTTCTCCCCAGTAAAGCTAAAGCAGACAGTAGGTTTTGTTTCCTCAGTTGGCATTTACTTTTTCTTGGAATGATCATCCTGGATGTGGTTTAGCCGAGTGTTATTTGTTGCAGAGTTGGTTTTTCTTGGTTACTCCCAGGGTTGTGTATATGTTTTGTCAGTATACGCACGATAAGACTCATACATTCATACATACATCATTCATAGCTAAAATTTTCAAATCATTGTTCGTTGACATTTTTTAATGTTTTGTTGACATATCACCCTGTTTTGCAGAGTTACGTTGTCCTCTCTTCCATAGAGTGTTGGCCCTAAGTAGAAAGCATATATTCTTTCAATTTCCCCACTAAGTTATCCCTCGTGGAAGATTTTTTGCTTTAGCCTTCCTATACAGCTCATTGTTCGGATGTATTTGGTTTTCCCTCTTGAGTTTATTTCTCAAAGGATGTATTTTGGTTGACTGTTCCATTCCAGTTTATTTCTGGTTTGAATCTGTGGTTCCACAACAATATTATTTACTTTGGATTTCTAAAAGCTTCGAGTTTTGCTTTGTGCATTTATTTTTCACAAGAAGACTTTATCTCATCAGCAAGAATATCATGGCATTTCCCTAAGAAGTCATATTTCTTTCCCCAGGAAAACATATTTCTATCCCTGGAAAGTCATTTCTTTTTACAATCCTCCATGACAACGAGTAGTAGGTCTCTTTAGTTGAGCAACTTGTGCTTCCCTATAAAAGTCGAGGTAACCTTTTTGCTATATCTTCTATGAGTGAACAGTTTGCAGTCTGTCGTCAGTTTACGCCAGGGGAGGGCAAGACTTTTAAATTCTAAGAAACAACTCATTGTGAAATCTTTGCAAGTGGAAATCTCTTTATTTGAGACATCCTACATCTTACCCTTTCCAGGCAAATTGCCTCGGTTAAAGAAGAAGTTGAGACCCATTCTAGGCAAAATACCAGAATTCTAGGGAAACTTGTTATCTTTTTGCTACCCTCAGTGAACGTTGGTAGTTCATCATCAGTGAACAGCGGTGCTATGATATATTCTCTTTCTACCTTCAGTGAAAGTTGGTAGATCACCATCAGTGAAAGTTGGTGTTTGTTATCTTTTTGCTACCCTCAGTGAACATTCGTAGTTCATCGTCAGTGAACAGCGATGCTATGATATATTTTCTCTATACCTTTAGTGAATGTTGGTAGATCACCATCAGTGAAAGTTGGTGTTTGTTATCTTTTTGCTACCCTCAGTGAATGTTGGTAGTTCATCATCAGTGAACGAAGGTGCTATGATATATTTTCTCTCTACCTTCAGTGAAAGTTGGTAGATCACCATCTGTGAAAGTTGGTGTTTGTTATCTTTTTGCTACCCTCAGTGATCGTTGGTAGTTCATCGTCAGTGAACGGCGGTGCTATGATATGTTTTCTCCTTACCTTCAGTGAAAGTTGGTGTTTTTTTTATCTTTTTGCTACCCTCGATGAACGTTGGTAGTTCATCGTCAGTGAACGGCGATGCTATGATATATTCTCTTTCTACCTTCAGTGAAAGTTGGTAGATCACCATCAGTGAAAGTTGGTGTTTGTTATCTTTTTGCTACCCTCAGTGAACGTTTGTAGTTCATCATCAGTGAACGGCGATGCTATGATATTTCTTTTTGCTACCCTCAGTGAACGTTGGTAGTTCATCGTCAGTGAACGACGATGCTATGATATTTCTTTTCCTTCTACATGCAGTGAACGTTGGTAGATCACCGTCAGTGAACGTTAGTATTGATATTTCATTTCCTCCTACCTTCAGTGAAAGTTGGTAGCTCACCGTCAGTGAACATCGGTGTTGTTATTTCTTTTCCTTCTACCTTCAGTAAACATTGGTAGCTTTACCTCTAGTAGGAGTTGGTGTATCCTTTGCCCTTTTTACCATCCTCTCTGAGTCGGATCTTTTGATCCACCGGTGATTTATTTTCCTGGTTGGGTCTCTCTCTTGTTTCTTTTTTTTTTTACATCCCCAGTGATGTTTTGCGTCCCTTTGGATTTGTCCATGTTCACTCATATTCATAAGCATTGCATGGCATCTTAGGGCCAAAAATAAGGTTTGTTTTATATTTAAGTATCTTTGATCGCGTCGACACGAAGATTTTTAACCTTCGTATCTCCGGATAGAAGAAACTTAAATAAGGGCAGTTGTTGTACCCCAATTTTTTCCCCTAAGATCCCTTCACCATACCATATTGATTCAATCACAACAAGATCACATTAGGGCTTTTGGTTTTCCTCCCTATCTTTAGTTCTTCTCTTTGAAGAATCACCAAGCACCTTGACTTGTTTTTCTTGTGTAATCATTCATGTTTTTGTTTTGACTTTCCTTTTAATTAATAAAATGAAATGTTGGTTTGTCTTACTTGTCAACAATGCAGGTAAAGGCAATGGGGCTTAGCAAGTTGATCCATGGGTTCATGAGTTTATTTCCATGACCTAGTCAATGAAGCTTGAGAAGTTCAAACCTCATCATTGAAGTTGTTTTGGAAGGGATGGAATGGCAAGGTTATTTTGGTTCACTACATTTCCAAGTTATCAAGATTTGATCCAAAAAGTACTAGGGGTTGATTGAAAAATAGTCATGGTTAGACAAGGTCTTGTTCCCATTGGTCACTAGTGCATATTACTCTAAATTATCAAGATATGGAAGTGGTTGCAGTTTCTATGAGTTCTAATTAGCATCCTCAACAACTTATATTTACAAAGCATTTGTTTTGGTAAAAGAAGTTTGTTCAAAATTTTCAAAGCTCCTCAAGGCATGTTTCTTAAACTAGGAGCTAGGGTTTTGAACTTCAAAGGAGTATATCTTTCCCATATTTTGGTATTTTTGAGTGATTCCAATCATATCCTTCTATTAAAAGGGATATCAACAAATCACTTCAAAAGTTCCAAGGATTTTTCATGTGGAAGAAACTTGATGATGAAGAAAGATTACAAGTCCTCTAGATGAACCCCCAATTTCTCAAGTTTGAATTCAAATGATCATAACTTGGTCAATTTTTATCACATTGATCCCATTCTTTTTCCATAATGATCTTGAAGATGTGAAATTTATGCCTTATTTTATGGGCAAAGTGAGAAAATGGATGGAAGTTCCCTTAAGGATACTAAAGATTATAGGTCATTTTATGAAATCTTGCCAACTTCAACAAGTCATAACTTTCTTAATTTTTGGATATTGTGAATGGTTCAAGTTTCAAAATGTCATTCAAGAGATCTATTTCATGCCATATTTTTTGGTCAAGAGCAAATTCCAAGTGGAAGGCTATGTTTGGATGCAAGACATTATAGGTCACTTTTAAGAAGAATTTGAAATATTTCTAAGTATGGAAAGTCAACATTTTTTCTCCAACTTTGACTCAACACAACTTTCAGCTCAAGCATCCATTTGATTCCATTCTTTTTCCGTTGCAAAGCTTGTAACCTCATCTTTCTGAAGCATCAAGAATCATGCCCTAAGACCCCTTGAGTTGAAAATGCTATTGGTCAGAAGTTGGCACTTTGAAACTGAATTTTTCACCAAGTCAGAAGTTTGAAATCTTTGTTTTGGCTCCTAATCACAAGATTTACATGCATTTTTGATTTAAACTTGATTATCAAACTTGCCAGAAGTTTTTATCACCTCAAAACGCAAGGATTGGATGAGTTTTGGTGAAAATTAGATCACACTTCACTCGTGCATCAGGTTTGCACGAATTCCCTCCAAAATACATCATTCACCCTTCCTTTTGATCCTATTTGTTTCTCCTATAAATACATGAACTATCCCATTCATTTTCTCAACCTTGGATAGCCAGAATCACCCTTCCGAACTTGTTCCATAACTCAGAATTCAGCAACTTCGTAATCCATATACAAGCCTTTTTCAATCCAATTTTTCATCAATTCACCTTCCTTGATCTTCCTTGAAGCTAACCATATAATTACATTCAAAAATCGTTCCCTATATTGCTCCATAGAAGTCCAGTTTCAGAGTTCTGCATCTCAACTTCAATAGGTAGATTCCTTCACCAATTCTTCAAAACTTTCATATCATTGTGATGCTCTCATTGCCCTGGTTCTAGTCGTAACAAGTATGTTAATTTGATCTCTTTGATCTAATAACCTTGATATTCATTGTGTGGAGGCTTTGGTTCTACCAATCCTCTAATGGATCTACAACACCTTTGGTTAATGCGGATCACTTAAACATCGTTGATCATTAAATGATACTCATAAGGATTCCAAATGGATGATATACTTGACAAAAAGCAAATGTAACTTGTTGTGTGGAGGCTTTGGTTCTACCAATCCTCTAATGAGTTCCAAATTCAAGTTTTAAGATGATCATCCAACTAACCACTAATCACTAATAAATGATTTTATTTTGTGTTTTTATTTTATGTTCTTTACTTTATGCACCATTTACTTTTAGCATTTACATTTCATGCTATTTTTCATCTTTGCTCACTTGAGCCCCTTTATATTCTTGTCATTTTTTTATTTTTTTCACTTGAGCATTTCTTTTCTTTTAAAGACACCTAATAATCAACATAAACCCTAAAAATCTTTAATGATACTTGGACTATTTGGTTACTACCCTTGGAATTATGGAGCATTGGACTTTTTCGATTTAGGATTAGAAACCTTGGCCTATGATTGGAGACCTTGTGATCTTATCTGATTATTTTTTTTGGAGCTCTTGAGGTTTACCTCAAGACATTTGGTTGTTTGTTTGTTTTGTGTGCAGGTTATTGTGATTACACCCTTGGTTTGTAATATGGAATTCACCCGTATATACGAGCGTTACTCTGCCCAATTTTTGTGAAGACTTAATACACTTGAAGTTTGGTTCTCTCAAGAGGTCTAGTAGTTTTGCTTGTTTGATTTCAATCCCAAGAATGAGAATTCTATCTTGGATCATAGTGTCAAGAATTGGCTTCTTGTTGGTTAGATGGTTCTTATCCCTAGCTTTTACCTTATGCTTTAGGATAGCCTCTTCTTCTCATCCCCTCTTCTTTAATTTCAAAAATCTTCTCCCCCTTTTGAAAACTCTTCTTGTTTTAAACTTGAATTACTTTTATAATAAACTTGGACTTAGGTCGATGCATTTTCAAACATTTTCATAAATAAACTTAACAGTACTTTGACATTTTTGTGAGAAGACTAAAAGTCAATCAATCTCATTTCAAACCATCTTGCCACTTTGGCTTTTATCGTTAAACTTTTCTCAAAAGATTGAACTCTTCTCAATCTTTGTAGTGATGCAAACAACTATACTTCTACAATATGTAGTAAAGAGAGATATTTTCCAATTGGGGGTTGAGTGAGGCATTGTTAATTTTAAAATCCAAGAAATATCATCCACTTTGAGATGATGCAAATTCTCCATTCTCATGATTGTGGGTAATAGGTATGTTTTCCACACGGATAATGATGATGATGTTTTATCTCATAAAATTGACCAACACATTTGTGTTTTAAAATTTTTAAAAGAGGAACTACGTGTACCCTGATCCCCTATTGCACAAAAAGGTGGTACATAGGCACTAAAGGTTCACAACCGCGCGGGTGCAAAAATCATAAAAAAAATATGTTTCTTTTCCCACCTCCACTATCAATTTTATACAATATTTTTATTATCCAAAATATACAGATATTTCAAAGAGGTTCCGGTGGAGTACCGTAGATGTTTAGGGTGCTAATACCTTCCCTTTGCATAACCAACCCCCTTACCTAGAATAGTTACCCCTCTTTTTGGGTTATTCTCTCTTTTTCCATTCCTTTGGAAACAATAAAATGCGGTTGTGATTTTTATTTTTATTTGTATAAGTCTAGTCAATCCAATGGCTTAGTCTTGAACATTTCTACTGCTACAAAAGGTAATAAAAAGATAACAATCACCAACTTTCACTGATGGTGACCTACCAACTTTCACTGAAGGTAGAGAGAAAATATATCATAGCACCGCCGTTCACTGACGATGAACTACCAACGTTCACTGAAGGTAGCAAAAAGATAAAAAGTTTTTTCAACATTCCGGCGTTTCACCTAGAACGGGTTTCAACTTCTTCTTTAACCAAGGCATTCTGCCTAGAAAGGGTAATAAGCTATCACAAATAAAGAGACTACCACTTGTAAAGATTTCACAATGAACTATTTCTGCGATATTGAAAGATTTTTCATCCACTGGAGTAAGTTGACAATGAACTGCAAACTATCCATTCATAGAGAAGATAATAAAAAAGGTAACATAGAACTTTACCGGGAAGTATCAGTTGTTCAAATAAAGAGACCTGTTACTTGCTGTTTTAGGAAGGATTATAAAAAAGACTTTATGGGGAAAGAAATAGGGCTTCTTGGGGAAAGAAACATGACTTCCTGGGGAATGAATCGTGACTTCCTGGGGAAATGCCAATATACTCCTACTGAGGAGATAAAGTCTGGTCATGCAAAATATATGCACATTCTCAAACCAAAACTCGAAGCTTGCAGAAATCCAAAGTAATAATATTGCTGAGGATCAAGGATTCAAAATAGAAATAAACTGGAATAAAACGGTCTCCCAAAATACATTCTTGGAGAAATAAACTCAAGAGGGAAACCCAAATCATCCAGACAAAGAGTTGTGTAAGAAGGCTAAAGCAAAAATCTTCCACGAAGGATAACTCAGTGGGGAAATTGAATGAATATACACTTTCTGCTTATGGATGACACTCTATTAGGGAGAGGATGACACAACTCTGCAAAATAGGGTAATATGTCAACAAGATATTAATGGATGCGAATGAGCAATGATTTTCTAAGTTTAGCTATGTATGATGTATGTATGAATGTATGACTGTTATCGTGCATATGCTAACAAAACAGACATATAATACCGGGGATAAACAAAGAAAACCAACTCGGGTGCACACAACACTCGGCTAAATCACATCCAAGACAATCATTCCAAAAGAAAATAAGCACCAACTGAGAAAACAAAGTCCTACTGCATGGCTTAACTTTATTGGGGAGAAATATAACATAGCGACAAAACAGTACAGATACAAGGATATAACATCCTTCTTTAGGATTCACTAGGAAATAACACTCATACTTCAACGGGGAAATACAAGTTTTCATGTTTAGCACTTCAACCGGGTATTACAAAACTGATTTCAAATAAGGCAGATGGAAACCAAATTGTCAAAACATCCACTAGGGAATCCAGGCCAACTTTAAAGGAGAAAAAAAATACAAACTTCACTAAGGGAGATAATGCTTCATCATCGAGACATCAATTGGGGACTTCGTGCTGACTTTATTGGGGAGGTCAACATTGCATCACCAAGGGGAAATTAAGATACATTCTTCTTTGGGGAAACCGAAGATACGTTCTGCTTTGAGAGTAATTATTACACCAACTTCTCTGGGGAGAAAGGACTTCTATCAAATAAGCGAGGCCTTCAATGGAGAATCTTGGATTGAGTCTTCATATCATGAAAACTTATTCCATAAAAGATTCCCTGAGATAGCCTTCTTAGGAAATAACTACCAACAAAAATGCCAATTACTGCCAAAAAGAACAACATTCTGCAAATGGTTTCATCTTAGCATACCAAGGGAACAAGACCTTTTGTCATATGAGGGAAGATTTCACTGGGGAATCCGGAATAGAGACCTCAGACCAAGAAAACCCCAAAAATCAGAAAATGAACCAACACTTAACTGGGGGCACTGGGATCACAAACTTGATACTGCACCTTACGCCAACTGGTATCATCTTCAATATACAATGAACGTGCGCATACCAGCAAAAATAACTTGAGAAAACCTTCTCGAGGAAAACAAAACTTCTCAAAATTACGAGAGTTCATCCATTCATGTGATCACCAACTTTGTTTTCCTCCTGAATCACGAAATTTAAAGTAAAAGTAAGTTGTAAATTCTTTTTTGAAAATAATTTTTGGTTATTTAATCTATTTTTTGTTTGCTTTGAAAATTATTATCAATAATAAATGGAGTCTTTGTAAGTTGAATAAAAATAGGAACTACAAATAATTGGGTAAAAGCTCAAATTTTATTGATAGAATGGTTGTTTGCGAATGGCGAGACTCCATGGATAATTACACAGTTTGGAAAATGGTAATATATAATGAAAATATACATTGAGATACAATGACCACTATTCCCTCTAATAACTTTGAAATTCTGAGCAGCAGCTTCTGTTGAAGTATGCTGAGGATCCAAGAAGATTGTTGCTTCAATGATCGAGTCTTGTCGGATGCACTTACTTGCCATGAAAGTCCCTAACTTTTGCCTAAGCTGCCCTTGCAGGTTTTCAACTTAGCGGGAAATCTTATTATGTTTATGTCTCTAATTGCCCCTAGAATCAACATTAAAAGACATGATCTTCCTGAGCACGAGGTCTCCTTCTCTGAATTCACGAGGTTTGACCTTCTTATCAAAAGCTTTCTTCATTCTCTTCTGATATAACTGCCCATGACACAAAGTTGTCATTCTCTTCTCTTCGATCAAATTCAATTGGTCAAACCTATTCTAGACCCATTCAGCCTCTAACAACTTGGTTTCCATTATCACACACAAAGAGGGAATCTCAAACTCGATTGGGAGTACCAATTCCATTGCATACACAAGGGAGAACGGGGTTGCCCCTGTTGAAGTGCAGCCAGATGTCTGATATCCATGTAAAGCAAAAGGGAGCATTTCATGCCAATCTTTATAAGTAACAACCATCTTCTGGATGATCTTCTTGATATTCTTATTAGCAGCTTCAACAACCCCATTCATCTTCGGCCTGTACAGAGATGAGTTGTGATGGACAATCTTGAATTCTTCACAAATTTCTGTCATCATCTTGTTGTTCAGATTCAAGCCATTGTCAGTGATAATTCTGCTCGGCACACCATACCGGCATATAAGATTGTTCTTAATGAAGCGCACACCACCTGCTTAGTAACATTAGCATATGAAGCAGCTTCCACCCATTTGGTGAAGTAATCAATTGCTACAAAAATAAAACGGTGTCCATTCGATGCTTTGGGTTCTATCATTCCGATCATGTCAATACCCCACATAGAGAAAGGCCACGGGGAAGAAATAACATTGAGAAGTGTCGGAGGCACATGAATCTTGTCTGCATAAATCTGGCATTTATGGCACTTCTTTGCAAATTTGTAACAGTCAGATTCCATTGTCAACCAATAGTAACCCGCCCTTAGTATCTTTTTATCCATCGAATGTCCATTGGCATGAGTGCCAAATGGACCTTTATGAACCTCATGCATCAACATGTCTGCTTCATGTCTATACACACATCTGAGCGGGACCATGCCATAATTTCTCTTGTACAACATGTTTTCACCGAGGAAGAAACTGCCAGCCAATCTTCTCAATGTCTTTCTATCTTTATTCGAAGCACCAATCGGTTATTCCTGAGTTTGGAGAAAATGCTTGATATCATAATACCAAGGTTTCTCATCTGCTACCTCTTCTTTTGTAAACACATGAGCGGGCCTATCCAATCTCCAAACTATAATTCGAGGTATATCATTCCAATTATTCACTTGATAGATAGAAGCAAGAGTTGCCAGAGCATCCTTCATTTGAGTTTCATCTCTAGGGATGTGTTGGAATTCAACTTTATTAAAGAAGGGTAACAATATTCTAGCATAATATTTGTAAGAGATCAAGCCGGGGTGACGAGTATCTCACTCTACTTTAATCTGATTTATTACCAAAGCTGAATCGCCATACACATCTAGAATTTTAATTCTGAGATAAATAGCTTCCTCGAGACCTGTGATGCAAGCCTCATATTCTGCCATATTATTAGTACAATCAAATGTCAACCTTGTAGTGAAAGGAATGTGCGATCCATTTGGAGTGAAAATCACAACACCAATTCCTTTACCATAAGCATTCACAGCTCCATCAAATATCATACTCTAAAGAGATTCAGGATCAGGACCTTCCTCAGGCAATGGTTCATCACAATCTTTCACTTTCAGAAACATCACATCCTCATCAGGGAAATCATACTTCACAGACTGATAATCATCAACTGGTTGGTGAGCAAGATTATCTGCCAATGCGCTACTTTTAATATCTTTTTGAGTGCGGTAGTCGATATCATATTTAGATAACATCATCTGCCAGCGAGCAATTCTCCCAGTAAGAGAATGCTTTTCAAAAATGTACTTGATTGGATCCATTTTGGAGATCAACCAAGTAGTGTGATTCAACATATACTGCCGCAAACATTTTGCCGCCCAAGCCAGAGCATAACATGTCTTTTCCAGCATGGAATACCGTGATTCACAATCAGTAAAAAATTTACTGAGATGATAAATGGCATACTCTTTCTTCCCCGTTTCATCTTGTTGTCACAGAATACAGCCGATGGAATCATCAAACACTGTCAGATACATAATCAATGGTCTTCCTTCAACCGGAGGGAGCAAGATAGGAGGTTCAAGCACATATTCTTTAATACTTTCAAATGCCCTTTGGCAGTCATCTGTCCACACACAACCATGATCTTTCTTTAACAACTTAAAGATCAGTTCACATGTTGCAGTCACGTGGGAAATGAATCTGGAAATATAATTCAAACGCCTGAGGAACCCTCTGACTTGCTTTTAAGTTCTCGGTGCTGGCATCTCTTGAATTGATTTGACTTTATCAGGGTCAACTTCAATCCCTTTCGGGCTAACAATGAAACCTAAAAATTTCCCTGATCGAACACCTAAGGTACATTTATTTGGATTCAAGCGGAGATGATACTTCCTTAAACGCTGAAACAACTTCAATAAATCTTCTACATGCCCTTCTGCAGTCTGGAATTTATTAATCATATCATCAACATATACCTCAATTTCCTTGTGCATCAGATCATGGAATAGGGTCGTCATAGCCCTCTGGTACGTTGCACCAGCGTTCTTCAACCCGAAGGGCATCACTCTGTAACAGAATGTTCCCCAGGGTGTGATAAATTTTTTTTTCCATGTCCTCAGGAGCCATCCTTATTTGATTATACCCAAAAAATCTGTCCATGAACGAGAAAACTTTGAATTTTATTGTGCTATCCACTAACATGTCAATGTGTGGTAATGGAAAATCATCTTTTGGACTAGCTTTATATAGATCTCTGTAATCTACACACATGCAAACTTTTCTGTCTGTCTTCGGTAGTAGGAAAATATTGGCATTCCACTGAGGGTACACTGATGTCACAAGAAAACCGGAATTAATCTGCTTTAGAACTTTTTCTTTGATCTTCACTGCCATATATGGGTGAGTTCTTCACAACTTTTGTTTGATTGGCGGGAACTCTGGCTTCAGCGGAAAATGTTTCTCTACAATATCTATATCTAGACCAGGCATATGTTGGTAAGACCAAGCAAAAATATCCACATACTCTTTTAACATCTCAATCAATCTGCTCTTCACATCAGGATGCAGCAATGCTCCAATCTTGACTTCCTGCGGATCTTCTTCTAAACCCAAATTGATTACTTCTAATGGCTCTTTATATGGATGAATGGCATTCTCCTCACGCTCAAGTAATCATGAGACCTCTTCTGGAATCTCATTATAGTCTTCTTCTCCAACCCCATACACATGACATTTAAAGTTGGGAGAGGGTGCAAGGTCATTGTATTCAACTGTTTTTTTAATTAATCTACACATATGATTTATGATTTCTTTTAGAAACTGACACATATAACAAGTGGTCATGCAAATTGAATTGCAATTATCATTTATTTTGAAAGGTTTTTTTTATTACCATTTTCCAAGAAAAAAAGAAAAAAACAAAAACACAATTTGGGAAACAAAGACAACTTTTATTATTGATTTTAAAAATCAAAGCAAATGATAAGCCCATAGAATATCAATACTTTCACCTTGGGCAGAGTGAAAGCTTTTCAAAAAGATTAACAAAACAAATTACTTGGAAACATGTATGCAAGAGGGAACATCAATCGTGATCCAATTCTGAACCCTAACTCTGTGCGTCACATAATTTGGCATTTCTAGCTCAACTTTATCTTCCATAACGGCATTAATCCCGGAAATAGTTGGATGAAGATAACCCCCGCTACGAAAGACATATTGATACATGCCTGCAACAGACTTCAGCTTCATGCCCATACCTTTATCATTATTCATAGAGAACCCCAAGCCAACTCTATTCTTGGTCATAGGTGGATCAACAATCTGTCCCCAAACATCGCTATGGACATTACGCATAACCTGTTGCGCATCCTTAAATGAAGCCATAGAGTTCTCATTTCCTCTTACATTATCAATGGATAAAGCTTGGAACTGGGTTCCAACAACAGCTTCATCCGCCTCCATAATGCTGAACGAGGACAAATGAGATATCAACAATGCATGTTATCCATTTATAATTACCAGTTTTCCTTCACGTACAAACTTCAGCTTCTGGTGTAAAGTCGAAGTGACAGCCCCTGCCTCATGTATCCACGGTCATCCCAGCAAGCAACTATAAGCGGGTAAAATATCCATGACCTGGAAAGTAATCTGAAACAAATGTGGGCCTATATGAATAGGCAAGTCCACTTCACCAATAACAGATTTCCTTGATCCATCAAACGCTTTCACAGTAATGCCACTTGGGCGCATGGGCATTCCTTGATATTTCAACTTCATAAGTGTGCTCCTCGGTATAATGTTCAATGCGGATCCATTATCAATTAGCATATTGGATAGTGAATCATTCTTGCAGTTCATAGGGATGTGGAGGGCCAGGTTGTGATTCCTTCCTTCATCGGGAAATTCATCGTCGCAGAAACTCAGGTTATTACATGATGTAATGTTCCCCACCACACTGCTGAATTGGTCTACTGGAATTTCACTCTCCACAAAATTTTGGTCCAATACCCTCATCAAAGATTCTATGTGAGCAGAGGAGTTCATCAATAAAGCCAAGATAGATATTTTTGAAGGAGTCTGCAGTAGCTGATCCACAATTCTGTAGTCGCTCATCTTGATTATCTTTAAAATATCATCCACTTTTTTTTCTAGCATAGCTCCACTAGATTCACCCGTAGCCTTCCTGGGTTCAACATTTTCAACAATTTTCTTTCCAGCGCTAACATCTCCACGAACAACTGGTTTAAATACACGACCATTGCGGGTAACTCTGCTAGTATGAGCAATATTTCCAACATTAGGCATTGGCTGGAAGGGAATTTCCACACCATCCTCTAGAATTGTAGCATTATATTTGTAGGGTACATCCTTATCTGATTTGTAGGGGACAGGACCTAGTAAACTAATTACCAATGGAGTAATAGCTGGCTTGCTATGATATTCAACTTCATTATGGAGTTATCTCTGGGGAAAAAATCCTCATCTGAGGAGAAATACTCATCTGTAAAGGCATACTCATCATCCGAATCTTCTTCAGCCAAACAGACCTCAATCACATCAACTTCATGGTAATCATCCCTTTGACCTATAACCTTGATGGTTCCATTATCCAACAACAACTGAACACCTTTCCTCACAATTGAACATCCTCGGGAGTCCCGACAGCAAATTCTGCAAGATCCATACAGATGTTCCACCTTACCACCCATGTGGGAAAAAATAGCGTGCACTTGTACAAGATCCTCATTAATATGTTCCACATCAAAGATTCTGAACTCTCCAGGACATCCAGAAACCATGTTTACTTCCTCTTCATACTCTGCCCTAGGCCTGATTATGTGGATGAGGCCTTCATCTATCATCTCCTACAAATCAACCTTTATCTTGTCGCAACCCTGTATATCTATACTGCAAATAGAACAACCGTGATGGTCATGCGTATAGTAGCTAAATTCACAGAGGTCTGCATGCATTTTTACCAAATCTGCTATAACCAAATTAACATAAAAAATCCGGAAGTCACCTGGACAACCGGCCATCATGTTCACAACATTTGCTCCTCTGTGCTTTGGTAGTGGATTATCTTTCACATTAGGGCCCACATCTTTGAAAGATAGAATACCAAACTTCACCAATTTTTGTACCTCAGTCTTCAAAGGATAGCAGTTCTCAACGTTGTGCCCTGGTGCTCCCTGATGAAAAGCACATGTTTGGTCTTCCTTGTAATACCAAGGAAATGGTGATGGTACAGCGGGAGGTTGTCGGGTCTGGACAAACTTCTTCTGAATTAACATCGGGAGTAACTCTGTATAACTCTTAGGAATAGGGTCATAACTCTCCCTTCTCTAATTATACCCTAAATTCCCTTGATGGGATGGTCTCTGATAAGCAACGGTGGTTGGAGCTACACCAACAACTGGAGTAACTAAGGCAACTTGCTGATGACGCTGATAATTTCTTCTAGGAGGATTAACCCTCCTTTCTTGTATGATAGTGTTTGTATCTCCTTCCTTATTTTTGGCAAACCCATAGGATGGCTTTATCGCACTTCTAGAACTTTCACCCTTCAATACACGGCCCTCTCTTACATCCTCTTCTAAGCGGATACCCATTCCTACCATTTTAGTAAAGTCACTTGGCGCACTCGCTACCATTCTCTCATAGTAGAAAGCACCCAGAGTCTTCAAGAAAATCTTAGTCATCTCCTTCTCTTCCATGGGAGGAATCACTTGGGCGGCTACCTCACGCCATCCCTGTGCAGATTATTTGAATGATTCCCTGCCTTTCTGGACCATGGCCCTAAGTTGATAACGGTTAGGCACCATGTCCACGTTGTATTTGTATTGTCTGATAAATGCTTCTCCCAAGTTATTGAAAGTATGGATATTGACATTGTCCAAACGCATATACCACTTCAGCGCATCACCAGTCAAACCATCCTGAAAAAAGTAAATTAGCAGACGTTGATCATCAGTATGGGTAGTCATTCTCCTTACATACATCACAATATGAGCACGAGGGCAAGTGTTTCCCTTGTACTTCTCAAATTCCAGGACCTTAAACTTCGTAGGTATCTTGACATTCGAGACCAAGCATAAATCATTCACATCCTTCCCGAACAATTCCTTTCCCCTGAGGGCCTTCATCTCTCTCTGCATCTTGTCAAACTGTTCTTGAAAATCATAAATTATATCATAGAGGCCCAAGTCTTCACTTTGTGGAGGAAAGGGATGACACATATCATCATTATAAAATGGGACCATATTCACCGAAGGATGTGCAGCAGAAGCAACATGCACCACAAGAGGTGCGGGAGTAACAATAGTCTGAACAACTGGAGCTTCTTGAGGACCAAGATTGAAACCTTCAAGCGCAAAGTTCTCTGGCATTACCCATGGATAACCTTGAGGCATACGATTCTGAACAACAACTAGAGTAGCAGACACAGAAACAGTCGGAGCTTCAGTAGTCACCCTTATTTGTTGAGGTTGAACACTCGGTGGCTGATTCTGAGCAGCCACCAGAGATTCCATCAGAGCAGTAAGATTGGCAATGCCAGCCTTCAAAGCAGAAACTTTCTCGCACAGCTCGCGATTCTCTTGTTCTAAGTTGTCTATCTTCCTTCTGAAATTAGCTCGAGTGTTGTAGTGGTGAGACAGCTTGCTGAACGAAGTAAAGAAGCTTGGTAAGATACCTGGATATGCCAAGAAATGCAAGGAATATGTGCAATATGATGCATGATGTGCAATAACATATTTGAAATACTGAAAAAAAAATTTATTATGATAACTTCAAAATGGATTACAAGTTTCAATAATCCCAAGTACAAGATGAAAATAAAGTCTAAAACCCTAAGAAGTAAAGCTGGTGGAGATCACTCTATATGCTGGCGCTTCCCTGTAAGCCTGGCAATCTGAGAGATCAACCTCTGGTTTTCTTCCACATATTTGGTGGCAACCTCCTTCCAATAACCTGAATCAGGAAGTGAGCAACTAGTATCTGACTGAGGCTTAGAGGAAAATAAATCCCCTTTCCTCTTCATTGTCTCTACAGCCCGACTCTCTAGAATCTCAATCATTTCGTCTTTCTCCTTCAAGTCTGCTTTATAGGAAATCTCTAAAGTTTGGCACTTATTCTTCCAATCATCATTTTCCTACTACGTCCTAACCAAAGCAAGCTGTAGCTCTTCTATATCGTCTAATAAGGGAGGAGTGGTCTTCACAAACAAATCAGGCATAGGTGCTTCCCAGGAATACGACATCTTCAACTGAATAGCTCTCGCTTGGACCCACTGAATATAAGGCTCCAAAGAAACAGCCCCCCTAGGTGCCAAATCTTTCCTACTCTTCCTATGAATGTGACGCTAAGCCTTTGCAATCTGCTCCCTATCTTTCCTATGGTCTTCTCCCTCCTTCAGAAAGAAACTACTCAAATGAATACTATTTGGTTTATCCCTCATCGGATAACCAAGTTGTCGTCGTGCAAGAACAACGTTGTAGTTAATTCCTCCCTTTGTACCAAGAAGAGGTACATTGGGGAAACTACCACAATAGTCGACAATCTCTACATCATGGTAATCCCGATGATACCAATCAATATTTGAGTTAGTAAGTGCCACGATCTTAGGAGCCCAACAGGGTTCCTTCCTGACTTCCCAGAAAGCATCAGACTGAGGCATATGAGAAATAAACCACTGGTACAACAGAGGCGTGCAATAGATAATCATCCCCCCATGATAAGAATTCATAAGATGAATAGAGTAATAAGCATCACCCAACAATGTAGGAACTGGGTTTCCAATCATGAAGATCCTGATAGCATTAACGTCAACAAACTTGTCCACATTTGGAAATAAGAACAACACGTAAGCAAGTAGAGCAAAGATGGCCTCAAAAGTGACTGTACTCTTCATCCTGGAAAGGTAACGTACTTTCTCCAATAAGAACTGAGCAGGTAATCCTCTAATCCCTCCTTTAGTAGTCATATGGGCTTCAACCTCAGACTTCCCCAGATGGATCAAAGCAGCAATCTCGTGTGGTTTTGGCTCACCCTTTAAACCCGTAAAAGGAACACGATCGGTAATAGGTAAATCCAACAGATAAGAATACTCCTCTTGTGTGGGCATCAACTGATAGTCAAGGAAAGTAAAGCAATGGTACAACGGATTATAGAACTGTACCAAGGTCGAGAGAATACCCTCCTTCATCCTAAGCTTCATGATAGGAATGATGGATCCATATTTCTTCCGAAAATCTGCAGAACACTCAATCTCGGGAATTAGATTAATCAACTCATCTACCTTGGGATCTTTGAAACTGTATTTTCTGGTCTTTCTTTTTCCAGAATCCATGGTCAAAAAGGTACCTGAGATATTCACAAATGGTCAACTTTCAAGTCCCTTGAAATGAAATTTCTTCAAAAGATGCTTATGAGTGCATGGATGCATGATGCAACAATCACACATAAGATAAAAAACATAGGGTTCATAGGTCCAAATCACGAGCATGAAGTCAAAGGTACTACCCATAAGGTATGGTATAAAAGATATCACCTTCCGAACAAGGTTCTAGAGGTTCCTAGAGTCTACATCCTTCCTTCGGATATTACCAACTTCCTGATTAACTCGGTAATTAGTAATATTCTCAAGAAAAACTCGTCCGAGCGTAGTATCGCGTGACAACTATTTCTGGATTACTCCGCTATAGCTTCCGCACTACAACTAAAAGGCCAAGATGGGTTAGGTATTCTACGGTCCTCAGCTTCAGCAGGCTCCCAGGTCGAAAGCAACACGTCTTCCCGATTACTCGGTAAACGACACTAATGTCAATGGAGACTCCACTGAGTGGGGGATCTCATGCCTCCTTTTTTGTGATTACTCCCTCAAAGTTAACATGACTATACCGCCCGTCATATCTTAAATTTTGCCCAAGTATGGGTATAGGGAATTTAAGTAATCACCAAGCACCCTGAAAACCAGGAAAATCCAAACAAACAGATATACAACATATAATATATATAGCAAAAAATAACACATATACAGATATAAACAAAGATAGGTTTAACCCACTTAGGGATGGACCATCAAGAGGTCAATCTCTCCCCAGTGAAGTCGCCATTTTTCTGTAGCGATATAAATGTTTAAGACTAAGTCATTGGATTGACTAGACTTGTACAGATCAATATAAAAATTGCCACCGCGCTTTATTGTTTCCAAAGGAATGGGAAAAGAGCGAGTAACCCAAAAAGAGGGGGAAAGATTCAAGGTAAGGGGGTTGGTTATGCAAAGGGAAGGTATTAGCACCCTAAATATCTACGGTATTCTGCAGGAACCTCTTTGTAAAATCTGTATATTTTGGCTATAAAATCTTGTATGTAAAATAGATGGTGGAGGTGAGAAAAGAAATATATTTTTTATGATTTTTGTACTCCCCGCGGTTGTGAATCTTTAGTACCTACGTACCACCTTTCGTGCAATAAGGGATCAAGGTACACGTAGTTCACGTTTTAAGAATTTTTAAAACACAAGTGTGTTGGTTAATTTTATGAGATGAGACATCATCATCATTGTCCGTGTGGAAGGAGAATTTACATCATCTCAAAGTGGAGGATATGGCTTGGATTTTAAAATCAACAATGCCTCACTCAACACCCAAGTGGAAAATATCTCACTTCACTACATATTGTAAACTATAGTTGTTTGCATCACTACAAGGATTGACAAGAGTCCAATCTTTTGAGAAAGAGTTTTAAAGTATAAAGCCAAAGTGGAAAAATGGTTTGAAAAGAGATTGGTTGACTTTTAGTCTTCTCACAAAAAATGCCAAGGTATTATTAAGTTTATTGAAGTTTATTTATGAAAATGCTTTGAAAAAGCATGGACCTAAGTCCAAATTTATTATGAAAGTGGTTCGGGTTTAGAAACAGGAAGAGTTTTCAAAAGGAGGAGGAAGATTTTTGAAATTAAAGAAGATAGGAGGAGAAGAAGGGACTATCCTAAAGCATAAGGTAAAATCTAGGGATAAGAACCATCTAACCAACAAGAAGCCAATACTTGACATTATGAGTCAACATAGAATTCTCATTCCTTGGATTAAAACCAAACAAGCAAAGATACTAGACCTCTTGAGATAATTAAGCTTCAAATGTATTAAGTCTTCACAAAAATTGGGCAGAGTAACGACTGTATATGGGTGAATTCCATATTACAAACAAGGAAAGCAATCACAATAACCTGCACACACAAAAAAAAACCAATGTCTTGAGGTAAACCTCAAGAATTCTAGACAAAAATATCAATTAAGGTCACAAGTTCTCCAACATAGGTCATGGTTTCTAATCCTAAGTCCAAGAAGTCCAATACTCCATAATGCCAAGGATAGTAACCAAATAGTCCAAGTATCATTAAAGCATTTTATGGTTCATGTTCATTATTAGGTATCTTAAAAGAAAAGGAAAAGCTCAAGTGAGCAAAATAAAGATAACAAGAATATAAATGCTCAAGTGAGCAAAATAAAAATGACATGAAAATGTAATGCTTAAAGTAAATGGTACATAAAGCATAAAAGTAAAAGCATAAAGTAATGCAATTAATAATTAGTGGTTACTTGGATGACCATCTTGAAACTTGCATTTGGAACTCATTAGAGGATTGGTAGAACCAAAGCCTCCACACAACAAGTTGCATTTGCTTTTTGTCAAGTATATCACCCATTTGGAATCCTCAAAAATACCATTTAATGATCAACAATGTTTAAGTGATCCATGTTGACCAAAAGTGTTGTAGATCCATTAGAGGATTGGTAGAACCAAAACCTCCATACAACGAGTCTCAAATTTATTGGATCAAAGAGATCAATTTAACATACTTGGGCTTGCAAACATAGGTTTGAGCTACGAATGATCATTTATTCGAATCGGGACAAAACTTAGTGGTATGTTAAGCAATCTTAAGTGGACTTATATAGAAGTCACACCTATTTCGAGGCCAATCAATAGCAATCTATGCACCCTTTGTTTTGAGACATGATATAGAGATCATGCTCCAATAACACTTAGTGCAATAAGAAAGGGATGAGATGAAGAAGGGTGGGAAAGAATACAAACCACATTTGAATTAAATTTTAATCAAACTATTATTAAAATCATTCATCCATTTTTATGGAGTTAAACTCAACGCCATGGATCCAATGGTGTTAACAAAGTTCATGATAAAAAGTTTAACCCAAGATCAGCCAGAAAATAATCACAAAATAATATTGCATTTAATATATACATAAAAAAGGTCTTAAAAATGTTTTAAAAAGGAAATAAGAAAGAAAAATATCAACTATGTTCAAACTAATCAATAAAATATAAGTAGGACCATAGAAAAATTAGAAATGGACTCAAATATTTTTATAAATTTTTTGGTAATTTTTTAAAGTCAGAAACTATTTTTAAGCTAATTAAAATTTCTCAAACAAATAGAAAATAGATCAAAAATAATAAACATCAATATAAAATTCTATAAAATTTTCAAAAAGTCGGAAATATTTAAAATGATATTTATGAAAAAAATTTAGAATTAAAAAATCTCAGAAAGTATTTTTAAGGTAATTAAAACAAAGCACACAGTGCAAAAAATATAAAAAATATCAAATGTCAAAATAAAAATGTGAAAAAATAGTCTTGAGATCAGAAATAATTCAAAGTATTTTTGTGACTTTTTTCATGATTTTTGAATAAAAAATAAAAGAGTTATGAATTTTTGAAAATTAAATCAATTAAAATATAAAATCAGAAAATAAAATAAAACCAAAAAGATATGGGCCATCAGATTATAGTCAAAACGCATTAGTAAGCTAATCCAATGGACCAGACGCGCTGTGCTTGATATGGACCTTGGTAAGATGCGCATGGGATCAAAAAAAGGGCAACCAATGAAATTAAAATGTTTGGCACGCTATCATTGGTTGAGACGAGACATGTCATCGTCTTCAACCTCCAGCCACCCTGCAATGGAGATTTTGTGAGATCTTTCAAATGGAAAAATTAGGATCCCAGACCAGTATCATTGGATTCGTCTCTTCAAGACGATCCTAACACCACCATCGCGCAAAATTTATATAAGGTATACAAAGAGATATGAATCAAACACCCAGAAAATAGCGAGCACCTTCAATTTGAGATATCTCTCTCAATTCTCAATGGATTTAAAAATTGTAAGAAGCACTAGAATTAGGAGAAGGAGTAGAACATGTTAGTGCTTTATTTGGATCCAAATGGTGGAGAATTCTACCTTTTCTAAGTTCAAGAAAAAAGCTCTAAAATTTGACTTATGTAGCTTAAATTATAGCTCATTTTGCTTGGTTTAAGTGCTAGAGAGTTTGTATGATGCTTAAGGAAGATAAATGTGCAAAAAAAATTGGAAGAAAAGGCTGGAATCTCATAAACTGATTTCCAAAATTTGAAGTTCGTGTGAGGTTTTGACAGAGTGTTTTTGGCTCTCAAAGCTTGAGGAAATGAATGGGGGATGACCCTCTATTTATAGGGAATCAAATGGAATGTTCAAGCGTGTGAAATGATGAAGTTTGGAGGGAAATCGTGTGAACCTGATGCACGAGTAAAGTGTGATCTAATTTGCATCAAAACTCATCCAATCTTCGCGTTTTAAGGCTCTAATCCACTTTGGCAACTTGGTTAAACAAGTTTAGATCACAAACGCGTGCTAATTTGATGTTTAGAGGCCAAAACATGAATTTCAAATTATGGCTTATGAAGAAACTTCAGTTCCAAGTTACCAAGTTCAATCCAATGGAATTCTCATCTCAAGGGGTCTTAAGGCATGATTCTTGATGCTTTAGAAAGATAAGGTTACAAGCTTTGAAATGGAAAAAGAATGGAATCAAATGGATGTTTGAGATGAAAGTTGCATTGAGTCAAAGTTGGGGGAAAATGTTGACTTTCCATACTTACAAATATTTCAAATTTTTCTTCAAAAGGGACCTATAATGTTTTGCATCCAAACATGGCTTTACACTTCAAATTTTCTCTTGACCAAATAAGATGGCATGAAATAGACCTTTTTAATGACATTTTGAAACTTGTACCATTCAAAATCTCCAAAAACTGAGAGAGTTATGAATTGTTGAAGTTGGAAAAAAATCATGAAATGACCTATAATCTTTTTCATCCTTAGGGCATCTTCCATCCATTTTCTTACTTTTCACATAAAATAAAGAATAAATTTCACATCCTCAAGATCATTATGGAAAAAGAGTGGGCTCAAGGTGATAAAAATTACCAAGTTATGATCATTTGAAGTCACAAATGGGAAAATGGGGGTTCATTTGGAAGACTTGTACTCTTTCTTCATCATCAAGTTTCTTACACATGAAAATCCTTGAAACTTTTGAAGTTATTTGTTAATAACACTTTTAAGAGAAGGATGTCTTTGGAATCACTCAAAAATACTAAAAGATGAGTAAGATATACTTCTCCGAAGTTCAAAACCCTAGCTCCTAGATCAAGAAAATGCTTTGAGGAACTTTGACAATTTTGAACAAACTTATTGTACCAACACTTTTGCTTTGTAAATAGAAGTTGTTGAGGATTATAATGAGAACTCATAGCCATCAAAACCACTTCCATGTTTTGATAATTGAGAGAAATATTCACTTGTGACCAAGGGGAACAAAGTCTTGTCTAAACATGACTACTTCTTCAATCAACCCCTTGTTCTTTTGAATCAATCTTGATAACTTTTATATGTGGTGAACCAAGATAAACCTTGCCATGCCATTTCTTCCAAAATAACTTCAATGGTGAGGTTTGAACTTCTCAAGCTTTATTGACTAGGGCATGGAAATAAACTCATGAACCCATGGATCAAATTGCTAAGCCTCATTGCCTTTACCTATATTATTAACAAGTAAGACTAACCAACATTGCATTTTATTAATTAAAAAAGACAATAAAGACAAAATATTCATGCTTACAAAAGAAAACAGGTCAAGGTGCTTGGTGATTCCTCAAAGAGCAAGGCTAAAGATAGGGAGGAGAACCAAAAGCCCTAATGTGATCTTGTTATGATTGAATCAATATGGTCTGATGAAGGGATCTTAGGGGGAAAAATTTGGGTACAACAGGAGGGATGGTCCCCATGATATGCTCATCCGGGGTATTGTGTTTGACTATTCAGATGATCTGCAAGGTTATCATCAGAGGTTCATTCGCACTTGGGTCATGGTGAAGAAGACTGATAGTAGCGCCTTGGGACGCAAAAACTCCATCCCTTTAGAGCCTTACCTCAGATGGGTGCGAGATCCCGCTCAAAGTCTTATGATGCCATACGCTGCTATCCTGCCAGTGATCCCAGAGTCTGTTGATCAAGAAGACCAGTCTCGCATCATTTTTTATCCTGATATGCCAACAAGCTTCGAAGAAATTCAAAACTCTTGGATCCAGCTCAAGGAAGAATGAGACACCTTTGAGAACCAATTCTAAGCCAGTGGGAAGAATTTTCTGGAGCTCACAAAGCAGCTTTATGAAGAGCGAAATTTAAACGCCTATATTGCACCGAAGAGGATGAGTTTGACCTTTTTGTCTTAGGAGTTTTATTTTTGTATTTTGTTTCTTCCATTGTAAGCCTCATGAGGCATGATGTAATCAATTTGGATTTATTAATACAATGTGTGTTTCCTTTTATCTAAGCAAATTTAAATCTCTTAGCTTCCTTGAAATCATTCTCATATGCATCTTCATTCATTATAACACAAACAGGTTTATGTTCATAACAGGTTTCCTTATCTTTCTACTGTTTATTTCAGTGAGATGGATATTGAACAGACAGTAAAGGATCTTCAAGTGCAGAATGCTCAATTCAAAAAGATGTTCTTGGCTATGGCTAAAGGACAAGAGGACCTGAAGGCTATCATGATCAAAGATAAGAAGAAGGAAAAGAAACCAGTCGGTGTTTTGAATTTGGGAAGAAGGTTCAGAGGACCGGCCAAGCGAGCTCTAGATTTCACAATCTCATTGGGTGAAGGAGATAATCAAGAAGGAAAGAACAAGGAAGGAAATGACAACCCAGAGTCTGAGGAAGATGAAGCTGACTACTCTAAAGAACAATATCCTCCTGTTGATGATAAATACAAACAGCTGAAGGATCGCCTCAATGCTATGGAGATCTAGAGGGTACCCGGACTAGATTTTGAAGAGCTAGGACTGGTCTCAGGGGTGGTCATCCCGCAGAAATTCAAGGTCCCCACGTTTGCTAAGTATGATAGTGTCTCTTGTCCTAAGCTGCATTTAAGGTCATACGTCAGGAAGATTCAACCCCATACTGTTGATAGGAATCTATGGGTACATTTATTCCAAGAAAGTTTGTCAGGGACGCAGTTGGATTGGTTCTATCAGTTGGAAGGAACCAACATTCGCAATTTGGAAGATCTGGCTGCTACTTTTACAAGCAATACCGGTATAATGCTGACCTAGCTCCAACTCGAAAACAACTACAAGGTATGTCTATGGGTTCATGTGAGGAAGAGTCCAACCCCTTTATCTGATAGAGAGTTGGCGAATATGTTATTGGGCACGTTGTCTGGTCCATTCTTCAACCATTTGATTAGAAGCTCTTCAGCTGGGTTTACTGAGTTGATCATGAATGGTTGGCGGGTAGAAGCCGATATTAAGAGTGGCAAGATTCAAAGGGATGCATCCTCAAGTACAATGAAGAAACCCTTCACTGGAAATAAGGAGGTCAGTGCTACTTGTGGCTAGAGAAATCAAAACAAAAATGATCAAAGACAAAAATGATCTACAATCCTATATCAAATAAACAGCGAAACCATCAACGCAGTTCGGATGCGCCCATAAGATATTTCACATGGATCAACATGACCTTGTCCCAGGTTTTGCCACATCTTTTAAAGTCCAAACTGGTGACTCTAAAGGAAGCTCCCAAGAACCCCAATACTTCTTCTCCCCACTATAACCCGAACGCTCGATGTTCCTATCATTCTGAAAGTCCGGGGAATGATACAAACGATTGTTGGACTCTGGAAAATAAGGTGTAAGACCTCATCGAGGCAAAAGAGATTGAGTTTGACCTTCTAGAGACACCTAATGTAATAACAGCGCCAATGCCCAAACATGGCCAAGGTGACAATGTTGTTGATGACGACCATTTTATTTCCTCCATGAGTGAATTAACTACTCCTCTTCTGATCATTAAAGAAAATTTGTTGTGAGCCAGTTTATTCCCGAGCTGTGGTGAAGGTTGTCACTTATGTATGTCTCTACCAGGTGGCTTTTTGTTGTTAAAAATGGGCGTCGAGTGTTTAATGGTTAACAAAGAAATTTTGTTCGAAAAAATTCCCCTTACAAGAATTTGTTGTGAAGATGTCTCTATAATCACCATTTCTGACAATCCTTCCTGGGTCTCCACCAAAAGACCTGTCAGGATTACATTTATTCCCAAGTTTGCTCCCTTGATCATCACCATGTCGGGGCCAATACCTTATTCCTTGGATAAAGCTGTTCCCTGGAATTATGGGGCTGACGTCTATTACCATGGCGTCAAGAAAGAACTATTGGCTATTGAAGACAAAGTTGATGAAGATATTGATCCCGATGTCGACAATATTATCGGGACCATTAAAATTATGAGAAGCCGAAGAGTTTTATCTCCCGAGATCTGTCCAAAAACTGTTGATATTCCTGTGATTATTCCCGCTGCTGCTCCTGTAAGTATTCCCATTGTTACTCCTACTATTAGTCCTGCTATTATCCATGCTATCAAGTCGGCCGAGACACGGGGCAAAGGGGTATTGGTTGAGCCTATCCAGACGAAGGCGTGTCCAGAAGTCACCGCTGAGGTTTCTAAAAAGGAAACGGAAGAGATATTAAAGATAATAAAGAAAAGTGATTATAACTTCATGGAGCAGTTGGGGCAGACCCCCTAAAAAATATAAATGTTGGCCTTACTTTTATGCTCTGAGGCCCACGCTAAGGCTTTAGTAAAATTCCTGAAGTCTGCCCACGTGCCCCAAGGGACCTCTGTTGATCAATTCGAGAGTTGCATGGCCAGCCTAACTGCTGATAATAGATTGGGTTTTTCTGACGCTGATTTAACTCCCAAAGGAAGGAAATACAATGATGCCCTGCATGTCTCCATTGAGTGCAGGGGCACTACATCCATGTTCTGGTGGATACTGGTTTGTCTCTAAATGTCTTACACAAGAATGCTCTTGATCGGTTAGATTGCGAAGGACTTACATTGAAGCCCAACAACATTGTGGTGAGGGCCTTCTATGGTTCTAAAATAATGGTGCACGGGGATGTGGACATCCCTATCAAAGTTGATACTCAAACTTTTGATTCAACCTTCTATGTGATGGATATCCGCCCATCTTATACCTGTTTATTGGGTCGACCCTGGATCCATGGGGCTGGTGATGTTACTTCTACCCTGCATCAGATGTTGAAGTACCCACAAAGGGAAAGATTACCATAGTCCATGGGGAGGAGGAATACATGGTTAGCCACCTGAACTCTTTCAGGTATGTTGAAATGGACGGTGAGTTCATTGAGACCCCCAGTCAGAACTTTGAGGAAGTTCCACAGACGATTCCAGTAACCAAGTTGCTATTAAGGTTCCGAATATTACCAGACCTCCATTGAAAATGGCTTCTCTAAAGGATGATAAAGAAGTAGTTAAGGAAAGTGGATGTACCATTTGGGGTCAACTTCCGGACATTCCCTACAAATGTAACAAGTTTGGTTTGGGTTTTACTTCAGAGGCCCAAAGAGTTGTTCGACGTGCTAGCGCTGGGGGACCACCATTACGCATCAGAAATCATGGAGTCAATGCGTTGGAAGACAATGATAGAAAATATGACATGGACGAGTAGATTTTCCCAACCATCAACGGTGGACTCAACAATTGGGAGGCGAAAGATTTTGTTCCTATTACTTTTATTTGAAGAAGTGAAAAACACAAGAAGCAGAGTTGAATTGTAAAACTTGAAATCAATTGCAGACAACACGTTATTTTTATCCTGGTTCGTTTGATCTCAAACTACTCCAGTCCACCCGTCAAGGTGATTTCGCCTCTCTCCAACGAGGTCTTAATCCAGTATATTCAACTGAATATTACAACTGCTTTAACACCTACTAAAGCCTTCTTGAGTCAAAACCACAAACCGGTTTCTCAAGGAAATACTTTCTTACAGATAAATGAAATCTAAGTGTGTTGAATGTTTTCTACAAAACTGTTTATCACAACTGTGATATTACACAAATTAAGCTTATGAGAGCTAGAATGCTAAAACAATAGAATAAGTAATTTGGGTGCTTTAGCAAACTGAGAGTGAGGATGAATATGAATAGCTTTGGGTGTGTAGAGAGTTGTAGAGCATTATCCAATTCATCCCTCACTTGCTTGTTTATATAGCATTGGAAAATGGTACGTTGGAGTCAGTTATTCTGTTTCAATGCCAATTACATTCTTTCCATATTAAGCAGATCTTTGTCTGGAATAATGCCGTTGAAAATAAAGTATCTTGAATGCACAGTACCGTTGCCAATTAAGCGTGTTCTGGCTTTGGCTTATTCTGACGCTGCTAGGTGCTGATGAATTGTTGTTGTCTTGATCAGAGTTTACATTGTTACGCACAGATCTGTTTATCAAGCTTCAGCATAAGCACATGCTTTGATCTTCTGATTCTGGCATCTGATATATCATCCTCTGATGCTGATGTTGATAATTTATCTTATGATGCTGGTGATGATATTCTTATGCTGATACTCATCAGAGTTTCTATAAAACAAAACGTAATTTTTAGGTAGCATATATGTCTTACATGAATCATACAATTTATATATTCTTGTATATTGTTATCATCAAAACTTTAACTTAGGGTAGTAGATTCAAACTTTGTTCTAACAATCTCCCCCTTTTTGATGATGACAAAAACTAGATTTTTTCAATTGAAAATTAACGAGAAAAGTATCAGAGATAACCAATTAATAAATTGTATTAGAGATAAACAGGTAGGTATCAGAGATAAGGAGGAATAAAAGGTATCAGACCTTAAGGGGATAAGAAAACAACTATCAGAGTTATGATCAGAAAGACTCCCCCTGAGTTTATTACTTCCCTTTTTAATTCCTTGAATTCTTTAGCATCAGATCTTTCTTTGAGCATCAGATCTTTCCTTTACTCGAGCAGAGCTTCAGTGTATCAGAGATAATTAACTTCTTGTACCTGTAAGCTTATGCAAAACAAGGAAACATTCAAGTATATCAGAGTGTTAGAATGTTTGAGACTTTTGTCTCAGTAATCCGTTATTGAAAAATATCATTCTTTTTCTCCCCCTTTTTGTCAGAAATCAAAAAGTGCAAGTAATATAAGATAAAACAATCAGAGCAGAAAAACCATTGTATAGATGTCAAAGCTTAGAAGATAGTACAGAAAACATGGAAAGAAAACAATGAAAACATCAAGAATGAAAATCTAAGGTTGGGGTGGGAAGCGTGTGAACAGAGCTTCTAGCATGTTCTTAATCTGATCAGCAGTTTCCTTCTGCTGATGCACCATGCTGACTACTGTATCAATCGTGCCATCTTGCACATCCATCCTTTACTTCATCCTTTGATCATTCTCATCCATTCTTTGCTGCAGACGAATATCATTCTGCTTCAGCTCTTCAAGAGTCTTCCTGTCCAAAGCAGCTTGAGAGACGTCAGAATCAGGATGCTTCTGGGAGCTTTCAGCAACATCTTCTGCTTGACTAACATCTTCAGCTTGAATTGTCTGATCTTCTGCTGTTTGAACTTTTGAAGCTCGACGCTTTTCAGACCATGGCTCACTATCCAGAAAGAGCACTTCCTCCTTCAGCAGCTGACTCATGACTGGACCTTCAACTTCTTTCAGCAGCTTGCTGAAGTTCTGTTGAGCCTGTTCATAGTTTATGTCTTGCAGCTTGAAGGTTTCAACGCGTACCCAATTTCTGAATTGTGTCCAGAGTTGGTCTGAAGCAGCAGGATCAATCATTCCAGGACAAACCTGCTTTAGAGAAGCAATCCAATTCTGCATTCCTGTTTTAAACTTCAAGATGCTAGAACCAACATCTAGTTGTTTGGGTTTGGGAATGGCTATTTTGTTTTTAAGGTCAGCAAGGCGGTCAAGGACTGTTAGGTCAATGAAGGTCTTGCTGTGGTCATCTGTATTTTGTTTGGGAGATGGAGTGGGAGAATCAGAAATGATTATTGGACTATTTGGAGTATTTGGAGGGGTAGTTTCTGGTGAGGATGGCAGTTAGGGTATGTTTACAGTTGTACCACAAGGAAGTTGAATTGCCAAGGGTTGTGGTTCATAGGATTGAGGTGATTGAGGTTCAGGGGTTTGAGGTTCAGAGTGGTGAGACTCAGAGTGTTGAGACTCAGGTTGTGGAGATGATGGTTGAGATGAAGGTGGATTAAGTTCTGGTTGTGGAGAGGGAGGTGGAGTTTCTGGTTGTGGAGAGGGAGGTTGTGGAATTTCTGGTATGGGTGAGAGTGTATGTTCTGGTTGAGGTGAGTGGGCAGTTTCTGGTTGAGTGTTTGGATTTTCTGAGAGGGGAGCGGAAGAACGTTGATCAATTTCAAAAAGAACTTTATCAAGTTCTGATTCTGTTGATGTTGTGGGTTTTGGATTTTGGGGTTTGGTGCGGGATCTCCTGAGAGTTAGTGACTCAGAAGGGTCAAACTCTGGTTCGGTATCATCAATGGTTGGTATGGGAATTGGGAGTTCATATGAAGTTGGGGTTGGGATCAATGTTGGAACAGCAGATGAATTTAAAACATTAACAGCAGATAGATTACCTTTCTTCTTTGGTGTCTGCTGGGATGGTCCTTCTGAAGAAGCCTTCCTCTTCTTCGTCTTCTTCAAAGTAACCTCTGGTGTTTGCTGGTGCAGATCTTTGATGTTCAGATCAGGATCTGTGCCATCAGCTTTACATGCATCCAAGTATCTGAGAATGATGACTGGTTTAGAGTCAATCTCAGAGAATATGGGAAAGTCGCTCAGAGGGACTCTTTTGCTGGTGATGTCAGCAAGAGGAGTGACGCTGGGCTCCTTTCTGATATTCTCTATCAGTTTCATCTTTTTCAGATTCTTGGCGTTCAGCTGGTTCCAGAGAACTTATTTCCTGTGCTTCTGTAAGGTGTTCTATCAGCCTATTCTCAGTTAGAATATCTGATATTAATCTTCCGAAGGGTATCCAATCCCTTTTAGTCTTCTCTTCTTCTCTCGTCTCCTTGACGCTGGTCTTCAGATGATTAAACAGAAGATGAGCAAGGTTGATCTTGGTCTTCTTGGCAATAAAGTAGAGCAGAAATTGGTGATCTATGTTGATGTAGTCAGGAGAGCTTGTGGGCTTCCTGTGGTTGAAGCAGCCCAAGATGATCTTTGCCCAGATTCTGTGCTGATCCATCAAATCTCTGATTTTGCTGCTGGGAACCCCATGAGTGAAAATCTGTCTAGCAACTATGCCAGTGTTTCCAGCTCTTTCTGCCATGTCAATACAGCGGATGCCACCACCGTTGTATCCGATCAGCCTAACAATGTGATCCTCAGTGATCACTATCTTCTTTCCCATGATGTATGATGTAACCTGATGCGTTGAAGCAGATGCATGAATCCAGAACTCCTTAACCAGAATGGGGAATGTTGGTCCTACCAACCTATCAAAATACCTCTCCCAGCCTTGTGCCCTAATTTCTTCAGTCAAATCGAAGTCATTCTCTTTCAAACTGTTGAAATCAACGATCAGTTCAGACAAAACTTCCAAGTTCTTCACCGGAGTAAGTAGAGTTCTGAAGGGAATCTGGTATTTTTCAGATGAAGCCTCTTGCTGAGAACCTGCAGAAACATTGCTAGAAGTTGCCATGTTCACACTTAGGGTTTCTGTGAGAAAAGCTTGAAAAAGGGTTTTCTTTGGAAAAAGATGAACACACAAGTAAGAATGCAGAAAATATTTGGATGATTGTAAGAGACAGTAAAAATTTAATGAATGATGTTAAGGCGTTTAAATAGATTTCAAATGATGTTTTGAAAACGTAAACGGTTTTAAGAGAGAGAATTAATTCATGATTACAGTTTAACTCATGATTACACGCATTTAATGCTTGCTGATTTTGGGGGATTTGAGAAAGATTTGGAACGGTTACCAGACATGTGTCTCAATGCATCCAATCAGCGTTTTGCCTTCTCAGAAGCGTGCACGCGTGTTCTGCTTCAGAGATTTGCTGATGATTGGATGACACTTATTTGATTTGGTGAACAACACGTCTATCCTTGAGATGAGACGCTCAGATCTTTATGGATAGACTCTGATACAATCTGCATGTCTAACTTTCTGAAAGAAGATTGATCAGAAGTTCACAGTAAAATAAAAACACATTCTGAAGGTTAATATATAAAATTAAAACATTTTCACTCTGGGCAGAGCTTCATGCTGAGATGTTTCAGAATGAAGTTGAACCTATCTCCAGAAAGTGGTTTAGTGAAGATATCAGCCCATTGATGGTCTGTATCAATAAATTTTAAGTTCAAAATTCCTTTCTGAATATAGTCCCTAATGAAATGGTGTTTTATTTCTATATGCTTAGCCCTAGAATGCAAAATAGGATTTTTACTTAAGCAAATGGCAGAAGTATTGTCACAGAGTATAGGGATGTTACTCTCAAAGATCTGAAAGTCTTCAAGCTGACTTTTCATCCAGAGCATTTGTGTGCTGCATCCAACTGCTGCTATGTACTCAGCTTCTGCTGTTGATAGCGCAATGGTGGATTGCCTTTTGCTGGACCAAGAGATCATATTTTCTCCCAGAAACTGGCAGCTTCCAGAAGTACTTTTACGCTCAACTCTGTCTCCAGCAAAGTCAGCATCGCAGTAACCTACTAAGCTGTAATCACTAGATTTCTTATAAAATAAACCCAGATTAGTAGTACCTTTCAGATACTTGAAAATTCGCTTAACAGCTGTTAAGTGAGATTCTCTAGGATCTGATTGGAATCTTGCACAAATATATACGCTGAATAGAATATCAGGCCTTGAAGCCGTCAGATAAAGAAGAGAACCAATCATACCTCTGTAGACCTTCTGTTCTACCTTTTTTCTTACCTCTTCTCTTTCCAGAATGCACGTGGGATGCATTGGAATCTTTGATGACTTACATTCTGAGAGATCAAATTTCTTCAGAAGTTCTCTGACATATTTGCTCTGATGAATGTAAGTTCCCTCTGGATTTTGATTGATCTGAATTCCCAGAAAGAATTTCAGTTCTCCCATGAGGCTCATCTCAAATTCTGCCTGCATACACTTAGCAAATTTTCTTCCAAGAGAAGGATTAGTAGATCCAAAAATAATATCGTCAACATAAATTTGACAAACTAAGATGTCATTCTTAACTGACTTGCAGAATAAGGTAGTGTCCACCTTCCCTCTGGTGAATTCTTTTTCTAACAGAAAGTTACTTAGTCTTTCATACCAAGTTCTGGGAGCTTGTTTCAGACCATATAGTGACTTCTTTAGTTTGAAAACATATTCTGGATTTTTTGTACTTTCAAAACCACGGGGTTGGTGCACATAAACCTCTTCTTCTATATATATATTTAAGAATGCACTCTTGACATCCATCTGATACAAAGTGATGCCTTTATTAACAGCAAACGAAATTAAAAGTCTGATAGATTCTAACCTGGCGACTGGGGAAAAGGTTTCTGTATAGTCTATCCCCTCTTGCTGACTATAACCTTGTGCTACCAGTCGTGCTTTGTTTTTGATAACTTCACCTTGTTCGTTCAGCTTGTTTCTGAACACCCATTTTGTTCCAATGACGTTGAATCCTTTTGGTCTGGGAACAAGATCCCATACGTCATTTCTGGTGAATTGATTCAGCTCTTCTTGCATTGCTAGAATCCAGTCGTTGTCCAGAAGTGCTTCATCAATTGAAGAAGGTTCAATCAGAGACACAAGTCCCATGAGGGATTCTTCAGAGTTTCTGAAGTTGGCTCTTGTTCTGATTGGATCTTCCTTTCTTCCTAAGATAGTTTCTTCTGGATGATCCATGCTGCTTCTGGGTGGTCTCTTCTGAGGTTGATCAGCAGCTGTTGTCGGATTGCTTGCAGTGCTCCTTTATGGTGTTGAAGGAGTGTCTTTGTTGAGAGCTTCTGATGACTTGTCTTCATAACCTGTGAATTCTACTTCCATACTTGCAAAGACTTCATTCTGCTTTGACTTTTCAGAGTCAAGCTTATCATCAAAACGAACACTGATTGATTCTTCCACAATCTGTGTTTTTGTATTGTATACTCTGTACCCTCTTGAGCGTTCAGAGTATCCTAACATAATACACTTCTGTGCTTTAGAGTCAAACTTGTTCAAATAATTTTTTGTATTTAATATAAAGCAAGTACATCCAAATGGATGAAAATATGAAATGTTGGGCTTTCTGTTCTTCCACAATTCATATGGAGTCTTTTACAGAATAGGTCTTATGGAGATTCTATTTTGAATGTAGCACGCTGTGTTTATTGCCTCTGCCCAGAAGATCTTAGCAACGTTTGTTTCATTGATCATGGTTCTGGCCATTTCTTTCAATGTTATGTTCTTTCGTTCTACAACTCCATTTTGCTGGGGAGTTCTAGGACAAGAGAAATCATGCAGAATGCCTTTGTCATTAAAGAATGACTCAAAATCTTTGTTTTCAAACTCTCCACCATGATCACTTCTTACTTTAACGATTCTAAGATCCTTTTCATTCTGAACTTGGTTACAGAAGGTGACAAACACAGAGTGTGACTCGTCCTTGTGTCTTAAGAACTTTACCCATGTCCATCTGCTATAGTCATCTACGATTACTAACCCATACTTCTTGCCACTGACTGAAGCAGTTTTTACTCGTCCAAATAAGTCAATGTGCAGAAGTTCTAATGGCTTAGAGGTAGAAACAACATTTTTAGATTTGAAAGAAGGTTTTGCAAACTTACCTTTCTGACATGCTTCACACAGAGCATCTGAATTGAACTTCAGATTAGGAAGTCCTCTGACCAGATTGAGTTTGTTAATCTGAGATATTCTTCTCATACTAACATGCCCCAATATTCTGTGCCAGATCCATTGCTCGTTGTTAACAGACAGAAGACACTTTACTTTCTGACTTTTCAGTTCAGAAAGTTTGATTTTATAAATGTTGTTTTTCCTCTTTCCATTAAATAGGATAGTCCCATCTTTCTGACTAACAGCTTTACATGATTTTTGATTAAAGATTATATCATAACCGTTATCACTTAATTGACTTATGGATAACAGATTATGCATTAATCCATCTACTAGCAGAACATTGTTTATAGAGGGAAGATTTCCATTACCTACAGTTCCAGAGCCAATGATCTTTCCCCTCTGATTGCCTCCAAAGCCTACGTGGCCTCCAGGCTTAAGTTCCAGGCTTTGGAACATATGCCTTCTTCCCGTCATGTGTCGTGAGCAGCCAGAGTCCGGGTACCATGACTTGTGTTTCTGATTTGCTGCTAAAGATATCTGCAACATGTATTATTTTATCCTTAGGTACCCATATTTTCTTGGGTCCTGTTTTATTAGCTTTACCAAAATTCTGGTTGAATTTTGGTTTCACAGAATAAGTACTACTAGTATATTTAATGTCATGTGTGTGACCATACACAAAATGTGAATTCAGAGGAGTGTGCTTAATAGTTAAATCCATGGCATTCTTTGGTGTAGGAACCTTACCTTGGTATCCTATTCCCTTTCTGCCGTTTCTGCTAACTCCATAGATCATTGAAGCCATTTTGCTTCTATCTATGCTTTTAGCAAGGAACTTCTGAAAGCTGTGATCATACTCCTTGATAATCTCATCAGCGCTGCTGGGAGTTTCAAAAATTGTTTCCTTCTGAGAGTTTTGTAAAACATTTTCTAACTTTGAAATTTTATTTCTCAGCTCAAAATTTTCCAATTTAAGACTCTCAGTTTTATCGGAGTCAGATTCAAGATTCCTTTTCAGGTTTCTGAATTTAACTCTGATCTGCTGGTACCTTTCCATAATTTCGTTAAGGCTTTCAGCAAGTTCAGCCTTAGTAAAATTAATTGCAAAATCAAGAAATACCTCTTCGGTGTCTGATTCTGAGTCTGATTCAGAAGCTTCACTGTCTTCTGATATGTTGGCCATGAGAGCTATGTTTGCTCTCTCATCATCTGATTCTGAGTCAGCTTCAGACGAGTCAGAGTCATCCCATGTAGCCATGAGACTTTTCTTCTTTTCTCTTCCAAACTTCTTTTTGGGCTTTTCCCTCTGAAGCTTTGGACAATCACTCTTATAGTGTCCTTGCTCGTTGCATTCATAGCACGTGATATCCTTGGTGTTTGGCTTTCTGCTTCCTGAAGAGCCTTCAGATCTTCTGTACCCAGAGGAAGAGTCTGACCTTCTGTATTTGGAAGAGGACTCATTCTGATCAGATCTTCTGGGATTCCTGAACTTCCTTTTCCTCTGCTTCCATAGTTGGTTCACTCTTCTGGAGAGGAGGGAAAGTTCATATTCTTCTGATGAGGATCCATCAGATGTTTCTTCAACTGCCTGTAAAACTTTAGAGTCAGATTTTATGTTAGATTTTAATGCTAGAGGCTTACCTTGCTTCTGAGGTTCATCAGCTTCTAGATCTATCTCATGACTTCTGAGGGAGCTGATAAGTTCCTCCAGAGAGATTTTGTTTAGATCTTTAGCTAGCTTCAGCACTGTAACCATTGGCCTCCACTGTTTTGGTAAGCTTCTGATGATCTTCTTGACATGATCAGCAGTAGAGTATCCTTTGTCTAGAACCTTGAGACCAGCCACCAGAATTTGGAATCTTGAGAACATTGTTTCAATGGATTCACTTTCTTCCATTTTGAATGCCTCATACTTCTGAATGAGCGCAAGAGATTTAGTTTCTTTGACCTGAATGTTTCCTTCATGCGTCATTCTGAGTGAGTCAAACATGTTCTTTGCTATGTCTCTGTTAGAGATCTTTTCATATTCAGCGTAAGAGATGGCGCTGAGAAGAATGGTTCTGGCCTTGTGGTGATTTATGAAGTCACGCTTTTGTTGATCAGACATTGCTTTCCTGTCAATCTTCTGACTACTTGCATTCACTGGGTGCGTGTATCCATCTGTCACCATGTCCCACAGATCAACATCATGTGCCAGAAAGAAGCTTTCGATTTTGTCTTTCCAGTAATCAAAATTCTCTCCATCAAAGACTGGAGGTTTGCCGCTGAATCTGTCTCTATCTTCATTGTTGTCATTGCTACTGTGTTGATATGTTCCTGCCATTGTGTTTTTCTGACGCTGGATCTTGTACTGACACGGTTAAGTGTTTTATCTCAGAACCAGGCGCTCTGATTCCAATTGAAGAAGTGAAAAACACAAGAAGGGGGGTTGAATTGTAAAACTTGAAATCAATTGCAGACAACACATTATTTTTATCCTGGTTCGTTTGATCTCAAACTACTCCAGTCCACCCATCAAGGTGATTTCGCCTCTCTCCAACGAGGTCTTAATCCACTATATTCAACTGAATATTACAACTGCTTTAACACCTGCTAAAGCCTTCTTGAGTCAAAACCACAAACCGGTTTCTCAAGGAAATACTTTCTTACAGATAAATGAAATCTAAGTGTGTTGAATATTTTCTACAAAACTGTTTATCACAACTGTGATATTACACAAATTAAGCTTATGAGAGCTAGAATGCTAAAACAATAGAATAAGTAATTTGGGTGCTTTAGCAAACTGAGAGTGAGGATGAATATGAATAGCTTTGGGCGTGTAGAGAGTTGTAGAGCATTAGCCAATTCATTCCTCACTTTCTTGTTTATATAGCATTGGAAAATGGTACGTTGGAGTCAGTTATTCTGTTTAAATGCCAATTACATTCTTTCCATATTAAACAGATCTTTGTCTGGAATAATGTCGTTGATAATAAAGTATCTTGAATGCACAGTACCGTTGCCAATTAAGCGTGTTCTGGCTTTGGCTTATTCTGACGCTGCTAGGTGCTGATGAATTGTTGTTGTCTTGATCAGAGTTTACATTGTTACGCGCAAATATGTTCATCAAGCTTCAGCGTAAGCACATGCTTTGATCTTCTGATTCTGGCATCTGATATATCATCCTCTGATGCAAATGTTGATAATTTATCTTCTGATGCTGGTGATGATATTCTTATGCTGATACTCATCAGAGTTTCTGTAAAACAAAACATAATTTTTAGGTAGCATATATGTCTTACATGAATCATACAATTTATATATTCTTGTATATTGTTATCATCAAAACTTTAACTTAGGGTAGTAGATTCAAACTTTGTTCTAACATTATTCAAGAGTAATTGTCTTTTAAATTTTTGGACTTGTAATATTTAAACAAGTTAAACTTTAAAACTTTGTGTCTTACCCGAGGCACAATGGTCTATCTGTGAGGGTTATTACTTTATCTTCATATGACATTATTAAATCATGGGACATTTTTGCATCCAAAGTTTACGCTCTTTGTTTTTCTTTTTCTACCTTTTACTTTATCAAAAAATATCTATGCTCTTACACACAATCACATATCAAAATGCAGATCCACATCCACTCTGGATCCCCTTGGTAATGGTTCTGCTATTGCCAATTATGACTTTGAAGATTGTGAGGTACTAGGGGAAATTTCCAGACTGTTACAACAGGAAGAAAGGGCAATATAGCCCCACGAAGAGCCAGTTGAGACGGTAAACTTGGGTAATGAAGAGGACAAGAAGGAGATCAAGATATGTGCCAATCTGGAACATAGTGTTAAGGAGCGTTTAATTCAAATTCTACATGACTATGTTAAAATATTTTCTTGGTCATACAAAGACATGCCAGGGCTCGACACTGATATCATGGTCCATCGTCTGCTTAAAAAAGCAGACTTCCCCCTAATGAAACAAAAGGTTCGTTGTATACAGCCAGAGATGTTAGAAAAGATCAAAGCTGAAGTCATGAAACAATTCAATACCGGTTTCTTAGCTGTCACATATTATGCATAATGGGTTGCCAATGTTGTTCCGGTACCTAAGAAGGATGATAAGGTACGAATGTGTGTGGATTACAGAGACTTAAATAGGGCAAGCCCTAAGGATGGCTTTCCGCTTCCCCATATTGACGTTCTAGTTGACAACACCGCACAACACAAGATATTTTCCTTCATGGATGGCTTCTCCGGGTACAATCAGATCAAAATGGCACCTGAGGACATGGAGAAAACGACCTTCGTCACGCAGTGGGGCACTTTCTGCTACAAGGTTATGCCATTTGGGTTAAAGAACACCGGGGCAACCTATTAGCGTGCCATGGTAGCTTTGTTTCATGATATGATCCATCATGAGATAGAGGTCTACGTTGATGATATGATAGCCAAATATCAAACTAAAGAGGAACACCTTGACCATCTGCAAAAGCTATTTGAAATACTGAAGAAATACAAACTGAGGTTGAACCCAAATAAATGCACCTTTGGAGTAAGATCCGGTAAGCTCTTAGGCTTCTTTATCAGCGACAAAGGTATTGAAGTAGACCCTGCAAAGGTAAAAGAAATACAAGAAATGTTATCTCCTTGCACTGAGAAGGAAGTTAGGGGATTCTTAGGACGTCTAAACTACATCGCCAGATTTATTTCCCATCTAACCGTCACTTATGAGCCAATCTTCAAATTACTGAAGAAAGATCAAGCGGTGAAGTGGATTGACAACTACAAAGCTGCCTTTAATAGGATCAAGGAGTACCTTTAAGAGCCTCCAATTTTGATGCTGCCAGTTGAGGGAAGACCTCTGATCATGTACCTAACAGTTTTGGAAAATTCCATGGGGTGTGTGATGTGGCAGCATGACGAGTCTGGCCGAAAAGAGCATGCAATATACTGCTTGAGCAAAAAGTTTATCGACTGCGAAACCAGATATTCACTGCTCGAGTAAACTTGTTGCGCTCTAGCATGGGCTGCTCACCGGCTAAGATAATATATGTTGACTCACACCACCTTATTGATATCTAAGATGGATCCTATCAAATACATATTTGAGAAGCCCGCCCTCTCTGGAAGAATAGCAAGATGGAAAATGGTCCTGAACGAATATGACATTCAGTACACTACCCAAAAATAAATAAAAGGAAGTGTACTAGCTGATCATTTGGCTCGTCGGGCTGTGGATGACTATCAATCCATGAACTTCGAATTCCTGGACGAGGACATCATGTTGGTGAATGATTGTGAAGAACTCAGACCGTATGATGGACCTAAATAAGGATCCCGATGGACTATGGTTTTTGATGGAGCTTCCAACACACTCGGCAATGGCATCATCGATGTGATCATATCTCCCAAAGGCTGTCATACTCCTTTAACTGCCAGGTTGTGTTTCAACTATACCAACAATATGGCTGAATATGAAGCATGCATTATGGGTCTCAAAGCTGCTATATATTTGGGAATCAAATTCTTAAGTGTATTTGGAGACTCGACCTTAGTAATCAGTCAGATCATAGAAGAATGGGACACGAAGCATCCTAATATCATCCCTTACAAAGAGCATGTGTTGGCATTGACCCCACATTTTGAAGAAATTACCTTTGAGCATTTTCCACGAGAAGAAAATCAACTAGCGGACACGCTAGCTACTATGTCATCCATGTTCAAAATCAAATGGGATAATGAGGATCCTCATATCACTATTGAGAGGATGGACGAACCAACATACTGTCACGAGATTGATACTGAAGAAGTAGTGGACAAACCTTGGTTCTATCAAGTTAAAAGATATCTTGAGGTCCAAGAATATCCTGAGGGAACTTCAGTCAATGATAAGAAGTTCCTATGAAGGTTCTCTGCTAAGTTCTTCCTCAGTAACAGAATCCTCTATAAGCGCAAACACGACTCTACTTTTCTTCGGTGCATAGACAAGAGTGAGGTAAAAAAGATTATGGATGATTTACACGAAGGTACCTTTGGAACCCATCCTAGTGGGCACACAATGGCTAAAAAGATCCTACGGGCAGGATACTATTGGTCCACTATGGAAGCAGATTGTTATCAGCATTCGCGAACTTGTCACAAATGCCAGATCTATGCTGATAAAGTACATGTGCCATCGGTTCCTCTAAATGTCTTGACCGATCCCTGTCCATTTGCCACGTGGGGCATCGACATGATTGGGGAGATCATACCTACAACTTCAAATGGACACCGTTTCATCCTCGTCGCCACCGATTACTTCACAAAATGGGTCGAGGCGGCTTAATTTGCTTCTGTTACCAAGAACTTTGTGGCCCCATTCACCAGGCATAATCTTATGTTTCAGTATGGTATTCCGGAAAGAATCATTATAGATAATGGTACCAACCTCAATAATACTATGATCACTGGGCTATGCGCACAATTCAAAATCCAGCATCATAACTCTTCTTCTTATTTGCCAAAGATGAATGGCATTGTGGAAGCCGCTAATAAAAACATCAAAAAGATCATACATAAGATGACGGTGACCTATAAATACTGGCATGAGATGTTACTATTTTCTCTTCACGGTTACCGTGCCACGGTAGGTACATCAACAGAGGCAACTCCTTTCTCTTTGGTATATGGTATGGAAGATGTCCTACCGATTGAAGTCCAGATACCTTCATTGAGAATCATGAAGGATGTAGGTTTGAATGAAATTCAAACTTGACTTGACCAGTTGAACCTGATTTATGAGAAGAGGCTCGCGGCTATCTGCCATGGTCAGATGTACCAAAAACGTAAGATTAAAGCTTTTGACAAAAAAGTCAGGCGTTAGGTATATCAGGCTGGTGACTTAGTAATCAAGTGCATCATACTACCGCAAGGTGATCCCAGGGGCAAATGGACTCCTACATACGAAGGACCATTTATGATCAAGAACATATTTTCTGGTGGGGCCATGATCTTAACCATTATGGACGGCGATGACCTTCTGCACCCTGTAAACGCGGATATAGTTAAAAGATACTATGCATAAAAAGATTTGCTAGGTTGACTGGTCTAGGCATTAATAAGGGCAGCATGGTGAATCAAAAGGGTTCGGGAAAAATTAGGGATATACATGAAAAAAATATGTACACCCGGCAAGTCGAAAACCTGAAAAGGCGGCTTGGGCAAAAAAGGGTATCCCGGTGGACTGAAAACTCGAAAGGGAGGTCCGAGAAAAAGTTAGGGATTTAAAGCGTATAATTATGTCCCGTTGGATCACCTTACAACATACCTTCAGTATCAACTGTCAAACTCAAACGATACTAATCAATCCAATCAGCTTCGGACAAGTAGCAAAGAGAGAAGACGCTTGAAGACATAAAGGCAATAGCAGAATGGGAACCCCATGGGATTATTTCACATAGATGTCTTTCTTTGTATTATTTTTCATTCTTACGACGACATTCTCTTACTAGGATGTTCGTCTTTTTGTACAAAAACGCTTATTCAAGTTAATACAAAGATATTCCTTTGAAAGTGCAAAACTATTTGTTTTTATTTTCCTGTTTTGTTTGCAAAAAACGTCCAGTGATTATTTTTTAACATATGCATTTGAACATGATTACTGCTTACAAATATGCTCATAAAAAAAAGAAAAGAAAACAGAAAGACAACTACTACTGGCATTAAGAAACAGGACAATGTATGAAGGCCATTCCATAGAATACCTGCAGATACTTTTTCCAGCAGGTACAGAGGTAGAGACATCCTACTACAAGGTGATTTCCATATCTTTAGTATGTAGCCTAATGATGTCAGATACTCTTATATCCCCGGCAGAGCAAAATTTATAATTATCGCTCCAAAATCCCCCAGTGAAGTTGCTAAGTTTCTCAGGATTCCCTAGTAGGATTTCACAAAATCCCCAAGAAAGTTCATGGAATTTCCCTTCCTCAACAGAGTTCATTTCTCTAAACAACGGAAACCCATCTATCAACACTTCAACTTCAACAAAATATGAAGACTTGCACTCCTCATCCCCACCAGCAGTCAGGGATTTATTTTCCCCAGTCCTGCAACATTGCAGCTGAACCATTGATATGTTCATAAATTGCATTCATACATCATAGCATCGACAACACAAATACATATATTGCAATCTCATTTATTTTAAGAACATCACTACTCGATACATCTCATGCATCATGACGCTGCACACAACTGACTAATTACCTTTTTTAGGAAAGCTACCAAGCAAACAAATATCATTACCAATTAATTCCAGATTAATACCTAACACAGGACATGACAACTATCTGTGAGCAAATTGATTTAGATCAATTCCCGAAACCAGATAGGATGACCATCTACATGATAAACAATTTATTCAAGACCTCTGCTGGTTCAGTTTAAACCGATCCATGGTTTATCCTGATTTCGTTCCAATATACACTTTCTCTAGTTCAAATAAATCGCTCCAAAGATTTATTCTGATTCTTTTCTGGTTAAATACTTTTCAGACCTCTACTGGTTCAGTTTAAACCAATCAATGGTATATCCTGATTTTGTTCCAGTATACGCTTCCTCTGGTTCAAATAAATTGCTCTAAATATTTATTTTGATTCTTTTCCAATTAAATACTTTTCAGACCTCTGCTAGTTCAGTTTAAACCGATCAATGGTATATCCTGATTCTATTCCAGTATACGCTTCCTCGGGTTCAAATAAATCTCTCTAAAGATTTATTCTGGTTCTTTTCCAATTAAAGACTTTTCAGACCTCTGTTGGTTTAGTTTAAATTGATCAATGGTTTATCCTGATTCTGTTCCAGTATACACTTTCTCTGGTTCAAATAAATCGCTCCAAAGATTTATTCTGATTCTTTTCCAGTTAAAGACTTTTCAGAACTCTGCTGGTTCAGTTTAAACCGATCAATGGTATATCTTGATTTCATTCCAGTATACGCTTCCTATGGTTCAAATAAATCGCTCCAAAGATTTATTCTGATTCTTTTCCAGTTAAAGAATTTTCAGACCTCTGCTAGTTCAGTTTAGGCCGGTCAATGGTTTATCCTGATTCCATTCCGGTAGACACTGCCAGTGGTTCAGTTTAAATCGACCAAAGAGTTATTCTAATTCTTTTCCAGTAGAAAGACTTTTCAGACCTCTGTTGGTTCAGTTTAAACAGATCAATGGTTTATCGGGATTCCGTTCCAGTATACACTTTCTCTGGTTCAAATAAATCGCTTCAAAGATTTATTCTGATTCTTTCCCAGTTAAAGACTTTTCAGATTTCTACTGGTTCAGTTTAAATTGATCAATGGTTTATCCTGATTCCATTCCGGTAGACACTGCCCCTGGTTCAGTTTAAATCAACCAAGGATTTATTCTGATTCTTTTCTAGTTGAAGTCAAGCTTAGACTTAGTCTAATTTTTGTTAAACAATCACTTCTGGGTGGCATATATAAAGCCAATCGCCGACAACTATCTAAATGGAATCTTTAAGCCCATTCACTACACAATCAACCACCACATCATCGAGTGCAAATTTCTGGGCACTCTAGTGTTCAATTATCTTCCACCTACGAGTCACGAATGGCACGACTCGCCAATCTAACTCTTCAGGTTTAAGAAAATTGATTAGGGGCGGCTGTTGTACCCCAAAATTTTCCCTCTCACATCTCAAGGCATTTCCTTACAAGGATTTTCAAAAGTTTAGATTTGCACAAGTACAAGTGGGCTTTCAAGCTTAAAATCAAAGAAGAGCATGCCTGCTTCGATTTCACATCCTTAGATTGGGTTTTTGATCTCTTTCGATGCAAGCTTGGCTTACATCCTTCGATTGGGCATTGGCCCTTGACATGCTTCCTTTGATTCACAAAGCATTAGCTTTCTGCATGCAGCCTTCGATTGAGCAATAACATCTTTCCTGCATGCTTCAATTCTTAAAACAAGGGGTTCCCACCATGTTAGCATGCACAAGGCAGAAGGTTCACTATGGCTAGCGTTCATATTAGCACCCACATGGAATTGGCTATATTCATGCTAACTCTAACTGGGAAAAGTCCCCCTTGAAACCATTGGCTTTTGATCCACAAAGGAAACACCTATCTTTATACAAGCTTTGACTGAGCTTTTGTTTCCCTTTGAAATAGCCTCCTTCGATTAAAATGAAAAGGACCTTGCGTTGGTGTCCTTAGATTCAAAAAGTAATAGCTTCATGCTGGTTCCCCTTCGATTCAGAGTAAAATGACCTTCTGAAAGCTTCCTTCGATTCATAAGGCAATGCCCTTCTGAAAGTTTTCCTTTGATTCACAAAGCAGTGACCTTCTGCATGCATCTTTCGTTTGGGTTTGTGGTTTCCTTTGAATGCAAGTTTGGGTTACATCTTTCGTTTGGCCATATGACCTCTTGCAGGCAAGTTTTGATTGGACAGTGGTTCTTCATACAAGATTTCGTTTGAGAAAAGGCCTTTTGCATGTTTTATTGGAGTGACAAAGCAATGGCCTCCTGTAGCTTGCCTTTGAATTAGAAGCCAGTTGTGATATGGTGGGAGAACTGACTTGGTTGTTTTGCGTTTGATCGCAATTGTGTGGATAACAAGAGTCGCCACCGACTTTTCTTTTATCCAAAAGTAAAGGCTGAAAAGAACAGGAAAGACCTTTAGAGATGTTTTCTTGAGTTCGGGGGGTAGATTATGAAAAGGGAAGGTATTAGCACCCTTTCCATCTGTAGTTATCTACAGGCTCTTAGTTGCTTGCTATATCACTTGCTTTTGTTTGAATGTGCTTGTGGTGTGGGTTTTTGAAGTATTTTGAAAATGTCTTGGTAATGGTTCTCGTTTCTATAAGAACGCGTACAAAGTGTTTGTCTTTTGAAAATGCTTCAAGATGAAAGTGTTGGTGTAAAAAATATTTTTGTTGTGAGCAAGCAAGAAACTACGAGCAATCTACCTACTCAAAAGGTCTTAGATGTTCTTTTCATCCTCCTTTAGATGTTGCTATCTTACCATTGTTTTGGTAAGAAGCCCCATCATTGGATGTGAAGGGACGAGCACGGGACGTTTGCATAGTCATGGAAGGCAACCCATGGGACATTTTAGCAATGTCGTTTAGGGACTAGATCTTTTACCGAAGGCAACAATGAGGGACATCGAGGGACTACGATCTTTTATCGAGGGTCTTTTCTAAAACACCCATGTTCGAGGGAGATGACTATTTTTTTTATAGGAAAAAAATGATATTACCCTAAGGGGTGCATGTGTGAAAAGTGTATTTGATTGCATGCATTCAGTCTTGATTAGGGTTATCTATTTGTCAATTTCATGTCTTGCCATACACCCCATAATTACTAACAATATATGAAAGCAATAAAAGTGCGGAAAAGTAAAGTGAAACACTATTACATCATTAAGGGATGGGGTGTACAAATTTATGAATGGGGATTGGAAGAAATTAAAGTCCTAATTATCTATTACAACCATATTGAAATAATACACAAGAAATGTAAAATGTACTTGTTTTGTTTAAGTAAAGAAATAAGTTTACTTAAGAAAATATTTTGATCTTTTTGTTATAAAAGAAATAAAATAAAACATGTGAATATGAAATATTTTTGGTGCTTTTGGTTATTAAAAGCTAAAATAAGATAAATAAGAGAAAAAGGAGTCAGAATCAGCACATTGCTGAAATGAGAAGGAACATAAGTTTTGACTCTGATATGCTGCAAGTGAGAAAATGTGTAGGAAAGTAGAGGGTCAGAAGTTCTGGGCCTGGGTACACCAAGGTATGAGGTTGCTTGGAATAAAGGAAAACCTAGAAGTTCTGATTTTTGAAGGGGTTTAGAAGCTATAGTGTAGCTGGGAACCTAGAAGTTCTAATGTCACTGGAAAATCAGAAGTTCTGGCTATTTGAGAAAGTGAAGTGATAATGTTGTTGGGTAAGATTGTCTAGAAGTTCTGATTTAGGAATATTGTCTGACAGATAAATGGGTAAAAATGTCAATAAATGAACCTAAAAAGATGCTTCTGGGGTTAGAACCCAGGACCCTTAGTACTAATGTCTTATGCGCATGCTTTCTACCATTGGGTGGCTATACATCTGGTATTAGAAGTAAAAGCATAAACATGTATTACAAAGTAAACTATGATGATAAATTACATCTCTTTCTTCATGCTAATCAGAACATCTGCAACTTAGTCATTTCTCAATAGAATAGAAAACGCAAACATAACAATTATGGCAGGTTTCCATCATGGTTTCAGAAATATAAAAATGTCAAGACTGTAAATCAGAAACAAACATGTATATGCTAATCCTAGTTTCCTTAAGAAGTTCTGAAATGATGTTCTCCCTACTTAGGCAGACAAATACATGAAACCTCAGAATATGTACAACATCAGAATCAGGATGTCTACATTGTATTTTGGACATGCAAGTTTAACAATGCCTAAGTGATATGATGAGAGTCAGCAGAAGCTTACCTTGCAGTTGGAGAAAGTCCTGTGAACTGGAGCCTGGTTCTGACTGCTTATAATGTTCTTACCAGCTTCCTCACGTGCTCAGCAGACTGGTACAACCTTTAACTTGGGTTACGAATGGCTGGAAAGTTTAGAAGCTGTATGAATGATTTGGTCAAGAAGCACTTGAGGGAAGTTGGAGTTTGAATGCAAGAATAAAAAACTAGCAGGCTTTGTATTTGTGTTTGCAGTTACGGATTCCTGGAATTTTTAGCAAGATTTCAAAGCTTTTTCTTTTCAGTTTTTTCGACCTCCTTCAAAGATGCAAATGAAGTTCAATTTATAGGCAAGAATTTTGTATCTTGGAGAAGTTAAAAGTACCAACATCATGCTAGAGTTCTGGCTTGTTCTTGAAGCAAGGTAAACAAGTATGGTGGTTAATAGCTTTTAGTCGTGCCTCAGAAGAAAAAGAAAAGCACGGGCCCAACATACTCTTGTACAAAAGTTTGCTCTTTCAAGGACAATAATGTACTTCTATGTCACACGTGGGGAAATCCTTTGGATAAAAACTCAAAAGTGGTTGTGAGCATTAAATGATGATGAGACTTATCAAACCATAAATCCTACAATGTGAGATTATGCATCATAGTTTAATTCTGGGTCAGAAGTTCAGCATCAGCGCAACTTAGAACCAACATCCAACTTTTGTTCCTTTAATTTCTTTGCTCCAGGGATAGATGTCTGTTGGAATGAACCAGAATAAATCGTTGAGATATTTAAACTGAACCATCAGTGGTCTGGAGAAGAATCAGAATAAATTTTGGAGCGACTTATCTGAACCAGAGAAGGATGTCTGCTTGAAAGAATTGGGATAAACCGTTGAGAGATTTAAACTGAACCAACAGTGGTCTGGAGAAGAATCAGAATAAATCTTGGAGTGACTTATCTAAACCAGAGAAGGATGTCTACGAGAAAGAATCAGGATAAACCGTTGAGAAATTTAATCTGAACCAATAGTGGTCTGGAGAAGAATCAGAATAAATCTTGGAGCGACTTATCTGGACCAGAGAAGGATGTCTGCTAGAAAGAATCAGGATAAACCGTTGAGAGATTTAAACTGAACCAGCAGTGGTTTGGAGGAAGTATCTGTCATATAGTTAGTCACCCCGTCTTGATTCGTGAATCTACAATTGATTTGTTCATAGATATTTGCCTAGTCTTGTTGGCAATAACTTTCTGTTGGTTTAATCTTTCCTGAAAAAGGTGAAGGATTAGTTGTATGTAATGATATGATGTATGAAATGCATAGTGCAATGAGATTGTGATATATGAATTTGTGCCATTGATACTCATAATGCCTGGATGTGATGTACGCGCATGCAAGGAATTCTGCTGCAATTTTGTCGGATTGGGAAAATAAATCCCTGACTGCTGCTGAGGATGAGGAGTGTAAGTCTTTATGTTCTATTTGAAGTTGTAGTGTTGATGTATGGGTTTCCATAACCAGAGGAATAAACTCTGTCGGGGAAGAGAAATGCCGTGTATTGCTTGTAGGCCTTATGATATCCTGCTGAGAAATCCTGAGAAACTGAATGACTTTTCATGGGGAATCTTTGAGGTGGAAACTGGAAGTTTTGTCCCCACGGGGATATGATAAAATCCTATAATAGGACCTTTGTGCTTCTGCCTTTGCTGGAGAAAGTATCTGCGAGGATTTCATGTAATGGCCCACAAATGTTGTCCTATTTCTTAAAGTCATTAGTAATTGTATTTCTGGTTTAGTTTTCTTTTTGACGAGTTCATTTATGAACAGTAATTACATTTAAATGCATATGTTCAAAAATAAATGTTGGACGTCTTTGTAAACAAAACAAGAACATTAGAAGAAGAAACAGATAGTTTTTCACTTTCAAAGGAGTATCTTTGTATTAAATTAAATAAGTGTTTGTACAAAGAGACGAACATCCTAGTAAGAGAATGTCGTCGTAAAAAATGAAAATTGATACAAAGGAAAAAGCAACTATGTGAAATAATCCCAAGGGGTTCCCATAGACTTCATGTCTCTGAGCGTCTCGTCCATTTGTTGCTATGTACGGAGCTGATTGGATTGATTAGTACCGTTTGAGTTTGACGATTGGTGATGGAGATTGGTTGTAAGGTAATCTAACGGGACATAGTTATACGCTTTGAATCCCTAAATTTTTCCTAGACCGCCCTTTCGGGTTTTCAGTCCGCCGGGATACCGTTTTTTTCCCAAGCCTCCCTTTCAGGTTTTCAGCTTGTCGGGTGTACAGATTTTTTTGTATTTTATCCCTAATTTTTGCCCCAACCCTTTTGGTTTGCCGAGATGCCCTACTTTTTTCCTAGGCCAGTCGACCTAATGGGTCTTTTTTTATGCGTAGTATCGTTTAACTATGTCCGCATTTACAGGGTGTGGAAGATCCTCGCCGTCTATAGTGGTTAAGATCATTGCCCCACCGAAAAATATGCTCTTGATCACAAATGGTCCTTCATACGTAGGAGTCCATTTGCCCCTGGGATCACCTTGTGGCAATATGATACGCTTGATTACCAAGTCACCAACCCGATATACCTGACGTTTGACCTTCTTGTTAAAAGATTTGATCATACGATTTTGGTACATCTGGCCATGACAGACAGCCGTAAGCCTCTTCTAATCAATCAAGTTTAGCTGGTCAAGTCGAGTTTGAATCCATTCATCTTCATTCAGCCATGCATCTTTTATGATTCTTAGATAAGGTATTTGGATTTCAATTGGTAGGACAACTTCCATATCGTATACCAAAGAGAAAGGAGTTTCCCTTGTCGATGTGTGTGCCGTGGTACACTAACCGTGGAGAGCAAATGGTAACATCTCCTGCCAGTCCTTGTATGTTACTTTCATTTTTTGTATGATCTTCTTTATGTTTTTATTAGCAACTTCTACAATGCCATTCATCTTCAGCCGGTAAGGCTAAGAGTTATAATGCTGGATCTTGAATTGTATGCATAGTGCAGTGATCATAGTATTATTGATATTTGTACCATTATCTGTGATGATTCTTTCTGGAATACCGTATCGACAGATAAGATTCTTCTTGATGAATCTGGCCACAACATTCTTGGTGACAGAAGCAAAGGATGTTGCCTCACCCTATTTCGTAAAGTAGTCAATGGCAACCAAGATGAAGCGGTGTCCATTAGAAGTTGTAGCTTTGACTTCTCCAATCATGTCAATGCCCCACATCGCGAATGGCCAAGGAGCTGTTAGGACATTTAGAGGAACTACAGGCACATGTACTTTGTCGGCATAGATCTGACACTTGTGACAGGTTCGTGAATGCTGATGACAATCTGCTTCCATGGTAGACCAATAGTACCCTGCCCGAAGGATCTTTTTAGCCATCGTGTGCCCACTGGAATGGGTTCCAAAAGTGCCTTCATGTAGATCAGCCATGATCTTGTCTGTCTCACTCTTTTCTACGCAATGGAGCAAAGTAGAGTCATGGTTGCGGTTTTAGAGAATGCCATTACTGAGGAAGAACTTAGCAGAGAATCTTCTCAAGAATTTCTTGTCGTTGACTGAAGCTCCTTCGGGATACTCTTAGGCCTCGAGGTATCTCTTAATTTCATTGAACAAAGGATTGTCCACTACTTCATCAGTATCAACCTCGGGACGGTAAGTTGGTTCGTCCATTCTCTCGATGGTGATCTGAAGAGTCTCATTATCCCAATTGATTTTGAACATGGATGACATAGTTTCCAGCGCGTTTGCTAGTTGATTTTCCTCTCGTGGAAAATGTTCAAAGGTAATTTCTTCAAAATGTGGGATTAATGTCAACACATGTTCTTTGTAAGGGATGAGATTAGGGTGCCTCATGTCCCATTCTCCTTTGATCAGACTGATGACTTAGGCTAAATCTACAAATACACTTAAGGACTTGATTCCCAAATCTATGGCAGCTTTGAGACCCAAAATACACGCTTCGTACTCTGCCATATTATTGGTACAATTGAAACACAATCTAGCGGTGAAGGGAGTATGACATCCTTCAGGAGATATGATCACAACGCATATGCCATTGCCGAGTGCGTTTAAAGATCCGTCAAAAACCAAGGTCAATCGGGATCCTTGTTCAGGTCCGTCATATGGTCTTAGTTCTTCACAATTGTCTAACATCATGATGTCTTCATCTGGGAACTCGAACTTCATGGACTGATAGTCATCCACATCCTGATGAGCAAGGTGATCGGCTAATACACTTCCCTTTATGGCTTTCAGGGTAGTGTATTAAATGTCGTATTCGGTCAGGACCATCTGCCATCTTGCTATTCTCCCAGAGAGGGCGGGCTTCTCGAATATGTATTTAATTGGATCCATCTTGGATATCAATAAGGTAGTATGGGTCAACATATAATGTCTTAGCCGGCGAGCAGTCCATGCCAGAGCATAACAAGTTTTCTCGAGAAGTGAATATCTGGTTTCACAGTCGGTAAACTTTTTGCTCAGGTGGTATATCGCATGCTCTTTTCGGCCAGACTCGTCATGCTGCCCCAGCACGCACCCCATTGAATTTTCCAAGATAGTTAGATACATGAACAAAGGTCTTCCCTCGACTGGCGGCATCAAAACGGGAGGCTTTTGAAGATAATCTTTGATCCTGTCGAAGGCGGCCTGGCAGTCGTCGTTCCATTCCACCACTTGATCTTTCTTCATTAATTTGAAGATTGGTTCACAAGTAGCGGTTAGATGGGAGATGAACCGGGCGATATAGTTCATCCGTCCTAAGAATCCCCTAACTTCCTTCTCAGTGCGAGGAGCAGGAATTTCTTGTATTTCCTTTACCTTTGTAGGGTCCACTTTGATACCTTTTCCGCTGATAACGAAACCTAAGAGTTTACCGGACCTTACTCCAAAAATGCATTTATTTGGATTCAGCCTTAGCTTGTATTTCTTCAGCCTTTCAAATAGTTTTCGCAGATGGTCCAGATGCTCCTCTTCAGTTTGAGATTTGGTTATCATGTCCTCCACAAAGACCTCTATTTCATGATGGATCATGTCATGAAATAGAGCTACCATGGCACGCTGATAGGTTGCCCCAGCGTTCTTCAACCCGAATGGCATAACCTTGTAACAGAATGTACCCCACTGTGTGACGAAGTTCGTTTTTTCCATGTCCTCAGGGGCCATTTTGATCTGGTTGTATCCGGAGAAACCGTCCATGAAAGAAAATACTTTATGCTGTGCAGTGTTGTCAACCAGAATATCGATGTGGGGAAGCGAGAAGTCATCTTTGGGACTTGCCCTATTCAGGTCTCTGTAGTCCACGCACATACGTACATTTCTGTCCTTTTTATGCACTGGAACAACATTGGTGACCCATTGTGGATAAGAGGTAACAGCTAAGAATCTGGTGTTGAACTGCTTCATGGCTTCAGTCTTGATTTTCTATGACATTTCTGGCCTCATGAGGCGGACTTTTTGTTTTACCGGAGGGCAATCTTCTTTTGTCGGCAGACGATGTACCATGATGTCAATGTCGAGCCCTGGCATGTCTTCATATGACCAAGCAAAAACCTCAACATAGTCATGTAGTAACTGACTTAAGCGCTTCTTGACGCTAGGCTGTAGGTTGGCACCTACTTTGACCTCTTTTTTGTCCTCTTCAGTACCTAAGTTAACTGTTTCCACTGGCTCTTCGTGGGGATGTATGGTCCTTTCTTCTTGTTGCAATAACCTAGCTAGTTCCCTTGGTACCTCACAATCTTCCTCACCATCGTCTTTGGCCTGGTAGATTGGATTTTCAAAGTCATGATTGGCCATAGCAGAATCGTTACCCATGGGATCCTGCGTGGAGGTGGATCTGCATTCTGATATGTGAGTGTGTGTAAGAGCATAACTATCTTTGAAAAACAATAAAAGTTAAAAAATAAAAAACAATAAGCGTAAAAAAAATTGCATGCAAAAACGTCCATGATTTATTGATGACATATGAAGATGAAGTAACAACCCTCACAAATGGACCGCTGTGCCTCGGGTAAGACACAAGGTTTTAAAAGTCTAAATTGTTTAATTATTACAAATCTGACAAGAATTAAAAGACAATTACTCTTGAAGAAAATTAATAGGGACAAAATCTTTGGCTTCCCAGTTGTTGATTCCTCCATTGAAGGTTGGGGAGATCCACTCGTCCAGGTCACAGTTGTTGTCGCCGTCTTCCACCGTGTAGACTCCCTGATTGCTGATATGCAAAGGTGGCCTCCCGATGCGAGTTTGTCAAACAACCCTTTGTACCTCCAAGGTGAAGCTCAAACCAAATTTATCGGATTTGTAAGGAATATCCAGGAGTTGACCCCAGATAGTGCATTCACCTTCTTCAATTGCTGCTCTAGCATCCTTCAACGAGGCCATTTTCAAAGGTGGTCTGGTAGCTCTTGGAGTTTTGGTAGCAGTCTTGGTTATTGCAACAATTTTTGGGACCTCCTCGAAATGCTGACACAGAGTTTCGATGAACTCACCATCCATTTCCACGTACCTGAAAGAGTTGAAGTGACTGACCATATATTCCTCCTCCCCTTGAACAGTGATGATCTTTCCCTTGATCGGGTATTTCAACATCTGATGTAACATAGAGGTGACGGCACCAGCGCCATGGATCCAAGGTCGGCCTAACAGACAGGAATAGGAAGGATGGATATCCATTACATAGAAAGTTGAATCAAAGGTTTGAGAACCAATTTTGATGGGGATGCCCACCTCCCGGTGCACCATTCTCTTCGAATCATCGAAGGCCCTTACTACTATGTTGTTGGGTTTTAAGGTCAAGCATTCACAGTCCATCCTATCCAGAGCCTTCTTAGGAAGCACCTTCAATGATAAACCAGTATCTAATAGGACATGGGCCAAAGTAGTGCCTCGGCATTCGACAGAAATATGCAGCGCATTATTGTGTTTTCTCCCTCTGGGTGTCAAATCAGCATCAGAAAAGCCCAGACTGTTATCCACAGTTAGACTAGCCACACAATCTTTGAATTGATCAGAAGAGGTTTCCTGTGGAACATGGGTGGTTTTAAGAAATTTCATCAAAGCCTTCACATGAGCTTTGGAGCACAACAGTAAAGCTAGCATAGAAATCTTTGAAGGGGTATGCCCTAGCTGTTCAACTACATTGTAGTCGCTTCTCTTTATAATTTTCAAAATTTCTTCCATCTCCTTCTTGGAAGCCTCCGGGATAGATACTGGTTGTGCCTTCGTCCGGACAGGCTCAACCAAAATGTCTTTGCCCCGAGTCTCGGTCGACTCGGTGATAGGGGTTTCAGTAGGGATAATCACAGGAACTGTAGTAGTAGTATTAGCGCGGACAAAAGCATGAATGATCACAGGACCAGTGACAACTTTCGAAGGAGAAATCTCATGGGAGAACACTCTTCCACTTCTAGTTATTTTGCTGGTTTCCACAATGTTGCCAATGTCGGGGTCAGCCTTCTCAAAAATTGAGTCTTAATCAGCCATCCAATCTTGCTTGACATTGTGGTAGTAGACGTCACCCCCATGATTCTAAGGAACATTTTTATATGAGGTGTACGGCATTGGCCCGGGCATAGTAATTATTAGTGGAGTCACCTTTGGAACGGATGTAATCCTGACGGGTCTTTTGGTGGAGACCCTGGGAGGATTGGCGGAAATGGTTATGATTGAAACGTCCTTATAAGAAATGGTTGGAACGGAAGTCTTTTCGAACAAAATCTCTTTGTCATCCATCAGGCGCTGGACACCTTCCTTCAATAAATGACAACCGGTAGGTAGAGATAAACAGAGGTGACAATATTCGCCACAACTCGAAAATAAACCGGCCTTCAACATGTCCCTCTTGACAGTTTGGAGAGGAGTAACAAGTCCGTCGACAATAGTAACAAATACATCATCTTCAATGGCGTTAACACTACGGCCGTGCTTGGGCATATGAGCAGTGATAACATTTGGGATCTCGGGGGCATCAAATTCAATTTCCTTTTCCTCGAGAAGGTCTTGCACCTTATTCTTCAAAGCCCAACAGTTGTTTGTATCATAACCTGGACTTTCTGAATGGTCGGCACAACGAGCATTTGGGTTGTAACGGGGAGAGGCAGTGTTGGGATTCTTTGGAGCTTCCCGCAAGGTTACCAGGTTAGATCTCAACAAATGTGGCAAAACTTAAGACAGCGTCATATTTATCCAGGTAAACTGTCTTACCGGTCTTTCTGTTCTCAGCTGATTATTCCTTTGTTGAGTAGGTGCAAGCTTAGAGATCATGACAGCCCCTACCGCTGGACGGTGTTAAGTTATGTCATGATTCCTTTGATGGTACATAACACCAACCTCTTTCTTCCTAGCAAATGGTTTCTTCAACGTTCTCAAGGATGCATCTTTTTGAATTTTGCCACTTCTTATACCCGCCTCTACTCGTTCTCCATTCATGATTAATTCGGTAAATCCAACCGAGGAGATTCCGATCAGGTGTTTGAAGAAAGGGCCAGATAGCGTGCCTAAGAACGTATCCACTAATTCCATGTCAGATAGAGGGGGTTGGACTCTTCCCGCGAGATCCCGCCACTTTTGAGCATAGGTTTGAAACCTTCACCTGTACCCATGGACATGCCTTGCAACTTTGTCCGAGTTGGAGCTAAGTTAGCATTATACTGGTATTGTTTGTAAAAGGCGGCAGCCAAGTCTTCCCAATTGCGAAAACTGGTTCCTTCCAAATGATAGAACCAATCCAATTGTGTCCCTGACAAGCTTTCTTGGAAGAAATGTACCCATAGATCCCTATCGGCTGTATGGGGTAGAATTTTCCTGACGTATGACCTTAAATGTAACTTTTGGCAAGAGACACCGTCATATTTAGCCAAAGTAGGGACCTTGAGTTTATGTGGTATGACAACCCCTTAGACAAGTCCTAACTCCTCAAAATCCAATCCTGGCACCCTCTGGATCTCCATAGCATTTATGAGATCTTCCAACTGTTTGTATTTGTCGTCAGCTGAATGATACTGCTCTTCAGAGTAACAACCTCTTCTTCCTCTTCAGATTCTGGATGGTCAGTCACTTCCTTGTTTTTCCCTTCTTGATTGTCCCCTTCAACCGATGATGTTGTGAAGTCTAGGGTCCGTCTAGATAGTCCTTGGAACCTTCTTCCTAGATTCAAAACACCGGCGGACTTCTTTGCTTTCTTCTTCTTTTCTTTGCTCAGCAGATTTTTCAACTCCTCTTGTCCTTTTGCTAGAGTCAAGAACATATGTTAAAACTGAGCGTTCTGCGCCTGAAGTTCTTTTACTTTCTGTTCAATATCCATTTCACTGAAATAAACAGTAGAAAGATAAGGAGACCTGTTGTATGAAACCTATTTGTGTTATGATGAATGAAGATGCATATGCAAATGATTTCATGGAAATTAGGGATTTAAATTCGCTTTAGACAAAAAGGAACACGCGTTATATTAATAAGTCCAAGTTTGAGTACATCAAGCCATCTTGGGCTTACAAAAATCCTAAGAAAAAAAAGTTGGACGCATCCTCTTTGGTGCAATGTAGGCGTTCAGATTCCGTTCCTCATGAAGCTGCTTGGTGACTTCCAGAAATTTCTTCTCACTAGCATAGAATTGGGCTTTGAAAGTACCCCTCTCTTCTTTAAGTTGGATCCAGGACTTCTGTAGCTCCTCAAAATCATTTGGCATATCAAGATGAGGAACAACGTAAGGAGTGTCTCCCTCAGCAACTGGCTCCATAATCACAGGTAAGATGGCGGGGTAAGGCATCATAAGACATTGAGCACAAGCTCACACCCATTTTAAGTAAGGCGCAAGAGGGATGGCATTCTTGTGCCCTAGTGTCTTACTGTCAACTCTATTTATCTTGCCCCAAGCTCGAACAAACCTTTTGCGATAACCCTGAACATCATTCTCATAGTCGAAGATGATTCCTTGAACGAGTGCATCATGAGGAACATCCCTTCTAGCATAACCAAACTATCGCAATGCGAAACAGGGATTATAAGTGATCCCATCCTAATGCCTAAGAGAGGGACATTAGGGAATTCCCCACAGCGATCAATGATGGTAACATCCTCCGAGGATCGTACACACCAATGAATATCTGAATATGTAAGGGACATCAGCCTACGAGACCATTTCAAACACTGCTCATTCATCAAAGTAGACCAGGGTAGGTGCGAAATAAACCACCTATCCAACAGAGGAGTGCAACACATAAGGGTCCCTGTTCTTTTTAGAGTGTATGTATACAGAGAGTGTAGAATATCCCCAAGTAAGGTAGGAACCAGATTATGTGACAGAAAAACCTTAATTGCATCCTCATCTATGAGTTGGTTCGTGTTAGGGAAAACTACCATCCCATAGATGAGAAGGTCCAGCACCTCCTCAAAAGCTTGTAAATCCAGGCTATCCCAAAAATAGTGGGCTCTCTTAAATAGAAACTTAACTGGAAATCCTTGGACACCTCTTATGGTTTCCCAATTTGCCACTACATCAGACCGTTGTAAAGACAGAGCTTGAGCAATCTCTTCGGGCTTTGGGTCTCTTTTCGTACCGTTGAATGGTACTTGATTAAGGATAGGTATCCCTAATAACTAAGAAAAATACTCCATAGTAGGCACTAGTTGGTAATCAGGAAAAGTGAAGCAGTGGTGCACCGGGTCAAAGAACTGAAAGAGCACCTTTAACAATTCTTCATCAGGGGTGGAAGTGACCAAGTTGAGAAGTAGACCATGTTTTCAGTGAAGGGAGAGCTTTCAGTAATCCTTTATGCTAACTCCTTGAGTTGAGGATGTACTTTCACAAGGTTGATTTAGATAGTGTTCCTGCGAGTGGATGTCATGTCCTACAAAACAAATGCAAAGATAAACCCTAAAAAATCCTTGAAATAGTTAGTATGATATGCCATGTCATGATGTCATGATTATGCTAAGAAATCACAAATATATCAAGCACAATCAAATCACACAAAAGACGTTAGGTTTAAGGCTTGCATGGGTTTTAAGGTAGTACCCTCTTGAAGTTGGATTGGTTCAACTTGTCCTATAAATAGTAACCGGGTTCTAAGGGATCTCAATATCACTGACCTTTCCCACAAGCTTCCTTCGATAGGCGATTGACTCGCAACCAAATAAAAACTTCGGAGTCAAGTCTCAATGAGTGTAGCATCGAGTATCTGCCAAATTTGGGAATACACCAAAGACGGCCATCTCGCTACGTCCTAATGGCCACGTTGTTCATTTAAAGGTTCTACGGTTAGTTGATGCTTTATGACACCACGCAGCGGCCCCGTATTATCTTTGATTAACTCAAGGGCTACCGGTACCAACCAAAGTGTCGTATCAATGTAGCCATCGCTTCAACCGTGTCGGTATACCCCGCACAGTTTCCATGATCTATTGCTACTTACCTAAAAGGTTTCCCCTAGATCCGGGTGGAGGATCATAAAAACCCAAACAAGGAACCGTAATGTAAAGCATGCAAGTCAAACAAAGTAAGCAAGTAAATGTGATCTAACCCTAAGGTAACCCTATTCTTTCTTCATTTCCCCAGCAGAGTCACCAGTTCTGTGATACGGTAGGAGAACTGACTTGGTTGTTTTGCATTTGATCGCAATTGTGCAAATAGAAAGAGTCGCCACCGACTTTTCTTTTATCTAAAAGGAAAGGTTGAGAAGAACAAGAAAGACCTTTAGAAATTATTTCTTGAGTTCGGGGGGTAGATTATGAAAAGGGAAGGTATTAGCACCCTTTCCATCTTAGTTATCTAAGGGCTCTTAGTTGCTTGCTAGATCACTTGCTTCTTTTTGAATGTGCTTGTGGTGTAGGTTTTGAAAGTATTTTGAAAATGTCTTTGTAATGGTTCTCGTTTCTATAAGAACGCGTACAAAGTGTTTGTCTTTTGAAAATGGTTCAAGATGAAAGTGTTGGTGTAAAAAATATTTTTGTTGTGAGCAAGCGAGCAACTAAGAGAAATATACCTACTCAAAAGGTCTTAGATGTTCTTTTCATCCTCCTTTAGATGTTGCTATCTTACCATTGTTTTGGTAAGAAGCCCCATCATTGGATGTGAAGGGACGGGCGCGGGACGTTTGCATAGTCATAGAAGGCAACCTATGGGACGTTTTAGCAAAGTTGTTTAGGTATAGATCTTTTACCGAAGGCAACATCGAGGGACTAAGAACTTTTATCGAGGGTCTTTGCTAAAACACCCATGTTCGAGGGACATGACTATTTTTTTGATAGGAAACAAATGAGATTACCCTAAAGGGTGCATTTGTGAAAAGTGTATTTGATTGCATGCATTAAGTCTTGATTAGGGTTATCTATTTGTCGATTTCATGTCTTTCCATACACCCCCTAATTACTAACAATATATGAAAGCAATAAAAGTGCGGAAAAGTCAAGTCCTACACTATTACATCATTAAGGTGATGGGGTGTACAAATTTACAAATGGAGATTGCAAGAAATTAAAGTCCTAATTATCTATTACAACCATATTGAAATAATACACAAGAAATATAAAATGTACTTGTTTTGTTTAAGTAAAGAAATAAGTTTACTTAAGAAAATATTTTGATCTTTTTGTTCTAAAAGAAATAAAATAAAACATGTGAATATGAAATATTTTGGTGTTTTTGGTTATTAAAAGCTAAAATAAGATAAATAAGAGAAAAAGGGGTCAGAATCCGCACATTGCTGAAACGAGAAGGAACAGAAGTTCTGACTCTGATACGCTGCAAGAGAGAAAATGTTAGTAGGAAAGTAGAGGGTCAGAAGTTCTGGGCCTGGGTACACCAAGTTCTGAGGTTGCTGGGAATAAAGGAAAACCTAGAAGTTTTGATTGTTGAAGGGGTTTAGAAGCTATAGTGTAGCTGGGAACCTAGAAGTTCTAATGTCACTGGAAAATCAGAAGTTCTGGCTATTTGAGAGAGTGAGGTGATAATGCTATTGGGTAAGATTGTCTAGAAGTTCTGATTTAGGAATATTATCTGACACATAAATGGGTAAAAATGTCAATAAATGAACCTAAAAAGATGCTTCTGGGGTTAGAACCCAGGACCCTTAGTATTAATATCTTATGCGCACGCTTTCTACCAGTGGGCTGGTTGTACATCCGGTATTAGAAGTAAAAGCATAAACATGTATTACAAAGTAAACTCTGATGATAAATTCCATCTCTTTCTTCATGCTAATCAGAATATCTACAACTTAGTCATTTCTCAACAGAACAGAAAACACAAACATAGGAATTATGGAAAGTTTCCATCATGGTTTCAGAAATATAAAAAAATGTCAAGACTGTAAATCAGAAACAAACATGTATATGCTAATCCTAGTTTCCTTAAGAAGTTCTGAACTGATGTTCTCCCTACTTAGGAAGACAAATACATGAAACCTCATAATATGTACAGCATCAGAATCAGGATGTCTACATTGTATTTTGGGCATGCAAGTTTAACAAAGCCTAAGTGATATGAGGAGAGTCGGCAGAAGCTTACCTTGCAGTTGGAGAAAGTCCTATGAACTGGAGCCTGGTTCTGACTGCTTGTAATGTTCTGATCAGCTTCCTCATGTGCTTAGCAGACTGGAACAACCTTTAACTTGGGTTACGAATGGCTGGAAAATTTAGAAGATGTATGAATGATTTGGTTTAGAAACACTTGAGGAAAGTTGGAGTTTGAATGCAAGAATCAAAAACTAGCAGGTTTTATATTTGTGTTTGCAGTTTCGGATTCCTGGAATTTTTAGCAAGGTTTCAAAGCATTTTCTTTTTAGTTTTTTCGACCCCCTGCACAGTTGCAAATGAAGTTCATTTTATAGGCAATAATTTTGTAGCTTGGAGAAGTCAAAAGTACCAACATCATGCTAGCGTGTTGGCTTGTTCTTGAAGCAAGATAAATAAGTATGGTTGTTAGCAGCTTTTAGTCGTGCCTAAGCTGGATTTGTAAGCATGAATTAAGGAAAATTACACTCAGAAGAAAAAGCAAAGTATGGGCCCAACATACTCTTGTACAAAAGTTTGCTTTTTCAAGGACAATAATGTACTTCTATGTCACACGTGGGGAAATCCTTTGGATAAAAATTCAAAAGTGGTTGTGAGCATTAAATGATGATGAGACTTATCAAGCCAGAAATCCTGCAATGTGAGATTATGCATCATATTTTAATTCTGGGTCAGAAGTTCAGCATCAGCGCAACTTAGAACCAACATCTAACTTTTGATCCTTTAATATCTTTGCTCTAGCATGTTCTGAGTGAGTTCTCAGACTTTCGAGAAAGCTTATGACATGTTTTGTAAGCCCTCTTTGAGTTACTCTTGCAACTTTTGACTGAACCTACGTGAAAACTGGCCCAGAAGTTGTAAACAAATTCTGATTTGAAAATGCTCAGAATTTACTAATTGTTTAACTTTCAGGGACGTGACTTTGAGGATGTATAACTTGAAATCCCAGCATTTCTAGAAGAAGTCTTGTTCTATAGTGTTTTAGGTCTCATTGAGATCTAAAACTCTTGAGTTAGCAGTTCTTCCAGAATCAGCTTGCATTATGGTGATAATCTGGCCAAAAGTTCTGAACATGTCATATTTCTTAAACACTTAAAAAAATTCTAAATATTTAGAATTTTGACTTTTCCAAAGTAATTTTTACTTTTGAATTTTCTTGATGAAACAAACTTCATATTTCAACATGTCTTGATGAAATATGACTCTTGAAACTTGAATTTGATCCAAAAGTCAAAGTTTGACTTTTCAGTATGTAAATGACCATTTCCCCCTTGTGAATGACTTTCTTGGGAGATTTTTGATTTAAGGCTTGGAATTGGATAGAAGCAAACCTGAGGATCCAGGATGATCCTTTGAGAAATGAAAGGGCAAATTTTGGGGTACAACACTAGCATTTTTGCATGGTTTTCCAAATTCACAAGGCAGAAATTCCTCTTCATGCTAGTGCCCCAAAGCAAGTGGCCTCTGCGCGTAAGCGTTGATTGAAGAAATAGCCCCTTACAGTGTTTGTTTCGATTCAGGAAACAAAGGTTTCTTTCCTGCTTTGTTTTAAGTCACAAGGCAGGAACTTCCCTCATGCATTGACCATTTTTGTACTAGTTTTTTTTTAATAGACAATATCTCCCTTTGAAATAGCTTGCTTCGATTCCACCTTTGAAAATCTTCAACACACATTTTCTACACTATGACACATAATTGTTGTCCCATTCGAAAGACGTACTATGGTGGCGCTTTCGAAGGACTTGCCAGACCATATGGGGCATCCAAAGATGCTTGTTGGCCAAAGTCCTATGTGCTGCCAAGTACAAACCTACTATACTGGCAACAACACTCCAAAACTGCTACAAAGCAGCCCTGCAATGCTGCCCCTATTCTTCCACCATAATGGCATGCAAGACTACACCTTGAAGACTACAAGAACAACATACCCAATTTGTTCAAATTTCTTTTGTTTTCCCTCCCAAACATCAGTCAAAATCATCTATAAATAAGAGCCTCCACCACACATCTTAGGGGCCCCTGATTGTGGAAAAACCATGGTTGTGAGAAAAAAATATCAATTTCTCAAAACTCTCAAACACTATCAAACATTCTCAAATATTCTCAAACATCCCAACTCTAAAAAATTTAGATTCCTTCATACATAAGGAACCCTTCGATTCATTCCTCACCATCCAGATAATAAACCTTCGACTCATTCCCCAACTACAATGTAATAGCTTTTTGATTCACTCCCTAACCTGTTATAGAACAACCTTAAATTCACCTACCACTATCACATACCCTCCTTCAATTCAATGACTTCCCAAATAAAGCATTAAATGAACTAGCTTCAGGAAGATTCCAGCGAAGTTCCATTCACCACCAAGGAAGTCACATGTAGCTCCTTCGATCAAGAACTTCAGGAGGTAAGTTTTCCTCCAAGCTTGGGACTTGCTCATTTAAATATCATTTGCACAAATAAATAAAAGTAAAATGTAGATATCCCATCTAGGAAGTTGACCATGTCTTAACTTTCGATCCTCACTGCATGTATGTTGAAAATCTCAACCCTGACTAGTTAGACTTTGGATTTTGGTGCCCAATGATCTTGCGCTAACCCTTGGCTTGTAGCTTTTGAAAGCTGCATTTGTTAGTTTCATTTTCAAGTTTAGACAGGTTTTCTGTATCATTCGATTGGCTAAACATTGAAGCCTTTCGAATCTCAACTTTGGAGATTTGCATTCCTGCAATCGAAGGAGGCAACAAAGATTTTGAAACGAAGAGTGTACCTCATGCTGATTCCAGGCTTAATCGAAAGAAGCAGCCAGAAGGATGAATCGAAAGTTGCCTGAACATGTTAACTTCCAGTCCAAATTGAAAGAAGCCAAGAAGAGCAGAATCAAAGAGTGATGTTGCCTGAATCGAAAAGCTTATCTTCCCTTCTTTTATTTTGTTTTGTCTTTACATTTTCTTGCTATTCAATATGGTTGTAATAGTGTAGGATATTTATTTTCTGCATTTTTATTGCTTTATACAAATGTTAGTAACTAGGATATATGGAAAGATAAAACTAACAAATACACCACCATAATGAAAGACTAAATGCATGCAATCAAACACACTTTCAACACATGCACCTCTAGGGTAATCCCACTTGTTGCCTAGGAAAATAGTCATGTCCCTCAAATATGGGCGTTTTAGCAAAGACCCTTGATAAAAGATCGTAGTCCCTCGATGACCCTAGATGTTGCCTTCGGTAAACGATCTAGTCCCTATACGAAATTGCTAAAACGTCTCATAGGTTTCCTCTATGACTATACAAACGACCCATACTCGTCCCTTCACATCCAATGATGGGGCTTCTTACCAAATAAATGGTGAGATAGTAACATCTAAAGAAGGAGTAAAAGAACATAGACCTTTTGAGTAGGTAGGATGCTCATAGTTGCTCGCTTGCTCACAACAAAAACATTTTTCCACACCAACACTTTCAATTGAAACATTTTCAAAAGTTAAAACTCTTTGTACGCATTCTTATAGAGACGAGAATCATTACAAAGAGACTTTTCAAAATACCTTTCAAAAACATCTTCCACAAACACCTCTTTGAACTATTTTCTTAAAAAACAACACTTTGTACGCATTCTTATAGAAACGAGAATCATTACAAATACGTTTTCAAAAATATTTTCAAACTCACACCACAAAGCACATTTTCAAACAAAGCAAGTGATCTAGCAAGCAACTAAGAGCCTGTAGATAACTACGGATGAAAAGTGTGCTAACACCTTCCCATTGCATAACCTACCCCCCGAACTCAAGAAATAATCTCAAAGGTATTTCCTGTTCTTTTCGACCTTTCCTTATTGGATAAAAGAATAGTCGGTAGAGACTCTTGCTATCTATAATAATTGCAATCAAAGCGCAAAACAAAAAAGTCAGTTCTCCCACCGTATTACAGGCGGCTTGGGAAAAAAAAGGGTATTCTGGTGGACTAAAAACCTAAAATGGAGGTGTTGTACCCCAAAATATTCCCTCTCATTTATCAAGACTTTTCTCACAAGATTCCTTTGACTCAAGACTGGATTAGGGTTTGGTCAGCTCAAGGTATCTCATCATGCACTGATGACCCAAAATTAGGGTTTGAGGTTGCACAAGGATTTTTGGACTATCAATGCTTCATGTGACTTTAAATCATCATTATGGATCCCTAAGATCACTCAAGACAAGTTTCAAGCTTTGAACTATATTTTTTATCAGTCAATTGGACAGTTGACCTAAAAATCAGCTGTATTGGGGAAAAAGTCAACCATGACCAATTTACAGTCAAATTTCATAATTCTTGATCCACGTCAACATTTTAAGCTTATATGTATCATTTGGTCAAGTTTGGATCACAATTCCTCGAGAGATTTGATCAAATCACCAAAAGGGGAAAATGGTCAAAAATTAGGGTTTTGACTAAGAAAGCGCAATTTCTGATTTTTGACCTAGCAAATGACCAATTGAGTTGAAGCATGATTCCAAGGATTCAATTGCATCATCTTTACCTATTTATATGGTTCAAAAAATTGCAAATCCATTGGATAGACAAATGAAATTTGCAGTCAATTGATCAAAAGTCAACTGTACCATGAAAAGTCAAACTTTGACTTTTTGGTCAAAATCAAGTGTCAAGGATCACAATTCATCAAAACATGCCAAAATGTGAAACTTTTTCATCAAGAAATCCAAGGTTGAAGATTAGGGTTTAAATTTGAAAATTTTCTTAACTTAGAAAATTTTCTAAGTATAGAAAATTTCTTATTTTTTCTCAATTTTAGGCCATTTTTTCACCATGATGCATAATGATTCAAAGAAAGTTCCCAACATGAAAGTTTTAGAACTCTGTGAAATCTACAAATTTGCTTCACACACTTTTCCCTAAAGATGTTTGGATATCAAGATATAAATTTATGAATACATGCTCATGAACTAAATAACTTAGTGAAATTTTGCCCTAATTTAGGCAAGTTTTGGACCCAACTTCATGGCAATTTTTCACCTAGTTCCAAGAGGTATCTTGAAATGCATTTCAAAGATGAGTTATAGAGAACATTGCAAGCTTTCCAAAATGTCCAAGAACTCCTCAAGATCATTTTTTAGTAGAGATAATTGAAGAGATGAAGTTGGTAATTTCTCACTTTTTGTCCAAGCCATTTCATGAAGAACAAAGTTCCAATCAGCACCTATGCTGCCTAATCCATGCTTTGCATGTACCAAACTTGTTACTCACTCCTTAATTTAATGCTTACTCAGTTTATAAAGCTTTGATCCAAGCCCTAGAGCCATTACCCAAGTTGTAATTCCATAAATGGCATAAAGTAACCATTGCCAGTTTGAAAAAGCTCAACTTTTGCCACTTTCCAATTCTTGAGCATTGAACCTGTCTCCATTGTACATATAAGTCTTGCAGGCCTAAATCAAATTGTATAAGTATATACCAACCCTAATAAAGCCAGTACAAGCATGGTAAGCCTTGTCCCTTCACTTTACTTCAAAAGCAAGAAAGGTTGCAAAAAGGTGAGAACTGGCACATCTGTTGGAGGGTTGACATGAAACTGATTCCATACTAATATACAAAAATAATACAACACAAGACACGGTTACTTGAAGCTTGAAACACTCTCAAACTCAAAAACACCAGAAAACTGTCAAAACTTGTTGTTTTTGCATAAGCATACCGATCTCCCAAGTACTGTAACCCCTTCATCCAGACCTTGATATCTAACTAATCCAGACCTTCATCCATGTACTGTAACCCCTTCTCCATCATCTGCCATTTTTGTTTTCAAGGCTTGCAGGTTGACTTGGCCAAGGAGTTTCAGACACTTTCAAAACAAGGCAAGGGTTGGAACACATTCAGGGAGGTTCAAGGAAGCTCAAGCAAGCATCAGGCCTCCATCAAACTCACTCCAGTTCCATCCACGTTTTCAACTGAAAGAGGTAAAATATCAACTTCTATCTCCTTGTACAGGCAACCATTGGCCACGATTTTTGAATAAATAATGTAGTCCTCATTACAACGAAATTGTACATATCTTTATCTTACATTTATTTGGCCTGAGTTGAGAGAATTTAGAACTTGAAGTTTCTGAAAAATATAGGTTTAAATTTAGGGCTTTTAAAATTCTCTCTAATCTTTGATTGTTAGCTTATATAACTTATATGGTTAGCATCGTGAGATCAAATACTACAACTTTCATTATTGAGTTTTCATTTTCATGGAAGAATGAGAGAGTTACAGGACATCTGGCCAAGCTTGGGGAAGAAGATGAAGTACAGGGCAAGGACTTTGTTCATGTCATGTTATTTTTGTTTCACTTAAATTAATGGATGTATAGCCACCCAAGTGGCAAAGTAGCGCGCTGGTGAGACCCATGTACTGGGTTGGAACCTGGGCGCTACTTTTGTTTTTTTACATTTTTCCCATTTTTCAGTTTTGGCTTTTTTACAGGTTTGGGCCTCCACGTTGGGCTTAGCTGTTTTTTCTAACTTTCACCATTTGATTATTCAATACACCCCCTTTGCCCAACTATATATATATATATATATATATATATATATATATATATATATATATATATATATATATATATATATATATATATATATATATATATATATATATATATATATATATATATATATATATTTTTCATTTTAATATATTAAATATTTTCTTTGATGCATAAAAATCCTAAAAAATATAAATTTGATAATATCACATTTTATTTTACTTTATTTTATTTTGCACATACAAATATATTTTATCTTCAATATATATTATTTATTTTTCTTAATAAACTTGTAAAATATAATTAAAACATGTTTAGTTTAATTTATTTTTCATTCCATACTTATAAATAGTTATTTTTGCATATATAAAAACTTTATATTTTTATACAATATTATTTATTATTTTAATACAAAAAATACATATAAGAACTTAATTTTCTTTTAAAATAGTAATTAGGGTTAAGCTTCCCTTCTAAAAAAAATTAATTTCTTTTCCTTATATTTTTAGGTTTAGATTAAAATTTCTTTTACATATAAACAAGACAAAAATCTTTTCTTACATGTACATTATATTGCATCTTTAAATATTATATATTATTTATTCTAATATCCGTACAAATTTGATTTGGTTGTAATAATTTATTTAGGTTTACATTCTTGCAAATCCCCATTCAAATTTGTATCCCCCCTCCCATAAAATTGTTGTAATAGCTTAGTAATATTTACATTACGCAATTTACCGCTTTACATGCCATGATTAGTAATTAGGGTTTGTATGATAAGATCAAAACAAAGCAAAATAGAAAACCCTAAATACAAGATAAAATCAAAGCATGAAAATGATACACTTGCACACAAACATCCTTAGGGTTTCTCCACTTGGTTGCCTTATACAAAAATAGCCATGTTACGCATGTGAAGTATCTTGGCAAAATAAACAAATATAAAGATCATAGTCCCCCGATGACGCTATGCAAGGTTGCCTTACAAATATGGTCTTGGTCCCTCAAAAATGCTAAGATACTTCACAACATTGCTAATCATGGTTATACGATGACCCACGCCCGTCCCGTTTACATCCAAAGATAGGGTTGCTTACCAAATCAATGGTAAGACAACAATATCAAAGGAATAGAAAATGCATAAGAAAGATATTTGAGTAGGTAGATTACTTCTAGTTACTTGCTCCAATTTCAAACAACTATCCTTGCTACTTTCAAAACAAACACACACATTTCAAAACATCTTACAAACATTGAAAATATTTTCAAAAAGACAAACATCTTTGTCTACATTCTTACGAACAAGAATCATTACAAAGATTTTCTAAACGAATGGCCTCTTTTACAAAATATTTTCAAAACCACACCAAACACATTTTCAAACAACAAAAGCAAGTGATCTAGCAAGTAACTAAGAGCCCATGGAAAACCATTGATGAAAAGGATGTTAATACCTTCCCTTTTCATAATCTACCTATGATACGGTGGGAAAGAACTGACTGTTTTTTTTGGAATGCTGGTTTGTGTTTTGCGTTTGTGTTTGCAAAATGTCGCGGTAAGCAAGAGTCGCCACCGACTTTTATTTTATCCAACAAGGAAAGGAAAAAAAGCACAGAAAAATTCCTTTTTGAGATATTTCTCGGGTTCGGGGGGTAGATTATAGAAAGGGAAGGTGTTAGCACCCTTTCTATCTGTGGTTATCCACGGGCTCTTAGGTACTTGCTCAATTGTTTTCAAAATATTGCTTTCTTTGTGCTTGTGGGTTTGAAAAAGTTTTTGTTTGAAAACTTCGATTTAACTCTTGCTTCCGTCCTCAAGAGTGTAATGAAGTGTTTTTTTTTGAAAACTTTGTTCGAAAAGTGTAAGTGTGAAGAGTTTTTGTTTTTTGAAAGAGCAAGTATCTAAGAACCATCTACCTACTCAAAAAAAGGAATCGTTCTATGTTAATTTCCTTTAGACAATGATATCCCACTATGAACGAGTAGGTAGCACCGTCGTTGGAGTTTTAAGGGTCAATTCGAATTTAGGGACTTACGGTCACCCAAGCAATGGTAGGACGCCTTAGCGGTAACCCTAATGTCTTAGATCATTTGTTTGAGGCAACAATATCTGAGGCAACCGTTTCGAGGCGACTATGATCTTTGGACAAGAGGGAGACCTCTAAAGTGACCTATACTTAATGACCGCGTACGAAGGCAACTAAGTGGGGTGTACCCTAAGAGTGCGCATGTGCGAGTGTGTCGTTTTCAGTTAATTTTTGTCTTTGTACATGTTAATGGTGATCTATGTTGATTTTAGGTTAAAACATTCAGTCTTGTCATGCGTACCTATTATCAAACATCTAACAATTATATTTTGCAGAAAATAAAATGTGGAATTTAAATTACAAGGCGTCGGGTATTTACATCGCCAAAAGCAACCCTTTGAAATTAAAATGCAGAAAATAAATAAAGCGATAAAAATAGTCCTAATTACATATTACATTCCGGAAATAAGTACAATATTGAATAAATAGATCGAGTGCAGAGAATGAAATCGAGTGCGAGTTCTAGGGTTTTGACCCTTTGTTAAAGAAAAAGATTTTTTTGGTTATTTTTAAATTAAGAAAGAAATTGTCTAAGTTAATTAATAAATTAATAACCTAATTAATTAATTAAAGAAAATAAATATTTTTGGGTTTTTTGTGTTATTTAAAGAAAGAAAATAAAATTGATTAATGTTAATAAAAAACCTAATTATGTCTAATTGATTTTAATTATTGAAAAAAAATATATATTAAAGTTATTCCTAATTAATGGCCTAAATTAATTAAATTAATATTTGTTAATAAAAATTAAAATACTGAAATTTAATTTAATAAAGAAAATATTTTTTGGTTTTAATTTTATAAAGAAAAAGATTTTATTGGTTAATGATTAAATAAAAACAATAAATAAATAATCAAAACAAAAATTAAATAGAAATATAGAGAGATAGGGGGTATGGGCCTGATTAGAGGTGTTTGAGAAGCAATTTCATGGCCCATTAACACACTGGCCTGGTTGACTTTGTGAATTCCCTATGCGCCTTTTGACTTGGTCCCATGGTGGACCATCATCCTGGATCACCAGATCTGGCCTTGGGCCATCTGGCGCTTGATTGAGTGAGGGAGTATGGTAAACTGCAATCTTAGATCTGCACCTGAATACATGACAAAATAAAGGAAAATACAAAGCGCTGGAGGCAGGGATCGAACCCCTGACCTCTAGCCAACAACGCCTTGGGAGCACTCACACTAACCACTGGACCACTTCGCTTGAATTCTTAATAAAACACAAACAAAATATAATATATTAAAACGCGTTAATATGCCAGAAAAATAAATAAAAAAGGGCGCGCGTGTTTGAATCAGCCACAGGTGGATTGACACGTCTTCGTCCCCAACCTCCAAACCTTGTAACTTTACCTGCGAATTTAGATCTGCGGCTAAATGCACAGGTCGATCCAAAAATTAATTCCATGCCATATAAATTCCTCCCAAGACCATGGTTGTGCTCGTCTTTCTCTTCCGGTCATGTCCATGGCCATTATTGGGGCTAATTTTACCTGTAAGAGAAACGCCCAAAAACAAACCACAAAACCCTAGATACGATACTTGGCTTTACAGGTCAGGTAAACAAAATTGGGTAATACAGAAAGCTTGGAAATTTGATGAAGATTCTGAATATGCCAATAGTTTGTACAAAAGATGCAGAAATAGAGATATACGAATTCAAATGCAGAGCGGTTTTCTGTGACACTTACAATGAGTTTGAGCGTGTATGGAGGCTTGTTAGGGATTGGTTCTGACTCAGTGAACCTCCAGCAATCGATTGGTGTCAAGCTTTACTTCTGAAAACTCCCCCAAGTGTGATTTTGGTTTTGCACTTTTTACCACTTTTTTCAAGTTTTGTTTGGTTGGTTCTTGTAGCCTTCAACCCTTGTAATCGTGCCTTCAGCCTCCTTATGTGATGTGGAATGCATTAGGTTAACAAATATGCCTTGAATCTTCCCCATCAATGCATAAGATATTTGATTTGATTCACTTTTGAAAGCTTGCCTAATTTGTCAAATATCCATTTTTTGTACATGATATGGTGAGATACAAATTTGATGCTGGCCATGATAATGATTAAGTCCTGAAAATAGCAAAAAAATCTCATGTAATCAAGTTTTGGGATTTTATTTGATTTAATTTGATTTAAAATGAAATAATTCAATAAAAAATAAAATAAATAATAAAATTGATAAATGGACACAAGGCTGAAGCTAGGACACGTGTGCAATGTGGCAAATTCAAATCAAGTGGAAAAGAATGGGCCCATTTGACAAAGCTTATAACTTGAGCATAGAATTTCAAAATGAGATGAGACCAAAAGGGTTGGTTAAAGGACATCTCAAGATTTCTAAAAAGTCCAAGAAAACCTCCAAAAGTCAAAATTGAAGAAGTTATGCATTGTTGAAGTTGGGCATTTTTGCAAAATCGCCAAAATTCAACTATCCCCAAAACTTCAGAATGAGCTTTGGATGGGTCATTTCTCATAAAGTATGAGAAAGTTATGCTTGGTCAAAGTTGAGTTGACTTTTCCTACAAAACCCTAATTTAGCAACTTTTGAGTCTTGATGAATTTTGAGCAATCCTTGATGAATCATGATCAACCCTTGATCAAATGATGAAATATCCTTCAAAATGAGAATGTTGACAAAAAATCTTGAGGTTTGACTATTTGTAGGTCACAGTTGACTTTTGCCCTAACACAGTCGATTTTTGGACCTTTTGAGCAATTGACTGAGCAAACTTCCTCTGCAAGGCTTGAAATTTGACATGGATGACCTTAAGGACATATTAGGACATTGGGGAGCACTTGAGGTCATTTGGATTCAAGTATCTTGATGCAACACAAAACCCTAATTTGAGGTTGACTGCCTTAGGAGATAGCTTGACTGTCCAACTCTTGAGCAATCTTGAGCCACTTGGAGATTTTTCTTGCAATGTTTGGAGAAATATGAGAGGGAAAATTTTAGGGTACAACAGCTGCCCATGTTCAATCTTCTTAAACCTGAGGATATAGATTGGCTTTCGCGCCTTTCGTGATCCGAAGGTGGAAGATGATTGAACACTAGAGTGCCCATAAATTTGCACTCGCATGAAGTGGTATCAACATTGTGATGTCGGGAATGGGCTTACAGATGCCATTTTGAGATTGTTGATAGGAGGTCTGAACTTGATTTTAACAGAAAACGAATCAGAATAAACCGTTGAGAGATTTATCTGAACCAGTGAGAAAGTCTTGGAGTACCTTCGACTGGAATAAGAATCAGGGAGATCTTAGCGTCGATCTGACTGAACCAGAGAAGGTCTTGGATTAACTTTGACTGGATAAGAATCAGAAAAATCTTAGAATCGATTTAACTGAACCAGACGAAAGTCTTGGAATATCTTAACCTGGAATAAGGATCAGGGAGATCTTAGCGTCGATCTGACTGAACCAGAGAAGGTCTTGGATTAACTTTGACCGGATAAGAATCAGAAAAATCTTAGAATTGATTTAACTGAACCAGACGAAATTCTTGGAATATCTTCAACTGGAATAAGAATCAGGGAGATCTTAGCGTCGATCTGACTGAACCAGAGAAGGTCTTGGAATAACTTTGACTGGATAAGAATCAGAAAAATCTTAGAATTGATTTAACTGAACCAGACGAAAGTCTTGGAATATCTTCAACTGGAATAAGAATCAGGGAGATCTTAGCGTCGATCTGACTGAACCAGAGAAGGTCTTGGATTAACTTTGACTGGATAAGAATCAGAAAAATCTTAGAATCGATTTAACTAAACCAGGCGAAAGTCTTGGAATATCTTCAACTGGATAAGAATCAGGGAGATCTTAGCGTCGATCTGACTGAACCAGAGAAGGTCTTGGATTAACTTTGACCGGATAAGAATTAGAAAAATCTTAGAATTGATTTAACTGAACCAGACGAAAGTCTTGTGAGAGCATCTTTCTAAGGAATCCACTAAAACAGCCCTCAATAGATGTAGTTTTTAAGGGGACTACCAGGTCATATAAGTAGTCAACGGTGTTTATTGATTCGTCTTTCTCTGAAAAGGTAAAGAGTTAGTCATATGCAATGTCATGATGTATGAAATGCATGATATATATCAAGCAATGATGCTATCAAAATAAATGAGATTGTGTGGTATGATGCGTATATGCCTGTATCATGATGTATGGAAATGTAATGTTTCTAGCTGGGGAAAATAAATCCCGGATAACTGCTGAAGAATAGAGATGGATTCTTCGTTTCCGCTGGGGATAGCGAACGAAGAGAATAAACCTGCAGGAGAGGATGACTCCGTTGGGGGAATAAACTGATGAGGAGATTACTCTGTGGGGAAGAGATGTTCTGCCGAAGATTTCGCTGATAAATTCCGTCAAGATGAATTATTGTTGCTGGTGATATTGAATCCTATTGGGGATTGAATTCCTGTTTGTGAAAGGAAAGAAATCCGCTGGGGATGACCTTTGGTTGCGACTTCTCTGGGAGTAACCTTTTAGACTCTTATGGGGATAATCCTTTGAGTTCTGTTGGGAATGATCCTTTGAACTCGGCTGGGGAGATTTATTTTTGTACTCCGCTAGGGATAAACTTCCAGAGTCTACTGGGGATGATTCTCCCAACTCCGTTGGGGAAGCTTTTTTAGACTGCGCTGGGAAAATTTTAACTCCACTGGGGATATCTTATACCCTGCCGGGGAGCATTCTTATATTCCGTTGGGGAATATTAAGACTGCCGGGGATATCAAGCCTTTTTAGTGCTGATGGTAGATAAACTCTGCTTGGGGAGAATATTACCGATTCATTCACAATTGCAAGTCTCAGCTGGGGAGAGCTATCATTATTGTCTTACTCTGCAGGGAGTGAAGGTATCTTAGCCATATTCTTCAGCTGAATCTACCTTTATACCTGGTGGACAGAGCAACTGTATATTTTGGACAATTTTTATTGCCCCTATTTCTGATGTTACCCGTAATCGTCTTTTGTTTCGCATGTAAATATTCATGAGCAGCAATTAATGTCAAATGCATATATCAAAAATGAACATTGGACGTTCTTTGCAAATCAAAACAGATAAAGAAAAAAACAGTTTAAAATTTCTTTGAAAATGAATTGTATTGATTTTGAAGTTTGGCCTGTAAATAGGCGTTTTTGTACAAGAAGCTGACGTCCTAGTAAGAGAACGCCGTCGAGCAGATAGAATTTACACAAATTGTGAAAAACAAATAAAACAGTTATGTGAACAATCCCATTGGATTCCAACTCTGCTATTTCCTTTATGTCCTCGAGCATCTCATTACTTTGATGCTTGGTTGAAGGTAGATCAGATTGATTAGTGTCGTTCGAGCTTGACAGTTGATACCGAAGTCTGGTTGCCAGGTGATCCAATGAGACATAGTGTTACGCTTTGATCCCTAATTTTTTCCTGGACTGCCCTTTCGGGTTTTTAGTCCACCGGGATACCCTTTTTGCCCAAGCCGCCTTTTCAGGTTTTCGACTTGCCAGGTGTACAAATTTTTTTATTTTCATCCCTTATTTTTGCCCGAACCCTTTTGGTTCACCGGGAAGCCCTTATTTTTGCCTAGGCCAGTCAACCTAGCGGGTCTTTGATTATGCGTAGTATCTTTTCACTTTGTCTGCATTGACGGGGTGACGAAGGTCGTCACCATCCTTGGTGGTTAGAATCATAGCTCCTCCTGAGAAAATGTTCTTAACCACAAATGGCCCTTCGTAAGTAGGGGTCCATTTTCCCCTAGGATCAGCTTGTGGCAGTATGATTCGCTTGATTACCAGATCCCCAACTTGATACTCTTGTCGTCTCACTTTCTTGTTAAATTCCTTGATCATCCGTTTTTGATACATCTGACCATGACAAATAGCAGTAAGTATCTTTTCATCGATTAAGTTTAGTTGATCAAGTCGGGTCTGAATCCATTCATCTTCGCTCAAACTTGCATCCTTCATGATTCAAAGAGAGGGTATCTGAACTTCAATGGGCAAGACTGCTTCCATGCCATATACCAAGGAATAAGGTGTCGCCCCTGTTGACGTCCGTGCTGAGGTACGGTACCCATGAAGAGCAAATGGTAACATCTCGTGCCAGTCTTTGTATGTCACTGTTATCTTCTGAACAATCTTCTTAATGTTCTTATTAGCCGCTTCAACAGGCCCATTCATCTTCGGCCGATAAGGAGAAGAGTTGTGATGTTGTATCTTGAACTGCTTGCAGAGCTCAGTGATCATCTTGTTGTTGATATTGGTGCCATTATCTGTAATGATCCTCTGTGGTACACCACATCGACAGATCAGATTGTTCCGAATGAACCGTGCCACGACATTCTTGGTTACGGTAGCAAAGGAAGCTGCTTCAACCCACTTCGTAAAGTAATCAATAGCTACCAAGATGAAACGATGCCGTTGGATGCTGTAGATCTGACCTCGCCGATCATATCAATGCCCCACATTGCAAAAGGCCAAGGTGCCGTCAAGAAGTTTAGAGGAACTGGAGGTATGTGCACCCTATCAGCATAGACTTGGCACTTGTGACATGTCCGAGAATGCTAATAACAGTCGGCTTCCATTATGGACCAATAATATCCTGCCCGTAGGATCTTCTTTGCCATGGTGTGTCCACTGGAATGAGTTCCGAAAGTACCTTCATGTAACTCCGCCATGATCCTTTCTGCTTCTTTCTTATCCACACAACTCAGTAAGGTTGAATCATGGTTACGCTTGTAAAGGATACCGTTACTGATGAAGAACTTTGTTGCGAACCTTCTCAGAAACTTCTTGTTATTAACAGATGGACCCTCGGGGTATTCTTGAGCCTCAAGGTACCTCTTTACTTCATGAAACCATGGTTTTCTGTCTCCTCTTCAGTCTCAATGTCATAGCAATGTGCAGGTTTTCCCAATCTTTCAATAATAATTTGGGGAGCCTCGTTGTCCCAATTGACTTTGAACATAGAAGACATCGTAGCTAGCGCGTCTGCCAACTGATTCTCCTCTCTAGGGAAGTGTTCAAAGGTTATCTCCTCGAAGTGCGGGAGCAATGTCAACACATACTCCTTGTAAGGAATAAGATTTGGGTGTTTCGTATCCCACTCGCCTTTGATTTGATTGATCACGAGATCGGAATCTCCGAAGACACTCAAGAACTTAATTCTTAGGTCAATAGCTGCTTGAAGACCCATAATGCATGCTTCATACTCCGCCATATTGTTGGTGCAGTTGAAACATAGTCGGGCGGTAAACGGAGTATGAGAGCCTTTAGGAGATATGATTATGGTGCCAAATCCATTGCCCAAAGCGTTTGAAGCTCCATCAAAGTACATAGACCATCAGGATCCTTCCTCAGGTCCTTCATCCGGTCCAGGTGTCTCACAGTCAGTCACTATCATGATATTCTCGTCCGGGAATTCAAAGTTCATAGACTGGTAATCATCCACTGCCTGATGTGCCAAATGATCTGCCAACACACTTCCCTTAATTTCCTTTTGGGTCGTATATTGCATGTCATACTCAGTCAAGATCATCTGCCATCTCGCTATTCTTCCAGACAAAGCAGGCTTTTCGAAGATATATTTGATTGGATCCATCTTCGATATCAATAGAGTATTGTAAGTCAGCATATACTGTCTCAGCCGGCGAGCAACCCATGCCAAAGCGCAACAAGTTTTCTCGAGTAACGAGTATCGAGTATCGTAGTCGGTAAACTTTTTATTAAGGTAATAAATAGCATGCTCTTTTTGGCCAGTCTCGTCATGCTGACCCAACACACATCCCATTGAGTTGTCGAGTACTGTCAAGTATAAGATCAAAGGTCTCCCTTCGACTCGAGGCATCAGAATAGGTGGCTCTTGGAGATACTCTTTGATCCTTTGGAAAGCAGCCTGGCATTCATCGTTCCAACGTACTACTTGATCTTTCTTCAGTAACTTGAAGATTGGTTCACAAGTAGCGGTCAGGTGTGAGATGAATCGGGCAATGTAGTTTAGTCGTCCCAGAAAGCCTCTGACTTCTTTCTCTGTTTGGGGAGCTGGCATCTCTTGTATGGCCTTCACCTTTGCCGGATCCACTTGAATACCTTTATCTCTTACGACGAAGCCCAGCAACTTACCAGATCTCACCCCGAAGGTGCACTTGTTCGGGTTTAACCTCAGCTTGTACAACTTCAACCTGTCAAACAGCTTCTGAAGGTGGTCAAGATGTTCTTCCTCCGTCTGGGATCTTGCAATCATGTCGTCGATGTATACCTCAATCTCGTGATGGATCATGTCATGAAACAAAGCAACCATGGCACGCTGATACGTTGCCCCAACATTCTTCAATCCAAAAGGCATGACCTTGTAGAAAAAGGTACCCCACTGAGTAACAAAAGTTGTCTTCTCCATGTCTTCGGGAGCCATCTTAATCTGATTATAACCAGAGAAACCATCCATAAAGGAGAATACCTTGTGCTGAGCGGTGTTGTCAACCAAAATGTCGATATGAGGTAGAGGAAAATCATCCTTGGGACTTGCCCTGTTCAGATCCCTATAGTCAACACACATTCGAACCTTACCATCCTTCTTCGGTACAGGAACCACGTTGGCCACCCACTGTGGGTAAGAAGTAACTGCTAGAAAACCAGCGTCAAACTGTTTCATTGCTTCAGCCTTGATTTTCTCAAACATCTCTGGGCGCATTCGGCGGACCTTCTGTTTCACTGGAGGACAGTCTTCCTTGGTAGGCAGGCGGTGAACCACAATATCGGTATCCAACCCAGGCATATCCTCATAAGACCAGGCAAAGATTTCAACATAGTCACGCAGCATTTGAATCAACCGTTGCTTCACACTAAGCTCCAGACTTGCACCGATCCTAACCTCTTTCTTGTCTATCTCTGTACCCAGATTCACTGATTCCACCGGTTCTTCGTGCGGCTGAATAACCCTCTCTTCCTGAAGTAACAGTCTTGCAAGATCACCAGACACTTCGCAATCATCTTCACCTTCTTCTTTGGCTAAGTTGATCGGACTTTCGAAGTCATAACTGGCAGTAGCAGAGTCGTTACCAGTGAGATCCATAGTGGATGTAGACCTGTATATGTGAGTGTGTGTAAAATAGCAGTTTTGCAATATGTAATAAAATAAAAACAAGGAGCGCAAAATTTGAAATGCAAGAAAACGTCCAATGCTTTTATTAATGATATATGAAAATGACACACATAAAGCCCTCACAAATGAAGCCACAGTGCCCCGGGTAATACACCGGGCCATAAAGTCTAAAACATTGTCTGTTACAAATTCAAAACAAAAAGTCTCATTACTGGGTAACAAAAGAAATTGGGATGAAGTCCTTTGCTGTCCAGTTGCCCAGTCCACCATCAGTAGTAGGATAGATCCAGTTATCGAACTCAAACTCTTCCACATCGTCTTCAATGGCATTCACTCCCGAATTGCTGATGAACATGGGAGGTCTTTCGATCCGTGCATTCCGAACAGCCCTTTGAGCTTCTGCAGTGAAACCCAAACCAAACTTGTTAGTCTTCTGTGCAAAATCAGGGAGTTGGCCCCATTTTGCACACCCACCTTTCTCAACAACAACCCAAGCATCTTTGAAGGAAGCCATCTACATAGGAGGATCTTCAACAATAGTCTCAGCTGATGCCAGTGTCTGGGGAACCTCTTCAAAATGTTGAAACGGGGTCTCAATGAACTCCCTATCCATTTCTACATATCAGAAAGAGTTGAGGTGGCTCACCATGTACTCCTCTTCTCCTTGCACTGTCACAATTTTCCCTTTCACTGGGTACTTCAGCTTTTGATGGAGTGTTGAGGTCACTGCCCCAGCTTTGTGGATCCATGGACGGCCCAGCAAACAAGAATAAGATGGCTGAATGTCCATCACATAGAATGTAGAGGTGAAAACCTGAGAACCAACTTTAATCGGGATATAAACTTGTCCATGTACTATTCTCTTTGACCCATCAAAGGCCCTAACAACAATGTTACTTGGTTTCAACTCTAAACGTTTGCAGTCCAACCGGTCTAGAGATTTCTTAGGAAAAACGTTCAATGAGGAACCGGTGTCCACCAATACATGAGCAAGGGTAGTGCCCCTGCATTAAATGGAGATTTGCAGGGCATCATTGTGATTCTTCCCTTTAGCAGTCAAGTCGGTGTTAGAGAAACCCAACCCATTATCAGCAGTCAGACTAGCCACGCAATCTTTAAACTGATCAACTGATGTTTCTTGCGGTACGTGTGCAGTCTTCAGGAAGGCAATCAGAGCCTTGGCATGGGCTTCTGAGCATAACAATAGAGATAACATAGAAATCTTGGACGGGGTTTGCCCCAGCTGTTCAATTACATTGTAGTCACTCTTTTTGATGATCTTAAAATCTCTTCCATCTCTTGTCTAGAAGCTTCAATAGTAATCGTCTTTGGTGCCTCCGTCTGGGCAAGCTCATCAGTGGTCCCTTTGCCCCGAGTGTCATACGACTCGGCAACAGGGGTAAGAATTGGAACTTGAACAGGAATAGTAGTAGGTACACTGTTAGGTGTAATATTAACAGGTTTCCGGGCAGTTGGTGGAGTGATATCAGGGGAGAAAAGTCTTCCGTTGCAGGTGACTTTAGCAGGTCCAACAATATTGTTGATGTCAGTACCAGCATCCAACTCTTGTTTAACTCCATGAAAATAAACATCAGCCTCGTAGTGCCAAGGGACAGCTTTATCATATGTATAGGGGATAGGCCCAGGAACAGTGATGATCAATGGTGTGATTCTTGGAACAGATGTAATTCTAACAGGCTTTCTCGATGAAGCCTTGGAAGAATTATCGAAAATGGTGATTATAGCAACTTCTTCAGTATGAACTAAAGGAACAACAGTCTTCTCAAACAGAATTTCTTTACTATCCATCAGGCGTTGGACACCTGATTTCAAAAGATGGCAACCGGTTGGTAGGGCAGAACACATACGGAAACCTTTGTCACAGCCCGGAAATAAACCGGCCGACAAAAGATTCTCCTTCACAGTCATCAAGGGAGTAGCAATATCTTTCACAGAAACCACAAATGAGTCTTCCTCTACAGCATTCACTCCATGCTGGGGCGTAGGAGCAGTCACAACATTAGGTCTTTCGGGCGCCTCGAACTCAATCTCCTTAGCATCAATTAAGTCCTGTATTTTGTTCTTCAAAGCCCAACAATCATATGTATCATGTCACAGGCTATCAGGGTGAAAAGCACAGCGGGCATTAGGATTGTACTTAGGCGATGCAGTGTTGGGATTCTGCGGAGCATCCCTTGGAGTTACTAGATTGGTTTTCAATAACTGCGAAACAATCTGAGACAAAGTCATGTTGAGATGGGTGAATTTCCTTCGAGGTCTCTCGGCCTTTTGTTGATTGTTACACTGAGGAGCCCTAATAGGTCTTGAAATAACAACCACATTAACAGTTTGGCGGCGTTCAGGTCTATTCCAGCTTTTCAAACTGTAAACAGCACTGGACTCCTTCTTAAAAGGCTTTTTCTCGGTGCTCGATGAAGCACCCTTCTGTATTTTACCATACTTAATACCATCCTCAATCCTTTCCCCAGTCATGATCAGCTCCGTAAACCCGGACGAAGAACTTCCAATCAGATGGTTGAAATATGGACCAGACAAGGTCCCTAGAAACATATCTACTAGCTCCCTATCAGCCAAGGATGGTTGCACTCATCCAGCAAGGTCCCTTCACTTCTGAGCATAATCTTTGAAACCTTCGCCCGCATCAATTGACATACCCTGGAGCTCGGTACGCGTGGGAGCGAGGTCGGCATTATATTGGTACTGCCTGTAGAAAGCAGCAGCCAAATCTTCCCAACTGCGGATACTGGCTCCTTCTAACTGGTAAAACCATTCAAGCTGAGTCCCTGAGAGACTGTCTTGAAATAAGTGGATCCATAGGTTTTTATCAGCGGTGTACGGCTTAATCTTCCTTACATACGACCGGAGGTGCAGTTTCGGGAAAGAAATTTTGTCGTATTTAGCAAAGGCTGGTGCTTTGAACTTATGGGGAATCACCACCCCAGATGACAGACCCAGATCGCCAAAGTCCAGACCAGGCTCCTTCTGTACTTCCATCGCACTCAACCGATCTTCTAGTTGCTTGTATCTATCCTCAGTCGGAGGATACTGGTCTTCGTCGAAGTCTGTCTCATTGTCTGAAACCATAGGGCTATGAGCCCTCCTTTCTTCCTGACTATCTTTCCCTCTATATGAGGTGGTCAAATTAACTTCATCTCGTAGCCTATTTCCAAACCTGTGACCTGTGTTAAACAGGACTGTCCTCTTCTTCTTTTTCTTCTTTTCTTTTAGAATAAGGGTCTTCAGATCTTGCTGACCCTTAGCTAGATTCATGAACAACTCTTGGAATTGGGCATTTTGAGCCTGCAGAGCCTTGATTGCTTATTCAGTCGATTGTTCAGAAGAAATGATGCTGAAATAAACAGCGAAGAAGATGAGAAAACTTGTAAGGGTACCTGTTATGAGGCGTATGGAATGAAATACGTATGATATGATTTCAAAGACATAGAGAGATTCAAATTCGTAAACAAGAAATGAAACACACTTTTATTAGATGAACTTTGAAATTAATTTTTCAACAAATTGCCCTTAAGGCGTCACAAGAAAGGAAATACTGAAAAGTAAATAAAAACTGGAAGTAATCAAAGGACATCAACGCTCCCATGGTCGTTTGCCTTTAGTGTTGACATAGTCATTGATGATTTGCTCCCTCTCCAACTGCCTTGTCAACTTCTGGATCTTTCGCTCTTGCTCGTGATACTTTTTTCTATAAGTATCCCGCTCTTCCCTTAGCTGCATCTAGGACCTCTTCAATGCCCCATTGTCAGTGGGCATGTAAGGGTGTAAAATAGTAGGAAGAACCCCCTCTTCATTAGAAATTTCAACAATGATAGGTAAGACGACTTCATACAGAATTCCTAGCTTTTAGGCACGGGGACGAACCCATCTGAGATATGGCTCCATCGGAAGTGAAGTATTTGGGCCCAACTCGTGTGGATCAGATCTGTGAACTCTATCCCAAGCCCTTATGAATCTGCGGTGTTGCTCGTCGCTATCCCCTTGAAAATCAAAGATTATATTAGGCATTAGCAGCTCATGAGGTCCTTCCCTTCTGGCTCGCCCAAACTGACGTAAGGCCAAGCATGGATTGTAAGTAATTCCTCCATGGGTTCCTATCAGTGGAACATTGGGGTATTCCCCACAGCGATCAATAATGGCCACCTAGTACATACCCTTAATAGTCCAAATGATGTCATTATGAGAGAGAGAGACATAACCCTATAAGCCCAGCCCATGCCTTATTTGTTCTTCAGAATTGATTTGGGAAGGTGAGAAATAAACCACCTTGCCAACAATGGAGCATAGCACATCAAGGTTCCCCGCTTTCGAGCAGTACGGGCATATAGCTGATGAAGAATGTCACCCAAGAGAGTGGGTACAGGATTACCAGAGATGGAGATTTTTACCGCATTCACATCAACAAAGGAGTCAGGGTTAGGAAACAATACCAAACCATATATTAGAAGAGCCAGAATATCTTCGAATGCCTTGAAGTCTAGACTATCCCAGAAATGATTAGCCTTACCAACCAAGAACTTAGTCAGAAAGCCCTTTGCTCCACTTCTAGTCTACCAATTAGCCATTACCTCATCCTTTGTCATATGAAGGGCTGAAGCAATCTCTTCTGGCCTGAGGATCTTCTCCCAACCTGTGAATGGGGTCTGCTCCATAATAGAGATACCAAGCAGATCAGAGAACTCTTCTAAGGTGGGGACCAACTGGTAGTCCTGAAAAGTAAAGCAACGGTACAATGGATTATAGAACTGGACTAGGACACTCATCATCTGCTCGTCTAATTTGGAAGTTACCAAACTAAGAAGATGCACATGTCTTCTGATGAAAGAAGTAGTGCCAGACATCTTTGCAACCAAATCTTTAAGCATAGTGGGAATCTGGACAAAGTTGATCCGGATGGTGTTCCTACGCATGGGTGCCATGACCTACAAAACAGAACAAAGATGAATCCCTCCAGTCTTTGAAATAGGTTAGTCCAATGCAAGATGCATGCAATGTTATGATGTCATGATGTCATGATAGAAAGCACACCACAAGTATCCACAAATAGCAAACATGGTAAAGGCACACAAGTCACATAGAGAGCCCTTAGATTTCAGGCTGGCAAGGAGTCTAGGTACTACCCTCTTTTAGTTCAGTTGGTTTAAACCTGTCCTAAAAATAGTAACCTGGTTCTAGAGGATCTCAATATCACTGACTACCCTCGATCGGTCATAATTCAAGTTTAGAAACCTTTTCTTGCGGCTGAAATCATCGCGAGAGTTTAGTCTCAATGAGTGTAGCATACTGCTACTGTTCTATGGCCAAGTTGGTAAATTTAAAGGTTCTAAGGTCAGTTGGTGCTTAATGACCCCTTAGAAGACCCATATTCTCCTCGTTCCAACACAAGGGATATCGGTATAAACTAAAGTGCCACACCAATGTAGCTACTACTTCAACCGTATCGGTTTACGTCGTACAGTTCCCTCACAATTTATTGCTACTTACCTAAAGGGTATCCCCCAGATCCGAGTTAGGATCTATAGTAATTCCGATTCAAGCCCACAAATATAAATCATACAAAGGAAACAATTGAAAACACAATGATCTAATCCTAAGGTACACCCCACTTATTAAGCGTCCCCAGCAGAGTCGCCAGTTCTGTGATACGGTGGGAAAGAACTGACTGTTTTTTTTTTTGGAATGCTGGTTTGTGTTTTGCGTTTGTGTTTGCAAAATGTCGCGGTAAGCAAGAGTCACCACTGACTTTTATTTTATCCAACAAGGAAAGGAAAAAAAGCACAGAAAAAATCCTTTTTGAGATATTTCTCGTGTTCAGGGGGTAGATTATAGAAAGGGATGGTGTTAGCACCCTTTCTATCCGTGGTTATCCACGGGCTCTTAGGTACTTTCTCAATTGTTTTCAAAATATTGCTTTCTTTGTGCTTGTGGGTTTGAAAAAGTTTTTGTTTGAAAACTTCTATTTAACTCTTGCTTCCGTCCTCAAGAGTGTAATGAAGTGTTTTTTTTGAAAACTTTGTTCGAAAAGTGTAAGTGTGAAGAGTTTTTGTTTTTTGAAAGAGCAAGTATCTAAGAACCATCTACCTACTCAAAAAAAGGAATCGTTCTATGTTAATTTCCTTTAGACAATGCTATCCCACTATGAATGAGTAGGTAGCACCGTCGTTGGAGTTTTAAGGGTCAATTCGAATTTAGGGACTTACGGTCACCCAAGCAATGGTAGGACGCCTTAGCGGTAACCCTAATGTCTTAGATCATTTTTTTGAGGCAACAATATCCGAGGCAACCATTTCGAGGCGACTATGATCTTTGGACAAGAGGGAGACCTCTAAAGTGACCTATACTTAATGACCGTGTACGAAGGCAACCAAGTGGGGTGTACCCTAAGAGTGCGCATGTGCGAGTGTGTCGTTTTCAGTTAATTTTTGTCTGTGTACATGTTAATGGTGATCTATGTTGATTTTAGGTTAAAACATTCAGTCTTGTCATGCATACCTATTATCAAACATCTAACAGTTATATTTTGCAGAAAATAAAATGTGGAATTTAAATTACAAGGCGTCGGGTATTTACATCGCCAAAAGCAACCCTTTGAAATTAAAATGCGGAAAATAAATAAAGCGATAAAAATAATCTTAATTATCTATTACATTCCGGAAACAAGTACAATATTGAATAAATAGATCGCGTGCAGAGAATGAAATCGAGTGCGAGTTCTAGGGTTTTGACCCTTTGTTAAAGAAAAAGATTTTTTTGGTTATTTTTGAATTAAGAAAGAAATTGTCTAAGTTAATTATTAAATTAATAACCTAATTAATTAATTAATGAAAATAAATATTTTTGGGTTTTTTGTGTTATTTAAAGAAAAAAAATAAAATTGATTAATGTTAATAAAAAATCTAATTATGTCTAATTGATTTTAATTATTGGAAAAAAAAATATTCAAGTTATTCCTAATTAATGGCCTAAATTAATTAAATTAATATTTGTTAATAAAAATTAAAATACTGAAATTTAATTTAATAAAGAAAATACAAAGCGCTGGAGGCAGGGATCGAACTCCTGACCTCCAGCCAACAACGCCTTGGGAGCACTCACACTGACCACTGGACCACTTCGCTTGAATTCTTAATAAAACACAAACAAAATATAATATATTAAAACGTGTTAATATGCCAAAAAAATAAAAAAATAAAAAAGGGCGTGCGTGTTTGAATCAGCCACAGGTGGATTGACACGTCTTCGTCCCCAACCTCTAAATCCTCTAACTTTACCTGCGGATTTAGATCCGCAGCTAAATGCGCAGGTCGATCCCAAAATTAATTCTAGGCCATATAAATTCCTCCCAAGACCATGGTTGTGCTCGTCTTTCTCTTTCGGTCATGTCCATGGCCATTATTGGGGCTAATTTTACCTGTAAGAGAAACGCCCAAAAACAAACCACAAAACCCTAGATATGATACTTGGCTTTATAGGTCAGGTAAACAAAATTGGGTAATACAGAAAGCTTGGAAATTTGATGAAGATTATGAATATGCCAATAGTTTGTACAAAAAATGCAGAAATAAAGATATACGAATTCAAATGCAGAGCGGTTTTCTGTGACACTTACAATGAGTTTGAGCGTGTATGGAGGCTTGCTATGGATTGGTTTTGACTCAGTGAACCTCCAGCAATCGATTGGTGTCAAGCTTTGCTTCTGGAAATGCCCCCAAGTGTGATTTTGGTTTTTCACTTTTTACCACTTTTTTCAAGTTTTGTTTGGTTGATTCTTGCAGCCTTCAACCCTTGTAATCGTTCCTTCAGCCTCCTTATGTAATGTGGAATGCATTAGGTTAACAAATATGCCTTGAATCTTCCCCATCAATGCATAAGATATTTGATTTGATTCACTTTTTAAAGCTTGCCTAATTTGTCAAAAATCCATTTTTTGTACATGATATGGTGAGATACGAATTTGATGCTGACCATGATGATGATTAAGTCCTAAAAATAGCATAAAATCTCATGTAATCAAGTTTTGGGATTTCATTTAATTTAATTTGATTTAAAATGAAATAATTCAATAAAAACTCAAATAAAATATTAAATTGATAAATGGACACAAGGATGAAGCTAGGACACATGTGCAATGTGGAAAGTTCAAATCAATTGGAAAAGAATGATCCCATTTGACAAAATTCGAAGTTTTGGGGATAGTTGACTTTTGGCAATTTTGCAAAAATGCTCAACTTCAACAATGCATAACCTCTTCAATTTTGAACGTTTGGAGGTGTTATTTGACTTTTTAGAAAGCTTGAGATGTCCTCTAACCAATCCTTTTGGTCTCATCGAATTTTGACATTCCATGCTCAAGTTATAAGCTTTGGAAAAAAAGGTGTTTTTGTTGACTTTCAAAAGTGACCTATAATGTCTAAATTTATAACTTCTTGTGAGTGCATTTTCTGATCTTGGGGTATGAAGATGGATTGTAGGAAATTGAATCCTCTTCAGAAAGAGATTTGGATTGGTCATTTATAATAAATTATGAGAAAGTTATGCTTGGTCAAAGTTGAGTTGACTTTTCCTGCAAAACCCTAATTTAGCAACTTTTGAGTCTTGATGAATTTTGAGCAATCCTTGATGAATCATGATCAACCCTTGATCAAATGATGAAATATCCTTCAAAATGAGAATGTTGACAAAAAATCTTGAGGTTTTACTATTTGTAGGTCACAATTGACTTCTGCCCTAGCACAGTCGATTTTTGGACCTTTTGAGCAATTGACTGAGCAAACTTTCTCTGCAAGGCTTGAAATTTGACATGGATGACCTTAAGGACATAATAGGACATTGGGGAGCACTTGAGGTAATTTGGATTCAAGGATCTTGATGCAACACAAAACCCTAATTTGAGGTTGACTCCCTTAGGAGATAGCTTAACTGTCCAACTCTTGAGCAATCTTGAGCCACTTGGAGATTTTTCTTTCAATGTTTGGAGAAATATGAGAGGGAAAATTTTGGGGTACAAAACTACCCCCACGAACTCAAGAAAACATCCCAAAGGTCTTTCCTATGCTTTTTCACCTTTCCTTTTGGATAAAAGAAAAGTCTGTGGCGACTCTTGCTAACCGCAACATTTGCGATAAAACGCAAAACCCTCAAGTCAGTTCTCCCACCGTATCACAAGAGGTCCATGCAAAAGTTAAGGATCAAAGCATACGACTATGTCCCATTGGATCATTACAGCCAGATTTATTACAAAGGTCAAAAGTTCAAATGGTACAAGATCAGTTCAATCAACTTCTTCTGACAGCAAAGGATGAGATGTTCAAAGACATATGGGCAATAGAAGAGTTGGAACCCAATGAGATCAAGTTCACATGGCTATATATATATATATATATATATATATATATATATATATTCAGTTTGTATTATTTTCATTTCACGACGACTTCCTCTTACTAGGATTTTCGTCTCTTTGTACAAAAATGCCTGCTTATAGGCAAATTATCAATACAAATATACTTTGAAGTGCAAACTTTTTTGTTTTTTTTTATGTTTTGATTGCAAAAACGTCCAATGACTAAAATTGAATGAACATATGCATATGAACATGATTAACTGTTAACAAATGTACGCATAAGAACAGGAATAAGTGCATACTCAAGGAGCCAGGAGAACACTCATGCTATCCATAAATCCCCAGAGTAAATTCATACAACTTCCTTTCAGAGTCCCAATCAGCATATCTACTGGAAATTATCTTCCCCAGCCGAGTTTGGCTTTCCAAAACTGGGAAAGAAACCTTGCAAATGTTCTTCCACAAAAGAATTCATTTCCCCAATGAGGTCGCCTGAATACTTTCTTCAACAAGATGTATTTCCCCAACAAATTTCAATCTCTCCAACCTGAGTCTATTCCTTAGACTATAACAAATCAATGACAAAACTCCTCTTCCCCAATAGAGTTGTCACTATCTCAAGAAAGTTGCTGCAAAGCCTGGATTTCAACAAGATACTAGTCAACTATCCTCCCCAGACAAATCGGAAGTTTAAACATCTCTTTTATCCCCAATCATGGCATATAAGGACTAAATTCCCCAGTAGAGCAACAAATTACTAATGTTCCTAAACTTTACTCCCCAAAACGAAATAAGTACATCCCCAGTAGAGTTTCTTCAAACAAATCAATAGGAATCCCCAGCAGAAGCCTTCTAGACGAAATTGAAGATACACTTACTCTTCATCCTCAGCAACAGTCAAGGAGTTATTTTTCCTTGACAAGTATTTCACATTCATACATCATAGCATATGCATACGAAATGCATATGGCACAATCTCATTTATTTTGAGAACATCATTACACAATGTATTTCATACATCATGATATCGCATACAGTTAACCATTTTCCTTTTCAGGAAAGAATCAATTGACGAACTAAAGACCTCTTCTAGTTTAGATTTACTCCTTCCAATTAAAGACAGACAAACAAAAGACCTCTTCTGGTTTAGATTTACTTCTCCCAGTTAAAGATATGCGAACTAAAGATCTCTTCTGGTTTAGATTTAATTCTTATAGTTAAAGATATACTAACTAAAGACCTCTTCTGGTTTAGATTTAATTCTTCCAGTTAAATATAGGCGGACGAAGGACCTCTTCTAGTTAGATTTACTTCTTCCAGTTAAAGACAGGCAAACGAAAGACCTTTTCTGGTTTAGATTTACTTCTTCCAGTTAAAGACAGGCAAATAAAATACCTCTTCTGGTTTAGATTTACTTCTCCCAGTTAAATACAGACGAACGAAAGACATCTTCTAGTTTAGATTTATTTCTTCCAGTTAAAGACAGGAGAACGAAGGACCTCTTATGGTTTAGATTTACTTCTTCCAGTTAAATACATGTGAACTAAAAACCTTTTCTGGTTTATATTTACTTCTTCCAATTAAAGACAGGCAAATGAAGGACCTCTTTTGGCTTAGATTTACTTCTTCCAGTTAAAGACGAGAGAACTAAGGACCTCTTTTGGCTTTTATTTACTTCTTCTAGTTAAAGACAGGCAAACTAAAGACCTCTTCTGCTTTAGATTTACTTCTTCCAATTAAAGACAGACTAACGAAAGACCTCTTCTGGTTTAGATTTACTTCTTCCAGTTAAAGACAGGCGGATGGAAGAGCTCTTCTAGTTTATATTTACTTCTTCCAGTTAAAGACAGGAGGAAAAAAGACCTCTTCTGGTTTAAATTTATTTCTTCCAGTGAAAAACAGGTAAAGGACTTCTGCTGTTTTAATTTAAATCGCCACCAGGTTTTCTCTGATGCTTTTTTCTAGTAGAAGTCAAATTTAGATTTAGTCTAAAATCTATCAAATGTTACTTTGGATGGCATCTATAAGCCCATCTCTGACAATTCTCCATCATCTCTCTGAATGGCATCTTTAAGCCCATTCTCGATAATCAACCAACAGTGTTACTTCGTGCATAAACGAGTGCAAATTTTTGGGCACTTTAGTGTTCAATCATCTTCTACCTTCAAGTCACGAATGACGAAGACACCAATCTAACTCTTCAGGTTTAAGAAGATTAAACAGGGGCAGCTGTTGTACCCCAAAATTTTCCCTCTCTTTTCTCAAGAAATTTCTCACAAAGATCTTCAATAGCTTAAGTTTGCACAAATGTTGACTAGGTCAAATCACCTCTTAAGCATTGGGACTCCAAATTAGGGTTTTGATTTCCACAAGGACAGTTGGACTTCTATCACCCCAAATGACTTTCATAGTTCATTATAGCGGTAGAAATGTTGATACTAAGCCATTGGATTGACTTGACTCCTACAAATCAAAATAAAAATCGCCACCATGTTTTATTGTTTCCAAAGGAATGGGAAAAGAGTGAATAAACCAAAAACAGGGGGAGAGAATCTAAGTTCGGAGGTTGGTTATGCAAAGGGAATGTATTAGCACTCTAAATATCTATGGTACTCCATAGGAACTTCTTTGTAAATCTGTGTATTTTGGCTATACGTGTTGTATAAAAAATGGATTGTAGAGATGAGAAAAGAAGTATTTTGTGTAATTTTTGTACCCGCTGCAGTTACGAACCTTTAGTGCCTACGTACAATCTTTCATGCAATAGGGGATCAGGGTACACGTAGTTCATATTTTAAAAACTTTAAAACACAAGTGTGTTGGTTTAATTTTAAGAGACGAAACGTCATCGTCATTATCTGAGTGGAAAACATACTAACTACCCACAATTATGAGAAATGAGAATTTGCATCATCTCAAAGTGGAGGATATAGCTTGGATTTTAAAATCAACAAAGCCTCACTCAACACCCAAGTGGAAAATATCTCACTTCACTACATATCGTAGAAGTATAGTAGCTCGCATCACTACAAGGATTGACAAGAGTTTAATCTTTTTAAGAAAATTTTAAAGTAAAAAAGCCAAAATGGAAAAATGGTTTAAATGAGATTGATTGACTTTTAGTCTTCTCACAAAAATGTCAAAGTATTATTAAGTTGATTAAAGTTTGATTAAGAAAATAATTTTGAAAATGCATGGACATAAGTCCTGGTTTATTGTGAAAGTGGTTCAAGTTTTGAAACAAGAAGAGTTTTCAGAAAGAGGGAGAAAATTTTTGAAATTAAAGAAGATGGGAGGAGATGAACGAATTATCCTAAAGCATAAGGTAAAAGCTAGGGAAAAGAACCGTCTAACCAATAAGAAGCCAACACTTGACACAATGAGTCAATGTAGAATTCCCATCCTTTGGATTTGAAACCAAACAACAGTCAATAAACCTTTTAAGAAAACCAAGCTTCAATTGCATTAAGTCTTCACAAAAATTGGGCATAGTAACGGTTGTATACAGATGAATTCTCGATCACAGGCAAAGCATGTAATCACAATAGCCTGCACACAAAGCAAACAATTCCAAACAAAATAACCCTTGAGGTCAGAAGGTCTCAAAGTAGGTCACAACTTTTAATCCTAAGTCCAAGGACTCCACAATCTCCATAATGCCAAGGATAGTAACCAAGTAGTCCAAGTAACATTTAACGTTTTTTTATGGTTCAAGTTGATTATTAGGTATCTTCAAAAATAAAAGGAAAGCTCAAATGAGAAAAATAAAAATGATATAAAAAGTAAATGCTAAAGTGAGCAATGATGAAAGTAGCATGAAATGTAAATTCCAAAATAAATGTGCTTAAAGTAAAAGCATAAAATAAAGTCAATTGTTAAGAATTAGTGGTTAGTTGAATGACCATCTTGAAACTTATATTTGGAACTCATTAGAAGATTGATAAAATCAAAGCCTATCAATAACAAGTTGCATTTTCTTTTTGTCAAGTATATTATTCATTTAAGTCTCAAGGAAACAATAAATTATGAATGATGTTTAAGTGATCCAATTTGACTAAAGTTGATAAAAATTCATTAGAGGATTGGTAGAACCAAAGCCTCCTAACAATAAATCTCAAGGTTATTTGATCAAATGGTTCAAATTAACATACTTGGGCTTACAAACATGGGTTTGGGCGACGAATGATCATATTCTCAAATCGAGACAAAATTTAGCGCTATGTTAAGCAATCGTAACTGGACTTATATAGAAGTCGCACCTATTTTGAGGCTAGTCAATAGAAATCTATGTACCATATGTTTTGAGAAATGATATGGAAATCATTCTCCAATAACATTCAGCACAATAAGAAAGGGATAAGATGAAGAGGGATGGGGTAAGAATTAAACCACATTTGAACCAAAAATCTAATCAAACTATTATTAAAATTATTCATCTATTTTTATGGAGTTAAACTCAACACCATGGATCCAATGATGTTAATAAAGCTCATGATCAAAATTTCATAGTCCAAGATCAGCCAAAATATAATACAAAATAAAATGGTATTTTAAAATAAAGAAAACGATTTTTAAAATGATTTTTAAATGAAAATAAAGGATGAAAATAGCAATAATATTCAAAACATCTAAGAAAAATCAACTAAGACCATAGAAAATCAGAGATGAGCTCAAATATTTATGCAAAAAATTTGGTAAATTTTTCAAGTCAGAAACTATTTTTAAAATTAAAAGAAATAGGCAAAACAGACCAAAAATTGTGAAAAATAGTAAAGTCAGAAATAAAAATAAAATGAGGTCAACAATATTTGTCAAAAGGTCATTGGATCCTTTCATTTTTTTTCTTCAGAATTTAAAAATTAAGAAAATTACTTTTAAACATTTAAAACAATTCAAATAAAGTGAAAAATTATAAAAAATATTAGAACACAAAATAAAATTATGAAAAAATAACAATCAGAATGAGAAAAATAAAAAGTATTTTTCATAATTTTTTCAGATTTTTTGAAGTTAAAATGAATTTTCTATTATTTTTTGAAGTTTAAAACAATTTAAATATAAAAATCAGAAAATAAAATAAATTCAAAAAGATGTGGACCAATGGATGAGAGTCAAGACACGTTAGTAAGCTAATCCAATGAATCAGACGCATTGTGCATATCATGGTCTTTAGTGAATAAAGCATGGAATCATTTATTTAAATCATATTTTGAAAAATGTGTGGCACGCCTTCGTTGATTGATAGATGACACGTTGGTCATCTTCAACCTCCAGTCAACGAATCTGTAGGTTCCAAAAACTGTAAAATTAGGACACGAGACCGGTACCATTCACTTCTCTCTTCAAGACGATTCCAATGGTACCTACGCAAAAAATTTATATAAAATGTAGCTCAGTCGTTTTTGAAAAGAAGTTCTGAAAAGGGATTTGAAATTTCATGGCCAAAACGCACTTCCAGTTGAAAATAAGTGTTACGACTAGAATCAGGATGATGAGAGCTTCATAACGGTATCAAATTTTGAGAGAATTAGTGAAGGAACCTACCTATAGAAGTTAAGTTGCAGAGCTCTGAAACTAGACTTGGCTAGCACGATTTAGGAAGTCTTAGAGCTTAATTCTTCTTCTGTTAGCTTAAGTGAGGTTCAAGGAAGGTGAATTGACAAAGAAAAATGATTGAGAAAGGTTGTAAGAGCAAATTCGAAGTTGCAGAAAATTGAGTTCAAGAGGAAGTTTGCCAGGGTGATTCTGGCTCTCTAAGCTTGAGAAAATGAATGAGGTATGATCCTCTATTTATAAGGAAGCTGATTGAATGCTCAAGCGTGTGAAATGATGAAGTTTGGAGGGAAATCATGTGAAGTTGCAAACAAGAAAAGTGTGACTTCTAATTTGATCAAAACTAATCCAAACTTTGCGTTTTAATATGCTAATCACTTATAGAGGTTAACTAAACGTGTTTAGAAGAAAAAGCACGCAGAAAAAATGTGTTTAAAAGCTAAATCAAGGATTTCAAATTCTGTCTTTGGAATAAACTTCAGTTTCAAGTTACCAAGTTCAAATCAGTGGCATTCTCAGCTCAAGGAGTCTTATGACATGATTCTTGAAGATTTAGAAAGATGAGATCATAAGCTTTACAATGTGAAAAGAATGGAATCAAATGGATGCTTGAGCCGAAAATTCTGATGAGTCAAAGTTGAGAAAAAGAGGTTGACTTTTGTACTTAGAAAATTCTAAGTTTTTTTCTTCAAAAATGACTTATAATGTCTTGCATCCAAACATTGTCTTCCATTGGAAATTTTATCTTGACCAAAAAAATATGGCATAAAGTAGATCTCTTGAATGACATTTTGAGCCTTGAACCATTTAAAATCTCCAGAAATTGAGAAAGTTATGACTTGTTGAAATTGGCAAAAATTTATAAAATGACCTATAATCTTTTGCATCCTTAGGCCATCTTCCATTCATTTTCACACTTTGCACTTAAAATAAATGTTGAATTTCACATCTTTAAAATCAATGTGGAAAAATAATGGGCTCAAGGTGATAAAAATTGACAAAATTATGATCTTTCGAAGTCATGTATGGGAATTTGATGGTTTGTTTAGAGGATTTGTAATCTTCCTTCATCATCAAGTACCTTTCACACAAAAATTAATTGAAACCTTTGAAGTGGTTTGTTTATAACCCTTTGAAGAGAAGAATTTCTTTGGAATCACTTAAAAATACCAAAGGATGAGCAAGATATACCCCCTTTGAAGTTCAAAACCCTAGTTCTTAGAGCAACAAAATGCCTTGGGAACCCATTTCAATTTTGACCAATGTTTCTTGCACAAATACTTTTGTCATGTAAATAGAAGTTATTGAGGATGATAAGGAGAAACCATAGAAACCAAAACAACTTCTAAATCTTGAGAATTGAGGGATATATGCACTTGTGATCAATGAAATTAAAGACTTGTCCAACTGGGTCAAACTTCTTCAATCAACCCTTGTATCTTTGAACTATTTTTGACAACTTGAGGCATGATGAATCATCATAGACTTTGTCATGATATTATTTCAAAATATCTTCAATAATGAAGCTTTAATCTCAATGATGCTTTATTGAAGAAGGCATGGAAATAAACTCATGAACCTATGGATCAACTTGCTAGAAAGTGTTGTGCTTTCACCTATCATATCAACAATTAGGGCAAACACACATTGATTTATTAGTTAAAAGTTATTCAAAACATGGATGACAACAAGATACAAAACAAGGTTCTTGGTGATTCCCCATGGGTAAAGCTAAAGATAAGGAGAGGAGCCAAACCCTAGTGCGTGATCTTGTTGTGATTTAGTTGATATGATATGATAGATGAATATTAGGGGGGAAAATTAGGGTACAACAGCTGTCCTTATTTAAGTGCCTTCTATCCAGAGATGCAAAGGTTAAGAATCTTTGTGTCGATGCCATTGAAGATACTTAAATATAAAACAAATCCTATTTTTGGCCCTAAGATGCCATGCAGTGCTTATGATTATGAATGCAAATGAACAAATACAAAAAGCGATACCAAACCAACAGGGTGATGTAGCAAATAAAAACAGGGATCAGAAGAAAAAAATCAACCAGGAAAATAAATCACTGGTGAACAAAAGACCATACTCTACTAGGGTAAGGCCCAAAGAGAAGATAAAGGATAACAATGATCGATAGATAAATGCGAACTATCCACTCATTGAAGAGATAGAAAAAAAAGTAACGTCGACCCACCGGCGAAGGAAGTGGTAAGATAATATCGGTAAATAAAAATATTAGGGTAAGCGGCTAGTACTTACAACTGGAAACAAGTGACTTCCTTAAGAGCAATAGCATATCAACAACAAACTATCTTCCATAATGACAAGGCTACCATTCATCGAAAAAATATCTCAACAACGAACTACCTTCCATAATGACAATGCTACTTTTCTTTGTAGTAACAAATCTCAACAACAAACTACCTTCCATAATGAAAAGGCTACCATTCATTGGAGTACAAAATCTCAACAACAAACTACCTTCCATAATGACAAGGCTACAATTCATTGGAGTAACAAATCTCAACAACAAACTACCTTCCATAATGACAAGGCTACCATTTATTAGAGTAACAAATCTCAATAACAAACTACTTTCCATAATGACAAGGCTGCCATTTATTAGAGTAATAAATCTCAACAACAAACTACCTTCCATAATGACAAGGCTACCGTTCATTGGAGTAACAAATCTTAACAACAAACTATCTTCCATAATGACAAGGCTACAATTCATTAGAGTAACAAATTGCAACAACGAATTACCTTCCATAATGACAAGGCTACCATTCATTGGAGTAACAAATCTGAACCTTCTTTGGGAATTGTCAGACTTATTGGGGAAGTACAAGTTTCTCAAATAAAGAGACCTGCTACTTGCTATTATGAGGAGGAATTGCAATAATGATTTCCTGGGGAAAGTAACAGGACTTCCAAGGGAAATGAAATAAGGCTTCTTGGGGAAATGTCAATGTATTCCTGTTGAAGAGATAAAAATCTTCACGTGCAAAATAAATGCACATTCTGAAACCGGGGCTTAGAGCTTCGCAAAATCAAAATAATAATACTGCTATGGACCACCCATTCGAACCAGAAATAAACCAGAATAAATCAGTTGACCAAAATAACACCTCATAAAAAATAAACTCAAGAGGGAACCACATTCCATCCAGATGATGAATTGAACAAGAAGGCTAAAGCAAAAATTCTTTCATGAGGGATAACTCAGTGTGGAAATTGAAAGAACATACACTTTCTGCTTAAGGTTGACACTCTATTGGAGAGAGGATAGCACAACTCTGCAAAACGGAGTAATATGTCAACAAATTATTAATGAATGCTAATGAACAATGATTTTATAAATTTAACTATGCATGATGTATGTATGAATATATGAATGTTATCATGTATATGCTGACAAAACAGACATATAACACTGGGGATAACCAGACAAAACCAACTTGGGTACAGTCAATACTCGGCTAAAACACATCCAAGATGAAAATTTCATTAAAAAGTAAGCACCGACTAATGAAACAAATCCCTACTTCATGGCTTAAATCCACCGGGAAGGAACATAATCCAAAAATAATCAAATCATAGCAATAAATCAGCATAGATACAGTGTTATAAAATCCTCCTCCGGGCTTCACCGGGGAATATCACACCGACTTCAATGAGGAAAACCAATGTTTCACGGTATGTATTTGTACTAGGATTACGATACTGATTTCAATGGGGAAAACAATACCATATTGTTGAGACATCAATTCTGAATATTATACTGACTTCATTGGGGAGGGAAATAACATATCTCCGAGGGGAAACCAAAATACATTCTTCAATACTGAGAGCAAGGATTGCACCAACTTCTCTAGGGAGAACTTATGAAACTTCACGGGGATAGCATTATCTAGGGATTTAAGAAGTCAAATGTTACAACAAGAAATCAAACTTATGGGGATTTTAAGTCAAATTCAGCACTTGGTAGGAGAAAAACCCAAAAAAGTTTACAATTGTTTCAACATTGCTAGAAAAGACATTGCCCTTGTCTGGTCGCCTTACTGGGGAAAACGGGATCACAAACCCAACACTGCACTATACATCAATTGGTATCGTCTTCAACTATCTGAGAAAAAACATGAAGAAACATACTCAATCCAACAAAAGTGAATTGGGACAAACTTCTTGGGGAAATCATACTTCTAAAGTTTTCGAGTTCGTCCGTTTCTAGAGTCACTATTTTTGTTCTTCTTGAGTCACAAAATCTAAAGCAATAAGTAATTTGTAAACTCTTTTCAAAAAATAGTTTTGTTATTTAATTTGTTTGCTTTGAAAATTACTATCAATAATAAATGAAGTATTTGTAAGCTAAATAAAATAAGAATTGCAAAGAATTGGACAAAAGCTCAAACTTTATTAATAGAATGGTAGTCTGCGAATGGAGAGACTCCATAGATGATTATAAAGTTTGGAAAATGGTAATATATATTAGAAAATATACATTGAAATACAATGACCACTATTCCCTCTAACAACTTTGAATTCCTGAGCAGCGACTTTGGTTGAGGAGTGGTGAGGATTCAAGAAGATTGTTGCTTCAAATGATCGAGTCTTGTTTGATGCAGTTACTTGCCAAGAAATCCATAACTTTTGCCTAAGTTTCCCTTGCGAGTTTTCAACCTAGAAGGAAGATTTATTTTGTTTATGTCTCTAATTTTTTACTAGACTGCCCTTTCGAGTTTTCGGCCTACTGAAGCGCTCCTTTTTGCCTAAGCTGTCCTTTCGGGTTTTCGTCTTAGTGAGTTGTTCTTTTTATTTTTCTAGGCGAATTATTTCTTGATTGCATCATCATTCACAAGACATGGGGACTCCTCGCCATCCATTGTTTCAAGAATCAATGCTCTGCCAGAGAAGGCTTTCTTGACAACGTACGGGCCTTCAAAATTGGGAGTCCACTTGCCCCTAGAATCAGTGTTGAAAGACACGATATTTCTAAGCACGACCTTTTCTGAATTCATGAGGCTTGACTTTCTTATCAAAATATTTCTTCCTTCTCTTCTGGTATAGCTTTCCATGACACAAGACCGTCATTCTTTTCTATTCAATCAAATTCAACTAGTCAAACCTAATCTGGACCCATTCAGCCTCTGACAACTTGGTTTCCATTATCACGCGTAAAGAGGGAATCTCAACTTCAATCGGGAACACTGCTTCCATGCCATACACAAGAGAGAAAGGGGTTTCCCCTATTGAAGTGCAGACATATGTTCGATACCCATGCAAAGTAAAATGGAGCATATCATGCCAATCTTTATAAGTAACAACCATCTTCTAGATGATCTTCTTAATGTTCTTATTAGCAGCTTCAACATCCCATTCATCTTTGGCCTGTAGGGAGATGAATTGTGATGGACAATATTGAATTCTTCACAAAGTTTTGTCATCATCTTATTATTCATATTTGAGCCGTTGTCGGTGATTATCCTGCTTAGCACATCATACCGACATATGAGATTGTTTTTGATGAAGCACACCACCACCTGCTTAGTGACATTAGCATATGAAATTGCTTCCACCCATTTGGTGAAGTAGTCAATTGCCACCAAGATGTAATGATTTCCATTTGACGCCTTGGGTTCAATCATTACAATCATGTCAATACCCCATATAGAGAAAGGTCATGGGGAAGAAATAACATTTAGAAGTGTCGGAGGCACATGGATTTTGTCAGCATAAATCTGGCATTTATGGAACTTCTTTGCAAGTTTAAAACAGTCAGATTCCATTGTCAGCCAATAATAACTTGCCCTAAGCATCCTTTTTTCCATTGAATTTCCATTGGCATGAGTACCAAAGGAACCTTCATAGACTTCATGCATCAACATGTTTGCTTCGTGTCTATCCATGCATCTAAACAAGACCATGTCATAATTTCTTTTATACAGCACATCTTCATTGAGGAAAAAGTAAACTGCCAACCTTCTCAATGTCTTTATGTCTTTATTCGATGCACCAGCCAGGTATTCCTGAGTCTGGAGAAAATGCTTGATGTCATAATACCAAAGCTTTTCATCTGTTGTTTCCTCTGCCGTAAACACATGAGCTGGTCTATCCAAACATCGCATTGTGATATGAGGCACATCATTCCAAGTATTCACTTGATACATAGAAGCCAGAGTTGCCAAAGCATCCGCCATCTGATTTTCATCTATGGGAATAAGATGGAGTTCAACTTTGTTAAAGAAGGGTAATAATCTTATAGCATAATATTTTAAGGGATCAAGCCAGGGTGACAAGTATCTCATTCTCCTTTAATATTGTTAACTACCAAATCTGAATCACCATATACATCTAGAACTTTGATTCTGAGATAAATTCCAGCCTTGCAGTAAAAGCAATGTGTGATCCATGCAGAGTGATAATCACAACGCGAATCCTTTTCCATAAGCGTTCACAGCTTCATCAAATACCATACCCCACCGGGATTCAGGATCAGGACCTTCCCCAGGCAAAGGTTCATCACAATATTTCACTTTCAGAAACATAACATCCTTATCAGGGAACTCATATTTAACAGACTGATAATCATCTACCGATTTGTGAGCAAGATAATCTGCCAGCACACTACGTTTTATAGCCTTCTGAGTATGGTATTCAATATCATATTCAGACAACAACATTTGCCAACAAGCAATTCTTCCAGTAAGAGCAGGCTTTTCGAAAATATACTTGATTGGATCCATTTTGGAAATTAACCAAGTAGTATGATTCAACATGTCTTTTATAGCATAGAATATCGTGACTCACGGTCAGTAAACTTCTTACTGAGATAATAAATGGCATATTCCTTATTCCCTGTTTCATCTTGTTGTCCCAAAATACAACCCATGGAATTATCTAACATTGTCATATACATGATCAATTGTCTTCCTTCCAGCAGAAAAGTCAACTGTATCTTAACCAGGGCATAACTCTTTCATGGTTTGTCAGAAAAATTCCATCTAAAGCTCATTTTGAAGAGGATGCAATTTCCTATAATCCATCTTCACACTCCAAGATCAGAAAATGCACTCACAAGAAGTTACCAATGTTTACATTATAGGTCAATTTCAAAAGTCAACAAAAGTGCACTTTGAGTAAAAGGCCATAACTTGAGATTGGTAAATCCAAATGACATGGGATCAAAGGCATTTGTTAGAGGACTTCAAGAGCTTTCCAAAATGTCCAAGAACATGGTCATATGATCAAAATTGAGAAAGTTGTGCATTGGGGAAGTTGGGAAATTTTCATGAATTTGCAAAAGTCAACTTTGCTCAAAACACCTTCTTTTTGCTAATGGGCCTCAAATCTCTTCTTGAAACTTCACCCATGACTTATGCACGACCCACCAAGATGAATTGGATTTATTTTCTTAAATTTATTGATTAAATGGATTTTTAATACATATTAATTCATTTAATTAATTTAAATTATAAGAAAATAGAAGATTTGATTTTTAAATCAATTTGTGAAGCAAATATGATCAAAACATGCTGGCAAATTCGTGCACAAGTCAAAGATACAAAAAAAATCCAATTTTGGCAACATTGTTCAATCATGAAAAATCAAGAATATTTGATTTTCAATCAAGGATTCAATCATCAATGCACATGGATATTCGTCCAGCTTTTGACCTAATTTGATTCTCCTATATGTATGCAAGCAAACAATGACCTAGTACACGGTTGAAAGCTGCAGAAACGACCCTGTCAAATTCAAGAAATTTCAAGAAAAGTGAAAACCTGTTCTTGCATTCTAGGCCAACTCAAGGCGTTTTGATCATCCAAATACATTGCAGGAGGTCCCAGGAACGATTTACAATCAAATTCAAGCACTAAAGCTCAAGGAATCACTGAATACAGTTTCACGGCTTGCACTTTTGATTCCAAATCTTATTTCTTGATTCATGCGCATTTAACATGTTTTTGTGATTGTTTTGCATTGCTAGAGATCATACAAAGCTAATGGAAGGAATTAATTGAACTATAGTGCCCTGAAACGTGAGATGCCATGATCAAATTTCTAGGGTTTTTAAGCTTTCAAATAGGGCTTTCTAAACCAGGAAAAATTGGGACCAGTGAGATACATGACTAAAATCGTGAGACCAAGACGAACACAACCCATACCTCGCGAAATATTTATGATTGCTGTGGTTCTATTCGATATTTTTCCTTGCAGGAAGTAGTGGGGGTTAAAAACCCCCGCTATTTGATGTTATTTACACAGGACAAAGGTTGAAGACGATGATGTGTTGATATCTGGTTGTCCCAAAATACAACCCATAGAATTATCTAACATTGTCGTATACATGATCAATTGTCTTCCTTCAACGGGAGGGAGCAAGATAGGAGGTTCAAGCAGATACTCTTTAATACTTTCAAATACCCTTTGGCAATCATCTGTCTACACACAACCCTGATCTTTCTTTAACAACTTAAAGATCGATTAACACATTGCATTCATGTGGGAAATGAATATGGAAATGTAATTCAACTACCCAAGGAAGCCTCTAACTTGCTTTCCAGTTCTTGGCGCAGGCTTTTCTTGAATTGCTTTGACTTTATCAGGGCCAACTTAAATTCCTTTTTGGATGACAATGAAACCTAGAAATTTCCCTGATCGGACTCTGAAGATGCATTTGTTTGGATTCAAGCGGATACGATACTTTATCAAAAGTTGAAACAATTTTAACAAATATTATACATGCCCTACTTCGATTTATGATTTGGCAATCATGTCATCAGCATATACCTCAATTTCTTTGTGCATCAGATCATGGAATAGGGTTATCATAGCTCTCTGGTATATTGCACCAGCGTTCTTCAACCCGAAGGGAATTACTCTGTAACAGAATGTTTCCCAGGGTGTGATGAACATTGTTTTTTCCATGTCCTCATGAGCCATTCTTATTTGATTATATCCAGAAAATCCGTCCATGAACGAGAATACTTTGAATTTTGTTGTACTATCAACCAATATATCAATATGTGGCAATGGAAAATCATCTTTTGGACTAGATTTATTTAAATCTCTATAATCAATGCACATGTGAACTTTTCCGTCTTTCTTTGGTACTGGGACAATATTGGAAATCCACTAAGGTACACTGATGTCACAAGAAAACCGGAATTAATTTTCTTTAAGACCTCTTCTTTAATTTTCACTGCTATATCAGGGAGAGTTCTTCGTAATTTCTTCTTGACTGGCGGGCACTCTGGCTTCAACGGCAAATGATGCTCCACAATATCAATATCTAGACTAGGCATATCTTGGTAAGACCAAGAAAAGATGTCCACATACTCTTTCAACAATTCAGTAAACCTGCTCTTCATGTCGGGGTACAGTAATTCTCCAATCTTGACCTCCTTTAGCTCTTCCTCTGAACCCAAATTGGTGGTCTCCAATGGCTCTTTATACTGATGAATGGTACTTTCCTCGTGCTCGAGCAACCGTGAAACCTCTTCTGAAATTTCATCATATTCTTCTTCTTCTTCTGCCTCATACACAGGATATTCAAAGTTGGAAGAGGGTGCAGGGTCGTTGTATTCAATGGGTTTATTAACTAATCTACACATATGATTTATGATTGCTTTTAGAAACTGACACATATATCAAGTGATTATGCAGATTTATTTACAGTTATTATTTATTCAAAAGGTTTTTTCTGATTAACATTTTCCAAGAAAAAGTAGAAAATAAAAAACAATTTCGGAATCAAAGACAACTTTTATTTATGATATTAATGAGCAAAGAAAACAGATGAGCCCGTACAATATTTACGTTCACCTTGGGCAGGGTGAAAGCTTTTTTCAAATATAAATAAAACAAATTACTTTGAGACATGGATGCAAGAGGGAATATCAATAGTGACCAGTTCTGGACTCTGAATCCAGGCGTCACATAATTCGGCATTTCTTTCTCTTCTTCATCCTCCACAATAGTATTGATTCCAGAAACAGTTGGATGGAGGTAACCTCCTCTGTGGAAAATATCCTGATAGCTGCTCACAGTAGACTTTGACTTCAGGGTCTCAACTTTGCCATTCTTCACTGAGTATCTTAAACCATCCCTTTTCTTGTTCACCGGTGGATCAACAATCTGCCCCCATACCTTACTAGGGCCATTACACACAACCTGTTGAGCATCTTTGAATGAAGCCATATAATTCTAATTCTCTCTCATGTTATCAATGGACAAAGCTTGGAACTGAGTTCCAACAGCAACTTCATCTACTTTTACAACACTGAAAGATGATAGATGAGAAATCAGTAATGCTTGCTCTCCATTTATAATAACCATTTTTCCTTCACGTACGAACTTCAACTTTTGGTGTAGAGTTGAAGTGACAACCCCTGCCTCATGTATCCATGGTCGTCCCAGTAAACAGTTGTATGCAGGAATAATATCCATGACTTGGAAAGTGATAATGAAAAGGTGTAGGCCTATGTGGATAGGCAGATCCACTTCCCCAATAACTGACTTCCTTGATCCATCGAAAGCTTTTACAATAATTCCACTTGGGCGCATGATAACACGAAAAGATATAGCATTTTCTTCCCAAATTACATAGATTAAATTTCTGATTCTTTATTTATTATGTCACATTTTATCCCTTTTTGTATTTTTGGAAACATATTCCAGGTACTTAGCTTTTGCAAGGCATAAATGAGAAAAGGAAGAAAAAGAATGGAAAAATGAAGAAGAAATGACTATTTAGCAGCAAAACGCAGCATTCTGTAAATCAGAAGCGTGCCGCCCGCCATAGCACCTACCGACCATCACAAGTTGGAAAAGTGTGCCCCTTGGAACACTTCATGTCCCGACCGGCACATATTCAGTATGTGTTCCCCACGTCATAACACATAGCACGCTCGTCACGATCCATAATAATTATGAACATATCTCCGTTTGACGCATTAAACACATGTTCACCTGGATTTTCTCCATGCTTCAAGAACGAGAATTATGGGACGTTTCCTATTTTCTCTCACCATTTGGAATGCATAAAAGGGAATCAGTTACCAACTTGAAAGCTCTCGCAACCTGCTACTATTTTTTACGTTTCTGCACTGCTACTTGTTTTTGGTTTTTATTATTCTAATTTCATAACTTTCAGTATTTTACTTTTCTACTTTTTGTAGTATTCCGTAAGCAATAAAAAACTCACCATCAAAGCAGTATTTTTTCAACATCAGAGAAATACTGTAACACTAGTTTGTTTCCAGACTAACAGAATTTGCTTAGGATTACTTTTTTAATTTGAGATATTTTTACTACAAGTCAATCCTGTCGGCTTGTGGAGGATGCGCATTACTCGGAATTAATCGCTTTGTTATTAACTTTCAGGTTCCTATTTTAATGAGAAAAATTTATTTGTTTCCTACCATGCATGTGTTGTTGAATTTACGTTTTAATTTTATGTTGTTCTGTGACAAAATTATGTCTGGCTTGATTCCCTGATATCAATATGTAAAACTTAACCGAAAGGATTCGGGAATTAATTGGCATTATTATTTTTACAAAAAAAAGCACTTTTCTGGTTTTAATTTCCAATTGAATATTTAATTGTTGTTGTACGGAAGTAAGAGACAGTCTAAGATTAAAATCAACAGAGCGGAAGTTTGAGGTTTTAACCAGATAGTGGTTATTAAAACATTAATTTTAAAAACAGAGGAAGCACTTTAAAGTTAATGGACCATATTTGTTTTCAAAAAATACTTTTGAGTTTTAAATGAAACAGCGGAAGCGCTCATTTCAAGCATAATTAATATGATCTGATTCAATAGAATGGTAGTCTGAGACGAGGGTTTTTAAACGAATAGTTTTCACTGAAGTTGTGTTTTAATACTAAAAACAAATGCCAATGACTTACTGAATCCCTTAAGTTGATGAAATACATATCGGTGTCCCGTTATTAATTATTAGACTTTAGTTGATTCCCGATTAAACCCAAACACCCAAGTTTTATAATTAGCCTTAGCTTTACATAGTGACCTTCAGATAAAAGTAGTTTTGACCATCAGTCCTTGTGGGTTCAATATCTATTAAAACTACACGATAAGACTGTGCACTTGCAGTCACTATGACCGACAGACTCATAAAGTCGTGATCAAGTTTTTGGCGCCATTGCTTGGGACTGAACTAGTCAAATACTATAAATCCCTTGTTACGCAGTATAGACTAAGGCAATCAATTTTATTTTAATTTTAACAATCGATTGTATGGCAAGCACTCACTCTAAATATGAGGAATTAGAACAACCAATCGATGAAGTCGAGCATTTTATTAGTATAAGACGCCGAATCAGAGAATACCAAGCAAAGTACAATCTTCCTGAAACCAATCTTCCTAACTTTTCTCTTCCTGACCCCAAAATGGATGAAGGACCCCAAAATCGTCCTCTGAAGAATTATGCTTCCCCATCGAAAGAGGAACCCCTTAACAGTATTGCTGCTCCCGCTATCGCACAAAAAAATTTCGAGCTAAAGCATTCGCTTTTACAAGTTGTCCAACAAAACCAATTTTCAAGATGTCCTACGGACGATCAAAATCTTCATATATCAGTGTTTGTGCATTACATAGACATAGTGAAAGAAAATGGAGTCATCCCTGAAGCAATAAGACTTCGTATTTTTCCCTTATCATTAAGAGATAGAGCTAGAGCATGGCTCCGGTCTCTACCATCCAACTCCGTCACAACATGGAACGAATTGAAGAAAGTTTTCCTAGCACGATATTTTCAGCCAAGTAAGATAGCTATGCTAAGAGCCAATATCAACGGTTTTAAACAAAAGGAAAGTGAATCTCTTTTCGAAGCATGGGAAAGATACAAAGACATGTTGCGACTCTGCCTGCATCACGGTCTAGAAGAATGGCTGATCATCCACACCTTTTACAATGGTCTCTTGTACAACACAAGACTAACAATTGACGCAGCTCTTGGCGGTACACTGATGGATAAACCATACCATGATACCTATCAACTTATCATAAGTATGGCTCAAAATTATTATCAGTGGGGAAGCGATAGAACCATGATGGAGAAATCTCAAACGAAAGGCGGTATGCACAAAGTTAGTAGCTCGGACCAAGTTAATGCTAAGGTAGAAGCCCTTACCCAAGAGATAGAAAGCTTGACCACAACTCACGCAGCCACCGTAGCTGCAGTAACTCCAACTTGTGATCTATGGGGACTTCACGCGCATAGCGCACCCGAATTTCCACTTTTAACAGGAGTACCAGTTGATCAAGTAAACTATGCTCAAGGAAACCCCTATGGTAATAACTGTAACCCTGCTTACAAAATCAATAACACTTTGTACGCACCAGGGCAAGCTCCTACTACACCTCCAGGATTTCAGAAATCCACCCAAAATGTCCCAAATATTCCAAATGTCCCTATGAAGTCCAACATCGAAATCATGATAGAAAACTTTGTAGCCAACCAAGCTCAAACTAACAAAGATTTCATGAATCAAAATATTCACACCAGTTAACAAATTAAACAACTGACCAATAAGATTTATGCTCTTACCACACACAACAAAATGTTAGAAACACAAATTTCCCAAGTGGCTCAACAGCAAGCAGCTACAACTGCTCCAGCTGAAACTTTTACTGGACAACCCCAATCAATTCCTAAAGGACACGCTAATGCCATAACACTTCGGAGTGGGACAGAACTAGGCGGACCAACTGAACCTAGAATCGAGAACCCAACCATGTATAAAAAACGTGGAAAATGGAGTGAGAAAGAAGCTGAACTAAAGGAAGTAGAAAAATAAGGTGACGAAGAGGCCGTGGAAAAAGAAGAACCTTATGTTCCTCCGCCACCCTATAAACCACCTATTCCATATCCTCAAAGACTTGTTAAGTCTAAAAATGTAGGGCAATTCAAGAAATTCGTTGAACTTCTGAAATAACTTACATTACCATACCTTTTACAGAAGTTATCACACAAATGCCCTCTTATGCTAAATTTCTTAAAGAAATCTTATCCAATAAGAAAAAGCTGATAACGAAATTGTATTGCTCACTGCTGAGTGCAGTGATATAATACAAAACAACATGCCTCCTAAACTTAAAGACCTAGGTAGTTTTTCCATACCTTGTGTAATAGGAAAATTTGTCATAGACAAAGCACTATGCAATTTAAGAGCCAGTATTAGTCTAATTCCCTTATCAATTTGCAAGAAACTCAACATGGGAGAACTAAGACCAACAAGAATGTCCGTACAATTATCATTTCGATTAGTGAAATTTCCTTTAGGTATGTTAGAAAATGTTCCTGTACGTATAGAACAATTATATATCCTCACTGATTTCATAATCATGGACATTAAAGAAGACTCCAATATTCCTATCATATTACGTAGACCATTCCTAGCCACTGCAGGAGCCATAATAGATGTTAAAAATGGAAAAGTGACTTTCAAAGTCGGAGAAGAAAAAGTTGAATTCATCTTATCCAAATTCCTTATGGAACCAGCCATCGGTGATTCATGTTATTTCCTGGATGAAATCGATAAATGCGTGAAAGAATTGGAGAAACAACAAACCACTTATTCTGAAGTATTGAAGATTCCCATACCCAAGATTCTCAAAGATGATAATTGGAGCCCTGAATATCAAGATGAAAATATAGGTGAATGCCTATCCCTAATTCCTGACCCTATACCCTGTCAAAAGAAGCCTACCATAGAACTCAAAACTCTACCAAGAGACCTAAGATATGAATTCCTAAACACTGAACTTGAACGACCATTTATAGTCAATGCAAACCTAGGACAAATAGAAACTGAAAAACTATTACATGTCCTAAGAAAATACCCAACCTCTTTAGGTTATAACATATCAGATCTAAAAGGAATAAGCCCTTTTATCTGCATGCACCGTATTATGCTGGAGGAAGACTGTAAAACCTCTATAGAACATCAAATGAGAATAAATCCCATTCTGAGTGATGTAGTCAAAAAGGAAGTAGAAAAGCTACTAGAAGTAGGAATCATATACCCAATATCTGACAGTAAATGGGTTAGCCCAGTACATGTCGTACCTAAGAAAGGTGGTGTTACGGTTGTCAGCAACACTAAAGGAGAATCTCTAGTGCAAAGAACTCACACCGGGTGGAGAATGTGCATCGACTATAGAAAGTTAAACAAAGCCACTCGTAAAGATCACTTTCCTTTACCCTTCATTGATTAAATGCTTGAATGATTACCTAAACACTCTCACTATTTCTATTTAGATGGTTATTCCAGATTTTTCCAAATTCCTATCCATCCTGACGACCAAGAAAATATGACTTTCAGTTGTCCTTATGTTACATTCACCTATAGACGAATGCCATCTGGATTATGCAATGCCCTTGCAATATTCCAGAGATGTATGATGTTTATCTTCTCTGATTTTCTAGATGGCATGATGGAAGTTTTTATGGATGACTTCTCTGTCTACGGAGAAAGTTTTGAAGGATGTTTATCGAACCTTGAAATGGTACTAGAAACATGTGTGAGTGTCAATCTCGTGTTAAACTGAGAAAAATTCCACTTCATGGTCCGATAAGGAATTGTCTTAGGGCGCATAGTATCTTATAAGTGAATTAAATTAGATAAAGCAAAGATCGAAGTTATATAAAATCTTCAACCACCCAAAACTGTTAGAGAAATAAGAAGTTTTCTAGGACACGCTAGTTTTTATCGACGTTTCATTAAAGACTTCTCTAAAATAACCAAACCTCTAATCGAATTGCTGATGAAGGATGATGAGTTCATTTTCACCGATAAATGTTTGGATGCATTTATAACTCTGAAAAAGGCATTAATTTCAGCACCTATTATGCAACCTCCTTATTGGAATGAACCATTCAAGATAATATGCGATCCCAGTGACTATGTTGTAGGTGCAGTCCTAGGACAAAGAAAGGATAAAAAGCTTCATGTGATCTACTATGCAAGTAGGACCCTAGATCCTGCATAGACGAATTACGCCACCACTGAAAAAGAATTGTTAGCTATTGTGTTTGCCTTGGATAAACTTCGTTCCTACTTAGTAGGAGCATGAATAATTATCTATACTGACCACGTTGTAATCTGGTACCTCTTAAGTAAGAAAGACTCCAGACCAAGATTACTAAGGTGGATCTTACTTCTACAAGAATTCGATTTAGAAATAAAAGACAAGAGAGGCCCTGAGAATGAAGTAGCTGACCACCTATCCAGAATAGAAGGCATCAAACTAGATCATATTCTCATCAATGATGATTTTCCTTATGAACGCCTTGTAGCCCAATTAGAATTAGACAGTATTATAACTGAGTACCCTGTGACTTATGAAGACAAGAACACAAACGAAATTATGGAAAAAATATGCACCACAACCATACTACCATGGTACGCCGATTTAGTCAACTACTTGGCTTCTAGAGTGCTTCCACCCGATATGTCTTATCAACAAAAGAAGAAATTCTTTCATGACCTTAAACATTATTATTGGGACGAGCCTTTGATTTTCAAAAGAGGTGTCGTTGGTCTTTTCCGTTGATGTGTTCCTGAAAATGAAATCAAAAACATAATTTTCCACTATCATGCCGCTCCCTATGGAGGACATGCAAGTACATCAAAGACCTGCGCTAAGATATTATAAGCTGGCGCTAAGATATTATAAGCTGGCCTCTATTGGCCTAGTCTTTGGAAAGACGTCCATATCGCAGTTAAAAATTACGACCAATGCCAACACACTGGAAACATCTCAAGACGTGATGAGATGCCTCAAAAGGGAATTCTAGAAGTTGAAGTCTTTGACGTATGGGGAATTGATTTCACGGGACCCTTCCCATCTTCCTTTGGAAATCACTACATACTAGTTGATGTCGACTATGTTTCAAAATGGATCAATGTTGTAGCCTCTCCAACAAATGACGCGCGAGTAGTAGTTTGGCTTTTCAAGAACATAATCTTTCCAAGATTCGGTGTACCAAGACTCGTCACCTATGACGGTGGCTCCCATTTCATTTCCAAAATCCTAGAAAAATTATTAGCGAAGTACGGAGTCCGACGTCGTGTCGCAACACCTTATCATCCACGAACAAGTGGGAAAATAGAGGTCTCCAATAGAGAAATTAAGAAAATCTTAGAAAAACTGTAGCAACATCTAGGAAAGACTGGTCATCTAAGTTACATGAAGCTCTATTGGCATATAAGACAACATATAAAACTCCAATTAGAACCACACCATTTAAACTAGTTTATGGGAAATCATGTCATCTGCCGGTAGAAATAGAACATAAAGCTTATTGGGCCATTAAGACCCTTAATTTAAATTACATTGCTGCGGGTGAGAAAAGAATCTTGGATATCCATGAACTAGAAGAACTTAGACTAGACGAGTACAAAAATGCTCGGATATATAAAGAGAGAACTAAAAAATGGCACGATAAACGAATATCTAGAAAAGAATTCAATGAAGGCGATATAGTTCTCCTATTTAATTCTAGACTTAAACTATTTCTGGGAAAACTTCGCTCAAGATGGTCTCGTCCCTTCGAAATCACTAAAGTTTTTCAAAATGGAGCGATAGAAATCAAAGGAATGAGTAGAGAACCTTTCATCGTAAATGGACAGTGTTTAAAACACTATCATGGCATCTATAATAAAGAATATTACGAAACCTTTAGGCTATATGCGCTGCCACCCCATTAGTTAGACTAATCACCATGTTATGTCAAGCTTACGACTTTAAACAAAGCGCTTCTTTGGAGACAACCCAACTTTGAGTCTTTTCTTTTTGCTTTGCTTATTTTTGCTTTTATTTTCTTACTTTTGTTATTATTGATGTTAAAATATGAAGTATTGTTTCTTTAATTTTTACCGCTACTAACTTAATGTTAATTGTCAACCTACTTCAGGCTAACTTTCTGATTAGCTAGTTACACTAACCACGGTGAATCTGGTTGATACAATGGGCATTGTGTTTAGAGGAAGAAATCAGCGGAGGAGGTTTGAGTCTCTTTCTAATAGGGAGATAGGATTAAGTACCTACCCCGACGGACCAACTATGATCACCTTAGAGATCTGAGATAGTGTTTTGTTTTTATTGAGCCAAATAGGTTGGGATACATATACTTTGAGAAGAAAGTTTAGCTCTTACCATAGACTAACTTTAGAGTTTTTAAGCTCCCTTGTCTACAAACCTGACCAAGATCTAGGATTTGATAGAGGACTGATTAGATTTAGAATTTTTGGTATAGAGTACACCTTCACCCATAGAGAGATGGTAGAGCTACTAGGATTCCCAAATAGCCTAGATGCATTTAGCGTAATCTAAGAAGAGCTTTTTAATGTAGGTGAGCTAGATTATTTCTGGGGGGACATTACAGGCATTAGTAACCCTGAGCCTGAGGACATGCACTCGGAAAACATCCACAACCCAGCTTTAAGATATTTTCATAAGATCATAGCCCACACCCTTTTTGGTAAAGCAGAAAACATTACCACTGTTTCTAGAGCTGAACTTTTCTCATGTTTCGTGCTTCACAAAACCGTCCCATAAATGGAGCTACATTTATGCTAGCAAACTTTCACCGTCTTGCGAGAGATGTACCTAAACCCATACTCATAGGTGGCTTAGTGACCATGATAGCTAATGTTATCGGTTTAAGACAACAACTGTTGAACCTTGTCCTTCATGGTAGATTTCAACCTATGAATATAAATTTCTATTTCAATAGGGGTATCATTTGAAACCTAGGCCCAGGTAACTTCTAACTTCTCATTAACAATCGGTTAATGCCACTTTTTACCCTACCTGACCCTAGGACTAGCATACATGATAGAAATAACTTATTATATGATTGGAGCGCACCACACATGTCACCACCACCCACTCCTGAGACACCCTTGATTTATGACCACCTCGATGCTTTCCTGTCCGATGAGGATACTGGCCCTGAAACCCCCTCCCTTTTACCATGACTTCCCATCTCCCGAACAGATTGGCTCAAACTTCTCCGACACTCCGGTTGTTTCTCTGCCTCCCGTATTTCATCCTGCTCCCGCTTTGACTACTTTCTAATCAGAGATTGATTTGTTGAAGGATGGGCTGGTTATTCTACGAATCGAATTCCATTCCTTTATGGATACGGTAGTCGAACAGCTGGATTATATTTATCAGCATCTTTTCTTTGCATCGCTTGACCGACGTGGCTGATTTACCAGACGTACTGCATTACTATTTTTTCCTTTTCACATTTAAACATTGAGGTCAATGTTTTATTTAAGTGTGGAGAGAAGTTTTATTAGATTATATTTTCAATTATTTCATTTATTTGACACTTTATTCTTACAATTTTTGAAATTTTATCTTTCAGTACAATTTCTATTCATTTCCAATTCAATTTTGTAATGAGTTTTATTTATTTCATTTATTTACTGCATTAGTATCATATTTACGTATATATATATATATATATATATATATATATATATATATATATATATATATGCTATGCTTAAATACTTCCATATTATTTATTCATGTATATTGATGTACAAATATTGAAAAGATATACTGCATAACAGAACTGCAAATTATTTAATTTTATTCTATTTCTAAACCTGTGTCGTTCGCCACGCAAGCGTGACATATGTCACGCTTCATATGACCCAGTCTCGATCGGCACATAAACATGACGCTCAGCATATACTAAGAAACATAAGCATTTATGTATTATCACATAAACCCTTGCAGAACCCTCCTCCCTTCTATTTTCTTCAAACCGATGCCCATAATCCATTGAATCTGTGCGTATTTCTCTTCCCCCATTATCATTTCCATAAAAATCCACTAAACCCCACTTATTACCATCATTATCTCTCTCTACATAAACCATCTCCAAACCCATTACCAATTGAAAATCCCCAATCTCTCACACAAACTTTCACCCATTTTCCTTCCTTGCTCCAACAATGGCACGAAGAAATTCACGACCAGAACCAGATCTTTCCAGAATTACATTTCGCAACGGAGAAGCCAGAGAGAAAAAAGGGTTTAGTATCTTAAGTTCTATCAACTCTCCTTAGTACCTACGCGGTATGTTGATATTGAGTTCCTGCGAAAATTGGTATTGTTGGACAGTGTGCAATGGTTACTCCATAATTCCGAATTGGCGTTCATCTGCAAACAAAATCTCCTAACATACGAGTTGTTGACCTTGGAATTTCTAAGCTCGTTCTCATACAACCTACTGTGTGACAAAATTGAGCATATATCCGGCTTCGCTACTTTTAGAATGTTCAACATTGAATATTCTGTGAGTCAGTCCACTCTGAGTGCTTTCTTCCATTTCCCACGTGAGGGAGTAGTACACTAATGTATTCTAGAAGACCTAGATTGGGCGTCTACAAGTTTCAGACTTTGGAAAGTTCTTACCAATGAGGAACCGAACAGCTGGGAAGGACTTTATGCTTCATCCATTCATAATCCCTTAATAAGGTATTTCCACCGTGTTATCTCCAACACCAGTTTTGGGAGGATTAACAACAACAAGGTTAATTCTAAAGAATTGTTCCTCCTCCATTGTACCTTCAAACCCAACCAAAGGATCAATGAAGCACCTTCCTCCTATCACATATCCAGTCCTTGTGCGCCAGAGGATCTACGCCTTTCTGCATTGGAGGGATAGTCACCTCTATAGCACTTGGCCTTCACCTCGAAGACAAGCTTGAAAATTCCCCATCACTGCCGCCCACTTTCATTGACATCGACAACTATCGGGCTGGCCACTTGATTAAGGTCATAAGAGATGGTAGGTACAACCTCATGGTGCATAACAAGGTAGTTCCTAGTGTCATTTTGCCAAACTTTTCACTTACTAATATTACAGACTTATCTAAGTGGCTTTATGACCTTGATGCTATTGCGCCTTGAGATAATGCGCAAAGCAACCAGGGGAATGTCCAAGCAGATGAAATGGAGCAAGAAATGGAACAAGGAGACACTGAATAACAAGCTCCTCCTAAAAACTTTGCAAGCACGTCCACTAGGCCCAAGAGAAGACGAGAGAGAGTACCGGCCTCGAATGATGACATTATGGTTGCCATAATGAAACAGGACGAGAGAATGCAGGCTATGCAAAACAACCAAAATGCAACAATTCAACTTATGTTGCCATGCAAACTCAGTTGCAAGAATATGATGAAAGAAATGAGCGTCGATGTTGTACCCCAATTTTTCCCCCTAAGATTCCTTCATCATAACATATCAATTATATCGCAACAAAGTCATACACTAAGGTTTGTTTCCTCTCCCTATCTTTAGTATTACTCTATGGGGAATCACCAAGCACCTTGACTTGTATTTTGTGATCATCTATGATTGATTACTCTTTAATTAATAAATACAATGTATGTGTATCCTAATTGTTGATGATGTAGGTGAAAGCACAATGCATTCTATCAAAGTCAGCTTTTGGATTCATGAGTTCCTTCTTTGTATCTTCTTCAACAAAGATTCATTGAGATTCAAGCCTCTATGAAAGGTATTTTGAATTAACATCATGACAAAGTCTTTCATGATTAATTATGCCTCAAGTTGTCAAAGTTAGCTCAAAAGCACGAGGGTTGACCAAAGAAGTTTGACTGAATTGGACAAGTCTTTGTCTCCGTTGATCACAAGTGCATATCTCCTTCAATTCTCAATATGTGGATGTGATGTTGGTTGATATTACTTCTAATTATCATCCTCAACAATATCTATTTTCAAGATAAAATTATTGGTGCAAGAAGGTTGATTAAAATTGCAAAGTTCTCCCCAAGGTATTTTCTTGCTCTAAGAGTTAGGGTTTTGAACTTCAATGGGGTATATCTTGCTCATCTTTTGGTATTTTTGAGTGATTCAAAAAACATCTTTATCTTAAAAGGGTTATTAATAAATCACTTTAAAGGTCTCAAAGAAATTTTGTTTGTAAGAAACTTGATGATGAAGAAAGATTACAAGTCCTCCAGATGAACCCTCAAATCCCTTCATGTGACTTCAAATGATCATAACTTGATCAATTTTTATCACCTTGAACCCATTCTTTTTCCACAATTATCTCTAATGTGTGAAATTCAACCCATCTTAAAAGTTCAAAGTGTGAAAATGGATGGAAGATACCCTAAGGATGCAAAAGATTATAGGTCATTTCATGAATTTTTGCCACCTTCAACAAGTCATAACTTTCTCAATTTTTGGAGATTTTGAATGGTTCAAGTATCAAAATGTCATTTAAGATATCTTCATCATGCCATCTTTTTTGGTCAAAAACAAATTTCAAGTGGAAGGCCATGTTTGAATACAAGAAATTATAAGTCATTTTTGAAGAAAAACTTAGAAATTTTCTAAGTATAGAAAGTCAACCCATTTTCTCAACTTTGACTCATTGCAACTTTCATCTCAAACATCCATTTGATCCCATTCTTTTCACATTTTAAAGCTTGTAGCCTCACCTTTCTAAAGCTTCAAGAATCATGCCCTAAGACCCCTTGAGTTGAAAATGACATTATTTTGAAATTGGTAACTTGAAACTGAATTTCTCATCAAGTCAGAATTTTGAAATCCATAACGTGGCCTCTAATCACAAGATTTGTGTGTGTGTTTTATTTAAACTTGATTAACAAACTTTCCATAAGTGTTTAGCACCTCAAAACTCATCATTTGGGTGAGTTTTTATGCACATGTGATCACACTTTCTTCATGATCACAATTGTGCACGAATTCCCTCCAAATTCCATCATCCACCCCTCCTCTTGATCCCATTCACTTCTCCTATAAATACAGGCTCTACTCCACTCATTTTTCTCAAACATGAATAGCCAAAATCACTCTTCCAAACTCTCTCCATAGCTCATTTTTCTGAAACTTCGAAATCAATGTTCTAGCTTTCTTCAATCCATTTTCTTTATCAATTCACCTTCCCTGAACCTAAATGAAGCTAATAGAAGAAGAATCAAGTCCTAAAACTCCCTGAATCGTGCTAGCCAAGTCCAGTTTCAGAGCTCTGCAACTTACCTTCAATAGGTAGATTCCTCCATCAATTCTTTCAAACTTTGATACTATTGTGAAGCTCTTGTCATCCTGGTTCTAGTCGCAACACTTGATTTTAACTGGAAACACGTTTTGACCATAAAATTTCAAATCCCTTTTCAAAACTTCTCTTCCAAATTGTTTGAGTTACAGTTTATATAAATTTTTCGCGAATGTGTGGTTGTCTTCGTGTTGATGAGAAGAAGCGAATGGCATAGGTCTGAGCTTCTGAATTTACAATTTGAGGTACTTATGTTTCACATTGGCTGGAGGTTGAAGATGACCAACGTGTCATCTTCCAACCAATGATGGCGTGCCATTTGTATTTTTTGAAAATATAATGTTATATGTGATTCAGTGCTTTATTCACTAATGACCATGATATGAATAGTGTACCAGATCCCTTGGATTTGATTACTAATGCGTTTTGACTCTCATCCAATGGTCCACATATTTTTTACTTTATTTTTTATTTCTGATTTTCATATTTATTTGTTTGAAATTTCAAAAATTTATAGAAAATTCATTTTAACTCCAAAAAATCTGAAAAAATTATGGTAAACACTTTTGATTTTTCTATTTCTGATTTTTATTTTTTCACAATTTTATTGTGTTTTGATATTTTTTTTATAATTTTCCACTTTATTTGATTTGTTTTAAATTCTGGAAAAAAATAGGAAAGGATTCGATGACATTTTGACAAATATTGGTGACCTCATTTATTTTTTATTTCTGACTTTGTTATTTTTTATCATTTTTTATTTATTTTACCTATTTCTTTTAATTTTAAAAAATAGTTTCTAACTTTAAAAAATTACAAAAAAAAATTTAAAAATATTCTAGTTCATTTCTGATTTTTCTATGGCCTTATCTTATTTTTCTTGATTAATTTGAACATAGTTAACATTTTTCTCTCTTATTTTAATTTTTAATCATTTTTTAAATCTTTATTTTTATATGTTAAACACAACTTTATGTTTTGTACATTTTATGGCTGATCTTTGGTTGAAGCTTTGATCATGAACTTTGTTAACATTATTGGATCCATGGTGATGAGTCTAACTCCATAAAAATGGATGAATGATTTTAATAATAGTTTAATTAAAATTTGGGTTCAAATGTGGTTTGTTCATTTTCCCCATCCCTCTTCATATTACCTGCTTCTTATTGTATTACATGTTATCGGACGATGATCTGTATATCATTTATCCAAACATGAAGTACATAGATTGCTATTGACTGGCCTCAAAATAGGTGCGACTTCTATATAAGTCCACTTACGATTGCTTAACATAGCGCTAAATTTTTTCCCGATTTGAGAAAATCATCATTTGTGGCCTAAACCTATGTTTGTAAGCCCAAGTATGTTAATCTGAGCCATTTGATCCAATAACTTTGAAATCCATTGTTATGAGGCTTTGGTTCTACCAATCCTCTAATAGAACTACATCAATTTTGGTCAAAGTGGATCACTTAAATATTATTGATTATTAAGTGTTACTTTGGGATTCTTAAAATGGATGATATGTTTGATAAAAAGCAAATGCAACTTATTGTTGAGAGGCTTTGGTTCTACCAATCCTCTAATGAGTTCCAAATGCAAGTTTCAAGATGGTCATCCAACTAACCATTAACTTCTAATAATTGATTTTATTTTATGCTTTTACTTTATATACCATTTACTTTAGCATTTATATTTCATGCTATTTTCATCTTTTCTCACTTGAGCCTTTATATTCATGTCATTTTATTTTGCTCACTTGAGCTTTTCATTTCTTTTTTAATATACCTAATAATCAACTTAAACCCTAAAAAACTTTAATGTTACTTGAACTACTTCGTTACTATCCTTGGCATTATGGAGTGATGGACTTCTTCGACCTAGGACTAGAAACCTGAACCTGTGTTGGAGACCTTGTGACCTTAATTGATATGTTATCTGGAATTATTGGGATTTACATCAAGACATTGGGTTGTTTGTTTGTTTTGTATGCAGGTTATTATGATTATATACTTTGTTCGTAATCTGGAATTCATCTGTATAAAACTGTTACTCTGCCTAATTTTTGTGAGGACTCAATACAATTGAAGCTTGGTATTATTCAAAGGTTTATTAATTGTTTGCTTGGTTTCAAATCCAAAGTATGAAATTCTTCATTGACTCATTATGTCAAGTGTTGGTTTCTTGTTGGTTAGACGGTTCTTTTCCTTAACTCTTACTTTATGCTTTAGTATAGTCTCTCCATCTCTTCTCATCTTCTTTAATTTCAAAAATCTTGTCCCTCCTTTTGAAAAATCTTCATATTTTAAAACTTGAACCAATTTCATAATAAACTTGGACTTAGGTACATGAATTTTTAAATCTTTTCTTAATAAAACTTCAATCAATTTAATAATACCTCGACATTATTGTGAGAAGACTAAAAGTCAATCAATCTCATTTCAAACAATTTTGCCATTTTGGCTCTTTACCTTTAAAACCTTTTCTCAAAAGATTAGACTCTTGCCAATCCTTATAGTGATGCAAACAACTATACTTCTATAATATGCAGTGAAGAGAGATATTTTCCACTTGGGTATTGAGTGAGGTTTTGTTGATTTTAAAATCCAAGCCATATCCTCCACTTTGAGATGAAGCAAATTCTCCTTTCTCATGATTGTGGGCAGTAAGTATGTTTTTCACACGGACAATGACGATGATGTCTTATCTCATAAAATTAACCAACTCACTTGTGTTTCAAAATTTTTAAAGAGGAATTACGTGTACCCTGATCCCCTATTGCATGGAAGGTGGTACGTAGGCACTAAAGGTTCGCAATTGCGGCGGTTGCAAAAATCATTAAAAAAAATATATACTTATTTTTCTTATCCCCACAATCTATTTTACATCATACAACATTTTGTAGCCAAAATATACAGATTTTACAAAGAGGTTCTTACGGAGTACCGCAGATGTTTAGGGTGCTAATACCTTCCTTTTGCATAACCAACCCCCTTACCTAGAATATTTCCCCCTCTTTTGGGTTATTCGCTCTTTTCCCATTCCTTTGGAAACAATAAAGCGTTGTGGCGATTTTTATTTTGATTTGTACAAGTCTAGTCAATCCAATGGCTTAGTCTTAAACATTTTTACCGCTACAGAAAACAAATGGCGACTTCACTGGGGAAAGATTGACCTCTTGTTGGTCCATCCCTAAGTGGGTTGAGCCTATCTTTGTTTATATTTGTATAAGTTCTATTGTTGTTTATATGTTATATGTTGTATATATGTTTGTTTGGATTTTCCTGGTTTCCAGGGTGCTTGGGGATTTCTCATAAGTCCTATACCCGGACTTCGAAAAATTTAAGATAGGAGGGGTAGGATAGTCATGTAAACTTTGAGGGAGTAATCCTAAAAAAGGAGACATGAGATCCCCTACTCGGTGGAGGCCCCTTTGACTGTAGTGTCATTTACCGAGTAATCAGGAAGACGTGCTACTTTCGACCTTGAAGCCTGCTGAAACTGAGGACCGTAGATTACCTAACCCATCTTGGCCTTTTAGGTGTAGTGCGGATGCTATGACGGAGTAATCCAGAAATATTTGTCACGCGATGCTATGCTCCGATGAGTTTTTCTTGAGAATATTACTAATTACCGAGTTAATCGGGAAGTTGGTAATATCCGAAGGAAGGATGTAGACTCTGGAAACCTCTAGAACCTTGTTCGGCAGGTGATAACTTTTAGACCACACCTTATGGTTAATACCTTTGACCTCAAGCTCGTGACGTTGAACCTATGAACCCTAAGTTTGTGACCTTGTGTGTGATTGTTTCATAATGCATTCATGCACTCATAAGCATCTTTTGAAGACGTTCTATTTCAAGGGACTTAAAAGTTGACTATTTGTGAAAATCTCAGGTACTTTTTGACTATGGATTATGGAAAAAGAAAGACCGGAAAATACAGTTTCAAAGATCCCAAGATAGATGAGTTGATGAGTTAATTCCTGAGATTGAGTGTATCGCAGATTTTTGGAAGGAGTATGGATCGATCATTTCTCTCATAAAGCTTAGGATGAAGGAGGGTATTATCTCAATCTTGGTCCAGTTCTATGATCCGATGTATCGATGCTTTACCTTCCCTGACTATCAGTTGATTCCTACACTAGAGGAGTATTCTTATCTGCTGGGTTTTCCTATTATCGATCGTATTCCTTTTACTGGTTTGGAGGGTGAGCCAAAACCACATGAGATTGCTGCTTTGATCCATTTGGGGAAGTCTGAGGTTGAAGCCCACATGAATACTAAAGGAGGGATTAGAGGATTAGCAGCTCAGTTCTTGTTGGAGAAAGCTCGCTACTTTGCTAGGATGAAGAGTACAGTCGCTTTTGAGGCCATTTTTGCTCTACTTGCTTACGAGTTCTTATTTCCTAATGTGGACAAATTTGCTGACATTAATGCCATCAGGATCTTCATGATTGGAAACCCAGTTCCTACATTATTGGATGATACTTATTACTCTATTCATCTTCAGGATTCTTATCATGCAGGGATGATTATCTTCTGCATGCATTTGTTGTACCAGTGGTTTACTTCTCATTTGCCTTAGTTGATGCTTTCTGGGATATCAGGAAGGAACCCTGTTGGGCTCCTAAGATCATTGAACTTACTCACTCAGATATTGTTTGGTATCATCAGGCTTATCATGATGTAGAGATTGTCGACAGTTGTGGTAGTTTCCCCAATGTACTTCTTATAAGTACAAAGGGAGGAATTAACAACAACCTTGTTCTTGCACGACGATAGCTCGGATATCCGATGAGGGATAAGCCAAATAGTATTCACTTGAGTAGTTTCTTCCTGAAAGAGGGAGAAGATCATAGGGAAGCTAAGGAGCAGATTACGAAGGCCTGGCATCACATTCACAGGAAGAGTAGGAAGGACTTGGGACCTAAGGGGTTGTTTCTTTAGATTCCAGAGCTATTGAGTTGAAGATGTTGTATTCTCGAGAAGAACCTATGCCTGATTTGTTTGTGAAGACCACTCCTCCCCTATTGGATGATGTGGAAGTGCTACAGCTTGCTTTAGTCAGGATGCAGCAGGAAAAGGAAGCTTGAAATAATAAGTGCCAAACTCTAGGGTTTTCCTACCGAGTAGACTTGAAGGAGAAAGATAACTTGATTAAGATTCTTGAGAGTCGGGTTGTAGAGACGATGGAGAGGCAAGGGGATTTATTTTCCCATAAGCCTCAATCAGGTTCTAGTTTCTCACTTCCTGATTCAGGTGATTAGAAGGAGGTTGCTAACAGATATGCGGAAGAAAACCAGAGGTTTGAGGCTCAGATTTCCAGACTTACCGGAAAGCGTCAGCAAATAGAGTGATCTCCATCAGCTTTTCTTCTTAGGATTTTAGACTTTATTTTCATCTTGTACTTGGGATTATTGAAACTTTTAATCCAATTTTGAAGTTATTACGATAAAAAATTTCAATATTTCAAATATGTTATTACTTTGATATTTGTAAATTGTTTATAAATTTTTAAGTCCCTTGAAATAATAATAAAATGAATCATGTGCATTGCACATCATGCATCATGTTGTACATACTTCTTGCATTTTTTATGCATATCTAGGGGTTTTACTGAGCTTCTTTACTTCAATAGCAAGTTGTCTCACCAATACAATACCCGAGCTAATTTTAGAAGGAAGATGGATAACCTAGAACAAGAGAATTGCGAGCTACGCGAGGAAGTTTCTACTCTGAAGGCCGGTATGGCCAATCTCACTACTCTGATTGAGTCTCTGGGGGCTGCTCAGAAATAGCCACCGAGTGTTCAGCCTCAGCAGACAATGGTTACTACTGAAGCTCTGATTGTCCCTGTGTCTGCTACTCCAACTATTATTCAGAATCGTATGCCTTCGGGATATCCTTAAGAGTGTTTTAAGACTTCAACCTTGTGTTCTCTCATCTCTCTTTTTTTTCTTCTTCTCCTTTTTCCTTGCCCAAAAGCTCCCCTTTGTGTGTTGCGAAACAACTTATTTATAGAAGAGTCTTGCTGGGGTTTTGGGGGGAAAACAAATAAAATTTGAACAGTTTGGGTATGCTATTTTCATAGCTTTCGAGGTGTAGCTGTTATATGCTAGTTTGGTGCAAATATGGGACTGGTTTAGGAGCAGCATAACATGATTGTTTTGCAGTAGTTTTGGAGTGTTGTGGCAGCTTGGTGTAGGGTTGTTTCATAGCAGTACAGCAGACTGCTTTTTGACATGGTTTTAGACTATTATATGGACAATACATCAAGCATCTTGAATACTTCACCCTTTCGCTTTGATCACATAGATCCACAACCTTCAACCAAACTCATCAATAGACAAAACAATATTTGTTTCCACCAATTGTATATCCTTCGAATAGACCACACAACCTTCAACCAAACTTGTCAACAAACAAAACAATATTTGTTTCCACCAATTGTATGTCCTTCGAATGGACCATAAAACCTTTGACCAAACTTGTCAACAGACAAAAGAATATTGTTTCCACCAATTGTATGTCCTTCGAATGGACCACATTCATCTGAATGTACCACTTTGAGTGTGTAAGATGATCTTATTGGCATAGTTAAAACGAAAGAATTTCTGGATTGCTTTCCTACCAGTAACCATTTACGTGGTCGAAAGTTCAAATGTCCAAACCTCAAATTGTAATTCATAGTGTAGAAACTATGTGTGTCGAAGGGTTTAGAGGTGGATTGAAGCAAGTTGCTCAAAGGAAGCCATCGCCCAGTCGAAGCTTGTGGATCAAAGCAAACATGAAGATAGACTTGTAACCCGTAGTGTCAAAACTATGTGTGTCGAAAGGTTGCTCAAAGGAAAGCATTTCCCAATCGAAGCTTGTGGATTGAAGAAAGCTTGCTCTTCCTCGATTTGTCAAAAATCTGCCCACCACTCATTTTCGATCAGTCATGTGGTTCGAACAACCTGAACCATATTTTGAATTCGAACTATTATCTGCAGCTGCACACCTTTCGATCTGCTTTGCCCTTTCGATAGTTTCCTCTTCCTCCTTTTGAGGATTCAGAAGTTCCATCTTTGACCTGATGCTTGAGAGCCCAATATGATCCATGGAGACTATATGGGGCATTAAAAGTCCAATTGTACTTGTCCAAATGCAAACCTTTATTTGATCCCAGTGTTGAGGAAGTCTCTTGAGCTGATCAAACCTTATGCAATTTTGAGCAATGGGGATTTTTGTGAGAGAATCTTTGAGAAAAGGGAGGGGAAATTTTGGGGTACAACAGCTACCCCTGTTAAATCTTCTTAAACCTGAAGAGTTAGATTGGCGAGTCCGCCATTCGTGACTTGAAGGTGGAAGATGATTAAACACTAGAGTGCCCAGAAATTTACACTCGATGATGTGGTAGTTCATTGTGTCGATAATGGGCTTAAATATGCCATTTAGAGAGGTGATAGAGATTCTGTAAGAGATGGGCTTAGAGATGCCATCCTAAGTGATTGTTGATAGAAATTAGACTAAGTCTAAGCTTGACTGTAACTAGAAGAAGTGTCAGAATAAATATTTGGTCGATTTAATTCTGAATGACATGCTGGAATGGAACCACATTAAGCCGTGTTTAGAAATGTATTAGAAGGAATTCGTGTAAGACTGCTTCAGGATGAATTTGTGTGGGACTATATCTAGAAATTCATGAGAAGGAACCTATGTAGGGTTGCTTTGGGATGAGTCTGTGTGAAACTTTATCTGAAAATGTATGAGAAGGAGCCTGAGTAGGGCTGCTTCGGGATGAGTTCGTGTGAAAATTCATTTCTGTAGGGTTGCTTTGGGATGAGTCTGTGTGGAACTTTATCTGGAAATGTATGAGAAAGAGCTTGGGTAGGGATGTTTCGGGATGAGTCCGTGTGAAACTTCCTCTGGAAATGCATGAGAAGAAATTTGTGTAAGATTACTTCAGGATGAGTCTGTGTGAAACTGCATTTAGAGATATATGAGAAGGAGCCTGGGTAGGGCTGCTTCGGGATGAGTCAGTGTGAAACTTCATCTGGAAATATATGAGGAGAAATCTGTCTAAGATTGCTTTGGGATGAGTCTGTGTGAAACTGCATCTGGAGATATATGAGAAGGAGTCTGGGTAGGGCTGCTTCAGGATGAGTCTGCGTGAAACTTCATCTGGAAATATATGAGAAGGAAGCTGTGTATGGGTGCTTCAGGATGAGTCTGTGTGAAACTTCATTTGGAAATATATTAGAAGGAGCTTGTGTAGGGCTACTTCAAGATGAGTCCGTGTGAAACTGCATCTGGAGATATATGAGAAGGAGCTGGGTGGGCTGCTTCAGGATGAGTCCGTGTGAAACTTCATCTAGAATTATATGAGAAGGAGCCTGTGTAGGGATGCTTTAGGATGAGTTTATGTGAAACTTCATCTGGAAATGTATGAGAATAAATCTATGTAAGGTTGCTTCGGAATGAGTCTGTGTGAAACTGCATCTGGAGATATATGAGAAGGAGCCTGGGTAGGGCTGCTTCGGGATGAGTCCGTGTGAAACTTCATCTGGAAATGTATGAGAAGAAATCTGTGTAAGATTGCTTCGGGATGAGTTCGTGTGAAACTGCATCTGGATATATATGAGAAGGAGCCTGGGTAGGGCTGCTTCAGGATGAGCCCGTGTGAAACTTCATCTGGAAATATATGAGAAGGAGCATGTGTAGGGGTGCTTCAGGAAAAGTCTGTGTGAAAATTCATCTGGAAATATATGAGAAGGAGCCTATGTGTGGTTGCTTCAGGATGAGTCCGTGTGAAACTGCATCTGGAGATATATGAGAAGAAGCCTGGGTAGGGCTGCTTCAAGATGAGCCTGTGTAAAGCTGTATTTGGAACCGTGTAAGATTGCTTCAGGATGAGCTCGTGTGAAGCTGCATTTGGTCACGTAGGTAGTTGCTCTGTCTTGTTTCAGGAACTACTCTTGGACCTGTTGGAAATTATTGATGATAATTATTTGTTGAATGGTCTTTCCTGAAAAGGTAAAGAGTTAGTTGTATGCAATGTCATGATATATGAAATGCAATGTGTAATGGTGTTCTCAAAATAAATGAGATTGTATGTGTTTCGTATGCATATGATATGATGTATGAATGTGAAATATTATTGAAGTGCATCTTTGCCTCAGAAAGTAAAACCTTGACAAGTGTTGGGAAGTTAAATCCCTGACTACTTGTTGGAGATGAAGAGTATGTGTACCTTCGAACTTTGTTTAGAGTGTTTCCACTGGGGATTCCTGTTTTGTTGTTAGAGGAGAACTCTGTTGGGGAACATTGACTTTGCTTGAGGAGAACTCTATGGAGAGTGTTGATTTATGCTTGGGGAAAATTTCAGGAGTTTAGTTGTCTGTTACTCCACTGGGAAGCTATCTCTTGATTAGAGAGGAAGAAAGTTTAGTTGTTATCTGGTCGGATTCTAGGCTTCAAAACAATTCATTGGGGATAGTGGTAAACTCTACTAGGGAAGAGGAGTTTTATCAATGATTTGAAGAAGTTAAACTATTATCTAGTTGGGTCCAGGCTTTAGTAACTTTTGGGGATAGTAACGAATCCGTTAGGGATATCAATGACTCTACCGGGGGTTAAAGGTTTTTGTCTGTTGATTTGTATTGGTCTGAGAGGTAAACTCAAGTTGGGGAATTTGTAGTCTGTCGAGGAAATAAACCCGGTTGAAAAGAATATTGGATGAACTGCTGGGGAGGATTTTCTTTAGGAAGAATTCCACAAGGCTTCCTTTTAAGACCAACTCAGCTAGGGAGAGGACCTTCTGGAGAATGAAACTCTGGCAGGGGATTACATGAATCCAACTTTGTAGGGATAATTCTATGGAGATATCCATGAATTTGGCCTTGTGGAGTTTTGACCCTTATATGTGAAGATTATTCTATGGGGATAACCTTATAGAGGTGGCTCTGACGACTTTACCGTGGATCACCTTGTGAAAGGGACTTTGTGGGGATTTGTCATTGTCCATGGTAGTAAGTGTTGTAGTTAGTGCCAGAAAATTTTTGCTTGATTGTACGTGCCCCTTTGATGGAATTCATGTTCAATTCCCCAAGTGATTCGAATGGAGACCTGCCCCGGCTATGAGATATTTCTTGGAATCTTGACTTGACTTCCCCGGACGGGTTGGACAATAATCATGTTATGCCCCTTGATTATGGAAGAATTGTCATTAGAAGTGTTTTTCCATTTGAAGTGATTCTGTTTTTTGAGAGGATATTCGTTCATTGGATATTCGTTGTGTGAATTTATCCGCTGTCAAACAAATAGCTATATGCAAACAACGGTATTCAAAATAATGCAACATTTATGCTTGTCTTGAAGTTTTGAAAATGCATTTTCAGCAGATAAAAGAATTTTTTAAGAATATGAATTCAACTCAAGATTTACAGTAAGCCTTACAAGAGCCAGGATACATTTTGTGACAGAATTCTTTCTGTGATATGGTGGGAGAACTGACTTGTTTGTTTTACGTTTTATCGCAAATGTTGCGGTTAGCAAGAGTCTTCACCGACTTTTCTTTTATCCAAAAGGAAAGGTGAAAAAGCACAGGAAAGACCTTTGAGATTGTTTCTTGAGTTCGGGGGGGGGGGGGGGGGGGTAGATTATGAAAAGGGAAGGTATTATCACCCTTTTCATCCATGGTTTTCCATGGTCTATTAGTTACTTGCTAAATCACTTGCTTTTGTTTGAAATTCTGCTTTGTGTGGTTTTTGAAAGTATTTTGAAAAAGTGACTTTGTAATGATTCTCGTTTCTATAAGAATGCGTACAAAGTTTTGTTTTGAAAATAGTTCAAAGAGGTGTTTGTGGGATGTGTTTTTGAAAGTGATTTTGAAAAGGGTTTTCTTTGTAATGGCTCTCGTTTCTATAAGAACGCGTACAAAGTGTTATCTTTTGAAAATGTTTCAAATGGAAGTGTGAGTGTATAAAATGTTTTTGTTGTGAGCAAGCGAGAAACTGAGAGCGAACCTACCTAATAAAAAGGTCTTAAATGTGATTTTCCTTCTCCTTTAGATGTGGCTATCTTACTATTGATTTGGTAAGAAGCACCGTCGTTGGATGTGAAGGGACGAGCATTGGAACGTTTGAATAGTCATAGAAGGCAACATATGGGACGTTTTAGCAATGTCATTTTAGGGACTGGATCGCTTATCGAAGGAAACATCGAGGGTCATCGAGGGACTAAGATCTTTTATCGAGGGTCTTTACTAAAACGCCCATGTTCGAGGGACATGACTATTCAGTGTACAGTCAGAACATGATTCTTTGAAAATTTGATATTTTTCAAAGTAACTTCTGACTTCGGATTTTTTGATGAATCAATCTCATGTCTTGATGAAATAAAATTGTTGAAACTTGATTTGATCTGAAAGTCAAAGTTTGACTTTTCAGTGTGCTTTTGACCATTTTGCCCTTATGGATGATTTCATTGAAAAATTGCAGTTCAAGGCTTGGAATTGGATGGAAACAAACTTGAGGATCCATGGTGATTCCTTGAGAAATGAGAGGGAAAATTTGGGGGTATAACAACCGCCCTTTCGGGTTTTCAGTCCCCCGGGATACCCTTTTTTTCCCAAGTCGCCCTTTCGGGTTTTCAACTTGTTGGGTGTACAGTTTTTTTTGTTTTATCCCTAATTTTTGCCTGAACCTTTTTGGTTCGCCGGGATGCCCCTTGTTTTACCTAGGTGTGTCAACCTAGCGGGTCTCTTATGTGTAGTATCTTTTGACTATGTCTGCATTTACAAGGTGAGGCAGGTCATCACCATCCATAGTGGTTAAGATCATTGCCCCACCAGAGAATATGCTTTTGATCACAAACGGCCCTTCGTATGTAGGAGTCCATTTGCCCATGGGATCACCTTGCGGCAGTATGATGCACTTGATCACCAACTCCCCGACTTGATACACTTGGCGTCTGACCTTTTTGTTAAAAGCCTTGATCATCCGTTTTTGATACATTTGACCATGACAGACAGCAGTAAGCCTTTTCTCGTCAATCAAGTTCAGTTGATCAAGTCGAGTTTGGATCCAATCGTCTTCATTCAACCCTGCATCCTTCATGATTCTCAGAGAAGGGATCTGGACCTCAATAGGCAAGAAATTCTCCATGTTGTATACCAGAGAGTAAGGTGTTTCCCTGGTTGATGTGTGCTCCATGGTACGATAACCGTGGAGGGCGAATGGTAGCATCTCATGCCACTCTTTGTATGTGACTGTCATTTTCTGTATGATCTTTTTAATATTCTTATTTGGGGCTTCGACAACACCATTCATATTTGGCCGGTAAGGGGAAGAATTATGGTGTTGGATCTTAAATTGTGCGCATAGTGCGGTGATGATAGTGCTGTTGAGAGTCGTACCATTGTCTGTGATGATCCTCCCCGGGATACCGTATCGACAGATGAGATTCTATTGGATGAACCGGGCAACAACATTCTTGGTAATGGAAGAGAAAGAAGTCGCCTCAACCCACTTTGTGAAATAGTCAATGCCCACCAAGATGAAGCGGTGTCCATTAGAGGTTGTTGTCTTGATTTCCCCAATCATGTCGATGCCCCACATAGCAAAGGGCCAAGGAGCCGTCAAGACGTTCAAAGGAACCGGAGGCATGTGCACCTTGTCAGCATAGATCTGACATTTATGACAAGTTCAAGAGTGCTAATAGCAATCTACTTCCATGGTAGACCAGTAATGACCTTCCTGTAGGATCTTCTTTGCCATCGTATGCCCACTGGAATGGGTGCCAAAAGTGCCTTCATGTAGATCAGCCACGATCTTTTCTGCCTCAACCTTGTCTATGTAATGGAGCAAAACATAGTCATGGTTGAGCTTGTAGAGAATGTCATTACTAAGGAACTTTTTATCATTGACTGAAGCTCCTCCCGGATACTCTTGAGCCTCGAGATACCTCTTGACTTGGTGAAACCAAATCCGGTCCACTACTTCTTCAATATTGATCTCTTGATAGTGAGCTGGTTCATCCATTCGTTCAATGGTGATCTGGAGAGCCTCGTTATCCCATTTAATTTTAAACTTGGATGACATTGTGGCTAGCGTATCCGCTAGTTAATTTTCTTCTCGCGGGAAATGCTCGAAGGTAATCTTCTCGAAATGTGGGATTAATGTCAACACATGTTCTTTGTAGGGGATGAGGTTAGGGTGTTTAGTGTCCCATTCTCCTTTGAACTGAATGATGACCAAGGCTGAGTCTCCAAACACACTTAAAGACTTGATTCCCAAATCTATAGCAGCTTTGAGACCAAAAATGCACGCTTCGTATTGTGCCATGTTATTTGTACAGTTGAAGCAAAGTCTTGCAGTGAAGGGAGTATGACATCCTTCAGGGGATATGAGTACAACACCTATACCATTGCCGAGTGCGTTGGACGCTCCATCAAAACCCAGGGTCCATCGGGATCCTTGTTTAGGTCCGTCATATGGTCTGAATTCTTCACAGTTGTTTACCATCATGATGTCTTCATCTGGAAATTTGAACTTCACGGACTAGTAGTCATCCATAGCTTGATGATCAAGGTGGTCAGCTAGTATACTGAATGTCATATTCCGTCAGGATCATCTGTCATCTTGCTATTCTCCTAGAGAGGGCAGGTTTCTCGAATATGTATTTTATTGGATCCATCTTGGATATCAATAAGGTAGTATGGGTCAGCATATACTATCTTAGCCGGCGAGCAGCCCATGCCAGAGCACAACAAGTTTTCTCGAGCAGTGAATATATTATTTCACAGTCAGTAAACTTTTTGCTCAGGTAATAAATAGCATGGTATTTTCGGCTAGACTCGTCATGCTGCCCCAACACACACCCCATTGAATTTTCCAAAACAGTTAGATACATGATCAAGGGTCTTCCCTTGACTGGTGGCATTAAAACAGGAGGCTCTTGTGGGTACTCTTTGATCTTGTCGAAGGTAGTTTGGCATTCATCATTCCATTTGACTACTTGATCTTTCTTCAGTAATTTGAAGATTGGTTCACAAGTAGTTGTTAAGTGAGAAATGAATCTAGCAATGTAGTTTAAATGTCCCAAGAATCCTCTGACTTCCTTCTCGGTGCGAGGGGCAGGTATTTCTTGTACAACTTTCACTTTGGCAGGGTCCACTTTGATTCTTTTACAGCTGACGACGAAGCCTAGTAGTTTACCGGACCTTACCCCAAATGTGCATTTATTCGGGTTCAACCTCAGCTTATATTTCTTTAGTCTCTCAAATAGTTTCTGTAAATGATCAAGATGTTCTTCTTCTGTTTGATATTTGGCTATCATGTCGTCCACATAGACCTCTATTTCGTGATGTATCATGTCGTGAAATAGAGCTACCATGGCACGTTGATAGGTTTCCTCAACGTTCTTCAACCCGAATGGCATAACCTTCTAACATAAAGTGCCCCATTGTGTGACAAAGGTTGTTTTCTCCATGTCCTCAGGCGCAATTTTAATTTGGTTGTAGCCTGAGAAACCGTCCATAAATGAGAACACTTTATGCTATGCTGTATTGTCAACCAAAATATCGATGTGGGGAAGTGGGAAATCATCGTTAGGGCTTGCGCTATTCAAATCTTTATAGTCCATGCACATTCGCACTTTGCCGTCTTTTTTAGGCACGGGAACAACATTGGCGACCCATTGCGGATATGAGGTGACGGCCAAGAATCCGGCATTAAATTGTTTCATGACTTCCGCTTTTATCTTCTCTGACATGTCTGGTCGCATGCGATGGACCTTTTGTTTTACCGGAGGGCAGTCTTCTTTTGTTGGCAGACAATGTACCACGATATCAGCATACAGTCCCGGCATGTCTTGGTACGACCAGGAAAAGACCTCGACATAATCATGTAGTAACTGAATCAGATGCTTCTTAACACAAGATTCCAGATTGGCACCCACTCTAACTTCTTTCTTGTCCTCTTCGGTACCTAGGTTAACTGTCTCAACTGGTTTTTTGTGGGGCTGCATGGTCCTCTCTTCTTGTGGTAGTAACCTAGCTAATTCCCCTAGGACTTCACAATCTTCCTCACCTTCGTCTTCGGCTTGGTAGATTAGATTTTGTGAGTCATAGAAAGCCATAGCAGAATCGTTAACCATGGGATCCCGAATGGATGTAGATCTGCATTTTGAATGTGAGTGTGTGTAAGAGTATAGCTATCTTTGAAAGAAATAAAAATGTAAAAAGAAAGACAAAGAGCATAAAGTTTGTATACAAAAACGTCCATGATTCATTGATGACATATGAAAATGAGGTAACAACCCTTACAAATGGACCGTTGTGCCTCGGGTAAGACACACGGTTTAAAAAGTCTGAATTGTTTAATTATTACAGTTCCGACAAAATTTAAAGACAATTATTGTGGGATAAAAGTAATTGGGACAAAATCTTTAGCTTCCCAGTTGATGGGTCCTCCATTGACAGTTGGGAAAATCCATTCCTCCAGGTCGTAGCTATCCTCATCATCCTCCACTGCGTTGATTCCGTGGTTGCTGATCTTCAAGGGTGGTCCCCTGACACGAGCACGGCGTACAACTTTCTGGGCTCCTGAAGTGAAACCCAAACCGAATTTATCATATTTGTATGGGATATCTGGGAGTTGGCCCCAAATAGTGCACCCTCTTTCTTTGATCGCGGCCTTGGCATCTTTCAGAGAAGAAATATTTAGCGGAGTTCTTGTAATCTTTGGGACTTGGGAAACAACCTTGGTTACTTCCACAGTTTGTGGGACTTCCTCGAAATGCTGAAATGGAGTTTCAATTAATTTACCATCCAATTCCACGTATCTGAAAGAGTTTAAGTGACTGACCATATATTCCTCTTCTCCATGGATAGTAATGATTTCCCCTTGGTCGTATATTTCAGCATTTGATGTAATGCAGAGGTGACGGCACCAGTTTTGTGAATCCATGATCGGCCCAATAAGCAGGAATAGAAAGGGTGAATGTCCATCACGTAAAAAGTTGAATAAAAGGTTTGGGGGTTCCAACTTTTATGGGGATGTCCACCTCCCTATGCACCATTCTCTTTGAACCGTCGAAGAGCCTTACCACTATGTTGCTAGATTTTAAGGTCAAACCTTCACAGTCAAGTCTATCAAGAGCCTTCTTAGGCATCACATTCAAAGACGAACCGGTATCAACCAAGACATGGGCAAAAGTTGTGCCCTGCATTCGACAGAGACATGCAATGCCTCGTTGTGCTTCCTCCCTCTAGGTGTCAAGTCAGCATCAGAAAAGCCTAAACCATTATCTGCGGTCAAGCTGGCCATACAGTCTTGAAACTGATCAGTAGAGGTTTATTGTGGTACATGGGAAGTTTTAAGGAATTTTACCAAGGCCTTCGCATGAACCTCAGAGCATAATAATAAATCCAGCATGGAAATCTTTGACGGAGTCTGCTCTGGCTGTTCTACTACGTTGTAGTCACTTCTCTTTATAATTTTAAGAATTTCTTCCATCTCCTTTTGGGAGGCCTTAGGGATATATATTGATTGCGCCTTCATCTGGACAGGCTCAATCATAATTCCTTTGCCCCGAGTCTTGGTCGACTCCGTGGTAGGAGTATCAGCAGGTGTGACTATAGGAATTCTAGTTGTAGTGGTGTCAACAGGAACAGAAATAGGGATGATCACAGGTTCGTTAACAGTCTTTAGAGGACCAATCTCTGGGGAGAATACTCTGCCACTTTGGGTTATCTTGATGGTTCCTACAATGTTGCTGATGTCGGGGTCAGCCTTCTCAAAAATTGAATCTTCAACAGTTGACCAGTCCTGCTTAATGCCGTGATAGTAGACATCGCCCCCCTAATTCCATGGGACAGTTTTATCTGATGAGTACGGGATTGGACCTGGCATAGTAATTATCAGTGGAGCTACTTTAGGAACTAATGTAATCCTAACAGGTCTTTTGGTGGAGACCCTGGAAGGATTGGCGGAAATGGTTACTATCGAAACATCTTTGTAGGAAATGGTTGGAACGGGAGTCTTTTCAAACAAAATCTCTTTATCATCCATTAGGCGTTGAACACCTGCTTTCAATAAATGACAACCAGTTGGTAGGGATAGACAGAAGTGGCAACCTTCATCACAACCTGGAAATAAACTGGCCTTCAATAGGTTCTTCTTGATAGTCAGGAGAGGAGTAACAAGTTCATCAACAACAGTAACAAACATATCATTTGCGATGGCGTTAACACCACGGTCGTGCTTGGGCATAGGAGCGGTGATAACTTTTGGGATCTCAGGAGCATCAAACTCAATTTCTTTGGCTTCAAGAAGGTCTTGCATCTTGTTTTTCAAATCTTGACAGTTGTTAGTATCATGCCCTGGACATTCTGAATGGTATGCACAGCGAGCATTAGGATGGTAGGGAGGAGAGGTTGTGTTAGGATTATTTTGAGCTTCTTTCAAAGTTACCAGATTGGATCTCAACAAATGTGGAAGTACTTGAGATAGTGTCATATTAATCCGGGTAAATTGTCTTACTGGTCTTTCTGTTCTAGGCTGATCGTTCCTTTGTTGAGTAGGTGCAGGCTTAGGGATCATGACAGCCCCTATCATTGGACGGTGTTCAGTTCTTTCTTGATTCCTTTGAGGATACACAACACCTGTTAGAACATAGTTTGATTCTACAACCCTTAGTTAGAGTTTTGATGATAACAAAATACAAGATTAAATGTATTATGAGATTTATATAAGACATAGATGCTACTAAAAAATTATGTTATGTATTTGCAGAAACTCTGATGAAATCAGCATCAGAATATCAGTATCAACATCAGCATCAGAAGATATGTCAGTATCAGAAGATCAATTCATGTGCTACGCTGAAGCCTGATGAACAGAATCTGTGCTTAACATACTCTGACTCTGATCAAGATCATAACCATGTCATCAGCACTCAGTAACTCCAGAATAAGCTAAAGCCAAGTACACTCTGATTTTCATTAAGCAGAACATTCTGAAGTGTCAACGTTACTATGCATTCAAGGCAGATTAATTACCAACGTCTTTATCAAAGACAAAGATCTTCTCAAAAAAGAAAGAACATTATGAGCATTGAAATGGAATTATGGACAGCAACGTATCTATTCCATGCTATATAAACAAGTCAGTGTGAAAAGAATTGGCACAATACTCTTTTACATACAAACGCACAAGACAATCATCTTCACGTTCTCAATCATCCAGTTTGCTAAAGTTCTCAAGCGCTTACTCTATAGCTCTAGCAATCTAGTATTATCTAAGCTTCATATTGTGTACTATCACAGTTGTGATATATAGTTTTTCTAGAAAACATCAAACACACATTTGTTCATTTATCTGTAAAAGAGAATTTCCTTGAGATAAACCGGTATGTGGTTAGACTCAAGAAGGCTTTGACAGTTGTTAAAGCAGTTTGTGTATTCAGTTGAATATAGTGGATTAAGACCTCGTTGGAGAGAGGCGAAATCACCTTGACGGGTGGACTGGAGTAGTTTGAGATCAAACGAACCAGGATAAAAATAACGTGTTGTCTGCATTTGATTTCAAGTTTTACAATTCAACCCCCCTTCTTGTGTTTTTCACTTCTTCAATTGGCATCAGAGCGCCTGGTTCTGAGCTTATAACACTTAACCGTGTCAGTACAAGATCCAGCGTTAGAAAAACACTATGGCAGGACAACATCAAAACATCAGCAATGACAACAATGAAGAAAGAGACATATTCAGTGGCAAACCTCCAGTCTTTGATGGAGAGAACTTTGATTACTAGAAAGACAGAATTGAAAGCTTCTTTCTGGCCCACGATGCTGATCTGTGGGATATGGTGACTGATGGATACATGCACCCAGTGAATGCAAGTGGTCAGAAAATTGACAGGAAAGCAATGTCTGATCAACAAAAGCGTGATTTCAGAAATCATCACAAAGCAAGAACAATTCTTCTCAGCGCCATCTCATACTCTGAATATGAAAAGATATCAAACAGAGACACTGCAAAGAATATGTTTGATTCTCTGAGAATGATGCATGAAGGCAACATACAAGTTAAAGAATCTAAAGCTCTTGCGCTCATTCAGAAGTATGAGGCATTCAAGATGGAAGAAAGTGAATCCATTGAAACAATGTTCTCAAGATTTCAAATTCTGGTTGCTGGTCTCAAAGTCCTGGACAAAGGGTATTCTACTGCTGATCATGTTAAGAAGATCATCAGAAGCTTGCCAAAACAGTGGAGGCCAATGGTCACAGCGCTGAAGCTAGCTAAGGATCTCAACACAATCTCTCTGGAGGAACTTGTCAACTCCCTCAGAAGTCACGAGATAGAGCTAGAAGCTGATGAAACTCAAAAGAAAGGTTAGCCATTAGCTTTAAAATCTAACAGAAAATCTGAATCCAAAGTTTTGCAGGCTATAGAAGAAACCTCTGATGGGTCCTCATCAGAAGAAGATGAACTGTCTCTCCTCTCCAGAAGGGTGAACCAACTGTGGAAGCAGAGGAAAAGAAAGTTCAGGAATCCAAGAAGATCAGAGAATCAGAATGAGTCCACCTCCAGATACAAAAGGTCAGAACCCTCCTCTGGATACAGAAGATCTGAAGGCTCTTCAGGTAGCAGAAAGTCAAACAACAAAGACATAATCTGCTATGAATGTAACGAGCAAGGACACTACAAGAGTGATTTCCCAAAGCTTCAGAGGGAAAAGCCCAAAAAGAAGTTTGGCAAGGAAAAGAAGAAAAGTCTTATGGCTACATGGGATGACTCTGACACATCTGAAGCTGACTCAGAATCAGACGATGAAAGAGCAAACATAGCTCTCATGGAAAACATATCAGAAGATAGTGAAGCTTCTGAATCAGACACGGAAGAGGTATTTCCTGACTTTGCTATTAACATTACTAAGGCTGAACTAGCTGAAAGCCTTAATGAGATTCTGGAAAGATATCAGCAGATCAGAGTCAAATTCAGAAACCTGAAAAGGAATCTTGCTTCTGACTCTGATAAATCTGAGAGTCTTAAATTGGAGAATTCTGAGTTGAAAAATAAAATTTCAAAATTAGAAAATCTTTTACAAAACTCTCAGAAGGAAACCATTCTTGAAACTCCCAGTAGTGCTGATGAGATCATCAAGGAGTATGATCACAGCTGTCAGAAGTTTCTTGCTAAAAGCATAGATAGAAGCAAAATGGCTTCAATGATCTATGGAGTTAGCAGAAATGGCAGAAAAGGAATAGGATACCAAGGTAAGGTACCTACACCAAAGAATGCCATGGACTTAGTTATTAAACGAACTCCACTTAATTCACACTTTGTATATGGGCACACACACGACATCAAATATACTAGTAGTAATTATTCTGTCAAACCAAAATTCAACCAGAGTTTTGGTAAAACTAACAAATCAGGACCCAAGAAAATATGGGTACCTAAGGATAAAATAATACATGTTGCAGATATCTTTAGAAGCAAAGCAGAAACACCAGTCATGGTACCTGGACTCTGGCTGCTCACGACACATGACGAGAAGAAGGCATATGTTCCAAAGCCTGGAACTTAAGCCTGGAGGCCACGTAGGCTTTGGAGGCAATCAGAGGGGAAAGATCATTGGCTCTGGAACAGTAGGTAATGGAAATCTTCCCTCTATAAGTAATGTTTTATTAGTAGATGGATTAATGCATAACCTGTTATCCATAAGTCAATTAAGTGATAACGGTTATGATATAATCTTTAATCAAAATTCATGTAAAGTTGTTAGTCAGAAAGATGTGACTATCCTATTTAATGGAAAGAGGAGAAACAACATTTATAAAATAAAACTTTCTGAACTGAAAAGTCAGAATGTAAAGTGTCTTCTGTCTATTAACAACGAGCAATGGATCTGGCACAGAAGATTGGGGCATGTTAGTATGAGAAGAATATCTCAGATTAACAAACTCAATCTGGTCAGAGGACTTCCTAACCTGAAGTTCAATTCAGATGCTCTGTGTGAAGCATGTCAGAAAGGCAAATTTGCAAAACCAGCTTTCAAATCTAAAAACGTTGTTTCCACCTCCAAGCCATTAGAACTTCTGCACATTGACTTATTTGGACCAGTTAAAACTGCTTCAGTCAGTGGCAAGATGTATGGGTTAGTAATCGTAGATGACTATAGCAGATGGACATGGGTAAAGTTCTTAAGACACAAGGACGAGTCACACTCTGTGTTTGTTACCTTCTGTAACCAACTTCAGAATGAAAAGGATCTTAGAATCGTCAAAGTCAGAAGTGATCATGGTGGAGAGTTTGAAAACAAAGATTTTGAATCATTTTTTAATGACAAAGGCATTCTGCATGATTTCTCTTGTCCTAGAACTCCCCAGCAAAATGGAGTTGTAGAACAAAAGAACAGAACATTGCAAGAAATGGCCAGAACCATGATCAACGAGACTAACGTTGCTAAGATCTTCTGGGCAGAGGCAATAAACACAGTGTGCTACATTCAGAATAGAATCTCTATAAGACCTATTCTGGAAAAGACTCCATATGAATTGTGGAAGAACAGAAAGCCCAACAATTCATATTTTCATCCATTTGGATGTACCTGCTTTATTTTGAATACTAAAAATTATTTGAACAAGTTTGACTCTAAAGCACAGAAGCGTATTATGTTAGGATACTCTGAACGCTCAAGAGGGTACAGAGTATACAATACAGAAACACAGATTGTGGAAGAATCAATCAGTGTTCGTTTTGATGATAAGCTTGACTCTCAAAAGTCAAAGCAGAATGAATTACTTGCACGTATGGAAGTTGAATTCACAGGTACCGAAGACAAGTCACCAGAAGCTCTTAACAGAGACACTCCCTCAACATCAGAAAGAGGCACTGCAAGCAATCCAGCATCTTCTGTTGATCTACCTCAGAAAAGACCATCCAGAAGCAGTATGGATCACCCAGAAGAAACAATCTTAGGAAGAAAGGAAGATCCAATCAGAATAAGAGCCAGCTTCAGAAACTCTGAAGAATCCCTCATGGGACTTGTTTCACTAATTGAACCATCAAGAATTGATGAAGCACTTCTGGACAATGACTGGATTCTAGCAATGCAAGAGGAGCTGAATCAATTCACAAGGAATGACGTATGGGATCTTGTTCCTAAACCAAAAGGATTCAACGTCATTGGAACTAAATGGGTGTTCAGAAACAAACTGAATGAACAAGGTGAAGTCATCAGAAATAAAGCACGATTGGTAGCACAAGGTTATAGTCAGCAAGAGGGGATAGACTATACATAAACCTTTGTTCCAGTCGCCAGGTTAGAATCTATCAGAATTTTAATTTCTTTTGCTGTTAATAAAGGCATCACTCTGTATCAGATGGATGTCAAGAGTGCATTCTTAAATGGCTATATAGAAGAAGAGGTATATGTGCACCAACCCCCTGGTTTTGAAAGTTCAAAAAATCCATAATATGTTTTCAAACTAAAGAAGTCACTGTATGGTCTGAAACAAGCTCCCGGAGCTTGGTATGAAAGACTAAGTAACTTCCTGTTAGAAAAGGAATTCACCAGAGGGAAGGTGGACACAACCTTATTCTGTAAGACAGTTAAGAATGACATTTTAGTCTGTCAGATTTATGTTGATGATATAATATTTGGATCTACTAAATCTTCTCTGGGAAGAGAGTTTGCTAAGTGTATGTAGGCAAAATTTGAGATGAGCCTAATGGGAGAACTGAAATTCTTTCTGGGCATTCAGATCAATTAAAACCCAGAAGGAACTTACATTCATCAGAGCAAATATGTCAGAGAACTTCTGAAGAAATTTGATCTCTCAGAATGTAAGCCATCAAAGATTCCAATGCATCCACGTGCATTCTGGAAAGAGAAGAGGTAAGCAAAAAAGTAGAACATAAGGTCTACAGAGGTATGATTGGTTCTCTTCTTTATCTTATAGCTTCAAGGCCTGATATTTTATTCAGTGTATGCATTTGTGCAAGATTCTAATCAGATCCTAGAGAATATCACTTAACAGCTGTTAAGCGAATTTTCAAGTATCTGAAAGGTACTACTAATCTGGGTCTGTTTTATAGAAAATCTAGTGATTACAGCTTAGTAGGTTACTGTGATGCTAACTTTGCTAGAGACAGAGTTGAGCGTAAAAGCACTTCTGGAAGCTTCCAGTTTCTGGGAGAAAATCTGATCTCGTGGTCCAGCAAAAGACAACCCACAATTGCTCTATCAACAGCAGAAGCTGAATACATAGCAGCAGCTGGATGCAGCACACAAATGATCTGGATGAAAAGTCAACTTGAGGACTTCCAGATATATGAGAGTAACATTCCTATCCTCTGTGATAGCACTTCTGCTATTTGCTTAAGTAGAAATCCAATTTTGCATTCTAGGGCTAAGCATATAGAAATAAAACATCATTTTATTAGGGACTATATTCAGAAAGGAATTTAAAATTTAAAATTTATTGACACAGACCATCAATGGGATGATATTTTCACAAAACCTCTTTCTGAAGATAGGTTCAACTTCATTCTGAAACATCTCAGCATGAAGCTCTGTCCAGAATAAAATTGTTTTAATTTTATATATTAACCTTCAGAATTGTGTTTATTTCTCTGTGAACTTCTGATCAATCCTCTTTCAGAATTTTAGAAATGCAGATTGTATCAGAATCTATTCATGAAGATCTGAGCACTTCAGTTCAAGGATAGATGTGTTGTTCACTCAAGCAAACAAGTGTCATCCAGGCATCAGCTGTTTCCTGAGGCTGAACACGCGTTCACGCTTCTGAAAAGGCAAAGTGCTGATTGGATGCATTGAGACACATGTCATTGGTAACCGTTTAAGTATCTTTCTGAATCCCCTAAAATCAGCTAACATTAAATGCTAATAATCATGATTTATTTCTCTCTCTTAAACGTTTATGTTTTCAAAAACTTTTTAGAAATCTATTTAAACACTCTTCACACCTTTCACACTCTTTTACCGTCATCTTCGTTTGCTATTAATATCTCTGTTTTTCTGTGTTCTTATTCACTCAAGAAAACCTTTCAATCTTTTTTTCAAAAAAAAATTTCCTCGTGTGAACATGGCTTCTTCCAGCAATCCTTCATCAGGTTCCCAGAAAGATGCATCATCTGAGCAATATGAAGTTCCTCTCAGAACGCTTCTCACTCTTATCAAGAACCTTGAAGTTCTGTCAGAAATTATAGTGGATTTCAACAGTCTCAAGGAAAATGATTTTGATTTATCAAAAGAGGTTCAAGCTCAAGGGTGGGAGAAATACTTTGATAGGCTGGTGGGTCCAACTTTTCCTATTTTGGTTAAGGAATTTTGGATTCACGCTTCTTCCTCAAATCACCAAGTTACATCCTACATAATGGGGAAGAAAATTGTGATTACTGAAGACTTGATAGCTCGTCTGATAGGCTGCAATAGAGGTGGTATACGCTGTATTGACATGGCAGAAAGATGTCAAGATGCTGCCCTAATTGCAAGGGAAATTTTCACGCTGGGGCTTCCTTCCAGCAAGATAAGGGACTTGAAGGACAAGAACAGAATTTGGGCAAAGATTATTTTGGGCTGTTTCAACCACGGGAAGCCTACCAGCTCTCCTGATTACATAAACATAGATCAGCAGTTTCTAATCTACTTTATTTCTCAGAAGGTCAAGATTAATCTAGCTCATCTTCTGTTCAATCATCTCAGAACTAGTGTCAAGGAGATAAGGGAAGAGGAACGTACTAAAAGGGATTGGATACCCTTGGGAAGATTGATATCAGATATTCTGACTGAGAATAGGCTGATTGAACATTTGATAGAGGCATAAGAGATCAGCACCCTGGAACCTTCTGTTGGCAAGCAGCTGAATGCCAAAAATATGAAGAAAATGAAGCTGATAGAGAACATTAGGAAGGAGCCCAGCATCACTCTTTTTGCTGAAATCTACAGCAGAAGAGTCCCTCTGGACGACTTCCCTATGTTCTCAGAGATTGACTCCAAGCCTCAAATCATCTTGAGATATTTGGATGCGTGCAAAGCTGATGGTACAGCACCTAATCTAAATATTCAAGATCTTCAGCAGAAGGCACCAGAGGTAGTTCTGAAGAAGACGAAGAAGAGGAAAGCTGCTACAGAAGGACCATCCCAGCAGACTCCAAAGAAAAGAGATAATCCTGCATCTGTTACTGTTTTAAATTCATCTGTTGTTTCCACATCAATTCCTACTCCTATCCCAACTCCAGCTGATATCCCAACACCACAAACCTATGATGATTTTGAATTTGACTTTGACCCTTCTGAGTCATTAACCCTCAGAAGATCCCGCTCCAAACCACAAAATCCAAACACTGCAACCATACCAGAACCAGAACTTGCACAAGTTCTGTCTGATATAGACCAACATACTTCCGCTCCCCAAACAGAAAATCCAAATCCAAACTCAGAAATTCCCATCTCACCACTACCTGACATCCCACTCTCACCAATTCCAGAAACTCCACCCTCTCCAGTACCAGAACCAGAAGTTCCACAACCATCCTCTCCTCAACCAGATATTAATCCACCCTCTCCTCAACATGCACAATCTCCACAACCTGAGACTCAAAACTCTGAGGCTCAAACCTCTGAGTCCCCTGAACCACAACCTTTGGCCATTCAATTTCCATGTGGTACCACTGTTAACATGTCTCAACTACCATCTTCACCAGAAACAACTCCACCTAATACCCCATCAAGTCCAATAGTCATTTCTGACTCTCCCACTCCCTCACCTAAGAAAAATACAGAAAACCACAACAAGACTGTCATTGATCTAACAGTCTTTGAACGCCTTGCTGCAATAAAGAAGAAAACTGCTATCCCTAAACCGAAATAACCAGATGTTGGTTCCATCATGTTGAACTTTGAAACAGATATGCAGAAGTGGATCACTTCTTTAAAAAAAGCAAGTCTGGAAGTGGTTGATCCTGTTGTCTCAGACTTCCTCAGGACACAATTCAGAAGATGGGTTTGTGCTGAAACCTTCAAGCTGCAAGACTAGAGCTATGGGTAGGCTCAACAGAACTTCAGCAATCTGCTGAAGGAAATGGAAGGCCCTGTTCTGAGCAAGCTGCTGAAGGAAGAAGCTCTCCATTTAGACATTGAGCCTTGGTCTGAAAAGCGTCCATCATCTACAGTTCAACCTGCAGAAGAACAAGTTATTCAAGCTGAAGACTTGGGTCAAGCAGAAGAAACTACAGAAAGCTCTGAGAAGCAGTCTGTATCTGAAGATCCTCAAGCTTCCTCTCTTGACAGGCAGGCTCTGGAGGATTTGAAGAGATCAGATATGCTGATGAATGAAAGGATGGACAAGCAGGATATCAAGATTGATTCTATAGCAAACATGGTATCTAAGCAACAGGAAACCAGCGAGCAAATCAAGAGCATGTTAGAAGCTCTGTTCACACGACTTCCTCCTTCTTCTTAGAATTTTACTGTGTTTTCCTTGTTTTCTTTACATGTTTGTCTGTAATATTTCTACTTGTTCTAAACTCTCGTTGCTTCTGTTTTGAATACAACATTTCTTTTGCTCTGATCATTTTAACTATGATTATTTGTGCTTTTTGATAACTGACAAAAAGGGGGAGAAAGAATGATATTTTTCAATAACGGATTACTGAGACAAAAGTATCAAACATTCTAACATCCTTATATATTTGAATTTCTTTGTTCTGAAAAGCTTACAGGTACAAGAATCTGATGAACTCTGATAAAGTAACACTCTGATGCTCAAAGAAAGTTCAAGTAAAGTTATGATGCTCAAGATCTCAAGGAATCAAAGGGAAGTAATCAACTCAGGGGGAGTTTTTCTTTTCAATATTCTGATACCTTTTACTCCTCATCTGTTCACTCTGATACTTCTTATTTCTTATCCTCTTATCTCTGATACCTTATATTCATTAATTGATTATCTCTGATACCGATTCCTCTCTATCCTTAAACTCTGATAACTTTCATCATTTTATTTTAATTGAAAAAATCTGGTTTTTGTCATCATCAAAAAGGGGGAGATTGTTAGAACATAGTTTGATTCTACAACCCTCAGTTAGAGTTTTGATGATAACAAAATACAATATTAAATGTATTATGAGAATTATATAAGACATAGATGCTACTCAAAAATTATGTTGTGTATTTTCAGAAACTCTGATGGAATCAGCATCAGAATATCAGTATCAACATCAGCATCAGAAGATATGTCAGTATCAGAAGATCAATTCATGTGCTACGCTAAAGCCTGATGAACAGAATCTGCGCTTAACATACTCTGACTCTGATCAAGATCATAACCATGTCATCAGCACTCAGTAACTCCAGAATAAGCTAAAGCCAAGTACACTCTGATTTTCATTAAGCAGAACATTCTGAAGTGTCAACGTTACTATGCATTCAAGGCAGATTAATTACCAACGGCTTTATCAAAGACAAAGGTCTTCTAAAAAAGGAAAGAACGTTATGAGCATTGAAATGGAATTATGGACAACAACGTATATATTCCATGCTATATAAACAAGTCAGTGTGAAAAGAATTGGCACAATACTCTTTTACGCACAAACGCACAAGACAATCATCTTCACGTTCTCAATCATCCAGTTTGCTAAAGTTCTCAAGCGCTTACTCTATAGCTCTATCAATCTAGTATTATCTAATCTTCATATTGTGTATTATCACAGTTGTGATATATAGTTTTTCTAGAAAACATCAAACACACATTTGTTCATTTATCTGTAAAAGAGAATTTCCTTGAGATAAACCGGTATGTGGTTAGACTCAAGAAGGCTTTGACGGTTATTAAAGCAGTTTGTGTATTCAGTTGAATATAGTGGATTAAGACCTCGTTGGAGAGAGGCGAAATCACCTTGACGGGTGGACTGGAGTAGTTTGAGATCAAACGAACCAGGATAAAAATAACGTGTTGTCTGCATTTGATTTCAAGTTTTACAATTCAACCCCCCTTCTTGTGTTTTTCACTTCTTCAACACCAACTTCTTTCTTCCCAATAAATTGTTTTCTTACACCAGCAGAGGATGCGTCCTTTTGAATCTTTCCACTCTTACTCTTAACTTCCACTCTTTCCCCGGTCAATATTAATTTAGTGAAGCCTACTGAGGAGCTTCCAATTAAATGATTAAAGAAAGTACTGGACAGGGTTCCCAAAAACATGTCTACTAGTTCTCTTTCAGAAAGGGGAGGCTGGACTCTTCCTGCTAAGTCCCTCCATTTTTTAGCGTAGTCTTTGAAACCATAGCCATACTCTGGAGTTGAGTACAGGTGGGAACAAGATATGTGTTGTACTGATATTGTTTATGGAAAGCAGCGGCAAGGTCTTCCCAATTATGGATATTGGCCCTTTCTAGTTGATAGAGCCAATCAAGCTGAGTTCCGGATAGACTGTCTTGAAAGAAGTGTACCCATAAATATTTGTCAGCAGTGTGAGGCTGTATCTTCCTCACATAGGATCAGAGATGCATCTTGGGACATGAAACTCCGTCGTACTTAGAGAACACTGGTGCCTTGAATTTTGGTGGAATAACAATTCCAGAGACTAAACCCAACTCTTCAAAGTCTAACCTAGGCACTTTCTGAATCTCCATTGCACTTATTTGTTCTTCCAGATGCTTATATTTATCATCGATCGGGGGATACTGCTCTTCATAGTAGTCTTCTTCTTCTTCCTCCTCAGATTCTATATGGACAACCGCTTCCTTACCTTTCACTTCTTGATTATCCTTTTCACCAGATGACGTTGCAAAGTCTAGGGTCTATCTGGCTTGTCCTTGGAACCTTCTTCCCATATTCAGAACTCCAATTACTTTCTTTGCTTTCTTCTTTTTTTCTTCAACCAACAAAGTTTTCAGATCCTCTTGTCCTTTGGCTAGAGTCAAGAACATCTGTTGAAACTAAGAATTATGTGCCTGGAGGTCTTTTACAGTCTGCTCGAGATCCATCTTACTGAAATAAACAGTAGAAAGATGAGGAGACTTGTCGTAAGAAACCTGCTTATGTTATGATGAATGCATATGCAATGATTTCAAGGAAATTAGAGATTTAAATTTTCTTTAGACCAAAAAGGAACACACGTTATATTAATAAATTAAAGCTTGAGTACATCATGCCTCTTTTGGGCTTACAAAAAAAATACAAAATCTCTAAGATGAAAAAGTTGTACGCATCCTCTTTGGTGCGACATAGGCGTTCAGGTTACGCTCCTCATGAAGTTTCCTAGTGAGTTACAAAACCTTCTTCTCACTGGCGTAGAATTAGGCCTCATAAGTGTCTCGCTCCCCCTTAAGTTGTATACAATCCCTTTGTAAGTCTTCAAGAGAGGTGGGCATGTCAGGATGCAGGATAGTGTAGGGAACATCTCCTTCCACAACGGGCTCTATGATCTCCAGGAGAATGGAGGGGTAAAGCATTATAAGACTTTGAGCACGAGCTCGTACCCATTTAAGGTAAGCCTCAAGAGGGATGGAATTCTTATGCCCCAATGTCTTGCTATCTACCTTGTTCAACATCCTCCAAGCTCAGATAAATCTCTGGCGATGACCTTGATCGTCATTCTCGTAGTCGAATACCAAACCTTGAATGAGCATCTCATGTGGGCCATCCCTTCGGGCGTAACCAAACTGTCTTAAGGCTAAGAAGGGGTTGTAGGTGATACCTATTATAATGCCAAGTAAAGGGACATTATGGAATTCTCCATAACGGTCGACAATAGTAACATTCTCTATAGATCGGGAACACCAATGAATGTCTGAATGTTTGAGTGTCATCAACCTATGTGACCATCTTGAACCTTGTTCGTTCTTTAGTACATATTGGGGAAGATGCGAAATAAACCATCTTTCCAAAAGAGGAGTACAGCACATAAGGACACATATTTTCCTTATATTGCTAGTGTGAAAGGAATGTAGGATGTCCCCTAGCAAAGTAGGCACCGGGTTACGAGACATGAAGATTTTGACGGTGTTCACATCTATGAGTTGGTCAGAATTTGGATACAAAACCATCCGATAGATGAGGAGAGCCACAATTTCCTCAAAAGCTTGCAAATCCAAAGAGTTCCAATAGTTTTGGGCTTTCTCAAACAAGAAATTTTCTAGGAAACCCTTGACACCACTCCTTGTTTCCCAATTAGTTGTGATATCACATAATTGCAAGTGCAGAGCTTGAGCAATCTCTTCTGGATTTAGATCTCTTTCCGTACCGTTGAAAGGTAGTTGATTGAGAATGGGAATCCTCAAGAGTTGGGAGAATTCTTTCGAAGTTAGCTAAAGTTGATAATCAGGAAATGTGAAGCAATGGTGTAAAGGATCAAAGAACTGGAAGAGCACCTTTATCATGTCTTCATCAGTGTTGGAGGTAACCAAGTTTAGTAGGCGACCATGTCTTTCAGTAAATGGGGAGTTTTCAGGAATCCTTAATGTCAGCTATTTAAGTTGAGGAGGGATCCTTACAAGATTGACTTGAATAGTTTTCCTGCGAATAGAATCCATGTCCTACAAAACAGAACAAAGATAAATCCCAAGATCCATGAAATGGTTAGTGAATATGAGTATGATGTTATGATGTTTATGATGTTATGTACAAGTATATATACAAACAAAACAAACAAGTCCTTAGGTTTAGGCTTGCATGGATTCTCATAGGTAAGTATCCTTTTGATGTTTAGTTGGCTCAAACCTGTCCTAGAAATAGTAACCGGGTTCTAAGGAGCTCAATATTATTGATTTGTTTCCTTGGGAACTGTTTCAGCACAAGCCTCTTTAATGGTGACCGAAATATCCCAAAAAACCAAATCTCAATGAGTGTAATATCGAGTATCTACCAACTTTGGATTGCACCAAAGTTGGTCATCTCACTACGTCCTAATGGCTAAGTTGGTCAAGTAAAGGTTCTAAAAGTTCATTAGTGCTTCATGACATCACTCAGCGGCCCCGTATTCTCCTTGACTACTCAAGGGCTACCGGTACAAAAATATATCGCACTAACGTAGCTATTGCTTAGACCATGTCGGTATGCCCTGCACAGTTTCCACAATGTATTAATACTTACCTATAAGGTATCCCAAATCTGGGTAGAGGATTCAAACCCAAACAAAGAACCATAATGTAAAGCATGCAAGTCAAACAAAGAAAGCAAGTAAATTTGATCTAACCCTAAGGTAACCCCACTTTTAGAATTTTCCCCAGCAGAGTCGCCAGTTCTGTGATACGGTGGGAGAACTGACTTGGGTGTTTTGCGTTTGATCGTGAATGTTGCGGTTAGCAAGAGTCGCCGCCGAATTTTATTTAATCCAAAAGGAAAGGTGAAAAATCACAGGAAAGACCTTTGATATTAATTCTTGAGTTCGGGGGGTAGAATATGAAAAAGGAAGGTATTAGCATCCTTTTCATCCATGGTTTTCCATGGGCTCTTAGTTACTTGCTAGATCACTTACTTTTGTTTCAAATTGTGCTTTGTGTGGTTTTGAAAGTATTTTTTGAAAAGACGCCATTGTTTAGGCAAACTTTGTAATGATTCTCGTTCGTAAGAATGTATACAAAGTGTTTGATCTTTTGAAAATGTTTTCAAGTTTTGAAAGGTGTTTTGAAAGTGTAGGTGTTTGTTTTTGAAAATAGAAAGGATGTTTTGGTTTTGAAATTGAGCAAGTAACTAGGAACATTCTACCTACTCAAAAGTCTTTTATGTTTATTCCTCTTTCCTTTGACATTGTTATCCTACCATTGATTTGGTAAATAACCCTATCTTTGGATGTAAAAGGGACGGGCGTGGGTCATCGTATAACCATGATTAGCAATGTTGCAAGATATATTAGCATTTTTATTTAGGGACTAAGATCATTTTGAAAGGCAACTTTTGATAGCATCATCGAGGGACTATGATCTTGTATTTTTGTTTGTCTTTGCTAAGATACCTCACATGCGTAATATGGCCATTTTTGTAAGGCAACCAAGTGGATTTACCCTAGGGGTGTTTGTGTGCAAGTGTATTAATTTTCATGCTTGATTTATCTTTGATTAGGGTTTTCTATTTGTTGGTTTTAGTCTTTCCATATAAAACCCTAATTACTAGCATTTTTATATAAAGTGATAAATTGCGAAATTTTAAAATTACTACGCTATTACAATACTTAGGGTAGGGGTGTACAAATTACAAATGGGAAACATTGAAAGAAAATTAAAACTAATTAATTATTACAACCATATTGAAATTGAATAAATGTACAAAATAAAGATAAGAATGCAAGAATGGAAAATGTAAAGAAATGTGATTTTTGTTTGGTTTTCATGAAAAGAGAATTCTAACCTAATTTGAAGAAGATGATTAATCAAAAATAAACAAAATTAAGTTTAAACTAGTTAAGGAAGAAATTAAATTAAAATATTTTTTTAGGGTTTTTATGAAAAAGGTTTCAAGTTAAATAAAAATAAAATTGAAAATTAAATAATTAAAAGAAACCTAAATTCTAAATTAATTTTAATTAATAAAATAATTATTAAAACTAAGTCTAAATATTTAATTATTTAAAAGAGAAATTAATTTGTTAAAATAAAATGTTTTTAATATTTTTGTTTCATAAGAAAATAAAATGAATAAGTGTAAATAATAAATAAAATATTTTTGGATTTTTCATGATTAATGAAAATAATAATATTATAATAATAATAATAAATAAAAGATGAAAAAGTAAAAAAATAAAATAAAATAAAAATAAGTCAGGGAGGTGGATTAATGAAACAGGGGATCAGAAGTTAGTAAAAACAACAAAGCCCAAAGAAGGGGAGGCCCAGCGCTGCAAAAACACAAAAATGTCAAAAAAAATGAGAAAATGGAAAAAAAGGTCACGCTGGGGCTTGAACCCAGGACCTCATAGTGACAGGCGCGCGATTTAACCACTAGGGTGGTGATACATCCGTTAACTTGTATGAAATGATAAATACATAACATGAAACATGTCCTTACTGTACTTCATCTTCAACCTCCAGCCAAAGGATCTGTAACTTGCTCCATTTTTTCACACGAATCTAACCATATAAATATCATAAGCTATAAATCAAAGATGAATGAGAATTTTTGAAAGTACCAAACTCTGACCTAAATGTTTCAGCAAATTTAAACTCAAAATTCTCCATGCTCAAGTAACATAAATGAAATCTATGGACATGTATAGTTTCAGGGCAATGATATCTACATTCTATCTTCACAAATGCAAGCCTAACAATGCCTAAATAATGAGATAGAAGTTCAAGAAAAATACCTAAAAACTGGAAATCGTGAAATGACTTTGAGCTTGTTTCAAGTGATGGTGATGATCAGGTTAGCTTCTTGGACCTCTAGGAAGCTAATGCAATGGTTGGCTTGAGTTGAAGGTGGCTGGAATGGTCTGGAGAAGTCCAACTGTGATGCTCTGTTTTTGAACTTGGAAATGGATGAAGATGGTGTTACAGTCGTGTAACAGGGATAGGGATGGCTTATGTATGATGTTTGGAAGCTTTTGGAAGCAAAAGGCCAAGAAACGTACGAGTGAAATGGAAGTTTGAAGTTCTTGGTTAGAATATGCAACAATGGTGGTTTGTGATGCAGTTCTGAGTTAGGGGAAGTTTTGGAGCTTGTGCATTCGTGGGTTCTCTTGCAAATAGTATCTCTATTTATAGAGGAAAGGTTTTGAGGTTTGAAATGATCAAAAAACAAAGAATCACATGTTATGAGTTATTGACTTATTTTTGAAGTTATCTTGATAAACATAGTTTCAATGCAAGGTACATGTCTTGTAGGGTGGCTAGCAACTTTAAACATGTTTGTTCTGATTTTATAGAGTATGCTTGTGCAGAAAGAACAAGTGCAAAGCTCCATACAAGTTGACTTTGTGATTAAAGTCACTTTTCAAGAATAGCAATGGTGCCTTTCTTCCAAAAATGGAAATGCAACTTGGATAATGAATCAAATGCTTGGACAATGGATCCATATGTTGTGTAAACATTTAATTAAGGAGTGAATTGAAAGTTTGAGGCCTGCAAAGTGAATATTATGCAGCATGGCTATGGATTTGGTTCATTGTGCATCACAAATTTTGCCTTGCAAAATAACTTGAAACCCTAACTTCTGACCTTCGATTGTCCTTGCTCAAAAATGATCTCAAGGAGTTATTGGAACTTTTGGAAAGCTTGAAATGTGCTCTACAACCCCTCTTTGAATCACTTTTGAAAATTCCCCCTGGAACTAGGTGAAACTTGGGTCAGAAGTTAGGTCAAAATCCTGACCAAAACTAGGGAAAAATTTCACTAAGTGTTTAATTTCAAGACCATGACTTTCCGAATTAATAACTTGAGATATAAGCACTTTTAGAAAAATTTATGTAAAGAAATGTTGTATATATCATGGAGATATACAACTTTCATGTTGAAAGTTTCTTCTGAATCATCTTGCATCATGGTGAAAAATTTGCTCAAAGTTGTGAAAAAACATGAAGTTTTAAACACTTAGAAAAATTTCTAAGTTAGAAAACTTTGACTTTTCAAAATGAAATCTTGACTTTTTGATTTATTGATGAATAAGTTTAATATTTTGACATGTTTTGATGAATTATGATCTTTGACATTTGATTTTGACCAAAAAGTCAAAGTTTGACTTTTCAGTGTATAGTTGACTTTTGATCAGTTGACTGAAAATTCACTATCAATCCAATTGATCTTGAGCAATGTTTTGGGTCATGCCATTAGGTCAAAATGATGCAATGGAACTCTTGAGATTATGCTTCAAACCACTTAACCATTTGCTAGGTCAAAAGTCAGAAATTGCCCTTTCTCAATCAAAACCCTAATTTTGACCATTTTCCCTTTTGATGATTTGATCAAATTTCTTGAAGAATTATGGTCCAAACTTGATAAAATGATACATATGAGTTTATAATGTTGATTTGGATCAAAAATTATGAAGTTTGACTGTAAATTGGCCATAGTTGACTTTTTCCCCAATATAGCTGATTTTTAGGTCAACTGCTCAATTGACTGAGCAAAAGTGTGATCCAAGGCTTGAAACTTGACATGAGTAATCTTGGGGGTCCATAATGATCAATTAAAGTCATATGAAGCATTGGAAGTTCAATTATCCTTGTGAAATCTTAAACCCTAATTTTGGTCATCAGTGCTTAAGGAGGTGTCTTGAGTTGATCAATCCTAGTGCAGTCTTGAACCAAGAGAGATCTTTGTGAGAAAATATTTGATAAATGAGAAATATCAGAATATCATAAATTAATCTTCCCAGAGGAATCAAATCCATCTTTGTCCTTTATTCTTCCCTTGTTTCTTTCACGCTTGTTCTCAAATGATTGAAAAGCAAGTGTGGAAGATTTATTTTTGTCTTCTTTGAAATGAAATACAGCAAAAACTGTTGATCAATGTTGATGTAGTCCGGAGAGCTTGTTGGCTTCCTGTGGTTTATACATCCCAGAATAATCTTAGCCCAGATTCTATAGTAATCCTTCAAATCCATGATCTTACTGGATGACTGTCCAGAAGTGAAAATAACTCTTACAATGGCTTTTAGGTCAGAACATTTTTCAGCAATGTCGCTGCACCTAACTCCGCCACCATTGTACCCAATATATTTTACAATCAAGTCTTCAGTGATTACAATCTTCTTCCCCATTACGTAAGATGTAACTTGATGATTATAAGAAGTTGCATGAATCTAGAATTCCTTTACCAGAATGGGAAATACTGGACCTAGCAGACGATCAAACTACTTGTTCCATCCTTGAGCAGTTACATCTTCAGACAAATCAAAGCCATTCTCCTTTAAGCTTTCAAAATCGATGATAAGCTCACATAAAACTTCAAGAGAATCGACTGGAGTGAGCAACATTCTTATGGGTTCTTCGTATTGTTCAGTTGTTGAAGAAGAACTAGGAGCACTTTGAAGGTTTTTTATGCTTGAGGAAGATGACATTGTTCACACAGTTTGTTTTGAGATTTCTGAGAAAAGGGTTTTTGCAAAACGGAAACCAGAGAGAGTAATAAAAGTGAGAAGAAGTGAATGAAATAGTGATTTTGTATTTATAACTAGTTTTGAAAACTTAATCAGTAAGAAAGAGAAAATAAATCAATGATTACACTACAATTATGAAACCTGAAAATAGGGGATTACGTATAGATAATGAACAGTTACCATTGACATGTGTCTCAATGCATCCAATCAGAGCCTTAGACCCTTCAGAATTTGAACACATGTTCAGCCTTAGAAGGTAGCTTGTGAGAGGATGACAAATGTTTGATGGTGTGAACTGCACGCCTCTATCTTTGAAATGAAAGGATCAGATCTTCTTAGATAGATTTTGAAGCAATTGTACTCCTAACTTCTGAAGACATATTGATCAGATGTTCACAAAGAAAATAAAAAGTTCTGAGTGTTACAGAATATGTAAATAAAACTTCTTATTCTGGACATTATTTCATACTGAAATGTTTCAGAATGAAATTAAACCTATCTTCAAAAAGTGGTTTTGTAAAAACATCAGCCCATTGATGGTCTGTGTCAATAAATTTTAAAGTAAGGATTCCTTTCTGAATATAGTCTCTAATAAAATGATGTTTTATGTCTATATGCTTAGCCCTAGAATGCAAAATTGCATTTCTAGATAAACATATTGCAGAAGTATTATCACAGAATATAGGGATGTTACTCTCAAATATGTTGAAGTCTTCAAGCTGACTTTTCATCCAGAGAATTTGTGTGCTGCATCCAGCAGCTGCTATGTATTCAGCTTTAGTTGTTGACAATGCAATTGTGGACTGCCTCTTTCTAGTCCATAAGATCAGATTATCTCCGATAAACTGGCATCTTCCAGAAGTACTTTTTCGTTCTACTCTGTCTCCAGCAAAGTCAGCATCACAGTACCCTACTAAAATGTATTCGCTGGTTTTTCTATAAAACAAACCCAAGTTAGTAGTACCTTTCAGATACTTGAAAATTTTCTAAACAGCTGTTAACTGAGATTCTCTAGGATCTGATTGGAATCTGGCACATAAGCAAATGTTGTATAAAATGTCAGGCCTTGAAGCTGTAAGATATAAGAGAGATCCAATCATACCTCTGTAGATCTTCTATTCTACCTTTTTACTTACCTCTTCCTTTTCCAGAATGCATGTGGGATGCATTGGAGTCTTTGATGGCTTACACTCTGATAGATCAACTTTCTTCAGAAGTTCTCTGACGTATTTTCTCTGGTGAATGTAAGTTCCTTCTGGAGTTTGATTGATCTGAATGCCCATAAAGAATTTGAGTTCTCCCATCAAGCTCATTTTAAACTCTTCATGCATAGACTTAGCAAATTCTCTTCCTAGAGAAGTTTTGGTATATCCAAATATTATATCATCTACATAAATTTGAAAAACTAAAATGTCATTCTTAAATGTCTTATAGAACAAGGTTGTGTCCACTTTTCCTCTGGTGAATTCCTTTTCTAACAGAAAGTTACTTAGTCTTTCATACCAAGCTCTGGGAGCTTGTTTCAGACCATAAAGTGACTTCTTTAGTTTAAAACATATTCTGGGTGTTTGGAATTTTCAAACCCAGGGGGTTGGTGCAAATAAACCTCTTCAACAATGTAACCATTTAAGAATTCACTTTTGACATTCGTTTGATACAGATCGATGTTATTGTTTACATCAAAAGAGATTAAGAGTCTGATAGATTCTAACCTGGCGACTGGAGCAAAGGTTTCTGTATAGTCTATCCCCTCTTGCTGACTATAACCTTGTGTAACCAGTCGTGCCTTTTTTCTGATGACTTCTCCTTGTTCATTCAGTTTGTTTCTGAACACCCACTTTGTTCCAATGATGTTGAATCATTTTGGTTTGGGAACCAGATCCCATGCGTCATTTCTGGTGAATTGATTTAACTCCTCCAGAAGAGCTTCATCAATAGTTGTTAGCTCAATCAGAGATACCAATACCATGAGAGATTCTTCAGAATTTCTGAACGTTGATTTTGTTCTGATTGGATCTTCCTTCTTTCCCAGAATTTTGTCTTCAGGGTGAGCTAGGCTGCTTCTGGATAGTCTCTTCTGGATATGTTCTACAGAAGTCGCTGAAGTGCTTGTGACATTTCCTTCTGATGTTGTTGGCGCGTCTTTGTTGGGAACTTCTAATGAATTGCCTTCAGTACCTATGAATTCAACTTCTATATCTGCAAGAGATTCATTCTGCTTTGAATTTTGAGGGCCAAGCTTGTCATCAAATCTAACACTGATTGACTCTTCTACAATCTATGTTTCTATATTGTATATTGTGTAGCCTCTTGAGCGTTCAGAGTATCCTAACATAATACACTTCTGTTTTTTAGAGTCAAACTTGTTGAAATGTTCTTTAGTGTTACGTATAAAATAGGTACATCCAAAAGGATGGAAATAAGAAATTTTGGGCTTTCTGTTCTTCCACAATTCATATGGAGTCTTATCCATAATAGGTCTTATGGAGATTCTATTATTTATGTAACATGTTGTCTTAATTGCTTCTTCCCAGAAGATCTTAGCAATGTTAGTCTCATTGATCATGGTTCTGGCCATTTCTTGTAATGTTCTGTTCTTTCGTTCTACAACTCCATTTTGTTTGGGAGTTCTAGGACAAGAGAAATCACGAGAAATGCCATTTTCATTAAAAAGTATTTCAAATTTTTTGTTTTCAAATTCTCCACCATGATCACTTCTGACTTTGACAATTCTAAAATCTTTCTCATTCTAAACTTGGTTACATAAAGCAACAAACACAGAATGTGACTCGTCCTTGTGTCTTAAGAATTTTACCCATGTCCATCTGCTATAGTCATCTACGATCACTAACCCATACTTCTTTCCACTAACGGATGCAGTTTTAACTAGTCCAAATAAATCTATGTGCAGAAGTTATAATGGTCTAGAGGTAGAAACAACATTTTTTGCTTTAAAAGGAGGTTTTGCAAATTTTCCTTTCTGACATGCTTCACACAGAGCATCTGAGCTGAACTTCAGATTAGGAAGTCCTCTGACCAGATTGAGTTTTTTAATCTGAGATATTCTTCTCATACTAACATGCCCCAATCTTCTGTGCCAGACTCATTGCTCGTTGTTAACAGACAAAAGGCCTTTTACATTCTGACTCTTTAAATCAAAAAGTTTTATCTTGTCAATGTTGTTTTTCCGCTTTCTATTAAATAGGATAGTTCCATCTTTCTGACTAACAGCTTTACATGAATTTTTATTAAAGATTATATCATAACCGTTATCACTTAATTGACTTATGGATAACAAATTATGTATTAATTCATCTACTAACAGAACATTATTAATAGAAGGGAGGTTACCATTACTTATTGTTCCATAGAAAATGATCTTCCCTCTTTGATTTCCTCTAAAACCAACGTAGCCTCCAGTTTTAAGTTCTAGACTTTGGAACATATGCTTTCTTCATGTCATGTGTCGAGAGCATCCTGAGTCCAGGTACCATGACTGGTGTTTTAGTCTTGCTGTCAAAGATATTTGCTACATATATAATTTTGTCCTTAGGTACCCATATCTTTTTGGGTCCTTGTTTGTTAGTTTTACCAAAATTCTATTTTAATTTTGGTTTAGCATAATAATCATTACTGGTGTATTTCAAATCATGTGTGTTCCCATAGGTGAAGTGAGATTTTAATGGTGTGCGTTTAATAACTAAGTCCATGACTTTATTAGGTTGGGATACTTTAACGATCGTATCAGCATTACTGGGAACCTCTGGTATTGTTTCCTTCTGAGAGTTTTGTAAATCATTTTCAAGTTTTGAAATCTTTCCTTTTAACTCAGAATTTTCTAATCTTAGACTCTCAGTTTCTTCAGAGTCAGAAACAAGATCCTTTTTCAAGTTCTTGAATTTGACTCGAAGCTGCTGATATCTTTTCAGAATTTCACTCATACTTTCTCTGAATTCAGCTTTAGTAAAATTAACAGTAAAGTCAGGAAATACCTTTTCGGTGTCTGATTCTGATTCTGACCCAGATGCTTCGCTGTCTTCTGTCACATTTTCCATAAGAGAAATGTTGGCTCTTTCATCTTCTGACTTTGTGTCTGTGTCAGAAGTATCTGAGTCACCCCATGTTGCAATGAGACTTTTCTTCTTCTCCTTGAAGAACTTCTTTTTGTGTTTCTCCTTATGAAGACTTGGACAATCGCTTTTGTAGTGCCCTTGTTCATTGCACTCATAGTAGACGATGTCCTTGTTACTTGACTTTTTATGGCCAGAAGAAGATTCAGACTTTCTGTGTCCAGAGGAGGGTTCAGACTTTTTGTATCCAGAGGAGGATTCAGAATTTCTGTATCCAGAGGGTGATTCATTCTGATTCCATGTTCTTCTGGAATTTCTGAATTTTCTTTGCCTCTGCTTCCACAGCTAATTGACTCTTCTAGAGAGAAGAGACAATTTGTCTTCTTCTGATGAGGATCCATCAGAGGTTTCTTCCATAGCCTGCAAAACTATAGAATCAAATTTTTTGTTAGATTTTAGCGCTAAAGGCTTACCTTGCTTCTGAGGCTCGTCATCTTCTAGCTCTATCTCATGACTTCTGAGTGAGCTGACAAGTTCCTCCAGAGATATCTTGTTGAGATCTTTTGCCAGCTTGAGAGCAGTGACCATTGGCCTCCATTGCTTTGCTAAACTTCTGATGATCTTCTTTACATGATCAGCAGTTGAATACCCTTTGTCAAGAACTCTCAGCCCAGCAACTAGAATCTGGAATCTTTAGGACATTGCTTCAATGGATTCACTTTCTTCCATCTTGAAGGCTTCGTATTTTTGAATGAGCGCAAGGGCCTTGGTTTCTTTAACTTGTATGTTGCCTTCATGTGTCATTCTTAGAGAATCAAACATGTTTTTAGTTATCTCTGTTTGAGATCTTCTCATACTCTGAATATGATATGGCACTAAGAAGAATCGTTCTGGCCTTGTGATGATTTCTGAAGTCACGCTTTTGATTGTCAGACATTCTCTTTCTATCAATCTTCTGACCACTTTCATCCACATGATGCATGTATCCATCAATTACCATATCCCATAAATCAGCATCATGAGCCAGAAAGAAGCTTTCAATTTTGTCTTTCCAGTAGTCAAAGTTTTCTCCATCAAAGACTGGAGGTTTGCCGCTGATTTTGTCCTTATCATCATGATAGTCATTGCTGATGTTCTGACTTGGTCCCACCATAGTGTTTTTCTTAGTTTGGATCTTGTACTGACACAGTTAAGTGTATGAACTCAGAACCAGGCGCTCTGATGCCAATTGAAGAAGTGAAAAACACAAGAAAGGGGATTGAATTGAAACTTTAGAATCAAAAGCAAATGACACAATGATTTTTATCCTGGTTCGCTTGATCTCAAACTACTCCAATCCACCCACGAAGGTGATTTCGCCTGTCTCCAACGAGGTTTTATTAACTAATAAAACTGATTACAATTCTACTTTGACAACTGCCAAAGTCTTCTTGAGTACAACCACAGTCTGGTTTATCTCAAGGAAATTCACTAACAAAAGTAAAAATAAATCTGTGTACTAGATGTTTTTCGTTACAAAAACTGTATCACAAACTTGTGATGTATTACACAATTTTAGAGAATAGTATGAATATAATTTTCAGTATTGAGAGATTGTATGATAGCAATGATGTAAAATCATGAACGATTTAACCTTGTAGCTTGTTTAAATAGGCGCAACAATCTGTGCAAATGGAAACTTGATAATTGGCAGTTAATGCATTTTCCATAATATGAAGATCCTTGTCTTTTTGTAGTCGTTGCAATTGATACTGCTTTGATGGAATAGTAACACTTCAGAACATAAGGAATCTGCTTGCTGCTTTGCTTCAGAACTTGGGAAGTCAGAATCATAAGGTTTTGTTTGCAACGTTAGACTTACGTTCAGAGTTAAGATGTCTTTCTCTTAGCGCAAGTTCTGATCTTCATTCATCATAACATTCTGATATTAGTTTGCGTACACAGCATGAGTACCTTTGTAGCTTAACTTATGATCCACTTCCGTCAGAACTTATGTACAAAATAGAACATAAATTTAGAGTTCATATTTGTTCTTTGTGTTTGTTATCATCAAAACTCTTACGAGGGTTGTAGAATCAAACTATGTTCTAACACGAGCTTCCTACCTACTCAAAAGGTCTTTTTTCTTTTCCTCCTCCTTTAGATGTTGTTATCTTACCATTGATTGGTAAGAAGCCCCATCATTGGATGTGAAGGGATGGGCGTGGGTCAATCGTAAAGTCATAGAAGGCAACGTATGAGACGTTTTAGCGATTTTCATAAGGGACTAGATCATTTACTGGAGCCAATATCGAGGGACATTGAGGGATTACGATCTTTTTTATCGAGGGTCTTTGCTAAAACGCCCATATTCGAGGGACATGACTGTTTTCCGAGGCAACAAGCGAGGTTACCCTAGAGGTGCAAGTGTGTGAATAGTGTGTTTGATTGCATGCATTTTTGTCTTTAAAATTAGGGTTTTCTAACGGTTGATTTTATCTTTCCATACACACCCTAATTACTAACAATTTATATTAAAGCGGTGAATTGCGGAAATTAAAATCCTAACCTATTATATCATTAGGGGACGGGGATACAAATGTACAAATGGGGATTGTAAGAAATTAAACCTAATTATCTATTACAACCATATTGAATAAATGTACAAGAAATGACATGAATATAATGTACAAGGAATATAAAAAGAAATGGATTTTGCTTTGGATTTTTGTTAGGAAAATTGTTTTGACCTAATTAACCTAAAGGGATATGATTAATAAAAAAATAGGAAAATTAATCCTAAGTTAAAAGGATATCAAGTTAATCAAGAAATCATTTTTTAGGGTTTTTTATGGAGGGCTTTTGGTTAATTAAAATAAATATGAAAATATAAATAAAAAAACAACGCAAAAGGGAGAAAAAACAAATCTTTCGACATCATGTGTCAAAGAATGTTTCGAATCATGCTTTATATGCATCGAAGCATATCATGTAATTCCAAATCGAAGCATGAAGCATGCTTATATGAATCGAAGCATATCCTTCTTTCGACCCTTTTTTTCCCTTCCGTTTGGGCCTGTAAAGCAGTATGTGTCAAAGCCTAAGGCTTTGTGTCAAACCATGTTGTAATTTCTCACTCCAACATTATTTTATGGTCTGTACAGGTTAGTTCTTAACATATAATTGACAAGAAAGGAAAACATGCAAAATGGTAAATTCGAAGGCAATGATTATTACATGTTACCTTCGAAGATGAATCATCAATGATTCTTGAAATGAAGGGTTTAAAGTCAAGAAGACTTACCTTGAAGTTGGAACTTGTGTTTTGAACTTGAGTTGCTGCCTTGAATGTTCTTGAGATCGAAAAGAAAACAGAGGTGTTGTTTTTGGTTCTGGGTTTAAGAGCGTTTTAAGTCTTCAGCCTTGTGTTCTCTCCTCTCTCTTTTTTTTCTCTCTTCTTTTCCTTGCCCAAAATCCCCCCTTTGTGTGTTGTGAAACAACTTATTTATAGAAGAGTCTTGTTGGGGTTTTGAGGGGGGAAACAAATAAAATTTGAACAGTTTGGATATGCTCTTTTCATAGCTTTTGAGGTGTAGCTCTTATATTCTAGTTTATTGCAAATATGGGATTGGTTTAGGAGTAGTATAGCAGGACTGTTTTGCATTAGTTTTGGAGTGTTGTGGCAGCTTGGTGCAGGGCTGTTTCATAGCAGTACAGTAAACTGCTTTTTGACATGGTTTTAGGCTGTTATATGGACAGTACAACAAGCATACTGAATACTTCACCCTTTTGTTTTGATCACATAGATCCATAACCTTCAACCAAACTCATCAACAGAAAAAACAATATATGTTTCCACCAATTGTATGTCCTTCGAATGGACCACACAACCTTTGACCAAACTTGTCAACAGACAAAACAATATTTGCTTCCACCAATTGCATGTCCTTCAAATGGACCACACAACCTTCGACCAAACTTGTCAACAAACAAAACAATATTGTTTCCACCAATTGTATGTCCTTCGAATGGACCATATTCATTTGAATGTACCACTTTGAGTGTGCAAGATGATCTCATTGGCATAGTCAAAATAAAAGAATTTATGGATTGCTTTCCTACCAGTAACCATCAGTTGATTAGGTGGCCGAAAGTTCAAATGTCCAAACCTCAAATTGTAATTCATAGTGTAGAAATAATGTGTGTTGAAGGGTTTAGAGGTGGATCGAAGCAGGTTGCTCGAAGGAAGCCATTTCCCAGTCGAAGCTTGTGGATCGAAGCAAACATGAAGATAGACTTGTAACCCATAGTGTCGAAACTATGTGTGTCGAAGGGTTTAGTATGTGGATCGAAGCAGGTTTAGAGGTGGATCGAAGCAGGTTGCTCGAAGGAACCTATTTCCAAATCAAAGCTTGTGGATCGAAGCAAGCTTGCTCTTCTTCGATTTGTCAAAATCTGCCCACCACTCCTTTTAGATCAGTCATGTGGTTCAAACAGCCTGAACCAGATTTTGAGTTTGAACTATTATCTGCAGCTGCACACCTTTTGATCTGATTTTCCCTTTCAACATTTTCCTCTTCCACCTTTCGAGGATTCATAAGTTCTATCTTCGAAATGATGCTTGAGAGCCCAATATGATCCATGGAGACTATATGGGGAATTAAAAGTCTAATTGTACCTGTCCAAACCCAAACCTTAATTTGAGCCCATTGTTGAGGAAGTGTCTTGATCTGATCAAACCTTATGCAATTTTGAGCAATGGAGATTTTTGTGAGAGAATCTTTGAGAAAAGAGAGGGAAAAGTTTGGGGTACAACAACCATGTTGCACCACCCTCGGTGAATGTGGTCCCGTTTTCTAATGATGATGTGTATCGTCCTATTCCTCCACCAAGTAAAAGCTTGGGTTTCTATGATAGAATGGATGATTTTCAAGACCAGTTTGACAAAATGCATAAAGAATTGAAGGCCCTCAGGGGAAAAGAGTTGTTTGGGCAGAATGTGAGTGACATGTGTTTGGTTCCCAATGTTAAGATACCTGCGAAGTTTAAAGTAGCAGAGTTTGAAAAGTACAAGGGCAGCACTTGTCCTCGTGCTCACTTGGTGATGCATGTAAGAAGAATGTCTACTCATACAGATGATCAGCGCCTGTTGATCCATTTCTTTTAAGACAGTCTAACCGGTGCAACATTGAAATGGTACATGAGCCTGGACAGTGCAAGTATTCATTATTTTAATGACTTAGGTGAAGCATTTATCAGACAATATAAATACAATCTGGACATGGCGCCTGGTCGTGATCAACTCAGGGCCATGGTCCAGAAGGACAAGAAATCATTCAAAGAATATGCACAGAGATGGCGTGAGGTAGCCGCCTAAGTGATTCCTCGAATGGAGGAAAAAGAGATGACAAAGATTTTCCTGAAAACACTAAGTGTATTCTATTATGAAAGAATGGTGGCGAGTGCACCCAGTGATTTTACTAAAATGGTGGGGATGGGTGTTCGTTTGGAAGAGGCTGTGAGAGAAGGTCGTCTCACAAAAAGTGAAAGTTCCAGAAATGTGAAGAAACCATCATATGGATTTATTAATAAGAAAGAGGGATAAACAAATGATGTTGTTCAAGAAATAAGGGTCAACACCTCTAGAAGAAATCATCAACACCCTCAACAGGTTGCCTCGGTAACTCTGGTTGTAAATGTGGCTTCGACTACAGTTACTTATCAAAGGCCATCCCCTCGGGGATGCCAAGGCAGAGTCATAGAAGAGAACCTTTTGAATCTATCCATATGAGTTATGCAGACTAGGCCATCTCCTGTTGTACCATCCTCTTTACCTTGGTACTACAACGCACATCAGATGTGTGCTTTCCATCAGGGTGCACTGGGACATAATGTGGAAACGGTTATCCTCTGAAATCCGAGGTATAGAGAATGGTTAGATCTAGCCTTTTGTCCTTCAAAGATGTCTGCCTGAGTGTAAAAGATAATCCTCTCCCAAAACATGGAGGAACGAATGTTGTTAACATGGTTGCTGGTTGTCCATGGGACTTCCGCATTTATGATATTAACCTGGTAAGAGGGGACTTGGTAAAGATGCATGCAGACCTTTGCGATTTTAGTTACTACACTCATGAACATGCTGGTTGTGGTACCTGTAGTACTAATATACAAGGTTGTGATAAGATAAAGGCTGATTTGCAGGAGATGATAGATGAGGGCCTACTCCATATAATCAGGCCTAGAGCAGAGTATGAAGAAGAAGTAAACATGGTTACTGGATGTCCTGGAGAGTTCAGAATCTTTGATGTAGAACACATGAATGATAATCTCATACAAATGCATGCTACTTTCTGCCACATGGCTGGTCAGGTAGGGTACCACTATGAGTCTTGTCGGGTTTGTTGTAGGGACTCTCGAGGATGTTCAATTATGAGAAAAGGTATTCAATTGTTGTTGGATAATGGAACCATCAAGGTTTCAGGGAAAAGAGATGATTACCATGAGGTTAACGAGATTAAGGTTTGCTTGTTTGGGGAAGAATCAGATGATGATGAGTATGCTTCTGCAGATGAATTCTTTTCCTAAGATGAGGGTTTGTTCTATGGTAATGATTCTTTGATGACAAGATTATTTGAAGAAGGTGTGAATGTGATTGTGCCGTGTTTCAATGATTTTTCCCCTATTGAAATTGAATATTGTAGTAAGCCCGTTGTTGCCCCTGTGGTGATTTTCTTACCAGAGCCCGTTCCTTACAAATCCAACAAAGTTGTACTGTACAAGTATAATGCTACAAGTTTAGAGGATGGTGTGGAAGTTCCCATCTAGCCTATGTCTAATATCGGAAATATTGTTGAAACTAGTAGGGTGACCCACATCGTTCATGTGTTTGCACCAGTTGTTAGGGGAATTGATGATGCTGGAAAGAAGGTTGTGGAGAGTGTTGAAGATAAGAAGGCTGTAGGGGAATCCAGTGGTGCTACCCTGGAGAAGGACATAGGTGATATTTTGAATATAATCAAAATGAGCGACTACCGAATTGTGGATCATTTATTGCAGACTCCTTCAAAATATCTATCTTGGCATTATTAATGAACTCTGCCTCTCATAGGGAATCCTTAATGAGGGTGTTGGACCAGGCCATCGTGGAGTATGACATGTCGTTAGATCAATTCAACAGTGTGGTAGGTAATATTACATCATGTAATAGCCTAAGCTTTTGCGATGATGAATTTCCTGACGAGGGGAAGAATCACAACTTGGCTCTCCACATATCCATGAACTGCAAAGGTGATTCATTATCAAATGTGTTGATTGATAATGGATCCACCTTGAATGTGATATCGAGGAGTACACTAATGAAGTTGAAATATCAAGGGGCTCCTATATGCTCAAGTGGTATTATTGTCAAAGCTTTCAATGGGTTGAGGAAGTAGGTTATTGGGGAGGTCGATCTGCCTATTCACTTAGGTCCGCATCTGTTCCATATCACTTTCTAAGTCATGGATATTGTGCCTGCATATAGTTGTCTACCTGGAAGACCATGGATACATGAAGCATGGGTTGTCACTTCCACTATGCACCAAAAGTTTAAGTTTGTGGGCGAAGGCAAAGTGGTTATTATAAACGGAGAGAAAGCGTTATTGATATCTCACCTATCATCTTTCAGTGTTGTTGAGGAAGATGAGGCTATTGTGGGGACGCACTTACAGGCTCTATCTGTTGATAATGTAAGAGGGAATGATAACTCTATAGTTTCATTAAAAGATGCTCAACAGGTTGTACGTAGTGGTCCGAGTAAGGTATTGGGATAGGTCGTTGATCCTCCCATAAACAAGAACAGGACTGGTTTTGGATTCTCTACCAAGAATGGCAAGAATGAAAGTTTGAAGCTAAAGACTACTATGAGCAGTTATCATGACGTTTTCTGCAGCGGAGGCTACCTCCATCCAACTATCTCTGGAGTTAATGCTATTGAGAAGGGTGAAGAAGATCAAGAAGTGCTGAATTATGTGACACCTAGAGTTAGAATCGATAATTGGGTCACTTATGATGTTCCCTCTTGCATCCATGTCTCAAAGTAATTTGTTTTTATTTGCAAAAAGATTTCATTCTGCCCAAGATGAAAGTTAATATTGTATGGGATTATTTGTTTGTTGTGATCATAAAAATCATAAATAAAAGTTATCTTTGATTCTCAACAATTGTGTCTTTTATTTTTCTGTTTTATTTTTCATGGAAAATGGTAATAATAAAACCTTTTTTGAATAGAATATGTTTGTGAATAAATCTGCATAATCATTTGATATATATGTGTCAGTTTCTAAAAGGAATCACAAATCAATGTGCAGATTAATTAATAAACTCGTTGAATACAATGACACCACACCCTCTCCCAACTTTGAATATCTTGTGTTTGGGACAGAAGAAGAAGAGTATGATGAGATTCCATAAGAGGTTTCACGGTTGCTCGAGCACGAGGAAAATGTCATTCAGTCGTATAAAGAGTCATTAGAAATAATCAATTTGGGTTCAGAAGAGGAGCCAAAGGAAGTCAAGATTGAAGCATCGTTTCATCCTGACATGAAGAACAAGTTGACTAAACTATTGAATGAGTATGTGGACATCTTTGCTTGGTCTTACCACGATATGCCGTGTTTAGATACCGATATTGTGGAGCATCATTTGCCTTTAAAGCCAGAGTGCCCGCCCGTCAAGCAAAAGTTGAGAAGAATCCACCCTGATATGGCAGTAAAAATCAAAGAAGAAGTCTTAAAGCAGATAAATGCTGGTTTTCTTGTGACACCAGTGTATCCGCAATGGATAGCCAACATTGTGTCTGTACAAAAGAAAGATGGGAAAGTCCGCATGTGCGTAGATTACAGAGATCTAAATAAAGCTAGTCTAAAAGATGATTTTCCATTTCCACACATTGATATGTTGGTTGATAGTACAGCAAAATTTAAAGTATTCTCGTTCATGGACGGATTTTCTGGATATAATCAAATAAGAATGGCTCCTGAGGACATGAAAAAAAACAACGTTTATCACACCCTGGGGAACATTTTTTACAGAGTGATGCCCTTCAGATTGAAGAACACTGGTGCAATGTACCAGAGGGATATGACAACCTTATTCCATGATCTGATGCACAATGAAATAGAGGTATATGTTGACGACATGATTGCCAAGTCACAGATCGAAGAAGGGCATGTGGAAGATTTGTTGAAGTTGTTTCAGCATTTGAGGAAGTTGGTGGATTTTATTATCAGCCATAAAGGGATTGAAGTTAACCCAGATAAGGTCAAAGAAATCTAAGAAATGCCTGCACCAAGCAATGAGAAGCAAGTTAGAGGCTTCCTTGGGCGTCTGAATTATATTTCCATATTTATCTCCCACATGACTGCAACATGTGAACCAATCTTTAAGTTGCTAAAGAAAGATCAAGGTTGTGTGTGGACAGATGATTTCCAAAGGGAATTTGAAAGTATCAAAGAATATCTGCTTGAACCTCCTATCTTGCTCCCTCCCTTTGAAGGAAGACCTTTGATCATGTATCTAACAGTGTTAGATAGTTCTATGGGTTATATTTTGGGACAACAAGATGAAACAGGAAAGAAAGAATATGCCATATACTACCTCAGTAAGAAATTTACTGATTGTGAGTCACGATATTCTATATTAGGGAAGACATGTTACACTTTGGCCTGGGCGGAAAAGTGGTTGAGACAATATATGTTGAATAATACTACTTGGTTAATTTCTAAAATGGATCCAATTAAGTATATATTTGAAAAGCCTTCTCTCTCATGGAGAAGTACCCGTTGGAAAATGCTATTGTGTGAATACGACATCGAGTACCACACTCAAAAGGCCATAAAAATCAGTGTGCTGGCAGATTATCTTACTCACCAACCGGTAGATGATCATCAATCTGTCAAGTTTGATTTCCCTGATGAGGATGTGATGTTCTTAAAAGCATAAGATTATGATGAACCTTTGCCTGGGGGAGGTCCAAATCCTGAATCTCGGCATGGTATTTGATGGAGCAGTGAATGCTTACAAAAAAGGAATTGATGCAGTGATCATTACTCCACACGGATCACACATTCCTTTTACTGCAAGGCTGACATTTGATTGCACTAATAATATGGTGGAATATGAGGCTTGTATTATGGGTCTCAAAGAGGCCATTGAACTTAGAATCAAGGCTCTAGATGTGTATGGTGATTCGGCTTTGGTTGTTAATCAGATTAAAGGAGAATAGGATACTCGTCATCCTGGCTTGATCCCTTACAAATATTATGCTAGAAGACTATTACCTTTCTTTAACAAGGTTGAATTCCATCATATCCCGAGAGATGAAAATCAGATGGCGGATTCTTTGGAAACTCTAGCTTCTATGTATCAAGTTAATACTTGGAATTATGTGCCTCGTATTACATTATGGCGTTTAGATAGACCGGCTCATGTGTTTACAGCTGAGGATGTGGCAGATGAAAAACCTTGGTATTTTGATATCAAGCATTTCCTATGATCCCAGGAATACCCAATTGGTGTATCAAATAAAGATAGAAAGACATTGAGAAGTGTGATACAGTGGGAGAACTGACTTGGGATTTTGCGTTTGTGTTCGCAAATGTTCCAGTTTAGCAAGAGTCGCCACCGACTTTTTATTTTATCCTAAGGAAAGGTCAAAAAGCACAGGAAAGACCTTTGAGATGTTTTCTTGGGTTCGGGGAGTAGATTATAGAAAGGGAAGGTATTAGCACCCTTTCTATCCATGGTTATCCATGGGCTCTTAGTTACTTGTTTAGATCACTTGCTTTGCTTTTTCAATTGTTTGAAATGGTGCTTTGTGTGTGATTTTGAAAGATGTTTTGAAAAGAGGCCATCGTTGTGGCAACCTTTGTAATGATTCTTGTTTGAATGTATACAAAGGTGTTTTTGTCTTTTGAAAAATTTTCAATGTTTAAAAGTTGGATTTTTTGAAATTGCGTTGTGAAGTGTGTTTTGAAAATAGCAAAGATGTTTTTTGCAAGATTTTGATCAAGTAACTAAGAGTTATCTACCCTATTTTACTCAAAGATCTTTCTTATGTTTTTAACCCTTTGAACAGTGTTGTTTCACCATTGTATTTGGTGAACAACCTTGTTAGGATGTTAAATGGGACAGGCGCGGGTCATCGTATGGACCATGATAGCAATTGTGTCAAGTATCTTTGGCAATTTTCTTAAGGGACTTGATCATTTTTGTTTAGGCAACTCAGATAGCGTCATCGAGGGACTATGATCTTTTTTTTTGTTTTGCCAAAGTACTTAACATGCATACCATGGCCCATTTTTGAAGGAAACAAGTGAATTGTAACCCTAGGGGTGCAAGTGTGCATTGTGTTTGCTTTTCATGCATTTTTGTCTTTGATTAGGTCAAACTATTTGTTAATTTGATTTTGGCGTACAAACCCTAATTCTCTAATCATGGCATAATTGAAAGCATTAACTGCGAGAATTTAAATTCTAAGCTATTACAACATGATTATGAGGATGGGGGTACAATTTTGGATAGGGGATTATTTTTGCAAGAAATATAAATCCTAAGTTATTACAACCAAATTGAATTTACAATGCAACAATATTTAAATGTACAATATTTAAATAAACAAGATAAATAAATATTAGAATAAAATGTATTATGCAAAAGAGAAGTTTATTTTTTTATGTATGTAAAGTATTTTTAATGTGAAAAAGATGTAAAGAAATAAAATAAAAAGTTGATTTTATTTAATAAAGGGGTAAACCCTAATTCTTTTAAGAAAATAATATATTATATTATTTCTATACAAAAAATATATTAATATGTACAAAATAAAAATATATTGAAAAAAGTGTTTTTTAGTATACAATAACAATAAAAATAAAAATGTACTATTTTTGTATTTTTATTCTATGTTTTTTTTAATAAAATAAAGTATATATATAAGGGATGTGCAAAACTTGTGCAAAACTCGTGTTTCTGGCTCCAAGGGATGTGCAAAACTTGTTTGAAATGTTGGCTTAAGTTGATTATATCAGATATGCAAGTTATGTCCTTTTGGCACAATGACTTGTTTTTGAAGAAAAGTGTGAAATGAAATGAGATAGGCCTGTACAGGCTATCTCCAAGCATGCACAATTTTCTTGTACCTTTTCCTAAGTTGGTGGAACTTGTTTGCTGCAAAGGAAGAAGTCCAAGGCTCAAAAGAAACAACTTTGCAAAAGTTATGCTTTATGAAAATGGAAGTGTTATCTTTATGCCCAAAATGGAATTATTCATTGTATAATGCTCCCTTGATTAGAACAATGCCTCTAACCAATGTGTTTGCATTCAATTTTTTAGTGTAAATTGGTTTAGAGACCTGTAATCAAGTACAAAGCTAGTTTGGACAGATTTTGTAACTTGTATGAACATGTATTGGCCATGGTTACAAAGTGAGTTTTTGTCAACTTCAAGCATTCGATTCTCCCTAACCACAAATTTGTTTGAGGAGTTCTTGGACAATTTGGAAAGCTTGCAACAGGTACTATAATCCATCTTTGAAGTTCAACTTGAGACTCCAAGTGGAACTATGTGAAAAAATGGCCAAGAAGATGGGTCAAAATCCTGCCTAAACTAGGGCAAAATTTCTCTAAGTTAAAAGTTTTAGGGACCCTTGTTCCAAAAATCATAACTTGATATCCAAGCTTCTTTTGAGAAAATGTTGTGAATCAAAGTTGTAGACTTTGTGGGGGACTACAACTTTCATGTTATAAGTTTTTTTTTAATCCATTTGCAACTTGGTGAAAATGTGGGCCAAAGTTAGAAAAAACTAAGAAAATTTCATAACTTAGAAAATTTCTAAGTTATGAAATTTTTTCAATTTCAAACCCTAATTTGTAATTTTGGGTTTCTTGATGAAAAAGTTTCATAATTTGACATATCTTGATGAAAAATGACCCTTGGCACTTGATCTTGACCAAAAAGTCAAAGTTTGACTTTTTAGTGTATAGTCAAATTTGATTAGTTGACTGAAAAATTCATTTCAATCCTATTCATTTGAGATCTTTTAAACTTGTTGAATAGGTCAATATAATGTAATTGAGTCCTTGAGTCCATGGTTGAACTTTATTTGCCACTGGCTAGGTCAAACAGTCAAAAATTGCCTTTGTACAGTCAAAACCCTAAAAATGACCATTTTGCCCTTTTGGTGATCTGATCAAATTTCTTGTGGATTTATGGTCCAAACTTGATCAAATGGTTCATATGAGTTCATAATGTTGATGTGGGTCAAAATTCATGAGGTTTGACTGTAAATTGGCCACAGTTGACTTTTTCCCCAATACAGCTGATTTCTAGGTCAACTGTCCAATTGACTGGGCAAAAATTTGATTCAAGGCTTGAAACTTGGTATTGGAAAACTTATGAGTCCAACATGAAGTATGAAAGTCAATTTGGGCATTGAAGGTCCAAAAATCCCTGTGCAAACTCAAACCCTAATTTAGGTCAACAGTGCAAGAAGGTGTCTTGAGCAGAGCAAACCCTAGCCTGGTCTTGAGTTCCAAGAGTCTTGTGATGAGAAATGTTGATAAAATGAGAGGGCAAATTTTGGGGTACAACAAGAAGGTTAGTAGGCAGCTTTTTCCTTAATGAAAATGTATTGTGTAAGAGAAATCTTGACATGGTCTTGCTCAGATGCGTGGATAGACTCGAAGCAGACATGTTAATGCATGAAGTTCATGAAGGTTCATTTGGTACCCATGCCAATGGACATTGAATGGCGAAAAAGATGCTTAGGGCAGGTTACTATTGGCTGACAATAGAATTTGACTGTTACAAATTTGCTAAGAAGTGCCATAAATGCCAAATTTATGCTGATAAAATTCATATACCTCCTACACTTCTCAATGATATTTCTTCCCCATGGCCTTTCTCTATGTGGGGTATTGATATGATCGGAATGATTGAACCAAAGGAGTCAAATGGGCATCATTTTATCTTAGTGGCAATTGACTACTTTACCAAATGGGTGGAGGCAGCTTCATATGCTAATGTTACTAAACAGGTGGTAGTGTGCTTCATCAAGAACAACCTCATATGTCGGTATGGTGCGTCGAGCAGGATTATGACCGACAATGGCTCTAATCTGAATAATAAAATGATGTCTGAACTTTGTGAAGAATTTAAAATTGTCCATCATAATTCATATCCCTACAGGCCAAAGATGAATGGATTTGTTGAAGCAGCCAATAAGAACATCAAGAAAATCATCCAGAAAATGGTGGTTACTTATAAAGACTAGCGTGAGATGCTCCCTTTTGCTTTGCATGGGTATCGAACATTTGTACGCACTTTAACAAGAGCAACCTCATTCTCTCTTGTATATGGCATGGAAGTAGTGCTCCCCATTGAAGTTGAAATTCCCTATTTGCGTGTAATAACGGAAGCCAAGCTGTCGGAGGCTGAATGGGTCCAGAACAGGTTTGACCAGCTGAATTTAATAGAAGAGAAAAGAATGATGGCCTTATGTCATGGTCAATTATACCAAAAGAGAATGAAGAAAACTTTTGATAAGAAGGTCAAACCTCGTGAAATCATAGAAGGAGACCTCATGCTCAGGAAGATCATGTCTTTCAACGTTGATTCTAGGGGCAAGTGTACTCCCAATTTTGAAGGCCCATATGTTGTCAAGAAAGCCTTCTCTGGAGGTGCATTGATTCTTGAAACAATGGATGGTGAGGAGTTTCCACGTCCTGTGAATGTTGATGTAGTCAAGAAATGCTTCACCTAGAAAAGTAAAAGAACAACTCGCTAAGATGAAAACCTGAAAGGGAGGCTGAGGAAAAAAGGAGCGTCTCGGTAGGCCGAAAACCCGAAAGGGAGGTCTAGGTAAAAGTTAGAGACATAAACAGAATAAATTTATCGGGTAGGTTGAAAACCCGCAAGGGCAACCTAGGAAAAAGTTAGGGATTTTCTAGCAAGTAACTACATCAGACAAGACTTGATCAGTGGAGCAACAATCTACTTGGATCTTGCTACTCTTCAACCAAAGTTTCGACTCAGGAATTCAAAGTTTCTAGAGATAATTGTGTTCATTGTAATTCAATGTATCTTTTCTAATATATATTACCATGTTCCAAACTTTGTAATCATCTGTGGAGTCTTGCCATTTGCAGACGACCATTCTATTAATAAAGTTTGAGTCTTTTATCCAATTCTTTGCAATTCTTATTTTATTCAACTTATAAATATTTCATTTACTATTGATAGTAATGATCAAAGAAAACAGATTAAATAACAATATTTTTTGAAAAGAATTTACAAATTGCTTTAAATTTTGTGATACAAGGAGGACAAAATTAGTGATTTCAGGGACGATAAAACTCAAAGGTTTGCATAAAATGAGGACTTTATCCAAGTTTCCCCAATGAAGGCTTCACTCATTTGGTAAAAATTCTTGCCTCCCCGTACCTGCTGAGATTGGACTCATTCACGAAGTGTCTCCTTTAGGTAGCATTTGCTTTTTGTTTATCTGCTCGGCAGCCAGACAAGGGTAGTATTTTATTGAAGAAGTGTTGAGATGGTTATCAACTTTTTTTGGTTTTCTCTCGCCAAGTGCTGGATTGTATTTAAAATCCCCATAAGTTTTTCTTGCCATAATGTGTGAAATTCCCCAAGTGATGCTGAGACGAGATATTTTTCTGAAATTGTTGCCCTGTGAGGTTTTCGTACTTTCTCCCCAGAGAAGTTAGTGCAATTATCACTCTCATTGTTGAAGATGTATCTTGAAGTATTCTTCGCTAATATGGTATTATCCTCCCCATTGAATTCAGTATGCTACCCCAACTGATGTCTCAACGAGATGATTTTGTTCTTCTCTAGTGAAGTCAACCCTGGCAGAAATTTGAAGTTCAAACTCTCTTTTGATGTACAGTTTGTTTGGTTTCTAGTTAAAGCTCAGAGGAAGATGTTACATCGCCATTTATTTGATATGGTTCTTCCCCGGTAAAGTTAAGTTGTTAAATAGGAATTTGTTCCTCAGTTGGTGCTTACTTTTCTTATGGAAATTCCATCCTAATTATGATTTATCCGAGTATTGATTATACCCATTTGTGGCCCTGCCTGGTTATCCCCCGTATTTTGTGTATGTTTTGTCAGCATATACATGGTCACATTCATACATCCACACATACATATGCATGTTTGAATTTAGAAAATCATTGCTCATTTGCGTTCATTGATATTTTGCTGACATATTACCCTGTTTGACAGAATTGTGTTACCCTCTCTCCAATAGAATGTCAACCTTAAGCAGAAAGTGTTTATTCTTTCAACTTCCCCACTGAGTTATCCCTCGTAGGAGAATTTTGTTTCAGCCTTCTTTTCAGCTTGCTATCTGGATGGGAGTTGACTGCCTCATTCTGATTTATTTCTGGTTAGAATGGGTACCCTCAACGGTATTATCATTTGATTTTCTATGAGCTTTAAGTCCCAATTGAGAATGTGCATTTATTTTGTGCAAGAAATTTCTATAGGAATTATATTGGCATTTATCTAGGAAGCTATTTCTTCTTCAGGAAATCTTTATTGCAATTCCTCCTCATATCAGCAAATGGAAGGACTCTTTATTTGAGCAACATGTACTTCCCTAGTGAATCTGATTGTTCCTAAAGAAGATTCAGATTTTGTTACTCCAATGGATGGTAGCCTTGTCATTATGGAAGGTAGTCTGTTGTTGAGATTTTTACTCCAATGGATGGTAGCCTTGTCATTATGGAAGGTAGTCTGTTGTTGAGATTTTTCTCCAATGAATGGTATCCTTGTCATTATGGAAGGTATTTTGTTGCTGAGATTTTGTTACTCCAATGGATGGCAGCCTTGTCATTATGGAAGGTAATTTATTGTCGAAATTTTTACTCCAATGGATGGTAGCCTTGTCATTATGGAAGGTAGTTCGTTGCTGAGATTTTGTTACTCCAATGGATGGTAGCCTTGTCATTATGGAAGGTTGTTCTTTGCTGAGATTTTGTTACTCCAATGGATGGTAGCCTTGTCATTATGTAAGGTAGTATGTTGTTGAGATTTTGTTACTCCAATGGATGGTAGCCTTGTCATTATGGAAGGTAGTCTATTGTTGAGATTTTTTTCTCCAATGAATTGTAGCCTTGTCATTATGGAAGGTAGTTCATTGCTGAGATTTTGTTACTCCAATAGATGGTAGCCTTGTCATTATGGAAGGTATTTCGTTGCTGAGATTTTGTTACTCCAATGGATGGGAGCCTTGTCATTATGGAAGGTAGTTTTTTGCTGAGATTTTGTTACTCCAATGGATGGTAGCCTTGTCATTATGGAAGGTAGTCTATTGTTGGGATTTTTATTCTGATGGATGGTAGCCCTGTCATTATGGAAGGTAGTTCATTTTTGAGACTCTATTACTCAATAGAAGTTCATTTGTTCGCAGTCATGAATACTGGATACATCTTGAGATTTACTGGTATTATCTTACCACCCCTTTCTCTAGTGGGTCGACGTTACTTTTTTTTGCTATCCCCTTAAAGATTGGATAGTTCGCAGTCATCTGTCGGTCACTGTTATCCTTTACTCTCACTCCTTAATTCTTGAGTTGATGATGCTTTGGATCCTATCTTGGACATTATCCCAATAGAGGCTTGTCTTTCCTTCACCAGTGATTTATTTTCCTGGTCAAGTTTTCCTTTTGTTTCCCCTTTTACTTTTTACAGCCCCAGTGGTGTCTTGTGTCCCTTTAGATTTTTTCATCTGCATTCATAATCATAAGCATTACATAGTATCTTAGGGCCAAAAATAGGGCTTTTTTATATTTAAGTATCTTCAATCGCATCGACACAAAGATTTTAACCTTTGTATCTCTGGATAGAATACGCTTAAATAAGGGCAGCTGTTGTACCCCAATTTTTGCCCCTAATATTCCTTCATCATATCATATCAATTCAATCACAACAAAGTCATACACTAGGGGTTGTTTCCTCTCCCTATATTTAGTCTTGCTCTATGGGGAATCACCTACCTTGACTTGTATTTTGTGATCATTTATGTTTGATTACTCTTTAATTAAAAATATAATGTATGTGTATCCTAATTATTGATGATGTAGGTGAAAGCACAATGCATTCCATCAAAGTCAGCTTTTGGATTCATGAGTTCCTTCTTTATACCGTCCTCAACAAAGATTCATTGATATTCAAGCCTCTATGAAAGATATTTTGAAGTAACATCATGACAAAGTCTTTCATGATTCATTATGCCTCAAGTTGTCAAAGTTATCTCAAAAGCACAAGGGTTAACCAAAGAAGTTTGACTCAATTGCAAAAGTCTTTGTCTCCTTTGATCACAAGTGCATATCTCCTTCAATTCTCAATATGTGGAAGTGATGTTGGTTTCTATGACTTCTCATTATCATCCTCAACAACCTATATTTGCAATATAAAATTATTGGTGCAATAAGGTTAATTAAAATTGCAAATTTATCCCCAAGGTATTTTCTTGCTCTAGGAGTTAGGGTTTTGAACTTGAATGGGGTATATCTTGCTCATATTTTGGTATTTTTGAGTGATTCCAAAGACATCTTTCTCTTCAAAGGGTTATTAATAAATCACTTTAAAGGTATCAAGGAAATTTTGTGTGTAAGAAACTTGATGATGAAGAAAGATTAAAAGTCCTCCAGATGAACCCTCAAATCCCTTCATGTGACTTAAAATGATCATAACTTGATCAATTTTTATCACCTTGAACCCATTCGTTTTCCAAAATGATCTTGAGTATTTTAAATTCAACCCATCTTCAAAGTGAAAAGTGTGAAAATTGATGGAAGATGCCCTAAAGATGCAAAAGATTATAGGTCATTTCATGAATTTTTGCCAACTTCAACAAGTCATAACTTTCTCAATTTTTGGATATTTTGAATGATTCAAGTCTCAAAATGTAATTTAAGAGATCTACTTCATGCCATATTTTTGGTCAAGATAAAATTTCAAGTGGAAGGCCATGTTTGAATACAAGAGATTATAAGTCATTTTTGAAGAAAAACTTAGAAATTTTCTAAGTATAGAAAGTTAACCCTTTTTTCTCAACTTTGACTCATTGCAACTTTCAGCTCAAATATCCATTTGATCCCATTCTTTGCACATTGTAAAGCTTGTAACCTCATCTTTGTAAAGCTTCAAGAATCATGCCCTAAGACCCCTTGAGTTAAAAATTCCATTGTTTTGAAATTGATAACTTAAAATTGAATTTCTCATCAAGTCAGAATTTTGAAATCTATAACGTGGCCTCTAATCACAAGATTTGTGCGTGTTTTTTATTTAAACTTGATTAACAAACTTTCTAGAAGTGTTTAGCACCTCAAAACGCATCATTTGGATGAGTTTTGATGCACATGTGATCACACTTTCTTCATGATCACAAGTGTGCATGAATTCCCTCCAAATTGCATCATCCACCCCTCCTCTTGATCCTATTCACTTCTCCTATAAATATAGGCTCTATTCCATTCATTTTTCTCAAGCTTGAATAGCCAAAATCACTCGGCCAAACTCTCTCCATAGCTCACTTTTCTGCAACATCGAAATCAGTGTTCTAGCTTTCTTCAATCCATTTTCTTTATCAATTCACCTTCCCTGAACCTAAGTGAAGCTAACAAAAGAAGAATCAAGTCCTAAAACTCCCTGAATCGTGCTAGCCAAGTCCAGTTTCAGAGCTCTGCAACTTACCTTCAATAGGTAGATTCCTCTATCAATTCTCTCAAACTTTGATACTATTGTGAAGCTCTTGCCATCCTGGTTCTAGTTGTAACACTTGCTTTTAACTGGAAACACATTTTAACCATGAAATTTCAAATCCCTTTTCAAAACTTCTCTTCTAAATTGTTTGAGTTACAGTTTATATAAATTTTTCGCGAAGGTGTGGTTGTCTTCGTCTTGATTAGACGAAGTGAATAGCATAGGTCTGAGCTTCAGATTTTATAGTTTGAGGAACCTGTGTTTCACGTTGGCTGGAGGTTGAAGATGACCAACGTGTCATCTTCAAACCAATAATGGCGTGCCATTTGTATTTTTTGAAAATTTGATGTTATATGTGATTCAGTGCTTTATTCACTAATGACCATGATATGCACAGCACGCCAGATCCCTTGGATTTGATTACTAACACGTTTTGACTCTCATCCAATGGTCGACATATTTTTGACTTTATTTTTGATTTCTGATTTTTATATTTATTTGTTTTAAATTTCAAAAATTCATAGAAAAATCATTTTAACTCTAAAAAATCTGAAAAAAATTATGGAAAATACTTTTGATTTTTCCCTTTCTGATTTTTATTTTTTTCACAGTTTTATTTTGTGTTTTGATATTTTTTATAATTTTTCACTTTATTTGATTTGTTTTAAATGTTTAAAAATACTTTTATTTATTTGTTAAATTCTGAATAAAAAAATAGGGAATGATTCAATGACATTTTGACAAATATTGGTGACCTCATTTATTTTTTATTTCTTACTTTGTTATTTTTTATCATTTTTTATTTATTTTACCCATTTCTTTTAATTTTAAAAAATAGTTTCTGACTTTAAAAATTTTCCAAAAAAATTTATAAAAATATGAGTTAATTTCTGATTTTTCTATGGCCTTATCTTATTTTTCTGGATTAATTTGGACATAGTTAACATTTTTCTCTCTTATTTTCATTTTTAATCATTTTTTAAATCGTTATTTTTATATGTTAAATACAATTTTATTTTTTGTACATTTTCTGGCTGATCTTAGGTTTAAATTTCATGAACTTTATTAACATCATTGGAGTCATGGTGTTGAGTCTAACTCCATCAAAATGGATGAATGGTTTTAATAATAGTTTAATTAAAGTTTTGGTTCAAATGTGGTTTGTTCATTTTCCCCATCCCACTTCATCTTACCCCCTTCTTATTGTATTACATGTTATGGGATGATGATCTCTATATCATTTATCCAAACATGAAGTACATAGATTGCTATTGACCGGCCTCAAAATAGGTGTAACTTCTATATAAGTCCACTTACGATTGCTTAACATAGCGCTAAATTTTTTTCCGATTTGAGAAAATGATCATTCGTGGCCCAAACCTATGCTTGCAAACCCAAGTATTTTAATTTAAGCCCTTTGATCCAATAACTTTGAGATCCATTGTTAGGAGGATTTTGTTCCACCAATCCTCTAATGGAATTACATCAATTTTGGTTAAAGTGGATCACTTAAACATCATTGATCATTAAGTGTTACTTTGGGATTCTTAAAATGGATGATATACTTGACAAAAAGTAAATGCAACTTATTGTTGAGAGGATTTGGTTCTACCAATCCTCTAATGAGATCCAAATGCAAGTTTTAAGATAGTCATCCAACTAACCATTAACTTCTAACAATTAATTTTATTTTATACTTTTATTTTATGTTTTTACTTTATATACCATTTACTTTAGCATATACATTTCATGCTATTTTCATCTTTGCTCACTTGAGCCTTTATATTCATTTTATTTTATTTTTCTCACTTGAGATTTTCATTTCTTTTTGAAGATACCTAATAATCAACTTAAACCCTGAAAAAGTTTAATGTTACTTGGACTACTTGGTTACTATCCTTGGCATTATAGAGTGATGGACTTCTTGGACCTAGGACTAGAAACCTGAATCTGTGTTGGAGACCTTGTGACCTTAATTGATATTCTGTCTGGAGTTATTGGGGTTTACCTCAAGACATTGGGTTGTTTGTTTGTTTTGTGTGCAGGTTATTTTGATTACATACTTTGTGTGTAATCTAGAACGCATCTGTATATAGCTGTTACGCTGCCCAATTTTTGTGAGGACTCAATACAATTGAAGCTTGGTATTCTTCAAAGGTTTATTAATTGTTTGTTTGGTTTCAAATCCAAAGTATGGAATTCTTCATTGACTCATCATGTAAAGTGTTGGTTTCTTATTGGTCAGGTGGTTCTTTTCCTTAGCTCTTACTTTATGCTTTAGGATAGTCTCTCCATCTCTTCCCATCTTCTTTAATTTCAAAAATCTTCTCCCTCATTTTGAAAAATCTTCTTGTTTTAAAACTTGAACCACTTTCATAATAAACTTGGACTTAGGTCCATGCATTTTTAAATCTTTCCTTAATCAAACTTCAATCAATTTAATAATACCTTGACATTTTTGTGAGAAGACTAAAAGTCAATCAATCTCATTTCAAACAATTTTGTTATTTTGGCTCTTTACCTTTAAAACCTTTTCTCAAAAGATTGGTCTCTTTCCATTCCTTGTAGTGATGCAAACAACTATAATTCTACAATATGCAGGGAAGAGAGATATTTTCCACTTGGGTGTTGGGTGAGGCTTTGTTGATTATAAAACCCAAGCCATATCCTCCACTTTGAGATGAAGGAAATTCTCCTTTCTCATGATTGTGGGTAGTAAGTATGTTTTCTACACGGACAATGACGATGATGTCTGACCTCATAAAATTAACCAACACACTTGTGTTTCAAAAATTTTAAAAAGGAACTACGTGTACCATGATTCCCTATTGCGCGGAAGGTGGTACGTAGGCACTAAAGGTTCACAACCGTGGCGGGTGCAAAAATCATTAATATATATATATATATATATATATATATATATATATATATATATATATATATATATATATATATATATATATATATATATATTTACTTCTTTTTCTCATCCCCACAATCTATTTTACACCATACAACATTTTATAGCTAAAATATACAGATTTTACAAAGAGGTTCCTGCGGAGTCCCGCAGATCTTTAGGGTGTTAATACCTTCCCTTTGCATAACCAACCCTCTTACCTAGAATCTTTTCCCCTCTTTTGGGTTATTCTCTCTTTTCCCATTCCTTTGGAAACAATAAAGCACGGTGGCGATTTTTATTTTGATCTGTACAAGTCTAGTCGATCCAATGGCTTAGTCTTAAACATTTCTACCGCTCTTTCCGGGCTGCAAGATTAACTAAGGAAATGGCGGCCTTGATTGTATGCATGGATGGTTTTTAGGATTATATATACCATGTAGCTATGTCCCATCCTCTGGGTACACGTGAACGATCACGAGGATGAGGAAGAGGGCGCGATAACAAACAAGAATAGATTGATTTTTTCTTCTCTTCCCGTTTCCTTTTTTGTTTTTAAAGCATTGGGATATTGCTTGTTTCAAGCTTAGGGGAGTTAGTTAGTTTAGAAACTCTTTGTTGCTTTCTAAGTAGGTCTTTCTTTCTTTTCCATTTGTAATCAAAAACATCATTGTATTTTCGAGTTCGTTTATGCAATTTTTCCGTTGTTATCTAATTTCCCACTTTCTTGAGCCATAACAAAAAAAAATTGTTCGGTACTTGCATAATCTAACGCGTTCAAAGATTATATAGGTTGCTCACTTTTTAAAATATATATGAGAAACTTTGATTGAAACAGAAGTACGATGGATATTGTCGTAATACTATAAATCCCCAGATTGCGCTAGATATATTTCAGTACCCTTTATACTGAAACCTTAAACTTTAGCTTTAAAATAGCCCTGAGTAGTTTATCTAGCAGTCAGCACCATCTTAAACACAAACTATGTACGGAGTCGATGAATATAAGTGAATGATCCAGTATATTTGAAAGATACATGCTTTACTGTAAGAAAATAGGGAATGCACCAATTAAGTTAGGCGACCCTCACCTGGTCACTTAATCCAACGGATGCAGTACCTACATGATATAACATAATAACCTGTTGTCAGTTGGTTCAAAGGTGTCTGGTAGTGAACTTGGTAGGACAGACTACAATCTGATCCCCTGCAACTTGCAATTGGGTGAATTAAAGAAGGTTACCATATTTATGTTCCAGAACCTCGTGCTTAAAAGGATCGTAGTCACTAACCGGCTACTATATTATGTGTGTGTGAAGATAAAGGGCTTAATGTGATTGCGCTAGAATGAAAATGGGTAAAATTTAGCAAAAATAATTAGGTTTAGCTATAATGGCATGGCTGGAATTGGTCTGCATAATGGGGGATGTTTAGTGTTATTACCGTATCTTTTGTGTTATATTGAGCTTACATTTCCGCAAAACATTGACAGCCTCTTATGATTCGAATTGCATTATGGAATTGCATTTAACTTGTGCCTTATTCATTTTTATATTGACTTTATTGCTTGAGGACAAGCAAAGGTTCAAGCTTGGGGGAGTTTGATAACACGAAAAGATATAGCATTTTCCGCTCGAATTACATAGATTAAATTTCTGATTCTTTGTTTATCATGTCACATTTTATCCCTTTTGTAGTTTTTGAAACATATTTCAGGTACTTAGCTTTTGCAAGGCATAAATGAGAAAAGGAAGAAAAAGAATGGAAAAGTGAAGAAGAAATGACTATTTAGCAGTAAAATGCAACATTCTGTAAATCAGAAGCGTGCCGCCCGCCACAGCACCTGACGATCGTCACAAGTTGGAAAAGTGTGCCCCTCAATAAACTTCATGTCCCGACCGGCACATATTCATTATGCGTGCCCCACATCACAACATATAGCATGCTCTCCATGATCCATACCAGTTACGAACATCTCTCCGTTTGACGCATTAAACGCATGTTCACCTGGATTTTCTCCATGTTTCAAGAACGCGAATTATGGGACGTTTCCTATTTTCTCTCACCATTTGGAATGCATAAAAGGGAATCAGTTACCAACTTGAAATCTCTCGCAACCTGCTACTATTTTTTACGTTTCTGCACTGCTAATTTTTTTTGGTTTTTATTATTCTAATTTCATAACTTTCAGTATTTTACTTTTCTACTTTTCATAATATTCTGTAAGAAATAAAAAACCCACCATCAAAGCAGTATTTTTTCCACATAAGAGAAATACTGCAACACTAATTTATTTCCAGACTTCCAGAATTTTCTTAGGATTACTTTAATTTAATTCGAGATATTTTTACTACAAGTCAATCATGTCGGCTTGTGGGGGATATGCATTACTTGGAATTAATCGCTTTGTTATTCACTTTCAGGTTCCTATTTTAATAAGCATAATGTATTTGTTTCCTACCATGCATGTGTTGTTGAATTTACGTTTTAATTTTATGTTGTTTTGTGATAAAATTATGTCTGGCTAGATTCCCTGATACTGGTATGTAAAAATTAACCTAAAGGATTCGGTAATTAATTGGAATTATTATTTTTTACAAAAAAAAAGCACTTTTCTGGTTTTAATTTCCAATTGAATATTTAATTGTTTTTGTATGAAAGTAAGAGACAGTCTAAGGTTAAAATCAGCAGAGCGGAAGTTTGAGGTTTTAACCAGATAGTGGTTATTAAAACATTAATTTTAAAAACAGTAGAAGCGCTTTAAAGTTAATTGGACCTTATTTGTTTTCAAAAAATACTTTTGAGTTTTAAATGAAACAGCGGAAGTACTCATCTCGAGCTTAACTGATATGATCTGATTAAATAGAACGGAAGTTTGAGATGAGGGTTTTTAAACGAATAGTTTTCAATGAAGTTGTGTTTTAATACTAAAAACAAATGCCAATGACTTACTGAATCCCTTAAGTTGATGAAGTATATATCGGTGTCCCGTTATTAGTTATTAGACTTTAGTTAATTCCCGATTAAACCCAAACACCCAAGTTTTATAATTAGCCTTAGCTTTACATACTGACCCTAAGATAATAGTAGTTTTAACCATCAGTCCTTGTGGGTTCGATATCTTTTAAAACTACGTGATAAGACTGTGCACTTGCAGTCACTACGCCCGACAGACTCATAAAGTCGCGATCAGCGCATGGGATCCCCTTGATATTTCAACTTCATCAGCGCTCTCTTCAGTATAACATTTAAGGCAGACCTATTATCAATCAGCATATTTGAGAATGAATCATTTTTACAATTCATGGATATGTGGAGGGCTAGATTGTGATTCCTCCCTTTGTTAGGCAATTCATCATTGCAAAATCTTAGGTTATTACAATATGTAATATTACCCACCACACTACTAAATTGATCTAACGTCATATCACACTCCACGAAGGCTTGGTCCAACACCCGCATTAAAGATTCTCTATGAGCAGCAGAATTCATCAACAATGCTAGGATGGATATCTTTGAAGGAGTCTGCAATAGCTGATCTACAATTTTATAGTTGCTCATTTTGATAATATTCAAAATATCATCCATATCTTTCTTCAGGGTAGCACCACTAGACTCCCCTACAGCTTTCTTATTCTCAGTACTTTCCACAACTTTACTACCGGCATTATCATTTCCCCGAACAACTGGTGCAAATACACAACCATTGCGGGTCACTCTACTGGCCTCAATGTTGTACCCTAAAATTTGCCCTTTCTTTTTCAAGGATTATCAAGGAGTTGATCAGACAAAATCATTGAAGCGCTGGGACCCCAAATTAGGGTTTTGACTTAAAGTGACCAATCTTTGACTTTTGACCTAGTACATGACTTATTGGTTTAGAATATGATCTCAAGTACATCATTTCGACCTAATCGCATATTTCAATTAATATTCTGAGATCAGTGGATTGATAGACGAAATTCGGTCAACTGGTGGAAAAATTCAACTGTACACTAAAAAGTCAAACTTTAACTTTTTGACCAAAATTGAATCCCAAAAATCACATTTCATCAAGACGTCCAAAATATGAAATTTGATCATCAAAAATCGAGTCAAAAATCCAACTTTGCAAGACTTGGAAATTTTTCTAAGTATTTTCTATACTTGTTAATTTCATTGCTTCATGACATCTTTTCACTATAATTCAATATGGTACAAATAATTCAAGTTATTATAAAGTTGCAATTTTGCAAGATTACAAATCCTAAGCTTTATCTTGCTTGAATTTTTCCCTTTGACACAATGTCCAAACTATGCCACTATGTTGTCCACAAAACCAAACTTGTGTCATGCTACAAACAATGTTGTCCAAATTACTGCTAAACAACGTATGCTATGCTACCTCTAAACACTGCCACTACACTCCAAAATTAATGCAAACCAGTCCATTTTTTATGGTATTTTGCTGTAAAAAAACTGATGTAAATCAGTCCAAAAGAGCCTGCAAATCAGTCCAAAACTGCTCTATACAGTCTGCTCCAGCCTGCATCATAACAGCCACAAAATTGCATCAAAATAGCTAAAGAAAATTGTGTGGAAAATTATCAAAACAGTAGGCAAAAACAATTCAAATGGTTATTTGTTTCCCTCCCAAAATCCCAGCAAAACTGATCTACAAATAAACTGTTTCACAACACATCTAAGGGGGGATTTTGGAGAAAAAGCGAGTATTGGATTTTGGAGAGAAAAAGAGAGAAGAGAAAAAACAGAATTCATAAAACTCTTCTCATTCATAAAACTCTGCAAATTCATAAAAACTCTGCTCATCTTAACTCTACTTTCACTCACAAAACAGAAAAATCGTAAACCCATTGTAAAACCTTGCAAACTTTCCCAACTACCCAAACCCCTCATATACATCACATAGAGGTCGTTCAAACACAAGAATAATTTCTGTAACACCCTTAACATCACCTTCCAAGCACAAACAAAAACAATATTTTTCAACTTTGACTGGGTTGGAGTGATTTTGGAGCTTTGCGGCACAGAGCAAGGATTAGAGCGGTTTCAAGGAGGATCTCAGTCAATCATCACTTCGCATCCGGAGACATAAATACGTGTTCAAAAGATTCGCTTCAAGAGGTATACTTTATTCCAAACTGTAATATCTTTATCCATACATCATTTACGGTTTGTGTTCAAAAGATATATAAGAAAAATAGATCAAAAGAAGAAAACTCAGTGAAAAAAGCCAATACAGGGGGCTGAAACAGGTGCTGGTGTCACACAACACGGCCCGTGTCAACTCATATGTTTAAAAATCTAACAAAAAGTGCAGGACAGGGTTCTGAAACAGTTTCTCGTGTCACAGGACACGACCCGTGTCGTACCTACTGGAAATATAAGCTAAAAAAGACACAGGTCAGGGTGCTGACACGGGCGCCCGTGTCATAGGACACGGCCCGTGTCGGGTCTACTGGAGCGAGAAACATGCAAAGTGGCAAGTCAGGGTACTGAAATGGGTGCCCATGTCACGGGACACGGCTCATGTCAGCTTAGCTGGTGCAGAAAGAAAAAACACACATGGATCATTACAGGGTGCTGACACGGGTGCCCGTGTCACAGGACATGGCCCGTGTCAGACCAGACAGCATAAATCTTGATTTATGACTTTTTGTTTTCATTTTCATTCGATTTGGTTGTAATAGTAAAATTAGGTTTTAATTGCTTTTATCTCCCCAATTGTAAACTTATACCCCCGTCCCCTAAAGTGATGTAATAGCATAGGATTTTAATTTCCGCAAATCTATCGCTTTAATATAATTGTTAGTAATTAGGGTGTGTATGTCAAGATAAAATCAACCTTAGAGAACCCTAATATTAAAGACAAAAATGCATACAATCAAAACATCATTCATACTCGTGCACCTCTAGGGTAACCCTGCTTGTTGCCTCAGAAAATAGTCATGTCCCTCGAATATGGTCGTTTTAGCAAAGACCCTCGATAAAAAAGACCATAGTCCCTCGATGTCCCTCTATGTTTCCTTCAGTAAATGATCTAGTCCCTCACAGAAATTGCTAAAATGTATCATAAGTTGCCTTCTATGACTATATGTTTGACCCACACCCATCCTTTCACATCCTAAGATAGGGATTCTTATCAATCAATGGTAAGGTAGCAATATCTAAAGGAGGAGGAAAAGAACAAAGACCTTTTAAGTAGGTAGGACGCTCGTAGTTTCTTGCTCACTAATCAAAACCGTTTTCACACTCACACTTTCAAAACATCTTCAAAAACAAACATCTCTTTGACCTATTTTCAAAACCAACCCTTTGTATGCATTCTTATAGAGACGAGAATCATTACAAAGTTTTATGCAACAAAGGCGTTTTCAAAATATTTCCAAACTCACATCAATCACAAACACATCTCAAACAAAGCATTTTCAAAGTGATCAAGCAATTAAGAGCTCGTAGAAAACTACGGATGAAAAGGGTGCTAACACCTTCCCTTTTCATAACCTACCCCCCGAACTCAAGAAAAATTCTCGAAAGGTCTTTCCTGTTGTTTTCACCCTTTCCTTTATTGGATAAAATAAAAGTCGTTGGCGACTCTTGTTATTCACAACATTTGTGATAAAACGCAAAACACCCAAGTCAGTTCTCCCACCGTATTACAGTCATCAAGGAAGAATTTTTTGTCACTAATGAGGTGTTTGAAGTTCCTCAGGAGATTTAAGAATAATTTCTATTTGTGAATTTCATAAGTATCTAGTTGTTTATCCTTTTACTTGGTGTTCAAGAAGTCAAGATGTCACACCAAAAGGTGCAACATCAGACAGTTGCAAAAGCGCTAGAACCTGTTATATGATTTTGTTTGGTTCAGTGCAAGGTGAAGGTCCTGTGGATAGAAGGATATATATATATATATATATATATATATATATATATATATATATATATATATATATATATATATATATATATATATATATATATATATATATATATATATATATGGTTTTCTTTTATAAATCTATTATTTGTAAAGTCTTCAAAGGGTCTTATCTACTCCTTTAATGAGAAAAATGTATGTTTTTGAGTTACTTTATTTAGAGAAGTACTATTAGTAATAAGTAACTTCAGGATCAAAATCAGTGATGTATCCATTAAGAAAGACATTAACGTTCAACCAGATGTTGGAACATCATTTAAGCAAGTTTGGTACTCTAGAGATTGAAGAAGACTTCAAAAGGCTAGTTGGCACTGAATAAGAAATTTCTCAAGAAAAAACAAATTGTTTGAGAGGGAGCTTATTATTTGAATGTTACTTTAGTCTATAATCGTTAGTTGTTTCAGAAATGAAATAGATAATGATGGCGATGCTTGGATAAAAAGCTTGGCTAATTCTGAAGAAGTTTGTATCATTGGAGGATATTCTGATCTCTGAGATTAGAATTAATTGAGTCCTGGTATGTCTTGAAGATTAGGTACATTGCTGAAGAAGGACATTTTCTATATTATGTTGGTTACTAAAGGTGTACAATATCTAACTGGATGTCATGACATTGTAGCGTAACATTCTACTGCAATTAAGGTACAAGGATTTTATTCTACTTTCACAACAAAGTCATTGGATATGTCAATAATCTTGCTACAGAATATTGGCACTCCCAAGCTTGGTCTAGCGAAGGATCTTTGAGAAGGATTTTATCATAACTTGAGGTGCAAGTTATTTTGAGTATACAAGTGGTATTTTTGAAATTACACTGAGAATTTTTGGTAGTAACTATTTGGTCGGTGTTGCCAACTATATTCCTCCTTGTGTTACGTGCAGTCTCAGAAGAAGCATGTTCAATGGCATGAAGAATATCATTTAGAATGTTGTAACCTTTTTAGTAGTCAAAGCTTTGAAAAGAGAGAAGTTTGAATAGGGGTGTGTCTCTCTCTCTCTTATTAAGTGGTAAACTGTTTACTAAAGAAGATTTAATCTCCTTCCAATAACGCTTTCATTAACTGATTTATTGTTACAAGAAAGGCTTTTGTTACAATAAAAGTAACTCACCTTGTATTTATATGCTTTGCTTCCTCACGTTTCTCATATAATGTGTTTCATCATGAGTAAATATTCCAAAGATACTGGTGTCAAGAAAGTTCATTTGCTGGAATCCAACAAGGATAAGGGCAGTGATTCAAAGAAGTTTGGCTTCAACATTGCAACAAATGTTGGAACATTAACTAGAGCATCCTGGACAGGGAAAACATCAGTGACAGAGATGAAATCCTTGAGGAAGAATCGGGTTCATTTACATGATTCAGGTTTAGATGATGATAAAGATTGGGTTAATTTTATTGACCCATGAGGGAGAATTGGATAGCTAGTGACTTCTATCTTGTATATATATTGTTCATACATAGATCCATTGTTCGGTCTAGGAGACATAAAAAGGAAAGACAAGGATAGAAGGCCAAGGAGGACAAATAAATCCTTATCCGGGTAATACCTCGGTTTAAGATCATCATGCCTGAGCCAAGTTGTATAGCCAGAGTCATATGTGGTCGGCCATCGAGAAAGATGAAGAGGCGCCAGTCAGGCTTATCCCTAGATCCAGAGGTTGCATAGAGCCCGGCCTGGATGAGGCTATTATAGAGTGATCGGCCCATTAAGAGTGTAATCTCTCATCAATACATGGCGGCGCGCATTATGATAACACCCATCATTGGCAACGGCAAATGTTTATTACCTTAATGGCAACTCAGTTACGTGTGATGGAGAGTCACAACAGTTACATGCAGTGATCAATGAGGTCCAAATACCTCTATATATAGGGCTCCTGATTGAGGGGTAAGAAAGACACATCACTTGGAGTTCAAGCATACTTATATGACCCTCTGAATTCCTTAATATCATAAACAATTCACTCCAACTTGCTTGAGGCTCTCCCCGATATCCTTCAACTAGCGGGGAAGTCACCTATTTAGTGTTTAGCAAGAACATTTGGGGCCCACCGTGGGGCCTGGTAAAATTTTCTCAGGACACATTATCCAAACACCTTTGAGAAATGTCTTTTAATGAGGATCCCCCTCCATGAATGACGCAATTATTGGCCATGATCAAGGATCTTTGCCAGCAGAATGACATGTTGCAAAACAGTGTCCAGGTTCTGTAGATGAAGAGCGAGGACGATGGTGACCAGGGGCTTGATCTTTTGGAACCTCAACCATTATCCCATGCTATTTGAGACAATTAGGTTCCAGAGAGTTTCAAACCTATGGCATTTACAACATACGGCAGAAAATCTGATCCCCGTGAGCACATCATTTTTGTTAATAATATGATGGCAATAATCGAGGCTAATGATTCACTGAAGTGGAAGCTTATGGACGTCACCTTCAAGAAATCGGCCCTGAGTTTGTACATGAGCCTTCACAGGCACTCTGTTGTCAGCTGCCAAGACTTCACCAAGAAGATGGTTCAGCCGTTCTCAGCAAGCCGACACCGAAAGGTGTCGACAACAATGTTGTTAAATGTTCATCAATTCCACTTAGAATCCCTGAGGTATTACATGGACCAGTTCAATGAGGAAACCATAAAGATCTCTCATCCTAATCAAGAGATATTTATGGCATCTTTCCAGCACGGTCTTTAGGCTGGTCAATTTAATAAGTCATTGACCCAGAAACCAGCTGCCAACAGGGACAAGATAATCACTCGGGTCGAGTTCTATGTAAATGGAGAAGAGAGTAAGATGGAAAAGATAACTAGAGACCCTAGAGAAAAAGGAAGTGTCTAGGAATAAGCTTATGGGTAAAAGAAGGATCGGACAAGGTCCCGTGATCGACCACCACCTAGGGAGCAGCCTCCTCACCGGCTATCCTGGTGACTTTTGGTTTCAGACGAAGACCTCACTCCTCTAAATGCCAGAAGAGAGGACATTTGGAGAGATGTAAATCACCTCAACTTTCTTCATAGACCTTGGCATCCTCATGGAGTAAATGCAATCTTGGGGGATGACGCCGAGCCTTGGTGTGCGTATCACCGGATCCGGGGACACCACACTGAGGACTGCCATCAGCTAAAAAGGATATTGAGAAACTGGTCCAAAGAGGCAAATTGTTGTCTTATATTAAAGGTAATGTCGAGCAGGCCAAAAAATGAAGCCCTCCCAGAAGGGATAATAATTCGGAATTCCCTTCTAAGAAGAAAGGAAAGGAAACAAATGAAGTCTGAGAAGCGCGACTGACCCGACACGCGCTCAATACCATCGATGGAGGATTTGCTGGATGAGACTCCACCAGCTCGGCACAAAAGAGGTGTGCCAAGAATGTTATGCATGTGGCACAGGTGGAGTGGACAAACAAAAGAAGAGATCTCGGGGCTGTCACTTTCTCTCGGGAGGATGCAGAAGGAGTCCTGCCACATGAAAAACGACCCCATGGTCATTAAAGTTCAGATTAGGGGTTGGAGTTTTAAGAGGGTGCTAGTCGATCCCAGAAGCTCAGCCGACATGATGTATTAAGAAGCCTTCAAAGGAATGGACTTTGACCCAAAAGAGTTTCTACCATTCAATGGGACCTTAGTCGGGTTTTCCAGAGAGCAAGTGCAAGTACTCAGGCACCTTCTGGTTCTAACTATATTCGGAATGAAGGAGAACGCCAAAGCAGTTAGAGTATGGTACTTTATTGTCAATGCGGTGTCTCCCTACAAGATTATAATCGAGAGACCATCATTCAATGCACTGGAGGCGGCATTGTCAACCCTGTACCTCACTATGAAGTACCCTCTCAGCGAGGGGCAGGTAGGAACGGTACGTGGAGACTAATGTGTGGCACGTAAATGTTATAAGGATAGTCTAAAACTTAAAAGGAAGACTACGATTATAGAAGAAGTAGACAGCCACAAAGTCAATATGGTCAATATTTATCCTTGGGGAGATCCCAGAGAGGATAGCCTAGCTCCTCGAAAGAAACTAAAGAGGTTCATATTGGTCCTTAATCCTCGGAGATTACTCACCTGGGAACCAATCTATCACCGAAGAAAGAGGCTGGAATTGATGATATTCTGAAGAGAAACATTGATCTGTTTGCATGGGAGCCATCTGACATGCCCGGTATTGACCCTAACATCATGTGTCATCACTTAGCACTTGACCCAGGGGTGAAACCGGTGTCCCAATGAAAAAGAAAGGGTGGCAAAGAAAATATTAAGTGGATAGTTGAAGAGGTGGATAGACTGGTGAAGGTCGGATTCATCGGAGAGATCAAGTGTCCTACTTGGCTATCTAATGTGGTAATGGTTAAAAAGAAAGTAGGGAAATGGTGAATGTGCATATACTTCACCAACCTCAATAAGGAATGTCCAAAGGATCCTTATCCGCTGCCTCATATTGATAGGTTGGTCGATGGAGCTTCTAGGTTCAAGTTGATAAGCTTTGTGGATGATTATTCCGGGTATAACCAAATCTGTATGAACCTGTGGAATACATCAAAGATAACATTCATGACAGATCAGAGTAACTATTACTACGAGGTTATGTTGTACAGTCTAAAGAATTTTGGGCCTACTTACCAGAGATTAATGGCCATGGTTTTCGCTCCATAGATTAAACTAAATACAGAGGTATATATTGACAACATGGTGATCAAGACTATTGAAGAACAGAGGCATGTTTAGGATCTGGAAGAGACTTTCACGGTGGTATGAAGTTATAACATGCGCTTGAACCCAGACAAGTGTACGTTTGGAGTTCGGGTCGGGAAGTTCCTAGGGTTCATGCTCACGAATCGGGGAATAGAAGCCAATCCAGAAAAATTTCATGCGATCATTGACATGAGGAGCCTGACATCTATTCGTGAAGTCCACCAACGAACTGGTCGTTTGGCTGTCTTATATCGTTTTCTATCTTGTATAGGTGACAAATTAATTCACTTCTTTGCAGCGATTAAAAAGAAGGCTGGATTTAAATGGACCAACGACTACAAAAGAGCTTTCTAGGAAGTCAAGCAGTTCTTGTCAGCTCCCCTTATACTGGTCCAACCTAAGGAAAATACATCGCTGGTGCTTTATCTCGCAGTATCAGATAAAGCCATAAGCTTGGTTCTGGTCCAAGATGGGGATTCAAGTGAGAGGTCGGTTTATTTCATCAGCAAGGTACTGCGAGGGGCATATCTTAGATACCATAAGATTGAGAGACTAACTTTGGCATTGGTGGTAACAGCAAGAAAACTGAGGCACTATTTTCAGGTTCGTTCTATCATGGCGAAAACAAATATCCCAATAAAGAAAATTTTAAAGAAGTCGGACCTAGCATGACAGATGGTGACATGGGTTGTGGAACTCTCAGAATATGACATATACTTTACCCCACACACTAGCATAAAGTCTTAGGTGTTGGCCGACTTTATGGTAGAACTGAGTGCTCGGATGAATGAAGAGGCATCTACAAAACGGGTTCTATCCATGGATGGATCATCCAATCTGAGGGGCAGTGGGGATTTTATTGTGTTAGAAGGACCAAGCGACTTGGTCCTAGAATATTCTTTATGGTTTTATTTCCAAACTAGAAACAACCAAGCTGAATATGAAACCCTTATTATCGGAATGAAACTATCTAAAGAGGTCGGGGTTACCCACCTGCTTGTCCGGACGAATTCATAGTTAGTGGTCGGGAGGGTTGGAGGAGAGTTCCAGACCAAAGATCCCATTTTGATGAAATATATATAACAGGCTATGAAGTTATCGAAGGAGTTCAATGAGTTTACAATATGCCATGTACCTAGAGAAGAAAATACCTGAGATGATCTATTAGCCTGGCTGGCTAGCACAAAAGGTTCAGGTCTGAACAAAATGGTGATTCAGGAGACATTGGAATTAACATGTATAAATAAAAGAGAAGTTTCGCTATATAGGAGAAGGTGGGGGTGGATGGCCCCCATAATCAGATATTTGCTACAGACGAAACTGCCATCTGACAAAGAAGAGGCAAAGCATCTGAAGAACATCTCAACAAGATATCCTATGGTGGTAGGTAAGAAATACAAAATGGGTAGATCAGCACCTATGTTGCGCTATGTCTCAGAAGATAACATGAACTTGGTAATTAAATAAGTGTGTGAAGGCATATGTGGGAGCCACATCGAGGGCCGATCCTTGTCCAGCAAAATATTGAGGGTCAGGTACTATTGACCTACTAGCTCAGAGATTGCATTCGATTTGTAGGCCGGTGTGACAAATGTTAGATATACTCACCATTCATCCATACCTCGGATGAGTTGCTCCATTTTGTAGTATCTCCATGGCCTTCTCATCAATGGGGAATGAACATATTAGGACCTTTCCCGGTGACCTCGGGCCAGCACAATGCACCACATAGCATGTGGGAATCGAAAGAAGTTAGATAATACTAACCAGGGTGAAAAAGAAGTTAGATGAAGTAAAAGGATTATGGACCAGTACCTTCATCAGTTATTATGGTCTTATCACACCACTGCTCACTCCACGACCAAGGAAACTCCGTTCATAATGGTATATAGGGCTGACGACATGATCCCGGTGGAAGTCAATACTCCATCCTGGAGGAGAATAAGCTCTGAAGAAAATGTCGCTAATGAGAATTTGGAAAGTGAAGCTGATTTACTTGAGGAAATCAGAAACACTGCACATATCCGAGAGATAACGGACAAGCAAAGGATAGCTCGGAGATTCAATATGAATGTGAAACAAATGGGCTTTTTCAAAAGGGATCTAGTTCTGAAGAAGGTCACGGATCCAACGAAGAAGGGGAAACTCCCACCAAATTGGGAGGGACCTTTTTGAGTAATTAAGAAACTTAGCAATGGGGTTTACAAGCTAGAGACCTTAAATTGCATAGAAATTCCTAGGACTTGGCATGTATCTAGTCTTAGGATTTATTTCAGCTAAAATTATGTAAGCTCGTGTAATGAAAAACAAATGAAATTGTTATCCAGGGTTCACCTTCGAAGGCTATGCACCTCAGTTCCAATTTGGACCACCTCAGATGTAACCTTTTCGGGCTCTGCACCTCGGTTCCAACTTGGGCCGCCTCAGGTGTAACCTTTACGGGCTCTGCGCCTCGGTTCCAACTTGGGTCGTGTTGTACCCCAAAATTTTCCCTCTCAATTTCTCAAGATATATCTCACGAAGATTTTCAAAAAAAGCTCAAGTTTTCATAAGTACAAAGCAGATCAAAAGAAGTGACTACAGACAACAGTTTGAATTCAATATCTGGAAAATGGCCTCCTTCGATGCAAGCTTGATTCACTAGCTTTCGATTGGGCATCTGGCCTCCTTCAAACTTGCTTCAAATTCCCAAGCTTCAATTGAGGCAATGGCCTCTTGAGTGCTTGCTTCATACAAAGCTTCGATTGAACAAATGGTCATCTTCATGCTAGCTTCTACTGGGCATCGTTAACCTTTGAAACAACTTCCTTCGATTCAGAAGACAAGGGCCTCCTGTTGGTGTCCTTCGATTCAAAAGTTAGTGGCTTCCTACTGGTTTCTTTCGATTAAGAAGGAAATGACCCTCTGAAAGCTTCCTTTGATTCAGAAGGCAATGGCCTTCTGAAGGCTTCCTTTGATTCAAAGTAGGGGCCTCCTGCCTGCAGCTTCGATTGCACCATCGGCCATACATGTTTTCCTTTGATTCAAAAAGCAGGGACCTCCTGCATGCAAGCTTCGATTCCACCCTTCAAAACCTTCAACACACATAGTTGGTGTCTCCTTCAAAGGACATGTATTGGTGGATTTAAAGGGCGTACATAGGTGTCCCATTCGAAGGATATACCTTACTAGCCCATTCGAAGAATTGCATGTGATCTCTTCGAAGGACACACATATAGTCCAATCAAAGGATACGCATTTGGCCCCCTCAAAAGGACACACATATAGTCCAATCGAAGGATATGAATTTGTCCCCCTCAAAAGGATACACATATGATCCATTTGAAGGACACACCTTGGGTGAAAATCAAATATTGTTGTCTGAAGAAGTGTCTGGTCGAAGGTTGGACCTATGTGGTCAAAACAAAAGTTTGAAATATCCAAAGATGCTTCCTGGCCAGAGTCCTATGTGCTGCCAAGTATAAGACTGTTGCACTGGTCACAACACTCTAAAATTGCTACAAAGCAGTCTTGTTACGCTGCTCCTATATTTGCACCAAATTGACATACAAAAACTGCACCTCAAAAGCTACAAAAACAGCATACCCAATTTGTTCAAATCTCATTTATTTTCCCTCCCAAACCTCAGCCAATTTCATCTATAAATAAGAAGTTCCACAACACGTCTAAGAGAGCCTTTTGGTAGCTGAAGAAACTCTTGTTATGAGAAAATCATCAAACTCTCAAATTCTCAAACACTCTCAAAAACTCTCAAACACTCTTAAACACTCTCAAACATTCAAACTCTAAAACTCTCATAAAAAATCTCAGATCCCTTCATACATCAGTGAACCTTTCGATTCACTCCCCAACTTCTAGATAACCAACCTTCGATTCACTCCCTAGACTGTTATATAACAACCTTCAATTTACTCTCCACTATCACACACCAACCTTTGGTTTCCTTATAACTACCACATACCAACTTTTCGATTCAAGTAGAGAAGTGGTCACCTTAGCTTAAGGAAGGTTCCAGCGAAGCTCAGTCCATCATCAAGTCTGAGTCATATAGAGGTCCTTCAATTGACACTTCAAGAGGTAAGTTTCCTCTAAACTTGGAACTTTCCATTTAAATATCATTTGTACATACAAATAAAAGGAAAAAAATGTAGATATCATATCTAGGAAGTTGACCCTGCTTTTAGATTCGATTATCACTGCCTGTATGTTGAGAATCCCAACTATGACTAGCTAGCCTTTGATGTTGTTGCCAAACAAGCTTGCACTAACCCCTGGCATGTAGCTTTCGAAAGTTACATTGTTAGATTCGTTTTAAAACTTTAGGAAGGTTGTGTGTATCTTTTGATTGGCGGAGGGTTGAAGCCTTTCGAATCTCAAATTGGGAGTCTTGCATTCCTGCAATCGAAGGAAGAAACTGGGCATGTCTAACATTCAGGAACAAGTTCATATTGTGCCCAATTGAAGCTGCCTTATGAACGAATGAAACAAACCACCCCAGTGGTACAGATAGTGCGCGGGAAAGGCATTTCTGTGTAGGGTCCTGAGTTCAAACATTGGCAGGACCAGAACAGTTTTTACCCCTTTGCTTGTTTCCTTTCTCTTTTAACAAATTTCAAATATTTTCAAACCAATCAAAACAACTCCTTTTGAGTTGATTTTTTACACACTACTTATGTATGAGATTTATTTTATGAATATATAAAAATATTACAAAAAATATTTTGTTTTCATAACTATTAACCAAAACCTTTCTTTAACAAAATCAAGACAACTTCATTTTCTTTTTATTCATATCTTGTATATTTTTTTATTTCTTGTACATTTATTCACCTTCAATATGGTTGTAATAATTAATTAGGATCTAATTTCTTGCAATCCCCACTTATAAACTTGTACCCCCCATCCCCCAAAAAACATGTAATAGCGTAGGACCTTTATTTTCCATATTTTTATTGCTTTCATAAATGTTAGTAATTAGGATGTGTGGCAAAATAAAACCAACAAATAGACCACCCTAATCAAAGACTAAATGGATGCAATCAAACACACTATTCACACACATGCACCTCTAGGTTAATCTCACTTGTTGCCTCGGAAAATAGTCATGTCCCTCGAATATGATGGTTTTAGCAAAGAACCTCGATAAAAGATCGTAGTCCCTCGATGTCCCTCGATGTTTCCTTCGGTAAACGATCTAGTCCCTAACGAAATTGCTAAAATGTCCCATAGGTTGCCTTCTATGACTATACAAATGACCCACGCCCGTCCCTTCACATCCGACGATGAGGCTTCTTACCAAATCGATGGTAAGATAGCAACATCTAAAGGAGGAAGAAAATAACAAAGATCTTTCGAGTAGGTAGGACGCTCGTAGTTGCTCGCTTGCTCACAACTAAAAAACTATTTTCACACCAACACTTTCAATTGAAACATTCTCAAAAGTTAAAACACTTTGTACGCATTCTTATAGGGACGAGAATCATTACAAAGGAATTTTTCAAAATCACTTTCAAAAACATATTCCACAACAAACACCTCTTTGAACTATTTTCAAAAGCAATACTTTGTACACATTCTTATAGAAACGAGAATCATTACAAAGACGTTTTCAAAATATTTTCAAACCCACACCACAAAGCATATTTTCAAAAAAATCAAGTGATCTAGCAACCAACTAAGATCCCGTAGATAACTACGGATGAAAATGGTGTTAATACCTTTCTTTTCATAACCTACCCCCCGAACTCCAGAAAACATCTCTAGAGGTCTTTCCTGTTCTTTTCACCCTTTCCTACTTGGATAAAAGAAAATTCAGTGGCAACTCTTGCTAATCGCAAAAGTTACGATCAAACGCAAAACAACCAAGTTAGTTCTCCCACCGTATTACAGAACTGGAGACTCTGCTGGGGACTTTCTTAAAAGTGGGGTTACCTTAGAGATATATCACATTTACTTGCTTTCCTTGTTTGACTTGCTTGCTTTACTTTTTGGGTCCTTGTTTGGGTTATTGTTAATGATCTTACACATGGATCAGGGGAACCTTTTTTAGGTAAGTGGAAATAAATCATGGAAGCTATACGGCATAGACTGATATGGACGAAATGATAGCCACGCTAGTGTGATACTCTGGTTTGTACTAATGTTCCTTGAGTCAGTCAAGGATAACATTTGGCTTCCTTATAGTGTTGTTAAGCGTTAACTAACCTTTAGAGCCTTTAATTGACTCATCCTAAGCCAGGGGCAGGTCTCCATCCAAATCACTTGGGACATCGAACATGAATTCTAGTAAAAGGTCGCACGACCAAGCAAACATTTTCTGGAAGTGCTACAACACTTACTATTATGAACAGTGACAAATCCTCACGAAATCCCTTCCATAAGGTGATCCCCAGTGAAGTCTCCAGAGCCATCTCTATAAGGTTATCCCCGCAGAATAATCTTCACAGATAAGGGTCCAAACCCCACAAGGACAAATTCATGCATATCTCCACAAAATTATCCCTACAAAGTTGGATTCATGCAATCCCCAGCCAGAGTATGAATCTCAGGAAAACCCAATCCCCTGCCAAGTTGGTCTTAAAAGAAAAAGCCTTATGGATTTCTCCCTAAAGGAAACACCTCTTCAACAGGTCCTCGAATTTTCTCTTCAACAAGGTTTATTTCCCCAACAAACTGCAAATTCCCTAGCTTGAGTTTGTTTCTCAGACTATTGCAAATCAATGAACGAAACCCCTTAGCCCCGGCAGAATCATTGCAATCCCCAACGGAGTCGTTACTATCCCTGAATGTGACTGTGAAACCTGGAACTCGACCAGATAATAGTTGACTCCATTACTCCAAAGCAAGTTACTGCGAAGCCTAGACCCGACTAGATAACAGTTCTACTTTATCCTTCCCGGTAAGTTATTGTGAAGCCTGGAATCCGACCAGATATCAGTCAACTTCAGCAAGTGGTTGCAAAGCCTAGAATCTGACCAGATAGCAATTGACCTCATCAGTTACCGTGAAGCCTGGAATCCGACCAGATAACACTTAACTTCATTCTCTCAAAAATTTACTGTGAAACCTAGAATCCGACCAGATAATAGTTAAATTCAGTAAGTTACTGTGAAGCCTGGAAACCAACGAGATAACAGTTACTTCAATTTGCTATAAAGCCTAGACCCAACCAGAAAACATTTTGAGTTTCTGAAACCTGGACCCGACCAGATAACAGTAAATCTCAATTTTAAGTTACTAAAGCCTGGACCCGGCCGGATAATAGTTTAACTTCTTCAGTTACTACAAAGTTTTTACCCGACCAGAAAATAGTTCGAGTTGCTGAAACCTGGACCCGACCAGATACCACTTAACCTCAAGATCGAGTTGTTGAAACCTGGATCCGACTAGATACCAGTTAACCTCAAGATTAAATTGTTGAAACCTAGACCCAACCAAATAACAGTTCGAGTTGCTTAAACCTGGACCGGACCAGATACCAGTTAACCTCGAGATCAATTTGCTGAAACCTAGACCCGACTAGATAATAGTTCGAGTTGCTGAAACCTGGACCTGACCAGATACCAATTAACCTCAAGATCAAATTGCTGAAACCTGGACCCGACCAGATAACAGTTCGAGTTACTAAGAAACCTGGACCCGACCAGATAATAGTTTAACTTCTTTAAATCACTAACTAAACTCCTCCTCCCTAGTAGAGTTTGCCATTATCCCCAGTGATTTGCTAAAAATCCTAGAATCCGACCAGATAACAGTTAACTTCTTTATCCCCAGCAAATTATTGTGAAGCCTGGATCCGAACAGATAACAGCTAACTTCCTTTCTCTCCAATCAAGAGATAACTCCTTAGTAGAGCAACGGAAAACTAAAACTCCTGAACTCTTTCCCTCAAGCAGAAATCAACACTCTCCATAGAGTTTCCCTCAAGTATAAATCAACACTCTCCATAGAGTTTCCCTCAAGAAAAATCAACGTCCCCCATCAGAGTTCTCCTCAAACAACAAAACTAGAATCAACAGCGAAAACATCCTAAACAAAGTTTGAAGATACACGTACTCTTCATATCCAGCAGTATTCCGAGATTTAACTTCCCAAAACTCTATGTGATACAGTGGGAGAACTGACTGTTTTTGGAATGTTGGTTTGTGTTTTGCATTTGTTTTCGCAAAATGTCGCGGTAAGCAAGAGTCGCCACCGACTTTTATTTTATCCAACAAGGAAAGGAAAAAAAGCACAAAAAATTCCTTTTTCGAGATATTTCTGAGTACGGGGGTAGATTATAGAAAGGGAAGGTATTAGCACCCTTTCTATCTGTAGTTATCTACGGGCTCTTAGGTACTTGCTCATCATTTTTCAAAATTGTTTTCTTTGTGCTTGTGGGTTTTGAAAAGTTTTTTTTTTAACTTCGATTTAACTCTTGCTTCTGTCTTCAAGAGTGTAATGAAGTATTTTTGAAAACTTGTTTGTAAAAGAGTGTAAGTGTGAAAAAGGTTTTGTTTTGATTTAGCAAGTACTTCAGAACTAATCTACCTACTCGAAAAAAGGAATCGTTCTATGTTTGTTTCCTTTAGACAATGATATCCCACTATTAGTGAGTAGGTAGCACCGTCGTTGGAGTTTGAGGGTCAACTCGAAAGAGGGACATACGGTCACTAAAGCAATGTTAGGATGTTTTAGTAGTAACCCTAATATCTTAGATCATTTATCCGAGGCAACAATATTTGAGGCAACCTTTCCGAGGCAACTTATGATCTTTTAGACAAGAGGGCGACCTCTAAAATAACCTATACTCAATGACCGTTTATGAAGGCAACCAAGTGGGGTGTACCCTAGAAGTGCGCATGTACGAGTGTGTTGATTTCAGTTATTTTTATCTTTGCACATGTTTAGGGTGATCTAACTGTTTTAAATTTAGTCATTCATTCTTGTCATGCAAACCCTATTATCAAACATCTAGCAGTTGAATATTTGCGGAAATTAAAGATGCAGAATTTAAACTAACTATTACAAGGCGTCGGGTATTTACATCGCCAAAAACAAACCCTTTGAAATTTAAAAGCGGAAAAATAAATAAATATCCTAATTAATTATTACAAACCGGGAGCAGATACAATAATTTAGATAAAGAAAAATAAAGCGGGCAAGACAATTGGATCGAATGCGAAACTAGGGTTTTGACCCTCCTAATTAAAAGAAAATGATTTTTTGTTGTTTTTATTTTTTTAAGAAAAGAAATTAATTCCTAAAATTAAATGCTAAATTAATTAGTTATTAAATGAAAAATAATTAAGTGACATATTTTTGGAGTTTTGTTAATTTAGGAAAGAAAATAAAATAATTAAATTAATGTTAAAACCTAGTTATTCTAATTAATTTTAAATATTTACAAAATCAATTAAAGTTATCTAACATAAATAACCTAATTATTTTAATTAATATTTATTGATGAAAAATAAAATTCTAAATTTTAATTGGATGGAAAAATGCTTTTGTGATTTTTTTGATAAAAAAGAAAATTATTTTATTGTTAGTAAAAATAATAAATTAATTAATTAAAGAAAAACATAGAAAAAGGAAATAAAGAATGAGAAATGGGTCTGATTTTAGCAATTTTGAGGAGGTGTGGAAAGCAATTTTCCAGGGCCCAAATGGAGGTCCGTTTTGACTTTCTGGATCCTGCGCATGTGCATTGACTCGGTCTATGGTGTGCCCTCAGTAGTAGCCACCAGATCTGGCCATCTGGCGCGTGGATGATGAATGTCCATGGTGGATCTCCTGGCCTCGCTTGCACTGAATCACCTGAAATAACAAGGAAAAATAACAAATGCTGGAGGCAGGGATCGAACCCCTGACCTCCAGCCTCTAACGCCTTGAACATCCATTTGGTAACCACTACGCCACTTGTTTTCATTTGTTCATTAATCAAACGCTGAAAATAATATATAAAACAAAAGAAAATTGGAAAACAAAATAAAAAACACTCGCTCGTTTAAACAAGCCAATGGTGGGACGACAGTTAAACGTCTTCTTCTTCCCTCTCTAGCTAAAAACCTTGAGACCTATACCCACGGACAAATGTCCGTCACTGTAACCCTGTCCACTCTCAAAATCTTCCCCAAGCCATGGAAATGATATCTAAGGCCATGGTTGAGGTCGTTTCATCCTCCTGATCACAACCATACCATTCATGGAGGTTAATTGTTCCTGAAAAGAAAAACCCTAAAAGCAAATTTGAAACCCTAATAATGGTGGATTTCAATTTAGTCCATATAAATGAAATTGGCTATTGTAAAAAGTTTGCAAACATCATGGTGATCAAGAATATGCAATTATTTTACACTATGGATGCAAGAATAAAGCTTTTCGAATTCAAGAAAAGGGTGATACCGTGATGGACTTACAGGGCGTGGGAGGGCTTGAAAACATTGGGTTTAGATTGCTTTAGGTTCATGAGAATGCCAGGAAACGATTGGGACAAATACCAAGCCTTGAGGACGCCTCTAACCACCAATTTGATATCACACTTTTCTTTGATTTTTTTGAATCTGATTCTTGTTCTAGCGCCTCCTTCTAACCCTTGTTTTGATCTGCCTCGCCCCCTTATGTATTAGTGAAGGGATTAGGGTTGCAAATTGCATCCAAATATTCTTCTTTCAATGCTTTGGATATTGATTTGATTTGCTTTGAACAACTTTCCAAACATGGATTATTTCCAATCTTTTTGTGCACACAAGCTTTGATGAGAATTTGAATGCTTTGCTAGCTGTAATTAGAGCCTGAAACAAGCACAAAATCCCTTGTTATCAATGCTTTGGATTTTTATTTGATTTATTTTGATTTAAATCAAATTAATTCAAATCAAAATCAAAATAATTAATAAAAATATGATATGGACAGGTGGCAAAGGCTAGAGCACGTGGGCTATGATTCCAAATCAAAACAAGTGAAAACAATTAGGCCCATTTGGCAAAATTTGAAGTTTTGGGGATAGTTGACTTTTGGCAATTTTGCAAATAGGGTCAACTTCAACAATGAATAACTTCCTCAATTTTGACTCTTTGGAGGTGTTCTTGGACTTTTTAGAAATATTGAGATGTCCTATAAGCAACCCTTTTGGTATCATATAATTTTGATATTCCATGCTCATGTATGAAGCTTTGACAAAAAAGGTGTTTTTGTTGACTTTTCAAAATGACCTATAATGTCCAAATTCATAACTTCTTGTGAGTGCATATTTTGATCTTGGGAGCTGAAGATGGATTGTAGGGAATTTCATCCTCTTCAAAATGAGCTTTGGATGGGTCATTTCTCATAAAGTATGAAAGAGTTATGCTTGGTCAAAGTTGAGTTGCCTTTTCCTACAAAACCCTAATTTAGCAACTTTTGAGTCTTGATGAATTATGAGCAATTCTTGATTAATCATGATCAACCCTTTATAAAATGATGATATATACTTCAAAATGAGAATTTTGACCAAAAATCTTGAAGTTTGACTGTATGTGGGTCACAGTTGACTTTTGCCCTACTACTGTCGATTTCTGGGCCTTTTGAGCAATTGACTGAGCAAACTTCCTCTGCAAGGCTTGAAACTTGACATGGATGATCTTGAGAATATATTAGGAAATTGGTGAGAACTTGGGATCACTTTGACTTAAGTATCTTGATGCAACATGAAATCCTAATTTGAAGTAGATTGCCTTAGGAGAGAGCTTGTCTGGCTAACCCTTGGGCTACTTTGAGCAACTTGGAGATCTTTCTTGCAATGTTTTGAGAAATATGGGAGGGAAAATTTTGGGGTAGAACAGCTTCCCCTGTTCAATCTTATTAAACCTGAGGATGTAGATTGGCTTTCATGCCTTTCGTGATCCGAAGGTGGAAGAGGATTGAACACTAGAGTGCCCAGAAATTTGCACTCGCATGAAGTGGTAATTGTCTTGTGATGTCGGGAATGGGCTTACCGATGCCATTTGAAAGGGTGTCGATCGCATAAGAGATTCCTTAGAGAGAGCTTATATACCTGTTGTTGAGGAAAATTCCGCTGGGGAAGGCTGACCTTTATTGAGAGAAATAGAATTTTAGGAGCTTTGGTCGTCCATTATTCTGCTGGTGAGTCGTCTTTGTTTATATTTAGGAGCTTTGGTCATCCGTACTCAACTGAGGGAATATCTCTGCTGAGATTTAGGAGCTCGTCCGTAATTCAATTGAGGTAATATCTTCGCTGAGATTTAGGAACTCGTCCGTAATTCAATCGGGGAAACATCTTCGCTGAGATTTAGGAGCTCGTCCGTAATTCAACTGAGGAAACATCTCTGTCGAGATTTAGGAGCTTGTATGTAATTCAACTGAGGAAACAATTTTGTTGAGATTTAGGAACTCGTCCGTAATTCAACTGTGGAAACATCCCTGCTGAGATTTAGGAGCTCGTCCGTAATTCAACTGAGGAAACATCTTCACTGAGATTTAGGAGTTCGTCCGTAATTCAACTGAGGAAACATCTTTCTCGAGATTTAGGAGCTCGTCCGTAATTCAACTGAGGAAATATCTGTCGAGATTTAGGAACTTTTCCATAATTCAACTGAGAAAATAACTTCGCCGAGATTTAGGAGCTCATCCGTAATTCAACTGAGAAAACATCTCTGCTGAGATTTAGGAACTTGTCCGTAATTCAACCGAGGTAATATCTTTGTCGAGATTTAGGAGCTCGTCTGTAATTCAACTGAGGAAATAACTTCGCTGAGATTTAGGAACTCTTCCGTAATTCAACTGAGGAAATAACTTTGTTGAGATTTAGGAGCTTCGTCCGTAATTTAACTGAGGAAATAACTTCGCTGAGATTTATGAGCTTGTCCGTAATTCAACTACTTTGCTGAGATTTAGGAACTTGTCTATAATTCAACTGAGAAAACGTCTCTGTCGAGATTTAGGAACTCGTCCGTAATTCAACTGAGGTAAAAGCTTCATAGCTTGAATTTTGTGAGAATTGAATTGTATCTTTCCTGAAAGGTAAAGGTTAGCTGTATGTAATGCATGATATGTATCAAGCAATGATGTTCTCAAAATAAATGAGATTGTGTTGTATGATGCGTATGCATGTCATGATGTATGGAAATGTGATGTTTTTAGCCGGGGAAAATAAATCTCGGGTTGCTGCTGGAGAAAAGAATTGAATCCTTCGTTTCCGCTGGAGATAGTGGATGAAGATGTTTGTGAGAATAAACCTGCAGGAGAGGATAATTCCGCTGGGGAATAAACTGACGAGGAAATGCCTCTGTGGGGAAGAGATGCTCTGCCGGAGGATTCCGTTGATAAATTCAGTTGCGGATGAATTACCGTTACTGGTGATAATGAACCTTGTTGGGGATTGAATTCCTGTTTTGTGAAAGGAAAGAACTCCGCTGGGGATGATTTTCCAGTTGCGACTTCATGAGGAATAATCTTTTAGACTCTACTGGGGATAATCTTCCAGAGTCTACTGGGGACAATTCTTCAAACTCCACTGGGGATATTTTTTATACTCCACTGGGGATGATAAGACATTTTAGTGTTGATGGTAGATAAACTCTGCTTTGGGGAGAATATCGCCAATTCATTCACAGTTGTGAGTCTCATCCGGGGAGAGCTAACACCACTATCTTTCTCCTTACTCTGCGGGGAATGAATGTTACTAGGACGCATGCTGAGGATATGACAATGACTTTGTATCAAGACTTTTCTGCCCCTGTATCTGCAGGAGAAGGTGCCTGCGGAGGCCTCGTGGATCGAGTATTATCCCAACTTATGAGGTGCTTGGTAACTTTTGATCAAAATGATAAATCTTCTTCTGGTAGGCCAGTGACGAGATGACGGGACATGGTCGTACGCATTAATCCCTATCTTTTGCTTGGACTGTCTTTTCAGATTTTCAGTCCACCGGGATACCCTTTTTTGCCCAATTCGCCCTTTCGGGTCTTCGACTTGCCGGGTGTACATATCCTTTTTTTGTTTTTATCCCTAATTTTTGCCCGAACCCTTTTGGTTCGCCGGGATGCCCTTATTTTTGCCTAGGCGTGTCAACCTAGCGGGTCTTTATTCATGCGCAGTATTTTTGACTATGTCCACGTTCTCAGGGTGTAGGGAGTTATCACTGTCGGTAGTGTCGTGTTGCCATACTACCAGAAGATGTTTGTTTGATCATGCAAGATTCGTTGCGGGAACCCATGTCTAATTCCCCAAGTGACTCAGATGGAGATTTGCCCCTGACTATTTGGCATCTTTGAGAGATTCTCTGAATCTTGACTTGACTGCACCAGATGATAGACAATGCTCATGCCGTGCCCCTTGGTTGGAAGTGTTTTTTCCACTTGAGGTGACCCTTTTTATTGAAAAGGTTTTTGTTCACTAGATATTTATCGTGCGAATTTCTCTGCTGTTGAATGAATAGTCATATGCAAACAATGTTATTTTAAGAATGCTTATGTCTGTCTTGAAGTTTTTGAAAATGCATTTTTTCAGTAAGATAGGAAAATTTTGTAAAATGTGACATCAACTCAGGATTTACAGCAAGCCCTACAGGAGTCAGGATACCTTTTGTAACAGTATGCTTTCGAACTAACCCATGCTTCAGCTAGGACTTTTAAGGGTTATAACGTGGCCTGGTTCACGGTTCGAGAAACAAAAGATAAAGGCTCAAAATTTATTTGTACCCACCCGCTCTTCGTGATGTTCTTCGATCCTAAACTCAGCTAATTGTGCATTTTAGATCTCGTTTGAGTCTTCGCTCTGATATTCCATTGACGGTTCAGATACTGACAATTTATTTTGAACAGGAAGTCATTTTTGTTGAGAGTTTGTAGGACCTCTTTCTTTTTTTTTTGATTTTATTATCCCTGTCTTTTGCCTGAACTGTTTCTTTTGTGATTACTGTCAGCGGGATGCCCCAGTTTTTCTTAAGTCTCCTTCATAGGTTTTGACTTAATGGGCTTTTATTTCGAGAGATAATGACTGCCTGTCTTGACGATTATACGGAACCATCACCGTCTTTTGTTTTGGAAGGACCTCTTTGATGCCATTCATTATGCACCCGAATTAAATGAGAAAACTACCCTGCCCCAGGTTGTGATTAAGGGTTTTAATTTGTGTGAAAAGAAAAACTCCAACGTCTTTGGCTCAAAGGGGTTGACTAGGGATTATCTTCCTTATAACTCCACTGTTTAGGATTTGAAATAACTCTTGTACATCGTCAACGGGGTCTGTTCAAAAGCATACTGTAGAGATTGTGGTATCGTTTTCATCATCCTCCCTCTAAAGGCTTACAGTTTTTAAGTCAAGAGTTGAATATCACGAAAAGGAAAGCAATTTAAATATAGTGAATACGAATGAATTGATTCAAAACAGACATATGCGATGCATTGATAAAGTAACAGAGTTTGTCATGAATAGATGTTCGAACAATCAAAAGAAAACTACAAATTGAAAATTCTAATGAACAAAAAGTCTTCTCGTCTCAGGACTTGTCACTTCAAATGGTGAGCCTTGGAGGATTGACAAAAACATTCCAGTTGACCATCTTGTGTGAATTCCAATGCTCCTTCATCAATCAGGTTTTGAATTTTGAATTTCAACTTCCAACAGTCGTCAGTATCATGCCCTAGGCTGTTGGAATGGTATGCACACCTTGCATCAGGATTGTAGTTAGGTGAAGAGGTCTTAGGATTCGGATGAGGTCCCACCAACGTCACCAGATTCAATCTCAACAGGTGTTGCAAAGCTTGGGACAGCGACATGTTGAGCTTGGTAAACTGCTTCTTGGGCCTATCCGGCTTACTCTGATCAACCGGTTGTTTATGGCGAGGTTGTTGTTGGACCCTTGAGGTAGTAGCAACCTGGAGAGGTCCATTCTTTACCAAACCAAATCTTTGTCTTCTTGGAGGCTGATCGATGACTTGGTCCCCGACCTCGACTGTTTGCTTCATGTTGTTGTATTTGTCTTGATGAAGTTGTTTGATAATGGTTCTCGGCTCTTCTTGTTCCCGGGCTAAGCCTTGGATAAGAGCCATCTGCCCAAGTATTTGGGTTCTTATTGCATCTACCTCAGCTTGCAGTTGTTCCAGCCGCTCGTCCTTATTGTCTTCAGGACTTTTCTTAACCAGGTTCCCGATGAGGAGTGTTTTCAACTCTTCCTGCCCCTTGGATAGGTTTAGGAACATTTCCCTGAACTGAGTTTCTTGAGTATGAATATCTTGGTTATCTTGTTGGAGAGCCATTGCTGAAATAAACAGCGAGAACATGAGAGACCTGTACTGGGAGACCTGTTATGCAATGATATGTATGATATATGTATGCAATGTTTTCAAGGATCTCGCGGGGTAAACAAGAAACTGTTAGAATTTGAATTTTGCAGCTTTGATTGAAGAAACTTTGTGTCATCAAGAGTCCTTCTTCAAGAGTCAAGCTCACCATATCGAGTGGGTCATAGCCACCGACTCGAATTATCGTGTTTTGATCTCTAGATGACATTGGCTAGAGGAAAATAAATCCCCTTTGCCCCTTGCTAGACGTTTGATTTACCATAACCTGCATCACAAACCTTTGAGATCCGTGAAATGGGTAAGGAAATGTTAAGGCATGATGTTGTGATGCGTATGTTATGCGTTTAAGAAAAAGTACGAGGTAATGTAAACAAGTTAATCCGGCAAGAAATCCAAGGTATTGGATAAGGACTGTAAACAAAACCTGCAAGGAACTCAAGTTGTTAGATAACAAACATGTGCAAGTAGTTTAAGTTGAAAGCACACAAGTCACACAATAGCCCTTAAATTTTAGGCTGGCATGGAGTTTAGGTATTACCCTCTTTCAGTTTAGTTGGTTCAACCTGTCCTAGTAATAGTAACCGGGTTCTAGAGGATCTCAATATCACTGACCATCCTCGATCGGTCATAATTCCAGTTTATTAACCTTTTCTTGCGGCCGGAATCATCGCGAGAGTATGGTCTCAATGAGTGTAGCATACTGCTACTTTTCTATGGCCAAGTTGGTTAATTATAGGTTCTAAGGTCAGTTGATGCTTAATGACCCCTTAGCAGCCCCATACTCTCCTTGTTCCTCCACAAGGGATATCGGTACCAACTAAAGTGTCACAACAACGTAGCTACTGCTTCAACCGTATCGGTCTACGTCGTACAGTTCCCTCATAGTCTATTGCTACTTACCAAAAAGGTATCCCCAGATCCGGGTTAGGATCTATAGTAACTCCGATACAAACCCGCAAAGATAAAGCATACAAATTAAGCAATTGAAAACATTATGATGAACTATTCCTAAGGTACACCCCACTAATTATTTCCCCAGCAGAGTCGCCAGTTCTGTGATACGGTGGGAGAACTGACTATTTTTGGAATGTTGGTTTGTGTTTTGCGTTTGTTTTTGCAAAATGTCGCGGTAAGCAAGAGTCGCCACCGACTTTTATTTTATCCAACAAGGAAAGGAAAAAAAGCACAGAAAAATTCCTTTTTTGAGATATTTCTGAGTACGGGGGGTAGATTATAGAAAGGGAAGGTATTAGCACCCTTTCTATCCGTAGTTATCTACGGGCTATTAGGTACTTGACCATCATTTTTCAAAATTGTTTTCTTTGTGCTTGTGGGTTTTGAAAATTTTTTGTTTTAACTTCGATTTAACTCTTGCTTCTGTCTTCAAGAGTGTAATGAAGTGTTTTTGAAAACTTGTTTGTAAAAGAGTGTAAGTGTGAAAAAGGTTTTGTTTTTATTGAGCAAGTACTTAAGAACTAATCTACCTACTCGAAAAAAGGAATCGTTATATTTTTGTTTCCTTTAGATAATACTATCCCACTATTAGTGAGTAGGTAGCACCGTCGTTGGAGTTTGAGGGTCAATTCGAAAGAGGGACATACAGTCACTAAAGCAATGTTAGGATGTTTTAGTAGTAACCCCAATGTCTTAGATCATTTATCTGAGGCAACAATATCTGAGGCAACCTTTACGAGGAAACTTATGATCTTTTAGACAAGAGGGCGACCTCTAAAATAACCTATACTCAATGACCGTTTACGAAGGCTACCAAGTGGGGTGTACCCTAGAAGTGCGCATGTGCAAGTGTGTTGATTTCAGTTATTTTTATCTTTGCACATGTTTAGGGTGATCTAACTGTTTTAAATTTAGTCATTCATTCTTGTCATGCAAACCTTATTATCAAACATCTAGCAGTTGAATATTTGCAGAAATTAAATATGCGGAATTTAAACTAACTATTACAAGGCGTCGGATATTTACATCGCCAAAAACAAACCCTTTGAAATTTAAAAGCGGAAAAATAAATAAATGTCCTAATTAATTATTACAAAGCAGGAGCAGATACAATAATTTGGATAAAGAAAAATAAAGCGCGCGAGACAATTGGATCGAATGCGAAACTAGGGTTTTGACCCTCCTAATTAAAAGAAAATGTTTATTTGTTGTTTTTATTTTTTTTAAGAAAAGAAATTAATTCCTAAAATTAAATGCTAAATTAATTAGTTATTAAATGAAAAATAATTAAGTGACATATTTTTGGAGTTTTGTTAATTTAGGAAAGAAAATAAAATAATTAAATTAATGTTAAAACATAGTTATTCTAATTAATTTTAAATATTTACAAAATCAATTAAAATTATCTAACATAAATAACCTAATTATTTTAATTAATATTTATTGATGAAAAATAAAATTCTAAATTTTAATTGGATAGAAAAATGTTTTTGTGATTTTTTTGATAAAAAAGAAAATTATTTTATTGTTAGTAAAAATAATAAATTAATTAATTAAAGAAAAATATAGAGAAAGGAAATGAAGAATGAGAAATGGGCCTGATTTTAGCAATTTTGAGGAGGTGTGGAAAGCAATTTTCCTGGGCCCAAATGGAGGTCCGTTTTGACTTTCTGGATCCTGTGCATGTGCATTGACTCGGTCTATGGTGTGCCCTCAGTAGTAGCCAACAGATCTGGCCATCTAGCCATCTGGCACATGGATGATGAATGTCCATGGTGGATCTTCTGACCTCGCTTACACTGAATCACCTGAAATAATAAGGAAAAATAACAAATGTTGGAGGCAGGGATCGAACCCCTGACCTCCAGCCTCTAACGCCTTGAACATACCACTGGTAACCACTACGCCACTTGTTTTCATTTGTTCATTAATCAAACGCTGAAAATAATATATAAAACAAAAGAAAATTGGAAAACAAAATAAAAAACACGCACTCGTTTAAACAAGCCAATGGTGGGACGACAGCTAATCGTCTTCTTCTTCCCCCCGTAGCTAAAAACCTTGGGACCTATACCCACGGACAAATGTTCGTCACTGTAACCCTGTCCACTCTCAAAATCTTCCACAAGCCATGGAAATGATATTTAAGGCCATGGTTGAGGTCGTTTCATCCTCCTGATTACAACCATACCATTCATGGAGGCTAATTGTTCCTGAAAAGAAAAACCCTAAAAGCAAATTCGAAACCCTAACAATGGTGGATTTCGATTCAGTCCATATAAATGAAATTGGCTATTGTAGAAAGTTTGCAAACATCATGGTGAATAAGAATATGCAATTATTTTACACTATGGATGCAAGAATAAAGCTTTTCGAATTCAAGAAAAGGGTGATACCGTGATGGAATTACAGCGCGTGGGAGGGCTTGAAAACGTTTGGTTTTGATTGCTTTAGGTTCCTGAGAATGCCAGGAAACGATTGGGACAAATACCAAGCCTTGAGGACGCCTCTAACCACCAATTCGATCTCACACTTTTTTTGATTTTTTTTAATCTGATTCTTGTTCTAGAACCTCCTTCTAACCCTTATTTTGATCTGCCTCGCCCCCTTATGTATTAGTGAAGGGATTAGGGTTGCAAATTGCATCCAAATCTTCTTCTTTCAATGCTTTGGATATTGATTTGATTTGCTTTGAACAACTTTCCAAACATGGCTTATTTCCAATCTTTTTGTGCACACAAGCTTTGATGCGAATTTGAATGCCTTGCTAGCTGTAATTAGAGCCTGAAACAAGCACAAAATCCCTTGTTATCAATGCTTTGGATTTTTATTTGATTTATTTTTATTTAAATCAAATTAATTCAAATCAAAATCAAAATAATTAATAAAAATATGATATGGATGGGTGGTAATGGCTAGAGCACGTGGGCTATGATGCCCTCTCAAAACAAGTGAAAAAGATTGGGCCCATTTGGCAAAATTTAAAGTTTTGGGGATAGTTGACTTTTGGCAATTTTGCAAAAAGGGTCAACTTCAACAATGCATAACTTCCTCAATTTTGACTCTTTAGAGGTGTTCTTGGACTTTTTAGAAAGCTTGAGATGTCCTCTAAGCAAAACTTTTTGTATCATCTAATTTTGATATTCCATTCTCATGTATGAAGCTTTGACAAAAAAGGTATTTTTGTTGACTTTTCAAAATGACCTATAATGTCCAAATTCATAACTTATTGTGAGTGCATATTTTGATCTTGGGAGATGAAGATGGATTGTAGGGAATTGCATCCTATTAAAAATGATATTTGGATGGGTCATTTATCATAAAGCATGAGAAAGTTATCTTGGTCAAAGTTGAGTTGACTTTTCCTACAAAATCCTAATTTAGCAACTTTTGAGTCTTGATGAATTATGAGCAATTCTTGATGAATCATGATCAATCCTTGATCAAATGATGAAATATACTTCAAAATGAGAATTTTGACCAAAAATCTTGAAGTTTGACTGTATGTGGGTCAAAGTTGACTTTTGCCCTAGCACGGTCGATTTCTGGGCCTTTTGAGCAATTGACTGAGCAAACTTCCTCTGCAAGGCTTGAAAATTGACATGGATGATCTTGAGAATATATTAGGACATTGGTGAGCACTTGGGATCACTTTGACTTAAGTATCTTGATGCAACATGAAACCCTAATTTGAAGTAGACTGCCTTAGGAGAGAGCTTGTCTGGCCAACCCTTGGGCTACTTTGAGCATCTTGGAGATCTTTCTTGCAATGTTTTGAGAAATATGGGAGGGAAAATTTTGGGGTACAACACTCTCCAACATTTGTCAAGGATTTATTTTGCTAGAAAAAGATACTTCAATAAGCATATCACGTTCATACATCATATTACATACATGATAAATGCATACAGCATAATCTCATGTATTTTGAGAACATCATCAAGCCATGCATACATCTGCATGCAACTAACCCTCTTCCTTGCAGGAAAAATCAATCAACAAAAATCCTCTTCTGGAAAATACCACCAACATTTCTCAAAAGGTCAGAGATTAATTCTTGAAACAAGTTAGGGCAACAATATCTATGACCAACAAAAAGCGGGTTCTGGATTAATATCTGAAACAAGACAGGACAACTATATGTGAACAAGTGGTTATAGATTAATACATGGAACAAAACATGACAACTATCTACATGACCAGATTGAAGATTAACTTCCGAAACAATACGGGAAAACTATCTTTCTTTCTTTTTGGTCAGAGATTAATTCCTGAAATAAGCCAGGGCAACTATCTCTACAACCAACAAAAGGCGAGTTCTGGATTAATACCTGAAACAAGACTGGACAACTATTTGTGAACAACTGATTATAGATTAATACCTAAAACAAGACAGGACGACTATCTATATGAGCAAATTGAAGATTAACTCCCAAAACAAGACGGGTAAACTATATTTCTTTCTTTTTGGTCAGATAGAGATTAATTCCTGAAACAAGTTGGGGTAACTATCTCTACGACCAACAAAAAATGGGTTTTGGATTAATGCATGAAACAAGATAGGACAAATATCCGTGAACAATTGATTATAGATTAAGACCTGAAACAAGACAGGACAACTATCTACATGAGCAGATTGAAGATTAACTCCTGAAACAAGACGGGGAAACTATCTTTATTTCTTTTTGGTCAGATAAAGATCAGTTCCTGAAACCAGACAGAGCAACTATCTACACAACCAGACGAAGCAATTTTACACGGGTTCCTTCTAATTACCAGATGCAGCTTCACACGGGCTCATCAAGAAGCAATCTTACACGGGTTCCTTCTAATTTCCAAATGCAGCTTCACACAGGCTCGTCAAGAAGCAATCTTACATGGGTTCCTTCTAATTTCCAAATGCGGCTTCACACAGGCTCATCAAGAAGCAATCTTACACGGGTTCCTTCTAATTTACATACGCAGCTTCACACGGGCTCATCATGAAGTAATATTACACAAGTTCCTTCTCATATATTTCCAGATGAAGTTTCACACGAACTCATCCTGAAGCAGCCCTACCCAGGCTCCTTCTCATACATTTCCAGATGAAGTTTCACACGGACTCATCCTAAAGCATCCCTACCCAGGCTCCTTCTCATATAGTTCTAGATGAAGTTTCACACGGACTCATCCCGAAGCAGCCCTACCCAGGCTCATTCTCATACATTTCCATATGCAGTTTCACACAGACTCATCCCAAAGAAGCCATACACAGACTCATTATCATACATTTCCATATGCTGTTTCACACGGACTCATCCCGAAACAGCCCTACACAGGCTCATTCTCGTACATTTCCAGATGTAATTTCACACAGACTCGTCCCGAAGCAATCTTAAACGGATTCCTTCTCATATATCTCCAGATGCAGCTTCACACGGGCTCATCCGGAAGCAATCCAACACGGATTCCTTCTAATACATTTCCAGACATGACTTAACACGGGGCCCATTCAAGCATATCATTCATATTAAATCGACCAAAGATTTATTCTAATATTTCTTCCAATTTCTACCAACAGTCACTCTGGATGGCATCTGTAAGCCCATCTCCGACAAACTCTCCATCACCTCTCCAAATGGCATATTTAAGCCCATTCCAGACACAATCAACCACCACATCATCGAATGCAAATTTCTAGTGTTCAATCATCTCCCACCTTCAAGTCACGAATGGCGGACCCGCAAGTCTAACTCTTCAGGTTTAAGAAGATTGAACAGGGGAAGTTGTTGTACCCCAAAATTTTCCCTCTCTTTTTCAAGGATTCTCAAGGAATTGGTCATACAAAATCATCTCTAAAGTGTTGGGACCCCAAATTAGGGTTTTGACTGAAAGTGACCAATCTTTGACTTTTGACCTAGTACATGACTTATTAGTTTGGAATATGATCTCAAGTGCATCATTTCGACCTAATCGCATATTTCAATTCATCTCCTGAGATCAGTGGATTGATAGACAAATTCGGTCAACTGGTGGAAAAAGTCAATTATACACTAAAAAGTCAAACTTTGGCTTTTTGACCAAAATTGAATCCCAAAAATCACATTTCATCAAGACATCGAAAATATGAAATTTGATCATCAAAAATTAAGAGAGTCAAAAATCCAACTTTGCAAGACTTGGAAATTTTTCTAAGTATTTTCTATACTTGTTAATTTCATTGCTTCATGACATCTTTTCACTACAATTCAAAATAATTCAAGATGGTACAAATAATTCAAGTTATTATAAAGTTTCATTTTTGCAAGATTACAAATCCTAAGCTTTGTCTTGCTTGAATTTTTCCCTTTGACTCAATGTCCAAACTTTGCCACTATTTTGTCCATAAAACCAGACTTGTGTCATGCTACAATCGATGTTGTCCAAACTACTGCTGAACAAAGTATGCTATGCTACCTCTAAACACTGCCACAACACTCCAAAATTACTGCAAACCATTCCATTTTTGTGGTATTTTACTGTAAAAAACTATTGTAAATCAGTCCAAAGCAGCCTGCAAATCAGTCCAAAATTGCTCTATACAGTATGCTCCAACTTGAATCATAACATCCACAAAATTGCATCAAAATGGCTAAAGAAAATTGTGTGGAAAAATTATCAAAATAGTAGGCAAAAATAGTTCAAATGGTTATTTGTTTCCCTCCCAAAATCCCAGCAAAACTGATCTACAAATAAACTGTTTCACAACACATCTAAGGGGGGCTTTTGGAGAAAAGAGAGGGTCGGATTTGGAGACAAAAAGAGAGAAGAGAAAAAACAGAATTCATAAAAATTTGCTCATTCATAAAACTCTTCTCATTCATAAAAACTCTGCTCATCTTCAACTCTATTTTCACTCACAAAACAGAAAAATCCTAAACCCATTGTAAAACCTAGCAAAATTTCCCAACTACCCAAACCCCTCATATACATCACATAGATTGTTGAAACACGAGAATAATTTCTGTGACACCCTTAACATCACCTTCCAAACACAAACAAAAACAATATTTTTCAACTTTGATTGGGTTGGAGTGATTCTGGAGCTTTGCGGCACAGAGTAAGGATTAGAGCAGTTTCAAGGAGGAGCTCGGTCAATCATCACTTCGCATCCGGAGACATCCATACGTGTTCCAAAGTTTCGATTCAAGAGGTATACTTTTTCCAAACTATAATATCTTTATCCATACATCATTTTTTGTTTGTGTTCAAAAGATATATAAAAAAGATAGATCAAAAGAAGAAAACTCAGTGAAAAAAGCCAAGACAGGGGGTTGACACGGGTGCCCGTGTCACACGACACGGCCTGTGTCAGCTCATCTATTTAAAATCTAACAAAAAGAGAAGGACAGGGTGCTGACATGGGTTCCCGTGTCACAGGACACGGCATGTGTCATACCTACTAGAACTATAAGCTAACAAAGATGCAGGTCAGGGTGCTGACACGGGCGCCCATGTCATAGAACACGGCCCGTGTCAGATCTACTAGAGCTAGAAACATGCAAAGTAGCAAGTCAGGGTACTGACACGGGTGCATGTGTCACAGGACACGGCCCAAGTCAGCTTAGCTAGGGCAAAATAAAAAAACACGCATGGATCATTACAGGGTGCTGACACGGGTGCCCGTGTTACAGGACACGACCCGTGTTAGACCAGACAGTATAAATCTTAATTTTTGACTTTTTGTTTTTATTTTCATTCGATTTGGTTGTAATAGTAAATTTTGGTTTTATTTGCTTTTATCTCCCCATTTGTAAAACTTATACCCCCGTCCCTTAAAGTGATGTAATAGCGTAGGATTTTAATTTCCGCAAATCTATCGCTTTAATATAATTGTTAGTAATTAGGGTGTGTATGTCAAGATAAAATCAACCTTAGAGAACCCTAATATCAAAGAAAAAAATGAATGCAATCAAAACATCATTCACACACGTGCACCTCTAGGGTAACCCAGTTTGTTGCCTCAGAAAATAGTCATGTCCCTCGAATATGCGCGTTTTAGCAAAGACCCTCGATAAAAAAGATCGTAGTCGCTCGATGTTGCCTTCGGTAAGAGATCTAGTCCCTCACGAAAATTGCTAAAACATATCATAAGTTGTCTTCTATGACTATATGTTTTACCCATGCCCGTCCCTTCACATCCAAAGATAAGGCTTCTTATCAATCAATGGTAAGGTAGAAATATCTAAAGGAGGAGGAAAATAACAAAGACCTTTTGAGTAGGTAGGATGCTCGTAGTTGCTTTCTCACAAATCAAAACCATTTTCACACTCACACTTTTAAAACATCTTTAAAAACAAATATCTCTTTGAACTATTTTCAAAACCAACACTTTGTATGCATTCTTATAGAGACGAGAATCATTACAAAGTTTTCCGCAACAAAGGCATTTTTAAAACATTTTCAAACTCACATCAATCATAAATACATCTCAAACAAAGCATTTTCAAAGTGATCAAGGAATTAAGAGCCCGTAGATAACTACGGATGAAAAGGGTGCTAACACCTTCCCTTTTCATAATCTATCCCCCGAACTCAAGAAAAATTCTCGAAAGGTCTTTCCTGTTCTTTTCACCCTTTCTTTTATTAGATAAAAGAAAAGTCGATGGCGACTCTTGCTATTCGCAACATTTGCGATAAAACTCAAAACACCCAAGTCAGTTCTCCCACCGTATTACACTCAGCAATATTCTCGACATTATACAAAGGCTAGATGGGAACTTCCACACCATCCTATAAAATAGTAGAATTGTACTTGTATGGTAAAGCTTTATCTGATTTGTAAGGAACAGGCCCTAGCAAGTAAATCACCATTGGGGAAACAACTGACTTGATACAATATTCAATCTCAACGGGGGTAGAATCATTAAAATAAGGCATAATTACATTCACACCTTCTTCAGAAAATTTGGGTATCAAAGAATCATCGATGGAGAACATATCCTCATCTGAAGAAAAGAATTCATCCACCGAAGCATATTTATCATCTGATTCATCCTCAGCCAAGAAAACCTCAACCTTGTTAACCTCATGGTAATCATCTCTTTGGCATAAAACTTTTATAGTTCCATTATCCAATAACAAATGAATACCTCTTATTACAATGGAACATCCTCGGGAATTCCTGCAGTAAACCCGGCAAGATCCATAGTGGTGCTAAACCTGACACGCCATGTCGCAAAAGGTAGTGTGCAATTACACGAGATCATCATTCATGTGGTCCACATCAAAGATCCGGAACTCTCCAGGACATCCAAAGACCATTTTCACTTCCTCCTCATATTCTGCCCTAGGTATGATTATATGGATGAGGCCCTCATCCATCATCTCCTACAAATCAGACTTTATCTTATCGCAACCTTGTATATCAGTACTACAGATATCACAACCAACATGGTCATGAGTATAGTAACTAAACTCGCAAAGGTATATATGCATCTTTACCAAGTCTCCTTTGACCAAGTTAATATCATAAATGCGGAAGTCCCCTGGACAACCAGCAACCATGTTAACAACATATGTTCCTCCATGCTTTGGCAGAGGATCATCTTTGAGATTTGAGCTGACATCTTTGAAGGACAAAAGGCCAGATCTCACGATTTTCTATATCTCGGACTTTAGAGGATAATAGTTTTCCATATTATGCCCTGGTGCACCCTGATGGAAAGCGCATGTCTGATATGCCTTGTAGTACCAAGGCAATAGTGATGGTATAGCCGAGGTGGCCTAGTCTGGACCAACTTTTTCTGAATCAATGCTGGGAGTAACTCTGCATAGCTCATGGGGATAGAGTCAAAAGGCTCTCTTCTCTTATTCTGCCCTTGATTTCCTTGAGGGGTTGGTCTTTGGTAAGCGACTATAGTCGGAGCTGTATTAACAACTGGAGTTACTGAGGCAACATGTTGATGGAGCTGATGATTTCTTCTAGAAGGACTAACCCTTATTTCTTGAATAACAGCATTTGTCTCTCCTTCTTTCTTTTTAGCAAACCCGTATGATGGTTTCTTCATACTGCAAAAATTTCCCCTCTTGTCAGACGACCTTCTCTTATAGCTTCTTCCAAACTGACGCCCATTCCTACCATCTCGGTAAAATCACTGGGTGCACTCGCCACCCTTATTTCATAATAGAATGCACCTAGTGTCTTCAGAAAAATCTGTGTCATCTCTTTTTCTTCCATTGGAGGAATCACCTGGGCGGCTACTTCACGCCATCTTTATGCATATTGTTTAAATGACTTCTTGTCCTTCTGGACCATGGCCCTGAGTTGATCAAGGTCAGGCTCCATGTCCATATTTTATTTGTACTGTCTGATAAATGCTTCACCCAGGTCGTTGAAATTATGAATGTTGGCATTGTCCAAGCTCATGCAACATTTCAATGATGCACCGGTCAAACTGTCTTGAAAGAAATGAATTAGCAGGCGTTGATCATCTGTATGAGTAGACATTCTCCTCACATACATCAATAAGTGAGCATGAGGGAAAGTGTTGCCCTTATACTTTTCAAACTCTGGTACTTTGAACTTTGCAGGTATTTTCATATTTGGAACCAAACACATATCATTCACATTCTACCCAAACAATTCTTTTCCTCTGAGGGCCTTCATTTATTTCTACATCCTATCAAAATGATCCTGAAAATCGTCCATTCGATCATAGACACCCAAGATTTCATTAGGTGGAGGAATAGGAAGATACACTTCATCATTAGCAAATGTTACCACATTCACCAAGGGAGGTGCAGCATAGTGAATTTCATTTCTAGCAGCAGAAGTAATATGCACCATAGGAGGTGCAGTAGCAGCAGCGGCTGGAGCAAGTGGAGCAACTTGAGGATCCTGATTATAACCTTCTGGCATAAATTTCTATGGCATTCCCCAAAGATAACCTTGAGGCAATTGATTCTGAAAAACAGCAGTTGGAGTAGCAGAAATAGGAACAGTCGGAGCTTTGATAAAAACTATTGTTTGTTGAGGTTGGGCAAGTGGTAGCTGATTCTGAGCAGCCACTAAAGATTCCATTAGAACAGTGAGATTGGCCATACCAGACTTTAGAGCAGAAACTTCTTCGTGCAGCTTGTGATTCTCATGTTCCAGATTGTCTATCTTTCTTCTGAAATTAGCTCGAGTATTATACTGATGAGACAACTTGCTGAACAAAGTAAAGAAGCTCAGTGAGACACCTGGTTATGCTCAAAAAATGCAAGAAGTATGTACAATACGATGCATGATATGCAATGCATATGATTTATTTTATTATTAATATTTCAAGGAACTCAAAGATTTATAGACAATTTTGCAAATATCAAAGTACTAACACATTTGAAATAATGAAAATCTCATTATAATAACATCAAAACGGATTACACTTTTTAGTGAAAATTTCAATAATCCCAAGTACAAGATGAAGATAAAGTCTAAAAACCCTAAGAAAGCAAATCTGAAGGAGATCAATCTACACGCTGACACTTCCCTGTGAGTCTTGCAATCCGAGCCTTCAACCTCTGGTTCTCTTTCGTATACCTGTTAGTGATCTCTTTCCAATCATCAGAGTCGGGAAGTGAGCAACTAAGGTCTGACTGAGGCTTAGAGGAAAATAAATCCTCTTGCCTCTCCATCGTCTCTACAACACGAATCTCCAGGATCTCGATCAAGTCGTCTTTCTCCTTTAGGTCTACTCGGTAGGACACCTCTAGAGTCTAGCACTTATTCTTCTAAGCTTCCTTTTCCCGCTACATCTTTAATAAGGCAACTTGAAGCTCTTCCACATCATCCAATAGGGGAGGAGTGGTCTTCACAAACATATAAGGCATGGTTTCTTCACAAGAATACGACGTCTTCAACTGGATGGCTCTTGCTTGTACCCACTGAAGATAAGACTCCAAAGAAACAACCCCTCTAGGTCCCAAGTTCTTCCTACCCTTCTTGTGAATATGACACCAAGCCTTCACAATCTCCTCTTTAGCTTCCTTATGAACCTCTCCCTCTTTAAGAAAGAAACTACTCACATGAATACTATTTGGCTTATCCCTTATCGGATATCCAAGTTGTCGTCGCACAAGAACAGGGTTGTAGTTAATTCCTCCCTTTGTACCAAGAAGAGGTATATTGGGAAAACCCCCACAACTGTCAACAATCTCTACATTATGGTAAGCCTGATGATACCAAACAATATCTGAATGAGTAAGGGCCATAATCTTTGGATCCCAATGAGGTTCCTTCCTGACATCCCTAAAAGCATCAGACCGAGGCAAGTGAGAAATAAACCACTGGTACAACAAAGGTGTGCAACAAATGATCATCCCTCCATGATAAGAATCCTGAAGATAAATAGAGTAATAAGCATCACCTAATAATGTAGGGATTGGGTTTCCAATCATAAAGATCCTGATGGCATTGATATCCACAAATTTGTCGACATTGGGAAATAAGAACAACCCATAAGAAAGTAGAGCAAAGATGGCCTCAAAGTTTGTAGGCATCAACTGATAATCAGGGAAAGTAAAGCATTGATACATCGGATCATAAAATTATACCAAAGTCGAGAGAATTCCCTCCTTCATCCTGAGCTTCATAAGAGAAATGAGGGACCCATACTTCCTCTAAAAATTTGTAGAACTCTTGATCTCGGGTATCAGACTCATCAACTCATTTATATTGGGATCTTTGAAACTGTACTTCTTTGTCTTTATTGTTTCAACATCCATGGTCAAAAAGTACCTTAGATATTCACAAAGAGTCAACTTTGAGTCCCTTGAAACAAAATGTTTTAAAGGATGCTCATGGGTGTATGAATGCATGATGCAACAATCACACACAAGATCACAAACATATGGTTCATAGGTTCAACGTCACGAGCGTAAGGTTCAAGGTACTACCCATAAGGTATGATCTAAAAATTTATCACCTGCCAAACAAGGTTCTAAGAGGTTCCCAGATTCTACATCCTTCCTTCGGATATTACCAACTTCCTGATTGACTCAATAATTAGTAATATTCTCAAGAAAAACTCGTCGAGCATAGTATCGTGTGAAAACCATTTCCCGATTTACTATGTCATAGCTTCCGCACTACACCTAAAAGGCCAAGATGGGTTAAAGGTTCTACGGTCTTCAGCTTCAGCAGGCTCCCAAGTCGAAAGCAGCGTGTCTTCTCGATTACTCAGTAAATGAAACTATAGTCAAAGAGGCATCCACTGAGTGAGGGATCTCATGCCTCCTTTTTTGGGATTACTCTCTCAAAGTTAACATAACATGACTATACCGCCCTTCCTATCTTAAGTTTGCCCAAGTCCGGGTATAGGACTTATGAGAAATCACCAAGCACCCTGAAAACCAGGAAAATCCAGACAAACATATATACAACATATAAGATACCACACATAATAGCACATATTCATATAAACAAAGATAGGATCAACCCACTTAGGGATGGACCAGCAAGAGGTCAATCTTTCCCCAATGAAATCTCCATTCTTCTGTAGCAGTAGAAATGTTGAGACTAAGCCATTGGATTTACTCGACTTGCACATATCAAAATAAAAGTCGCCACCGTGTTTTATTGTTTCCAAAGGAATGGGAAAAGAGATAATAACCCAAAAAGAGGGGGAGAGAATCTAAGATTGGGGATTGTTTATGCAAAGGGAAGGTATTATCACCCTAAACATCTACGATACTCCACAGGAACGTCTTTATAAATCTGTGTATTTTGGCTATAAGTGTTGTATAACAAATGGATTGTAGAGATGAGAAAAAAGAAGTATTTTGTATAATTTTTGCACCCTCCGCGATTGCGAACCTTTAGTCCCTACGTACCACCTTATGTGCAATAGGGGATCAGGATACTCACAGTTCATATTTTAAAAACTTTAAAACACAAGTGTGTTGGTTTAGTTTTAAGAGACGAGACGTCATCATCATTATCCGAGTGGAAAACATACTTACTACCCACAATTATGAGAAAGGAGAATTTTCATCATCTCAAAGTGGAGGATATAGCATGGATTTTAAAATCAACAAATCCTCACTCAACACCCAAGTGGAAAATATCTCACTTTACTACATATCATAGATGTATAGTAGCTCGCATCACTACAAGGATTGACAAGAGTCTAATCTTTTTGAGAAAATTTTAAAGTAAAAAAGCCAAAATAGCAAAATGGTTTGAATGAGATTGATTAACTTTTAGTCTTCTCACAAAAATGCCAAAGTATTATTAAGTTGATTATAGTTTGATTAAGAAAAACTTTTGAAAATGAATGGATATAAGTCCAGGTTTATTGTGAAAGTAGTTCAAGTTTTGAAACAAGAAGAGTTTTCAGAAGGAGGGAGAAGATTTTTGAAATTAAAGAAGATGGGAGGAGATGAAGGGATTATCCTAAAGCATAAGGTAAAAGCTAGGGAAAAGAACCGTCTAACTAATAAGAAGCCAACACTTGACACAATGAGTCAATGTAGAATTCTTATCCTTTGAATTTGAAACCAAATAACAAAGTCAATAAACCTTTTAAGAAAACCAAGCTTCAATTTCATTAAGTCTTCACGAAAATTGGGCAGAGTAACGGTTGTATGCAGATGAATTCCCGATCACAGACAAAGCATGTAATCACAATAGCCTGGGCACAAAGCAAACAAACAAACAACCCAATGTCTTGGGGAAAACCCCAAGAACTCCAGACAAAATAACCATTGAGGTCACAAGGTCTCAAAGTAGGTCACAACTTCTAATCATAAGTCCAAGAAGTCCACAATCTCCATAATGCCAAGGATAGTAACCAAGTAGTCTAAGTAACATTTAAAGATTTTCTTAATGGTTCAAGTTGATTATTTGGTGTCTTCAAAAAGAAAATGAAAGCTCAAATGAGCAAAATAAAAATGACATAAAAAGTAAATGCTCAAGTGAGCAAAGATGAAAATAGCATGAAATATAAATGCCAAAATAAATGTACTTAAAGTAAAAGCATAAAATAAAGTCAATTGTTAGGAATTAGTGGTTAGTTGAATGACCATCTTGAAACTTGCATTTGGAACTCATTAGAAGATTGATAAAATCAAATCCTCTCAATAACAAGTTACATTTGCTTTTTGTCAAGTATATCATTCATTTAAATCTCAAGACAACAATAAATAATCAATGATGTTTAAGTGATCCAATTTGACCAAAGTTAATGAAAATTCATTAGGGGGTTGGTAGAAACAAAGCCTTCTAACAATGAATCTCAAAGTTATTTGATCAAAGGGTTCAAATTAATATACTTGGGCTTACAAACATAGGTTTGGGCCACAAATGATCATTTTCTCAAATCGGGACAAAATTTAGCGTTATGTTAAGCAATCATAAGTGGACTTATATAGAAGTCGCACCTATTTTGAGGTTGGTCAATAGCAATCTATGTACTATATGTTTTGAGAAATGATATGGAAACCATTCTCCAATAACATTCATTATAATAAGAAGGGGATAAGATGAAGAGGGATGGGGTAAGAATTAAACCACATTTGAACCAAAAATTTAATCACACTATTACTAAAATCATTCATCCATTTTTGTGGAGTTAAACTCAACACCATGGATCCAATGATGTTAATAAAGCTCATGATCAAAATTTCATAGTCCAAAATCAGCCAGAATATAATACAAAATAAAATGGTATTTTAAAATAAAGAAAAAGATGTTTAAAATGATTTTTAAATGAAAATAAAGGGGGAAAATAGCAATTATATTCAAAACATCCTAGAAAAATCAACTAAGACCATAGAAAAATCAGAAATAAGCTCAAGTATTTATAAAAAAAAATTTGCTAATTTTTTAAAGTCATAAACTATTCTTAAAATTAAAAGAAATAGGAAAAACAAACCAAAAATTGTGAAAAATAGTAAAGTCAGAAATAAAAATAAAATGAGGTCACCAATATTTGTAAAAAGGTCATTGGATCCTTCCATATTTTTTTCAGAATTTAAAAATTAAGAAAAGTATTTTTAAACATTTAAAACAATTCAAATAAAGTGAAAAATTATAAAAAATATTAGAACACAATAAAATTGTGAAAAAATAATAAGCAGAAAGAGAAAAATCAAAAGTATTTTTCATAATTTTTTCAGATTTTTTGATTTAAAATGAATTTTCTACGATTTTTTGAAGTTTAAAACAATTTAAATACAAAAATCAAAAAATAAAATAAAGTCAAAAAAATGTGGACCAATGGATGAGAGTCAAAACACGTTAGTAAGCTAATCCAATGGATTAAACACGTTATGCATATCATAGTCTTTAGTGAATAAAGCATGGAATCATTTATTTAAATCAGATTTTGAAAAATGTGTGGCACGCCTTCATTGGTTGATAGATGACACGTTGGTCATCTTCAACCTCCAGCCAACGAATATGTACGTTCCAGAAATTGTAAAATTAGGACATGAGACCGGTATCATTCCCTTCGTCTCTTCAAGACGATTTCAATGGTACCTTCGCGAAAAATTTATATAAATTGTAGCTCAGTCATTTTTGAAAAGAAGTTTGAAAAGGCATTTTAAATTTCATGGCTAAAACGCACTTCCAGTTGAAAACAAGTGTTGCAACTAGAATCAGGATGATGAGAGCTTCATAACAGTATCAGAGTTTGAGAGAATTGGTGAAGGAATCTACCTATTAAAGTTAAGTTGCAGAGCTCTGAAATTAGACTTGTCTAGCACGATTTAGGAAGTCTTAGAGCTTAATTCTTCTTCTGTTAGCTTCAGTAAGGTTCAAGGAAGGTGATTTGACAAAGAAAAATGATTGAGAAGGGTTGTAAGAGCAAATTCGAAGTTGCAGAAAATTGAGTTCAAGAGGAAGTTTGACAGGGTGATTTTGGCTCTCTAAGCTTGGGAAAATGAATTAGGTATGATCCTCTATTTATAGGGAAGTAGATTGAATGCTTAAGCGTGTGAAATGATGAAGTTTGGATGGAAATCGTGTGAAGTTGCAAACAAGAAAAGTGTGCCTTCTAATTTGATCAAGACTCATCCAAACCTTGCGTTTTAATATGCTAATCACTTTTGGAGGTTCAGTAAACGTGTTTAGAAGCAAAAGCACGCAGAAAAAATGTGCTTAGAAGCTAAATCAAGGATTTCAAATTCTATCTTTGGAAGAAACTACAGTTTCAAGTTACCAAGTTCAAATTAATGGCATTCTCAACTCAAGGAGTCTTAGGACATGACTCTTGAAGCTTTAGAAAGATGAGATCACAAGATTTATAATGTTCAAAGAATGTAATTGTTGTATCCCAAAATTTGCCCTCTCATTTCTCAAAAGATCATCCTGGACTCTCAGGTTTGCTTCTATCAAGTTCCAAGTCTTAAATTACAACTTTTCAAGAAAATCATTCACAAGGGCAAAATGGTCAAAAGCACACTGAAAAGTCAAACTTTGACTTTTAGATCAAATCAAGTTTCAGCAATTATATTTCATCAAGACATGAAATTGGTTCATCAAAAAAATGAGAAGTCAGAAATTACTTGGAAAAAATCAAATTTCTAAACATTTAGAAAATTGTCTAAGTGTTAAGAGAATATGATACTTCAGAACTTCTGAGCCAGCCTCCACACAAGTGCAGTCAGAAGTTGCAAACATGGTTCAGAACATAGTTCTTCAATCATAACATGACTCTTTAGCATATGGAGGTTACGTTTCTGATCTTCTGCGATCAAAATATCACCAAATCCCAAAACCTCGTTTAAGCAACCTGATGCCCTGCTATATCATAGTCCTGCAATCAATTGTTGATCCATTCCACGCCTGCACTTTCTCAAACCCCATATTTGCATCAAATTAGCATACTAAAACTGTGATTAAAAAGCAATGAAACAGTATACCAAAAAGGTTTAAATCCCATTTGTTTTCCCCCTAAAACCACAGCAAACCCATCTATAAATAATTTGCTTCATCACACATTCAAGAGGCTGGTTTTTTTAGAGAGAAAATTGTCAAAAGAGAGAAAAGAAAATTGTGAAACCTTCGTAAAAATCCAGAATTCCAAAACAGAAAACCAAACCTTTTGTTCTTCACTTTGAATCAAAGAACTTAGAATTTTCTCTCCCGTTGATTTTGCTGACTCCAGAACATTTGAAGGCAGCAGTTCAAGTTCCAAGCACACACTCCAGGTTCAAGGTAAGTCTTTCTGACTTTGCATCTTCTCATTCAGAACATCATTAAATATGTAAATATCATAGTGTTGAGATTGTCCATATCATTTCATAAGAAAAAAAATTATGGATCAGAACTTCTTGATTAAGGCTAGGCTCAGAATTAGGATTAGAACTTCTATAAACTGATGTGTTTTTATCCTCCTGATTTGTTGTTAAGGACTGGATAAATTGATGATGTGATGATTAATATGATGAAAGAGTTGAAATGTAACACAAAACTTCTGTTTTTCATTCACCATTTTAACACACAGAACTTCTAGGCTTTCTTACTGTTTTAACACATTGAACTTCTGATGCTCACTCATTGTTTTAGCATAGCACAGAACTTCTGAGTTCTCCCTACACGTCAAACACACAGAACTTCTAGGATTTCTTACTGTTAAGCACACTGAACTTCTGATGCTTCCACTCGCTGTTTTAACACTCAGAATTTCTGATTTTTCACACGCTGACAACACACTGAATTTCTGATGCTCACTCATTATTTTAGCGCAATACAGAACTTTTGACTTTTGGCTCACTGTCTGAATACAACCCAGAACATTTGTTTCCTTTCCCTCTGAAGTTTCTTGTAGGGCCTTAGAGTGTATAAATCCAAAACTTTTGATTCCACTGACGTTCCTTTCTGAGTCACCACGCGCCTGGCTTCAGAACTTCTGATCCTTGTTGTTTTGCTTGCAGCAGCATGCTGTTTCTATCTTTCATTTATTTTCCTTTTTATCATTTTCAATATTAATTCCTTTTTTATTAATATAAAAAAAATACATAAAAATATTTTCTTTTATTAATTTATTTATTTATTTTTCTTAATTCATTAAGACAAAAAACCATTTTCTAAACAAGTCCTTTTTCTCTCTTGCATCGTACATTTCAATATGGTTGTAATAGTTAAATAGGATTTAAATTCTTGTAACCCCCCATTTGTAATAGCGTAGGACTTTTATATTTCCGCAATTTAACGCTTTTCCAAATATAAAATGCTAGTAATTAGGATGTGTATGGCAAGATATGAAATCAACAAATAGATCACCCTAATCAAGACTAAAATGCATGCAATCAAACACACTTGCACACTAGCACCCTTAGGGTAATCCCACCTTGTTGCCTATCAAAAAAATAGTCATGTCCCTCGAACATGGGCGTTTTAGCAAAAGACCCTCGATAAAAGATCGTAGTCCATCGATGACCCTCAATGTTGCCTTCGATAAACGATCTAGTCCCTAACACGACATTGCTAAAACGTTCCATGGGTTGCCCTCTATGACTATACAAAAACGTCCTGCGCCCGTCCCTTAACATCCAACGATGAGGCTTCTTATCAAATCAATGGTAAGATAGCAACATCTAAAGGAGGAGAAGAACATCTAAGACCTTTTGAGTAGGTAGATTCTCTCCTAGTTGCTCGCATGCTCACAACAAAAACATTTTATACACCAACACATCTCTTTGAACTATTTTCGAAACCAACACTTTATACGCATTCTTATAGAGACGGGAATCATTACAAAGTCACATTTCCAAAATAATTTCAAAACCCACATTACAAAGCACATTTCAAAACAAAAGCAAGTGATCTAGCAAGCAACTAAGAGCCCGTAGATAACTACGGATGAAAAGGGTGCTAACACCTTCCCTTTTCATAATCTACCCCCCGAACTCAAGAAAACATCTCTAAAGGTATTTCATGTTCTTTTCATCCTTTCCTTGTTGGATAAAAGAAAAGTCGGTGGCGACTCTTGCTATCCGCAACATTTGCGATCAAACGCAAAACAAAAAGTCAGTTCTTCCACCGTATCACAGAATTGGCGACTCTGCTGGGGAATTTTTAAAGTGGGGTTACCTTAGGTCTAGATCACATTTACTTGCTTTCATTGTTTGACTTGTATGCTTTATGTTTTGGGTCCTTGTTTGGGTTACTGTTAAAAATCCTACACCCAGATTTGGGGAACACCTTTTTAGGTAAGTAGCAATAAAATGTGAGGGAACTGTGTGGGGTATACTGACACGGTTTAAGCAGTAACTATGTTGATATGGCACTTTGGTTGGTACCGGTAACCCTTGAGTCAATCAAGGAGAGTACGGGGTCGCTGCATGGTGTCGTGAAGCATCAACTGACCTTAGAACCTTTAATTGCGCAACTTGGCCAGTAAGACGTAGCGAGGTGGCCGGCCTTGGTGTATTCCCAAGGTCGACAGATACTCGATGCTACACTCATTGAGGTTTGACTCTTGAGCTTTGTTTGGTTGCGAGTCAATCGCCTATTGAACGAAGCTGGGGGAAAGATCGGTGATATTGAGATCCCTTAGAACCTGATTACTATTTTTAGGACAGGTTGAACCAATCCAACTTCAAGAGGGTATGACCTTAAAACTCATGCAGGCCTTAAACTTAAGGACTTGGTGTGACTTGTTTGTTGTTTGCTATACTTGTGATTTTATAACATAATCATGACATCATAAAGCATGGCATATCATGACTAACCATTTCAAGGGTTTCCTAGGGCTCATTTTCGCTTTGTTTTGTAGGACATGGCATCCGCTCGTAGGAACACTATACAGATTAACCTTGTGAAAGTGTCTCTCCAACTAAAGGATCTGGCATTAAGGGTTCTTGAAAGTTCTCATTTCACTAAAAAGCATGGTCAATTGATCATTTTGGTCACTGCAAAACCTGACGAAGAATTATTAAAAGTGTTGTTCCAGTTCTTCGATCATGTGCACCATTGTTTCACCTTCCCGGATTACCAGCTAGTACCTACTATGGAGGAATTCTCTTAGTTGTTAGGGGTACCTATTCTTGACCAGTTACCTTTCAACGGTACCGAAGAACATCCAAAGCCTGAAGAGATTGCTAGAGCTATGTCCTTACAATGATCTGACATAGTGACAAATTGGGAGACTAGAGGGAGTGTCCAAGGAGTTCTGGTTAAGTTTCTATTCGAGAAGGCTTACCATTTTTGGGATACTCTAGATTTATAAGCTTTCGAAGAGGTGTTGGCACTTCTCGTTTACGGGACGGTACTTTTCTATAATGTGGGGTAACTCGTAGATGTGAACACTATTAAGGTTTTTCTGTCTCATAATCCAGTGCCTACATTACTCGGGGATATTCTACACTCTCTGCATGCTCGCACTCTAAAGAGAAGGGGGACCCTCCTGTGTTGCACTCCTATATTTGCTAGGTGGTTTATTTCGCACCTACCCAGGTCTGTTTTGAATAATGAATAGGGTTTGAAATGGTCTCGTAGGTTGATGTCCCTTAAGCATTCAGACATTCATTGGTGTTCGCGGTTCTCGGAAGATGTTAGAATCATCGATCGTTGTGGTGAATTCCCTAATGTCCCTCTCTTGGGCATTAGGGGAGGAATCACTTACAACCCTTGTTTGGCCTTGCGTCAGTTTGGTTATGCAAGGAGAGATGGTCCACATGATACGCTTATCCAAGGAATTGCCTTCAACTATGAGAGTGATGCTCAGGGATACCGTAAAAGGTTCATAAAAGCTTGGGGCATGGTACATAAAATTTATAGCAAGACACTGGGGCACAAGAATTCCATCCCTCTTGAGCCCTATCTCCGATAGGTACAAGCCCGCGCTTAAAACCTTATGATGCCTTACCATGTTGTCCTACCAATAATTATGGAACCAGTTTCTAAGGGAGATACGGCTTCCCTTGTTCATCATCCTGACATGCCAACCGGTCACGAGGAGTTGCAGAAGTCCTGGGTTCAACTTAAAGAGGAGCGAGACACATTTGAAGCTCAGTTTTATGCCAGCGAAAAAAAGGTTCTGGATCTCACTAGGCTACTTCATGAAGAAAGAAACATAAACGCCTATATGGCACCAAAGAGGATGCGCTCCTGGGCGACCTAGTTTCTTTTTGCTTTGAGTTTTGTTTTTTTTAAACTGTAACCCTAAAAGGAATTCTTTGTAACAATTCAAACTCATTGAATACAATTAATGTGTGTTTCTTTTTGGTTAAGCAAATTTGAGCTTTTAAGAATCTTTGAAATCGTTGCATACGCATATCATCCATAGCATTGCATAAGCATGTACCATTACGGGTTTCTCATCTCCTTCGCTATTTATTTCAGCAAAAATGTCTTCTGAACAAAGCATCAAAGATCTTCATACACAAAATTCCCAATTTCAAAAGATGTTCATAACTCTGGCAAAAGGGCAGGAGGATCTGAAGGCCCTCATCCTGAAAGAGAAGAAGAAGAAGAAGAAGAAACCCGCCGGTATCCTTAATATGGGCAGAAGATTTGGGGGGCACTAAAGCAATCAGCCGATCTGACCTCCTCGTGCAAAGAAGGGGAGAATCAAGAGAGGCAGACAAGGAAAGAGGACCCCAGTCCTAAAGTTTCTGATAATGATACTGACTATAATGATGAGCAATATCCTCCCATTGAGGATAGATACAAGCAGTTAGAGGATCGGCTAAGCGCCATGGAAGTCTAGAGAATACCTGGGTTGGACTTCGAAGAACTGGGATTGGTGTCGGGAGTGGTCATCCCGTAGAAATTTAAGGCTCTAGTTTTCGCAAAGTATGATAGGGTGTCTTGCCCAAAGCTTCATCTCCGTTCCTATGTAAGGAAGATCTAGCCCCACACAGCTGATAGTAACTTATGGGTTCACTTATTTCAAGACATCTTGTCAGGGACTCAGCTCGAATGGTTCTACCAATTGGAGGGAACCAATGTCTGAAACTGGGAGGATTTGGTTGCTGCATTTTACAAGCAGTACTAATATAATGCCGACTTGGCCCCTACTCGTACTCAACTCCAGAGTATGTCCATGGGTGCAGGTGAAGGCTTTAAGGACTACGCGCAGAAGTGGAGAGACTTGGCTGGGAGAGTTCAACCCCCTTTATCTGACAGGGAGTTGGTTAACATGTTTCTTGGGACGTTGTTTGGTCCATTCTTCAACCATTTGATCGGCAGCTCATCGGCTGGTTTTACCGAGCTGATATTAATTGGAGAAAGGGTAGAAGCTGGGATCCAGAGCGGTAAAATACAGAGAGACACCTCCTCGAGTTTAGTAAATAAGCCATTCGCTGGTAAGAAGGAATCCAGTGTTATCTATAGCCCAAGAGGTTATAGCAGAGCTGAACACTGTCTGACGGTAAGTGCTATAATGATACCTAGGCCTGCGGCTGCTCCACAGCACAACAATCAGCAAAGGGTAGAAAGACTACAAAGGAAGTTCACCCGAATTAACATGACATTGACAGAGGTTCTACCCCATCTGCTGAGATCCAATTTGGCAACCTTGAAGGAGGCTCCCAAGAATCCTAATACCACGTCTCCTCGGTACAATCCAAAGACTCGGTGTGCCTACCATTCTGAGAGTCCTGGTCAAGATACAAATGATTGTTGGGCTCTAAGAAATAAATTAAGTTCAACGCTTCGGAGAAGCCCAATGTCACAACTGCTCCAATGCCTAGGCACAACCGTGGAGTTAACATTGTTTATACCGATCTGTTTGTTACCTCAGTTAATGAAGTTTCTACTCCCCTTATGACTATTAAGAAGAATTTGTTGCTAGCTGGTTTATTTCTGGGTTATGGTGAAGGTTGCTACAACTGTTCATCTCTGCCTTCTGGTTGTTATCTGCTAAAGACAGGTTATCAGCGCCTCATGGATAGCAGAGAAATTTTGCTCGAGAAAACTTTGACTTCTGCTGTTCTGTTCGAAGATGTTGCTATCATAACCATTTCCGCCAATCCTTCCAAGGCATCCTCGAGAAGACCTGTTAGGATTACACCCGCTCTGAGAGTCGCTCCATTAATAATCACATGTCCTAGTCACATCCCATACACCTCAGACAAAGTTGCCCCTTGGCATTATGGCGCTGATATTTACTATCATGGCGTTAAACAAGACCCGAAGAATGAAGAGGTTGATCCTGATGTCAGTAAAATTGTCGGGACCAGTAGGATTACTAGAATTGGAAGGGTTTTCTCTCCTGAGATCTCCCCAAAGACTGTCACTAAGCTTGTTGTTATTTCATTTGTTGTTCCTACCAGTACTTTCGTTGCTACTCATGTTCTTACTCCAATTGTTACTCCTGTCGTAGAGTCATCTGGGACTCGAGGCAAAGAAACTATAGGTGATCCTTCCCGGACGGAGGCACCTAGAAAGATTATCGTAGAAACCTCTAAGCAAGAGATAGAGGACATCTTTAAAATAATCAAAAAGAGAGACTACAATATGGTCGAGCAACTGGGGCATACCCCTTCGAAGATACCGATGTTGTCTTTGTTGTTATGTTTCGAGGCCCATCCGAAGACTTTGATTGCATTCCTCAAGACCGCACATGTGCCACAAGAAACCTCAGCCGATCAATTCAAAGACTGTGTAGCCAGTTTGATTATCGACAATGGGTTGGGTTTTTCAAATGCCGACTTAACTCCGAAGGGAAGAAAACACAGTGATGCTATGCATGTCTCGATCGAATGCAGGGGAACTACTATGGCTCATGTGCTGGTGGATATTGGGTCTTCCCTGAATGTGCTTCCTAAGAAGGCTCTTGATCGGTTGGATTGTGAATGCTTGACCCTAAATCCCAATAACATTGTGCTAAGGGCTTTTGACGGGTCAAAGAGAATGGTGCATGGGGAGGTGGACATCCCTGTCAAGATAGGCTCTCAAACTTTTAAGTCCACCTTCTACGTGATGGACATCAGGCCATCGTACTCTTGTTTGTTGGGTCATCCTTAGATCCATGAAGCTGGGGTTGTTACTTCTACACTACACCAAATGTTGAAGTATCCAGTGAAGGGGAAGATAGTCAATGTGCATGGCAAAGAGGAGTATGTGGTGAGCCACCTGAACTCCTTCAGGTATATGGAGATGGATGGGGAATTCATTGAGACCCCTTGTCAAAACTTTGAAGAGGTTCCCTAGATTTTGGCGCCAACCGAGACTACCACCAATACCAAATCTCTTCTAAAGATGGCTTCTCTCAAGGATGCCAGAACAGAGGTTGAAGAAGGTGGGTGTACCAATTGGGGACGGCTCCCTGATTTCATTCACAAAACTGACAAAATTTGGTTTTGGCTTTACTTCAGGGGCTCAAAGGGATGTTCTACGCTCGGGTTGGAGGACCTCCCATACGCATCAGCAATCGTGGGGTCAACGCTATTGAAGACAGTGAGGAAGACCCTGACATTGACAGCTGGATCTACTCGACTACTAACGGTGGACCGAATAATTGGACGGCTAGAGATTTTATTCCAATTTCTTTTATTCCGCAGTAATTGTCTTACTTATGTTCTGAATTTGTAATGAACAATTTTTTAAAAATATTTGGCCTTGTGTCTTACCCGAGGCACAATGTTTCTATCTGTGAGGGTTATTATATGTCATTTCATATATCATCAATGAAGCATTGGATGTTCTTTGCATACAAATTTTGCACTCTCTGTTTTTTTTTCTTTTCTGTTTTTACTTTATCAATTTAGCTATGCTCTTACACACACACACGTGTCAAACTGCAGATCCATATCCACTCTGGATCCCATTGATAACAATCCTGCTATTACCAGCTATGAATTTGAAAATCCGATCAACCGAGCTGAGGATGAAGGTGAGAATGATTGTGAGGTGCCTGGAGAACTGGATAGACTATTACAACAGGAAGAGAGGGCTATACAGCCTCATGAAGAGCCAGTTGAGACAATAAACTTGGGCACAGAGATGGGCGGAAAAGAAGTCAAGATCGGCACAAATCTGGAAGCTAAGATCAAACAGCGGTTGATACAGATTTTGCATGACTATGTTGAGATCTTCACCTGGTCCTATGAAGACATGCCTAGTTTAGACACTGACATCGTGGTACACCGTCTCCCAACTAAAGAGGAATGTCCTCCGGTTAAACAGAAGGTCCGATGTATGCACCCTAAAATGTCAGAGAAGATCAAGGCAGAGGTCATGAAGTAGTTCGACGCAGGTTTCTTAGCTATCACCTCTTATCCGCAGTGGGTTACTAATGTCATTCTGGTACCTAAGAAGGACGGCAAGGTACATATGTGTGTGGATTACAGAGATCTGAACAGGGCAATCCCCAAGGATGACTTCCCGCTTCCCCACATTGATGTTCTGGTTGACAACACAGTGCTGCACAAAATCTTCTCTTTCATGGATGGTTTCTCTGGCTACAACCAGATCAAGATGGCTTATGAAGACATGGAGAAGACGACCTTTGTGACACAGTGGGGCACCTTCTGTTACAAGGTGATACCTTTTGGGTTGAAGAATGTTGGGGAAACCTATCAGCGAGCCATGGTCGCTTTGTTCCACGATATGATTCACCACGAGATTGAAGTTTATGTTGGTGACATGATAGCCATGTCTCAAACCGAAGAGGAACATCTCGATTATCTACAAAAGTTGTTCGATAGGTTGAAGACATACAAGTTGAGGTTGAATCCGAACAAGTGCACCTTCGGGGTAAGGTCTGGTAAGCTTCTGGGCTTCATCATCAGTGACAAAGGTATTCAGGTAGACCCCTCAAAGGTAAAGGCCATACAAGAGATGTCGGCTCCCCGAAATGAGAAGGAAGTTAGAGGTTTCTTGGGACGTTTGAATTATATTTCCAGGTTCATTTTGCATCTGACTGCTACTTGTGAGCCCATCTTCAAGCTTCTGAAGAAATATCAAGTGTTAAAGTGGAATGACGAATGCCAGACTACTTTCAAAAGGATCAAAGATTATCTTCAAGAACCGCCAATTCTGATGCCTCCGGTTGAAGGAAGACCTTTAATATTATACTTAACAGTACTATACAATTAAATGGGGTGTGTGCTAGGGCAGCATGACGAGTCTGGTTAAAAAGAGCACGCAATATACTACCTTAGCAAAAAGTTTACCGACTGTGAGACAAGATACTCATTGCTCCAGAAAACTTCATGCGCTTTGGCATGGGCTGCTCGCCGGCTGAGACAGTATATGTTGACCCACACTACTTTGTTGATATCTAAGATGGATCCAATCAAATACATCTTCAAAAAGACCGCACTCTCCGAAAGAATAGCGAGATGGCAGATGATCTTAACTGAATACGATATATAATATACAACCTAGAAAGCAATCAAGGGGAGTGTATTGGCTAATCATTTGGCTCATCAGGCCGTGGATGACTATCAGTCCATGAATTTTGAGTTCCCAGGTGAGAACATTATGCTGGTGACTGACTACGAAGGACATGGACCGGATAAAGGACCTAAGAAAGGATCCTGATGGACTATGGTTTTTGATGGAGCTTCGAACGCACTCGGTAATGGCAATGACGTTGTATACATATCCCATGAGGGCTGTCACACTCCTTTCACTACCCGACTATGTTTTAACTGCACTAACAACATGGCGGAGTATGAAGCCTGTATCATGGGTCTCAAAGCCGCTATTGACCTCAGGATTAAGTTCCTAAAAGTCTTCGGGGATTCAGCCTTGGTGATAAGTCAGATCAAAGGCGATTGGGATACGAAGCATCTGAATCTCATCCCATACAAAGAGCATGTACTGACATTGCTCCCACACTTTGAGGAGGTAACTTTTGAATATTTCCCACGATAGGAGAATCAGTTAGCGGACGCGCTAGCTACCATGTCTTATATGTTCAAAGTTAGGTGGGACAACGAAGCTCCCCGAATAACCATTCAAAGGTTGGATGAACCAGCGCACTGCTGTGAGATTGATACTGAGGAGGTTACAAACAAACCATGGTTTCATGAAGTAAAGAAGTATCTCGAGGCTCAAGAGTATCCTGAAGGGGAATCTGTAAATGATAAGAAGTTTCTGAGAAGGTTCACTGCGTAATACTTCCTCAGTAATGGAATCCTCTACAAGCGCAATCATGACTCTACCTTACTGCGGTGTGTAGACAAGAGTGAAGTAGAGAGGATTATGACAGATCTACATGAAGGTACCTTCGGAATCCATTACAGTGGACATACTATGGCTAAGAATATCCTATAGGCAGGATATTATTGATCCACTATGGAAGCCGATTGTTATCAGCACTCTCGAACTTGTCATAAATGCCAAATTTATGCTGATAAAGTGCATGTGCCTCTGGTTCCTTTGAATGTCTTGATAGCTCAGTGGCCCTTTGCAATGTGGGGCATTGACATGATTAGAGAAATCATGCCCACCGCCTCCAATGGGCATCGCTTCATCCTAGTGGCCATCGATTACTTCACGAAATGGGTTAAGGCGGCCTCCTTTGATACTGTTATTAAGAATGTTGTGGCACGGTTTATCAAACATAAACTGGTATGTCGGTATGGTGTGCCAGAGATAATTATCACCAATAATGGTACGAATCTCAATAACACGATGATGACCGAACTCTGTAAGCAGTTCAAGATACAGCATCATAACTCTTCTCCCTACCGGCCGAAGATAAATGGCGTTGTTGGAGCGGCTAACAAGAACATCAAGAAAATTGTACAAAAGATGACGGTGACATACAAATACTGGCATGAAATGCTACCATTCGCTCTGCATGGGTACCGTACCTCGGCACGGACGTCAACAGGGGCAACACCCTACTCTTTGGTATATGGCATGGTGGCAGTCCTACCCATCAAAGTCCAGATACCTTCCCTCAGGATTATGAAGGACGTGGGTTTGAACGAAGATGACTGGATCCAAACTCGGCTTGATCAGCTAAATCTAATCAATGAGAAGAGACTTACTGCTATCTGTCATGGTCAGACGTATCAAAAGTGAATGATCAAGGCTTTTAACAAGAAAGTCAGACGTTAAGAATATCAAGTCGGTGATCTAGTGATCAAGCATATCATACTACCGCAAGGTGATCCCAGGGGCAAATGGACCCCCACATACGAAGGGCCATTTGTGGTTAAAAACATTTTCTCGGGTGGAGCCATGATCCTAACCACCATGGACGGTGACGACCTTCCTCACCCTGTCAATGCGGACATAGTGAAAAGATACTACGCATGATAAAAGACCCGCTAGGTCGACTGACCTAGGCAAAAATAAGGGCTTCCCGGTGAACCAAAATGGTTCAGGCAAAAATAGGGGATGAAAATGAAAAAATCTGTACACCCGGCAAGTCGAAAACCTGAAAAGGCGACTTGGGCAAAAAAGGGTATCCCGGTTGACTGAAAACTCGAAAGGGCGGTCCAGGAAAAATTTAGGGATGAAAAGCGTATCACTACATCCCATTGGATCACCCTGCAATCTGACCTCAGTATCAATTGTCAAGCTCAAACAGCATCGATCAACCTAATCAGCTTCGAACAAGCAGCAAAGTAATGAGTAGCTCGAAGACATAGCGGCAATAGCAGAATTGGAACCCAATGGGATTGTTGTACATAGTTGTTTTCTTTTTACACAATATTGTATAACTTCTATTTTTACGGTGACGTTCTCTTACTAGAACGTCAGCCTCCTTGTACCAAAATGCCTATTACAGGTCAATTTCAAAAATCAATACAAAATCATTTTCATAAGAAACTTTGAGTTTTTCTTTTTCTGTTTTGTTTTGCAAGAACGTCCAATGATTTATTTTTGACATATGCATTTAAATATGATCTCTGCTCATAAATATTTACATGAGAAACAAAAGTTAATTACTCGTGATTCCAGAAACAGGGGCAAAAACAAGAAGTGTCAAACCCGACAGTTACCCTGCCCGGTAGGTGCTGAGGCGGAAACAACTTTGGAGCATAATCAATAGTGCATACACTCCCCACAGATTAAAATTATTCAAAAGCATTGATGTCGGCTTTCCCGAAACAGGACATAACCTCCCCAGCCAGGGTCATTCAGAAACCTGACAGCTATATCCCCCAACCAAATTTCATAATCGCGAGCGGGTCAGTATATTTCATTCCCCAAGCAGAGTTTATTTCTCTGGATGCAGAAGCTCAATTCCCCGACAGATCTCACTACTTCAGCTACATAAATTCACTTTCTAAGTTTGTTCCCCACAGAGCTTATTCTCGAGCAGAATCTCTTCCTGACAGAATATTCATAAATCTCTAGTAGCAATCAGGGATTTATTTTCCCAAACTCGGACATACTCCGCTAACATCCCATGCTCATACATCATGACATGCGCATATTATCACATATAACATAATCTCATTTATTTTGAGAACATCAACTCACAACGCATTTCATGCATCGCATATAATTAACCCTGTTATCTTTTCAAGAAAGGTAGTTATCACTAACAATTCCAGCAGTTATACGTGTTATATCTGCAGACAGCTAACGAAAAATCAGTTCCCGAAACTAAACGGGTCAACTAATCTACATGATCAATCGAGGTAACCCTACGACCCAGGTTCCTTCTCATAGCCCTACTATCCAGGCTTTCATCTCGAAGTAACCCTACTACCCAAGTTCCTTCCCATAAGCCCTGCTATCTAGGCTTTCATCTCGAAGCAACCCTACTACCCAGTTTCCTTCCCATAAGCCCTACTATCCAGGCTTTCATCTCAAAGTAACCCTACTATCTAGGTTCCTTCCCATAAGCCCTACTATCCAGGCTTTCATCTTGAAGTAACCCTACTATCTAGGTTCTTTCCCATAAGCCATATTATCCAGACTTTCATCTTGAAGTAACCCTACTATCCAGGTTCCTTCCCATAAGCCCTACTATCCAGGCCTTCATCTCAAAGTAACCCTACTATCCAGGTTCCTTCCCATAAGCCCTACTATCTAGGCTTTCATCTCAAAGTAACCCTACTATCCAGGTTCCTTCCCATAAGCCCTACTATCCAGGCTTTCATCTCAAAGTAACTCTACTATCCAGGTTCCTTCCCATAAGCCCTACTATCCAGGCTTTCATCTTGAAGTAACCCTACTATCCAGGTTCCTTCCCATAAGCCCTACTATCCAGGCTTTCATCTTGAAGCAACCCTACTATCCAGGTTCCTTCCCATAAGCCCTACTATCCAGGCTTTCGTCTCAAAGTAACCCTACTATCCAGGTTCCTTCCCATAATCCCTACTATCCAGGCTTTCATCTTGAAGTAAACCTACTATCCAGGTTCCTTCCCATAAGCCCTACTATCCAGGCTTTCATCTCAAAGTAACCCTACTATCCAGGTTCCTTCCCATAAGCCCTATTATCCAGGCTTTCATCTTGAAATAACCCTACTATCCAGGTTTCTTCCCATAAGCCCTACTATCCAGGATTTCATCTTGAAGTAACCCTACTATCCAGGTTCCTTCCCATAAGCCCTACTATCCAGGATTTCATCTCAAAGTAACCCTACTATCCAGGTTCCTTCCCATAAGCCCTATTATCCTGGCTTTCATCTTGAAGTAACCTTACTATCCAGGTTCCTTCCCATAAGCCCTATTATCCAGGCTTTCATCTCAAAGTAACCCTAATATCCGGGTTCCTTCCCATAAGCCCTACTATCCAGGCTTTCATCTCGAAGTAACCCTACTATCCAGGTTCCTTCTCCCTTATCTCTAGATAACAGTTTACAACACTGTGAGGTCTGGACCCGACCAGATACGATCAGTTTCACCTTTCCCCGGTAAGTTGTTGTATAGCCTGGACCCTGACCAAGTATACATTCTACTTTCACTCCCTCAATCAAGAGTTAATTCCCCAGTAGAGTAATGGACAACCGAAGCTCCTAGACTTTACTTCCCAGGGCATAAATCAACATTCCCCGGCAAAGTCCTCCTCAACAGCAGGTACAGGAATTATCACCAAAGAATCTCGTATGCAACCGATCTTTTCTGGATTGCATCTTTAAGCCCATCTCTGACGATTCCCCTTCGCCTTCCAAATGGAATCTTTAAGCCCATTTCCGATATCACCAATTAGCATTACTTCATGCGAGTGCAAATTTCTGGGCACTCTAGTGTTCAATCATCTTCCGCATTCAGATCACGAAAGGCAGACCAGCCAATCTACATCCTTAGGCTTAAGAAGATTGAACAGGGGCAACTATTGTACCCCAAAATTTTCCCTCTCATTTCTCAAAGGATCATCCTGGACTCTCAGGTTTGCTTCTATCAAGTTCCAAGTCTTGAATTACAACTTTTCAAGAAAATCATCCACAAGGGCAAAATGGTCAAAAGCACACTGAAAAGTCAAACTTTGACTTTTAGATCAAATCAAGTTTCAGCAATTATATTTCATCAAGACATGAAATTAGTTCATCAAGAAAATCAGAAGTCAGAAATTACTTGGAAAAAAATCAAATTTCTAAACATTTAGAAAATTTTCTAAGTGTTAAGAGAATATGATACTTCAGAACTTCTGAGCCAACCTCCATGCAAGTGTAGTCAGAAGTTGCAAACATGGTTCAGAACATAGCTCTTCAATCATAACATGACTCTTCAGCATATGGAGGTTACATTTCTAATCTTCTGTGATCAGAATATCACCAAATCCCAAAACCTCATTTAAGCAACCTGCTGCCCTGCTATATCACAGTCCTGCAACCAGCTGTTGATCTAGTCCACACCTGCACTTTCTCAAACCCCATATTTGCATCAAATTAGCATACGAAAACTGTGATTAAAAAGCAATGAAACAGTATACCAAAAAGTTTTGAATCCCATTTTCCCCCCAAAACCACAGCAAACCCATCTATAGATAATTTTCTCCATCACACATTCAAGAGGCTGGTTTTTTGAGAGAGAAAATTGTCAAAAGAGACAAAAGAAAACTACGAAACCTTCGTAAAAATCCAGAATTCCCAAACAGAAAACCAAACATTTTGTTCTTCCCTTTGAATCAAAGAACTTGGCATTTTCTCTCTCGTTGCTCTTGCTGACTCCAGAACATTTGAAGGCAGCAGTTCAAGTTCCAAGCACACGCTCCAGATTCAAGGTAAGTCTTTCTGACTTTGCATCATCTCATTCAGAACATCATTAAATATGTAAATATCATAGTGTTGAGATTTTCCATATCATTGCATAAGAAAAAAATTATGGATCAGAACTTCTTGATTAAGTCTAGGCTCAGAACTAGGATTAGAACTTCTATAAACTGTTGTGCTTTTATTCTCATGATTTGTTGTTAAGGACTGAATAAATTGATGATCTGCTGACTAATATGATGAAAGAGTTGAAATGTAACACAGAACTTCTGTTTTTCATTCACCATTTTAACACACAGAACTTCTAGGCTTTCTTACTGTTTTAACACACAGAACTTCTGATGCTCACTCACTGTTTTAGCATAACACAACTTTTGAGTTCTCCCTACACATCAAACACACAGAACTTCTAGGATTTCTTACTGTTAAACACACTGAACTTCTGGTGCTTCCACTCGCTGTTTCAACACTCAGAATTTCTGATTTTTCACACGCTGACAACACACTGAATTTATGATGTTCACTCACTATTTTAGTGCAATACAGAACTTTTGAATTTTGGCTCACTATCTGAATACCACCCAGAACCTCTGATTCCTTTCCCTCTGACGTTTCTTTCCGGGCCTTAGAGTGTATCAATCCAGAACTTCTGATTCCACTGACGTTCCTTTCTGAGTCACCAAGCGCCTGGCTTCAGAACTTCTGATCCTTGTTGTTTTGCTTGCAGTAGCATGCTATTTCTATCTTTCATTTATTTTCCTTTTTTATCATTTTCAATATTAATTCCTTTTTTTTATTAATATAAAAAAAGACATAAAAATATTTTCTTTTATTAATTTATTTATTTCTTTTTCTTAATTCATTAAGGCAAAAAAACATTTTCTAAACAAGTCTTTTTTCTCTCTTGCATTGTACATTTCAATATGGTTGTAATAGTTAAATAGGATTTAAATTCTTGCAACCCCCATTTGTAAATATGTACCCCTCATCCCTAAAATATTGTAATAGCGTAGGACTTTTATATTTTCACAATTTAACGCTTTACCAAATATAAAATGCTAGTAATTAGGATGTGTATGGCAAGATATGAAATCAACGAATAGATCACCCTAATCAAGACTAAAATGCATGCAATCAAACACACTTTCACACTTGCAGCCTTAGGGTAATCCCACCTTGTTGCCTATCGGAAAAATAGTCATGTCCCTTGAACATGGGCGTTTTAGCAAAAGACCCTCGATAAAAGATCGTAGTCCCTCGATGACCCTCGATGTTGCCTTTGATAAATGATCTAGTCCCTAACACGACATTGCTAAAACGTTCTGTGGGTTGCCTTCTATGACTATACAAAAACATCCCGCGTCCATCCCTTAACATCCAACGATGAGGCTTCTTACCAAATCAATGGTAAGATAGCAACATCTAAAGGAGGAGAAGAACATAAAGACCTTTTGAGTAGGTAGATTCGCTCCTAGTTGCTCGCTTGCTCACAACAAAAACATTTTATACACCAATACATCTCTTTGAACTATTTTTGAAACCAACACTTTGTACGCATTCTTATAGAGACAGGAATCATTACAAAGTCACATTTCCAAAATACTTTCAAAACCCACATCACAAAGCCCATTTCAAAATAAAAGTAAGTGATCTAGCAAGCAACTAAGATCCCGTAGATAACTACGGATGAAAAGGGTGCTAACACCTTCCCTTTTCATAATCTACCCCCCGAACACAAGAAAACATCTCTAAAGGTCTTTCCTGTTCTTTTCAGCCTTTCCTTGTTGGATAAAAGAAAAGTCAGTGGCGACTCTTGCTATCCCAACATTTGCGATCAAACGCAAAACAAAAAGTCAATTCTCCCACCGTATCACAGTAATCAAATGGATGCTTGATCTGAAAAATATGATGAGTCAAAGTTGAGAAAAAGAGGTTGACTTTTGTACTTAGAAAAATTCTATGTTTTTTCTTCAAAAATGACTTATAATGTCTTGCATCCAAACATGGTCTTCCATTGGAAATTTTCTCTTGAACAAAAAAGATGGCATGAAGTAGATCTCTTGAATGACATTTTGAGCCTTGAACCATTTAAAATCTCCAAAATTTGAGAAAGTTATGACTTGTTGAAATTGGAAAAAATTCATAAAATGACCTATAATCTTTTGCATCCTTAGGGCATCTTCCATTCATTTTCACACTTTGCACTTAAAAAAAGGTTAAATCTCACATCTTTAAAATTAATGTGGAAAAATAATGGGCTCAAGGTGATAAAAATTGACCAAGTTATGATCTTTTGAAGTCAAGTATGGGAATTTGATGGTTTGTTTAGAGGACTTGTAATCTTTCTTGATCATCTAGTACCTTTCACACAAAATTTCCTTGAAACATTTGAAGTGATTTGCTGATCACCCTTTGAAGAGAAAAATTTGGAATCACTCAAAAATACCAAAGGATGAGCAAGATATACCCCCTTTGAAGTTCAAAACCCTAGCTCTTAGAGCAACAAAATGCCTTGGGAACCCTTTTCAATTTTGACCAAACTTTCTTGCACAAATACTTTTTTCATGTAAATATAATTTGTTGAGGATGATAAGGATAACCATAGAAACCAAAACCACTTCCAAATCTTGAGAATTGAGGGAGATATGCACTTGTGATCAATGAAATCAAAGACTTGTCCAACTGGGTCAAACTTATTCAATCAACCCTTGTATCTTTGAACTATTTTTTACAACTTGAGGCATGATGAATCATCATATACTTTGTCATGACATTATTTCAAAATATCTTCTATAATGAAGCTTGAATCTCAATGAAGCTTTGTTGAAGAAGGCGTGGAAATAAACTCATGAACCTATGGATCAACTTGCTAGAAGGTGTTGTGCTTTCACCTATGATATCAACAATTAGGGAAAACACACATTGTATTTATTAGTTAAAATTTAGTTAAAATTTAGTCAAAACATAGATGACAACAAGATACAAATTAAGGTGCTTGGTGATTCCCCATGGGCAAAGTTAAAGATAAGGAGAAGAATCAAACCCTAGTGTGTGATCTTGTTGTGATTGAGTTGATATGATATTATAGTGGAATATTAGGGGGGGAAATTGGAGTACAACATTCATTATAGACCTCCAATAATACTCATGCCAAGTTTCAAGTCTTGGATCACAATTTTGCTCAGTCAATTGATCAGATGACTAAAAATCAATTGTATTGGGTAAAAAGTCAACGATGGTCAACTTACAGTCAAACTTCAAGATTTTTGGCCAATATCAACATTTTTAAGTCATATTCATCAATTGATCCAGTTTTTATCATAATTCCTCAAGAAAGGTACTCAAATCATCAAAGGGGCAAAATTGTCAAAATTAGGGTTTTTACTGAGAATGACTAATCAGTGATTTTTGACCTAGTACATGACCTAATGACTTGAAGCATGATCTCAAGGGTTCAAACATAACATGTCAACCTAATTTCCTGGCTCAAATCCTTTCTCAAGATCAATTGATTGATAGTTGAAATTTGATCAACTGATGAGAAATCAACTAATACACAAAAGTCAAACTTTGAATTTTTGGTTAAAATTGAGTTTCAAAAGTCAAGATTCATCAAGACATTCAAAATATGAATCTTGATCATCAAGTAATCAATAAAGTCAAAAGTCAATATAAAAAGTCAAACTTTTCAAGACTTATAAAATTTTCTAAGTGTTTTAAATCATGATAATTTCACTACTTCATGACCTTTTTCACCAAGATGCAAGATGATTCAAAGAAAACTTTCAACATGAAAGTCGTAGATCTTGATGAATTCTAAAACTTTGTATTAGTGGGTTGATGTCCAAAAAATGCTTATATTCGAAGATATAAGCCCATGAAGTCATGACATTTTCATAAAACACTTAGTGAAAATTTTGACAAGTTTAGGCAAATTTTTTACCTAACTTATAGGTCAATTCTCACCTAGTTCCAATTTGATTTTGTCAAAATGGTAAACATGAAGGTTGTAGACAATTTTTCAAGCTTTCAAAAATGTCCAATAACTTAAAGAGATCATGCTTGATCTAAGATAATCGAAGACAAGAAGTTAGGCATCCATTCTTGAATTACAAGTCATTTTTTTTATGAACACTTGCCAAACCCTAGCCTATGCTGCATAATATTACTTTGCAGGCTTCTAACTTGTGTTTCACTCCATAATTAATTGATTACACCACTGTTAGAGATTTTATCCAAGCATTTGAGCCATTATCCAAGTTGCATTTCCATTTATGGCACAAAGGTAACACTTCCATTTTGGAAAAGCAAGCTTTATTGCAAAAGTTAATGCATTAAGCCTCTAACTTGTTTCTTATACACACAGTAAACCTACAAGATCAGAAGGAGCATGTTTAAAGTGATAAACCACTCTACAAGTCCTTGTACCAAGTCTTGGAACTATGTTTATCAAATTGCTTAAAAAACAAGGCAGAAATTCATAACATGTGATCTCTTATTTCTGATCCCACCAAGTTTCCAAACCTCTTGCAAATAAATATAAGAGTCATTTGCAACCTAACACACGAAATTACAATCCTGGAACCTCCCCCAAACTCCCTCAAACATAGAATTGCTCATAAACTTCATTTTTGTGCCATTTTTTACCTTTCACATCAAACTCACTTTCCACTCGTGCGTTCTTCCTCAAAATCAATCACAAAGCATCCATACATAATCTAGAAGTGATCTAGGGCCCTGTTACACAAATGTAATACCTCTTTCATCATCATCCTCCATTATCTTCTCTAGAGTTCTACAAATTGACTTCTCCAAAATATTCCAGGCACTCTCAGCTCAAGCTAAGCATTGCATTAGCTTCCTAGAGGTTCAAGGAAGCTAACCAAATCATTGCAACATCTTGGGGATTGCTCAAACTCAAAACACGATCTCCATATGTAAGGTGAGTTTTATGAACTTTTATCTTTTCATACAAGCATCATTTGGCTTTGATTTTCAAAGATAAAATGTAGATATCATAGCCCTGAAACTAACCATGTCCTTAGAATTCATTTATGTTTCCTTAGTAGTGTGAATTTTAAGTTTGAACTTCCTGAAAAAATTAGGTCAGATTTGGTACCAACAGAAATTCGTACTTATTGTTGATCCATTGTTTAAGTTGTTTACATATTTAGAAATGTGGTGAAATTTCTAACAAGTTTGATTGTTACACTTTTGAGAATGGTTGAGAAATAAGCAAGATATGAAATTTGAAAATGTTGAAGAATAGACTGACGCGAGGAAGAAGATGAAGTTGTCATCAGGACTTGGTTTATTCTAAATTTAGTGTAACTTGTCATAATACCGGATGAAACGGCCACCACAGTGGCAGGAAGTGCGCGCTAAAGGCATTACTATGGAAGGTCCTGGGTTCGAGCCCCAGCGAGACCTTTTGTTATTTTTCTAACATTTTTCTTTTTTCTTTTTTTGTTTGGACACGCGCCTGGGCTTTCCAGCTTTGGCCTTGATTCTTTTTACTCATTATCACCCCTTGCTTCCTAAACAACACACAGCCCATTATTTCTTTTTATTTTTTTTTATTTCTGATTTCAAAAACAATTTTGGGCCCTAAACAAAAAAAAAACTATTTTACTTTCTAACCTCCTAATTTCTCTTCTAACCCCGTGACTCCTAAATTTATATTTTATTTTATTTTATTTTATTTTATTATAATTATTTCTAATCAAAATATACAAAATATTTTTTTATTAAATACTTAGACTAAAAATTGTAATTTTTTTTTATTTTTCACTTTAGTTTTATTTCCTTTAATTATAAAAAAAGACCAAAAAATATTTTCTTAATAAATTAATTTTCTTTTCTTAATTAATTTAGACTTGGGTTTTAACTTTCTCTTAATTAAATTAATTCAGACATTAGAATTATTATTAATTTCTTTTCAATTTAATTAATTAGGTCAAAACCTTTTTCATACAAAAACCGTAAAAATAAAAGTGTCTCTTCTTTTACATTATCTTTATATTATTGTATATTTTATTTTGTCTTATTCAATTTGGTTGTAATAGTAATTAGGCTTTAATTTCTTTCATCCTCATTTGTAATCTGTATCCCTGTTGGCTCCTAAATTCGACACCCACGTTCTATTATCATATAGATCATTAATTATGAGTTAGAAGAGTTTCCTACACAAGAAGGCTTCGATCAGTTGATCACATCGAAGGCTTATCAAAGAATGACAAGATACTTATAGAAATTTCTCTAAGTTGGAATCATGTTGTTTTCAACGTCGAAGGAGCAACCTTTCGACCAAGGTCCCTGATGCCCAAGATCGAACGGTTTGAATTTCGAATTGTTGGAGGGAAAATGGTTCCCAGCAGTTACCAAGCGCAACGTGGCGTGGAAGTAAGTGTCGAGGGTTGTGAACGTGCCATGTGGTGTCACCACGAAGCGATGTAACTGCCCAGCAGTTACCTAGGATTTTTAGTATAAATACTAAGTGTTCACGTAGTTATTAGTGTGTTCATCATTGTATACAAGTCACTCATTTAGATTCAAGTACCCAGCGTGAGAGAAAGAATCATTGAGAATGTATGTGTGAAACACCATTTACCTTAATCGAAATCTTTTACATTCAAGCAATTTATCGCTTTCACTTATTTATCTCAGTCGAAGTCATTTATTTAACAAGCCTTTAATGCTTTTATTTAATTTATCAAGCTTTTATCCATGCAATTTACTTAAAGTGTCTCTACCTTACTTGCGTTAATCACCATTAGGATTAGTCGAAACTCTCTATTTTAAAGCATTTAAATGATAAAAATCAGCCATGTCTTAGGATCAATCTGATCGATCATGCGAGTCACCAAATAAGTTACCTTTTGGAAGATCAGCGGTTGTTTACCATTTTTCACGGTAAACAAATTGGCACACCTGATGGGACCTTGTGTTGATTTTACGAGTTTAATCGTTTTTTATAAAATATACTCCTTTTCGAGAGTATTGCATGTTATTGAGAAGTGGTAAAATATACACCAACGAAACCAATACTAGGAGAAGAAGTAGAGAAATGGCGAATCCGCCAAACAATGGAGAAAACCCACAAACAAACGTGGGAGCGACGGTTATCCCAACCATAAGCGAAGTGGTAACCACTGGTTCAATGCCAGCAGTAACGGTTACACAAACAAGGCCAATACCTTCATTTACAGGCCCCAGAATTCCTTTGGGAACTCCCCCACCAAGGGGAAACCAAGGAACCAGACCATATGTTCCCCCAGGTTTTTCGACAGTCTGGTTAAATCGAGAACCACCCTACGGCAAGCCAACTTCTGAATTGACTAGCCTGACGAACGCTACGTCCACCTTTTCAGAACCTTTAGTGAGCGCCTCTTCGCCACTCCAAGGCTCTGGAGTTGGTATGGCGAACATGGGTAGGAACCAACTCTTAGGAGGAATGTCCCACGTAATGCCTGGCCTTACGAATGCCTCGACAGCAGTCTTGAGGCAGCAAATGGACGAAAGCAACCACGACATGGTTCAAATGTTGGCGCAAACTTTAAGTACAGTGCTAAATCCTCTAATACATAATACCACCCAGTCGAATCAGCAAATGACAGTGCAAATGTCGCGTCTGGCTGACTTTTTTGGGGTACCCCAACCCATTCGACAGCCCCAAAGGGCACAGATAAGGGGAAACCAAGGCATACTTCTAGAGGAAGAAACCACTATTAACCAAGTCCAGCATCCTGTCGAAGAGAACCTTAGGGTACAAATGGAACAACCCGGGGTCGAAGAGCCGAGAGTCGTAGCCCCGGAAATAAGGATGGTTAATAGAAACCAAAACGCTGACGAAGTAGTTCAGCAAATCCAATACCAGAATGTTGGTTTGGAGAATAACTTGACAGCCATGATTGAAAGAATCATGATGCAAAACGGGATGAATACGGGCTTCCGTAGGCCCAACTTCACATCCCTGTTGTCGGAATATGTGTTACAAACAGACTTGCCTCCTAGATGCAAAGTCCCTAAGTTCACTAAGTTTTCAGGGGACACGACAGAATCCACTGTCGAACATGTGGCAAGATATTTAATCGAAGCGGGAGAAATCTCAAACAATGAGAACCTAAGGATTAAGTATTTCCCAAGTTCCCTAACAAAGAATGCGTTTACTTGGTTCACAACTCTCCCCCCAATTCGATCCACCATTGGACCCAGTTGGAGAGATTGTTCCATGAGCAATTCTACATGGGACAAACCAAGATAAGCTTGAAAGAGTTGGCTAGTGTAAAGAGGAGATTCACTGAGCCTATAGACGAATACCTAAATAGGTTTAGATTGCTCAAGGCAAGATACTTTACGCAAGTGCCAGAGCACGAGTTAGTCGAAATAGCCGCTGGAGGTCTAGATTACTCCATTAGGAAGAAATTAGACACTCAGTACCTGAGGGACAAGGCCCAATTGGCCGATAGGGTTCGACAGGTAGAACGCCTTAAAACTGAAAAAGCTAGGGCGACAAAAACTCATAAAAGAGAAAAGATAGCATATGTCGAAATGAACGATGAAGATCCAGAAACATTCGACGAACTTATAGCCGTCGAGGAGAGTGAGGTCGATTTAGCTGAGTTAAAACGAGGGCCACCATACTCTTGCAAATTACTAGTCCCCTCAAGTGGAAAAAACCCCATTGAGCCTCAAAAGGCCAATGATAGGTTCCCTAAAAAGACTTACAATTTCGATATTACGAAATGTGATGAAATTTTTGATTTACTTGTAAAAGATGGCCAAATGATAATACCCCCAGGGGTAAAAGTGCCTCCTCTTGATCAAAGAAAGAAAAGAGGCTATTGTAAATATCATTACTTTCTGGGCCATAAAACATCTCAATGTTTTCTTTTCAGGGATCTCGTGCAAAATGCTATCAAAGAAGGGAGATTGAAGTTCGCTGACAAGGCCCCCGTGAATGTGGATTCGAGCCCTTTGTAGGCGGAAGCCCACTATGCTGAACTCTCAGGGGTAAATGTGATCGAAGCATCCAGGAGTCAGGTGAAAAGGCCAGGGATAACTATGGTCGAAGTCACCAAAGATCATATCAATATGCCAATATTTGGCAGTTTTTCTGGGAACCTTTCTAGAAAAACAATCGAAGCAGTCCAAAAGGCCGCTGAGGGCCCAAAACTGGAAACAGGTGGAGTCTTAAAATGTGGAACTAAACCCACTTCCTACTTGGCTGCGGTGCAAGGCCAAACAAAAGACCTGGAGGCTCAAATGAAGCAAATGACTCTTGCTACCAAAGACAACATGAATGTCAACATGGTCGAAATCTCTGAATCAAAAGTTTCAGAGGAAGCCATCAAGCAAGAGCAAGCAAACAGAACAGCGTTCCCCCGAGAGAACGAAAATCTGGCAGAATTCTTGCAACGATGCCAGAAGAAAAAATCAGAAGTAATGTTGTATCCTCGATGCAGCTCTATTTTTAACAAGAAAGTTGCTGAACACATCGAAGGTGTGAGAGCAGCAAACAAAAAATGGAGCAGAAATGCCCAAACAAGTGCAGGCTCTGATGTTCGACACGATCCTAGAAGAACCTATCAAAAGGGTTCAAGTCAGGAAAAGAGGCCACTAACTTTCAGGCCTCCAACCAATGTGTCAGTCGATACATGGCTCAAAACATTGAGTCGAAAGAGACCCAACGAAGAAAGGTGGCATTCCTTTGAAGTGCCAAGAGGTTTATCTTTGACACTCAAGAAAGAACCTCATGTAGGTGCCACCAAAGTTGCTCAAGTATCGAGTAACTACAAGGGAAAGAACCCAATGTCTCGATCCCAGTGGAGAAGGTACCAAAGGCGGCGCAAGGCTAAGAGAGAGGCTGCCAACGAACCAAAACCAGAGTCGAGCTCAAATGTCCCCCAGCGAAAGCAAAGAAAGCCTTTGGAGAGGGAACCAGTGGCCAATAGATTGGTATGGCCTGATCAAGACGAAGTTGGTGACGAAGATAGCTCCGAGTCCGACGACACATTAGACATCATGATAAATATAGTTTCGGTCTTGCCAAGAGAATTTGACCGCCAAATGGAAGTCGAAGCAAACGACTGGGAAGTCGAACAAGAGATGGCCAAGCATAGGCCAGTATGCTACTTTGTCATGGGTAATGGCTGCACTGAAGAGCAAAATGGTTTCTTCGAACAACCAACTGAGGCGATGAAAAGTCACCTTAAGCCTTTATTCATAAGGGCAAAGCTCGAAGAGGCCACTGTAAACAAAATCTTGGTGGACTGTGGGGCGACTATCAACATAATTCCCCACTTCATGCTAAGAAAAGTAGGCAAGAATGATGAAGACATTAAGCCTCATAATATGGTCCTATCGAACTACGAAGGCGGAATAGGGACTACCATGGGTGTGATTCAACTAGACCTCAAAGTGGGATCCATCCTTCGACCAACCATGTTCATGGTCATATCAGCTAAACCAAATTACAACCTACTGTTAGGCCGAGAATGGATACATGGTGTCAGAGCAGTACCATCGTCGATGCACCAAAGGGTGATATTATGGCATCCCGATAGGATTTTCGAGAATATAGAAGCAGATCAGAGCTACTACTTAGGCGAAGTTAATCACCTAGGGAGAGCTGACTTTGATAAAAATTTGGCTCACATTGGGCCATGTCCAGCACCTGACTTTGACATAGCGCCAGCGCCAAATGCTTTTTGTTCCTTGTACCTGCATCCTGATCATGGGTTTTAATGGGATAAAAAAGACTTGTCTCACATTGATTTCAGTGGGCTAACTGACATCCAGCCAAGTGGTTGGGGAAGCGAATTCTGTGATAATGACTGAGTCGCAAGCGTTACAACGAATTTCGGCTTACGTAGCCGAAACAAGAATGATAGCGGCTCTCGAAGCCGAAGTAAAATATATGGCCACCAAGGCCAATGACCAAGTGCTACCTTCTGCAGGTCCTAGAAAAGATTTCGACCCAGAGCCACCAGATATAGGTCCTGGAAAAGATTTCGACCCAGAACCTCCTGATATCTCGACAGAAGGAATGCAGGAACAGAGGCTCGATGCCATCTACGACGATGAGCCTTTGGGTTTCGAAAAGGACCCCCTGGCGAACAACATCAAAATGTTAGCACAGGATCCTTTAGAATAAATCGACTTGGGCGAAGGGTTAGATAAAAGACCCACTTACATCAGTGCCAAAATAGACCCAGAGCTCAGGGTCGAAGTGATCCAATTACTGAAGGAGTTCAAGGACTGCTTTGCATGGGATTACGACGAGATGCCTGGTCTCGACAGAAGATTGGTAGAACTTCAGTTGCCAATCAAACCTGGGAAAAAGCCTATCAAACAAACTCCAAGACGCTTCGCTCCAGAAATACTGTCGAAGATCAAAACGGAAGTCGAAAGACTGCTGAAATGCAAATTCATACGAACTACGAGGTACGTCGAATGGATTGCAAACATTGTGCCAGTTATTAAGAAAAATGGTACATTGAGGGTGTGCATAGATTTCAGAGATCTGAATGCTAAAACACCCAAAGATGAATATCCTATGCCTGTGGCGGAAATGCTTATCGACTCTGCCGCTGGCCACGAGTACCTGAGCATGCTCGACGGTTACTCAGGATACAATCAAATTTTCATTGTTGAAGAAGATGTGTTGGAAATAGCTTTTAGATGCCCTGGGGCCTTAGGCACTTACGAATGGGTAGTAATGCCTTTTGGCCTAAAAAACGCTGGGGAAACATATCAGCGAGCAATGAACTCTATCTTCCATGATTTTATTAACACTTTCATGCAAGTATATATTGACGATATTGTTGTAAAATCTGTTTCCAGGAAGAACCATATAGACCACCTTCGACAATCATTCGAAAGAATGAGAAAGCATGGTCTGAAGATGAACCCTTTGAAGTGTGCGTTCTGTGTGAAAGCTGGAGATTTCTTGGGCTTCATCGTCCACAAGAAAGGAATCAAAATCAACCAGAACAAGACGAAGGCAATCTTGGAAGCGAAAGTGCCAACGAACAAGAAGGAACTACAATCTCTGTTTGGCAAGATAAACTTCTTAAGGAGATTTATATCTAACCTAAGTGGAAAAGCGCAAGCCTTCTCACCCTTACTTCGATTGAATAAGGAAGGGTTCGAGTGGGGGCAAGAGCAACAAGAAGCCTTCAACAAGAAGCAAAGGGTTGTTTGCAGAAGATTTCGTTCGATCAAAGGTTTGGATGCGAGAAAGCGTAAAGAGTCCAAATGAAGCACTTAGTGATATTCATAGTGATTGGAAAATCACAGGGCTCGAGGTCATTTAATGCCACAGACGGAAGTGGGGCATGTGGCACGCATTAGCGCTGTAACCGTTCTGAAAAACGGAAACGTTGCAGCATGCTTCCTCGATTTCAGAGAATGGTCATGATGACAGCGTATGAAAGGCCATCGTGCGTGCGAAGTGCCTTACTGAAGTGACATCTTGGGAAAAGTTGAAATGATGATTTTTTGAGATTCTCAGATGGTTGGTAGGAGACGAAAAGCGCACAAACTAATTTGTGGCTGAGAGTGAAGGACAGGTGTCGAATGGAATATCAAAGAATGCCTCTTTCTTCTAAGCGTCGAAATAAGACATTCTTGGGGGGAAATTTGTTGGCTCCTAAATTCGACACCCACGTTCTATTATCATATAGATCATTAATTATGAGTTAGAAGAGTTTCCTACACAAGAAGGCTTCGATCAGCTGATCACATCGAAGGCTTATCAAAGAATGACAAGATACTTATAGAAATTTCTCTAAGTTGGAATCATGTTATTTTCAACGTCGAAGGAGCAACCTTTCGACCAAGGTCCCTGATGCCCAAGATCGAACGGTTTGAATTTTGAATTGTTGGAGGGAAAACGGTTCCCAGCAATTACCAAGTGCAACGTGGCATGGAAGTAGGCGTCGAGGGTTGTGAACGTGCCATGTGGTGTCACCACGAAGCGATGTAACTGCCCAGCAGTTACTTAGGATTTTTAGTATAAATACTAAGTGTTCACGTAGTTATTAGTGTGTTCATCATTGTATACAAGTCACTCATTTAGATTCAAGTACCCAGCGTGAGAGAAAGAATCATTGAGAATGTATGTGTGAAACACCATTTACCTTAATTGAAATCTTTTACATTCAAGCAATTTATCGCTTTCACTTATTTATCTCAGTCGAAGTCATTTATTTAACAAGCCTTTAATGCTTTTATTTACTTTATCAAGCTTTTCTCCATGCAATTTACTTAAAGTGTCTCTACCTTACTTGCGTTAATCACCATTAGGATTAGTCGAAACTCTCTATTTTAAAGCATTTAAACGATAAAAATCAGCCATGTCTTAGGATCAATCTGATCGATCCTGCGAGCCACCAAATAAGTCACCTTTTGAAAGATTAGCGGTTGTTTACCATTTTTCACGGTAAACAATCCCCGTCCCCAAAAAGGTGTAATAGCGTAGGACTTTTAATTTCTGCAATTTATTGTTTTTCCATATTATTGCTAGTAATTAGGATTTGTATGGCAAGACTTAAAACCAAACGACAACCCTAATTTAATACAAAATAAACGAAAACAATACACTTTGCACACATGCAGCTCTAGGGTTAACCCACACTTGTTGCTTTAGATTAAAAAAACAGTCATGTCCCTCGAACATGGGATACTTTAACAAAGACCCTCGATTACAAGATCGTAGTCCCTCGATGACCCTTCAATGTTGCCTTCGGTAAACGATCTTAGTCTCTTACAACATATTGCTAAGGTATCCTACAACGTTGCCTTCTATGACTGTGCGATGACCCACGCATGTCTTTTCACATCCAATGATAAGGCTATCTACCAATAAATAGTAGACAAGCATTATCTAAAGGAGGAGGAGAAGAACAAAGACTTTTTTTTTGAGTAGGTAGATAGCTCGTAGTTGCTTGATCACAAACATTTCAAAATAAAACATCTTTCAAATACACCAACACTTTCATGAAATATTTTAAAGTCAACACTTTGTATACATTCTTATAAAGACGAGAATCATTATAAAGTTCACCCAAACGGAGGAACTTTTCAAAAATATTTTCAAACAAACACAGGCACATTTATAAAGCATTTTCAAAGTGAGCTAGCAACTAAGAGCCTTAGATAACTACGGATGAAAAGGGTGCTAACACCTTCCCTTTTAATAACCTACCCCCCCGAACTCAATAAAAGTTCTCAAAAGGTCTCTCCTGTTCTTTTCATCCTTTCCTTTATTGGATAAAAGAAAAGTCGATGGTGACCCTTGCTATCCGCAACAACTGCGATAAAATGCAAAACACCCAAGTCAGTTCTCCCACCATATTACAATCATCAAGGGAAAAAAATGTCAATAATGAGGTGTTTGAAGTTCCTCAGAATATTTAAGAATAATTTCTATTTGTGAATTTCATAAGTATCTAGTTGTTTATCCTTTTACTTGGTGTTCAAGAAATCAAGATGTCACACCAAAAGGTGCAACATCAGACAGCTGCAAAAGTGCTAGAACCTGTTATATGATTTTGTTTGGTTCAGTGCAAGGTGAAGGTCCTGGTGGATAGAAGGATATATATATATATATATATATATATATATATATATATATATATATATATATATATATATATATATATATATATATATATATATATATATATATATATATATATATATATATATATGGTTTCCTTTTATAAATCTATTATCTGTAAAGTCTTCAAAGGGTCTTATCTACTCCTTTAATGAGAAAAATGTATGTTTTTGAGTTACTTTATTTAGAGAAGTACTATTAGTAATAAGTAACTTCAGGATCAAAATTAGTTAGGTACCCATTAAGAAAGACGCTGACGTTCAACCAGATGTTGGAACATCATTTAAGCAAGTTTGGTACTCTAGAGATTGAAGAAGACTTCAAAAGGCTAGCTGGCACTAAATGAGAAATTTCTCAAGAAAAAACAAATTGTTTGAGAGGGAGCTTATTATTTGAATGTTACTTTAGTCTATTATCGTTAGTTGTTTCAGAAATGAAATAGATAATGATGGTGATGCTTAGATAAAAAGCTTGGCTAAGTCTGAAGAAGTTTGTATCATTGGAAGATATTATGATCTCTGAGATTAGAATTAATTGAGTCCTGGTATGTCTTGAAGATTAGGTACATTGCTGAAGAAGGAAATTTTCTATATTATGTTGGTTACTAAAGGTGTACAATATCTAACTGGATGTCATGACATTGTAGCGTAACATTCTACTGCAATTAAGGTACAAGGATTTTATTCTACTTTCATAACAAAGTCATTGGATATTTCAAGAATCTTGCTACAGAATATTGGCACTCTCAGGCTTGGTCTAGCGAAGGAGCTTTGAGAAGGATTTTATCATAACTTGAGGTGCAAGTTATTTTGAGTATACAAGGGGTATTTTTTAAATTACACTGAGAATTTTTGGTAGTAACTGTTTGGTCGGTGTTGCCAACTATATTCCTCCTTGTGTTACGTGCAGTCTCAGAAGAAGCATGTTCAATGGCATGAAGAATATCATTTAGAATGTTGTAACCATTTTAGTAGTCAAAGCTTTGAAAAGAGAGAATTTTGAATAGGGGCGTGTCTCTCTCTCTTATTGAGTGGTAAACTGTTTACTAAAGAAGATTTAATCTCCTTCCAATAACGCTTTCATTAACTGATTTATTGTTACAAGAAAGGCTTTTGTTACAATCAAAGTAACTCACCTTGTATTTATATGCTTTGCTTCCTCACGTTTCTCATATAATGTGTTTCATCATGAGTAAATATTCCAAAGATACTGGTGTTAAGAAAGTTCATTTGCTGGAATCTAACATGGATAAGGGCAGTGATTCAAAGAAGTTTGGCTTCAACATTGCAACAAATGTTGGAACATCAACTAGAGCATCCTGGACAGGGAGAACATCAGTGACAGAGATGAAATCCTTGAGGAAGAATCAGGTTCATTTACATGATTCAGGTTTAGATGATGATAAAGATTGCGTTAATTTTATTGACCCGTGAGGGAGAATTGGATAGCTAGTGACTTCTATCTTGTATATATATTGTTCATACATAGATCCATTGTCTTGTCTAGGAGAGATAAAAAGGCAAGACATGGATAGAAGGCCAAGAAGGAAAAAATATATGCTTAGCCGGGTAATACCTCGATTTAAGATCATCATGCCTGAGCCAAGTTGTATAGCCGGAGGCATATGTGGTCGGCCATCGACAAAGATGAAGAGGCAGCAGTCGGGCTTATCCCTAGATCTAGAGGTTGCATAGAGCCCGGCCTTGATGAGGCCATTATAGAGTGATCGGACCATTAAGAGTGTAATCTCTCATCAATACATGCCAGCGCGCGTTATGATAACACCCATCATTGGCAACCGCAAATGTTTATTGCCTTAATGGCAACTTAGTTACGTGTGATGGAGAGTCACAGCAGTTACATGAAGTGATCAATGAGGTCCAAATACCTCTATATATAGGGCTCCTGATTGAGGGGTAAGCAAGACACATCATTTGTAGTTCAAGCATACTTATATGACCCTCTAAATTCCTTAATATCATAAACAATTCACTCCCACTTGCTTGAGGCTCTCCCCGATATCCTTCAACTAGTGGGGAATTCACCCATTTAGTGTTTAGTAAGAACATTTGGTGCCCACCGTGGGGCCTGGTAAAATTTTCTCAGGACACATTATCCAAACACCTTTAAGAAATGTCTTCTAATGAGGATCCCCCTCCAGGAATGACGCAATTATTGGCCATGATCAAGGATCTTTGCCAGCAGAACGATATGTTGCAGAACAGCGTCCAGGTCCCGTAGATGAAGAGCGAGGACGATGGTGACCAGGGGCTTGATCTTTTGGAACCTCAACCATTATCCCATGCTATTTGAGACGATTAGGTTCCAGAGAGTTTCAAACTTATGACATTTACAACATACAACAGAAAATCTGATCCCCGTGACCACATCATTTTTGTTAATAATATGATGGCAAAAATCGGGGATAATTATTCACTAAAGTGAAAGCTTATGGCTGTCACCTTCAAGGAATCATCCCTGAGTTTGTACATAAGCCTTCGCAGACACTCTGTTGTCAGCTACCAATACTTCACCAAGAAGATGGTACAGCTGTTCTCAGCAAGCCGGCACCAAAAGGTGTCGACAACAATGTTGTTAAATGTTCATCAGTTCCAGTCAGAATACCTGAGGGATTACATGGACCAGTTCAATGAGGAAACCATAAAGATCTCGCATCCTAATCAAGTGATATTTATGGAAGCTTTCCAGCATGGTCTTCAGGCTGGCCAATTTAATAAGTCACTGACCCAGAAACCAGCTGCCAACAGGGACAAGATAATCACTTGGGTCGAGTTCTATGTAAAAGGAGAAGAGAGTAACATGGAAAAGATAACTAGAGACCCTAGAGAAAAAGGAAGTGCCTAGGAAGAAGCTTACAGGAAGAAGAAGGAGCGGACAAGGTCCCTTGATCGACCACCACCTAGGGACCAGCCTTTTCACCGGCTATCTCGGTGACTTTTGGTTTCAGACGAAGGCCTCACTCCTCTAAATGCCAGAAGATAGGACATCTAGAGAGATGTAAATCACCTCAACTTTCTTCCTAGAACTTGGCGTCCTCGTGGAGTAAATGCAATCTTGGGGGATGACGCAGAGCCTTAGTGTGCGTATCACCGGATCCGGGGACACCACACTGAGGACTTCCATCGGCTAAAAAGGAAATTGAGAAACTGATCCAAGGGGGAAAGTTGTTATCTTATATTAAAGGTAATACCGAGCAAATCGGAAAACGAAGCCCTCCCAGAAGGGATGATAACTCGGAATGCCCTTCCAAGAAGAAAGGAAAGGAACCAAATGAAGTCTGAGAAGTGCGACTGACCCGACACACGCTCAATACCATCGATGGAGGATTTACTGGATGAGGCTCCACCAGCTCGGCACGAAAGAGGTGTGCCCGGAATATTATGCATGTGGCTAGGTGGAATGGACAAACAAAAGCAGAGATCTCGGGGCTGTGACTTTCTCTCGGGAGGATGCAGAAGGAGTCCTGCCACATGAAAAACGACCCCATGGTCATTAAAGTTCAGATCAGGGATTGGAGTTTTAAGCGGGTGCTAGTCGATCCCAGAAGCTCAGCCGACATGATGTACTGAGAAGCCTTCAAAGGAATGGACTTTGACTCAAAAGAGTTTCTACTATTCAATGGGACCTTAGTCGGGTTTTCCAGAGAGCAGGTGCAAGTACTCAGGCACCTTCTGGTTCTAACTATATTCGGAATGAAGGATAACGCTAAAGCAGTTAGAGTATGGTACTTTATTTTCAATGCAGTGTCTCCCTACAACATCATAATCGAGAGACCATCATTCAATACACTGGAGGCGGCACTATCAACCATGTACCTCACTATGAAGTACCCTCTTGGCGAGGGCCATGTAGGAATGGTACGTGGAGACTAAGGTGTGGCACGTAAATGTTATAAGCATAGTCTAAAACCTAAAATGAATACTACAATTGTAGAAGAAGTAGACAGCCATAAAGTCAATATGGTCAATATTGATCCTTGGGGAGATCCCAGAGAGGATAGCCTATCTCCTCTAAAGAAACTAAAGAGGTTCATATTGGTCCTTAATCCTCGGATATTACTCACCTGGGAACCAATCTATCACCGAAGGAAGAGGCTGGAATTGTTGATATTCTGAAGAGAAACATTGATTTGTTTGCATGGAAGCCATCTGACATGCCCGGTATTGACCCTAACTTCATGTGTCATCATTAGAACTTGACCCAGGGGTGAAACCGATGTCCAAATGAAAAATAAAGGGTGGCGAATAAAAGAGTAAGTGGATAGTTGAAGAGGTGGATAAACTGGTAAAGGTCGGATTCATCAGAGAGATCAAGTATCCTACTTGGCTATCTAATGTGGTAATGGTTAAAAAGAAAGTAGGGAAATGGTGAATGTGCATATACTTCACCAACCTCAATAAGGCATGTCCAAAGGATCCTTATCTGCTGCCTCATATTGATAGGCTGATCAATGGAGCTTCTAGGTTCAGGTTGCTGAGCTTATTCGATGCTTATTCCGGGCATAACCAAATTTGTATGAACCTGTTGGATGCATCAAAGACAACATTCATGATAGATCAGAGTAACTATTACTACGAGGTTATGTCGTACGGTCTGAAGAATGTTGGGGCTACTTACCGGAGATTAATGGCCATGGTTTTCGCTCCATAGATTAAACTAAATACAGAGGTATATATTGACAACATGGTGATCAAGACTGTTGAAGAACAGAGGCATGTTTAGGATCTGGAAGAGACTTTCGCGGTGGTGTGAAGTTATAACATGCGCTTGAACCCAGACAAGTGTACGTTGGGAGTTTGGGTTGGGAAGTTCCTAGAGTTCATGCTCAAGAATCGAGGAATAGAAGCCAATCCAGACAAATTTCAGGCGACCATTGACATGAGGATCTTGACATCTATTCGTGAAGTCCACTAACTAACTGGTCGTTTGGCTGTCTTATATCGTTTTCTATCTTGTACAGGTGACAAATTGATTCACTTATTTGCAGCGATTAAAAAGAAGGATGGATTTGAGTGGACCAACGGCTACAAAAAAGCTTTCAAGGAAGTCAAGCAGTTCTTGTCAGCTCCCCTTATACTAGTCCAACCTAAGGAAAATACACCTCCGGTGCTTTATCTAGCAGTATCAGATAAAGCCATAAGCTTGGTTCTGGTCCAAGACGGGGATTCAGGTGAGAGGTCAGTTTATTTCATCAGCAAGGTACTGCGAGGGGCAGATCTTAGATACCATAAGATTGAGCGACTAACTTTGGTGTTGGTGGTAACAGCAAGAAAACTGAGGCACTATTTTTAGGTTCATTCTATCATGGCGAAAACAAATTTCCCAATAGAGAAAATTTTAAAGAAGCCAAACTAGCATGACGGATGGTGGCATGGGTTATGGAACTCTCAGAATATGACATAGACTTTACCCCATGCACTAGCATAAAGTCTCAGGTGTTGGCCGACTTTATGGTAGAACTGAGTGCTCTGATGAATGAAGAGGCATCTACAAAATGGGTTCTATCCATGGATGGATCATCCAATCTAAGGGGGCAGTGGGGCTTTTATTGTGTTAGAAGGACCAAGCGACTTGGTCCTGGAATATTCGTTGTGGTTTAATTTCCAAACTAGCAACAACCAAGCTGAATATCAAACCCTTGTTGTCGGAATGAAACTATCTAAAGAGGTCGGGGTTACCCACCTGCTTGTCCGGACCAATTCATAGTTAGTGGTCGGACGGGTTGGAGGAGAGTTCCAAACCAAAGATGCCATTTTGATGAAACATCTATAACAGGATATGAAGTTGTCGAAGGAGTTCAACGAGTTTACAATATGCCATGTACCTAGAGAAGAAAATACCTGAGTTGATCTGTTAGCCTGGCTGGCTAGCACAAAATGTTCAGGTCTGAACAAAATGGTAATTCAGGAGACATTGGAATTACCAAGTATAAATAAAAGAGAAGTTTCGTTGTATAGGAGAAGGTGGGGTGGATGACCCCCATAATCAGATATTTGCTACAGACGAAACTGCCATCTGACAAAGAAGAGGCAAAGCGTGTGAAGAACATCTCAACAAGATATCCTATGGTGGTAGGTAAGCTATACAAAATGGGTAGATCATCACCTATGTTGCGTTGTGTCTCAGAAGATGACATGAACTTGGTAATTAAAGAAGTGTGCGAAGGCATATGTGGGAGCCACATCGAGGGCCGATCCTTGTCCAGCAAAATATTGAGGGTCAGGTACTATTGACCAACTATGCTCATAGATTGCATCCGATTTGTAGGTCGGTGTGACAAATGTTAGATATACTCACCATTCATTCATACCCCGACTGAGTTGCTCCATTTTGTAGTATCTCCATGGCCTTCTCATCAATGGGGAACGAACATATTAGGACTTTTCTCGGTGACCTCGGGCCAGCACAGTGCACCACATAGCATGTGGGAATCGAAAGAAGTTAGATAATCCTAACCGGGGTGAAAAAGAAGTTAGATGAAGTAAAAGGATTATGGACCAGTACCTTCATTAGATATTATGGTCTTATCACACCACAGCTCACTCCACGACCAAGGAAACTTCTTTCATAATGGTATATAGGGCTGACGACATGATCTCGGTGGAAGTCAATACTCCATCCTGGAGGAGAATAAGCTCTAAAGAAAATGTCGCTAATGAGAATTTGGAAAGTGAAGCTGATTTACTTTAGGAAATCAGAAACACTGCACATATCCGAGAGATAACGGCCAAGCAAAGGATAGCTCGGAGATTCAATATGAATGTGAAACAAATGGGCTTTTTCAAAAGGGATCTAGTTCTGAAGAAGGTCACGGATCCAAAGAAGAAGGGGAAACTCCCACCAAATTGGAAGGTACTTTTCCGAGTAATTAAGAAACTTAGCAATGGGGTTTACAAGCTAGAGACATTAAATTGCATAGAAATTCCTAGGACTTGGCATGTATCTAGTCTTAGGATTTATTTCAGCTAAAATTATGTAAGCTCGTGTAATTAAAAACAAATGAAATTGTTATCCAGGGTTCACCTTCGAAGGCTCTGCACCTCAGTTCCAATTTGGACCACCTCAGATGTAACCTTTTCGGGCTCTGCACCTCAGTTCCAACTTGGGCCGACTCAGGTGTAACCTTTACGGGCTCTGCACCTCAGTTCCAACTTGGGTCGTGTTGTACCCCAAAATTTTCCCTCTCAATTTCTCAATATATATCTCACAAAGATTTTCAAAAAAAAGCTCAAGTTTGCATAAGTACAAAGCAGATTTAAAGGAGTGACTGCAGAAAACAGTTCGAATTCAAAATCTGGCAAATGGCCTCCTTCGATGTAAGCTTGATTCACCAACTTTCGATTGGGCATCTAGCCTCCTTCAAACTTGCTTCAAATTCCCAAGCTTCGATTGAGGCAATGGCCTCTTGCGTGCTTGCTTCATACAAAGCTTTGATTGAACAAATGGTCATCTTCATGCTAGCTTCGACTGTGCATCATTAACCTTTGAAACAGCTTCCTTCGATTCAGAAGACAAGGGCATCCAATTGGTGTCCTTCGATTCAAAAGTTATTGGCTTCCTACTGGTTTCTTTCGATTAAGAAGGCAATGACCCTCTGAAAGCTTCCTTCGATTCGGAAGGCAATGGCCTTCTGAAGGCTTCCTTTGATTCAAAGCAGGGACCTCCTGCATGCAGCTTCGATTGCACCATCGGCCTTACACGTTTTCCTTTGATTCACAAAGCAGGGACCTCCTGCATGCAAGCTTCGATTCCACCCTTAAAAACCTTCAACACACATAGTTGGTGGCTCCTTCAAAGGACATGTATTGGTGGATTTGAAGGGCATACATAGGTGTCTCATTCGAAGGATATACCTTACTAGCCCATTTGAAGAATTGCATGTGATCCCTTCGAAGGACACACATATAGTTCAATCAAAGGATACGCATTTGGCCCCCTCAAAAGGACACACATATAGTCCAATCGAAGGATACGAATTTGGCCCCCTCAAAAGGATACACATATGATCCATTCGAAGGACACACCTTGGGTGAAAATCAAATATTATTGTCTGAAGAAGAGTCTGGTCGAAGGTTGGACCTATGTGGTCAAAACAAAAGGTTGAAATATCCAAAGATGCTTGCTATCCAGAGTCCTATGTTCTGCCAAGTATAAGACTACTGCACTGGTCACAACACTCTAAAACTGCTACAAAGCAGTCCTGCTACGCTGCTCCCATATTTGCACCAAATTAACATACAAAAACTGCACCTCAAAAGCTACAAAAACAACATACCCAATTTGTTCAAATCTCATTTATTTTCCCTCCCAAACCTCAGCCAATTTCATCTATAAATAAGAGGTTCCACAATACGTCTAAGAGAGCCTTTTGGTAGCTGAAGAAACTCTTGTTGTGAGAAAATAATCAAACTCTCAAACACTCTCAAAAACTCTCAAACACTCTCAAACACTCTTAAACACTCTCAAACATTCAAACTCTAAAACTCTGATAAAAATTCTCAAATCCCTTCATACATCACTGAACCCTTTTATTCACTCCCCAACTGCCAGATAACCAACCTTCGATTCACTCCCTAGACTGTTATATAACAACCTTCAATTCACTCACCACTATCACACACCAACCTTCGGTTTCCTTATAACTACCATATACCAACTTTTTGATTCAAGTAGAGAAGTGGTCACATTATCTTAAGGAAGGTTCCAGCGAAGCTCAGTCCATCATCAAGTCTGAGTCATATAGAGGTCCTTTGATTGGCACTTCAAGAGGCAAGTTTCCTCTAAACTTGGAACTTTCCATTTAAATATCACTTGTACATACAAATAAAAGGAAAAATGTAGATATCATATCTAGGAAGTTGACGCTACTTTTAGATTCGATTATCACTGCTTGTATGTTGAGAAACCCAACTATGACTAGTTAGCCTTTGATGTTGTTGCCAAATAAGCTTGCACTAACCCCTGTCCTGTAGCTTTCGAAAGTTATATTGTTAGATTCGTTTTCAAACTTTAAGAAGGTTGTGTGTATCTTTCAATTGGTGGAGGGTTGAAGTCTTTTGAATCTCAACTTGGGAGTCTTGCATTCCTGCAATCGAAGGAAGAAACTGGACATGTCTAACATTCAGGAACAAGTTCATCTTGTGCCCAATTGAAGTTGCCTTATGAACGGATGAAACAAACCACCCTAGTGGTACAGATAGTGCATGCAAAAGGCATTTCTGTGTAGGGTCCTGAGTTCAAACCTTGGCAGGACCAGAACAGTTTTTACCCCTTTGTCTGTTTCCTTTCTCTTTTAACAAATTTCAAACATTTTTCCAACCAATCAAAACAACTCCTTTTGAGTTGATTTTTTACACACTACTTATTTATGAGTCTTATTTTATGAATATATAAAAATATTACAAAAAATATTTTGTTTTCATAATTATTAACCAAAACCTTTCTTTAACAAAATCAAGACAACTTCATTTTCTTTTTATTCATATCTTGTATATTTTTTTATTTCTTGTACATTTATTCACCTTCAATATGGTTGTAATAATTAATTAGGATCTAATTTCTTGCAATCTCCACTTATAAACTTGTATCCCCCATCCCATAAAAAACATGTAATAGCGTAGAACCTTTATTTTCCACATTTTTATTGCTTTTATAAATGTTAGTAATTAGGATGTATGGCAAGATAAAATCAACAAATAGATCACCCTAATCAAAGACTAAATGCATGCAATCAAACAAACTATTCACACACATGCACCTCTAGGTTAATCTCACTTGTTGCCTCGGAAAATAGTCATGTCCCTCGAATATGGGGGTTTTAGCAAAGACCCTCGATAAAAGATCGTAGTCCCTCGATGTCCCTTGATGTTGCCTTCGGTAAACGATCTAGTCCCTAACGAAATTGCTAAAATGTCCCATAGGTTGACTTCTATGACTATACAAATCATCCACGCCCGTTCCTTCACATCCAACGATGAGGCTTCTTACCAAATCGATTGTACGATAGCAACATCTAAAGGAGGAAGAAAAGAACAAAGACCTTTCGAGTAGGTAGGACGCTCGTAGTTGCTCGCTTTCTCACAACTAAAAAACCATTTTCACACCAACACTTTCAATTAAAACATTCTAAAAAGTTAAAACACTTTGTACGCATTCTTATAGGGACGAGAATCATTACAAAGGCATTTTTCAAAATCACTTTCAAAAACATCTTCCACAACAAACACCTCTTTGAACTATTTTCAAAATCAACACTTTGTACGCATTCTTATAGAAACGAGAATCATTACAAAGACATTTTCAAAATATTTTCAAACCTACACCACAAAGCATATTTTCAAACAAAGCAATTGATCTAGCAACCAACTAAGAGCCCGTAGATAACTACGGATGAAAATGGTGCTAATACCTTCCTTTTCATAACCTACCCCACAAACTCAAGAAAACATCTCTAGGAGTCTTTCCTGTTCTTTTCACCCTTTCCTACTTGGATAAAAGAAAAGTCGATGGCGACTCTTGCTAATCGCAAAAATTACGATCAAACGCAAAACAACCAAGTCAGTTCTCCCATCGTATTACAGAACTGGCGACTCTGCTGGGGACTTTCTTAAAAGTGGGGTTACCTTAGAGATAGATCACATTTACTTGCTTTCCTTGTTTGAATTGCTTGCTTTACTTTTTTGGGTCCTTGTTTGGGTTATTGTTAAAGATCCTACACCCAGATCAGGGGAACCTTTTTTAGGTACGTGGTAATAAATCATGGAAGCTATACGACGTAGACCAATATGGACGAAGTGGTAGCCACGTTAGCATAATACTCTGGTTTGTACTAATGTTCCTTGAGTCAGTCAAGGATAACATTTGGCTTCCTTATAGTGTTGTTAAGCATTAACTAACCTTTAGAACCTTTAATTGACTCATCCTAAGCCATTATAAATTAGTGAGATGGCCGACTTTGATTCTAACCGAAGATTGGTTGATACTCGATACTACACTCATTGAGATTGGACTTTTGGGATATTTCGGCCGCAATACTTCGGTGCTTGAGCTAAAACAATGCCTAAAAGAAAGATCAGTGATATGAGGCTCCTTAGAACCTGGTTACTTTCTAGGTCAAGTGGTAACTCCCATCATGGACACTCCCAAGCAAACATAGAGGTTGAATCCCATCGTGGTAACTCCTTGTCAAGTGGTAATTCCCGACAAAAACCTTTCTAGGCTCTGCACCTTAGTTCAAATTTGAGTTGCCTTAGGTGTAACCTTTCAGGGCTCAGCACCTCAGTTCAAACTTGAGCTACCTCAGGTGTAACCTTTCTGGACTAGGAACCTCTGTTCATATCTTGATCTGGCCCAAGTGTGACCTTCCGAACATTACACCCTGGTTCAAACTTGAGCCGCCTCAGGTGTAATCTTCCAGGTTGTGTACTTTAACCATACACACTCAAAAGTTGTACCCCTGAGCCGACTAGGGTCAACTTTATAGCCTGTGTGTTTTTGCCTAGCCGAAGACTTGGAGCTAGCGCCTACACGGTAATATCTCTGCATGGAAAATTTGACGCCTAAAGAATGTTTCACGGCTTCTATGAGCCTATACGGCTATTTAAATCAGAAGTTTTGGGCAATGCCTTAAAAATGAAAGCAAAACAAATGCTTAAAAGGAAATCTTATGCCTCACAATGATTACTCAAACCGGATTTCAAAATCCTAAAAGGGTAGAGTCGAGATGAAATTATCTTCTCAAAACAGACGACCTATTATTAAGCAGCGTCGGGATTACCAAAGAGGATTAAAGCCTTTTTTTCAAAACTAATCACTATGGTTTTTGTCAAAACCACGTGACCAGAGGGCTACCATATATCCATAATCCTCTTACATGCATATGGGCATACAAATGAAATTGGCATGAACAGAATTTGAAAAAACAAAATCAAAAATACGATTAACGATAAGGCCCATGGGGAAATTGTCTAAGCAGGCAAAATATTTAAAATCATTATAGAATGCATCCACATAAAAAGGTTGACTAACAACAAATTATTCAAAAGAAACAAGGGAAATACTAAAATCACTTGGTCACATCAGCCTGGGAGGCGTCATTGGTATCCGGCTCACCTGTGGTCGGGGACCCATCCTTATCATCATCTACTTCCATGTACACCAACTTACCATCCACAATATTCTTGAATAAGTCCACGGAGGAGATATCCAATTTTGGATAGGGACACATCAACTGATCCCTTGCCCAGTCGAAAGCCATATCCCCAACATTAAGGACATCCATCTGAGTCTTCTCCAAAATCGTTGCAAATCGGCACAAGACTTCTGTGCAACATTCAGCGCATCAGTAAGTTTGGTGCTAAAGGTCTTAAGATCTTTATTTTCCTTGGTTAGAGACTTATTTTTCAAGGTTACTTCAAGCAGACTCTTTTCCAAAACTGAACATTTGTCAGCATAAGACTTTTCACTCTCTGTCAACTGTTGTACATCCTTCTTAAGATTGGTATACCTTTCCTCCAAGTTGTCCCCAGATTCACACAGACCCCAGGCTAGCACAATACACCATATCAGGTAAGAACTTAGGTTCTGAGTAAGCTTCTGAGGGCCAAGACTCTTTACCATATTGACATCTTCGGTGGCATTAAGCTGGTCATAGAGGAACTTCATCCCATCAAAGTTATTGGACCAGAACGTTTTCTCGCTAGAAGTTAGAACAAAGTCGTCACCAATATCCTGCATTAACTCCGAGACCTCCCAATCAGTCCGACAAACCTCATACGTCATCACAATATTCAGCCTTTTTCGAGATCTTTGAGAAGGTTCTTCAACTGCCAGGACATTCTTGGCCGGTGACTGGGGCTCGCCAATGATGACGCCCGCCTTTGGTTCAGTTCCCTTCTTCTTCTTCACCACTCTAAGTTCCAATTCAGTCAAGTCGGATTTGGACTCAGAAGGCCCTCTAGCTCCTTTCCGGGCAGCACGGGCAGCAATCATTAACTTCTTTTGTTCTTTGACGGAAAGTTTAGTCATCTTATATGCAAAAACATTAAAAGGTAACATGTAAGGAAGGAATAAAAGATCCATAGGCGATGACGAAATAAAAGGAGCCTTACCCAGAAAGGCCAGAACCTCTTTGTCAGGCAAAGGTAGCAGGTCCTTGACCTTGAATAAACAGAAAGAGTTTAGCACTTGCCGAGATTGGGTCTCGGTGTCACTCAATTTGTCATCATTAAACCCAGATATGGATAAGGGGTTCTCAGTCCAGTATAAAGGAAACTTAGGATGACCATCAGTGGCATAGATGACTTAAGGGCAACTCGGTCCACACTTAAATCAAAGGAATAGGTCTTTGAAGCCCTTGTAATTAGTGGTATAGGCTTGAAGGAAGCTCTTACATGATACACCACTAATGGCAACCCAGCTTCCAGAATCTACATTTTTAACTTCAAAGTAAGAGAAAAACAAATCAATGGTCGGAGTCACATCCAACATTATACAGACCATCTCGAAGGCTTTGATATAGCCCCAACTGTTAGAGCAAGGTTTAAAGGGGGCCACGTTCACCATCTTTGACACGTCTACCTCAAAGTCAGTAAAGGGGATGCGAATAAGCATATCCTCTAACACCCCGACATAAAAGTAAAACCATTCATCTTGTACTCCCTTTGGTTGGGACATACAAACCCGTTCACCAGGAATGCAAGCCTTCAGAATAACATCATCCTCATTTTCATTCGAGGACACCTTTCACAAAGAGCAAAGCTTCACTATCTTCACCTCATCCATAGAGCTTTGGTCGTAACCCATCACCTCCTCACTAAAAGAGCCAGAAGTTTCTAGCAGGATTTCCATGGAACCTGATGAGGAAAATTCAGAGTCATAATCTCTAAAAGAAGCATCTATATATATATATATATATATATATATATATATATATATATATATATATATATATATATATATATATATATATATATATATATATATATATATCCCCATAAACTTCCAACATAATACAATCGAACTCCTCTCTACCTAAGCCTCTCTCACAATCCCTCATGCATGCATGCCACAATGCATATCTCTCTTAAGAATTTTGGGGTTTTAGAATGATACCCTCTTCATCACACTCTCATAAAACTACCATATCAAAACAAAAGGAAACATGCAGGAAAAATAAGGTAAAGGGAAGAGATAGATACCTGGAAGCAGTTGTCATTTGAAGAAATTGAAGATATGAATTGAGGGAACTTGCAAAGGAAAGTAGGATAGTCTTTGGGAACAGAAGACGAAAGGTTTTTATAAAAGGAAAAGTTATGGGAAGTAACGATTAAAGAAGAGGAAATGTGTGTAGGTTTCAAAAAACCGCCTCAGTAATGATTATACCTAAGAAAACTAGGTGACTGTTGGGAAACTAGGGTGTGAGAGACACACGCGCTAATGCATGAGATCGACCATTACCTGATTATAGAAGCCCGGCCCAGAGCAAATGGTTAATATTTACGTTGACCGAACATAAGGCTTCAGATAAAAGCCATATACTCGTGGGGCTTATGTTCATACATAAATCCATTATTCGGGCTAGGAGAGATAAAAAGGCAAGACATGGATATAAGGCCAAGGAGGACAAATAAATGCTTAGCTGGGTAATACCTCGGTTTAAGATCATCATGCCTGAGCTGGATTGTATAGCCGGAGGCATATGCGGTCGGTCATCGAGAAAGATGAAGAGGCGACAGCTGGGCTTATCCCTGGATCCAAAGGTTACATAGTGCCCGACCTTGATGAGACTATTATAGAATGATCGGTCCATTAAGGGTGTAACCTCTAATCAATGTATGGCGGCACGCGTTATGATAATAACCATCGTTGGCAACGGCGAATATTTCTTACCTTGGTGGCAACTCAGTTACGTATGATGGAGAGTCACACCAGTTACATGCAATGATCAATAAGGTCCATATACATATATATATATATATATATATATATATATATATATATATATATATATATATATATATATATATATATATATATATATATATATATATATATATATATATATATATATATATATATATATATATATATATATATATATATATATGGCTCCCAACTGAGGGGTAATTAATACACATTACTTGAAGCTCACGCATACTTGTATGGCCCTTCGAATCTCTTAATATCATAAATAATTCACTCCCACTTGCTTGATGCTCTCCCTGATATTCTTTAACTAGCAGGGAAGTCACCCGTTTAGTGTTTAGCAAGAATATATATATATATATATATATATATATATATATATATATATATATATATATATATATATATATATATAAAGGATTTTTTTGTGTTTTTCTTTCCAGTACTGCTTGGGGGAGTTGTCTTCCCTTAAGTCAGTTTGATGCTTCTAGTCCTGCATCAAGATTTGAGTCTTATTTTTTTTTTGGAGAAACTTAGATTTACTCTTTTTTGCTGTGGGGATTTTTTATTCCTTTTTGTCAAAGTTTTTTTTCAACCTATTTTTTTGTTGATTTTTGGCTAAAAGGGGGGAGAAAAGTTGTGGTGGGTCTAGGTCTGAGTCAAGTGTTGTTGCTTGTTATATGCAATATTTTAGGGGGAGCATGATTATCCATTGATCTTACCTGTTGATCAGAACCTGCAAGGTGGCTGGATGATGATCTTCATACGGGCTGGAATGTCGAGGAGGAAAAAGAGGGATTGTATCTGCAAGACACACTGACGATCAAGTAAGTTTGGGAGCAAAAAAAGATACAAGCAAAATATTATGGTTTTAGTGATGAATAGTCAATATTCGATATCTGGACCTCACACTAGTGAGGGTTTATATAGTTCCCCTGGTGCTTGGCCATTGGTCCCTATTTTTGGGCCTAGATATGTGGGTCCATAAAAATAGGTAACTGCCAATACTTGGTCAACCCGGGCAGGTGTGCTCGCAACTAGCTGTTAGTTCCGAGGAGGAGGTAGGTTACGGGCAGAGGTCTGACCCGTTCTTGGTTGTCTGGCCGACTTGAGGTCGGGCAAACTGAGAGGTGTAATGCCCTGGTATTTAATTATTTATTTAATTAAATGTTTTTGAATATTTTATTTATTAATTCAAATTTTTATCGTCGAAGTCGGAATTATTTATTAAGTTGGAATAATAATTAATCGGATTTAATTTGGTAGAACTAAGTTAAAGTGTTATTTTATTATTAAGCTTAATTATGAAATTGGGCTTAATTGGTGGTATTGTATAGTAATAGAGGGGTATGTCTTTTTAGGCCCAATTGAGTTTTTTTAGATTAAATATAATATAACTATTATATTAGAATAGAAGTAGAGGAATATAGGGGATTATTGTATCAAGAAGAAAAATAGAAAAGAGGAAGATAGGGTTTGGGAGAAGAGAAGAAGAACAAGAGGAAATTCCTTCAAGTGTCATTTTTCCCCAAAAATTTGGTTGAAGTCTCTTAGAACTGCTCCTAATCCGAGGTAAGGGTGGGGTTTTGACTCTATAATAGGGTGTATAATTAATAGTATATGAATTTGGGTCATGAAAATTATTTTTAGTTGTGTTTGAAATTGGTATATTGATGAAATTGAGAGATGATTTAGGATCCAATATAATTAGAGATGTATATATTTAAGTAACTTAGGATTTCCTTTGCAAAATTCCAAACAATTACTACTGTAGCAGTATATTAGTAAGTAGCATTAAAAGCATTTGTTTGCTTACTGGACATTGAGAAATATCTAATGGCAAAGATGAAGTAGTATTTAGGATAATTCTTGTTTATTGTAGCGCATATGAAGAGTAGTATATAGAAGGAAGTACTTGCATTGATATTGTGGCGTAAGAAGATGTAATAAATAGAAGCAATCACTTGCTTGCATTCTGTAACGTGTGAGAAGGGTAGTGCTTAGCATTTTGTTTGCAATCCTATAGCATAGAAGGAAATAAAGTAATATATAAATGCATTTGGTTACTTGTTGTAGCATAGAAGTATAGTAGCATCATATGGCAATTGTTTTGGCATCCTGTAGCGGTATAAATAAAAGCATGTAGTAATATTTAGAAGCAAATACTTACTACTGCAGCGAACTGAATAAATTAATATTTTAAGGCGCTTGGCTTGCTAGCACAGTAGGGAATTTTAGAAGTAATATTTAATGGCATTCGTTTTGCATATTGTAGCTACTACATTACGGTTTACTAGTACAAAATATTTAATAATAATGGTTTAATATCTTTAATAACTAATTTTGTAGAATTTAAAAAAAAATAGAAATAATAGAGTTTTTGGCCGATAATTAATTAACTGATTTTACCCCAAACAGTCCGAATTATTATGCGGTTTATGGTAGTAATTTTGGTTGATATGTTGGGTGGCATTTTTGTTGAAAAATGTGAATTTTGCAGGTGAAATCGAATTAAGTTGAATGTTTCCGGTTTATGGAATTGTGTTTGTTTCTAATTTGCCGGTATAGGCAGTAAAAATTAGTTATCCGGAAATTAATGAAATTTGGCGGGGTAACTAAGTTAAATGCGTAGGTAATTATGGTTGAGTTATTTTCTGAGATTTCGACGTTTTCAAGGGCTAACCGAAATTGTGTTTGATTTGAATAAATCATGGAAGTAACATTGTTTAAACTTGTATGTTACTTGATTTGTGAATTATATTTGCAATGCATGTACAATTGTTGGTATTTCATTGTGTTGGAATATGTGGTATGTTGTTGGAATATGTAGTATGTGTATGTTAAGGTCATAAGTGGTCTTAATTGCATACGAGTTGTTGATTGTACATTGCATGGCATGGTTGGTCTTGAAATAGAGACGGTGAAACGTGAGTTCACATTTTATAGACATTGATCCTTGAATGGAAATAAACGTAGTGGCTTTGACCCGGAAAGGGAACATAGGCGGTGAAACTTGGGTTCACAAAAAAAAATAGACGTTGATCCTATAGTGGAAATAGATGTAGTGGCTTTGATCCTATGTGGAAAAATAAGCAGTGGAACTTTGGGTCCACAATTCGGTACCACATTTGCATTGGTTGCATCGAGTCGTGAGTCACATGCATAATGATATATATTATGAGTTTATGTGAAGATGATTGAGTTTGTGAAATTGGTTATGATGTGAATAAGTCGTTGTCGAATACATTGATGTTGTTTCTTTATGTTGTTAACTTGTTGTGACATATATCATCTAAAGGTTGTGAATTAGTGGTTATGTCGTGTTGATGTTTTGTTGAGATTAAAGATGTTGATAAAAAGCTTTGAAGTGGTGAATTGTATGATCTAATCCTAAGATATTATATATTGTATATCCGATTATATGGTTCGATATCTCACCCCTTCTGTTTGAATGTTACCCTCTGTTGGTAACGTGCAGGTAATCAAGAAGGTTAGTTGTTACCCTCGTTAGTTCGAGTAGGTGTTGTCGCTCTGATACATAGCATTCGGGGGGATGAACGCATGTTTTCCTTATTGTTGATTTTCATTATGTTGCTGAATTTTTAAGTTGTTTTCATTAGAGACTTGTTGTCTTAAAGTTGTTTTGAGTTGGATAAGATGTTATGGTATGTTCAGTTGAATTTTGTGAATCCGCTGTGTAGTAATGAAAGTTGTTTTTATTTTTAAAGACTAAGCTGGTTGTTATCGGTTCATCTGAAGCTCATGTGTTATGTATCTGAACTAGATGATTGAATGTCTTAGTTTCAAGTTGAAAGTGTAGCATTCCATTTGTTCATTGGAAATTTTTATAACTCTGATTTCATTTAACTCGCTGGGTAGAAATGGGGTGTTGCATTAGTGGTATCAGAGCAGGTCGGTCTGTCCAGCCAAGTTGTCTAATGTTGTTTGTTCCTTAGTACACAACAAGTGTGTGAAACACTGTCGGTGCTTGTTGTTTTTCTAATCTAGTTTTATACAGGAGTTGGTTTGGAGATAAGCGGGGGAGAAACTTTGTTTCTCTGATACATTTTGGTTGTAAGATGTTAGTTCGGTATGCTGTTGATGGCGACAGTGCAAGTATTACTGAAGTTTTGTTGTTACCCGAATATGAAGGTGTCATGGATTAAAGACTTTGTTTGTTAATCAAGTTGGAACATATTGAAGGAGGATGATCATACATTGTTAATGTTTACTTCTCGAAGGTTGAGGAGAAATGTAACGATTGTTGATATATGAGTAGATTGTGAATCTCTGATATTTCTGAAGGTGATTTCTAAGTAACAAGGACAATTTTTAGAAGATGGAATTTGGGAAGTTGCAATGTCTCGGTGCTGCTGGTGGACTGTGAAGTTATCGGTTTGTGTAGCCTTGCGTAAGATGTTTACGTTTGAACGGTGATAGAGTGACAGATTTATGTAGACCTTGTCGTGGGATCCTTGTAACTGATTATAAAAGATGTTGAAGTTGTTGGAATATTTTTGAATCACGGGTCAGAGTCGGAAATGCGAGGAGATGAGTATGATTTCATGAATGGTAAGTGTTGGTACTGATACAAAGAAATTTTTTTGTGATGTTATCATAAAGTGTGTGAATGTATATCACTGCATGACATCGGTGTGATGCGGTGGGAGAACTGACTTGAGGTTTTGTGTTTGTGTTCTCAAATGTTTCGGTTTAGCAAGAGTCGCCGCCGACTTTTTATTTATCCAAAGGAAAGGTCAAAAAGCACAGGAAAGACCTTTGAGATGTTTTCTTGGGTTCGGAGGGTAGATTATAAAAATGGAAGGTGCTAGCACCCTTTTCATCCATGGTTTCCATGGGCTCTTAGTTACTTGTTTTAGATCACTTGCTTTTGCTTTTCAATTATTTGAAATGGTGCTTTGTGTGTGGTTTTGAAAGTATTTTGAAAAGAGGTCATCGTTGTGGCAACCTTTGTAATGATTCTTATTTGAATGTATACAAAGATGTTTTCTCTTTTGAAAAATGTTTCAATGTTTAAAAGTTTGTTTTTGGAAGATGTTTTGAAATTGTGTTGTGATGTATTTTTGAAAATAGCAAGGATGTTTGCAAGTTTTGATCAAGTAACTAGGAGCATCTACCTACCTACTCAAAGATCTTTCCTACACATTTTTAACCCTTTTACATTATTGTTTTACCATTGCATTTGGTAAACAACCTTGTGTTTGGATGTTAAACGGGACAGGCGCGAGTCATCGTATTGACCATGATAGCAATTGTGCTAAGTATCTTTAGCAAATTTTTGAGGGACTAGATCATTTATGTATAGGAAACTAAGATAGCGTCATCGAGGGACTATGATCTTTTGTTTTGTTTTATTTGCCAAGATACCTAGCATGCATACCATGGTCATTTTTAAGGCAACAAGTGGATGAAACCCTAGGGGTGTTTGTGTGTATTGTGTTGTCATTTTCATGTACTTTTGTCTTGTATTAGTCAAGCTATTTGTTTGATTTTGGATTTTTGCATACAAACCCTAATCTTTCTATCATGGCATATTTGAAAGCAATAAATGCGTAAAAGTAATCTAAGCTATTACAACATTGATATGGGGAGGGGGATACAAATTTGAATAGGGGATATTTGCAAGAAATTGAAACCCTAAAATTATTACAACCATATTGAATTCTTTGTTCAAATAATAAATAAGCAAATATTTAAATGGACAATTAAATAAATATGCAATATATTATAAATATGAAAAAAATGTTTTTGTATTATTTTTATGTATAAAAAAATGAACTATTTAATGTATCAAAATAAGAAAAATATTATTTGTATTAAGGGTGGAAACCCTAATTTGTATTAAGAAAATATATATATATATATATATATATATATATATATATATATATATATATATATATATATATATATATATATATATATATATATATATATATATATATATATATATATATATATATATATATATATATATATATATATATATATATATATATATATATATATATATATATATATATTATATTATATTATTTATTTATGTACAAGAAAATAAATAAAATATATACAAATGTTAAAAAATAAAAATAATGTGAGAAAATATTATTTAAGTGTGTAGATAATAAAAATAAAAATATATAATATTTTTATAATATTTACAAGTTTTTATTTTAAGAAAATAAAAGTATATTATTTAAGAAACTATTTTTATGCTAGAAAAAATAATAAAAATAATGAAATAAAATATGAAAATTTATGAAAATATTTTTAGTAATTTTTAATATTTAGGAAAATAAATAAAAGTCAGAAACTAAAAAAGAAATGAAAAAAATATGAAAATATAAAACAATGGGCCAAGGGGGTGTGAGCAGCAAGCCCAGGGGTGCAAATAGCATGGAATAGCCAGGCCCAGCCCAGATGGCCTTCATCTTCAACCTTGTGACAAGAAAAACACGCGCCTGTACTCAAAACTGGAAATCCTGCATTTATAATTAAAAACAAAAACTTGCAACATGAAAGTTATAGAGCATGATCACACGATTCTAACCATGTAAAAAACTTAATCTAACTCTCAAAAACCAGAGAGAATTTCTCTGGCCCTAATTTCTAACCTAGTTTTTTCAGAAAGTTCATCATTCAAATTCTCCCAACTCAGTTAACGTAAATGAAATCTATGCATATGTACAGCTCAAGGGCAATAAGTATTACATTTTTTATTCACAAACCTAAGCGTAATGATTCCTAAATAGAGAGATAGAAGTTTGAACTTTACCTGTTTCAGTCAAGCTCGAGTATGGCAATGCAGGGGTTTTCAGTGAGGCCTGGGATGCTTGTGGGCTTGCTTGAAGTTCCTTCGAGCTTTCCCAATGCCTAGCTAGCTTTGAACTTGCTTGAATAAGCTTGTAGAAGTCAACCTGCACAGTCAAAATTCAAAAATGGTGAAGTGGGTAAATGGGGTTACAGTGACTTGGGAATGGTTGGGATAGTTTAGGTAGGTTGTATGGAGTGTGTTGGAACTGATTACAAGTAAAACGCACGAGTAGTTTTTGTTTTGGAAATCAAAATGCAGAAGTTGCCCTGTTTTGCAAGATTTTGGTGTACAAGGGGGTTTGAGGACTGGCTAGCTCGTGTTTCTGACTTATTGTGATATGCAAAACTTGTTTGAAAGGTTTACAACACTTGGTTTTATCAGATTCAAGAGTTGTTGACCTTTTGCAAGGTTTCTTGGTTTTGAAGCAAAGTGTGAAGTGACCAAGGCCAGGCCTGTACAGGCTAGCTCCAAGCATGCACAAAGTTGGTGTACTTTGCCCTAAGTTTATGGAGTTGGTTTGCTGCAAAGAGATGGGTTCAAGGCTCAAGGGAAACAAAAATGCATAAAGTGAACTTTATCAAAATGGCATTGTTAATTTTTTGCCATTTTTAGATTAATCCTTTGTGTAATCTTCCATTGATCAGAACAATGCCTTAATCCGTTGAGTTTGCATTCAATTTTTGAGTGTGGAAGGGTTTAGATACCTGTAAACAAGTACAAGCAAGGCTGGATAGAATTTGCAACTTGTAGCAACATGAAAAATGCCATGGATCAAAGTGATATTTTTCCAAATTCAAACCTTCGATTCTCCCTAACCACAAATTATTTTGGAGAGTTCTTGGACATTTTGGAAATCTTGCAACATGATATACAATCCATCTTTGAAATGAATTTTGAAATTCTAATTGGAACTAGGTGAAAAATTGCCATGAAGATAGGTCAAAATCCTGCCTAAACTAGGGAAAATTTTCACTAAGTTAAAAGTTTCATGGACCCTTGTTCACAAAATCGTAACTTGAGATCCAAGCATCTTTTGGGAAAGCTTTGTGAATAAAAGTTGTAGATTTTTTGTAGGACTACAACTTTCATGTTGGAGGTTTTGTTTGAATCCAATTGCATCATGGTGAAAAAGTTGGGCAAAGTTGGGGGAAAAATAAGAAAATTTCATAACTTAGAAAATTTCTAAGTTATGAAATTTTTCAATCTTAAACCCTAATTTGCAAAATTAGGTTTCTTGGTGAAAAAGTTTCATGTTTTGACATATCTTGATGAAAAATGACGCTTGGCACTTGATTTTGACTAAAAAGTCAAAGTTTGACTTTTCAGTGTACAGTTGATTTTTGATCAGTTGATTGGAAAATTTATCTGTCAATCCAATGCTTTTGAGATCTTTTGAACCTTGTGAATAGGTCAAGATGATGCCATTGAGTCCTTGAATCCATTATTGAACCCAATTTGCCATTGGCTAGGTGAAAAAATCAGAATTTGCCCTTGTGTAGTCAAAACCCTAAAAATGACCATTTTACCCTTTTGATGATCTGATCAATTTTCTTGAGGAGTTGTGGTCCAAACTTGATCAAATGGTTCATATGGGTTTATAATGTTGATGCGGATCAAAAATTATGAGGTTTGACTGTAATTGGCCACAGTTGACTTTTTCCCCAATACAGCTGGTTTCTAGGTCAAATGTCCAATTGATAGGGCAAAAATTTGATTCAAGGCTTGAAACTTGGTACGGGAAATCTTACAAGTCCAACATGAAGTATGAAAGTCACATTGAGCATTGGAAGTCCAAAAATCCTTGTGCAAACTCAAACCCTAATTTCAGGTCATCAGTGCAATGAGATATCTTGAGTAGAGCAAATCCCAATCCTGTCTGGAGTCCAAAGAGTCTTGTGAGGGGAAATCTTGGTAAAATGAGAGGGCAAATTTTGGGGTACAACAGCTGCCCCTGTTCAATCTTCTTGAACCTGAAGAGTTAGATTGGTGAATTTGCCTTTCGTGACTCGAAGGTAAAAAAGGATTGGACACTAGAGTGCCCGTAAATTTGCACTCGTCAAAATGTAGTTGAGGGAATGGGCTTACAGATGCCATTTCGAGATGGTAGAATCTTGCTAGAGATGGACTTAAAGATGCCATCCAAGAATATTTGTTGAAAATTAGGAGAATGAACATCAGAATGGCATCCGTATCTGAAGCGTATCTGAGTTGTATCTGGAGATTGGATTTGTTTGAGCAAAGGAATGGTGTCCCTGTCTGGAGCATCCAAGCTGTAACTGTATTTGATTCTTGAATGAATAACAGAATGACTTCTGTGTCTGGAGTGTATTTGTATTGTGTCTGAATCTGAAATCTGAATAAGCGACAGAATGACATCCGTGTCTGGAGCATCTCTGAGCTGGGGATAACATTTAAATGAGTGATAGAATGGCAACCATGTCTGGAGCATATCTAGTCTGTATCTGTAGTTAAGATCTGTATGAGTAGCAGAATGACTTCCGTGTCTGGAGTGTATATGTACTGTAACTAGGATCTGAAAAGGCAGCAGAATGACTTCCATGTCTTGGAGTGTATCTGAGCTTGAAGTTGATAGTTGAATCTGAATGAGAAATAGAATGGCTTCTGGGTCTGGAGCGTATCTAGTCTGTATCTGATTGTTGAAGTCTGAATGAGTGGCAGAATGACATCCATGTCTGGTGCGTATCCGTACTGTATCTTAACTTTGAATTCTGAATATGTAATAGAATGACCTCCGTGTCTGGGGTGTATCCATATTGTATCTGAATAAGAGATTTGAATGAGTAGCAGAATGACTTCCATGTCTTGGAGTGTATCCGTACTGTATCTGAAATCTTTGAATATTCATTAAAGATAGCTTTTAATCTTATCCTGAAAAGGGTAAAATGTTAGCTGAAACACAAAGTTATGTTGCATGAAATGTATGATGCAATAAATGTGCTTTATCATGTTTATGATATATGAATGTAATGTATGCGCATGTAAGCTGATTAGTTGTCTTGCTGAGGAGAATAAATCCTTTATAGCTGGAGATAATAAAATCCTTGACTGCTTCCAGAGAAAATAAATCCATGACCGCTGCTGGGGATTCCAAAAATCTTTGATTGATGAAGATGAGAAATCCTTGGACCACTGTTGGGGATAGAAAATCCTTGGCAACTTGTGGGGATGTGAGAATCCTTCCTGACTTTCCTGGGGATAGGGATCCTTCAAGTCTTCTTGAAAAACCTGCTTGGGGACTCCAGAGAACTTTGATGACTATGGTTGGACATTATACAAGGGGAATCCTTACTTGGCTGGGGAATAGGGAAAACTCTTACGATCTCTACTGGGGATCAGACAAAAGGAAACCTTGATCTGCTGGAGAATAAGGAAAAACTCGGATGGCTTCTGCGGAGAACTAAGAATGAGAAACTTCGATCTTCTGGGGAAATGAAACCTTGGGGGCTTCACTGGAGAAGTGAGAATGAGAATCTTCGATCTGCAGGAGATTAAAAATTCTGACAAACTCACGCTAGGGAGTTATGAATACTCAGGTAACTTCACTGGGGAATCCAGACTGAGAATCTTCAATCTGCTAGGGAAAATAAATCCCTGGGGACTTCAAGCTGGAGAGTTAAGAATGAGAATCTTTATTCTGTTAGGGATTAAGAACTCTGTGGGGAATAGTTATACTGCTGGAGAGTAGCTACTCTTCTGGGGAGATCAGGACTCTGGGGGGAAAAGGCTTATTCCTGTTTGGAAAAAGTTCAGGAGTTTGGGTTGTAAGCCAATCTACTGAGGAATTATCCTTAGTTGGGGATAAAAGTTAAATGTTATCTGGTTGATTCTCAGATTTTAAGATAACTTGCTGGGGAATCTGGAGAAACTGGACGGTTACTGTTGTGGATTGGTAGTTGGAAATTTGACTTCGTTGGGGAAGAAAGTTTCATCTTTGCTGGGGATTTATGACCCAAAGTTTTTGCTCTACTGAGGATTGGGAGTTTGAAAACTTAACCCTGATGGTGGATTAAGGGTTTAAAAATATGACTCCGCCGGGGATTGAGAGTTTGAAGCTTAGACTCTGGCGAGGATTTTGAAATTTAATTCCGCTGGGGATATGTATTTCAAGGTTTTAGTTCCGCTGGGGATCCAGATGATGTACTGCAGGGGGTTTCTCTTGGAATAGCCTAAAGACATTTTCCTATCCTTTCAACCTGTCAGTAATTATTCTTTCACATTTCGTTTATTTGTAGACAATGATTATATTCAAATGCATATGCTCATTTAATAAACCATTGGACGTTTTCAAATAAAACACAAGTGTAAAGAAAAAGAAAAGGCAAATAGTTTTCTGCACTTTGAAGTATCTTTGTATTAACGTTGTGTAAGTATTTTGTACAAAGGAGACAGACATTCTAGTAAGAGAATGTTGTCATAAAATTGAGAAAATTTTATACAAAGAAAGGTGGCCATGTGTAAAAATTCCATGGGGTTCCCATTCTGCTATAGCCTTCGTAACTCTGGATATCTTGTCAATTCGTTTCTTCGTCCGATGATGATTAGATTGATCAGGAGCCTGGAGTTTGTCTGGTGAAGAGATTGTCCTTAAAGTGATCCGACAAGACATAGTTATACGCTTTAATTCCCTAACTTTTGCCTGGACCGCCCTTTCGGGTTTTCGATCCACCGGGAAACCCTTTTTTTCCCAAGTCGCCCTTTCGGGTTTTCAACTTGCCGGGTGTACATATTTTTTTGTTTATCCCTAATTTTTGCCTGAACCTCCCTTTCGGGTTTTCGATTCACCGAGATGCCCATTTTTGCCCAAGTCGCCCTTTCGGGTTTTCAACTTGTCGGGTCGTTTATGCGTAGTATCTTTTGACTATGTCTGCGTTCGTAGGGTGCGGTAGGTCGTCATCATCCATGGTGGTCAGGATCATTTCCCCACCAGAAAGATGTTTTTGATCACAAATGGTCCTTCGTAAGTAGGAGTCCATTTTCCCTTGGGATCACTTTGCGGCAAGATGATCCGCTTGATTATAAGGTCCACGACTTGATATACCTGGCGCCTGACTTTCTTGTTGAAAGCCTTGATCATTCGTTTCTGATACGCCTGACCATGGCAAACAACAGTAAGTTGCTTTTCGTCAATCAAGTTAAGTTGATCAAGCTGGGTCTGAATCCAATCGTCTTCACTCAAACCAGCATCCTTCATGATTCTCAAGGATGGAATCTGAACCTCGATAGGTAAAATAGCTTCCATGTCATATACCAAAGAATAGGGTGTTGCCCCAGTTGATGTTTGTGCCGTGGTACGGTACCCGTGTAGAGCAAACGGTAACATCTCATGCCAGTCCTTGTAGGTGATTGTCATCTTCTTAATGATCTTCTTGATATTTTTGTTTACAGCTTCGACAGCACCGTTCATCTTTGGCCGATGGGGAGATGAATTGTGATGTTGAATTTAGAACTGCTCACAGAGCGGTGATCATAGTGTTGTTCAGGTTTGTATCGTTATCAGTGATAATCCTGTCAGGGATACCATACCGGCAAATGAGATTATGCTTGATGAAGCGGGCAACCACATTCTTTGTAAAGGATGCGAAGGACGCTGCTTCGACCCACTTGGTAAAGTAATCAATGGCTACCAGGATGAAGCGGTGTCCATTGGATGTTGTAGGCTTGATCTCTCCAATCATGTTGATTCCCCACATCGCGAATGGCCAAGCAGTTATTAAGACATTGAGAGGAACTGGAGGTATATGTACCTTGTCAGCATAGATTTGACATTTGTGACAAGTACGGGAATGTTGATGGCAATAAGCTTCCATGGTAGACCAGTAATAGCCTTCCCTTAGAATCTTCTTAGCCATCGTATGTCCGCTTGAGTGAGTGCCGAAGGTACCATTGTGCAATTCGGCCATGATCTGCTCAGCTTCAACCTTGTCCACACAACGGAGTAGAATGCAATCATGATTGCGCTTGTATAGGATACCATTACTCAGGAAGAACTTGGCAGAGAACCTCCTTAAGAACTTTTTGTCGTTGACTGAAGCTCCTTCAGGGTATTCTTGTGCTTCGAGATACCTTTTGACGTTATGAAACCAAGGTCGGTCCACTACTTCTTCGGTATTAATCTCGTGACAATGTGCAGGTTCGTCCATCCATTCAATGGTGATTTGGGGAACCTCATTATCCCAGTTAAGTTTAAACATGGATGACATTGTAGCTAGCGCATCTGCTAACTGATTCTCTTCTCGCGGAAAGTGCTCAAAGGTTAAAAGTGTGGTAACAATGTCAGGACATGTTCTTTGTAAGGTATGAGGTTTGGATGTTTAGTATCCCACTCTCCTTTGATTTGACTGATAACCAAAGCTGAGTCCCCAAATACAATCAAAGATTTGATTCCCAAGTCAATTGCAGCCTTGAGACTAAAGATACAAGATTCATCCTCGGCCATGTTGTTGGTACAGCTAAAGCAGAGTCAGGCAGTGAAAGGTGTATGGAAACCTTCTGGAGAGATAAGTATTGCGTCGATACCATTTCCAAGTGCGTTGGAGGCACCATCAAAGTACAGGGTCCATCGGGATCCTTGTTCAGGTCCGTCATACGGTCTGTTTTCTCCAATGTTGTCCAAAGTCATAATGTCCTTGTCGGGGAAGTCGAATCTCATGGATTGGTAATCTTCGACAGATTGATGGGCTAGATGATCGGCTAGTACACTACCTTTTATAGCTTTTTGGGTCATGTATTGTATATCATATTCGGTGAGGATCATCTGCCATCTAGCGATTCTTCCGGATATAGCAGGCTTCTCGAAGATGTACTTGATCGGATCCATCTTAGAGATCAGCAAAGTGGTATGCGTCAACATATATTGTCTTAGCCGGTGAGCAGCCCATACCAAAGCGCAGCAAATTTTCTCAAGCAGTGAGTATCGGGTCTCACAGTCGGTAAACTTTTTGCTAAGGTAATAAATGGCATGCTCTTTTCGGCCAGACTCGTCATGTTGGCCCAGTACGCACCCCATTGAATTCTCCAAGACAGTCAGATACATGATTAACGGCCTTCCTTCGACGAGTGGCATCAAGATAGGAGGTTCTAGCAAATACTCCTTGATTTTATCGAAAGCAACTTGACAGTCATCATTCCATTTAACCACCTGATCTTTCTTCAACAGCTTAAAGATTGGTTCACAGGTAGATGTTAGGTGAGAGATGAACCTTGCAATGTAGTTTAGGCGTCCCAAGAAACCTCTGACCTCCTTCTCAGTTCGAGGGGCAGGCATTTCTTGTATAGCTTTGACTTTGGCAGGATCAACCTTGATGCCTTTGTTACTGACGATGAAACCCAAGAGTTTACCGGACCTGACTCCGAAAGTGAACTTGTTAGGGTTCAGTCTGAGTTTGTACTGCTTCAATCTGACAAATAGCTTTTGCAAATGGTCGAGGTGTTCTTCTTCAGTTTGTGAACGAGCTATCATGCCGTCGACGTAGACCTCTATCTCATGATGTATCATATCATGAAACAAAGCTACCATGGCGCATTGATAGGTTGCCTCGGTATTCTTCAGTCCGAATGGAATCACTTTATAACAGAATGTACCCCATTGTGTAACAAATGTAGTTTTCTCTATGTCTTTGGGGGCCATTTTGATCTGGTTATACCCTGAAAATCCATCCATGAAAGAAAATACCTTGTGCTGAGTTGTATTGTCAACCAAGATGTCAATGTGCGGTAGTGGAAAATCATCTTTAGGGCTAGCCCTATTTAAGTCTCTGTAGTCCATGCACATCCTGACTTTTCCGTCCTTCTTAGGCACGGGCACAATGTTAGCAACCCATTATGGATAGGATGTAACTGCAAGAAAGCCAGCATTGAACTGCTTCGTCACTTCAGCTTTGATCTTTCAGACATGTCGGGCCTCATGCGGAAAACTTTATGCTTAATTGGTGGACAGTCTTCTCTTGTAGGGAGAAGGTGAACCACAATATCTGTATCAAGTCCTGGCATGTCTTCGTAGGACCAGGCGAAGATCTCGACATATTCATTCAACAGCTGAATTAAACGCTCCTTGACACTTGGCTCTAGGTTGGCACCCACTCTAACTTCTTTTATGTCTTCCTCTATTCCCAAGTTGATAGTCTCTAACAACTCCTCGTGAGGTAGAATAGCCTTTTTTTCCTGTTGCAGTAGTCTAGTCAATTCTCCAGGCACTTCACAGTCTTCATCACCTTCGTATTCGGCATGGTAGTCAGGATCTTCAGAGTCACTGAAGGCCATAGCAGAATTGTTACCCATGGAATCCGGAATGGATGGGTACCTGCATTTGTAAGTGTGGGTGTGTGTAAGGGATAGCCACCTTTAAACAAATAAAATGTAAAAAGAAAGAAAATGAACACAAAAGTTTATATGGGAAAACGTCCATGATTCATTAAAAATGGCATATGAAGATGAAAAATCAAACCCTTACAAATGGACCTATGTACCTCGGGTAAGGCACAAGGTTAAAAGTGTACGAATTGTTTAGGAATTATTACAAACCAACTGAAATGTTCGAAAGATAAATTACTGATTGATGAAAGTAATGGGAATAAAGTCCTTTGCCTCCCAATTGCATAATCCTCCTTCAACGGTAGGGAAAATCCAGTCTTCAAGGTTTCTCTCCTCTTCAACATCCTCCAAAGTGCTGACTCCATGATGGGTGATCTTCACTGGTGGTCCTCCAGCCCGGGAGCGACACACAGCCTTCTGAATAGCAACAGTGAAACCCAAGCCGAATTTATCAGATTTGAACGGAAAATCGGGAAGTTGCCCCCAGATTGTGCTTCCTCCTTCTTCAATCACAGCCTTTGCATCTTTTAGTGACGACATCCGAGGTGGAGGTCGGGTAATCATGGGTACAGAAGGCACTATCGCAATCTTCTGAGCTGCCTCCTCAAAATGCTGAAAGGGGGTTTCGATGAATTCACCATCCAATTCCATATAGCGGAAAGAATTAAGATGGCTTATCATGTATTCCTCCTCACCGACAACAGTCACAATTTTCCCCTGGACAGTGTACTTGAGCTTCTGGTGCAGAGTTGAAGTAACGGCTCCAGCATGATGAATCCAGGGTCTTCCCAATAAGCAAGAATGGGAGGGACGGATGTCCGTGACAGAGAATGTGGAATTGAAGGTTTCAGTACCCACTTTAACCGGGATGTCCACCTCCCCGTGGACCATCCTTTTAGAACCATCAAAGGCTCTGACAATGATGTTGCTGGGCTTCAAAGTTAGACCTTCACAATCTCGCCTATCCAATGCCTTCTTCGGTAAGATGTTCAGCGATGAACCAGTGTCTACCAGAACGTGTGCCAGAGTAGTCCTTATGCATTCTACCGAAACATGCAGAGCATCATTATGTTTCCTCTCTTTGATGGTTAGATCAGCGTCGGAGAACCCTAGACCATTGTCTGCTGTTAGGCTAGCTACACATTCCTGGAACTGGTCTGCGGAGGTTTCTTGGGGCAGTGGGCCGTCTTCAAGAATTTAATCAAAGCTTTGGCATGAGCTTCTGAACAAAGCAGTAAGGCCAGCATAGAGATTTTTGAGGGGGTTTGCCCTAGTTGCTCCATAACATTATAATCGCTTTTCTTGATTATTTTCAAAATCTCTTCCATTTCTTTTTGAGAGGTCTCAGGGATGATCAACGGCTGGGCCCTCGTCCTAACAGGCTCTTCTTGGATCCCTTTCCCTCTATCATCAGCAACAGCAGAGGGGACAACCACAGGAGTCAAAACTTCTTCAATAACTGGAGTTCTCGCAGATATGTTGATTAGTGCGGGAGTAACCTTAGGAACGGCTAAGGGTCCGAAGATTGCCTTTGGTGGCGCAATCTCCGGAGAGAAAATTCTTCCACTTCGGGTGATTTTACTCGTTCTGGCAATGTTTCCAATGTCGGAAGTCTCTTCATCAGAACTCTCTTCGGTCGATTCAATTTGCTTAACACCGTGGTAGAAGATCTCTCCCCCATAGTTCCACGGTATTGATTTGTTGGACTTGTACGGGATAGGCCCCGGCATAGTTATCTTCAAAGGTACAATCTTCGGATCGGATGTAATCTTAACAGGTCTTTTGGAGACCTCGGAAAGATTGGTGGATATGGTAATTATCGAAACATCGTTAACAGGAGTCGGAGTAACAGGAGTCTTCTCAAAAAGGATCTCTTGATTATCCATTAGGCGTTGGATGCCTAACTTTAACAACAGACAGTCGGTCGGTAAGGATGAACAAAGGTAGCAATCTTTTTTACAACCTGGGAATATCCCAGCCTTTAACAGATTCAACTTGATTATCGGTAGCGGAGTCACTAAATCATCAATAGTAGCAACAAAAAGATCTTCTTCAACAGCATGGACATTGTGACCATGTTTTGGCATTGGAGCAGATATCACGTTAGGCTTTTCAGGGGCGTCAAATTCCACCTCTTTGGCATCTATCAAGTCCTGGATCTTATTTTTGAGGGCCCAACAATTGTTGGTGTCATGCCCCAGGTTGTCTGAATGATAAGCACACTTGGCATTAGCATGGTAATAAGGATAAGTTGTATTCGGATTCTTTGGGCCTTCTTTCAAACTTGCAAGGTTTAACTTCAAAAGATGAGGGAGAACCTGAGCAGGTGTCATATTGATCTGGGTGAATTGCCGTGCAGGCCTTTCCTGAAGGAAAATTGCGAACAAAAACGCAGTGGAATATAAAATTTTCCTTTAGCGATCCTTACGAATGAGCATGGTCAGTGATAGAAATATTTACCTCTTGTGGCAATTCAGACCTTTGACGTCGTGATCACGAGCGTTGATGAAGAACAACGCCTCTACTCAGTCCACACGAACAGATCGCTTCCGGTCACAGTGCTAGCTAATCACGAACAGAAACCTTGAGTGAGAGAGAGAATCAAAAACGAAATTGCATCAAGTGAAATTGCTTCATCACAAGGGATCTATATATAGAATCACTCGTGTGGGCTACAAGCTAAAATCCCAATTAAGGCTATAAGCTAAAAGCCCAATTAAGCTTATGGACATCATACCTTATGATGTACCATATATCACTTATCCACGTGGTACCTTACCACTTTTCGTATTACACTTAAGTGCACCGTACCTTACGGTGTTCCTTATTTATTCTATCTCTCTTCAACCTGTCCTTATGTGTGTGACCCTGTAGGTTTTCGCGACGTTGGCAATTATATTAAATCACACATTTAATATAATAAATAGTGAGCGGTATCTAGCAACACATCACTATTACCCAAGTCACGAAAATGTCATGTGATCTGACCAAACCTTTTCCGTGATAATATTTGTGTTGTATAATTACCCTTTTGCCCCCATGTCTATATTGAACACAAGGCATACACTGTGTCACCCTTGTCCAGTTCAATATTGGGCCCTTAGACATTTATCCTGTTATGCAGGATGAGCAAATTCCATCTAGGTCACTCATGTCCCTTAGCATGCTTTGTGAAGTACCCATCAACCGTCTTTATAGTCATCCAGTTACGGATGACGTTTGATCAGCAATAAAGTACTTGACTCTACATCTAGGGTCCATAGTGGTTTCAGGTCGAAGGGTGGTATACACCATTATCATCATGAGAATAACTTATGATACTTTGCATAACATTCTATGTAGTATTCTCATAGCGGGTCAATCCAGTATAAATATTACTCTTAATATTCATACCTATGTCAAGACTTGATAACTCCTTATGTATGATCCATGAGATGTGATCATCAATCTATCTTCATAATAATCTTAATGCTTTAATGTTATCCCACTTCACATTAAAGCTTGACTACGGATACTTTAAGAATAGTGTCTTATGTTTAATGGGATCTCATGATTAAGTCACACTTAACATTTCATTAAACAAATAAACCATTCTAGGGACTTTATTATTTTGGAAAGCAAACATAATAAAGAAATGCCTTTTATTATTAATAAATAATTCGATACAAGTACCAAAAGTATTGGCCTCTAGGGCTTACACCAACATTTCCACCCTTGCTTGGTTGGTTCTGGGTTAATTGTTTCTAGGCTGATCAGCTGCAGACTTATGAATCATTACAGCCCCCACCGCTGGCCGACGCTCAACTCTTCCTTGACTTCTCTGAGAGTAGACAGCTGATACCTCTTTCTTTACTGGAAAGGTCTTTTTGATGGCAGCGGAAACAGATGCATCCTTTTAAATCTTTCCGCTCTTGATGTCGGCTTCAACTCTCTCACCAGTCAGAATCAACTCGGTGAACCCCGCTGACGAACTTCCAATTAGGTGATTGAAAAAGGGGCCTGATAGTGTACCCAAGAACATATCTACCAGTTCCCTCTCAGATAAAGGTGGTTGCACTCTCCCCGCTAAGTCTCTCCATTTCTGGGCATACTCTTTGAAACCTTCATTTGAGACCATGCCCATACTCTGTAATTGAGTACGGGTTGGTGCTAAACCCGCATTATATTGATATTGTCTGTAGAAGGCGGCAGTCAAATCCTCCCAATTATGCACATCTGACCTCTCTAGCTGGTAAAACCAATCTAACTGCGTCCCCGAAAGACTATCCTGGAAGAAATGAACCCATAGATCCTTATCAGAAGAATGCAGTTGGATTTTTCTAACGTAAGACCGCAGATGCATCTTTGGACAAGACAAACCATCATATTTAGCAAATATAGGCACCTTGAACTTAGGGGGAATCACAACCCTAGCAACCAAACCTAGCTCCTCAAAGTCCAGCCCAGGCACCCTTTGCACCTCCATAGCTGCCATACGCTCTTCCAGATTCTTGTATTTGTCGTCTGCAGGAGGGTACTTCTGTTCGGAATAATCTCCATCCTCTTCATCTTCTTCTTCCTCAGAATCAGATTGTACGGCAGTTCCTTTACCCTTTCCAACCCCTTCATCAGATGTTGAGGGGAAATCTAGAACCCTTCTAGCTTGGCCTTCAAATCTTCTACCTATAGTAGCCACACCAACCCTCTTATTTTTCTTTTTCTCTTTTTCCTTTTCCAGTAGACCTTTGAGCTCCTCCTGACCCTTTGCCAAGGTCATGAGTAGTTGTTGGAACTGTGAATTTTACGCTTGTAAGTCTTTGACCGTTTGCTCTATATCCATCTTGCTGAAATAAACAGCAGAGAGATAAGGAAACCTGGTGTGAAGACCTGCTTATGCATATGATGAATGATGTGTTATTCATGTAATGCATTCAAGGATTCATAAATTCAAATTTGTTGCAAACAAAAAGGAACACACGTCATATTAATAAGAAGAATTTGTTAGTACATAAATTCCCCATGGGCAAGATAATACAAAATTCTAATGTAAAAAGGCGTTGCGCATCCTCTTTGGTGCTATGTAAGTGTTGAGAGTCTGCTCTTCGTTAAGTTGGCGAGTAAGTTCCAAAACCTTCTTCTCACTGGCGTAGAATTGGGCCTCAAAAGTATCGTGTTCTCCCTTGAGATGTATCCAACTCCTTTGCAAATCTTCAAGTGATGTTGGAATGACAGGATGTAGGAGGGTGTATGGAACCTCTCCTTCCATAACAGGCTCTTTGATCACAGGTAGAATGTAGGGGTAAGGCATCATAAGACTTTGGGCGCGGGTTCGTACCCACTTGAGGTAAGGCTCAAGGGGGATGGAATTCTTGTGTCCCAATGTCTTACTGTCCACCTTTTTGGGCATTCTCCAAGCTCGGATAAACCTTTGTCAAAGTTCTTGATCGTCGTTGTCGAAGTCAAAAACCAAGTCTGGAATTAGCATGTCATGAGGGCCATCCCTTCGGGCATACCCAAACTATCTCAGAGCCAAACAAGGGTTGTAGGTAATGCCTCCCCTAATGCCTAGTAGTGAGACATTAGGGAATTCCCCACAACGGTCAATGATGATAACATTTTCTCTGGATCGAGAACACCAATGAACATATGAATATGTAAGAGTCATCAATCGTTGTGACCACCTCAAACCCTGCTCATTCTTCAAGACTGATTGGAGAAGGTGATAAATAAACCACCTTGCAAGTAGAGGAGTACAGCACATGAGAACACCTCTTTTCCTCATTGTTCGAGTGTGAAATGAGTGGAGGATATCCCCAAGCAAAGTAGGCACAGGATTCCGAGATATGAAAATTTTGACAGCATTGACATCTATAAGCTGGTCAGGGTTAGGGAACAAGACCAACCCATAGATGAGAAGAGCCACAATCTCCTCAAAAGCTTGTAAGTCCAATGAATTCCAGCAGCTTTGGGCCTTCTCAAACAGAAACTTTGCCAAGAAACCCTTGACACCAGTTCTGGTTTCCCAGTGGCCTATGATATCAGATGGTTGCAAGTGTAGGGCTTGAGCAACATCTTCAGAATTTGGATCTCTTTTCGTACCGTTGTAGGGCAGTTGATGGGGAATAGGAATCCTCAGGAGTTGAGAAAATTCCTCCAAAGTAGGCACAAGCTGGTAATTAGGAAATGTGAAGCAGTGGTGTAGGGGGTCAAAGAACTGGAAGAGAACTTTCACCATGTCCTCCTCAGTGTTGGTGTTGACTAAGTTGAGAAGACGACCATGCCTCTCGGTGAATGGAGAATTCTCAGGAATCCTTGAAGTAAGCTCCTTGAGTTGAGGAGGAATTCTTACAAGGTTGACTTAAATTATTTTCCTGCGAAGTGAATCCATTACCTACAAAACAGGAACAAAGATGAAGATTCAAATCCTTGAAATGGTTAGTGGATGCATATGATGTTTCATGATGTTCATGATGTTATGCACAAGTATATATGTACAAACAAATCACACAAGTTCCTAGTTTCAGGCTTGCATGGGGTTTCATAGGTAAGTACCCTCTTGAAGTTTAGTTGGATCAACCTGTCTTATAAATAGTAATCGGGTTCTAAGGAGCTCAATATCACTGGATTATTTTCTGCGTTCATTGTTTCAGTTTAGCCACTTTACTGACGACCGAAATATTCCAAGAAAACAACCCTCAATGAGTGTAGTATCGAGTATCTACCAACTTCGGACTGCACCAAAGTCGGTCATCTCACTACCCCTAAAAAGGCCAAGATAGTCAAGTAAAGGTTCTAAAAGTCCATTAGTGCTTTATGACATCACTCAGCGGCCCCGTATTCTCTTTGATTAACTCAAAGGCTACCGGTACCCACAAATATGTCGCACTAATATAACTATTACTTCAACCATGTCGGTATACCCCGCACATTTTCCACAATGTATTTCTATTTACCTATGAATGTTTCCCAAATTCGGGTAGAGGATTCAAACCCAAACAAAAGAACCAAATGTAAAGCAATCAAAGTAAACAAGGTAAGCATGTAAAGGTGATCTAAACCCTAAGGTAACCCCACTTTTTAGTATTTCCCCAGCAGAGTCGCCAGTTCTGTGATGCGGTGGGAGAACTGACTTGAGGTTTTGCGTTTGTGTTCGCAAATGTTTCGATTTAGCAAGAGTCGCCACCGACTTTTTATTTATCCAAAGGAAAGGTCAAAAAGCACAGGAAAGACCTTTGAGATGTTTTCTTGGGTTCGGGGGGTAGATTATGAAAAGGGAAGGTGCTAGCACCTTTTTCATCCATGGTTTTCCATGGGCTCTTAGTTACTTGTTTTAGATCACTTGCTTTTGCTTTTCAATTGTTTGAAATGGTGCTTTATGTGTGGTTTTAAAAGTATTTTGAAAAGAGGCCATCGTTGTGGCAACCTTTGTAATGATTCTTATTTGAATGTATACAAAGATGTTTTCTCTTTTGAAAAATGTTTCAATGTTTAAAAGTTTGTTTTGGGAAGATGTTTTGAAATTGTGTTATGATGTATTTTTGAAAATAGCAAGGATGTTTGCAAGTTTTGATCAAGTAACTAGGAGCATCTACCTACCTACTCAAAGATCTTTCCTACACATTTTTAACCCTAAACATTATTGTTTTACCATTGCATTTGGTAAACAACCTTGTGTTTAAATGTTAAACGGGACAGGCGCGAGTCATCGTATTGACCATGATAGCAATTGTGCTAAGCATCTTTAGCAAATTTTTGAGGGACTAGATCATTTATGTATAGGCAACCAAGATAGCGTCATCGAGGGACTATGATCTTTTGTTTTGTTTTGTTTGCCAAGATACCTAGCATGCATACCATGGTCATTTTTAAGGCAACAAGTGGATGAAACCCTAGAGGTGTTTGTGTGCATTGTGTTGTCATTTTCATGCATTTTGGTCTTGTATTAGTCAAGCTATTTGTTTGATTTTGGATTTTTGCATACAAACCCTAATCTTTCTATCATGGCATATTTGAAAGCAATAAATGCGTAAAAATCTAAGCTATTACAACATTGATATGGGAAGAGGGATACAAATTTGAATAGGGGATATTTGCAAGAAATTGAAACCCTAAAATTATTACAACCATATTGAATTCTTTGTTCAAATAATAAATAAGCAAATATTTAAATGGACAATTAAATAAATATGCAATATATTATAAATATGCAAAAAATATTTTTGTATTATTTTTATGTATAAAAAAATGAACTATTTAATGTATCAAAATAAGAAAAATATTATTTTTATTAAGGGTGGAAACCCTAATTTGTATTACGAATATATATATATATATATATATATATATATATATATATATATATATATATATATATATATATATATATATATATATATATATATATATATATATATATATATATATATATATATATATATATATATATATATATATATATATATATATATATATATATATATATATATATATATATATATATATATATATATATATATATATATATATATATATATATATATATATATATATATATATATATATATATATATATATATATATATATATATATATATATATATATATATATATATATATATATATATATATTATTTATTTATGTACAAGAAAATAAATAAAATATATACAAATGTTAAAAAATAAAAATAATGTGAGAAAATATTATTTAAGTGTGTAGATAATAAAAATAAAAATATATAATATTTTTATAATATTTACAAGTTTTTATTTTAAGAAAATAAAAGTATATTATTTAAGAAACTATTTTTATGCTAGAAAAAATAATAAAAATAATGAAATAAAATATGAAAATTTATGAAAATATTTTTAGTAATTTTTAATATTTAGGAAAATAAATAAAAGTCAGAAACTAAAAAAGAAATGAAAAAAATATGAAAATATAAAACAATGGGCCAAGGGGGTGTGAGCAGCAAGCTCAGGAGTGCAAATAGCATGGAATAGACAGGCCCAGCCCAGATGGCCTTCATCTTCAACCTTGAGACAAGAAAAACGCGCGCCTGTACTCAAAACTGGAAATCCTGCATTTGTACTTAAAAACAAAAACTTGCAACATGAAAGTTATAGAGCATGATCACACGATTCTAACCATGTAAAAAACTTAATCTAACTCTCAAAGACCAGAGAGAATTTCTCTGGCCCTAATTTCTAACCTAGTTTTTTCAGAAATTTCATCATTCAAATTCTCCCAACTCAGTTAACTTAAATGAAATCTATGCATATGTACAACTCAAGGACAATGAGTACTACATTTTTTATTCACAAACCTAAGCCTAATGATTCCTAGAGATAGAAGTTTGAACTTTACCTGTTTCAGTCAAGCTCGAGTATGGAAATGCAGGGGTTTTCAGTGAGGCCTGAGATTCTTGTGAGCTTGCTTGAAGTTCCTTTGAGCTTTCCCAATGCCTAGATAGCTTTGAACTTGCCTGAATAAGCTTGTAGAAGTCAACCTGCACAGTCAGAATTCAAAAATGGTGAAGTGGGTAAATGGGGTTACAGTGACTTGGGAATGGTTGGGATAGTTTAGGTAGGTTGTATGGAGTGTGTTGGAACTGATTGCAAGTAAAACGCACGAGTAGTTTTTGTTTTGGAAATCAAAATGCAGAAGCTGCCCTGTTTTGCAAGATTTTGGTGTTTTGGTGTACAAGGGGGTTTTAGGACTGGCTAGCTCGTGTTTCTGACTTAGTGTGATATGCAAAACTTGTTTGAAAGGTTTACAACACTTGGTTTTATCAGATTCAAGAGTTGTTGACCTTTTGCAAGGTTTCTTGGTTTTGAAGCAAAGTGTGAAGTGACCAAGGCCAGGCCTGTACAGGCTAGCTCCAATCATGCATAAAGTTGGTGTACTTTGCCCTAAGTTTACGGAGTTGATTTTCTGCAAAGAGATGGGTTCAAGGCTCAACGGAAACAAAAATGCATAAAGTGAACTTTATCAAAATGGCATTGTTAACTTTTTGCCATTTTTAGATTAATCCTTTGTGTAATCTTCCATTGACCAGAACAATGCCTTAATCCATTGAGTTTGCATTCAATTTTTGAGTGTGGAAGGGTTTAGATACCTGGAAACAAGTACAAGCAAGGCTGGATAGAATTTGCAACTTGTAGCAACATGAAAAATGCCATGGATCAAAGTGATATTTTTCCAAATTCAAACCTTCGATTCTCCCTAACCACAAATGATTTTGGAGAGTTCTTAGACATTTTGGAAATCTTGCAACATGATCTGAAATCCACCTTTGAAATGCATTTTGAAATTCCAATTTGAACTAGGTGAAAAATTACCATGAAGATAGGTCAAAATCCTGCCTAAACTAGGGCAAAATTTCACTAAGTTAAAAGTTTCATGGACCCTTGTTCACAAAATCATAACTTGAGACCCAAACATCTTTTGGGAAAACTTTGTGAATAAAAGTTGTATATTTTGTGGAGGACTACAACTTTCATGTTGGAGGTTTTGTTTGAATCCAATTGCATCATGGTGAAAAAGTTGGGCAAAGTTGGGAACAAAATAAGAAAATTTCATAACTTAGAAAATTTCTAAGTTATGAAATTTTTCAATCTTAAACCCTAATTTGCAAAATTAGGTTTCTTGGTGAACAAGTTTCATGTTTTGACATATCTTGATGAAAAATGACCCTTGGCACTTGATTTTGACTAAAAAGTCAAAGTTTGACTTTTCAGTGTACAGTTGATTTTTGATCAGTTGACTGGAAAATTCATGTGTCAATCCAATGCTTTTGCGATCTTTTGAACCTTGTGAATAGGTCAAGATGATGCCATTGAGTCCTTGAATCCATGCTTGAACCAAATTTGCCATTGGCTAGGTGAAAAAAATCAGAAATTGCCCTTGTGCAGTCAAAACCCTAAAAATGACCATTTTACCCTTTTGATGATCTGATCAAATTTCTTGAGGAGTTATGGTCCAAACTTGATTAAATGGTTCATATGGGTCTATAATGTTTATGTGGATCAAAAATTGTGAGGTTTGACTGTAATTGGCCACAGTTGACTTTTTCCCTAATACAGTTGATTTCTAGGTCAACTGTCCAATTGACTGGGCAAAAATTTGATTCAAGGCTTGAAACTTGGTATGGGCAATCTTACAAGTCCAACATGAAGTATGAAAGTCACATTGAGCATTGGAAGTCCAAAAATCCTTGTGCAAACTCAAACCCTAATTCCAGGTCATTAGTGCAAGAAGATGTCTTGAGCAGAGCAAACCTTAATCCTGTCTGGAGTCCAAAGAGTCTTGTGAGGGGAAATCTTGGTAAAATGAGAGGGAAAATTTTGGGGTACAACAGTCGGTGTTCGCATTTTCGGATAATTTGGAAATTTATATCTTGTGTTCTGAGTATCGAATTAGTGTTCTGTTTGAACCTATGAGGAGATAGAAATGTATTCTATCATATGAGAGCGTTTTCAAATTTGGTTGATGCATTCCCATATGGAGGAATTTTGAAGTCGTTTACGGAAATAGAGTTTTTTCTTTGGTCATGATTGGTTATTATCGTGGTTGTTCGAGACGAGGTCAAGCGTAATATGTTATTGATGAATAAGTTGAGAAATGAAATGTTCAGCATTAAAAGGGATAATCGTTCGTCATTTCAAGTATAGGATGTTGCATGTGAAGAAAGTTTGGTAGAACTAAAGAAAAGATTGACGACTGCTCTGGTATTGGTTTTGCCTAATCCGAGCGAGTCATTTGTAGTGTATTATGAACGCGTCTAGGATGGGACTTAGTGGTGTCTATGTTGAAGGTTTGGAGACATTGTCTTTTGGTTCTAGATTTAAAGTATTTAGCGACCGTAAGAGTTTAAAGTATTTATTTGATCAGAAGGAATTGAATAAGAGATAACGGAGATGGTTGGAGTTATTGGAAGATTATGATTTCGGTTTGAATTATCATCTAAGGTAAAGCTAATGTGGTGGCTGATGCGTTAAGTTAAAGGACTTTACATATGTCGGTAATGATGGTTAAAGGGTTGGAATTAATTGAACAGTTTAGAGATGTGAGCTTAGTTTGCAAAGTGACCCCGAAGAGTGTTATGTTTGGAATGTTGAAGATTAACAATGATTTTCTGGACAGTGTCAAAGAAGCTCGGAAGTTAGATGTGAAATTGGTAGATTCGATGGTTGGACTCGATCAGTCTGAGAATGATGATTTCGAGTTAGATGCGCAGGGTGTGTTGATATTCCGTAATCGAATTTATATTCCTGATGATGCGGATATGAAGAAATTAATTCTTGAGTTGGAGGATACTTAACCTTCGTGTGAGGCTAAGTGAGTGTAATGTGGACTGTGTAATATGTTGAGTGGTGGTGTCTCATCGACAAAATCAAATGAGAGGGAAATTGTGGGAGTATTTGCAAACCTCATTGGAAATTATTGGATTGTAGTGTGTTAGGTGACTTGAGTATAAGTTCTAAAGGAACACTATTATAGTTTAGTAATGATGGTTTATACTCCATTATGATTGTCGGCTATCTATTGACAAATTGAGGAACTGATCACCCTTAATCTCTTGTTGATAATAGACGAGATCATGTTGGATGGTATAAACTTGTCTTGCTATCTTAATGGTGAGTGAAGTGGTTAATGTTATATCAAAAGGTAGTCGCTCACCAGTTTGTGTGAAGTAATAGAGAAACTGCTAGGAAAGAGTTATGATGTATTGAACAATTCGAAGTAGCGGGTTTACATGCGAGCTAACATCGCGAAGTGAAAGATTGAGAATATCAAGTGAGCAATGGTTTTATGGTGGATGTTAAGGAAAGCCTGGAACTGGAATGAGGATTGTAAACTGTATAGTTGGCAGAAAATTTAATGAGGACGGTGACTTAAGATGGTTCATCAGAGTTGGCAGCTGAAGCGTATATGGCGCATGTGCTATGAGTATACGACTCTACGTGTTTGATTTGGTAGATTGTTGATGTAGGGATGACGTGCCAAGGTGTTGTGATATCTCAGAGATATTTGTTGATCCTATAAGGAATTTATTGTAGTTGTTAGTGGGTGGTTAGTTGTGTGTATATTTGTTTAGTTATATTGTTAAGTTGATGTTATAATAATGTTGTCCCCGTTGTTGCGATGTTGTTGTTAGTTATTGTAAATGATGGATAATACTCCATAATATGATGAAGTTGATTATGTTGGATATGTTGATGTCACTATAAGAGTGATACGACGATATGAATGGAGTTGTTGATATTGTGTAGATAATTGGCATACATATGTATATTTGAGAATTAAATTATGTATGTGTTTTTGGTGAAGAAAATGTTGTTAAGGTGTTAATGTAATGTTGTATATCCAAGTATAAGTGTGTTACCAATTTAAATGTTGATATGTCAAAATATTGTTGAAGTGGTTGATAAGTTATTAACGATTATGTCGCGAACATGTTGAATGATTAGCACGTGTGAATTTGAATTATATCATATTGAGCATTGTTATGTCGAGAAAGTAGTGGTCGAAGTGTTGTCAAACATGAATTGAAGATCAGAGAGTTGGATGTGAAATTCGCATTAAGAGTGACCATATCAAGTAGATTTTCGAGGACGAAAATATTCTAAGTGGGGGAGAGTTGTAATGCCCCGGTATTTAATTATTTATTTAATTAAATATTTTTGAATATTTTATTTATTAATTCAAATTTTTATCGTCGAAGTCGGAATTATTTATTAAGTTGGAATAATAATTAATCGGATTTAATTTGGTGGAACTAAGTTAAAGTGTTATTTTATTATTAAGCTTAATTATTAAATTGGGCTTAATTAGTGGTATTGTATAGTAATAGAGGGGTATGTCTTTTTAGGCCCAATTGAGTTTTTTTAGATTAAATATAATATAACTATTATATTAGAATAGAAGTAGAGGAATAGAGGGGATTATTGTATCAAGAAGAAAAATAGAAAAGAGGAAGATATGGTTTGGGAGAAGACAAGAAGAACAAGAGGAAATTCCTTCAAGTGTCATTTTTCTCTAAAAATTCGGTTGAAGTCTCTTAGAGCTGCTCCTAATCCGAGGTAAGGGTGGGGTTCTGATTCTATAATAGGGTGTATAATTAATAGTATGTGAATTTGGGTTATGAAAATTATTTTTAGTTGTGTTTGAAATTGGTATATTGATAAAATTGAGAGATGATTTATGACCCAATATAATTAGAGATGTATATATTTAAGAAACTTAGGATTTCCTTTGCAAAATTCCAAACAATTACTACTGTAGCGATATATTAGTAAGTAGCAATAAAAGCATTTGTTTGCTTACTGGACATTGAGAAATATCTAATGGCAAAGATGAAGTAGTATTTAGTATAATTCTTGTTTACTATAACGCATATGAAGAGTAGTATATAGAAGGAAGTACTTGCATTGATACTGTGGCGTAAGATGATGTAATAAATAGAAGCAATCACTTGCTTGCATTCTGTAACGTGTGAGAAGGGCAGTGCTTAGCATTTTGTTTGCAATCCTATAGCGTAGAAGGAAATAAAGTAATATATAAATGCATTTGGTTACTTGTTGTAGCATAGAAGTATAGTAGCATCATATGGCAATTTTTTTGGCATCCTGTAGCGGTATAAAAAAAGCATGTAGTAATATTTAGAAGCAAATACTTACTACTGTAGTGAACTGAATAAATTAATATTTTAAGGCACTTGGCTTGCTAGCACAGTAGGGAATTTTAGAAGTAATATTTAATGGCATTCATTTTGCATATTGTAGCTACTACGTTCCGGCTTACTAGTACAAAATATTTAATAATAATGATTTAATATCTTTAATAACTAATTTTGTAGGATTTAAAAAAAAATAGAAATAATAGAGTTTTTGGCCGATAATTAATTAACCGATTTTAGCCCAAACAGTCTGAATTATTATGCGGTTTTTGGTAGTAATTTTGGTTGATATATTGGGTGGCATTTTTGTTGAAAAATGTGAATTTTGCAGGTGAAGTCGAATTAAGTTGAATGTTTCCGGTTTATGGAATTGTGTTTGTTTCTAATTTGCCGATATAGGCGATAAAAATTAGTTATCCGGAAATTAATGAAATTTGACGGAGTAACTAAGTTAAATGCGTAGGTAATTATGGTTGAGTTATTTTCTGAGATTTCGATATTTTCAAGGGCTAACCGGAATTGTGTTTGATTTGAATAAATCATGGAAGTGACATTGTTTAAACTTGTATGTTACTTGATTTATGAATTATATTTGCAATGCATGTACAATTGTTGGTATTTCATTGTGTTTGAATATGTGGTATGTGTATGTTAAGGTTGGAAGTGGTCTTAATTGCATACGAGTTGTTGATTGTACATTGCATGGTGTTGTACCCCAAAATTTGCCCTCCCATATTCTTCAAAGTTTTGACAAGCATCATCTCAATTTGCTCAAGTCTACTCAAGGGTTGCACAGTCAAACCATCCTCCTAAGCCAGTCAAAATTAGGGTTTTGGTTCTTGCAAGGAAGTTGAGATTTTCAAGGGCTCCATCAAGTCCCATATGCTCATATACATTGTCAAGCACCTACATGTCAAGTTTCAAGGCTCACAAGGTCAAGTTGCACAGTCAAAAACCCTAATTGCTTCACAACCAACTGTAGGGGCAAAATGGTCATTTGGCAGTCAAAAGACAAAATTTTTGGTCAACATCTTATTTTGAAGCCACAATCATCATTTGGTCAAATCTTGACCATGATTTCACAAGCATGGCTCAAAAATCATCAAGGTGTCAAAAGTTTCTATTTTTGGACAGCTGAAAAGTCAACTGTAACTTGACCAAGGCATAACATTTTCATGGTTCATCAGAAAATTCCCATCCAATGCTCATTTTGAAGGGGAGGACATTTCCTACAACTCATCTTCACATTCGAAGTCCAATAAATGCTCTCACAAAAAGTTATCAATTTCAACATTATAGGTCATTTTCAAAAGTCAACAAAAAGGCATTTTAAGTCAAAGACCATAACTTGAGATTGGTAAATCAAAATGACATGGAACCAAAGGCATTGGTTAGAGAACTTCAAGACCTTTCCAAAATGTCCAAGAACATGTTCATATGATCACAATTGAGCAAGATATGCATTGGAGAAGTTGGGAAATTTTTGTGAAATGGCAAAAGTCAACTATCCTTGAAACTTCAATTTTTGACAAAGGGGCCCACTTTTTTTCACTTGGTTCAGCCTTGTCATGCCACCCACGTGTCCCGTAATCAATTTCAAGATTAAACATTAATTTTTCTATTTTTATTTAATTTTATTTGATTTAATTCATTTTAAATCCATATAATTCAAATAAAATTAAAAAAAATTAATTCAATAATATCTTTTGATTTGAATGGCTTTCATGTGTCATAATACACCTACCAATTTCGTGCTAGGGCCATTTTAAGCATGAAAATTCAAATTTGAACAAAATTAGAAAATGCTTTAATGGTGGTTATGAAGAAATCCAAAAACATCATTGCAATGGATCATTGGCTCTTAATGTGACTGATTCTCATTCATACATACATATGCAAGTGTTCCATACCTCAAGCACGACCTAGAACTCATTGAAACGGCCAGAACCAATTCCAAAAAACTCAAGAAAATTTGAAAATTGAAATCCATCTTCCAGGCGAATTCAAAACCTTTCCTTGATTCAAACACCTTGCATAAGTCTCCAGAAACAATTTGCAATCAAGAACGAGCTCTAACACTCAAAGAATCATCCACAACAAGTCCCACGGTTTGAATATTTTTCCATAATCGCATATTCTTATTCATGCATTTTTAACCTCTTTTTTGGATTGATTTGTGTTAATAGGACCATTCTGAAGCTATTGGTATGATTCAATTTGATTATGGTGCTCTGAATTAAAAAAACACCATTGAAGCAACCTAGGGTTTCGAAGCTTGGATTTTAGGGCTTTGCACATACAGAAAAATTGGACCTTGAGACGTATATGGTTGAATTCGTCAAGGCCAGACGAATTCAACCCAACCATCGCGCCCTTTTTATGTTCACTATATGCCTAATCGCTATTCTTGGCAGTTTTGCATTGTGGGGGTTAAAAATCCCCGCTATCTTGTTTTTATTTTGCAGATAAATGAAGACGATGATGAGGTGTCCACGCATGGCTGGCTGATTCAAATGGCGCGCGCTTTTTCTTTAGTTTCAGCATGTGACTTGTTTTTCATATATTGTATTTGTTTCTTATTTTATTAACAAACGCAGCACAATGGCTCAGTGGTTGATGACGCGTCTGGCAATTGTTGGGACCTGGGTTCGATTCCCAGGTCCCCCCAAAATTCCATATTGTTTTTTTCTTATGTGATTGTGTACAGGTTCCCAAAAGCAATCCATCATGTGTCGCCAGCGCCCAGATGCCATGTGGCCTCAAAGATCAATCCAAAGGCCAGAAAATGATGAGCACCATGCTCATGAGTCAACGCATCTCCAGGAAATTTCAAAAGTCAATACAGGCCTGAGCTTAGTGGGCCAAAAAACTGCAATTAACACCTCCAATCTGGCCCAAATCCCCCTTGGTTTTGTTATTCCTTTTTTATCTTTTTATTTTTCTTTTCTTTTATAATTCCTTTTGTATTAATTATTAGTATTATTAACATAATTAATATTTTTCATAAAAAATCAAAAAAAAAACATTTTATTATTTATTAACTTGTCTGGTAAATAAATTATAATTAATTAATTTGTTTAAATAGGCAACTTTAATCTTTTTTTTTAACAACTAAAATAAATTTAGAACTAGGTTTTTTCTTCTTTTAATTTTAATTCCTTTTGTTCTATTTTCATTAAAAACATAAAAACATAAAAATACAAAAATATCATTTTCTTAAATAACTAATTAATTAGTTATTAGTTTTAATTTCATTTAATCACAAAAAAGGACAAAAAATTCAATTCTTTTCTTAAAAGAGTCAAAACCCTTAGGACATTCCCGATTAAATTTCTACTCGTGCGTACTTATTCATTTTGATTATTTATGTAACTGTCTCCAGATATGTAATAGTTAATTAGGTTTTTACCGCTTTATTTACTTTTCTCGCACTTTATTTTCAAAACGGGTTTTTGTTTTTTTTGGCGATGTATAGACCCGCGCCTTGTAATAGCTAGATTTACATTTCCGCAATTTACCTTCCGCACCCCTAACTGTTAAAAAATGCATGAAAGAATGTATGAAAAATAAAATTAATCCGTAGCTCACAAATAACATGTACAAAGACAATTAACTGAAAAACAACACATAAAGCACATGCCACTTCTAGGGTACGCCTCACTGGTTGCCTCGAACGTGGTCATCAAGTATAGGGTGTCTTAGAGGTCGCCCTTCTGTCTAAAGATCCAGTTGCCTCGAAACGATTGCCTCGGATAAAAGGATCTAGGACATTAGGGTTACCACTAAGATCTCCTACTATTGCTTTGGTGACCACACTGTCCCGATAATCGAATTGACCCGAACACCTCCAACGATGGTGCTACCTACCTCTCAATGGTGGGATAACACTATCTAAAGGACTCTTACACAGCTTAATTCATTAGAGTAGGTAGATTCTCTTATGTACTTGCTCTTTTCAAACAAACAAAAACAACTTTTCACACCCGCACTTTCTAAAATTTTTCAAACAAATTTTTCACACACTCTTGAGGACAGATACAAGAGTTACTTAGAAATTTTTCAAACGAAACTTTTTCAAAACCCACACACACACTTGAAAAGCAAACATAATTTTGAAAACATAAGAGCAAGTACCTAAGAGCCCGTGGATAACCACGGATAGAAAGGGTGCTAACACCTTCCCTTTCTATAAATCTACCTCCCGAACCGAGAAACATTCTCGAATAAGGAATTTTGATGTGCTTTTGTCCTTTCCATATTGGAGAACATAAAAGACGGTGGCGACTCTTGCTTACCGCGACATTTCGCGAAACCAGCTTAAAAAATAGTCAGTTTTATTCCCACCGATCGTAGAACTTGAGACTCTGCTGGGGACTATAAAAGTGAGGTGTACCTTAGGATTAGATCATACTTATGTTTTCAATTGCTTTGCTTTGATTGCTTTATATTTGTGGGCTTTGCATCGGAGTTTCATAGATCCTAACCCGGATCTGGGGATACCCTTTTAGGTAGCATAAGCTGTGAGGGACCTGTCTGACGTAGACCGACACGGGTGAAGCAGTGGCTACGTTGGTGTGACACCTTGGTCTGTACCGATATCCCTTGTGTTGTAACGAGGAGAATATGGGTCTTCTGAGGAGTCATTAAGCACCAACCGACCTTAGAACCCTAAATAGACCCAACTTGGCCATAGAACAGTAGCAGTATGCTACACCCATTGAGGCTAAACTCTCGCGATGGTTCTGGCCGCAAGAAAAGATTGCGACGCTGGAGTTATGACCGATTGAGGGTAGTCAGTGATATTGGGATCCTCTAGAACCCGGTTACTTTTGATAGGACAGGTCTTAACCAACGAAACTGAAAGAGGGTAGTACCTGAACTTCATGTTGGCCTAAACCCTAAGGGTTGTCTTGTGTGACTTATGTGCCTTATCATGTTTGCCTATGTGAATATTTGTGGTGTGCTTTATCATAACACCATACCATCATACCATTGCATGCATCCTACATAAGGACTAATCCATTTCAAGGATCTCAAGGGTTTGTGATACAGGTCATGATGAATCAAATGTCCAGCAAGGGGCAAAGGGGATTTACTTTCCTCTAGCCAAGGTTGTCAGGGGCTATGACCCACTCGATATGGTGAGCTTTGACTCTTGAAGAAGGACTCTCAACAAAATTAAGTTCCTTCAATCAAGCTACAAATTCAAATTCTAACAAGTTTCTCTGTTTACCCCGCGAGATCCTTGAAAACATCGCATGCATACATACATATCATTGCATTACAGGTACTATATTCTACAGGTTGCTTAATCTTCTTCGCTGTTTATTTCAGCCATCATCATGAATCCTGAATCGTCCAATGAACAAGCTATCAAGGCCCTCCAGGCCCAGAACGCCCAGTTCCAGGAGCTGGTCATGAGCTTAGCCCAGGGACAACAGGAATTGAATACTTTGCTTTTGAAAAAGAAGAAGAAAGGGACTGTTTTGTTCAACCCTAGACGCAGATCTGGGAATGGATCACAAAATGAGGTTGAGCTGACCACCCCATCTGCTGGGAGAGACAGCCCACAAGGGAGAGAGGTTCCTAGTCTCGTGGTCTCCGACAACGAGACAGATTTCAATGATGAACAGTACCCTCCTGCTGAGGACAGATACAAGCAACTAGAGGACCGTCTAAATGCTATGGAAATTCAACAGGTGCTCGGGTTGGACTTTGGAGACCTAGGCTTATCTTCTGGGGTGGTGATCCCTCATAAGTTCAAGGCACCTGCCTTTGCAAAATACGACGGGGCTTCCTGTCCTAAGTTGCACCTCCGTTCATACGCAAGGAAGATCCATCCCTACACGGCATACAAGAATCTATGGATCCATTTCTTCCAGGAAAGTCTTTCAGGGACTCAGCTCGAAGGTTCTATCAGTTGGATGGAACCAGTATTCGTAACTGGGAGGACTTGGAAACTGCTTTTTATAAGCAGTATCAATATAATGCCGACCTCGCTCCTACGCGTACCCAACTCCAGGGTATGTCACTGGGGACGGGTGAAGGTTTTAAGGAGTACGCGCAAAAGTGGAGAGACCTGGCTGGCAGGGTGCAGCCACCATTGACTGATCGTGAACTCGTCGACATATTCTTGGGGACCCTGTCTGGTCCTTTCTTCAACCATCTGATTGGGAATTCTTCTGCTGGGTTCACAGATCTGATCTTAACTGGTGAGAGGATAGAAGTTGGTATCAAGTCCGGGAAGATACAAAAGGGTGACTCCTCGAACGCTGAGAAGAAACCATTCAAGAAAGAGTCCAATGCTGCATACAGTCAGAAGGATCATCGTGACCAACATGTAGGGGCAGTCATGATCTCAGGTTCTATGTCACGCTGACAACCGCCAAAGGGAAATCAACAAAGGCCAGACGAGCCTAAAAGACAATTCACCAATATCAACATGCCATTGTCACAAGCATTGCAACACATGTTGAAAATGAATCTGATTGCGGTGATCAACCCTCCGGCAAATCCCAAGACCTCTTCTCCAAACTACAACCCAGATGCGAGGTGTGCTTATCATTCCGGAAGCCCGGGGCACGATACTTAGGATTGTTGGGCGCTGAAATACAAGATTCAGAACATGATTCATGCCAAATAGATCGAATTCGAGCCTGCTGAGACTCCCGATGTGATCACTGCTCCCTTGCCAAAATATGGCTAGGATTGAGAGACTCTTGTTCATTTAAATTCTGATATTGTATTTTTCTATGCTTATTCAAACAATTATCATGTCAAACTCTATTATTTCATTAATGCATTACACGTGTCTTGTTTTGAAGTAATTGTGTTCGCTATATTCGAATTGCTTTTATGATGTTCAAACTCTCGATTAATAATTCTAAGTCTCTTGAGGGAGGATGGCGAAAACGATACCACAATCTACGGTATGCTTTTGAACAGACCCCGCTGATGAGGTACAGGCATTGTTTCAATTCCTAAACACCGGAGTTATAAGGAAGATAATCCCTCGTCAACCCCTTCGAGCCAAAGAAGTAGGAGTTTTTCTTTTCGAAAATTAAAACCCTTAATCATAACCTGGGGCAGGGTAGTTCTCTCAGTTGGTCCAAGTGCACAACGAATGGCATCAAAGAAGTCCTTACAAAACAAAAGACAGTGATGGTTCCGAAGGATCATAAAGACAGGCAGTCATCATTTCTCAAAATAAAAGCCCAACAAGTCAAAACCTATGAAGGAGACTTACAAAAACTAGGGCATCCCGCTGACTGTAATCACAAGAGAAACAGTTCAGGCAAAAAACAGGGATAACAAAATCAAAAGAAAGAGGTTCTACAAACCCTCAACACAAAAAAGAACTGACTGCCTATTCAAAATAAACTATCAGTATCCGAACCATCATTGGAATGTCAGGACAAAGACTCAAACAAGGTCTAACGCACGATTAGCTGAGTTTAGGTTTGAAGAACATCACGAAGAACGGGTGGGTACAAATAAAATTTGAGCCTTTATCCTTTGTTTCTTAAACCGTGAACCAGGCCACGTTATAACCCTTAAAAGTCCTAGCTGAAGCATGGGTTAATTCAAAAGCATATTGTTACAAAGGTATCCTGACTCCTTAAGGCTTGTTGTAAAATGTTGAGTTGACATCACATGTTACATAATTTGCTTGTTTTACTGAAAAAATGCATTTTCAAAAACTTCAAGACAGACATAAGCTTTGCATTTTTAATATAACATTGCTTGTATATGACTATTTGTTTGAACAACATAGGAGTTCGCACGACGAATGTCTAATGGAAAAAAGCACCTCCAAGCAAGGGGCATGGCATGATCATTGTCCATTATCTGGGGCAGTTAAGTCAAGATTCGGAGAATCTCTCAAAAGGCCAACCAGCTTGGGGCAAATCTCTATCTGGATCACTTGGGGCATTGGACGATCAAACAAGGATCTTCTCATGGTATGGTAACACTACACTACTGACGGTGACAACTCCCTGCATTCTGATCACGGACATAGTCGGAAAAAATACTACACATAATCAAAGACCCGCTAGATCGACTGGCCTAGGCAAAAATAAGGGCTTCCCGGCGAACCAAAAGGGTTCGGGCAAAAATAAGGGATGAAAATGAAAAAATCTATACACCCGGCAAGTCGAAAACCTGAAAAGGCGGCTTGGGCAAAAATGGGTATACCGGTGGACCGAAAACCCGAAAGGGCGATCCAGGCAAAAGTTAGGGATCAAAAGCGTACGACTATGTCCCGTCATCTCGTCACTTGCCTACCAGAAGAAGATTTGTCAATCGGCAGTTATCAAGCACCTCCACAAGGTATCTTCTTCTCCCACATCAGAAACAGGGGCAATAATGAGTTGTCCAAGTGATCTAGTTGCTCTGTCAACCAAGGTACCGAGCTAGGTTCGGCTGAAGAACATAACCAAGAGGCCTCCACTCCCCGGGAGTAAGACAAGGTTCAACAATACTCTCCCCCGAGCAGAGTTGGTCTCCTGTCAGCCCTGACAAGGTACAGTATCTCCAGCAAGTCAACAACGCTCTCCCTAAGCAGAGATAGTCTACTGTCAGCCTTAAGGAAGTTGGGTATCCCCAAAAAATCTCAATATTCCCCAGTGGAGTATACAGGTGTTCCTAAGCAAGTATCCCCGGCAGTCTTGATCTAAGACTGTTCCCCGACGGAATACCAGACACCCCAGTGGAGCCATTTCCCCAGTGCATTCCAAGAGTCTCCCCAGGAGAGTTGAATCAATCTCCCCGGTAGATTTTGAAAGCTTATCCCCAGTAGATTCTGGAAGCTTATCCCCTGCAGAGTACATATCTCTCCCCGGCTTTATTCAAAGGTTATCCCCCACCAGAGCTTATAACTGGGTTATCCTCAGCTAATTGCCACAGAAAGATCGTCCTCGGCGAAGTTCTTCCTATCCCCCAGCGGAGTTCATCAGAATCCTCAACGAAACATATCAACGGAATCCCCAGTGGAGTTATCATCAAAACCTCAGTGAAATATCTCTTCCCACAGAGTAATTCCCCGCAGAGTAATCTCTTCGCCAAGTTTATTCCCCAACGGAGTCATCTTCTCCTACCGGTTTATTCTTGCAATCATCATCCCCAGCGGAAACGAAGAACTCTACTCTTCAACATCAGCCCAGGATTAGACAAACTCCCAGCATTCGTCAAGGATTTATTTTCCTAGACGAGAATACATTCATAAACATCACATCTTCATACATTATAGCATGCATACGCATCATACAACACAAATCTCATTTATTTTTGAGAACATCTTAAAATCATGCAGTTCATGCATCGTGACATTGCATACGACTAATACTTTGCCTTTTCAGGAAAAAGTCAATCAAAAGATGATTACCATCTACCTTTACAGTTCCAGATCAACACCGGTAACAAGCCAGGAAAATTCTGTGGACGACTGATCGTGGGTTAATATCCGAAACCAAACAGGACAATTATCTACTTGATCATCCTCAGGCAACCCTACACCGGTTCCTTTTCTTTCAGAAGAAGTCTTACACGGGCTCATCAACAGGCAACCCTACACCGGTTCCTTCTCAACCTCAGATGTAGTTTTACACGAACTCATCATCAGGCAACCCTACACCGGTTCCTTCTCAATTTTCAGACGAAGTCTTACACGGAATTATCACCAAAGTAACCCTACACCAGTTCCTTTTCTTTCAGAAGAAGTTTTACACGAACTTATCCTGCAGTAACCTTACCCCGGTTCCTCCAGAAGTCTTACATGGACTTATCTCAAGATGACCTTACCCCGGTTCATCCAGAAGTTTTACACGAACTTATCCTGCAGTAACCTTACCCCGGTTCCTCCAGAAGTCTTAGACGGACTTATCTCAAGATGACCTTACCCCGGTTCATCCAGAAGTTTTACACGAACTTATCCTGCAGTAACCTTACCCCGGTTCCTCCAGAAGTCTTACACGGACTTATCTCAAGATGACCTTACCCCCGGTTCATCCAGAAGTTTTACACGAACTTATCCTGCAGTAACCTTACCCCTATTCCTCCAGAAGTCTTACACGGACTTATCCCGAAGTAACCTTACCCCGGTTCATCCAGAAGTTTTACACGAACTTACCCCAAAGAAACCCTACACAGGTTCTCTCTCTCCAGACGTAGTTTTACACGGGCTCGTCGTCAAAGAAACCCTACACAGGTTCTCTCTTCCCAAAGATGCAGTTTTACACGGACTCGTCATCAGAAACCCTACCCAGGTTTTACTTCTTCCAGGATGCAGTTTTACATTGGCTCATCATCAAAGTAACCCCACACAGGTTCCCTTCTCAAACTCCAGACATAGTTTTTACACGGACTCGTCATCAGTAAACCCTACACAGGTTTCCTTCTCAACTCTAGATGCGGTTTTACATGGACTCGTCATCAAAGTAACCCTACACAGGTTCCTTCTCCATTTCAGATACAGTCTTATACGGACTCATTATCAGTAAACCCTACACAGGTTTCCTTCCTCCAAAGATGCAGTTTTACACGAGCTCATCATCAGTCAACCCTACACAGGTATCCTTCTTTCCAAGATGCAGCTTTACACGAGCTCAACATCAGGCAACCCTACACAGGTTCCCTCTTTCAACTTACAAAAATGACACCTAGATGGCATCTATAAGCCCATCCTCCCATACCATCTTTCCAAATGGCATCTATAAGCCCATTCCCGACAAGGTTCTGTCACACCTCCAGATGGCATCTATAAGCCCATCCTCCTATCCACCATCTCTCCAAATGGCATCTGTAAGCCCATTCCCGACATCACACTGTTGGTACTCTACTATGTGAGTGCAAATTTCTGGGCACTCTAGTGTTCAATCATCTTCCACCCTCGGATCACGAAAGGCACACAAGCCAATCTACATCCTCAGGTCTAAGAAGATTGAACAGGGGCAACTGTTGTACCCCAAAATTTTCCCTCCCATATTCTTCAAAGTTTTGACAAGCATCATCTCAATTTGCTCAAGTCTACTCAAGGGTTGCACAGTCAAACCATCCTCCTAAGCCAGTCAAAATTAGGGTTTTGGTTCTTGCAAGGAAGTTGAGATTTTCAAGGGCTCAATCAAGTCCCATATGCTCATATACATTGTCAAGCACCTACATGTCAAGTTTCAAGGCTCACAAGGTCAAGTTGCACAGTCAAAAACCCTAATTGCTTCACAATCAATTGTAGGGGCAAAATGGTCATTTGGCAGTCAAAAGTCAAAAAATTTGGTCAACATCTTATTTTGAAGCCACAATCATCATTTGGTCAAATCTTGACCATAATTTCACAAGCATGGCTCAAAAATCATCAAGGTGTCAAAAGTTTCTATTTTGGACAGCTGGAAAGTCAACTGTAATTTGACCAAGGCATAACTTTTTCATGGTTCATCATAAAAATCCCATCCAATGCTCATTTTTAAGGGGAGGACATTTCCTACAACTCATCTTCACATTCCAAGTCCAAGAAATGCTCTCACAAAAAGTTATCAATTTCAACATTATAGGTCATTTTCAAAAGTCAACAAAAAGGCATTTTAAGTCAAAGACCATAACTTGAGATTGGTAAATAAAAATGATATGGGACCAAAGGAATTGGTTAGAGGACTTCAAGACCTTTCCAAAATGTCCAAGAACATGTTCATATGATCAAAATTGAGCAAGATATGCATTGGAGAAGTTGGGAAATTTTTGTGAAATGGCAAAAGTCAACTATCCTTGAAACTTCAATTTTTGACAAAGGGGTCCACTTTTTTTCACTTGGTTCAGCCTTGTCATGCCACCCACGTGTCCCATAATCAATTTCAAGATTAAACATTAACTTTTCAATTTTTATTTAATTTTATTTGATTTAATTCATTTTAAATCCATAAAATTCAAATAAAATCAAAAAAAATTAATTCAATAATATCTTTTGATTTGAATGGCTTTCATGTGTCATAATACACCTATCAATTTCGTGCTAGGGCCATTTTAAGCATGAAAATTCAAATTTGAACAAAATTGGAAAATGCTTTAATGGTGGTTATGAAGAAATCCAAAAACATCATTGCAATGGATCATTGGCTCTTAATGTGACTGATTCCCATTCATACATACATATGCAAGTGTTCCATACCTTAAGCACGACCTAGAACTCATTGAAACGGCCAGAACCAATTCCAAAAAACTCAAGAAAATTTGAAAACTGAAATCCATCTTCCAGGCGAATTCAAAACCTTTCCTTGATTCAAACACCTTGCATAAGTCTCCAGAAACAATTTGCAATCAAGAACGAGCTCTAACACTCAAAGAATCATCCACAACAAGTCCCACAGTTTGAATATTTTTCCATAATCGCATATTCTTATTCATGCATTTTTAACCTCTTTTTTGGATTGATTTGTATTAATAGGACCATTCTGAAGCTATTGGTATGATTCAATTTGATTATGGTGCTCTGAATTAAAAAAACACCATTGAAGCAACCTAGGGTTTCGAAGCTTGGATTTTAGGGCTTTGCACATACAGAAAAATTGGACCTTGAGACGTATATGGTTGAATTCGTCAAGGCCAGACGAATTCCACCCAACCATCGCGCCCTTTTTATGTTCACTATATGCCTAATCACTATTCTTGGCAGTTTTGCATTGTGGGGGTTAAAAACCCCCGCTATCTTGTTTTTATTTTGCAGATAAATGAAGACGATGATGAGGTGTCCACGCATGGCTGGCTGATTCAAATGGCGCGCGCTTTTTCTTTAGTTTCAGCATGTGACTTGTTTTTCATATATTGTATTTGTTTCTTATTTTATTAACAAATGCAGCACAATGGCTCAGTGGTTGATGACGCGTCTGGCAATCGTTGGGACCTGGGTTCGATTCCCAGGTCCCCCCAAAATTCCATATTGTTTTTTCTTATGTGATTGTGTACAGGTTCCCAAAAGAAATCCATCATGTGTCTCCAGCGCCCAGATGCCATGTGGCCTCAAAGATCAATCCAAAGGCCAGAAAATGATGAGCACCATGCTCATGAGTCAACGCATCTCCAGGCAATTTCAAAAGTCAATTCAGGCCTGAGCTTAGTGGGCCAAAAAACTGCAATTAACACCTCCAATCTGGCCCAAACCCCCTTGGTTTTGTTATTCCTTTTTTATCTTTTTATTTTTCTTTTCTTTTATAATTCCTTTTTTATTAATTATTAGTATTATTAACATAATTAAAATTTTTCATAAAAAATCAAAAAAAAAACATTTTATTATTTATTAACTTGTCTGGTAAATAAATTATAATTAATTAATTAGTTTAAATAGGCAACTTTAATCTCTCTTTTTTAACAACTAAAATAAATTTAGAACTAGGTTTTTTCTTCTTTTAATTTTAATTCCTTTTGTTCTATTTTCATTAAAAACATAAAAATACAAAAATATCATTTTCTTAATTAACTAATTAATTAGTTATTAGTTTTAATTTCATTTAATCACAAAAAAGGACAAAAAATTCAATTCTTTTCTTAAAAGGGTCAAAACCCTTAGGACGTTCCCGATTAAATTTCTACTCGCGCGTACTTATTCATTTTGATTATTTATGTAACTGTCTTCAGATATGTAATAGTTAATTAGGTTTTTACCGCTTTATTTACTTTTCTCGCACTTTATTTTCAAAACGGGTTTTTGTTTTTTTTTTGGCGATGTATAGACCCGCGCCTTGTAATAGCTAGATTTACATTTCCGCAATTTACCTTCCGCACCCCTAACTGTTAAAAAATGCATGAAAGAATGTATGAAAAATAAAATTAATCCGTAGCTCACAAATAACATGTACAAAGACAATTAACTGAAAAACAACACATAAAGCACATGCCACTTCTAGGGTACGCCTCACTGGTTGCCTCGAACGTGGTCATCAAGTATAAGGTGTCTTAGAGGTCGCCCTTCTGTCTAAAGATCCAGTTGCCTTGAAACGGTTGCCTCGGATAAAAGGATCTAGGACATTAGGGTTACCACTAAGATGTCCTACCATTGCTTTGGTGACCACACTGTCCCGATAATCGAATTGACCCGAACACCTCCAACGATGGTGCTACCTACCTCTCAATGGTGGGATAGCACTATCTAAAGGACTCTTACATAGCTTAATTCCTTAGATTAGGTAGATTCTCTTAAGTACTTGCTCTTTTCAAACAAACAAAAACAACTTTGCACACCCGCACTTTCTAAAAATTTTCAAACAAATTTTTCACACACTCTTGAGGACAGATACAAGAGTTACTTAGAAATTTTTCAAACGAAACTTTTTCAAAACCCACACACACACTTGAAAAGCAAACATAATTTTGAAAACATAAGAGCAAGTACCTAAGAGCCCGTGGATAACCACGGATAGAAAGGGTGCTAACACCTTCCCTTTCTATAAATCTACCTCCCGAACCGAGAAACATTCTCGAATAAGGAATTTTGCTGTGCTTTTGTCCTTTCCATATTGGAGAACATAAAAGACGGTGGCGACTCTTGCTTACCGCGACATTTCGCGAAACCAGCTTAAAAAACAGTCAGTTCTATTCCCACCGATCACACATGGCATGGTTGGTCTTGAAATAGAGACGGTGAAACGTGAGTTCACATTTTATAGACGTTGATCCTTGAATGGAAATAGACGTAGTGGCTTTGACCCGGAAAGGGAACATAGGCGGTGAAACTTGGATTCACAAAAAAAAAATAGACGTTGATCCTATAGTGGAAATAGACGTAGTGGCTTTGATCCTATATGGAAAAATATGCAGTGGAACTTTGGGTCCACAAGTCGGTACCGGATTTGCGTTGGTTGCATCGAGTCGTGAGTCACATGCATAATGATATATATTATGAGTTTATGTGAAGATGATTGAGTTTGTGAAATTGGTTATGATATGAATAAGTCGTTGTTGAATACATTGATGTTGTTTCTTTATGTTGTTGACTTGTTGTGACATATATCATCTGAAGGTTGTGAATTAGTGGTTATGTCGTGTTGATGTTTTTTTGAGATTAAAGATGTTGATAAAAAGCTGTGAAGTGGTGAATTGTATGATCTAATCCTAAGATATTATATATTGTATATCCGATTATATGGTTCGATATCTGACCCCTTCTGTTTGAATGTTGCTCTCTGTTGGTAACGTGCAGGTAATCAAGAAGGTTAGTTGTTACCCTCGTTAGTTCGAGTAGGTGTTGTCGCTCTGATACGTAGCACTCGGGGGGATGAACGCATGTTTTCCTTATTGTTGATTTTCATTATGTTGCTGAACTTTTAAGTTGTTTTCATTAGAGACTTGTTGTCTTAAAGTTGTTTTGAGTTGGATAAGATGTTATGGTATGTTCAGTTGAATTTTGTGAATCCGCTGCATAGTAATGAAAGTTGTTTTTATTTTTAAAGACTAAGCTGGTTGTTATCGGTTCATCCGAATCTCATGTGTTATGTATCTGAACTAGATGATTGATTATTGTAGTTTCAAGTTGAAAGTGTAGCATTCCATTTGTTCATTGGAAATTTTTATAACTCTGATTTCATTTAACTCGTTGGGTAGAAATGGGGTGTTACAAGAGGCGCTTGTCGATTATCGTAGGTTAGTGCTGGTCTAGGAGAGCAAACAATTGATGGTGCCCGACAGAGGGCGAGGGAGACCGGGTCATGGTTGCATAGGTCATGCTGAAGGAGGAGGTTAGACTGAGCCCACTCTACCCATTGGGCCAGTCCAGAACATGAGCCCCCCAAGTTGTTGCTTCTAGGAACAAGAGATATGACTTTAACACCTGCTCGTGGAATAGGATGCTTCTTACGGGGAGGGTGAGCGTCACCTGTTGTGCCTTTCTCGCAGGGAGATAATTAGTTGGTCGTTTGAGCTTCAAGAATTGAAGAGGTAGTGTGTTTTGGGTAGTGTGCTGACGCAGTGGCGCAATGATGGCTTAGGGGCTAGGATGCAATAATGACGATCCTACGGTTCCCTAGGCGTGTGACTCTCATGTGCGAGTGAGTTTACCTATAAATATGAGAGAAGTAGAGCATTCTACATTTTTCGTTCTTCTCTTACATTGCTCGTATTGCTTGCCTGTCGACCATTGTTGTTTCCTAAAGATTAGTTATTCGTCGTTGTTCCTTTCAACTTCCTCCCTTCTTTAATTCATAAAATTCAAGATTTTCATTGTTATTTAGTTGTTGTAGCCTAAATTTTCACGATTTTCTTCTTAGAAATGTATGCGGTTAGGCTTAGGATCTTATTTGTTAGGGCGTTCTTGGAGAGTGTTGGTGGTAGACGGTGGTTCTGTAGTTTAGAATCGTCGGAGCCGCCATAGATCCTCCCCAGATTTTTCACGACGTGCTGTAGATAGTCCTTGAGGATTTAAGTCATTTTGCTGACTAGAGTTCGCCTAGTTGGGGAAAGTGGTTGTTTGATTAGATGCCTTAGTGAGAGTTCTGGTCGGGGACATGGTCATCGTCTATCAACGCCCTTTCACTTGATTAGTGGTAGAAGGGTGGTTTTGACATTGTTGTCGACCTCAATGGGTATCTCTAGCTAACTTTACTATCCTAAGTATATTATCAAGGGTATCAGACCCATACTTTAACACACGGATTGACTTGGCCATACCTTCGAGCCTAGAACTCAGAAGAATGACTTCTTCCTTGAGTTCTAAGATGGTTGTGATAAGACTTTCCTTTTCTTGAAGTAGGAAATTATCTTTGCCTTTTGTTTCTCTCCATACATGCATTCTTATTTCCATTTGAGATATAGTAGCATGTATGCTTCAACAACGTCTTCATATAAGAGATCTTCATCACTAGATTCACCTACATCGTGGTCATTTGGTTTAGATATCACATGTATTGTGAATGCAACCATATTGTTGGCCTTTCTCCCTCACTATCCTCTTCTGATTCTTCACCTGACAATGTGGTAATGTGGTAATGTGTCCCTTCTTTTATTTTTTTAAGGAAATTGATACATTTCACATGAATGTGTCCAAATCCTTCGCATTCATGACATTGAATTCTTTTTCCTTTATTTGCGTTGTTTTTTTCTCTTCCTTTGCGATGGAGGATAAAATCTCAGGAGTTGTCTGATATTTTGTCTTTACATTATTCTTACAAGTCAAAGCCTAAAAAATTACCATCATCATCATCATCATCGACCTCTCTTTAGAGTTAAGTAGTGTTTAGAGAATTTAATTTGGGCACAAATTCTAAGTTTTTGTAAGTTTGAGGTGATGATATTAAATCAACGAAAATAAGATGAATTGAATAAAACTATTGAAAAACAAAATAAAAAATACCCATTGAAAAATGAAGATAAAAAGAGAAGAATATATTAAAAAATAATGGATATCTTTGTAAATAAAAATAAAGTCAACTCTCTAAAAGTTAATATTATCTCATGAACTTTATCCAGATGCAATTAATGATTATAAAGATATTGTACCTACACTAAAGTGCAAAGCCTATTATTCTCAAAACTATCTTACCTTAGACCTAGTCACATTACAACCTTTAAAATATAAAATATATGTGTTATAGTATTAATTAAATTAATTGTTTAGAACCTTGTCAAGGCTATGGTAAAATGGAAGTTGTGTGTAGATTGAGTAATCACCTTAATTTTCACTTAAATGAATTGTTGAGAAAGAGAGAAAAGTTAAATAGAATTAAAAGTCAGAAAGATTTTTTTGAACTTGTTCACATTGAAGTTTTAGAATGGAAGTAACATTTGTGCATGATCATGAAAGTATTCAAGAGGTATTAGACCTGGAAGTTTTTATTTGTCATATTAGTTTGTTATTTCATTGTTGGTTCTTATCTTTTAAGATGGTTCATTTAGAACAAATAACGATTCAAGCTTGAAGTTGTGATGACATTTGGTTATACAATTATTTTTTTAACAATTTTATAGTATTTTAATAAGATTTGTGATTAACTTTGTATGAGTTGTACAAAATTATAACATGATTAAAGACTATTGTGTAAAGTCTCATTTCATCTTATATCATTCTAACCTTACAACTCTGAAACGTTCATAAATGGTGGAGGTTAGTGATGAGAAGCAGAGCAAAGATTTATCCAAAAGTGTGAAAAAAAGAGAAAATATTCTGCCAAATCCACCCCCAAAATAAAAAAGGATCGTAGCACGGTGTCAAGTTACACATGAAGAAGAAAATGTGTGCTTAAATGGTATCACGATGACACTAGAGCATGGCACAATTCATTATCACTCAAGCACTGACATATTGGATTAATGGAAATTTTCAACGTGATTAAGAAAAATCGTGGCTCGATCGCACGAGCTAAAACCCTTGTTATAAAAGGAAAACGTATAGCAATTGGAGGGTTTCAAATTTTTATTCAAGAAAGGTGGTTATAGAGTTATTCAAAATACAAATCGATGATTTTACATCATTGATGATCAATTTAGATTTTTTTAATTCACGTAGTATTTCTTGAACCTTTTAACTATGATTAATTACATAATGAGTAGAATCCTTTTCATTGTTTAGGCCTTTTAGATAAATTTATCTTGAATGACTTTATCAATATAATTTGTTTTTTACTGATTCGTGCCTTTATTATCTAATATTCTCTTATGTTCTTTTTATAAGAGACATTCAGACAATAAAAATTGATGTATTTAATCTATATATTAAACCAAATACATTAGGTTTGTTGTTCCAATGATCTCTTATAAAAAAAGTGGATGTAGTATTATTCAATAAACTTTATTCTTAAGCTTTTTTATATTGACAAATATATGTTTTGCATACGGCATACCCCCTCGACAATTTTCATCTTAAGTAATTGCTAAGCAGAAATTGAAACAACTCCTACCTATACAAATCGTATAAATATTAATGCTTGAACAATAATTTTGTACACAGTTGAAAATCCATTATATTTAAAAACGATATGTACATTAAATCTATTACACTCAAAGACGGTAGATACATTAATTTTAATTTTGAAGATAACCAAATAAAGTTAAATTGCTGGTTATATTTGTTAAAAAAGTTTTATTTGTTAAATGATCAATTATTAAAGGGTGATTTTTGATTATTTTTGTCTTGAAATCATCCTTTAATACCATTTTTCTTCTTATTTTTATTTAAATAAATGATTATCTACATAAATTTGTTTCTTTTTTTTTTGTATTTTTAAGTTTTCGTCATTTTGTTTGATGTTTATTAAATTCTCCATTTTAATGCGTTGTTCGTTGGTTTAGATTGACATCTTCACTTCAACTCATTACAGATTTGATGAAAACTTGAGCATCAATGTTGCAAATCCTGAAGTATGAATATTTCGGTTACTTTTATTTTGTCATATTTGTAAGTATTTCCATGTTATCGTTGTATATTATTAACCTAGATACTGCAAGATTGTTTGCAGATTCATCTTTTTCAGTTTTTAGCAATCTTAAATTTGTAATGATCGATGTATTTTTCAATTTGAATGAGTGAATATCTTTTTAGTAAAAAAAATGAACAAGTAATTTAAATGGAAATGTTATTGATATTGTTTTTAATGAAAAATCATGTCAAGTTATTAGTCAAATTAATGACTCTAGACCAGGGATGACAAAAAAATCCGTACCCGCGGATAAAATTTGCCACGAATACGAGAGGATAGTTTAACAGATATTCATGGATAAAATAAATAGATATTTGAATACCTTTTTATTAATGGGTATTGATATGGATTTAATGTTATCCGTATTCGCAGATATCTGTATCCGTTAATAAATTATAAAAATTACTTAAATATTATTAGTTTATTTTACTATATCTTTTCATCTTCTAACAAAATAATCTCCTCATATATTTTTTTTAAGTTTTCTTTGAAGCAAACATTTATATTCCATACAAATTCTATTCAACATTTCATATTCAAACTTCTTCTATATTTCATATCTCACGTTAACAATTATACCGTCCAACTAATCAGTACCTGTTAGCTCCTAAATTCGACACCTATAACAAGTTGGTCTTATGGGCCAAAAATAGATTGAACAAGTCTAAGTTGGAAGGACTTCGACAGAGTGGAAAAGTACTTAGAGAAATTTCTAAGTTAAAATGAATCTTCGACCAGAAAATTCTCACACCCTTCGATTGAAAGAGTTCCAGGGTCTTCGACTAGAAGGAAACTTTATATCTGCAACAGAAGATTTTGAATCTGAAGAAAGGAGGGAAAAGCAGTTCGCTTGGCAGAAGACACTTGGCTAGAGTCAACTCACACCAGTGCAGAAAGCAACGTGGCGTGAAGAGAAGAGTCGAAGCACATGCAGAAGACACTTGTCTTCATCCTAGAGCAAGGCAACTCCTCGACGGTTACCTAGTTTTAGTATAAATATAGGAAGTTTATGTAGATTTCCGTGTGTTCAACTGATCGTACAAATTATTCAATACTATTCAAGTACCCGTTGCGTGAGAAAGAATACTGAAAATGTACGTTTGAAACACCACATTTTATAATCAAAGTCTTTTATTTCTCTCTTTACATTTCTTGTCTTTTTATCTTGTTTGCACTTTACCTACACTTTTACCCAGATTCATGCACTTAAACTCTTCTCAACCCCTTTTCTATTTACTTTCTGCACTCAAACTCATCTCTTTCCCAGTCGAACGTGTGTTCTTCACTTACATTAGCATTTATGTCCAAACAACACCAAAAATTAGCATATGTCCTAGGATCAAACTGATCGATCCTGCGAGTAACTAAAAATTTACCCTTTTTGGAAGATCAGCGGTTGTTTACCAAAAAACACGATGAACAAATTGGCACACTTGGTAGGATGTTGCTAATTTTTTTTGTTTTGTTTATTTTTTGTCTTCCGTTTTTTGCTTGTTTATCTTAACATAAATGCTTTCCATAATTTTCTTTCTTTTACGAAGTTTTACATGCTATTAAGAAGTGGTAAATTAACCACCAACGAGTGTACAACTAGAAAGAGAAATAGTGAAAGCAATATGGCCAATCAGCTAAATAATGGAGAAATACCTCCACCAATTACTACGGGAACAGCGGTAATACCAACCGTTAGTGAAATTGTCTCGTCAACTGTTGGTTCGATACCAACATTAACATCAACCCAAACGGGACCAATACTTTCATATGCAGGTCCCAAAGGTCCAGCAGGAACATCCCCACCAAGGGCGAATCAGGATCTCGACCATACATTCTCCCAGGATTTTCGACAGCCTGGATGGGTCGATACCAGCCTTATGGCATGCCAACTACTGAAATGGCTAGCCTTATGAACGTTGTGTCTACATTTTCAGAACCTTTGGTAAGTGCATCTTCACCATTACAGGGATCTGGAACTGGTATGGGTAGGAACCAACTTTTAGGAGGGACATCCCATGTAATGCCAAGCCTCACAAACGCTTCCACAACTATTTTGAGGCAATAGATGGATGAAAGCAACCATGATATGGTACAAATATTGGCCCAAACTCTGAGTATAGTGTTGAACCCTCTAATACAAAATATCACTCAGTCGAACCAACAAATGACAGCGCAGATGGCGCGCATGACTGAATTTTTTGGGGTTCCCCAACCTATTCGAAAACCCCAGAGAGCACCTATGAGAGAGAATCAAGGTATAGTCTTAGAAGAAGATGTAACTATTAACCAAAATCCACAACTAGATAGGAGGAACCACAAAGTGGAAATTGAACAACCTAGAGTCGAAACACCCAGACTTCCCCCACAAATCCCTAGGGATGGTGATCAAGGAGTAATGGTGGTAAATAGGAACCAAAATGCAGACGAACTGATACAGCAAGTTCGACACCATAGTTATGGCACATAAAATAATCTGGCAACCATGATCGAAAGGATCATGATACAAAACAGAATGAACATTGGCTTTCATAGGCCAAATTTTACATCCCCATTGTTAGAGTATATCTTGCAAACAGATTTATCCCCTAGATGGAAAGTTCCAAAGTTCACTAAGTTTTTAGGGGATACGACGGAATCCACTGTCGAACATATAGCAAGATATTTGATAGAAGCTGGGGAAATATCAAATAATGAGAGCCTTAGGATTAAATACTTCCCAAGTTCTCTAACTAAAAACGCTTTTTACTTGGTTTACCACCCTCCCAGCCAATTCGATCCATAATTAGAATTAATTGGAGAGATTGTTCCATGAACAATTTTACATGAGACAAACCAAAATAAGTCTAAAAAAACTGGCAAGCGTGAAAAGAAGATTCACTGAGCCAATAGAAGAATATCTAAATAGATTTCGACTGCTCAAAGCCAGATGCTTTACACAAGTTCCTGAGCATGAATTGATCGAAATGGCTACAGGGGGCCTAGATTATTCTATTAGGAAGAAACTAAATACCCAATACCTGAGGGATATGGCCCAATTGGCCGATAGAGTTTGACAGGTAGAACGTCTTAAAATTGAAAAAGATAAAACAACTAAGACTCATCGAAGAGAAAGGGTAGCCTATATCGAAATGGATGATGATGATCCAGAGACATCTAGTGATCCTATAGTTGTCGAAGAAAGTGAAATAGATTTAGCAGAATTAAAACAAGGGCCTCCATACTCTTGTAGATTGTTAGTGCCCTCAAATGGGAAGAATCCTACTGAGTCTGAAAAGAACAGTGATAGATTCCCAAAGAAAACATATAGTTTCGACGTTACAAAATGTGACGAGATATTTGACTTGTTAGTTAAAAATGACCAAATGATAGTGCCCCTAAGGGCAAAAATGCCTCTGTTAGAACAAAGAAAGAAAAGAGGTTTTTGTAAGTATCATAATTTTTTGGGCCATAAAACTTCACAATGTTTTCTTTTCAGGGATCTCGTTCAAGGAGCGATCAAAGAAGGAAGACTCAAATTTGCTGACAAACCCCAAATGAAAATTGATGCAAACCCACTGAAAGATGATGCCCACTATGTTGAACCAGCAGGCATCAACATGGTCGAATCTTCTGAAGACTTTGTCAATATGCCGGTTTTTGGCAGTTTCACTGGGAACATCTCCAGAAAGACTGCTGAAGCGGTGAGAAAGGCTACTGAAGTCCTAAACAAAGAGGTTACTGAAGGCCTAAACAAAGAGGCTACTTAAGGCCTAAGCAAAGGAGTTACTAAAAACTTAAACAAAGGGACTACTGCAGGTTCTCATTTGGTTTCCGTCAAGGGTTCGACAGAGGACCTTGAAACCAAAATACAAAAGATGGATCTCGCTGCCAAGAGCAACGTACAAGTCAACATGGTCGAAGTATCTGAGGCAAAGGCTTCAGAGGAAGCCATTAGATAAGAGGAAGTGAATAAAACTTCATTTCCTAAAGAAAATGAGAATCTTGATGTGTTGTACCCCAAAATTTGCCCTCCCATAATCTTCAAAGTTATGACAAGCAAAAGCTTCAAGGTCTACTCAAGGGCTACACAGTCAAACCACTCTCCTAAAGCCAGTCAAACTAGGGTTTTGGTTCCTGCAAGGAAGTTGAGGTTTTAAAGGGCTCAATCAAGTCCCATATGCTCATATAAATTGTCAAGCAACCACATGTCAAGTTTCAAGGCTCACAAGGTCAAGTTGCACAATCAAAAACCCTAATTGTTCCACAGTCAACTACAGGGGCAAAATGGTCATTTGGCAGTCAAAAGTCAAAAATTTTGGTCAACATCTTATTTTGAAGCCACAATCATCATTTGATCAAGTCTTGATCATGATTCCACAAGAATGGCTCAAAAATCATCAAGATGCAAAAGTTTCTATTTTTGGACAGTTGAAAAGTCAACTGTAACTTGACCAAGGCATAACTTTTTCATGGTTCATCAGAAAAATCCCATCCAATGCTCATCTTGAAGGGGAAGACATTTCCTACAATTCATCTTCACATTCCAAGTCCAAGAAATGCTCTCACAAAAAGTTATCAATTTCAACATTATAGGTCATTTTCAAAAGTCAACAAAAAGGCACTTTAAGTCAAAGACCATAACTTGAGATTGGTAAATCAAAATGACATGGGACCAAAGACATTGATTAGAGGACTTCAAGACCTTTCCAAAATGTCCAAGAACATGTTCATAGCTTCAAAATTGAGCAAGATATGCATTGGAGAGGTTGGGAAATTTTTGTGAAATGGCCAAAGTCAATTATCCTTGAAACTTCATTTTTGACAAAAAAGGGCCCACTTTTTCCACTTGGTTCAGCTTGGCCATGCCTCCCACGTGTCCCACAATTTATTTCAAGATTAAAAATTAATTTTTCCATTTTTATTTAATTTTATTTGATTTAAATCATTTTAAATCTTTAAAATTCAAATGAAAATCAAGAAAATTAATTAAGGGATATATTTTGTGTTGAATTGCTTTGATACACCATCATTCACCTTCCAAATTCGTGCAAGACCTATTATGGGCATAAAAATTCAAATTTTCACAAGAATGGCAAGTGGTTTTAATGGTGTTCATGGCATAATCCAAAACATTATTGCAAGGCTTCAATGACCATTATTTGGATTGATACACATTACATAACACATGTGCAAGCCTTCAGAACAGAATACACGACCTAGAAAGCTCCAGACAGCATAATCCATTTCCAAATTTTCAAGAGAAAAATCAAAAACTGAAAACCACCTTGCAGCCCGTTTCAAGCTCCCTTCTTAATCCAGACATACTCCTTGCATTGCCAGGAACCTTTGGCAATCAGAATTAAGCAAAAAACCTCAAGGAATCACGCCATACAACTCACACGGTTTTCATTTTTTCTCAAAATTACAGTCATATATTCATGCATTTTTAACACTTTTTGTTGATAGCATCATGTTTACAGGATCAATACAAAGCGTTCCACATGGTTTAATTTGAGAATGGCGCCCTGGATTGAAAGTTACCATTAGCAATTTCTAGGTTTTTCAGAGCTTCGAATTAGGGGTTTTGTCATGCTGTAAAATTAAAACTCCACACACATATGGTTAAACTCAGCATGATGAGACGATTGGAATGAGATACTCGCGCCCTTTTTATATTGTATGAGAAGCTAATCGCTATTTTCATATTGCCTATATTTTGTGGGGGTTTAAAACCCCCGCTATGTGTTTTTATTTTTGCAGAAAAGCTTGAAGACGATGGCGTGGCAACCAAGCATTAGTCCATTCAAAAATCATGCGCGCTCTTTTTGTTTTTTTCAGCATATAGTGCGTGTTTTCTATATTATATTTCTTTTCTATTTCAATAACAAATGCGCAGGTTTGGTCCAGTGGTGGTGAACGTGTCATGCAATCTCTGGGACCTGGGTTCGATTCCCAGGTCCCCTTATAATTTCCATATTCTTTTTCCAAATGCTTTCCTGTGCAGAGTTCAAATTGATGCGTACCGTGCACCTCACCCATCCAACAAGCCAAGTGTCATTGGAGGCAGATCCAAAGGCCAAGCATAAGGAACACCATGGTCTGGAGTCAACGTGGGCATAGGCAATCCAGGAAAGTCCAAACGAGCTGAAGCTTTAATGGGCCAAGATCTCAATCCAACACCCTCCATTTCAGCCCACACCCCCCTTGGTTTTACTTCTTTTTTTTATTTTGTTTTGTCATTTTCTCTTATTTTAATTTCTAACCTTTCAAATATTTTTATTATTAACAATTAATCAATTAACATTTTCATAAAAAATCCAAAAAAAGAATTAACATCATTATTATTATTATTATTTTATTTTGGTAAATAAACAATAATTGAATTAGTTTTTTAATTAGGCCATTTTAACTTTTTTTAATAATTAAAATAGATTTAGAATTAGGTTAACCTAGAATTTTATTTCTTTTATTTTATTTCATAAAAACATAAAAACAAAAAAATATAATTTCTTTTAATTAAATTAATTAATTAGTCATTAATTAGTTTTAGTTTCATTTTAATTACAAAAAGACAAAAAAAAAAATTTCTTTTCTTAAAAGGGGCAACACCCTTAAGACGTTCCCGATTCTTCTTTCGCGCGCATTTTAATTTTAATTCCTTATTTTGGATTATTATGTAACTGCCTCCGGATGTAATAGTAATTAGGACGTTTACTGTTTTCATTTACTTTCCGTACTCATTTACCAAAAACGGGTCTTTGTATTTTTGGCGATGTATAGACCCGCGCCTTGTAATAGCGTAGGATTTATGTTTCCGCAATTTACTTTCCGCACCCCCTTAACTTCTAAACTTGCATGAAAGAATGTATGTAAATAAAAACAACTCGTAGCTCACTAATTACAAAGACAAACATTAACTGAATACAACACACAATACACACACCACTTCTAGGGTACGCCTCACTCGTTGCCTTCGAAACGTGGTTATCAAGTATAGGACGTCTTAGAGGTCACCCTTAGTCCAAAGATCCAGTTGCCTCGAAACAGTTGCCTCGAAACAGTTGCCTCGAAACGGTTGCCTCGGATTAAAAAGGATCTAGGACATTAGGTTTACTTCTAAGGTGTCCTGACTGTTGCTTCGGCGACCACAATGTCCCGATAATCGAATTGACCCGAATACCTCCAACGATGGTGCTACCTACCTCTCAATGGTGGGATAGCACTATCTAAAGGACTCTTACACAGCCTAATTCCTTAGGGTATGTAGATTTCTCATGGGTACTTGCTCTCTCAAAAACAAAACAAAACAACTTTTCACACCTTACACTTTCAAAAAGTTTTCAAACAATACTTCATACACTCTTGAGGACTGATACAAGAGTTACCTAGAAGTTTTCAAACGAACTTTTTCAAAACCCACACACACTTGAAAAGCAAACAAATTTTTGAAAACATAAGAGCAAGTACCTAAGAGCCCGTGGATAACCACGGATAGAAAGGGTGCTAACACCTTCCCTTTCTATAAATCTACCTCCCGAACCGAGAAACAATCTCATAAGGAATTTTGCTGTGCTTTTGTCCTTTCCATGTTGGAGAAAATAAAAGACGGTGGCGACTCTTGCTTCCGCGACATTTCGCGAACCAGCTATAGACAGTCAGTTCTATTTCCACCGATCACATGATGACTTTCTACAATGATTCCAGAAGAAAAAGTATGAAGTTATGTTGTGTCCAAGATGCAGCTCCATCTTCGACAAAAAGGCTGAATAACACATACAGGGCATAAGGGCAGTGAAGGAGAAAAGGGCCACCAATGCCCAACCTCACATGGTTTCTGAGGTTAGATATGATCCCAGAAGAAGATATTATAAAAGGACCAATGAACCAGGTGAAGAGGCCATCAGCTTTCAGGCCTCTAACAAATGTCCTCGTGAACACTTGGCTAAAAATAGAAAACAGCAAAAGGCCAAGTAAAGAGAAATGGCGAACATTCGATGTGCCAAGAGGGTTATCCTTGGCATATAGGAAGGAGTTCCAAACTACAACTACAAACAAAGTGGCTCATGTGTCGAGCAACTATAAGGGGAAGAACCCCATGTCTCGCTCCCAGTGGAGAAGATTTCAAAGACGGTGAAAAGTCGAGAGAGAGGCTGCAGAGGAGCCTCAACCAGATTCAAGCACCAACGTACCACAAAGAATGGACAAAGGCAAACAAAGAAAGCCTTTGGAAAGGAAACCAATTGCTAGAAGATTGGAGTGGCCAGATCGAGGTGAAACAGATGACGAAGGTAGTTCTGAATTTGATGCTACTTTAGATATTATGGTGAATGTAGTATCAGTGCTACCCAGAGAATACGACCGCCAAGTCGAAGTCGAAGAGACTGACTGGGAAGTCGAACATGAAATGGACAAACATAGGCCAGTGTGCTATTATGTGATGAACAATGGTTGTGTCGAAGAGCAAAATGCCTTCTTCGAGCCACCTACTAAGGCGATGAAAAATCGCCTAAAACCCTTGTTCATAAGGGCAAAGATAGGGGAAATAACAATCAACAAAATTTTGGTTTATTATGGGGCTACAATAAATATAATTCCCCAATCTATGCTGAGCAAAATGGGCAAAGGAGATGGAGATATCAAACCCCATAACATGGTTATGTCGAACTATGAGGGAGGTATTGGGACTACTGTGGGGGGTAATACAATTAGACCTCAAGGTGGGAACAATACTTCGACCAACTATGTTCATGGTCATTTTAGCGAAGCCCAACTATAATCTACTCTTAGGTAGAGAGTGGATACATGGCATAGGTGCAGTGCCATCTTCGATGCATCAACTGGTTATGATTTGGCGCCCTGATGGCATCGTAGAGAATATTGAAGCCGACCAAAGTTATTACTTAGGTGAAGTTAATATCGTTGGAAAAAATAGCTTCGACTGAAACTTGGCTCACATAGGGCCATGCAATCCTCCTGAGTTCGATTTGGCACCAGCGCCAAATACCTTTTGCTCCCTCTACCTGCATTCCGACCATGGTTTCCAGTGGGATAAAGAAGATTTATCAAACATTGACTATGGAGGAGTTGATTACATACGGCCAAAGGGCTGGGGAAGTGAATTTGGTGATTATGACTGAATCACAAGCTTTACAAAAGATTTTGGCATATGTAGCCGAAAGTAGAATGATAGCGGCCTTAGAGGCTGAAATCAAGTACATGGCTCTTGAAGCCAATGAACAAGTATTTCTTCCAGAAGGTCCTGCGAAAGAATTCAAACCAGAACCACCTGACACGAAGGAGGAAGAAATGCAAAACCAAAGGCTAGATGCCATCTATGATGATGAACCTTTAGGTTTTGAAAAGGATCCGGTGGCGAACAATGTTAAAATTATAGCGCAAGATCCTTTGGAAGAAATAGACCTGGGCGAAGGTTTGGTGAAAATACCAACATACATTAGCATGAAGATAGATCCAGAGCTCAGGATCGAAATAATCCAATTGTTGAAGGAGTTCAAAGACTGCTTTGCATGGGATTATGATGAAATGCCTGGTCTCGACAGGGAAGTGGTAGAGCTTCAACTACCAATAAAGCCTGGAAAAAAGCCTGTCAAGCAAAATCCAAGGCATTTTGCACCAGAGGTCTTGTTGAAGATCAAGACGGAAGTCGAAAGACTGCTGAGATGCAAGTTCATCCGAAAAACCAGGTTTGTCGAATGGATTAGAAATATAGTACCTGTTATAAAGAAAAATGGTACCTTAAGGGTGTGCATCGATTTTAGAGATTTAAATGCTGCAACACCCAAAGATGAATATCCAATGCATGTGGCAGAAATGCTTGTTGATTATGTCGCTGGCTTCGAATATACGAGTATGCTTGACGGATACTAAGGGTATAATCAAATTTTCATTGCTGAAGAGGATGTGTCGAAAACAGCCTTTCAATGCCCTGGGGCTTTAGGCACTTACGAATGGGTAGTGATGCCTTTTGGCCTAAAAAACACAGAGGCAACATATCAAAGAGCAATGAATTCTATCTTCCATGATTTTATTGAAACTTTTATGCAAATTTATATTGATGATATTGTTGTTAAATCTGTTTCAGGGAAGAATCATATAGACCATCTTCGACAGTCCTTCGAAAGGATGAGACGCTATGGTCTGAAAATGAATCCTCTAAAATGAACTTTCAGGGTAAGAGAAGGGGACTTCTTAGGATTTGTGGTCCATAGGAAGGGAATTGAAGTAAACCAAAACAAGACCAAAGCCATTTTGGAAGCGAAAGCGCCAACTAACAAGAAGGAGTTACAATCTCTACTTGGTAAGATAAATTTCCTGAGGAGATTTATTTCCAACTTAAGTGGAAAACGCAAGCCTTATCACCACTACTTTGACTCAACAAAGGAGGCTTCGAGTGGGGGAAAGAACAACAAGAGGCTTTCGATAAGATCAAAGAATACCTCTCCAAGCCACCTATTATGGTACCTCCTTGTAGAAATAGAAGTATGAGATTGTACATAGTTGCATCTGATAAAACTTTAGGAAGCATGTTAGCTCAAGAGGATGAGAATGGTGTCGAAAGACCCATTTATTACCTTAGTAGAGTTTTAAACGATGCAAAAACTAGATATAGCAAATTTGAAAAACTATGTTTATGTCTTTACTTCTCGTGTACAAAGCTCAAGCAATATATTAAACCAGTTGATGTTTATGTTTCATCTCATTTTGATGTTTTCAAATATATGTTGTTAAAACCCATCTTGCACAGTCGAATTGGAAAATGGGCACTTGCATTAACTGAGTATTCATTAACCTTTATGCCTCTTAAGGCTGTAAAAGGTCAAGTGGTAGCAGATTTTATAGTTTACCACTCAATAAATGAGGAATCAATCAACTACCTGGAGATCGAACCCTGGAAGTTATACTTCGATGGTTCTAGTCATAAAGATGGAAATGGGGTAGGAGTTCTAATCATTTCTCTAAATAAAATTCCAACAACATTCAAGTACAAGATCGAAGTTTCTTGTTCGAACAATGAGGCTGAATACAAAGCTCTAATCGTAGGCCTTGAAATATTGTTGGAATTGGGGGCAACTCGAGTCGAAATAATGGGAGACTCAGAGTTAGTTATAAAACAAGTTACAAAAGAATATAAATGCATAAGAGAAAATATTATCATGTATTTTGTAATAGTCAATCGTTTGTTGAAAAACTTTGAAAAGATCAACATTCAACATATACCAAGACTGGAAAATCAAGTGGCTAATGACTTAGCATGGATTGCATCCAGGTATAAAATTTCAAAAGAGAAATTACAACAAGTAATCGAAGTTAGAGGAATAGTGACATTAACTAAGTTGTCTCCAATAGATTTGAAAACAAAAAAGTTGGGGTACGCTGATCACGAAAACTTCGAAATTTCGTTCATAGATAATCTAACAGAACAAGATTGGAGAAAGCCTATAGTGGATTATTTGCAAAATCCAGTAGCTTCGACAGAACGGAAGATAAAGTATAGGGCGTTGAGTTATACCCTAATGGGAAACGAGTTATTTAAAAAGACGCCTGAAGGGGTGCTATTAAAATGCCTAAGTGAAGCAGAGGCATACATAGCCCTTTAACTACACATGTTGGGGCATGTGGAGCACATCAAGTAGGCCATAAAATGAAATGGTTATTGTTTCGATAAGGACTACATTGGCCCACTATGTTGAAAGATTGTGTTTAGTTTGAAAAGGGATGTCAGGAATGTCAAGTACATACAAGTATCTAGCACGTAACTGCAAGCGAACTTCACTCAATTGTGAAACCTTGGCCTTTTAGGGGATGGCCTTTGGATCTTATTGGAGAGATTCAACCAGCATCATCTAAAAGCTAGAAATACATATTGGTGGGCATTGATTATTTTACTAAATAGATTGAAGTAATTCCTTTAGTCAATGTAGACCAGGAAAATGTCATTGAATTTATTCAAAAGCACATTATACACAGGTTTGGAATCCCTGAGACAATAACAACTGATCAAGGGTCAGTCTTTATTGGTCGAAAAATGCAAGAGTTCGCTACAGAAATGGGGTTCAAATTATTAACATCTACGCCTTACTATGCACAAGCCAATGGTCAAGTCGAAGCGGCAAACAAGGTAATAATCAGCTTAATAAAGAAGCATGTAGGAAAGAAGCCAAAAAATTGGCACAAGACTTTAGATCAAATTTTATGGGCTTGTCGAACTTCTCCTAAGGAAGCTACCAGAACGACACCTTTTCGACTAACTTACGTCCATGACGCAATATTTCCAGTACAAATTTGTCTACAGTCAACAAGAATTCAGAAACATCAAGACATCCCTTCTGAAGTTTATTGGAATATGATGTTAGACGAATTGGTTGATCTGGACGAAGAAAGACTGAAAGCTTTGGATCTCTTAAGGTCACAAAAGAGGAGAGTGGAAAGATCTTACAATAAAAGAGTAAAACCCAAGACATTCTTGCCTGAGGACCTGGTATGGAAAGTAATCCTCCCAATGGATCAAAAGGATAGAAATATGGGAAAATGGTCTCCTAACTGGGAAGGGCCTTTTAAGATCATCCAAACGTTATCTGGTGGCGCATATGAGGTCGAAGAGTTAAATGAAGACCAAAGGCTCTTAAGAGTAAATGGTAAATACTTAAAAAAGTATAGACCTGCACTTCAAGAGGCTAGGATAACCAATGCTTGATCTTAATCAAGTTAAAAAAGCCAAGATGGAAAATATATTACAAAGCCAAAATGGCTGAAAGTCATTACAAAAAATATATAATTATACAACTAAAAAATAAAGTCGAAATCAAAATGGGAGGTTGGCCTTGATTTGGAGGTATTTTATCTTTTGTAGCTCCAGGAGTCTTTCGCATAGAGTTTTAGACTGATGAAGAGTCTCAATTTTGGCATCCAATGCTTGGGCTCGTTCAGCATATGCTAACCCCTCGTTGAGTTCCTCTTGACTCTCTGAATCAGTGCTGATAGCGAGAAGTTCTTCCTTTCGTTTATCGTTGGTAGCAATCTTGGCCTCTAACTCTCTTATATGAGCCTTCATATTGGCTGTATTTTGTTTGAGTTCTTCTACTTCTTTCTGCCAAGCTTCTTGTGCCCTCAACAACTCCTTCAGCTTTGAAGTTGATTCAGCAGCAGCACCCCAGGCAGCAGCTACATGGCCATTGGCCTCCTCAATTTCGCGAGTGAGAGTCCTTCGACGATTGTAGTCAGCTGAAACATGATCGATGATGGAAATCAAATCCAAAATAACGCTGGTAATGTCAGGGGAAGCAGCAAGAAGGTAGATAGCTCTTAAAGTAGTCTTCAAAAGGGAAGGAGCTGTAGGTTCTCCCTCTAAGTCCAGCATTAAATCTCTTTTGAAAAGTTGCACCTTAACCTTTTGAAGTGCTTCTTCAAGAGGAGATGTTGAAGTGGATTTTCTAGATGCAGTCTGTTGTACCCCAAAATTTGCCCTCCCATATTTCTCAAGACATTGCAAGAATAACCTCCAAATGGTTCAAGATTGCTCAAGAGTTGGACAGTTAAGTCATCTCCTAAGGCAGTCAATCTCAAATAGGGAATTTGTGTTGCATCAAGGTCCTTACATACAAATGACCCTAAGTTATCCCCAATGTCCTAATATGTTCTCAAGTTCATCCATGTCAAATTTCAAGCCTTGCCGAGGAAGTTTGGTCAGTCAATAGCTCAAGAGGTCCAAAAATCGACTGTGCTAGGGCAAAAGTCAACTGTGACCTACAAATAGTCAAACCTCAAGATTTTTTTTCAACATTCTCATTTTGAAGGTTAATTCATCACTTGATCAAGTGTTGATCATGATTCATCAAGGATTTCTCAAGATTCATCGAGATTCAAAAGTTGCTAAGTTAGGGTTTTGTAGGAAAAGTCAACTCAAATTTGACCAAGCATAACTTTCTCATACTTTATGAGAAATGACCCATCCAAATCTCATTTTGAATAGGATGCAATTTCATACGATCCATATTCATACCCCAAGATCAAGAAATGCACTCACAAAAAGTTACAAATTTGGACATTATAGGTCATTTTTAAAAGTCAACAAAAACACCTTTTTTGCTAAAGCTTATAACATGATCATGGAATATAAAAATGAGATGAGACCAAATGTTTTTGTTATAGGACATCTTAAGGTTTCTAAAAAGTCCAAGAACACCTCTAAAAGTTCAAAATTGAAGAAGTTAGGCATTGTTGAAGTTGGGCATTTTTCCAAAATTGCCAAAAGTCAACTATCCCCAAAACATCAAATTTTGACAAAAGGGACCACTTTTTTCCACTTGATTTGATCTTGTCACACCACACACGTGTCATATCTTCAGTCTTGTGCCAATTATTAATTTTTTTATTTTATTTGATTTTTATTGATTTAATTCATTTTTAATCAATTTAAATCCAAATAAAATCCAAATCTTAATCAATTGAAATATTTTTGATCATTACAGGTCTTTAATATCATTATGGACATGACCAAATTCGAATCAAGGCATATCATGAACAAATATTAGATTTTTTGACAAATATGGAAGCTTTTTCATGGAAGATCAAATCATATCTTTAATCATCAATTCACATGGATTCAAGGCCCAAAATTAAACCTAATTGCTTCTATTATACTTATACAATGCAAAGCACACAAGAACAGGACCTGAAAGCTGCCAAATCTCAAATACCAAAACTTGAAAAAAGCTTGAAAAGCTTGAATCTGAAATCGATCCTAGAGGCGTTTCCAAGGCAAAAACTCCACGCTGTCATCTTGCTTGACATTCACTGGATCTATTGGAATCAAAACCAAGCCTTGAAACCTCCTAAATCGCGCTGTAAGTGTCCATGAACATGACCTTGTACATGAAATCGTGACTCCATATTCCTGCATCCTTTGAGCAAATTTTTTGTACAATCATGCTTACCATTCAATTTCTAAGCATTCTGCAATACTTAATTTTGTTTTTATGGCCTGTAATGTGACACCCGAACCTAGGGTTTTCGTTTCTTGTTTTTAGGCGTTTTTGCTACATGTAAAATTAGGGCGAACCATGGACATGGTTGTGTTCAGGGAGGAGAGACGAGCATAGTGATGGTCTCCGTTTGCATTTATATGGCCTATAGCTCGTTTTAGGATGAACCTAGGAATTTAGCTGCGGATAAAATCTGCAGGTAAATATCCAGGCTTTTCAACGAAGAAGACGATTATGTGTCTTCTCCCCATTGGTTGATTCAAATGGCGCGCCACATTTTTTTATTTTTTCTGGCATAATATTTGTTTTCACATATTTTATTCTTTTCTTATCCATTTAACAAAAACGTGCAATGGCTCAGTTGGTGAAAGCGCTAGTGGATTGTCCAATGGGACCTGGGTTCGAATCCCAGGTCCCCCAATTGCTTGTTGTTATTTTTCAATAGGTACTCCCATGCAATGCTTAAAGTGTGGTCCACCATGTGCATCCAAATCCCAAGCGACAGATGGCCTTCAGGCCAAATCCAAGGGCCAAGATTGAATATCCATCCTACACTCTAGTCAACGTGCCATGGAGAATTGGAAAATTCAGCCTAGGCTTGCTGCAAATGGGCCAAACAATTGCTATCAAACCTCCTGATTTGGGGCCCAAACCCCCCATTTGGTTTATTTCTTTTCTTTTCTTTCTTTTATTTAATTATTTGTTTTATATTATTGTTTTTATTATTTAAACCACTGACTAATTAAAATATTTTTTCTCATAAAAAAAAACACAAAATATATTTTTTATTTATTAAAATTAAATTCATACTTTTATTTTTGTAAATAAATTAATTTTAATCAATTTAGATTTAAATAGATCTAACTTTTAATACTTTTGCAATATTTAAAACCAATTTAGAATATTAGGTTTTTATTACTTTTAATCAATTTATTTTATTTCCTTAAATATTCAAAAATCCAAAAATATTTTCATTTATTAATTAATTTAATTATTAACTTAGATTTAATTCCATTTAATTCAAAAAATAACAAAAACATGCTTTCTTTCGCAAAAAGGGTCAAAACCCTAAAAACTCGCCCGATTTAATTTCTCGCACGCGTATCATTTTTTTTCAATATTGTAATTGCTTCCGGAATGTAATAGCTTTTAATTAGGACTTTAATTTTATTTTATTGCTTTCTTTTATTTTCCGCAATTTAAATTAAAGGGTTGTTTTTGGCGATGTAAATACCCGACGCCTTGTAATAGTTTAGATTTAATTTCTGCAATTTAAATTCCGCAAATATTAACTGTTAGATGTTCGATAATAGGGAATGCATGACAAGATCAAATGTATAAACTTAAAATCAACATAGCTCACCCATGACATGTACAAAGATAAATAACTAAAAAACAATACACTCGCACATGCGCACTCTTAGGATACACCTCACTTGGTTGCCTTCGAACGTGGTCATTGAGTATAGGAAGTTTTAGAGGTCGCCCTCTTGTCCAAAGATCATAAGTTGCCTCGAAACAGTTGCCTCGAAAAAATGATCTAAGACATTAGGGTTACCGCTAAAGCGTCCTAACGTTGCTTTAGTGACCACACGTCCCTTAATCGAATTGACCCTAAAACTCCAACGACGATGCTACCTATTCATCAATAGTGGGATAACATTGTCTAAAGGACATTAGTACAAATTCATTCCTTTTTCGAGTAGGTAGATGGTTCTTAAGTACTTGCTCCTTTTAAAACAAAACAAAAACTTTTCGCACTTACACTCCTTTCAAACAAAAACTCTTTCAAACCCACAAACACAAAGAAAAGCAAATTTTGAAAACACAATGTGCAAGTACCTAAGAGCCCGTGGATAACCACGGATAGAAAGGGTGCTAACACCTTCCCTTTCTGTAATCTACCCCCCGGACCCGAGAAACATCTCGAAAAAGGAATTTTTCTGTGCTTTTTTCCTTTCCTTGTTGGATAAAATAAAAGACGGTGGCGACTCTTGCTCACCGCGACATTTTGCAAAAACAAACACAAAACGCGAACCAGCATTCCAAAACAGCCAGTTCTCTTCCCACCGGATCACAGAACTGGCGACTCTGCTGGGGAAATATAAGTGGGGTGTACCTTAGGACTAGATCATTGTGTTTTCAATTGTATGCTTTGTATGATTTACATTTGTGGGCTTGTATCGGAGTTCTATAGATCCTAACCCAGATCTGGGGATACCCTTTAGGTAAGTAGCAATAAACTGTGAGGGAATTGTATGGCGTAGACCGATACGGTTGAAGCAGTAGCTATATTGGTGTGGCACTTTAGATTGTACCGATATCCCTTGTGTTGGAACGAGGAGAATATGGGTCATCTAAGGGGTCATTAAGCACCAACTGACCTTAGAACCTTTAAATTGACTAACTTGGCCATAGAACAGTAGCAGTATGCTACACTCATTGAGACTAAACTCTCGCGATGATTCCGGCCGCAAGAAAAGGTTGCTAAACTGGAATTATGACCGATTGAGGGTAGTCAGTGATATTGAGATCCTCTAGAACCCGGTTACTATTTTTAGGACAGGTTTAAACCAACTGAACTGAAAGAGGGTAGTACCTAAGCTCCTTACTAGCCTGAAATCTAAGGGCTCTCTGTGTGACTTGTGTGCCTTTACCATGCTTGCTTTTTATGGATACTTGTGGTCTGCTTACTATCATGACATCATGACATCATAACATTTCATACATCTTGCATTAGACTAACCTATTTCAAAGACAGGAGGGATTCATCTTTGTTCTGTTCTGTAGGTCATCATGATGCCCATGAGTAGAAATACCATCCGGATCAACTTTGTCCAGGTTCCTACCTTGCTTAAAGAGTTGGTTGCCAAGATGCCTGACACTACTTCCTTCATCAGGAGGCATGGTTCTCTTCTCAGTTTGGTCACCTCCAAATTAGACGAGCAGATGATGAGTGTCCTGGTCCAATTCTATGATCTGTTGTACCATTTTTACTTTTCAAGACTATCAGCTGGTTCCCACCATAGAAGAGTTCTCTGAGCTGCTCGGTATCTCTGTTCTGGAGCAGACCCCATTTACTGGTTGGGAGAAGACTCTTAAGCCTGAAGAAATTTCTGCAGCCCTTCACTTGACCAAAGAGGAGGTAATGGCTAATTTGGAGACTAGAAGTGGAGCAAAGGGCTTTCTGACTAAGTTCTTGGTTGGTAAGGCTAACTATTTATGGGATAGCCTAGATTTCAAGGCCTTCGAGGATATTCTGGATCTTCTGATATATGGCTTGGTATTGTTTCCGAACTCTGACTCCTTTGTTGATGTGAATGCGATAAAGATCTTCATCTCTCAGAATCCGGTACCCACTCTCTTGGGTGACATCCTTCATCAGCTCTATGCTCGTACTGCCCGAAAGCGGGGAACCTTGATGTGCTGTGCTACCTTATTGGCAAGGTGGTTTATTTCGCACCTCCCCAAATCTATGCTGAAGAATAAAGAAGGCATGGGCTGGTGTTGTACCCCAAAATTTGCCCTCCTCTTTTTTACAAGAAATCACAGCTTCGGGCTTTTCTTGATTTTTCAGATTGGCTCAAGAATCGGTCAAACAGGCTTTTCTTACCAGTCAAACAAAATTAGGGTTTCCATTAACTTTTGAATCAGTTCAAGCAGATTACTAAGGTTTGGTTGAGTTTGGCTCAGGATTTGATCAAGCAGACGCTTCTTTGACAATAAATCAAGAATTAGGGTTTGCACGCGCATTTTCAGAAGAATTTGAATCCACAATGTCTTAATTGGTTGTTACACTGCTTTGACGCCTGCTCAAGATTTCAGTTTGTTTCTCAAAAACTTGAACCTCTGGGTTAGAAGCTGAGGCTTCTGGTTGAAAATTTGCAGTGTTTGGTTTAATCAGTAAAAGGAAAGGCATATGTACGTTTGTTTGATTAACTGTGCAATGCTTATGGTTAATTGGAACGCCGGATTTATTATTGGTTAATGCGAAGTTGCAAGACTACAGTGTTTATTAATTATTTATTTTATCTAAGTTAAAATAATTTGAATGCATTTCCAGTCGTTTTAATTCAAGAGACTTAAATAAATAAATAAACAGTGAATTAGAGAATTATATGACAAAAGGACTTTTATTTATTTTTAATTATTGGTACAAGTGTTATTTAAATACAGTAATTTTATTTACAAGTATTTATAATAATATTTATTACAAATGATTAAAATAAAATAAAGATATATCCTAATTTTCTTGAAGTCTCCATCTTCTACTGTTGCATCCTTTGCTCAACTGGTATTTACCTGCAAAAAGAAGAAAAAAGAAGTCAACACAGATGAATTAAAAAAGAGCATTTTCAGACAGTTAATCAAAAAATTCATCATTAAAGGTGGTTGGCCGGAATCAGATTGTTTTGATTTTCATCATATTTTTCTCACCCTCTTTGCAAATCACAAGAAGACTCTCTCCTTGGTTCACAAAGAGTAAAGAAAAATTATTTTACAAGCATACAAATCATTTAAGCAAAATACAAAGCTGCATAAATTCAAACTGTCAACCAAAGGGACAAGCTACTGAATATGCCAAAACAAGTTGCAAAGTTCAAACTGAAACAAACAAGTTGCAAAGTTCAAATTGAACAAACAAGCTACTTGAAAAGGAAAACCAAACTATCAAAAAAAACTGTCAAAAAAGATATCAAAAGATATCAAGTTGTCATCAAAGAAAAGAAGAAAGTACAATATGCAGAGGAAAGACGAAATGCAAGCAACTTGTAAAGCCAATTTCATCATTTCCCAACCAAACACCTTTTCAGAAACATCTATTCTAAAGCAATATAATATGCTTTAATAGAGAGAGAAAAGAGAGAGAGGTAGAGAGGCTTACAGTTTGCAGGCTCAAGACATAGATAAATATTACAACAAACCAAAATTGTCAAGGGGGCAGAAAAACATAAAGAAACATATAACACAAGCTCTCAAGCCTGTAACTTCAAAAACAAGCTCTCAAACCTGCTAAGCTTCAAACTGTAACATCCTGCCTGTAACCACAATAAGCCTTCAAGAAAGCAAAAGCTCAAAATCTGTTTCAAACCACAAGCCTTTGAAACCTGTCAAACTGTTCAAACCTTAAATACCAAAACCTTCAAAACCCACAAACAAATCTTTGTTCAAACAAGCCTGTACCAATATACAAAAACCAGAAGTGGCCTCAAAACTGATAGCATACAAAGCCTGTCAAAAACTATACAGCATTCAAGCTTGCCTTTAAACCTGTTAAAGCCTTCAGCTTGCCTAAATCAAATAACCAAACTCAAACAAACCTTTGTTCAAACATAGGCCTGCCTTCATCTCAAAATCCAAGCATCAACTATTGCAATCCATCATCACAGGGTCAAAAAAATAAGCATATCAAAAGCATCTCAGATTCAATATTATCATCATTGATAAAAAGCCAACTCAGAATCAAAGCCAAAAGAGAGAGGAAAAGCAATCTCAGAGTTATCATCATCAAGTTATTAGAACAACAATAAGCAAACAATCTCAGAATAATCATCATTGAAAAAAGCCAGAAAGCAACTCAGAAGCAAAAATACTGAGGCAAAAGCAACAACAACATCATCAAACTCAGAAACGGGCAAGCAAGCAGGAGAGGAAAAGAAGTTTCAGAAACAGAACAAGATACAAATACCAGGGAGCCAGCAAGCCTCATTACCGGTCCCCACGCCTCGGCCACCTGAGACGCGCCGCCGTCCTCCTCCGTCTCCTCTCCAAAGGTAGTAACTCCTCCCTTTTCTTTACACCTCACACAAACATAGACAACACAGAAAATCAAAAACATGTCCAAGGTTAACAACATGCAAGAATAAGAATCTGAAACCCTTAAAACAAAAAGAGCAGAAATCAAATACCTTTGTTTCATCACTGCCTGAGCAATCTTGGAGAGAGGGAGATGGACGGTGGCGCTCTGGAAGCTGAGGCGGTTGGAGGAGTATCAATGGCCTTTGTTTGAGAACGAGGATGAAGAATGAAGAAGGAAGAGAGCACCGTTCGTTCAACACAAACCCTGGTTCTGGACAAACAAAGTGAAACCCTAAGAAAAAATTATCAAACGCGCGTTGGGCCTGTCCCTCACAAAAACACCTAAGCCCAACTGAATTCTGGCGCACCCCCCTCCTTTTACAAATCTGTTTGTTTCTTTGCTTTGGGTCAAACGCCTCCTAAAGCCCATATAACTCTTTTTCTTATATTTTTTTGAAAACCAACACCTTTTTATTATTACCACTTAATTCTTATTTTTTTTCATAACTTAATTCTTTCTTTTTTATTGTTAATTAATATACTAATTTTTTCATTAATACCTTTTATTACATTTAAAAAATACATAAATAATAGATTTTTATTAAGTTTAAACAATTTTTCCTTTGAAACTTTTCTTTGTTTAATAAATCACTTTTATAAAACTTCCTAAAAAACATTAATAAAAATACATAAAAATAGATATTTCTAAGTTAAATAGTTTTCTCTTTAAACCCCTTTTTGTTTATATATAGCAAAAACACAAAAATAAATAAATACATTAAGTTAACATTTTTATCATTTGTAAATAATCACATACATTGCACAACACTTTTATTTCTCTTTGATTCTTATACTTTGCTATACTTTTACATTGAGAATGCGATTCGATTTGGTTGTAAATAATATTTGGACACTACTATCCTGATAAGACTCATCCCCATTTGTAAATATTTGTACCCCCATCCCCGGATACTTATTTGTAATAGCTTAGACTTTAAATTCCCGCAATTTATCGCTTTTCATATACTGTATAGTAATTAGGGTTTGTATGCGAAGATTCAAAATCAACCGCTAGATAACCTAATACAAGACAAAAGCATGAAAATCAATACACAATTCACACTTGCACCTCTAGGGTAACCTCGCCTGTTGCCTCGGAAAAATGCAATCATGTCCCTCGAGTATGAGACACTCTAGCAAACGTCCCTTCAATAAACAAAGACCGTAGTCCCTCGATAACCCTCGATGTTGCCTTCGATAAAACGATCTCGTCCCTTACAAAAATTGCTAGAGCGTCTCACAAGTTGCCTTCAATGATTGTATACGATGACCCGCGCCCGTCCTGTTAACATCCTAACGCAAGGTTGTTCACCAAATACAATGGTGAAACAACACTGTTAAAAGGGTTAAAACATGAGAAAGACCTTTGAGTATAATAGGGTAGACAACTCTTAGTTACTTGATCAAACTTGTAAAACACACTTGCCTACTTTCAAAACACACTTCACAAACACAACTTCCAAAACAACTTTCAAAAAACATTGAAACATCTTTTCAAAAAGACAAACACCTTTGCAAAACATTCGAGTAAAGAATTATTACAACGGTTTCCTAGACAAGGCATCTTTTTCAAAACATTTTCAAAACCACACACACAAAGCACCATTTCACACAATTGAAAATCAAGGCAAGTGATCTAAAACAAGTAACTAAGAGCCCATGGATAACCATGGATGAAAAGGGTGTTAGCACCTTCCCTTTTCATAATCTACCCCCCGAACCCACGAAAACATCTCAAAGGTTTTTCCTGTGCTTTTTAAACCTTTCCTTAGGATAAAATAAAAATTCGGTGGCGACTCTTGCTAAACCGAACAAGTGCGAATACAAACGCAAAACCTCAAGTCAGTTCTCCCACCGTATCACAGAACTGGCGACTCTGCTGGGGAGAAAATTAAAAGTGGGGTTACCTTAGGGTTTTAGATCACCCATACATACTTGCTTTGATTGCTTTGATTGCTTTACTTTTTGGGTCCTTGTTTGGGTTTGTTGTAAATCCTACACCCGGATTTGGGGGCACCTTTTTAGATAAATAACAATAAAACTGTGAGGGAACTGTGCGGGGTATACCGACATGGTTGAAGTAGTAAGCTATGTTAGTGTGACATATTTGTGAGTACCGGTAGCCCTTGAGTAGTCAAGGAGAATACGGGGCCGCTGAGTGATGTCATGAAGCACTAACGAACTCTTAGAACCTTAATTGACCATCTTAGCCTTTTTAGGGGTAGTGAGATGACCGACTTTGGTGCAGTCCGAAGTTGGTAGATACTCGATACTACACTCATTGAGGGTTGTTTTCTTGGGATATTTTGGTCGCCAGTTAAGTGGCTAAACCAAAACAATGAACACAGAAAATAATCCAGTGATATTGAGCTCCTTAGAACCCGGTTTCTATTTTAGGACAGGATGAGCCAACTAACTTCAAGAGGGTACTTACCTACAAACCCCATGCAAGCCTAAACCTAAGGACTTGTTTGCTTTGTGTGAATATGATTACCTGTATATACATTTACTTGCTTTTGCATACATGTACATAACATCATGACATCATACCATAGCATTTTCAATAACCATTTCAGGGATCTCGAGGGTCTTTTGATGCAAGGTCACGTTGAACCAGACGTCTACCAAAGGGGAAAGAGGTTTTCCTCTAAACAAATGCCATCAAAGATCAAGTGCAACAACTTGAATCAGGGGCTATGACCCACTTGACATGGTGAGCTTGATTCTCGTGGAAAGACATCCACCGTTACAAAGCTCTCCAATCAGAGATGTTGATCAAAGTTCAACCTCTAACATTTTCTTGTGTTTACCCCGAGAGATCCTTGAAAACATGCATTCACATATCATGCATTGCATCATAACAGTTTTTCCTTTTCAGGTTTCCTTATTCTCCTACTGTTTATTTCAGTAGAGATGGCTCTAGAGAGGACTGTCAAGGATATCCAGGATCAAAATGCTCAACTTCAGGAAATGTTCTTGAACCTGTCCCAGGGGCAAGAAGAAGTGAAAGCTCTCCTCACAAGGGGAATGGTCCAGGGGAATTCAAGCAATGCCAGGAGTGATCAGTTGGAGGAACTGCAGTTTGAGCTGGCAACAATGAGGATCCAGATGATGGGACAACTGGTGGGCCAGATGGCTCTCATCCAGGACTTGGATCAAAGACAAGATGAGCTCAGAGTTCTCGTCAACCAACTGCTTCGGGACAACCAAGTGGGGCAAAGATCGGAGGTGGAAGAGCAAGTCATCATTCAACCCCCTTTGAGACAAGAAGACAAAGGAAAAGCTCCTCTACTTGCTTCAGGGTCACAAACTCACCAACAACCTCGTCAGCGTCAACGGGGTAATCGGCGTAAGCAAAATACATCGGGAAGACCGTTCACTAAGACAGACATACCGTCATCTCTAATACTGGAACGCTTGTTGGAGGTCAATCTGACTGCTTTAAGGGATCCTATTCGGAAGCCCAATACCTCTGCTCCTAGCTATCATCCCGATGCATTTTGTGTATACCACTCCTATAGTCCGGGACATGACACCGACGACTGTTGGGCCTTGAAGAACAAGATTCAAGATCTGATTGACATTAGAGTGCTGAGATTCATGCCAGATAGCGAGATGAAAATCTTCCGTTAAGGGTTTCTCCACCTGAAATGACAAAGCTCGAACTGAGAGACTTTTGTTCCATTTGAATTTTCAAAGTTGTAATTTCTTTTGTGATTCAAATAATTATCTGTTGATGTCAAACTCTGTTTCATTAATGCATTGCATATGTTTGTCTTGAATTCATCCATTCGTTTTCACTACTCTTATGCTTTCTTTATGATATTTAACTCTTGATAAAAAGTTGCAAGCCTTTAGAGGGAGGATGACGAAACAATACCATAATCTCATACAGTATGCTTTTGAACAGACCTTGCTGATGATGTACAGGCATTTCTTTCAAATCCCAAACACTGGAGTTATAAGGAAGATAATCCCTAGTCAACCCCTTCGAGCCAAAGAAGTAGGAGTTTTCTGTTCTAAACAAATTAAAACCTTTGATTTAAACCTGGGGCAGGGTAGTCTCTCAGTTAATCCAAAAAAGGTGCGCATTGAAGTCGCAAAATCTCAGTTCGTAATACAACGAACGACATCAACAAAAAAAAAGCATTCCTTTGGAATCAAAAGACAGTGATGGTTCCTTATCTCATAGGTAGTCATTACCTCTCAAAAGAGAAAATCCCACTAAGCCAAAACCTATAAAGGAGGCTTAAGAAACTGGGGCATCCCGCTGACGGTAATCCCGAAAACAAGAATCGTCAGGCAAAAGTTAGGGATAACAAATCAAAAGAACGAGGTCAGTACAAATCCTCAACAACATGAAAAATATTGCAAAAGAAAAGGAAAAAAAATGACTGCCTTCCAACAAATTCAATTGGTGTGAACCATCACCAAAAGGTCATTTCAAATTCCAATGGAGTTCGGCGCATAAATTAACTGAGTCTAGGATTGAAGGACATCACGAAGAGCGGGTGGGTACAAATATACTTTGAGCCTTTATCCTTTGTTTCTTAAACCGTGAACCAAGCCACGTTACAACCCTTCAAAAGTCCTAATTGAAGCATGGGTTAGTTCGAAAGCATACTGTTACAAAAGGTATCCTGACTCCTGTAAGGCTTTGCTCTAAATCTTGTGTTGATTTTGTCTTATAAAAAGTTTTCTGCTAAAAAACGCATTTTTCAAAACTTCGAGACAGACATAAACTTTGCATTACCTGAATATCATTGTTGGCATTTGGCTATTTGTTTGACAGCGGAGAAATTCACACAACGAATATCCGATGAACGAAAGCTCTCTCAGTGAACGAAATCACTTCGAAAAGGATGACACTTCCAACAACAAATATCCTATCAACAAGGGGGCCTGACATGTCACTGTCCAGTACACCTGGGGCAGTCCAGTCAAGGTTTCTACAGATCTTTCAAAAGTTCAGTTAACCTGGGGCAGTCCAGTCAAGATTTCAACAAATCTCTCAATTACAGATTAACCTGGGGCAAGTCTCCGTTATCATCACTTGGGGCATTCGAATGTCAATCACCAAGGTCATCAAATTTCCTTCATCACCTGCTGGAAGTTACAACCACCCACAAGATAATGGACAAATGAAGCTCCTAAAAAATCTGTTTTTCTCAAGAATGAAGATTCCCATCACCTCAGAAGATTGGTATACTCCCAATTTCTGACCCTTAACAGATTGAAGACTCTCATCCTTAAAACCTCAGAAGATTGGTATACTCCCAGTTTCTGACCGTTAACAGAATGAAGATTCTTACCACCTCAAAAGATTGGTATACTCCCAGTTTCTGACCCTCAAGAATGAAGACTCTCATCCTTAAAACCTTAGAAGATTGGTATACTCCCAGTTTCTGACCGTTAACAGAATGAAGATTCTCATTACCTCAGAAGATTGGTATACTCCCAATTTCTGACCCTTAACAAAATCAAGACCATCATCTTCCAGATTTCCTTCTAGAGATAGTTCAGATGTGACCCAGATTTGGCGACATTCCGATACTTATTCCAGATTTCCTTCTAGAGATAGTTCAGATGTGACCCAGATTTGGCGACATTCCGATACTTATTCCAGATTTCCTTCTAGAGATAGTTCAGATGTGACCCAGATTTGGCGATATTCCGATACTTACTCCAGATTTCCTTCTAGAGATAGTTCAGATGTGACCCAGATTTGGCGACATTCCGATACTTACTCCAGATTTCCTTCTAGAGATAGTTCAGATGTGACCCAGATTTGGCGACATTCCGATACTTATTCCAGATTTCCTTCTAGAGATAGTTCAGATGTGACCCAGATTTGGCGACATTCCGATACTTATTCCAGATTTCCTTCTAGAGATAGTTCAGATGTGACCCAGATTTGGCGATATTCTGATACTTATTCCAGATTTCCTTCTAGAGATAGTTCAGATGTGACCCAGATTTGGCGACATTCTGATACTTATTCCAGATTTCCTTCTAGAGATAGTTCAGATGTGACCCAGATTTGGCGATATTCTGATACTTATTCCAGATTTCCTTCTAGAGATAGTTCAGATGTGACCCAGATTTGGCGACATTCCAATACTTATTCCAGATTTCCTTCTAGAGATAGTTCAGATGTGACCCAGATTTGGCGACATTCGATACTTATTCCAGATTTCCTTCTAGAGATAGTTCAGATGTGACCCAGATTTGGCGATATTCCGATACTTATTCCAGATTTCCTTCTAGAGATAGTTCAGATGTGACCCAGATTTGGCGATATTCTGATACTTATTCCAGATTTCCTTCTAGAGATAGTTCAGATGTGACCCAGATTTGGCGACATTCCGATACTTATTCCAGATTTCCTTCTAGAGATAGTTCAGATGTGACCCAGATTTGGCGACATTCTGATACTTATTCCAGATTTCCTTCTAGAGATAGTTCAGATGTGACCCAGATTTGGCGACATTCCGATACTTATTCCAGATTTCCTTCTAGAGATAGTTCAGATGTGACCCAGATTTGGCGACATTCTGATACTTACTCCAGATTTCCTTCTAGAGATAGTTCAGATGTGACCCAGATTTGGCGACATTCCGATACTTATTCCAGATTTCCTTCTAGAGATAGTTCAGATGTGACCTAGATTTGGCGACATTCCGATACTTATTCCAGATTTCCTTCTAGAGATAGTTCAGATGTGACCCATATTTGGCGACATTCCGATACTTATTTCAGATTTCCTTCTAGAGATAGTTCAGATGTGACCCAGATTTGGCGACATTCCGATACTTATTCCAGATTTCCTTCTAGAGATAGTTCAGATGTGACCCAGATTTGGCGACATTCCGATACTTATTCCATATTTCCTTCTAGAGATAGTTCAGATGTGACCCAAATTTGGCGACATTCCGATACTTATTCCAGATTTCCTTCTAGAGACAGTTCAGATGTGACCCAGATTTGGCGACATTCTGATACTTATTCCCCACAAAATTCTTAATTCCCCAAGAAAAATGAAGACTCTCATTCTCAGTTTCTCACAGGATATTCAAATATTCCCCAGTAAAGATCTCCTCAAGACAGGAATCCCCAGTAGATTGACATACAACCCAAGCTCCTGATCCCCTAACAGTGGTTCCAGGACTTCTCATTTCCAACAATCCCCTGCAGCAGTCAAGGATTTACTTTCCCTAGCAGCAGTCAAAGATTTCATTACCCAGGTTTCGTCTTCCTCAACAAGACGGTTACTCAGCTTACATGGGCATCCATCACATTCATATCATAAACATTGATGAAGTACAATTCATTACATCATGACATTGCATACAACTAACTCTTTACCTTTTCAGGAAAGATCAATCAACAGACAAAGATCATCATCTTCCGAGATTCCTTCCAGGGATAGTTCAGATGTGACCCAGACATGGCGACATTCTGATACTTATTCCAGATTCATTCAGAGATAGTTCGGATGTGACCCAAACATGGAGACATTCTGATACTTATTCCAGATTCATTCAGAGATAGTTCAGATGTGACCCAGACATGGCGACATTCTGATACTTATTCCAGATTCCTTCCAGAGACAGTTCAGATGTGACCTAGACATGGAGATATTCTGATACTTATTCCAGATTCATTCGAATACAGTCCAGATATGATCCAGATTCGGATGTAATTCTGTCACTTATTCAAAAATAGATACAATCACCTTCAGATGGCATCTATAAGCCCATCCTCCTATCAACAATTTCCAGATGGCATCTCTAAGCCCATCCCCCGACAAGATTCTGTCACACATTCCAGATGGCATCTACAAGCCCATCTCTAAATGGCATCTTTAAGCCCATTCCCCCAGCTACGTTTTGAGGAGTGCAAATTTTTTGGGCACTCTAGTGTCCAATCTCCTTTTACCTTCGAGTCGCGAACGATAAGCTTGCCGATCTAACTCTTCAGGTTCAAGAAGATTGAACAGGGGCAACTGTTGTACCCCAAAATTTGCCCTCCTCTTTTTTACAAGAAATCACAGCTTCGGGCTTTTCCTGATTTTTCAGATTGGCTCAAGAATCGGTCAAACAAGCTTTTCTTACCAGTCAAACAAAATTAGGGTTTCCATTAACTTTTGAATCAGTTCAAGCAGATTACTAAGGTTTGCACGCGCATTTTCAGAAGAATTTGAATCCACAGTGTCTTAATTGGTTGTTACATTGCTTTGACGCCTGCTCAAGATTTCAGTTTGTTTCTCAAAAACCTGAACCTCTGGGTTAGAAGCTGAGGCTTCTGGTTGAAAATTTGCAGTGTTTGGTTTAATCAGTAAAAGGAAAGGCATATGGACGTTTGTTTCATTAACTGCGCAATGCTTATGGTTAATTGGAACGCAGGGTTTATTATTGGTTAATGCGAAGTTGCAAGACTACAGTGTTTATTAATTATTTATTTTATCTAAGTTAAAAAAATTGGAATGCATTTCCAGTCGTTTTAATTCAAGAGACTTAAATAAATAAATAAACAGTGAATTAGAGAATTATATGACAAAAGGACTTTTATTTATTTTTAATTATTGGTACAAGTGTTATTTAAATACAGTAATTTTATTTACAAGTATTTATAATAATATTTATTACAAATGATTAAAATAAAATAAAGCTATATCCTAATTTTCTTGAAGTCTTCATCTTCTACTGTTGCATCCTTTGCTCAACTGGTATTTACCTGCAAAAAGAAAAAAAAAGAAGTCAACACAGATGAATTAAAAAAGAGCATTTTCAGACAGTTAATCAAAAAATTCATCATTAAAGGTGGTTGGCCGGAATCAGATTGTTTTGATTTTCATCATATTTTTCTCACCCTCTTTGCAAATCACAAGAAGACTCTCTCCTTGGTTCACAAAGAGTAAAGAAAAATTATTTTACAAGCATACAAATCATTTAAGCAAAATACAAAGCTGCATAAATTCAAACTGTCAACCAAAGGGACAAGCTACTAAATATGCCAAAACAAGTTGCAAAGTTCAAACTGAAACAAACAAGTTGCAAAGTTCAAATTGAACAAACAAGCTACTTGAAAAGGCAAACCAAACTGTCCAAAAAAAAATTGTCAAAAAGATATCAAAAGATATCAAGCTGTCATCAAAGAAAAGAAGAAAGTACAATATGCAGAGGAAAGACAAAATGCAAGCAACTTGTAAAGCCAATTTCATCATTTCCCAACCAAACACCTTTTCAGAAACAGCTATTCTAAAGCAATATAATATGCTTTAATAGAGAGAGAAAAGAGAGAGAGAGGTAGAGAGGCTTACAGTTTGCAGGCTCAAGACGTAGATAAATATTACAACAAACCAAAATTGTCAAGGGGGCAGAAAAACATAAAGAAACATATAACACAAGCTCTCAAGCCTGTAACTTCAAAAACAAGCTCTCAAACCTGTTAAGCTTCAAACTGTAACATCCTGCCTGTAACCACAATAAGCCTTCAAGAAAGCAAAAGCTCAAAATCTGTTTCAAACCACAAGCCTTTGAAACCTGTCAAACTGTTCAAACCTTAAATACCAAAACCTTCAAAACCCACAAACAAATCTTTGTTCAAACAAGCCTGTACCAATATACAAAAACCAGAAGTGGCCTCAAAACTGATACCATACAAAGCCTGTCAAAAACTATACAGCATTCAAGCTTGCCTTTAAACCTGTTAAAGCCTTCAGCTTGCCTAAATCAAATAACCAAACTCAAACAAACCTTTGTTCAAACATAGGCCTGCCTTCATCTCAAAATCCAAGCATCAACTATTGCAATCCATCATCACAGGGTCAAAAAAATAAGCATATCAAAAGCATCTCAGATTCAATATTATCATCATTGATAAAAAGCCAACTCAGAATCAAAGCCAAAAGAGAGAGGAAAAGCAATCTCAGAGTTATCATCATCAAGTTATCAGAACAGCAATAAGCAAACAATCTCAGAATAATCATCATTGAAAAAAGCCAGAAAGCAACTCAGAAGCAAAAATACTGAGGCAAAAGAAACAACAACATCATCAAACTCAGAAACGGGCAAGCAAGCAGAAGAGGAAAAGAAGTTTCAGAAATATAACAAGATACAAATACCAGGGAGCCAGCAAGCCTCATCACCGGTCCCCACGCCTCGGCCACCTGAGACGCGCCGCCGTCCTCCTCCATCTCCTCTCCAAAGGTAGTAACTCCTCCCTTTTCTTTACATCTCACACAAACATATATGTTGTACCCCAAAATTTTCCCTCCCATATTCTTCAAGATTTGCAAAGAGCATGCTTCAAAATCTCCCCAAGGGTTGCACAATTCAAAGGCCTCCTAACAGTCAAAAACTAGGGTTTTGGGTCTGGCAAAGAAATTGAAGTTTTCAAGGGTCCAATCAAGTCTCACATGCCTACAAACATGGTCAAGCATCCTCATGCCAAGTTTCAAGACTTACAGCACAAAATTGCACAGTCAAAAACCCTAATTGCTCAATAGTCAACTGTAGGGGCAAAATGGTCATTTGACAGTCAAAAGTCAAAAATTTTGGTCAACATCTTATTTTGAAGCCACAAACATCATTTGATCAATTCTTGATCATGATTCTTAAGGCATGGCTCAAAAAGTCTCAAGATGCAAAAGTTTCCATATTTGGACAGTTGAAAAAGTCAACTGTAACTTGACCAAGGCATAACTTCCACATGGTTTATCAGAAAAATTCCATCCAAATCTCATTTTGAAGAGAAAGACATTCCCTACAACTCCTCTTCACACTTCAAGTCCAAGAAATGCTCTCACAAAAAGTTATCAATTTCAACATTATAGGTCATTTTCAAAAGTCAACAAAAAGGGACTTTAAGTCAAAGACCATAACTTGAGATTGGTAAATCAAAATGACATGGGACCAAAGGCATTGGTTAGAGTACTTCAAGACCTTTCCAAAATGTCCAAGAACATGATCAAAGCTTAAAAATTGAGCAAGATATGCCTTGTGGAAGTTGGGAAATTTTTGGGAATTTTGAAAAGTCAACTTTGCTTCAAATGCCTCAAAATTGCTAATGGGCCACATTTTCTTCCAAGAATCATCATCCAAAGGTTATGCACGACCATTTGACCCAAAGGGGATTTATTTCATCATTTTTTATTATTGATTTTAATTTTTATCACTATTAATTCATTTAATGAAATAAAATATGACAAAAATAGAAAACCATGTTTTTTAATCCCTTTTTTGCAGCATATTCTCTCCATAAAACCTCAAGATTTCGTGCACCCCCAATTTGGAAAGATTTGGCCATGATTGGTACAAAAAGCACATGGAAAAGATTTGAAAATATGCCATTAAAAATCAAATATTTGATTCATGATTACAAGGGTTTTTGGACTTGATTTGCAAACCTAAAACACTCACATACATATACAGATCACAACCCTAGTGCAAACAACCTTGAAGCTGCGCCTCATATCATATACACGTTTTGCATTTTTTTGTGAAAAAGTGGAAAACTGAAAACATACATAGAGTGCAATTCAGAGCGAAATAAGGATCCCAATAGCTTGCCAAGGCATCAAGGAACCTAACTGAATCCTTTTCCACGCTTCTAGCATCAAGAATTGGTATATAGAAGTCAAAATTCCTCATACTTTATGCATAATCGTATTTGAATTTCTGGACATTTTTCATACATTTTGATTGTTGTTTTATACTAACATGGACCTTCTGAATCTATTGATATTGTTTAATTGAATTTTCATCGCCTATACGCAAACTTGCCATGGAAGCCCTTTAGGGTTGCAGAGGTTTTAAAAGAGGGCTTTGCTCCTCTGGAAAAATTGAGACACAAGACTTATAACACTGAAACCAGAAGCTCGTGACGATTCAAAGCCACATGTCGCGCTCAATTTATGACCGACGGTGTGCTATTCGCTATTTTTATGTTCTTCATTTAGTGGGGGTTTAAAACCCCCGCTATCTTTCTCATATTTGCAGGTAAAACAAAGCCACCATGAAGGAGACGCTGAGTTGTCTCAATGTGATAGGGCTATTCAAATTTCAGCGCGTTTTTTTTTTATTAATAGCATTAGTGCGTTTGTTTTTATATATTAATTCCTTTCCATTATAATTACAAAGTGACAAAGCAGCTCAGTTGGTGGAACGTAGTGCTGGCAAGCATTGGGACCTGGGTTCGATTCCCAGGTCCCCCTATGTATTTCATATTTTTTCAATTAACATGCTCCTGTGCAGCTTCTCACCAAAAGACTATCGTGCACTCCAAATCCTGCGCCTGCCAAGTGTCCCAGAACCACGATCTAATGGCTATCATGTGAGTTCCATTGTGTACGCCAGTCAATGGGTCTGCATGTGATCGTTTGAAAGTCAACCAGGCCTCCAATAAATGGGCCAAATTGCTGGCAACTTACCTCCAAAATTGGGGTCAACACCCCATTGGTTTGCATTTTATTTTTCATTCTTTTTATTTTTTCTATTTTATTTGTTTTACTTATTTTTAGTTTAATTCTTAAATTAATATTTTCATAACATAAAAATACCCAAAAAAATTCAGAAACTATAAAATAAAAAATATGTTTTTATGTTTAATTCACTAACCTTTTTGTAAATAAATTTTATTAATTAATTTAGTTTTAATTCTAGGCTTAATTTTAATGTTTTTTTTAATAAACTAAAAAATGTAGAATTAGGGTTTTAAATACCTTTATCCTTTTTTCTTTTTCTTTTACCATTATTAAATACTAATTATTTTTGTAAATAAATTGCCATGTAAATAATTAATGTAAATTAGGTCAAACTTAAATATATTTTTAATAATTAAAATGTTTAGAATTAGGGTTCCAATTTCATTTAATTTTCTCATTAAGCTCCATAAAATACAAAAATTCCAAAAATAAATCCTTTCTTTTATTTAACTTAATTAATTTATTAATTGTAATTTATTTTCCTTAAAAGGGTCCAACGCCCTCGCATTCCCGACTTTACTTCTTCTCGCATTTTACTTTTATTTCTTTTTGTGAATATAATGTATTTATCCCAAAGCTATGTAATAGATTGATTAGGACATTTATTTTTCGCATCTTATTTTATTTCAAATCGGGTCTTGGATTAATTTGGCGATGTGGACCCGCGCCTTTGTAATAGCGTAGGACTTTTAAATTCCGCATCTTTTAACTGTTAATAACTTGCATGAAAGAATGAATGTCAAAAATAAAAACAACGCGTAGATCACTAATGCATGACAAGACAAAAATATCTGAAAATGACACACAAATCACACACCACCCCTAGGGTACGTCTCAATGTTGCCTTGCCCCTCGAAAAGTGGTCGTCGAGTAGAGGATGTTTTAGTAAGTCCTCATGTCCATGAACATGGCATGAGGGTAGCTTCTAAGGTGTCTTCCTATTGCTCTGGTGACCACAATGCCCCGAACCCTCGAATTGACCCGAACACCTCCAACGGTGGTGCTACCTACCTCTCAATGGTGGAATGGCACTACTTTAAGGACATTTACACAGACGAATTCCTTAGGGTAGGTAGAGAACTCGTAGATACTTGCTTTGATTCCAAAACAAATCAAAAAATACTTTTCGCACCGACACTTTCAAAAAGCTTTCAAAAGCAACTTTTCAAACACTCTTGAGGACTGATACAAGAGTCGAACTGAAATTTTCAAAGAAACTTTTTAAAAACCCACAGTTGAAAAGCAAACAAACATTTTGAAAACACAAATGAGCAAGTATCTAAGAGCCCATGGATAACCATGGATAGAAAGGGTGCTAACACCTTCCCTTTCTATAAATCTACCTCCTGAACCGAGAGCAATCTCTATAAGGAATTTTTCTGTGCTTTTGTCCTTTCCATTTGGAGAAAATAAAAGACGGTGGCGACTCTTGCTTCCGCGACATTTCGCGAACCAGCGTTAAACAGTCAGTTCCAGATCCACCAATCACAGAACTGGCGACTCTGCTGGGGACATTATAAAAGTGAGGTGTACCTTAGGATTAGACCACTCTTATGTTTTCAATTGAATGTTTTGTTTGCTTTATATTTGTGGGCATTGCATCGGAGTTTCATAGATCCTAACCCAGATCTGGGGAATACCCTTTTAGGTAGCATAAGCTGTGAGGGACCTGTCCGCCGTAGACCGGCACGGGTGAAGCAGTGGCTACGTTGGTGTGGCACCTTGGTCTGTACCGATATCCCTTGTGTTGCAACGAGGAGAATATGGGTCTTCTGAGGAGTCATTAAGCACCAACAGACCTTAGAACCTTAAATGACACAACTTGACCAATAGAACAGTAGCAGTATGCTACGCCCATTGAGGCTAAACTCTCGTGATGGTTCTGGCTGCAAGAAAAGATTGCGATGCTGGAGTTATGATCGATTGAGGGTAGTCAATGATATTGGGATCCTCTAAGAACCCGGTTACTTTTGATAGGACAGGTATGAACCAACAAACTGAAAGAGGGTAATACCTAGACCTCATGCTGGCCTAAAACTTTAAGGGCTTGTCTTGTGTGACTTGTGTGCCTTACCATGTTTGCCTTTATGAATATTTATGGTGTGTTTTACCATAACATCATAACATCATTAGCATTGCATGCATCCTGCATAAGGACTGACCATTTCAAAGACAAGAGGGTTTCACCTTTTCTCTGTTTTGTAGGATATCATGATGCCTATGCGAAGGAATACTATCCGGTTCAACTTTGTTCACCCACCTGAGTTGCTTGAAAAGTTGGTTAGCAGGATTCCAAATACCACTTCCTTCATTCAGAGGCATGGTTCTCTTCTCAGTTTAGTCACTGCAAAGCGGGATCAACAGTTGATGAGTGTCCTAACCCAGTTCTATGACCCTCTGTACCAGTGCTTCACCTTTCAAGACTTCCAGCTGGTCCCTACCCTGGAAGAGTTCTCTGATTTGCTTGGTATCCCTATCTTGGATCAGACTCCTTTTACTGGTTGGGAAAAGACCCTCAGGCTTGAGGAGGTTGTTGCAGCTCTTCCTTTGACCCATCAAGAAGTAATGGACAACTGGGTGACTAGAAGCGGAGTTAAGGGTTTCTTGGCCAAGTTTCTGATTGGTAAAGCTAACAGTTTCTGGAATGACCTGGACTTTAGGGCATATGAAGACATCTTGGCTCTCTTAATCTATGGGCTAGTCTTGTTTCCTAATCCTGACAACTTCATCAATGTCACTGCCATAAGGATCTTTATGTCTCAGAACCCTGTGCCAACTCTCTTGGGTGACATCCTGTAGCAAATTCATGCTCGTACTGCCCGAAGACGAGGAACTCTATGGTGTTGTATCCCTTTGTTGGTGAGGTGGTTTATTTCGCACCTCCCTAAGTTCGTACTGAAGAACCAAGAAGGAAGAGGTTGGGCTCATAGGTTAATGTCTCTCACTGACAAGGACATCATTTGGACTTTCAGAGGTTTGGATGAGTTAGCTGTTATTGATCGTTGTGGAGAATATCTTAATGTTCCTTTGATTGGTACTCAAGGAGGAATCTCTTACAATCCATGTCTAGCGCTCCGTCAATTTGGAAGAGCCAGAAGAGCAGGACCTCATGAGATGTTGGTGCCTCACATCAGTTTTAAGTTTCAGGTGTGTGATCGGTGGATCTGGAACTGACTGTTTATCGCTGGTTCGCGAAATGTTGCGGAAGCAAGAGTCGCCACCATATTTTATTTTCTCCAACATGGACAGGACAAAAGCACAGAAAAATTCCTTAAAGAGATTGCTCTCGGTTCGGGAGGTAGGTTATAGAAAGGGAAGGTGTTAGCACCCTTTCTATCCATGGTTATCCATGGGCTCTTAGATACTTGCTCATTGTGTTTTCAAAATTGGTTTGTTTGCTTTTCAACTGTGGGTTTTAAAAAGTTTCTTTGAAAATTCCAGTTCGACTCTTGTATCGGTCCTCAAGAGTGTTTGAAAAATTGCTTTCGAAAGCTTTTTGAAAAGGTGTTGGTGTAAAATGTATTTTTGATTTGTTTTTGAAATTAGAGCAAGTATCTAGAGTCGTCTACCTACCCTAAGGAATTCGTCTGTGTAAATGTCCTTAAAGGTAGTGCCATCCCACCATTGAGAGATAGGTAGCACCACCGTTGGAGGTGTTCGGGTCAATTCGAAGGTTCGGGACATGGTGATCACCAGAGCAATAGGAAGATACCTTAGAAGCTACCCTCATGCCAGGTTCCCGGATCATGAGGACTTACTAAAACATCCTCTACTCGACGATCACCTTTCGAGGGGCAAGGCAACAGTGAGGCGTACCCTAGGGGTGGTGTGTGATTTGTGTGTCATGTTCATTTGCATTTATCTTGTTCATGTCATTGGTGATCTACACGTTGCTTTTATTTTAACATTCATTCTTGCATGCAAATTTATTAACAGTTAAAAAAGATGCAGAAATTAAAAGTTCCTACGCTATTACAAAGGCGCGGGTCCACATCGCCAAATTAAATCCAGGACCCGATTTGACATAAAATAAAATAAAGTGCGAGAAATATAAATGTCTAATTTACATGGCTTTGGGAGAATTACATAAAAAGAGGAAATAAAAATAAGCGCACGAATTGGAATTAATAATCGAAAGCGAGGGCGTTGGACCCTTTTTAATGAAATTAAATTATGATTAACAAATTAATTAAATTAAAATAAAAAGAAAAGATTTTTTGAGTTTTTGTATTTATGGATTTTTATGAGGGAATTATGGAATTTAAAACCTAATTCTAGTTATTTTTAATTTATTAAGAAAAGCATTAAAATTTAATCTAAAATTAACCTAATTAATTAATACAATTTTATTTACAAAAATAAATAATTAATTATTAATAATGAGAAAAGAAAAGGATAAAATTAATTAAAACCTAATTCTACAAATTTTAAGTTTATTAAGAAAATGTTAAAATTAATCCTAGAATTTAAAACTAAATTAATTGATACAATTTATTTACAAAGATATTAAAATAAAATATATTTTTGTTTTTTGTCTTTTCTGGTTTTTATATTATTTTTATATTTTATGAAAATACATTAATTTAAAGAATTAAATTAAAACAAATCAAAACAAATGAAAATAGAAAAAATATAGAAAAGAATGGAAAAGCAAACCAATGGGGGGTTCTGTCTCCAAACTGGAGGTGTGATCCAGCAATTCTGGCCCAATATTCAAAGCCTTGTTTGACTTTTCTGGAAGCGTGCGTGTGCATTGACCAGTGCCCATGGTGTTCATCAGATCAGGACCTTTGGATTGCCCTCAGTAGCCATGTGGCACGTTGAGATTGTGGGTGTATGATGGTCATCAGGGAGCAAGCTGCATAGAATCTCATGGAACCAAAATATATTAAGGAAGTGAGAGGACCTGGGAATCGAACCCAGGTCCCAGTGCTTATGTGACAACACACCAACCATCTGAACCATTTGCTTTCTTTGTAACATTAGTGGATAATAAATAATATATATAACAAAACACGCTAGCAACATTAATTCAAAAAAACGCGCTAAAGTTTGAATGGACCACTCAGACGCCTACACGCATTGTCTTCCCCACCTGTTCTTCATTTTGGCCTGAAAAAACAAACTAGTTAGCGGGGGTTTTAAACCCCCACTAAGTGCTGCATACGAAAATAGCGATTAGCTCCCTGTTAATCATAAATTAATCGTGAGGTATGGAAACGATTCACATGAAGCTTCTGAATCCAACAGTCCTGGTCTTAGGGTCTAATTTTTCTGGACGAGGGAATCCCTAATTTTTCAAGTCTGAAACCCTAGAGTGCTTCAATGGTGATTCTTCATACGATGCATGAAAACTCAATTAAAACATATGGTTAGCTTTAGAATGGTTAACTGAATATAAATCAAACATTAAAAATTGACAATAATGCGTGAATCATGATACATGAATATGGAAAAAAACATGAACGGGCAAGGTCGTTCTACCAATTCTTTGCGTTAGAGATGATGGTTTTGATCCAGAAACCTTCCTTGAAGCCTCAGGAATGCAATGGAATCAATGTTTTGCCTTGAAACTCCTTGGAATCGTGTTTTCAGTTTTTGAAATTTCTTGAAAAAATGCGAAGTTGTTTATGGTGTTTTGGCGCAGCTTAGAGGTTCCTTGGCATTAGGTTTTGATCACACTTATATGAGGATGGATTAGGGTTGAGTTTTTGATCCAAAGAATCCTTGCATTGATGGAATGAATATTTGATTTTCATGCATAATTTTTCAAATATTTTTCACATGTTTTTGATTCCAATCATGGCAAAACCTTCCAATTTTGGTTATGCACGAATCTTGAGCTTTTAAGGAGAGTTTATTCTGCACAAAAAGATTTAAAAACTTTGGTTTAGTATTTTTCCATATTTTATTTAATTTAAATGAATTAGTTGTAATTAAAAATTCAAATAAATAAATTAAAATGATGAATAAATCCCCTTTTGGCCAAATGGTCGTGTATATGCTTTGGATGATGAATCTTGGAAGAAAATGAGGCCCATTAGCAATTTTAAGGCATTTGAAGCAAAGTTGACTTTTCAAAATACCCAAAAATTTCCCAACTTCCACAAGGCATATCTTGCTCAATTTATAAGATTTGATCATGTTCGTGGACATTTTGGAAAGGTCTTGAAGTCCTCTAACCAATGCCTTTGGTCCCATGTCAATTTGATTTACCAATCTCAAGTTATGGCCCTTGACTTAAAGTCCCTTTTTGTTGACTTTTGAAAATGACCTATAATGTTGAAATTGATAACTTTTTGTGAGAGCATTTCTTGGACTTGAAGTATGAAGAGGAGTTGTAGGAAATGTCTTTCTATTCAAAATGAGCTTTGGATGGAATTTTTCTGATAAACCATGTGGAAGTTATGCCTTGGTCAAGTTACAGTTGACTTTTTCAACTGTCCAAATATGGAAACTTTTGCATCTTGAGACTTTTTTGAGCCAAGCTTTGAGAATCATGATCAAGAATTGATCAAATGATGTTTGTGGCTTCAAAATGAGATGTTGACCAAAAATTTGAACTTTTGACTATCAAATGACCATTTTGCCCCTGCAGTTGACTGTAGGGCAATTAGGTTTTTTGACTGTGCAATTTTATGTTGTAAGTCTTGAAACTTGGTATGAGGATGCTTGACCATGTTTATAGGCATGTGGGACTTGATTGGACCCTTGGAAACTTCATTTTCTTTGTCAGAACCAAAACCCTAATTTTTGACTGTTAGGAGGTCCTTGAACTGTGCAACCTTTGGGGAATTTTGAATCATGCTCTTTGCAAATTTTGAAGAATATGGGAGGGCAAATTTTGGGGTACAACAGTTGCCCCTGTTCAATCTTCTTAGACCTGAGGATGCAGATTGGCTGACGTGCCTTTCGTAATCCGAAGGTGGAAGATGATTGAACACTAGAGTGCCCAGAAATTTGCGCTCACATAGTAGTGTGATGATGGGAATGGGCTTATAGATGCCATTTGGAGATTGATGGGTAGGATGATGGGCTTATAGATGCCATGCTAAGAGATGATGGAAGGTGGATGGGCTTATAGATGCCATCTGGATGTCGATCGCGTAAGAGATTCCTTAGCGAGAGCTTGCGTACCTGAAAAAGAAAAATGATTACCTGACCTGTTACAGGAGCTGGTCTTCAAACTCTTTGTATAGATGTGTCCTGACTGGTTACAGGAGCTGGATCTGGATCTTCAAAAGGTGATGAATGAACCAGGGATGGTTACTACCTCAACAGGAACGCTGAGAGAACCTTGGACGATTACTACCTCAACAGGAACGCTGAGAGAATCTGGGGACGATTACTACCTCAACAGTAACGCTGAGAGAATCTTGGGTGTCTTCAACTGAGTCTTTATCAGGAAAATCTTTTAGGGGTCGATTTAACTGGACTAGAGAAGGCCTTTGACTGGATAAGAAACAGGAAAATCTTAGGGTCGATTTAACTGAACCGGACAAGGTCTTGATATCTTCAACTGGATAAGAAACAGGGAGATCTTAGGGTCGATCTGACTGAACCAGAGAAGGCCTTTGACTGGATAAGAAACAGAAAAATCTTAGGGGCGATTTAACTGAACCGGTCAAGGTCTTGAAATCTTCAACTGGATAAGAAACAGGGAGATCTTAGGGTCGATCTGACTGCACCAGAGAAGGCCTTTGACTGGATAAAAAACAGAAAAATCTTAGGGGCGATTTAACTGAACCGGTCTAGGTCTTGGAATGTCTTCAACTGGGTAAGAATCAGGGAGATCTTAGGGTCGATCTGACTGAACCAGAGAAGGCCTTTGACTGGATAAGAAATAGTAAAATCTTAGGGTCGATTTAACTGAACCGGTCTAGGTCTTGACTATAGCTGAGAACTTAATTGGATCTTTCCTGAAAGGTAAAGGTCAGTCATATGCAATGCGTGATATGGATCAAGCAATGATGTTCTCAACATAAATGAGATTTGTAAGATATGATGCGTATATGCATGCTATAATGTATGGAAGTGCGATGTTTATGAATGTATCTTCGTCTAGGAAAATAGATCCTTGACGGATGCCGGGAAGTCAAATCCTGGGCTGATGTTGAAGAGTGAGATTCTTCGTTTCCGTTGGGGACGATAGTTGTAAGAATACCAGTAGGAGAAGATAACTCCGTTGGGGAATAAACTTGGCGAATAAAATACTCTGCGGGGAATGCTCTGTGGGAAGAGATGTACTTTGTTGAGGTTTGATTATAACTCCGCTGGGGATACCATTGTTGTGTTGGAAGTGTTAATAGACTTCGCTGGGGATAAGGAGACTTTGTCGTGGACAGTCTTTCCATGGCTTTTGGCTGAGGATAACCCAGTTATATCCTGGTAGGGAAATAACTCTTTGAATAAAGCCGGGAGACGCGTTCGTGCTCTGCGAGGGATAAGCTTCCAGAATCTACTGGGGATAAGCTTACTACTTGGGGAGATGGATTTCCAACCTTTCCTGGGGAACTGGATTGGACTCTCCTGGGGAAGCCTTGAGATGTATCGGGGAATTGACTCCATTGAATGTTTGATATACCTCCGGGGAACAATCTTTAGGCCAAGACTTCTGGGGATGCTTGTTAAGAATGCATGTACTGCTGGGGAATGTTGAGATCTGCTGGAGGATACCCAACTTCCTTAAGTTTGACTGTAACTTTGCTTGAGGAGAGTGTACTGACTTGTTGGCTCACTCTCTGGGGAATTGGGATATACTGGTTATGTTCTTCAGCCAAACTTACCTTGGTACCTTGGTTGACAGAGCAACTGGATCGCCTGGACGACTCATTATTGCCCCTGTTTCTGGGGTGGGAGAGGAAGACTTGTGAGGTGCTGATAGTTGTTGATGGACAAACCTTCTTCTGGTAGGCAAGTGACAAGATACCGGAACGTAGTCGTACGCTTTGATCCCTAACTTTTGCCTGGACCGCCCTTTCGGGTTTTCAGTCCACCGGGATACCCATTTTTGCCCAAGCCGCCTTTTCAGGTTTTCGACTTGCCGGGTGTACAGATTTTTTTCATTTCATCCCTTATTTTTGCCCGAACCCTTTTGGTTCGTAGGGAAGCCCTTATTTTTGCCTAGGTGTGTCAACCTAGCGGGTCCTTGATTTTGCGCAGTATTTTTTCGACTATGTCCACACTTTCCGGGTGTAGGGAGTTGCCCCTGTTAGAAGTGTTTTGCCATGCCACCCGAAGATGTTTGATCAGGCAAGATTCGTCGTTGGAGTGCCCCAAGTGACTCAGGAGGAGGTTTGCCCCAGGCTATTTGGCCTTTGAGAGATTCTCCGAATCTTGACTTAACTGCCCCAGATGATGGACAATAGTCACGCCATGCCCCTTGATTAGAAGTGCTTTTGTTCACTAGGTATTCATCGTGCGAATTTCCCTGTTGTTCAAACAAATATTCATATGCAAACAAAGTTATGTTAAAAATGCAAAGCTTATGTCTGTCTTGAAGATTTTGAAAATGCATTCTTTTTCATAAAACAAATGAATGTTTGTAAAATGTGATGTCAAATCCGTATTTACCGTAAGCCTTAAGGAGTCAGGATACCTTTCGTAACAGTATGCTTTCGAACTAACCCATGCTTCAGCTAGGACTTTTGAGGGTTATAACGTGGCCTGGTTCATGGTTTAAGAAACAAAGGATAAAGGCTCAAATTATTTGTACCCACCCACTTTTCGTGATGTTCTTCAAACCTAAGCTCAGTTGATCGTGCGTTAGACCTTGTTCGAGTCTTTGTACTGACGTTCCAATGATGGTTCAGATATTGATGATTTATCCTGAATAAGCAGTCCCTTTTTTTTGTTGAGGGTTTGTATGACCTCTTTCTTTTTGATTTTGTTATCCCTATTTTTTGCCTGAACCGTTTCCTTTTTGGAATTACAGTCAGCGGGATGCCCCAGTTTTGTAAGTCTCCTTCCTTGGTTTTGACTTAATGGGCTTTTATTTTGAGAAGTAATGACTGCCTGTCTTTATGATTGTTCGGAACCATCACTGTCTTTTTTGTAAGGACCTCTTTGGTGCCATTCGTTATGCACTTGGATCAACTGAGAGAACTACCCTGCCCCAGGTTATGATTAAGGGTTTTAAATTTCGAAAAGAAAAACTCCTACTTCTTTGGCTCAGAGGGGTTGACGAGGGATTATCTTCCTTATAACTCCAGTGTTTAGGGATTGAAACAATGCCTGTACTTCATCAGCGGGGTCTGTTCAAAAGCATACTGTAGATTGTGGTATCGTTTTTGTCATCCTCCCTCAAGAGGCTTAGAATTTTCAATCCAGAGTTGATCATCAGAAAAAATATGAAAATAATTTGCATATAGTGAACACGAATATATTGCTTCAAAACAGACATATGCGATGCATTAATGAAATAACAACGTTTAACATGAGTAAATGTTCGAACAAAAGAAAATTACAACTTGAAAAATTCTAATGAACAAAAGTTTTCTAGTCTCAGGGCCTGTCACTTCAAACTGTGAGCCTTGGAGGGATGGTAGAAAAAATCAGCCTGACCATCTTGTGTGAACTCCAATGCCCCTTCATCAATCAGGTTCTGGATCTTGTTCTTCAGAGCCCAACACTCGTTTGTATCATGTCCTGGACTAGCAGAGTGGTAGGCACACCTTTTATTGGGATCATAGATAGGAGATGTTGTATTGGGGTTCCGGGGATGAGCCCTTAATGTGATCAGATTCAACCTCAACAGGCGTTGTAGAGCTTGAAACAGCGACATGTTGAGCTGGGTGAATTGCCTCCTGGGCTTGTCTGGCTGAAGCTGGTGAGGTTGATGATGAATTTGTGACACTGGAGCCATTTGAGGAGCTTTCCCCTTATCTCCTCGTCTCAAAGATGGTTGAATGATGACTGGCTCTTTACCCTTAGATGTTTGCCCCAGTTGGTTACCCCGAAGCAGTTGGTTGACGAGAACCCCGAGCTCATCTTGTCTTTGAGCTAGGTCTTGGATGATATTCACCTGCCCCAGCATCTGGACTCTCATTGCATCCACTTCAGCTTGCAGATGTTTCAGCCGTTCGTCCTCAGCGCTGTTCCTGACCAAAGTCTTCATGAGAAGTGCTCTCAACTCCTCCTGCCCCTTGGATAGATTCAGGAGGATTTCCCCGAACCGAGTCTCTTGAGCAAGAAGGTCCTGGTTATCTTGTTGGGAAGCCATTGCTGAAATAAACAGCGTGAAAGGTAAGTGACCTGCAACAAGGATACCTGTTATGTAATGATGTGTATGACATGCATGTAATGTTTTCAAGGACCTCGCGGGATAAACAAGAAAATTTGTTAGAATTTGGGTCCGGTAGCTTGATTGAAGGAACTGCATATTATTGAGAGTCCTTCTTCAAAGGGTCAAAGGCTCACCATATCCAGTGGGTCATAGCCCCTGACAACCTTGGCTAGAGGAAAGTAAATCCCCTTTGCCCCTTGCTGGACAGTTGGTTCATCCTGACCTGCATCACAGGCCCTTGAGATCCTTGAAATGGGTTAGGATGTATGCCATGGTATGATGTTATGCTATGCATGGGGTAATGTAAGTAACCCTGTTATGAGTCCCAATTAAGGACTGTAAACCAAAACCTGTAAGAAACTTAGTAAACTCTGTTATGAGTCCCAATTAAGGACTATAAATAAAACCTGCAAGTAGTTCAGGTGTCAGATAACAAGCATGCAAATAGTCAAGTTAGAAGGCACACAAGTCACACAAGAGAAACCCTTAGAGTTTAGGCCAGCATGAGGTCTGGGTATTACCCTCTTGAAGTTGGTGGGCTCAACCTGTCCTATTAGAAGTAACCGGGTTCTATGGGTCCCAATATCATTGGATTGCTTTCATTGTTCATCGTTTCGATTTAGCCACTGAACTGGCGACCAAAATATTCCAGGAAAGCAACCCTCAATTGAGTGTAGTATCGAGTATCAACCAACCTCGGACTGCACCAAAGTCAGTTATCTCACTACCCTAAAGAGGCCAAGATAGTTCAATTAAGGTTCCTAAGGTCAGTTGATGCTTCACGACACCACGCGGAGGCCCCGTACTCTCCTTGACTGAACTCAAGGGTTACCGGTACACACCAAAGTGCCACATCAACGTAGCAGACTGTTTCAACCATGTCGGTATACCCCGCACAGTTCCCTCACAGCCTTGTTGCTACTTTCTAAGAAGGTATTCCCAGATTCGGGTTAGGACCTATAGAACTCCCAAGACAGTACCCACAATAGTAAAGCAAGCAATTCAGACAATTGAAAACACAGTTATGAACTAATCCTAAGGTACACCTCATTTTATAAAGTATCCCCAACAGAGTCGCCAGTTCTGTGATCGGTGGATCTGGAACTGACTGTTTATCGCTGGTTCGCGAAATGTCGCGGAAGCAAGAGTCGCCACCGTCTTTTATTTTCTCCAACATGGACAGGACAAAAGCACAGAAAAATTCCTTAAAGATATTGCTCTCAGTTCGGGAGGTAGGTTATAGAAAGGGAAGGTGTTAGCACCCTTTTTATCCATGGTTATCCATGGGCTCTTAGATACTTGCTCATTGTGTTTTCAAAATTGGTTTGTTTGCTTTTCAACTGTGGGTTTTAAAAAGTTTCTTTGAAAATTCCAGTTCGACTCTTGTATCGGTCCTCAAGAGTGTTTGAAAAATTGCTTTCGAAAGCTTTTTGAAAAGGTGTTGGTGTAAAAAGTATTTTTGATTTATTTTTGAAATTAGAGCAAGTATCTAGAGTCGTCTACCTACCCTAAGGAATTCATCTGTGTAAATGTCCTTAAAGGTAGTGCCATCCCACCATTGAGAGATAGGTAGCACCACCGTTGGAGGTGTTCGGGTCAATTCGAAGGTTCGGGACATGGTGATCACCAGAGCAATAGGAAGATACCTTAGAAGCTACCCTCATGCCAGGTTCCCGGATCATGAGGACTTACTAAAACATCCTCTACTCGACGATCACCTTTCGAGGGGCAAGGCAACAGTGAGGCGTACTCTAGGGGTGGTGTGTGATTTGTGTGTCATGTTCATTTGCATTTATCTTGTCCATGTCATTGGTGATCTACACGTTGCTTTTATTTTAACATTCATTCTTGCATGCAAATTTATTAACAGTTAAAAAAGATGCGGAAATTAAAAGTTCCTACGCTATTACAAAGGCGCGGGTCCACATCGCCAAATTAAATCCAGGACCCGATTTGACATAAAATAAAATAAAGTGCGAGAAATATAAATGTCTAATTTACATGGCTTTGGGAGAATTACATAAAAATAGGAAATAAAAATAAGCGCGCGAATTGGAATTAATAATCGAAAGCGAGGGCGTTGGACCCTTTTTAATGAAATTAAATTATGATTAACAAATTAATTAAATTAAAATAAAAAGAAAAGATTTTTTGAGTTTTTGTATTTATGGATTTTTATGAGGGAATTATGGAATTTAAAACCTAATTCTAGTTATTTTTAATTTATTAAGAAAAGCATTAAAATTTAATCTAAAATTAACCTAATTAATTAATACAATTTTATTTACAAAAATAAATAATTAATTATTAATAATGAGAAAAGAAAAGGATAAAAGTAATTAAAACCTAATTCTACAAATTTTAAGTTTATTAAGAAAATGTTAAAATTAATCCTAGAATTTAAAACTAAATTAATTGATACAATTTATTTACAAAGATATTAAAATAAAATATATTTTTGTTTTTTGTCTTTTTTGGTTTTTATATTATTTTTATATTTTATGAAAATACATTAATTTAAAGAATTAAATTAAAACAAATCAAAACAAATGAAAATAGAAAAAATATAGAAAAGAATGGAAAAGCAAACCAATGGGGGGTTCTCTCCCCCAAACTGGAGGTGTGATCCAGCAATTCTGGCCCAATATTCAAAGCCTTGTTTGACTTTTCTGGAAGCGTGCGTGTGCATTGACCAGTGCCCATGGTGTTCATCAGATCAGGACCTTTGGATTGCCCTCAGTGGCCATGTGGCACGTTGAGATTGTGGGCGTATGATGGTCATCAGGGAGCAAGCTGCATAGAATCTCATGGAACCAAAATATATTAAGGAAGTGAGGGGACCTGGGAATCGAACCCAGGTCCCAGTGCTTATGTGACAACACACCAACCATCTGAACCATTTGCTTTCTTTGTAATATTAGTGGATAATAAATAATATATATAACAAAACACGCTAGCAACATTAATTCAAAAAAACGCGCTAAAGTTTGAATGGACCACTCAGACGCCTACACGCATTGTCTTCCCCACCTGTTCTTCGTTTTGGCCTGAAAAAACAAACTAGTTAGCGGGGATTTTAAACCCCCACTAAGTGCTGCATACAAAAATAGCGATTAGCTCCCTGTTAATCATAAATTAATCGCGAGGTATGGAAACGATTCACATGAAGCTTCTGAATCCAACAGTCCTGGTCTTAGGGTCTAATTTTTCTGGACGAGGGAATCCCTAATTTTGCAAGTCTGAAACCCTAGAGTGCTTCAATGGTGATTCTGTATACGATGCATGAAAACTCAATTAAAACATACGGTTAGCTTTAGAATGGTTAACTGAATATAAATCAAACATTAAAAATTGACAATAATGCGTGAATCATGATACATGAATATGGAAAAAAACATGAACGGGCTAGGTCGTTCTACCAATTCTTTGCGTTAGAGATGATGGTTTTGATCCAGAAACCTTCCTTGAAGCCTCAGGAATGCAATGGAATCAATGTTTTGCCTTGAAACTCCTTGGAATCGTGTTTTCAGTTTTTGAAATTTCTTGAAAAAATGCAAAGTTGTTTATGGTGTTTTGGCGCAGCTTAGAGGTTCCTTGGCATTAGATTTTGATCACACTTATATGAGGATGGATTAGGGTTGAGTTTTTGATCCAAAGAATCCTTGCATTGATGGAATGAATATTTGATTTTCATGCATAATTTTTCAAATCTTTTTCACATGTTTTTGATTCCAATCATGGCAAAACCTTCCAATTTTGGTTATGCACGAATCTTGAGCTTTTAAGGAGAGTTTATTCTGCACAAAAAGATTTAAAAACTTTGGTTTAGTATTTTTCCATATTTTATTTAATTTAAATGAATTAATTGTAATTAAAAATTCAAATAAATAAATAAAAATGATGAATAAATCCCCTTTGGGCCAAATGGTCGTGTATATGCTTTGGATGATGAATCTTGGAAGAAAATGAGGCCCATTAGCAATTTTAAGGCATTTGAAGCAAAGTTGACTTTTCAAAATACCCAAAAATTTCCCAACTTCCACAAGGCATATCTTGCTCAATTTATAAGCTTTGATCATGTTCTTGGACATTTTGGAAAGGTCTTGAAGTCCTCTAACCAATGCCTTTAGTTCCATGTCAATTTGATTTACCAATCTCAAGTTATGGCCCTTGACTTAAAATCCCTTTTTGTTGACTTTTGAAAATGACCTATAATGTTGAAATTGATAACTTTTTGTGAGAGCATTTCTTGGACTTGAAGTATGAAGAGGAGTTGTAGGAAATGTATTTCTCTTCAAAATGAGATTTGGATGGAATTTTTCTGATAAACCATGTGGAAGTTATGCCTTGGTCAAGTTACAGTTGACTTTTTCAACTGTCCAAATATGGAAACTTTTGCATCTTGAGACTTTTTTGAGCCAAGCTTTGAGAATCATGATCAAGAATTGATCAAATGATGTTTGTGGCTTCAAAATGAGATGTTGACCAAAAATTTGAACTTTTGACTGTGAAATGACCATTTTGCCCCTGCAGTTGACTGTAGGGCAATTAGGTTTTTTGACTGTGCAATTTTGTGCTGTAAGTCTTGAAACTTGGTATGAGGATGCTTGACCTTGTTTATAGGCATGTGGGACTTGATTGGACCCTTGGAAACTTCATTTTCTTTGTCAGAACCAAAACCCTAATTTTTGACTGTTAGGAGGCCCTTGAACTGTGCAACCTTTGGGGAATTTTGAATCATGCTCTTTGCAAATTTTGAAGAATATGGGAGGGCAAATTTTGGGGTACAACAAGGTGGATAGTGACGAGCTGCGTCGTAGGTTCATCAAGGCTTGGGACAGAGTTCATAAAGCTGACCCACAAGAGTTGGGGCCAAAGACTTCTCTACCTATGGAAGCCTACTACAAATGGGTTCACATCCGTGCTCAGAAGTTAGGTATGCCATACGAAGCTGTCAGACCCGTCATTCTTGAGTATCCTGACAAAGATGGGGCTCCTCCAACTGTCCTCCCTCCTCAGATACCTACTGATTATGAGACATTAAAGAGGTCTTGGTCGCAACTGCGAGAAGAACGGGATTCTTATCGGGGAAAATTCAATGAGCAGGAATTGAAGATCCAGAAGCTGACAAAGGAGTTGGAGAATGAGCGGGCTCTGAATGACTACATCCGTACTGAGAATAGGAGACCATGGGATCAATAAGGAGCTCTGGATGTTCTTTTACAGTTCTATTTCCCTTTTCAGTATTTCCCTTCTATGTAACGCCTAAGGGCAACCTGTTGAACAATTTAAGTTTCAAAGTTGAATCTAATGAAGTGTGTTCCTCTTTGTTTACAAAGTTGATTCCCGATTGTCTTTGAAAACATAAATCATACGCATTCCATTCATCATGTGCATAGTAGGTTTTCTTCTTTTCAGGTTGCTTACTGTTCTTCGCTGTTTATTTCAGCATCATGAACCCTGACTCATCATCAACCGAGATGTCTATCAAGGCCCTTCAGGCGCAGAAAGTGCAATTTCAGGAGCTGATCATGGGTTTGGCTCAAGGCCAAGAAGAGCTGAAGGCTTTACTCCTGAAGAAGGAGAAGAAGAAGAAGAGAACTGTTCTTTTCAACTCGGGCCGAAGGTTTGGCAACACTCTGCAGAATGAAGAGGATGGTCCTTCTGTAGGCAAAGGCAGTCCCAAGGGGGGAAAGGCTTCAAGTTCAGTGGTCTCTGACAACGAGACTAACTTTGATGAGGAACAGTATCCTCCGGCTGAAGACCGGTATAAGCAGTTGGAAGACAGACTGAATGCAATGGAGATCCAACAAGTGCCTGGGCTGGATTTCGGAGATTTGGGCTTATCTACTGGTGTAATTATTCCTCACAAGTTTAAGGCACCATCTTTCACCAAATATGACGGGGCGTCTTGTCCCAAGCTACACCTCAGATCTTATGTGCGGAAGATTCAACCGTACTCGGTGGACAAGAACTTATGGATCCACTTCTTCCAGGAGAGTCTTTCAGGGACTCATCTCGAATGGTTCTATCAGCTGGATGGGACCAAGGTTCGTAACTGGGAGGAGTTGGCTACTGCTTTTTATAAGCAGTATCAATATAATGCCGACCTTGCCCCTACACGTACCCAACTCCAGGGTATGTCGCTAGGGTCAAGTGAAGGTTTCAAAGAGTATGCACAGAAGTGGAGGGATCTGGCTGGCAGAGTGCAGCCTCCGTTAACTGACCGGGAGTTGGTGGATATGTTCTTAGGAACCCTATCTGGGCCATTTTTCAATCATCTTATCGGTAACTCGTCTGCAGGGTTCACTGATCTTATTCTGACTGGAGAGAGAATAGAGGCTGGAATGAAGTCCGGCAAAATTCAGAAGGGTGCATCTGCAAGCTCTGAGAAGAAGCCCTTTAAGAAGGAGGCCAGTGCTGTATATGGGCCTAAAAGACAAGAGAAACCTGAACGCCGCCAATCTGTCAACGCGGTGATGATTGCCAAGCCTGTTGCCGCTCCTCGGCAAACCAATCCACAAAGGGCTGAAAGACCCAGAAGAGAGTTTACCCGTCTGAGTATGACCCTATCGCAAATCTTGCCGCAGTTACTATCCACCAGCTTGGTGACTGTCAGAGAGGCCCCAAAGGTTGTGAATACTGCCTCTCCCAAGTACAATCCAAATGCCCGTTGTGCTTATCACTCCGATAGCCCGGGGCATTCCACTAACGACTGTTGGGCCTTAAGGAATAAGGTGCAAGACCTTATTGACGCAAAAGAGATACAATTTGAAGCGCCTGAGAGGCCGAATGTGGTGACTGCTCCTATGCCCCAGCATGGAGTGAATGTCGTTGATGAAGATGTGTATGCCGTTTGTGATACGGTGGGAGAACTGACTTGAGGTTTTGCGTTTGTTTTCGCAAATGTTTCGGTTGAGCAAGAGTCGCCACCGACTTTTTATTTTATCCTAAGGAAAGGTTAAAAAGCACAGCAAAAAACCTTTTGAGATGTTTTCTTGGGTTCGGGGAGTAGATTATAGAAAGGGAAGGTATTAGCACCCTTTCTATCCATGGTTATCCATGGGCTCTTAGTTACTTGCTTAGATCACTTGCCTTGTGTTTTCAATTGTTGTAAATGGTGCTTGTGTGGGTGTGTGTTTGAAAAATGTTTTGAAAAGAGGCCAATGTGGTGGCAACCTTTGTAATGATCCAAGTTGGGATGTATACAAAGGTGTATGTCTTTTGAAAAAGTTTTTCAATGTTTTTGAAAGTTGTTTTGAAAGTGTAGTGATGTGTGATTTTGAAATTAGGCAAGTGTTTTGTTTTGCAAGTTTGATTCAAGTAACTAAGAGGTCGTCTACTCCTAAATTTCTCAAAAGATTATTGCTATGTTTTAACCCTTTTAACAAGTCTGTTCCACCATTGTATTGGGTGGGCAATCTTGTGTTAGGATGTGAAAGGGACGGGTGCGGGTCATTGTTTAGACCATAATTGCAATGGTGCCAAGTATCTTTGGGCATTTTTCTTAAGGGACTTGATCATTTTGTTTTAAAAAAAAATATTATCGAGGGACTATGATCATTTAAATTGTTTGTTTTGCCCAAAGAGACCTAACATGCAATATGGCCCAATTTTGGAAGGCAACAAAGTGGAGTACCCTAGGGGTGTTAGTGTGCAAGTGTGTTTTATTGCATACAAGAGTTTTTTCTTTGAATTAGGTTTTTCTATTTCATTGAGTTTTATCTTGCCATACACGTCCTAATTACTAGCAATAAGAAGCGGGAATGTAAAATCCTACGCTATTACAATAGTTAGGGGAGGGGGATACACATTTGTACATGGGGGGTTCAACGAGAAAAATAGACAAAAAAGAAAATAGCGGAAAACAAGATATATAGAGAGAGAGAGGGAGGCCGCGCGCTGTTGGGAGGCCATCAGAAGTTCTGACCCAGATCCGCTGTCAGATGATCAACCTGTTGGTGAAACTGGATGAGTCAGAACTTCTGACTCTGGAACCTGCAAAACAGAATCTGGTTAGTGGGGAAACCAGAGGTTCTGATTTCCCTGCGCTGCAAGACAGAAGTTTGTTAGTGGAGAACCCAGAAGTTCAGATTCTGCTGAAAAGGCAACAACTCTCAGAGGTTCTGAGGTCATTGACAGCAAAACAAGCTTCAGATGTGCTAACGTCAAAGTCAGCACTGGGCTTTTTCCTGCACTAATCAGAACATCTGCAATCCTGTTGTTACTCCACAATATAGAAAACATATTTGGAACAGATCCAGCAAAATAGCAAAATGTCCCAGAGGTCAGAATCACCAAGGTCACAGGCAAGTCCTAAACTGGCTCAGAACGTTCTGAGGTATGAGAGTCCTCAGAACATAAACAGCGATAACATGAACATTTACATTATGTTATTTGAATATGCACAGCTGATGATGCTTAACAGTGTGGTGAGGGTCAGCAGGTGCTTACCTGACTTTCTGGAAAATGGTGGGTGAAAGTTAGCTTTTGGTTCTGGTGGTGTTCTGGACAGATTTGGAAAAGGGGAAGTGAAGGTGTAAACGTGTATAGGGTCAGAAGTTTTGGAAAGAACGCTTTGGTTTACAGAAAAGAGCTGGGTGTTTGATGAAGTTGAAGGTGAGAAACTTAAAGTTATGAAACAAAACTGGAAATTTTGGCAGAGTTTCAGAATGTTATGTTGCTAGGAGTTTCGTTTCTCTCTTAGCAATTTTTCTGTTTCTTTTCTTGAACTTCTTCAACGTCTTTTGCAGTGGGGAAAGCTCTCTATTTATAGGAAAAGTTCTTGTGGATACCTTGAACATTTAAGGCGCCAACAGAATTTGAAGTTGTTCTTTGACAGAAATTCCTGGGAAGTTGTGATAACAGCTATTTTTCAGCCTAGGTAGCAGCAGCAGGCGTGGATTGGGGGAAGTGACCTCTGAAATGGGCGGTGGCGTGAAGACCCATGCCAGAATCTGTGCAAAAGCATTTTTCAAGCCACACGTGAACGCTCAGGAGTGGTTGGAAGCATTAATGGGCATTAAATGGTGACAAGACCTGTCAATACCAACATTCTGGTTGTTGAATCAGCAGCGTAAACCATGCTCTGGCCTTGGCTACCTGTTGTTTTAGCAAACTCTGGAGATTCTCCTGGTTTTCTGGTACGTTCCTTGGATCTACTTCTGGACAATCTGGGCTTAGAGATTCTATATCAATGTGACACCTATCCCTCTGACCTTTCATCTTCTGACTTCAACCTGTTCTGAAGGTGCCTTTATACTTTCATATTTCTTTTGCATTCCTTTAGCAAGTTCTGACTGAGCTTGTGTAACTGCTGAAGGGGTATGTTCTGTTTGAGGCTTACACTCTGAACCACGTTTACAACTTCTGATTGAACTGATGTAGCTGCTGAAGAGACAACTTCTGACCATCCTGAGCCAAACTTGCAACTTCTGACTGTCTTCATCTGGAATGGATCCAGAAGTTCTGAAGCGCTGATTTTTTTCTAAAAAACGCTTATTTTAAAGAAACATTCTAAGCACTTAGAATTTGATTTTCCTCAAGATGAAAGCATTGTTTTTGGAGTTTGTGAGATCATCTTGCTCTTGTAAGTGACTTGCTTGGGCAAAAGGATAACCCAGGGCTTGGATTTGTTTCAGGGGACTTTGAAAAATCTAAGATGGTTTCCTGAAGAAAGGGAGGGCAAATTTTGGGGTACAACAGTTGCCCCTGTTCAATCTTCTTGAACCTGAAGAGTTAGATTGGCGAGTTTGCCTTTCGCGACTCGAATGTAAAAGAAGATTGGACATCAGAGTGCCCTGAAATTTGCACTCGCATGTTGAAGTATCAGCAATGTGATGTTAGGAATGGGCTTACAGATGCCATTTGGAGAGGTGACAGATAGGGAGATGGGCTTACAGATGCCATCCGGAGACGTGACAGAACCTCGTCGGGAATGGGCTTATAGATGCCATTTGGAAGTGTCGATCGCCTAAGAGATTCCTTAGCGAGAAACTTGTATATTTGAGAAAGACGGATGTTTTCCTGGCTTGTTACAGGTGTTTGATCTTTAATTTCCTTATGCAGATGTGCCCTGGCTAGATACAGGTATCGAATCTACAATCGATTGCTCACAGATGTGCCCTGGCTGGACACAGGAGTCGAATCTGGAAATAGTCGTTAATAGATGTGCCCTGGCTGGATACAGGAATCGAATCTTCGGACTCTTCAGACGTGCCCTGGCTAGATACAGGAATCGAGTCTGGAAACGTGACAGTTGATAGATGTGCCCTGGCTGGATACAGGAATCGAATCTTTGAACTCTTCAGACGTGCCCTGGCTAGATACAGGAATCGAGTCTGGAAACGTTGTAGTTGATAGATGTGCCCTGGCTGGATACAGGAATCGAATCTTTGAACTCTTCAGACGTGCCCTGGCTAGATACAGGAATCGAGTCTGGAAACGTTGTAGTTGATAGATGTGCCCTGGCTGGATACAGGAATCGAATCTTTGAACTCTTCAGACGTGCCCTGGCTAGATACAGGAATCGAGTCTGGAAACTGATCACTCTCAGATGTGCCCTGGCTAGATACAGGTATCGGATCTGGAATTGTGACAGTTGAAGGTAGTTGCTTTCGGGATTGTCTTTTTCCTGAAAAAACATAAGTTGTATGCAATGTCATGATGTATGATATGCATGATGTTATGATGTTCAACATGAGATGTTGTATGCGTTTCATCATGTATGTAAGCAAGATGTATGAAAATGGGAAATGTTTATGAGTGTAATTTCATCTTAGGAAAATAAATCCTTGACGAACGGCCGGGAAGCTACTCTGTGGAAGAGATCCTTGGCCAAAGTTTTGATGAGAGGCCTGCTGAGGACTTTAACGACGGATTCCGCTGAGGATAATGATGATAAACTCCGCTGGGGAACTCCAAAGATAAACTCTGCTTGGTAATACCAAAGATAGACTCTGCTGGGGAATGAAGGAACTTTGCCGAGAGCGGTCTTCCGTGACTTTTAGCTGAGGACAACCCAGTTATAAGTCCTCGTGAGGGAATAATTCTAAATAAACTCGGGTGAGACGTCTGTGCCTCGCAGGGGATAAGCTTGCAGAATTTACTGGAGAGATTGACTGAACTTTAAGACCTGCCGGGGAATGTTGGGTCCTTTTAGGATTGACGGGGCGCCAACTTTGCTTGGGGAAAGCATTGTCGTGTTCTGTTTTTCCCTGTGAGGAATTGAGATGATTTGGCCCCAATCTTCAGTTGAACCTACCTTGGTGCCTTGGCGGACAAAACAACCAGACTGCAATAGACAACTCCACATTGCCCCTGTCTTTGATGTCACCTGTAATTAATCTCTTGTTTCATATGCAAACATTTATGAATCAGCAATTTAATGTCAAATGCATATATCAAAAATGAACATTGGACGTTCTTCGCAGGACAAAACACAAAAAGGAAAACAATGGTAATTTGTATGGACAAGTGAATTTGTATTGATTTAAACTTTGCCTGTGAATAGGCGTTCTTGTACAAGAGGCTGACATCCTAGTAAGAGGATATCGCCAAATAGTATAGAGTTTACAGTTTTGAAAAAGGAAATAAAACAGCTATGTGAGCAATCCCACTGGGTTCCAATTCTGCTATCGCCTATATGTCTTCGAAAGTCTCATCGCTTTGCTGCCTAGTTGAAGATGAAGCTGATTGGTCGATGCCGAAACCTGAGCCAGATAGTTGATGCCGAATTTCGGATGTGAAGTGATCCAATGAGACATAGTGTTACGCTTTTATCCCTAACTTTTGCCTGGACCGCCCTTTCGGGTTTTCAGTCCACCGGGATACCCATTTTTGCCCAAGCCGCCCTTTCAGGTTTTCGACTTGTCGGGTGTACGGATTTTTTTTTTTTTTTTTTTTTTTTTTATTAATTTCATCCCTTACTTTTGCCTAGGTATGTCAACCTAGCGGGTCTCTTATTTATGCGTAGTATTTTTTTACTATGTCTGCATTGGCGGGGTGAGGAAGGTCGTCACCATCCATGGTGGTTAGGATCATGGCTCCTCCTGAGAACACACGTTTAACCACAAATGGCCCTTCGTATGTAGGGGTCCATTTGCCCCGGGGATCACTTTGAGGAAGGATGATGCGTTTGATTACCAGGTCCCCAACTTGATACTCTTGCGGTCTTACTTTCTTGTTAAACGCCCTGATCATCCGTTTCTGATACGTTTGACCATGACAGATAGCAGTGAGCCTCTTTTCGTCAATCAGATTTAATTGATCAAGTCGAGTTTGGATCCAATCATCTTCGTTCAGGTCTGCATCCTTCATTATCCGGAGATAGGGTATCTGGATCTCGATTGGCAAGACTGCCTCCATGCCATACACCAAGGAGAAGGGAGTTGCCCCGGTTGATGTCCTTGCTGAGGTGCGGTACCCATGAAGAGCGAACGGTAGCATCTCGTGCCAATCTTTATAGGTTACTGTCATCTTCTGCACAATTTTCTTGATATTTTTATTGGCTGCCTCTACAGCCCCATTCATCTTCGGCCGGTAGGGAGAAGAATTGTGGTGTTGTATCTTGAATTGTTCACAGAGTTCAGTGATCATTTTGTTATTGAGATTGGTACCGTTGTCCGTAATGATTCTTTCTGGGACGCCGTACCGACAGATCAGATTATGCCGGATGAAACGCGCCACGACACTCTTGGTTACTGTGGCATAGGAAGCCGCCTCAACCCATTTCGTGAAATAATCGATTGCCACCAAGATGAAGCGATGCCCATTGGATGCCGTTGGTCGGATCTCACCGATCATATCGATGCCCCACATTGCGAAAGGCCAAGGTTCCGTTAGGACATTCAAAGGAACTGGAGGGATATGCACCTTGTCAGCATAGATCTGGCACTTATGACAAGCTCGGGAGTGTTGGTAACAATCGGCTTCCATTGTGGACCAGAAATATCCTGCCCGAAGGATTTTCTTAGCCATGGTGTGTCCACTGGAATGTGTTCCAAATGTACCTTCATGCAGTTCCATCATGATTTTCTCCGCTTCAGCCTTATCCACACAACGCAACAGAGTCGAATCATGATTCCGTTTGTAGAGAATGTCGTTGCTGAGGAAGAATTTTGCAGCAAACCTTCTCATGAACTTCTTATCATTGACGGATGCACCTTCAAGGTATTCCTGAGCTTCCAAGTACCTTTTTACCTCGTGATACCAGGGTTTTTCAGTAACCTTCTCAGCTTCGAGCTCGCAGCAGTATACTGGTTCATCCAGCTTCCTGATGATGATCCGGGGAGCCTCATTGTCCCATTTAACTTTGAACATTGAAGACATCATGGCTAGTGCGTCCGCTAGCTGATTCTCCTCTCTGGGGAAATGCTCAAAAGTTATCCCTTCAAAGTGAGGGAGCAAGGTCGACACATACTCCTTGTAAGGAATGAGATTCGGGTGTTTCGTATCCCACTCGCCTTTGATCTGATTGATCACAAGAGCGGAATCTCCGAAGACACTTAGAAATTTGATCCTCAAGTCGATTGCAGCTTGTAAACCCATGATACATGCCTCATATTCTGCCATGTTGTTGGTGCAGTTGAAACATAATCGGGCGGTGAGGGGAGTATGAGTTCCCTCGGGAGATATGATTACAGCGCCGACGCCGTTACCCAAAGCATTGGAGGCTCCATCAAAATGCATGGACCATCGGGATCCTTCCTTAGGTCCTTCATCCGGTCCAGGTACTTCACAGTCAGTTACCACCATGATATCTTCATCCGGAAAATCAAAGTTCAATGATTGGTAATCGTCCACAGGTTGGTGTGCCAAATGATCGGCCAGTACACTTCCTTTAATTGCTTTCTGAGTTGTATATTGGATATCATATTCTGTTAAGATCATTTGCCATCTCGCTATCCTTCCAGACAGGGCGGGCTTTTCAAATATGTACTTGATGGGATCCATCTTTGAAATCAACAAAGTAGTGTGAGTCAGCATATACTGTCTTAGCCGGCGAGCAGCCCATACAAGAGCGCAGCAAGTTTTCTCAAGCAGTGAGTAACGAGACTCACAGTCGGTAAACTTTTTGCTCAAGTAATAAATAGCGTGCTCTTTTCGGCCAGACTCGTCATGCTGCCCCAGCACACACCCCATTGATTTGTCAAGTACTGTCAAGTATAGTATCAGAGGTCTCCCTTCAACCGGTGGCATAAGAATGGGTGGCTCTTGGAGATATTCCTTTATCCTTTCAAAGGCGGCCTGACATTCATCATTCCAACGTACCACTTGATCTTTCTTTAGCAATTTGAAGATTGGCTCACAAGTAGCAGTCAGATGTGAGATGAATCGGGCAATGTAATTTAGTCGTCCCAGGAAGCCTCTGACTTCTTTCTCTGTTTTTGGAGTCGGCATCTCTTGTATGGCTTTTACCTTGGCAGGATCCACCTGAATACCTTTATCACTTACAATGAAACCTAGCAGCTTTCCGGATCTTACCCCAAAGGTGCATTTGTTGGGACTCAATCTCAGCTTGTATACCTTGAGTCGATCAAACAACTTCCTCAGATGGTCAAGGTGCTCCTCCTCAGTTTGAGACCTTGCAATCATGTCGTCAACGTATACCTCAATTTCATGATGGATCATATCATGGAACAAAGCAACCATGGCACGTTGATAGGTTGCCCCAGCATTTTTCAATCCGAACGGCATGACCTTATAACAGAAGGTGCCCCACTGAGTCACAAATGTAGTCTTCTCCATATCTTCCGGAGCCATCTTGATCTGATTGTACCCTGAAAAACCATCCATGAAGGAGAAAACCTTGTGTTGAGCTGTATTGTCAACAAGGACATCAATGTGAGGTAGGGGGAAGTCATCCTTGGGGCTGGCCCTGTTCAGATCCCTGTAGTCAACACACATTCTGACCTTACCGTCCTTCTTCGGTACTGGCACCACATTGGCAACCCACTGGGGGTAGGAAGTTACTGCAAGGAACCCGGCATCAAACTGCTTCATAACCTCGGCCTTGATCTTTTCAGACATCTCTGGACGCATTCGTCGAACTTTTTGCTTTACCGGAGGGCAATCTTCCTTGGTTGGCAGATGGTGAACTACAATGTCGGCATCCAAACCGGGCATATCTTCATAGGACCAAGCAAAAATCTCCATGTAGTCTTGTAGCATTTGGATCAATCGTTGTTTCACGCTGAGCTCTAGATTGGCACCAATCTTGACCTCTTTCCTATCTGTCTCAGTACCCAAGTTAATTGTCTCCACAGGCTCTTCATGTGGTTGAATAGCCCTCTCTTCCTGGAGTAGCAGTCTTGCGAGTTCACCAGGCACTTCGCAATCATCTTCACCTTCGTCTTCGGCCAAGTTGATCGGATTTTCGAAGTCATAACTGGCGGTAGCAGAGCTGTTACCAGTGAGATCCAGAGTGGATTGAAACCTGTATAAGTGAGTGTGTGTAAATACAGCTGTCTTGCAATATATATAACACGGAAAAGAAAAGAGCACAAGATTTGAAATGCAACAAACGTCCAATGTTTTGATTGATGATATATGAAAATGTCATACAAAAAGCCCTCACAAATGGAGCTACGATGCCCCGGGTAGGACACCGAGCCAACAAAGTTTTAACATATTATTTGTTACAAATTCGGAAATCAAAAGAAATTAATTACTGCGTGACAAATGTGATAGGGGTAAAATCCTTTGCCGTCCAGTTGCTCGGTCCGTCGCTGGCAGTCGGGTAGATCCAACTATCAAACTCTGCTTCCTCCACATCCTCCTCAATAGCGTTCACCCTTGAGCTGGAAATAAACACCGGAGCCTTTCCGATCTTCCCTTTGCGCGCCACCTTCTGAGCCTCCGCAGTAAAGCCTAGCCCAAACTTGTCGTTCTTCTGAGTGAAGTCAGGAAGCTGACCCCAGTGTGCACAATTGCCTTTCTGCACCACAGCCCGGGCATCCCTTAGGGAAACCATCTTCAAGGAATCATTCTCTTCGGTCGTTGTCTCCGCAGCTGCTGAAATTGGATGCACCTCCTCGAAATGCTGGAAGGGAGTTTCAATAAACTCTCCGTCCACCTCGATGTACCTGAAGGAATTCAAATGGCTCACCATATACTCCTCTTCTCCTTGCACAGTGACGATCTTCCCCCTGACGGGATATTTCAGCTTCTGGTGTAAGGTGGAGGTCACTGCCCCTGCTTTATGGATCCAAGGTCGACCCAACAGACAAGAGTACGATGGACGTATATCCATTACGTAAAAGGTAGAGTCAAACACTTGAGAGCCCACACGGATAGGGATGTTAACCTCTCCATGAACCATCCTCTTTGAACCATCGAAAGCCCTGACGATGATATTGCTGGGTTTCAACTCCAGGCCCTCATAATCCAGACGATCTAAAGCCTTTTTCGGAAGAACGTTCAAGGAAGAACCAGTGTCCACCAATACATGTGCCAGCGTAGTGCCCCTGCATTCAATAGAGACATGCAGGGCATCATTGTGGTCTCTCCCTTTTGCGGTCAGGTCAGCATCTGAAAAACCCAAGCCGTTGTCCGCCGTCAGATTCGCTATGCAGTCAGTGAACTGGACTGCAGACGTTTCCTGCGGCACATGGGCCGTCTTGAGAAATGAGATCAAGGCCTTAGCATGGGCCTCGGAGCATAGCAATAAGGAGAGCAGGGAGATCTTGGAGGGCGTATGCCCCAACTGCTCGACAACATTAAAATCGCTCTTCTTTATGATTTTCAGAATCTCCTCCATTTCTTGTCGGGAGGCCTCAGCATTTATGGGTATTGGTGCCTCCATCCGGGCAGGCTCTTCTTCAATCCCTTTGCCCCGAGCATTTGATGACTCGGTAGCAGGGGAAACAACTTGATCGGCAACAGGACTAGGTAAACTTGTAGGTTTTATGAGGAGGGGTTTTCGAATAGCGGGTGGCGCAATGTCAGGCGAGAAGAGCCTGCCACTGCGGGTGACCTTGGCTGGACCAGTGATATCGCAGATACTGGCACTAGCGTCGAATTCTTGCTTGATTCCATTTACATACACGTCTTCCCCATAATGCCAGGGGACAGCTTTATCAGATACGTAGGAGAGGGGCCCTGGAACAGTAATGATCACAGGCGCAATTGTCATGATTTGAATAGGCTTCTTCGGGGGAGCCTTGATTGGATTTTTGAAGATGGTAATCACGGAAACTTCTTTCATCGGAACCAAATGAACAGCAGTCTTTTTGAATAGAATCTCCTTGCTATCCATTAGGCCTTGGATGCCTAACCTCAGCAAGGGACAATCAGATAGGGAAATAGCGCAGAACAGGCAACCTTCACCGCAACCCGGAAATAAACCGGCCCGCAGTAGGTTCTTCTTAACAGTCTTCAGAGGGGTAACAACTTCATCTACCGAAACAGCGTACACTTCTTCCTCAATGGTATTCACCCTATGCTGGGGCATAGGAGCCGTTACAACATTTGGTCTTTCTGGTGCTTCAAACTGAATTTCTTTCGCGTCGATCAGATCTTGCACTTTGTTTCTTAAGGCCCAGCAATCATCAGTAGTGTGCCCGGGACTATCAGAATGATAAGCACACCGGGCATTTGGGTTGTATTTAGGAGACGCAGTGTTGACGACCTTAGGAGCTTCTTTGAGGGTCACCAGGTTGGTGGATAACAGTTGGGGTAAAATTTGAGATAATGTCATACTCAGTCGGGTATACTGCCTCTTGGGCCTTTCACTTCTTTGTTGATTGTACTGCTGAGGAGCAGCAACAGGTTTGGAGATGACCAAAGCATTGACGGCTTGGCGACTTTCGGGCTTGACTTGTCTCCTAGGACCATAGACGGCGCTTGCTTCTTTCTTAAACGGCCTCTTCTCAGCACATGTAGAGGCAGCCTTCTGTATCTTGCCTGACCTGATGCCAGCTTCAATTCTTTCTCCCGTTAATATCAAATCTGTGAACCCAGCGGAGGAGTTACCAACCAAGTGATTGAAAAACGGACCAGACAAAGTCCCAAGGAACATATCAACCAGCTCTCGGTCAGTTAATGGAGGCTGCACCCTGCCATCCAAATCTCTCCATTTTTGAGCGTACTCTTTGAACCCTTCACCCGTCCCTAGAGACATACCCTGAAGTTGGGTACGCGTAGGAGCGAGATCAGAATTGTATTGGTATTGTCTGTAGAATGCGGTTGCCAAATCTTCCCAGTGTCGGATGCTAGTTCCATCTAATTGGTAGAACCATTCAAGTTGTGACCCTGAGAGGCTATCTTGGAAGAAGTGAATCCAGAGGTTCTTATCCGCCGTGTAAGGTTGGATTTTCCTTACATACGACCTCAGATGCAGCTTTGGGCAGGAGACCCCATCATACTTGGCGAAGGCAGGCGCCTTAAACTTGTGTGGAATGACTACCCCAGAAGATAACCCCAAATCTCCGAAATCCAGTCCTGGCACATTCTGAATTTCCATAGCGCTCAAGCGGTCCTCCAATTGCTTGTATCTGTCAACAGCAGGGGGGTATTGTTCATCGTTATAGTCCGTCTCGTTGTCGGAGACTGCGGGACTAGGAGCTCCTTCCCCTTGGGGACTATTTTTCTCAGCAGAAGAAGTGGTTGGATCAGCTTCATTGTGGAGTGTGTTCCCAAATCTGCGTCCGGTGTTGAACAATGCAGTCCTCTTTTTCTTCTTCTTCTTCAGGAGTAGAGTCTTCAACTCTTGCTGACCTTAGGCTAGGCTTAGGACCATCTCTTGAAACTGTGCACTTTGGGCCTGAAGGGCCTTGATTGCTTGCTCACTGGATGAGTCTGGATTCATGATGACTGTGCAAAATAAACAGCGAAGGAGATTAAGCAACCTGTGAAATAGGGTACCTGCTATGCATATGGTGCAATGGAATGCGTATGTATGCAATGCATTCAAGGATTTAGAATATTCAAAATTTGTTGTAGACAAAAAGGAACGCACATTATATTAATAAGGAGAAATTCGTTAGTACATAAATGCCTCATGGGCCAAATATTACAAAATAACTCCTTAAGATAAAAAAACATTGCGCATCCTTTTTGGCGCGATGTAGGTGTTGAGATTCCTTTCCTCGTGCAGCAGGCGGGTGAGTTCCAGGACCTTCTTTTCACTAGCATGTAGATTGGTCTCAAGAGAATTCCGTTCTTCCTTAAGTTGAATCCAGCTCTTCTGCATCTCTTCCCAGGAGGTGGGCATGTCGGGATGTTGAATGGTGCAGGACGCCTCTCCTTCCAAGACTGGTTCTTTGATCACAGGAAGCATATGAGGATAAGGCATCACTAATTTCTGGGAGCGGGCTCGTACCCACTTGAGATAAGGTTCCAACGGGATGGAGTTCCGGTGTCCCAATGTCTTGCTGTCTATCCTACTTGGCATCCTCCAAGCTCTGATAAATCTCTGACGAAGTCCTTGAGTATCGTTGTCGAAGTCAAAAACTATGTCGGGAATTAACATGTCATGAGGGCCATCCTTCCGAGCATAACCAAACTGTCTCCAAGCCAGGCATGGGTTGTAGGTAATACCTCCTTTGATTCCAAATAAAGGAACATTAGGGTACTCCCCCCAACGATCAATGATAGTGACGTCTTCCCTGGACCTAGGACACCAATGTATATCTGCATGCGTGAGAGTCATTAACCGTTGTGACCATCTCAAACCCCGCTCGTTCTTCAAAACTGATTGCGGAAGGTGCGAAATAAACCACCTTCCCAAGAGAGGAGTGCAACATATAAGGACACCCCTTCTTCTCATGGTTCGAGTGTAACATGAGTGAAGGATGTCCCCCAGCAATGTAGGTATAGGATTCTTGGTCATGAAGATCTGGACAGCACTGATATCAATAAGCTGATCTGGATTAGGGAACAACACCAAACCATAGACAAGGAGGGCCATGACTTCTTCAAAAGCTCGTAGGTCAAGAGAGTTCCAACATTCTTGAGCCTTTTCAAACAGAAATCTAGCTAAGAATCCTTTGATACTACTTCTAACTTCCCAATGTCCCTTGAGGTCAGATGTCTGTAGGTGCAAGGCTTTAGCGATCTCCTCAAGCTTGGGTTCCTCTTCCGTACCGTTGTAGGGTAGTTGATCAAGGATAGGGACCTTCAGAAGTCGGGAGAACTCTTCCAATGTAGGCACCAACTGATAATCCGGGAAGGTGAAGCAGTGATGCAGAGGGTCAAAGAATTGGAACAGGACCTTTATCAAATCCTCCTCAATGTTGGTGTTAACCAAGCTGATGAGTCTTCCATGTCTCTCACTGAATGAAGAGCCCTCGGGAATCCTGGACAGAAGTTCCTTAAGCTGAGGAGGGATCTTTACAAGGCTAATCTGAATTGTCTTTCTGCGAGCAGTTTCCATGTCCTATAAAACAAGAACAAAGATGAAGATTCGAAACCCTTGAAATGGTTAGTCAATGCTCATGATGTTTGTATGATGTAATGATGTGATGATTAAATACAATATTCACAAAGGCAAACATGGTAAGGCACACAAGTCACACAAACCCTTAGAGTTTAGGCCTGCATGGAGTCTGGGTATTACCCTCTTGAAGTTTGGTGGGCTCAACCTGTCCTATCAGAAGTAACCGGGTTCTAAAGGTCCCAATATCACGGGATTGCTTTCATTGTTCATCGTTTCGATTTAGCCACTGAACTGGCGACCGAAATATTCCAGGAAAGCAACCCTCAATTGAGTGTAGTATCGAGTATCAACCAACCTCGGACTGCACCAAAGTCAGTTATCTCACTACCCTAAAAAGGCCAAGATGGTTCAATTAAGGTTCCTAAGGTCAGTTGATGCTTCATGACACCACGCGGCGGCCCCGTACTCTCCTTGACTGAACTCAAGGGTTACCGGTACACACCAAAGTGCCACATCAACGTAGCAGACTGCTTCAACCATGTCGGTATACCCCGCACAGTTCCCTCACAGCCTTGTTGCTACCTAAAAGGGTTTCCCAGATCCGGGTTAGGATCTATAAAACTCCGATACAAAGCCCACAAGATGTAAAAGCAAACAAAGCAAGCAATTGAAAACAAAGGTGATCTAAACCCTAAGGTTACTCCACTTTAAAAGAATTTCCCCAGCAGAGTCGCCAGTTCTGTGATACGGTGGGAGAACTGACTTGAGGTTTTGCGTTTGTTTTCGCAAATGTTTCGGTTGAGCAAGAGTCGCCACCGACTTTTTATTTTATCCTAAGGAAAGGTTAAAAAGCACAGCAAAAAACCTTTTGAGATGTTTTCTTGGGTTCGGGGAGTAGATTATAGAAAGGGAAGGTATTAGCACCCTTTCTATCCATGGTTATCCATGGGCTCTTAGTTACTTGCTTAGATCACTTGCCTTGTGTTTTCAATTGTTGTAAATGGTGCTTGTGTGGGTGTGTGTTTGAAAAATGTTTTGAAAAGAGGCCAATGTGGTGGCAACCTTTGTAATGATCCAAGTTGGGATGTATACAAAGGTGTATGTCTTTTGAAAAAGTTTTTCAATGTTTTTGAAAGTTGTTTTGAAAGTGTAGTGATGTGTGATTTTGAAATTAGGCAAGTGTTTTGTTTTGCAAGTTTGATTCAAGTAACTAAGAGGTCGTCTACTCCTAAATTTCTCAAAAGATTATTGCTATGTTTTAACCCTTTTAACAAGTCTGTTCCACCATTGTATTGGGTGGGCAATCTTGTGTTAGGATGTGAAAGGGACGGGTGCGGGTCATTGTTTAGACCATAATTGCAATGGTGCCAAGTATCTTTGGGCATTTTTCTTAAGGGACTTGATCATTTTGTTTTAAAAAAAAATATTATCGAGGGACTATGATCATTTAAATTGTTTGTTTTGCCCAAAGAGACCTAACATGCAATATGGCCCAATTTTGGAAGGCAACAAAGTGGAGTACCCTAGGGGTGTTAGTGTGCAAGTGTGTTTTATTGCATACAAGAGTTTTTTCTTTAAATTAGGTTTTTCTATTTCATTGAGTTTTATCTTGCCATACACGTCCTAATTACTAGCAATAAGAAGCGGGAATGTAAAATCCTACGCTATTACAATAGTTAGGGGAGGGGGATACACATTTGTACATGGGGGGTTCAACGAGAAAAATAGACAAAAAAGAAAATAGCGGAAAACAAGATATATAGAGAGAGAGAGAGGGAGGCCGCGCGCTGTTGGGAGGCCATCAGAAGTTCTGACCCAGATCCGCTGTCAGATGATCAACCTGTTGGTGAAACTGGATGAGTCAGAACTTCTGACTCTGGAACCTGCAAAACAGAATCTGGTTAGTGGGGAAACCAGAGGTTCTGATTTCCCTGCGCTGCAAGACAGAAGTTTGTTAGTGGAGAACCCAGAAGTTCAGATTCTGCTGAAAAGGCAACAACTCTCAGAGGTTCTGAGGTCATTGACAGCAAAACAAGCTTCAGATGTGCTAACGTCAAAGTCAGCACTGGGCTTTTTCCTGCACTAATCAGAACATCTGCAATCCTGTTGTTACTCCACAAAACAGAAAACATATTTGGAACAGATCCAGCAAAATAGCAAAATGTCCCAGAGGTCAGAATCACCAAGGTCACAGGCAAGTCCTAAACTGGCTCAGAACGTTCTGAGGTATGAGAGTCCTCAGAACATAAACAGCGATAACATGAACATTTACATTATGTTATTTGAATATGCACAGCTGATGATGCTTAACAGTGTGGTGAGGGTCAGCAGGTGCTTACCTGACTTTCTGGAAAATGGTGGGTGAAAGTTAGCTTTTGGTTCTGGTGGTGTTCTGGACAGATTTGGAAAAGGGGAAGTGAAGGTGTAAACGTGTATAGGGTCAGAAGTTTTGGAAAGAACGCTTTGGTTTACAGAAAAGAGCTGGGTGTTTGATGAAGTTGAAGGTGAGAAACTTAAAGTTATGAAACAAAACTGGAAATTTTGGCAGAGTTTCAGAATGTTATGTTGCTAGGAGTTTCGTTTCTCTCTTAGCAATTTTTCTGTTTCTTTTCTTGAACTTCTTCAACGTCTTTTGCAGTGGGGAAAGCTCTCTATTTATAGGCAAAGTTCTTGTGGATACCTTGAACATTTAAGGCGCCAACAGAATTTGAAGTTGTTCTTTGACAGAAATTCCTAGGAAGTTGTGATAACAGCTATTTTCCAGCCTAGGTAGCAGCAGCAGGCGTGGATTGGGGGAAGTGACCTCTGAAATGGGCGGTGGCGTGAAGACCCATGCCAGAATCTGTGCAAAAGCATTTTTCAAGCCACACGTGAACGCTCAGGAGTGGTTGGAAGCATTAATGGGCATTAAATGGTGACAAGACCTGTCAATACCAACATTCTGGTTGTTGAATCAGCAGCGTAAACCATGCTCTGGCCTTGGCTACCTGTTGTTTTAGCAAACTCTGGAGATTCTCCTGGTTTTCTGGTACGTTCCTTGGATCTACTTCTGGACAATCTGGGCTTAGAGATTCTATATCAATGTGACACCTATCCCTCTGACCTTTCATCTTCTGACTTCAACCTGTTCTGAAGGTGCCTTTATACTTTCATATTTCTTTTGCATTCCTTTAGCAAGTTCTGACTGAGCTTGTGTAACTGCTGAAGGGGTATGTTCTGTTTGAGGCTTACACTCTGAACCACGTTTACAACTTCTGATTGAACTGATGTAGCTGCTGAAGAGACAACTTCTGACCATCCTGAGCCAAACTTGCAACTTCTGACTGTCTTCATCTGGAATGGATCCAGAAGTTCTGAAGCGCTGATTTTTTTCTAAAAAACGCTTATTTTAAAGAAACATTCTAAGCACTTAGAATTTGATTTTCCTCAAGATGAAAGCATTGTTTTTGGAGTTTGTGAGATCATCTTGCTCTTGTAAGTGACTTGCTTGGGCAAAAGGATAACCCAGGGCTTGGATTTGTTTCAGGGGACTTTGAAAAATCTAAGATGGTTTCCTGAAGAAAGGGAGGGCAAATTTTGGGGTACAACACCGTTTCTGTTAATGATGTAGCTACTCCCTTGATGACTATTAAGAGGAACCTACTGCTGGCCGGTTTATTTCCGGGTTGTAGTGAAGGTTTCCTTTTCTGTGCTGTTTCCCTTTCTGGTTGTCCTTTGCTGAAGTTGGGCATCTAAAGCCTGATGGACAGCAATGAGATTCTGTTCAAGAAGACTGTTGTTCAGTTTGTTCCGGTGGAAGAAGTATCTGTTGTTACCATTTTCAATAATCCGATCAAGGCCCTCCCGAGGAAGTCGGTTAAAATCATGACTGTCGCACCCATTGTGATTACTGTTCCGGGGCCTCTCCCCTATGAATCCGATAAGGCTGTCCCATGGCACTATGGGGCAGATGTGTATGTACATGGTATAAAGCAAGAGTTCAACACTGGTACCAGCGTCAGCAATATCACTGGTCCGGCCAAAGTAACCTGCAGTGGCAGGCTCTTCTCGCCTGACATTGCGCCACCCGCCATTCGAAGACCTCTCACTATAACACCTACAAGTGTACCTGTTCCCGTTTTTGATCAAGTTGTTTCCCCTATTGCCGAGTCATCTAATGCTCGGGGCAAAGGGATTGAAGATGAGCCTGCCCGGATGGAGGCACCAAAATCTGTGAATGTTGAGGCCTCCCAACAAGAGATAGAGGAAATTCTGAAAATAATCAAGAAGAGTGACTTTAATGTTGTTGAGCAGCTGGGGCATACCCCCTCCAAGATCTCTATGCTCTCCTTACTGCTGTGCTCCGAGGCCCATGCTAAGGCCCTGATTTCATTTCTCAAGACGGCTCATGTGCCACAGGAGACATCTGCAGTCCAGTTTACTGATTGCGTAGCCAATCTGACAGCAGACAATGGTTTGGGCTTCTCGGATGCTGACCTTACTGCTAAGGGAAAGGACCACAACGACGCTCTGCATGTCTCTATTGAATGCAGGGGCACTACTCTTGCGCACGTGTTGGTGGACATTGGTTCTTCCCTGAATGTGCTACCCAAGAAGGCCTTAGACCGTTTGGATTGTGAGGGCCTAGAGCTGAAACCTAGCAATATCATCGTCAGAGCCTTTGACGGTTCTAAGAGGATGGTTCATGGAGAGGTAGACATTCCTATTCGGGTGGGTTCTCAAGTATTCGACTCTACTTTCTATGTGATGGATATCCGTCCATCGTATTCTTGTCTACTGGGTCGACCTTGGATCCACAAAGCTGGGGCAGTGACCTCTACCCTACACCAGAAGCTCAAGTACCCCGTCAGAGGGAAGATTGTCACTGTGCAGGGAGAGGAGGAGTATATGGTGAGCCATTTGAATTCCTTCAGGTATATTGAGATGGACGGGGAGTTTATTGAAACCCCCTTTCAGCATTTCGAAGAGGTACCTCCAACATTGGCAGCAGCGGAAACAGTGGTTGAAGAGGACTTTCCATTGAAGATGGCTTCCTTGAAGGATGCCCGGGCTGTAATCAAGAAAGGTGAATATGCTAACTGGGGCAGGCTCCCTGATTTTACACCTAAAACTGACAAGTTTGGACTGGGTTTTACTGCAGAGGCTCAGAGGGCTGTGCACAAGGCCAAGACCAGAAGACCTCATGTGCTCATTACCAACCCAGGAGTGAATGCTGTTGGGGATAAAGATGAAGTGGAAGAATCAGAGTTCGATAGCTGGATCTACCCGACGACTGATGGTGGATTGACCAACTGGATTGCTAAAGATCATACTCCTGTTACTTTTGTTACGCAGTAATAAACTCCTTTGTTTTGTTATTTGTAATAAACAATGATTTGAACTCTATGGCCCGGTGTCTTACCCGGGGCACCGTGGCTTCATTTGTGAGGGTATATTAATTGTCATTTCATATATCATGAATAAAGACCTTAGACGTTTTCTCGCATTTCAAATCTTATGCTCCTTTTCTTTCTTTCCTTTCTTTATATATTGCAAAGCAGCTGTATTTACACACACTCACTCATACAGGTTTCAATCCACTCTGGATCTCACTGGTAACGACTCTGCTACTGCCAGTTATGACTTCGAAAATCCGATCAACTTAGCCGAAGACGAAGGTGAAGATGATTGCGAAGTGTTGGGCGAGCTTGCAAGACTGTTACTCCAGGAAGAGAGGGCAATTCAACCACACGAAGAGCCAGTGGAAACAATAAATCTGGGTACCGAGACAAACAGAAAGGAGGTTAAGATTGGTGCCAACCTAGAGCTCAGCGTGAAGCAACGGTTGACTCAGATGTTACATGATTATGTGGAGATCTTTGCCTGGTCCTACGAAGACATGCCCGGGTTGGATACCGACATTGTGGTCCATCATTTGCCTACTAAGGAAGACTGCCCTCCGGTTAAGCAAAAGGTCCGCCGTATGCGTCCAGAGATGTCTGAGAAGATCAAAGCCGAGGTTATGAAGCAATTCGATGTTGGGTTCCTTGCAGTGACTTCTTACCCTCAGTGGGTTGCTAATGTGGTGCCGGTACCAAAGAAAGATGGTAAGGTCAGAATGTGTGTCGACTACAGGGATCTAAACAGGGCCAGCCCCAAGGATGACTTCCCCCTACCTCACATTGATGTCCTTGTTGATAATACTTCTCAGCATAAGGTGTTCTCTTTCATGGACGGTTTTTCAGGCTATAATCAGATCAAGATGGCACCTGAAGACATGGAAAAAACTACCTTTGTTACTTAGTGGGGCACCTTCTGCTACAAGGTCATGCCTTTCGGACTGAAGAACGCTGGGGCAACCTACCAACGTGCCATGGTTGCTTTATTTCATGACATGATCCATCATGAGATTGAAGTGTATGTTGACGACATGATCGCAAGGTCCCAAACTGAGGAAGAACACCTTGATCATCTACAGAAACTGTTTGACCGGTTGAAGTTGTACAAAATGAGGTTGAACCCGAACAAGTGCACCTTCGGGGTTAGATCTGGAAAGTTGCTAGGCTTCGTTGTAAGTGATAAGGGTATTCAAGTGGACCCTGCCAAGGTTAAAGCTATTCAAGAGATGCCAGTTCCTAAGACAGAGAAAGAGGTCAGAGGCTTTTTAGGACGCCTGAATTACATCGCCCGGTTCATCTCACACCTAACTGCTACTTGTGAACCAATCTTCAAGCTGCTGAAGAAAGATCAGATAGTACGTTGGAATGATGAATGTCAGGCCGCTTTTGACAAAATCAAAGAGTATCTCCAAGAACCACCCATGCTTATGCCACCGGTTGAAGGGAGACCTCTGATACTATACCTGACAGTACTTGACAACTCAATGGGGTGTGTGCTGGGGCAGCATGACGAGTCTGGCCGAAAAGAGCACGCCATTTATTACCTTAGAAAAAAGTTTACCGACTGTGAGACCCGATACTCATTGCTCGAGAAAACTTGCTGCGCTTTGGTATGGGCTGCTCGCCGGCTGAGACAGTATATGCTGACTCACACTACCTTGTTGATTTCAAAGATGGATCCTATAAAGTATATATTTGAAAAGCCTGCTCTGTCTGGGAGAATAGCAAGATGGCAAATGATCTTGACAGAATATGACATCCAGTACACAACCCAGAAAGCCATCAAAGGAAGTGTATTGGCAGATCACTTGGCACATCAGGCAGTGGACGACTATCAGTCAATGAACTTTGAGTTTCCAGATGAGAGCATCATGATTGTGACTGATTGTGAAGTACCTGGATCGGATGAAGGACCTGAGGAAGGATCCCGATGGTCTATGCACTTTGACGGAGCCTCCAACGCTTTGGGTAACGGTATCGGCGCTGTAATCATATCCCCCCAAGGCACTCATACTCCACTCATTGCCCGGCTATGTTTCAACTGCACCAACAACATGGCGGAGTATGAGGCGTGCATCATGGGTCTCCAAGCTGCGATCGACTTAAGGATCAAGTTTCTGAGTGTCTTCGGAGATTCCGCTCTCGTGATCAATCAGATCAAAGGAGAATGGGATACGAAACATCCGAATCTTATTCCTTACAGAGAATGTGTATTGACATTGATCCCCCACTTCACAGAGATAACCTTTGAACACTTTCCGAGAGAGGAGAATCAGCTAGCGGACGCGTTAGCTACGATGTCTTCTATGTTCAAGGTCAAATGGGACAATGAGGCTCCCCAGGTCACTATCTGGAAACTGGACGAACCAGCATACTGTTGTGATCTTGAAACTGAATTGGTGACTGAGAAGCCTTGGTACCATGAAGTGAAGAGATATTTGGAAGCTCAGGAATACCCTGAAGGTGCGTCTGTCAACGATAAGAAGTTTCTGAGAAGGTTCGCAGCGAAGTTCTTCCTTAGCAACGGCATCCTGTATAAGCGAAACCAAGATTCGACCTTACTGCGTTGTGTGGACAAGACAGAAGCAGAAAGGATTATGGAAGAGCTACATGAAGGGACCTTCGGAACACATTCCAGTGGACACACTATGGCAAAGAAAATCCTTCGGGCAGGGTATTTTTGGTCCACAATGGAAGCCGACTGCTACCAACATTCTCGGACATGTCACAAATGCCAGATTTATGCAGACAAGGTGCATGTTCCTCCAGTTCCTCTAAATGTCCTGACTGCGCCTTGGCCTTTTGCAATGTGGGGCATAGATATGATCGGTGAGATTAAACCTACAGCATCCAATGGGCATCGCTTCATCTTGGTAGCGATTGATTACTTCACGAAATGGGTTGAAGCAGCATCCTACGCTACGGTAACCAAGAACGTTGTGGCACGGTTCATTCGGCACAACCTGATCTGTCGATACGGTGTCCCTGAGAGAATCATTACAGACAGCAGTACCAATCTTAATAACAAGATGATCACTGAGCTCTGCGAGCAGTTTAAGATACAGCACCACAACTCTTCTCCTTACAGACCGAAGATGAATGGGGCTGTAGAAGCAGCAAATAAGAACATTAAGAAAATCGTGCAGAAGATGACAGTGACTTATAAAGATTGGCACGAGATGTTACCGTTCGCTCTACATGGGTACCGTACCTCAGCCAAGACGTCAACCGGGGCAACTCCTTTCTCCTTGGTCTATGGTATGGAGGCAGTCTTACCGATCAAGGTGCAGATACCCTCTCTCCGGATAATGAAGGATGCAGATTTGAGTGAAGATGATTGGATCCAGACACGACTTGATCAGCTAAACTTAATTGACGAAAAAAGACTTGCTGCTATCTGTCATGGTCAGACGTATCAAAAACGGATGATCATGGCATTTAACAAAAAGGTCAGACCGCAAGAATATCAAGTTGGGGATCTGGTAATCAAACGCATCATCCTTCCTCAGAGTGATCCAAGGGGCAAATGGACCCCTACGTACGAAGGGCCATTTGTGGTTAAACATGTGTTCTCAGGAGGAGCCATGATTCTAACCAACATGGATGGTGACGACCTTCCTCACCCCGCTAATGCAGACATAGTAAAAAGATACTACGCATGAAAAAAAAAGACCCGCTAGGTTGACATACCTAGGCAAAAATTAGGGCTTCCCGGCGAACCAAAAGGGTTCGGGAAAAATGAAGGGATGAACTGGAAAAAAATCTGTACACCCGGCAAGTCGAAAACCTGAAAAGGCGGCTTGGGCAAAAATGGGTATCCCGGTGGACTGAAAACCCGAAAGGGCGGTCCAGGCAAAAGTTAGGGATAAAGCGTAATACTATGTCTCATTGGATCACTTTGCATCCAGAATCTGGTATCTACATCAAGTTCAGACGGTATTGATCAATCAGCTTCATCCTCGACTAGGTCATCAAGTGCTGAGACGCTCGGAGATATAAAGGTGATAGCAGAGTTGAAACCCAGTGGGATCATCCATTTCACACAGCTGTTTTATTTTCCTTTGTACAAATTTGTATAGACTCTTTTGTTCGGCGGCGTTCTCTTACTAGGACGTCAGCCTCTTGTACATAAACGACTATTTACAGGCAAATTCAAAAAATCAATATAAATACACTTTTCAGACAAATTGCCTTTTGTTTTTTTTTTCCTTTTTCTGTTTTGTTTTGCGAAGAACGTCCAAGGTTCAATTTGTGATATATGCATTGACACTAATTGCTAACTCATAAATATTTGCATACGAAACAAAGGATTAATTACAGGTAACATTAGAAATAGGGGCAATAAAGAGTTGTCTAAACGATCTAATTGCTCAATCCGCTAAGGTACCAAGGTAAGTTCGGCTGAAGAACGTAACCAGATATCTTAATTCCCCAAAGAGTGCATCAGCAAGTCAGTGCACTCTCCCCAAGCAAAGCTATAATATCAGCCTTAAGGAAGTTGGGTATCCTCCAGCATATCTCAACATTCCCCAGCAATATACATGCATTCTTAACAAGCATCCCCGGCAGTCTTGGTCTAAAGATTGTTCCCCGGCGGTATATCAAACATTCAATGGAGTCACTTCCCCAATATAGTTCAAATTTTCCCCAGGAGAGTCCAATCCAGTTTTCCCAGGAAAGTTTGAATCACCTCCTCAGCAGGAAGCTTATCCCCAGTAAATTCTGGAAGCTTCTCCCCCGCAGAGCACGAACGCGTCCCCCGGCTTTATTCAAAGGTTATTTCCCTACCAGGATATAACTGGGTTATCCTCAGCCAAAAACCACGGAAAGATCGTCCACGACGAAGTCTTCCTATCCCCAGCGAAGTCTATTAACACTTCCAACATAACAATGGTATCCCCAGCGAAGTTACCATCAACATTCCAGCAAAATACCTCTCTCCCCACAGAGTATTGTTTCCCAGCAAGATCGTTAGAGTACTTTTCTCCCCGCAGAGTGTTCTATTCGCCAAGTTTATTCCCCAACAGAGTTATCTTCTCCTACCAGTACTCTTGCAACTATCATCCCCAGCGGAAGCAAAGATCTATTCTTCAACATCAGCCCAGGAGTGACTTCCCGGCACCCGTCAAGGATTTATTTTCCTAAGACGAAAACATACATTCATAAACATCGCATTTCCATATATTATAGCATGCATATACGCATCATATCTTACAAATCTCATTTATTTTGAGAACATCATTGCTTGATCCATATCATGCATTGCATATGACTAACCTTTACCTTTCAGGAAAGATCCAGTTGAGTTCTCAGATATGCTTCAAGCCTTTAGTCTGGTTCAGTTAAATCGACCCTAAGATTTTCTTGATTCTTATCCAGTCAAAGGCCTTCTCTGGTTCAGTCAGATCGACCCTAAGATCTCCCTAATTCTTATCCAGTTGAAGATATTTCAAGACCTTTAGTATGGTTCAATTAAATCGACCCTAAGATTTTCCTGATTCTTATCCAGTCAAAGGCCTTCTCTGGTTCAGTCAGATCGACCCTAAGATCTCCCTGATTCTTATCCAGTTGAAGATATTTCAAGACCTTGTCCGGTTCAGTTAAATCGACCCTAAGATTTTCCTAATTCTTATCCAGTCAAAGGCCTTCTCTGGTTCAGTCAGATCGACCCTAAGATCTCCCTGATTCTTATCCAGTTGAAGATATTTCAAGACCTTGTCCGGTTCAGTTAAATCGACCCTAAGATTTTCCTGATTCTTATCCAATCAAAGGCCTTCTCTGGTTCAGTCAGATCGACCCTAAGATCTCCCTGATTCTTATCCAGTTGAAGATATTTCAAGACCTTGTCCGGTTCAGTTAAATCGACCCTAAGATTTTCCTGATTCTTATCCAGTCAAAGGCCTTCTCTGGTTCAGTCAGATCGACCCTAAGATCTCCCTGATTCTTATCCCAGTAGAAGACATCCAAGATTCTCTCAGCGTTCCTGTTGAGGTAGTAATCGCCCAAGGTTCTCTCAGCGTTCCTGTTGAGGTAGTAATCGCCCCAAGGTTCTCTCAGCGTTCCTGTTGAGGTAGTAATCTCCCCAGATTCTCTCAGCGTTCCTGTTGAGATAGTAATCGTCCAAGGTTCTCTCACCGTCTCGTTGAGGTAGTAACCATCCCTGATTCATTCATCACCTTTTGAAGCTCCAGATTCAACTCCTGTAACCAGTCAGGGCGCATCTATACAAAGAGTTTGAAGACCGACTCCTGTAACAGGCCAGGTAATCATTTTCTTTTTCAGGTACGCAAGTTCTCGCTAAGGAATCCCTTACGCGATTGACACCCAGACGACATCTATAAGCCCATCCACCTTCCATCATCTCTTAGCATGGCATCTATAAGCCCATCATCCTATCCTTCAATCTCCAAATGGCATCTGTAAGCCCATTCCCCACATCACACTACTAAGTGAGCGCAAATTTCTGGGCACTCTAGTGTTCAATCATCTTCCACCTTCGGATTACGAAAGGCACGTCAGCCAATCTGCATCCTCAGGTCTAAGAAGATTGAACAGGGGCAACTGTTGTACCCCAAAATTTGCCCTCCCATATTCTTCAAGATTTGCAAAGAGCATGCTTCAAAATCTCCCCAAGGGTTGCACAGTTCAAAGGCCTCCTAACAGTCAAAAACTAGGGTTTTGGGTCTGGTAAAGAAATTGAAGTTTTCAAGGGTCCAATCAAGTCTCACATGCCTACAAACATGGTCAAGCATCCTCATTCCAAGTTTCAAGACTTACAGCACAAAATTGCACAGTCAAAAACCCTAATTGCTCAACAGTCAACTGCAGGGGCAAAATGGTCATTTGACAGTCAAAAGTCAAAAAATTTTGTCAACATCTTATTTTGAAGCCACAAACATCATTTGATCAATTCTTGATCATGATTCTTAAGGCATGGCTCAAAAAGTCTCAAGATGCAAAAGTTTCCATATTTGGACAGTTGAAAAAGTCAACTGTAACTTGACCAAGGCATAACTTCCACATGGTTTATCAGAAAAATTCCATCCAAAGCTCATTTTTGAATAGAAAGACATTCCCTACAACTCCTCTTCACACTTCAAGTCCAAGAAATGCTCTCACAAAAAGTTATGAATTTCAACATTATAGGTCATTTTCAAAAGTCAACAAAAAGGGACTTTAAGTCAAAGACCATAACTTGAGATTGGTAAATCAAAATGACATGGGACCAAAGGCATTGGTTAGAGGACTTCAAGACCTTTCCAAAATGTCCAAGAACATGATCAAAGCTTAAAAATTGAGCAAGATATGCCTTGTGGAAGTTGGGAAATTTTTGGGAATTTTGAAAAGTCAACTTTGCTTCAAATGCCTCAAAATTGCCAATGGGCCACATTTTCTTCCAAGAATCATCATCCAAAGGTTATGCACGACCATTTGACCCAAAGGGGATTTATTTCATCATTTTTTATTATTTATTTGAATTTTTATCACTATTAATTCATTTAATGAAATAAAATATGACAAAAATAGAAAACCATGTTTTTAATCCCTTTTTTGCAGCATATTCTCTCCATAAAACCTCAAGATTTCGTGCACCCCCAATTTGGAAAGATTTGGCCATGATTGGTACCAAAAGCACATGGAAAAGATTTGAAAATATGCCATTAAAAATCAAATATTTGATTCATGATTACAAGGGTTTTTGGACTTGATTTGCAAACCTAAAACACTCACATACATATACAGATCACAACCCTAGTGCAAACAACCTTGAAGCTGCGCCTCATATCATATACACGTTTTGCATTTTTTTGTGAAAAAGTGGAAAACTGAAAACATACATAGAGTGCAATTCAGAGCGAAATAAGGATCCCAATAGCTTGCCAAGGCATCAAGGAACCTAACTGAATCCTTTTCCACGCTTCTAGCATCAAGAATTGGTATATAGAAGTCAAAATTCCTCATACTTTATGCATAATCGTATTTGAATTTCTGGACATTTTTTATACATTTTGATTGTTGTTTTATACTAACATGGACCTTCTGAATCTATTGATATTGTTTAATTGAATTTTCATCGCCTATACGCAAACTTGCCATGGAAGCCCTTTAGGGTTGCAGAGGTTTTAAAAGAGGGCTTTGCTCCTCTGGAAAAATTGAGACACAAGACTTATACCACTGAAACCAGAAGCTCATGACGATTCAAAGCCACATGTCGCGCTCAATTTATGACCGACGGTGTGCTATTCGCTATTTTTATGTTCTTCATTTAGTGGGGGTTTAAAACCCCCGCTATCTTTCTCATATTTGCAGGTAAAACAAAGCCACCATGAAGGAGACGCTGAGTTGTCTCAATGTGATAGGGCTATTCAAATTTCAGCGCGTTTTTTTTTATTAATAGCATTAGTGCGTTTGTTTTTATATATTAATTCCTTTCCATTATAATTACAAAGTGACAAAGCAGCTCAGTTGGTGGAACATAGTGCTGGCAAGCATTGGGACCTGGGTTCGATTCCCAGGTCCCCCTATGTATTTCATATTTTTTCAATTAACATGCTCCTGTGCAGCTTCTCAACAAAAGACTATCGTGCACTCCAAATCCTGCGCCTGCCAAGTGTCCCAGAACCACGATCTAATGGCTATCATGTGAGTTCCATTGTGTACGCCAGTCAATGGGTCTGCATGTGATAGTTTGAAAGTCAACCAGGCCTCCAATAAATGGGCCAAATTGCTGGCAACTTACCTCCAAAATTGGGGTCAACACCCCATTGGTTTGCATTTTATTTTTCATTCTTTTTATTTTTTCTATTTTATTTGTTTTACTTATTTTTAGTTTAATTCTTAAATTAATATTTTCATAACATAAAAATTCCCAAAAAAATTCAGAAACTATAAAATAAAAAATATGTTTTTATGTTTAATTCACTAACCTTTTTGTAAATAAATTTTATTAATTAATTTATTTTTAATTCTAGGCTTAATTTTAATGTTTTTTTTAATAAACTAAAAAATATAGAATTAGGGTTTTAAATATCTTTATCCTTTTTTATTTTTCTTTTACCATTATTAAATACTAATTATTTTTGTAAATAAATTGCCATGTAAATAATTAATGTAAATTAGGTCAAACTTAAATATATTTTTAATAATTAAAATGTTTAGAATTAGGGTTCCAATTTCATTTAATTTTCTCATTAAGCTCCATAAAATACAAAAATTCCAAAAATAAATCCTTTCTTTTATTTAACTTAATTAATTTATTAATTGTAATTTATTTTCCTTAAAAGGGTCCAACGCCCTCGCATTCCCGACTTTACTTCTTCTCGCATTTTACTTTTATTTCTTTTTGTGAATATAATGTATTTATCCCAAAGCTATGTAATAGATTGATTAGGACATTTATTTTTCGCATCTTATTTTATTTCAAATCGGGTCTTGGATTAATTTGGTGATGTGGACCCGCGCCTTTGTAATAGCGTAGGACTTTTAAATTCCGCATCTTTTAACTGTTAATAACTTGCATGAAAGAATGAATGTCAAAAATAAAAACAACGCGTAGATCACTAATGCATGACAAGACAAAAATATCTGAAAACGACACAGAAATCACACACCACCCCTAGGGTACGTCTCACTGTTGCCTTGCCCCTCGAAAAGTGGTCGTCGAGTAGAGGATGTTTTAGTAAGTCCTCATGTCCATGAACATGGCATGAGGGTAGCTTCTAAGGTGTCTTCCTATTGCTCTGGTGACCACAATGCCCCGAACCCTCGAATTGACCCGAACACCTCCAACGGTGGTGCTACCTACCTCTCAATGGTGGGATGGCACTACTTTAAGGTGATTTACACAGACGAATTCCTTAGGGTAGGTAGAGAACTCGTAGATACTTGCTTTGATTCCAAAACAAATCAAAAAATACTTTTCGCACCGACACTTTCAAAAAGCTTTCAAAAGCAACTTTTCAAACACTCTTGAGGACTGATACAAGAGTCGAACTGAAATTTTCAAAGAAACTTTTTAAAAACCCACAGTTGAAAAGCAAACAAACATTTTGAAAACACAAATGAGCAAGTATCTAAGAGCCCATGGATAACCATGGATAGAAAGGGTGCTAACACCTTCCCTTTCTATAAATCTACCTCCCGAACCGAGAGCAATCTCTATAAGGAATTTTTCTGTGCTTTTGTCCTTTCCATTTGGAGAAAATAAAAGACGGTGGCGACTCTTGCTTCCGCGACATTTCGCGAACCAGCGTTAAACAGTCAGTTCCAGATCCACCGATCACAATAGACAACACAGAAAATCAAAAACATGTCCAAGGTTAACAACATGCAAGAATAAGAATCTGAAACCCTTAAAACAAAAAGAGCAGAAATCAAATACCTTTGTTTCATCATTGCCTGAGCAATCTTGGAGAGAGGGAGATGGACGGTGGCGCTCTGGCAGCTGAGGCGGTTGGAGGAGCATCAATGGCCTTTGTTTGAGAACGAGGACGAAGAATGAAGAAGGAAGAGAGTGTCGTTCGTTCAACACAAACCCTTGTTCTGGACAAACAAAGTGAAACCCTAAGAAAAAATTATCAAATGCGCGTTGGGCCTGTCCCTCACAAAAACACCTAAGCCCAACTGAATTCTGGCGCACCCCCCCCCCCCTTTTGCAAATCTGTTTGTTTCTTTTCTTTGGGCCAAACGCCTCCTAAAGCCCATATAACTCTTTTTCTTATATTTTTTTGAAAACCAACACCTTTTTATTATTATAACTTAATTCTTATTTTTTTTCATAACTTAATTCTTCCTTTTTTATTGTTAATTAATATACTAATTTTTTCATTAATACCTTTTATTACATTTAAAAAATACATAAATAATAGATTTTTATTAAGTTTAAACAATTTTCCCTTTGAAACTTTTCTTTGTTTAATAAATCACTTTTATAAAACTTCCTAAAAAACATTAATAAAAATACATAAAAATAGATTTTTCTAAGTTAAATAGTTTTCTCTTTAAACCCCTTTTTGTTTATATATAGCAAAAACACAAAAATAAATAATTACATTAAGTTAACATTTTTATCATTTGTAAATAATCACATACATTGCACAACACTTTTATTTCTCTTTGATTCTTATACTTTGCTATACTTTTACATTGAGAATGCGATTCGATTTGGTTGTAAATAATATTTGGACACTACTATCCTGATAAGACTCATCCCCATTTGTAAATATTTGTACCCCCATCCCCGGATACTTATTTGTAATAGCTTAGACTTTAAATTCCCGCAATTTATCGCTTTTCATATACTGTATAGTAATTAGGGTTTGTATGCGAAGATTCAAAATCAACCGCTAGATAACCTAATACAAGACAAAAGCATGAAAATCAATACACAATTCACACTTGCACCTCTAGGGTAACCTCGCCTGTTGCCTCGGAAAAATGCAATCATGTCCCTCGAGTATGAAACACTCTAGCAAACGTCCCTTCGATAAACAAAGACCGTAGTCCCTCGATGACCCTCGATGTTGCCTTCGATAAAACGATCTCGTCCCTTACAAAAATTGCTAGAGCGTCTCACAAGTTGCCTTCAATGATTGTATACGATGACCCGCGCCCGTCCCGTTAACATCCTAACGCAAGGTTGTTCACCAAATACAATGGTGAAACAACACTGTTAAAAGGGTTAAAACATGAGAAAGACCTTTGAGTACAATAGGGTAGACAACTCTTAGTTACTTGATCAAACTTGTAAAACACACTTGCCTACTTTCAAAACACACTTCACAAACACAACTTCCAAAACAACTTTCAAAAAACATTGAAACATCTTTTCAAAAAGACAAACACCTTTGTAAAACATTCGAGTAAAGAATTGTTACAACGGTTGCCTAGACAAGGCATCTTTTTCAAAACATTTTCAAAACCACACACACAAAGCACCATTTCACACAATTGAAAATCAAGGCAAGTGATCTAAAACAAGTAACTAAAAGCCCATGGATAACCATGGATGAAAAGGGTGCTAGCACCTTCCCTTTTCATAATCTACCCCCCAAACCCATGAAAACACCTCAAAGGTTTTTCCTGTGCTTTTTAAACCTTTCCTTAGGATAAAATAAAAATTCGGTGGCGACTCTTGCTAAACCGAACAAGTGCGAATACAAACGCAAAACCCCAAGTCAGTTCTACCACCGTATCACAGCTGAGCTTATAGGGTTATGTCTCTTTCTCATAATGACATTATCTTGACTCTCAAGGGTATGGACGAGGAGACTATCATTGATCGCTGTGGGGAGTATCCTAATGTTCCACTATTAGGAACCCATGGAGGAATTTCTTACAACCCATGCTTAGCTCTACGTCAGTTCGGGCGTTCCAGAAGAGAAGGACCTCATGAGATGCTAATGCCTAGTATCATCTTTGATTTTCAAGGGGATAGCGACGAGCAACGTCGCAGATTCATAAGGGCTTGAGATAGAGTTCACCAATCTGATCCACATGAGCTGGGCCCAAAGGCTTCACTTTTGATGGAGCCATATCTCAGATGGGTCTGTATCCGTGCCCAAAAGCTGGGTATGCCATATGAAGTCGTCCGGCCTGTCACTCTTGAAGTTGCTAATGAAGAAGGAGTTCTCCCAACCATCCTCCATCCTTATATGCCCACTGACATTGGGGCACTGAAAAGGTCTTGGATGCAACTGAGGGAAGAACGGGATTCTTATCGAGAGAAGTTCAACGAGCAAGAGCAAAAGATCCAGAGGTTGACCAGACAGTTGGAGAACGAGCGGGTTCTCAAGGACTATGTTCGCACTGATAAGAAGAGACCATGGGAGCATTGATTGACCTTTGATGATTTCCTTTCTAGTTTTTATTTACTTTTCAGTATTTCCATTCTTGTAACGCCCTGAGGGCATCAGTTGAACAATTTGAATTTTGAAGTTTATCTAATAAAGTGTGTTTCCTTTCTGGTTTACAAATTTGAATCTCCCGATTGTCTTTGAAATCACAATCATACGCATTTCATCCCATGCACTCCATAACAGGTACCCATTACATGGCTCTTATCTTCTTCGCTATTTATTTCAGCACTCATCATGTCTGCTGAACCTTCAATTGAGCAAGTCATCAAGGCCCTCCAGGCCTAGAATGCCCAATTCCAAGAGCTGTTCATGAATCTAGCTAAGGGTCAGCAAGATCTGAAGACTCTGATTCTGAAAGAGAAGAAGAAGAAGAGGACAATCCTGTTTAACACAGGGCACAGGTTTGGGAACATGCTTCAGAATGAAGTTGATCTAACTACCTCATCTGGAGAGAAAGATAGTCAAGAGGAAAGAAGGGCTCCTAGCCCTGTGGTCTCCGACAACGAGACGGACTACGATGAAGAACAGTATCCTCCTGCCGAGGATAGATACAAGCAACTGGAAGACCGGTTGAGTGCTATGGAAGTTCAAAAAGTGCCTGGTCTGGACTTTGGTGATCTAGGTCTATCATCTGGGGTAGTGATTCCCCACAAATTCAAGGCACCAGCCTTTGCTAAGTATGACGGAGTTTCTTGTCCGAAGCTGCACCTCCGGTCATTTGTGAGGAAGATTCAGCCGTACACCGCTGATAAGAACTTATGGATCCATTTCTTTCAAGACAGTCTCTCAGGGACTCAGCTTGAGTGGTTCTACCAGTTGGACGGAGCCAATATCCGCAGTTGGGAAGATTTGGCTACTGCATTCTACAGGTAGTATCAGTATAACTCCGACCTCGCTCCTATGCGTACCCAACTCTAGGGTATGTCAATGGGAACGGGAGAAGGATTCAAAGATTATGCTCAGAAGTGGAGAGACCTCGCCGAAAGAGTACAACCACCCTTGGCTGATCGGGAGCTAGTTGACATGTTTCTGGGGACCCTGTCTGGTCCATTTTTCAACCACTTGATTGGAAGCTCTTCGGCTGGGTGTACAAAGCTTATTTTGACCAGTGAGAGGATTGAAGCTGGTATTAAGGCTGGTAAGATACAGAAGGGTGCCTCATCGAGCACCGAGAAGAAGCCGCTTAAGAAAGAGTCCAGTGTTGTCTACAGTTCAAGAAACCAGAATAGACCTGAACGCCGCCAAGTTGTTAATGCGGTTGTTATTTCAAAACCCGCTGGTGCTCCGCAGCACAACAATCAATAAAAAGATGAGAGACCTCGAAGGCAATTCACCCGTCTCAGCATGACCTTGTCTCAGATTCTGCCACAGTTGCTGAAGACCAATCTGGTGATTCTAAAGGAAGCCCCGAAGAATCCAAACACAACGCCACCAAAGTACAACCCTAATGCCCGCTGTGCTTTTCACTCTGACAGCCCGAGGCATAATACAGATGATTGTTGGGTTTTAAGGAACAAGGTACAAGACTTGATCGATGCGAAGGAGATTGAGTTCGGAACACCAGAGAAGCCTAAACAAGATGCAGGGGTGAATGCTATCAGGGATGACGATGATGAAGAGTTTGATATCGATAGTTGGATCTACCCGACTGCCAATGGTGGATTAAGCAACTGGACCGCGAAGGATTCTATGCCCATTTCTGTTATCACCCAGTAATGAAACTTTTTTGTTTTGAATTTGTAACAGACAATGTTTTAAATTTTATGGCCTGATGTCTTACCCGGGGCACCGTGGCTTCATTTGTGAGGGCTTTTGTGTGGCATTTTCATATATCATTAATAAAAGCATTGGACGTTCTTGCATTTCAGATTTTGCGCTCCTTGCTTTTCTTTATTATATATTGCAAAACAGCTATTTTACACACACTCACATATACAGGTCCACATCCACTCTGGATCTCACTGGTAACGACTCTACTACTGCCAGTTATAACTTCGAAAATCCGATCAATTTAGCCGAAGACGAAGGTGAAGATGATTGCGAAGTGCCTGGTGAACTTGCAAGATTGTTACTTCAGGAAGAGAGGGTTATTCAGCCACACGAAGAACTGGTAGAATCAGTGAATATGGGTACTGAGTTAGATAAGAAAGAGGTTAAGGTTGGTGTAAATCTGGAGCTTAGTGTGAAGCAACGGTTGATTCAGATGTTACGCGACTATGTTGAGATCTTTGCCTGGTCTTACAAAGATATGCCTGGTTTGGATACTGATATTGTGGTTCACCGCCTGCCTACCAAGGAAGACTGTCCTCCAGTAAAGCAGAAGGTTCGCCGAATGCGCCCAGAGATGTCTGAGAAAATCAAGGCTGAAGTTATGAAATAGTTCGACGCCAGTTTTCTAGCAGTTACTTCTTACCCTCAATGGGTGGCCAATGTGGTTCCTGTGCCGAAGAATGATGGTAAGGTCCGAATGTGTGTTGACTATAGGGATTTGAACAGGGCGAGCCCCAAGGATGATTTCCCTCTACCTCATATTGACGTCCTGGTTGACAACACTGCTCAGCATAAGGTCTTCTCCTTTATGGACGGCTTCTCTGATTATAATCAGATTAAAATGGCTCTCGAAGACATGGAGAAGACAACCTTTGTTACTCAGTGGGGTACCTTTTGTTACAAGGTCATGCCTTTTGGACTAAAGAATGTTGGGGCAACGTATCAGCGTGCCATGGTTGCTTTGTTTCATGACATGATCCATCATGAGATTGAAGTATACGTCAACGATATGATTGCAAGGTCCCAGACTGAGGAAGAACACCTTGACCATCTGCAGAAGCTGTTTGACAGGCTGAGTTTGTACAAGCTAAGGTTAAACCCGAACAAGTGCACCTTCGGGGTGAGATCTGGTAAACTGTTGGGTTTCGTCGTAAGCGACAAAGGTATTCAAGTGGATCCTGCCAAAGTGAAAGCTATACAGGAGATGCCAGCTCCCAGAATATAGAAAGAAGTCAGAGGCTTTCTAGGACGACTAAACTACATTGCCCGATTCATCTCGCACCTGACTGCTACTTGTGACCCAATCTTCAAGCTGCTGAAGAAAGATCAAGTAGTACGTTGGAACGATGAATGTCAGGCCGCTTTCGAAAGAATCAAAGAGTATCTCCAAGAGCCACCTATCCTGATGCCACCAGTTGAAGGGAAGCCTTTGATCTTATACTTGACGATACTCGACAATTCAATGGGGTGTGTGCTGGGGCAGCATGACGAGTCTGGCCGAAAAGAGTATGCTATTTATTACCTTAGCAAAAAGTTTACCGACTGTGAGACCCGATACTCACTGCTTGAGAAAACTTGCTGCGCTTTGGTATGGGCTGCTCGCTGGCTGAGACAGTATATGTTGACTCACACTACTCTATTGATATCAAAGATGGATCCAATCAAGTATATCTTCGAGAAGCCTGCCTTGTCCGGAAGAATAGCAAGATGGCAGATGATCTTGACTGAGTATGACATCCAGTATACGACCCAAAAGGCAATTAAGGGAAGTGTGATGGCAGACCATTTGGCACATCAGGCAGTGGATGATTACCAGTCTATGAACTTTGAATTTCCGGACGAGAATATCATGTTGGTAACTGATTGTGAGACACCTGGACCGGATGAAGGACCTGAGGAAGGATCCCGATGGTCTATGTACTTTGATGGAGCTTCGAATGCTTTGGGTAATGGAATTGGCGATGTGATCATATCTCCTAAAGGCTCTCATACTCCGTTTACCGCCCGACTATGTTTCAACTGCACCAACAATATGGCAGAGTATGAAGCATGCATCATGGGTCTTCGAGCAGCAATTGACCTAAGGATTAAGTTTCTAAGTGTCTTCGGAGATTCCGCTCTCGTGATCAGTCAGATCAAAGGAGAGTGGGATACGAAACACCCAAATCTCATTCCTTACAAGGAGTATGTATTGACGTTGCTTCCCCATTTCGAGAAGATAACCTTTGAACACTTCCCCAGAGAGGAGAATCAGTTGGCGAACGCGCTGGCTACGATGTCTTCTATGTTCAAAGTCAATTGGGACAACGAAACTCCCTGGATCATCATTGAAAGATTGGACAAACCGGCACATTGCTGTGATCTTGAGGCTGAAGAGGTAATAGAAAAGCCCTGGTATCATGAGGTGAAGAGGTATCTTGAAGCTCAAGAATACCCCGAGGGTGCATCTGTTAATGACAAGAAGTTTATGAGGAGGTTTGCGGCGAAGTTCTTCATCAGCAATGGCATTCTCTACAAGCGTAACCATGATTCGACCTTACTGCGTTGTGTGGATAAGATTGAAGCAGAAAGGATCATGGAAGAGCTGCATGAAGGTACTTTCGGGACTCATTCCAGTGGATATACCATGGCAAAGAAAATCCTTCGGGAAGGATATTACTGGTCCACAATGGAAGCCGACTGTTATCAGCATTCTCGGACATGTCACAAATGCCAAGTCTATGCTGATAAGGTGCATATACCTCCAGTACCTCTGAATGTCTTGACGACACCTTGGCCTTTTGCAATGTGGGGCATTGATATGATCGGCGAGATCAGATCTACAGCGTCCAACGAGCATCATTTCGTCCTGGTAGCTATTGATTACTTTACGAAGTGGGTTGAAGCAGCTTCCTTTGCTACCGTAACCAAGAACGCCGTGGCACGGTTCATTCGGCACAATCTGATTTGTCGATACGGTGTACCAGAGAGGATCATTACAGACAATGGTACCAATCTCAACAACAAGATGATCACTGAGCTCTGCGAGCAATTCAAGATACAGCATCACAAATCTTCTCCTTACCGGCCGAAGATGAATGGGGCTGTAGAAGCGGCTAATAAGAACATTAAGAAGATTGTGCAGAAGATGACAGTGACATACAAATACTAGCACGAGATGTTACCATTTGCTCTTCATGGGTACCGTACCTCAGCACGGACGTCAACAGGGGAAACACCTTATTCCTTGGTATATGGCATGGAGGCAGTCTTGCCTATTGAAGTTCAAATACCCTCTCTTCGGATCATGAAGGATGCAGGTTTGAGTGAAGATGACTGGATTCAGACCCGGCTTGATCAGCTGAACCTAATTGACGAAAAGAGACTTACTGCTATTTGTCATGGTCAGACGTACCAAAAACGGATGATCAAGGCATTTAACAAGAAAGTTAGACAACAAGAGTATCAAGTTGGGGACCTGGTTATCAAGCGCATCATCTTACCTCAAGGTGATCCCAGGGGCAAATGGACCCCTACTTACAAAGGGCCATTTATGGTTAGAACATTTTCTCAGGAGGAGCTATGATTCTAACCACGATGGATGGTGACGACCTTCCTCACCCCGTCAATGCAGACATAGTGAAAAGATACTACGCATAATCAAAGACCCGCTAGGTTGACTGGCCTAGGCAAAAATAAGGGCTTCCCGGCGAACCAAAAGGGTTCGGGCAAAAATAAGGGATGAAAATGAAAAAATTTGTACACCCGGCAAGTCGAAAACCTGAAAAGGCGGCTTGGGCAAAAAAGGGTATCCCGGTGGACTGAAAACTCGAAAGGGCGGTCCAGGCAAAAATTAGGGATCAAAGCGTAACACTATGTCTCATTGGATCACCTTGAATCCAGACTTCGGTATCGACTATCAAGCTCAGGTGGCACTAATCAATTTGATTCATCTTCAACCAGTAGCAATGTGATGAGATGCTCGAGGACATAAAGGCAATAGTAGAGTTGGAACCCAGTGGGATCATTCACATAGCTATTTTGTTTTTGTTTTCACAAATTGTGTAAAAAAATTTCGGCGGCGTTCTCTTACTAGGACGTCGTCCTCTTGTACAAAAACGCCTATTTACAGGCTAAACTTCAAAATTAATACAATTCACTTTCAAAGAAATCTCAAACTGTTTTCTCTTTATCTGTTTTGTTTTGCAAAGAGCGTCCAATATTCATTTTTTATATATGCATTTGACATTAATTGTTGATCAGAAATATTTACATGCGAAACGAAAGATGAATTACTGATAATATCAGAAGCAGGGGCAATAAGAATTGTCTGAACTGTGTAGTTGCTTTGTCCACCAGGTACCAAGGTATATTCAGCTGAAGAATATGGCTAAGATACTTTCACTCCCCGAAGAGTAAGATAGTAATGGTAACTCTCCCAGCTGAGACGTGCAACTATGAACAAATCAGCAATACTCTCCCCAAGCAGAGTTGGTCTACCACCAGCACTAAAAGGGTCTCAATATTCCCCAGCGGAGTGTAAGAATATCCCTCAGCAAGTACAAGTGTATCCCCGACAGTATTAATATTCCTCAACGGAGTATAAGAATGTTCCCCGGAAAAATACAAGATACCCCCAGTGGAATCAGTATTTCCCCAGTGCAGTCTGAAAAAGCTTCCCCAACGAAGTTGAATCATCATCCCCAGTAGACTCTGGAAGCTTATCCCCTACAGAGCACAAATAAATCTCCCCAGCCAAATTCATAGGGTTATCCCCACAAGAGTCTAACAGGGTTATCCCCCAGCAAATTACAACTGAAAGATCATCCCCAGCGAAGTTCTTTCCTTTCACAAGCAGGAATTCAATCCTCAACAGATTTTAATATCACCAGCAACAGTAATCCATCCCCAGCGGAGTTTATCAGCAGAATCCACAGTGGAGTTTATCGTTAAAATCTTCAGTAGAACATCTCTTCCCCACAGAGTAATTCCCCTCAGAGTATTCTCCTCGTCAGTTTATTCCCCAACGGAGTTATCCTCTTCTGCAGGTTTATTACCTTCGTTCATTATCCCCAGCGGAAACAAAGAATCCAACTCTATTCTCCAGTAGCTTCGGGATTTAGTTTCCCCAGCTAAAACATCACATTTCCATACATCATAATACATGCATATATGCATCATATCACACAATCTCATTTATGATGAGAACATCACTGCTTGATCCATATCATGCATTGCATATGACTGACCTTTACCTTTCAGGAAAGATGCAGTCAAATTCTCAACTATGTCAATGGAGACAAAATCAGTTAAATCGATTCCTAAAGATTTTTCTGAGGCAAAGCCAGTCAATGGAGACAAAATCAGTTAAGTCGATTCCTAAAGATTTTTCTGAGGCAAAGCCAGTCAATGGAGACAAAATCAGTTAAATCGATTCCTAAAGATTTTTTTGAGGCAAAGCCAGTCAATGGAGACAAAATCAGTTAAATCGATTCCTAAAGATTTTTCTGAGGCAAAGCCAGTCAATGGAGACAAAATCAGTTAAATCGATTCCTAAAGATTTTTCTGAGGCAAAGCCAGTCAATGGAGACAAAATCAGTTAAATCGATTCCTAAAGATTTTTCTGAGGCCAGTCAATGGAGACAAAATCAGTTAAATTGATTCCTAAAGATTTTTATGAGGCCAACCCGTTCATGGAGACAACCCATCAATGGAGACAACCCGTCAATGGAGACAACCCGTCAATGGAGACAACCCGTCAATGGAGACAACCCGTCAATGGAGACAACCCGTCAATGGAGACAACCTGTCAATAGAGACGACCCGTCAATGGAGACAACCCGTCAATGGAGACAACCTGTCAAAAGAGACAACCCGTCAAAGAAGACAATCCAGTCAAAAGAGACAAAACCCCCTCTGGTTCAGTTAAATCGATTCCTAAAAATTTTTCTGATGCAAATCCAGTCAAAGGAGACAAAAGCACCTATCAAAAATTTCCAAATGGCATCTGTAAGGTCATTCCCGACATCACAATGTTGATACTACGTCATGCGAGTGCAAATTTCTGGGCACTCTAGTGTTCAATTATCTTCCACCTTCGGATCACGAAAGGCACGAAAGACAATTTATATCCTCAGGTTTAAGAAAATTGAACAGGGGAAACTATTGTACCCCAAAATTTTCCCTCTCATATTTCTCAAGACATTGCAAGAATAACCTCCAAATGGTTCAAGATTGCTCAAGAGTTGGACAGTCAAGTCATCTCCTAAGACAGTCAATCTCAAATTAGGGTTTTGTGTTGCATCAAGGTCCTTACATCCAAATGACCCCAAGTTCTCCCCAATGTCATAATATGTTCTCAAGTTCATCCATGCCAAATTTCAATCCTTGCAGAGGAAGTTTGGTCAGTCAATGGCTCAAGAGGTCCAAAAATCGACTATGCTAGGGCAAAAGTCAACTGTGACCTACAAATAGTCAAACCTCAAGATTTTTTGACAACATTCTCATTTTGAAGGTTAATTCATCATTTTATCAAGGTTTGATCATGATTCATCAAGGATTGCTCAAGATTCATCAAGATTCAAAAGTTGCTAAATTAGGGTTTTATAGGAAAAGTCAACTCAACTTTGACCAAGCATAACTTTCTCATACTTTATGAGAAATGACCCATCCAAAGCACATTTTGAATAGGATGAAATTTCCTACAATCCATATTCATACCCCAAGATCAAGAAATGCACTCACAAAAATTTACAAATTTGGACATTATAGGTCATTTTTAAAAGTCAACAAAAACACCTTTTTTGCCAAAGCTTATAACTTGAGAATGGAATATCAAAATAAGATGAGACCAAAAGTTTTTGTTAGCGGACATCTTAAGGTTTCTAAAAAGTCCAAGAAAACCTCCAAAAGTTCAAAATTGAAGACGTTATGAATTGTTGAAGTTGGGAATTTTTACAAAATTGCCAAAAGTCAATTATCCCCAAAACTTCAAATTTTGACAAAAGGGCCCACTTTTTTCCACTTGATTTGATCTTGTCACACCACACGCGTGTCATATCTTCAGTCTTGTGCAATTTTTTAATTTTTTACTTTATTTTATTTTTATTGATTTAATTCATTTTTAATCAATTTAAATCCAAATAAAATCCAAATCTTAATCAATTGAAATCTTTTTGATCATTACAGGGCTTTAATATCATTATGGACATGACCAAATTCGAATCAAGGCATATCATGAACAAATATTGGATTTTTTGACAAATATGGAAGCTTGTTCATGGAAGATCAAATCATATCTTCAATCATTAATTCACATGGATTCAAGGCCCAAAATTAAACCTAATTGCTTCTATTATACTTATATAATGCAAAGCACACGAGAATAGGACCTGAAAGCTGCCAAATCTCAAATACCAAAACTTGAAAAAAGCTTGAAAAGCTTGAATCTGAAATCGATCCTAGAGGCGTTTCCAAGGCAAAAACTCCACGCTATCATCTTGCTTGACATTCACTGGATCTATTGGAATCAAAACCAAGCCCTGAAACCTCCTAAATCGCGCTGTAAGTGTCCATGAACACGACCCTGTACATGAAATTGTGACTCCATATTCCTGCATCCTTTGAGCAAATTTTTTGTACAATCATGCTTACCATTCAATTTCTAAGCATTCTACAATATTTAATTTCGTTTTTATGGCCTGTAATGTGACACCCGAACCTAGGGTTTTCGTTTCTTGTTTTTAGGCGTTTTTGCTACAGGTAAAATTAGGGCGAACCATGGACATGGTTGTGTTCAGGGAGGAGAGACGAGCATAGTGATGGTCTCCGTTTGCATTTATATGGCCTATAGCTCGTTTTAGGACGAACCTAGGAATTTAGCTGCAGATAAAATCCGCAGGTAAATATCCAGGCTTTTCAACGAAGAAGACGACTATGTGTCTTCTCCCCATTGGCTGATTCAAATGGCGCGCCACATTTTTATTTTTTCTGGCATAATATTTGTTTTCACATATTTTATTCTTTTCTTATCCATTTAACAAAAACGTGCAATGACTCAGTTGGTGAAAGCGCTAGTGGATTGTCCAATGGGACCTGGGTTCGAATCCCAGGTCCCCCAATTGCTTGTTGTTTAATTTTCAATAGGTACTCCCATGCAATGCTCAAAGTGTGGTCCACCATGTGCATCCAAATCCCAAGCGCCAGATGGCCTTCAGGCCAAATCCAAGGGCCAAGATTGAATATCCATCCTACACTCTAGTCAACGTGCCATGGAGAATTGGAAAAGTCAGACCAGGCTTGCTGCAAATGGGCCAAACAATTGCTATCAAACCTCCTGATTTGGGGCCCAAACCCTCCATTTGGTTTATTTCTTTTCTTTTCTTTCTTTTATTTAATTATTTGTTTTATATTATTATTTTTATTATTTAAACCACTGACTAATTAAAATCTTTTTTCTCATAAAAAAAAAAAAAAACACGAAATATATTTTTTATTTATTAAAATTAAATTCATACTTTTATTTTTGTAAATAAATTAATTTTAATCAATTTAGATTTAAATAGATCTAACTTTTAATACTTTTGCAATATTTAAAACCAATTTAGAATATTAGGTTTTTATTACTTTTAATCAATTTATTTTATTTCCTTAAATATTCAAAAATCCAAAAATATTTTCATTTATTAATTAATTTAATTATTAACTTAGATTTAATTCCATTTAATTCAAAAAATAACAAAAACATGCTTTCTTTCGCAAAAAGGGTCAAAACCCTAAAAACTCGCCCGATTTAATTTCTCGCACGCGTATCATTTTTTTCCAATATTGTAATTGCTTCTGGAATGTAATAGCTTTTAATTAGGACTTTAATTTTATTTTATCGCTTTCTTTTATTTTCCGCAATTTAAATTAAAGGGTTGCTTTTGGCGATGTAAATACCCGACGCCTTGTAATAGTTTAGATTTAATTTCTGTAATTTAAATTCCGCAAATATTAACTGTTAGATGTTCGATAATAGGGAATGCATGACAAGATAAAATGTATGAACTTAAAATCAACATAGCTCACCCATGACATGTACAAAGATAAATAACTGAAAAACAATACACTCGCACATTCGCACTCTTAGGGTACACCTCACTTGGTTGCCTTCGAACGTGGTCATTGAGTATAGGAAGTTTTAGAGGTCGCCCTCTTGTCCAAAGATCATAAGTTGCCTCGAAACGGTTGCCTCGGAAAAAGATCTAAGACATTAGGGTTACCGCTAAGGCGTCCTAACGTTGCTTTAGTGACCATACGTCCCTTAATCGAATTGACCCTAAAACTCCAACGACGATGCTACCTATTCATCAATAGTGGGATAGCATTGTCTAAAGGACATTAGTACAGATTCATTCCTTTTTCGAGTAGGTAGATGGTTCTTAAGTACTTGCTCCTTTTAAAACAAAACAAAAACTTTTCGCACTTACACTCCTTTCAAACAAAAACTCTTTCAAACCCACAAACACAAAGAAAAGCAAATTTTGAAAACACAATGAATAAGTACCTAAGAGCCCATGGATAACCACGGATAGAAAGGGTGCTAACACCTTCCCTTTCTGTAATCTACCCCCCGGACCCGAGAAACATCTCGAAAAAGGAATTTTTCTGTGCTTTTTTCCTTTCCTTGTTGGATAAAATAAAAGACGATGGCGACTCTTGCTCACCGCGACATTTTGCAAAAACAAACGCAAAACGTGAACCAGCATTCCAAAACAGTTAGTTCTCTTCCCACCGGATCACACAGTCAAAACACTCTGATCAGAAGAACTTTCTATACCCTCAAGAATGGAAATCAAGTAGCCAAGAGGATTTTGTTGTTTCAGCAATGTCAAATCTTCCTTAGTACGAGACCCAGTCGAAGTAACCCTCTCGTTTGCAAAACGAGCCATATCGGCTTCGACAGGCATCTGCACAGGGGCACCTTCAACACGCGCAAAGTTTCCTGCTCCCCCAATGAGGTTTTCTCTTACATCAGTCGCCGGAATATCCTCAGTCCGATTCCCTCCCGCTGGTGTGTTTTCCTTCTCCATTTCGATTGCATCATTAGCAACCTCTTCTTCTCCATCCTTTTGTCCATCATCATTAGCTTGCGGAGTCCCAAGATTCACGTGTTCTTCACTAGGAACTTCTTCATTAGGCTTCCTAATGGCTTCATGCCCAGAAGTTTGGTTCACTTTGCTAGCAGAGCTCACAAAAGATCCTTTTGCTGAAGAAGGCATATAAGTAGAACCACCCTCACTGTTTATTAAGGTGACCGATTCTTATACAAGGACCTGTTTTAAGTGCTAGTAGTGTCCTGAAGATTACAAGATGGTTATCAGAATCATTGAAAAAAGAAAAAGAAGTTGAAGTCAGTAAAAAATCTTGAAGGGTCGAAGTAATTACCTTAGGCGGAACTTCAGCGCCAGGACTTGAGTTATCGCTCTCACTAGGATTATTTAGCCTAGCAGTTATCTCTTGCTCCGTTGGCTCTCTGATGATGACAGGAGGAGGTCTCTACCTAATAACTTTAACCTTGGCCTTGGTTTTTGGACGAGGCTCAGGAATAGCGGTTGATTTCTTTAACTTGTGCTTCTTTAGGGGGGCGGGAGGAGATTCTTCTTCTTCATCACTGGAAATTTCAATTTCTTGAACTTTCCTTTTCTGTGGATTGATTTTAAATACCCAGAAAGAAAGGATTTGAAGGCATTAGAGTCAAAAGTAATATGTCGAGAAGAAAGATATAGCAAAAAGTGTTTACCTTTGGTGAAGGTTTCACAGAAGGGTCTCCTCCCTTTGCGCTTTCAGCGACTTTCTTAGTGACGGTCCTCTTGACCGCTAGAAAATGAACAAGTATAAGTTAGATGTCGAATGATTAAATCAAAGACGATAAATACATTTGCTTTGAGAAGAAAGATTACCCTTTTTATCTTGTCAGAGACCAGCGTAAATGCCTCTTGAAGGTGAGCAGTGAAGTCTTTTTCATCGAAAAAATCTTCATTATAATACTGCTTCCACCAGCCTTCAAAAAGAGGCGAACACAGGAAATTAAGATTAAAGTCGAACAGAGATAGCACGGTTCGACCAACGTACCTACCAATATGCTTGGTAGCAGAATCCTCTGAATAGATTGCATTGTAAAACATCATAAGCTTTTCTCGGGAGTAGATTGGTGAAGGGAGCGTCTGAATAATACCAAATTATCGAGAGACAAGATTCAGTTGATAAGCAATTAAGCTAAGTTGATTCTTAGAACTCTTGAATCTCAGGCATGATTCTTGGGCAAAGAAACGACTCCCAGATAGCCACATATTCATCCACATGGTCATCTTTGTCAAACGAAGGATATGGTCGAATGAACCATTTCGGGCCAACCTTTCTACTAGCAAAGGGAGCCATGGTCGAAACAAATTCCTTCCGCTTTGCAAACATCATTACAAAGCTGGTAAACGCTTTTTGGAATTGTTGACCTTCGTCATTTGGAGTCAACAAGACTAATCTAGTCCCTTCGACCCTTTTATTCAGGACCTCTAGGGCCCTCTCATTAATCTTATTCTTCGGCGGAAGAAAAGATTCAAAAGTGGCATTGAGCCAAAGTTACAGAATCCAAAAGGGGCCGGAAAGGAGTAAACTCACCTTGTCTCCAATAACCTTAAGTTGAGTCACACCATTGTTGATGGACTCATACAGGTTGGCTAGAATCAACTCAGCCAAACAAATAGGATAGCCATGGTGAAGCTGTGTTGCAAGAGTAAGCATTTTCTTAGTCACTTGAAGTGACTTAGTGCAAAAAACGAAACGAGATAACCACAAAGCCAGAAAAGCTATGTGTTCCACTTCAGAGACAATGGTACTTGATTTGTCGTGGAAATGGTTGATGAATATAATATACGTGGGCTTCATGGCCGAAAACCCGATAGAGTCTTCAGACAGATCCTCAGGGTTGAAGTAGTCACCAGTTGGTCGAAGACCAGTAATGGTGGCTATATCGAAGAGAGTTGGGGTTACCATTCCACAAGGCAAATGGAAGGTGAAATGTGTATTATCCCAGAAATACAGTGAAGACACCAACATGAAAGGGAAACAAGCTAACCCAGTCTTCAACAGCATGATCAAGTCATAGATCCCCATATCTTTCCAGATTTGGGCTTGTACTTTTTCCATCTTACTCAGCCATTCTGAGTATTCTTAAGTAAGAGTAGGGCAAGATCGAAAGATCCTATTGCCCTTGTTCATGAACTGAAGGTTGATATCTTCCTTCATTTGAGAATGTTGCTGGTTGGCAGGGGTTGCATCTTCAGGATCATTCCTGGGTTTCTTCGCACAACCTATAGGCTTGAGCCTAGGGTGAGTTGGGAAGAAGTTTTTTATTTTGTTTTGGGTTCTCGAAACATGTATATAATGGGCTAGACATGGCATACATCTGCTCATAATACCTAACAAGGATGAGCAACTGGGAGTCATAAGCCTCACGCCATTCTTTGGCCATGGGTTCATATACGACCCTTCGTTCCCCAGTCGAAACAGGTGCAGGGCTAGTGGGAAAAACCTCTGGTTGTCTTTATAGATCAGAAACGTTCTTAGTTTTTGGGTTGTTGGGTGCATTGGAAAGGAAAGCCATGGTTGAAAGTAGTGAAAGAACGAAGAAGATGAAGTTGTTAAGACTTTTTCTTTTCCAGGAAGTGAAGAATACTAGGAGTTGTAAAAGAATTCCAAAGAGAGGGTTCGTCTATTTATAGTGTTCAGGGAAGAGTGTTTTCCCTCAAGACCATTTAATGCTGCAGAGTTAGTGGGGCACGCGGCGAACGTTGAAGCAGTTATCGTACGAGTAATGAAAATGTTTGCCATGCTTTCCTAGGTTGTAGGAATAATGGCCATCATGGAAGCGTGGTAGCGGCTGATTGACAGTGACGTGTTGGAAAAAAAGGTAATGATGACTCTGAATACCAGCAGTGGTTGGTAGAATGCCAAAAGCACACAAGTGATTTTTGTGCTCAAAGAGAAGACAGGTGTAGAATGGGAATCTCAAAGAATGATCATTTCTCCTTTCGTCGAAACTGATATTCTTGGGGGGAAATTTGTTAGCTCCTAAATTCGACACCTACAACAAGTTGGTCTTATGGGCCAAAAATAGATTGAACAAGTCTAAGTTGGAAGGACTTCGACAGAGTGGAAAAGTACTTAGAGTAATTTCTAAGTTAAAATGAATCTTCGACCAGAAGGTTCTCACACCCTTCGAATGAAAGGGTTTCAGGGTCTTCGACAAGAAGGAAACTTTGTATCTACAACAGAAGATTTTGAATCTGAAGAAAGGAGGGAAAAGCATTTCGCTTGGCAGAAGACACTTGGCTAGAATCAACTCACACCAGTGCAGAAAGCAACATGGCGTGAAGAGAAGAGTCGAAGCACATGCAGAAGACATTTGTCTTTATCCTAGAGCAAGGCAACTCCTCGACAGTTACCTAGTTTTAGTATAAATATAGGAAGTTTATGTAGATTTTCGTGTGTTCAACTGATCGTACAAATTACTCAATACTATTCAAGTACCTGTTGCGTGAGAAAGAATACTAAAAATGTACGTTTGAAACACCACATTTTATAATCAAAGTCTTTTATTTATCTCTTTACATTTCTTGCCTTTTTATCTTGTTTGCACTTTACCTACACTTTTACCCAGATTCCTGCACTTAAACTCTTCTCAACCCCTTTTCTATTTACTTTCTGCACTCAAACTCATTCCTTTCCCAGTCGAACGTGCGTTCTTCACTTACATTAGCATTTATGTCCAAACAACACCAAAAATTATCATATGTCCTAGGATCAAACTGATGATCCTGTGAGTAATCAAAAATTTACCCTTTTTGGAAGATCAGCGGTTGTTTACCAAAAAACACGGTGAACAGTACCGTCATTTCCCTGTTCAACCAATGTCATATTTTCTACTTTTCCATTGACCGCTCTTCCACCATAACTCACAATCGAATATATTTCAATTTATTTTGTTAAAAATAAAATGTATGAATATTGTGTTTTGGAGAAAATGAAAAAAATTAATGTGATGAAATTTTATTGTTAAAATAATATGGGTTTGTATGGATGTTATGTGAAAATAACTTCTTATGTCTTTAAAAGAAGTTGAAAATATTTTTTCAAAATATAATTTTTAAAAAAAAAGTATTATTCATAGATATTTGTAAATATCCGCAGATATCTTAAAACCTGTGAATTATCCATTTAATAGGTACCCACACAAATATGAGATAAATATGAATATTATATTTATCCAACGACGGACACAGATATTATATTATTCATCCTTATAGATATCCATTCACATCCCTACTATAAACTTTTACTAGACATTGGAAAATAATTTACATTGGAAAATAATTTACAAAATTAAATGGTTTTATTTATAAAAAAAAATCCAAAGATTAAATGTCTTATTTACTAATGAAGAGAAATGAATATGAAGTTTAAATGGAATGTTTGTTGTGAGACATGTCAATAAACAAGTTAAAGTCTATGTTATTGGTACTCTTGAAAATAATGTTTCAACTTCAAGACCTGATTTTACACATTGATTTATTAAGTTCAATAAGAAGAAGCTATATTAATGGTTAAAAAAAAGTTTAAATTTGTTATTGTAGATGATTATATTAGATTGACATGAGATTCCTTCCTCATCGGGATGATTCAAACAATTTATTCTCTATTTTGCACAAACAAAATAAAGTAACACAAGAAATATATTTTATGTGCTATTGAAGTTAAATGAATATACATTTTTAATTTAAATTTCTGATAACAATATTTATATACATTTATATATTAAATATAAGTAAATGTTGATACTTATAAATTTTTTTAACAATTTTTTTTCATATTTGTTTTCCATCACACACATTCTTCTTTTTGAATATTTGTATTTGTATTTTCAATGGCTTCACACAATATTTGAACTTTGAGTAACACAAACGAATTTAATTCTTTTTTAGGAAAAATAAAAGAAAAAAAAGTTTAGCAATAAGCTGCATTAAACACAATACTATAAAAATTGTTGATGAATTTTTTAAAATTTTGGTAAATTTGAGATATATAATTGCAAGTTTTGTAAGATAAAAACATAATGGCTCATATGTGTTAAAGATCGCTAAAAAAGAATACGAAAACTAACTTAGTTTATTAATATGGATAAGAAAACTGCAAAGCTACAAAAAAACGACTCTGCTGGGGATCGAACCCAGAATCTCTGGTTTCGTAGACCAGCGCCTTATCCATTGGGCCACAGAGTCCTTGTGTCACTTAACTTTCCTTTATAATTTATAACCAAATAAATTGTAGAGAGAACTGTTACATTTTTAAAAAAATTGATCACAAATATGAATTTGTCTGCTTTTTGTTTTATGTATGTTAACGAGTGTGTATATAACGGAAGATTTACACCAATTATCGTACAAGTTAAAAACCAATAAAATATTTAAAGAAATGTACTAAAATATTTAAAATAAACATATATTATTGTTTTGTCATCCATATTTTTTAATAGAAAACTCAAACATATAATTGCAATTAGTAGCATTTTTTTATTTTCTTACTATGTATTTTACTATGTATTTTATTGAAATAAAGTGTATGAGTTATTTAAGTATGTCTATATTATTTACTTATTTTTTATGATGTGTATAATGTTTTTAGAGAGAGGAGGGAGATTCTCAAGCGTACAAGTTCCTTCGGTATCAAGATTTCCAAAATTCTACTTGTTATCCTTTTTATCTAAAGCACATTTAATGATCATTGTTCTAATCCATTGGTCAAGTTTGTCCCGACTACTATGAACGAGTCTTCGGTCATTGACAAACCTTAACTAATTATCGCTGAAAAATTTGCTCAAGCGTTTAACAATGCTTCTACATATCGATGAGTCAATTCTCACAACCTTGTGTTAAAAGAGACATGATTGACATTACAATCCTTAAGGATGAGTATTTTGTGGGTATCAAAGCTTACAAGAACAACTTGGTTGCATACTTTAGCCCAAAGGTACTACAATGTTCAAGACATATGCCTTGCACGTTAAGATTTCTACTTTATGGAAGTTTATTGGCAAGTGGACAATTACTTCATTATGTAAAGGCTAATATAAGTTCTCTTTTTATTCCTTGAAGATATGCAAAGTTTGAGAACTTCAGGGTCTTGGAATTTAGCATCAGGATTGCTAAAGTTCTTTGCTTGGACTATAGACTTCAACTAAAGTTTGTAACAACGGTCAACTTCACTTGTTTAAAACAGAACTTCTGGGTTGTGTCAAGAGTATTGGAGGCCTAATATTTTGTTTCCATTTGATGGGAGCATTGGAACCCATATTTGCACTAATGCTTATATCAATAGGCTAGAATTTGATAGATTTTAGGCACTTTGTTACAGGGTGCTTGTGGAGAGATTTGGGTTTGTCTTTTTTATATAGACTACGAAAAACCTACTCGCATGTTGTTCCTTTTGCAAGTGCGTTGATATGAAGTGTTTGCTTGCAAGAGAAGTAAAAGTCATAAGGCTCAACGAGAGATGCCTAGGAAAAAAATCTTCAAAAGTTGACCAAAGAAGCTCTGACCTCTCATAGAAGTAATACAAGCAAGTTGGTAGATGTTGACAACTCACTTCACTCAGATGATGATCAAATGTTTGTAGATCCTAAAAGTTTGTAAATTTAGGCACGAATGATATTGAAGATTTAAAGGCTTCAAAGGTCAACCAACCCATTTCACCAATTCCGACAACTAAATTTCTCCAAGAGTTAGAGTTTAATTTGGTTGATCAAGCTGGGCAAATTGATGATGACTTTGTAGGATCTTGACTAGACTTTGATGAACAACCTTTTCAATTGGTGACTTCCAAAAAAATATTAAAAAATTTCCTTTTTATCAAAATAAATACCATGGCACTATGTTCAAGGTTTGTACATTTAATACTTGCTCATGATGATAATATACTAGAATGTCATGGGTCTGGCAAACTCCTATAATAGGTTGGCCCTAAATAAATTGATTATTGCTAATAAAAATGACTTTTGCTTCATAGTTGAGGCATGGATGGACTCCCATTCCTTCTCAAAGGCTTGGTTGGCAAGGCTCGACCTTAAGATTTTTGTTGTCAACTTCATACCAAAATTACTACCTAATATTTGGTGTCTTTGTCTCACTCATTTAACTCTAACAATTGTTTCCATCAATGATCAACAACTCTCTTTCACCATTGTTAAAGATTGTAAGACTTTTGGCGTTTCTGCAGTTTATGCATTCACCCTTTAACTTGGATATTCATTGGTGACTTCAACACTAGATTTAGTATAATATTGGTTTTAGGTTAGCGTGGGTCTTTTATATGTTGGTACGATAATTTCTTTATCTTTATCTCTTTCATACGAAGGAGACTGGCGAGAAACGAGATTGTGTTCCTTGATTCTCACTCTTCTTTTTGTTTGATTAGGTACAATGGTTCGTGTCATCAAGTATCCTTTTGAACCCATAATTTATGAGTATAAGTGCAACTTGTACTCCTATCAACCATATAAGAAAATTTGAGTTTCTGGAAAACACTTTTCTGACCATTTTCCCTTCTTGCAACACCTCACTAAAATTAGGGTATTTTGTGTCCTAAAATTACTTTTTTTTAAACTATTTATGTATATGGGTTCTATTTCAATGACATGGTTGTTATTTTTTGCCCTTACTTGATGAGTTTGGATAAGATGATAATGTCACATAGTTCCATTTTAATTTCTTATCCTCTTATCTCTTATTCCAATAATACCTTTATTTCAAATTTTGAATTTTGAATTTTACTTTTTCAGACTCTCTCTCTCTCTCTCTCATCCTTTCCCTTCTTCTCTATTTCTCTTTCTCATACTTTTTATTTTTATCTTTCTCTCTCGTCTTTTCTCTCTCTCTCTCTCTCTCGTCTTTTCTCTTTCTCATCCTTCATCTTATTTCTATTACATTGCTATTCCACACATCCAGTTTCAGGTTTATCAATCAACAATCGCGGTGAAAGCTTATGCTGCAGAAGCAGAAAACAATGATAAAGTCCAATTTGATGTCCTCCCCAAAGCTATAGAATCATGCTACAAAGTAACTCTCTTTCTCTTTAATTGGTTTCTACAATTTACGCTTTATCATTATGTTCGTTCTGGTATATCGATTTATGCTTTCTACTCGTGCCTTGAAAAGGGATGTGACAAGAAACCAACCGAGATTATGTCTGTAGGTTTGCTTTATTCAGTTGAATGTAAGAAATCGAGAGATTAGTTCGTAAATCAATGTCGATCTTCTTGGGTAAGGTAAACCCTAACCTAATCCCCTTTCAACTCTTTTCTATTCTGATCTTGAAATTGTAAAAATTGATGCTTTTTCTAATTGGGTATGTTGATTAATCATATGTGTCAGATGAAGCATTTCAATAGATGATATGCAGAAACAAAAAGGTTCAGGGGATTTTGGATGATAAAGGCGCTAGGAGAGGTCCGTTGTTGCTTCTAAGCCTTGCACTTTGAAATACACTCCTTGATTTTCATGAACCCTTCATTCATCTAACAATAGTAGTAATGGTAGTAGCAGTAGTAGATAATTCGTAGTAATTCATATTCACTCGTATAGTTTGTGCATGTTTCTTTGGTTGGGGTGTGTTTATTTTGTGATAAGTTGATAATTGTTTCTTTCTATTGCAAATATATGTTTAGTTAACATTACTAGCAGAAACTGATATTGTTAGCATTACTAAGCTTATGCATAGCCTAGACCTCTGGATTTTTTAATCAAAATATGATTGTTCGTATTGGATTTATTTTGTTTATGCAATATTGTTATGAACTAACAATTTATTTGTTTCTATCTCAGGTACTGAACTGAACCAAAAGACGGTGCGGTTCACTTTGGCTTTCAATATTGCAGCTGATGATATTGTTGCGTTACAAGTATTGTGGTTGTGGTTGGAGTAGAGTCATCTGTAAGTAATGTGTTAAATGGTGGTAACATAAATATCATAGTTCATTTCTTAGTTATTTTTAGCATCTGTGAAGTCATTTATACGAATTTCCTATGTAAACGACAGTCAGAATTATGTAGAACAATATTATTTATTAATCTCTTCTTATGTCTTGAATCTGTAGGAATCAATGAAATGCGATTGATTTGTTAATATTGATACGTAGATAAAACCATTAAAACATTCTTCTCTTATTTGTTTTTTATTAGTCATTTAACGTATACATTGCATTTACTCATAGATGTTGAATACACTTCTGATTCGACATCATGAGGATGTTACAAATTTTTGATTCGATAATTGTATATGAAATTATGGAAATCATAGGAATCAAAAGTCATTTTGCATATACGACGCCATTTTTCCATGGTGGAACCAGAAATGGAGAAGATTGTGAAAGCTATGGTAGAGCGAAGCTTCATAAGTGATTCGAGAGTGTAACGTCTCGATCCAAAGGTTGCGATCATGATGCATCTTGAATTAGAGGTGTTGCTATTAAATTGGTGTCGCTAATCTCTGGTGTGGTGGACCTAGGGGGTGCATGCATTATTAACACTCTAACGCCCAAGTTAGTTAGGGTTCAAGATAATCATAGTGAAAGTGAAGATTAGATATTGTGTATATGAAATCCCCTTATGAAGATATTTATACCTTGGGCTTAATGGAGAGGCCAGGATAATTGGGCCTTGTCTGGCACGAAACACAAGTCTATGCCTAGACGATGTCCAAACAACGATTTTGATGAGCTAGCACATATACACTTCTTTAGAAAAAGACTCAAACAAAAACTAATGATGTTATTCTTTCTCAAAATAAGTTGTTAACTCATACAATGAACGACCTTACTAAAGAATTTTCAAAGTTATCACAACAATTGAAAGAGATGCATGAAGTGCCTCAACCAAGACATACTACATTTTGTGAACTCTGCATCGAAGACCATTCAACCTGATTTTTTTCCTCCTACTGATGAAGAAGTAAATTATCTATAAAACCAAAGGCATGGACAATATCATAATAAACTTCCCACTAAACAAAAATGTAAATAAATGATGTATATTTGAGGTTAGTCCATCAAATAGACAACCTTATCAACATTACTCACAAGCACCTCTATAAAAAGAAAAAACAACAAAGTTGGAGGAAACATTCAATCAATTCATGCACGTGTCTATTTCCTGTCACAAAAATAACAAAGCCTCATTTAAAACCTTAAACACATGTGGGCCAATTAGCCAAGCAGTTATTAAAACTCCCAAGTAACACATTCCGTGCAAATATGAAGAACAATCTAAAGTGTGATTATAGTGTTGTTCTTGTGGATAAAATAATTGTTGTCAAAGATAACAAAGAATAAGCAAAAGGACGTGAAGAAGAAGAAATGCATAGTAAGGCCCATAAAGATAATCAACAATATCTACCCATGAAAGAAGCTGACCCTTACGTAGTTGTATTATCTGTCTCCATAGGTAATATGAAGGTTAGAAATGCACATATTAATTTAGCTAAGACTGTGAATATAATACCATTGTTAATGATAGAAAGGATTGGGAGTCTGCAAATAGAGCCATTTGCATCAACATTGGTGGGAATAGTTAAAGGTATACTAATACAGATTGATAAGTTCTCATTTCCTATAGAATTTATGATACTATATACCAAAACCTAAAGATTCCTCTCATCTTAGAAAGACCATTCAAGAAAATTATGAGGATGCTCGTGGATATTGATAAAGGATAAGTAAAGGCCAGAATCAAAGATTATAAGGTATGTCATAAAGTAATTGGTATTACATCATAATGATCACTGCCAAGCTAATGACATAAAACAAATGCTTATTAGGAGGAAAACCTTATCTTATTTTAGATTACTTTTTATCCTTGTTCATGAAATTCCTATTATTTATTTGCATTTGTCTAACCGAACACCATGCACACTCAAACCATTTTATATCTATTTATTCTACATCAATCTAGGGAATATTTATATAAGAAATGATACAAGTACAACAAGATTCTGGCACTGATGCAGTGGGCTCGCTAGGCATGCCATATCATGCGCTTAGCGTACTTTACTGCACAAAGTTGGCTATGAGAGAAGCTTGGGGCTAGGAGAGATCATCCACATTCCATTTATTATCTTGTTTCCCTAGGACATGAAAATATATTCCGCAGGGGGTGGAATGCAGAGATGATCAAAACTAGTAATTACGGCTTGTTTAACTTTAAATTGTTCCCATTATAAAGTGTCAATTTCTAAAAAAAATTGAAAAATAAAGTACTGCCAAAGGAAGTTTATCTGCAGATAATTCAGATGATGATTAGAATAGTCAAAATGTATGAAATCACAAACAATAGGTTGACAATAAAAGGTTAAAGAACAAATGACATGAAAAAGGTTTTATCTTTTTTAAACGCTTCATTCATGATTAATGTCTGTCTATTTATGAAATATAACTTGATTATGAATTCTTTGATTTTTTCAAAGTTTGATTTATCTACTGTCTAGTGAAAACATGTTGACATAAGTCAGGAATCATATGCCTACCCAAGTGAGATGTGTGGAACCTCGTGTTTTACTTAAATAATGAGAGTAGACATGCATGCTAACTATGTAGAGTTTGTACCATTATTACTATTATTTGATATGTGTGAAAGTCATGGATATAACCAAGGAATTGTTTGTTGCTGAGTGAAAAACTACATAACCTAAAAAAACTACATTGTGAGGGTGTTAATCCTTTGACAAACCCCTTTGAGCCTTAAAATGATTTTTTTGTCTTTTCAATGTTACAACCTTTGGCCTATTTAAAATGAAAATAATATTCACTACATTGTCTTAAGGATATGAGAGTATGCAGAAGTAAAGGTATTTAATAAATAAAAATTCAAGTAGTACTAAAGTAAGAAAGAAAAGTAAAATGTTTTGACATAATAAAAATTCAAAAATAAAAAGTCAAACATACAAAATAAAATTATGTTATACTGCAAGGACAAATGTTGGACACAATGTATGGGACAATTATACAACACTAACTTATGACAGTTTAACAAAGACAAGATGATAAATCATAAAGTAATAAGGAACACAAAGAAATTGGTAACACTGTTCGATGCAACCCCACCTACGTCTAGGGGGCTTCCCACCCAAGAAAGGAAATTCATTCTTAATAGTATTAGTATAATTAGTCTTACATGAACAACCCTTATTCAATGTCTTCTTCCTAATACTATGTCTTTCTATTTAGGAATCCACCTAAATATGAAAACCCTCTAACTTTCTCTCAATCATTAACCCTAGTGATCAAACATAAATAAATTAATGTTTGTGAATTACAACTCTATCAAAACACACAACCTTTATATCTTAGTGTTGTACCCTAATTTTTGACCTAAGATCCCATATAATATGGATCATCACATAAGTAATTTGGCTTTAATAAATCATACATATCATCATCTTCATCACATTAGGGTTTCATAATGGATTCATCAAGTGCTTGAAGAGAATTAGGGTTTTTGCACCCTCAGTTGAATAATCAGGAATTAAGGTTTTTGAAGGTTAAGCTCCAATATACATAACTCAAGAGGTTCTTAATATCATCATCTCATAGTCCTCAATATGTGTCAATATATTGAAGATTGCATCACAGTCACAAGATTTCATTGAAGTTGGAAGATTTGAATTCATCTGGAAAAGTCAACAACTCAAAATCAAACTTTGACTTTTGAGATTTTTAGTCAAAGATGGACCTCTCAAGATAAATTTCATGAAAATTTGGTTGATATAAATTTTATCAAGTTAAATCACAAAAATGGAGATAACTTTCAAAAAGAGCACAAATGAAGAAATTGAAAATTTCTTTAAGTATCAAAAACTCATGTTCAAATGCACAACTTTTCAAGCTTGTAACTTCTTCCTCAATCAACCATTTTTCATGCCCAATGAACGTACTTAAATATGATCCTACATACTTCAACATTGTATAAGGAATTGACTCAAAATCTCATAGTATTTGAAATATATGAAGTGTTAAAGTTGAAGTCTCAAAATTGTGAAAATTGCAAAATACTTAAAAAAATTCTAAGTGTTTTTCAGCTTGAAAGTCCAATTTTGTTGGCAGTTTTCTTATTGATTCAGGATGATTCAAGTCAAGTATTAAAATGAAAGTTTTATAGTATGATGCCATCTTTCCAAAGACCCCAATAGCATGAACTTATCTTGTTTGAGCATCAAGTTTCAAAGAGATGAAGTAGCCATGTTAGAGTAGATTCAAAGCCTAATTTTATGTTCCCGTTCATGTTAGAAACCAAATCCAAACATGTGATCTTGATTTTAAATGCAATTTTGCTTCTAAATATCAGCATAATTGATGTTTTACACAAGTTTGTGGTGTATCACCCAAGTGTTCCAAGCTTTGTTCAAGATTCATTCCATTTTTGAACAAAAGTCATCATTGCCATTTTGAAAAGGTCCACTTTAATCACAAAGTTTTGCTTGGATCCTTGTAAAGGTATTATGATTTGAACACAGACCACCATTGAGCCTGCTAAAGCCCTCTTTCTTCCTCCCTAATCTCTTCCAACCATTCTAGAAAGTCATGTTACACCATTGGAAACATAATGCACCTTTAACCAAATTTTGAGCCAAGATCAAATAAACTCTCCACAAAGCTTTTGTTTTTTATTCTTGCTTCATTATTAAGTTTCCTCAAGGCCTCTATAAATAGAGAGCCAAGCCTCATCTCTTGGGACAACAAACACACCGAAATCCTTCTAAAAAACTCCATTAAAGAAGCTTGAAAATTCAATTTTCAAACTCTTCATTTCCTTCAAGTTTTGTTGGTTTTCCCATTGAAACACCATTAACACATCATAAAAAACCTATTGTATGTATTAATATACAACTGTAACACCTCTATTGTAACACCCCAATTCTACCCCTCGTAATTAATAATAAAATCAGAGTTTCAAAATTTGATCCAAACATAAATTGAGGTATCACATATTCGTGTTTTTCATCACTTTGCATTATAATTCACATCACAAAATCAAAAGTCGGATATACCAATTCATAACATAAATCATCATATAAACATATGACTAATCACAGCACAGCGGATGTGTTCACAAAATGTACGTATCGTCATGTTATCATCAATACATAAGGTCATAAGATAGTATATATAAACTATCCTATCAAAATAATAACGTCGCCCAAATCCCGAGTGTTACTACTATCAGAGCAGAGCGACTCAAAATAAAGAGACTCGAGCTAATCCTCATCATCCTCGTGGATCACCTACACGTTACCAATATAAAGGCAACGACGAAACAAGTAAAGGGTGAGATACTCCAAAACATATAATTAAAGGCATGATAAAATATATAAATAGTTTTGGAATCATAAATGATATGGGTTAATAAGAATATGTCAACAAATATCAAATCTCACATACTTTAAAATCATCATTTAGTGTATAAGATCAACACTTTAATATCATCACATAATCACCATAATCATGTCAAAACAAGACATAAACTCCATCGCCATAAACTCATATCGTCGCTTTACCGTCATGTTATATCCATCGCATAATTTCCATGAAATTATCACTTCATAATCACTTTATGTTCAACACAAAAATCATCACAAAATAAAGTATCATATAACATTGTAATTCATTATAAGCCATCAAATAAAACTCAACGCCAAAAGACTCAAAAATAAATATAACCGACTCCATGAGACACGACTATGTTATGCATGTGGTACCCATCGCTTTATCCATAATTAGGGACATTCGGCATAAAAGCCCATCGTCGCTTTGGCATAAAAGCCCTCGTCGCTTGGCATAAAAGCCCTCGTCGTCAATGCAATGTATGTGACTCGACAACACGATATCACAAACACGACACAACAAAACATCATCATCGCGCATCAAAATTGGTATAAAACTCATGTCGCCTAATTTATCCACATCAAGATAAACATATCATCGCATCGCATATCATCAAGTATTCATTATAAATAAACCATCGCAAACATCATGTTTAATCACACCACATCATTATCAAATAATTCACTAAATTTCAAACACGGAAAAACAGTCAAACATCAATAATCGTTGCAAATGTCATTCATAATAATCGGCATCAATTATAAACATTAACGTCACAATCGGATTATCCATACGCGACTTAAACCCACTAAAACGCAACCCGGTTCAACTTAACCGTAAATTAACTTATTCTGGGTCGCTCCGTTAAAAACTCGTAATCTCAAAAAACTAACCTCACCACAATGTTCTACACGTCAAAATTAGCTAGCACGTCAATTTTCGTTAAATTCGGAGCAACTTACTCCGTCGCCGAAATTGCCGAAATCGGGAAATCGGAACATAATCGGGTTCCAAATTAAATTGACTAACTTATATCATATTTGTATTTAATTAATATAAGTATTTAATATATTAAATTAAGAAAAGAAAAACAAAACATTAATTAATTAATTTTCTAAACTTAATTTTAATGGATATACTGCTAGTTAGTTCTAAACTTCATTTTACTGAATATGCTGCTATTACGTTAATTCCATACTGCATTCTTTTTTGTTTTCTAAACTTCACTTAATAACTATACTTTAGCATAGTTTAGTTATAAAATTTACGTTAATTCCATACTGCATTCTTTTTTGTTTTCTAAACTTCACTTAATAACTATACTTTAGCATAGTTTAGTTATAAAATTCCTTCAAGATATACAACTATTACTTTAAGAAACGTAGTATACTGTTAGTTTAGTTTTAGTTATAACTTAACTTCTATGCATACTACTATACTGCATAATTTACTTTAGTTTATAAACTTAATTTAATTAATATAATTTATTTTTTCTAATTTAATTTCTATTAACATAACAATAATCCCACAACACTAACACCTAAATTAACTCTCCTAATTTATCTCAATAAATCTCAAGAACCCTAACATCAATTTTATCCTAAATCAAAATATACCAAATCAAAATATACCAAATCAAATCCTAACTATAAGCATTGGAAAATCAAACCCCTTACCTTAGATGTTTGAATGATTCTTGATGTTCCAACCAACCCAAAACCCAAGCTTTGTGTTCTTGTTCTTCTCTTCCTCCAAGACTCTCTCTAGTTCTCTCTAAGTGTGTTTTGTGTTATGATACTTCTATCTCTCATAAAACAACAACTAATGCCTTTGTTTGGATTTTGGTCTTAAGACAACATGAAAATACCATACTATCCTCTACTAGTCTTACTAACCCAAAATATAATTCAAAAGGCCACTTAATCAAAATAAATCCAAATAATTAAATATCGGTCCGAATAATATTTTATCGAACCGAACGGAATAAAAACCGAACCGAATAAAATAATTACCGGTCCCCCAAAATAAATACCGGACCGAATAAAATAATTACCGGTCCCTCAAAACAAATACCGGACCGAATAAAATAATTACCGGTCCCTCAAAACAAATACCGGACCAAATAAAATAATTACCGGTCCCTCAAAACAAATACCGGACCGAATAAAATAACTACCAGTCCGAATAAAACGTCGCCGAATATATTAACAAATATAACAGTTAATTTAAATATTCTCGTCACAAAAATAAACGTCAAATGGTAATTCGAAAATATTAATATAATATAATATTAAATAAAATGGGACGTTACAACTCTCCTCCACTTACAAAAGTTTCGTCCTCGAAATTACCTGACTCGAAAAGCTCGGAATAGGAATCCCGCATCTTGCTTTCTAACTCCCACGTCGCACTTTCACCAGCTGCTCCTATCCAAACAACTTTAACCAAGAAGATCTCTTTGCCACGAAGAGACTTCATCTCACGATCTTCGATCCTTAAAGGCATCGTCTCCACCGTAAGATTGTCTCGAACTTGAATATCATCCATCTCAATCACATGTGAAGGATCTGGAACATACTTCCGAAGTTACGACACATGGAACACATCATGCAAGTTCAAAAGATTTGGCGGTAACGCCACTCTATAAGCCACTTTTCCCACTTTACTAGTAATTTGGTAAGGACCAATAAAGTGAGGAGTTAGCTTCTTCGACTTCAATGCTCGCCCAACGCCAGTTGTAGGAGTAACTCGCAAAAATACATGATCACCATCTTGAAATTTCAAGTCTTTTCTCCTTTTATCATGATAACTCTTTTGTCGACTTTGAGAAATTCTCATCTTTTCTCTAATCATCTTTACAGTCTCAGTAGTCTCTCTAACCAATTCTGGTCCAAGCACCACACTTTCTCCCGACTCATGCCAACACAAAGGAGTTCTACACCTCTGACCATACAAAGCCTCAAACGGTGCCATTCCAATACTAGAATGAAAACTATTGTTATAAGTAAACTCAATCAAAGGAATATACGTATCCCATGAACCACCATGTTCAAGAATACAAGCACGTAACAAGTCTTCCAATGATTGAATCGTCCTTTCCGTCTGACCATCAGTTTGAGGATGATAAGCCGAACTCAACCTCAACTTTGAACCCAAAGCCTCTTGCAAGCTCTTCCAAAATTCAGAAGTAAACCTCGGATCTCTATCCGAAACAATACACAAAGGAATGCCATGTAATCTCACAATCACATGCGTATAAATTTTTGCCAACTTTGATACGAGGTAAGTGATGTTAATACGAATAAAGTGAGTCGACTTCGTAAGCCTATCAACAATCACCCAAATTGAATCGTGTCCTCTTGGTGTATTCGGTAACCCCGTTACGAAATCTATAGAAATGCTATCCCATTTCCACTCCGGAATCTCTAACGGTTGCATCAACCATGCGGGTTTCTGATGCTCCACTTTAGACTTCTGACAAGTCAAACAAGCATAAACAAACTGAGCCACCTCTCTCTTCATGCCCGAACACCAAAATAGTATCTTTAAATCTTGATACATTTTGGTCGCTCCGGGATGAATACTCAAATTGCTTCTATGACTTTCTTCTAAGATCATTCTCTTCAAATCCATATCATCGGGAATACAAATCCTATCTCGGAACGTCAATACACCCTGAGCATCCAACTTGAAATCTTCATTTTCAGTTTGTCCAATACCAACCAACAAATCAACAAGTTTCACATCAAGCTTCTGAGCTTCTCTAACACTATCAAGGAAATCATTATTGATCTTTAACATTCCCAAGATAACGCTCTTCAGCGTCACTTCTATTACAAAACTCATATCTCTAAATTGCTCAATCAATTCCAACTCTTTCACCATCAAAAGTGACATATGCAAAGTCTTTCGACTTAAAGCATCAACCACCACATTAGCTTTACCAGGATGGTAATTCAATCCAAAATCATAATCTTTCAACAATTCAAGCCACTGTCTTTGTCTCATATTAAGCTCTTTCTGATCGAACAAGTACTTTAAACTTTTATGGTCACTAAATACTTCAAATCTAGAACCATAAAGATAATGCCTCCAAATCTTAAGCACAAAAACAACTGCTGCAAGCTCCAAATCGTGCGTAGGATGATTCTTCTCATGAATCTTCAATTGCCTAGAAGCATAAGCAACCACTTTGCCATTTTGCATAAGTACACCACCTAAACCCATCTTAGAAGCATCACAATAAACAACAAACGGTTCTTCAAGATTAGGTAGAATCAAGATCGGAGTCGTTGTCAACCTTTTCTTAAATTCAACAAAACTTTCTTCACACTTGACATCCCACACAAATGCGGCTCCTTTACAAGTCAACTTTGTCAAAGGAAGCGCCAACTTATAAAAACCTTCAATGAACCTTCTATAGTAACCAGCCAATCCTAAGAAACTTCTAACCTCAGTAACAGACTTAGGAGTTTCCCATCTAAACACATCTCCAACTTTAGAAGGATCTATAAAAATTCCATCACCAAAAATGACATGCCCCAAAAAGCTCACTTCACTTAACCAGAACTCGCACTTTGACAACTTAGCATAAAGCTTCTTCTCTTTCAGAACTTCCAACACGATGCGCAAATGTTCTGCGTGCTCTTCTTCCGATTTAGAATAAACCAGAATATCATCAATGAAAACAACCACGAAACGATCCAAGTAAGGATGGAAAATATGATTCATGTACTCCATGAATACTCCCGGTGCATTAGTGACACCGAAAGGCATCACCGAATATTCGTAATGTCCATACCTCGTCCTGAAAGAAGTTTTCTGAACATCTTCTTCTTTCACCCTTATTTGATGGTAACCCAATCTCAAATCAATCTTACTAAACATGCGAGCGCCAACCAATCGGTCCATCAAATCATCAATTCTAGGAAGTGGATACCTATTCTTGATAGTCACTTTATTCAACTGACGATAATCAATACAAAGTCTCATGCTATCGTCTTTCTTCTTCACCAATAACACAGGAGCTCCCCACGGTGACACACTAGGTCTAACAAACTTCTTCTCGAGCAATCTTCTAATTGGCTCTTCAATTCTACTAACTCAGATGCGGACATCATGTATGGTTCCATATAGATAGGTCTGGTACCAGGGTCAAGATCCACAGAAAATTCAACTTCTCTTTCTGGAGGTGCACTAGGAATGTCATCAGGGAATACTTCGGGAAAATCTCACACCACCACAAAGTTTGCTATCACAGCTTGACTCTCCATAGAAAGAGTCGCCATCAACAAGAAAACCAATGCCTCATCCTTCATGAACTCATCCAACTGCTTCATCGACACCAACATAGATTATTCTTCTTCTACTAAGGAAGAAAACCTCACAGTGTTGTCATAACAATTGATATGGACATAATTAGCTTTTAACCAGTCCATACCTAAAACCACGTCCAACCCGACAAGCGGTAAACAAATAAGATCCACCACAAAGTCTCTATCAAAGATTGATAAAGGTCAACTTGCACACACAAAAGAAGTAGTAATTGTTCCCTTAGCCGGAACTTCTACCACCATATCTCTATCCAGAGACGATAAAGTGAGACCCAATCTCTTTACACAATCAACAACAATAAAACAGTGAGTAGCACCAGTATCAATAATAGTAATAAGAGGAAAGCTATTAATGAAACTAGTACCTCGAACAAGACCATCCTCGTTTGTCGTCGGAGCACCCGACAAAGCAAACACCTTTCCTGCTCCTTGAGTCCTCTTAGGCTTCTTACATTGAGCACTAATGTGACCTCTCTCGCCATAATTAAAACAAACCATATCCTTATGTCTACAATCGCGAATCATATGGCCCACTTCTCCATATCGGAAACATATCACCTCATTCTCCTTAGCTCTAACATCGCTTCGACAAACATTACTTTTGTGGCCAGGTTTCCCACACTTCTAACGAACAATAATAGCAGGAGCATCTCCCCCACTAGTTCTTCGCCCTTGAAACGCTTTCTGTTTCCCTTTACCAGCTGGAGCATCATACGGTTTTCCACGGCTTTGCTGACCTATGTTTCTCTTATCAGACATAATCTTATAATGAGCATTACTGTCCTCCTCAAAGATCCTACAACTATCAATCAAATCCGAAAAGACATGGATTTTCTGATAACCAACAACTTTCTTAATCTCCGGACGCAAACCATTTTCAAAATTGATGCATTTAGAGAACTCGCCATTCGACCCATCATAATGCGGATAGAACTTGGCCAACATAGTGAACCTTGCAGTATAATCAGTGATAGACATGCTTCCTTGCTTTAATTCAAGGAACTCTATCTCCTTCTTTCCCCGAACATCTTCCGGGTAATACTTCCTCATGAATTCCCTTCAGAAAACTTCCCATGTCACTTCCTTACCAACAACCTCAAGCCTCTGACGGGTTTCAACCCACCAGTCATCCGCTCCAGCACTTAGTTTATGAGTACCATAACGGATCCTTTGCACAGGAGTGCAATCCATCACACGGAAGATTCTTTCAATCTCCTTCAGCCACGCCAAAGCACCTTCGGGATCATACTTTCCTTGGAAAGTAGGAGGATTCTCTCTTTGGAAGGTTACCAAACTACGAGACCCAACGTTCTCGTCAGTATTCGGCGGGTTTTGGAAAGCCTGAGCCATTGCCTGCATAGCAGCAGCAAGAGCCTCATCATTCCTACCAGTGTTCCTTCCATCCTTAACAACTTTTGCTCAAAGCAAAACAAGGATTAGAATCAACAAATAACAATACTTGATTGATAGACGACAACAAACTCAACAACTTGGCCGGACCGACCGACCTACTTTGATACCACTAATGTAACACCCCAATTCAACCCCTCGTAATTAATAATAAAATCAGAGTTTCAAAATTTCATCCAAACATAAATTGAGGTATCACATATTCGTGCTTTCCATCACTTTGCATTATAATGCACATCACAAAATCAAAAGTCGGATATACCGATTCATAACATAAATCATCATATAAACATATGACTAATCACAGCACATCGGATGTGTTCACAAAATGTACGTATCATCATGTTATCATCAATACACAAGGTCATAAGATAGTATACATAAACTATCCTATCAAAATAATAACGTCGCCCAAATCCCGAGTGTTACTACTATCAGAGCAGAGCAACTCAAAATAAAGAGACTCGAGCTAATCCTCATCATCCTCGCGGATCACCTACACGTTACCAATATAAAGGCAACGGCGAAACAAGTAAAGGGTGAGATACTCCAAAACATATAATTAAAGGCATGATAAAATATATAAATAGTTTTGGAATCATAAATGATATAGGTTAATAAGAATATGTCAACAAATATCAAATCTCACATACTTTAAAACCATAATTTAGTGTATAAGATCAACACTTTAATATAATAACATAATGACCATAATCATGTCAAAACAAGACATAAACTCCATCACCATAAACTTATACTGTCGCTTTACCGTCATGTTATATCCATCGCATAATTTCCATGAAATTATCACTTCATAATCACTTTATGTTCAACACAAAAATCATCACAAAACAAAGTATCATATAACATCGCAATTCATTATAAGCCATCAAATAAAACTCAACGCCAAAAGACTCAAAAATAAACATAACCGACTCCATGAAACACAACTATGTTATGCATGTGGTACCCGTCGCTTTGTCCATAATTAGGGACATTCGGCATAAAAGCCCATTGTCGCTTTGGCATAAAAGCCCTCGTCGCTTGGCATAAAAGCCCTCGTCGCCAATGCAATGTATGTGACTCGACAACACGACATCACAAACACGACACAACAAAACATTATCATCGCGCATCAAAATTGGTATAAAACCCACGTCGCGTATTTATCCATATCAAGATAAACATATCATCACATCGCATATCATCAAGTATTCATTATAAATAAATTGTCGCAAACATCATGTTTAATCACACCACATCATTATCAAATGATTCACTAAATTTCAAACACGGAAAAATAGTCAAACATCAATAATTGTCGCGAAAGTCATTCATAATAATCAACATCAATTATAAACATTAACGTCACAATCGGATTATCCATACGCGACTTAAACCAACTAAAATGCAACCCGGTTCAACTTAACCGTAAATTGACTTATTTCGGGCTGCTCCGTTAAAAACTCGTAATTTCGAAAAACTAACCTCACCACGACATTCTACACGTCAAAATTAGCTAGCACGTCAATTTTTGTTAAATTCGGAGCAACTTGCTCCGTCGCCGAAATTGCCGAAATCGGGAAATCGGAACATAATCGGGTTCCAAATTAAATCGGCTAACTTATGTCATATTTGTATTTAATTAATATAAATATTTAATATATTAAATAAAGAAAATAAAAACAAAACATAAATTAATTAATTTTCTAAACTTAATTTTAATGGATATACTCCTAGTTAGTTCTAAACTTCATTTTACTGAATATGCTGCTATTACGTTAATTCCATACTGCATTTTTTTTATTTTCTAAACTTCACTTAATAACTATACTTTAGCATAGTTTAGTTATAAACTTCCTTCAAGATATACAACTATTACTTTAAGAAACGTAGTATACTGTTAGTTTAGTTTTAGTTATAACTTAACTTCTATGCATACTACTATACTGCATAATTTACTTTAGTTTATAAATTTAATTTAATTAATATAATTTAGTTTTTCTAATTTAACTTTTATTAACATGACAATAATCCCACAACACTAATACCTAAATTAACTCTCCTAATTTATCTCAATAAATCTCAAGAACCCTAATATCAATTTTATCCCAAATCAAAATATACCAAATCAAACCCTAACTATAAGCATTGGAAAATCAAACCCCTTACCTTAGATGCTTGAATGATTCTTGATGTTCCAACCAACCCAAAACCCAAGTGAAATTCTGGCAGCAGATACTCAATGTCACAGTGAATGTTATGACACCGTATCTTTCTATAAGACAGTAAATAAAAACAGTAAAGAACAAAGTCAATTGTTTACCCAGTTCAGTGTGAAACAACACCTACTCTAGAGGCTACCAAGCCAGGGAGGAAATCCACTATAAGAGATATTAATTCAGGAATAAACTAACCAGTTTATCTCCTTCACTTAAGACCTACCCAATGCAACTTCAATCTAAGTTCAACTTAAACCTGAGTTCCTACTCACTCCCCCTCAATCACAGCAGTGATACTTAAACAATTGACTAATGAAATAATGAAGACACTCTTCAGAACATACACTTGATTATGCTTCACAGCTTTTAATCAAGTAACACAAACACTCGTGCTTCACAGCTTTGAGTGATACATAAACCTAACTTGACTTTGCTTCAAAGCTTTAGTCAAGAGACACAATCACTCTTGCTTCAAAGCTTTGAGTGATACAAAAACCCTTACAATCAAAACCTATTCCAAGCCACTTATCACAATGATACTTGCTTGGATTACAACAGTTAAAACTATACAGCTCCTAATTTATCTTCTGTCTAAGAGTTGCTTTCCAATCAGCATTCCTGTTGAATATATATGCAGCTGTTTCTTCAGTTAGGGCTTCCACGAAAAGCTAGGGTTAATTAGGGTTAACCTTAATACTTGGTCACAAGACTTTATCAACTAGATTAGGGTTGAGTTAGGTTAACCTAAAGTCCACGTGAGATTCTGTTCTGGAAAGAATGAACCAACTTCCTGAAAAATCTCAGAATTAACCAAACTGCATAACTGTTAGATCAGTACAGGATGTCTTAACATTTGTTATGACATCAGAATTCCTGTTTACTGATTTTGGTAGAAGGCAATAAATGTGATCATTGCAAAATGCTCAGATACACACTCATAAACAGTAGCTACTGTATGCCATACTTTTTCTGCATAAAGTACCTAATAATCCAGAATGTTATGACATCAGTCATGACATTCACACACATGATTTTACCAAAAATATATGCCAATAACTAAACACTTACAAACTCCCCCTTTGGCAGATTTTTGGCTAAAACCCCTAAGCAATCAAAGAATAGAGAGCAGCAGAATGAATATGTCTGCAGAAAAATATGATGTCTACCAAGTAATTAACACAAAATATCTCCCCCTCTTTAGCCACAAATAGGCCAAAGATATATGTACTTATATGTTATACAATCATCCAAAATGAGTAATAAAAACAACAAATAAAATCTGAAATCACTTGTATCAACAGGAACCAGCATCAGGCTTGTCAACTCCACCAAACTTTAAGCACTGTCATCTTCAGAGGAGCCACTTTCTTCAGCATTGAGCTGATCTTCAGCAGCACCCTCTTCCCTTCTGTGTCCTTCAGTCTCTTCCTGTTCTAATCTGGCAATTAGGTTCTCTATAGTCTTTTTCCTTGTCTCCAGCTCTTTGCAGGTCTCCTTCAGTACAGCTATAACATCAGATGTCTTGGACTGAGTTTTTACAGTTGATGTCTCCGCTGATGTCATGACAATGTCAGGAACATGAGATCCCTGAAATAGCTTGTAGTGTAACCCAAGAGCAGGAGCTCTTTTGCAAACAGTATCTCTTTCCACCAGGATGTCAGGGTACTAAGCGAGGACAATTCCACATAGGAGGGAGGGAAAGGCAATAGGGCCTTTAACAGCATAGCTTCCAGCATGTTTTAAAGTTTGATCAAAAATATACCTGCCATAGTCAAATTCAGTCTTGGTTCCAACAACATAAATGAATCTCCCCAATCCTGTGGAGATGGTTGATTTATGGTTGGTAGGGACCCAGATGGCTGCACCAATCTTGTGCAGGATGGCAAATTTCATGCTTAGCTTGCTAGCATTCAGCTTGCCTTTTAAGGGCCAGCACTTGACTTGTCTTGCTGTGATGGTTTGGCATACTTCATTGTCGGTAACTTCTAGTTCATGGCAAGCCTCATTTGATCTTCCAAGGAATTTTTTAATTTCAGAGGGAGAGAAATTAACCTTTCTTCCTCTCACATAGACACATTCAAAGTCAGCTGACCTTCCATCAGCACATTCATCAGACAAATTCACTATGAATTCCTTGACAAGATTTTCATAGCATTTGGTAAACTTTACCACAGTCTTCATTAGTCCAACAGCTTTGATTAGGTCCATGATTTCCTTACAATCCATGGCACCATTGTTTAGTTCTCTTTCCAAGGCTATTCTCTTCAAGCAAACATACTTCCATCTGTTGGCATTTTCAGGGTGGTGAAATGAAATGTTGTCAGTGGGGACTTCAGGAACTCTAGCCATTTTGCTGGAAGGGAGTTTCCTTCTGAGAGGAATGTCTTCAGCATCAATTTCAAATTTTGATTCCTCATCAGAATCAGAAGGTTCAGGCTCTTTCCTCTTCTTTGTTATTGGTTGTCTCACAGGCTTTGAGAGACTCCCAGCATGTACTTGGGCTTTCACCTTCCCTTTGGACAGTCCAGTCTTCACAATTTCTACACCAGTCTTGCCTTCAGACCTGGTTTTCTTATCAGCAGGCTTCTCTTTGGTCAGACATTTTGCAGCATCCTGATTACCCTTTATGTTCATCATTCTCCTAGCTATGCTAGGGTTGATATTTGCAATTAGGTCATTGTCTGAGTATTCCTCATCCACATCAATAATCGGTGGTTCAACATTCTTCTCTGAAGGGTTCTGGATATCATCAAGATTTTCAGATGATTTCTGAATGTTGTCATTTGGTGTCTCAACATTCTCAGAGACATCTGGATTTACTTCAACATTTGGGCTTGCTGATTCTTGATTTAATGGAACAGAAATCCCCGGTACAGAGTGGTTCTCACTCAGAATTCTTGTAACAAGCCTAGCTATTGCTTGATGTACATAAGCTGAGCCTTCCCTATTTGGAACAGAAGATGAAGGTTGAGAGGGATTACCGGATGAAGTAGCTTGAGACCTTCCTGCATGCCTTGTTCTCAGCTTTTTGACCTTGGATGGGTTAGTTGCCATTTCTCTAAGAGGAGTAATCTCCAGGACTTCAGAATCCATGCATGATGTGATTGCCCGAGAATCTCGATCAGAGGAAGAGGATGAAACTGTCGTCTTAGATGAGGATGATGTTTGAGACATTTTAATAGTCTTAGAAAACCAGTACCAACTAGAGAGAAAACTTTGATTGAGAGAATGGGATTTGTTGTAGAGTCGAGAGAGGAAGGAGGCAAATGAGTGTCTATTCAACTTCTTAATGATTTTGAAAGAAATGGGAAAGCATATGATTAACCCAATCAAAATAGAGTTAACAAAAATAACTCCTTCAACCCTTGTTTTAAGCAAAATTAATTGCTACAATTCCTCATGTTGGAAAATACCCAACTTGCCCCTCAAGTTTTCAAATTGATTTGCATCAAGTGCCTTGGTAAAAATGTCAGCCAGCTATAGCTCAGTGGCAACATGTTCCAGTTTAATCGTCTTCTCTTCCACAAGGTCTCTGATAAAGTGATGTCTTATGTCAATATGCTTGGTCCTGCTATGCTGAATAGGATTCTTGGAAATGTTGATTGTACTCAGATTGTCACAGTACAATGTCATAACATCTTGTGTGACATTATACTCAGTAAGCATCTGTTTCATCCAGATCATTTGAGAGCAGCTACTACCAGCTGCAATGTATTCAGCTTCAGCAGTAGAGAGAGACACACAGTTCTGTTTCTTGCTGAACCAGGAGACCAGATTATTTCCTAAGAAGAAACATCCTCCAGAGGTGCTTTTTCTATCATCAGCACTTCCAGCCCAATCAGCATCACAATAACCAGTCAGAGTTGGTTCACATCCATGAGAGTATAGCAGGCCATAGTTGTAAGTTCCACTTACATACTTCAAAATTCTTTTCACTTGGTTGATATGACTGACTTTAGGATCAGCTTGGTATCTTGCACAAACTCCAACTGCAAAAGCAATGTCAGGTCTGCTGGCTGTTAAGTACAACAAACTTCCTATCATGCTTCTGTACAGACTTTGGTCCACCTTAACCCCACTTGAATCTTTGGATAACTTTAAATAAGTAGGTGCAGGAGTCCTTTTGTGACTGGCATTCTCCATACCAAACTTCTTGACAATGTTCTTTGCATACTTGCTTTGAGATAGAAAGTTTGAGTCCTCCATCTGTGAGACTTGCAGTCCAAGAAAATAAGTCAGTTCTCCCATGAGACTCATTTCGAATTCAGCCTGCATCTGGTCAGCAAAATGTTTAACCATTTGTTCTGACATTCCCCCAAACACCATGTCATCAACATATATTTGAGCTACCATTAACTTCCCTCCTTCATTTTTGACAAAGAGGGTTTTATCCAAGCCTCCTTTTCTGTATCCTTTGTCTGAGAGAAATTTTGTTAACTTGTCATACCATGCTCTAGGAGCTTGTTTTAGGCCATATAGTGCTTTCCTCAATTTGTAGACATGATCAGGGTGGTTTGGATCCACAAAACCTTTAGGCTGTTCCACATAAACTTCCTCATTTAAGTACCCATTTAGGAAGGCACTTTTTACATCCATCTGAAATAGCTTGAACTTCAGGAGGCAAGCAATTCCCAATAGGAGTCTGATAGATTCCAGTCTGGCTACAGGGGCAAAGGTCTCATCAAAATCAACCCCTCCAACTTGAGTGTATCCTTGGGCAACAAGTCTTGCCTTATTCCTAGTGACAACTCCTTCAGCATCTGATTTGTTCTTGTATATCCATTTTGTGCCAATGATGTTTGTTCCCTCTGGTCTAGGAACTAACTCCCAAACTTCATGTTGCTTAAATTGGTTCAATTCATCTTACATTGCACCAATCCAGTATTCATCAGTTAAAGCCTCCTTAACATTTCTTGGTTCTATTTTAGACACAAAGCAAGAGTTTGAGATGATTTCTCTAGATCTTGTAATGACTCCACTGTTAGGATCCCCTATGATGAGTTCTTTAGGATGGTCTTTCTGAATTCTGATGGAAGGGATTTTGCTAGCTTCCTTGGATTCAGAGTCTGCTGTAGTGGTGTTAGGAAGGTCATTCTATTGAGTTGGAGTCTCAAAGAATGTCTCAACATTACAAGGGACATCTCTTTCTTCATGATGATCATCAACTATGACATTTATTGATTCCATCATGACTTTGGTCCTGGAATTGAATACCCTATAAGCTCTGCTGTTGGAGGAGTATCCTAGAAATATACCTTCATCACTTTTAGGGTCCAACTTTCTCCTTTGTTCACGATCTGCCAGAATATATCATTTGCTGCCAAATACATGGAAGTACTTCACAGTTGGCTTTCTTCCTTTCCAGAGTTCATAAATGGTGGATGAGGTTCCCTTTCTCAAAGTGACTCTGTTATGGATATAACAGGCTGTATTCATAGCTTCAGCCCAAAAATGAATAGGAAGTCTTTTGGCATGTATCATAGCTCTGGCAGATTCCTGTATGGTCCTATTTTTCCTTTCTACAACTCCATTTTGTTGAGGAGTTATAGGAGAAGAGAATTCATGACTAATTCCTTCTGAGGAACAGAACTCATTAAACTTACTGTTTTCAAATTCCTTGCCATGATCACTTCTGATTCTGACAATACACCCTTCTTTTTCTCTTTGAATTCTTTTGCACAGTTCTTTAAAAACTTCAAACACATCAGATTTTTCCCTAATGAAGTTAATCCAGGTGAATCTGGAAAAATCATCCACAACAACATAGGCATATCTTTTTCCACCAAGACTTTCCACCTGCATTGGTCCCATCAGATCCATATGTAGAAGTTCTAGAACCTTGGAGGTGGTCAGATGTCTTGACTTTGGATGTGACATCCTAGTCTGCTTACCAACCTGACATTCACCACAAACTCTCCCTTCATCAATTTGCAGTCTTGGAATCCCTCTGACTGCCTCCATGGATATAATCCTTTTCATTCCTCTTAGATGAAGGTGGCCAAGTTTTTGGTGCCACAGTTTCACCTTTTTTTTCTTCCTTGGCAATAGAACACACAGTGGAGTAATTGGTGTTCTCAGGTTCCCACAAGTAACAGTTGTCTTTAGATCTGACTCCTTTCATTACAATTTCTTGTTTTTCATTAGTTACAAGACATTCAGATTTTGAGAAGTTGACCTTGAATCCTAGATCACATAATTGACTGATACTAATGAGATTAGCAGTCAGGCCTTTTACCAATAGTACTTCATTTAGATTTGGAACTCCAGGGCGGTCCAAGTTACCAACTCCTTTGATTTCTCCTCTAGCACCATCTCCAAAGGTCACATAACTAGTGGTGTGAGGTTTGAAATTATTGAGAAGGTTCTTGATTCCTGTCATGTGCTTAGAGCACCCACTGTCAAAGTACCAGTCTTCCTTTGCAGAGACTCTAAGGGAAGTGTGGGCTATCAGGGCAGTAGCCTTTTTCTTCCATTGTGGAGTATGTGGTACCTTGTTAGACTTAGGTTTGACACCTGGGTTCTGATTAGGGTATCCATACAATCTGAAGCAGAATGGCTTTATGTGACCAAACCTCCCACAATGATGACATCTCCATCTTTGGTATTTTTTCTTCATATTTCTCTGTTCCCAATGTTGAGTGTTGTGTTGTGACATCTGCTTTGACATTTGTTTATCAGGCCTGATCTTCATGTCTGCACCAGATTTCTTTGTTGCCACAAATCCTAGACCAGACTTGTTTCCCACATTTTGTCCAACCTGAAGGATTTCTTCCAATTTGTCAGTTCCATTTGTCAGCATCTTGACAGATTTGGTCATCTGGTTCAGTTTTGAGTTCAGCATTTGAACTTCCTCTTCTAGATGACTTATAGTTTCAATGTCTGCCCTTTTTTCAGTCTCCAACTTTATTATGAGTTTTGTTTGTCTCTCATTTTGCAGACAGACTTCAGCACTTCTGATACATAATTTCTTGTAGGTATCATCCAGTTCTTAAAATGTCACTTCCTCATCACTAGTGTCACTTTCAGAGGTACAAACACCAGTTAGTGCAGTAACTAGTTTGGCAGATTCTTCTTCAGAATTACTTTCTGAATCACAATCAGACCAGGTAACAGACATTCCTTTCTTTTGTTTCTTAAGAAAGGTAGGACATTTAGCTCGAATGTGCCCATATCCTTCACATCCATGACATTGAATTCCTCTGCTTTGATTTTCCTTCTCTCCAGACCTTGGTTTTCTGCTGGAGTCATAAGATCTGTTAATGTCAGAAAAAATGTTCTTAACATTTGACCTTGACTTTGGATCCATTCTCTTGATGAGTTTGTTGAATTGTCTTCCAAGCATGGCTATAGCTTATGAAATACTTTCTTCTTCATCCTCCTTGTTTTCATCTTCAGTGTTGGATACAAGTGCTATGCTCTTGTTTTTCTTGTCAACATTTTCACTGATCCCCATCTCAAAAGTCTAAAGAGACCCAATGAGTTCATCCACCTTCAACTTGCTGATATCCTGAGCTTCCTCTATAGCAGTTACCTTCATTGCAAATTTTTTAGGTAAGGATCTGAGAATCTTTCTCACCAGTTTTTCTTCTGACATCTTTTCTCCCAATGCTCCTGAGGTGTTGGCAATCTCCAAGATGTTCATGTGAAATTCATGAATGGTTTCATCATCCATCATCCTTAGATTCTCAAACTTGGTAGTCAGCATCTGAAGCCTTGACATTTTTACTTTGGATGTGCCCTCATGGGTAGTTTTGAGAGTGTCCCAAACTTCCTTGGCCAGTTCACATTGATGTACCAGTCTGAATATGTTTCTATCAATTCCATTGAACAAGGCATTTAAAGCTTTGGAATTACCCAGGGCTAACTCATCTTCTTCTTTGCTCCATTCTTCCTCAGGCTTCAGACTGATTGTCCCATCTTTCTCAGTTATGGTGGGATGGTTCCATCCTTTGTCAGCAGCTCTCCAAGCCTTTTTGTCCAGTGATTTTAAGAAGGAAATCATACGAGGTTTCCAGTAGTCATAATTTGATCCATCCAGAATGGGTGGTCTGTTTCCAAAAACTCCTTCTTTGTCCATAGTGCCAGAAAGTGATATCCCTAGATCTCACCCAGTAATACAGGCAGGGTGCCTGCTCTGATGCCAATTGAAATTCTGGCAGCAGATACTCAATGTCACAATGAATGTTATGACACCGTATCTGACTTTCTATAAGACAGTAAATAAAAACAGTAAAGAACACAGTCAATTGTTTATCCAGTTCAGTGTGAAACAACACCTACTCTGGGGGCTACCAAGCCAGGGAGGAAATCCACTATAAGAGATATTAATTCAGGAATAAACCAACCAGTTTATCTCCTTCACTTAAGACCTACCCAATGCAACTTCAATCTAAGTTCAACTTAAACCTGAGTTCCTACTCACTCCCCCTCAATCACAGCAGTGATACTTAAACAATTGACTAATGAAATAATGAAGACACTCTTCAGAACATACACTTGATTATGCTTCACAACTTTTAATCAAGTAACACAAACACTCATGCTTCACAGCTTTGAGTGATACATAAACCTAACTTGACTTTGCTTCAAAGCTTTAGTCAAGAGACACAATCACTCTTGCTTCAAAGCTTTGAGTGATACAAAAACCATTACAATCAAAACCTATTCCAAGTCACTTATCACAATGATACTTGCTTGGATTACAACAGTTAAAACTATACAGCTCCTAATTTATCTTCTGTCTAAGAGTTGCTTTCCAATCAGCATTCCTGTTGAATATATATGCAGCTGTTTCTTCAGTTAGGGCTTCCACGAAAAGCTAGGGTTAATTAGGGTTAACCTTAATACTTGGTCACAAGACTTTATCAACTAGATTAGGGTTGAGCTAGGTTAACCTAAAGTCCACGTGAGATTCTGTTCTGGAAAGAATGAACCAACTTCCTGAAAAATCTCAGAATTAACCAAACTGCATAACTGTTAGATCAGTACAGGATGTCTTAACATTTTTTATGACATCAGAATTCCTGTTTACTGATTTTGGTAGAAGGCAATAAATGTGATCATTGCAAAATGCTCAGATACACACTCATAAACAGTAGCTACTGTATGCCATACTTTTTCTGCATAAAGTACCTAATAATCCAGAATGTTATGACATCAGTCATGACATTCACACACCTGGTTTTACCAAAAATACATGCCAATAACTAAACACTTACACCAAGCTTTGTGTTCTTGTTCTTCTCTTCCTCCAAGACTCTCTCTAGTTCTCTCTAAGTGTGTTTTGTGTTATGATACTTCTATCTCTCATAAAACAACAACTAATGCCTTTGTTTGGATTTTGGTCTTAAGACAACATGAAGATACCATACTACCCTCGACTAGTCTTACTAACCAAAATATAATTTAAAAGGCCACTTAATCAAAATAACTCCAAATGATTAAATATCGGTCCGAATAATATTTTACCGAACCAAATGGAATAAAAATTGGACCGAATAAAATAATTACCGGTCCCCCAAAATAAATACTGGACTGAATAAAATAATTACCGGTCCCTCAAAACAAATATCGGACCGAATAAAATAATTACCGGTCCCTCAAAACAAATATCGGATCAAATAAAATAATTACCGGTCCGAATAAAACGTCGCCGAATATATTAACAGATATAACGGTTAATTTAAATATTCTCGTCGCAAAAATAAACGTCAAACGGTAATTAGAAAATATTAATATAATATAATATTAAATAAAACGGGGCGTTACGTCTATCCCCATCTCTCAACTCCCATTTTTTCCACTTACGAGTTGACTTGGTCAGGGCGTTAGAGAAGGTTTTAGAACAAAGTGAGAATTTCAATCTCTTAATGGAGGTACAAGGAAGGTAACCACATCATTTTCCATCTTTGAAAGTGCTTGAAATAAGGTATCCATCTCCACCTACAAGGTAAATTTTTCTCCACTTCGAACTCACTCATTTAGGCATCATTTTGAATCATCTGTGTGTCATTCATACTTGTTTTGATGTGAGGAATAAAAGTCCTAAGGTCTGGGACATTAATTGTTCATGAATGCAAATGTAATTTCATTTTAAAGTTTTAGAGTTCATATGTATTCTCATGATTATGCGTTATACAGTTTGAATTAATAAAAATAAATTCCATATTTTGATTCCTCATGAAATTTACTATGAAAAAATGTACCCACATGCCATGTCTGCTTCAAAAATTCGAAAGCTCCATTGGCCATGGAAGTGAAATTCGTAAGAAAGACGATAAATAGTGCGTGCGCATTTTTTAATTTCAAATGTTGCTTTAATATATATTTTATTAGGTTGGATATTTTAACATCAAACGCAAGCTGACCCAATTGTTGAGTGTGCGCCTGGCAATACAAAGTGGTTGGGTTCGATTCCCTCTTACCCTATACCTTTTTTTTTTTTATTTTTTTTATTTTATACATTGAAAGCCTTGTTTTATATTTTATTAAATGGTTGTGTTTTTTTTTAAACCACATAGTGCATGGCCCAATGACTATTCCTTTGAGTTGGGATCACAAGGTCAGGGGTTCAACACTGCTTGACCACCTTCCTAATTTTTACCACTTACCTTATTTATTTTATTTTATTTTATTTTGTTTAATACATTAATTAAAAACGAAAAAAAATATTTTTCTTTATTTTAATTTGTTTAAGTCTTGATGTTTCTTTCATTAAACTTTTTTTGTGAATATTTTCTTAAATGAATCTCTTAAGACCATGACATTTTAATGTATTTACTTGAGTGTGAGTTTATTTTGAAGTTTTATACCATAATTAAGTGATGTTTAATTCCAGAAACATGATTGATTCAAATGCTTTGTTGCTTCATCTTAATGATTGAGATTTTAGGGCTTTGTGCTTGCCATGTTTAGTTTATCCATGTTATGTCTTGAAACCTTGATGTTAACTTGTTTATTTATCATGTGCACCTAAACCCTAATACTTGTTACTTTGTAACTTTGTCATTGATCTTTGAACTTACATGAATGCTCCATGCTTTGATGTTAATCTTAATGTTTATGTGATGATGGTTGATTTTTATACTTCGTGTATTAGTATTTATGTCTAAATTCAAGGAAAGGGATTGCATTGTTGACTTGATATTCATGTGCATGTATTTTTCTTATGTTCACGTGTTTACCTTTGTATGTTACCTTTGTGAATGTTTGCCTTGTGTTTACCCTTGCACAACTAAACCCTAATCTTGTTTTCAAACTTACACCACTTTCATTAAAATAAAACCTTGACTTTATGTAATTGCATTTTCAAACTTTCTTTCTTTAATAAATGCTTCGATACACTTAAGCATATTAAACAATTTCAAAAGACTAAAAAAGATTCAACGTCACCTAAATCATTTTGCAACTTTGGATTTTCAATTTAAAATCTCTTTTTAAAGAGATTAGACATGAGTCATCTTCATAGTTTATAATTCTTTAATCCTCATATTAATGATTGAAATAAATGTTGATTCTTTCCACTTAAGGGAGCTAGTGGCAAAATCTTTGATCTTATATCTAAGTTAGGAGCCTTTTCCTCATGATGATGTAAGATCCATCTTCTCATACTTGTGGATGATTAGTTGAGTATTTTCCTCAAGATGGTGAAAAGTCTCTTCTCCTAAAATCAATTACAACAAATCTTTTGTTATTTTTATCCTGAACTACGAGGTTTTTATCCTTCATTAGTACGTATGTATGAGACTTCATGTCTTTCCGAACACAAAAATATAATAAAAATATATTTTTTTCTCACCTCCACACTCTTTTTGCAAATAAACCATTTTAACCAAAAAACTGATATTATAAGAGGTTCTTATAGAGTATTATCGATACATAGGATGCTAATACATTCCCTTTGTATAACCAACCCCCACACCTTATACCTCTTCTTACTTGATTTTCTTTTAGTTGTGCTTCTTGCATTGCATGTTTAAATATAAGGTTTTGATCTTTTCCCTTTCTCCGAAAACAATAAAGTCCGGTGGTGACTTCTTAATTTTGTGAGCCAAGTTAGTCAATAGTTTGATCTCTGTTTTTTCATCGCGACATTTAGATATGAAACTATAGGAGTTGCAGAGGTGCACAAATAGAAACAAATACAAAAACTCAATTAACAAAAACCTAACACTAGGAATCTTCAACTCTAGCTCCTGATTTCAAAGGTAGGAATATATTTTCTTAAATAGAAATCCATATGTTGGGCTTTTCTCCAATGGTCAATTGATTTGAGACTAACTATATATTATGCTTATTTGATTTGTTAAACATATCCATTAAGAGATTTAATTTGATCTTCATTCAATTTAAATCTTAATCTAAATTGATTTGGATTTGTACAATCTTTTATCAATTCTTTCTTAACATATCAATGCTAAAAGATACAAATCATAAACAACTAATCTTCATAAAACAGTCAGTTAAAGATCAAAACTCAAAATATTTTGTCCGCTGATTTTACACACAATGTCAAATCACTTTTGCCGGTCTTCCTGTAGAACCAGAATTTTATTCTAAAGACCATAGAATGATTTAAAAAGATGCATGAAGCGCTAAAAATGCATGAAATTCAATTAACTCATTTTTTGAATCCAAAACTAATTGGAAATCGAGTTTTATTGCACTAATTCATGTATAATTGAACGATGATGCAAATGAAAAAAAAGGATAAAATTTAGGATATGACAATCATAACTCCATGTTTTGAGACGCCGACTTCGAAGAAATCATAATATCCTAAAACGTGTTCTAGTGTGAAATGGATCTTAGAATCAGTAGCAAATTCTGGAATCCTATTGCGAGTGGGTATTGTGGTGATGGTAGCGGTGGTGTTAGGTGATGGACGACATTTAGAACGTCCACCTTCGAGACCAAATTATTCGTCGTCAAGGAGAAGGTCGTCGGATTGGAAAGCTGGTGAGAGAGATGGAATAGTTGAGAATAAAATAACTGCCAAAATGAAGCGGAATACAACTATTGTTGTCTCAGCGCAGCGAAGTGTGGATATCGCGGCATTGAATGATGATGGAGGCAGAATGAGGGTTCCATGTAATCTTTTAAGTGAGAGAGAGAGAGAGAGAGAGAGAGAGAGAGAGAGAGAGAGAGAGAGAGAGAGAGAGAGAGAGAGAGAGAGAGAGAGAGAGAGAGAGAGAGAGAGAGAGAGAGAGAGAGAGAGAGAGAGAGAGAGAGAGAGAGATATCAAATGTTGAAAGAAGATGTCAAAAAAAAAAAAAGAGTCATGCCTCGCGTGCCTTTTCATCTTACTTGTATCTTTCTATCTCCCAATAGATTGAGTAGTGAAATAAGACAATGTATTTGAAAAATGATAATATGTATAAATAAATTTTGAAGAGAGACCGTAAAATACAATCATGAAAATGTTTAAAAATAAAAAAAAGAAGTTTATATTAATTATCTTAAATGTATTTTGTCAAATTTAAATCTTGCAATTAATTAATTTGAACTAAATGTAAAAAAGGATGTTAATGATATTTTGGTAGTATATACTTTTATAAATAGATAAGATAGATTCATGTTCATGTGTCAATACGGTATCCATTTTTATGAAAATAACTAATAAGCTATTTATTTGATTAACTTATTCTAGAAATAATTTCTACGTTTGTATTAAAATATGTATTATTAATTTTCCTTTTAATTTAGAACAATAACACTTGTTTTATATTTTTTTTACAGGAATTAAAGCCCGTTTTTTTCTTTCATTAATTCAATTATTAATGAATTTTAATAGTTGAACCTTTACTTATAAAAATTGATATGTATATTGCTTGTGATGATTTATTAACAATATGGGAGCAGAATAAGTTTTTGTTCAATTTCTTACTATCATTGTTGAATGAATTAATGATAGAATTGAGGTGGGTGTATTTAGAAAAGTCCAATTTTCAATTCTCGTAAGTAAAGTCCAACAATAAATAAAAAATCCATCATTTCGATCTCTTATTTTCGTACCTCTGCCGGCACCCTAACCACCCACGACCAAGACAACCACACCGTCCCGATTGTTTCCACCTTTCGCGCTACTGCCGGCCCACCGCGCAGTTACCACCACCGGTTGAATCATCTGCTGCGAACATCTCTCAAGAGTAAGCTTTTCATCTTATGTTCATTTTTTTTCACTTCCTCTCTATCTCCCAGCGCGCGAGGATGCAATTCCGGCGTGATTTGTGGCCTCTACAAAAGGCATCTCACAAGGGAATTGCTTCGCATAGTACGCTGCGCCGCAATTCTGCGCTAAAATTTTGCTATTCATAACATATGTTTGTTCTTTTTCTGTTGAATCATCAGTTGAGCAATAAAATCACTGTTTTTTTCTCTTTATTTCCATACTTTGTTAGTTTGTTCATGGTGTTTCCTTTGATTCTTCTTATACTGTCTTTAAATTGCCACAAACGTGTACCTCCTTTGTTAAATTAATTGATTTTTTTTCCTTTTTTTTCCTTTTTTTTACACATGAGAAGAGCTTTATGGAGCAGGGAGATATACCTGAGGATGCTAACGAGCGTATGGATATATTTATTATTATGTGTTGGAATTTTTCTTTGCTTATGTATATTGTAATGAATATGATTCTTGTGGCATTTACAGATTGCCCAGGTCCTCAGTCTGATTCTGCTGGAAAATCTGATGCATGTGAAGGATGCCCAAATCAGGAGATTTGTGCCACTGCCCCTAAAGGACCCGACCCTGGTACTCTCTTCTTTTATCTTACGCTATTACATTTTTGACCAATTAACAGTTCCATTAAGCCCTTAACTGCCTATCATTTTAGTGAAGTATAACATGAGATATAATGAAGTCAAACTGTTTTCATAAAGAGTTTATGAAAATAAGTTGAAAACAACTTGTAGAGGTGTTATAAATTGTTCCCATAAGCTCTCTCAAATACTCTCACTTGTCGTAAGATAAAACTATCTCAGCGTGTGCTTGATGATAAAAAAGCACAGCTGGAAGTTTTTCGTCCTTTTCATATTTTTCCAAAGCCGCTGTAACTGTGTCTACCTGCAGAGCTGTGTACTGATTACCGTCGTCACCCGTTTCATCCTTGACCACTTCACTCATCAGCTCAAAGTGAGCTTGAGCGGCTTCGTCATGGTTTAAGTATTCCAGATTCTCCCTATCTGGCATTTTGTATATCATATCACTAAAGGCGCTTGTCAAGTACTAGAGCCTAGAGAATAAGTCTCCCTCTGATTGCTCTATGCAATCACGACCTATTTGGCAATCCAGCCCCAGTTTATTGGTTCGCTGCAACGCAACTGCAGTTTCCCCTGTTACGTCCATCTCAACATTCAACAAGCTTATCCGTCAATTGCTTCACTTGAAGTTCTTCACGCTTACGTGTCTTTTCATCAGATAATTATACCACAGTATATCAGGAAGATATCTGAAGCCAACTCTAGACAACCCATCTTGACCTAATAAAGTTTTTGCTAACCAGAACATCTGAGAGCTGTAGCTTTCATATACCTCACCTTTCTCTTTCAACTTAAGCCCCGCCTGTTCTGCCAATAGTCGTTCATAGCAACCCTCATCTTCTAACGCGGCAAATATTATAAATTGAACCACAAACCTCTTTGCTTCTGATATGCTTTCTCGAATGCTAGCCAAAGTCGACCCTGTCAACACAACCCTGGTGGAATGTCTTATCATCAGTTGCGTTGACAAAGCTTTCCTCAGATTAGTTAATCTAGAAAATAAGTGCTCTGTACATGCTCACCAAACGTCATTCGCCTCTTCATCATCTTTGTTGACAGGCCGTATCCCGTTCAAAACCAAAATAGGAACCAGAGTGGCTATGTTAGCTGATCTGTAGTCCCTAGTGCTGTCCATACCGTTCAACAAAGCAGCTTCCAACTTTCCTGCCCATGCCACATCTTGCAAGGCCATTATTTCTTCATCAGGCAGATATTCGACCCCTATAGATCTGCTGCCTGCGCTGAACAGACAACATTTTAGCCGTAGTTAAGCCAACTTCACCAAATACGTCCATTTCTACAGTAGTAAACTCACCAGCACATCCTCTAATAGGCATCAGTTTAAGAATATACCTGCAGAAGAAGCCTTCTACTTCACAGTTGAAGCTGAAGGTTTTGACTCCAGCAGCCGCTAGTGGCAATTTCGTATAACCTACCACATTATGATGAAAGGGAGTTGTAGTTAGAGTATGCTTCTGGCTTAAAAATTCATGCTGTTGAGCTAAAAATGTTAGATTGCTTTCTAAGACTAACCCGTAGATAGCTCCCAGGTAACCAAGATACTCCCCCATGCTAAAAATCTCTACCATAGTATTGTGCGCATCCGACACTAGCGGCCTAAGACTGTTCATTAGGGCCAAGCTTTTATGGTCACACCAGTCTGACCTCAGCTGGTATCTTATGTCTTCTTTCACTGCTTTGTTAGTCAAAGGCTGCCTCATCAGTATTACTCTATCGTCTTCTTTCTTGCCTCAATGGTGCTTCCTAGCAAATCATAAATCTGGAAGTCTGGGCATTTTGCCAAATCGCGCTCACCGTTGATGTTTCTCGGCCAGCCTGAGAGTCGAATAAAATTGTAGAAAACACAGCTTCCAGATTAAAAGTTTTCTCGCATTTTATAACAGTATAGCTTTCCATGATTTCGCCGAAAGCAGCGCCTCTAACCGTTACCTTTTTGGAAGCCAACCTGGTACTTCTCAGTCTGTAGCCGTATCCTGAACTGACGAAATCAAACATGTTAGCTAGTCTTGTCAATCTGTTCACTAGTGATTGCATGCAACAGTTTGATGTCACTGGAATTTCCTCTGGTCACCTATGCGTCGAACTTGCGCATCTCAACCTGATCAGTCATTGGACCGACATCGCCAGTGTCGGTAGGCAAAGAAAAGAAACTACCAACTGAGTCGACATTCATCGTCTCATCAGCGTCGAAAAATTTAATGCTGTCGGGCTTATCGTTCGCTGCTTCAGTATGAGCTTTCATTTCATCATGTTTTACTTCCAGCAATTCCAAATACAGGGCACTAACAAATTGCTCTTCTTCTTGCTGCTGGACACCAGAGTGTTCCGATTGCTCTGCCATTGGCGCGCTCTCAGGCAGTCTGATTTGCAGCCCAAACTTTTCTTCAATTCTTCCTCTTCTTTCTCAGCATGCTCCACTTAACGCTTTTCCTTGCTGTCGTCTTTGACAACAGCGATGTCAACCGTCTGCACAAACTCGTAGTTCTTCTCGCAACTTGGGGAAATTAGGAGGTTCTTTGCAAGTATAACCTCACTCCCTCGCGCGTCTGCAGGCAAAGCCGTAGCTCCACTCTGGTTCCTCAACTCTGTTATCATCCTTTCCTTCTCAAACCCTTCAGCTCCGCAGTAACACGAAATTCTTTCCATCTTTCCAGTGGTGACACAGTTGAATCTTAAGCAGTTGTAGTCAGTCAAGCAGCGTATCAAGCAACAGTTCGTTTAGTTTCGTTCGAAAAGCTAATTTTTGGATCAGCATTGCGAATCTGTTCTCCATGCTGTTACCATTGCATGGAAATCAATGGCTGGCTATTATATGAATGCAAGATCATCTTTAAATTATAGGATATTGGAGTTGTGCCAACCAAACGTTTTACATATGTTCTCCTAATCAATTAGGGTACATGCTTTGCTAACATATGTAGAACCCAACTTTGTTTAATGTAGCAGAGGGGGCAATGGTTCAGCAAGTAAATAATGGGCCTGAGACTCGGAATGTGAAATCACGCAAGGGAAGAAGAGTGCTGAAGAGAAAACAAGCTGAGTGGGCAGCATGAGTAGAAGGAAGGTGTCTTGAAACTGTTTCTGTTAAAAGAAGTGTTGATAAATAGAGAGTGACCTTGTAGTGAGGTATCTTGGAAAATTACTTTTCAGTCAGAACCTTAGGGTTTGCGGAAGGAGAATTATCTCTTCTGAGGATCTTTGCTCTGGGATTACATAAATATTCTGTAATAGTTCTCATTTCCATTAATTAAAGAATCTCTTATTTATCTTTAACTTGAGTTCCTATCAACCTACTAGTGGCTCCCAGTACATAATGCATCCATGCTTTGTGACAAGATGTTTGCATTAAGTCTTGCATCAAAAAGCATTTGCTGCAGCTCTGTATCCAAGCACTTTATGAAGACTTAAGCCGTCTGGTCATATTAAAATAGTCAAACTGTAGTTAGTTTGTTCACTGGATCCTGACTCCGAGCATCAGCCACAGGCTCTCAAAACAGAGTGCATCTTTGAATTGTGACAAGATGTTTTCAACACAAATTGCGTAAACCTTGCCTAGTTATGGTTCGGCATACTGCATAGTCTCTCCAAGGTCTTAGCATCATTATTCACCGCACTTTCCATGGAATAGGGAGGTGCACACCAGTTTATCTACACTGCGCAATCAACGAGTAACAACCGTGAACTGAACTACTTCGCACTTTTCAATGGTCTCTTCTCTTATCACACTTTCGCGAACACAAGGCTTGTAGACTTAGGTAGACATGATTTATCTAATGCACTCTCTCCAATAATAGTTTGAAGTACCCGTTTCCCAGTAAGTGGGGTTGGCTACATGGATCCAACTACACCATAATGCTCCATCAAAAACCATGTTTCTATCCATCCGGTTCATCTGAGAACCAAACATACCTCCGGTTCAATTAAGACTGAAAACTGCTCTATCAGCATACCGGGATACAAACCATTAAACCAGTAAAAAAAATTGAACAAAATCGGCAGTTCACGCAGTTCCTTGTTCTATTACTCATTTTAACCGATGTGGGACCTTGACAGTCTCTTTTTTCCACAGACAACTACCATAACAAAGAAATAGTATTACTTTGGTGCGCAAAAATAAGAAATGATTACACTAGTCTAAAATCTAACAGAATACTCGCTACCAATCATTCACTACGAGCCTATGAGTTGATTAATCTGGAATAATCTCAGGTAGCATGGCTTGCACCAGAAAAGATAAATAGGAAGCCTTGCTTAGCTGAATTCTATGGCACCAGAATTTCAGAATAGCAGCATCTATGAACCACCAACATGCAACTCCTTTTGTCTTTTTTGTTTTCCCTTGGCGGAGTAGAGGCTCTTGAGCTTCTCTGTGGGTGTTGCGTAGAGCTTCTATGTGAAATTGGTTTCCAGAAAAAAAACTACTATTTTATTTGTTTTTAGGCCCAAGTCAAAATATGCTAAAACTTTATAAGTTTTATCATCACAAAATATTCAAATTTCGGACAAAATTTTAATTTTTATGTTTTAGAATTGCAAACACTTTATTATTATTTTTTTAATATATCTTTTTCATAAACTTTGAAAATATTTTTAACTACTACCTGTCGTAGTTTGATCCGATCATCGGTGTAGGCACCGGTTTGGTGTCCAAACTGGTTCTGATTATCATGGTTTGAATGACGTTTTCTCGATGTTACATTTTTCCTCTAGGATCTTTGGGATGTTTTTGGATAGGCCATTTCTTTGAGTTACCTTCACGTTTAAGAATATTGGTCACATTATCTCTTACATTTATTTTTGCAGATATGGTTGCCATTGCCGAAAGAATGGCCACTGTGAAACATAAGATATTGGTCTTATCAGGAAAGGGAGGTGTTGGCAAGAGCACATTTTCTGCCCAGCTAGCATTTGCTTTAGCTGCAAGGGATTTTCAAGTTGGTCTTCTTGATATTGACATTTGTGGTCCAAGCATCCCAAAGATGCTTGGTCTAGAAGGTCAAGAGATACACCAGAGCAACCTTGGGTGGTCTCCTGTCTATGTGGAGTCTAATCTTGGGGTCATGTCAATTGGATTCATGCTTCCTCATCCAGATGAAGCTGTTATATGGAGAGGTCCTCGCAAAAATGGGCTTATCAAGCAGTTTTTAAAAGATGTTTATTGGGGTGAACTTGACTTTCTAATTGTAGATGCTCCACCTGGAACATCTGATGAACACATTTCTATTGTCCAATGCCTAGATCCCAATAATGTAGATGGTGCAATCATAGTTACCACTCCTCAACAAGTCTCTCTCATCGATGTGAAAAAAGAAGTGAATTTTTGCAAGAAAGTTGGAGTGAAAGTTCTTGGGGTTGTAGAGAATATGAGTGGCCTGTCCCAGCCTATCTCAAATCTCAAGTTTATGAAGATTACAGATAATGGTGAGATGAAAGATGTTACAGAGTGGATATCCGAATACATGAGAGAGAAAGCACCTGAAATGCTGAATCTAATTGCCTGTAGTGAAGTATTTGATAGCAGTGGTGGTGGAGCGTCGAAGATGTGCAAGGAGATGGAGGTACCCTTTCTTGGTAAGGTTCCTTTAGACCCGCAGCTTTGCAAGGCAGCTGAAGAAGGTAGATCATGTTTTGCAGATAAAAATTGCGTTGTGAGTGCTCCAGCGTTACAAAAGATAATAGATAAGCTAATGGAAACTAGTGGGTTGTCAATGACGGTAAGTAATGGAGTGTAGAAGATTTACTTCATGTTCATCTTTGTAAACTAAACCTTATTGACAGAATTCAATTTTCTGTAATATTAAGTTCTACTATGGTTTAAGGCAATTTGAAAGCAGATAGTATTCTAGACAGCCGTTTTACAATGTAGTTTACATTAATATTAATAGTAATATAAGTTCTTCAATTTGTTTTTTGCAATGTGGATTCTACTGTATCTGAAATGTTTAATCTGACTCTAGATTTTGCTATTATACTTTTATGTATCGAGTGTGTGAAAGAATATCTAATGTGTGAAAGAATATCTAATGTGTGAAACTAAAAGCTAGTTATAAGGACAAAAATGAACATGAGTTTTTGGGTGTAAAACAACCTTATCTTTTTTTCATATCTATTATAGCGATATACTTGTCACTAGCGGCTCTTAGGTGCTTATAATCCATTACGAATGCGTTTGAGTAAAAGATTTACATATTTAGTATATGGTAGTTGACATATAAAATGTTAAATTGGCTTTCCAAAAGAAAATTTAAAGGGGTATTTTGTCTTTATAGAGAAAACAAAAGTGAAAAGAATATAGTGATGAACTTTTTTCTTTTTTTTTTTAGTAATAACTATGTTTTGAAAATAAATAAATAAATAATTATATTTTAGAAAAAAATTCCGCAAATAATCATGTTTTAGAAAACGTTATAATGTAGTAGCTATCTCAGATGGCGAATGTATTGATTTTTTTAAATGAGGCGTCAAGTGAGATGACACCTAGGTGCATGTCGTTTGTCATAAGCCATCTCAGATGGCGCCTAGGTACAGCGTACATCTCTTTAAAATTTTTTGTTAAAGAAATAAAAGGCAATGTCGTTGCGAATGAAAGTTGATTTTCAATAATAGTTAAACGATTACATAATGAGAATAAAAATTACACATTATTTAGTTGTCTCCAGGGACTCGATAACGATCCGTGGTTCCGCACCGGCGTCCTCGCCTAACTCGGTGCGTTTCAGCGTATTTCCTGTTGCGGTTGGGTCGAGGGTCCCGCGAAGTAAATGCATCCAGGATCCATGAAAGCCGTCAGATCATCATATCTGGAAGATCCGCTTTTAAACAGTCGGTTATCCATGCCCTCAAAGTTTGATTGTATTGGTTGGGGGTGAGGTTCCATGGGGGGTTGATAGCACCAGTCGTCTGAATAAAGAGGATAAAAAGGAAATGAATCTTGTGGAATTTGGTACTATGATTGTTAGGTTTTATGGTGATAGGATGGTTGATGGTAAGTTGGATTGGTTGGTGAGTATTCTTCAGGTAGGTCAATGTCTAAGCTAAGGTGAGATGAAGAGGGGTCCATATCAGGATGTTAGATGTATGGTCGTTGTTCTTGATACTGTGATTGTGTGTGGGGCATGTGTGTGTATTTGTATTGGTGGCATCATGGGTGGCAACATAGACGCATGTGTAGGTGGCAGGCGTAGTGTAGGTGGCATACATGCATGCTACGTGACATGCCTATAAGGGATGCGCCATCTGTTGGCTGAAGATTTTGATGATATTGTTCGAAGCGAAGCAAGTTGGATGTTTCGATTGGAATAAAGCAAGATGTCATGTTTCGAAATGTTAGAAGCAGTGCTTCGAATGGGCATGTCAAAACTCTGAGTTTCGAGTGACAGTTATGGGGATATATTTAAAGAAGTCTCGAAATGGTAACAAGGCTGTGTCCAAGAAATGAGTTCGAAACAAAGAGTGCCAAAACATTTGAAATTCAAACGCAAACGGGATGTTCGAAATTTAAAATATATGCGCTGGAGCATTCGAAGACGCGTGGAAGCTAGAGGAGGGCATTGCTTTGCATGTTCTGAACGTGGCAGAATCTTATAGCAAGGCCGTTATGGTCGAAGTAGTATAAATAGAAGTCTTAGCATTAGGATTTCGTGTGTCATATCTATTGTACAAAAATTCAGTAAACATTCAAAATACCACATGGCTAGGGAAACGAATGCTCGAACAATGTACGTATGATAACACCAAATGTTTATGATTTAATAAAACTCTTTATCATTTCCAGTTTTTTCATCTATCTTCATGTCAATATCATTCAAAAGCCTTTACATTAAAGTATTTTCATTCGAAGTCTTTTACTGATGCCTTGCATTTAAATGTTTTCTTTCCATTTCAAATCCTTTACTTTCAGAAACTTTTGTACATTTCATGCCTTTATCCTCATGCTTTTATCATTCGAACACCTTTTTCATTTAAAGTCATTTTATTGATTCCTTGCATTTAAACGCTTTCTTTATATTTTGAGTCTTTTACATTCCAGAGAATCTTTAGCATTACATGCTTTTATACTTCGAAGTTATTTACTTGTCTTTTGCAGTTTTACATGTCTTTACAATTAAACCTTTATTCATGCAATTTAGTTCGCACGTATTTACTTGATCATGCCATTAGATCTTTAATAGATTAATCGAAATAAGTTGAACACCTACACAACATTCTAAATACCAACCATGAATATCAGTTCTATAATGAGAATTATCCAAATGACCAATACATCCTAGGATCAATCTAGTCGATCCTGCAAGTTACCAGAGAGATTAAATAACAGTCATTAAGATTATTTGATAGTTTGGAGGACTAGCGGTTGTTTACCAGAAATAACTGTAAACAAATTGGCACACCCGGTGGGACGCGTCATTGGTCATTACGAAATTTAGAACAAAGTAAAAAATTGTTGAGACATAACCATTGTAAAAATACTCTCTGAGTGATAAGTTTGTTGTTATATGAACCTTAGAAGTGGTAGAATAACCAATAGCAACCAACCCTTATCCAGAAGAAAACGTTTAAACAAGATGTCTAATCCAGACAATCAACAAGGGGAACAAAATATCCCACATACAACAGGCACTAACATGTCCGCTTCGATGGGAACATCTAATGCGATCCCTTCGAACGCACAGTCTGTTGCATTTTCTACCAGTAGTGTAGCCACTAATGGAACAAGTGGCATATCAACTAACAGTTCGATCCTAGGAAATACTGGAACCATTGGTTATCCTGGGGGATTCGTCCCACCACCAGGGACACAAACCCATTTCGCCACCCCACTAACTAGACCACCCGGTTTCGATGGTAACAGAACCAGAAATTCCTCTTATGGAATGCCAACATCTTTTATGGCAGGCTTACACAATTCCACATCGAATTCATCACCACAATTAGGGTCTGGGTCTGGGGCAAATCAATTTATGACAAATAACCAAGGGTCAGTGGGTTATAGTGCAATGCCTATCTTAACCACAGAAAATCAGTTGGCCTTTAGGCAATTAATGAATGACAGTAACCATAATATGATAGGAGTATTAGCATAAACTATGCAGGAGATCTTTGCCCCAATAGTACAAAATGTAACTGTGACAAACAGAGAAAACGCAAATAACATGAGTCGAATAGCAGATTTTTTCGCTCCCCCAGAAAGGCGTAGGCAGAATCAGGCGGGAGTTCGAGAAAACGTACCTATTATAGAACAAGTTGCTAACGACCCACCCTATAGACCAGCCAGAGAGGAGGTTAATCTGGGGGCAAGGGCTCAAAGGTTAGAAGCCCCAATGATTCAAGGCCCACAAAGGGAAATTATGGAACCAGGGGTAAGGGTCGAAAGGCTAGAAGTCCCAGAGTTTCGAGAAGAACAACCTAGAGGGGTTGTCATGGTGGGTCGAAATCAAGATGCTGATGCAGTCGTTCATAGAATTCGAAACGATAACATCTTGGCAGAAAATAATTTAACCACCATGATAGAGAGAATCATGGCCCAGAATGGCCTCAACACAGGAATTAGAAGGCCAAATTATGCCTCCCCTATATTAGATTACATAATGCACACTGATTTACCAAGGGGATATAAAGTCCCTAAGTTTACAAAGTTTGCTGGGGATACCAATGAATCAACAGTCGAACATATAGCCAGGTATCTAACCGAAGCAGGAGATATAGCCAATAATGAAGACCTTAGGATCAAATATTTCCCAAGTTCCCTGACTAAGAACGCTTTCACATGGTTCACCACTTTACCTCCTGGGTCCATAGATACTTGGGCGCTGTTGGAGAGATTATTCCATGAACAGTTCTACATGGGACAATCTAAAATAAGTCTGAAGGAACTAGCCAGTGTCAAAAGGAAGTTTACTGAACCCATAGATGATTATCTGAATAGATTCAGGCTCTTGAAATCTAGATGTTTTACAGTAGTTCCTGAACATGAGTTAATCGAAATGGCTGCTGGCGGCCTGGATTACTCTATTCGAAAGAAATTAGACACTCAATACTTGAGGGATATGGCTCAATTAGCCGATAGGGTTCGACAGATCGAAAGGCTAAAAGCCGAAAAGGCCAGAGTTTTTAAAAATAACAAGAAGGAAAGGGTCTCTTATGTTGGAACTGAGGAAGCAAAAGATTATCCTGAATTCGAATTCGAAGAGGTCGAAATCGACCTCGCTGAATTAAAACAGGCACCACCTTACTCCTGCAAATTATTAGTTCCCACAAAAGGGAAAGAAATTGTTGAAAATGAGAAAAGTGACAAATTTCCAAAGAAGGTTTATACCTTCGATGTAACTAAGTGTGACGAGATTTTCGATTTACTTGTCAAAGATGGCCAACTCATTGTGCCATCAAATGTCAAAATACCTCCTTTAGATCAAAGGAAGAAAAGAGGATTTTGCAAGTATCATAGTTTACTAGGCCACAAAACCTCACAATGTTTTCTTTTCAGGGACCTAATTCAGAATGCAATTAAAGACGGCAGACTGAAATTCGCTGATAAAGCAAAAATGAAAGTGGACGAAGATCCTTTGGATGTCGCAGACACCAATTACTCCGAGCCTGCATGCATTGGAGAAATTAACGTGGTGGAAGCTGATCAAAGTGAAGCTCCAGGAGGAGAGAAAGGTGCTGAAAATGAAAGCTGGGTGTTAGTCGAAGTCAACAAGGGGGTCACTGAAGACGTCCACAAGCAACCAGAGACTTCGATCGAAGCAGCACCTTTAGTTGTCGCAAAAATCCAGGCTACTGAAAGCCAGGAAAACCAAAAGCAAGAGTTGACACAGGTTACTGAAGGCTCGAGGCTAGAATTGGAGAAAGTCCAAATCACGAAGCCAACCTCCCCTCAGAAAGAAATATGGGATACTTTAGGGGAACCCAGTGGAAAGTTTGACTACTTAGTCAAATATTCTGCACCAGAGAGTTCAAAAATCCAAATTGAAGATATAAAACCTACAGGATGGGGAGATGATGACACTAAGGGGGAGGATGTTGATGTAAACATGGTGGATATGGAGAGACCTCGCTCTGAAATGGAGGAGGTGGAGAGATACTTAGAAAAAGAAAAGTATAAAATGGAGGATAATCATGCTGGGGATGCTAGTCTTAAGGATTACCTCATGATGTGCCACAAAGGAGATACGGGAATGATACTATGCCCTAGGTGCAGCATCCTCTACAACCAGAGAATTGCTGCAAACTTCGAGAGGGTACAAAGGGCACGAACTGGCAACAACTGGCGCCAGGATAACCAGTTATTCAGGTGTTATCCTAAAGCTGGAGAAAGTTTGTTGGAATTTTTGCTTCGCTGCTACAAAGGGGCAACCAAATGCTTGATATGCCCAAGGTGTTCCGCTGTGTATGATCAAAGCATGGCCAGAGCCTTCGAAACAATCCCTTTCGCCCCTTGCTGGAACCACCAAGAGACTGTTCAGATGGGCTCATGTTTCGATAGCAAATACAATCAACGAAGGCCTGATAGTCCTCATCCCAAGGGAGCTCGAAGAGTGACGTTCAAAATTCCCGCTGAAGTGCCAACAGACAAATGGCTGCAAGTCAGAAATGACAAAGGCAAAGACAAATGGAGAAACAATGAACGAAACGCACGCCATGCTATGACATATAGAAGGCAGTTCAACATAGCGAAGAGGGAAGAAGTGAGATTAGAGAACTACAAAGGAAGAAACCCCATGTCAAGATCTCAATGGCGAAGGCAACGGAGAATTTGAAAGGCTGAAAGGGAAGCTGTGGCAAATAAAGGGGCAACTTCAATAAAAAACCAAGGTGAATCTAGCACCAACAAACCCACACCAAAAAATCAAACTGAAGACAAACCCCCAGTTAGTAGGAGGCTCTTCTCTGAATTACAACCAAATGAACCAAAGGAATACACTCCAGGTCCAGAAGAAGACGAAGATATGCTAACGGACAATTTCGAATCAGAGGGGGAGTCTTCGTTCAATATCAATTGCAACGTGGTATCTGTGCTTCCTTGTGAGTTTGGATAGGAAACTGAAATTGACGAGTATGAGGAAGAAGATACCATAGATCTGATGAAGCATAGGCCTGTGTGTTACTACGTGATGGATAACGGAGCTGTCGAGGAGCAGAATGCGTTCTTCGAGCGTCCAGAACCAGCTATGAAAAATCATCTGAAGCCATTATTCATTCGGGCAAAGGTTGGTGCCCATGGCGTAAATAAGGTTTTAGTGGATGGGGGCGCTGCAGTTAACTTAATACCCCATTTCATGCTTAAAAAACTAGAAATACGCGAAGGAGACATCAAACCACACAACATGGTTCTATCCAATTATGAAGGGAAAGTAGGCAAAACACTGGGGGTGGTTCAATTGGACTTAACGATAGGCTCAAGCTGTAGGCCCACCATGTTCATGGTGATCGAAGCCAAGGCCAACTACAACTTGTTGCTGGGAAGGGAGTGGATCCATGGCGTAGGAGCAGTTCCTTCGTCAATGCACCAGCGATTAGTTTTATGGAGAGAAGATGGGATCGTGGAAAACATTGAAGCGGACCAGAGTTACTTCATGTCAGCAGTCAACTTAGTTGACAAGAGGAATTATGACAAACATCTGGCAAAGATTGCTCCTTGTGTCCCAAATGATGAAATCAACGAAACCAGGAACGCACACTATTATATGACCCTTCGCCATGATGGCATATATTGGGATAGAAGAATAATCAGTGAAGATGAAGGAATCGAAGGTACTATGCAAAGACGGCCAGCAGGCTGGGAATTCGACAACCTTACTCATGACTGAGTCCTCCTTTTTCGAAAGGATTTCGGCCTATATGGCTGAGAACGAATCAAAGGCGGCCTTAGAGGCTGAAATAAATAAACTGGCTGTAAAGATGAATGAAATAAATGGGGGTAGCTCGAAAGGTTCACCCTTTGAAGAACTCGAAATAGATCAAAGGCTGGACGCCATCTATGATAGAGAACCCTTAGGCTTCGAGAGGGACCCCATAGACTCAGGTGCCAAAATGTTGGCGCAGGATCCACTCGAAGAAGTGAATTTAAGGGATGAGAACACGAAAAGAATAACCTACATAAGTGCAAAACTTGATCCAGGCCTCAAGCAGGAAGTGATCAAAGTCCTCAAGAAAAACAAAGATTGCTTCGCGTGGGACTATGACGAAATGCCTGGTTTAAAGAGGGAGTTAGTGGAACATAGACTTCCAATCAAGGATGGCAAGAAGCCCATCAAGCAAACTCCTAGAAGATTCGCACCAGCGGTTCTCACAAAGATCAAAGCTGAGATCGAAAGGTTGCTGCGCTGCAGATTCATCAGAACCACAAGGTATGTCGAATGGTTAGCAAATATAGTGCCTGTTATTAAGAAAAATGGTTCTTTGAGAATCTGCATAGATTTTAGGGATTTAAATACTGCAACCCCTAAAGATGAGTACTCCATGCCTGTGGCAGAAATGTTGGTAGACTCTGCTGCAGGATTCGAATATTTGAGTATGCTAGATGGATACTCTAGTTACAATCAGATTTTTATTGCTGAAGAAGATGTTGCCAAGACAGCATTTCGTTGCCCAGGAGCCTTAGGCACCTACGAATGGGTGGTGATGCCTTTTGGTTTAAAAAATGCTGGGGCAACTTATCAAAGGGCAATGAATTCGATTTTCCATGATTTCATTGAAACTTTTATGCAGGTGTATTTTGATGATATAGTCATCAAATCTAGATCTGCAGAAACCCATTTGCATCATTTGAGCCAATCATTCGAACGAATGAGAAAACATGGCTTAAAGATGAATCCCCTTAAATGTGCATTTTTTGTGCAGACTGGAGATTTCCTTGGCTTTGTGGTTCATAAAAAAGGAATTGAGATCAACCAAAATAAAACCAAAGCCATAATGGAGACAAAAGCACCTACGTCAAAAAGGGAGCTACAATCTTTGCTAGGGAAGATTAACTTTCTCAGAAGGTTCATTTCGAATCTGAGTGGAAGAACCCAAGCTTTATCTCCGTTGCTTCGTTTGAAGCAAGGCCAAGCCTTCGAGTGGAACGAAGCCCATCAGGAGGCATTTGACAAGATAAAAGGATATCTCTCTCAGCCTCCCATCTTGTCTCCACCTTCATGGGGAAAGCCCATGAGATTGTACATATCTGCCTCTGAAGTTAGTATAGGTAGTATGTTAGCACAAGAAGATAGCAATGGCATCGAAAGAGCCATATACTATTTAAGTAGAGTATTGAATGATGCAGAGACTAGATATAGCAACTTAGAAAAGCTATGTCTATGTTTGTACTTTTCTTGTATGAAACTCAAGTATTATATAAAGCCTGTTGATGTTTATGTTTCATCTCATTTCGATGTTATCAAACACATGCTTTCGAAACCAATAATGCATCGCAGAGTTGGTAAATGGGCTTTAGCCTTAACAGAATATTCCTTGACTTTCATGCCTTTAAAAGCTGTGAAAGGCCAAGTGATTTCTGATTTCATTGTGGACCATTCATTGGTTGAACAGACTGTCATGAGTTATGTTGAAATGCAACCATGGAAATTATACTTTGATGGTTCGACCCACATGAATGGTAGTGGTGTTGGGGTCCTTATAATTTCTCCTGAAGGAATTCCAACAAAATTCAAGTATAAATTAGATGGTCCTCGTTGCTCGAACAACGAAGCTGAGTACGAAGCGCTTATTGTTGGACTTGAAGCTTTGTTGGAATTGGGGGCAACTAGAGTCGAAATTAAAGGAGACTCAGAGTTAGTGGTTGATAACACAATTTTATATAGTATATTTGATTTAATTTTCATAAATAATGTTAGTATTTTTATTTAATTATTTCATTTTATTTCCATATTACGCCGGTATTTTTATTGTTTCAGGTATTTTATTTTAATTAGACAAATTGAGCAAAGTGAAGAAATTAAGAGAGTTATTGGACTAAATATGCAAGAAATGAAGAAAAGGGGTGTGCAAAGCAAAAATGATGGATCAAAAGGTTTATTATCTCCAAACTGGGCCCAAACGAAATCAGGCCCACGCAAGCAAGAGAGCCCTAAAGGCACGTGCAAGAGTGAGACGCACGTCTCAACTCCTCTCCTACAAGTGAGGCGCCCGCCTCGGACCCTCCCCTTAGTGGGAGGCGTCCGTCTCAACTACCACGTAGGCCCTAGGATAATACATGAGGCGCCCGTCTCAATGTGGTCAAGTGGATGAGTAAATCTCGGGACAACCACCTTCACTCAAAGCAGTTAGAACGAGAAATTTGGGGAAAAGTGGTACGAAAATATCTCAAAACGTGGTTACATTCTACCACTATAAAAGGACATCAGGAAATCAAAAAAAGGGGCCGTTTTTTAGCATTATTATTCCAGTTTCAGAATTTACCTTCCCGCATTATTATTTTCCATTGTAATTCAGTTTCCAGCAGTTATTTTCCAGCCAGTTCCTTTTCAAATACTTAAATTTTATTTCTGTTGAAGAATCGGGATTTTGTACGAATTGATTCAAGCTTCAAGAATTATTTCCAGCATTTATTTAATTCAGGTTTCTTATTTACATCGCTTTAATTTATTTAATTAATTATTTGCATGAGAGATATTTATTTAGCCATGAATTTATTTACGAATGTTAATTCCTTTAATGTATTCATGTCTGCTTTTATGAGTATGTCTGGCTAAATTATTTAAATATCGGTATGTAACGAGTTAATTTGAATGGATCCGGAACAAACAGGCTTGATTATATTTTATAAAATAAACACTTTTTCTGATTTAGTTATCTAATTTATTTTGTTAAAAAAGGTTTAGAAACCAACAGAGCGAAAGTTTGAGGCTAATAAACTGACTAAGATTAGAAACCAATAGAGCGACAGTTTGAGGTTTAAAATCAGATAGTAGATACTAGGTATTGTTTTTTAAAGACTGCGACAGCGTTTTAAAACCAATTAAACTTTATTTATTTTCAAAAAGTAATTTTAAAATCAATGGGATAGCGAAAGCATACATCAGAGTTTAAAATTATAATTTACTTCAATAGAGCGAAAGTTTGAGAATAGATTTTTGAATAAATACTTTTTGCTGAAAAAGATATTATTATCATTTTTAGAAAATAAGCCAGTGGAAAGCCGGATTCTTTAATGTTAACGAAGTACATACCGATATTCGCATTATTATTATTTCAATTAGAATTAAGTTTTATTACCCAAAAATTCCCCTAATTAATTATTCGATAGCTATAGCTTTACACAGTAGTTTAGGTTACGTTAGTTCGATTTATAGTCCCTTAGGTTCGATATCTTTTAAAACTACGCGATAGGGCTGTATACTTGCAGTCTCCCGATTAATTTAGACGATAAAGTCGCGATCAAGTTTTTGGCGCCGTTGCCGGGGACTATTTAAGTTGATATCGTAATTTTATTACGAAGTATAGACTATAGCAACTATTTATTTTCCCTCTGTGTATGCCAAATACTCGCTCTCAAGGCGCGCCTTTGCATATACCTATATACGATATCGAGCGTTACCTTAGATTAAGAAGACGAATTCAAGAGTATTTAGAACGCAACAACCTTCCTTCGACCAAACTTCCCGACGTTGAAGAACTCAAGAAGATGGTTGATCCACCTGCTCCTCCTCCTCGTCCTCTTAAGGACTACGCTGTTCCTTCTCAAGCAGAGCCTCATAATAGTATTGCTGCTCCTGCTATCGCTCGAAACGATTTCGATCTAAAACCTTCGCTTCTTTCCGCCGTTCAGCAGAACCAGTTTTCTGGAGCTCCTACTGACGACCCGAATCTTCATCTGTCAGTGTTTGTGCAGTACGCAGACACTGTGAAAGAGAATGGTGTTAACCCCGAGGCGATACGATTGCGCCTATTTCCTTTTTCTCTCAGAGACAGAGCTCGCGCATGGCTCCAATCTCTTCCTTCCAACTCAATCACCACATGGGATGAGTTGAAGAAAGTCTTCTTGGCTAGATATTTTCCTCCAAGCAAAACTGATATGCTCAGAGCCAATATCAATGGTTTCAGACAAAAAGACAATGAATCACTCTTTGAAGCTTGGGAATGTTATAAAGACATGCTTAGACTTTGTCCTCATCATGGTTTAGAAGAATGGCTGATCATTCACACGTTCTACAATGGTCTCTTGTATAATACGAGATTGACTATAGACGCCGCAGCTGGTGGCGCACTGATGAATAAACCATATACTGAAGCAAGACAACTTATCGAAAGCATGGCTCAAAACCATTACCAATGGGGTACGAAGAGAGTTAGCGTAGAGAAATCTCAAACGAAAGGTGCCATGGTTGAAGTGAATAGTCTGGATCAAGTCAACGCTAAAGTGGAAGCTCTCAGTCAAAAGCTCGAGAATCTTACCACCGCTCCCGCAGCTACTGTTGCTGCAATTGCTCAAACTTGCGACTTATGTGGTATTCAATCACATCTTGCTCCAGAATGCCCACTTTTAACAGGAGTTCCAGTTGAACAAGCGAATTACGTACAGGGTAATCCTTACAACAACACATATAACTCTGGCTGGAAGAATCATCCTAACTTTTCATACAAGAGTAACAACGCGTTATACGCACCTGGACAAGCTCCTGCTACACCACCTGGTTATCCTAAGGCTATTCCAAATCATCCTAATAATGGTCCTAACACGTCTAACGCTCCTAGGAAGTCTAATTTGGAAGTCATGATAGAGCATTTCATCGCTACTCAATCCCAAACCAATAATACTCAATCCCAGACTAATAAGGATGTTCAAAATCAGAATATACACATTAATGAGCAGATTAAGCAATTATCTAACAAGCTTGATGCTTTAGCTACACATAATAAAATGTTAGAAACACAAATCTCTCAGGTAGCTCAACAACAAGCGGCTTCTGCTGCTCCTGCTGGCTCATTTCCTGGACAGCCTCAACCTAATCCCAAAGGACATGCAAATGCTGTTATCTTAAGAAGCGGAACAGAGTATGATGGACCTGTAGATCCCAGAAACAATAGCCCAGCTATGCAACAAAATTCTGTTAAACAATCTGAAACTAAAGATAAAGAAGAAAAGGAAAATCAGAGAGATAATAATGAAGATACCACGCAAAAAGATGAAACTTATGTACCCCCACCACCTTATAAGCCTCGTATCCCATACCCTCAAAGGTTAGCTAAAACTAAGAATGTGGGTCAATTCAAGAAATTCGTGGATCTTCTGAAACAACTTAATGTTACAATTCCTTTTACCGAAGCTATAACTCAAATACCCTCCTACGCTAAATTCCTTAAAGAGATTCTATCCAATAAGAAAAAGCTAGAGGATAATGAAACTGTCATGCTTACTGCTGAATGTAGTGCAATTATTCAAGACACAATGCCTCCTAAACTCAAAGACCCTGGAAGTTTCTCTATTCCATGTGTAATTGGTAAATTTGTCATAGATAAAGCTTTATGTGATCTTGGAGCCAGTATAAGTGTGATGCCGTTATCTATATGCAAGAAACTTGAAATGGGAGAACTCAGACCAACCAAAATGTCCGTTCAATTAACAGATAGGTCAATTAAATATCCTGCAGGAGTTCTCGAGAATGTTCCTGTACGCATTGGCCAATTCTATATACCAACCAATTTCATTATCATGGACATAAGGGAGGACGAAGTTACCCCAATCATTCTTGGAAGGCCTTTCTTAGCTACAGCCGGTGCAATTATAGATGTAAAAAGAGGAAAACTTACTTTTGAAGTAGGTGAAGAGAAAATCGAATTTATCCTCTCTCAATTCCTGAAAGCACCTGCAATTGAAGATACTTGTTACTTCATGGATATCATCGATGAATGTAGAAAAGAAGCTGAGCTTGAAAATGAAGACAATCTCGATGAAAATCTGAGTAGTAATCTAAGTGAATGCTTAGCTATAGCACCAGATCCTACACAATGTTTAAGGAAACCACCCCTAGAACTCAAAACACTTCCTAAAAATCTAAGGTATGAATTCCTAGATTCCGAACTCGAACGACCAGTGATAGTCAACGCAGAACTTGGCGAAACCGAAACTGAAAAACTTTTACAAATTCTGAGAAAATATCCAACAGCCTTAGGATATAATATCAATGATCTTAAAGGAATAAGTCCCTCTATCTGTATGCATCGCATTATGCTAGAAGAAGATTGTAAAACTTCAAAAGAACACCAGAGGAGACTAAACCCGATTATGAGCGAGGTTGTGAAAAAGGAAGTTATGAAGTTGTTAGAAGCAGGAATCATATATCCTATATCTGATAGCAAATGAGTTAGCCCTGTGCATGTTGTACCTAAGAAAGGAGGTGTCACAGTAGTCGAAAATGAGAAAGGAGAAATCATAACTAAAAGAGTCGAATCTGAATGGAGAATGTGCATCGATTATCGAAAACTTAACAAAGCCACCAGAAAAGATCATTTCCCTTTACCATTTATTGATCAAATGTTGGAACGTTTAGCTAGACACTCTCATTTCTGTTTCTTGGACGGTTATTCAGGTTTCTTTCAGATACCTATTCATCCTAATGACCAAGAGAAAACAACTTTCACATGCCCTTTTGGAACCTTTGCTTATAGAAGAATGCCATTTGGTTTATGCAATGCTCCTGCAACTTTTCAAAGATGTATGATGGCAATATTTGCTGATTTTCTGGACAATATTATGGAAGTCTTCATGGACGATTTTTCTGTCTGTGGACAAAGCTTTGAAGAATGTTTAGAAAATTTAGAAAGGGTATTAGAACGTTGTGTGAAGGTTAATCTAGTGCTTAATTGGGAGAAATGCCATTTTATGGTACAAGAAGGAATTGTTTTAGGACACATTATATCCAAAAGAGGAATTGAAGTCGATTCTGCTAAAATCGAAGTTATTGAGAACCTTCAACCTCCAAAAACTGTTAGAGAAATCTGAAGCTTTTTGGGACACGCCGGTTTTTATCGACGATTCATTAAAGATTTCTCTAAGATAACTAAACCCCTAACTGAGCTATTAATGAAAGACGCTGAATTTATCTTCGACGAAAAATGTTTAGAAGCATTTTAAACACTTAAGAAAGCATTAATTTCTGCGCCTATCATGCAAACTCCAGATTGAAATGAACCTTTTGAAATAATGTGTGACGCAAGTGACTATGCCGTAGGAGCTGTTTTAGGACAGCGAAAGGATAAAAGACTCCACGTCATATATTATGCAAGCAGAACTCTGGACGAAGCGCAGATGAATTATGCTACAACCGAGAAAGAATTCTTAGCAGTGATCTTCACATTAGACAAGTTTCGTTCCTACTTAGTAGGATCCAAAATAATCATATACACTGATCATGCTGCTATTAGATATCTCCTAACCAAAAAGGACGCTAAACCTAGACTCCTGAGATGGATATTGCTACTGCAAGAGTTCGATTTAGAAATCAAAGATAAGAAAGGAACCGAAAACATGGTAGCAGATCATCTCTCTAGACTAGAAAATCTTAAACATGAACAAGTGCCGATCGATGATGAATTCCAGTATGATAAACTGATTGCCCACTTGGAAGACACAGAACCAGATAAACTCATGGAAACCACCTTAGCCGTCTCCTCGGTGCCTTGGTATGCCGATTTCGTAAATTACCTCGCTGCAGGCGTTTTACCACCTGAACTTACCTACCAACAGAAGAAGAAATTCTTCCATGATCTTAAACAGTATTATTGGGATGAACCTTTACTTTTCAAGAGAGGTCCCGATGGAATTTTCCGCCGATGTGTGCCAGAAGAAGAGATTGAAAACATTATAAAACACTGTCATTCTGCACCTTACGGAGGACATGCGAGTACATCCAAAACTTGTGCAAAGATCTTACAATCCGGTCTCTATTGGCCTAATTTATGGAAAGACGTACATGCCACCATCTTAAAATGCGACAGGTGTCAACGCACCGGTAATATATCTAGACGTGACGAAATGCCACAAAAAGGCATTTTAGAAGTCGAAATCTTTGATGTGTGGGGGATAGACTTTATGGGACCCTTTCCATCTTCATCCGGTAACAAGTATATACTCGTGGCTGTGGATTATGTCTCAAAATGGATCGAAGCTATAGCTTCTCCAACAAATGACACCCGAGTGGTACTTAAGCTGTTCAAGAACATAATCTTTCCTAGGTTCGGTGTACCCAGACTCGTTATAAGTGATGGTGGATCTCATTTCATTTCCAAAATCTTTGAAAAATTACTAGGAAAATATGGAGTTCGACATCGCATAGCTACACCTTACCATCCTCAAACTAGCGGACAAGTTGAAGTTTCAAATCGCGAGATAAAACAAATCCTTGAAAAAACTGTCGCTACGTCCAGAAAGGACTGGTCCTTTAAACTTCACGAAGCTTTATGGGCTTATAGAACTGCCTATAAAACTCCCATCGGTACTACTCCTTTCAAGCTTATTTATGGTAAGTCATGCCATCTCCCAGTTGAGTTAGAACACAAGGCCTATTGGGCCATTAAGAATCTGAACTTAAGTTACACTGCCGCTGGAGAGAAGCGTATCCTGGATATTAATGAGTTGGAAGAACTTAGACAGGATGCGTACGAAAATGCTAGGATTTACAAAGAGCGCACAAAGAAATGGCACGATAAGCATATATCTAGGAAGAATTTTAACATAGGTGACTTGGTATTACTATTTAACTCACGATTAAAATTATTTCCTGGAAAATTACGATCTAGGTGGTCCGGACCTTTTGAAATTACTCGAGTTTATCCAAGTGGTGCAATAGAGATTAAGGGACCTTCGATTGAACCGTTTATAGTAAACGGGCAGCGTTTAAAACATTACCATCTAACTGAACTCGAGGGAAATTCTCAAACGATAAATCTAGACGAGCCACACGCTCGATTAGAAGCCTAGTCTTTAGTTTTATTTGTCGAGCTTACGACATAAAACAAAGCGCTTTGTGGGAGACAATCCACTGTTTTTTTTATATTTCCTTCTTCTTATTTTTCATTTCTTCTTTAGTCTATTTTAACAAAAACAAAAACAAAAATATATCTATTTCTTTTCTTTACCTATTCATTATATTTCTCCTCTTTGTCTTATTTCTTTCTATTCTATGTTTCTTTCTTCTTATCGGCATTTGGCCAATGCTGATCTTCTTTATTTTCTTCTCTTCAGGATACTTCTTGCTACTTATTTCTCTTCCCACTATGTCTCGAGTTGACGATATGCCAGTTAGTTTCAGAGGAAGAAATCAGCGCACCAAATATGGAGTTTTATCCGAGCGTGAGATGTTACCTACTATCTACCTTCATCACGGTGCTATGACTGCTCTTGGTATTCGTGATAGTGTGCTTTTTCTGCTGAATCAGATTGGGTGGGATAGTTCACGCTTGATGACTTGCTATGCCACTTATCAGAACCTCACTTTGGAGTTCCTCAGCTCTTTGACATACTTTCCTACTCATGGGTTAGCTTTACGCCGTGGACTTATTATCTTCAGACTTTTTGGCGTCACTTTCAAGTTTAACCATAAGGAATTGGGTGAGCTTCTTGGTTTTCCTAATGGCATAGGAGTTTATCATGAAACTCAGGAGGAGTATCTTGGATTTAGAGAGCTTGACTATTTTTGGGGATCTATTTCTGGAATCCTTAACCCTGAGCCCGAGGACTTTGTATCAGAGAATATCCATAATTCGGCCTTCAGGTATTTCCATAAGATTCTGGCACACACCATTTTTGGAAAACCCCAGAATGTCACCACTGTTTCTAAGGATGAGCTTTTTATCATGTTTTGTGCTTCGCAAAACCGTCAGGTTAATGCGATCACTTATCTGATCCGTACCTTTGTGGATCTCATTGATACTGATCATGCACCCATTCGGATGGGAGGTCTCGTCACTATGATTGCAAATGTTGTTGGACCTCGACAACCCTTTAAGCATCTAAATGTTTTTACTGGTGTTACTTGCATGACCATCGAGTTCTGTTTCAACACTGGTATAATTGGTGATCTTGGCCCGACTCAGTTTACCTTGTTGATTAATGGTCAAGTTATGCAGCTGTTTACCTTGCCTAACCCTGCTACGAGTGTGCATAACAAAGCCAACTGGCTTTTTGGTCTTGATCAGCAGCCTTCTCCGCCCAGCACTCCTGAGACTCCGCAAGATTATGAGGTTTTGGAAGATTCTAAGGAATATCCCACTGCTCCTTCAGGTTATTATGATATGGGCCCTCCTCAGCATGATTCTACCGCTCACTCTGTTGCTCCTGACACCGTTATGCATGAGGCTCCTACCATTAATTATGTGACTGCCACCCACGCTCTCCAGGTGGAACATCAGGCTTTGAGGGACGATTTGACTAGTTTGCGAGCCGATTTCTTTGGTTTTATGGATACTGTTTCTGCGCAATTTCAAGAAGTTTTCGCTTACTTTCATTCTTCCTCCGCTCCTAAGGCAGGACCATCTAGTGGCTAGAGCTTTTAAGTAGTTCATTTTATTTAGTTTAGCTTAGTTTGATTTTATTAGAAATTGCAATATTTTCGTTATGTTCTTTTTATTATTATGTTTTACTTTCCAAATACTTGATTCTTAAATTGTAAGCAACTTTGATCCTCATTCTAAAAGCAATTCATGTTATTTTCTTATAATTATAATGTTGCAGCTTAATATATTATATCATATAAAAATATTATCTTATAAGAATATTAGTATTATTGCATTCTTATTTGTTGCTACAATTTTTAAATATATTCCTTTTTCTGGCTCCTGCGTTATCCGTATCATTATACCTTGCAAGTGAGATTCCTTTTTATTCTTTGCATATTGTCCCTTGTCATTCACGCGCTGGCTTGTTCCCAATAAAGTGAGACGCACGCCTCAGCCCAACACGCTGACTGGAGACGCACGTCTCCAACTGTTCCCACGCCATGCAGCTTTGAGACGCACGCCTCAGCCCAACACTTTCCCACGCCATGCAGCTTTGAGACGCCCGCCTCAGGCGTGGTCTCCTGTGTCAGACGGTCGCCTCAGCATGTGTTTCGTGCAGAGTAAAAGTTGGTCTTCCCTTGCATTTACTTGTCTTGTCCGTTTCGTTTTCCCATTCAGCCCCAATTAATTCATATTCAACACTCTTTATTTTCATTCAAATTATATTCTTTCCACTTCCCACCATTAATCCCCATTCATATTTTCCCTCCCATTTTCCAACACCCACTTATTATAATTTATCACTCTTAACTCTCACTCCACTATAAATCCCTTCATCCTTCTTTCTCATTTCACAACATTTCTAACCATCTCTACCATTTCCTCTCCTACACCCATATTTTCTACCTTTTCCCTTCTTCAACCCATATCCATCTATGGCTCCACGAAACAACCAAAGACAAGTTAAGCCCGACCGACCACCACCCGACCTATCCAATATCATTTTCCGCGATAACGACGACGGCCAACAACAACAAAAGTATAAAAAATTCTATACCCGTTCCGTCGTTCCTACAAAATACGTAAGTTCAGAGTGTTTGGAAACCTTAGGAATGATCGATAGCATCGTATTCATGCTCAATAACACCGGTTTAACCAGTCTCTGCACAAACCCATGTCCAACCTATGAACCACTCGTGCTTGAATTTCTTAGTTCCTTCTCTTACACAACACCTGTCGACGATCCCTACACAACCGGAACCGCCAACTTCCGCATGTTTAACCAAGAGTACTCTCTTGATCAAGAAAGAGTCGCTGAACTCTTATCTTTCACTCGCGGCGAGCATGTTCATTACAAGCCTTTCGACGATGACCACGATCTTTCTTGGGATCAAGTCGGCTTCTCCTTATGGAATGATCTAACCGGTCAAACCACAGAAAGTTGGCGCGACCTCTATGCTTCTCAAATACATAACCCTGCATTAAGGTACTTTCATCGCGTTCTTGCTAACACCATCTTTGGTCGGACCAATAATCACAAGGTCAACCAAAATGAGTTGTTCATCATTTTCTGTGCCCTTAATGGTCAGGCTGTCAACGTCGCTCCTTTCATGCTCAGTCACATCCACACATGCGTGAACGCAGCAGGTACTAATCCCTTTGTTTTTGGAGGCATCATCACATCTTTAGCATATGCTTTAGGCCTTTCCGCCGAGCTATTTTCTTTGTTACAATATATGATGCCAGCCACTCTTCTTGATGTCATCTATTGCCGAGATTCCCATATAATCTCTCCAAGACATGATGGCCGGTTTACATTAGTGATAAATCGTCGTCAAATCCCCGATTTTGTGTTACCTTGTCCGAATCGTATCGACGTCCGAGTCCGCGCCAATTGGTGTTATGCTCTTGATGCACCTGCCGCCCAACAACCAAATAATCCCGCTGCAAATTTCGCAGCTATGCAGGCTCATATGCTTCGTCAAGATCAGTTGTTCCATGCCATGCAACAAAACCAAGCTGAGACTTTACGTCTCGTACAAGAAGTACAACGTGACCAACAAGAGATGCGACGCGAACAACAAGAATATGCCTTTCGCCATGATCGTAACCTCGAATATTTGCAAGCTCGCATAGCAGACGCACTTCATCTTAATGATTCTGATTCTGACGTACGACGAAGACCTCGTACTAGAGGACGAAGAATAAGAGATCATAATTCTCAAAGCAACGAGTAATCGCCTTTCTCTTTTCATCTGATTCTCCTTTGTTTTTATCGCATTGAGGACATTGCTCCTTTTTAGTATAGGGGAGTCAGACCATTTCCTTGTTCATTTCTATTTCCTTTGCTCTCTTTGTAGTATTTTTCCTTTTATTTCTTTTCTTGTATTGCAAAATTTCAATTCAATAAAATACTTATTTATGCAAATTTTAATCTCTTATGCAAAAATTTGTGCTTACTCGAATTCCCCCTATTTCTTGAGCCATAACGAATAAAATAAAACAATTTTAACACGCATTTATAAACATTATTCAACTAGTATTAAGGTTGCCTATTATAAATAAGAATTCGAGCAACTTAGCAAAATTGCTATCGTCTTAACACTTCAAAACCCCCGATGTGTTGGATCGATTTAAGTACTTATTATACCAAAACCTTTAAAACTTAGTTTTAGATTAGCCCCAAGTAGTTTATTAAGCAGTCGGCACCGCCATAAACACAAACTACGTGGAGAGCTGATGAATATAAGTGATTGATCAAATATTCTTAAGAAATTGCTTTTATCTGAAGATGCACTTATTAAGTTAGATGGTCCTTACCAGATCATTTAAAACAACAGTTGCAGAAACTATAAATTTAAATGCAAAATAATCCATTATAAATTGGTTCAGTGGTCCCTGGTGCTGAACTTGGTAGGGCGAATTACGGTTCGATCCCCCGCAATTTTTAATTGGAAAAAGGGAGTACCATATGATTAAATTACCAGAACTCCTAGCTGGCTTACTAAGATCAAATTCACTAACCAGATACTCCACTATGTGCGTGTAAGGTAAAGGGCTTAATGTGATTGCGCTAGAATGAAAACGGGTGAAATAAAACGTAGTATTAGGTTAAGCTATAATGACATGACTTAAATTGGTCTGCTTAAATGGGGTTGTCCAGTGTTCCTACGGTAACTTTGGTGTTTAAGTTCGACTTAAATTCTCTAACGAAAAATTCAACTTGCAACCTGGTACGAAGTGATGTATGTTCTTATATATGTGTTTAACTGTGCGTCAGTGATTTTCATTTTTTTTTTATACTTTTGCTTGAGGACAAGCAACAGTTCAAGTATAGGGGAGTTTGATAACACAATTTTATATAGTATATTTGATTTAATTTTCATAAATAATGTTAGTATTTTTATTTAATTATTTCATTTTATTTCCATATTACGCCGGTATTTTTATTGTTTCAGGTATTTTATTTTAATTAGACAAATTGAGCAAAGTGAAGAAATTAAGAGAGTTATTGGACTAAATATGCAAGAAATGAAGAAAAGGGGTGTGCAAAGAAAAAATGATGGATCAAAAGGTTTATTATCTCCAAACTGGGCCCAAACGAAATCAGGCCCACGCAAGCAAGAGAGCCCTAAAGGCACGTGCAAGAGTGAGACGCACGTCTCAACTCCTCTCCTACAAGTGAGGCGCCCGCCTCGGACCCTCCCCTTAGTGGGAGGCGTCCGTCTCAACTACCACGTAGGCCCTAGGATAATACATGAGGCGCCCGTCTCAACGTGGTCAAGTGGATGAGTAAATCTCGGGACGACCACCTCCACTCAAAGCAGTTAGAACGAGAAATTTGGGGAAAAGTGGTACGAAAATATCTCAAAACGTGGTTACATTCTACCACTATAAAAGGACATCAGGAAATCAAAAAAAGGGGCCGTTTTTTAGCATTATTATTCCAGTTTCAGAATTTACCTTCCCGCATTATTATTTTCCATTGTAATTCAGTTTCCAGCAGTTATTTTCCAGCCAGTTCCTTTTCAAATACTTAAATTTTATTTCTGTTGAGGAACCGGGATTTTGTACAAATTGATTCAAGCTTCAAGAATTATTTCCAGCATTTATTTAATTCAGGTTTCTTATTTACATCGCTTTAATTTATTTAATTAATTATTTGCATGAGAGATATTTATTTAGCCATGAATTTATTCACAAATGTTAATTCCTTTAATGTATTCATGTCTGCTTTTATGAGTATGTCTGGCTAAATTATTTAAATATCGGTATGTAACGAGTTAATTTGAATGGATCCGGAACAAACAGGCTTGATTATATTTTATAAAATAAACACTTTTTCTGATTTAGTTATCTAATTTATTTTGTTAAAAAAGGTTTAGAAACCAACAGAGCGAAAGTTTGAGGCTAATAAACTGACTAAGATTAGAAACCAATAGAGCGACAGTTTGATGTTTAAAATCAGATAGTAGATACTAGGTATTGTTTTTTAAAGACTGCGACAGCGTTTTAGAACCAATTAAACTTTATTTATTTTCAAAAAGTAATTTTAAAATCAATGGGATAGCGAAAGCATACATCAGAGTTTAAAATTATAATTTACTTCAATAGAGCGAAAGTTTGAGAATAGATTTTTGAATAAATACTCTTTGCTGAAAAAGATATTATTATCATTTTTAGAAAATAATCCAGTGGAAAGCCGGATTCTTTAATGTTAACGAAGTACATACCGATATTCGCATTATTATTATTTCAATTAGAATTAAGTTTTATTACCCAAAAATTCCCCTAATTAATTATTCGATAGCTATAGCTTTACACAGTAGTTTAGGTTACGTTAGTTCGATTTATAGTCCCTTAGGTTCGATATCTTTTAAAACTACGCGATAGGGCTGTATACTTGCAGTCTCCCAATTAATTTAGACGATAAAGTCGCGATCAGTGGTCAAGAAAATAACAAAGGATTACAAATGCATAAAGGAAAATCTGATGATATACTTCGTCATAGTTAACAGGCTACTTAGAAAATTTGAATACATGGATATTCAACATATACCAAGAGTAGAAAACCAAGAAGCAAATGACTTAGCACAGTTGGCTTCAGGTTATAAAGTTTATGCCAAAAACTTTGAGGATTTAGTTGAATTAAGGGGTAGAGTTATGGCTACTAGATTCATACCATCAGATCTAGAGAGTATAAAATTGGGTTATGCTGAGAAGCAGGGATTCGAAATACTAGCCATAGACACCTTATCAGATGCAGATTGGCGAAGTCCACTTGTGAGCTATTTAACAAATCCAACTTCGAATGTTGATAGGAAGATAAAATATAGAGCATTGTCATATGTCCTCATGGGAAACAAATTATTCAAAAAGACCCAAGAAGGCGTATTACTGAAATGCCTAGGAGAAAGTGAGGCATACTTAGCATTGTCAGAAGTCCACAATGGGGCATGTGGGGCACATCAAGCAGGTCATAAAATGAAATGGTTGTTATTTCGATATGGCATGTATCGGCCCAGCATGCTCAAAGATTGTATAGACTTTGCTAAAGGGTGTGAAGAATGCCAGAAGCATGCAGGGATTCAACATGCCCATGCAAGTGAGTTGCATTCAATCATTAAACCATGGCCCTTTAGAGGTTGGGCATTGGATTTAATAGGAGAAATAAATCCTGCTTCGTCTAAAGGACAGAAATACATCTTGGTAGGAATAGATTATTTTACCAAGTGGATCGAAGCAATACCATTAATAGTTGCTGATCAAAATGCTATTATTGAGTTCATACAGAAACAAATTATCTATAGGTTCGGATTGCCAGAGAGCATAACCACAGACCAAGGTTCTGTGTTTACTGGTAGGAAGATGCAAGAGTTTGCTCAAGAGATGGGGTTCAAATTACTGACATCAACGCCATATGAAGCTCAAGCAAATGGTCAGGTCGAAGCAGCTAATAAAGTGATAATAGGGTTAATCAAGAAACATATTGGTAAAAAGCCAAGGAACTGGCACAAAACTTTGGACCAAATACTGTGGGCCTGTAGAACATCTCCTAAAGAAGCTACTAACACCACACCCTTCCAACTCACGTTTGGTCATGATGCAGTTCTGCCAGTAGAAATTCATCTACAATCAGTTCGAATTCAAAGACAAAACGAAATTCCAGCTGCATTATATTGGGAGATGATGATGAATGAGTTAGTTGAATTGGACGAAGTTAGATTGCATGCATTGGAAATCCTGATGAGACAAAAGGAAAGAGTGGCCAGGACATATAACAAAAGGGTGAAGGGAAAAGCATTCACTATTAATGACTTAGTCTGGAAAGTCATATTGCCCATGGACAAGAAAAATAAAACGTTGGGTAAATGGTCACCTCATTGGGAAGGACCTTTTCGAATAATAAAGGTATTTTCAAACAATGCATATGAAATCGAAGAGTTGATGGATGATAAACGTATCCTAAAGGTTAATGGGAAATATTTAAAGAAATATAAGTCATGCCTGCAGGAGATTCGAATAATAACAACGTAATCAAAATATCATAAAAATGCCAAAATGGTAATATGGGATTGCCAAAATGGCGTTGTTCAGGTATTACAGACAAAGACCAAATTTCAAAACTAATTAAAACTAAGATTTAAAAATAGACATTATTCTTCAATCTGTTAAAGGTACTTCGAAAAGACTCAAGCCTTTGTTGAGTAAAACGTCTTGCTCCCTCTAAGGTAGCCACTTCTCCCTTGAGTTATTCTGCGGTTTCCATTTCTGCAAGTCCTTTGTTGAGGACCTCTTCGAATTGGTTGCCATCAGTATTGGTTTCGTAGGCTAATTGTTGTTCTTGAGCCTCCTTAACCTTCTGTTGAAGTTCCTGAATTTTCCTTTCCCAGAGAAGGATGGACTCAGCTCGAGCTTCATAGTCAGTTTTTGCTTGCTTTAGATGCATGGCTTGATCCTCAGCTTCTTGAGAGAGTTTCGAAGCACGCTCATAAGCAACATCCATTGCAGTTCGTTTTTCTTGGACCTTTCTGGTAGAAAATTCATCTTGGAGAAGACACCCAGTCACGTTGTCTAGCAGAGATTGAAGATCGAACAAGATAGTGCTAACTGGCAAACAGCAGGTAGCAAGGTTGACTTTTGTAAGTAGCTCCTTCATAGTGTAGCAAGCTGTGATATCCTATTTGAGCACTTCGAACAAATCCACATCAAGGATTGTTCTCCTAATTCTATTTAGGAGTACAATTCTATCATCTGTGGGCAACGGATTGCTAGTCGAACTTGTACCAGCCCTAACAGGTGGAATATCCCTCTGAGCTAGCTTCGCCTTCATGTACCCAATTGGGTCATTTCGTCTTAAGAGAGCAAGCTCCTCTTCAGTCATTCGAGCTTGAGACGGTTGAGGAAGTTCCACGCGCAAGGGAGTCACATCCATTTCGACTTCCATGGGTTTATTGGTCGCGTCACCGTCACCTTCACTCGTTTCCCGCTCATTGCCTTCTTCATTATCGTCCAGATCCACCACTTCAATATCTTCATTTTCACTGCTATTTGCATCTGACTCTGTTCCAGCAGTCGAACCATCGTGAGCATCTTCTTCCTCAGACCCTTCCTCTGCAGATTCTTCGTTTCCTTGATCAGAATCACCTTTCTCTCCTTTAGTGTGAACGTCCTTTGGATTCTCTTGAAGGGTTTCAAGAGGGGACTTTTGAAGAGAAGTCTTTTGTAAATTTTCTGCAGATTCATGAAGCGTTCCTTCATTTGTTTCTTTTATAGGGGGAGAAGTGCTCTGGTCATCTTGCTGCTCCGAAACCCCAGTCAGAACCGCCATGTTGGAGGACCCTTTGTTCTGTACCAGGTTGCTAGAGTCCCCTTGAGGAGAAGAGTTGATGGGAGCAGCAGTTTTCGATGGAGAAGTCGAAGTGGTAAGAGCTGGGTTCAAAATGTCCTACAGAGGCAAAGAGTATTAAGGGCATGCACCAAGGTAATGAATAATTATTTTGTCAAAGATTAGAGTTCAATTTACCTGTGGACTCTCAGAAGAGAGGTTGCTATCTATATGTTCCAACATTACGTTGGAGGTCGAAGGTGGATTTTTGGATTTAGTTGAGGGAGCAACATCTTTGGAATCGAGTCCAGAGACACTAGTTGGTACATCACTTTTGGAAATTTCCTTCTTCTGCTTCTTCTTCGAAGCAGCTGGTGAATTCCCTCCAGCATTGGGATCCTTCCCAGTAGTGTTTGTTTTTCTTTTCTTTGGAGTGGTTGGCGGGAGTTTGTTAGTCTGAAAGGATTTAAACAATAAGTTAGATACAAATCATGAAACATTAGTGTATTCGAAACATCAAGGCTAATTGATTACCTGTGGGGTTGGAGCACTGGTTATTACTGGTGTTGTTGTTGTTGTTATTGCAGCAGTTGTTGTTGGTTGGGATAGAGTCACATTATCAATGGTTTCGACAGATGTTTGGGAGGCGCTTCCCTCTTTTGACTTTGAAGCAGCAGTCTTTATCCTGATGGCTGAAAATCGAAACAATTAAGGCAAAAGTTAAAAATGTAGAAAGTGAGAAACATTTGGGATTTTCCCAAGCATTCGCACCTGCGCCTTGATCAGATTTAATCGACATGGAAGAAAGGTCATAGCGAAGATGTCCTGGGAAATCGTGGAGCCAATGTCGAGCCCATGTCACAGTCTCAGATGGCTTTGGTTTCTTTTGAAGATATTTGAACATTTCTTTGCAAGTGAACCACCAAGGGTATGGAGGAAACCAAGCCAGAGCCAGTTCTGAGGTAGGCAATCTAGGAAATTTAGGTGGATGCATTTCGAATGCCAACCTATACCTATCCTCAGGTGACAACCCTGAAGGAAGTTTTAACTTAGAAATTTTTTCTTTGAATTTTTCCTTCAAGGTCTCAGCCGCTTGATGCACAGTGGATTCCAAGTCTGTGGGATCATAAGTAGTTTCGAAATAATTTTGAAAAGCCCTAATCTCTTTGGCATGAGTGAACATGCCTTTCTTGGATTGTACCTGCACATCGAACGCATCAGTTAGTTTCTGTTGAATAGTGAGGGTATCGAACATATAAGACTGATAGAACTTTGTCCACCATTCCAGAAAACCCTTTGCTGTGAGGTGTGTAGGTTCGAAAGATATTAGTTCAAAGTGGGCGAAGCCTTGATATTGTTCCTGTTGTAGTTTTGCTTCTCTTGCCTTGAAGGTTCGCCCAGAGGTGATGGCACTTTCTGTTTGGAATAGGGGTTCAGGGATTAGTTGGCACAAGCCAAATTGTCTCAAAACGAAGTTGGGTTGATAAGCAAAAAGGAAGATTTGATTCTTAGCAGGAGTAATTCGTGAGGAGATTAATTTGGGAAGCAAAAAGGCTTTCCATACATCTTGAATTTCTTTGCTTTTGATTGCTTCTGAGAGAGCCATGGTGAACCATGATGGTCCATGAGTCCTTGAGGCAAAGGGCGCCATGGTCTCTTCGAATTTGTGTCTCTTGGAGAAGATCATTATGTATTTTGAGAAGAGAACTTTGAAGTCATCTTTATCATCGTTTGGGGTAAGTCTTCGCAGCCTAGTTCCCTCAATGATTCTATCCGCTATTTCTGGATCTTGTTCAGCAATAGTGTTAGCAGTTGATAGTGAAGGTTCAAACATGGCATTGAGCCATAACTGGAGTAACCAGAAAGGGCCATCTAGAAGGATGTTTTTAGAGGTGTGGGATTTCAAACTCGACACAGCTGATCTTAGACTTTCGTAAAGATCAACAAGTAGCAGTTCGCTTAAACACACCCTCCAATTCTCGTGTAAATCTCTAGCTAGAGGAATAAACCTGCTGGCTACCTGTAGGGACCTGCTGCAAAAGACATACCTTGATAACCATAAGGTAAGGAAAGCAATGTGTTCCACATCTGACACACTGTCTCCTTCAGTGTGATAGTGGCTAATGAACTTTGAAAAGCTGGCTAATTTGACTTCGAAGTCAATAATGCTCGAATGCTCTTCATTGTCAGGAATGTAGGTTTCTCCTATTGGTGATAACCCAATAATGGCTGCTATGTCAAAAAAGGTGGGTGTAATCACCCCCCCAGGGAGATGGAAGGTATTGTAAGTACTGTCCCAGAAATATAAGGACGCGAATAATAATGGGTGGCTATAGGTAAAGCCTGGTTTCGATAATTTAATCAAGTTGTAAATGCCTAATTCTTCCCATTGCTGGGATTTCTTGGCTTCTACTTTAGTAAACCAGTGGTGGTAGGCTGTGTCAGAGGTGGGGCAGGATCGAAATGGTTTGAAGTTACTCTTTACATAATCTAGCACAAAAGGGTCCTTTGGGGGAATGATTGGAGTTTCCACGGTGGTCGAATCAGAATACTCCCCTGTCTTGGGGGTATCCATTTTATTAAACAAAGGTTTAAAATTATAACAAACAGGGAAAATTTTGCTGGTGTCTTTTAAGATTTCAAAGACTGTAAGAGGACCCATTAAAGCTAACCTCTTGCCAACGGCGTTAGTGGGAATTAGTACCTGTGATGCGTAGAGCATTTCCTTCTCTTTGGAGATCATCTGGGGAATAAGCACAGACTGACCTTGATAGGTGCCAACCTTTCTTTCCATTATGGTTCCTGTGTTCTTTCCTTTCTTTTTGGAAGCTTTTTTCAGTTGAGATGATGTTGAAGAAGACATTGTTTGAAGAGTGTTGGAAGTTTTTTAGGGTTTCGGTGAGAAGAGAGGAAGAAAAGATTCAGAATGTGGGAAGAAAAAATAAGAGACTAAGTTGATTAGTTTTTATAGTGTGGAAGTTTAAACATCCACTGAGTAAGATTGTGATATGCGGTAGTCGTGGGTTGGATTGAGAAGGAGGTGGCGTAAAAGTTAATATTGGTAATAGGCGTGATTAAATAATAATCATTGTTTTGTAACTGCACCATGTTGTGAAATGGTTCAAGGCGGTTAAGGAATCTGAAAAGCATCATGATTGACGTTACTGGAGTCATATGCAATAAATGTTACGATGATTCAAAGGTCGCATCAAAATATTGCGTATATGTTTAAAATAAGTATTTCTCAAAGGAATCGAAATACATATTTTAAAGGCGCATTTTGTTGGCTGAAGATTTTGATGATATTGTTCGAAGCGAAGCAAGTTAGATGTTTCGATTGGAATAAAGCAAGATGTCATGTTTCGAAATGTTAGAAGCAGTGCTTCGAATGGGCATGTCAAAACTCTGAGTTTCGAGTGACAGTTATGGGGATATATTTAAAGAAGTCTCGAAATGGTAACAAGGCCGTGTCCAAGAAATGAGTTCGAAACAAAGAGTGCCAAAACATTTGAAATTCAAACGCAAGCGGGATGTTCGAAATTTAAAATATATGCGCTGGAGCATTCGAAGACGCGTGGAAGCTAGAGGAGGGCATTGCTTTGCATGTTCTGAACGTGGCAGAATCTTATAGCAAGGCCGTTATGGTCGAAGTAGTATAAATAGAAGTCTTAGCATTAGGATTTCGTGTGTCATATCTATTGTACAAAAATTCAGTAAACATTCAAAATACCACATGGCTAGGGAAACGAATGCTCGAACAATGTACGTATGATAACACCAAATGTTTATGATTTAATAAAACTCTTTATCATTTCCAGTTTTTTCATCTATCTTCATGTCAATATCATTCAAAAGCCTTTACATTAAAGTATTTTCATTCGAAGTCTTTTACTGATGCCTTGCATTTAAATGTTTTCTTTCCATTTCAAATCCTTTACTTTCAGAAACTTTTGTACATTTCATGCCTTTATCCTCATGCTTTTATCATTCGAACACCTTTTTCATTTAAAGTCATTTTATTGATTCCTTGCATTTAAACGCTTTCTTTATATTTTGAGTCTTTTACATTCCAGAGAATCTTTAGCATTACATGCTTTTATACTTCGAAGTTATTTACTTGTCTTTTGCAGTTTTACATGTCTTTACAATTAAACCTTTATTCATGCAATTTAGTTCGCACGTATTTACTTGATCATGCCATTAGATCTTTAATAGATTAATCGAAGTAAGTTGAACACCTACACAACATTCTAAATACCAACCATGAATATCAGTTCTATAATGAGAATTATCCAAATGACCAATACATCCTAGGATCAATCTAGTCGATCTTGCAAGTTACCAGAGAGATTAAATAACAGTCATTAAGATTATTTGATAGTTTGGAGGACTAGCGGTTGTTTACCAGAAATAACTGTAAACACCATCCCAATTGGCGCCTTAGGCCAATACTAGGAGGATTCGCCATCCCAATTGACGCCTCATTGGTAGATCAAATTTGTCTTGTTCATTTCATATGCACGTTATTTATTCTCCTGCATGCACCTTATGTTATCAACACTCAAACAAACTCTCACATACTTAAACACTCAAACACGCAAACACAGTGTCCTCTACAACATAATATGTTATTGTTATGGACTGGTCCGACAGCTAGAATGGGCTCAGTCTAACTCTTTATTTCAGTATGGCCTGCACGTCCATGGTCCGAACCGCCCCGCTCTCCATCGGCCAATATCAATCCTTTGCCCTCCCAAGCCAACACTGACCTAAGATGATCAACGAGCACCTCTCAGTCTGTCCGACATCAAGTCGTGCAGGCAACCAGGAGAAGCCACCTCCGTTGGGAACCTACGATGAAACGACGGACCCCGACGAGCATATTGAGAACATTGACGCTCTCCTTGACTATCGAGGAGTCAGAGGGGCCATCAAATGCATATATCCTATCTAAGCTGGCAAGCACGAAGAGGAAAGGAGGGAATAAGTTGGTAATATAGGAAATCCTTCCTCAACCAAGAACCCAAAAGTCGTCCTCTACCTTAGAAGTGTTCTCCATCGGGAACAGCGATTGCTGGATGACCCCTGTACACGATTAACTCACTAAAGGAAAACTCCCCGACAACCCGAAAAAATCGGTCGTTGTCATACGAAGAGCTTCCTCGTACGTTTTAGTCAAGGGCAAACTTTACAGGAGAGGATTTTTCATTACCCTTCCCAAGTGCGTCGACCGAAGTGGTGCGGATCGTGTCTTGCTCGAAATCCACGAGGGTATCAGTGGCCAGCACCTTGGCGGAAGATCCCTCGCGAGAAAAGCTTTGTGAGCAGGATATTATTGGCCCACCATGCAGCACGATGCGAAAGAGCATGTGAAAAAATGCTACAAATGCTAACGACACAAAGACATGCATCTGACTCCTCATAACGAGCTCAAATTCGTCTCCTCTCCTTGGCCCTTCGCCTGTTGGGGATTGGATCTCCTCAGCCTGTTCATGGTCGGAACCAATCAGAAAAAATATTTGATCGTAGCAGTTGACTACTTCACCAAAATGGATATAAGCCGAAGCTTTGGCCAAAATCACCACCCAAAAAGTCCTTTGCTTCTATTAAAGAAACATCCTCGCTTGGTTCGGCATCCCACAAGCGATAGTCACCGACAATGAGACTCAATTAATAAACCACACCTTTCAGGAATTCATCGCCAAACTAGGCATCACCCAACACTTCGCCTCTATCGAGCATCCCCAGACGAATGGCCAAGCCGAATCCGCGAATAAAGTAATACTCAGGGGCCTCAAGCAAAGGTTGGACGAAACTAAGAAAAGATGAGTTAAGGAGTTACACCGTGTACTCTGGGGATACCGAACAACTACACATTCGTCAATCGGGGATACCCCTTTCCGACTAGTTTACGGGACAGAGGCCGTCATTCCCGTGGAGATCGAAGAACCTTCTAGACAAACTGAGGCTCCTCCAGACAAGGATATGAATTACGTCACCTTTTGGGAGGAACTGGGTCTAGTAAAAGAAATCAGAATAGGAGCGGCCCTATGAGAGGCCTCGCTCAAACAAAAAATAGCCATGAGATACGATGCCAAGGTCATACAACGAAAGTTCAAGGTCGGAAGCCTTGTCTTGAAGAGAAATCGCAAAGAATCTCGCAAGGGCAAGCTTGCAGCAAACTGGAAAGGTCCTTGTCGCGTCTACGCGAAAACAGGGACTGAAGCGTATTACTTGGAAAATTTACAAGGGGAACAACTCGTTCGATCATGGAATGCTGAAAAGATAAAACAATATTACAGTTAAAAACACTGAGTAGTCGACGAGTTTGGTCAACAAGGTAAACTCACTCAAGCCCGACTATGCATGCATGCAGAGGAACAAGCATAACACCCAAAACATTCAGAAGGGGCGAAGCTCCGCTCTTATAATGAGCGCACCTTTAGCCTGACATGGATAACTCGATCGAGCTCCATAGTCCTCGTGCCACGACGGTAGAACTCCCAACTCGCAACGGGAAGTTCACGCTACCGAACCCAGGTCCCTCAAAATGAGACCTGAGTTCCGCCCACACCCAATATTCACCATGTCTGTTTGATCAGTTTCCCTACACTAGCAAACATACGAACCAAACGAGCAAATCCCCGCTACAAACTCTTAGCAAAATAAAAAATGTCTCAAACGGGAAAGTTTATCAATAAACATGCAAACACAAGTTAAATATTCGGAACAAACGACCGCCATGGCCGGAAAACTAAAAGAAATGACCACCTGGGCCGCTATTGTGCAAATATTACAACAAAAGAGGCTTTTAACGCCTCATCCAAAAAGAATAAATTTGTGGCCAGAGACCACACTTGTTCAAAAATTACATAAACGGGCAAAAGCCCAAAGAAACAAAGTTACAACAATACGGCATGCAGGATGAAATAAATAAAAGAACAAACAATCATCCTTCAGCTTCTTCTTCGGCGACATGCGATAGCTGGGCAGGACCACAGTGGGCTGGGAAATGAACTCTTTGAGATAATCGGGGACCAGAATCTTATCGGTAGCCACGTAATAGTTGATCCTCATTCCTGAAGTGTTGAGTTCGACTCCAGGGTTCAGCATGTGCATCTTCTTTACAACATTTTCAAAACTCCTCTCGGAGGCAGCCTGGGCGTCATCCACCGCCAGTTGAAAATGGGCGTAACCTCGGCAGTTAGGGCCACCACCTTTTCCTCAAGGTCTTTCTTCTCGAGCAACAGGATCCAACGTTCCTCGGAGAGCCTCCCTGACTCTTCCTCGGACAGCTTCCGGGCCTTTTCCTCCTTGATCTGGGCCTTCTCGCTCGCATCTAGCTTGGCCCGAAGATTCTTTAGCTCGGCCTCCTGGGAGGAACTTCTCTTGGTATAGGCGACAACCATCTCCATAATCTGCATTAAACCACTAGCATCCTGCGCCAACATCGCCCTCTTCTCCGGGTGACCTAAACCCTCAAGATGAAGGGATTCATCCAGAGGAAGGCGAAGAGTTGCGCCCTCGAAGAAAGCCTTCTCCAGCCAGCAAGGGGGCAGGTCGTACGTCCCTTTTCCCTTCTCCCCGGTGAGGTTGATGCTTCCCTCGACAGCGGCCTCTTCGCTTTCGAAGATACACGAGCTGGAGAGAGAGCAACCATAGCTTGGGCCGAAGAAGACTCGCCCGACCTCGATGTAGGATTGACCCCCGAGCTAAACTGGACATCCTTTTGAGCCTTCTTCGCCCTAGCAGCAAGAGTCTTGGCTATGTGCTCCTGGGAGAGATTCTGCTATCTGCAAAACAAACAAAAAGAAAAGTAGTTAGCAAACGAGGAGTCAAAAAAGCAACAATTGTGTACAACTATTCAAAACATAAGTACCCAAATACTTGACAGGATCCTCGCTCCCGAGAAGCTCCTTGACGATTATAAGGCCTAGCTCGTATACAGGATCCCCGTTCTTGTCAATCACTAGCCTGCCTTCCCGGCCCACTCGCTGGACGTGAGGTATCCGAGCCATGAAGGCAGTCAAGACGGAGAAGCTCTCCAAGTCCTCGACTCCGAGCTCCCCCTCCCTCCAGACGTAGGAACCCAATTCGATTTTGAAGTGCTTCATCATTCACTAGAACGGGAACTTGTAAACCAGTTTTACCACGGGGTCTTCTAGCTCGTTCAGATGGGGAGTACCATCCTCGTTATACACCGATACGGTCCTAAAGACATTCAACATCACCTTGCTCGAAGAAGGATGCACCAATATATAATTTTCTTTGAAGTGACGAACAAACTCCAGATAAGCTTTAAACAACTTCCTATTGCCTTGCTTCAGGGAAACCCATCCCCATTTGCTGTCGACCTTGCTCCTCTGGAGGTGAAAGCAGTAGAAGAACAAGGGAGTGGTGGCCCCAATCTTCAAGTAATCGTAAACTATCTCGAACGCTTGCATGAACGCAATGCCGTTCGGGTGAAATTGGGAAGGAGCCACCCGCAGATGCCTGAATATGGCCACCTCAAAATCTGAGAAAGGGAGCCGAAGACCCATCTCCTGAATCACGATATCATACATGGGAATCTTTCTCCTGTCGTATTTTGAGCAAATTCTTCTCTCTTTCCCGGGAATGTATGAAGACACTCCCCCTATTTCCTTCCTCACGAGTGTACACCTTAGTAAAAACATCATCCTGATGCTCAAAGAAATACGAGGGACACTCACAGGGATCGTTTGCGACCCAAGCTCGCAGATCCTCCTCATCCCCGGGGGAAAAAAGAAACCTTGATCAGCAGAGGCCATCTCCGTATCACCTCCCCCCGTCTGTTGTTTCGGCTGATTCAGTTCATCCCTGGAAATCCCCAGAATGCTCGACGAGCTACTCGCCTCGTCCGAAGAACTACTTGAAGATCCAGAAGACTCGCTCGAGAGATCAACCCGAGCGTTGTCGGCCATAATACCTAAAAAGCAGAGGATAAAGATGAGTTCGACATCAGTGCCAAAACCACCCTTCCACCGTTAATCAAGTGAAAGGGCGCTGGGAAATGAGGATCGTGTCCCCGATCAGAACTCTCACTAAGGCACATAAATGGGCAGAAATATGAGAAATAGCCCTAGGCCCTAAAGGACCGTCTACAGCGTATTATGAAATGCCCGGGGAGGATCCATGGCGGCTCCAGTGATTCTAAACTACAGAACAACCGCCTTCCACCAACACTCCCTAACGGCGTCGTAACAGACAGAATGCTAAACCCTGGCCGCATGCATTTATAGGAAGAAAATCACGAAAATTTGAAATACTGAAAGCAAACAACGGTGAGAAACTGAAAACTTACCGATTAAAGAATAAGGAAGACTGGAAGATCTGCTTTCAAATAGTCGGTTACCCATGCCCTCAAAGTTTGATCGTATTGGTTGTGGGTGAGGTTCTATGGGGGGTCGATAGCACCAGTCGTCTGAATAAGGGGGGGTAAAAAGGAAATGAATCTTGTGGGGTTTGATACTGTGATTGTTAGGTTCTATGGTGATAGGATGGTTGATGGTAAGTTGGATTGGTTGGTGAGTATTCTTCAGGTAGGCCAATGTCTGGGCTAAGGTGAAATGACGATGGGTCCATATCAGGATGCCAGATGTATGGTCGTTGTTATTGGTATCGTGATTGTGTGTGGGGAATGTGTATGCATTGGTATTGGTGGCATCATGGGTGGTAGCATAGACGCATATGTAAGTGGCAGGCGTAGTGTAGGTGGCAGACATGCATGCTACGTGACATGCCTATAAAGGATGTGCCATCCCAGTTGGCGCCTTAGGCTAATACTAGGAGGATTCACCATCCCAATTGACGCCTCGTTGGTAGATTAAATTTGTCTTGTTCGTTTAATCTGCACGTTATTTATTCTCCTGCATGCACCATATGTTATCAACACTCAAACAAATTCTCATATACTCAAGCACTCAAACACGCAAACACAATGTCCTTTGTAACATAATATGTTATTATTCTAGATTGGCCCGACAACTAGAATGGGTCCAGTCTAACCCTTTCTTTCAGTATGACCCACACGTCCATGACCCGAACCGCCCCGCTCTCCATCGGGCAATATCAACCTTTTGCCCTCCCAAGCCAACACTGACCTAAGGTGATCAATGAGCACCTCTCAGTCTGACCAGCATCAAGTCGTGCAGGCAACCTGGAACCGATCAGACTGCTTCCCATAACTTGCCTCCTCCCCAGAATCAACGGCTAGTTACGGGCACATCTGCCCGGTTTGACCAAGTCCTGACAGTTACCTATTTTTGCGGACCCGCATATCTAGGCGTAAAAACAGGAACCAATGGCCATGCGCCATGGGTATTATATAAAGCCTCACATTTGTGAAGGTCAGGTATCGAATATTCACTATTCACCACCAATACCTTAACACTTTGCTTGTATCTCCTTGTTCCCACTCTTACTTGATCGTCAGAGTGCCTTGTAGATACAACCCCTTTTTCTCCTCCTCAACATCACAGCTCGACTACATATATTATCTGGCCACTTTGCAGGTTCTGATCAACCCATAAGATCGGCTATCAATGCATATTTCAATAGAGAGACATACAATTATGATGTCTCTGGTTTTTTATTAAGAAACATTGATAACATCCGATTTTGTTTAAACAGAAAAACAAAATTTTCATATTTCAAAAAACGACTAGAGCTCAAACTTGAACGAGGTCTAGTGTCACACATCTTCTACCAAAATCCAGTTTTTTGTGAGAACCAAATAATATTTTATAAGGTAGAGGTTCAAGATGACGAGGAACTTTAAAATATGTTTTCTACTCATGAGTATTCTGGGTATGACTCGATTGAGTTGTACATTATGCTCCTAGAGCCTCAACTGTCACAACCAACTCAATTACAAGTGATTGATCCCATAGAAGACAAACAAGATGAAGTAGACGTTGTTGACGAAGAAGAGGAAGATGAAGAGTTAGAGTTTGACAACATGGTCAACGATGATTCCGAAGACGATACGCTACTTGAAATACCTCCAAATGATATCTACACACCACCTTCGCACATGACAAACTTTAACATGGGCGGATATGAACCGTCATCAAATGTTTTCTTCAACCCGTATATGCAGTCAGATGAAAATTTAAAAGAGAAAGACAAATTTCGTTTAAAAGAAGATTGTGTGCTAGCTATAAAAAAGTTTCACATGATAAACTCTGCCGATTTTAAGGTGGATTGAGTAAATCCAGATAGGTACAAAATCAAGTGGGTCCATACATATTGTATGTTCAGACTCACCGCATCATACAAGATGAGAAGTGATTGTTGGGTGATAGGTCCTATATCCACCCACACTTGCGTTGATTCTATTCAATCACAAGATCATCGTAAACTAAATTATGATCTAATATGTCAAGAAATCTTACCTCTCATCAGCAATGATCTGTCATTAAAGGTGAAAACCATAAACTCTCACAACATTACAATATAGAATTATACTCTGTCATACAGAAAGGCCTGGTTAGCAAAGACCAAGGCGATTAAAAAAGTATATGGAAATTGGGAGGAGTCATACAAAGAACTACTGCTCTACCTGCACGCACTTCAGACGTATGCTCCTGGAACTGTTTATATTATGGAAACATTGTCGGTGTATGCCTCAGACAATACTTTTGTCAATGACAATGAAATATTCAGTCGACTGTTCTGGGCTTTTCAACCTTGCATCACAGGATTTGCATCGTGCAAACCCATTAATCAGATAGATGAAACGTGGTTGTACGAGAACTACAAAGGCACAGTACTGATGGCAGTTGCACAAGATGGCAACAATAACATTTTCCCAATTTCCTTTGCTCTAGTCAAGGGAGAGACTAGTGGTGCTTGTAGTTTATTTCTCAAGAATCTCCGAACACACGTGGCTCCGCAACCTGGTCTCTTCTTGATCTCCGACAAACATGCTTCTATTGAGAGTACATACAATAATCTTGCAAATGGTTGGCATGCCCCCCCTTCCACGTATGTCTACCGCGTTAGACATATTGTACAAAATTTCACGCGGGATATAAAAGACAGGGCTCTTCGGAAAATAGTTATGAATGCAGGGTATTCATTAACACAACCTTCATTCAAACACTATGGCAAAAATATCAGATTGTTAAACTCGGGTGCATTTAGGTGGGTTGATAATATTCCAGTGGAGAAATGGACGAGGTCATACGACAATGGGCATCGATGGGGATACATGAAAACAAATATCATTGAATCAATGAACGGTGTATTCAAAGGCATACGAAACCTCCAGTAACCTCTTTGGTGAAATCAACATATTTTAGGATGGCTTTGTTATTTGCAAAAAAAGGTGAAATGTGGAACACGATGTTACAATCGGGACAACTATGGAGTGAAAGTTGCATGAAATTTATTAAGGAATAAAGTGCCAAAGCCAACACCCATCTTATTATAAGGTTCGGCAGACATAACCATAACTTCATTGTCAAGGAGACAATCAACCACAACGAGGGGTTGTCAAGACAAGAGTATAGGGTTATACTACCATCTCATTGATGCGATTGCGGAAAGTTTCAAGCCTTTCATATGCCTTGATCTCACATTATTGCGACATGTACGTATGCTCACCAAGATGCATTACTACTTCTATCTCCCATTTACAAGACCGAGACCTTGCTCAGCGTATACAACAATGACTTTCCAGTGATAGCGAAACCAGATTATTGACCCGCGTACAAAGGGGAAATAGTTTGGCACAATGATCAAATGCGAAGGAATAAAAAGGGTCATCTCAAAAGCAAGCGTATCACAACTGAAATGGACTCCCTTGACAAGCTAGAAAGAAAGTGTGGTTTATGCTGTCAGGTAGGACATAATCGAAGAAATTGTCCCACTCGTGCTACTAGCTCGACGACATAAATATTGTATGCAAACTATCTTCACTTTTTAAAGATCTAAAGGAAAATTTCTTTTATTAAGAGCATTTTTTACAACAAATCATACGCAAACAACAAATAAAAACACACAACGACTAAAATAACAACAAATACAACACGTAAATATAACATCAACAACACGATAAAATATCTAAGAAATTACAACCGTCAAAACAATTTCATCAGATCCGTGCATCATCATCATTACGTCTTTGTCTGTTTTGACTTCTTCCAACCAAGAATGAGGTCTTTCAGTTGCAAGTGAGGTGGTTGTTCTTCTTCTATGGATCTTTCTAATTTGTTCCCCAACTACGATGTCCCAGTCTAACCATCACATCAACTCTCTCTTCAGTTTGTCCATGGAATGAATGTGCCAAATTTTCATTTTCATCGGATGTTTGATGGCCGAGAAAATAACGTACTCATCTCTCATGAAAATCATGAGATATGTCATGATATAAAAAATAAAGAGAAAATGAGAATAGAATGTAAGAAAGTGTGAAGAATGATGAGAAATATGTATTTAATTTATAGAAAAGACACTTGCATGTAGGAGTCATATCAGATGTCGCCTCCTCCCTAATTTATAGAGTATGCGCCATCTCATATGGCATAAAAGAAGTGTAGGCGCCAAGTGAGATGATGCATAAGGCCAAAGCTCCAGTGCATGCGTCATCTGAGATGACTACTGTATTATAACGTTTTCTAAAATATATATATATATATTTGCGTAATTTTCTCAGAAACATGGTTATTTGTGTATTTTTTTTCCAAAACATGATTATTATTAAAAAAAATCGTTATTGAAAGACGGAAACCATGCCTTTCAAATTTAAACTAGTAAGAAACCCGTGCTATCGCACGGGTCCTGTCTGCATTCATATTACACGTTTATCAGATCATCATTTATAAAGTTTATCTTTGTTTATTCAGTTACTTAACATTTATATAGTTTCAAATATAGACTAATAATATGCATCAACTTTTAAGCATTGATGCGTACTTATAATAAACGGTACAATTGATTCTATAAATACAATTATATAAAATAGCAGTAAAAGAAAGATTTTAAAGATGGACATTAAAATTAACTGTCTACAGCCGGTATCTCACATATACGTTCACATCTACCCGTGAATCTATACCTAGAAGGATCTTCATTAGAATGAGAAATGTACCGCAGTTAAATTGAGAAATAAAAAGAACTATTAGATTAACATACTTGTCCAAAAAAGTATTAAGTCTTTAATGTTAATCAAATTTTGTTAAAAAATTCTAAAATTTAATTTAAAAAAAATGAATTTTAAAATGGTATCTCATGATTAATAAAATGACAAAAATCGTTATATATATTTAAAAGATTAAAAAAAAATTAATTAAATAATTAAATATTATTAAATAATAATTTCTAATTTAAAATAAATATTTAATATAATTTATTAAAACCAATTGAGTAATTTAATGTTGTTTTAATTTGCATAAACATTAAAATACATTCCAAGTTGATAAGAATAAATTTCAAATTCAAATAGTATCTTTAGTACTTGAGAATTTAATTTCTTAAGGAACTCCACAATACAATTTATTTACTAACAATTTTGTAAATATGAATTGATAAACTTGACTGTGTAATGAACAATCATCATAAAAAATTAATAGTATTAAAATAATTATACAAATAAAAATTTTGTTACACATGAAATATTGATGAACAATTAAAAAAGATGTACTATGATATAAAATTTGTTCTTAAAGAAGGGAAACACTCAAAATATAAATACACAATGCAAAAACAAAAATTGTCTTTGAATGATGTTGCCTTATCAAACTATTGCATATTTAAGAGTTGTTATATCACTCAAATTGAAATTAGATTAAGATACATTTGTTTAAAGTCAAATAACATTAACAAAAGACCAGATGAAAAACGAAGATTTGGTTAAATATAGAGAAGTTGTATGCTAACTAGTTGTAGTTGGAGTTGGTTGACTCAAATCTATACATATATGTCAAAGTATTCTATTTATTTGTATATAAATGAGATATTAACGTAGAAATTCATTATATTTAACTTTGGTCTACAATATAATAGATAAACCAAAACACATAAAATAAATATTCATGATAAAAACTTAACAAATACTAACAGAGTAGTGCAATTTGCCTAAATTAAAAAACTTTCAAAACAATATCAGAGTCGAGATTTGATATGATCTGGGACGAAAATACAAAAACTTTACTCTACATCAGAAACAACTTCCCAAAGTTTCTTGTTGTGCTTCCTTGCACACCTCTGATTCCTCAAAAACATTGGATCCATCTATAAACCATTAATCTAAAATCGAACATTTCAAATCTAGTTAAAATTGAAAACTAAGAATTAAAGATAAGAATTGTTGGAAATCCACCAAAGTCTATGATGAATTACTACCACAATAACAATTTAATTATAAGACAAACAAAGAATAGAAGACAAGACAAATAATTTATGCAGAGTTTCTCTCTGCTCACAAACTGTGAAAACTTTCTTATTCACTTTGCAACTGCAAAATACTGTGAATGACTTGATTGACTTGCTTACAAAAATAGGGGTTACTCCCTCTATTTATAACTGAGCTTACACCCTAAGCCCGAAGCCCAAAATATCTTTTTGTTACTAAATCAAATCTAATTTATTCTACACTTAAATCAAATCTATTTAAATCTAAAACAAATCAAATCTTTTCGACACGTAGTTTCGACACACTGGATTACAATTTAACACACCACCTAATTCATTGTGTCTAAACTATCTATGTTCATCATGGCTCTTAGCTTTCTGAATACTTCGACTTGCACTCCCTTTGTCATGATGTCTGCAATCTGATTCTCAATTCTGCAGTGTTCCAAATTCATCTTTCCATCTGCTACCTGCTCTCGAAGATAATGGAATCTCATTTCGATGTGCTTACTTCAACCATGTGCTATTGGATTCTTCGCCAGATTGATAGCTGACATGTTGTCGATCTTCATGGTAATTGCTCCATAATCTTTCCCTGTTATCTCTTCGACCAAGTTCACCATCCAAGTTGCTTGACATGTACAAAGAGAAGCAGCTATGTATTCTGCTTCGCGTGATGATAATGCCACTACTGGTTCCTTTCTTGAATTCCAAGCAACTGGTGCACCACCTAGCATAAACACATATTCTGTTGTTGACTTTCGATCTTCAGCATTACTACACCAACTCGAATCAGTGTATCCCACTAACTTGCATTCTTTTCCTTTATCAACTGCAGGAAACAAAATGCCATAATCGAAAGTTCCTTTGAGATACCTTAGTATCCTCTTCACTGCTGCTAGATGTGATACCTTTGGCTTTTGCATGAATCTACTTACCATACCTACACTGTATGCTAAGTCAGACCTTGTATGACAAAGGTATCTCAATGATCCAATAAGTCTTCTATATTGGGTTGGATCAACATCATCTTCATCTGCATCTTTCGACAGTTGCAGTCTTGGTTCTGCAGGTGTCGAACTTGAGTTGCATTCTTCCATCTCAAACCTCTTGAGAATTTCTCATGCATATCTTATTTGATGCATCATCAAACCTCTACTGCTCTTGTAGAATTCGATACCAAGGAAATATGAAATCTCACCCAAATCAGACATTTCGAATTCTTTGCTGAGATCACCTTTGAAGTCTTTGATCTCACTTTTACAACTACCTGTTATCAACAAATCATCTACATAGAGACATAGTATAAGCAATTTACTCATGCTTCTTCTTACATATAATCTATGTTCAGTCGTGCACTTCACAAATTCCTTCTCCCTTAGAAAACTATCAATTTTCTTATTCCAAGCCCTTGGAGCTTGTTTCAATCCATACAGGGCTTTATGTAGCCTGTACACCTTTCTTTCTTCGTCATGTTTCACAAACCCAACTGGTTATTTAACATAGACTTCTTCATCTAAGGGTCCATTTAGGAATGCACACTTCACGTCCATCTGACATATGTGCCAACTGTTTATTTCTGCTAGACCAACAACCAACCTGATTATTTCAATCCTAGCAACAGGTGCAAAAACTTCATTGAAGTCTATTCCTTCTTTCTGTAGAAATCCTTTCGCCACAAGTCTTGCTTTGTGTCGAGTTACTTCACCTTTCGAATTCGTTTTCACTTTGTATACCCACTTGACATCAATTTCCTTCTTGCCTTGAGGCAATTCGACAAGTGACCAAGTGTTGCTGTCTTCGATAGACTTTACTTCTTCGCTCATTTCTTTCACCCACTTCGAATCCTTTAATGCTTCAGTTGCATTAACAGGTTCGACATCTGCATAGAAAGCATAATGTACCAGATCACCTTCATTATCTATTACATCATCTGATGTAATCACACAATATTGCAATCTTGCAGGCATGCGTCTTGTTCTTTGAGGCCTGCTTGTACTTGGTATATTCGCTGGTTCCTCTTGTCGAAATTCTCTTTCGACTTGAGTTTCTGGCTCTTCAAGAAGGATTCCCACTGAATCTTTCTTGACATTATCAGTCCAATCCCATTCTTTAAACTCATCTATGATCACGTCCCTGCTGATCACAATCTGCTTTTTCACTGGATCGAACAACTTGTAGCTGAAGGGGTGAAAAACACAAGAAGGGGGGGTTGAATTGTAAAACTGGAATCTTAAAGCAAATGACAAGGTATTTTTATCCTGGTTCGTTTGATCTCAAACTACTCCAGTCCACCCGTCAAGGTGATTTCGCCTCTCTCCAACGAGGTCTTAATTCACTATATTCAACTGAATACAAATCTGCTTTAACAACTGCTAAAGCCTTCTTGATTCAAACCACAATCCGGTTTGTCAAGGCAACACTTTCTTACAAAGGTGTAAAATAATGTGTGAATGTTTTCTACAAAACTATATCACAACTGTGATGTTTACACAAATGAAGCTTAGAAACTTAGAATGCTAAACACTAATGGAGTATCAGAGTTTGTTGGTTTAGCAAAACTGGTAGATGAAGATTATTGTTCAGCTTTGTGCGTGTAGAGAGTTTGGAAGCATTAGCCGTGATAATCTTTGAAGCTTGGTTTATATAGCATTTGAGAAGATGAACGTTGAAGCAAATATTCTTGATTCAATGCTAATAACAAGCTTTCCTTTTTGAGCAGATCTTGTCTGGAATGAGGCCGTTGGAATTGATTAGCGTTCAATGCACAGTACCGTTGCTTCTTCAATGCACGATCTGGCTTGGCTCATTCTGATTCTGCTTCGCTGCTGATGAACTATTTGATTCTGTATCAGAGTGTTTTACGCGCAGTTCTGTTCATCAAGCTTCAGCATGTGCAAGCGTTGATCATCTGATCTTGACGTTCTGATTCAGCAACTTCTGATGCTGGTGTATGAAAACATATTCTGATGCTGAGAACGTGATCTTGCTTATTTTAATCAGCATATCTGCAAATCAGAGCATAGTAATTTTAGGCAGCATATAATTCAATCATGAAATATTTAACTACTATATCTTTTCACTTTGTTATCATCAAAACTTAAATATAGGGTACTAGATTCAAACATTGTTCTAACAATCTCCCCCTTTTTGATGATGACAAAAACTAGATATTTTAAATGAAAAATAACGTGAAAAGTTATCAGAGCTATGTATCAGAATAAGAAGTACGGAGAATTTAGAGTTTAAGAGATACTCCCCCTGAGTTTGTTACTTCCCTTTGATATGCGTGTTCTTCAGAGTCAGATCTTTTTCTATCTTTGATCATCAGATTATAGGTCTTTGACTTATCAGAAAGCAGAGCTTCAGAGCTTTTCCTGTCAGAGCTTTGCTTCGGATCAGAGTGTTAGGATAATCAGAGCTTCATATATCAGAACTTCATATTTGATCAGAGCAACATGAGCTTCTAGTTCTTAGTCTTCATAGTGTTCGGAGCTTCCTTGTGCCTGTAGACTTAACAACAAAACAGAAAAACATTTCAAGTAATAGAGTTAGAATGTTTGAGAATTTCTGTCTAGTTAGCCGTTATTGATTTTAAATATCATTCTTGTTCTCCCCCTTTTTGTCAGCAATCAAAAAGTGTTAGTGATGTGCTAAAACAATTTAGATCAGAAAAACAAGTTATATTAAAATAGTTCAGAATCAGAGCAAAATAGCATTACAAAACATAGTCAAAACATAAAATGAAAAAATTATGCATGAAAAAGATTTTAAGGTTGTGGGGGCATGCGTGAGAACAGGCTTTCCAGCATTGCTTGAATCTTTTCAGAAGTTTCATTCTGCTTCTGAACCATGGTGACAACAGTGTCAATCTTGCTGTCCTGTACATTCATTCTTGCTTCCATCTTCTGATCATTCTCTTCCATTCGCTGCTGGAGACGCAAGTCATTCAGCCTTAGTTCTTCCAGAGCCTGCCTGTCCAAGGCAGCTTGAGAACTTTCAGCAGGAGGAAGTTTCTCAGAACTTTCAGCTACATCTTCTGCTGGATTTTCTTCCTGAAGGGTCTTGTCTTCTTCTGATGGTTGAACAGGAAGTGTGCCAGATTGATCTTCACCCTCTGATCAATAAAGTAGATCAGAAATTGCTGATCCACGTTTATATAATCAGGAGAGCTTGTTGGCTTCCTGTGATTGAAACAGCCCAGAACAATCTTGGCCCATACTCTGCAGTGATCCTTCAGATCCTTGATTTTGCTGCTGGGAAATCCAAGAGTGAAAATGCAGTTGGCTACCACACCTATATCAGGGCATCTATCGGCCATGTCCACACAACGGACTCCACCACCACTTTGACCAATTAACCTAGCAATGAGGTCTTCAGAAATTATTATCTTCTTTCCCATGACAGAAGAGATGACTAGATGTTTATGAATCTTGGCGTGAATCCAAAATTCCTTGACAAGCTCTGGGAAGGTTGGTCCAACCAGCCTGTCGAAATACCTCTCCCACTTTTGAGCCTTGATTTCATCAATTAGGTCAAATCCATTATCCTTCAAACTTTCGAAATCGACGATTAACTCAGAGAGAACCTCAAGATTCTTTACCGGTGTGAGAAGAGTTCTGGTAGGAACCTGATACTGCTCAGAGGTTTCTTTCTTCTGATTTCCTGCAGAAATGCTGGAGGATGCCATTGTTCTCACACTAAAAAGGCTTGAGAATGATTTGAGAGAAAAAAGGTTTTAAGAAGATAACTCAGAAATATGCAGAGAATACTTAGGAGATTATGAGAAAGCGTAAAGAATAAGATTGAAGAATAATGTGCTTAAATAAAGATTTCAAAAATTATTTTGAAAAATTAAACGTTTTTAAGAGAGAGAAAAAAATAATGATTACCATTAACAAGCGTGATTACTTTTGCATTAAATGCTTGCTGATTTTGGGGGATTTGAGAAAGATACTTAAAAAACGGTTACCAGACATGTGTCTCAATGCACCCAATCAGCGCTTTCCTTTCTCAGAAGCGTGCACGCGTTCTGCTTCAGGGATTTGCTGATGATTGGATGACACTTGTTTGATGTAGTGATCAGCACGTCTGTATTTGAGATTAGACTCTCAGATCTTTAGACTTGCCTCTGATACAATCTGCAAGTTCTAACTTTCTGAAAGAAGATTGATCAGAAGTTCACAGTAGTATAATTACATTCTGAAGATAAATACATGGAATTAAAACATTTTCATTCTGGGCATACTTTCATGCTGAGATGTTTCAGAATGAAATTAAACCTATCTTCTGAAAGGGGTTTAGTAAAGATATCAGCCCATTGATGGTCTGTATCTATAAATTTCAAGTTTAAAATTCCTTTCTGAATATAGTCCCTAATGAAATGATGTTTTATTTCTATATGCTTAGCTCTAGAATGTAAAATAGGATTCTTACTTAAGCAAATAGCAGAAGTATTATCACAAAGAATAGGAATGTTACTCTCAAAAATCTGGAAGTCTTCAAGCTGACTTTTCATCCAGAGCATCTGTGTGCTACATCCAGCTGCTGCTATGTACTCAGCTTCTGCTGTTGACAGAGCAATAGTTGATTGCCTTTTGCTGGACCACGAGATCAGATTTTCTCCCAGAAACTGGCAGCTTCCAGAAGTACTTTTGCGTTCCACTCTGTCTCCAGCAAAATCAGCATCACAGTAGCCTACTAAGCTGTAATCACTAGATTTTCTATAAAACAAACCCAGATTAGTAGTACCTTTCAGATACTTGAAAATTCGCTTAACAGCTGTTAAGTGAGATTCTCTAGGATCTGATTGGAATCTAGCACAAATACATACGCTGAATAAAATATCAGGTCTTGAAGCAGTCAGATAAAGGAGAGAACCAATCATACCTCTGTAGACTTTCTGTTCTACGCTTTTGCTTACCTCTTCTCTTTCCAGAATGCACGTGGGATGCATTGGAATCTTTGATGGCTTACATTCTGAGAGGTCAAATTTCTTCAGAAGATCTCTGATGTATTTGCTCTGATGAATGTAAGTTCCCTCTGGAGTTTGATTAATCTGAATTCCTAGAAAGAATTTCAGTTCCCCCATGAGGCTCATCTCAAATTCTGCCTGCATACACTTAGCAAATTTTCTTCCAAGAGAAGGATTAGTAGAACCAAAGATTATATCATCAACATAAATTTGACAGACTAAAATGTCATTCTTAACTGTTTTACAGAATAGAGTAGTGTCCACTTTCCCTCTGGTGAATTCATTTTCAAGCAGAAAGTTACTTAGCCTTTCATACCAAGCTCTGGGAGCTTGTTTCAGACCATACAGTGACTTTTTCAGTTTGAAAACATGTTCTGGATGTTTTGTATTTTCAAAACCTGGGGGTTGGTGAACATAGACTTCTTCTTCTATATAACCATTTAAGAATGCACTTTTGACATCCATCTGATACAGAGTGATGCCTCTATTAACAGCAAATGAGATTAAAAGTCTGATAGATTCTAACCTGGCGACTGGGGCAAAGGTTTCTGTATAGTCTATCCCCTCTTGCTGACTATAACCTTGTGCAACCAGTCGTGCCTTGTTTCTGACGACTTCACCTTGTTCATTAAGCTTGTTTCTGAACACCCATCTTGTTCCAATGACGTTGAATCCTTTTGGTCTTGGAACGAGATCCCATACGTCGTTTCTGGTGAATTGATTCAGCTCTTCTTGCATTGCCAGAATCCAGTCATTGTCCAGAAGTGCTTCATCAATAGAAGAGGGTTCAATCAGAGACACAAGTCCCATCAGAGTTTCTGAAGCTTGCTCTTGTTCTGATTGGATCTTCCTTTCTTCCTAGGATAGTCTCTTCTGGGTGATCCAAACTGCTTCTGGGTAATCTCTTCTGAGGTTGATCAGCAGCAGTTGTAGGATTTCTAGCATTGCTTCTTTCAGACGTTGAAGGAATGTCTGTGTTGAGAGCTTCTGATGACTTGTCTTCAGAACCTGCAAATTCAATTTCTATACCTGCAAGATTTTCATTCTGCTTTGACTTTTCAGAGTCAAGCTTGTCATCAAAACGAACACTGATTGATTCTTCCACAATCTGTGTTTCTGTATTGTATATTCTGTACCCTCTTGAGCGTTCAGAGTATCCTAACATAATACACTTCTGTGCCTTAGAATCAAACTTGTTCAAATAATTCTTAGTGTTTAACATATAGCAAGTACATCCAAATGGATGAAAATACGAAATGTTGGGCTTTCTGTTCTTCCATAATTCATATGGAGTCTTTTCCAGAATAGGTCTTATTGAGATTCTATTCTGAATGTAGCACGCTGTGTTTATTGCCTCTGCCCAGAAAGTCTTAGCAACGTTTGTCTCGTTGATCATGGTTCTGGCCATTTCTTGCAATGTTCTGTTCTTTCGTTCTACAACTCCATTTTGTTGGGGAGTTCTAGGACAAGAGAAATCATGCAGAATGCCTTTGTCATTAAAGAATGACTCAAAATCTTTATTTTCAAATTCTCCACCATGATCACTTCTGACTTTAACGATTCTAAGATCTTTTTCATTCTGAACTTGGTTACAGAAGGTAACAAACACAGAGTGTGACTCGTCCTTGTGTCTTAAGAACTTTACCCATGTCCATCTGCTATAGTCATCTACGATTACTAACCCATACTTCTTGCCACTTACAGAAGCAGTCTTAACTGGTCCAAATAAGTCAATGTGCAGAAGTTCTAATGGCTTAGAGGTAGAAACAACATTTTTGGATTTAAAAGAAGGTTTTGCAAATTTGCCTTTCTGACATGCTTCACACAGAGCATCTGAATTGAACTTCAAATTTGGAAGTCCTCTGACCAGATTGAGTTTGTTAATCTGAGATATTCTTCTCATACTAACATGCCCCAATCTTCTGTGCCAGATCCACTGCTCGTTGTTAACAGACAGAAGACATTTTACGTTCTGACTCTTTAGTTCAGAAAGTTTGATTTTGTAAATGTTGTTTTTCCTCTTACCATTAAATAGGATAGTCCCATCTTTCTGACTAACAGCTTTACATGATTTTTGATTAAAGATTATATCATAACCGTTATCACTTAATTGACTTATGGATAACAGGTTATGCATCAATCCATCAACAAGCAGAACATTATTAATAGAGGGAAGATTTCCGTTACCTACAGTTCCAGAGCCAATTATCTTTCCCCTCTGATTGCCTCCAAAGCCAACGTGGCCTCCAGGCTTAAGTTCCAGGCTTTGGAACATATGCCTTCTTCCCGTCATGTGTCGTGAGCAGCCAGAGTCCAGGTACCATGACTGGTGTTTCTGACTTGCTGCTAAAGATATCTGCAATATGTATTATTTTATCCTTAGGTACCCAGATCTTCTTGGGTCCTGATTTGTTAGTTTTACCAAAACTCTGGTTGAATTTTGGTTTCACAAAGTGATTACTACTAGTATATTTGATGTCATGTGTGTGACCATACACAAAGTGTGAATTTAGAGGAGTGTGTTTAATGGTTAAATCCATGACATTTTTAGGTGTAGGAACCTTACCTAGGTATCCTATTCCTTTCCTGCCGTTTCTGCTAACTCCATAGATCATTGAAGCCATTCTGCTTCTATCTATGCTTTTAGGAAGGAACTTCTGGAAACTATGATCATAATCCTTGATGATCTCATCAGCGTTGCTGGGAGTTTCAGCAATTGGTTCCTTCTGAGAGTTTTGTAAAGAGTTTTCTAATTTTAAAATTTTATCTCTCAGCTCAGAGTTTTCCAATTTGAGACTCTCAGACTTATTAGAGTCAGATTCAAGAGTCCTTTTCAGGTCTCTGAATTTAGCTCTAATCTGCTGATAACGTTCCAGAATTTCATTGAGGCTTTCAGCAAGTTCAGCCTTTGTAAAATTAACAGCGAAGTTAGGGAATACCTCTTCTGTGTCTGATTCTGAGTCTGAGTCAGAAGCTTCACTGTCATCTGGAATGTTAGCCATGAGCGCTATGTTCGCCCTTTCATCATCTGATTCTGAGTCAGCTTCAGACGAGTCAGAGTCATCCCATATGGCCATGAGACTTTTCTTCTTCTCTCTTCCAAACTTCTTTTTGGGCTTTTCCCTCTGAAGCTTTGGACAGTCACTCTTGTAGTGTCCTTGCTCATTGCACTCGTAGCAGATGATGTCTTTTGTATTTGGCTTCTTGCTGCCGGAGGAGCCTTCAGATCTTCTGTATCCAGAGGAAGAATCTGTCCTTCTGTATCTGGAAGAAGACTCGTTCTGATCAGATCTTCTGGGATTCCTGAACTTCCTTTGTCTTTGCTTCCACAGTTGATTTACTCTTCTGGAGAGAAGGGAAAGCTCGTCTTCTTCTAATGAGGATCCATCAGATGTTTCTTCAACTGCCTGCAAAACTTTAGATTCAGATTTTCTGTTAGATTTTAAAGCTATAGGCTTACCTTGCTTCTGAGGCTCGTCAGCTTCCAGCTCTATCTCATGACTTCTGAGGGAGCTTATAAGTTCCTCCAGAGTGATTTTGTTGAGATCTTTCGCCAGCTTCAGAGCAGTAACCATAGGCCTCCACTGCTTGGGTAAACTTCTGATTATCTTCTTGACATGGTCAGCAGTAGAGTATCCCTTGTCCAGAACTTTGAGACCGGCTACCAGAATCTGGAATCTAGAGAACATAGTTTCAATGGATTCAGATTCTTCCATTTTAAACGCCTCATACTTCTGAATGAGCGCCAGAGCTTTTGTTTCTTTGACTTGAACGTTGCCCTCGTGCGTCATTCTGAGAGAATCAAAGATGTTCTTAGCTGTGTCTCTGTTGGAGATCTTCTCATACTCAGTATAGGAGATAGCACTGAGGAGGATGGTTCTGGCCTTATGGTGATTCTTGAAATCACGCTTTTGTTGATCAGTCATTGATTTTCTTTCAATCTTCTGACCAGTTGCATTCACAGGGTGCGTGTATCCATCTGTCACCATATCCCACAGATCAGCATCATGTGCTAGAAAGAAGCTTTCAATTCTGTCTTTCCAGTAATCAAAGTTTTCTCTATCAAAGACTGGAGGTTTGCCGCTGAATCTGTCTCTGTCCTCATTGGTGTCATTGCTGAAATGAGAGTTGTTTCCTGCCATTGTGTTTTTCTGACGCTGGATCTTGTACTGACACGGTTAAGTGTTTTAGCTCAGAACCAGGCGCTCTGATGCCAATTGAAGGGGTGAAAAACACAAGAAGGGGGGGTTGAATTGTAAAACTGGAATCTTAAAGCAAATGACAAGGTATTTTTATCCTGGTTCGTTTGATCTCAAACTACTCCAGTCCACCCGTCAAGGTGATTTCGCCTCTCTCCAACGAGGTCTTAATTCACTATATTCAACTGAATACAAATCTGCTTTAACAACTGCTAAAGCCTTCTTGATTCAAACCACAATCCGGTTTGTCAAGGCAACACTTTCTTACAAAGGTGTAAAATAATGTGTGAATGTTTTCTACAAAACTATATCACAACTGTGATGTTTACACAAATGAAGCTTAGAAACTTAGAATGCTAAACACTAATGGAGTATCAGAGTTTGTTGGTTTAGCAAAACTGGTAGATGAAGATTATTGTTCAGCTTTGTGCGTGTAGAGAGTTTGGAAGCATTAGCCGTGATAATCTTCGAAGCTTGGTTTATATAGCATTTGAGAAGATGAACGTTGAAGCAAATATTCTTGATTCAATGCTAATAACAAGCTTTCCTTTTTGAGCAGATCTTGTCTGGAATGAGGCCGTTGGAATTGATTAGCGTTCAATGCACAGTACCGTTGCTTCTTCAATGCACGATCTGGCTTGGCTCATTCTGATTCTGCTTCGCTGCTGATGAACTATTTGATTCTGTATCAGAGTGTTTTACGCGCAGTTCTGTTCATCAAGCTTCAGCATGTGCAAGCGTTGATCATCTGATCTTGACGTTCTGATTCAGCAACTTCTGATGCTGGTGTATGAAAACATATTCTGATGCTGAGAACGTGATCTTGCTTATTTTAATCAGCATATCTGCAAATCAGAGCATAGTAATTTTAGGCAGCATATAATTCAATCATGAAATATTTAACTACTATATCTTTTCACTTTGTTATCATCAAAACTTAAATATAGGGTACTAGATTCAAACATTGTTCTAACAGTAGCCTCCTGTCGAATGATATCCAACTAGAATCATTTGACTTGACTTGTCATCAAGTTTTCTTCTCAACTGATCTGGCACATGTCTATGTGCAATAGATCCAAATACCTTCAGATGACTCAAGCTAGGCTTCACACCAGACCAACATTCTTCTGGAGTAATTCCTTCTAGCTTATTTGTAGGACATCTGTTCAAAATGTATTTGCAGTAGAAATAGCTTCACCCCAAAACTCTTTAGGTAAATTCTTGCCTTTCAACATACTTCTCACCATATTCATGATGGTTCTATTTTTCCTTTCTACAATTCCATTTTGTTGTGGAGTATAGGGTGGCACCACCTCATGCACAATTCCTTCCTTTTCACATAATCTGTCGAAGTCTTTCGACACATATTCTCCACCACCATAAGTTCTCAAAACTTTGAGCTTTCGACCACTTTGTCTTTCAACCATAGACTTAAACTTGGTAAATACTTTGATCACTTCACTTTTCTTCTTGATCAGGTAAGTCCATAGCTTTCGACTGAAATCATCTATGAATGTAACAAAGTATTTGTTACCTTCCATCGAATCCACCTGGATTGGTCCATATACATCATAGTATATGACTTCAAGACTAACCTTCGATCTACTTCCTGCATCCTTGCTGAAGCTATTCTTGTGTTGCTTCGCATGCACACATTCCTCACATACCTCGTTTAGAATGTCAATTTCTGGCAATCCTGAAACCATATTTCTTCTCTTCAAATCTATGATGTCTCTGAAGTTGAGATGGCCTAGTCTATAATGCCATATCCATTCATCTCTGCTAGCTGCAGTGGAGAGGAACTTGTGCTCCATCACATTTAGTTCAATCTTGAAGGTTCGATTATGATACATAGGAGCCTTCAAGATTAATCTCCCATTTGCATCAACGACTCTCATCATTTTATCTTTGATTGACACTTTATCATTCTTTTCGACCAACTGCCCTATACTGAGCAAATTGCTCTTCATGCCTGGTATGTACAACACATTGGAGATTACTGACCTTTTTCCATCTTTCCTCATGATCATAACATCACCAATACCTTCAGATGCTAGGGTATTGTCATTTGCAAATTTTACCATATTTTTCATTGAGGGTTTTATATTGACGAACCAGTCTTTCCTTCCAGACATATGTGATGAACATCCTGAATCCAAGTACCATTGGTCCTTGAATATATCTTCATCTCTTGTTGTGACCATCAGCATCATCTTTTCTTCTTCTTCTTAATGTTTTGCAAGCTTTGCATCACTTTCTTGATTCTTTCGTTTTTCTGGACAATCACTCGAATAGTGACCATACTTCTGATAATTGTAACATTGAATGTGACTCTTATCAGGTTTTCAACCACCACCTCTTCCTCTATTTGCAACACCACCTCTTTGGTTGCCTTGGTATGGTCTTCTTTGATTTGACACGTCTCCTTCGATTTGGATTCCTCTACCATTTGATTTGTTATAGCCACCTCTGTCGAAACACTTTCCTTTGCCTTTGGTTTCTTTTACTGAATGTGTCTGCAAGGTCACATCACTCTTCGATTTGCCTGCAGCTCTTTCATTCATTCTTTGTTCATGAGATTCAAGCGTCCCTTGAAGCTCTTCCTTTGTCAATTTTGACAAGTATTTCCCCTCTTCTATCGCCACCACTATGTTGTAAGTTCTTATACCTTTGAGTTTTACCTCATTGGTTGCCTCATCCATAATGAGACATTCATCTTTGTTGAATTTGATCTTGAACCCTCTATCGCAAAGTTGACTTATGCTAAGAAGATTGTGCTTTAATCCTTCAACATAGAGAACATCCTCAATTTGAATGGATGGAGGTGTGCCAACTATTCCAACGCCAAGAATCTTTCCTTTGGTGTTGTCTCCATAGGTGACATACCCTTTGGCTTTATGTACTAGATATGAAAATTGGTGTACATCTCCTGTCATATGCTTTGAACATCCACTATCAAGATACCAAACATTTGATGTGGATTTCAAGCATACCTACTGTGATCGGTGGATCTGGAACTGACTGTTTTAAAGCTGGTTTCGCGAAATGTCGCGGTAAGCAAGAGTCGCCACCGTCTTTTATTTTCTCCAACAAGGAAAGGACAAAAGCACAGAAAAATTCCTTTAAAGAGATTGCTCTCGGTTCGGGAGGTAGATTATAGAAAGGGAAGGTGTTAACACCCTTTCTATCCATGGTTATCCATGGGCTCTTAGATACTTGCTCTTTGTGTTTTCAAAATGTTTGTTTGCTTTTCAAAGTGTGAGTGGGTTTTGAAAAAGTTTCGTTTGAAAAATTTCTAAGTGACTCTTGTATCTGTCCTCAAGAGTGTATGAAAAATTTGTTTGAAAACTTTTAGAAAGTGTAGGTGTGAAAAGTATTTTGTTGGTTTTTGAAAAGAGCAAGTATCTATGAGAATCTACCTACTCTAAGGAATTCGTCTGTGTAAATGTCCTTAAGGTGGTGCCATCCCACCATTGAGAGGTAGGTAGCACCACCGTTGGAGGTGTTCGGGTCAATTCGAGTTTGTAGGGACATGGTGATCACCAGAGCAATGGGAAGACACCTTAGAAGCTACCCTCATGCCAGGTTCCCGGATCATGAGGACTTACTAAGACATCCTCTACTCGACGACCACCTTTCGAGGGGCAAGGCAACAGTGAAGCGTACCCTAGGGGTGGTGTGTGAATTGTGTGGCATTTTCAGTTTATTGTTTGTCTTGTCATGCATTGGTGATCTACGTTTCGATTTTATTTTTGGGCATTCATTCTTTCATGTTATTGTTTAGCAGTTAAAAGTGCGGGAATTTAAAATGCGGAAAAGATAAAGGGTCCTACGCTATTACAAAGGCGCGGGTCTACAACGCCAAATTAATCCAGACCCGATTTAAAATAAAGTGCAGAAAATAAATATCTAATAGCTATTACATGGCTTTGGAGCAATTACATTATATTTACAACAGAAATAAATAAAACGCGCGAAAAAAGGAAAATATGATCGAATGCGAGGGCGTTGGACCCTTTAAGGAATTAAAATAAAATTAATAGAATAATTAAATTAAATAAAAAGAAAGAACTTGTTTTTTATGTTTTTTTTTGTATTTATGACATTAAATTAATTAAAAGTCAAATGATTAATTCTAATTCTAATTGTTTTTAATTTATTAAAGAAAATGCATTAAAGTTAAAACCTAGAATTAAAACTAAATTAATTATAAATTTTATTTACAAAGTTAATGGTTAATGATACTTATAATAAAAATATTTAATTAATTAAAAAAAGGTAAAAAGTGTTAAAGATCTATTTTTTATTATTTTTGGTTTATTGTGAAATAGAATTAAATTATAACCTAAAATTAAATCTAAATTAATTAAGGGATTTATTTACAAAATTAATACTAAAATAAAATTATTATTTATTTTTTGTCTTTTCTGATTTTTTTGTGTTTTTGATTTTATGTTGATTAAAAAAAAGAAATAAAAATAGTCAAAATAAGTATAAGAAAAACGACGGAAACAGGCAGCAAATAAAAAAAGCATAATTCTGGAGGCCTGGGAAGCTTCGATCCAGAGAAGGTGTCTCCTTCGATCTGGGATGCTATACCTGCAAAAGTATGTTAGCAAAATAAACTCAGGGCCTGGTATCGAACCCCAGGCCCTTCGATCCTACGTGCGCTGAGTCTTTTCAGGATAAATCTGCAGCAAATGTTAGCAAACGAAGAACATGACCTGGGGCCAAACCCAGGCCCTTTGATCCTGTCTAGGATAGTAAATTGAAGGTAACAACAAGCACGAATGTGTAATGCAAATACAAGGTTGGACAGTTTACCCTCTCTTACCAGTAGATTGGACCTTCGATTTGGGCGCTTCCTGAATGTAGGCACCTTCGATCTGGGCTTCTGGGCTTGGCTACTTTTGCTGAAGGGTGGCTTTGCTTGGAAAATTCTGGCAACCTTTGATGGATTTTGTGGGCAGCCTCTCTCCAATGTTTCTTTCGTTCTCCTGTTGTGTGTTTTTTCGTCCGTTGTAATGTGCCATTGGCCCTTGTATTCATAGGAGTGTGAGGGTCTTGTAACGGTAAGAGACAGCCATTTAACCAGGCCTTTAATGCCATGAGACAAGAATCAGACACATTAAAAGTTTTCCTTTTTTGAAATATGCATGTCTCTTGAATGAACCTGGACACTTTCACTTGTACATGTCTTATGCAATGTGTATGAATGAAAATTATGGCCAATAATGCCTTGCATTGATGTTTAGGATTTGGCATAAACCACCATTATCACACTTTCCACTTTTGATTCAAATTTGAATTTTTGCCTTGTTTAAGCCTTAGCACGAAAAATGGTAGGCACATAATGATGCTTCAAGGTTAATCAAAGCAAAATATCCCTTTAAATTAATTTTTTTGAATTTCTTTTGATTTTAAAAGATTTAAAATTAATTAAATCCAATAAAATCAATAAAAATGAAAAAATTAATAAAAAAATCTGAAATAAAAGATGGGACACATGGGAAGCATGGCCAAGTCAATTCAAGTGGAAAAAGTGGGCCCCTTTTGTCAAAAATGGGATTTCAAGGATAAATGATTTTGGCCATTTCACAAAAATTTCCCAACTTCTCCAATGCATAACTTGCTCAATTTTTAAGCTTTGCTCATGTTCTTGGACATTTTAGAAAGCTCTTTGAGTCCTCTAACCAATGCCTTTGGTCCCATGTCATTTTGATTTACCAATCTCAAGTTATGGTCTTTGACTTAAAGTGCCTTTTTGTTGACTTTTGAAAATGACCTATAATGTTGAAATTGATAACTTTTTGTGAGAGCATTTCTTGGACTTGGAATGTGAATATGAATTGTAGGAAATGTCTTCCCCTTCAAAATGAGCTTTGGATGGAATTTTTCTGATAATCCATGTGAAAGTTATGCCCTGGTCAATTTCAGTTGACTTTTTCAACTGTCCAAAAATAGAAACTTTTGCATCTTGATGATTTTTGAGCCAAGTTTTGAGAATCATGATCAAGCATTGATCAAATGATGTTTGTGGCTTCAAAATGAGATGTTGACCAAAAATTTGAACTTTTGACTGCCAAATGACCATTTTGCCCCTACAGTTGACTGTAGTGCAATTAGGGTTTTGACTGTGCAATTTTGTGCTGAAAGTCTTGAAACTTGACATGTAGGTGCTTGACAATGTTTATGTGCATGGGAGACTTGATTGAGGCCTTGAAAACTTCAGCTTCCTTGTGAGAACCAAAACCCTAGTTTGACTGGCTTCAGGAGGATGGTTGACTGTGTAGCCTTTGAGTAGACTTGAACCAATTGTGGATGATTCTTGTCAAAACTTTGAAGGTTATGGGAGGGCAAATTTTGGGGTACAACAGTTGCCCTTGTTCAATCTTCTTAGACCTGAGGATGTAGATTGGCTGACGTGCCTTTCGTAATCCGAGGGTAGAAGATGATTGAACACTAGAGTGCCCAGAAATTTGCGCTCACATAGCAGCAGTGTGATGATGGAAATGGGCTTACCGATGCCATTTAGAGGTTGACGAATAGGATGATGGGCTTATAGATGCCATCTGGATGTTGATCGCGTAAGAGATTCTTTAGCGAGAACCTGCATGCCTGCAAAAGAAAAAATGAGTACCTGACACGTTGCAGGAGCTGGTTTTCAGATGCTTGGTATAGATGTGTCCTGATTGGTTACAGGAGCTGGATCTTTGAATTCTTCAGACGTGCCCTGGCGAGTTACAGGAATCGAGTCTGGTACTGTAGTCGTCAACAGATACTCCCTGGCAAGATTCAGGAATCGGATCTTCGAACTCTTCAGACGTGCCCTGTCTAGATACAGGAATTGAGTCTGGTACTGTAGTCGTCAACAGATACTCCCTGGCAAGATACAGGAATCGGATCTTCGAACTCTTCAGATGTGCCCTGTCTAGATACAAGAATCGAGTCTGGTACTGTAGTCGTCAACAGATACTACCTGGCAAGATACAGGAATCGGATCTTCGAACTCTTCAGACGTGCCCTGTCTAGATACAGGAATCGAGTCTGGTACTGTAGTCGTCAACAGATACTCCCTGGCAAGATTCAGGAATCGGATCTTCGAACTCTTCAGACGTGCCCTGTCTAGATACATGAATCGAGTCTGGTACTGTAGTCGTCAACAGATACTCCCTGGCAAGATACAGGAATCGGATCTTCGAACTCTTCAGACGTGCCCTGTCTAGATACAGGAATCGAGTCTGGTACTGTAGTCGTCAACAGATACTCCCTGGCAAGATTCAGGAATCGGATCTTCGAACTCTTCAGACGTGCCCTGTCTAGATACAGGAATCGAGTCTGGTACTGTAGTCGTCAACAGATACTCCCTGGCAAGATTCAGGAATCGGATCTTCGAACTCTTCAGACGTGCCCTGTCTAGATACAGGAATCGAGTCTGGTACTGTAGTCGTCAACAGATACTCCCTGGCAAGATACAAGAATCGGATCTTCGAACTCTTCAGACGTGCCCTGTCTAGATACAGGAATCGAGTCTGGTACTGTAGTCGTCAACAGATACTCCCTGGCAAGATACAGGAATCAGATCTTCGAACTCTTCAGACGTGCCCTGTCTAGATACAGGAATCGAGTCTGGTACTGTAGTCGTCAACAGATACTCCCTGGAAAGATACAGGAATCGGATCTGGAACCACGACAGTTGATAGCAATTATCTTTGTATTAACTTTTGTCCTGAAAAGACAAAACGTTAGTTGTATGCGATGCCATGATGTATGACATGCGAGATGTTCTCAGAATGAATGAGATTGTATGTTCATGATGCGTATATGCATGCTATAATGTATGAAAATGTGTTGTTTATGAATGTATGTTTTCGTCTAGGAAAATAAATCCTTGACGGATGCCGGGAAGTCAAATCCTGGGCTGATGTGAATAGCATTCTTTGTTTCCACTGGGGAGTGATGGTTGCAAGAATGAACCGGTAGGAGAAGACGACTCCGTTGGGGAATAAGCTTGGCGAATGGACTAACTCTGCAGGGAGGAAGGTACTCTAGCGATCTTGCTGAGAAACGATACTCTGTGGGGAGAGAGATACTTTGTTGAAATGTTGTATGAGAACTCCGCTGGGAATACCGTTGTCATGTTGGAAGTGTTAATAGACTTCGCTGGGGATGAGAAGGCTTCGTCGACGACGCTCTTTCCGTGGCTTTTGGCTGAGGATAACCCAGTTATATCCTGTTAAGGAAATAACTCTTTGAATAAAGCCGGACGACGCGTTCGTGCTCTGCGAGGGACAAGCTTCCAAAATCTACTGGGGATAAGCTTGCTGCTTGGGGAGATGAATTCCAACTTTCCTGGGGAACTTGGATTGGATTCTCTGGGGAGGTTTTGAATTGCCCCGGGGAAGTGACTCCATTGAATGTTTGGTATGCCGCCGGGGAACAATCTTAAATCAGGACCGCCGGGGATGTTTGTTAAGACTGTATGCTGCTGGGGAAGGTTGAGACCTGCGGGAGGATACCCAACTTCCTTAAGGTTGATAACTGCTTTGCTTGAGGAGAGTATATTGCTTGCTGGCTCACTCTCTGGGGAATTAAGATACCTGGTTGTGTTCTTCAATTGAACCTACCTTGATACCTTGGAGGACAGAACAAATAGATCGCTTGGACAACTCTTTATTGCCCCTGTTTCTGAGGTATGAGAGGAAGACCTGTGAGGTGCTGATAGTTGTTGATGGACAAACCTTCTTCTGATAGGTAGGTGACAAGATGACAGGACATAGTCGTACGCTTTGATCCCTAACTTTTGCCTGGACCGCCCTTTCGGGTTTTCAGTCCACCGGGATACCCCTTTTTGCCCAAGCCGCCTTTTCAGGTTTTCGACTTGTCGGGTGTACAGATTTTTTTCATTTCATCCCTTCATTTTGCCCGAACCCTTTTGGTTCGCCGGGAAGCCCTAATTTTTGCCTAGGTATGTCAACCTAGCGGGTCTTTGATTATGCGTAGTATTCTTTCGACTATGTCCATGTTCTTAGAATGCAGGGAGGTGCCCCTGGCTGTTTATGTTGCCATGTTACTAGAAGACGTCTGATCGTGCAAGATTCGTTGTTGAAATGCCCCAAGTGACTTAGGCGGAGATTTGCCCCAGGCTATTTGGCCTTTGAGAGATTCTCCGAATCTTGATTGGACTGCCCCAGATGATTGGACCATGATCATGTTGTGCCCCTTGATTGGAGGTACTTCTGTTCATTAGGCATTCGTCGTGCGACTTTCCCTGCTGTTCGAACAAAAAGTCATATGCAAACAAAGTTATGTCAAAAATGCAAAGCTTATGTCTGTCTTGAAGATTTTGAAAATGCATTATTTTTCATAAAACAAGTGAATGTTTGTAAAACGTGATGTCAACTCCGTATTCACCGTAGGCCTTCAGGAGTCAGGATACCTTTCGTAACAGTATGCTTTCGAACTAACCCATGCTTCAGCTAGGACTTTTAAGGGTTATAACGTGGCCTGGTTCACGGTTTAAGAAACAAAGGATAAAGGCTCAAATTTTATTTGTATCCACCCGTTCTTCGTGATGTTCTTCAAACCTAAACTCAGCTGACCGTGCGTTAGACCTTGTTTGAGTCTTTGCTTTGATATACCAATGATGGTTCAAATAATGATGATTTATTCTGAATGGGCAGTCATTTCTTTTTGTTGAGGGTTTATGTGACCTCTTTTTTTTATTTTATCATCCCTATTTTTTTTGCCTGAACTGTTTCTTTTGTGATTACAGTCAGCGGGATGCCCCAGTTTTGTAAGTCTCCTTCATAGGTTTTGACTTAATGAGTTTTTTTTTTTTTTTGAGATAATGACTGCCTTTCTTTATTGATTATTCGGAACCATCACTGTCTTTCTTCGTTTTGTAAGGACTTCTTCAGTGCCATTCGTTATGCACTTGGATCAACTGAGAGATTACCCTGCCCCAGGTTATGATTAAGGGTTTTAAATTTCGAAAAGAAAAACTCCTACTTCTTTGGCTCAAAGGGGTTGACGAGGGATTATCATCCTTATAACTCCAGTGTTTATGGATTGAAACAATGCCTGTACCTCATCAGCGGGGTCTGTTCAAAAGCATACTGTAGATTATGGTATCGTTTTCGTCATCCTCCCTCAAGAGGCTTAGAATTATTAGTCAAGAGTTGATCATCAGAAAAAATATGAAAATAATTTGCGTATAGTGAATACGAATATATTGCTTCAAAACAGACATATGCGATGCATTAATGAAATAACAACATTTAACAATGAACAAATGTTTGAACAATCAAAAGAAAATTACAACTTGAGCATTCGAATGAACAAAAGTCTTATAGTCTCAGGGCTTGTCATTTCAAATGGTGAACCTCGCAGGGATAGTAGAAGAACTCGACCTGACCATCTGGGGTGAATTCCACAGCTCCTTCATCAATCAGGCTTTGGATTTTGTACTTCAACTTCCAACAGTCATCAGTATCATGCCCCGGGCTGTTAGAATGGTATGCGCACCTGGCCCCAGGATTGTAGTTGGGTGAAGAAGTCTTAGGATTAAGATGAGGTCCTATCAACGTCACCAGATTCAACTTCAACAGGTGTTGCAAAGCTTGGGACAGCGACGTGTTGAGCTGGGTGAATTGCCTTCTGGGCTTGCTCTGATCAACCCGTTGCTCTGGGCGAGGTTGTGGTTGGAGCTGTGAAGTAGTAGCAGCTTGGAGAGGTCTATTCATTGAACCAAGCCTTTGACTTCTTGGAGGCTGATTACCGGTTTGGTCTCCAGCCTTGGTTACTTGCTCCATACTGTCTTGCTGAAGCTGGTTGATCACAGTTCTCAACTCTTCTTGTTCCCGAGCTAAGCCTTGGATAAGGGCCATTTGCCCCAGCATCTGAGTCCTCATTACGTCTATCTCAGCTTGCATATGTTTCAGCCGTTCATCTTTACCGTCTTCTAGACGGTTCTTGACCAAATTCCCCATGAGGAGCGTTCTCAACTCTTCCTGCCCCTTGGATAGGCTTAGGAAGATCTCCCTGAACTGAGTCTCTTGAGTAAGGAACTCCTGGGTGTTTGATTGGAAAGCCATTGCTGAAATAAACAGCGAAAAGGGTAAGTGGCCTGTAACAACGGTACCTGTTATGCAATGATGTGTATGATATGCATGCAATGTTTTCAAGGATCTCGCTGGATAAACAGGAAATTTTGTTAGCATTTGGATCCGGTAGCTTGATTGAAAGAGCTTCATGTTTGTTGGGAATCTTTCTTCCAAGGGTCAAAGGCTCACCATATCCAGTGGGTCATAGCCTCTGACTTTAGTTATCATGTCTGGTTTTGATTTCCAAACAACCTTGGTTAAAGGAACTTTCTTCAAGAGTCAAAGCTCACCATATCCAGTGGGTCATAGCCTCTGACTTTCTTTGGCTAGAGGAAAATAAATCCTCTTTGCCCCTTGCTAGATGTTTGATTCATCATGACCTGCATCACAGACCCTTGAGATCCTTGAAATGGGTTAGGATGTATGCAATGGTATGATGTTATGGTATGCATGGGGTAATGTGAGTAGCCCTGTTATGAGTCCCAATTAAGGACTGCAAACCAAAACCTGTAAGAAACTTAGTACACTCTTGTTATGAGTCCCGATTAAGGACTATAAACAAAACCTGCAAGAAGCTCAAGTAAAAACTGTCATGAGTCTCAATTAAGGACTAAAATAAAACCTGCAAGACCTTGTTACGAGTCCTAATTAAGGACTATAAACAAAACCTGCAAGTAGTTCATGTGTCAGCTAACAAGCATGCAAGTAGTCAAATACGAAGGCACACAAGTCACACAAAAGAGCCCTTAGAGTTTAGGCCAGCATGGGGTCTAGGTATTACCCTCTTGAAGTTGGTGGGCTCAAACCTGTCCTATCAAAGTAACCGGGTTCTAAGGATCTCAATATCATTGGATTGTTTTCATTGTTCATCGTTTCGATTTAGCCACTGACTGGCGATCAAAATATCCCAAGAAAACAACCCTCAATTGAGTGTAGTATCGAGTATCAACCGACTTCGGAGTACACCAAAGTAGTTATCTCACTACCCTAAAGAGGCCAAGATGGTTCAATTAAGGTTCCTAAGGTCTGTTGATGCTTCACGACACCACGCGGAGGCCCCGTACTCTCCTTGATTGACTCAAGGGTTACCGGTACACACCAAAGTGCCACATCAACGTAGCAGACTGCTTCAACCATGTCGGTATACCCCGCACAGTTCCCTCACAACCTTGTTGCTACTTTCTAATAAGGTATCCCCAGATCCGGGTTAGGATCTATAGAACTCCCAAGACAGTACCCACAATAATAAAGCAAACAATTCAGACAATTGAAAACACAGTGATCTTAGTCCTAAGGTACACCTCACTTTAAGTGTCCCCAGCAGAGTCGCCAGTTCTGTGATCGGTGGATCTGGAACTGACTGTTTTAAAGCTGGTTTCGCGAAATGTCGCGGTAAGCAAGAGTCGCCACCGTCTTTTATTTTCTCCAACATGGAAAGGACAAAAGCACAGAAAAATTCCTTATTGAGATTAGTTCTCGGTTCGGGAGGTAGATTATAGAAAGGGAAGGTGTTAGCACCCTTTCTATCCATGTTTATCCATGGGCTCTTAGATACTTGCTCATTTGTGTTTTCAAAATGTTTGTTTGCTTTTCAAAGTGTGAGTGGGTTTTGAAAAAGTTTCGTTTGAAAAATTTCTAAGTGACTCTTGTATCTGTCCTCAAGAGTGTATGAAAAATTTGTTTGAAAACTTTTAGAAAGTGTAGGTGTGAAAAGTATTTTGTTGGTTTTTGAAAAGAGCAAGTATCTATGAGAATCTACCTACTCTAAGGAATTCGTCTGTGTAAATGTCCTTAAGGTAGTGCCATCTCACCATTGAGAGGTAGGTAGCACCACCGTTAGAGGTGTTCGGGTCAATTCGAGTTTGTAGGGACATGGTGATCACCAGAGCAATGGGAAGACACCTTAGAAGCTACCCTCATGCCAGGTTCCCGGATCATGAGGACTTACTAAGACATCCTCTACTCGACGACCACCTTTCGAGGGGCAAGGCAACAGTGAAGCGTACCCTAGGGGTGGTGTGTGAATTGTGTGGCATTTTCAGTTTATTGTTTGTCTTGTCATGCATTGGTGATCTACGTTTCGATTTTATTTTTGGGCATTCATTCTTTCATGTTATTGTTTAGCAGTTAAAAGTGCGGGAATTTAAAATGCGGAAAAGATAAAGGGTCCTACGCTATTACAAAGGCGCGGGTCTACAACGCCAAACTAATCCAGACCCGATTTAAAATAAAGTGCAGAAAATAAATATCTAATAGCTATTACATGGCTTTGGAGCAATTACATTATATTTACAACAGAAATAAATAAAACGCGCGAAAAAAGGAAAATATGATCGAATGCGAGGGCGTTGGACCCTTTAAGGAATTAAAATAAAATTAATAGAATAATTAAATTAAATAAAAAGAAAGAACTTGTTTTTTATGTTTTTTTTGTATTTATGACATTAAATTAATTAAAAGTCAAATGATTAATTCTAATTCTAATTGTTTTTAATTTATTAAAGAAAATGCATTAAAGTTAAAACCTAGAATTAAAACTAAATTAATTATAAATTTTATTTACAAAGTTAATGGTTAATGATACTTATAATAAAAATATTTAATTAATTAAAAAAAGGTAAAAAGTGTTAAAGATCTATTTTTTATTATTTTTGGTTTATTGTGAAATAGAATTAAATTATAACCTAAAATTAAATCTAAATTAATTAAGGGATTTATTTACAAAATTAATACTAAAATAAAATTATTATTTATTTTTTGTCTTTTCTGATTTTTTTGTGTTTTTGATTTTATGTTGATTAAAAAAAAGAAATAAAAATAGTCAAAATAAGTATAAGAAAAACGACGGAAACAAGCAGCAAATAAAAAAAGCATAATTCTGGAGGCCTGGGAAGCTTCGATCCAGAGAAGGTGTCTCCTTCGATCTGGGATGCTATACCTGCAAAAGTATGTTAGCAAAATAAACTCAGGGCCTGGTATCGAACCCCAGGCCCTTCGATCCTACGTGCGCTGAGTCTTTTCAGGATAAATCTGCAGCAAATGTTAGCAAACGAAGAACATGACCTGGGGCCAAACCCAGGCCCTTTGATCCTGTCTAGGATAGTAAATTGAAGGTAACAACAAGCACGAATGTGTAATGCAAATACAAGGTTGGACAGTTTACCCTCTCTTACCAGTAGATTGGACCTTCGATTTGGGCGCTTCCTGAATGTAGGCACCTTCGATCTGGGCTTCTGGGCTTGGCTACTTTTGCTGAAGGGTGGCTTTGCTTGGAAAATTCTGGCAACCTTTGATGGATTTTGTGGGCAGCCTCTCTCCAATGTTTCTTTCGTTCTCCTGTTGTGTGTTTTTTCGTCCGTTGTAATGTGCCATTGGCCCTTGTATTTATAGGAGTGTGAGGGTCTTGTAACGGTAAGAGACAGCCATTTAACCAGGCCTTTAATGCCATGAGACAAGAATCAGACACATTAAAAGTTTTCCTTTTTTGAAATATGCATGTCTCTTGAATGAACCTGGACACTTTCACTTGTACATGTCTTATGCAATGTGTATGAATGAAAATTATGGCCAATAATGCCTTGCATTGATGTTTAGGATTTGGCATAAACCACCATTATCACACTTTCCACTTTTGATTCAAATTTGAATTTTTGCCTTGTTTAAGCCTTAGCACGAAAAATGGTAGGCACATAATGATGCTTCAAGGTTAATCAAAGCAAAATATCCCTTTAAATTAATTTTTTTGAATTTCTTTTGATTTTAAAAGATTTAAAATTAATTAAATCCAATAAAATCAATAAAAATGAAAAAATTAATAAAAAAATCTGAAATAAAAGATGGGACACATGGGAAGCATGGCCAAGTCAATTCAAGTGGAAAAAGTGGGCCCCTTTTGTCAAAAATGGGATTTCAAGGATAAATGATTTTGGCCATTTCACAAAAATTTCCCAACTTCTCCAATGCATAACTTGCTCAATTTTTAAGCTTTGCTCATGTTCTTGGACATTTTAGAAAGGTCTTTGAGTCCTCTAACCAATGCCTGTGGTCCCATGTCATTTTGATTTACCAATCTCAAGTTATGGTCTTTGACTTAAAGTGCCTTTTTGTTGACTTTTGAAAATGACCTATAATGTTGAAATTGATAACTTTTTGTGAGAGCATTTCTTGGACTTGGAATGTGAATATGAATTGTAGGAAATGTCTTCCCCTTCAAAATGAGCTTTGGATGGAATTTTTCTGATAATCCATGTGAAAGTTATGCCCTGGTCAATTTCAGTTGACTTTTTCAACTGTCCAAAAATAGAAACTTTTGCATCTTGATGATTTTTGAGCCAAGTTTTGAGAATCATGATCAAGCATTGATCAAATGATGTTTGTGGCTTCAAAATGAGATGTTGACCAAAAATTTGAACTTTTGACTGCCAAATGACCATTTTGCCCCTACAGTTGACTGTAGTGCAATTAGGGTTTTGACTGTGCAATTTTGTGCTGAAAGTCTTGAAACTTGACATGTAGGTGCTTGACAATGTTTATGTGCATGGGATACTTGATTGAGGCCTTGAAAACTTCAGCTTCCTTGTGAGAACCAAAACCCTAGTTTGACTGGCTTCAGGAGGATGGTTGACTGTGTAGCCTTTGAGTAGACTTGAACCAATTGTGGATGATTCTTGTCAAAACTTTGAAGGTTATGGGAGGGAAAATTTTGGGGTACAACACCTACACAAACAAATTATTCTTTGTTAGGTACCCAAGTTGCCTTGGGTCCTTCGTAGTTAGTTCCCTTTTTCACCCACACATAATGCCCACTTGCTATACTAAAGTTTCTAACATAGCAAGCATTAGGTGTATGGCCTTTAATACCACAATAAAAACAAGTAGGTTCAAAGTTACTCCTATATCTAGAAGGATAAGATTTCTTTTTAGGAAATGTTTTCTTTTTCGATACATTAGCCTTTTCTTTTGATGATTATGAACAACTTGCTTCTTTTCTACTTTCTTGGGATTGGAATTATTACTAGCCTTTACAAAAATAGTGGGATTGTTACTTGGTTTCTTAGAATTCACATAACCAAGACCCCTTTTATCATTTGGATAACGTTGTTGGCTTAGTAATCCTTCCAATCCTATTTGTCCTTTTTCATATTGTTCAATGACTCTTTTCAATTGAACAATCTGAAAGACATTTGATTCACACTTGGAGCATGCAAAGTTTTCTTTTTCTTTAATAAAATTCTGTTTTTGAAGATCAAAATCTTTAGTCATGGTGTCAATTTTTTCTAAACAACTTAGAAGTTCTTTTTCTTGTTTTGACACCTTTTTGTATAAACTTTTGCATTCTTTCAAGAGTTCATCAATAGCATCTTGAACATCATCATCAAAAAGATTAAATTCATTACTAACTTCTTCTTCGTCGTCGGAGTGATGTGAAGCCATTAATGCTAGATTTGCACATTCGTCGCTTTCCGAATCGGATGAAGAACTTATCTCATTATCTTCCCATGCAACATAAGCCTTTTTGTTCTTGAACTCCTTTTTGCCTTTGAATCCATTTTTCTTGGAGAGTTTTGGACAATCCGGCTTTATGTGACCTTTCTTTCCACATTCATAACATGTGACATCTTGTGTTAATGTGGAGGCTTCTTTATCTTTATGATTATAAAATTTCTTCCTTTTGACAAAGTTAGCATTATGAAGATTATTTTTATGACCAAAATACTTTCCTAACCTTTTTACAAGAAGCAAGAAGTTTTCATCTTCCTCCGATGCATCTTTATCTTGACTTTCCTTTGAATCAACTTTTAAATCAATGCCTTTGGATTTCTTCTCTAAATTTTCATTTTTTTCAAGTCTACCGAGTTCCGTTTCGTATTCTTGAAGTTTGCCAAATAATGTAGCGGAAGTCATTGCAGAGAGACTCTTCTTTTCCGAGATTGTCGTTACCTTTGGTTGCCATTCCCTAGTCAATGATCTAAGGATTTTCAAGTTGAGTTCATCATTTGTCAAGGTTTTACCAAGAGCATTTAAGTGATTTGTCAAATGCACAAATCTCTTTTGTAAGTCAAGAATGGATTCTCCGGGCTGCATTCGAAATAGTTCATATTCTTGACTCAAGGTATTTAGCCTTGATCTTTTTACTTCAGTCGTTCCTTCATGAGTTTGAACCAGGGTATCCCATATTTCTTTTGCTGTCTTGCAGTTTGAGACACGGAAAAATTCGTCCATACTGAGTGCACCTTGAAGAAGGTTTATTGCCTTTTTGTCATAGAGAACTTTCTTTTTATCATCGTCGTCCCATGCAGTTTTGGGCTTTGCAGAACCAATGCCATTGATTACTGATATCGGGATAAATGGACCATTTTCAACAGCATCCCATACTTCCTCTCCTTGTGCTTCTAAATGCGCCTTCATGCGTATTTTCCAGAAGTCAAAATATTCACCACAGAATAGAGGAGACTTGTTGTTACTACCACCATCTCTGAAAACTGGTTGATGATTTGCGGAAGCCATTCTGGATCTTTAGGAACAAGTTACCTATAACTTGCTCTGATGCCAATTGTAAGTCTCAGAGTACCTAAGAGGGGGGGGGGGGGGGGGTGAATTAGGTCTTATAAAAATTTATTCGGTTTTATGAGAATGCTTGGTAGTAATTTTTGGTTAAGTGTTTGAAGATTTTGATTATATCTTTATCTTTTCCTGATTATGGTGATGAAAGCAATAAATGCGGAAAAGTAAAGAACACGATGATATATCCTGGTTCCCCTCACAATCCGAGAGTACTCCAGTCCCCTTTCCAACACGAAAGAGATTTCACTATAGTTAGAATGATTGTACAGCCTATGCTTACTATCTAACCTATAGGGTGATCAAAGGTTCTTAACACCTTTAAGACCAAACAAACACTAATGTGAATGAAGAACAATCCTCTTCAAATCACAACACTTACTTCCAACAATCCTGGATAGTAAGGGAAAATCTTTAAGTAATACAATGATTTAGTTTGAAGTATATGGAGAGCTTTATCAATCTTCAATTGATCTTCTTCTTCAAAATAAAAACAATTATCAACAATGTATATAAATGTTCACAATGTATGTATGAAACTTGTAATGATGATGAAAGTGTATATGGCAAGTTTCACAAAATTATGAACACATGAAAGTATAAATTCAAATGTGAATGAATGAGAAAATTGTTTATTGAAGAAGTATATTTGTTAATTTGAAAATTGAAGCATTGTTTTTGAAATAAGAAAATCTGCAGCATTTTATAAAGTCATAAGAACCTCTTCATTCATGCCAATTCATATGAAAAGTTGCAATGCATTCATGAAAAGATACCACTTGAAAAATGTTCAAAAAACAAAGTAAAAGCTGCATTGGTTCGCTAGGAACCGGTTCCGACACTGACAGAACCCAGTTCTTAGTGAACGTTATAAGTTGAAATTCAAAAATATCACGCAGGAACCGGTTCCCCTATTGGTACAACCCGGTTCCTGGTACAAAAACCAGGGACATGTTTTTTGAGAAATGCTGGAACCCGGTTCCCTGTTAGGGAGGAACCGGTTCCTAAAGGGTTATTTTCAAAAATACTTTTTGAAAGATATTTCAAACAAATTTTTCTTTGATGTTAAAGTTATGGAATATGTATATGTTGATGAATGCATATTGTGAACATCTATATTCAAGATTTTAAGAATTATTTATACCATTTGATATTTGATGATTCTTCAATAATTCTTCAATAATCTTCAAGACTTTTATTTGATGTTGATAAGCTTTTTGCACATCCTTTGAAAGTTGATGTCCATGTTGTCTTCATCAAAACACATGCTTTAAATATGACTTGAGAAGCTTGCAATTACATATATGGTCGAAATTAAGAGCTAAAGATCTCAAGATCTTCGAAACAACAGCTCTTGTTGTTAACGTTTCTCCACATATCTTGATTTCATTTACTAGTTTTGTAACTCTAGTGAAGAAATTAGATATGCTTTCACTGTCTTCCATCTGAAGCAGTTCATACGTCCTTTTGTGAGTTTGTAACCTCACTTCTTTCACTTTTTCAATGCCTCCAAAAGACTTCTCAAGGATTTCCCAAGTTTCTTTTGCAGATTCTGAATCACTAACCTTTTCGAAATTGTCTGGGCTGACACATTGATGAATTATAAATAATGCTTTATAACTCAGCTTCTCAGATTCTATGTATTTCTTCTTTTCTTCTTCTGAAGCGTTTTCTCCAAGCACTTCGACTCCATCTTTTACAAGGTCCTAAAGACCTTGACACCTGAATAAGACTTTCATCTGTTTGCACCAATTCTTATAGTTGTCAACTTTCAGAATTGGTAGGGTTGCTGGATAATTTGCATTCCCATAACTTGTCATCGTGAATTCTTCAATCGTTTTTGATTGATACTTCCCTTGAATCGAAATAAAGCTCTTGATACCAGATGTTGGAAATCCACCAAAGTCTATGATGAATTACTACCACAATGACAATTTAATTATGAGACAAACAAAGAAAAGAAGACAAGACAAATAATTTATGCAGAGTTTCTCTCTGCTCACAAACTGTAAAAACTTTCTTATTCACTTTGCAACTGCAAAATACTGTGAATGACTTGATTGACTTGCTTACAAAAATAGGGGTTACTCCCTCTATTTATAACTGAGCTTACACCTTAAGCCCAAAGCCCAAAATATCTTTTTGTTACTAAATCAAATCTAATTTATTCTAGACTTAAATCAAATCTATTTGAATCTAAAACAAATCAAATCTTTTCGACACATAGTTTCGACACACTGGATTACAATTTAACAAGAATGAATATCCCTTTAGTGGAAGTGTGGTGATGTCTCTTTGGCTTCCTGATGCCATTCTTGTGAGCCTTGTAAGACTGGTTGTGATCGGTGTGATTCTTCGACTTAGACATTTCTGTAATTCAACAAACACGAAGTTAATCAATTGGGAAAAATTTAGAAAATTGAAAATTTAAGAAGTTGAACAAAAACGAACCCTAAATCGGCAATTCAGAAGATCGATTCGCGATAGGGTTTTCAGATGCAAATTACCCTAGCGTGTGTTTCTATTCATTTGCCTCATTGTTATTAGTCTTAAGTGCAAACTTAAATATTCGTTTGTTTCTATTCATTTGCCTCATTGTGTTTATCATAAATAAGAGAAGAAAAAAAAATTCTACAATTGCTTATGAAAAGTTAGCCCCACAAAACCAAGGGGCAAATGAAGTACAATATCATGTTGTATATTAAAGAGGAGTACAATATCATAATGTAGAATAAAGAGGATCCTACAAACTTCCAATAAGCATCTATACATCAAAATATATACTATTTTACATTAACTATGCCAGCTCCCGGTCAAATTTTAGTTCTAAATAAATATCTACACTCCATGGTATCTTGAAATTAATTATGTAATTGAAATTAGTTAGAATATTGAATTATATTAATTTTTCATTATATTATAAAGATAGAAATAAAATATTATTTTTCATTATAATAAAATTTTATAATAACCATAAATGATTTTTTAAGTTTATTGTTAAGTAAAATAATATTCTAATTATATTATATAGAAAAAAAAACAAATGTAAAATTTTAAATTTTTATTATATTATAAAATTTTATGGATAGAAATAAAATTTTATTGTCTATTATATTATAAAAATAGAAATAAAATTTCATTTTTCATTAAAATAAAATATTATAATAATCATAAGTGAAATAATAGAGAAATAACAAACCAACAAAATCTAAACTAAATAATAGAGAAATAATAGAGAAATAAACTAAATAATAAAAAATAGTAATTTTAGATTTATCATTAAAATATTATTATAGTAATATAATTATTATGTAAACTATTAAAAACCATTAATAAAATAAAAAATTGTTAAAAATAACAACATGATTTTCCAATATTATATTTTTTATTTCAAAAATTAAGTTTATATTTGCCATTGAAATATTATTATAGTAATGTAATTATTATGTAAATCATTAAAAACCATTAATAATATAAAAAAAATGTTAAAAGTAACAACATAATTTATCAACAATATATTTGTAATTTCAAAAATTAATTTAAGTTTTTATTATTTTACATGATTTACTTAATTATAAAATTTTATTTCATAATTTTTATATAAGCAGTATCTTTGTAATATGATATTATGTAGACAATATTCAACACTATATAGATAATATCAAACCAGTATCTTGTCATATGATACTATGTAGACAATATCCATAATGTGTATATACAATTATCATTCAGAAGCTTGAACAATATAATTTTATATTAATATATGAAATATATCGATGGGTTTAGGAGGTGAAAATAGATTTTGAAAATTGATATGTATCGTCGAAAATAAAAATTTTCACACAACTCAATATTTTCATCATTCTTTTCTTTTAATGTAGTAAATAAAAGATAATAGAATAATACACTATTTTACACATCATTAATTATTATTAATTTATATTATTCACACCAAATCACATTTATATATAACATTGATTTTGTCGTCCTTCTCATTGATCGTATAAGGGATTGTTTTATCTGTTTTAATTGTTAATTAAATAAATTAAGAGAGTTGTAAGAAAAAGGGAAATATTATTTGATCAACTAATTTAAAAACACAAAGAATAAAGGAAGAAATAGAATGAGAGAGAATAACTCGATCCACTTGTAGCAAAAAATAATCCAGGTCACTTATTTAATTTATATTAATTTTTTAATATTAATAATAATATAATAATATTATTAATAACAAATTATATATTTCCGATAAATATATAATATTTAGAAAGATATTATTTTAATGATATACATAAACATTAATAGTTATTAATATTAATAATAACATATCCGTTTTTTTATCACAATTAACATATCAGTTTCAAAACTTGCAAATATATTCATTCAATCACTTCAAAAAAAATATATTCATTCAATCACTTCAAAAAAAATTGAAAACAATGAAATGTTCTTCATTATCCCAACAAATTCCATTTACCTACGAATTCAATATCATAGAAGAAAAAAACTCATAAACTCAATTATCATATTCAATTTCATCTTATTTTTTCACTTCGATGAAAAAAACTCACAAACTATGTCTATTTCAATTTTAGATATTCTCTTGACAAAGTTTTATCAGCAGCACTATTTCAAATTCAATTTTTTTTTCTAGATATGAGTTTTTCAGAATTTTTCAGAGATTCGTTTTCTAGAATTTTTTAGATCTGAGTTTTGAACCAACCGCAACAATTTCTTCTTCACTTTCTCCCTCATTCATCCCCGGTCCTGATTCAAATTACCTCTAAATTAAGTCAAAAGAAACTAAATGGTAACAATATCAAAAGAAACTAAATGGTAACAATATCACCGAACAGATCTCTGACTCCAGCGACAATGCATTTGGGGTAGGCATCAATTCTTTCTCTACTCTCTTCTATTCGTACCGTGAAAACACAAACAACAAATTAATACAAAAACACAACAACAAATTAACACAAACACAAACGTAATGAAAAAAAATAGTGTTATTGAGGCGGAGAGAAGATGAAACTAAAAGCTTCTCAACAATTAAAGAACCTGTGCAATTCAAATAAGGCATAAGTGTAGGGGCAATTCCGAGGAGATAACATTTTACTTGGGACACACATTTGTGAGAGACACACCACTTTCCATCAAAAACCTTAAGGTAATAGATGAGTGGGTGTTCTCACTTATAAAGTGTTCAATCTTCCATTTTTATAATCAATGTGAGACTTCTTCCTCACACTTGATTCTCAACACTCTCCCTCAAGTGTGAGTCACAATGCTCCCCTTCATGTGTAATAACTCCCTTCCACATAGGAGAGGGCATTTTACTTGGGACACACCTTTGTGAGAGACACACCACTTGTCTATCTAAAACCTTAAGGTAATAGATGAGTGAATTTTCTCATATAAAGTGCTCAATCTTCTCTTTTTATAATCAATGTGAGACTTCTTCCTCACACTTGATTCTCAAGTATAACGGAATGCAGAGGAATCATGAAAGAGACTAAGAAAGGTATAATGGAGGAATAAACATAAATGATATAGTGAAAACCCACTGCCTCTATTTTGTGAATGACGGTGGAAGACGGAACAGCTAGCAAACAGAGGAAAAATATAATGGAAGAGATGAATGGAATCAATACAATTTGATTCAAATAAATAATAGATGAATAAATAAGGTGGATAGTTGCAATGGAAAAGAATTTGCACTATTCCAATGCAAAACTCAAACATTTGAATGACAATACCGTTAACTCCAATATAAAAATTTATTAAATTGTTGGTCTCCCTATAAAATAGATGGAATAAAATAATAAAAAATGCATCCGTAAATGTGGTTATGCAGCAATGTTTAAAATTAGTGATTAAAAAAATAAAAATACCGTAAAAATGTATTGCATTGACACATCAGCATCATTAAATGTCAAAATAATATAATGATAGAAGTAATTCAAAAAATCTAATTCATTTTTAGTGATTAGTTTAAATGTTAATTTTAATTAGAGGGTATTAAGTGAATTTTCAAATACTTTAAAGTTTATATATTTATATTACATATTAAATTTAAAGCATAAGATTCATCCTGAACTTACTATATTTTATAGGTTTAATTATAATTCTATATTTTTTTTTTAGATTTAATTCTTACAAATTTAAAAACAATTTTTAATAAAATAATACTCATATTAATAACGTGTTAGTGCGTAAACTGTTAAAAAAACACTACTTTTATTTAAAATATATGTTGAATTCTAGATTTTAAAATAGCGGAATTAAAATATAAAAAAAAATAGAAATCTAATCATGCTTACTTTATGAATAAGAAATGTGATAAAAGAAAATATAAATATACCAGAGAGAGATAAAATTTTACATCAAAATTGAGTGATTTATTTTAAAAAAAATCATATATTTCAAAATATGTGCATTCTAAATTATTGTGAGAGCATTGCTAAATGATAAATACTTATAAGAAAGTATAAAAATAAGAAAGACAAAAATTAAATCTTAATTATTTATTGTTATTATAATTTCATAATTTCTATTAAAAAATTAAATTTAAAATTATTCTTTAAAACAATAATAAATATATATTTTTATCTTATTCGAATGAATGTTACTATACATCTATTACTCTTATTAAATTTATAAACTATAAGAGCATTTCTAAATATTAGGAGAGATTTGCATAAGAAAAGCGGGAATATTACTATAATGGTTTTTAAAATAAAAACTAAATTATTTGATTTTTAATTTCCCATAAATCATGGGTGGATTATATAACTGACATTTATACTTGTGTTTTTCAACAGAGTATTTTCGTGCAAATAACCTTAAAATTTTAAAAATAATTTTTTTATTTATTTCATCCTTATTATATGAGATGTACTTTTAAATATACTGATATAAATCAAAAGATGTATATTTGAATACATTAAATCTCATTTTTTTTTTACAAAAAATAATTAAAAAATAAATATTCAAATATACTCAAAGTTAATTCGGAGATTTATATTCGAAAATATTCTTTCTTTTAATTATCATTAATTTCTTAATAAAAACGGTTCCAATTCATCAAATAAATTATATGTTGAATAAATATATAAAATGTTTAAAAAACTATATAAAAAAAGTTTTATAATAATGTCAGAGTTTTAAATAAAAAAATGTGGAGTAGCTTCTAAATTTATGTTGTAGCTCATAAAAGTAGAAAAATATTAGACTAACACATTATTATTAACTATGATTTCTGACACTAATACAAAATTGAAAATCGGATAGAAATTAATTTTATATAATTTTTATTGAGTTTAATTAGATTAATAATTGAGATAGCAATATTAATTAAACATTAATAAAAATATACATTTTTACTTGAAAATTGTAGAATCTTAAACAATTGACATATTAAAAGTTCAATTTGTTACCGAAAAGAAAATTTCTAGCATAATTTTATAGTCAAATAACACATTCAGATTATAGTGAGGTGTTTGACATTATTTTAATAGAAAGGACTATTTTGTCTTTATAGAAAACATAAGTGAGAAAAGAATATAAAGTTATATTCTATTGAAGATTATTATTGATAAAAGAAAATATAAATATGAGAGATAAATTAATTGGACGACAGTGAAAAGTTGCTAAATAGTAATATCTTGAGTGAATTACTTACAAAAATCCATATATTCCTTCTATAAAAAAAAACCCATACATTTCAAAATATGTTTTATTCTAAAAGTTTAAATGAAGTTTTGTCCCCAAATTTTTCAACGGCTTGATTTTAGTTTCTTAAGTTTTAATTATATGATTTTGGTTTTCAAATTTTTCAATGGTTTAATTTTGCCCCTTTAAATTTCAATGACTTGATTTTGATTTCTAAAATTTACTAATTACTTGATTTAGGGTCTTTAAATTTGTCTCATTTTGTATTTGATCTCTTAGTGATAAGTAGACCTTTTTTTTTTAGAGTTACTTTTTTTTACTTTATTTTTTTATTTTTCTTTTTTTTTAATAATTATATTTTGAATGAAATATTTTTAAAATTTTAATTATTTCATTCAACATATACTGAAAGTCAAATTATTTTGATAACAAAAAAAATCATTAACTAATTAAAAAAGTTAATTAAAATAATTAATTAAGATAGCATACTCTTTAATCAATAATATATGTGAATATTTTAACACATTTATTTTAGAATATAAGGACAAATATATAATATCTCTAGTAAAAAGATTGAAATTCTATTGACTAATAAGATTTTTAGACTTTGGGACTTTATGTTTAAATATGAAAGAATTATTGACTAAAGAGTTTATTACTCTCTCCGTTCTATATTATTACCACAATTGATCATTTCACATATATTAAGAAACAATAAGAGAGATAATAGTGAATTTATCAAATTATCCTGATTAACTATTGGTGCATTCGAATTAACAAGTGAGAAAACAATAAATTAAGAATATTTATTAAAAGGTACAATTAGAAGATTAAATATAAAATTGCATTGATAATCTAAAGTGACAAGTATTTTGGGACAATTTTTTTTCTAAATGTGACGCTTGTTTTAAGACGGAGGGAGTATTTTAATTAGCTGGTGATCTATCTTTTTGTTGTCAAAATAATTTATCATTAGGCATATGTTAAATGAAATATTCAAGATTTTCAAGATATTACATTCAGAGTTTAATTATTAAAAAAAGAAGAAAAAAAGAATTATAGAGAAGAAATTTTTAAAAGAAGAAAAAGTAAAAAAAAAAAGGTTTATTTTACAAGTCATTATGAGACTATCAAATGTAAAAGAGAACAAATGTGAGGGGACCAAATCAAACAATTGAAACTTACTTGGGAAGTCAAAATCAAATAACTAAAAAATTTGAGGGATCAAAATCAAACAATTGAAATTTGAGAGACTCCAGAATCTAACAATCAAGAAATCTAGGGAGCCAAAAATGCTTTTAATCCTATTCTAGATTATTGACATTTTAATCTACACTGTATTCTAATTAATACTCCCTCTGTTCTAAAATAAGTGTCGCATTTGAAAAAAAATTTATCCTAAAGTAAGTGTCGCTTTTAGTTTTTGTTGAAATATTAAATTAGATTTGTTAAAATATTAGATTAGATTAGATTTGATTAGATTTAATATTTAAATATAATACAAATTGTGTAGACCCAAGTCAAACCACTTTTGATGCTGCTAATTTCGATAGAATCTCTCATGCTGAAACGACGAAGGAGGCATGAGATATTCTGGTGAAGTATTACGAAGGAGGTGAGAAAGTCAAGGTTGTCAAGTTACAAATCTTGCATCGACAATATGAGTTATTATCGATGGGAGAGGATGAAAAAGTTGCAGAATATGTGTCGAAGGTTCAGAAACTCGTCCATCTCATGAAGGGTCGTGGTGAAACCATAATTGATACGATGATAGTTTAGAAGGTAATGAGAACGTTGATCTCTCACTTTGATCATATTATTGTAGCTATTCAAGAATCAAACAATCTTGAAACCACTAAAGTGGAAGATTTGGTGGTTCGTTGGAGGCGCATGAGATGAGGATTGCCGAAAGGAAATGAGTGCAAGTCTCGATACAGACTCTACAAGCTCAGTCATGGAAAAAGGATGGTGGTTCCAACAAATTCAAAGGCAAGTTCGACAAGACTCAGGGCAAGAAGTCTTGGTCGAATACCCACAAGAATAAAGTCAAAGATAAATCTTTTGAATCCTCGAAAATGGGAGGAGGAAACTATCGAAAGGATAAAGAAGATAAGAAAGGTATCCAGTGTTATAACTGTGAAAAGTGGGGACACTTGGCTAAACATTATTGGTACAGGAAAGACAATGGATCGATAAAAGGCAAGGACGAAGGAGCGAATCTTGCACGCCAAGAATTAGATGATTCTGAAGGAGATATGGTGGTATAGCTGCAGTTGCAGATAACCATGTCAAATTTAAGATCTGGTTCCTCGACTCAGGCTGCTCGAATCACATGACTGGTCGAAAGGAGTGGTTGGCGGACTACGACGAGTCGAAGAAGAGCAAGCTAAAACTTCCTGATAATAGTTCGTTGCAAGCAGAAGGTATTGGCAATATAATTTTTCAAATGAGTAATGGAGGAAAAGCTATGATTAAAGATGTGCTCTATGTACCTGGAATGAAGTGAAACTTGTTAAGTGTTGGACAACTGGTCGAAAAAGGTTTATCAGTTGTTATGAAAGATGGATCTTTGAAATTGTTCGACACTAAGAACAATTTGGTCTTAAAATCTCCATTATCGAAGAATAGGACATTTAAGACTATGATCAGTTCGACAAACGTTCAATGTTTGAAAACTATTGTTGACCACAAGAATAGTTGGTTGTGGCATTTGAGATTTGAACATTTGAATTTTCGATCACTCAATCAATTGATTATTCAAGATATGGTTACTGGAATTCCAAGTCTTGAGACACTTGGAAAACTTTGTGAAGGTTGTTTAGTAGGAAAGTAATCCAGAAATTCTTTCGTTTTGACTATGCCAATGAGACCATCCCGCATTCTCATAATGGTGTATTCAGATGTATGTGGTCCATTCGAAGAATATACCATTGGTGGAAACAAATATTTTGTTTCATTTGTGGATGAATTCAGTCAAAAGCTATGTATCTATGTGATCAAACGAAAGGACGAAGTATTCAAAATATTTAGAGATTCAAGATACTTGTCGAAAACCAAAGTGAGAAGAAGATCAAAGTTCTGCGAACAGATGAAGGTGGCGAATATACATCCAAGATGTTTGAAGATTTCTATGAAGAACATGATGTTGATAATGAGGTAATTTCTCCTTATACACCTCAACATAATGTAATTGCTGAAAGAAGAAACATAACCATATTAGATATGGCGAGATGCATGCTGAAGCAAAAGAATTTGCCAAAGTCTTTATGAGGAGAAGTTATTTCGAGTGCAGTTTATACTTTGAATAGGTGTCCTACTAAGATATTGAAGAATAAGGTTTTTGAAGAAGTGTGGAGTGACAAACGACCATCAGTAATTCATTTGAAGGTGTTTGGTTCTATGTGTTACAAGCATATTCCTGATGCGAGAAGAAGGAAGCTTGATGACAAAATTAAACCTATGATTCTGGTAGGATATCATAAAACTGGTGCATACAGGCTATTCAATCCAATTAATGAGAAAATTGTGTTGAGTAGAGATATTGTAATTGATGAAAATTTTGCTTGGGATTGGAATTCAAATGATGTAACTAACAAGCCATTGATGAGCTATGGTTTTGACGAATAAACTGATAAAGTTGAAGTCAAAGAAATTGCTAACATTCCAATCGAAGACGAAACAATTGCTGACATTCCAGACAACGTTGAAGTCGAAGAGGGTGTAGCTAGCACAAGCCATAGACCTCAAAGAACTAGAGTTCTTCCAACAAGACTTCAGGATTATGAAGTGACTGGTGATGATAAGGTAACACCAGATGGAGAATTAGTTCATTTTGCTTTACATGCAGGTGTTAAACCAATCAACTATAGCAAAGCTTTGAAGATTAACAAGTGGAAGTTAGCTATGGTCGAAGAGTTACAAGCAATTGAAATAAACAACACATGGGAGTTAGTAGAATTTCCAGCATATATAAAAGCTATCTGTTGTACCCCAAAATTTGCCCTCGCATTTTTTCACAAGAAATCTCAGCTTCAGGCATTTCCTGATTTTTCAAACTGGCTCAAGAATCGGACAATCGGACTTTTCTTGTCAGTCAAGCAAAATTAGGGTTTTACTGGTTTTCATGGCCCTAGAACAGTTCAAGCAGTTGGCTTAGGGTTTTGGTTGGTTTTGGCTCAATTTTGATCAGGCGAACGTTATTTGGCATTTAATCAAGAATTAAGGTTTTATGGGCATATTCTCAGAAAGATTAAATTTCCACAACACTTTGTAAGTTATTCCAAGATTCGGGTTGAGTTAGCGTTGTTTTGATTTAATCAGTAAAAGAGGCAGTTGGGTTGAATTCACGTTGTTTTGTTTGAGCCAGTCAAAAGAATTATGCAGTTTGGATCTACAGTGCTTGGCAAGAAATCAATAAGAAAGGATTGCGTCTGATCAGTTATTTTCGACTGTGCGTTGCTTTGAATGATGGAGACGTCAAGTTCATTTATTTTGATCGACGAAGAATCAATGTTTAACTGATTATTTATTGTTCTAAGGATTAAATATCTGAAATTTAACTTTCATTTATTTTAATTTAAGGAACCATGAATAATAAGTAAATAATTGAAAAGAAATTGAAAAGAATTAAAATGAATCAATAAGAATTTTTATTTCATATTTAATATTTGTTACAATTATTATTTGGATACAAGTATTTATTTACGAAGTATTTAAAATAATAATGGTTTACAATAATTAAATTGAAAATAAAAACTATCCTATTTTTTCTAAACATTTTCTAAGTCCCTAATCTCTTCATTCTTCACTTCGCTCCGGTATTCCATTTTTCATCTGCAAAAGAAAAGGAGAAAAGTCAAAAAGCAGTTGAATTGAAAAGACAGATAAAATTTGCAATCATCATTAAGGGCCACTGATTGGGATCAGTTAACCCTCTCTGCAAATCACGGGATTTCTCCCGGTTCACAAAGAGGGAAGAATTTTATCATGAATGCAAAATGTCAAAATGCATAATTTTAAAATGTCAAACTGCATAGTTCAGAAGTAAGTTCAAACCAAACTGAAAATCCAATTACAACTTTCTATCAAAGATCAAAAAGTGCAATTTACTGTCAAAGTATCAAAGAGTCTACACAAAAGCTGTCAAGAGAAGATTTTGAAAGATATCAAAAAAGCACACAAGTTGTCAAAGAAAGATAAAGATGCAGAGGAAATCTTATATGCAAGCAAGCTTTCTTTTTTTCATCATTCCCCATCAGTAGCCACTTTCAGAAAGTACATATATAAGCATAGTTTAATATTTAAACTGTACTAAGAGAGTCAGAAGGAGAGAGATAAGAAGCAGGGTTCAGGCTTTAGGCTTAGGCAGGATAGATAGGAAGAAAAGATATACAAAACTGAGATACAAACTGCCTCAGCATCATAACTGTCAAAAAAAGAACGAATAAAACAAAAAACCATAAACACATCTCAAAACTCAGGACCTGATATCAAAAAGCCAAAAACATCAGAAATCCTCCAAACCAGCATAAAAGCCAGCCTAAAGCAAGAAACACCAGGCATGTACCTTTAAGCTTAAAAAACCTGCTGAACCATTACAAACAGATAACCTCAAACCTGCTGAACCAAAAAGGCCTCAACATGTCAAACCTGAAGCACAACCTGCCTGAACGATACTAAAAAACCTGCTACCAAGTCCTGGCCTGAAGCAAGCCAAACAATGGCCTGCTACCAAGTTCAAACCTGAAGCCAAGCCATGAACCTCATACCTGCATTAACCTAAACCAAGCATAAAACCAGCTAAGGCCAAAAAACCAGTCTAAACCTATAACCTGCATCCTGTCAAAAACCTAAAACCTGCTGAAGCCTAAGCAATCCCTGCCTAAGCCATTAACCAAAAGCCATACCTACATACAAACCTGTCACCAAACCAAGCGTCATACCTGTCAAAAAGCCTCGAGGACCCAACCTGTCCAGTTCAAACCTTAAACCATTCAATCCAAGCATCAAGGCCCTCAAAGGAAGTGCTCATCATTGGGCAATAAATAACATTCAAAGGCAAAGTGGGCGATAGAGAAGAGGAAAGAAGTGGCCTCAGAAATCTTCATCACAGGCCAAGATGCAATAGGCAACAAGTTCACATTTCAACAGGCGTTCAACACATAGCACACAGACAGGCAACAGAAGGAAGCATACATAAGTTCAGGGCAACTGTAAGAGAAGAGGAAAAGAGGCATTCAACACAGGCAAGCCCTCAGTAAACACATCACTGGGCGTAATACTATCGAGCTCAACGTTCAAAAGACAGTTCAAGGTAACTGAGGTGTAAAAAGTTCCAAAGGCAAAATCGAGGCAGCAAAGGCAAAGAAGAAAGGAAGCAATATCATAAAGCCTGAGAAAAGATACAGAAATACCAAGCATCGTGCAAGGCCTCTTCACCATTAAGCCACCTCAGCGCTTCCTCGCCCTCTTCTCCTCCATTGTCTCCCCTTCAAGGTAGAATATTCCTTTCTCATCTCTTTTGCCATCTCGTTAAAACAAACAGAAAGAACACAAAAATCAGAATATAAAATCATGACATGCAAATCTAAAACATCTAAAACATCCAACCAGTTTAAGGCATTTCGTTACCTTGATTTACCGTCGCTTGGACAAACGTGAAGAGGGGAGAAGAGGTGGTAACGCTGGTGGCTAAGGCGAGAAGCTCGGGTTCCTGAATCCATGGGCAAAGAGCGAATGATCGAAGAAGATGAACGAAGAACAATGAACGAACGCGCCGCTGTGCAAACCCTAAAGCCTTTTGTTCCAACTGAACAATAATTCCAAACCCTAAAAATATTCTGAGTTCAACGTGGGCCTTGCCCATTCTACACGCCCCAAAGCCCATTAAAATGTTTGCTTCTTTAAAACATTTCATTTAACACTAACTTTTTTTTTTATATAAAACAATATTTTCTTCTTTCTTTTTATTTATTCTTTATAAAAATTATATTAATAATAAAAATACATTTTTTCTACATCATATATTTAAAATTGAAAAATACCTTTCCATTCTTTTAATTAAAATATATTTTGTACATACTAAGTAAATATACATTTTTTGTATAATTTAATTTCTTAAAACATTTTAATACATATTGAAATACTAAACACATAAATAATAAAATACATTTTATTGCACCATAATAAATATTGAAATTAATCGTCATTTAATTTGTTTATAATAAATATTGAAAATACTTTTCATTCAATTTGTACATATCATACAATATTAATTAAAATTGAAAATACCTTTTTCTTTTAAATATTCTTTTTGTACATAACACATGAAAATATACTTTTTTATACATAACTAAAGCCTAGAAATATTTTCTTGAAACATCATTTTCATAATTTAATTAAAACTTGAACATTCAATTAAAACACATTTCTTTTGTACATATTAAAAGCATACAAATCAAAGATTCACTAAACACATATTTAGGTCAAATATCCTAATCTTCATTAATGTCACCTTGTCGCACATGTAAATAATCACTTACACAATACATCTCACACTTACACTTACACAAATACATTCACATTGCCCCTATACACACTTGTTTATCTTATACGTTGATATTCGTTATTTACATTTGATCACAAATTCGATTTGGTTGTAACTTATTGGATACTATAAGTCTCATCCCCATTTGTACATTTATACCCCCACTCCCGGATACTATTTGTAATAGCGCAGACTTTACATTTCCGCAATTTACAGTTTTCCAATTATACCATGGTTAGACCTAGAGTTTGCATGTACATAAAATCAAACGCTAGATAACCTAATGCAAGACAAATACATGAAATCAATACACAATCACACTTGCACCCTCTAGGGTAATCCCACATGTTGCCTTCCAAAATGGGCCATGCTTGCACGTCGAGAATCTTTGGCAAAACAAAATCAAAATGATCATAAGTCCCTCAAAATGTTGCCTAAACGGAATGATCATAGTCCCTTCAAAACAAATTGCCGAAGACACTTGGCATCATTGTATTCATGGTCCATACGACGACCCGCGCCCGTCCCGAATAAACTTCCTAAATGCAAGATTGTCCACCAAATCCAATGGTGGAACAAAATTGTTAAAAGGGGTTAAAACATAACAAAAACCTTTGAGTACAATAGGGTAGACAAAACTCTTAGTTACTTGAGATCAACTTGCAAAAACACTTGCCTTCTTTTCAAAAACCACAATCCACAACACTTTCAAAACAAACTCTCAAAAACATTTGAAACATCTTTTCGAAAAGATACACGCCTTTGTAAAATATTCGAGTAAAGAATTGTTACAAGGTTAGCCTAAGACAAGGCATCTTCTTCCAAAATATTTTCAAAAAGCACCCACGCACCCACCATTTTCAAGCAATCGAAAATCAAGGCAAGTGATCTAAAAACCAAGTAACTACGAGCCCATGGATAACCATGGATGAAAAGGGTGCTAATACCTTCCCTTTTCATAATCTACCCCCCGAACCCACGAAATATCTCAAAAGGTTTTTGTTGTGCTTTTTTAACCTTTCCTTTAGGATAAAATAAAAAGTCGGTGGCGACTCTTGCTCAACCGCACAAGTGCGAATACGAACGCAAAACACTAGCCAGTTCTCCCACCGTATCACACTATCGAAATAAAGTGGGCGTTCAAGTTGAAACACAATATATATGGATTGATAGCAAGACATAAAGCAAGATTAGTAGCTTGAGGTTTTCTTCAAAGAGCAGAACTCGACTAATCTGAAGTATTTGCTCCAGTAGCAAGATTGGAGACTATTCGACTAGTGATAGCATTGGCATGCAACCAAGGCTGGTCGACATTCCATCTGTGAAATCCGCATTTCTGAATGGTCCTTTAGATGAAGAAGTTTATGTCACACAACCTCCTGGATTTGTGATTTAGAAGGAAGCGAGTAAAGTATATAGATTTCACAAAACGCTCTATGGCCTATGGCATGGAACAAGAAGATCGACTCATACTTAGTCGAATTGGGGTTTGTCAAATGCAAATCAAAGTATGGTGTCTATGTTTAGGTTGTAGAACAGGATATAACAATCATCCGCTTATATGTCGATGGCTTGCTAGTAACTGTAAATAGTTTGGAGAACTTGTCAAAGTTCAAGGAGCTGATGACGAAGGAATTTGAAATGTCAGATCTGGGAAAATTGTCTTATTTTCTAGATATGAAATTTTAAATGTCGAAGCCAGGAATGGTGCTACATCAAAAAGTATGTCAAAGAGATATTCAAGAGATTCAGAATGGATGATTCAAATCCTGCAGCCTCATCCGTCGAACCAAATGTGAAGTTGGAGAAGAATGGAGAGGAAGGCAAAGTCGATGCAACTTTGTTTAAGCAAATTGTGGGATCTCTGAGGTATGTGTGCAATTGTCAACCTGATATATGTTTCACAGTCGGATTAGTAAGCAAATATATGAGTGAACCAAGAGTATCACATATGAAGGCTGCAAGAAGAATCCTGAGATATTTGAAGGGTTCAATAAATTGTGGAATACTATTTCGACGAGATTCTGAAGGAAAAGAAGCAATCGTTAATTATTTTTCAGATGCTGATTGGTATGGAGATAAGGAAGATCGAATAAGCACAACTGGATATTTGTTTCTAGTATTTGGTGCCCCAATATCACGATGTTCAAAGAAGAAACATGTGATAGCATTGTCATCTTGCGAAGCTGAATATATAGCAGGATCCTATGTTGCTTGTCAAACAATTTGGATAAGATCAGTACTTGAAGAAATGACTGTCGAAGTGAAGAAACCTCTAGTGTTGCAAATTGACAACAAGTCAGTCATAAATCTGACGAATAATCCATTTATGCATGGAAGGAGTAAGCATATTGAAGCTAGATTTTACTTCCTAAGAGAAAAGGTAAATCGAGGTGAATTTGAAGTTATGCATTGTTCAAGTGAAGCACAGTTGACCGACATCTTCACCAAAGGATTGAAGATTGACAGATTTTTGAATTTGAGAAAGAAATTAGGAATAGTTCAGATTGACTATTTTTAAAGATGTTCAACAACTTGGATTATGGGTGTGTGTTGAAATATTAAATTAGATTTGTTAAAATATTAAATTAGATTTGATTTGATTAGATTTAATATTTAAATATAATACAAGTTGTGTAGATCCAAGCCTAATTAGGATTGTATATAAATAGTCTCCGTCTATATCATTATTTGTACAATTCAATAATACAAATCCTTATTTCCTTATTCCGTCTCTATTCTCTCTTTTCTAAAAGTGCCTCACACACTAAGAATTTCCAATGCAATTTTAGTTTTTATCTTCCAATTATATTCTCTAATTAATACTCCTAATTTACTGTTTGTCTTACCTTACATTAATAATAATTTGAATACACTAATAAGCAAATATGATAGGTTGGTAAAATTGTTATTTTCTCTATTTCATTTATCATATTTTCTTAATCGGTGTGAAAGTGTAGAATGATAAATATTTGAGTTATTACCACTTTTTTCCCTGTCATATAGGCCACTTTTAGTTTACCTATAATTTTTTTTTTTGTAAAAATAACCTTACTATTTTAAAATACTAACATTTTAATTCCTAAAATCAAAATTCACAGGTAAATTGATAAGTTTCTGTAGATTTTCTTTCGGATTTACCGCAGATTTTAACTTTAAATACTAAATTATTAGTTTTTTGAAATGACAAAGTTGTTTTTGAAAAAATAAATTTTACGAGAATAAATCAAAAATGATTTTCATGACAGAGATAAAATGATAATAATTCTTAATATTTTAAGACGAAAGGAGTATTATTTTCATTATTTTTTAATTTAATATTTTAATTTATTTATAATTAAAGTAAATACACCAATTTAAAAAATATAGTATATTATTATATCTTTTATCTATACAAAATTTCTAAATACATGAATACATAGAAAAATAAAAACATAAGGTTGGATAAGTAAATAAATACAGGAAGTGTTGAAATAATGTCGACATTGCAACAAATATGTCATAAACCATGAGTCCACTCCCTCCGAATCCCAAATATAAAAACATGGTATATGACATCATATGTAGTCATTTTAATATATTTCACTTGGTACTTTTTAACATTAAAATAATTTAATGATTCTCAAACACTTTTCTTTTATATTTTTCTTCTCAAACACTCTTCCAAGGCTACACTCAACCCAATACAATTCCATCTTCTTTCCCATGTTTCTAATCGAGGTTCTACAATCCGTACGCGTCTTCACCACGAACTCGAGCTGCAAAACCAGTGAGTCAGAGCTATGTCGCGACGAGTCAACCGCGTTAGTTCTAAAATTCGTGGCGATGGCATCAATTCTAGTAGCGGGATTTTCCGGAATCGCGATACCGCTACTAGGAAAGCGGCGGGGATTGTTGCGAGGCGACGGAGATATTTTACCGGCGGCGAAGGCGTTTGCGGCGGGAGTGATATTAGCGACGGGGTTTGTTCACATGCTTAAGGACGCGTGGGAAGCACTGAACCATAGTTGTTTGAAAACTTACTCGCACGTGTGGTCCAAGTTTCCATTTGCCGGGTTTTTCGCGATGGTGGCTGCGTTGTTTACTCTTTTAGTTGACTTTATTGGAACACAATACTATGAAAGAAAACAAAGGGTTACACGTGGCGGTGTGGCCGTGCAACACGGAGAGGTTGTTGATGCGTTGGAGGAGGAATTGTTGGGAGAGGAAATCGTGGAAGTTAAGGAAGAGAGTAGTAGTGGCGGTGGGATGCGTGCACATGCGTCAAACCATGGACATTCCCATCAGAACCATGATGATCATGATGACGTGGAAGGTAGTATCCGCCATGTGGTTATTTCGCAGGTAACATTATTCTCGACTTTCTTCCTTGCGTTGCTCTTGCTGCTACTTCTCTCTCTCATAATAAATTTCTGATATATGTATGTAGGTATTAGAACTTGGAATAGTTTCACATTCCATGATAATTGGGTTATCACTAGGAGTTTCACAAAGTCCATGCACAATGAGACCCTTAATTGCAGCACTATGCTTTCACCAATTCTTTGAAGGATTTGCACTGGGTGGATGCATATCAGAAGCCAAATATAAGACATCATCGGCAACAATAATGGCATGTTTTTTTGCACTAACAACACCACTTGGTGTTGCAATAGGGACATTAGTTGCCTCGAATTTCAATCCTTATAGTCCAGGATCTCTTATAACGGAAGGTATATTGGATTCTTTTTCAGCTGGAATTTTAGTGTACATGGCTTTGGTGGATTTAATAGCTGCTGATTTTCTTAGTAAGAGAATGCGTTCTAGTTTTAGGCGTCAGATTTTGTGTTTTTGTTTGCTTTTCCTTGGGGCTGGATTTATGTCATCACTTGCACTTTGGGCATGATTCTATTCAATTTTATTGTATTATGATTATAATGAAATGGAAATAGCCTTCATAACTTCAATATTTTGCACACACTTTGGCAGCCCCTCCTCCAGCAACACATATAGGCTTTAGTTGTGTAACTAACTCTTTATTACTTTTGAATTATTGTTCAAGAAAAAATACCAGACCTTGTGAGTTGCATTACTTGAGAGTGAAACATCTAAGATGATGGAACTTATGTTGAACTTATAAATTATTTCTTATTTGAGCTATATATTTTCTCCTATATAAAGGAGTCTTGAGCACTTTTCCAAAAATACAAAAATCCAATTTACTACTTCTCTTTCTCACTCACTTTCTTCATATAAGCTATTTTTATACACTAATCATTATCTTAATGCTGAAAGAGTTAAAGATTTAAATCAAGAACTTAATTTTCTTGTAACATTGCAAGAGATATAAAGGTTGTGAGATTAACTTGTGGAAAAGAATGGTGTAAGGAGGTAATGGGATGAACCCGGTGTACAAACCAGGCTAAAGTCGAGTTGGTATAAATTCTGTTATAATCTCTAACTCTTTTTACTTTTATGTTGGTGTAACTTATTTTCTGCTTGAATTTCTTTACTTTATCTCTTTTTTAAAACCGACAACCATAAATCAATAATTTGTGAACAAAATTTTCAAAAATCATACAACACAATTCACTAGGGGAAGCAAATAAGCACGTTCGCTCCGTTTAAACTCATCTTACAAAAGTCTGCAAAAATTCAAGATAATACAGATCGTGTCAAGTGTTGTTGAGGGGACATATGTCTAAAATTTTGACTCTCCCCATAAAAAGATGAGGGTGGGGTGGGACCTCCACCTTTAATGTCTAAAATTTACAAAAAAATTTAAGTTAGTATCGGTGCCCGCAAAAATCTGCAAAAAATTAGGCGGGGCGGGATGGAGCAGACAAATTAGAGGGTGCATACTTAAAATCTTGTTCCATACAATAAATATTGCAGGTAAAAATAGGCATGTCTTACGAGTCGAATCCGTTTTGTTATCTCTATAACTCATCCATTCCTTGTATTTGAAATTACTTGATCAACAAGTGACATTAGAGTCTAACTCTAATTACAGGCCTAATTGTCTCGGTAGAAAGAATGATGACTTCAAATACTTCTCAAACCTTCCCATGAACACAAGAATGCAATTTTATTAAAATCTTTGATTTTGATATTTAGAATGCTATTAAGTATCAGCATGTTATTCCCGCTAATTTCATAAATAATGATTAGGATTATTCAAAAAACTAAAAACTAAACCGTCAAACCGAAGTTAAAATAATCAAACTGGTATATTTGATTAATAAACCAAACTATATTACACAAATAATTCTAGAATCGAATCGAAATTGAAATCAAACTTAACCAAAATTGAAACCGAATCAATCAAAACTGAAAATGAAAAATGATAAAAATAAATTTTAATCTAAAAAAAAAAAGTTTACGGTTGAGTTCTTTAATAAATGATTCGGTTTGAAAAAAATTGTCTTCCAATTGCTCGGTACAATTCAAAATTTTAAAACGATATACTAAATTAATAATTTTGGTTCAATTTAATTCTGAATAATTTAAAACGGTCGAGTTCAGTTTGAATGAACTTTTACCGTAGTTTAATTCGATTTGATTTAATTTTTTCTTTGAAGTGTACCATGAACCATTCTAATAATAATGTAATAAATAAACCAAAAAATTAATGAACCAAAGAGAAAAAAAGAAAAACTGCAACACATTTTAAAAGTCAAATACTTAATAATTAGCGTATTAAGAATTAAAGAGTAAAATCATGTATTTAACTATAAAATTGCCAAGAAAATACAAGATAGCGTTAAAATGTTATATGAAGATTCTAATGAGATTGAAGAGGTACTTATAATAAAGTTGATATATATTTTTAATTTATTAATAATGCCAAGTATTTTAATAATGTCTTCATTGCTATAAAGAAAATAAATCATACCGATTTTAAATGTAATTATTATGATAGAAATGATCATATTTCTTCAAATTATTTCAACAAAATTCACGACTTAAAGTGGACTCATATATTTTTAAATCCACTAATATAAAAGGACCCAAAATTATTTAAGTATCAAAGATTAAAAAATAGAGTTACTTTCAGTGTCAAGTTCTAAACGTGAAAATAAAAATGGTTGTCCAAAATATTTATCTAAAAAACTCAATGGATTTTTATCTTCAGCTCCAATATGGAGAGATTAAACTCTTTATGAAGAAATTTTCAGAAGGATTCTTAGAAAGAAAGATCTAGAGAAAGAAATTAAAAATGCCCCTCATATAAAAAAGAACAGATAAATTCTAGAAAAAGAGAAAATAACTCTCTAAATATTTATGTAATAATAAAGGTAAGTCACTTGTTAGAAAATTAATTAGGAAAACTCTATTTTCTTTTCTAGCAAGGGTTGATTATCATTGTAGTCATTTTAAATCATTTTATCACTAATTGAGTGTATAAGTGAATGTTAAAAAGAAAATGGATCAAGAAAATAATACGGACGTGTAAATAGATAGCTCGATCAAAAGTCATTTAAGACCCAAAAAAATATATGAATGTTGAGATTCTCTCATTCGAATCAATTATACCTTATGGTTAATCGATTAGAATCTTTTAAAATTTAAAATTCAACGCTTGTTAATCAATTAGGCAAGAGATTTAATTGATTAAATTTTCAAATATTGTAAATGCTTTCATTTGCCAATCAACTAATCGAGTGTATATTTAAGCCCGAATCGATTAAAAAAACTTCTAATCGATTAGAATCTATATAAAAAAAGGTATCTCCATCTCCTTTTTTATCACTCATATATTCTTCTATCTTCTCAGTTATCTAGCTAACTTTCTTCTACTTGTTTGTGTTATCTCATCATCATCAAATGACATAAGAAAGATTCCAAACCTCTGCATGTACATCGTAAGAAAATAATGAGTTAGATGATTTCTCATCTCAAATTCAAGAGAAATACTCCAATAAGCATTTTCTCATCCACTATGCTCTCAAACCACACTATGTTGATGAGATCTATTTTAAAAGTTTTGAATTTTTGGAGTATTCTGTTCAATTAACCTCAAAGACTTTGTCTATAACAGGCTAAAAGAAGTGTATTCGAGGCTAGTGAAGAATGTTCTATGCAAATCCCAATTACAAAAAAGGAATGATCACTTTAGAGATACGTAAAGTCCCATTCTCTCTATCGAAGAGTGGGGGTGGGGGACTTTGTGATTTACCCTCCGATGAAACTCTCCATTCCTCTAATGCTCTAAATGAAATTGATAACTTCAAAATTCTCATTGCTACTAAATCTCTTCTTTCTGATCCAACACCATGTCATGTGGTCTCTTTCACAATGAGATACATGACTGTGACTTATTGGCTCATTTTCTACATGATATCCCATATGCTTATCCCGAGGAAGTTGCACCATAAAGAACTATTGAAGATTAATTTGTGGCCACTTGACTTCTAACGCACAATATTGTGATCAACTAGGTCAACGAAGTAATCCAACATATATTGGATTGCACAAGGGGGGTGGGACTACTTGGTTTCCTTATGGAGATTTATTCACTAGTATTTCGGTTCATGCTAGATTTAATCTAGAGGGGAGAAGAGCCTTATTCAAGCTTCTCAATATACCTAACTCAGTGTAATAGTCTAGTTAAGCTCATGTATGTATCTAACTCAATATTATAAATAAAATAAATCAACTCAAAAAATATTATTTGCATTTCAGAATAAAGAAAGATATCAAAGAAATAGGAAAATCTTTCCCAAGTCACCTACGATTCACGAAGGTCGAGAGTATCATTATCAGTCAAAAGCACATGGAATTTGACAATTTAACATTTTTTCGTGTTTTATGTTTGTAACGCCACAAACTAAAATACTTATTTTTATGAAGGCATGATCAAGGGCATTAGTGCAAATGTGGATAAGAATCACAAAATGTCAATCACAGAGAGAACGAGTCAAATATGATGGCATCACATACACCGAAGAACACATAGAAAAACATGTATTATCCACATAAATTGGTGATTGACATCAAATTTTATAAACAATGATGCTTTGGTCATTAGAACTATATTTGTCTAAAAACGCCTTATTATACAATTAATTTCAACTCACACAATCAATTAAACAACTTTTTCTTGTAAATTTATCTTTTATTTTTCCACTTTTACTTATGCATTTTTTAAATTTAATATCTCACAAAAAACTCAACTGCCAACATAGACAAGAAACATGGTTGGTTTTTGACGGTTTGAAATGAAAAATGAATAACAATTATGAGTTATTAGCCGATTCTTCGACTAATTTTTAAATTCGAGAACATATACACTCTAATAAAATAATTTATAATTTTTATTTTTCATAAAAAAATATGTTTATGTAAAATTGTGCAAAATAAATATAATTAAAAATAAATAAATCTTTTGGTACTCATAAATTTTGATTAGATATTAGTAGCTTTAGTGAAAATTACTTTAAAATTTATATTTATTTTAAAAATAATAATATATAAAGTGATATGACATTAAATAACATTTTGATTAAATGATGAATTAAAATTGAATTAAAAAATATCATATTGTTCACCAATTAAAAAAAGAACCAAGCTATAAATAAATCATCCTCATGTGGAGAATTTAAACGGTCAATTATGAGCTTTTTTAAAAAAAAGAGATTAGAATGATTGAATCATTTTGAAAATCAATAATTTCACTATAACAATGTATAAGAAATGAGAATTAAAAAAATATCATTGCAAAAGAAATTTGAAATCCACACGTCACCATGATAATGATATTTAAATTAAATTTCTCATTCGCATTCACTTTATTTGTATATCTAGAGACAATAGTTAAAACTAGAGTAAACAATAGATAACGATAACAAGCTTCAATAAAAATTACCACCATTGAAAGTTGTTTCTACTATTATAAACTCCAAAAATTCATGTTTAAAAGCTATTATAAGACATGAAATTAACATTCAACGACGTTTCAATAAGCAATTATCATATAAAACTGGTGTAAAAACTATTTCTAAAGCTATTATAAGGGCATGACATTAACATCCAGAAGAGTCCCACCATATACACTAGTAAGCAAAATATGGTATAAAAAGTGACATCTACACTAATAAGCAAAGTATGGAAAATAAAAAAATTAAAACAATCAAATGTAGCACCAAATTTTCAACAACATTATATGGACTCATTGCAATTCATGTATAATTCAGTTTCTTTTTGCAAAATTTCTCCGCCTTGATTCTGAGTTTGTACAACTAATTGAATAAAAATGTAAAGACAATACTTATGACAGTAGTTATGAAGTAAGACATAAGTTACTTACTTCTTTCATTATAGCTCTCAACTGCAAACATGATCTTCGTGTTGAACTTCAATTTCTATTTTATATTTAAAAAAGTAAATATTACCAATAAGTATGTAGCAAATACAATCTAGAGCATAAGCAGACAATGAAAAACAAAACAAATATGGAAATCATAACACAATGAAAAAAGAAGATACAAAGGTCATTGAGGTTGAGTGAGTAATAATGAAAAACAAAACAACTATTTAAAACATAACACATTATTGTGACAGTCGGAGAAGTAGATACCGTGGCAGACGGTGTTGAAACGAACCCTAAAATCGAAAAATCAGAACAAAATTAGAGTTTCATAGACAACCAAAATTCATTATGGTTTTTTGATGAAAAATCCTAAAAAATCGAAACATCAGAACAAAAAGGATTAGGAACATAAACCTGAACTTAGTGTTATTTCTTCAAATTAGTGTCTTGCAGTCTTACTATTCCTCCAATATGGTTTCTATTTCTCTTATTTCTTGATCCTTCAAAACTGATCTACATGTAAAATGAAGAGAAAGTATCTAAAGTAGAATAGGAGAAAGAGAGACGAGTAAGAGAAGATGAACAAAATCAATAGCGTGAAAGGAAAAGAGAAATACCTATACCAGATCTGAAAGTGATGGTTGTTGTTTGGTCTTGCGCGACTAAGTGACCGGTGCTTCGCGTTTTGATGGCGACTGTAGCGGTAGAAATGTTTAAGACTAAGCCATTGGATTGACTAGACTTATACATATCAAATTTAAAATCGCCACCGCGCTTTATTATTTCCAAAGGAATGGGAAAAGAGAAAGTAACCCAAAAAGAAGGGGAAAGATTCAAGGTAAGGGGGTTGGTTATGCAAAGGGAAGGTATTAGCACCCTAAACATCTACGGTACTCCGTAGGAACCTCTTTGTAAAATCTATATATTTTGGCTATAAAATGTTGTATGAAAATAGATGGTGGAGGTGAGAAAAGAAGTATTTTTTTATGATTTTTGCACCCGCCGCGGTTGCGAACCTTTAGTGCCTACGTACCACCTTTTGTGCAATAGGGGATCAGGGTACACGTAGTTCACCTTTAAAAATTTTAAAACGCAAGTGTGTTGGTTAATTTTATGAGATAAGACATCATCATCATTGTCCGTGTGGAAAATATACTTACTACCTGTTTACCGTGGAAATTGGTAAACAACCGCTGATCTTCCAAAAGATTACTTATTTGGTGACTCGCAGGATCGATCAGATTGATCCTAAGACATGGTTGATTTTCTGGGGTTTGACTAAATCTAATGATGATTAATGCCAGTAAAGTAAAGACACTTTATGTAAATTGCATGAAGAAAAGCTTGATAGAATAAATGAAAGCGTTAAATAAAAGGTTTCGACGGAGATGAGTAAATGAAAGGCAATAAAGTGCTTGAATATAAAAGACTTTGATTAATTTAAATGGTGTTTCACACATACATTCTCAACAATTCTTTCGCTCACACTGGGTACTTGAATCTAGATGAGTGACTTGTATATAATGATGAACACACGCGAAAAATACGTGAACAACTAGTATTTATACTAAAACACATCTTAAGTAACCGTTGGGCAGTTACGTCGCTTCGAGATGACACCACATGGCACGCTCACAGCATTCGACGCTCCTGATCTTGGCACGTTGCGTTTGGTAACTGCTGGGAACTGTTTTCCCTCCAAACATTCGAATCTCAAACCGTTCCACCCTGGGCATTAGATACCTTTGTCGAGAAGTTCCTTCGACGTCGAAGGTAACAAGATTCCCACTTAAAAGAAACTCTCTAAGTACCTTGCCATTTTCTGATGAGCATTCGACAGGATCAGCTGGTCGAAACCTGGAAACTCTTCAAACTCATAATTAATGGTCTATATTGATAATAAACAAGGGTGTCGAATTTAGGAGCCAACAAATTTCCCCCCAAGAATGCCTTATTTCGATGCTGAAAATAAAAAGGCATTCTTTGAGATTCCACCCGACACCTGTCCTTCATTCTTAGCCACAGATTAGCTCGTGCGCTTTTCGTCTCCTACCAACCAACTGACAATCCCAAAAAGCCATCAAGGAGGAGGTCCCTCTACAAAAACTTCAGCACCGGTAACCAAATTTTTATTATTTCCTGCTGGTTTTAACATCCTGATTTTCGATGTGGCGTTCTAAATAAACTCCATTTGGGGTTTCAGGAACCTGCACCTAAGAAACGACCTGCATTAACGGTCGAATTTGCGAGTGACGATGAGGATGAATCTCCCCCTGTTCCTCTCAAACGGAGAAAGCTGAAGAAAGATGCCCCTGCTCCTGAGCCTCGACCTATGATCAGAATCAAGGTTGCAGGGAGAAAATCCAGGCCACCTCCTGTGATTATTGAAGAGCCCACGGAGGAGGAGCTGAACGTCTTGCTCAGCAAACCCGTTGAAAGTGATAATTCTAGCCCTGGGGCTGAAATTCCTCTACAGGTAGTACCTCCGACCATTTTTAACTTAGGTGTCGACGATCACGTTCGATTGTGTATCTCTCTAAACCAGAATATTCTTCCTCTTCTATTTTCAGGAGACCACCGAAAGTTCAGCACCAAAAACTTCAGAGACACAAGACTCTGCTGAACATAGTAGACAACAAGAGGAGGAATTGGCGAACGATGAAGCCCTTGCCGAAACAGAGGAACAACAACCAAAGGAAGCTCAAGTGGTCGATTTGACAGAGGAGCAACATGACGAAGAGGATCATGTTGATACTGACGCTACTGAACAACCTCAACCCCAAGCCACCGCTGCTGTAGGAACGACCACCTCGACAAAGCCCAAGTCTAAAGAAGACTTGGCCCTTTTGAAGCAAACTGATCCAATTGGCTACCTGAATGCCATCATTGAGAGTAGGGAGAATTCATCTGACCTTAGTCATGATGCTTCTACTGCATCGGGGAAGTCTACTTCGACTTCTCCTCTTGATGAGGCTTTGAAGAAGGTCAAGGCTCAGTTCTTCAAAAAGGATCTAATGAAGGCTTTGGAGGGGGATCCTACTGCTCCGTCTTGTCTGGGAGCTGTTCTGAGTGCAGTCGATTTGCTTGCTGTATCTCCAGAGGTTTCCAGCTTTATCTTGGAGTTATACTCCATTGTTGACCAAGTCTCTGCGGACTATAGACGTCAAAGGGGGTTCAACAGCCAGCTCGAAGCACTACATGGCAAGAGTTCTTCTGCCTGGACCGAGGTAGATGAAACAACTTCTCGAATTGCAGAATTGTCGAAACAGAAGACATCCAAGCAGGAGGAAATCGATGCCATAGATCGAGATAATGCCTCTATAAAGGCGCAGATCGAGGAGTTGGAGGCCAAGTTAAATGTTAACGCCAAGCGCAAAGAGGAGCTCCTTTCGACTGTTTCGGATGCAGAGAGCCAAGCTGAAGTTACACGAGGCTTAGAGTTCGCTGAGAAGGCCAAAGCCCTTGATGACCAGATTGCCAAACTTTCTCAGGCGACTGCCTTGTGTAACAAACGGCTGGAGTTGCAGCAGGCCAAGTATCTTCGACTTAAAGCTTCTATCCCTTTCTAATTTGCTCAGCAACTTATTAACCATGTACTGTAATATTTGTAAGACAATGCAACCATTTTGGCTAATCACTATATAATTTTCCATTTTGGCTTTTTATGGTTAATTTGGTCATTAATTGCTATTTATTTTGATCTCTTGGAGCATAGGTTTATATTTTTTCAAATATTTGCCGTTTACTCTCAAGAGTCTTTTATCTTCGCCTATCTCTTCAACCTCATAAGCTCCACCAGAAAAAAATTGGATAATTCTGAACGGTCCTTCTCATTTGGGTGACCATTTTCCCATGCTTCGATCCCTTCGATCCATGGGGAGAATCACCTTCCAAACTAATTCTCCAGGCGAGAATGCCTTAGGTTTTACTTTTTTATTGTAAGGGTCTTCCACTCTTTTCTTCTGAATTCTCAGTAGGTCGAGAGCGCGTAGTCTTTCCTCGTCTAAATCTACTAGTTCGTCTAACATCATATCCCAATAAACCTCAGAGGGAATATCATGATGTCTCTGAACCCTTGCTGATTGAAGACAAATTTCCGCTGGCAGTACTGCGTCATGACCGAAAGTTAGCCGATATGGTGTTGTACCTATGGCTTCTTTTGGGGACGTTCGACAGGCCCACAAGATCTGGTCTAACGTCTTATGCCAATTTTTTGGCTTCTTTCCTACATGCTTTTTTATCAGGCCGATCACTATTTTATTCGCTGCTTCGACTTGACCATTTGCCTGTGCATAATAAGATGTTGATGTTAGGAGTCTAAAGCCTGTTTCTTGAGCGAATTCCTGCATCTTTCGACCAGTAAACACTGATCCTTGATCAGTCGTTATAGTCTCAGGGATTCCAAATCTGAAGATAATGTTCTTTTGAATAAATTCAATGACATTTTCTTGGTCTGCATTGACTAAAGGAATAGCTTCGATCCATTTAGTGAAATAATCAATGTCTACCAGTATATACTACTGGATCTTTGATGATGCTGGTCGAATCTCTCCAATAAGATCCAACGCCCATCCTCTAAAAGGCCAAGGTTTCACTATTGAGTGAAGTTCGCTTGCTGGTACATGTTGGATGCCCGTATGGACTCGACATTCCTGGCAACCCTTCGCGAACTCAACACAATCTTTCAAGATGGTGGGCCAGTATAGTCCTTGTCGAAACAACAACCATTTCATCTTATGGCCTACTTGGTGAGCCCCACATGCTCCAGCGTGCATAGTCGAAAGGGCTATGTATGCTTCAGTTTCGCTTAAGCACTTTAGCAATACCCCTTCAGGCGTCTTTTTAAATAACTCATTACCCATGAGTACATAACTCAACGCCCTATATTTTATTTTTCGTTATGTCAAAGCTGCTGGATTTTGTAGATAATCTACAACGGGTTTCCTCCAATCTTGCTCTGACAAATTGTCTATGAACGATATTTCAAAGTTCCTTTGATCAGCATACCCTAGTCTTGTCGATTTCAAATCTGTTGGGGACAGGCTAGTTGCTTTTATTTTTTCTCGAACTTTGATTGCTCTTTGTAATCTCGTTTTTGAAATTTTGTACCCAGATGCAATTTGTGCCAAATCATTGGCTACTTGATTTTCCAATCTAGGTATGTGTCTGTTGTACCCCAAAATTTGCCCTTCCATTTCTCATTAATTTCTCACCACAAAGCCCTTGAAGCTCAAGATCCAGTTAGGGTTTCATCTGCTCAAAACCTCTCCTTGCACTGTTGACTCAAATTAGGGTTTGTGTTTGCACAAAGATGTTTTGACCTAAAATGCCTAAGATGACTTTCATGCTTCATATTGGACTCCCAAGTTTACCCATATCAAGTTTCAAGTCTTGATTCCAAGTTTTGCCCAGTCAATTGGACAGTTGACCTAGAAATCAACTGTATTGGGGAAAAAGTCAACTGTGGCCAATTGACAGTCAAACCTCATGAAATTTGACCCACATCAACATTATGAACTCATATGAATCATTTGATCAAGTTTGGATCACAATTCCCCAAGAAATTTGATCAGATCACCAGAAGGGCAAAATGGTCATTTTTAGGGTTTTGACTGCACAAAAGCAATTTTTGACTGTTTGACCTAGCCAATGGCAAACCAAGCTCACACATGGACTCAAGGACCCCATGGAATTATCTTGACATGATCAACAAACTCAAAAGATCCCAAGTACACAGGATTGACAGTTGAATTTCCCAGTCAATTGATCAATTTTGACTGTATACTGAAAAGTCAAACTTTGACTTTTTGGTCAAAATCAAGAGTCAAGATTCATTTTTCATCAAAACTTGCCAAATCATGAAACTTGTTCACCAAGAAACCAAGAAATGCAAATTAGGGTTTAAAATGGAATTTTTCCATAACTTAGAATTTTTCTAAGTTATAAAAAACCCTAATTTTTTCCCCAACTTTGCCCCACTTTTTCACCATGATTCATTTGGATTCAAACAAAAGTCAAAACATGAAAGTTGTAGCTTGTTGCATAATCTACAACTTTGATTCACAAAGTTTTCTCATTTGAAGCTTGTATCTCAAGTTACAAATTTTTGAATAAGGGCACTAAACCATTCTTAACTTAGTGAAATTTGACCTATTTTGACAAGGTTTTCTACCCCACTTCAAGGCCATTTTCCATACACTTCCACTTGGAATTTCAAATTGCACTTCAAAGATGGATTGTAGTACACATTCCAAGCTTTCCAAAATGTCCAAAAACTTCTCAAACAACCTCATGGTTAGAGAGAATCGAATTTCACAATATAGCAAAAAACCACTTTGTTCATGACCAAGTTACATGTTCATAACCTTGCAATTTGAACTCAGCATGCTTTAGATTAGATTACAGGTCCTTAAACCAAGTTACAATCATAAATTTAATGCATATTCTTTGTGCCAAGACCAAGTTCTTTGAGTTCAAGCTTTGTCTAGAGGATTAATCCCAATTTGGAAAAAGTAAACTATCCATTTTTGCAAAAGTTCACTTTATGTCAAATTGAAAATCAAGCAAGTACAAACTAAATCTCTTTGGCACAAGATTATGGACAAATTACTCTGATCAAGAGAAGCTTTGCAGCAGGATTAAAGGTCCCCTACTGACCTAAAACATCAAGTTGCATTTTGTTGCTTAAGAGTGAAGAAAAGTACCATAACATAAGACAACTTCCATCTCAGCTTAGATACACAAGAACTAAGTTATCAAACACAGTACACACATCATAACCAAGCCTTGGCACGAGCCATTTACCTCCAAAACATCCTCAAACCAGAAAACACCATCAAACTGCAAAAACAGAGTTGCCTCTGCAGTTTGAGTACCAACTTCTATTTCTCTCAAGCATTCTTGCCAAAACCAGTTCATATACCTTCCTTACCACCTATGCAAGCTATCCAAAAGTTAAGGCACGACCTGTAATTGCTCTAACCACTTCCACCATTTTCACATTTCTGACTTGCAGGTGAAGTTCTCTAGCTTGATTCAGAAGCTTTCAAGACAAAGTAAACATTGGAATAGCATCCCTGGACCTCAAGGAAGCTTCTCCAATCATCACCTTGCACTGAAAGTTCCTACATCTCCAGATAGAAGTTCAACTGAATAGGTAAAATTTTGAATTCGTATCTCTCTTATTAGGCATCATTAGCTTTAAGTTTGTGAAGAAACAAGGTTCTATTCATGCCACTGAACATGTCCATGTTTTTACTTTTCATTTCTTTTGCTTGAGTTGTGAGAATTTGGAGTTTGAAAATGGCAGAAAAACTAGGTTAGGATTTGGGGGAGGAGAAATTCTCCCTCATCTTAGAGAGTTAGATCAAGTTATGCATATGGTTAGAATCGTGGTTTCATGCTTAACATTTTTTGTGTTGGAAGTTTGTTCAAAAAATCAAAGAATCAGGACATTCAAATGGAGCTCTTGGCGCGTGTTTTCTGAACATTTTTGTTCAAAGGTTGAAGAAAGGTGATTTTGGGCTGGGCTTGCTTCTGAGTTGCTTTTCACACCACCCTTTTTGGTTTTGCACCCCTGAGCCCATTTGCTTCATTTTTAATATTTTTGACTTTTGCCTTTTTGTGATTGGTTCATTTATTTTTTCTCAGCATATTAAAAACATAAAAATATTTTTTCCATCATTTTTTGAATTTATTGCATATTTATTTGATTATTTCTTTTGTTTGTACATAAATAAATAAAATATACATATGTATACTTTTTTTGTTTAAAATATTAAGATAATGCCAAATATATTTTTATACATATTTTTATCTTATTTTTACTTCCTGAAAATATTTCATAAAAAAAATAAATAAATACTTTTTATATTGAATATTATTGATTAATGTGTATAAAACATAATTTTTATAAATAATATAAATAAATAGGTATATTAATATACTTAGGATAAAAATACCAAAAAAATGTATATATTTTATTTCTCAATATTTAATACTAAAAAATGCCTTTTTACAAATATACCATATTTTATTTTATTTTTGTATATAAATAATAAGTATTACATGAATTAATTGATTAAATACTCCTTTGATTAAAATTAGGGTTTTCGCCCTAAATTCAAAAATACTCCAAAATAATATCTTTTTATTTTCTTGTTTATTTCACATAAATAATACTTTTTTTTTCATACATACAAAACATTTTTGCATCTTACATATTTTATTCCATTTTTATTTAACTATTGTACATTAAATTGTATAAATTCAAAATTGATGTAATAGTCTTAGGTTTCAATTTCTTGTCTAAATATCCCCATTTGAAACATTGTACCCCCCTCCCCATATTATTATGTTGTAATAGCGTAGGATTTTAAATTTCGCACTTTTATCGCTTTCTAAACATGCTATGCTAGAATTAGGGTTTTGTATGCGAATAAAAACGAACAAAAATAGTGGGACCTAATACAAGATAAATGAGCATGAAAAATGGACAACACATTTCACACTTGCACCCCTAGGGTATTCCACTTTGTTGCCTTCAAACAATTGGGCCATATTGTATGTTGAATTTCTTTGGGTAAAAACAAACAATCAAAATGATCATAGTCCCACAAAATGTTGCTTAAATGAATGATCAAGTCCCTTTTAAAGAAAATTGCCCAAAGACATTTAACACAATTGCAATTATGGTCTAAACGATGACCCGCGCCCGTCCCTTTCATCTCCTAAAACAAGATTGTCCACCAAATGCAATGGTGGAACAAAATTGTCAAAAGGTTTAAAATATAACAAAAATCTTTGAGAAAATTTTAAGGTAGATGAAATCTGAAGTACTTGTCAACTTTCCAAGAAAACACTTGCCTTATTTCAAAACCCACTTCACAAACACTTTCAAAACAAACTTTCAAAAAAACCTTGAAACATCTTTTCAAAAAGACAAACACCTTTTGTAAAACATTCGAGTAAAGAATTGTTACAAGGGTAGCCTATACAAGGCATCTTTTTCAAAACCTTTTCAAAACCACACACAAAGCACCATTTCAAATCATTGAAAACCAAGGCAAGTTGATCTAAGCAAGTACCTAAGAGCCCATGGATAACCATGGATAGAAAGGGTGCTAATACCTTCCCTTTCTATAATCTACTCCCCGAACCCAAGAAAAATCTCAAAGGTTTTTGCTGTGCTTTTTAAACCTTTCCTTAGGATAAAATAAAAAGTCGGTGGCGACTCTTGCTCAACCGAAACATTTGCGAAAACAAACGCAAAACCCTAGTCAGTTCTCCCACCGTATCACAGTGTCGAATGTTGACCACTTCGAATTTTTTCAATAAACGATTTGCTATCACAAAGTACATAATAAGATTTTCTCTTATGCACTTATATTCTTTTGTGACTTGCTTAATGACTAACTCTGAGTCTCCCATTATTTCGACTCGAGTTGCCCCCAATTCCAACAATATCTCAAGGCCAATAATTAGAGCTTCGTACTCAGCCTCGTTGTTCGAACAAGTACCTGATATCTTGTACTCGAATGTTGTTGGAATTTTTTCTGGAGAAATAATCAAGACCCCTACTCCTGTTCCATCTTTATGGCTGGAACCATCGAAGTAGAATTTCCAAGGCTCTATCTCCACGTAATTTATATTCTCAACCTGAATTGAGTGGTCGACTATAAAGTCTGCTACCACTTGCCCTTTTACTGCCCTAAGAGGCATAAAGGTCAATGAGTACTCAGTTAATGCTAGCGCCCACTTGCCAATTCGGCTGTGCAGGATGGGTTTCGACAACATGTATTTGAAAACATCAAAATGAGACGAAACGTACACATCAACTGGTTTTATATATTGTTTGAGCTTTGTACAAGAGAAATAAAGACATAGACATAATTTTTCAACTTCGCTATATCTAGTTTCTGCATCGTTCAAAACTCTACTAAGATAGTAAATGGGTCTTTCGACTCCATTTTCATCTTCTTGGGCTAACATGCTTTCCAAAGTTTTGTCGGATGCAGCTATGTACAATCTCATACTCCTGTTGCCGCAAGGAGGCACCAAAATAGGTGGCTTGGCGAGATATCCTTTGATTTTGTCGAAGGCTTCTTGTTGCTCTTGCCCCCACTCGAATCTTTCCTTATTCAATCGAAGTAAGGGTGAGAAGGCTTGAGCTTTTCCACTTAGGTTAGATATGAATCTCCTTAAGAAATTTATCTTGCCCAGCAGAGATTGCAGTTCCTTTTTGTTCGCTGGCGCTTTTGCTTCCAAGATTGCCTTCGTCTTGTTCTGGTTGATTTCGATTCCTTTCTTGTGGACGACGAAGCCCAAGAAATCTCCAGCTTTTACACAGAACGCACACTTCAAAGGGTTCATTTTCAGACCATGTTCTCTCATTCTTTCAAATGATTGTCGAAGGTGGTCTATATGGTTCTTCCTGGAAACAGATTTTACAACAATATCATCAATATACACTTGCATAAAAGTGTTAATAAAATCATGGAAGATAGAATTCATCGCTCGCTGATATGTTGCCCCAGCGTTCTTTAGGCCAAAAGGCATCACTACCCATTCGTAAGTGCCTAAAGCCCCGGGGCATCGAAAAGCTGTTTTCGACACATCTTCTTCGGTAATGAAAATTTGATTATATCCTGAATAACCATCGAGCATGCTCAGGTACTCATGGCCAGCGGCAGAATCGACTAGCATTTCTGCCACAGGCATAGGATATTCATCTTTGGGTGTAGCAGCATTCAAATCTCTGAAATCTATACATACCCTCAACGTGCCGTTTTTCTTAATCACTGGCACAATGTTTGCAATCCATTCGACATACCTCGTAGCTCGTATGAATTTGCACTTCAGCAGTCTTTCGACTTCTGTTTTGATCTTCGATAGTATTTCTGGAGCGAAGCGTCTGGGACTTTGCTTGACTGGCTTCTTCCCAGGTTTGATTGGCAACTGAAGTTCTACCAATCCTCTGTCGAGACCAGGCATCTCGTCGTAATCCCATGCAAAGTAGTCCTTGAACTCCTTTAACAAATGGATCACTTCAAACCTGAGCTCTGGGTCTATTTTTGCGCTAATGTAAGTTGGCTTTTTCTCTAACCCTTCGCCCTAGTTGTTTTCTTCTAAAGGATCCTGTGCTAACATTTTGATGTTGTTCGCCAGGGGGTCCTTTTCGAATCCCAAAGGCTCATCGTCGTAGATGGTGTCGAGCCTTTGCTCCTGCATTCCTTCTGGCATGATATCAGGAGGTTCTGGGTTGAAATCCTTTCCAGGACCTGCAGAAGGTAGCTCTTGATCATTGGCCTGAGTGGCCATATATTTTACTTTGGCTTCGAGAGCCGTTATCATCCTTGTTTCGGCTACATAAGCCGAAATTCGCTGCAGTGATTGTGACTCAGTCATTATCACTGAATTCACTTCCCTAACCAGTTGGCTGGATGTCAGTTAGCCCACTGAAATCAATGTGGGACAAGTCTTCTCTGTCCCATTGAAAACCATGCTCAGGGTGCAGGTACAAGGAACAAAAAGCATTTGGCGCTGGCGCCAAGTCGAAGTCAGGTGCTGGGCATGGCCCAATGTGAGCCAAATTTTTGTCGAAGTCAGCTCTCCCTAGGTGATTTACTTCGCCCAAGTAATAGCTCTGATCCGCTTCTATATTTTCGACCATTCCATCAGGACACCATAGTATCAACCTTTGGTGCATTGATGATGGTACTGCTCCAACACCATGTATCCATTCTCGGCCCAACAAAAGATTATAATTTGGTTTGGCCGATATGACCATAAACATAGTTGGTCGAAGGATGGATCCTACTTTGAGGTCTAGTTGGATCACACCCATAGTGGTCCCTATTCCGCCTTCATAATTCGACAGGACCATGTTGTGAGGCTTGATGTTTTCATCACTCTTGCCTATTTTTTTCAGCATAAAGTGAGGGATGATGTTGATGGTTGCCCCACAGTCCACCAAGATCTTATTTACGGTGGCTTCTTCGAGTTTTGCCCTTATGAATAAAGGCTTGAGGTGATTTTTCATCGCCTCAGTAGGTGGTTCGAAGAAACCATTTTGCTCTTCAGTACCGCCATTATCCATGACGAAGTAGCATACTGGCCTATGCTTGGCCATTTCTTGTTCGACTTCCCAATCGTTCGATTCGACCTTCATCTGGCGGTTTAACTCTCTTGGCAAAACTGAGACTATGTTCACCATGATATCTAGGGTGTCATCAGACTCAGAGCCATCTTCGTCATCAACTTCTCCCTGGTTAGGCCATACCAGTCTATTGGTCACTGGTTGCCTTTCCAGAGGCTTTCTCTGCTTTCTCTGAGGGACATTTGAACTCGATTCTGGCTTTGGTTCATTGGTAGCTTCCCTCTCAGCCTTTCGCCTCCTCTGGTATCTTCTCCATTGGGATCGAGACATGGGATTCTTTCCCTTGTAGTTACTCGATACATGGGTCACTTTAGAGGCGACAACCTTAGGTTCTTTCTTGTGTGTCAAAGATGAATCTCTTGGCACTTCGAAGGAGTGCCACCTTTCTTCGCTCGGTCTCTTTCGACCTGATGTTTTATACCACGTATCAACTGGCACATTGGTTGGAGGCCTGAAAGTCAGTGGCCTCTTCTCTTGATTTGAACCCTTTTGGTAGGTTCTTCTGGGGTCATGTCGAATATCAACACCTTCCCCTCTTCTGTTTGCTGCTCTTACACCTTGGATGTGTTCAACAACTTTCTTGTCGAAAATCGAGCTGCATCGAGGACACAACATCACTTCTGACTTCTTCTTCTGGCATCTTTGCAGGAAATCTGCCAGATTTTCGTTTTCCCGAGGGAAAGCCGTTTTGTTTGCCTGCTCTTGCCTAATGGCCTCCTCTGATGCTTTTGATTCAGAGATTTCGACCATGTTGACATTCATGGTGTCTTTGGTGGCAAGAGTCATCTGCTTCATCTGGGCCTCCAGGTCCTCTGTCTGGCCTTAGACTGCAGCCAAGTAGGAACTGGGTTTTGCTCCAGATTTTGGGACTCCAACTGTCTCCAGTTTTGGACCTTCAACAGCTTTTTGGACTGCTTCGATTGTTTTTCTAGAAAGATTCCCAGAAAAACTGCCAAAGATTGGCATGTTGGCATGATCCTTGGTGACTTCGACCATAGTTATTCCTGGCCTTTTCACCTGACTTCTGGACGCCTCGATCACATTCACCTCTGAAGGTTCAGCATAATGGGCTTCAGCCTACAAAGGGTTAGAGTCCACAGTCATGGGGGTCTTATCGACAAATTTCAACCTCCCTTCTTCGATAGCATCTTGCACGAGATTCCTGAAAAGAAAACATTGAGATGTTTTATGACCCAGAAAATTATGATATTTATAAAAGCCTCTTTTCTTTCTTTGATCAAGAGGAGGCACTTTTACCCCTGGGGGTACTATCATTTGGCCATCTTTTACAAGTAAGTCAAAAATTTCATCACATTTTGTAATATCAAAACTGTAAGTCTTTTTGGGGAACCTATCGTTGGCCCTTTCAGGACCAGTGGGGTTTTTTCCACTTGAGGGGACTAGTAGTTTGCAAGAGTATGGTGGCCCTTGTTTTAACTCCGCTAAATCGACCTCTCTTTCTTCGACGGTTATAGTTTCTTCGAAGGTTTTTGGATCTTCATCGTCCATTTCGACATATGCTATCCTTTCTCTTTTATGAGTTTTTGTCGCCTTGGATTTTTCAGCTTTAAGGCGTTCTACCTGTCGAACCCTATCGGCCAATTGGGCCATGTCTCTCAGGTATTGAGTGTCTAATTTCTTCCTAATGGAATAATCTAAACCTCCTGCGGCTATTTCGACTAACTCATGTTCTGGCACTTGCGTAAAGCATCTTGCTTTGAGCAACCTAAACCTATTTAGATATTCGTCTATAGGTTCAGTGAATCGCCTCTTTACACTGGCTAATTCTTTCAGGCTTATCTTGGTTTGTCCCATGTAGAATTGCTCATGGAATAATCTCTCCAACTGGGTCCAACGGTGGATCGAATTGTTGGGAAGAGTTGTGAACCAAGTAAACGCGTTCTTTGTTAGGGAACTTGGGAAATACTTAATCCTCAGGTTTTCGTTGTTTGAAATCTCTCCTGCTTCAATCAAGTATCTCGCCACATGTTCGACAGTGGATTCTGTCGTGTCCCCTGAAAATTTAGTGAACTTAGGGACTTTACATCTAGGAGGTAAGTCTGTTTGTGACACATATTCTGACAGTGGGGATGTAAAGTTGGGCCTACGGAAGCCCGTATTCATCCCATTTTGCGTCATGATTCTTTCGATCATGGCTGTCAAGTTATTTTCCAAACCCATATTCTGGTATTGGATATGCTGAACTACTTCGTTAGCATTTTGGTTTCTATTGACTATCCTTACTTCCGGGGCTATGACCCTAGGTTCTTCGACCCCAGGTTGTTCCAATCGCGTCCTAAGGTTTTCTTCGACAGGCTGCTGGACTTGGTTAATAGTGGTTTCTTCCTCTAGAAGTATACCTTGGTTTCCCCTCATCTGTGCCCTTTGGGGCTGTCGAATGGGTTGGGGTACCCCAACAAAATCGGCCAGACGCGCCATTTGCGCTGTCATCTGCTGATTCGACTGGGTGGTATTTTGTATTAGAGGATTTAGTACTGTGCTTAAAGTTTGTGCCAACATTTGAACCATATCGTGGTTGCTTTCGTCCATTTGCTGCCTCAAGACTGCTGTCGAGGCATTCGTAAGGCCATGCGCTACTTGGGACGTTCCTCCTAAGAGTTGGGTCCTACCCCTGTTCGCCATACCAACTCCGGAACCTTGGAGTGGCGAAGAGGCGCTCACTAAAGGGTCTGAAAAAGTGGACGCAGCATTCGTCAGGCTAGCCAATTCAGAAGTTGGCATGCCATAGAGTGGTTCCCGATTTAGACCGACTGTCGAAAATCCTGGGGGAACATAAGGCCTAGTTCCTGAGTTTCCCCTTGGTGGGGGAGTTCCCAAAGGCATTCTGGGGCCAGTGAATGGAGGTAATGGCCCCGTTTGTGTGACCGTCACTGCTGGTGTTGAACCAGCGGTTACCGTTTCACCTGCGGTTGGGATAACCGTTGTTCCCGCATTTGTTTGTGGGATTTCGCTATTGTTTGGCGGATCGCCATCGCTTCTCTTCTTCTCCTAGTATTGGTATCGTTAGTGTATATTCTACCACTTCTCAATAACATGCAATACTTCTCGAAAAAGATGATATTTTGTATAAATACGGTTAACCTTAAAAATCAACACAAGGTCCCACCAGGTGTGCCAATTTGTTTACCATGGAAATTGGTAAACAACCGCTGATCTTCCAAAAGGTTACTTATTTGGTGACTCGCAGGATCGATCAGATTGATCCTAAGACATGGTTGATTTTCTGGGGTTTGACTAAATCTAATGATGATTAATGCCAGTAAAGTAAAAACACTTTATGTAAATTGCATGAAGAAAAGCTTGATAGAATAAATGAAAGCGTTAAATAAAAGGCTTCGACGGAGATGAGTAAATGAAAGGCAATAAAGTGCTTGAATATAAAAGACTTTGATTAATTTAAATGGTGTTTCACACATACATTCTCAACAATTCTTTCGCTCACACTGGGTACTTGAATCTAGATGAGTGACTTGTATATAATGATGAACACAAGCGAAAAATACGTGAACAACTAGTATTTATACTAAAACACATCTTAAGTAACCGTTGGGCAGTTACGTCGCTTCGAGATGACACCACATGGCACGCTCACAGCATTCGACGCTCCTGATCTTGGCACGTTGCGTTTGGTAACTGCTGGGAACTGTTTTCCCTCCAAACATTCGAATCTCAAACCGTTCCACCCTGGGCATCAGATACCTTTGTCGAGAAGTTCCTTCGACGTTGAAGGTAACAAGATTCCCACTTAAAATAAACTCTCTAAGTACCTTGCCATTTTCTAATGAGCATTCGACAGGATCAGCTGGTCGAAACCTGGAAACTCTTCAAACTCATAATTAATGGTCTATATTGATAACAAACAAGGGTGTCGAATTTAGGAGCCAACACTACCCACAATCATGAGAAAGGAGAATTTGCTTCATCTCAAAGTGGAGGATATGGGTTGGATTTTAAAATCAACAATGCCTCACTCAACACCCAAGTGGAAAATATCTCACTTCATTATATATTGTAGAAGTATAGTTGTTTGCATCACTACAAGGATTGACAAGAGTCAAATCTTTTGAGAAAAGTTTTAAAGTAAAAAGTCAAAGTGGCAAAAATGGTTTGAAATGAGATTGGTTGACTTTTAGTCTTCTCACAAAAAAGGTCAAGGTATTATTAAATTGAGGAGTTTATTCATGAAAAATGTTTTGAAAATGCATGGACCTAAGTCCAAGTTATTATGAAAGTGGTTCAAGTTTAGAAACAAGAAGAGTTTTCAAAAGGAGGGAGAGGATTTTTGAAATTAAAGAAGATGGGAGGAGAAGAAGGGACTATCCTAAAGCATAAGGTAAAAGCTAGGGATAAGAACCATCTAACTAACAAGAAGCCAATACTTGACATTATGAGTCAAGATAGAATTCTCATTCTTTGGATTGAAACCAAACAAGCAGAGACACTAGACCTCTTGAGAGAACCAAACTTCAAATGTATTAATCCTTCACAAAAATTGGACAGAGTAACGGCTATATACGGGTGAATTCCAGATTACAAACAAAGTATGTAATCACAATAAACTGCACACAAAACAAACAAACAACCCAATGTCTTGAGGTAAACCTTAAAAACTTCAGCCAAAATATCAATTAAGGTCACAAGGTCTCCAACATAGGCCAAGGTTTCTAATCCTAAGTCCAAGAAGTCCAATATTCCATAATGTCAAGGATAGTAACCAAATAGTCCAAGTATATTAAAGTTTTTTTTTATGGTTTATGTTGATTATTAGGTATCTTCAAAAAGGAAAGACAAGCTCAAGTGAGCAAAAAATAAAAATGACAAGAAAGTAAATGTTCAAATGAGCAAAGACGAAAATAGCATGAAATGTAAATGTTAAAAGTAAATGGTGCATAAAATAAAAGGGCATATAATAAAAACATAAGATAAAATTAATTATTAGTAATTAGTGGTTAGCTGGATGACCATCTTGAAACTTGCATTTGGAACTCATTAGAGGATTGGTAGAACCAAAGCCTCCACATAACAAGTTGCATTTGCTTTTTGTCAAGTATATCATCTATTTAGAATTCTCACAAGTACCATTTAATGATCAACGATGTTTAAGTGATCCGCGTTGACCAAAAGTGATGTAGATCCATTAGAGGATTGGTAGAACAAAAGCCTTCACACAATGAATCTCAAGGTTATTGGATCAAAGAGATCAAATTAACATACTTGGGCTTGCAAACATAGGTTTGAGCCACAAATGATCATTTATTCGAATCGAGATAAAATTTAGCGCTATGTTAAGCAACCGTAAGTTGACTTATATAGAAGCCTCACCTATTTTGAGGCCGGTCAATAGCAATCTATGCACTATTTATTTTGAGACATGATATAGAGATCATGTTCCAATAGCACTTAGTGCAATAAGAAAGGGATGAGATGAAGAATGGTGGGGGAAAATATATAAACCACATTTAAATTAAATTTTAATCAAACTATTATTAAAATCAGTCATCCATTTTTATGGAGTTAAACTCAACACCATGGATCCAATGATGTTAACAAAGTTCATGATCAAAAATTCAACCTAAGATCAGCCAGAAAATAATCACAAAATAATAATACATTTATTATATACATTAAAAAAGGGTTTTAAAATGTTTTAAAATAGAAAATAAAAGAGAAAAATATCAACCATGTTCAAATTAATCAAGAAATAATAAGTAAGACCATAGAAAAATCAGAGATGAACTCAAATATTTTTGTAAAATTTTTGGTAATTTGTTAATGTCAGAACTATTTTCAAACTAATTAAAATTGCTCAAACAAATAGAAAATAGATAAAAATAGTAAACATCAATATAAAATTTCATATAATTTTCAAAAAGTCAGAAATATGTAAAATGATATTTATGAATTTTTTTAGAATTAAAAAATATGAGAAAATATTTTTAAAGTAATTAAAAGGAAGCAAATAATGCAAAAAATATAAAAAAATATCAAATGTCAAAATAAAAATGTGAAAAAATGGTCATGAGATCAGAAATAATTCAAAATATTTTTGTGAATTTTTTCATAATTTTTGGTTAAAAAATAAAAGAGTTATGAATTTTTGAAAATTAAATCAATTAAAATATAAAATCAGAAAATAAAATAAAACCAATAAGATATGGACCATCATATCATAGTCAAAACGCGTTAGTAAGTTGATCCAATGGACCAGATGCGCTGTGCTTGATATGGACCTTAGTGAGATACGCATAGGATCAGAAGAAAGACAACCAATGAAATTAAAACGTTTCACACGCTATCATTGGCTGAGACGAGACATGTCATCATCTTCAACCTCTAGACACCCTTCAATGGAGATTTTGTGAGATCCTTCAAATGGATAAATTAGGACCCCAGACTAGTATCATTGGATTCGTCTCTTCAAGACGATCCTAACACCACAATCGCGCCAAATTTATATAAGGTATGCAAAGAGATATGAATCAAAAACACAGAAAATAGGGAGCACCTTCAATTTGAGATTTCTCTCTTAATTCTCAATGGATTTAAAAATTGTAAGAAGCACAAGAATCAGAAGAAAGAGTAGAATAAGTTAGTGCTTTATTTGGATCCAAATGGTGGAGAATTCTACCTTTTAGAAGTTCAAGAAAGAAGCTCTGAAACTGGACTTATGTAGCTTGAATTATGGCTCATTTTGCTTGGTTTAAGTGCTGGAGAGTTTGTATGATGTTGAAGGATGATGAATGTGAAAAGAATTTTGGAAGAAAAGGCTTGAATCTCAGAAACTGATTTCAAAAATTTGAAGTTCGTGTGAGGTTTTGACAGAGTGTATTTAGCTCTTAAAGCTTGAGGAAATGAATGGGGAATGACCCTCTATTTATAGAGAATCAAATGGAATGTTCAAGCGTGTGGAATGATGAAGTTTGGAGGGAAATCGTGTGAACCTGATACACGAGCAAGGTGTGATCTGTTTTGCATCAAAACTTATCCAATCATTGCGTTTTAAGGCTCTAATCCACTTTGGAAACTTGGTTAAACATGTTTAGATCACAAACACATGCTAATTTGATGTTTAGAAGCCAAAACATGAATTTCAAATTCTGACTTATGAAGAAACTTCAGTTCCAAGTTACCAAGTTCAATCCAATGGAATTCTCAGCTCAAGGGGTCTTAAGGCATGATTCTTGATGCTTTAGAAAGTTGAGATTACAAGATTTTCAATGGAAAAAGAATGGAATCAAATGGATATTTGAGCTGAAAGTTGCAATGAGTCAAAGTTGGGGAAAAAGGGTTGACTTTCCATACTTAGAAATATTTCAAAAATTTCTTCAAAAGTGACCTATAATGTTTTGCATCCAAACATGGCCTTCCACTTGGAATTTACTCTTGGCCAAAAACTATGGCATGAAATAGACCTCTTGAATGACATTTTGAGACTTGAACCATTCAAAATCTCCAAAAATTGAGAGAGTTATGGATTTTGGAAGTTGGAAATAAAATCATGAAATGACCTATAATCTTATGTATCCTTAGGGAATATTACATCCATTTTCTCACTTTGAACATAAAAGAAGGCCAAAAGTTCACATCCTCAAGATCAATGTGGAAAAAGAGTGGGCTAAAGGTGAGAAAAATTGACCAAGTTATGATCATTTTAAGTCACACATGAGAAATTGGGGGTTCATCCAGAGGACTTGTAATCTTTCTTCAACATCAAGTTTCTTCCTCATGAAAAATCCTTGAAACTTTTGAAGTGATTTGTTGATATCCCTTTGAAGAGAAGGATGTCTTTGGAATCACTCAAAAATACCAAAATATGAGCAAGATATACTTCTTTGAAGTTCAAAAACCCTAGCTCCTAGATCAAGAAAATGCTTTGAGGAACTTTGACAATTTTGAACAAACTTCTTGTACCAACACTTTTACTTTGTAGATAGAAGTTGTTTAGGATGATAATGAGAACTCATAGCAACCAAAACCACTTCCATATCTTGAGAATTGAGAGGAATGTGCACTTGTGACCAATGGGAACAAGGCCTTGTCCAACCATGACAACTTCTTCAATCAACCCCTTGTACTTTTGAACCAATCTTGATAACTTTGAAATATGGTGAACCAAAACAAACCTTGCCATGCCATTTCTTCCAAAATAAATTCAATGGTGAGGTTTGAATTTCTCAAGCTTTAATGACTAGGGCATGTAAATAAACTCATGAACCTATGGATCATCTTGCTAAGCCACGTTGCCTTTATCTACATTATTAACAAGTAAGACAAACTAAAATTGTATTTTGTTAATTAGAAAGAAAGTCAAAACAAAACATGCATAATCACAAAAGAAAAACAAGTCAAGGTGCTTGGTGATCTCTCAAAGAGCAAAGCTAAAGATAGGGAGGAGAACCAAAAGCTCTAATGTGATCTTGTTGTGATTGAATCAACATGGTATGATGAAGGGATCTTAGGGGAAAAATTGGGGTACAACAGCTGCCCTTATTTAAGTTTCTTCTATCCGGTGATACGAAGGTTAAAAATCTTCGTGTAGACACGATCAGAGATACTTAAATATAAAACAAACCCTATTTTTGGCCCTAAGATGCCATGCAATACTTATGAGCATGAATGCATATGAACAAATAAAAGAGACGCAAAACACCATCGGGGATGTAGCAAAGGAAATAAGGATCAAAAGAGCAACCCGACCAGGAAAATAAATCACTGGTGAATAAAAAAACCCGACTCATAATGGATGGTAAAAGGTCCAGGGATACACCAACTTTTACTGAAGGTGATACTACCAACATTCACTAAAGGTAGAAAGAGAAAAGAATAACACCACCGACGTTCACTGACGGTGAGCTACCAACATTCACGGAAGGTAGAGAGAAAGAATCATCGATGTTCACTGACGATGAACTACCAACTTTCACTGAAGGTAACAAGAAGATAACAATCACAAACTTTCACTGAAGGTGACCTACCAACTTTCACTGAAGGTAGAGAGAAAATATATCATAGCACAGCCATTCAATGACGATGAACTACCAACGTTCACTGAAGGTAGCAAAAATATAACAATCACCAACTTTCACTGAAGGTGACCTACCAACTTTCACTGAATGTAGAGAGAAAATATATCATAGCACCGCCGTTCACTGACGATGAACTACCAACGTTCACTGAAGGTAGCAAAAAGATAACAATCACCAACTTTCACTAAAGGTGACCTACCAAATTTCACTGAAGGTAGAGAGAAAAAATATCATAGCACCGCCGTTCACTGACGATGAACTACCAACATTCACTGAAGGTAGCAAAAAGATAACAAGTCTTTTCCCAAAATTTTGGCGTTTCGCCTAGAACGGGTCTCAACTTCTTCTTTAACCGAGGTATTCTGCTTGGAAAGGGTAATATATAAGCTGTCTCAAATAAAGATACTACCACTTGCAAAGATTTCACAATGAATTGTCTCTGCGATATTGAAGAGACTAGCCATCCACTGGAGTAATTTGACAACAAACTGTAAATTATCTACTCATAGAGAAGATAGCTAAAGAGTAACGTCGACTTTTACGGGGAAATACAAGTTGCTCAAATAAAGAGACCTGCTACTTGCTGTTATGGAGGATTGTAAAATGACTTCCTGGGGAAAATGTCTTGACTTCCTGAGGAATGAATCATGACTTCACGGGGAAGGTAGTATAGCTTCCCGGGGAAAACAAAATGGCTTCCTGGGGACAACAAAATGGCTTCCTGGGGAAATGCCAACATATTCCTGCTGAGGAGATAAAGTCTTCTCGTGCAAAATAAACGCACACTCAAACCAAGGCTCAAAGGTTGCAGAGATCAAAAGTAATAATATTGTTGGGAAGCAAAGATTCAAACCAGAAATAAACTGGAGTAAAACAGTCAGCCAAAACACATCCTTCAAGAAATAAACTCAAGGGGGAAACCTAAATCATCCAGACCAAGAACTGTACAGGAAGGCTAAAGCAAAAAATCTTCCATGAGGGATAACTCAGTGGGGAAATTGAAAGAATATACACTTTCTGCTTAAGGCTGGCACTCTATTGGAGAGAGGACAACACAACTCTGCAAAATAGGGTAATATGTCAACAAGATATTGATGAATACGAATGATCAATGATTTGATAAATTTAACTATGCATGATGTATGTATGAATGTATGAGTGTTATCATGTATATGCTAATAAAACAAACATATAATACTGGGGATAAACATACAAAACCAACTCGGGAATAATCAACACTCGACTAAATCACATCCAAGACGATCATTCCATAAGAAAATAGGCACCAACTGAGAAAACAAAGTCCTACTGCATGGCTTAACTTCACTGGGGAGAAACATAATCCGGAAGTAAACAAATCATAGCGACAAAATAGTACAAATACAAAGATATAACATCCTTCTCCAGGCTTCACCGGGGAATAACACTCAAACTTCAATGGGGAAACAAAATTTTTCATGTGTAGCACTTCTACTAGGGATTACAGTACTGATTTCGAATAAGGAAGATGGAAACTATCTTGTTAAAACATCCACTGAGGAATTCAAGCTGACTGCAATGGAGAAATATCATACAGACTTCACTAGGGGAGATAGTGCTTCATCATCGAGATAACAATTGGGGACCTCGTGCCGTCTCCATTGGGGAGGTCAACACCATATTGAATAGAGGAAACTAAGTGTTGTACCCCAAAATTTTCCCTCCCATATTTCTCAATACATTTCAAGTGAGATCCTCAAATTGCTCAAGGAAGTCCAAGAGTTGACCAAACAAATTCTCTCCTAAGGCAGTCTACCTCAAATTAGGGTTTCAGTTTGCATCAAGATGTTTGAACCAAAATGGTCCCAAATTCTCAATATTGTCCTAATATGTTCTCAAGATCATCCATGTCATGTTTCAAGCCTTGCAGAGAAAGTTTGCTCAGTTAATTGCTCAAAGGCCTAAAAATCGACTGTGCTAGGGCAAAAGTCAACTGTGGCCCACATGCAGTCAAACTTCAAGATTTTTGGTCAACATTCTCATTTTGAAGTATTATTCATCATTTGATCAAGGGTTGATCATGATTCCTCAAGGATTGCTCACAATTCATCAAAACCCAAAAGTTGCAAAGTTAGGGTTTTGTAGGAAAAGTCAACTCAACTTTGACCAAGCATAACCTTCTCATACTTTATTATAAAGACCCATCCAAAGATCATTTTGAATATGATGCAATTCCCTACAATTCATCTTCAGCTCCCAAGTTCAAAATATGCACTCACAAGAATTTATGAATTTGGACATTATAGGTCATTTTGAAAAGTCAACAAAAACACCTTTTTTGTCAAAGCTTCATACATAAACATGGAAGACTCAATTGAGATGATACTAAAAGGGTTGTTTAGAGGACATATCAATATTTCTAAAAAGTCCAAGAACACCCTCATAGAGTCAAAATTGAGGAAGTTATGCATTGGTGAAGTTGACCTTTTTTGCAAAATTGGCAAATGTCAAATATGCCTCAAAATGCCATTTTTGTCAAATGGGCCCAACTTTTTGTGCTTGTATTGAGTTTGTAACATGATCCACGAGCCATGATCCTTCCCACTTGCCTTTATTTTATTTTTGTCATTTATTTTGATTTTGATTTCAATTAAATCAAAATAAAATCATGAAAATATCAAAATCATTTAAACCTTGAGATTTTGTGCATATTTCAGGTCCATGAATAGCTGGCAATGAGATCAAATCGTGAAAGGCTTGTTTGTACACAAAAAGATTGATTTTTTCTTGTTTTGGAAAGATTGGATACAAGTGTGAATCAAGGATCAAATCTTCATAATTGCAAAGATTGGATGCAAACTTGTAAACCTAATTCACTCAAGGATACATATAGAACAAATCCAGACCAAATGCACAAGGATTAGAGGCGTGAAGAGTGAAGAACAACTTTCAAAAAATCAAGAAAAAGTGGTAATCCGATTTCATAGTTCCAGGCATTTTCAAGCCTTCCCAACTATCTCATTCGCTTGCTGGACATTCAAGTAGTCTATCCCAATCAATAGCAAGTGTTTTCCTGCCCAGAATCTGCCTCCACAACCCCCACGGTTTGTCATTATTTTCAAAATCGTATCTCTTTATTCTGGCATCTTTATCATGTTTTAATAACATATTTGTAATCCTTATCATGTTTACAAGCTAACAGTACCATTTAATTGCATTTTTGGAAGCCATACTGAGATCCACCATTGTTAGGGTTTAGGTTTCGTTTTTAAGGGTTTTGATTGCAGGTAAAATTGGCCCAAAAGAGGGATGCCATGGTGCTGACAAGGTCAAGACAAATTGATCTATAGAATTAGTTTTCATTTATCAAGCTTGTGTGAGATTTTGAAAATATGCAGGGGTTGTACCTACAGAAAACGTCTGTAGGTAAAAGTAGTTTTACCTAAGACGACGGATGCTGGGGAAGACGATGGCGTGGCACCCCCTGACTGACCCATTTAAAATTTCGCGCGGTGGACAATTGGCATTTTATGTTTTTTTAACATAATGATTATTTGATATTCCATGTACAACAAGACGCGTTGGCTCAGTTGGTCAGTGGGAGAGAGAAAAAGCCAAAGGGCCTGGGTTCGATCCCCAGGCCCCCTTGTTCGTCAATACTATTTTTCTATGCATAATTCCATGCGCAGGTTTCCAAGACATCCACCATACGCCCTCAATGATCAGCCAGCCAGATGTCCAAAAAGCCAAATCCAACGCCTGACATGTGATGGTCTACCATAGGCCTAGTTAAACGTGCAACATGGAATCAGGAAGGTCAATGTGGACCAAGGCTTTTAGGCTCAAAATTTGCTATGGATACCCCCTCAATTGCTAGCATACCAGGCCCAATTCTTTCCTTTTCTCTATATATTTTTCTTTATTTATTTAATTTTGGTTAATTTATTTTCTATCAAAAATTATTTCTTTTTTACAAAAAACCTCATAAAAATCAATTTCATCAAATTTAGGCTTTTTATTTATTTTGTCAAAATTAATTTAATCAGTTTAATTTAATTCTAGGGCAATTTTAACCTTTTGTAAATAAATTAAAAACAAATTAGAAAATTAGGTTTTATTGGATTTAATTTTTATTTTCTTTTCCTAAAATAACCAAAATACAAAAATAGGTCAATATTAATTAATTTTCTTAATTTAATTTAATTTAATTATTAATTAGGTTTGTATTTATTTAATTTAAAACCCTATTTTCTTAAAATAATCAAAAACAACAAAAAATGATTTTTCTTCCAATTAGGTTTAGACGGGGTCAAAACCCTAATTTCTTCTCGTTCTCGTTCCATCGCGCGCGTTTATTTATTTTTTGCAATATTAATGTAACTGCTCATGGGATGTAATAGTTTAATTAGGACTTTTCGTTTATTTATCGTTTTTTACGGGTTTTTGGCTATGTAATTAATCCCTCTCCCCGAAGCCTTGTAATAGCTTAGTTTTATTTCTCACATTTTACTTTTTGCAAATATAAACTGCTAGATATATGATAATAGGATTGCATGACAAGACTGTATGTTAATTTTAAAATGGTTAGTGAACCCTAAATGTGCAAAGATAATAACCTGAAATCAAATCACTCGCACATGCGTACCCCTAGGTATACTCTCACTTCGGTTGCCTCCGGTAAACGATTATTAAGTATAGGGTATTTTAGTGGTCGCTCTCTTGTCTAAACAAAGATCAAATGTCCCGTTCGGAAATGTTGCCTCAGAAATGTTGCCTCGAATATGATCTTAAGACACTAGGGTTATTACTAAGACGTCCTAACATTGCTTTAGTGATCGTACGTCCCTTTCGAATTGACCCTTACAACTCCAACGACGGTGCTACCTACTCACTAATAGTAGGATAGCACTGTCTAAAGGAAACAAGAACGGAAAAATTCTTTTTTCGAGTAGGTAGATGCTAGTAGGTACTTGCTCAAAATAATCTTTTCTATATTTACATTCTTTTCAAACAAAGTTTTCAAAAACACTTCGTAACACTCTTGAAGACAGAAGCAAGGGTTAAAACGAAGTAAAACAAAAACTTTTCAAAACACACAAACACGGAAGCAATTTTTAAAATGATGAGCAAGTACCTAAGAGCCCGTGGAAAACCACGGATATAAAGGGTGCTAATACCTTCCCTTTCTATAATCTACCCCCCGTACTCAAAATCTCGAAAAAGGAATTTTTCTGTGCTTTTTTTCCTTTCCAGTTGGATAAAATAAAAGTCGGCGGCGACTCTTGCTTACCGCGACATTTTGCGAACACAAACGCAAAATGCAAACCAGCATTTTCTCAAAACAGTCCGGTTCTGCCACCGTATTATAGAACTGGAGACTCTGCTGGGGAATGACTTATAATAAGTGGGGTATACCTTAGGATTAGTTCATCATAAATTGCTTCTCTTGTTTGATTTGATTGCTTTACTTTTAAGGGTTTTGTATTGGGAGTTACTATAGATCCTAACCCGGATCTGGGGGACACCTTTTAGGTAAGTAGCAATAAACTGTGAGGGAACTGTATGGCGTAGACCGATACGGTTGAAGCAGTAGCTACGTTGATGTGGCACATTGGTTGGTACCGGTATCCCTTATGGAGAAATGAGGAAAATACGGGGCTGCTATGTGTATCGTTAAGCATCAACTGACCTTAGAACCTATAATTGACCAACTTGGCCATAGGAAGTAGTGAGATAGCCGGTCTCGGTGTAAAGCTGGGAACTGGTTGATACTCGATGCTACACTCATTGAGACCATACTCTCGAGATAGTTCCGGCCGCAAGAAAAGATTGCGTGAGCTGAAACCATGACCGATGGAGGATGGTCAGTGATATTGAGAACCTCTAGAACCCGATTACTATTATTAGGACAGGTTGAAACCAACTGAACTTTAAGAGGGTAGTACCTAGACCCCGTGCAAGCCCGAAACTTAAGGGCTTTTGTGTGACTTGTTTGCCTTTACCATGTCTGTTATCTGCTATACCTGTTGTGTGTTTTATCTTGACATCATGCATCATAACATAGCATGCATACTTCATTATACTAACCATTTTAAAGACCGAGGGGATTTATCTTTGTTCTGTTTTGCAGATTATGGCTTCCGTGTGCAGAAACACCATTCGAGTTAACTTTGTGCAAATACCTGCTCAACTCAAAGATTTAGCCTCGAGAGTTTCTGATACTTCTTCATTCATCAGAAGACATGGTCAACTTCTTAGTTTGGTTACCTCAAAGTTTGATGAGCAGATGATGAGTGTGCTTTTCCAGTTCTTCGATCCGGTGCATCATTACTTCACTTTCCCAGATTATCAGCTAGTTCCCACTATAAAAGAGTTTTCTCACTTATTGGGTATATCCATCCTCGAGCAGATGCCCTTCACAGGTTTGGAAGAGACTCCTAGGCCGAAAGACATTGCTTCAGCTCTACATCTAAAAAGGGCTGATGTAGTATCCAATTGGGAAACACGAAGCGGGGTTGAAGGTTTCTTAGCCAAGTTTATGATGGATCAAGCTCAACTATTCTGGGATAACTTGGACTTTCAGGCCTTTGAAGACATCTTGGCTCTCCTTATCTACGATTTGGTTCTCTTCCCAAATCCATTCCTTCATAGATGTGAATGCGATTAAGATCTTCTTGTCTCGCAATCCTGTGTTGGTGTAGGCCCTAGAGGCCAATACTTTTGGTACTTGTATCGAATTATTTATTAATAATAAAAGGCATTTCTTTATTATGTTTGCTTTCCAAAATAATAAAGTCCCTAGAATGGTTTATTTGTTTAATGAAATGTTAAGTGTGACTTAATCATGAGATCCCATTAAACATAAGACACTATTCTTAAAGTATCCGTAGTCAAGCTTTAATGTGAAGTGGGATAACATTAAAGAATTAAGATTATTATGAAGATAGATTGATGATCACATCTTATGGATCATAGATAAGGAGTTATCAAGTCTTGACATATGTATGAATATTAGGAGTAATATATATACTGGATTGACCCGCTATGAGAATACTACATAGAATGTTATGTAAAGTGTCATAAGTTATTCTCATGATGATAATGGTGTATACCACCCTTCGACCTGAAACCACTATGGACCCTAGATGTAGAGCCAAGTACTTTATTGCTGATCAAACGTCATCTGTAACTGGATGACTATAAAGACGGTTGATAGGTACTTCACAAAGCATGCTAAGGGACATGAGTGACCTAGATGGAATTTGCTCATCCTGCATAACATGATAAATGTCTAAGGGCCCAATATTAAACTGGACAAGGGTGACACAGTGTATGCCTTGTGTTCAATATAGACATGAGGGCAAAAGGGTAATTGTACAACACAAATATTATCACGGAAAAGGTTTGGTCAGATCACATGACATTTTCGTGACTTGAGTAACAGTGATGTGTTGCTAGATACCGCTCACTGTTTATTATATTAAATGTGTGATTTAATATAATTGCCAACGTCGCGAAAACCTACAGGGTCACACACATAAGGACAGGTTGATGAGAGATAGAATAAATAAGGAACACCGTAAGATACGGTGCACTTAAGTGTAATACGGAAAGTGGTAAGGTACCACGTGGATAAGTGATATATGGTACATCATAAGGTATGATGTCCATAAGCTTAATTGGGCTTTTAGCTTATAGCCTTAATTGGGCTTTTATCTTGTAGGCCACACGAGTGATTCTATAAATAGATCCCTTGTGATGAAGCAATTTCACTTGATGCAATTTCATTTTTGATTCTCTCTCTCACTCAAGGTTTCCGTTCGTGATCAGCTAGCACTGTGACCGGAAGCGATCTGTTTGTGTGGACTGAGTAGAGGCGTTGTTCTTTATCAACGCTCGTGATCACAACATCAAAGGTCTGAATCGCCACAAGAGGTAAATATTTCTATCACTGACCATGTTCATTCGTAAGGATCGCTAAAGGAAAATTTTAAATTCCGCTGCGCTTTTGATCGCAATTTTCCTTCATCCTGTACCTACTCTTCTGGGTGATATCTTGTATGCCCTCTACACTCGTACTGTGCGTAGAAGAGGGGCCCTCATGTGTTGTATGCCTTTGCTAGCGAGGTGGTTTATTTCGTACCTCCCCAAGTCCATGTTGAAGAATGAGGAAGGTTTAGGATGGTCTTACATGATAATGTCCCTTGCCCATACAAACATTCTTTGGAGTTCTAAGGCTATGGAAAGCACTGCTGTCATTGATCGATGTGGGGGATACCCTAATGCCCCGTTGCTTGGAATCAGAGGGGGAATAACCTACAATCCTTGTTTGGTTTTGTGGCAGTTTGGTCGTGCTCGGAGAGACGGTCCTCATGAGCTACTTCTCACAGATGTTGCATTTGACTACAAGGAAGACGTTGATGAGCATCGCCGAAGGTTTATACGAGCTTGGGGCATGGTGAATAGATATGACCCTCAAGATATAGGACCAAGGACTTCTCTCCCTATGCAGCCTTATCTCCAGTGGGTTCGAGCCCGAGCTCAGAAGCTTGGGATGCCTTATGAAGCTGTGTTGCCAGTGATTGTGGAGCCCACCAATGAAGAGGGAATTCCTTATACAGTCCTTTATCCCTACATGCCCACTGATCTTGGGGCATTAGAGATCTTGGATTCAACTGAAAGAGGAGAGGGATACCTACCAGGAAAAGTACCATGAGCAAGAAAGGAAGATCCTGATGCTCACCAGGCAACTTGAGAATGAAAGAACGATCAATGACTACGTCAGCACGAAGGGGAAGCGTCCATGGGATTTTTGATTTTTGCTTTTTCTAGTTTAGATTTGTTTTTCATTTAATTATTTGTAAATGCCTTAAAGGCATTGTTGAACCTTTTACAAGTTTAATCTAATAAAGTTTGTTTATTTCTTGGTTTGCAAATTTAAATCTCCCAAAGTCTTTGAAATCATTACATACGCATCCCATTATCATGCACATCATTACATGTACCATTACAGGTTTCTCATCTTCTTCGCTGTTTATCTCAGCACGAAAAGTCTTCTGAAATACCTACCGATCAAGCCATCAAAGCTCTTCAGGCACAGAATACCCAATTCTAAGAGATGTTCTTGAACCTGGCTAAAGGGCAAGAATATTTGAAGACTCTCATCCTGAAGGAGAAGAAGAAGGTGGTTCTTCTGAATATGGGTAACAGATTTGGGAATAGGTTACGACAGGAAGCTGATCTGTCTCTTTCATCCAAAGGAGAGGAGAACCAGGAAGAAGAAAAGAGTCCTAGTCCTGTAGTCTCTGATAATGATACTGATTTTGATGATGAGCAGTATCCTCCTGCTGAGGATAGGTACAAACAACTTGAAGACCGTCTGAGTGCTATGGAGATTCAGAAGATCCCTGGTTTGGATTTCGGAGATCTGGGACTAGCATATGAGGTGGTGATCCCTCATAAATTTAAAGCTCCAGTTTTTGCCAAGTACGATGGAGTATCCTGTCCAAAACTCCATCTCCGCTCATACGTCAGAAAAATCCAACCTTACACTACTGATAGAAATTTATGGGTACATTTATTTCAAGATAGTCTGTCAGGGACTCAGCTTAAATGGTTTTATCAATTGGAAGGAGCTAATGTCCTAAACTGGGAGGACCTTGCTGCTGCTTTCTACAAGTAGTATCAGTATAACGCCGACCTTGCTCCCACTCGTACTCAGCTCCAGGGTATGTCTATGGGTTCAAGTGAAGGTTTTAAGGACTATGCTCAGAAGTGGAGAGATTTGGCCGGAAGAGTCCAACCCCCTTTGTCTGACAGGGAGTTGGTTGATATGTTTCTAGGGACGTTGTCTGATCCATTTTCAATCATCTGATCGGAAGTTCTACATCTGGGTTTACTGAATTGATTTTGACCGGGGAAAGAGTAGAAGTTGGTATCCGAAGTGGTAAGATACAGAAAGGTACTTCATCAAGTGCAGAAAAGAAGCCTTTCTCTGGTAAGAAAGAAGCCAGTGCAGTATATGGCTCGAGGAGCCAAAGCAGACCTGAACGCCGTTAAGCAGTGAATGCGGTAGTGGTATCAAGACCCGCCGTTACCCCACAATGCAACAATCAGCAAAGAATAGAGAGACCGCAGAGACAGTACACTTGGCTTAATATGACCTTGTCTCAAATTCTACCACAATTATTGAAGACCAACCTGGTAACTCTGAGGGAAGCCCCAAAGAATCCCAGCACCACGTCTCTGCTATATAATTCAAACGCCCGCTGTGCCTATCACTCCGATAGTCCAAGTCATGATACAAACAACTGTTGGGCCTTGAAGAATAAGGTGCAAGACTTGATCGAAGCCAAAGAGATTGAGTTTGACGCTCCAAAGAAACCCAAAGTCATAACTGCTCCCATGCCCAAACATGATCAGGGAGTGAATGCAATCGAGGACGATGAAGAAGAGTCAGATATCGACAGCTGGATTTACCCAACTACCAACGGTGGATTGAACAACTGGACGGTAAAGGACTTCGTGCCAGTTTATTTTATTACACAGTAATTGACTTTTGTTTTGAGATTTGTAACAGACAGTTTGAAACTTTACGGCCCGGTGCCTTGCCCGAGGCACCTTGGCTTTGTTTGTGAGGCTTATTATTTGTCATTTTCATATATCATCAATAAAGCATTGGACGTTTTCTTGCATTACAAATTTTGCGCTCCTTGTTTTTCCTTTCTATCTCACACTTTATCAAAACAACTATTGTCTTACACACACTCACATATTATAATGCAGATCCACATCCACTCTGGATCCCATTGATAACGACTCTGCTACTGCCAGTTATGACTTTGAAAATCTGATCAACCAAGCCGAGGACGAAGGTGAGGATGATTATGAAGTACCTGGGGAACTTGCTAGACTGTTACTACAGGAAGAGAGGGCCATACAACCGCATGAAGAGCTAGTGGAATCAGTAAATTTAGGTACAGAGGAAGACAAGAAAAAGGTCAAGATAGGTGCAAAGCTGGAGCCTAGTATCAAGCAGCGATTGATATAGATGCTGCGCGACTATGTTGAGATCTTCGCCTGGTCTTATGAGGATATGCCCGGTTTAGACACTGATATTGTGGTGCACCGCTTGCCGACTAAAGAAGACTGTCCTCCGGTAAAGATGAAAGTTCGTCGTATGCGCCCCGAGATGTCTGAGAAAATCAAAGCTGAAGTCATGAAACAGTTCGACGCCAGATTTCTAGCTGTCACTTCTTATCCATAATGGGTTGCCAACGTTGTTCCGGTGCCGAAAAAAGATGGTAAGGTACAGACGTGTGTGGACTATAGGGATCTGAATAGGGCGAGCCCCAAAGATGATTTTCCACTGCCTCACATCGATGTTCTGGTTGACAATACCGCGTAGCATAAGGTCTTCTCCTTTATGGATGGTTTTTCTGGTTACAATTAGATTAAGATGGCTCCTGAGGACATGGAGAAGACAACCTTCGTTACGCAGTGGGGCACCTTCTGTTACAAGGTAATGCCTTTCGGGTTGAAGAATGCTAGGGCAACTTATCAGCGCGCCATGGTCGCTTTGTTCCACGACATGATTCACCATGAGATTGAGTTTTACGTTGATGACATGATTGTAAGGTCCCAGACTGAAGAAGAACACCTTGATCATCTCCAAAAACTATTCGACAGGTTGAAGATGTATAAGCTAAGGTTGAACCCGAACAAGTGCACCTCCGGGGTGAGGTCTGGTAAGCTGCTGGGTTTCGTCGTTAGTGATAAAGGTATTCAAGTGGATCCTGCAAAAGTGAAGGCTATACAGGAGATGCCAGCTCCCCGCACAGAAAAGGAATTTAGAGGCTTTTTAGGACGTCTGAATTACATCACCCGATTCATTTCACATATGACTGCTACATGCGAGCCGATCTTCAAGCTGCTAAAGAAAGATCAAGTGGTAAAATGGAATGATGAATGTCAGACCGCTTTCGAAAGGATCAAGGAATACCTCAAAGAGCCACATATTCTGATGCCTCCAGTTGAAGGAAGACCGTTGATCTTATACTTGACATTACTGGATAATTCAATGGGGTGCGTGCTGGGGCAGCATGACGAGTCTGGCCGAAAAGAGCACGCTATTTACTACCTTAGCAAAAAGTTTACCGACTGTGAGACCCGATACTCACTGCTCGAGAATACTTGCTGCACTTTGGCATGGGCTGCTCGCTGGCTGAGACAATATATGCTGACTCAACTACCCTATTGATATCAAAGATGGACCCAATCAAGTATATCTTCGAAAAGCCTGCCTTATCCGGAAGAATAGCAAGATGGAATATGATATTAACTGAGTACGACATCCAATACACGACCCAAAAGGCAATCAAAGGGAGTGTATTGGCCGATCATTTGGCGCATCAGGCCGTGGATGATTACCAATCCATGAATTTCAAGTTCCCGGATGAGAACATCATGTTGGTGACCGACTGTGAAGAACCTGGACCGGATGAAGGACCCGAGGAGGGATCCCGATGGTCTATGTATTTTAATGGAGCCTCAAACGCACTGGGTAATGGCATTAGCGCAGTGATTATATCTCCTGAAGGTTGTCATACTCCGTTCACCGCCCGATTATGTTTTAACTGCACCAACAATATGGAGGAGTATGAGGCATGCATCCTGGGTCTTCGAGCTGCTATTAACCTGAGGATTAAGTTCTTGAGTGTATTCGGAGATTCCGTTCTGGTGATCAGTCAGATCAAAGGCGAGTGGGATACGAAGCACCCAAATCTTATTCCTTACAAAGAGTATGTACTGACATTGCTTCCACACTTCGAGGAGATAACCTTTGTACATTTCCCCAGAGAGGAGAATCAGTTAGCGGACGCGCTAGCTACCATGTCTTCTATGTTTAAGGTCAGGTGGGACAATGAAGCTCCCCGGATTACCATCGAGAGGTTGGACGAACCTGCACATTGCTGTGATATTGAGACTGAAGAGGTAGCAAATAAACCCTGGTTCCACGAGGTAAAAAGGTATCTTGAGGCTCAAGAATACCCCGAGGGTGCATCTGTTAATGATAAGAAGTTTATGAGGAGATTCGCTGCGAAGTTCTTCATTAGTAATGGTATCCTCTACAAACGTAACCATGATTCAACCTTAATGCGGTGTATGGACAAGAACAAGGAAGAAAGGATTATGGCAGAGTTACATGAAGGTACCTTCGGAACTCATTCCAGTGGACATACCATGGCAAAGAAAATCCTACGGGCAGGGTATTACTGGTCTACTATGGAAGCCGATTGTTATCAGTACTCTCGGACCTGTCATAAGTGCCAAGTCTATGCTGATAAGGTGCATGTACCTCCAGTTCCTCTGAATGTTTTGACGGCACCTTGGCCTTTTGCAATGTGGGGCATCAACATGATTGGCGAGATCATACCTACTACGTCCAACGGACATCGTTTCATTCTGGTAGCTATTGATTATTTCACGAAGTGGGTTGAGGCAGCTTTCTTTGCTACAAGAATGTCGTAGTGTGATTCATCCGACACAATTTGATCTGTCGATACGGTGTACCAGAGAGGATCATTACAGACAATGGTACAAATCTCAACAATACAATGATCACCGAGCTCTGTAAACAATTTAAGATACAACGTCATAACTCTTCTCCTTACCGGCCGAAGATGAATGGGGCCGTTGAAGCGGCTAATAAGAACATCAAGAAGATTGTGCAGAAGATGACGGTGGCATACAAAGAGGCATGGGATGTTACCATTCACTCTTCATGGATACCGTACCTCATCATTGACGTCAACAGAGGCAACACCCTATTATGTGGTGTATGGCATGGAGGCGGTCCTGCCTATCGAAGTCCAAATACCCTCTCTCCGGATTATGAAGGATGCAGGCTTGAGCGAGGATGATTTGATACAGACCCGACTTGATCAACTTAACTTAATCGATAAAAAGAGACTTACTACTATTTGTCATGGTCAGACGTATCAAAAGCGAATGATCAAGGCTTTTAACAAGAAAGTCAGACGACAAGAGTATCAAGTTGGGGATCTAGTGATAAAACGCATCATACTGCCGCAAGGTGATCCCAGGGGCAAATGGCCCCCTACGTACGAAGGGCTATTTGTGGTTAAGAACATTTTCTCGGGAGGAGCTATGATTCTAACCACCATGGATGGTGATGACCTTTCTCACCCCGTCAATGCTGACATAGTGAAAAAATACTACACATAATCAAAGACCCGCTAGGTTGACTGGCCTAGGCAAAAATAAGGGCTTCCCGGCGAACCAAAAGGGTTCGGGCAAAAATAAGGGATGAAAATGAAAAATCTGTACACCCGGCAAGTCGAAAACCTGAAAAGGCGGCTTGGGAAAAAAGGGTATCTCGGTTGTCGTACCCCAAAATTTTCCCTCTCATTTTATCAACATTTCTCATCACAAGACTCTTGGAATTCAAGATCAAGTTAGGGTTTGCTCTGCTCAAACACCTTCTTCCACTGTTGACCTAAATTAGGGTTTGAGTTTGCACAGGGATGTTTTGACCCACAATGCCCAAAATGACTTTCATGCTTCATGTTGGACTCACAAGTTGGTCCATACCAAGTTTCAAGCCTTGATTCAAATTTTTGCTCAGTCAATTGGACAGTTGACCTAAAAATCAACTGTATTGGGGAAAAAGTCAACTGTGGCCAATTGACAGTCAAACCTCATGAATTTTGACCCAAATCAACATTATGAACTCATATGAACCATTTGATCAAGTTTGGATGACAATTCCACAAGAAATTTGATCAGATCACCAAAAGGGCAAAATGGTCATTTTTAGGGTTTTGACTGCACAAGGGCAATTTTTGACTGTTTGACCTAGGCAATGGAAAATCAAGCTCAACCATGGACACAAGGACTCAATGACATTGACTTGACCCATTCAAAAAGTTCAAAAGATCTTAAATGCATAGGATTGACAGATGAATTTTTCAGTCAACTGATCAAAATTTGACTGTACACTGAAAAGTCAAACTTTGACGTTTTGGTCAAAATCAAGTGCCAAGGGTCATTTTTCATCAAGACATGTCAAATAATGAAACTTGTTCATCAAGAAACCCAGATTTGCAAATTAGGGTTTAAAATGGAAAAATTTCATAACTTAGAAATTTTCTAAGTTATAAAATTTTCTTATTTTTTCCTAACTTTGTCCCATTTTTTCACCAAGATGCAAATGGATTCAAACAAAACTTGCAACATGAAAGTTGTAGTCCATCACAAAGTCTACAACTTTTATTCACAAAGGTTTCTCAAAAGAAGCTTGGATATCAAGTTATGATTTTTGGAACAAGGGTACCTAAAACTTTTAACTTAGAGAAATTTTGCCCTAGTTTAGGCAGGATTTTGACCCATCTTCTTGGCCATTTTTCACATAGTTCCACTTGGAGTCTCAAGTTGAATTTCAAATATGGATTATGGTACATGTTGCAAGCTTTCCAAATTGTCCAAGAACTCCCCAAACACATTTGTGGTTAGGGAGAATCGAATGCTTGAAGTTGGCAAAAACTCACTTTGTAACCATGGCCAATACATGTTCATACCAAGTTGCAAATCTGACCAAGCTAGCTTTGTACACAATTACAAGCCTCTAAACCAATTTGTACTCAACAATTTAATGCAAACCCATTGAGCTAATGCATTGTCTTGGTCATTAGGGTATTATACACAAGTTTAATCCCTAAATGGTAAAAGGCATAGTTCCATTTTTGCAAAAGATATGCTTTATGTCAAACCATGATCTTTGAAGCATGGGGCAATATCTCTGAAGCAAAATCAAATCCACAAATTGCAAGTATCAAGTAGATTGTATGCAGCATAATACATGACAGGTGCAGGCCTGTGAGAAGTAGTTACACATTCTTGCTTCACAAAGAAGAAACTTGTCCAAATCCTCCCAACTCAAAAACCAGCCATAGTCAGCTTACACAAACATTGCAAACAAGTTTTGCATATCCTCACAAGTCAGAAGCACGGGCCTTTCACCCCTAAAGCACCCTCATACTCCATAATCCCATTTCTTACAAAACAGCGCCAATTCTGCATTTTGCAAGCCATTATCAAATTCCCTCGTGCGTTTTGTCCAAAACTACTTCAAACACATTCCAATCAACATACCTGAGCTATCCAGATCACTCACAAGTTGATGTAACTCCATTAACACACATTTCCATTTTTGTTTGGAAGCTTTGCAGGTTGAGTTCTGTAGCACGATTCAGGCTACATCAAAACAAACCAAGCATTGGGAAAGCTTAAGTGGACATCAGGCAAGCTCAAAAGAACCTCAAGCACCATTGAAAGTTGCTACATTGTCCAGCTCGAACTCAACTGAAACAGGTATTTCATGAACTTCTATCTCTCTATTTAGGAATAGTTAGACTTAGGTTTGTGAATGAAAGATGTTGTATTCATAGCCCTGAAACCATACATGTGCTTAGTTTTCATTTATATTAATCGTGCTAGGAGAATTTCATCCATGAACTTTCTGAAAAAACTAGGTTAGAAATTAGGGCCAGAGAAATTCTCTCTGGTCTTTGAGAGTTAGCTTAAGTTTTTTTATATGATTAGATTCGTTGTTTGATGCTCTACAAGTTTCATGTTTTGAGTTTTGTCAAAAAAGCAAGGAATCAGGAGATAGCAGTTTGTACATAGAACGCACGTTTTGGTGTTTGAACAGAGGAAGAAGATGAGGTCCTTGGGCTGGGCCTGGTTATTTTTGCTTCTAACACTTGTTTTTTCAGCTTCACACCCCCTGGCCTATTTCTTGTATTTTTGTCATTTTTGCATTTTTATTTTATTTCTGACTTTGATACTTTATTTTCTAACATAAAAAATATTTAAAAAATATTTTTATAAATTTTTATATTTATTTGGTATTTATTTCAATTTTTTCTAACTTAAAAAATGTTTAAATACTTATATTATTTTTGTTTAAACTTAAAAATAATACAAATAATACTTTTATTTTCATTTTATTATTTTTATACACATTTGAAAATATTTTCTTGAAATATATACATTTTTTAAATAATTTATTTTGATTTTATACACACTTAATATATTTAATATATATATATATACATTTTTATTTTTATTAATACATTTTAGAACAAAAAACACAAAAATAATATATTTTTATTTTTATTAATATTTTATACTAAAAATACCTTTTTTTCAATATACTTTTATTTTTTGTACAAATTGATGCATTATTGTATATAAATAATAAATAATACTTGAGAAATTAGGGTTTTTGCCCTAAAAAACAAAAATAATTAAAAATAACCCTTTTTATTTATTTCTTTACTTTTCTTTCCATTGAAAATACTTTACATACACAAAAACCTTATTTATACATGATTCATTTTATTTAATATTTATTTACTGTATTTATTTAAATAATGTACATTTAAATATTATGCCTTGCAAATTCAATATGGTTGTAATAATTTAGGATTTAATTTCTTGCAAAATAATCCCCTATCCAAATTTGTACCCCCTCCCAATATCATGTTGTAATAGTGTAGAATTTAAATTCTCGCACCTTTAAATGCTTTCAATTATTCCATGATTAGACTTAGGGTTTGTATGCAAAATCAAAACTAACAAATAGTTTGACCTAATCAAAGACAAAAATTGCATGAAAAAACAAACACAATGCACACTTGCACCCCTAGGGTTACAATCCACTTGTTGCATTCAAAAATGGGCCATGATATGCATGTCAAGTACTTTGGTAAAACAAAAACAAAACAAAAGATCATAGTCCCTTGATGACGCTATCTGAGTTGCCTAAACAAAATGATAAAGTCCCTCAAGAAAATTGCCAAAAATACTTGACACAATTGCTATCATGGTTTATACGATGACTCGCGCCTGTCCCGCTTAACATCCTAACACAAGGTTGTTCACCAAATACAATGGTGAAACAACACTGTTAAAAGGGTTAAAAACATAAGAAAGATCTTTGAGTAAAATAGGGTAGACAACTCTTAGTTACTTGATCAAAACTTGCAAAAACATCCTTGCTATCTCCAAAACACACTTCACAACACAATTTCAAAACCCTACTTTCAAACATTGAAAACTTTTCAAAAGACAAAACACCTTTGTATACATTCAAGCAAGAATCATTACAAAGGTTGCCACAACGATGGCCTCTTTTCAAAACATCTTTCAAAATCACACACAAAGCACCATTTCAAACAATTGAAGAGCACCATTTTAAACAATTGAAATGCAAAGCAAGTGATCTAAACAAGTAACTAAGAGCCCATGGATAACCATGGATAGAAAGGGTGCTAATACCTTCCCTTTCTATAATCTACTCCCCGAACTCAAGAAAACATCTCGAAGGTCTTTCCTGTGCTTTTTGACCTTTCTTTAGGATAAAATAAAAAGTCGGTGGCGACTCTTGCTAAACCGAAACATTTGCGAACACGAACGTAAAATCCCAAGTTAGTTCTCCCACCGTATCACAGAACTGGAGACTCTGCTGGGAAAACTATAAAAGTGGAGTAACCTTAAGGCTTAGATCACCCTTTGCATGATTATCTTGTTTGCTTTGATTGCTTTACATTTGGTTCTCTTGTTTGGGCTTGAAATCCTCTACCCGGATTTGGGAAACATTCATAGGTAAATAGCAATACGTTGTGGAAACTGTGGGGGGTATACCGATATGGTTGAAGCAATAGCTATATTAGTGCGACATATTTGTGAGTGCCGGTAGCCTTTGAGTCAATCAAAGAGAATACGGGGCCGTTGAGTGATGTCATGAAGCACTAATGAACTCTTAGAACCTTACTTGACCATCTTTGCCTTTTTAGGGGTAGTGAGATGACCGACTTTGGTGCAGTCCAAAGTTGGTAGATACTCGATACTACACTCTTTGAGGGTTGTTTTCTTGGAATATTTTGGTCGCTAGTTAAGTGGATAAACCAAAATAATGAACATAGAAAACAATCCAGTGATATTGAGCTCCTTAGAACCCGGTTACTATTTATAGGACATGTTTGAGCCAACTAAACTCAAGAGGGTACTTACCTATGAAACCTCATGCAAGCCTGAAACTAGGGTTTTGTGTGACTTGCTTGTACATGTGTTTGTGCATACATCATGAACATCATAAAGCATCATGTGCATCCACTAACCATTTCAAGGGTTTGTGTTGTACCCCAAAATTTGCCCTCTCATTTCATCAATATTTTCTCACTACAAGATCCTTGGAGCTCAAGATCAAGTTAGGGTTTGCTCTGCTCAAGACTCCTCCTTGCACTGTTGACCCAAATTAGGGTTTGAGTTTGCACAAAGATGTTTTGACCTAAAGGGCCCAAAATGACTTTCATGTTTCATGTTGGACTCACAAGTTTGCCCATACCAAGTTTCAAGCCTTGATTCCAATCTTTGCCCAATCAATTGGACAGTTGACCTAGAAATCAGCTGTATTGGGGAAAAAGTCAACTGTGGTCAATTGACAGTCAAACCTCATGATATTTTTCCCACATCAACATTGTGAACTCATATGAACCATTTGGTCAAGTTTGGATCACAATTCCATAAGAAATTTGATCAGATCACCAAAAGGGCAAAATGGTCATTTTTAGGGTTTTGACTGCACAAAGGCAATTTTTGACTGTTTGACCTAACCAATGGCAAACCAAGCTCACATATGGACTCAAGGACCCCATGGAATTGTCTTGACATGTTCAACAAATTCAAAAGATCCCAAATGCACAAGACTGACAGATGAATTTTCCAGTCAACTGAGCCAAAATTGACTGTATACTGAAAAGTCAAACTTTGACTTTTGGGTCAAAATCAAGTGCCAAGATTCATTTTTCATCAAAACATGTCAAATTGTGAAACTTGTTCATCAAGAAATCAAAAATCACAAATTAGGGTTTGAAATGAAGAATTTTCATAACTTAGAAATTTTCTAAGTTATGAAAATCCCTAATTTTTTCCTAACTTTGTCCCATATTTTCATCAAGATGCATTTGGATTAAAACAAAAGTCAAAACAAGAAAGTTGTAGTCCATTGCAAAATCTAAAACTTTGATCCACAAAGTTTCCTCAAAAGAAGCTTGTAGCTCAAGTTATGATTTTTGGAACAAGGGTGCAAAACATTCTTAACTTAGAAAAATTTTGACCTATTTTAGGCAGGATTTTTGCCCAACTTCATGGCCACTTTTCACATGCTTCCACTTGTAATTTAAAATTGCATTACAAAGATGGATTGTAGTACACATTCCAAGCTTCCCAAAATGTCCAAGAACTCATCAAACAACCTTGTGGTTAGGGAGAATCGAATTTGGTAATATGAGCAAAAGTCACTTTGATTCATGGCCAAAGGCATGCTCATAACTTGTGCATTTTCAAACTCAGCATATGCAAGCTAGATTACAGGCCTTTTATCTCATCCACACTCAATAATTTAATGCAAACCCCTTGTGTTCAAGCCTTATCTTATGTTTTTAACCATTACATGCCAATTTAATCCATAATTAGAAAAAGCACTTTATCCATTTTTGAAAAGTATGGCTTTATGTCAAGTTTGCAAATCAAGAAGTACAATGCAAATCTCTTTGGCACAAGTTCAGAAGCATATCACACTGATCAAGAGGGATGGTTGCAGCACATTTGAGGGGCCTGCACAAGTCTAGAAACCAAGTTGACATTTTGTTGCTTAAGTTAGAAGAAACCTTGCATAACTCACATCATCTCACATTTCTGCCAAGAGAAGCTTAAGCAAACTTGTTAGACACATCCCAAACAACATAACTGAGCTAAGGCACGACCAAAACACCTTCGAAACCTCATCATTCATCAAAACACCATCCTACTGCAGAAAACAGAGTGACCTCTGCAGTTGGACTTCCATAACTCAATCCACTCGTGCATTCTTGCTAAAACCAGTTCATACACACTCCATACCACATATACAAGCTATCCCAAGCATTGGACACGACCTGTAACACCTCTAACCAACTTCACCATTTTCACTTTTTCTGTTTTGCAGGTTGATCGCCATAGCTTGATTCACTTGGTTTCAAAGCAAGCTAAAGGTTGGAATAGCATCCCTGGACTTCAAGCAAGCTGTACCAATCCTCACCTTGCCTTGAAAGTGCCTCCATTGCCAGACACGATCCAAGATGAACAGGTAAGTTCATGGATTTCTATCTCTCAATCTAGGAAGAGTTAGCTTTAAGTTTATGAATGAAAAATGTTCTACTCATGGCCCTGAAGCTATACATATCTTCACTTTCCATTTATATTGCATATGCTGAGAGAATTTAAGACCTGAACATTGATAAAAACTTAGGTTAAGAATTAGGGATGGAGAAATTCTATCTCATTTCTGAGTGTTAAGTTAAGTTTTTTATATGTATGGATTCGTGGTTTGATGCTTGACATTTTTCATGTTATGAGTTTATGCTGAAAATCAAGGAATTAGGAGATAGCAGGGATAAGGCAAAACACGCGTTTTTGTTGTTTGAATTGTCTGAAGGTTGAAGACAACCTCTCTTGGGCTGGGCCTGAGATGTTTTCCTTTTCACACCACTGCATTTCACATGCACCCCTGGCCCATTTTGAGTTTTATTTATCATTTTTAATTTTTTCCTTTTGATTTTGGTTCTATATTTTTATTTAAGCATGAAAAAATATTAAAATTATTTTTCTCACATTTTTTGCATTTTTTTTGATATTTATTTTGTTTCATTTAGTTTTGTACATAAATAAACATAAATATACTTTTATTTAAAATAATTAAAAATAATACAAACATATTTATTTTCTGATTTCATTTTATTTTATCTTTTTGAAAACACTTTATAAAAAATACATATTTTTTTTTAATAATATTAAATATTTTATTTTTGTACATATAATATATATTTAATAAATAATGTAAATACTTATATATTTATTAGTATATTTAGGTTAAAAACATAAAAAATAATACATTTTATTTTTATTAATATTCAACTTAAAAAATCACTTTTTGACAATATACTTCCTTTTTATTTATTTTTTTGGTACATAATTAAGAAATATTGCATATATTATATAATTAATACATTTTATTTAGCAAAATTAGGGTTTTGCCCTAAATACATAAAAATACCAAAAATTAATTCATTTTATTTTCGTTTATTTGACACATGAAAAATACTTTTTTTTACATGCATATGAAAATCATTTTTGCATCTTGCATATTTATTTCATTTTATTTAAGTATTGTGCAATTAATTAATTTGTATAATTCAATTTGGATGTAATAGTTAGATTTTAATTTCTTGCTAAAATATCCCCATTTGAACATTTGTACCCCCCATCCCATATTTGTGTTGTAATAACTTAGGACCTTTTATTTTTCGCATTTAAAAGCTTTCTAAATATGCCATGATAGAATTAGGGTTTGTATGCAAAAATAAAAAACAACAAATAGTTTGACCTAAATTCAAGATAAACAAGCATGAAAATGGACTACACTAATCACACTTGCACCCCTAGGGTACTCCATTTGTTGCCTTCAATAATGGGCCATATTGCATGTTAGGTATCTTTGGCAAAAACAAAACAATCAAATGATCATAGTCCCTCGATGACGCTTTCGAAAGTTGCCTAAAAATGATCAAGTCCCTTAAAGGATAAGTTGCCAAAGATACTTGGCACCATTGCAATCATGGTCTAAATGATGACCCGCGCCCGTCCCGTTCACATCCTAACACAAAATTGTCCACCAAATACAATGGTGGAACAAAATTGTTAAAAGGGTTAAAACATAGCAAAGATCTTTGAGAAATTTAGGGTAGATAGCTCTTGGTTACTTGCCAACTTGCAAAATAAAAACACTTGCCTAATTTTCAAAACACACATCACAACACACTTTCAAAACAACTTTCAAAAACATTGAAAACTTTTCAAAAGACATATATCTTTGTATACATCCCAACATGGATCATTACAAAGGTTGCCACCACATTGGCCTCTTTTCAAAACATTTTCAAACCCACACACACAAAGCACCATTTCAAACAATTGAAAGCACCATTTCAAACAATTGAAAGCACCATTTCAAACAATTGAAAATCAAGGCAAGTTGATCTAAGCAAGTAACTAAGAGCCCATGGATAACCATGGATAGAAAGGGTGCTAATACCTTCCCCTTCTATAATCTACTCCCCGAACCCAAGAAAACATCTCAAAGGTTTTTGCTGTGCTTTTTAACCTTTCCTTAGGATAAAATAAAAAGTCGGTGGCGACTCTTGCTCAACCGAAACATTTGCGAAAACAAACGCAAAACCCTAGTCAGTTCTCCCACCGTATCACAGAATTGGCGACTCTGCTGGAGATATTTTTAAAGTGGAGTAACCTTAGGGCTTAGATCACCCTCTTGCATGACTAATTGTTTGTTTTGATTGCTTTATATCTTGGCTCTCTTGTTTGGGTTTGCAATCCTACACCCGGATTTAGGGAAACATTCATAGATAGCAATACATTGTGGAAACTGTGCGGGGTATACCGACACGGTTGAAGCAATAGCTATATTAGTGCGACATATTTGTGAGTACCGGTAACCGTTGAGTTCAATCAAGGAGAGTACGGGGCCGCTGAGTGATGTCACTAAGCACTAATGACCTAGAACCTTACTTGACCATCTTGGCCTTTCATTAGGGGTAGTGAGATGACCGGCTTTGGTGCAGTCCGAAGTTGGTAGATACTCGATACTACACTCATTGAGGGTTGTTTTCTTGGAATATTTTGGTCGCTAGTTAAGTGGCTAAACCAAGACAATGAACAATGAAAACAATCCAGTGATATTGAGCTCCTTAGAACCCGGTTACTATTTTTAGGACAGGTTTTTAAGCCAACTACACTCAAGAGGGTACTTACCTATGAAACCCCATGCAAGCCTGAAACTAGGGTTTTGTGTGATTTGCTTGTACATATGTTTGTGCATACATCATGAACATCATAAAGCATCATATGCATTCACTAACCATTTCAAGGGTTTAGATCTTCATCTTTGTTCTTGTTTTGTAGGTCATGGAAATTCCTCGCAGGAAAACTATCCAAGTAAACCTTGTGAGAATCCCTCCTCAACTCAAGGAGCTCAAATCCAGGATTCTGGAAAGCTCTCCCTTCAGTGAAAAACATGGTAGACTGCTCAGCCTAGTCAACACCAACATTAAAGAGGACATGGTAAAGGTGTTGTTTCAGTTCTTTGACCCCCTTCACCACTGTTTCACATTCCCCGACTATCAATTGGTGCCCACTTTGGAGGAATTTTCTCAACTCCTGAGAATTCCTATCCTTAATCAACTAGCTTTCAACAGTACGGAAAAGGAACCAAAGACTGAAGATGTTGCTCAAGCACTACACTTGCAACCATCTGACATCAAGGGGCATTGGGAAACTAGAAGCGGTGTCAAAGGCTTCTTAGCAAAATTCTTGTTTGAGAAGGCACAAGAGTGTTGGAATTCATTGGACCTACAAGCCTTTGAAGAAATTGTGGCACTCCTCATTTATGGGTTGGTCTTGTTCCCAAATCCTGACCAGCTTGTAGATGTCAACGCCGTCAAAATCTTCTTATCCATAAATCTAATACCAACATTGCTTGGGGACATTCTTCACTCATTTTACACACGAACAATGAGAAAGAGGGGTGTGCTCATGTGCTGTACTCCTCTCCTTGCAAGGTGGTTTATTTCGCACCTTCCACAATCTGTCTTGAAGAATGATCAAGGCTTAAGGTGGTCACAACGGTTGATGACCCTTACTCACTCTGATGTACATTGGTGTTCTCGGTCCAGAGAAAATGTCATCATCATCGATCGTTGTGGAGAGTTCCCTAATGTTCCATTACTTGGCATTAGAGGAGGTATTACCTACAACCCTTGTCTAGCTTTGAGACAATTTGGATATGCACGGAGGGATGGCCCTCATGACATGTTGATTCCTGACCTAGTTTTTGACTTCGACAACGATGCACAAGGACTTCGCCCAAGATTCATCAGAGCTTGGAGGATGCCTAACAAGGTAGACAGCAAGACACTGGGGCACATGAACTCCATCCCTCTTGAGCCTTATCTCAAGTGGGTACGAACCCGAGCCCAGAGTTTAATGATGCCTTACCCTCATGTTCTCCCTGTGATTAAAGAGCCCGTTAAGGAAGGAGAGGTTCCCTACACTATCCTATATCCTGACATGCCTACATCGTGGGAGGAGATGCAGAAGAGCTGGATCCAACTCAAGGAGGAACATAACACTTTTGAGGCCAGCTTCTACGCCAGCGAGAAGAAGGTTTTGGAGCTTACCCTCCGACTCCATGAGGAAGAGACCCTCAACACCTACATCACACCAAAGAGGATGCACAACGTCTTTTTACCTTGAGAAGTTTTTGTAATATTTGGCCCATGGGGCATTTATGTACTAACAGATTTCTTCTTATTAATATGACGTGCGTTCTTTTTGTTTGCAACAATTTTGAACTTTCTAAATCCTTGAATGCATTGCATACATGAGCATACCATTCATCATGTGCATAAGCAGGTCTCCACACCAGGTTTCCTTATCTTTCTACTGTTTATTTCAGTAAGATGGATCTCGAACAAACGGTCAATGACTTGCAGTCTTAGAATTCACAGTTTCAACAACTCTTGATGACCTTGGCTAAGGGTCAGGAAGATCTGAAAGCCCTGCTGGGGAACAAAGACTAAGTGAAAAAGAAGAAGAAGAGAGTCGGGGTGGCTACCTTGGGGAGAAGGTTTGAGGGTGAAGCCAGAAGGGTTCTTGAATTTCCTTCCGCATCCGAAGAGGAAGCCATTAAAGGGAAAGGGGCTGCGATACCTTCCGAATCCGAAGCTGAAGAAGAAGAGGCTGAAGAAGACGAAGACTACTCAGAGCAATAATACCCGCCCGCCGATGATAAGTACAAAAACTTGGAAGACAGGTTGGCAACTATGGAGCTGCAGAGAGTTCCCGGTTTGGATTTCGAAGATTTGGGATTAGTTGCTGGAATTGTGATCCCCCCGAAGTTCAAAGTGCCAATTTTTGCAAGATATGACGGGCTGTCTTGCCCGAAGATGCATCTAAGGTCGTATGTCCGAAGAATCCAACCTCACACATCTGACAGAAACCTTTGGGTACATTTCTTTCAAGATAGCCTGTCTGGCACTCAGCTAGATTGGTTTTATAAGCTGGAAAGGTCGGAGATACATAGTTGGGAGGATCTGGCAGCTGCTTTTTATCGCCAATATCAGTATAACTCTGACCTGGCACCAACCCGTACTCAGCTGCAGAGTATGGGAATGGCCTCAGGTAAGGGATTTAAGGAATACGCCCAGAAGTGGCGCGATCTGGCTGGGAGAGTGCAGCCACCTCTTTCTGATAGAGAACTTGTTGATATGGTTCTAGGGACCCTGTCTGCTCCATTCTTTAATCATCTGATCGGTAGCTCTTCCTCGGGGTTTACTGAATTAATTCTGACTGGCGAGCGGGTAGAAGCCGGTATCAAGAATGGGAAGATTCAGAAGGATGCCTCTGCATCTACAACTGCTAAGAAATCATTTCCGGAGAAGAAAGAAACAACTGTTGTGTATTCTCAAAGAGGAGCAGGAAGAAGTGAGCGCAGGCCAACTGTGGGGGCCGTAATGATCCAAAATCCACCAAATGATCAGCCTCGCAATAACCCGTCCAGAGCTAAACAGCAATGGGGAGAACGGCCACCACGGCAGTTCACCCGCATTAATATGACGCCCGCGCAAGTTCTTCCACACTTGTTAAAGTTGAATCTCACAAATATCAAAGAAGCGCCGAAAAATGTGAATACAACCTCACCAGCTTACAATGCCAATGCCAAATGCGCCTACCATTCCGATAGCGCCGGACATGACACAAACAATTGTTGGGCGCTGAAAAATAAAATTCAAGACTTGATAGATGCAAAGGAGGTGGAGTTTGATGCTCCAGAGAAACCGAACATGATATCTACTCCGATGCCGAAGCACGGTCGAAATGTCCATGCTATTGAGGAAGATTTGTATGTTTCTGATGTCAATGACCTGATAACTCCGTTGTTAACCATCAAGTTAAATCTGTTAAAGGCCGGGATTTTCCCGGGATGCAAAGAAGATTGTTACTGTTGTTACTCTCTACCATTTGACTGCCCGTTACTGAAGAAAGGCATCCAGGGCCTGATGGACAGTCAACAAATTCTGTTTGAAAAAGTTCCTGCTATTCCAACCCCTACTGAAGATGTTTCAATTATCACCATTCACGCCAATCTTTCCAAGGCCGTCAGAAAGCCTGTTAAGATTACATCTGCTACAATGATTGTTCCTCTGAAAATAACTATGCCAAGGCCTGTCCCCTACAGTTCTGAAAAGTCAATACCATGGAATTACGGTGGAGAAATCTACTATCATGGTATCAAACAAGTTGAAGTAACCGAAGGAAGCTCTGATGAAGAAGATGCCAGCATTGGAAACATTTCCGGCACAAGCAAGATCACCCGAAGTGGGAGAATATTTTCTCCAGAGATTGCCCCCCCAAAGGCAATCTTTGGACCCTCATCTGCCGCCAAAGTTATTCCTGCACCAATAAAACTTTCCGCTAGAGCTCCGTTGATTGAAGATGCTGCTGTTCCTGTTGTTGTCCCTCCTATTTCTGCTGATAAGGGTAAAGGGATCCAAGATGAGCTCGTCAGGACGAGGGCTCAACCTTTGGTCATCCCGGAAACCTCTAAGAAAGAGTTGGAGGAGATCTTGAAGATAATTAAAAAGAGTGATTATGACGTGGTAGAGCAACTGGGGCAAACCCCCTAGAAAATCTCCATGTTAGCATTGCTACTTTGTTCAGAAGCGCACGGCAAGGCATTGATAAAGTTCCTGAAGACCGCCCATGTACCCCAGGAAACCTCTGCCGACCAATTCCAAAACTGTGTAGCCAGTCTTACAGTAGACAACGGTTTAGGTTTCTCTGATGCTGACCTAACCTCAAAAGGAAGAAAACACAACGACGCATTACATGTGTCAGTAGAATGCCAAGGAACTACCCTGGCCCATGTTCTAGTCGACACTGGTTCTTCCCTGAATGTGCTGCCTAAGAAAGCCCTCGACCGTTTAGACTGCAAAGGCTTGGAGTTAAGGCCAAGTAATATCATTGTAAGGGCATTTGACGGGTCGAAGAGAATGGTACATGGGGAGGTAGACATTCCCATTAAGGTTGGCACAGCAATATCCCCCGGCGGATGATAAATATAAGAATCTTGAGGATAGATTGACAGCCATGGAGTTGCAGAGGGTGCCTGGTTTAGATTTTGAAGAACTAGGGTTGGTCGCTGGGATCGTCATCCCTCCTAAATTCAAAGTACCAACATTTTCTAAGTATGACGGCCTGTCCTGCCCAAAAATGCATCTGAGATCGTATGTCAGAAAGATCCAACCCCACTCATCTGATAAAGACCTTTGGGTACACTTTTTCCAAGACAGTTTGTCAGGCACACAATTGGAATGGTTCTATCAACTCGAGAGATCAGAGGTTCATAATTGGGAAGACTTAGCTGCTGCATTTTACCGTCAATACCAATACAATGCTGATTTGGCGCCCACTAGTACTCAGTTAAAAGTATGGGGATGGCTTCCAATGAAGGATTTAAAAAGTATGCCCAGAAGTGGCGTGATCTGGCTGGAAAGGTGCAACCACCATTATCGGACAGAGAGCTAGTTGACATGTTTCTGGGGACCCTGTCTGGCCCTTTCTTCAATCATTTAATCGGGAGTTCTTCCGCGGGATTTACTGAACTAATTTTGACCGGCGAAAGGGTCGAGGCCAGTATTAAAAGTGGTAAGATTCAGAAAGATACATCCGCATCCACTGCTGTTAAGAAAACCTTCCCAGCTAAGAAGGAAGCCTCTGCTGTTTACTCTCAGAAAAGTCAGGGAAGAACCGAGCACCGACCAACTGTAGGTGCTGTGATGATTCAAAACTCTTCAAATGATCAACCTTGCGGCAATCAGTCAAGGCCTAATCAACAACGGGTAGAAAGGCCACAACGGCAGTTCACCCGAATCAACATGACGCCAGCTCAAGTACTCCCTCATTTATTGAAGCTGAATCTTACCAGTTTAAAGGAAGCACCAAAGAACCCTAACACCTCCTCTCCATACTACCACTCCAATGCCAAGTGTGCTTACCACTCTGACAGTGTTGGGCATGATACCAATAATTGTTGGGCGCTTAAGAACAAAATCCATGACCTGATTGATGCCAAGGAAGTAGAATTTGATGCTCCTGAGAAGCCCAATGTGATATCTTCTCTGATGCCCAAGCACGACCATAATGTTCATGCCGTTATGGAAGACCCTCATGTTACTGATATTGCTGACCTTTTGACTCCTTTACTAGTGATTAAAGAGAATTTAATGAGAGCCGGGATATTCCCAGGCTGCGGAAAAGACTGCTACTTTTGTTTGAACATACGAGCTGATTGCCCAATGTTGAAGTCAGGTGTCCAACGCCTGATGGATACCCAAGAGATACTCTTCCAAAAAACCCTATTGATACCTTCACTCCTGTTACTCCTGCTACTTTTGCTACTTCAACCAACAATATTGCAATCATAACCATTTCCGACAATCCCCCCAAGGCTTACAAAAGGCCTGTCAGGATTACGCCCGACCCTAAATTTATACCATTAAAGATCACCATGCCGGGACCTGTCCCGTATCAATCTAGCAAAACGATACCATGGAACTATGGAGGAGAAATCTTCTATCATGGTATCAAACAGATTGAAGCAATCCAAGAGAATTCTGAAGAAGAAAACCCTGATATAGGGAACATCGCGGGAACAAGCAAGATAACCCGCATCGGCCGGATCTTTTCTCCGGAGATTGCCCCCCCTCGAGAAGTTTTCGGACCCTCGAAAGCTTCTGCACCTGTTAGGTCATCTGTGCAAGACCCGATAATTGAAGAATTAGATACTCCTGAAGTTAGACCATCTGCTGATACTACCGACAAGGGTAAGGGGGTACTAGAAGCGCCTGTCAGGACGAAGGCTCATTCTGTGGTTATCCCCGAAACCACTCAGAAAGAAATGGATGAAATCTTGAAAATAATCAGAAAAAGTGACTACGATGTTGTGGAACAATTAGGGCAGACCCCTTCTAAAATTTCAATGTTGGCACTTCTACTCTGTTCTGAGGCCCATGCTAAGGCCTTAATCAAATTCTTGAAGGCGACACATGTACCCCAAGAGACTTCGGATGACCAGTTTCAGGAGTGTGTGGCCAGTCTTACTACTGATAATGGACTTGGCTTTTCCGATGCTGACTTAACTCCCAAAGGAAGGAAACACAACGACACGCTACATGTCTCAGTTGAATGCAGGGGAACCACCCTCGCCCATGTCTTAGTTGATACTGGTTCTTCCTTGAATGTGCTGCCGAAGAAAGCGTTGGACCGTTTGGACTGCGAATGATTGACCCTCAAACCTAGTAACATCGTTGTTAGGGCCTTTGATGGGTCCAAAAGAATGGTTCATGGAGAGGTTGACATTCCTATAAAAGTAGGCACAAAAGTTTTCAACTCCACCTTTTATGTGATGGACATCCGTCCGTCATATTCGTGTTTGTTAGGAAGACCGTGGATCCATTATGCCGGGGCAGTTACCTCCTCTTTGCACCAAATGCTGAAATATCCTGCTAAGGGTAAGATCATAACGGTGCACGGAGAGGAAGAGTACATGATAAGTCACCTCAATTCCTTTCGCTATGTGGAATTGGATGGCGAGTTCATCGAAACGCCTTTCCAACATTTTGAGGAAGTTTCTCCTGAGGTAGCAGTTGCGAAGACAATGATTGAGGTGCCTATCGTTCCCAAGCATGTGCCTAGGATGGCATCTCTCAAGGACACAGAGGCGGTGATCAAAGAAGGGAAGAGTACAGTATGGGGGCAATTGCCTGATTTTCCCCATAAGACGGACAAATTTGGACTAGGGTTTACAGCTGCAGGACAGAAGGCTATGCGTCGTTCTAAGACTGGAGGGCTACCTGTAAGGATCACTCACCATGGAATTAATGCTGTTGAAGACGAAGATGAAGAGAACAACTTCGAAGATTGGATCTTTCCAACCGTCGAAGGGGGTCTAAGCAACTGGGAAGCAAAGGATTTTATTCCCATCACCTTTATCAACCAGTAATTTTATCTTTGAACAATTTCTTATTTCGGTATGTAATAACTAAACAATTTGTACACTATTTTCACCTCATGCCTTGCCCGGGGCATGTAGGTCCATTTGTAAGGGCTTGATTTTCTTCATTATCATATGCCATGTTTTAATGAATCATTGGACGTCTTCATCTTTAAACTTTTGTGTTCATTTTATTTCCTTTTGCATTTTGTTTGTTTAAGGATGGCTATCCCTTACACACACCCACACTCACAAATGCAGGTACCCATCCACTCCGGATTCCATGGGTCAATATTCTATTTCATCCTTCGATAACTCTGAAGACTTGGTCAATAATGCTGAGTCCGAAGTTGACGAAGATTGTGAAGTGCCGGGAGAGTTAGCCAGACTTATACAACAAGAAGAGAGGGCTATTCTGCCTCATGAAGAGTTGCTAGAAACCATCAACTTGGGGACAGAGGAAGACATGAAAGAAGTAAAAGTGGGTGCCAACCTGGAACCAAGTGTCAAGGAGCGCTTAGTGCAGTTGTTGAACGAATATGTTGAAATCTTCGCCTGGTCTTATGAAGACATGCCAGGATTGGACACAGATATCGTGGTTCACCGTCTCCCTACAAGAGAAGACTGTCCACCGATCAAACAAAAGGTCCGCCGAATGAGGCCCGACATGTCTGAGAAGATCAAGGCTGAGGTAATGAAGCAATTCAACACTGGCTTTCTGGCTGTTACTTCCTATCCATAATGGGTTGCTAACATTGTGCCCGTGCCTAAGAAGGACGGCAAAGTCAGAATGTGTGTGGACTATCGGGATTTAAACAGGGCTAGCCCCAAGGATGATTTTCCACTGCCACATATTGACATTTTGGTTGATAACACAGCTCAACACAAGGTTTTTTTCCTTCATGGATGTATTCTCAGGATACAACCAGATCAAAATGGCCCCCGAGGACATGGAGAAAACTACTTTTGTCACGCAATGGGGTACCTTCTGCTACAAAGTGATGCCGTTCGGACTGAAGAACGCAGGGGCAACCTATCAACGTGCCATGGTAGCTTTGTTTCATGATATGATACATCATGAGATCGAAGTTTACGTAGACGATATGATAGCTCGATTACAGACAGAAGAAGAACACCTTGATCATTTGCAGAAGCTGTTTGCCAGGTTGAAGGTGTATAAGCTCAGATTAAACCCAAGCAAGTGCACTTTTGGAGTTAGGTCTGGTAAACTCCTGGGATTTATTGTCAGCAACAAAGGCATTGAGGTTGATCCAGCTAAAGTAAAGGCTATACAAGAAATGCACGCCCCCGCACTGAAAAGGAGGTTAGAGGATTCTTGGGACGCTTAAACTATATCGCAAGGTTCATCTCTCACCTGACATCTACCTGTGAGCCAATCTTCAAGTTGCTGAAGAAAGATCAGGTAGTTGAATGGAACAATGAATGTCAAGTTGCTTTTGATAAGATCAAGGAGTATTTACTAGAACCTTCTGTCTTGATGCCACCCGTCGAAGGAAGGCCGTTAATCATGTACCTAACTGTTTTGGATAACTCAATGGGGTGCGTGCTGGGCCAACATGACGAGTCTGGCCGAAAAGAGCATGCCATTTATTACCTTAGCAAAAAGTTTACTGACTGTGAGACACGCTACTCACTGCTCGAGAAAACTTGCTGCACTTTGGTATGGGCTGCTCGCCGGCTAAGGCAGTATATGTTGACTCATACCACTCTGCTGATTTCCAAGATGGATCCGATCAAGTATATCTTCGAGAAGCCTGCTTTATCTGGAAGAATTGCTAGATGGAAGATGATCCTGACTGAATATGACATCCATTATACTACCCAAAAAGCTATAAAGGGGAGTGTACTAGCTGACCATCTAGCTCATCAAGCCGTCGAAGATTACCAATCTATGAGATTCGACTTCCCTGACGAGGACATCATGACATTGGACAACATTGAAGGTAACGGACCGTATGACGGACCTGAACAAGGATCCCGATGGACCCTGTACTTTAATGGTGCTTCAAATGCACTTGGCAATGGTATCGGTGCAGTACTCATTTCTCCGGAAGGTTTCCATACACCCTTCACTTCCCGACTTTGTTTCAACTGTACCAACAACATGGCTGAATATGAAGCTTGCATCTTTGGTCTCAAGGCTGCTATAGACTTGGGAATCAAATCTTTGGTCATATTTGGGGACTCGGCTTTGGTTATCAGTCAAGTCAAAGGAGAGTGGGACACCAAACATCCTAATCTTATCCCATACAAAGAACGTGTCTTGACATTGTTGCCTCATTTCGAGCAGATTACCTTCGAGCATTTCCCGCGAGAAGAAAATCAGTTAGCCGATGCTCTGGCTACAATGTCTTCCATGTTTAAACTCAACTGGGATAACGAGGCTCCCCAAATCACCATCGAGCGAATGGACGAACCTGCGCACTATCATGAGATTAATACCGAAGAAGTAGTGGAACATCCCTGGTTTCATGAAATCAAAAGGTATCTCTAGGCTAGAGAGTATCCTGAAGGAGCTTCAGTCAATGATAAAAAGTTCTTAAGGAGATTTGTTGCCAAGTTCTTCCTAAGCAATGGCATTCTTTATAAGCGCAGCCATGATTGTGTTCTACTTCATTGTGTGGACAAGGTTGAAGCAGAGTTAATCATGACCGAAATACATAGTGGCACATTTGGCACCCACTTGAGCGGACATACGATGGCTAAGAAGATTCTAAGGGAAGGCTACTACTGGTCTACCATGGAAGCCGATTGTCATCAACATTCCCGTACCTGCCAAAATGCCAAGTCTAAACCGACAAGGTACATATTCCTCCTGTTCATCTCAACATTCTGACAGCTCCTTGGCCATTCGCAATGTGGGGCATTGACATGATTGGAGAGATCAAGCCTACGACATCCAATGTACATCGTTTCATCCTGGTGGCTATTGATTACTTCACCAAATGGGTCGAGGCAGCTTCCTATGCTTCAGTTACAAAGAATGTGGTTGCCCGCTTCATCAAGCAGAACCTCATATGCCGGTATGGTATCCCTGACAGGATCATCACAGAAAACTGTACAAATTTGAACAACACCATGATCGCCGCTCTATGCGAACAGTTCAAGATTTATCATCACAATTCATCTCCCTATCGGCTGAAGATGAACGGTGCTGTTGAAGCTGCGAACAAAAACATCAAGAAGATCATTCAAAAGATGATAGTCACCTACAAGAACTGGCATGAGATGTTACCATTTGCTCTTCACGGATATCGTACCACGACACGTACTTCAACAGGGGCAACCCCCTTTTCTTTGGTATATGGCATGGAAGCTGTTCTACCTATGGAAGTTCAGATTCCTTCCTTAAGGATTATGAAGGATGCTGGTTTGAGTGAAGACGATTGGATTCAGACTCGGCTTGATCAACTTAACTTGATCGACGAGAAACGACTTACTGCTATTTGTCATGGTCAGACGTATCAAAAACGGATGATCAAGGCTTTCAACAAGAAAGTCAGGCGTCAAGTATATCAAGTTGGAGATCTTGTAATCAAGCGGATCATCTTACCCAAAGTGATCCCAGGGGCAAGTGGACTCCTACTTATGAAGGACCATTTGTGATCAAGAGCATCTTTTCTGGTGGGGAAATGATTCTGACCACCATGGACGACAATGATTTACCACATCCTACGAACACAGACATAGTCAAAAGATACTACGCATAAAATGACCCAGCAAGTTGAAAACCCAAAAGGGCGACTTGGGCAAAAATGGGCATCCCGGTTGTGATACGGTGGGAGAACGGACTTGAGGTTTTGCGTTTATTTTCGCAAATGTTTCGGTTTAGCAAGAGTCGCCACTGACTTTTTATTTTATCCTAAGGAAAGGTTAAAAAGCATAGGAAAAACCTTTGAGATGTTTTCTTGGGTTCGGGGAGTAGATTATAGAAAGGGAAGGTATTAGCACCCTTTCTATCCATGGTTATCCATGGGCTCTTAGTTACTTGCTTAGATCACTTACCTTGCATTTTCAATTGTTTAAAATGGCGCTTTCAATTGTTTGAAATGGTGCTTAGTGTGTGTGGTTTTGAAAATGTTTTGAAAAAGATGCCTTGTCTAGGCAACCCTTGTAACAATTCTTTACTCGAATGTTTCACAAAAGGTGTTTGTCTTTTTGAAAAGATGTTTCAAGGTTTTTTGAAAGTTGTTTTGAAAATTGTGTTGTGGGGTGTGTTTTGAAAATAGGCAAGTGTGTTTTGCAAGTTTGATCAAGTAACTAAGAGTTGTCTACCCCTAAATTTCTCAAAGATCATTCCTATGTTTTAACCCTTTTAACAGTATTGTTCCACCATTGTATTTGGTGGACAATCTTGTGTTAGGATGTTAACGGGACGGGCGTGGGTCATCGTATGGACCATGAATGCAATGATGCCAAGTGTCTTTGGCAATTTTTCTTTAAGGGACTTGATCATTTTTGTTTAGGCAACTTGAAAGCGTCATCAAGGGACTATGAGCATTTGATTTGTTTTTGTTTTGCCAAGGAAACTCAACGTGCAAACATGGCCCATTTTTGAAGGCAATAAGCGGGATTACCCTAGGGGTGCAAGTGTGAATTGTGTATTGATTGTCATGCATTTGTCTTTGTATTAGGTTATCTAGCGGTTGATTTTTAATCTCCGCATACAAACCCTAATTACTATACAGTATATAGAAAGCGATAAATTGCGGGAATTTAAAGTCTAAGCTATTACAAATAAGTATCCGGGAATGGGGGTACAAATATTTACAAATGGGGATGAGTATTATCAGGATAGTAGTGTCCAAATGTATTTACAACCAAATCGAATCGCATTCTCAATGTAAAGTGTAGCAATGTATAAGAATAAAAGCAATGTATCAAAAGTATTTGTGAAAGTGTATGTGATTATTTACAAGTGATAACAAGGATTAACCTAATGTATTAAGTAAGTATTTACTATTTTTGGGTTTTTGTTGATTATGTATAATCAAATGTTTTAGTGAAAAGAAAAGAAAGATGTTTTAAGTTTAGAGAGAACTAACATTTATACATTTTAGTTAATGTTATATAAACAAAAGGGTTTTAAAGAAAAAATATTTAATTCAAAACAAACTAATTATTTATGTATCTTTTAATGTTTTATATACAAGAAAATTATTTAACTCAAAATTCTATTCTTATGTATTTTTAATTGTAATAACTAAAATAAAAAAGTATTTAAGAAAATTTTATAAAAAAGTTAATGCATTATTTAACAAAAAAAAAAGAATTAAGTTATGAAAGAAAAATGAAAATTTGGTTAAAAAAAAAACAAAAGAAAGTTATGTGGGCCTTAAGTTAAACATTTGGCCCATGGTGAAATCATGAGGAGAACAGAAAGAGGGGAGGGGGGGGGGGGGGGGGTACGCACACTGAAAGCATTGGGCCTTAGGCGTGTAATGGGGCAGAGGCCCAACGCGTTTGATAATTGTTTAGGGTTTCATTTGTTCGGGCTCAGACTAGGGTTCGCAGTGGTACAAACGGCGCTCTCATCTTCTCCTTCTTCGCCTCTCTTGAGTAATGCTTTCTGAACAAACCTCCGCTCATGGCCACTAGGCGCCACCGTCCATCTCCTCCTCCCTCCATGGTCAAGCAAGGCGGTGACACGAAAAGGTTTGATTTCTGTTTTATGCGTTTTTAGGTTTTCAAGGATTTATCTCTTGCATGTTTTACCTCTTACACACTATTGATTTTTATATGCTATCTTTGTTTGTGTGAGGTGTGAAGGAAAAGGGAAGAAGAAATTAACCTTTGGAGAGGAGACAAAGGAATGGGCTGGAGGCGTGTCTCAGGCGGCCAGGCGGAAGGAGTATGATGCGCTTGCTGGTTCCATGGTATTTGTATCTTGCTTTTGTGTTTTATGACGATAGTAAAATCTGAGAACCCTAGCTCATTTGCTTCAGTATTTCCTTTTCTCCTTCTGAATACTTGCCTCTGAGTTTTGCTCGCTTCTGAATATGAGATTGTTTCGATTTTGTATGTTGCTTTTGATGATGATGTTTGAATCTGAGTTTGTTCCTGGGCTTGCTTTGAGTTTTGATTGCTAACCCTATGATAGAACTTATTCTGAGGGCTTTTGTTCTGCTTCTGTGTAGCCTATGATGAACCTTGGTTTTGAGGCATTGTTGGCTATTGATCTTCTTCTTCTCTTTTTTGATTTTGATTCTGAGTTGGACCTAGTTTTGAGAATGTTTATGCTATTGTTGGCCCTATGATGAGGTTGCTCTGAGGGTTTTGGGATTGAATGCTTTATTCTGAGTTGCTTTTTGGCTTGGTTGGGACAGGCTTTGAGGCTTGTACCTGGTTTTCTTCAGCAGGTTGAAATAGTTTTGAAACAGGCTTTTTGATTTGAGGGCTTTTGGAGTTTATGGTTCTGTGTTTGAAATGGGTTAGCAGGCTTCAGGTTTGGTTACAGGCTTGAAGTTTTAGGCTTGTGTTTGAGATTTATGCAGGTTTCTTTTAGGCTTGATGTTTACAGGCTTTGTTGTGATATGCTGGCTTTTGAAAACTTAAGGTTTAGGCTTCAGGCTTGTATGGCTTGATGTATTATGCAGGTTTGTGGCCATTTCTGGTTCTTTGTGTATTGGTACAGGCTTATTGTGTCTTGAGGCTACAGGCTTGTGTTGATACCATTTGGGAGGCACGCTTTTGGTTTGTTTGTGTTATGTGGTTCTAGGCAGGATTTTGAAGTTACAGCTTGGGAGCTTGTCTTCTCTTTTTATGTGTATTCTGCCTCCTTTTCTTGTTTTGATAACTCTTTGTTTTATATCTTTTAAGCCTAAGCCTGCAAAACTGTAAGCCTTCCCCTTCTCTCTCTCTTTTCTCTCTCCACAGATAAAAAGCATTTTTATATTGCTTAAAACTGTACTTTTCTGAAAAAGTGCTTGGCCTGGAAAATGATGACAAATTTTTGAATATGTTGCTTTCATTGTTAGCTTTGCTCTGCATATCTTCTTTCTTCAGATTTTCTGCATTTTGTGTACTTCTTGATATCTCCTTGACAGCCTTTGGACAGTTGGTTTTGACATTCAGTTTGCCTTTGACAGCTTAGTTTGCCTTTGTGCATTGTTTGTTCAGTTTGAACTTTGTACTTTGTTTGACATATTCAGTTTTCTACCTGTGACTTGGTTTGGAATTTTGAACTGTGCAATTTGTTTTTGGCATATTCAGTAGCTTTGTGCATTTGGTTCAAATTTGCAGCCTTGTACATTTTTATATTTGCAAACATATTTCCTTTCCCTCTTTGTGAACCAAGAATTTTCTTGTGATTTGCAGAGAGGGTGAATAAACTGATTCCGGCCAACACTTTTAATGATGAGTTTCTGATTAACTGTCTGCCTTTGATTTCATCTGTGTTGACTTCTTTTCTTTTTTGTCTTTGCAGATAAAAGTCAGTTGAGCAATGGGGAGCATCAGTAGAAGATGAAGACTTAGGAAAATTAGGATACAGTTTTATTTTATTTTAACCATTTGTAATAAATATTATTATAAATACTTGTAAATAAAATTACTTGTATTTAAATAACACTTGTACCAATAATTAAAAATAAATAAAAGTCTTTTTGTCAGATATCTCCTTTATTTCAACTGTCTATTTAATTATTTAAGCTTTCTTGAATTACAATAACTGGAAGTAGATCCAATTATTCTAACTTAGATAAAATAAATAATTAATAAACATTGTAGTCTTGCAATCAATAATAAACCCGGCGTCCCAATTAAACATAAGCAATGCACAGTTAATCAAACAAACGTCCATATGCTTATGCCTTTACTGATTAAACCAAACACTGCAAATTTTCAACCAGAAGCCTCAGCTTCTAAACCAGAGGTTCAGGTTTATTGAGAAACAAACTGAAATCTTGAGCAGGCGTCAAAGCAGTGTAACAACCAATTAATACACTGTGGATTCAAATTCTTCTGAAAATGCGCGTGCAAACCCTAATTCTTGATTTATTGTCAAAGAAGCGCCTTCCTGATCAAACCCTGAGCCAAACTCAACCAAACCCTAACAATCTTCTTGAACTGATTCAAAATCAATGGAAACCCTAATTTTGTCTGACTGATGAGAAAAGTCTGTTTGACCGATTCTTAAACCAATCTGAAAAATCAGGAAAAGCCCGAAGCTGTGATATCTTGTGGAAAAGAGAGGGAAAATTTTGGGGTACAACAGTTGCCCCTGTTCAATCTTCTTGAACCTGAAGAGTTAGATTGGCAAGTTTGCCGTTCGCGACTCGAAGGTAAAAGGAGATTGGACACTAGAGTGGCCGAAAAAATTTGCACTCGTCAAAGCGTAATTTTGAGGGAATGGGCTTAAAGATGCCATTTGGTGATGGGCTTAAAGATGCCATCTGGAGATGTGACAGGGGGATGGGCTTAGAGATTCCATCTGGAAATTGCTGGTAGGAGGATGGGCTTAGAGATGCCATCTGGAAATGTTTGTTGAACTATATGTCATTGGTGAGTGGGTGAGTATCAGAAAGGTATCCATGTTTTGGAACATCTCTGAATTGGGGGTCTGAATAAGCAATAGATTGAAATCCGTATCTGGAAGCATTCGTAAACTGTTTTCAAAAGTTGCATCTGAACAAGCGATAGATTAACATCCGTGTTTGGAGAATCCGTAAACTGTTTTCAGAAGTCTTGAATCTGAACAAGCGATAGGTTAACATCCGTATCTGGAGAACCCGTAAACTGTTTTCAGAGGTCTTGGAGATGAATAAGCAATAGAGCAGCATCCATGTTGGGGAAGCGTCCGTAAACAGTTTTCAGTGGTCTTGAATCTGTACAAGCGATAGGTTAACATCCGTGTCTGGAGAACCCGTAAACTGTTTTCAGAAGTTGAAGAATCTGAACAAGCGATAGGTTAACATCCACGTCTGGAGAACCCGTAAGCTGTTTTTCAGAAGTCTTGAAGTTGAATAAGCAATAGAGCAGCATCCATGTTGGGAAGCGTCCGTAAACTGTTTTCAAAAGTTGAGTCTGAACAAGCGATAGATTAACCTCCGTGTTTGGAGAATTCGTAAACTGTTTTCAGAAGTTGAAGAATCTGAACAAGCGATAGGTTAACATCCGTGTCTGGAGAACCCGTAAACTGTTTTCAGAAGTCTTGAAATTGAATAAGGAACTGGCGTAGGGTTTCCTGATGATGAGTCCGTGTAAAACTGCATCTGGAATTGTTAATGATAGCCTTTTATTCTTATCCTGAAAAGGACAAAATGTTAGCTAAACACAAAGTTATGTTGCATGAAATGTATGATGCAATATATGTTATATCAATGTTTATGATATGAATGTAATGAATGCGCATGTAAGCTGATGAGCTGCCTTGCTGGGGATAAATGAATCCTGGATGGCTGGAGATAATAGAATCTTGACTGCTGCCGGGGAAAGTAAATCCTTGACTGCTGCAGGGGATGGTTGGAAATGAGAAGTCTTGGAACCACTGTTGGGGAATCAGGAGCTTGGGTTGTATGCCAATCTACTGGAGATTCCTGTCTTGAGGAGATCTTCACTGGGGAATGTCTGAATATCCTGTGAGGAACTGAGAATGAGAGTCTTCATTCTGCTTGGGGATTGATAGTTGGAAGTTTTAGCTCTGCTTGGGATTACAAGAATCTTTTGATTGCTGCAGGTATTGATCTGGGATCTTGAAAAGGTTGGTCAGTGAGATAGTTGTCCTGGCTGGTTTCAGGTATTAATCTCTGACCTGAGAAAGAAAGATAGTTTTTCTGGCTTGTTACAGGTATTAATCTTCAATCTCTTCATGTAGATAGTTTTCCTGGCTGGTTTCAGGTATTAATCTACAATCAGTCGTCCACAGATAGTTTTCCTGACTTGTCACAGGTATTAATCTGGAATTTGGGTTATACGCCACTTTGAGAATGAGAATCTTCATTCTGTTGGGGGTCAGAAATTGGGAGTATACCAATATTCTGGGGTTTTAAGGATGAGAGTCTTCATTCTATTAACAGTCAGAAATCGGGAGTATACCAATCTTCTGAGGTTTTAAGGATGAGAGTCTTCATTCTGTTAACCGTTAACTGCTATCTGGTCGTAATCCAGGCTTCACAATAACTAGTTGGGGATATAAACTATTATCCGGTCGGATCCGGGCTTCATAGCTTGCTCTTAGGAGATACCACTATCTGGTTGTAATCCAGGCTTCGCGGTAGTCTGATACTGTAACTGGGATCTGAATGAGTGACAGAATGGATACCGTGTTTGGAGCGTATCTGAAACTGTATCTTGGAGTTGAGATATGTATGAGTAGCAGAATGACTTCCGTGTCTGGAGTGTATCTGAAACTGTAACTAGGATCTGAATGAGTGACAGAATGGCTACCGTGTCTGGAGCGTATCTGAAACTGTATCTTGGAGTTGAGATTTGTATGAGTAGCAGAATGACTTCCGTGTCTGGAGTGTATCTGAAACTGTAACTAGGATCTGAATGAGTGACATAATGGCTACCGTGTCTGGAGCGTATCTGAAACTGTATCTTGGAGTTGAGATCTGTATGAGTAGCAGAATGACTTCCGTGTCTGGAGTGTATCTGAAACTGTAACTAGGATCTGAATGAGTGACAGAATGGATACCGTGTCTGGAGCGTATCTGAAACTGTATCTTGGAGTTGAGATCTGTATGAGTAGCAGAATGACTTCCGTGTCTGGAGTGTATCTGAAACTGTAACTGGATCTGAATGAGTGACAGAATGGCTACCGTGTCTGGAGCGTATCTGAAATTGTATCTTGGAGTTGAGATCTGTATGAGTAGCAGAATGACTTTCGTGTCTGGAGTGTATCTGAAACTGTAACTAGGATCTTGAATGAGTGACAAAATGGCTACCGTGTCTGGAGCGTATCTGAAACTGTATCTTGGAGTTGAGATCTGTATGAGTAGCAGAATGACTTCCGTGTCTGGAGTGTATCTGAAACTGTAACTGGGATCTGAATGAGTGCCAGAATGGCTACCGTGTCTGGAGCGTATCTGAAACTGTATCTTCCAACAGGTGATGAAGGAATTTTTGAACGACCTTGGTTTTGACATTCGAATGCCCCAAGTGATGGTGAGGGAGACTTGCCCCAAGTTAATCTGTAATTGAGAGATTTGTTGAAATCTTGACTGGACTGCCCCAGGTTAACTGAACTTTGAAAGATCTGTTGAAACCTTGACTGGACTGCCCCAGGTTAAATGAACTTTGAAATATTTGTTGAAATCTTGACTGGACTGCCCCAGGTGTGCTGGATAGTGACATGTCATGCCCCTTTGTTGATAGGAGATTTTTGCAACGGAAGTGTCATCCTTTTGAAGTGATTTTGTTCACTGAGAGAGTTTTCGTTCCTCCGAACATTCGCTGTATGAATTTCTTCGCTGTCAAACAAATAACCATGTGCAAACAACGATATTCAAATGATGCAAAGTTTATGCTTGTCTCGAAGTTTTGAAAAATGGGTTTTTTAGCAGGAAACTTTTTATAAGACAAATTCAACACAAGATTTAGGGCAAAGCCTTACAGGAGTCAGGATACCTTTTGAACAGTATGTTTTCGAACTAACCCATGCTTCAATTAGGACTTTTGAAGGGTTGTAATGTGGCTTGGTTCACGGTTTAAGAAACAAAGGATAAAGGCTCAAAGTATATTTGTACCCACCCGCTCTTCGTGATGTCCTTCAATCCTAAACTCAGTTAATTGTACGTCGCACTCTATTCGAGTTTGGAACGACTCTTTTTTTTTGGGTGATGGTTCACCAATTGAATTTATTGGGAAGGCAGTCATTATTTCCTTTTTCTTTTGCAACATTTTTCATGTTGTTGAGGATTTGTAATGACCTCTTTCTTTTGATTTGTTATCCCTAACTTTTGCCTGACTGTTCCCGTTTTCGAGATTACAGTCAGCGGGATGCCCCAACTTTCTTAAGCCTCCTTTATAGGTTTTGGCTCAGTGGGATTTTCTATTTCGAGAGGTAATGACTGCCTATGAGATAAGGAACCATCACTGTCTTTTGATTCCAGAGGAATGCTTTTCTTTTTTTGATGTCGTTCGTTGTATTACGAACTGAGAGTTTGCGACTTCAATGCGCATCTTTTTTTTGAATTAACTGAGAGACTACCCTGCCCCAGGTTTAAATCAAAGGTTTCAATTTGTTTAGAACAGAAAACTCCTACTTCTTTGGCTTGAAGGGGTTGACTAGGGATTATCTTCCTTATAACTCCAGTGTTTGGGAATTGAAAGAAATGCCTGTACATCATCAGCAAGGTCTGTTCAAAAGCATACTGTATGAGATTATGGTATTGTTTCGTCATCCTCCCTCTAAAGGCTTGTAGCTTTTTATCAAGAGTTAAATATCATAAAGAAAGCATAAGAGTAGTGAAAACGAATGGATGAATTCAAGACAAACATATGCAATGCATTAATGAAACATAGTTTGACATCAACAGATAATTGTTTGAATCACAAAAGAAATTACAACTTTTAAAATTCAAATGGAACAAAAGTCTCTCAGTTTGAGCTTTGTCACTTCAGGTGGAGAAACCCTTAATGGAAGATTTTCATCTCGCCATCTGGCATGAATCTCAGCACTCCAATGTCAATCAGATCTTGAATCTTGTTCTTCAAGGCCCAACAGTCATCGGTGTCATGTCCCGGGCTATAGGAGTGGTATACACAAAATGCGTCGGGATGATAGCTAGGAGCGGAGGTATTGGGCTTCCGGATAGGATCCCTCAAAGCAGTCAGATTGACCTCCAACAAGTGCTCCAGTATTAGAGATGACAGTATGTCAGTCTCAGTGAACTGTCTTCCCGACGTATTTTGCTTACGCCGATTACCCCGTTGATGCTGACGAGGTTGTTGATGGGCTCGTGACCCTGAAGCAAGTAGAGGAGCTTTTCCCTTATCTTCTTGTCTGGAAGGAGGTTGAATGATGACTTGCTCTGCACCCTCATATGTTTGCCCCACTTGGTTGTCTCGAAGCAGTTGGTTGACGAGAACTCTGAGTTCCTCTTGTCTTTGAGCCAAGTCCTGGATGAGAGCCATCTAGCCCACCAGTTGTCCCATCATCTGGATCCTCATTTATGCCAGCTCGAACTGCAGTTCTTCCAACTGATCACTCCTGGCATTTCTTGAATTCCCCTGGACCATGCCCCTTGTGAGGAGAACTTTCACTTCTTCTTGCCCCAGGGACAGGTTCAAGAACATTTCTTGAAGTTGAGCATTTTGATCCTGGATATCCTTGACAGTCCTCTCTAGAGCCATCTCTTACTGAAATAAACAGTAGGAGAATAAGGAAACCTGAAAAGGAAAAACTGTCATGATGCAATGCATGATATGTGGATGCATGTTTTCAAGGATCTCTTGGGGTAAATACAAGAGAATGTTAGAGGTTGAACTTTGATCTTTGATTGGAGAACTTTGCACCTGTGGATGTCTTTCCACGAGAATCAAGCTCACCATGTCAAGTGGGTCATAGCCCCTTATTCAAGTTGTTACACTTGATCTTTGATGGCATTTGTTTAGAGGAGAAACCTCTTGCCCCTTGGTAGACGTCTGGTTTAACGTGACCCTGCATCAAAAGAACCCTCGAGATCCTTGAAATGGTTATTGAAAATGCTATGGTATGATGTCATGATGTTATGTACATGTATGCAAAAGCAAGTAAGTGTATATACAGGTATACATATTCACACAAAGCAAACAAGTCCTTAGGTTTAGGCTTGCATGGGGTTTGTAGGTAAGTACCCTCTTGAAGTTAGTTGGCTCATCCTGTCCTAACATAGAAACCGGGTTCTAAGAAGCTCAATATCATTGGATTGTTTTCTGTGTTCATTGTTTTGGTTTAGCCACTTAACTGGCGACCAAAGTATTCCAAGAAAACAACCCTCAATGAGTGTAGTATCGAGTATCTACCAACTTTGGACTGCACCAAAGTCGGTCATCTCACTACCCCTAAAAAGGCTAAGATGGTCAATTAAGGTTCTAAGAGTTCGTTAGTGCTTCATGACATCACTCAGCGGCCCCGAACTCTCCTTGATTGAACTCAAGGGTTACCGGTACTCACAAATATGTCACACTAACATAGCTTACTGCTTCAACCATGTCGGTATACCCCGCACAGTTACCTCACAGTTTTATTGCTATTTACCTAAAAAGGTGCCCCCAAATCCGGGTGTAGGATTTACAACAAACCCAAACAAGGCCCCGAAAAGTAAAGCAATCAAAGCAATCAAAGCAAGTATGTAAAGGTGATCTAAACCCTAAGGTAACCCCACTTTTAAATTAGTATCCCCAACAGAGTCTCCAGTTCTGTGATACGGTGGGAGAACTGACTTGAGGTTTTGCGTTTGTTTTCGCAAATGTTTCGATTTAGCAAGAGTCGCCACCGACTTTTTATTTTATCCTAAGGAAAGGTTAAAAAGCACAGGAAAAACCTTTGATATGTTTTCTTGGGTTAGGGGAGTAGATTATAGAAAGGGAAGGTATTAGCACCCTTTCTATCCATGGTTATCCATGGGCTCTTAGTTACTTGCTTAGATCACTTGCCTTGCATTTTCAATTGTTTGAAATGGTGCTTTCAATTGTTTGAAATGGTGCTTTGTGTGTGTGGTTTTGAAAATGTTTTGAAAAAGATGCCTTGTCTAGGCAACCCTTGTAACAATTCTTTACTCGAATGTTTCACAAAAGGTGTTTGTCTTTTTGAAAAGATGTTTCAAGGTTTTTTGAAAGTTGTTTTGAAAATTGTGTTGTGGGGTGTGTTTTGAAAATAGGCAAGTGTGTTTTGCAAGTTTGATCAAGTAACTAAGAGTTGTCTACCCCTAAATTTCTCAAAGATCACTCCTATGTTTTAACCCTTTTAACAATATTGTTCCACCATTGTATTTGGTGGACAATCTTGTGTTAGGATGTTAACGGGACGGGCGCGGGTCATCGTATGGACCATGAATGCGATGATGCCAAGTGTCTTTGGTAATTTTTCTTTAAGGGACTTGATCATTTTTGTTTAGGCAACTTGAAAGCGTCATCGAGGGACTATGATCATTTGATTTGTTTTTGTTTTGCCAAGGAAACTCAACGTACAAACATGGCCCATTTTTGAAGGCAATAAGCGGGATTACCCTAGGGGTGCAAGTGTGAATTGTGTATTGATTGTCATGAATTTGTCTTTGTATTAGGTTATCTAGCAGTTGATTTTAAATCTTCACATACAAACCCTAATTACTATACAGTATATAGAAAGCGATAAATTGCGGGAATTTAAAGTCTAAGCTATTACAAATAAGTATCCAGGAATGGGGGTACAAATATTTACAAATGGGGATGAGTCTTATCAGGATAGTTGTGTCCAAATGTATTTACAACCAAATCGAATCGCATTCTCAATGTAAAGTGTAGCAACGTATAAGAATAAAAGCAATGTATCAAAAGTATTTGTGAAAGTGTATGTGATTATTTACAAGTGATAACAAGGATTAACCTAATGTATTAAGTAAGTATTTACTATTTTTGGGTTTTTGTTGATTATGTATAATCAAATGTTTTAGTGAAAAGAAAAGAAAAATGTTTTAAGTTTAGAGAGAACTAACATTTATACATTTTAGTTAATGTTATATAAACAAAAGGGTTTTAAAGAAAAAATATTTAATTCAAAACAAACTAATTATTTATGTATCTTTTAATGTTTTATATACAAGAAAATTATTTAACTCAAAATTCTATTCCTATGTATTTTTAATTGTACTAACTAAAATAAAAAAGTATTTAAGAAAATTTTATAAAAAAGTTAATGCATTATTTAACAAAAATAAAAGAATTAAGTTATGAAATAAAAATGAAAATTTGGTTAAAAAAAAACAAAAGAAAGTTATGTGGGCCTTAAGTTAAACATTTGGCCCATGGTGAAATCATGATGAGAACAGAAAGAGGGGGGGGGGGGGGGTACGCACACTGAAAGCATTGGGCCTTAGGCGTGTAATGGGGCAGAGGCCCAACGCGTTTGATAATTGTTTAGGGTTTCATTTGTTCTGGCTCAGACTAGGGTTCGCAGTGGTATGAACAACGCTCTCATCTTCTCCTTCTTCGCCTCTCTTGAGTAATGCTTTCTGAACAAACCTCCGCTCATGGCCACTAGGCGCCACCGTCCATCTCCTCCTCCCTCCATGGTCAAGCAAGGCGGCGACACAAAAAGGTTTGATTTCTGTTTTATGCGTTTTTAGGTTTTCAAGGATTTATCTCTTGCATGTTTTACCTCTTACACGCTATTGATTTTTATATGCTATCTTTGTTTGTGTGAGGTGTGAAGGAAAAGGGAAGAAGAAATTAACCTTTGGAGAGGAGACGGAGGAATGGGCTGGAGGCGTGTCTCAGGCGGCCAGGCGGAGGGAGTATGATGCGCTTGCTGGTTCCCTGATATTTGTATCTTGCTTTTGTGTTTTATGACGATAGTATAATCTAAGAACCCTAGCTCATTTGCTTCTGTCTTTCCTTTTCTCCTTCTGAATACTTGCCTCTGAGTTTTGCTCGCTTCTGAATCTGAGATTGTTTCGATTTTGTATGTTGCTTTTGATGATGATGTTTGAATCTGAGTTTGTTCCTAGGCTTGCTTTGAGTTTTGATTGCTAACCCTATGATAGAACTTATTCTGAGGGCTTTTGTTCTGCTTCTGTGTAGCCTATGATGAACCTTGGTTTTGAGGCATTGTTGGCTATTGATCTTCTTCTTCTCTTTTTTGATTTTGATTCTGAGTTGGACCTAGTTTTGAGAATGTTTATGCTATTGTTGGCCCTATGATGAGGTTGCTCTGAGGGTTTTTGGATTGAATGCTTTATTCTGAGTTGCTTTTTGGCTTGGTTGGGACAGGCTTTGAGGCTTGTACCTGGTTTTCTTCAGCAGGTTGAAACAGTTTTGAAACAGGCTTTTTGATTTGAGGGCTTTTGGAGTTTATGGTTCTGTGTTTGAAATGGGTTAGCAGGCTTCAGGTTTGGTTACAGGCTTGAAGTTTTAGGGTTGTGTTTGAGATTTATGCAGGTTTCTTTTAGGCTTGATGTTTACAGGCTTTGTTGTGATATGCTGTCTTTTGAAAACTTAAGGTTTAGGCTTCAAGCTTGTATGGCTTGATGTATTATGCAGGTTTGTGGCCATTTCTGGTTCTTTGTGTATTGGTACAGGCTTATTGTGTCTTGAGGCTACAGGCTTGTGTTGATACCGTTTGGGAGGCACACTTTTGGCTTGTTTGTGTTATGTGGTTCTAGGCAGGATTTTGAAGTTACAGCTTGGGAGCTTGTCTTCTCTTTTTATGTGTATTCTGCTTCCTTTTCTTGTTCTGATAACTCTTTGTTTTATATCTTTTAAGCCTAAGCCTGCAAAACTGTAAGCCTTCCCCTTCTCTCTCTCTTTTCTCTCTCCACAGATAAAAAGCATTTTTATATTGCTTAAAACTGTACTTTTCTGAAAAAGTGCTTGGCCTGGAAAATGATGACAAATTTTTGAATATGTTGCTTGCATTGTTAGCTTTGCTCTGCATATCTTCTTTCTTCAGATTTTCTGCATTTTGTGTACTTCTTGATATCTCCTTGACGGCCTTTGGACAGTTGGTTTTGACATTCAGTTTGCCTTTGACAGCTTAGTTTGCCTTTATGCATTGTTTGTTCAGTTTGAACTTTGTACTTTGTTTGGCATATTCAGTTTGCTACCTGTGACTTGGTTTGGAATTTTGAACTGTGCAATTTGTTTTTGGCATATTCAGTAGCTTTGTGCATTTGGTTCAAATTTGCAGCCTTGTACATTTTTATATTTGCAAACATATTTCCTTTCCCTCTTTTTGAACCAAGAATTTTCTTGTGATTTGCAGAGAGGGTGAATAAACTGATTCCGGCCAACACTTTTAATGATGAGTTTCTGATTAACTGTCTGCCTTTGATTTCATCTGTGTTGACTTCTTTTCTTTTTTGTCTTTGCAGATAAAAGTCAGTTGAGCAATGGGGAGCATCAGTAGAAGATGAAGACTTAGGAAAATTAGGATACAGTTTTATTTTATTTTAACCATTTGTAATAAATATTATTATAAATACTTGTAAATAAAATTACTTGTATTTAAATAACACTTGTACCAATAATTAAAAATAAATAAAAGTCTTTTTGTCAGATATCTCCTTTATTTCAACTGTCTATTTAATTATTTAAGCTTTCTTGAATTACAATAACTGGAAGTAGATCCAATTATTCTAACTTAGATAAAATAAATAATTAATAAACACTGTAGTCTTGCAATCAATAATAAACCCGGCGTCCCAATTAAACATAAGCAATGCATAGTTAATCAAACAAACGTCCATATGCTTATGCCTTTACTGATTAAACCAAACACTGCAAATTTTCAACCAGAAGCCTCAGCTTCTAAACCAGAGGTTCAGGTTTATTGAGAAACAAACTGAAATCTTGAGCAGGCGTCAAAGCAGTGTAACAGCCAATTAATACACTGTGGATTCAAATTCTTCCGAAAATGCGCGTGCAAACCCTAATTCTTGATTTATTGTCAAAGAAGCGCCTGCCTGATCAAACCCTGAGCCAAACTCAACCAAACCCTAACAATCTTCTTGAACTGATTCAAAATCAATGGAAACCCTAATTTTGTCCGACTGATGAGAAAAGTCTGTTTGACCGATTCTTAAACCAATCTGAAAAATCAGGAAAAGCCTGAAGCTGTGATTTCTTGTGGAAAAGAGAGGGCAAATTTTGGGGTACAACACCGGTGAATCGAAAACCCGAAAGGGTGGTTCAGGCAAAAATTAGGGATAAAACAAAAAAAATCTGTAGACCCGGCAAGTTGAAAAACCGAAAGGGCGACTTGGGCAAAAAAGGGTTTCCCGGTGGATCGAAAACCCGAAAGGGCGGTCCAGGCAAAAGTAAGGGAATTAAAGCGTATGACTATGTCTCGTCGGATCACTTTAAGGATAATCTCTTCACCAACAAGCTCCAAGCTACTGATTAATCCAGTCATCGACGGACGAAGCAACGAATGAACACGACACCCAGAGTTGTGAAGGCTATAGCAGAACGGGAACCCCATGGAATTTTTACACATAGCCATCTTTCTGTTGTATAAAATTTTTCTCAATTTTATGACAACATTCTCTTACTAGGATGTCTGTCTCCTTTGTACAAAGATACTTACAAAAGTTAATACAAAGATACTTCAAAGTGCAGAAATTTGTTTACCTCTCTTTTTCTTTTTACACATATGTTTTATTTGAAAATGTCCAATGTTTTGTTAAATAGGCATATGCATTTGAATATAATCACTGCTTACAAATAAAACGAAATTGAGAAAGGATAATTACTGATAGGTTGAAGGTGTAGGAAGATATCTTTGTGCCGTTCCAGAAGAAATCCCCTGCAATACTTTGTTCAGATCCTTAACAAAGCTAAAAACTCGGAGTACATATCTCAAGCGGAGTTAAGCTTCAAGATCCCCAACGGAGCCGATACATTCTAAACATGATTCCCCAGCTGAGTTAAGTTTTAAATTTCCCACCAGAGTTCAAACTCCCGATCCCCAGTGGAGCCTGAAAACCCTATCCCCCAAGCGGAGCCAGAGTATTCTAAACCTTCTTCCCCGGCGAAGTCAAATTTCCAACTATCAACCCCCGGTGGGAACTATTCGACTTCCCCCAACTTCCCCAGTAGTTTGGTGTTGTACCCCAAAAATTTGCCCTTCCATATTCTTCAAGATTTATCAAGGTCAATCTTCAAATGGTTCAAAATCTCTCAAGGGTTGCACAGTCAAACATCCTCCTAAGCCAGTCAAAATTAGGGTTTTGTTTATCTCAAGGAAGTTGAGGTTTTCAATGGCTCAATCAAGTCCCATATGCCTATATACATTGTCAAGCATCTACATGTCAAGTTTCAAGACTCACAACATCAAGTTGCACAGTCAAAAGCCCTAATTGCTTCACAATCAACTGTAGGGGTAAAATGGTCATTTGGCAGTCAAAAGTCAAAATTTTTGGTCAACATCTTATTTTGAGGCCACAATCATCATTTGATCAAGTCTTGATCAAGATTCCACAAGAATGGCTCAAAAATCATCAAGATGCAAAAGTTTCTATTTTTGGACAAGCTGAAAAGTCAACTGTAACTTGACCAAGGCATAACTTTTTCATGGTTCATCAGAAAAATCCTATCCAATTCTCATTTTGAAGGGGATGACATTTCCTACAACTCGTTTTCACACTCCAAATCCAAGAAATGCTCTCACAAAAAGTTATCAATTTCTACATTATAGGTCAATTTCAAAAGTCAACAAAAAGGCACTTTAAGTCAAAGACCATAACTTGAGATTGGTAAATCAAAATGACATGGGACCAAAGGCATTGGTTAGAGGACTTCAAGACCTTTACAAAATGTCAGAGAACATGTTCATAGGATCAAAATTGAGCAAGATATGCATTGGAGAAGTTGGGAAATATTTGGGAATTTGCAAAAGTCAACTTTGCTCAAAACACTTCATTTTTGCTAATGGGCCTCAAATTCCTTCTTGAATCTTTACCCAAAGCATATGCACGACCCATCAAGCCTATTTGAGTTTATTTTCTTATTTTTGTTAATTATTTGGATTTTTAATTGATTATTAATTCATTTAATTGATTTAATTGTAGGAAAATACCAAGATATGGTTTTCAAATCTTTTTGTGATGCAAATAAACTCAACACATGCTGAAGATTTCGTGTACACATCAAGGAGACAAAATCATCCAATTTTGGCAAGTTTTATCAATCAAAAAGGTTGAAAAAGATTTGATTGAAATCAAATATTGAAATCATAAAGCCATGGATTTTTGGACAAAGTTTTACCCTAATTCCATTCCACTACATATACTACAGCTAACCCTAATGCTGTAAACGTGGAAAAGCTGCTGTAAGAACCATAATCAATATTGAAAAATCAAGAAAAAAGCCAAGACTAGATTCCACCTTCCAGGCCCTTTCAAGGAGATTTAAAGATTCAAACATATTGCTGGAACTCTCAGGAGTCTTTTGGAATCAAAATCAAGGGCTGAAGCTTGAGAAATCACACCAAACAGAATCACGGTTTGTCAATATTTTTCAAAATTGAAACTCCCAATTCATGAACATTTGAGGTGATTTATGGCTTGTTTTATATTGCTTGCATCCATACAAAGCTATTGATATCAATTAATTGGATTATCATGTACAGGATTGTGATTTGCCATTAACGCCTTTTAGGGTTTTTGAGTTTTTGAATTAGGGCTTTGCTGCCCAGGCAAAATTGGACTATCTCATGCACATGGTTGAAACCGCCTGGACAAGACGAACCAAACCTAACCCTCGCGCCCTATTTATATAGAGCATAACTCTATTCGTTATTTTCCGCCGTCCTGTTTAGTGGGGGTTAAAAACCCCCACTATCTAACTCTGTTTTTTACAGGAAAAGGAAGAAGACGATTACGTGTGGATGCGTGATTGGCTGGATTCAAAGTGAAGCGCGCGTTTTTTTTTCTTTTACAGCATATGTATTGGATTATTAATATATTGCTTGTTTAGTATTCTATATCAATTGCAGGCAACTGGCCTAGTGGAGCATGCGCTGTCCAATGACCATTGGGACCTGGGTTCGATTCCAGGGTCCCCCAAACGCTTGTTAATATTTTTCATTACAAGTTCCCATGCAGGCATCCTCAAAGTGTCCCACCATACATATCCAGATCCCAGACGCCAAGTGTCTGCCCACTCAAAACCAATGGCCAAAGATGAAAAGCTATGGTGTTCTCTAGTCAATGAACACACACCTGATCCAGAAAGTCAAACGTGGCTTGTGTGTTAGTGGGCCAGATTCAACAAATTCACCTCCTATGGGCCCAGCATACCCCCCTGGTTTAATTGCTTCTTTTCTTCTTATTTTGTTTTGTTTTTCTTTTAATTATTTCATTACTAATTATTATTATTATTTATTTAACTAACAAATTAATTAATTTTCATAATAAATTCAGACCATTAAAATGTAAATATTTTTTATTATTAATTATTACATTCACTTTAATTAATTATTTTGTAAATAAATACTAACCAAATTGATTTAGTTTAATTAGATTAATTTTGACTATTTTTTTTTATGATAAATAAAAAAAATTTAGAATTAGAGTTTCTTTTGACTTTTAATTTCTTTATTTTTATTTTCATTAAAAACATAAAAAACACAAAATAACTTTTTCTTGTAAATATTAGTTAATTAGCTATTAGGTTTAATTTTAATTGCAAAAAAGGACTAAAATTACTTTCTTTTCTCAAAAGGGTCAAAACCCTAAGGACGTCCCGATTTAATTCTTTCGCACGCATATTTTTAATTCATTATATTTATGTAACTGTTTCCGAGGATGTAATATTTAATTAGGATTTTATCGCTTTATTTATTTTCTCGCAGTTTATTTTTTCCAAACGGGTTTGTTTTTGGCGATGTATAGACCCGCGCCTTGTAATAGAGTAGATTCATATTTCCGCAATTTATTTTCCGCACTCTTAACTGTTAAAAAATGCATGAAAGACTTGTATGAAAAATAAAATCAATCCGTAGCTCACAAATGCATGATCAAAGATAAACATAAACTGAAACAACACACACATGCACATGCCACTCTTAGGGTACGCCTCACTGGTTGCCTCGAACGTGGTCATCAAGTATAGGGTGTCTTAGAGGTCGCCCTCCTGTCTAAGATCCATTTGCCTCGAAACAGTTGCCTCGAATAAAAGGATCTAGGACATTAGGGTTACCACTAAGGCGTCCTACCATTGCTTTGGTGACCGCATTGTCCCTTAATCGAATTGACCCGAATAACTCCAACGATGGTGGTACCTACCTCTCAATGGTGGGATAACACTATCTAAAGGACTCTTACACAGCTTAATTCCTTAGAGTAGGTAGATTCTCCTGGGTACTTGCTCTTTCAAAAACAAACAAAATACTTTTCGCACCTACACTTTCAAAAGGTTTTCAAACAAATATTTCATACACTCTTGAGGACAAATACAAGAGTTACTTAGAAATTTTTCAAATGAAACTTTTTAAAAACCCACAAACACAAGAAAAGCAAACATTTTTGAAAACATAGTGAGCAAGTACCTAAGAGCCCGTGGATAACCACAGATAGAAAGGGTGCTAACACCTTCCCTTTCTATAATCTACCTCCCGAACCGAGAAACATCTCGAAAAGGAATTTTGCTGTGCTTTTGTCCTTCCCTTGTTGGAGAAAATAAAAGACGGTGGCGACTCTTGCTTACCGCGGCATTTCGCGAACCAGCATTCCAAAACAGTCAGTTCTATTTCCACCGATCACAAAACTGGCGACTCTGCTGGGGACTATTATAAGTGAGGTGTACCTTAGGATTAGACCACTCTTATGTTTTCAATTGCTTGCTTTGCTTGATTTAATATTGTGGGTTTGCCTTGGAGTTACATAGATCCTAACCCGGATCTGGGGGATACCTTTTAGAAAGTAGCAACAAACTGTGAGGGAAATGTGCAGGGTATACCGACACGGTTGAAGCAGTTTGCTACATTGATGTGGCACTTTGGTGAGTACCAGTAACCCTTGAGTCAAGTCAAGGAGAGTACGAGGCCGCCGCGTGGTGTCGTGAAGCATCAACTGACCTTAGGAACCTTACTTGACCATCCTGGCCTCTTTAGGGGTAGTGAGATGACCGACTTTGGTGCAGTCTGAAGTTGGTAGATACTCGATACTACACTCATTGAGGGTTGTTTTCTTGGAATATTTTGATCGCCAGTTCAGTGGCTAAATCAAAACAATGAACACAGATAACAACCCTATGATATTGAGCTCCTTAGAACCCGGTTACTTTTTATAGGACAGGTTTTGAGCCCACCAACTTCAAGAGGGTAGTACCCAAACTTCATGCTGGCCTGAACTCTAAGGGTTGTCTTGTGTGACTTGTGTGCCTTCAAACTTGACTACTTGCATGCTTGTTATATGACACTTGAGTTTCTTGCAGGGTTTGTTTACAGTCCTTAATCTGGACTCATTACAGGGCCTACTTACATCACTCCATGCATAGCATAACATCATACCATCATACCATTGCATACATCCTGCATAAGGACTAACCCATTTCAAGGATCTCAAGGGCTTGTGATGCAGGTCATGATGAACCAAAATGTCTAGCAAGGGGCAAAAGGGGATTTATCTTCCTCTAGCCAGGTTGATGACTTGAGTCAGGGGCTATGACCCACTCGATATGGTGAGCTTTGACTCTTGAAGAAGGACTCTCAACAACACGAAGTTCCTCCAATCAAGCTACCCAGATTCAAATCCTAACAATTTTTCTTGTTTACCCCGCGAGATCCTTGAAAACATTGCATGCATACATACATATCATTGCATTACAGGTACCCTTGGTACAGGTCTCTTACCTTCTTCGCTGTTTATTTCAGCAATGGCTTCCCAACAAGACAACCAGGATCTTCATGCTCAAGAGACTCGGTTCGGGGAGATCCTCCTAAATCTATCCAAGGGGCAGGGAGAGCTGAGAACACTCCTCATGGGGACTTTGGTCAGGAACAGTCCAGAAGACGATAAAGACGAACGACTGAAACGTCTGCAAGCTGAGGTAGATACAATGAGAACCCAGATGCTGGGGCAGATGGCTCTCATCCAAGACTTAGCTCAAAGACAAGAAGAGCTCAGGGTTCTCGTCAACCAACTGCTTCGGGATAACCAACTGGGGCAAACATCTAAGGTTGGAGAGCCAGTCACCATCAAATTCCCTTTGAGACAAGAAGACAAGGGAAAAGCTCCTCAACTTGCTTCAGGGTCACAAATCCAGCATCAACCTCACCAGCTTCAGCAAGACATTATGAAGCAAGTAGTCAGGGTTGGAGACCAAACCAGTAATCAGCCTCCAAGTAGTCAAAGGTTTCGTTCAATGAATAGGCCTCTCCAAGCTGCCACCACTTCACAGGTCCAACCACAACCTCGCCCAGAGCAACGGGTTGATCAGAGTAAGTCCCGAAGGCAATTTACCAAGCTCAACACGTCGCTGTCTCAAGCTTTACAACAACTGTTGAGGTTGAATTTGGTAACTCTAAGGGCTCCTCCCCGGAATCCCAACATCTCTGCTCCTACTTATCATCCCAATAGAAGATGTGCATACCACTCTGATGGTCCGGGACATGACACAAACGACTGCTGGTCTCTGAAGAACAAGATCCAGGACTTGATTGATGAAGGAGAAGTGGAATTCACCCAAGATGGCCAGGCTGAGTTTTCTACTATCCCTGCAAGGTTCACCATTTGAAGTGACAAGTCCTGAGACGAGAAAACTTTTGTTCATTCGAATGTTCGAGTTGTATTTTTTCTTTGATTGTTCAAACAATTATTGTCATAGCAAACTTTATTACTTTATCAATGCATCGCATATGTCTGTTTTGAATCAATATATTCGCATTCGCCATTTTCAAACTGCTTTCATTTTTTGTGATGTTCAAACTCTCAATTAATAATTCTAAGCCTCTTGAGGGAGGATGACGAAAACGATACCACGATCTCTACAGTATGCTTTTGAACAGACCCCGCTGATGAGGTACATGCATTGTTTCAATTCCTAAACACTGGAGTTATAAGGAAGATAATCCCTCGTCAACCCCTTCGAACCAAAGAAGTTGGAGTTTTTTCTTTTCGAAAATTAAAACCCTTAATCATAACCTGGGGCAGGGTAGTTCTCTCAGCTGATCCAAGTGCACAACGAATGGCACCAAAGGAGTTCTTACAAAACAAAAGATAGTGATGGTTCTGAATAATCATAAAGACAAGCAATCATTACCAAAAAAAAACAAAAGCCCAACAAGTCAAAACCTATGAAGGATACTTACAAAACTGGGGCATCCCGCTGACTGTAATCACAAAAGAAACAGTTCAGGAAAAAAAACAGGATTAATGAAATCAGAAAAGAAAGAGGTCCTACAAACCCTCAACAAAAACAAAAAAGAAATGACTGCCTATTCAAAATAAACTGTCAATATCCGAACCATCACCAGAATCTCAGGACAAAGACTCTAACAAGGTCTAATGCATGATCAGCTGAGTTTAGGTTTGAAGAACATCACGAAGAGCGGGTGGGTACAAATAAATTTGAGCCTTTGTCCTTTGTTTCTTAAAACGTGAACCAGGCCACGTTACAACCCTCAAAAAGTCCTAGCTGAAGCATGGGTTAGTTCGAAAGCATACTATTACAAAAGGTATCCTGACTCCTTAAGGCTTGCGATAAAATAACGAGTTGACATCACACTTTACAAAATTCACTGGTTTTACTGAAAAAATGCATTTTCAAAAATTTCAAGACAGACATAAGCTTTGCATTCTTAATATAACATTGTTTGCATATGATTAATTGTTCGAACAGCAAAGAAATTCGCACGATGAATATCTAGTGAACAAAAATCTTCTCAACAAAAAGGTCACCTCAAGAGGAAGGAACACTTCCAATCCAGGGGCACGGCATGAGCATTGTCCATCATCTGGGGCAGTGAAGTCAAGAATCAGAGAATCTCTCAAATGCCAAATAGCCTGGGGCAAATCTCCGCCTGAGTCACTTGGGGCATTGGACATGAATTCCAGCGACGAATCTTGCCAGATCAAACATCTTCTGGTAGCATGGCAACACAACAACAGGGGCATCTCCCTACACTCTGAGAGTATGGACATAGTCGGAAAAATACTACGCATAATCAAAGACCCGCTAGGTTGACACACCTAGGCAAAAGTAAGGGCTTCCCGGCGAACCAAAAGGTTTGGGCAAAAATAAGGGATGAAAATAAAAAAATCTGTACACCCGGCAAGTCGAAAACCTGAAAAGGCGGCTTGAGAAAAAATGGGTATCCCGATGGACTGAAAACCCGAAAGGGCGGTCCAGGCAAAAGTTAGGGATCAAAAGCGTACGACTATGACCCGTCATCTCGTCACTTGCCTACCAGAAGAATGTTTGTTAATCGACAGTTATCAAGCACCTCCACAGGTACCTTCTCCCACAGAAACTGGGGCAATAAGAATTGTCCAAACCGTACAGCTGCTTGGCTCACCAGGTACAAAGGTAGATTCAGCTGAAGGATTTTTTCACTCCTTGCAGAGTAAGACAAGATTCAACGATACTCTCCCCAAGCAGAGCTGGTCTTCCATCAGCCCGGAAAAGGCACAGTATCCAGCAAGTCAGCAACACTCTCCCCCAAGCAGAGTTAGGCTACTGTCAGCCTTAAGGAAGTTGGGTATCCCCAGAAGATCTCAACATTCCCCAGCGGAGTACACAAACATTCCTCAACAAGCATCCCCGGCAGTCTTGATATAAGATTGTTCCCCGGCGGAATACCAGACACCCCAGTGGAGCCATTTCCCTAATACAGTCCAAAGTTTCCCCATGAGAGTTAAACCATCTCCCCAGTAGATTCTGGAAGCTTATCCCCAGTAGATTCTGGAAGCTTATACCCTGCAGAGTACACGTATCTCTCCCCGACCATGTTCAAAGGTTATTCCACACCAGAGCCTATAACTGGGTTATCCTTAGCTAATTACCACGGAAAGATTGTCCTCGGCGAAGTTCTTCCTATCCCCAGCGGAGTTACCATCAAAATCTCAACGAAGTATCTCTTCCTACAGAGTGACTCCCCGCAGAGTAATCTCTCCAGCAAGTTCATTCCCCAACGGAGTCATCTTCTCCTACCGGTTTATCCTTACAACCATCATCCCCAGCGGAAACGAAGAATTCTCCTCTTCAAACATCAGCCCAGGATTCAACAAACTTCCCGGCATCCGTCAAGGATTTATTTTCCTAGACGAAAATACATTCATAAACATCACATCTTCATACATTATAGCATGCATACGCATCATACAACACAAATCTCATTTATTTTTGAGAACATCTTAAAATCATGCAGTTCATGCATCATGACATTGCATACAACTGATGTTTTGCCTTTTCAGGAAAAAGGCCAATACAAAGATGATTACTACCAACTGTCGCAGTTCCAGATTCGATACCTGTATCTAGCCAGGGCATATCTGTGAGTAACTGATTGTAGATTCGATTCCTGTATCCGGCCAGGGCATGTCTGCATGAAGAGTTTAGAGATTCGATTCCTGTATCCAGCCAGGGCATATCTGTAGACGACCAATTCCAAATTCGATTCCTGTATCTAGCCAAGGCATATTTGTGAGTAACTGATTGTAGAATCGACACCTGTATCTAGCCAGGGCATATCTGCATGAAGAGTTTAGAGATTTGATACCTGTATCCAGCCAGGGCATATCTGTAGACGACTAATTCCAGATTCGATACCCGTATCTAGCCAGGGCATATCTGTGAGTGATTGATTGTAGATTCGATACCTGTATCCAGCCAGGGCATATTTGCATGAAGAGTTTAGAGATTCGATACCTGTATCCAGCCAGGGCATATCTGTAGACGACTAATTCCAGATTCAATACCTGTATCTAGCCAGGGCATATCTGTGAGTGATTGATTGTAGATTCGATACTTGTATCCAGCCAGGGCATATCTGCATGAAGAGTTTAGAGATTCGATTCCTGTATCCAGCCAGAGCATATCTGTAGACGACTAATTCCAGATTCGATACCTGTATCTAGCCAGGGCATATCTGTGAGTGATTGATTGTAGATTCGATACCTGTATCCAGCCAGGGGATATCTGCATGAAGAGTTTAGAGATTCGATTCCTGTATCCAGCCAGGGCATATCTGTAGACGACTAATTCCAGATTCGATTCCTGTATCTAGCCAGGGTATATCTGTGAGTAACTGATTGTAGATTTGACACCTGTATCTAGCCAGGGCATGTCTGCATGAAGAGTTTAGAGATCTATTCTTGTATCCAGCCAGGGCATATCTGTAGACGACCAATTCCAGATTCGATTCCTATATCTAGCCAGGGCATATCTGTGAGTAATTGATTGTAGATTCGATACCTGTATCTAGCCAGGGCATGTCTGCATGAAGAGTTTGAAGTTCCAGATTCGATACCTGTATCTAGCCAGGGCATATCTGTGAGCAATTGATTGTAGATTTGATACCTGTATCTAGCCAGGACATATCTGCATAAAGAGTTCGAAGATCAACACCTGTAACAGACCAGGAAATTATCTTTCTTTCTCAAAGTATGCAAGTTCTCGCTGAGGAATCTCTTACGCGATCGACACCCCCGATGGCATCTTTAAGCCCATCTCCACAACTATCCATCACATTTCCAAATGGCATCTATAAGCCCATTCCCGACAAGGTCCTGTCACATCCAAAAGGCATCTGTAAGCCCATTCCCGACAGGGTTTTTGTCACACTTCCAGATGGCATCTATAAGTCCATCCTCCTATCCATTACATCTCCAAATGGCATCTATAAGCCCATTCCCGACAAGATTCTGTCGCATCTCCAGATGGCATCTATAAGCTCATCCTCCTATCCATTACATCTCCAAATGGCATCTATAAGCCCATTCCCGACAAGATTCTGTCGCATCTCCAGATGGCATCTATAAGCCCATCCTCCTATCCATTACATCTCCAAATGGCATCTATAAGCCCATTCCCGACAAGATTCTGTCGCATCTCCAAATGGCATCTATAAGCCCATCCTCCTATCCATTACATCTCCAAATGGCATCTATAAGCCCATTCCCGACAAGATTCTGTCGCATCTCCAGATGGCATCTATAAGCCCATACTCCTATCCATCATCTCTCCAAATGGCATCTGTAAGCCCATTCCCGACATCACACTGCTGATACTCTACTATGCGAGTGCAAATTTCTGGGCACTCTAGTGTTCAATCATTTTCCACCTTCGGATCACGAAAGGCACGCAAGCCAATCTACATCCTCAGGTTTAAGAAGATTGAACAGGGGCAAATGTTGTACCCCAAAAATTTTCCCTCCCATATTCTTCAAGATTTATCAAGGTCAATCTTCAAATGGTTCAAAATCTCTCAAGGGTTGCACAGTCAAACATCCTCCTAAGCCAGTCAAAATTAGGGTTTTGTTTCTCTCAAGGAAGTTGAGGTTTTCAATGGATCAATCAAGTCCTATATGCCTATATACATTGTCAAGCATCTACATGTCAAGTTTCAAGACTCACAGCATCAAGTTGCACAGTCAAAAGCCTTAATTGCTTCACAATCAACTATAGGGGTAAAATGGTCATTTGGCAGTCAAAAGTCAAAATTTTGGTCAACATCTTATTTTGAGGCCAAAATCATCATTTGATCAAGTATTGATCATGATTCCACAAGAATGGCTCAAAAATCATCAAGATGCAAAAGTTTCTATTTTTGGACAAGCTGAAAAGTCAACTGTAACTTGACCAAGGCATAACTTTTTCATGGTTCATCAGAAAAATCCCATCCAATGCTCATTTTGAAGGGGATGACATTTCCTACAACTCGTCTTCACACTCCAAATCCAAGAAATGCTCTCACAAAAAGTTATCAATTTCTACATTATAGGTCAATTTCAAAAGTCAACAAAAAGGCACTTTAAGTCAAAGACCATAACTTGAGATTGGTAAATCAAAATGACATGGGACCAAAGGAATTGGTTAGAGGACTTCAAGGCCTTTCCAAAATGTCCAAGAACATGTTCATAGGATCAAAATTGAGCAAGAAATGCATTGGAGAAGTTGGGAAATATTTGGGAATTTGCAAAAGTCAACTTTGCTCAAAACACTTCATTTTTGCTAATGGGCCATAAATTCCTTCTTGAATCTTTACCCAAAGCATATGCACGACCCATCAAGCCTATTTGAGTTTATATTCTTATTTTTGTTAATTATTTGGATTTTTAATTGATTATTAATTCATTTAATTGATTTAATTGTAGGAAAATACCAAGATATGGTTTTCAAATCTTTTTGTGATGCAAATAAACTCAACACATGCTGAAGATTTCGTGTACACATCAAGGAGACAAAATCATCCAATTTTGGCAAGTTTTATCAATCAAAAAGGTTGAAAAAGATTTGATTGAAATTAAATATTGAAATCATAAAGCCATGGATTTTTGGACAAAGTTTTACCCTAATTCCATTCCACTACATATACTAAAGCTAACCCTAATGCTGTAAACGTGGAAAAGCTGCTGTAAGAACCATAATCAATATTGAAAAATCAAGAAAAAAGCCAAGAGTGAATTCCACCTTCTAGGCCCTTTCAAGGAGATTTAAAGATTCAAACATATTGCTGGAACTCTCAGGAGTCTTTTGGAATCAAAATCAAGGGCTGAAGCTTGAGAAATCACACCAAACAGAATCACGGTTTGTCAATATTTTTCAAAATCGAAACTCCCAATTCATGAACATTTGAGGTGATTTATGGCTTGTTTTATATTGCTTGCATCCATACAAAGCTATTGATATCAATTAATTGGATTATCATGTACAGGATTGTGATTTGCCATTAACGCCTTTTAGGGTTTTTGAGTTTTTGAATTAGGGCTTTGCTGCCCAGGCAAAATTGGACTATCTCATGCACATGGTTGAAACCGCCTGGACAAGACGAACCAAACCCAACCCTCGCGCCCTATTTATATAGAGCATAACTCTATTCGTTATTTTTCACCGTCCTATTTAGTGGGGGTTAAAAACCCCCGCTATCTAACTCTATTTTTTACAGGAAAAGGAAGAAGACGATTACGTGTGGATGCGTGATTGGCTGGATTCAAAGTGAAGCGCGCGTTTTTTTTTCTTTTATAGCATATGTATTGGATTATTAATATATTGCTTGTTTAGTATTCTATATCAATTGCAGGCAACTGGCCTAGTGGAGCATGCGCTGTCCAATGACCATTGGGACCTGGGTTCGATTCCCAGGTCCCCCAAATGCTTGTTAATATTTTTCCTTACAGTTTCCCATACAGGCATCCTCAAAGTGTCCCACCATACATATCCAGATCCCAGACGCCAAGTGTCTGCCCACTCAAAACCAATGGCGAAAGATGAAAAGCTATGGTGTTCTCTAGTCAATGAACACACACCTGATTCAGAAAGTCAAACCTGGCTTGTGTGTTAGTGGGCCAGATTCAACAAATTCACCTCCTATGGGCCCAGCATACCCCCCTGGTTTAATTTCTTCTTTTCTTCTTATTTTGTTTTGTTTTTCTTTTAATTATTTCATTACTAATTATTATTATTATTATTTATTTAACTAACAAATTAATTAATTTTCATAATAAATTCAGACCATTAAAATGTAAATATTTTTTATTATTAATTATTAATTTCACTTTAATTAATTATTTTGTAAATAAATACTAACCAAATTGATTTAGTTTAATTAGATTAATTTTGACTATTTTTTTTATGATAAATAAAACAAATTTAGAATTAGGGTTTCTTTTGACTTTTAATTTCGTTATTTTTATTTTCATTAAAAACATAAAAAACACAAAAACACTTTTTCTTGTAAATATTAGTTAATTAGCTATTAGGTTTAATTTTAATTGCAAAAAAGGACTAAAATTACTTTCTTTTCTCAAAAGGGTCAAAACCCTAAGGACGTCCCGATTTAATTCTTTCGCACGCATATTTTTAATTCATTATATTTATGTAACTGTTTCCGAGGACGTAATAGTTAATTAGGATTTTATCGCTTTATTTATTTTCTCGCAGTTTATTTTTTCCAAACGGGTTTGTTTTTGGCGATGTATAGACCCGCGCCTTGTAATAGCGTAGATTCATATTTCCGCAATTTATTTTCCGCACTCTTAACTGTTAAAAAATGCATGAAAGACTTGTATGAAAAATAAAATCAATCTGTAGCTCACAAATGCATGATCAAAGATAAACATAAACTGAAACAACACACACATGCACATGCCACTCTTAGGGTACGCCTCACTGGTTGCCTCGAACGTGGTCATCAAGTATAGGGTGTCTTAGAGGTCGCCCTCCTGTCTAAGATCCAGTTGCCTCGAAAAGGTTTCCTCAGATAAAAGGATCTAGGACATTAGGGTTACCACTAAGGCGTCCTACCATTGCTTTGGTGACCGCATTGTCCCTTAATCGAATTGACCCGAATAACTCCAACGATGGTGCTACCTACCTCTCAATGGTGGGATAGCACTATCTAAAGGACTCTTACACAGCTTAATTCCTTAGAGTAGGTAGATTCTCCTGGGTACTTTCTCTTTCAAAAACAAACAAAATACTTTTCGCACCTACACTTTCAAAAGGTTTTCAAACAAATATTTCATACACTCTTGAGGACAGATACAAGAGTTACTTAGAAATTTTTCAAACGAAACTTTTTCAAAACCCACAAACACAAGAAAAGCAAACATTTTTGAAAACATAGTGAGCAAGTACCTAAGAGCCCGTGGATAACCACGGATAGAAAGGGTGCTAACACCTTCCCTTTCTATAATCTACCTCCCGAACCGAGAAACATCTCGAAAAGGAATTTTGCTGTGCTTTTGTCCTTCCCTTGTTGGAGAAAATAAAAGACGGTGGCGACTCTTGCTTACCGCGACATTTCACGAACCAGCATTCCAAAACAGTCAGTTCTATTTCCACCGATCACATTTGGCATACAACCCAAAGCTCTTGATTTCACCGGCCGAATAAACATTCTCCCCACAGAGTTATTTCCCAGCAGATCGAGGATTCTCGGTCTCATTTCTCCAAACAGAAACCTCCCAGGTTTTAATTCCCTAGTAGAGATTTTTTAGAGATTTTCCTTATGTCCCAGGAAAGTCATGAAGGGTTCTCATTCCCCGCGGAAGTTGTCAGAACCCTTGTAAATCCACACAAGTCACTAAGGATTTTCAATCCCCAGCATCAGTCCCAGGATTTATCATTTCTCAAATAATCATAGATTCTTTAATCACCAAGCAGTCAGCAAGAGTTCCTCATCTTCAACAAAGATTTTTGAGTCCTCAGCATTGGTCAAGATTTTCAAATCCCCACCAGCAGTCAAGAATTTATTCTCCTCAGCAAGACAACTACCCAACTTGCATGCATAACCATTACATTCATATATCATAAACATTGATGAAACACCGTTCATTGCATCATACATATCATGCAACATAACTTTGTGTTTTAGCTAACATTTTACCCTTTTTCAGGATAAGATTAAAAGGCTATCATTAACAATTATTCAGATACAGTATGGATACACCCCAGACACGGCGGTCATTCTATTACTCATTCAGAACTCCAAGTCAAAATACAATACGGATACACCCCAGACACGACGGTCATTCTACTACTCATTCAGACTTCAGCAATCCGATACAGACTAGATACGCTCTAGACACGACAACCATTCTATCTCTCATTCAGATTCAACTACGAGTTCAGATACGCTTCAAACACGGATGCCATTCTGGCCCTTTACACCAGCAGTTTGATTCTCCCCAGTGCAGTCACCGCGAAAATCATCCTGTCACTTATTCAGATCCCAGTTACAGTTCCAGATACACTCCAGACACGGAAGGCATTCTACTACTCGTACAGATCTCAACTTCAGATACAGTCCAGATACGCTCCAGACACGGTTGCCATTCTGTCACTCATTCAGAACTTATCCCCAGCACACAGTTGCTCCATACACAGATGCTTCTCTATTACCCATTCACAATACAGATACACCCCAGACACGACAGTCATTCTGATATTCATTCAAAGTCCAAATACAGTTACAGCTCAGATACGCTCCAGACACAGACGCCCTTCTTTCGCTCATGCAAACTCAGTCTCCAGATACAATTCAAATGCATTCCAGACACGGATACCATTCTGATGCTCATTCTTCTAACCTACAACATTGCAATTTAACAAACATTCTTGGATGGCATCTTTAAGCCCATCTCCAGCAAGATTCTAACATCTCTAAATGGCATCTTTAAGCCCATTCCCTCAACAATATTTGGACGAGTGCAAATTTACGGACACTCTAGTGTCCAATCCTCTTTTACCTTCGAGTCGCGAAAGGCAAACTTGCCAATCTAACTCTTCAGGTTCAAGAAGATTGAACAGGGGAAACTTTTGTACCCCAAAATTTCCCCTCTCATTTTATCAACATTTCTCATCACAAGACTCTTGGAATTTAAGATCAAGCTAGGGTTTGCTCTGCTCAAGACACCTCATTGCACTGTTGACCTAAATTAGGGTTTGAGTTTGCACAGGGATGTTTTGACCCACAATGCCCAAAATGAATTTTATGCTTCATGTTGGACTCACAAGTTGGTCCATACCAAGTTTCAAGCCTTGATTCAAATTTTTGCTCAGTCAATTGGACAGTTGACCTAGAAATCAGTTGTATTGGGGAAAAAGTCAACTGTGGCCAATTGACAGTAAAACCTCATGAATTTTGACCCACATAAACATTATGAACTCATATGAACCATTTGATCAAGTTTGGATCACAATTCCACAAGAAATTTGATCAGATCACCAAAAGGGCAAAATGGTCATTTTTAGGGTTTTGACTGCACAAGGGCAATTTTTGACTGTTTGACCTAGCCAATGGAAAATAAAGCTCAACCATGGACACAAGGACTCAATGACATTGACTTGACCCATTCAACAAGTTCAAAAGATCTCAAATGATTTTTTCAGTCAACTGATCAAAATTTGACTGTACACTGAAAAGTCAAACTTTGACTTTTTGGTCAAAATCAAGTGCCAAGGGTCATTTTTCATCAAGACATGTCAAATTATGAAACTTGTTCATCAAGAAACCCAGATTTGTAAATTAGGGTTTAAAATGAAAAAAATTTCATAACTTAGAAATTTTCTAAGTTATAAAATTTTCTTATTTTTTCCTAACTTTGTCCCATTTTTCACCAAGATGCAAATGGATTCAAACAAAACTTGCAACATGAAAGTTGTATTCCATCACAAAGTATACAACTTTTATTCACAAAGTTTTCTCAAAAGAAGCTTGGATATCAAGTTATGATTTTTGGAACAAGGGTACCTAAAACTTTTAACTTAGAGAAATTTTGCCCTAGTTTAGGCAGGATTTTGACCCATCTTCTTGGCCATTTTTCACATAGTTCCACTTGGAGTCTCAAGTTGAATTTCAAAGATGGATTATAGTACATGTTGCAAGCTTTCCAAATTGTCCAAGAACTCCCCAAACACATTTGTGGTTAGGGAGAATCGAATGCTTGAAGTTGGAAAAAACTCACTTTGTAACCATGGCCAATACATGTTTATACCAAGTTGCAAATCTGACCAAGCTAGCTTTGTACACAATTACAAGCCTCTAAACCAATTTGTACTCAAAAATTTAATGCAAACCCATTGAGCTAATGCATTGTCTTGGTCATTAGGGTATTGTACACAAGTTTAATCCCAAAATGGTAAAAGGCATAGTTCCATTTTTGCAAAAGATATGCTTTATGTCAAACCATGATCTTTGAAGCACAGGGCCATATCTCTGAAGAAAAATCAAATCCACAAATTGCAAGTATCAAGTAGATTGTATGCAGCATAATACATGACTGGTGCAGGCCTGTGAGAAGTAGTTACACATTCTTGCTTCACAAAGAAGAAACTTGTCCAAATCCTCCCAACTCAAAAACCAGCCATAGTCAGCTTACACAAACATTGCAAACAAGTTTTGCATATCCTCACAAGTCAGAAGCACGGGCCTTTCACCCCTAAAGCACCCTCATACTCCATAACCCCATTTCTTGCAAAACAGGGCCAGTTTTGCATTTTGCAAGCCATTATCAAATTCCCTCGTGCGTTTTGTCCAAAACTACTTCAAACACATTCCAATCAACATACCTGAGCTATCCAGATCACTCACAAGTTGCTGTAACTCCATTAACACACATTTCCATTTTTGTTTGGAAGCTTTGCAGCCTGAGTTCTGTAGCACGATTCAGGCTACTTCAAAATAAACCAAGCATTGGGAAAGCTTCAGTGGACATCAGGCAAGCTCAAAAGAACTTCAAGCACCATTGAAAGTTGCTACATTGTCCAGCTCGAACTCAACTGAAATAGGTATTTCATGAACTTCTATCTCTCTATTTAGGAATAGTTAGACTTAGGTTTGTGAATGAAAGATGTTGTATTCATATCCCTGAAACCATACATGTGCTTAGTTTTCATTTATATTAATCGTGCTAGGAGAATTTCATCCATGAACTTTCTGAAAAAACTAGGTTAGAAATTAGGGCCAGAGAAATTCTCTCTGGTCTTTGAGAGTTAGCTTAAGTTTTTTATATGGTTAGATTCGTTGTTTGATGCTCTACAAGTTTCATGTTTTGAGTTTTGTCAAAAAAGCAAGGAATCAGGAGATAGCAGTTTGTACATAGAACACGCGTTTTGGTGTTTGAACAGAGGAAGAAGATGAAGTCCTTGGGTTGGGCCTGGTTATTTTTGCTTCTAACACTTGTTTTTTCAGCTTCACACCCCCCTGGCCCATTTCTTGTATTTTTGTCATTTTTGCATTTTTATTTTATTTCTGACTTTGATACTTTATTTCCTAACATAAAAAATATTTAAAAAATATTTATATAAATTTTTATATTTATTTGGTATTTATTTCAATTTTTTCTAACTTAAAAAATGTTTAAATACTTATATTATTTTTTTTTAAACTTAAAAATAATACAAATAATACTTTTAGTTTAATTTTATTATTTTTATACACATTTGAAAATATTTTCTTGAAATATATTCATTTTGTAAATAATTTATTTTATTTTTATACACACTTAATATATTTAATATATATATTATTTTATTAAGTAATTAGAACAAAAAACACAAAAATAATACATTTTTATTTTTATTAATATTTTATACTAAAAATACCTTTTTTTCAATATACTTTTATTTTTTGTACATATTGATGCATTATTGTATATAAATAATAAATAATACTTGAGAAATTAGGGTTTTTGCCCTAAAAAACAAAAATAATTAAAAATAACCCTTTTTATTTATTTCTTTACTTTTCTTTCCATTGAAAATACTTTACATACACAAAAACCTTATTTTTACATGATGCATTTTATTTAATATTTATTTATTGTATTTATTTAAATAATGTACATTTAAATATTATGCCTTGCAAATTCAATATGGTTGTAATAATTTAGGATTTAATTTCTTGCAAAATAATCCCATATCCAAATTTGTACCCCCCTCCCAATATCATGTTGTAATAGTGTAGAATTTAAATTCTCGCACCTTTAAATGCTTTCAATTATACCATGATTAGACTTAGGGTTTGTATGCAAAATCAAAACAAACAAATAGTTTGACCTAATCAAAGACAAAAATTGCATGAAAAAACAAACACAATGCACACTTGCACCCCTAGGGTTACAATCTACTTGTTGCCTTCAAAAATGGGCCATGATATGCATGTCAAGTACTTTGGAAAAACAAAAACAAAACAAAAGATCATAGTCCCTCGATGACGCTATCTGAGTTGCCTAAACAAAATGATCAAGTCCCTCAAGAAAATTGCCAAAAATACTTGACACAATTGCTATCATGGTCTATACGATGACCCGCGCCTGTCCCGCTTAACATCCTAACACAAGGTTGTTCACCAAATACAATGGTGAAACAACACTGTTAAAAGGGTTAAAAACATAAGAAAGATCTTTGAGTAAAATAGGGTAGACAACTCTTAGTTACTTGATTAAAACTTGCAAAAACATCCTTGCTATCTTCAAAACACACTTCACAACACAATTTTAAAACCCTACTTTCAAACATTGAAAACTTTTCAAAAGACAAAAACACCTTTGTATACATTCAAGCAAGAATCATTACAATGGTTGCCACAACGATGGCCTCTTTTCAAAACATCTTTCAAAATCACACACAAAGCACCATTTCAAACAATTGAAGAGCACCATTTCAAACAATTGAAATGCAAAGCAAGTGATCTAAACAAGTAAATAAGAGCCCATGGATAACCATGGATAGAAAGGGTGCTAATACCTTCCCTTTCTATAATCTACTCCCCGAACCCAAGAAAACATATCAAAGGTCTTTCCTGTGCTTTTTGACCTTTCCTTAGGATAAAATAAAAAGTTGGTGGCGACTCTTGCTAAACCGAAACATTTGCAAACACAAACGCAAAATCCCAAGTCAGTTCTCCCACCGTATCACATCGGTGGACTGAAAAACCGAAAGGGCGGTCCAGGAAAAAGTTAGGGATCAAAGCGTAACACTATGTCTCATTGGATCACCTTGTAACCAGACTTCAGTATCGACTATCAAGCTCGGACGGCGCCAATCAATCTGATCTACCTTCAACCAAGTAGCAAAGTGATGAGACGCTCGAAGATATAAAGGTAATAGCAGAGTTGAAACCCAATGTGATTGTTCACATAGCTGTTTTTCTTCCTTTTACACAAATTGTATAATTTTTATCTTGCGGCGGTGTTCTCTTACTAGGACGCCAGCCTCTTGTACAAAACTCCTATTACAGGCCAACTTCAAAATCAATACAATTCATTTTTCAACAAATTTCAAAATTGTTTTTCTTTTTCCGTTTTGTTTTTGCAAGAACGTCCAATGATTCATTTTTGGTATATGCATTCGAAAATAATTGTTGCTCATAAATATTTACATGTGAAACAAAAGACAATTGCTCGTAATTCCAGGAACAGGGGCAAACAAGAAATGTCCAAACCTTACAGTTGCTCAATCCACCAGGTACAGGGACAGAGCCATCTTAAGAATATGACTAAAGGTACATACACTCCCCACAGAGTAAAAGGTATCTAAAGACAATGGTGTTAATTCTCCCCAAGCAGAGTTCATCCATCACCAACAATATCCCCAATGGAATTTATTTCTTCCACAAGCAGAAACTCAATCCCCAACAGAGTTCATTATCACCAACAACGGTAATTCATCCCCAACCGAGGTTATTTCCCCAAATCAGTGGACCTTCTGGCAGAGTATCCCATCCCCACAGAGTCATTTTTTCGCCAGTTTATTCTCCAGCAGGATTATTCCCCCAGTCATCTTTGGTCGTTATCCCCAGCGAGCGAAACTCTTCTCCAGCAGCAGACCGAGATTTATTTTCCCCAACTAAAAACATCACGGGAACATTGCATATCCATACAACATGGCATGCACATACTCTTCATACAACACAGTCTCATTTATTTTGAGAACATCATTGCTCAATACATTTCATACATCATGACATTACATACAACTAACCCTTTACCTTTCAGGAAAAAATACAATCAAATTCTCACAAAGTTCAAGCTATGAAGCCCGGGTCCGACCGAATAGTATCTTGATTTTGCCATCATATTGTGAAGCCCGGAGAACGACCAAATAACAGTATCAAGATGCCGTGAAGCCTGGAAGCGACCAGATAATGGTATCTCTTAAATGCAAGCTATGAAGCCCGGATTCGACCGGATAATAGTTTAATCCCCATGCAAGTTACTGTGAAGCCTGGATTACGACCAGATAGCAGTACACAACACCATGAAGCCTGGAATCGACCAGATAATGGTATATCATAAACACAAGCCACGAAGCCTGGAAATCAACCGGATAACAGCTTAACAAGGTACTCTGAATCCTGGATTACGACCAGATAGCAGCCAAGAATACTACGAAGCCTGGAGTCGACCAGATAGTGGTATATCTTTAATGCAAGTTATGAAGCCCGGATTCGACCAAATAATATCTTGATTTCTTAAAATGCCATGAAGCCTGGATTCGACCAGATAATGGTATAATACATCGTGAAGCCTGGATTACGACCAGATAGCGGTAAAGACACTGAAGCCTGGGATTACGACCAAATAACAGTAAGGGACATTGTGAAGCTTGGATTTCGACCAAATAGCAGTCCACCTGGCCAATTACTAAGAAGTCTGGAGTCTACCAGATATTAGTAGGCCTTAAAATCAAATGGAAGCCCGGATGTGACTGGATAACCACTTGATTTCTTCTGAAGCCTGGAATACGACCGGATAAGAAGTAAGGTATTGTGAAGCCTAGAATCGACCAAATAGCAGTATAGGATACCATGAAGCCTGGATTCGACCAGATAATGGTATGAAACATCGTGAAGCCTGGATTACGACCAGATAGCGACAAAAGACTGAAGCCTGGATTACGACCAAATAGCGACAAAATACTGAAGCCTGGGGTTACGACCAGATAACAATACAAGACACTGCGAAGCTTGGATTTCGACCAAATAGTAGTTTACCTGGACAATTACTAAGAAGCCCAGAGTCGACCGGATATTAGTGTGCCCTGACTTCAAGTTGAAGCCCGGATGCGACCGAATAACAACTTAATTCCTTCTAAAGCCTGGACTACGACCAGATAAGAATTGAGAAATTGCAAAGCCTGGATTACGACCGGACAACAAGTTTAATCTTATCTCCCCAGTAAGTCACTGTAAAGCATGGAGCACGACCAGATAGCAGTCAATCTTATCACTATGAAGCCTGGATCACAACCAGATAGTAGTTCAGTTTCACCTCTTCGACTAAGAGACGATTCCTCAGTAGAATAACGGACGACTGAAGCTCCTAAAATTCAACTTTTCTCAAGATAGAGAACAACATTCCCCAATGAAATCTTCTCCAACAACAGGTATACAGGTTCTCGCTAAGGAATCTCTTATGAAATCGACACTCCTTCGGATGGCATCTTTAAGCCCATCTTCCTCCGTCAATTTCCAAATGGCATCTATAAGCCCATTCCTGACATCACAAGACAAGTACCATTTCATGCGAGTGAAAATTTCTAGGCACTCTAGTATTCAATCATCTTCAACCTTCAGATCACGAAAGACAAACAAGCCAATCTACATCCTCAGGTTTAAGAAGATTGAACAGGGGCAGATGTTGTACCCCAAAATTTTCCCTCCCATATTTCTCAATATATTTCAAGTGAGATCCTCAAATTGCTCAAGGAAGTCCAAGCGTTGACCAGACAAATTCTCTCCTAAGGCAATCTACCTCAAATTAGGGTTTCAGTTTGCATCAAGATGTTTGAATCAAAAGGGTCCCAAATGCTCACTATTGTCCTAATATGTTCTCAAGATCATCCATGTCAAGTTTTAAGCCTTGCAGAGAAAGTTTGCTCAATTAATTGTTCAAAGGCCTGAAAATTGACTATGCTAGGGAAAAAGTCAACTGTGGCCCACATGCAGTCAAACTTCAAGATTTTTGGTCAACATTCTCATTTTTAAGTATTATTCATCATTTGATCAAGGGTTGATCATGATTCCTCAAGTATTGCTCACAATTCATCAAAACCCAAAAGTTGCTAAATTAGGGTTTTATGGGAAAAGTCAACTCAACTTTGACCAAGCATAACTTTCTCATACTTTATTATAAATGACCCATCCAAAGCTCATTTTGAAGAGCATGCAATGACCTACAATTCATATTCAGCTCCCAAGTTCAAAATATGCACTCACAAGAAGTTATGAATTTGGACATTATAGGTCATTTCGAAAAGTCAACAAAAACACCTTTTTTGTCAAAGCTTCATACATGAACATGGAAGATTAAATTGAGATGAGACAAAAAGGGTTGTTTATAGAACATCTCAAGCTTTCTAAAAAGTCCAAGAAAACCCTCATAGAGTCAAAATTGAGGAAGTTATGCATTGGTGAAGTTGACCTTTTTTGCAAAATCGCCAAAAGTCAAATATGCCTCAAAATGCAATTTTTGTCAAATAGGCCCAACTTTTTGTGCTTGTATTGAGTTTGTAACATGATCCACGAGCCATTATCCTTCCCACTTGCCTTTATTTTATTTTTGTCATTTATTTTGATTTTTATTTCAATTAAATCAAATTAAATCAAAATAAAATCATGAAAATATCAAAGTCATTTAAACCTTGAGATTTTGTGCATATTTCAGGTCCATGAGTAGCTGGCAATGAGATCAAATCGTGCAAGGCTTTTTTGTACACAAAAAGATTGATTTTTTCTTGTTTTGGAAAGATTGGATACAAGTGTGAGTCAATGATCAAATCTTCAAAATTGAAAGATTGGATGCAAACTTGTAAACCTAATTCACTTAAAGATATATATAGAACAAATGCAGACCAAATGCACAAGGATTAGAGGCGTGAAGAGTGAAGAACAACTTTCAAAAAATCAAGAAAAAGTGGTAATCTGATTTCATAGTTCCAGGCATTTTCAAGCGTTCCCAGCTATCTCATTCGCTTGCTGGACATTCAAGGAGTCTATCCCAATCAATATCAAGTGTTTTCGTGCCCATAATCCGCCTCCACAACCCCCATAGTTTGTCATTATTTTCAAAATCGTATCTCTTTATTCTTGCATCTTTATCATGTTTCAATGACATATTTGTAATCCTTATCATGTTTGCAAGCTAACAGTACCATTTAATTGCATTTTTGGAAGCCATACTGAGATCCACCATTGTTAGGGTTTAGGTTTTGTTTTTAGGGGTTTTGATTGCAGGTAAAATTGGCCCAAAAGAGGGATTCCATGGTGCTCACAAGGTCAAGACGAATTGATCTATAACATTAGTTTTCATTTATCAAGCTTGTGTGAGATTTTGAAAATATGCAGGGGCTGTACCTACAGAAAACGTCTGTAGGTAAAAGTAGTTATACCTAAGACGACAGACGCTGGGAAAGGCGATGGCGTGGCACCCCCTGACTGGCCCATTTAAAATTTCGCACGCTGGACAATTGGCACTTTGTGTTTTTTTAATATAATGATTATTTGATATTCCATGTACAACAAGACGCGTTGGCTCAGTTGGTCAGTGGGAGAGAGAAAAAGCCAAATGGCCTGGGTTCGATCCCCAAGCCCCCTTGTTCTTCAATATTATTTTTCTATACATAATTCCATGCGCAGGTTTCCAGGACATCCACTGTACGCCCTCAATGATCAGCCAACCAGATGTCTAAAAAGCCAAATCCAACGCCTGGCATGTGATGGTCTACCATAGGCCTAGTCAAACGTGCAACATGGAATCAGGAAGGTCAACATGGACCAAGGCTTTTGGGCTCAGAATTTGCTATGGATACCCCCTCAATTGCTAGCATACCAGGCCCAATTCTTTCCTTTTCTCTCTATATTTTTCTTTATTTATTTAATTTTGGTTAATTTATTTTCTATCAAAAATTATTTCTTTTTTACAAAAAACCTCATAAAAATCAATTTCATCAAATTTAGGCTTTTTATTTATTTTGTCAAAATTAATTTAATTAGTTTAATTTAATTCTAGGGCAATTTTAACCTTTTGTAAATAAATTAAAAACAAATTAGAAAATTAGCTTTTATTGGATTTAATTTTTATTTTCTTTTCCTAAAATAACCAAAATACAAAAATAGGTCAAAATTAATTAATTTTCTTAATTTAATTTAATTATTAATTAGGTTTGTATTTATTTAATTTAAAACCCTATTTTCTTAAAATAATCAAAAACAACAAAAGATGATTTTTCTTCCAATTAGGTTTAGACGGGGTCAAAACCCTAATTTATTCTCGTTCTCGTTCCATCGCGCGTGTTTATTTATTTTTTACAATATTAATGTAACTGCTCATAGGATATAATAGTTTAATTAGGACTTTTCGTTTATTTATCGTTTTTAATGGGTTTTTGGCTATGTAATTAATCCTTCTCCCCGAAGCCTTGTAATAGCTTAGTTTTATTTCTTGCATTTTACTTTTCGCAAATATAAACTGCTAGATGTATGATAATATGATTGTATGACAAGACTGTATGTTAATTTTAAAATGGTTAGCGAACCCTAAATGTGCAAAGATAATAACCTGAAATCAAATCACTCGCACATGCGCACCCCTAGGGTATACTCTCACTTCGGTTGCCTTCGGTAAATGATCATTAAGTATATGGTATTTTAGTGGTCGCTCTCTTGTCTAAACAAAGATCAAATGTTCTGTTTGGAAATGTTGCCTCGGAAAGGTTGCCTCGGAAATGTTTCCTCGAATATGATCTTAAGACACTAGGGTTATTACTAAGACGTCCTAACATTGCTTTATTGATCGTACTTCCCTTTCGAATTGACCCTTATAACTCCAACGACGGTGCTACCTACTCACTAATAGTAGGATAGTGGTGTCTAAAGGAAACAAGAACAGAAACATTCTTTTTTTGAGTAGGTAGATGCTAGTAGGTACTTGCTCAAAATAATCTTTTCCACACTTACACTCTTTTCAAACAAAGTTTTCAAAAACACTTCGTAACTGTGATACGGTGGGAGAACTGACTTGAGGTTTTGCGTTTTGTCGCAAATGTTGCGGTTAGCAAGAGTCGCCACTGACTTTTCTTTTATCCAAAAGGAAAGGTAAAAAAGCACAGGAAAGACCTTTAATATGTTCTCTTGAGTTCGGGGGGTAGATTATGAAAAGGGAAGGTGCTAGCACCCTTTTCATCCATGGTTTTTCACGGGCTCTTAGTTACTTGCTTAGATCACTTGCTTTGCTTTGTTTGAAATGGTGTTTGATGTGATTTTGAAAGTATTTTGAAAAGAGGCCATTCGCTTAGGTAATCTTTGTAATGATTCTCGTTCGTAAGAATGTATACAAAGATGTTTGTCTTTTGAAAATGTTTTTAATGTTTTGTAAGATGTTTTGAAATGTTTTCAAATGTGCGTATGTGTTTTAAAATAGCAAGGATTGTTTGAAATGGAGCAAGTAACTTAGAAGCTATCTACCCACTCAAATGTCTTTCTTGTGCATTTTTATTCCTTTGACATTGTTGACTTACCATTGATTTGGTAAGTAAACCTATCTTTGGATGTTAACGGAACGAGCGTGGGTCATCTTATGACCATGATAGCAATGTTGCCAAGTATCTTAGCATTTTTGAGGGACCAAGATCATTTTGTTTAGGCAACCTTTTGATAGCGTCATCGAGGGACTATGATCTTATATTTGTTTTGTTTTTCCAAGATACTTCGCATGCGTAACATGGCCATTTTCTTTTAGGCAACCAAGTGGGAGAAACCCTAAGGGTGCTTATGTGCAAAGTGTGTCATTTTCATGCCTTTGTCTTGCATTTAGGTTTTTTATATTTGTTTTGTTTTTGTTCTTGTCATGCAAACCCTAATTATTAAGCATAGTATATAAAGCAATAAATTGCGTAAAATAAACTAAGCTATTACAACAATTATTATGGGAGGGGGATACAAGTTTTGAATGGGGATTTTGCACAAATATAAACCTAAATATATTATTACAACCAAATCAAATATTGTGCGAATTAAATAAATAAGACAAATATTTAAAATGCAATGCAATGGATTAATGTAAAAAATGTTTTTGTGTCTTTTTTTTGTATGAGAAAATAATTTAACTTAAACCCTAAAAAAAAGGAAGAAAATAATATTATTTTTGGAGGGATGAAACCCCAATTTTTATTCAAAGAAAAATAATGTTTCATATTATTATTTTGTACATTTTTTGTATAAGAAAATAATAAATAATATTATATGTAAATATTAAAAATTAAATATGTACAAAAATAAATATTTATGAGTATACATGGTATAATAAAAATATTAAGTATTTTTTAATATATTTACAAATTATTTAAGAAAATAAGTTCTATTTATCAAAATAAACCATTTTTCATATGAGAAAATAATAAAAATAAAATAAAATAAAAGTGTGAAAATAAATAAATCATTTTTTGGTATTTTTTATCATTTAAGAAAAATAAATAGAAGCATTAAATATAAAAATATGAAGAAAAATGCAAGAATATAAAAAACTAGTCAAGGGGGGTGCAAATAGTATGTTAGGGGAGTGCAAATATCAAAAGCAAAAAGGCCCAAAGCACAAAAAGCCCAGAACACACTTCATCCCTGTCCTTGGTCTTCTTCTTCGTGCGCCATAGTTCAAATCTGTAACTTTCATATGCTTGCACAAAAACAAAAACTCATAACATGAAACATGTGGCATTTGAGCTCACAATTCCAACCATATAAATTATGTAACCTAACTCTAAAAGATCTGAGAGAATTTTGGCAGCCCTAATTCGTGACCTAACTTTTTCAGCATTTTCAATCTTCAAATTCTCTCAGCACAATTAATATAAATGAAAAGTATGCATATGTACAACTTCATTATGATAAGGACTACATTTTTTCTTCACAAATCGTGGCTTGAAGTTGCCTATTCAGAGAGATAGAGTTTAAGAAATATACCTCCTTTAACTGGATTCGAGTAGAGCAATGTAGGGACTTTAATGGAGGCCTGAGGATTGTTTGAACTTCCTTGAACTTCCCTAAAGCTAATCCAATGCTTATCTTGCTTTGAGGATGGCTGGAAATCTCTGGACAAGTCAAGCTGCAAGCTTCCAAAGTGAAAATGGTGGATGGTGAAACAGGGGTTACAGAACCAGGGTGATGGCTTGGATTGCTTTGGTATGATGTGTATGAGATGTTTCAAGTGTTTAAACACAAAACGCACGAGCCAAAAATTGATTGGCTATGCTTTTGCAGATTTTGAGTGTTTGGACAGAATTTTGGAGTTTTTGAGTTTTGGAGAGTTTCATCTTCAATCCAATCGTGTTATGCCTTGCCATAAGTTTGTGTATTTGTATAGAAATGATACAAAGGCCAGCCCTTACTAGATGTACAAGTTTTTGACCTTTTGGCTACTTTTCTTGCATTTGAAGTAAAGTGAAGTGACCATACTAGCATGTCTGTCCTTGCTTGCTTGAGAGCTGAAATGCACTTGTACAATTTGCTTGAGACCTGTGTACATTTCTTGCACCAAGGGAACATGTTCAATGCTCAAGATTGACAAAGTTGCAAAAGCTTCTCTTTATGAAAATGGCAATGTGAACTTTATGCCTAAAATGGAATTATCTCTTGTACAAAGCTTCAAAAGCAAATATAATGCCTTTGTCAACTGAGTTTGCATTTAATTATTGAATGTAAAGTGAGATTAGGACCTGTAAAGCAAGATACAAACATCATGGATTGGATTTGCAACTTGATGCTATGTGAAAATGGCTTGAACAAAAGTGAGAAAATGCCAACTTCCTCTCTTCGATTCTACCTAACCAAAAATGATCTTGGAGAGTTCTTGGACATTTTGGAAAGCTTGTAATGTGATCTATAATCCATATTTGAAATGAATTTTGAGATATATCTTGGAACTAGGTGAAAAATGTCCATGAAGTTGGGTCCAAAACCTGCCTAAATTAGGGCAAAATTTCACTAAGTTAAGAAGTTCATGGACCTATATTCACAAATTCATAACTTGAGGTCCAAGCATCTTTTGGGAAAGGTTTGTGAATAAAAGTTGTAAATTTTATGGAGGACTACAACTTTCATGTTGGAAGTTTTCTTTGAATCAAAATGCATCATGGTGAAAAAGTGGTGCAAAGTTGAGAAAAAATAAGGAAATATTTATACTTAGAAAAATTCTAAGTTATGAAAATTTTCAAATTAAAACCCTAATTTGCAAATTTGAGTTTCTTGGTGAACAAGTTTCATATTTTGACATATCTTGATGAATTATGACCCTTGGTACTTGATTTTGACCAAAAAGTCAAAGTTTGACTTTTCAGTGACAATTGACTTTTGATCAGTTGACTGTAAAATTCATCTGTCAATCCAATGAACTTGAGATCTTTTGAACCATGTAATTAGGTCAAGATGATGCCATTGAACCCTTGAAATCATGTTTTAACTCAATTGGTCATTGGCTAGGTTAAAAATCAGAAATTGCCCTTTCTCAGTCAAAACCCTAATTTTGATCATTTTGCCCTTTTGATGATTTGATCAAATTTCTTGAGGAGTTGTGATCCAAACTTGATCAAATGATACATATGAGTCTTAAATGTTGATGTGGATGAAAAATTATGAAGTTTGACTGTAAATTGGCCATGATTGACTTTTTTCCCCAATACAGCTGATTTTTAGGTCGACTGTCCAATTGACTGATCAAAAATGTGGTTCAAGACTTGAAACTTAACATGAGCAATCTTATGGGTCCAAGATGGTGTATGAAAGTCACATGAAGCATTGGTGATCCAAAAATTCTTGTGCAAACTCAAACCCTAATTTTGGGTTATCAGTGCAAGATGAGGTGTCTTGAGCTGACCAAACCCTAATCTTGTCTTGAGTCCAAGAAGTCTTTTGAGAAAATTCTTGATAAATGAGAGGGCAAATTTTGGGGTAAAACAGTAAAACTCTTGAAGACAGAAGAAAGGGTTAAAACGAAGTAAAACAAAAACTTTTCAAAACACACAAACACGAAAGCAATTTTTAAAATCATGAGCAAGTACCTAAGAGCCCGTGGAAAACCACGAATAGAAAGGGTGCTAATACCTTCCCTTTTATAATCTACCCCCCGTACTCAAAATCTCAAAAAAGGAATTTTTCTGTGCTTTTTTTTCCTTTCCAGTTGGATAAAATAAAAGTCGGTGGCGACTCTTGCTTCCCGCGACATTTTGCGAACAAAAACGCAAAACGCAAACCAACATTTTCTCAAAACAGTTCAGTTCTGCCACCGTATCACACTAAGGTATGCTCTTCACTGGGGAAACCAAATACGTTCTCAATATATTGAGAGTAGGTTTGCACCAACTTCTCTGGGGAGAAAGTACGAAACCTTATGGGGATAATAACTTGGAGAGTTAATAATTCAAACATTATTGCAAGAAATCAATCTTATGGGGATTTTAAATCAAACCCAGCACCTGGCGGGAGAAAACTCAAAAAGTTGATAACCATTTCAACACTTCTTGAATAAAACACTGCCCTTGTCTGATTATCAGGAAATAAAAAAATGCAAGTACTGCCGAAAGGGAGATACTTCGCAAATGAGCCAAACTCAGCATGTACGGGGAGAAAAGACTTCCATCCAATAAGCAAAGCCTTCACTGGGGAAACTTGGATTGAGTCTTCATATCATGCAAACTTATTCCAACAAAAGATTCCCTGGGATAGCCTTCCTGGGGAATCAAGAAGTCAACATTGTAGAAAGAGGTCAAACTCATAAGAATTTTAAATCAAACCCAACACTTGGCGGGTGAAAACCCAAAGGGTTGACAACTGTCTCAACACTTCTTAGAAAATATACTGCCCTGGTCTAGTTGCCTAGGAAATAAATACCAATAATAATGCCAATATTGCAGGAAGAGCGACATTTTGCAAATAGTTCCATCTCAGCATACCAAGGGAACAAGACCTTTCGTCATATGAGAGAAGGTTCCCAGACCATGCAAAACCAAAATAAAAAATGAATCAACACTTGACTGGGAACAATGGGATCACAAACCCAATACCGCACCTTACACCAATTGGTATCATCTTTAACAAACAAAAATCACGCGCATACCAGCGAAAACAACCTGAGAACACCTTCCTGGGTGGAAACATAATTTCTAAAATTACTGGAGTTCGTCCATTCCTGGGATCACCATTTTAGTTTTCCTCTTGAATCACAAAATCTAAAGTAAAAGCAAGTTGTAAATTCTTTTTGAAAAACAATTTTGTTATTTAATCCCTTTGTTTTGAAAATTACTATCAATAATAAATGGAGTCTTTGTAAGCTGAATAAAAATAAGAAATACAAAGAATTGGGTAAAAGCTCAAATTTTATTGATATAATGGTAGTCTACGAATGGCGAGACTCCATGGATAATTATAAAGTTTGGAAAATGGTAATATATAATAGAAAAGATACATTGAGATACAATGACCACTATTCCCTCTAACAACTTTTGAAATCATGAGCAGAAGCTTCCGTTGTAGGATGGTGAAGATCCAAGAAGATTGTTGCTTCAATGATCAAGTCTTGTCTGATGCAGTTACTTGCCAAGAAAGTCCCTAACTTTTGCCTAAGCTGCCCTTGCGGGTTTTCAACTTAGCGGGAAATTTTATTATGTTTATGTCTCTAATTTTTTCCTAGACCGCCCTTTCGGGTTTTCGGCCTACCGAGACGCTCCTTTTTGCCTAAGCCACCCTTTCAGGTTTTCAACTTAACAAGCTGTTCTTTTATTTCTTTAGGCGAAGTATTTCTTGACTGCATCAACATTTATGGGACGTGGGAACTCCTCGCCATCCATAGTTTCAAGAATTAATGCACTTCCAGAGAAGGCTTTCTTGACAACATATGATCCTTCAAATTTGGGAGTCCACTTTCCTCTAGAATCAGCATTAAAAGACATTATCTTCCTAAGCACGAGGTCACTTTCTCTAAATTCACGAGGTTTGACCTTCTTATCAAAAGCTTTCTTCATTCTCTTCTGATATAACTGCCCATGACACAAAACCGTCATTCTCTTCTCTTCGATCAAATTCAATTGGTCAAACCTATTCTGAACCCATTCAACCTCTAACAACTTGGTTTCCATTATCACACACAAAAAAGGAATCTCAACTTCGATTGGGAGCATAACTTCCATTCTGTACACAAGGGAGAATGGGGTTTCTCCTGTTGAAGTGCAGACAAATGTCCGATATCCATGTAAAGCAAAAGGGAGAATTTCATGCCAAAATTTATAAGTAACAACCATCTTCTGGATAATCTTCTTGATATTCTTATTAGCAGCTTCAACAGCCCCATTCATCTTCGGCCTGTATGGAGATGAATTATGATGGACAATCTTGAATTCTTCACAAAGTTCTGTCATCATCTTGTTGTTCAAATTCAAGCCATTGTCGGTTATAATCCTTCTTGGCACACCATACCGACATATAAGATTATTCTTAATGAAGCGCACTACCACCTTCTTAGTAACATTAGCATATGAAGCATCATCCACCCATTTGGTGAAGTAATCAATTGCTACCAAGATAAAACAGTGTCCGTTTGAAGCTTTGGGTTTTATCATTCCAATCATGTCAATACCCCACATAGAGAAAGGCCACAGGGAAGAAATAACATTGAGAAGTGTCGGAGGCACATGAATCTTGTCCACATAAATCTGGCACTTATGGAACTTCTTCGTAAATTTGTAACAGTGAGATTCCATTGTCAGCAAATAGTAACATGCCCTTAGCATCTTTTTAGCCATCGAATGTCCGTTGGCATGAGTGCCAAAGGAACCTTCATGAATCTTATGGATCAACATGTCTACTTCGTGTCTATCCATGCATCTGAGCAAGACCATGTCATAATTTCTCTTGAACAACACTGTGATACGGTGGCCAGAACCAGACGATTTTGAAATGCTGGTTTGCGTTTTTTGTTTGCAAAATGTCACGGTAAGAAAGAGTCGCCACCAACTTTTATTTTATCCAACTAGAAAGGAAAAAAGCACAGAAAAATTCCTTTTTCGAGATATTCTGAGTACGGGGGGTAGATTATAGAAAGGGAAGGTATTAGCACCCTTTCTATCCGTAGTTATCTACGGGTTCTTAGGTACTTTCTCATCATTTTTAAAATTGCTTCTGTGTTTGTGTGATTTGAAAAGTTTTTGTTTGACTTCGATTTAACCCTTGCTTCTGTCTTCAAGAGTGTTACAAAGTGTTTTTGAAAGCTTTGTTTGAAAAGAGTGTAAGTGTGAAAAAAGTTTGTTTGTATTGAGCAAGTACCTACTAGCATCTACCTACTCGAAAAAAAGAATTGTTCTATGTTCGTTTCCTTTAGACAGCGCTATCCTACTATTAGTGAGTAGGTAGTACCATCATTGGAGTTTTAAGGGTCAATTCGAAAGGGACGTACGATCACTAAAGCAATGTTATGACGTCTTAGTAATAACCCTAATGTCTTAAGGTCAATATTCGAGGCAACAATTCCGTGATAACCTTTCCGAGGCAACTTTGATCTTTGAGACAAAAGAGCGACCACTAAAATATCCTATACTCAATGACCGTTTACCGAAGGCAACAAAAGTGGGAGTATACCCTAGGAGTGCGCATGTGCGAGTGATTCAATTTCAAGTTTATTATCTTTGCACATTTAGGGTTTGCTAACCGTTTTAAAGTTAATCATACATTCTTGTCATGCATCCCTATTATTCATACATCTAACAGTTAATATTTTTGCGGAATTTAAAGTGCGGAAAATAAGCTACGCTATTACAAGGCTTCGGGTATTAATTACATAGCCAAAAACAACCCGTAAAAACAAAACGATAAAATGAAAAGGAGAAAAGTCCTAATTAATCTATTACAACTTGTGAGCAATTACATTAATATGGTAAAAATAATTAAAGCGCGCACGAATAAAGAACGAGAGAGAACTAGGGTTTTGACCCCGTCTAACCTAATCGAAAGAAACAATTATTTTTCTTATTTTTAATTATTTAAGAAAAATAATAAGGTTTTTAAATTAAATACAAAATTAATTAGTAATTCAATTAAGTTACCCTATTAATTAAATTAATAGGGTTTTGACCCCGTCTAACCTATTTTTGTGTTTTTGCTTATTTTAAGAAAAAGAAAATAGAATTAAGTTAGAAACAAAAAAACTAATTGTTCTAATTGTTTTTAATTTATTTAGAAAATAATTTAAGTTACCTAAAATTAAATAACCTAATAAAATTAATTAATTTTTTATAAAAAAATAAACCTAAATCTAATTGGGTGAAAAATATTATTTTTATGATTTTTTTTTATAAAAAGAATTATTAATTTGTTAGTAAAAATAATTTAAATGAATAAATAAAAAATATAAAGAAAATATAAAGAGAAGGAAAGAAGAATTGGGCCTGGTTGGGAGTAATTTGGGGGGGCGTGAATAGCAAATCTGGGCCCAAAAGAGAGTGACCCACGTTTGACTTCCCAAATCCTATGCTTTGCATTGACCCAAGCCTATGATGCTCCTTCATCTGATGGCCTTTAGATCTGGCCATCTGGAGATCCAATGGCTGGATCCTGAGGGCACATGGTGATCCCTTGCCTTGTGTGCACGCCTGATCAATTAAAGCAAAATAACATGAAATATGGGGGGACCTGGGATTCGAACCCAGGTCCTATAACCTTTTCCAATAGCCTAGCCACCAACTGAGCTATGCGTGTTAGTTGTTCATAGAATAATCATAATGGATAATATATAATAATGTGAATTAGTGGAAAAACAAAGCGCCAGAATTCAAATGGCCCAGTAAGGTGGTGCCACACAAGTCATCCTCAACCTCGCTCCGTTGGTAAAAGTCATAGACTTTTACCTACGGACAACGTCCGTCACTACATCCCTGGCTTATTTCAAAACCTTCCATGGGCATGATAAATGACATCTAATGCCATGAATCGAACCGCCTTGACATTCTGAGCGTCATGATGCCCTTCATGGGGGCCAATTTTGCCTGCATACAAAGATCCTAAAACGAAGCATAAAACCCTAACAATGGTAAACTCTGACACAGTCCATAAAAACACAATTAAATGATATAGATAGCTTGCAAATGTGTTAAGGAACAAGAATATATGATTATTTCATGCTATAAGTGCCAGAATCATGCAATTCGATTTCAAGAACAAACCAAAGTTGTGGCTGACTTATAATGGGTTTTGGCATTGGAAACTCCTTGTTCTTGATTGGTATAGCTTGCTTGTGATCCCAGGAAGCGAATGGGATGGCTAGAGAGTCTTCAAAATGCCTGGAAATAGCAAAATGAATTACCACTTTTCTTTGTTTTTTTCAAGTTTTGTTCTGTCTGGTGTGCCTCTAAAACCTTGTGATTTTTGTCTGCAAATGTTTCCTATATATTGAGGATTGGATTAGGGTTGCAAACATGATCTCAATCTTTGCCAATTATTGATTTTGATCTTGATTTGATTCACTTGAAAATCATTCCAAAAATAGGTTAAAACCAATCTTTTTATGCACACAAATGCCTTGCACAAATTCAATCTCTTGCTAGCTGGATATAGGACCGGAAACATGCACAATATCTTGAGGTTTCAATGTTTTGGATTTTTTATGATTTGTTTTGATTTAAAATGATTTAATTGCAATAAAAATCAAAATAAATAATAAAAATAATATAACGACAAGTGGGAAGAGCTAGGGCTCATGGACCATGCTACCAACTCAAAACAAGTGCAAAAGATTAGGCCCATTTAGCAAAAATTGCAATTTGAGGCATAGTTGACTTTTAACAATTTTGCAAAAAGGGTCAACTTCACCAATGCATAACTTCATCAATTTTGACTCTTTGAAGGTGTTATTTGACTTTTTAGAAATATTGAGATGTTCTCTAAGCAACCCTTTTGGTCTAATCTCAATTTGGCATTCCATGTTCATGTATGAAGCTTTGACAAAAAATGTGTTTTTGTTGACTTTTCAAAATGACCTATAATGTCAAAATTCATAACGTCTTGTGAGTGCATATTTTGAACTTGGGAGCTGAAGATGGATTGTAAGGAATTTAATCCTCTTCAAAATGAGATTTGGATGGGTCATTTCTCATAAAGTATGAGAAAGTTATGCTTGGTCAAAGTTGAGTTGACTTTTCCTACAAAACCCTAATTTAGCAACTTTTGGGTTTTGATGAATTGTGGGGAATTCTTGATGAATCATGATCAACCCTTGATAAAATGATGAATGATACTTCAAAATGAGTATTTTGGCCAAAAATCTTGAAGTTTGACTGTATGGGGGGCATAGTTGACTTTTGCCCTAACACAGTCGATTTTCAGGCCTTTGAGCAATTGAGTGAGCAAACTTTCTCTGTAGGGCTTGAAACTTGACATGGATGATCTTGAGAACATATTAGGACAATGGTGAGAATTTTGGATCCCTTGGACTCAAGTATCTTGATGCAACATGAAACCCTAATTTGAGGTAGACTGTCTTAGGAGAGAGCTTGTCTGGTCAACCCTTGAACTTCCTTGAGCAATTTGAGGACCTCACTTGAAATGTATTGAGAAATATGGGAGGGAAAATTTTGTGGTACAACAGCTTCCCCTATTCAATCTTCTTAAACCTGAGGATTTAGATTGGCTTGTCTGCCTTTCGTGATCTGAGGGTTGAAGATGATTGAACACTAGAGTGCCCAGAAATTTGCACTCGCATGAAGTGGTACTTGTCTTGTGATGTCGGGAATGGGCTTATAGATTCCATTTGGAGATTGATGACGGAAGATGGGCTTAAAGATGCCATCCGAAGGAGTGTCGATTGCATAAGAGATTCCTTAGCGAGAGCTTGTATACCCGTTGTTGAGGAAGATTCCGTTGGGGAATGCTGGTCTCTGTCTTGAGAAAAGTTGAATTTTAGGAGCTTTGGTCGTCCGTTATTCTACTGGGGAATTATCTCTTAGTCGAAGAGGTGATAATGAACTACCATCTGGTCGTGATCTAGGCTTCGTAGTGATAAGATCGACTGCTATCTGGTCGTGCTCCAGGCTTTACATTGACTTACTAGGGAGATGAGATTAAACTTGCTATCCAGTTGTAATCCAGGCTTCGCAATTTCTCAATTCTTATCTGGTCGTAATCCAGGCTTCAGAAGGAATTCAGTTGTTATCCGGTCATAATCTGGGTTTTAACTTGAATTCAGGGCACACTAATATCCGGTCGACTCTGGGCTTCTTAGTATTTGTCCAGGTAAACTTCTATTTGGTCGAAATCCAAGCTTCACAGTGTCTTGTACCTCTATCTGGTCGTAATCCAGGCTTCACGATGTAATATACCATTATCTGGTCGAATCTAGTCTTCATGGTGTCTTGTACTATTATCTGGTCGAATCCAGGCTTCACAATACCTCACTTCTTATCTGGTCAAAATCCAAGCTTCAGAAGAAATCAAGTGGTTATCCAGTCGCATCCGGGCTTCCATTTGATTTTTAGGCCTACTAATATCCGGTCGACTCCGGGCTTCATAGCAATTGGCCAGGTAAACTGCTATTTGGTCGAAATCCAAGCTTCACAGTGTCCCTCACTGTTATTTGGTCGTAATCCCAGGCTTCGGTGTCTTTACTGCTATCTGGTCATAATCCAGGCTTCGCGATGTCTCATACCATTATCTGGTCGAATCCAGGCTTCATGGTGTTCGGAGAAATCAAGATACTATCCGGTCGAACCCGGGCTTCATAACTTGTATTAAAGATATACCACTATCTGGTCGTAATCCAGGATTCGTAGTATTCTTGGCTGCTATCTGGTCGTAATCCAGGCTTCACAACGTCTTCTACCATTATCTGGTCGCAATCCAGGCTTTATGGTCTTGTATTGCTATCTGGTCGTAATCCAGGCTTCACAATAACTTGTTAAACTATTATCCGGTCGATTTCCGGGCTTCACGGCTTGTGTTTATGATATGACACTATCTGGTTGAATCCAGGCTTCATGGCGTCATGTACTGCTATCTGGTCATAATCTAGGCTTCACATTAACTTGCTGGGGATTAAACTATTATCCGGTCAAATCCGGGCTTCATGGCTTGAACTTTGTGAGAATTTGATTGTATCCTTTTCCTGAAACATAAAGGGTTAGTTGTATGTAATGCCATGATGCATGACATGTACTGAGTAATGATGTTCTCAAAAAATAAATGAGACTGTTGTATGATGCGTATATGCATGTCATGATGTATGGATGTGTAATGTTTTTATGATGTTTTTAGCTGGGGAAAATAAATCCGGGATTGCTGCTGGAGAATATAAAGAGTTTCGCTTGCTAAGGATAACGACCGAAGATGATTGGGAGAATAATCCTGCTGGAGAATACATTGGTGAGAGAATGACTCTATGGGGACGAGATACTCTGCTAGAGGAGAAACAACATCGACTGTGGATGAATTACCGTTGCTGGCGGTGATGAACTCTATCGAGAATAAAATTTATGTTTGTGGGAGAAATAAACTCCACTGGGGATGGTCTCCATCGTTGGTGAAAGATGAACTCTACTTGGGGAGAATCTTACCGACTCATTCGCGATTGCGAACCTCAGCTAGAGAGAGTTGATAATACTGTATTCTGGTACTACCTACTCTGCGGGGAGTGTATGCATTTTTAGTCATATTCTTCAGCTAGGTCTATCCCTGTACCTGATGAATAAAGCAACTGTAAGGCTCGAACATTTCTTGTTTGCCCCTGTTTCTGAAATTGCGAGTAATCGTCTTTTGTTTTGCATGTAAATATTTATGAGCGGCAATTATTGTCGAATGCATATATAAAAAATGAACCATTGGATGTTCTTGCAAAACAAAACAGAAAAAGGAAAATAATTTGAAATTTCTTTGTGAAAATGAATTGTATTTATTTTGAAGTTGGCCTGTAAATAGGCGTTTTTTGTACAAGAGGCTGACATCCTAGTAAGAGAACGCCGCCGAAAGATAGAGTTTATACAATTTGTAAAAAATAAAGAAAAACAGCTATGTGAACAATCCCACTGGGTTCCAACTCTGCTATTGCCTTTATATCTTCGAGCATCTCATCACTTTGCTACTTGGTTGAGGGTAGATCAGATTGATTGGTGCCGTCCGAGCTTGATAGTCGATACCGAAGTCTGGTTGCAAGATGATCCAATGAGACATAGTGTTACACTTTGATCCCAAATTTTTGCCTGGACCGCCCTTTCGGGTTTTTAGTCCACCGGGATACCCTTTTTTGCCCAAGCCGCCTTTTCAGGTTTTCGACTTGCCGGGTGTATAGTTTTTTTCATTTTCATCCCTTATTTTTGCCTGAACCCTTTTGGTTCGTCGGGAAGCCCTTATTTTTTCCTAGGCCAGTCGACCTAGCGGGTCTTTGATTATGTGTAGTATTTTTTCACTATGTCTGCATTGACGGGGTGAGGAAGGTCGTCACCATCCATGGTGGTTAAAATCATAGCTCCTCCTGAGAAAATGTTCTTAACCACAAATGGCCCTTCGTAAGTAGGGGTCCATTTGCCCCTGGGATCACCTTGCAGAAGTATGACGCGCTTGATCCCCAGATCCCCGACTTGATACTCTTGTCGTCTGAATTTCTTGTTAAAAGCCTTGATCATCCGCTTTTGATACGCCTGACCATGAAAAATAGCAGTAAGTCTCTTTTCATCAATTAAGTTCAGCTGATCAAGCCGGGTATGAATCCAATCGTCTTCGCTCAAACCTGCGTCCTTCATAATCCGAAGAGAGGGTATATGGATTTCAATGGGTAAGACTGTCTCCATGCCATACACTAAGGAATAGGGTGTTTCCCCTATTGACGTCCGCGCTGAGGTACGGTACCCATGAAGAGCGAATGGTAACATCTCATGCCAGTCTTTGTATGTCACCGTCATCTTCTGCACAATCTTCTTGATATTCTTATGAGCCGCTTCAACAGCCCCATTTATCTTTGGCCGGTAAGGAGAAGAGTTGTGATGCTGTATCTTAAACTGTTTGTAGAGTTCAGTGATCATTGTATTGTTGAGATTTGTACCATTGTCCGTAATGATCCTCTCTGGTACACCGTATCGATATATCAAGTTGTGTCGGATGAACCGCGCCATGACGTTCTTGGTTACTATAGCAAAGGAAGCTGCTTCAACCCACTTTGTAAAGTAATCAATTTCTACCAGAATGAAACGATGCCCGTTGGATGCAGTAGGTCTGATCTCGCCGATCATGTCGATTCCCCACATTGCAAAAGGCCAAGGAGCTGTCAAAACGTTCAGAGGAACTGGAGGTACATGCACCTTATCAATGTAGACTTGGCACTTATGACAGGTCTGAGAATGATGATAACAGTCGGCTTCCATAGTAGACCAATAATATCCAGCCCGTAGGATTTTCTTTGCCATAGTATGTCCACTGGAATGAGTTCCAAAAGTACCTTCATGTAACTCTGCCATAATCCTTTCTACCTTATTCTTGTCCACACATCGCAGTAAGGTCGAATCATAATTACGCTTGTAAAGGATACCATTACTGATGAATAACTTCACAGCGAATCTCCTCAGAAACTTCTTATCATTAACAGATGCACCCTCGGGGTATTCTTGAGCCTCAAGATACCTCTTTACCTCATGAAACCAGGGTTTATCTGCTACCTCTTCAATCTCGATGTCACAGTAATGTGCGGGTTCGTCCAACCTTTCAATGGTAATCTGGGGAGCTTCATTGTACCACCTGACCTTGAACATAGAAGACATAGTAGCCAGCGCGTCCGCTAGCTGGTTCTCCTCTCTTGGGAAATGTTCAAAGGTTATCTCCTCAAAGTGCGGAAGCAATGTTAATACATACTCTTTGTAAGGAATAAGATTTGGGTGTTTCGTATCCCACTCGCCTTTGATCTGACTAACCACGAGAGCAAAATATCCGAATACGCTCAAGAACTTAATCCTCAGGTCAATAGCTGCTCGAAGACCCATGATGCATGCTTCATACTCTGCCATGTTGTTGGTGCAGTTGAAACATAATCGGGCGGTGAACGGAGTATGACAGCCTTCTGGAGATATAATCACAGCGCCAATGCCGTTACCCAACGTGTTTGAATCTCCATCAAAGTACATAGACCATCAGGATCCTTCTTCAGGTCCTTCGTCTGGTCCAGGTTTCTCACAGTCAGTCACCAACATGATGTTCTCATCCAGAAACTCGAAATTCATAGACTGGTAATCATCCACGGCCTGATGCGCCAAATGATCTGCCTATACACTCCCTTTGATTGCCTTTTGGGTTGTGTATTGGATTTCATACTCACTCAAGATCATCTGCCATCTTGCTATTCTTCCGGACAAGGCAGGATTTTCGAAGATATACTTGATTGGGTCCATCTTTGGTATCAATAAGGTAGTGTGAGTCAGCATATACTGTCTCAGCCGGCGAGCAGCCCATGCTAAAGCGCAACATTTTTTCTCGAGCAGTGAGTATCGGGTGTCACAGTCAGTAAAATTTTTGCTAAGGTAGTAAATAGCGTGCTCTTTTCGGCCAGACTCGTCATGCTGCCCCAACACGTACCCCATTGAATTATCTAGCACTGTTAAGTATAAGATCAAAGGTCTTCCTTTAACTGGAGGCATCATGATGGGTGGCTCTTGGAGATATTCTTTGATCCTTTCGAAAGTGGTCTGACATTCATCATTCTATTTTACCACTTGATATTTCTTCAGCAGCTTGAAGATCGGTTCACAAGTAGCAGTCAGGTGTGAGATGAATCGGGCAATGTAGTTCAGACGTCCCAAAAATCCTCTTACTTCCTTTTCTGTTCGGGGAGCTGGAATCTCCTGTATAGCCTTCACCTTTGCAGGATCCACTTGAATACCTTTATCACTAACGACAAAACCCAGCAGCTTACCAGACCTCACCCCGAAGGTGCACTTGTTCGAGTTCAACCTCAGCTTATACATCTTCAACCTGTCAAATAACTTCTGAAGATGGTCAAGTTGCTGTTCTTCAGTTTGAGATCTTGCAATCATGTCATCAACGTAAACCTCAATCTCATGGTGAATCATGTCGTGGAATAAGGAGACCATGGCGCGCTGATAAGTTGCCCCAACATTCTTCAACCCGAAAGGCATTACCTTGTAACAGAAAGTGCCCCATTGTGTAATGAAGGTTGTCTTCTCCATGTCTTCGGGAGCCATCTTAATCTGATTGCAACCAGAAAAACCATCCATAAAGGAGAAGACCTTATGTTGCACGGTGTTGTCGACCAGAACATTGATATGAGGCAGAGGGAAATCATTTTTGGGGCTCACCCTGTTCAGATCCCTATAGTCCACACACATTCGGACCTTACCATCCTTCTTCGACATCGGAACCACATTGGCAACCCACTGCGGGTAAGAAGTGACAGCTAGAAATCCGGCGTCAAACTGTTTCATGACCTCAGCTTTGATTTTTTCAGACATCTCTGGGCGCATGCGGCGAACTTTCTGCTTCACCGAAGGACAATATTCCTTAGTTGGTAAGCGGTGAACCACGATATCAGTATCCAACCCAGGCATATCTTCATAAGACCAAGCGAAGATCTCAACATAGTCGTGTAACATCTGTATCAACCGTTGCTTGACGCTAGGCTCCAGATTTGCACCTATCTTGACCTCTTTCTTGTCTTCCTCGGTACCCAAATTTACTGATTCCACTGGCTCTTCATGCGGCTGTATGGCCCTCTCTTCCTGTAGTAACAGTCTGGCAAGTTCCCCAGGCACTTCACAATCATCCTCACCTTCGTCATCGACTTGGTTGATCGGATTTTCAAAGTCATAACTGGCAGTAGCATAGTCGTTATCAGTGGGATCCAGAGTGGATGTGGACCTGTATTATGATATATGAGTGTGTGTAAGACAAATAGCTGTTTTGATAAAGTGCAAGATAGAAAAGAAAAACAAGGAGCGCAAAATTTGTAATGCAAGAAAACGTCCAATGCTTTATTGATGATATATGAAAATGACAAACAATAAGCCCTCACAAACAAAACTACAGTGCCTCGGGAAGGCACCGGGCCGTAAAGCTTCAAATTGTCTGTTACAAATCTCAAAACAAAAGTCTATTACTGTGTAATAAAAGAAATGGGCACGAAGTCCTTCGCCGTCCAAAAGTTCAATCCACCGTTAGTAGTTGGGTAAATCCAGATGTCGAAATCTGACTCTTCTTCATCATCTTCAATTGCATTCACTCCCGGATTACTGATGCGCAGAGGAGGTCTTCCAATTCGTGCAAGCCTAACAGCCCTTTGAGCTTCTAAAACCCAAACCAAACTTGTCAGTCTTGTGTGCAAAGTCACGGAGTTGGCCCCAATTTGCACACCCACCTTTTTCAATCATAACCCTGTCATCCTTGAGGGAAGCTATCTTCATCAGAGGTTTGTCAGCAACAATTTCAGTCGACGCCAGAGTCTTGGGGACTTCTTCAAAGTTCTGACACGGGGTTTCAATGAACTCTCCATCCATCTCCACATACCGAAAGGAATTAAGATGACTTACCATGTACTCCTCCTCACCCTGCACCGTATCAATCTTCCCTTTTACTGGATATTTCAACATCTGATGGAGCGTAGAAGTCACTGCCCCAGCCTTATGAATCCAAGGGCGACCCAACAAGAAAGAATAAGATGGTCGGATATCCATCACATAGAACGTAGATGCAAAAGTCTGAGAGCCAACTTTAATAGGGACGTCCACCTCCCCGTGCACCATCCTTTTGGACCCGTCAAAGGCCCTAACCACAATATTACTTGGCTTCAGAACCAACCTTTCACAATCCAGCCGATCTAATGCTTTCTTGGGTAAAACATTTAATGAGGACCCAATATCCACCAGTACGTGAGCCAAAGTAGTTCCCCTTCACTCGATTGAGACGTGCAGAGCATCATTGTGATTCCTTCCTTTAGCAGTCAGATCTGTATCGGAGAAACCCAACCCGTTGTCAGCGGTCAAACTAGCTACACAGTCTTTGAATTGATCAGCAGATGTTTCCTGCGGCACGTGCGCAGTTTTAAGGAAAGCAATTAAAGCCTTTGTAAGGGCTTCTGAGCACAACAATAAAGATAACATGGAGATCTTCGACGGGGTTTGCCCCAGCTGTTCGACTATGTTGTAGTCGCTTTTCTTGATAATCTTCAAAATTTCCTCTATCTCCTGCTTAGAGGTTTCTACAGTAATCTTCTTAGGCTCCTCCACCCGGGAAGGCCCACCTATAACTTCTTTGCCCCGAGTGTCAGATGACTCGGCGACATGGGTGATAACTGGAGTAAGGATTGGAACAGTAGTTGATGTACTGGCAGATGGAATGGCAACAGGATTTTGAACAGTCGGAGGGGAAATCTTAGGAGAGAAGAGTCTTTCACTTCTGGTGACCTTGCTAGACCCGACAATATTGATGGCATCAGCATCAGCCTCTTCAACCTTCAAGTCTTGTTTGATCCCATGATAATACACATCGGCCCCATAGTGCCACGGGACAGCCTTATCCGAAGTGTATGGGATAGAACCAGAAATAGTAATGATCAATGGAGCAACTCTCGGAACAGATGTAATCTTAACAGGCTTTCTAGAGGAAGCCTTGGAAGGATTGGCGGAAATGGTTATGATGGAAATATCTTCAACAGGAATCAACTGAATCAAAGTTTTCTCGAACAAGATCTCTTTGTTATCCATCAGGCGTTGAACACCTGATTTCAGTAAATAGCAACCAGCAGGTAGGATGAAACATAGGTGGCAACCTTCGCCAGCTCGGAAATAAACCGGCCAACAATAGATTCTTCTTAACAGTCAACAACAGAGTATAAATGTCTTCCACGGAGGTCACAAATGAATCATAGTCCACAACATTTACTCCATTACCATGCTTGGGCATATGAGCAGTTATGACATTGGGTTTCTCTGGAGCATCAAAATCAATCTCCTTAGCTTCAATCAAGTCTTGCACTTTATTCTTCAAAGCCCAACAATTGTTTGTATCATGACCCGGGCTATCAGAGTGATAGGTGCAACGGGCGTTTGGATTATACAACGGAGATATGGTGTTGGGATTCTTTGGGGCTTCCCTCAGAGTTACCAGGTTGGTTTTCAACAATTATGGTAGAATTTGTGACAAGGTCATATTAAGCCGAGTATACTGTCTCTGCGGCCTCTCCATTCTTTGCTGATTGTTGCGTTGTGGGGCAACGGTGGGTCTTGATATTACTACCGCATTCACTGCTTGGCGGCGCTCAGGTCGATTTTGGCTCCTCGAGCTGTAAACCGCACTGGCTTCTTTCTTGAAAGGCTTCTTTCTTGAAAGGATTCTTTTCCGTACTTGATGAAGCACCTTTCTGTATCTCGCCACTTCTGATGCCATCTTCCACTCTTTCCCCAGTCATTATCTATTCAGTAAACCCGGCGACGAACTACCGATTAGATGATTGAAAAATGGACCAGACAAGGTCCCCAGAAACATATCAACCAACTCCCTATAAGACAGAGGGGGTTGGACTCTTCCAGCCAGATCTCTCCATTTCTGAGCATAGTCCTTAAAACCTTCGCTTGCACCCATGGACATACTCTGAAGTTGAGTACGAGTGGGAGAAAGGTCGGCATTATACTGGTACTGCTTGTAGAAAGCAGCAACAAGGTCCTCCCAGTTGCGAACATTAGCTCCTTCCAATTGATAAAACCATTCAAGTTGAGTCCCTGACATACTATCTTGAAAGAAATGCACCCACAGATTCCTATCAGCAGTGTATGGTTAAATTTTTCTGACGTACGAGCGGAGATGGAGTTTTGGACAGGACACTCCATCGTACTTAGCAAAAACCGGAGCTTTAAACTTGTGAGGGATCACCACCCCTGATTCTAACCCCAACTCTCTAAAATCCAAACCCGGAACCTTCTGAATCTCCATAGCACTCAGACGGTCTTCAAGTTGTTTGTACCTATCCTCAGCAGGAGGGCACTGTTCGTCATCAAAATCAGTGTCATTATCAGAGACCACAAGGCTATGACCCTTTTTTTCCTCTTGATTCTCTCCTCCTCCAGATGAATGAGACAAATCAGCTTCCTGTCGCAACCTATTCCCAAACCTGTGACCCATATTCAGCAGGACCACCTTCTTCTTCTTCTTCTTCTTCTTATCCTTCAAGATGAGTGTCTTCAAGTCCTGTTGTCCTTTAGCCAAGTTCAAGAACATCTCCTGAAATTGAGCATTTTGTGCTTGAAGAGCTTTGATGGCTTGATCGGTCGGTGTTTTAGAAGACATTATGTGCTGAAATAAACAACGAAGAAGATAAGAAACTTGTAATGGTACCTGTAATGAGGTGCATGGTAATGGAATGCGTATGAAATGATTTCAAAGGCTTTGGGAGATTCAAATTTGTAAACCAAAATAAAACACACTTTATTGGTTTAAACTTGTAACAATGTTTAACATTGCCTTTAAGGAATCTACAAAATAAATAACTGAAAAGAAAATCTAAACTAGAAATAATAAAAGACATCAGAAGTCCCATGGTCGCTTTCCCTTCGTGCTGACATGATCATTGACTGTCTTCTCATTCTCAAGCTGCCTCGTGAGCTTCAAGATCTTCCTTGACTGCTCATGATACTTCTCTCGGTAGGTATCCCTTTCTTCCTTTAATTGGATCCAAGATCTCTTCAATGCCCCAAGATCAGTAGGCATATAGGGATAGAGGACTGTATAAGGAACACCTTCTTCATTAGTATGCTCCACAACCACTGGCAAAACAGCTTCATATGGCATCCCCAACTTTTGAGCACGGGCTCGAACCCACTGGAGATAAGGTTGCATAGGGAGAGAAGTCTTCGGTCCTAGCTCATGTGGGTCAGACCTGTTCACCATGCCCCAGGCTCGTATAAACCTTCGGCGATGCTCATTAACATCCCCTTTGTAGTCAAAGATAATGTCTGTAAGGAGCAGCTCATGAGGACCGTCTCTTCGAGCGCGACCAAACTTTCGTAGAGCCAAGCAAGGACTGTAGGTTATTCCCCCTCTAATTCCAAGAAACGGGACATTAGGGTATTCCCCACATCGATCGATGACAACTACTCTTTCCATGTCTTTAGAGCTCCAAAGAATGTCCGTATGGGCAAGGGACATGATTCTGTAAGCCCAATCTAACCCTTCTTCATTATTTAATACAGACTTGGGGAGGTGCAAAATAAACCACCTCGCCAGCAGCGGCGTATAACACATGAGGGTCCCCCTTCTTCACACAGTACGAGTATAGAGGGCATGTAGGATATCACCCAGAAGAGTCGGCACTGGATTACGAGACAAGAAGATCTCGACCGCATTCACATCCATGAAGGAATCTGGATTCGGGAAAAGAACCAAGCCGTAGATGAGGAGAGCCAAGATGTCTTCAAATGCTTGAAAATCCAAGTTATCCCAGAACTGTTGAGCTTGATCAATCAAAAACATAGCCAAGAAACCTTTAACCCCACTCCGAGTCTCCCAGTTGGACACTACATCAACCCTTTTTAGATGTAGGGCTGAAGCAATATCCTTTGGCCTAGGAACCTCCTCCAAACCTGTGAAGGGTGTCTGCTCGAGGATGGATATACCCAGTAAATTAGAAAACTCCTCCAAATTAGGGACTAGCTGATAATCCGGGAAGGTGAAACAATGATGCAACGGATCAAAGAATTGGAACATCACGCTCATCATTTGCTTATCCAATTTGAAGTGACCAGGCTAAGGAGATGACCGTGTCTTCTAAAAAAATGAAGAAGTATCAGGAACCTTTGAGACTAACTCTCTGAGCTGAGCAGGTATCTGCACGAAGTTAACTCGAATGGTATTTTTGCGTACTGAAGCCATAATCTGCAAAACAAAACAAAGATAAATCCCCCCGGTCTTTGAAATGGTTAGTACAATGTAATATGCATGCTATGTCATGATGCATGATGTCATGATAAAACACACAATAGGTATAGCAGGTAACAAACATGGTAAAGGTAAACAAGTCACACAAGAGCCCTTAAGTTTCAGGCTTGCATGGAATCTAGGTACTACCCTCTTGAAGTTCAGTTGGTTTCAACCTGTCCTAATAATGGTAACCGGGTTCTAGAGGTTCTCAATATCACTGACCATCCTCCATCGGTCATGGTTTCAGCTCACACAATCTTTTCTTGCAGCCGGAACTATCTCGAGATTATGGTCTCAATGAGTGTAGTATCGAGTATCAACCAGTTCTCAACTCTATACCGAGGCCAGCTATCTCACTACTTCCTATGGCCAAGTTGGTCAATTATAGGTTCTAAGGTCAGTTGATACTTAACGACCCATATAGCAGCCCCGTATTCTCCTTGTTCCTCCACAAGGGATACCGGTACCAACTAATGTGCCACATCAATGTAGCTACTGCTTTAACCGTATCGTTCTACTCCGTACAGTTCCCTCACAGTTTATTGCTACTAACCTAACAGGTATCCCCCAGATCCGGGTTAGGATCTATAGTAACTCCGATACAAAGCCCACAAAGATAAAGCAATCAAATCAAACAATATAAGCAATATGTTGAACTAATCCTAAGGTATACCCCACTTATCTAACTCCCCAGCAGAGTCGCCAGTTCTGTGATACGGTGGCCAGAACCGGACAGTTTTGAAATGCTGGTTTGCGTTTTTTGTTTGCAAAATGTCGCGGTAAGCAAGAGTCGCCACCGACTTTTATTTTATCCAACTAGAAAGGAAAAAGCACAGAAAAATTCCTTTTTCGAGATATTCTGAGTACGGGGGGTAGATTATAGAAAGGGAAGGTATTAGCACCCTTTCTATCCGTAGTTATCTACGGGCTCTTAGGTACTTGCTCATCATTTTTAAAATTGCTTCTGTGTTTGTGTGATTTGAAAAGTTTTTGTTTGACTTCGATTTAACCCTTGCTTCTGTCTTCAAGAGTGTTACAAAGTGTTTTTGAAAACTTTGTTTGAAAAGAGTGTAAGTGTGAAAAAAGTTTGTTTGTATTGAGCAAGTACCTACTAGCATCTACCTACTCGAAAAAAAGAATTGTTCTATGTTCGTTTCCTTTAGACAGCGCTATCCTACTATTAGTGAGTAGGTAGTACCATCATTGGAGTTTTAAGGGTCAATTTGAAAGGGACGTACGATCACTAAAGCAATGTTATGACGTCTTAGTAATAACCCTAATGTCTTAAGGTCAATATTCGAGGCAACAATTCCGTGATAACCTTTCCGAGGCAACTTTGATCTTTGAGACAAAAGAGCGACCACTAAAATATCCTATACTCAATGACCGTTTACCGAAGGCAACAAAAGTGGGAGTATACCCTAGGAGTGCGCATGTGCGAGTGATTCAATTTCAAGTTTATTATCTTTGCACATTTAGGGTTTGCTAACCGTTTTAAAGTTAATCATACATTCTTGTCATGCATCCCTATTATTCATACATCTAACAGTTAATATTTTTGTGGAATTTAAACTGCGGAAAATAAGCTACGCTATTACAAGGCTTTGGGTATTAATTACATAGACAAAAACAACCCGTAAAAATAAAACGATAAAATGAAAAGGAGAAAAAGTCCTAATTAATCTATTACAACTTGTGAGCAATTACATTAATATGGTAAAAATAATTAAAGCGCGCGCGAATAAAGAACAAGAGAGAACTAGGGTTTTGACTCCGTCTAACCTAATCGAAAGAAACAATTATTTTTGTTATTTTTAATTATTTAAGAAAAAGAATAAGGTTTTTAAATTAAATACAAAATTAATTAGTAATTAAATTAATTAAAGAAAATGACTAAATTTAACCTATTTTTGTGTTTTTGGTTATTTTAAGAAAAAGAAAATAGAATTAAGTTAGAAACAAAAAAACTAATTGTTCTAATTGTTTTTAATTTATTTAGAAAATAATTTAAGTTACCTAAAATTAAATAACCTAATTAAATAAATTAATTTTTGATAAAAAAATAAATCTAAATCTAATTGGGTGAAAAATATTATTTTTATGATTTTTTTTTTATAAAAAGAATTATTAATTTGTTAGTAAAAATAACTTAAATGAATAAATAAAGAAAATATAAAGAAAATATAAAGAGAAGGAAAGAAGAATTGGGCCTGGTTGGGAGTAATTTGGGGGGGCGTGAATAGCAAATCTGGGCCCAAAAGAGAGTGACCCATATTTGACTTCCAAGATCCTATGCTTTGCATTGACCCAAGCCTTTGATGCTCCTTCATCTGATGGCCTTTAGATCTGGCCATTTGGAGATCCAATGGCTAGATCCTGAGGGAACATGGTGATCCCTTGCCTTGTGTGCACGCCTGATCAATTAAAGCAAAATAACATGAAATATAGGGGGACCTGGGATTCGAACCCATGTCTTGTAACCTTTTCCAATAACCTGGCCACCAACTGAGCTGCGCGTGTTAGTTGTTCATAGAATAATCATAATGGATAATATATAATAATGTGAATTAGTGGAAAAACAAACCGCCAGAATTCAAATGGCTCAGTAAGGTGGTGCCACGCAGGTCATCCCCAACCTTGCTCCGTTGGTAAAAGTCATAGACTTTTACCTACGGACAATGTCCGTCACTACATCCCTAGCTTATTTCAAAACCTTCCATGGGTATGATAAATGACATCTAATGCCATGAATCGAACCGCCTTGACATTCTGAGCGTCATGATGCCCTTCATGGGGGCCAATTTTGCCTGCATAGAAAGATCCTAAAACGAAGCATAAAACCCTAACAATGGTAAACTCTGATACAATCCATAAAAACATAATTAAATGATATAGATAGCTTGCAAATGTGTTAAGGAACAAGAATATATGATTATTTCATGCTATAAGTGCTAGAATCATACAATTCTATTTCAAGAACAAACCAAAGTCGTGGCTGACTTATAGTGGGTTTTGGCGTTGGAAACTCCTTGTTCTTGATTGGTATAACTTGCTTGTGATCCCAGGAAGCGAATGGGATGGCTAGAGAGTCTTGAAAATGCCTGGAAATAGCAAAACGAATTACCACTTTTCTTTGTTTTTTTCAAGTTTTGTTCTGCCTTGTGCGCCTCTAAAACCTTGTGATTTTTGTCTGTAAATGTTCCCTATATACTGAGGATTGGATTAGGGTTGCAAACATGATCTCAATCTTTGCCAATTATTGATTTTGATCTTGATTTGATTCACTTGAAAATCATTCCAAAAATAGGTTAAAACCAATCTTTTTATGCACAAAAAGGCCTTGCACGAACTCAATCTCTTGCTAGCTGGATATAGGACCTGAAACATGCACAATATCTTGAGGTTTCAATGTTTTTGATTTTTTATGATTTGTTTTGATTTAAAATGATTTAATTGCAATAAAAATCAAAATAAATAATAAAAATAAGATAAAGACAAGTGGGAAGAGCTAGGGCTCGTGGACCATGCTACCAACTCAAAACAAGTGCAAAAGATTAGGCCCATTTAGCAAAAATTGCAATTTGAGGCATAGTTGACTTTTGACAATTTTGCAAAAAGGGTCAACTTCACCAATGCATAACTTCCTCAAGTTGGACTCTTTGAAGGTGTTCTTGGACTTTTTAGATATATTTATGTGTCCTATAAGCAACCCTTTTGGTCTCATCTCAATTTGGCATTCCATGTTCATGTATGAAGCTTTGACAAAAAATGTGTTTTTGTTGACTTTTCAAAATGACCTATTATGTCAAAATTCATAACTTCTTATGAGTGCATATTTTGAACTTGGGAGATGAATATGGATTGTAGGGAATTGCATCCTCTTCAAAATTAGCTTTGGATGGGTCATTTCTCATAAAGTATGAGAAAGTTATGCTTGGTCAAAGTTGAGTTGACTTTTCCTCCAAAACCCTAATTTAGCAACTTTTGGATTTTGATGAATTGTGGGAAAGTCTTGATGAATCATGATAAACCATTGATCAAATGATGAATGATACTTCAAAATGAGGATTTTGACCAAAAATCTTGAAGTTTGACTGTATGGGGGCCACAGTTGACTTTTGCCCTATCACAGTCGATTTTCAGGCCTTTGAGCAATTGATTGAGCAAACTTTCTCTGTAGGGCTTGAAACTTGACATGGATGATCTTGAGAACATATTAGGACAATGGTGAGAATTTGGGATTCCTTGGACTCAAGTATCTTGATGCAACATGAAACCCTAATTTGAGGTAGACTGCCTTAGGAGAGAGCTTGTCTGGTTAACCCTTGAACTTCCTTGAGCAATTTGAGGACCTCACTTGAAATGTATTGAGAAATATGGGAGAGCAAATTTTGGGGTACAACAAACACATTTTCACTGAGTAAGAAGCTTCCATCCAATCTTCTCAATGTCTTTCTATCTTTATTCGATGCACCAATCAAGTATTCCTGAGTCTAGAGAAAATGCTTGATATCATAATACCAAGGTTTCTCATCTGCTACCTCCTCTGTTGTAAACACATGAGCGGGCCTATCCAATTTCCGAACTATAATTTGAGATATATCATTCTAAGTATTCACTTGATACATAGAAGCCAGAGTTGCCAGAGCATCCGCCATTTGATTTTCGTCTCTGGGGATGTGATGAAATTCAACTTTATTAAAGAAGGGTAACAATATTCTAGCATAATCTTTGTAAGGGGTCAAGCCAGGGTGACGAGTATCCCACTCTCCTTTAATCTTATTTATTACTAAAACTGAATCTCCATACACATCTAGAATTTTAATTCTGAGATCAATAGCTTCCTCGAGACCCATGATGCAAGCCTCATATTCTGCCATATTATTAGTACAATCAAATGTCAACCTTGCATTAAAAGGGATGTGTGATCCATGTGGAGTGACAGTCACAACACCAATTCCTTTATCATAAGCATTCACAGCTCCATCAAATATCATACTCCAATGAGATTCGGGATCAAGACCTTCCTCAGGTAATGGTTCATCACCATCTTTCACTTTCAGAAACATCACATCCTCATCAGGGAAATCACACTTCACAGACTGATAATCATCAACTCGTTGGTGAGCAAGGTAGTCTGCCAACACACTGCTTTTAATAGCTTTTTGAGTGCGGTATTCGATGTCATATTCATATAGCAGCATCTGCCAGTGGGAAATCCTCCCAGTAAGAGCAGGATTTTAAAAAATGTACTTGATTGGATCCATTTTGAAGATCAACCAAGTAGCGTGATTCAACATATACTGCCGTAAACGTGTTGCCGCCCAGGCCAGAGCACAACATGTCTTTTCCAACACGGAATATTGCGAATCACAATCAGTAAACTTTTTACTAAGATAATAAATGGCATACTCTTTCTTCCCTATTTTATCTTGTTGTCCCAGAATACAGCCCATGGAATTATCTAACACTGTCAGATACATAATCAATGGTCTTCCTTCAAAAGGAGGGAGCAAGATAGGAGGTTCAAGCATATATTCTTTAATACTTTCAAATGCCCTTTGACAGTCATCTGTCCACACACAATCTTGATCTTTCTTTAACAACTTAAAGATCGGTTCACATGTTGCAGTCATGTGGGAAATGAATCTGGAAATATAATTCAAACGCCCGAGGAACCCTCTGACTTACTTTTCAGTTCTCGGCGCCGTCATTTCTTGAATTGCTTTAACTTTATCAGGGTCAACTTCAATCCCTCTCTGTCTAACAAAGAAACCCAACAATTTCCCTGATCGAACACCGAAGGTACATTTATTTGGATTCAAGCAGAGACGATACTTCCTCAAACGCTGGAACAACTTCAACAAATCTTCTACATGGCCTTCTTTAGTCTGGGATTTAGCAATCATATCATCAACATATACCTCAATTTCCTTATGCATCAGATCATGGAATAGGGTTTTCATAGCCCTCTGGTACGTTGCACCAGCGTTCTTCAACCTGAAGGGCATCACTCTATAACAAAATGTTCCCCAGGGTGTAATAAACGTTGTTTTTTCCATGTCCTTAGGAGCCATCCTTATTTGATTATACCCGGAAAATCCGTTCATGAACGAGAAAACTTTGAATTTTGTTGTGCTATCCACTAACATATCAATGTGTGGTAATGGAAAATCATCTTTTGGACTAGATTTATTTATATCTCTGTAATCTACGCACATGCGAACTTTACCATCTTTCTTCGGTACTGGGATAATATTGGCAATCCACTGAGGGTACAATGATGTCACAAGAAAACCAACATTAATCTACTTTTGAACTCCTTCTTTGATTTTTACTGCCATATCTGGGTGAGTTCTTCGCAACTTCTGTTTGATTGGCGGACACTATGGCTTCAACGAAAAACAGTGCTCTGCAATATCTATATCTAGACCAGGCATATCTCGGTAAGACCAAGCAAAAATATCCACATACTGTTTCAACATCTCAATCAACCTGTTCTTCATATCAGGATGCAGTAATGCTCCAATCTTGACTTCCTTCGGATCTTCTTCTGAACCCAAATTGATTACTTCCAATGGCTCTTTATATGGATGAATGGAATTTTCCTTGCGCTCAAGCAACCGTGAGACCTCTTCATGAATCTCATCATAGTCTTCTTATTCGGCCCCATACACAGGACATTCAAAGTTGTTAGAGGGTGTAGGGTCATTGTATTCAACAAGTTTTTTAATTAATCCGCACATATGATTTATGATTGCTTTTAGAAACTGACACATATAACAAGTGATCATGCATATTGAATTTTAGTTATTATTTAATTTGAAAGGTTTTTTTTCTGATTACCATTTTCCAAGAAAAAGCAAAAAATAAAGACACAATTTGGGAAACAAAGACAACTTTTATTATTGATTTTAAAAATCAAAGCAAACTGATAAGCCCATACAATATTAATACTTTCACCTTGGAAAGAGTGAAAGCTTTTCAAAAAGATTAACAAAAACAAATTACTTCGAAACATGTATGCAAGAGGGAACATCAATGGTGATCCAGTTCTGAACCCTAACTCTGTGCGTCACATAATTTGGCATTTCTGGCTCTGCTTCACCTTCCACAACGGCATTAATCTCGAAAACGGTTGGATGAAGATAACCCCCGCTATGGAAGATGTCTTGATACTTTCCTGTAGCAGACTTCAGCTTCATGCTCTTACCTTTATCATTCTTCACGGAGAACCCCAAGCCAGCTTTATTCTTGTTTACAGGTGGATCAACAATCTCTCCCCATACTTCACTACAACCATTATGCACCACCTGCTGCGCATCCCTAAGCGAAACCATAAAATTCTCATTTTCTCTTATGTTATCAATGGATAAAGCTTGGAATTGGGTTCCAACAGTAGCTTCATCCGCCTCCACAATGCTGAAAGAGGACAAATGAGATATTGATAATGTTTGTTCTCCATTTATAATTACCACTTTTATTTCACGTACAATCTTCAGCTTCTAGTGTAAAGTCGAAGTGATATCCCCTGCCTCATGTATCCAGGGCCGTCCTAGCAAGCAGCTATAAGCGAGTACAATATCCATGACTTGGAAAGTAATCTGAAATAAATGCAGGCCTATATGAATAAGCAAGTCCACTTCACCAATAACAGATTTCCTTGATCCATCAAACGCTTTCACAATAATGCCACTTGGGTGCATGGGCATTCCTTGATATTTCAACTTCATAAGCGTGATCCGCGGTATAACGTTCAAAGAGGATCCGTTATCAATCAACATATTGGATAGTGAGTCATTCTTGTAGTTCAGAAAGATGTGGAGGGCCTGGTTGTGATTCCTTCCTTCATCGGGAAATTCATCATCGCAGAAACTCAGGTTATTACATGATGTAATATTCCCTACTACACTGCTGAATTGGTCTACAGGCATATCACTTTCCATGAAAGCTTGGTCCAATACCATCATCAAAGATTCTTTGTGAGCAGAGGAGTTCATCAATAAAGCCAAGATAGATATTTTTGAAGGAGTCTGCAGTAGTTGATCTACAATTCTGTAGTCGCTCATCTTGATTATCTTCAAAATATCGTCTACCTCTTTTTCTAGTGTATCTCCACTAGATTCACCCACATCCCTCTTGGGCTCAACATCTTCAACAACTTTCTTTCCAGTACTAACATCTCCACGAACAACTGGTGCAAATACACGACCGATGTGGGTCACCTTGCTAGTCTCAGCAGTATTTCCAACATTAGGCATTGGCTGGATGGGAACTTCCACACCATCCTCTAAAATTGTAGCATTATATTTGTAGGGTACAACCTTATCTGACTTGTAGGGGACATGACCCAGCAAACTAATTACCAATGGAGTAATATCTGGCTTGCTATGATATTCAACTTCAAAATGGGAGGGTGCACCAACACAAGGCACAATAACATTTACTCATTCTTCAACATATTCAGTCATTACAGAGTCATCTCTGGAAAACTTATCTTCATCTGAGGAGAAGAACTCATCTGTAGAGGCATACTCATCATCTGAATCTTATTGAACCAGACAAACCTCAATCACATCAACTTCCTGGTAATCAACTCTTTGGCCTGTAACCTTGATGGTTCCATCATCCAACAACAAATGAACACCTTTCCTTACAATTGAACATCCTCGGGAGCCCCGACAGAAAATTCGACAAGATCCATACTGATATTCTACCTGAACAACCATGTGGTAGAAAGTAGCGCGCAATTGCACAAGGTCCTCATTCATATGTTCCACATCAAATATTATAAACTCTCCAGGACAACCAGAAACCATGTTTACTTACGCTTCATACTCTGCCCTAGGCCTGATTATGTGGATGATGCCCTCATCCATCATCTCCTGCAAATCAGCCTTTATTGTTTCACAACCCTGTATATCTGTACTGCAAATAGCACAACCGACATGGTCATGCATATAGTAGCTAAACTCACAGAGATATGCATGCATTTTCACCAAATCTCCTCTAACCAGATTAATATCAAAAATCTGGAAGTCGCCTGGACAACCAACCACCAAATTCACAGCATTTGCTCCTCCATACTTGGGTAGAGGATTATATTTCACATTAGGGCCAACATCCTTGAAAGATAAGATACCAGAGTTCACCAATTTCTTTCCTTCAGTGTTCAAAGGATAGTAGTTCTTAACATTATGCCCTGGTGCTCCCTGATGAAAAGAACATGTTTGGCCTGCTTTGTAATACCAAGGCAACAATGATTGTACATCGGGAGGTGGTCGGGTTTGAACCAACTTCTTCTGAATTAACATCGGGAGTAATTTCGTATAACTCATAGGGATAAGATCATAACTCTCCCTTCTCTAATTAAACCCTTGATACCCTTGATGGGATGGTCTCTAATAAGCAACGGTAGTTAGAGCTACACCAACAACTGGAGTAACTGAGGCGACTTGTTGATGACACTGATAATTTCTTCTAGGAGGATTAACCCTCCTCTCTTGCATAACAACATTCATATCTCTTTCCTTCTTCTTGGTAAACCCATATGATGGCTTCTTCGCACTTCCGGAACTTTCACTTTTTGTGAGACGACCCTCTCTTACAGCCTCTTCTAAACGGATACCCATGCCTACCATTTCAGTAAAGTCACTTGGCGCACTCGCTACCATCCTCTCATAGTAGAAAACACCCAAAGTCTTCAAGAAAATCTTAGTCATTTCCTTCTCTGCCATGGGAGGAATCACTTGGGCGGCTACCACATGCCATCTCTGTGCATATTCTTTGAATGATTCCCTGTCTTTCTGGACCATGGCCCTGAGTTGATCACGGTCAGGCGCCATGTCCATGTTGTATTTGTATTGTCTGATAAATACTTCTCCCAAGTCGTTGAAAGTATGGATATTGACGCTGTCCAAACTCATCTACCATTTCAACGCAGCACTAGCCAAACTATCCTGAAAAAAGTGAATCAACAGACGCTGATCATTAGTATGGGTAGACATTCTTCTTACATACATCACAAGATGAGCACGGGGACAAGTGTTTCCCTTGTACTTCTCGAATTTCTGGACCTTAAACTTCGCAGGTATCTTAACATTCGGGACCAAGCACAAATCATTCATATTCTGCCCAAATAATTCCTTTCCCCCGAGGGCCTTCATCTCCCTCTGCATCTTGCCAAACTGCTCTTGAAATTCATTCATTCTATCATAGATACCCAAGTCTTCACTTGGTGTAGGAAAAGTACGAAACACATCATCATTAGCAAATGAAACCATATTCACCGAAGGAGGTGCAACATGAGCAACATGCACCACATGAGGTACAAGAGTAATAATAGTCTGAACAACTGGAGCATCTTAAGGACCAATATTGAATCCTTCAGGCTCAAAGTTCTCTGGCATTCCCCATGGATAACCTTGAGGCATGCGATTCTGAATAACAGCTGGAGTAGCAGACACAGGAACATTCAGAGCTTCAGTAGTAACCCTTGCTTGTTGACGTTGAACACTCGGTGGCTGATTCTGAGCAGCCACCAGAGATTCCATCAGAGCAGTAAGATTGGCCATGCCAGCCTTCAAAGCAGAAACTTCCCCGTGCAGCTCGCTATTCTCTTAGTATAAGTTGTCCATCTTCCTTCTGAAATTTGCTCCAGTGTTGTAGTGGTGGGACAGCTTGTTGAACGAAGTAAAGAAGCTTGGTAATACACCTGGATATGCAAATAAATGTAATAAATATATGCAATATGATGCATGATGTGAAATGGACATGATTTATTTTATTATTAATATTTCTAGACTTAAAGATTCATATATACATTGCAAATATCAAAGTAATAACATATTTGAAATACTGAAATTTTTTATTATAATAACTTCAAAATGAATTACAAGTTTCAATAATCCCAAGTACAAGATGAAAATAAAGTCTAAGACCCTAAGAAGCAAAACTGATGGAGATCACTCTATACGCTGGCGCTTCCCTGTAAGCCTGGAAATCTGAGCCTTCAACCTCTGGTTTTCTTCCGTATATCTGGTGGCAACCTCCTTCCAATCACCTGAATAAGGAACTGAGAAAATAACATCTAACTGAGGCTTAGGGGAAAATAAATCCCCTTGCCTCTCTATCATCTCTACATCCCGACTCTCAAGAATTTCAATCAAGTCGTCTTTCTCCTTCAAGTCTACTCTAAAGGAAATCTCCAAAGTTTGGCACTTATTCTTTCAAGCGTACTTTTCCTGCTGCATCCTGACCAAAGCAAGCTGCAGGTCTTCTATATCATCCAATAAGGGAGGAGTGGTCTTCACAAAATAATTAGGCATAGGTGTTTCCCGGGAATACGACATCTTCAACTGAATAGCTCTCGTTTGGACCCACTGAAGATAAGGCTCCAAAGAAACATCCCCCCTAGGTCCCAAGTCTTTCCTACTCTTCCTATGAATGTGACGCCAGGCCTTCGTAATTTGCTCCCTAGCTTCCTTATGGTATTCTCCCTTCTTCAGGAAGAAACTGCTCAAATGAATACTATTTGGTTTATCCCTCATCGGATAACCAAGTTGTCGTCGTGCAAGAACATGGTTGTAGTTAATTCCCCCCTTTGTACCAAGAAGAGGTACATTGGGGAAACTACCACAACTGTCGATAATATCTACATCATGGTAAGCCTGATGATACCAATCAATATCCGAGTGAGTAAGTGTCATGATCTTAGGAGCCCAACGGGGTTCCTTCCTAACATCCAAAAAAGCATCAGACTGAGGCATATGAAAAACAAACTACCGGTACAATAGAGGCGTGCAACAGATAATCATCCCCTCATAGTAAGAATTCCGAAGATGAATAGAGTAGTAAGCATCACCCAACAATGTAGGAACTAGGTTTCCAATCATGAAGATCCTGATAGCATTAATGTCAACAAACTTGTCCATATTAGAAAATAAGAATAACCCATAAGCCAGTAGAGCGAAGATGGCCTCAAAAGAGACTGTACTCTTCATCCTGGAAAAGTAACGAGCTTTCTCCAATAAGAACTGAGCTGGTAATCCTCTCATCCCTCCTTTAGTAGTAATATGGTCTTCAACCTCAGACTTCCCCAGATGGATCAAAGCAGCAATCTCGTGTGATTTTGGCTCACCCTCCAAACTAGTAAAAGGAACACGATCAGTAACAGGTAAGTCCAACAGATAAGAATACTCCTCCAGTGTAGGAATCAACTGATAGTCAGAGAAAGTAAAGCAATGATACATCGGATTATAGAACTGGACCAAGGTCGAGAGAATACCCTCCTTTATCCTAAGCTTCACGAGAGGAATAATGGATCCATACTTCTTCCAAAAATCTACAGAACACTCAATCTCGGGAATTAGATTGATCAACTCATCTATCTTGAGATCTTTGAAACTGTATTTCTCGATCTTTCTTATTCCAGAATCCATGGTCAAAAGGTACCTGAGATATTTACAAATGGTCAACTTTTAAGTCCCTTGAAATGAAATTTCTTCAAAAGATGCTTATGAGTGCATGGATGCATGATGCAACAATCACATACAAGATCACAAACATAGGGTTCATAGGTTCAACATCACAAGAATGAGGTCGAAGGTACTACCCATAAGGTATGGTCTAAAAGATATCACCTGCCGAACAAGGTTCTAAAGATTCCCAGAGTCTACATCCTTCCTTCGGATATTACCAACTTCCCGATTAACTCGGTAATTAGTAATATTCTCAAGAAAAACTCGTCCGAGCATAGTATCGTGTGACAACTATTTCTGGATTACTCCGTCATAGCTTTCGCACTACACCTAAGAGGCCAAGATGGGTTAGGTAATCTATGGTTCTGAGCTTCATCAGGCTCCCAGGTCAAAATCAGCACGTCTTCCTGATTACTCGGTAAACAACACTACAATCAAAGGGGCCTCCACTGAGTAGGGGATCTCATGCCTCATTTTTTGGGATTACTCCCTCAAAGTTAACATGACTATACCTCTCGTCCTATCTTAAAGTTTGCCCAAGTCCGGGTATAGGACTCATAAGTAATCACCAAACACCCTGAAAACCAGGAAAATCCAGACAAACATATATACAACATATAACACATAAACAACAATAGCACACATACAGATATAAATAGAGATAGGCTCAACCCACTTAGGGATAGACCAGTAAGAGGTCAATCTTTCCCCAGTGAAGTCGCCATTTTTTCTGTAGCAATAGAAATGTTTAAGACTAATCCATTAGATTGACTACACTTACACAGATCAAATTTAACATCTCCACCGCACTTTATTGTTTCCAAAGGAATGTGAAAAGAGCTAGTAACTCAAAAAGAAGGGGGTTGGTTATGCAAAGGAAATGTATTAGCACCCTAAACATCTACGGCACTCCGTAGGAACCTCTTTGTAAAATCTGTATATTTTGGCTATAAAATATTGTATGAAAATAGATGGTGGAGGTGAGAAAAGAAATATTTTTTTATGATTTTTGCACCCTCCGCGGTTGCGAACATTTAGTGCTTATGTGCCACCTTTCGTGTAATAGGGGATCAGGGTACACGTAGTTCACCTTTAAAAATTTTAAAACACAAGTGTGTTGGTTAATTTATGAGATAAGACATCATCGTCATTGGCCGTGTGTAAAACATACTTACTACTCACAATCATGAGAAAGGAGAATTTACATCATATCAAAGTGGAGGACGTGGCTTGGATTTTAAAATAAACAATGCCTCACTCAACACCCAATTGGAAAATATCTCACTTCACTACATATTGTAGAAGTATAGTTGTTTGCATCACTATAAGGATTGACAAGAGTCCAATCTTTTGAGAAAATTTTTTAAAGTAAAAAGCCAAAGTGGCAAAAATGGTTTGAAATGAGATTAATTGACTTTTAGTCTTCTCACAAAAAAGGTCAAGGTATTATTAAATTGATTGAAGTTTATTTATGAAAAATGTTTTGAAAATGCATGGACCTAAGTCCAAGTTTATTATGAAAGTGGTTCAAGTTTAGAAACAAGAAGAGTTTTCAAAAGGAGGGAGAGGATTTTTGAAATTAAAGAAGATGAGATGAGAAGAAGGGACTATCCTAAAGCATAAAGTAAAAGCTAGGGATAAGAACCATCTAACAAATAAGAAGCCAATACTTGACATTATGAGTCAAGATAGAATTCCCATTCTTTGGATTGAAACCAAGAAAGCAGAGATACTAGACCTCTTGAGAGAACCAAACTTCAAATGTATTAATCCTTCACAAAAATTGGACAGAGTAACGACTATATACGGGTGAATTCCAGATTACAAACAAAGTATGTAATCACAATAACCTGCACACAAAACAACAAACAACCCAATGTCTTGAGGTAAATCTCAAGAACTTCAGACAAAATATCAATTAAGGTCACAAGGTCCCCAACATAGGCCAAGATTTCTAATCCTAAGTCCAAGAAGTCCAATACTCCATAATGCCAAGGATAGTAACCAAATATTCTAAGTATCATTAAAGTTTTTTTTATGGTTTATGTTGATTATTAGGTATCTTCAAAAAGGAAAGACAAGCTCAAGTGAGCAAAAAATAAAATGACAAGAAAGTAAATATTCAAATGAGCAAAGATGAAAATAGCATGAAATGTAAATGCTAAAAGTAAATGGTGCATAAAATAAAAGGGCATATAATAAAAACACAAGATAAAGTCAATTATTAGTAATTAGTGGTTAGTTGGATGACCATCTGTAGTGGTAGAAATGTTTAAGACTAAGCCATTGGATTGACTAGACTTGAATAAAAATAAAAAACGCCACCGCGCTTTATTGTTTCCAAAGGAATGAGAAAAGAGCGAATAACCCAAAAAGAGGGGGAAAGATTATAGGTAAGTGGGTTAGTTATGCAAAGGGAAGGTATTAACACCCTAAACATCTACAATACTCCGTAGGAACCTCTTTGTAAAATCTGTATATTTTGGCTATAAAATGTTGTATGTAAAATAGATGGTGGAGATGAGAGAAGAAATATATATTTTTTTATGATTTTTGCATCCGCCGCGGTTGCGAACCTTTAGTGCTTACATACCACCTTTCGTGCAATAGGGGATCACGGTACATGTAGTTCACCTTTGAAATTTTTTAAAATACAAGTGTGTTGGTTAATTTTATGAGATAAGACATTATCGTTATTGTCCGTGTGGAAAAACATACTTACTACCCACAATTATGAGAAAGGAGAATTTGCATCATCTCAAAGTGGAGGATATGGCTTAGATTTTAAAATCAACAATGCCTCACTCAACACCCAAGTGGAAAATATCTCACTTCACTACATATTATAGAGGTATAGCTGTTTGCATCACTACAAGGATTGACAAGAGTCCAATCTTTTGAAAAAAGTTTTTAAAGTAAAAAGCCAAAGTGACAAAAATGGTTTGAAATGAGATTGATTGACTTTTAGTCTTCTCACAAAAATGTCAAGGTATTATTGAGTTGATTGAAGTTTATTTATGAAAATGTTTTAAAAATGCATGGACCTAGGTCCAAGTTTATTATGAAAGTGGTTCAAGTTTAAAAACAAGAAGAGTTTTCAAAAGGAGGAAGAAGATTTTTTGAAATTTAAGAAGATGGGAGGAGAAGAAGGGGCTATCCTAAAGCATAAGGTAAAAGCTAGGGATAAGAACCATCTAACCAACAAGAAGCCAATACTTAACATTATGAGCCAAGATAGAATTCCCATTCTTTGGATTGAAACCAAGCAAACAAAGATACTAGACCTCTTGAGAGAACCATACTTCAAATGTATTAAGTCTTCACAAAAATTGGGCAGAGTAACGGCTGTATACGGGTGAATTCCAGATTACAAACAAAGTATGTAATCACAATAACCTGCATACAAAACAAACAAACAACCCAATGTCTTGAGGTAAACCTCAAGAACTCCTGACAAAACATCAATCAAGGTCACAAGGTCTCCAACATAGGCCAAGGTTTCTAATCCTAAGTCCAAGAAGTCCAATACTCCATAATGCCAAGGATAGTAACCAAATAGTCCAAGTATAATTAAAGTTTTTTTATGGTTCGTGTTGATTATTAGGTGTCTTAGAAGAGAAAAGAAAATGCTTAAGTGAGCAAAATAAAAATGACATAAAATGTAATGCTTAAAGTAAATGGTACATAAGGCATATAAAATAAAAGGGCATAAAGTAAAAACAATTTAATAATTAGTGGTTAGTTGGATGACCATCTTGAAACTTGCATTTAGAACTTATTAGAGGATTGGTAGAACCAAAGCCTCCACACAATAAGTTGCATTTGCTTTTTGTCAAGTATATCATCCATTTGGAATCCTCAAAAGTACCATTTAATGATCAACGATGTTTAAGTGATTCACGTTGACCAAAAGTGTTTTTGATCCATTAGAGGATTGGTAGAACCAAAGCCTCCACACAATGAATCTCAAGGTTATTGGATCAAAGAGATCAAATTAACATACTTGAGCTTGCAAACATAGGTTTGGCCACGAATGATCATTTATTTGAATCAGGACAAAATTTAGCGCTATGTTAAGCAATCGTAAGTGGACTTATATAGAAGTTGCACCTATTTTGAGGCCGGTCAATAGCAATCTATGCAACATTTGTTTTAAGACATGATATAAAGATTCTGCTCCAATAACACTTAGTGCAATGAGAAAGGGACAAGATTAAGAGGGGTGGGAGAGAATATACAAACCATATTTGAATTAAATTTAAATCAAACTATTATTAAAATCATTCATCCATTTTTGTGGAGTTAGACTCAATACCATGGATCCAATGATGTTAAAAAAGTTCATGAGATAAGCCAGAAAATAATCACAAAATAATATTGCATTTAATATATACATTAAAAAAAGGGTTTTAAAAATGTTTTAAAATAGAAATAAAAGAGAAAAAGATCAACTATATTCAAATTAATCAAGAAATAAAAAGCAAGACCATAGAAAAATTAGAAATGAACTAAAATGATTTTATAAATTTTTTGGTAATTTTTAAAAGTCAGAAACTATTTTTTAAAATTAAAAAAAATAGTAAAATAAATTAATAATGATAAAAAATAACAATGTCGAATTAAAAAATAAATGAGGTCACCAATATTTGTCACAATATCATTGAATCATTCCATAATTTTTTCAGAATTTAAAAATGCATAAAAGTATTTTTAAACATTTAAAACAATTCAAATAAAATGGAAATTTATAAAAAATATCAAAACACAAAATAAAATTGTGAAAAAAATAAAAATCAGAAAGAGAAAAATCAAATATATATTTCATTATTTTTTCAGATTTTTTTGACTAAAAATGAATTTTCTATGATTTTTTGAAATTTAAAACAATTAAATATAAAAAATCAGAAAATAAAAATGAATTAAAAAAATATGTGGACCATTGGATGAGAGTCAAAACGCGTTAGTAATCAAATCCAAGGGATCTTGTGCGCTTTGCATATCATGGTCATTAGTGAATAAAGCACTGAGTCAAATGTAAATCAGAAATTTAAAAAATCCAAATGGCGTTGTTTCATTGGTTGAAGGGTGACACGTTGATCATCTTCAACCTCCATTCAGTCCCAAAACTAGGTTGCTCAATCCGTAAAGTTAGAGCACGAGACCTATGCCATTCGCTTCGTCTCTTAAAGACGAAGACAACCACACCTTCGCGATAAATTTATATAAACTGTAGCTCAAGCAATTTGGAAAGAAAGTTTTGAAAAGGGATTTGAAATTTCATGGTCAAAATAAGTTTCCAGATAAAAGTAAGTGTTGCAACTAGAACCAGGGCAATGAGAGCATCACAGTGATATCAAATTTTTAAAAAATTGATGAAGGAATCTACCTATTGAAGTTGAGTTGCTGAGCTCTGAAACTGGAATTCTATGGAGCAATATAGGGCACGATTCTTGAATGTAATTATATGGTTAGCTTCATGGAAGATCAAGGAAGGTAAGTTGATGGAAAAATTGGATTGAAAAAGGCTTAAAAATAGATTTCAAAGTTGAAGAATTTTGAGTTATGGAACAAGTTTGGCAGGGTGATTCTGGCTATCCAAGCTTGAGAAAATGAATGGGGGATGACCCTCTATTTATAGGGAATCAAATGGAATGTCCAAGCGTGTGAAATTATGAAGTTTGGAGGGATATCATGTAAAGTTGTAAACAAGAAAAGTGTGACTTCTAATTTGATCAAAACTCATCCAAAATGCGCATTTTGTTATGCTAATCACTTCTAGAAGTTCACTAAACATGTTTAGAGGAAAAAACGCGCAGAAACAAAGTCTTTAGAAGCTAACCCAATTATTTCAAAATTTGACTTTTGAAGAAACTTTAGTTTCAAGTTACCAAGTTCAAATCAATGGCATTCTCAGCTCAAGGGGTGTTAGGGCATGATTCTTGATGCTTTAGAAAGATGAGGTTACAAGCTTTGTAATGGAAAAAGAATGGAATCAAATGGATGCTTGAGTTGAAAGTTGAATTGAGTCAAAGTTGGGAAAAAGAAGTTGACTTTCCATACTTAAAAATATTTCAAGTTTTTCTTCAAAAGTGACCTATAATGTTTTGCATCCAAACATGGCCTTCCACTTGAAATTTGCTCTTGACCAAAACAGATGGCATAAAATAGACCTCTTGAATGAAATTTTGAAACATGAACCATTCAAAATATCCAAAAATTGAGAGAGTTATGAATTGTTGAATTTGGCAAAAAATCATGAAATGACCTATAATCTTTTGTATCCTTAGAGCATCTTCTATCCATTTTCTCACTTTCCACATGAAAGAAGGCATAAAGTTATCATCCTCAAGATTATAGTGCAAAAGGAATGGGCTCAAGGTGATAAAAATTTACCAAGTTATGATTATTTGAAGTCACACATGAGAAATTGGGGGTTCATCTGGGGGACTTGTAATCTTTCTTCATCATCAAGTTTCTTCCACATGAAAAATACTTGAAACTTTTGAATGATTTGTTGATAACCCTTTGAAGAGAAGGATGTTTTTAGAATCACTCAAAAATACCAAAAGATGAGCAAGATATGCTTCTTTGAAGTTGAAAACCCTAGCTCCTAGATCAAGAAAATGCTTTGAGGAACTTTGACAATTTTGAACAAACCTCTTGTACCAACACAAATGATTTGTAAATAGAAGTTGTTGAGGATAAAAATGATAAATAATAGCCATCAAAACCACTTCCATATCTTGAGAATTGATATAAATATTCACTAGTGACCAATGGGAACAAAGCCTTGTCCAAGTATGACAACTTCTTCATTCAAGCCCTTGTACTTTTGAAACAAATTTGATAACCTTAAAATGTGGTGAACCAAAATAACCTTGCCATGTCATTTCTTCTAAAACAAATCCAATAGTGAGGTTTTAACTTCTCAATCTTTATTGACTAAGGCATGGAAATAAACTCATGAACCCATATAGCAACTTGCCAAATCTCATTGCTTTTACCTACATTAGTAACAAGCAAGACAAACCAACATTGAATTTTATTAATTAAAAGGAAAAATCAAGACAAAATATTTATGACCACAAAAGAAAACAAGTCAAGGTGCTTGTTGATTCCTTAAAGAACAAATCTAAAGGTAGGGAGGAGAATCAAGAACCCTGATGTGATCTTGTAGTGATTGAATCAATATGGTATGATGAAGGGATCTTAGGGGCAAAAATTAGGGTACAACACCATCTTGAAACTTGCATTTGGAACTCATTAGAGGATTGGTAGAACCAAAGCCTCCACACAACAAGTTACATTTGCTTTTTGTCAAGTATATCATCCATTTGGAATTCTCATAAGTACCATTTAATGATCAACAATGTTTAAGTGATCCGCGTTGACCAAAAGTGATGTAGATCCATTAGAGGATTGGTAGAACGAAAGCCTCCACACAATGAATCTCAAGGTTATTGGATCAAAGAGATCAAATTAACATACTTGGACTTACAAACATAGGTTTGGGCCACGAATGATCATTTATTCGAATCAGGACAAAATTTAGCGCTATGTTAAGTAATCGTAAGTGGACTTATATAGAAGTCACACCTATTTTGAGGCCGGTCAATAGCAATCTATGCACTATTTGTTTTGAGACATGATATAGAGATCATGCTCCAATAACACTTAGTGCAATAAGAAAGGGATGAGATGAAGAAGGGTGGGGGAAAATATACAAACCACATTTGAATTAAATTTTAATCAAACTATTATTAAAATCATTCATCCATTTTTATGCAGTTAAACTCAACACCATGGATCCAATGATGTTAACAAAGTTCATGATAAAAAATTCAACCCAAGATCAGCCAGATAATAATCACAATAATAATACATTTATTATATACATTAAAAAGGGTTTTAAAATAGAAAATAAAAGAGAAAAATATCAACCATGTTCAAATTAATCAAGAAATAATAAGTAAGACCATAGAAAAATTAGAGATGAACTCAAATATTTTTGTAAAATTTTTGGTAATTTTTTAAAGTCAGAAACTATTTTTAAACTAATTAAATTTGCTCAAACAAATAGAAAATAGATCAAAAATAGTAAACATCAATATAAAATTTCATTAAATTTTCAAAAAGTCATAAATATGTAAAATGATATTTATGAATTTTTTTAGAATTAAAAAATGTCATAAAATATTTTTAAAGTAATTAAAAGGAAGAAAATAATGCAAAAAATGTAAAAATATCAAATGACAAAACAAAAATGTGAAAAAATGGTCATGAGATTAGAAATAATTTAAAGTATTTTTGTGATTTTTTTCATAATTTTTGAATAAAAAATAAAAGAGTTATGAATTTTTGAAAACTAAATCAATTAAAATATAAAATTAGAAAATAAAATAAAACCAAAAAGATGTGGACCATCATATCATAGTCAAAACGCGTTAGTAAGCTGATCCAATGGACCATACACACTGTGCTTGATATGGACCTTAGTGAGATACGCATAAGATCAGAAGAAAGGCAACCAATGAAATTAAAACGTTTGACACTATCATTGGCTGAGACGAGACATGTCATCGTATTCAACCTCTAGACAACCTGCAATGGAGATTTTGTGAGATCCTTCAAATGGAAAAATTAGGATCCTAGACTAGTATCATTGGATTCGTCTCTTCAATATGATCCTAACACCGCTATCGCGCCAAATTTATATAAGGTATGCAAAGAGATATGAATCAAAAACCCACAAAATAGAGAGCACTTTCAATTTGAGATTTCTCTCTCAATTCTCAATGGATTTAAAAATTGTAAGAAGCACAAGAATCAGGAGAAAGAGTAGAATAGGTTAGTGCTTTATTTAGATCCAAATGGTGGAGAATTATACCTTTTCAAAGTTCAAGAAAGAAGCTCTGAAACTGGAATTCTGTAGCTTGAGTTATGGCTCGTTTTGCTTGGTTTAAGTGCTGGAGAGTTTGTATGATGTTGAAGGATGATGAATGTGAAAATAATTTTGGAACAAAAGGCTTGAATCTCAGAAACTGATTTCAAAAATTTGAAGTTCGTGTGAGGTTTTGATAAAGTGTATTTGGCTCTCAAAGCTTGAGGAAATGAATGGGGAATGACCCTCTATTTATAGGGAATCAAATGGAATGTTCAAGCATGTGGAATGATGAAGTTTGGAGGGAAATCGTGTGAACTTGATACACGAGTAAGGTGTGATCTGTTTTGCATCAAAACTTATCCAATTTTTGCAATTTAAGGCTCTAATCCACTTTGGTAACTTGTTTACACATGTTTAGATCACAAACACATGCTAATTTGATGTTTAGAAGCCAAAACATGAATTTCAAATTCTGACTTATGAAGAAACTTCAGTTCCAAGTTACGAAGTTCAATCCAATGGTATTCTCAGCTCAAGGGGTATTAAGGGATGATTCTTGATGCTTTAGAAATATGAGATTACAAGATTTTCAATGGAAAAAGAATGGAATCAAATGGATATTTGAGCTGAAAGTTGCAATGAGTCAAAGTTGGGGAAAAAGGGTTGACTTTCCATACTTAGAAATATTTCAAAATTTTCTTCAAAAGTGACCTATAATGTTTTGCATCCAATCATGGCCTTCCACTTGGAATTTTCTCTTGACCAAAAAAGATGGAATTAAATAGACCTCTTGAATGACATTTTGAGACTTGAACCATTCAAAATCTCCAAAAATTGAGAGAGTTATGAATTGTTGAAGTTGGCAAAAAAATCATGAAATGACCTATAATGTTTTGTATCCTTCTAGCATCTTCCATCCATTTTATCACTTTTAACATCAAAGAAGGCCTAAAGTTCACATACTCAAGATAAATGTGGAAAAAGAGTGGGCTAAAGGTGATAAAAATTGACCAAGTTATGATCATTTGAAGTCACACATGAGAAATTGGGGGTTCATCCAGAGGACTTGTAATCTTTCTTCAACATCAAGTTTCTTCCTCAAGAAAACTCCTTGAAAATTTAGAAGTGATTTGTTGATAACCATTTTAAGATAAGTATGTCTTTGGAATCACTCAAAAATACCAAAAGATGAGCAAGATATACTTATTTGAAGTTCAAAAACCCTAGCTCCTAGATCAAGAAAATGCTTTGAGGAACTTTGACAATTTTGAACAAATTTCTTATACCAACACTTTTACTTTGTAGATAGAAGTTGTTAAGGATGATAATGAGAAATCATAACAACCAAAACCACTTACATATCTTGAGACTTGAGAGAAATGTGCACTTGTGACCAATGGGAACAAGGCCTTGTCCAACCATGACAACTTCTTCAATCAACCCCTTGTACTTTTGAATCAATCTTGATAACTTTGAAATATGGTGAACCAAAATAAAACTTTCCATGCCATTTATTCCAAAATAAATTTAATTGTGAGGTTTGAATTTCTCAAGATTTAATGACTAGGGAATGGAAATAAACTCATGAACCTATAGATCAACTTGCTAAGCCACATTGACTTTACCTACACTATTAACAAGTAAGACAAACCAAAAGTGTATTTTGTTAATTAGAAAGAAAGTCAAAACAAAACATGCATAATCATAAAAGAAAACCAAGTCAAGGTGCTTGGTGATCTCTCAAAGAGCAAAGCTAAATATAGTGAGGAGAACCAAAAGCCCTAATGTGATCTTGTTGTGATTGAATCAACATGGTATGGTGATGGGATCTTTGGGGCAAAAATTGGGGTACAATAGCGACCAGAAAGAGATACGTTTGAGGCGGATTTGTGGTGGCAATAGATAGGATTGGAGGAAGAGGCTACAACAATGTTAGGGTTTAAAGAGAGGATAAGAATAGATTGGAGAATGTGAGGGAAGAAGTGGGAACAAAAGAGAGAAAAGGAAAATGAGAATTTGAAATGTGAAAGGTTGAGGGACAAGCGATGGTAATGTGGTTGAGTAAGAAGTGTAGAAATTTGATGTTTATGAATAGAAAAATTAGCTCATTTTTGCCTTGTAATTTGTTGGAAGAGAAATGACAATATAGATAGAATGGTAGCATATTTATTTAGTGGCTTGATAGTAGATTATTTATTAGGCTTTCTTTATTTTGATTTATAATCTATTCTTATTTTTACTATTTGATTATTCCTTAGAATTACTCTTATTGTTTAATTATTTTGGCATACGGTTCACATATAATTTTTAGTTACTTTAAAAAAAATTATTTCATCAAATTTTTTATTTATAGTTTTATTATTTTGTTTAGTTACTTTATATTAAATCTAGGTTAACTCACTATTCACGATTTTTATTATTCTAAGTTAAGTTAACTAGGGAGAAATTTATCTATCATATTTGTTAGTTTGTTTTTCTTCTTTTATTTTTATGAAGTAATTCCTCCATTTTTATTTATAAGTAAATTTTGATTTTTTAGATTCATTGAATAAATATTGTATTTGGACAATATAAAGACTAGATACATCATTTATTTAATGAATGTAAAAAGTTAAAATTTCCTTATAAATAAGAATGGAGGAAGTAATAATTGTTAATGTTGGTTTATGGATATGACACGTACAAAGCAAATTGCTCGTAAGTAGGGTTGCAAAACGGGCTGTCCATCTGGTTTCGTTCTGTCCCACTTTAAGTCCGCTAACAAAGAGGTGAGATGGAAAACTCTTCAAGTGAAATTGGGATTTAAAATCTTGCCCGCCCAACCAAGGTGACGGGTTGGCGGGCAATGGGATTGCCCGCCTACTTTTTTATTTATTGTACTTGTAAAAAATTACAAAATGTGTTGAACCCCTATGGTTTTAAGGGTGGTCAGGGGCCTTAGTATTTTATCGGCGGTTTAGGGAATGCTCACAATGGTGGAAAACCATGTTCGATGGTGATTTTGGATTTGGAAAAAGAAAACTTACGTTAGGTGATGAGTTGTATCGTTTGGTGTTCTACGTGTGTATTTGAGTTCTATCAGTTGTGTTATCTTTCCTCAAGCTATAGATGAGTTATTTATAGAGACATATGATGCTAGGATTTAGGTTTTTTTAGGAGTGGTAACTTCCCACTTCATCATGGTAACGGACCATTGAATCCCTACTTCCTAGGAGGACGTAATTGAGCATGTTGGATATGAATTCTATTTGATCAAGACGTGTCTTTCCCCATATTTCTCATAATGGGGAGAGTGGGGAGAGATAAGGGTGAGGTTTCCCATAATTATAATCGACATAAAAACGTCGCTTCTAAAAAGAGGTCGCCCTGACTAGCGGCCATGATACCATTGCCAATGGGAATGTCTTTTAGAAAAATTATGTAACACTGTCATATTATATTGAGTGTGTTGTGGCAATGTTGCCATTTCATGGAAAATTACGTGAAAAATTACATTAAATTATTTGACTTTTTAAAAATAAGTATGTGTTAGAAAAGTATGTTAATGTAACTTTATTGAAATTGGTCATTAAAATCTCACTTGAACTATGAGTGAATTGTGTCTCGATTAATTGATTCTTCCTTCGATGATCCAAATTATATATGAATTCAAACATTCCATGCTTTTTAGACTTATCAATTTCCTGAACCTAGTCCATCATGCTTATTGATTTGATTGTCTTTACATTAAAGTTTTTTTATTCGATTGTCTATCTAATGTCGGTGTTAAGTCAATTGGACTAAAATGACCTTTTAACCAAGCCAGATTCTGACCTATGGTTCTGATTGAATTATGGAAAACTATTTTTACTTATAGGCGAACTCTTTCCATTTTGTCATAGGCTGCTTAAAGCTCAACATTTTCCTAGGGTGTGTCCTCCATCATACTATTAAGTTCCTCGATAAAGAATATGTTTAAATGTATAAATTACAATGTCAATATATTTGTGTTAATGTCATGTCCATGTATATGTTAGTTTTTCATAAATAAAAAGAGCATTTTCCTGTCTATTAGTCTCTCCTCCTCCTCCTCCTCCTCTCTTTTTATGTTAAAATTTCAGATACAACAACTAGTAATAAATATTAATATTGTTGTTAGTACTTCTAATAAGAGTATGCAAATATTGTTGCTTTATATATTTACTCCTTACAAGAGTCTGAAGTCATTAAATTTGAGAATGAAAATGATATCTTATGTCTAAAAAATATTTTCTAGTTTCTATTGGGTGATTTAAACAATGGTAAAGAATTGAATATTCAATTGTACGTTGGTATGATATTTGAGTCTAATAAATTTGTTAGGCTATGTTTGGGAGTTTGGAGGGGAAAAAGGGAAGGGATTTGAAAAATAGGAAGGATTGAGTGAAAAGAATAGAAAGATTTTGCCTGAGAGGGTTTTGGAGGGTTAGTTTTCTTCATAACACCAAAAACCCCTTAATTTGGGGGAACTCAAAATTTGTATTGGAGGAGGGTTTTGAAGGGCTTACTCAATTTGTTCAAATATAATTGTTTTTGTTATAGTATTTTAAAAACTAAAAATACATTAATGATAAACATTATTTTATCATTCTAAACAAAATCTTCTTTTCAAAAAATGTTAAAATTTTCTTTATATTAAAAAAAATCATTTTTGGAAGCCCTCCCTTCTCCTTCCCTCCAAACTCCCAAACATAGCCTTATGGAATTTTATACTTCATTTGTTAAGAATGTTGAAAATCCACCAAAACCTATGATGAATTTCTATCAATCTTGATGAACACGATTATTATCACCATATAATGACAATGAAAGAAAAGAAAAATTAAAGAAGAAAAGAGATTTAGAGTTTCTGCAGAGTTTCTCTCTGTCCATAAAATGTGGAAAAACTTTTATTCACTTGTAGCTGCAAATATTATGAATGACTGAATTGATTACAAAAATAGGGGTTACTCCCTTTATTTATAATTGAGCTTGATTTCTCCCTAAGCCAAAAAGCCAAAAACTCTAAAATCCCAAAATACTTATTTTAAAACTAAATCAAATCTAAATTAAATTTGTGTGTAGCAATCTGCTTACAACACTTCGACACAACTTGTGTTAGAGCAAAAACCTACTTCAACAAAAGGAATTATACTTTCAACATACCACCTAATTCATTGTGTCTAAGTCATCTATATTTATCATAGCTCTTAGTCTTCGGAAAACTTCGACCTGCTCACCCTTCGTCATGATGTCTGCAATCTGATTCTCAATTTCGCAGTGTTCCAAATTCATCTTCTTATCTGCTACATGCTCTCGAAGATAATGGAACCTCATCCTGATTTGCTTGCTTCGACCATATGATATCGGGTTTTTCGCCTGATTGATAGCTGACACATTGTCAATCTTCATGGTAATTTCTCCATGATCTTTACCTGTGATTTCTTCAACCAAGTTCACCATCCATGTTTCTTGACATACACAAAGAGAAGTAGCTTTGTACTCTGCTTCACACGATAATAATTCCACTACTGGTTCTTTTCTCGAATTCAAGCAACTGGTGCACCACCTAGCATAAACACATATCCTACTGTGGATTTTTGATCCTCAACATCACTACACCAACTAGAATCAGTGTATCCAACTAACTTGCATTATTTTACTTTATGAGCTGCATGAAATAAAATGCCATAGTCAAGAGTTCCTTTCAGATACCTCAGTATCCTCTTCGCTGCTGCTAGGTGTGATACCTTTAGCTTCTGCATGAATCTACTCACCATACCTACATTGTATGCTAGGTCAGGCCTTGCATGACAAATGTATCATAATGACCCAATAAGTCTTCTATATTGGGTTGGGTTGACATCATATTTATCTATATCTTTTGACAGTTGCAACCTTGGTTTAACAGGTGTCAATGTCGAGTTGCATTCTTTCATCTCAAATCTCTTGAGAATTTCTCCTGCATATCTTTTTTGATGCATCATCAAACCTCCACTGCTCTTGTAGAATTTGATGCCAAGGAAATATGAAATGTCACCCAGATCAGACATTTCAAATTCCTTGCTGAGATCACCTTTGAAGTCTTCGATCTCCTTCTTGTAGCTACCTGTTATTAACAAGTCATTGACATAGAGACATAGTATAAGCAATTCACTATTGATTCTTCTTACATATACTCCATGTTTAGTTGTGCACTTCACAAATTCCTTATCCCTTATAAAGCTATTTACCTTATCATTCCAAGCTCTTGGAGCTTGCTTCAATCCATACAAGGGTTTATACAACCTGTGCACCTTTCTCTCTTTGCCATACTTCACAAAACCAACTGGTTGTGCAACATATACTTCTTCGTCTAATGGTCCATTCAAGAATGCACACTTCACGTCCATATGACACATGAGCAAAATTTTCATTTCTGCTATACCAATAACCAACTTGATTGTTTAGATTATAGCAACAAGTGGAAAAACTTCATTAAAGTCGATTCCTTCTTTCTGCAGAAATCCTTTTGCTACAAGTTTTGCCTTGTGTCGAGTTACTCTTCCTTTGGGATTCAACTTTACATTGTATACCCACTTGTCATCGATTGGCTTCTTGCCTTGAGGCAATTCGACAAGTGACCAAGTGTTGTTGTCTTCGATGGACTTCCCTTCTTTATCCATTGCTTTCACCCATTTTGAATATTTCAATGCTTCCGTTGCATTGACAGGTTTGACGTCTGCATAGAAATCATAATGTACCATCTCACCTTCATTATTGACCACATCATCTGATGTAATAACACAATCTTGTAACCTTGCAGGCATGTGTCTTGTTCTCTGAGGTCTGCTTGGTCCTAGTTGATTCATTACTTCCTCTTGTCGAACTTCTTTTTTGAATTTAACTGATGGTTCTTCGAATAAGATTCTTACTGAATCTTTCTTGACATTTTCTGTTCAATCCCATTCCTGAAGCTCGTCTATGATCACGTCCGTGCTAATCACAATATGCTTGTTCATTGGGTCGAAAAACATGTAACCTTCTGTCGAATGATATCCTACTAGGATCATCTGACTCAACTTGTCATCAAGTTTTCTTCTCAACTTATCTGGCACATGTCTATGTGTAGATCCAAATACCTTCATATGACTCAATCTAGGCTTTACACTAGACCAACATTTTTTGGAGTAATTTCTTCTAGCTTCTTTGTCGGACATCTGTTCAATATGTATGTTACAATCGACACAACTTCACCCCAAAACTCTTTAGGTAATGCTTGCCTTTCAACATACTTCTCACCATATTCATGATGGTTCAATTATTTCTTTCTTCAGTTCCATTCTGTTGTGGAGTGTAGGGTGGCACCACCTCATGCACAATCCCTTCTTTCTCACATAATTTGTCGAAGTATTTCGACACATACTCCCCACCACCATCAGTTCTCAAAAATTTGAGCTTTCGACCACTTTATCTTTTTACCATAGACTTAAACTTGGAAAATACCTCGATCACTTCACTTTTATTCTTGATTAGGTAAGTCCATAATTTACAACTAAAATCCCGAATAACAAAGTATTTGTTACCTCCATTCGAATCCACCTGGATTGGTCCATATACATAAGAGTATATGACTTCAAGAATAGCCTTCGACTTGCTTCTTGCATCCTTGCTGAAGCTATTCTTATGCTGCCTCCCTTGCACACACTCCTCATTTGAAATGTCAATTTTTGGAAACCCTAAAACCATATTTCTTCTTTTCAAATCTCTGATGTCTTTGAAGTGAGATGTCCTAGTCGATAATGCCATATCCATTCATCTCTGCTAGCTCCATTCAAAAGGAAATTGTGCTCCATCACATTAAGTTTAATCTTGAAGGTTCTATTTTGAGACACGGGAGCCTTCAAGATTAACCTTCCATTTGCATCGATGACTCTCATCATCTTGTCTTTGATCGATACTTTGTAGTTCTTTTTAACCAAATGCCCTATACTGAGTAGATTTCTCTTCATGCCTGGTATGTACAACACATTGGAAATTACTGACCTCTTGCCATCTTTTCTCATAATAATAACATCACCAATACCTTTAATTGCTAGGTATTGTCATTTGGGAATTTCACCATGTTCTTCATTGAGCGTTTTATGTTGACAAACCAATCTTTCCTTTTAGTCATATGTGATGAGCATCTTGAATCCAAGTACCATTGGTCCTTGAATTTCTCTTCACATTTTGTTGTAACGATCAACATTCTCTCTTCTTCTTCATGTTTTGAAAACATTGCATCACTTTATTGATTCTTTCTCTTTTCTGGATAATCACTAGAATAATGACCATACTTTTGAATTTGACTCTTGTCAGGTTTTCGGCCACCACATCTTCCTCTATTTGCAACACCACCTCTTTGGTTGCCTTGGTATGTGTAATATAGTGGGAGAAATGGATTTTTTGGTTTTATCCAAATGTGCGGATAGCAAGAGCTGCCACCGACTTTTCTTTTATTCAATATTTTGGAAATGTTAAAAGAACAGGAAAACCTTTGATAGATTTTGAGTTCAAGGGGTAAGTTATGGAAAAGGAAGGCGTTAGCACCCTTTTCATCCATAGTTATCTATGGGCTCTTAATTGCTTATCTCACTTTTGAAAACTTGCTTTATGTGTGTGTGTAATTTGAAAATATTTTGAAAAGCCAATGTAAGGCTAACTTTGTAATGATTCTTGTATCAGTCCTCAAGAATGCGTACAAAGTGTTTTGAAAATATTTGTTTGAAAGTGATGTATGAAAATTTTTTGTGAGAAAAGTTGTGAGCAAGCAATTAAGAGTTCCTTACCCACCAAGTAGGGTATTTCTTATTCTTTTCCTTCTCCTTTAGGGATAATACTATCCATACCATTAGTTGGTAGGTAGCCTTATCTATTGGATGTGAAGGGACATGCGTCGGGTCATCGAAGGAAACTTCGAAGGGTCATGGAGGGACTATGATCTTTTATTTGAAAGGGTATTTTGCTAAAGTATCCCTACTTTCGAGGGACATGACCAAGTATCGTAAGGCAATAAGAGAGGTTACCCTAGAGGTGCAAGTGTGAAAAGTGTATTAGTTTCAGTTATATTATCTTGAGAATTTAGGGTTTTCTACATTCGCTTTAATCTTGCCATACAAACCCTAATTACTAATCATAGCATAAAATATGTGTGAGAATATAAATGTCCTACGCTATTACATCCTGTGAGAAGTTACATAATAATAAAAAAGATGCGGAAAATAAATCTACACTATTACATTAGAGGGTGCGTCCTATACACTTTGTCTAAGAATTTAAATAGCAAGAAGAAAGAAAATAGAATAATGTTAAAAAAATGTTTTAAAAGACCTAATATCTAAGTTAATGTTTTTGATATTTTATATAGAATAATTTAAATGATAATAATTAATAAGACCGTAAATTTCTAATTGATTTTAATATTTAAGAAAAAAGGTCTAGTTAATTAATTAATTAGTTTAGTAAATAAAAAGAAAATTAAATATTAGTTAAAAACCTAAACCTAATTTATTAGTATTAAGAAAAATAATTAGGTTAGTTTAATGATGATTAATTAGAAATTAATTAGGGTTAGAAAAGAAAATAGAAAAGAAATTAGGTTAAAACAAAATAGGGTAAGAAATTGCATGGTGGTGGGTGTTGAACCCATGCCCCCAAAGTAACATGCACGCTTCGTTGCCACTGAGTCATGCGCTCATTGGTGTTTGAAAACAGGAAGTGATGATTATATGTAAAACCTGCATATTAGTTTGAAAAATAGCAAAAATAAATATCACAAGACAAGGATCGAACCCACGTCCTCTCGTTTAACACACGCGTCCTTCATCATCTGCGTTGCGCTTTCAATCTATTAATATATTAGAAGAAAATAGTTATATAATAAACCAGTGAACTGGAGAGGCGTCGGAGCCCTAGCTCCGGTCGCTTCTCCGGCGAGATCTTTCTTCCACCTGCAAAAATAGCGTGCGTTGGAGGTTAAAAGGGACTATATCCCCCTAATTTGGACCTTCTGAATCCAATGGTTGTATTGTTTTTGGATAATTCATCCTGTACAATGAGATACAATTAAAATAAAGCAAAATGGTGCAATCATGGTGATAGAGTGTTCTAGCATTATGGGTCTCACGTAAGGGGCAAAACCCGCACTAATTTGTTTTAGGAACACATTGAAATCGTTAGTTTGAATCAAAACATCATAAATATTGAAAAAAGAATTTCATAAAATATGTTAAACCGGCGATTGCATGAATTCATATTTTTGGTACGTTTGGTCATCAAGAATGATCAGAACTTACCCTATGATACCTCAGGAATCGTTTTTGAATGGTTGTCTTCCCACAGAGCAATTTCCTCAAATCTTTCCCCACAATTTAATCCCCATCAAAGTTTATTTCCCCAGTGAAGTCGCCATAGTCTATAGGGTTTATTTCCCCAACGGAGTTTATTTCTCCAACATTGCAAAAATTCCTCGACAAGATTCTATTCTCTGACCAGATGAAATTCAATGTTGTCCTCCTAGAAGAGCTAATATTCTTATCCAAAATCCGATCAAACAACACATCAGAGAATTTTAGTCCTTTCATCTCCAGTCAAAATACAAATCATACAAAGAATGATGAACGACCGACTCTCCTTGAATGCTTCTATCCCCAGGCAGAAGTCGAAGATCCCCAGTGGAGTGTCCTCAAATGGAAAACAGAAATCCCCAGTAGAGATATTCTAAACAAGTTGAAAGAACTATTGTCTTCATTCCCAACAACAATCAGGGATTTATTTTCCCCATTCAGTCGTTATTATACGAAGCTACTGATACACTCTGATAACACATTGCATCCATACATCATCATAACATATGCATACGAAACACATATAACATTCTCATTTATTTGTAGAGCATCATTACATAATGTATTACATACATCATAATGTTGCACAAAACTAACTTTGTCTTTTCAAGTTAAGTTTGTAAACGGAAAGATATTACCAGTAACTTACAGATAAATTATGAATTAAATCTCGAAACATGACGTGGCGATTATCTACACGACCAAGTGATTTCCTTCAGAAGTTTATTCTGAAAAGCATCTCCTTCAGCGTTTCGTTCTGAAAATAGGTTGGAATATGACAAAACCATGAAGATTTGATTGGAAAATAGGTGCACACGGTTTGTAGCATGATCTTGAGCCTCCAAATTTTTTAGATCTCAAGCCTTTTATGCCTTATACATTTACTCAATATTTATTTGATTTAATTTTGAATTTAAATGAATAAAAATTAAATAAATGAAATAAAAATTAAAATAATGCATGAATGGACTTAGAGGTCCTCTAAGGTATCATGAACATGTTTAGACCTTAAAAGATAGGTCCATTAGCCTAAAAACTCAAGTTCGCTCAAATTGAATTCCATGCATTTTCTCAAAATTACCTAACTTGCACAAATCATATCTCACTAAATTTTTATCATATGAAGGTGATCTTGTAATTTTTGTAAACCTCAAGATGTCTCCTATAATCTTAATGTTGGTCATTTTCTAATTTTAAGACTTTAACTTGATGTAAAGTTCTTTGACAAAAAGTGTCTTTTTGTTGACTTTTAAAATGACCTGTAATGTCTTGGCTCATATCTCTCAATTGAAGCATTTTTGGCCTTGAGTTTAAAGAGACAAAGTTGTAGAGAATTGAATTTCCTTCAAGATAGGCTTTAGTTGAGAATTTTCTGATGAAGCATGTGAAAGTTATGCTTGGTCAAAGTTCAGCTGACTTCTCCTTAAGAAAACCCTAATTTAGTAACTTTTGACTTTTGATGAATCTTGAGTTTTCTTGTGAATTATGATCAACCTTTGATAAAATGATGAATGTGACCTAAAAATGTTGATGTTGACCAAAAATCTTGAAGTTTGATTGTAAATTGGTCAATGTTGACTTTTTATCCAATATAGTTGATTATTAATCATCTGAGCAATTGAATGAACAAACTTGTACTGCAAGGCTTGAAATTTGATATGTGGATTCTTTGAGACATATGAGAAGTCATTAGAAGTCCAATTTTCTTTGAGAAAAGTGAAACCCTAGTTATAGGTCAACTGCTTAGGATGAGGGTTTATCTGATCAATCTTTGAGTAGTCTTGAGTGTTTGAGACCCTTAGGAGCATGAGCAGGTATCTTGAATTAATTTGTCTTGAAAAATGGGAGGGGAAATTTTGGGGTACAACAGTTGCCCCTGTTCAATATTCTTAAACCCGAGGAGTTACATTGGCATACTCACCATTCGTGATCTAAAGGTGGAAGAGGATTGAACACCTAAGTGCCCATAAATTTGCACTCACATGTGCACGAAGTAACACCGTTGGTTGATTATATTGCTTGAATATGCTTAAATATTCCATTCAGAGAGATGATAGAGTGTCGTCGGAGATGAGTTTAAAAATGTCATCTGAAGTAACTGTTGATAGGAGTACCAGAATGAGTCTACGCTCGACTTGATCTGACGGAAATGCTTTTTAGGGTGAATCTCTGAAGGAAATGCTTTTCAGGATGACACTCTGAAGTAAATGCTTTTTAGAATGAAGATCTGAAGGAAATTATTTTTAGAATGAAGCTCTGAAGGAAATGCTTTTAAGAATGAAGATCTGAAGGAAATGATTTTCAGAATGAAGATCTGTAGGAAATCCATTTCAGAAAGAAGATCTGAAGGAAATGCTTTTCAGAATGAAGATCTGAAGGAAATGCTTTTCAGAATGAAGCCCTGAAGGAAATGCTTTTCCGAATGAAGATTTGAAGGAAATTCTTTTCAGAATGAAGATCTGAAAGGAAATTCTTTTCAGAAAGAAGATCCGAAGGAAATGCTTTTCTGATTGAAGATATGAAGGAAATGCTTTTCAGAATGAAGATCTGAAGGAAATACTCTTCAGAATGAAGATCTAAAGGAAACCATCTGATAGTCTCCCCATCTTATTTCGAGAATTGATCTACATTTTGTTTATAAATTGCTGATAATATTCGTCTGTTTGCGAACTAACCTGAAAAGAAAAATTTAGTCTTATGCAATGTCATGATGTATGTAATGCATTGCACAATGATGATCTCAAAAAAAAATGAGAATATTATATGCGTTTCGTATGCTCATGTTATGATATTTTTTAAATGATGTATGGGTGCAATAAATGGTCGGGGCATATTAGTAGGTTCTTGTAACAATATCTAGTTGGGGAAAATAAATCCCAGACTGTTGTTGTGGATGAAGATAATAATTCTTCAATTTTGTTTAGAATGTATTTTCTTGGGGATTTCTTCTTTATTCTTGAGGAGACCCCGCTGGGGATGTTCGACTTCTGCTTGGTGATAGAAGCATTCCAGGAGAGTCGGTCGTTTGTCGTTCTTTTTAGAGTTATGACTAGGGATAAAAGAGATGGATAATCCTCTGATGTGTTGTCTAACTAGGTTTCACATACTGATATCAATTCTTCTAAGGAGGAAAAAATTGAATGATATTTGTCCGGAGAAGAGAATCTTGTCGGGGAATTGCAATATTGGAGAAATAAACTCTGTTGGGGAAATAAAACTTGTAGACTATGTTGAGGAAATAATCTCTGATTATAAATTCATAGACTCCACTGAGGAAGTTTCCACTGTATACTGGGCGTTATACCCCAAAATTTTCCCTTCCATTTCAAAAGATCTCCTCATGTTCCTAGGGTTCTCAATTGCTCAGGACTACTCAAGAATTGGTCAGATGGACCCTTCTCCTAAGCAAAGGCCTACAATTAGGGTTTTGGTTTCCTCAAAGAAAATTGGACTTCTAATGCCTCAAGGAATCCTCATGTCAAGTTTCAAGCCTTGCAACACAAGTTTGCTCAGACAATTGCTCAGATGATTGAAAATCAACTGTGTTGCATAAAAATTCAACTGTGGTCAATATATAGTCAAACTTCAATATTTTTGGTCAACATCAATATTTTGAAGTTACATCCATCATTTTATCAAAGGTTGATCATGATTCATCAAGAAGACTCAAGATTCATCAAAAGTCAAAAGTTGCTAAATTAGGGTTTTCTTTAGGAGAAGTCAACTGAACTTTGACCAGACATAACTTTCACATGCTTCATGGGGAAATTCTCAACCAAAGCTCATTTTGAATTAAATTCAATTCTATACGAGTATTTCTCTCTAAGCTCAAGGCCACAAAATGATTAATTTGAGAGATATGGGCTAAAACATTATAGGTAATTTTAAAAGTCAATAAAAAGACACTTTTTGTCAAAGCAACTTACATCAAGACAAATTATTCAAATGGAAAAATGATCAACATGAGACTTGTAGGGGACATATTAAGCTTTAAAAAAAACCATAATCACCTAAATATGATAAATATTGAGCAAGTTATGAGTTGTACAAGTTGGGAAATTTTGAGAAAATGCATGAAACCCAAATTGAGCAAACTTGAAATTTTGGGCTAATGGGCTTATTTTTCAAGGTCCAAAAGTGTTCTTAACCTCATAATGGACCTCTAAATCCATTCATGCACCATGGTAATTTTTATATTATTTATTTTGATTTTTATTCATTTAAATTCAAATTAAATAAAAAAATATCAAATGGAGGTGCAAGGCTTAAAAGGCTTAAGATTTGATTTATTTTGGGGCCCCAAAACCATACAAAAACCGTGTGAGCTTATTTAAAAAACCAATCTTCATGTTTGTCTTATTCCAACTTATTTTTCAAGCAAAATCAAAAGTTGTTTCATACAAGGTCCAAGCTCATTCTCCTTGACCTAATCTTCTCCTATGTATAATATTTAAAGTCATACAAGAGAGGACATGAAACCCTTGCAAGAGAACTCCCTCAAAAATATAAAAAAATTGTCTAAACTAGGGAAAACTTGAAGTCATTGTTCCAGCCCTTCTCAAAGCAAACCAGTCGTTCCAATCAATCCCTAAGGTGTTATAGGGTAAGACTGGATCGTTCTTGATGATCAAAAGTGCATGAAACAAGCATTCGAAGTAAGCCCAGTTGACATGTTTTATGAATTTCATGTTTTAAATTTTATCCTGCTTTGATTCATACTAATGTTTCTAATGTGTCTCTGAGATGTAACTATACAGGATTAAGCAATCACATGAGGCCTGAATCATGCATTGCCATTGTTACACTGATTTACATTATTTTCTTTGTATCTCATCATGCAGGAAGAATGATCCAAAACTAAGGCTACCAATGGATTTGCAAGGGTTAAATTAGGGGGGGGGGGGGGGGGGTAGGGTCCTCTTTGTTCACTAACATGTGTTTATTTTGCAGATACAAGATATCAGGTCGCCGGAGAAGACGAGCGGAGCTAGGGCTCCGACGCCTCTCCGATCCAGCTATTTTGTTTATTTTATATTTAATCATTTTCATTCAACTACCGGATGAAACAGCCACCCCAGTGGCAAGGACATACACAATAAGGCATTGGTACACAAGGGCGTGGGTTCGATCCCTGCCTTTTGCTAATTTTTCTTGCTATTTTCCAATTTCTGCAGGCTTTATATATTATGCAAGACGCCTGTATTTCTAACACCAACCAACACTTGGCTTGGTGGTGAGCTATGCGTGGAAAGTGCTGAAGAGCGTAGGTTCAACACCCACCCCATACAACTGTTTTTTCTTTATTTTTCATTAACCCTATTTTCTCTACTTTTCACGTATGTTCCCTGTCTTTTAATTAAACCCTAATTTTAATTAAAACCTAATTATCTTTTTAAAACAATTAATTAACCTAATGATTTTTTCTAATACTATTAATTTAGGATTAGGTTTTTTAACAATTAAAGTTATGACTTTTATTTTTTAATTAAACATTTTTTTATAATAAAATCAATTAGAGATTTAGGTTTTATTAAAATTATTTTCTAAAATACCAAAATATTTTCTTTTCTCCAAAACTGTTTCTCTTTTCTTTTCTTTTTTCTATTTTAATTCTTAGATAAAAATGTATAGGTCGGATTATTCGATTGTAATAACTTAGGTTTATTTCTCGCATTTTTTCCTAATTATGTATCTACTCCGAGGATGTAATAGTTATATGTTTAAATTCTCACACTCATCTATTATGTAACTACCCTGAAGCCATGTAATAACATAGACAATTTTCTCTCCACACCTTTATATTTCTACTATATTGTATGCTGTTAGTAATTAGGCGAGTATGACAAGATAATAATAAACCGATAGCATAACCCTAAATACTAGATAAAATAACTGAATTGAATCACTATTCACACTCGCACCCCTAGGGTAACCTCTCTTTGTTGCGTTCGGAAATAATGGTCATGTCCCTCGAGAGTAGGGATACTTTAGCAAAGTCCCTCAGAGTAAAAGATCATAGTCCCTCGTTGAACCTTTAACATTGCCTACGAAAAATGATCTAGTCCCTCTGATAAATTGCAAAGTTGTCCTTATATGTTGCCTTCGATGACCATACGATGACCCTTCGATTGTACCTTCACATCTAATAGATAGGGCTACCTACCAACTAATGGTATGGATGGAACTATCTCTAAAGGAGAAGGAGAATAATAAGAACGACCTTTAGTGGGTAAGGAACTCTTAATCGCTTCCTCACAACTTTTCTAAAAAACATATTTTTTACACATGACACTTTCAAACAAATATTTTCAAACCCTTTGTATGCATTCTTGAGGAATGATACAAGAATCATTACAAAGCCAGTCTTACATTGGCTTTCCAAATATTTTCAAACAAATCACACACATGAAGAATTTTTTTTTAAAGTGAGCTAGCGATTATGAGCCCGTAGATAACTACGAATGAAAGGGTGCTAACATCTTCCCTTTTCATAACTTACCCCCCAAACTAAAAATCTTCAAGTTATTTCCTATTCTTTTCACCCTTTCCTTATTGGATAAAATAAAAATCGGTGGCAACTCTAGTTATCCGCATATTTGCGATAAAACATAAATTCGGTTCTCCCACCGTATAATAGAACTGGAGACTCTGCTGGGGAGTACTTAAAAAAAAGAGGGGTTACCTTAGGGTTAGATCACTTTATTTGCTTTAATTGTTTGCTTTGCATGCTTTACTTTTAAGGATTCCTTTGGTTTATTTACTTGTAAGATCCTACACCCGGATCTAGGGATGCTTTACGTAAGTAGAAATAGATCATGAAGACTGTATGGTGTAGACCGATATGGTTGAAGTTATGAGTACGGTTAGTGTGACACATTGGATTGTACTAATGTTCCTTGAGTCAGTTGAGGATAACATTAGGCTTCTGCGTGGTGTCATTAGCACTAACTGACTTTTAGAATCTTATTTGACCCATCTTGGCCATTAGAAGGTAGTGAGATGGCCGACTTTGGTGCAGTCCAAGGCTGGTTGATACTCGATGCTACACTCATTGAGATACGACTCGCGGGATGTTTTGGTGGCAAGTCAGTTGCTGTACTAAAATAAAACCTTCAAGAAAGATTCGTGATATGAGATCCTTAAAACTCGGTTACTATTTTAGGACAAGTTGAACCAAATTAACTTCAATAGAGAAGGGTACTTACCTATGGACCTCATGCAAGCCTTTAAGCCTAAGGCTCTTGTGTGTTTTTTTTGTGTTTGCTGCTTGTTTAAACATAAACATAACATCATAACATCATAACATCATGGCATTCTTACTAACCATTTCAAGGATCTTAGGGTTCTTTTCCTCTAACCAGATGCCATTAAAGACCAAAATATGTTCTTTTAAGTCAGAGGATAGGACCCACTTGATATGGTGAGCTTGATTCTAATAAAAGGACGTCCAAAAATAAAGACTCAAAGTTCTTCAAGACAAAGCTGCAACTAGATTCTTTTTCCAATATTTTTATCCCATAAGATCCTTGAAAACATTGCATATGCATCTACAGGTCATGCATATCATAACATGTATTCCCAAGAAAAGTTTTCTCATCTTTTTGCTGTTTATTTCAGCAGAAAATGGATCTTGAACAAACAGTCAAAGACCTCCAAGCTCAGAATGCTTAATTCCAACAGATGTTCCTAAACTTATCCAAGGGGCAGGAAGAATTGAAAGTACTTGTCACCAGTGACAGAAAGAAGAAAGAAAAGAAACCAATTGGCATTATTAATATGGGAAGAAGGTTAAGAGGTCCTGTCAAGCAAGCTCGAGATCTTAACATCCCATATGAAGAAGAAGGCAAACAGGATGAAGACAGTAAGAGTGTGAAGACTGAAAGAAGCAACCCTGGTTCTAAAAAATGTCCTGATGAAGAGGAAGATGACTACTTGGATGAGAAATATCCCCCTGCTGATGAGAAAAACAAATTGATGGAAGAGCGTCTCAGGGCTATGGAGATCCAGAAGGTTCTTGGATTGAATTTTCATGATTTGGGTCTGGTTTCAGGAGTTATCATACCTCCTAAGTTCAAGACTCCTACCTTTTCCAAGTATGATGGCATTTATTATCCAAAGCTGCATTTGAGGTCTTATGTTCGGAAAATCCAACCACACACTGCTGACAAGAAGCTATGGGTTCACTTCTTTCAAGAGAGCCTGTCTGGAAAACAGTTGGAATGGTTCTATCAAATGGAAGGGACCAATATTCACAATTGGGAAGATTTGGCTGCTGCTTTCTATAAGAAATACCAATATAATGTTGATCTTACGCTAATTTGTATGCAACTGCAGAGCAAGACCATGGGCTCTGATGAAGGCTTTAAAGAGTATGGTTAGAAATTGAGAGATCTTGCGAGCAGAGTTCAACCTCCTTTGGCTGAAAGAGAATTAGTTGACATGTTCATGAACATACTAACAGGTCCTTTCTATTATCATCTGCTAGGGAGTTCTTCAGATGGTTTCACTGAATTAATTTTGACCCGGGAACACGTTGATAATGGGATTAGAAGCAGTAAAATAAAAGTGGCTATGTCTTCAAATGTTTGCGAAGAAGCCTTATTATGGTAAGCGGGAATCCAATGTTGTGTACAACAAGAAGGGTCATAATAAAAGTCATTGAAACCAATCTGTAGGGGTAGTACTGATCTCCAATTTTGCACCACTGCAACAACAACAACAAAATAATCAGCGTAGGCAGGAGGCACCTAGGAGGCAGTTCACAAAGATCAACATGCCGTTGGCCTAAGCATTGTATCACATGTTGAAAGTAGGGCTGGTTACATTGAGAGAACCTCCTCCGGATCCCAACACTTCCCTCTCCCTGCTACAATCCTAATGCGAGGTGTGCATATCACTTTGACAACCACAAGCACGACAATAGAAACTATTAGGCCCTGAAGAATAAGATCCAAGAAATGATTGACGCCAAGGAAATTTAATTTGACCCTCCTGAGACTCCTAATGTGATTACTGCACCTATACCCAATCATGACAAGGGCATTAATGCTATTGAAGATGTTTCTTATGTTTCTACTATAAATGATTTGACTACTCCTCTGATGATTATTAAAGAAAAGATATTGCAAGCCGGTTTATTTCTGAGTTGTGCCGAAGAATGCTATTACTGTGCATCCCAATCCAATGGTTGTGCATTGCTGAAAAAAGGTATTCAGTGTCTGATGGATGACCATGAGATTTTGTTTGAGAAAATTCTTGTTGATAAAAGTCCTCGTGTGGAGAGTACGTCCCAAGAACTGAATCTTGTAAACATGTATTAAATTTCCGTTACCCCTATAAGGATCACTTCTAGGGGTCCTGTGAAGATTATCGTTGAACCTAAAGTCGCTCCTCTGATTATTACTGGCCTTGGGCCAATTCTGTATTCCTATGATAAGGCTATCCCTTAGAATTATGGAGCTGATGTCTACTATCATGGAGTCAAGTAGGAATCGTTGACTGTTGAAGAGGAAAATGTTGAAGTTACTAATCCCGATGTTGGCAATATAGCGGGGACTAGTAAGGTTACCAAAAGTGGAAGGACTTTCTCTCCAGAGATATCTCCGAAGACTGTTACTGCACTAGTTCCTATCACTTCTACAAAATCTACTACTGAAACTCGAGGCGAAGAACATATGACCGAGCCTGCCCAGACGGAGGCACCAAAATAAGTTACTATCGAAGACCCCTCCAAGCAAGAGATGGAGGAAATATTAAAGATTATTCAAAATAGTGACTACAAGATTGTTGAACAGCTGGGGCAGACCCCCTCCAAAATATCTATGTTATCCCTGTTGTTGTGCTCCGAAGCTCATGCTCAGGCTTTGGTGAAAATTTTCAAATCTTCCTATGCACCGCAAGAAATCTCTGTTGATCAGTTCGAAAATTATATTGCTAGCCTGACGATTAATAACGGGCTAGGCTTTTCTGACGCAAACTTAACTCCTACAGGGAGGAATCATAATAAGGCGATGCATGTCTCTATTGAGTGCAGGGGAACTACCTTATCTCATGTGTTGGTGGACATAAGTTCCTCTTTGAATGTATTGCCAAGAGCTGCTTTAGACAAACTTGACTGTGAATGGATTGTTCTAAAACCCAGTGATATTATGGTAAGAGCTTTTGATGGTTTGAAGAGAACAGTGCATAGAGAGGTGGATATTCCCGTCAAAGTGGGTTACTAGGTCTTTGGATCTACTTTCTATGTGATGGATATTCGTCCAGCCTATTCTTGTTTGCTAGGATGCCCTTGGATTCATGGGGCAGGTGTTATTACTTATACCTTACACCAGAAGTTGAAATATCCCATGAGAGGAAAGATCATTATAGTTTGCAGTGAAGAAGAATATATGGTGAGCCATTTGAATTCTTTCAAGTATGTCGAGGTGGATGGTGAGTTCGTCGAGACTCCTTGCTAGACCTTTGAAGTTGTTTCTCAAACAACCTCAGTTGATAAAGTTGCTTATTCTATTCCTAAGACTCAATCGAAAATGGATTCTCTAAAAGACGCTAGGGTTGTGGTTGAAGAAGGTGGTTGCACTGCTTGGGGTCAGCTTCTCGATATTCCTTACAAATCTGACAAGTTTGGTTTGGATTTCACTTCTCAGGTTCAGAGAGCTGTCTTTCGTGCTTGTGCCAATTCTGGGAGACCACCATTCCGCATTAGCAGTAATGGAGTTCACAACAATCATGTTAATGTTGTGGAAGACGCTGATAGTAACTGTGACATAGATAGTTGGATCTTCCATACTACCGACAATGGGATCAACAATTGGAAGGCTGAAGACTTTATACCAATCTCCTTCAGTCATGAGTAAATGACATTTTCTGTTTTTCTTGCTTTTAAGTTTTGGTTATGTAATTTAAACAATGACTTTAAGCCTTGTTCCTTACCGGAGGCACAATGGTCCATTTATTAGGGTTGTCATTATTCATAAGCATATTTTTATTTAATAAATCATTGGACATTTGCACTCAAATTTTGTGCTCTTTATATTTCTTTTACTTTATTGTTTTCAAAATAGCTATGTGTTCTTACACACACCCACACAACAAATTGCAGATCCACATCCACCCTGGATCCCATTGATAACAGTTATGCTATTGCCAATTATGACTTTGAAAATCCGATCTACCAAGCAGAGGATGAAGGTGAGGAAGATTATGAAATACCGGGAGAGCTTGCTAGGATGTTAATGCAATAAGAAAGAGCCATATGACTACATGAATAGCTAGTCGAGGTTGTGAACTTGGGTACTGAAAAAGATAAGAGAAAAATCAAGATTGGTGCCAACCTAGAAGGCAGTGCCAACCTAGAAGACAGTTCCAAAAAGAGGTTAATTCAGATGTTGCATGATTATGTTAAGATCTTTGCTTGGTCATACAAATATATGCCGGGGCTCGATAATGATATTGTGGTTCACCGTCTACCGATGAAGGAAGGTTGTCTCCCTATAAAGCAGAAGGTTCGTTGTATGCGTCCCAAGATGTCTGAAAAGATCAAAGCTGAGGTTATGAACCAGTTATAGGCAGGGTTCTTAGCTATTACATCATATCCGCAGTGGGTTGCAAATGTGGTACCAGGGCCCAAGAAGGACGGTAAGGTGCGTATTTGTATAGACTACAGGGATTTGAATAGGGCAAGCCCCAAAGATGACTTCCCGCTTCCACATATTGATGTTCTGGTTGACAACACCGCTTAGCACAAAGTATTTTATTTCATAGATGGTTTCTCTGGATATAATAAAATCAAGATGGCACTCGAAGACATGGAAAAGACTACTTTTGTCACCCAGTGGGGCACTTTCTGTTACAAAGTCATGCCTTTCGGTTTGAAGAACACAAGTGCGACGTATCAGCATGCTATGGTAGCTTTGTTCCATGATATGATCCATCACGATATAAAGGTTTATGTTGATGACATGATAGCTAGGCATTAGACTGAAGAAGAACATCTCGACCATCTGCACAAGCTATTTGATAGATTGAAAAAGTAATAGTTGAGATTGAATCCAAACAAATGCACCTTCAGGGTCAGATCCGATAAGCTCCTAGGTTTCGTCGATAGTGGGAAAGGTATTGAAGTTGATCCCGCCAAGGTTAAATCCATTCAAGAAATGCCAACTCCCCTTTCTAAGAAGGAAGTCAGAGGTTTCCCGGGACAATTGAACTACATTGCTAGATTTATTTCCCATTTGACGGCTACTTGTGAGCCGATCTTCAAGTTACTAAAGAAAGATTAAGTAATGAGGTGGAACGAAGATTGTCAGATAGCCTTCAACAAAATCAAGGAGTATCTCCAGGAACCTCCGATTTTGTTGCCACTGGTTGAAGGAAGACCTTTGATCATGTACCTAACAGTGTTAGAGAAATCGATAGGGTGTGTACTGGGGCAGCATGACGAGTCTAGTCAAAAAGAGAATTCAATATACTACCTTAGCAAAAAGTTTACTGAATGTGAAACAAGATACTCACTGCTCGAGAAAACTTGCTGCACTTTGGCATGGGCTGCTCGTCGACTAAGACAATATATGTTGACTCATACCACTTTGTTGATCTCTAAGATGGATCCAATAAAATACATATTCGAGAAGTCCGCTCTCTCCAGAAGAATAGCAAGATGGAAAATGGTCTTGACAGAATACGACATTCAGTACACCACTCAGAAGGAAATCAAAGGAAGTGTATTGGAAGATCATTTGGCTCATCAAGCAGTAGAAGATTATCAGTCTATGAATTTTGAGTTCCCAGATGAGAATATTATGCTAGTTATTGATTATGAAAAACCTGGACCGTATGAAGGACCTGAGCCAGGATCCCGATGGACTATGGTGTTTGATGGAGCTTCCAATGTGCTTGGTAATGGAGTTGGTGCCGTGATTGTCTCTCCTTAGGGTTTCCATACGTCCTTCACCGCCAAATCATGTTTTGACTGTACCAACAACATGGCAGAATACGAAGCGTGCATCATGGGTATCAAGGCTGATATTGATATGAGGATCAAATTCTTGAATGTATATGGGGACCCAGCCTTGGAAATCAGTCAAATTAAAGGAGAGTGGGATACGGAGCATCCATATCTCATTCCTTATCGAGAGCATGTATTGACGTTAATTCCATACTTCAAAGAAATCACTTTTGAAGATATTCCACGAGAAGAGAATCAATTGGAAGACGCATTAGCTACCATGTCATCTATGTTCAAACTCAGATGGGGCAATGAAGCTCCTCGAATGACTATTGAGAGATTAGATGAACTGGAACGTTGCTACAAAGTTGATACTGATGGAGTAGAGGAAAAGCCTTGGTACCATGAAGTGAAAAGATACCTCGAGACTCAAGAATATCCTGAAGGGGCATCTATCAATGATAAGAAATTTCTATGGAGGTTCTCTGCCAAATTCTTTCTGAGTAACGGGATTTTGTACAAGCGCAATCAAGATTTGACTATGTTTCGTTGTGTAGACAAGAAGGAAGTTGAGAAGGTTATGGAAGATATGCAGGAAGGATTCTTTGATACTCACTCCAAAGGAAACAATATGGCAAAGAAAATTTTGTGAGCGGGTTATTATTGGTCGACCATGGAAACTGATTGCCATCATCATTTCAGAACTTGTCACAAATTCCAGATTTATGCTGACAAAGTACATGTGCCGCCGGTTCCTCTGAATGTCTTGACCGCTCCTTGGCCATTTGAAATATGGGGCATTTATATGATTGGAGAAATTAATCCTATTGCGTCCAATAGGCATCATTTCATCCTAGTCGCTATTGATTATTTCACAAAGTTTGTTGAAGCAACCTCGTTTGCCTCCGTTACCAAGAAGTTTGTGGCCCGATTCATTAAGCATAATCTCATTTGTTGGTATGGCATACCCGAGAGAATCATCACAGATAATGACACCAATCTCAACAATACTATGATCATGGAACTCGACATGCAATTCAATATTAAGCACCACAATTCTTCTTTGTATCGACCAAAGATGAACGACACAGTGGAAGCCGCCAATAAGAATATCAAGAAGATGACGGTGACATACAAATATTGGCACCAGATTTTACCATTTGCTCTTCATGGTTATCGCACTTCAACATGAACATCAACTGAGGAAACCACGTTCTCTCTAGTCAAAGGCATCAAGGCTGTATTACCTGTCGATGTCCAGATTCCTTCTCTAAGGATTATGAAAGATGCAGTTTTTAATGAAGACAAGTGGATTCAGACTAGACTTGACTAGATAAATTTGATTAATGAGAAAAGGCTTGCATCTGTTTGCCATGGTCAGATGCACCAGAAGCGTATGATCAAGGACTTTAATAAGAAAGTCAGACATCAGGTGTACCAGACTGGTGATCTGGTTATAAAACGCATCATCTTACTACAAGGTGATCCCGGGGGAAAATGGACTCCAACATGCGAAGGGACATTTGTTATTAAAAATATATTTTCTGGCGATGCTATGATACTTACCACCATGGACGGTGAAGATCTTCAACACCTGTAAATGCATGCATAGTTAAAAAATACTACGCATAAAAGAGACCCGCTAGCTTGACTGGCCTAGGAAAAAATAAGGGCATCCCGGCGAACCAAAAGGGTTCAAGAAAAAATTAGGGATATATATATATATATATATATCCGGTAAGTCAAAATCCTGAAAGGGAGGCTTGGGAAAAAACGGATACCCTAGTGGACTGAAAACCCGAAAGGACGGTCCGTGCGAATCAATTTAATTAACTTCTTCCGACAACGAGGGATGAGATGCTTGAAAACATAGGGGCAATAGCAGAGTTGAAACTCGATGTGATCATTTCCACATAGCTGTTTTTCTCCATTTCTCTTTGTACACCTTTTCTTTTAGGACAATTTCCTCTTACTAGGATTTCTGTCTCTTTGTATAAAACTGTCTGTTTATAGGAAAATTTTCCACATTAATACAATCAATTTCAAATTCAAAAGATATTTTTACTTTCTCTATTTTGTTTGCAAAAACATCAAATGATTATATTGAATGAACATATGCATTTGAATATGATTACCATTTAAAAATATATGCATGAAAACAGGATTAGAATTTACAAAAGATTCCAGGAATTGGGATAAACGTTCATAGCTAACCATAAATTCCCATTGAGCAATTTTATCAGATCTTTCCCCACAAGTTAATACCCACAAAAGTTTATTTCCCCTGTGAAGTCGCCATAGTCTATAGGGTTTATTTCCCCAACAGAGTTTATTTCTCCAACATTGCAAAAATTCCTCGACAAGATTCTATTGTCCGAGCAGATGACATTCAACGTTGTCCTTCCCAGAAGAGATAATATTCATATCCAAAATCCAGTCAAACAACACATCAGATAGTTTCAGTCCTTTCATCTCCAGTCAGAATATAAATCTTACAAAGAACGATGAACGACCGACTCTCCTTGAATACTTCTATCCCCAGGCAGAAGTCGAAGATCCCTAGTGGAGCGTCCAAAAATGGAAAGCAGAAATCCCCAGTAGAGATATTCTAAACAATTTGAAAGAACTACTATCTTCATCCCCAACAACAATCAGGGATTTATTTTTCCCAGTCAGATGTTATTATACGAAGCTACTGATACACTCTGATAACACATTGCATCCATACATCATCATAATATATGCATACGAAACACATATAACATGCTCATTTATTTGGAGAGAATCATTACACAATGCATTACATACATTATAATGTTGCACAAAACTAACTTTGTCTTTTTAGGTTCAGTTCGCAAGCAGAAAGATATTACCAGTAATTTACAGAAAAATTATATATCAAATCCTGAAACAGGATGGGACTATTATCTACACGACCAAGTGATTTCCTTTAGAAGTTTTTCTGAAAAGCATCTCCTTCGGCGCTTCATTCTGAAAATAGGTTGGAATATGACAAAACCATGAAGATTTGATTGGAAAATAGGTGCACACGGTTTGTACCATGATCTTGGGCCTCCAAAATATTCAGATCTCAAGCCTTTTATGCCTTATACATTTATTCAATATTTATTTGATTTAATTTTGAATTTAAATTAATAAAAATTAAAATAAATGAAAATTAAAATAGTGCATGAATGGACTTAGAGGTTCTCTAAGGTATCATGAATATGTTTAGACCTTAAAATATAAGTCCATTAGCCCAAAAACTCAAGTTTTCTCAAATTGAATTTCATGCATTTTCTCAAAATCGCCCAAATTGCCCAAATCATATATCACTCAATTTTTATCATATGAAGGAGATGTTGGACTTTTTTGAAACCTCAAGATGTCTCCTATAATATTCATGTTGGTCATTTTCTCATTTTAAGAATTTAACTTTATGTAAAGTTCTTTTACAAAAAGTGTCTTTTTGTTGACTTTTAAAATGACCTGTAATGTTTTGGCTCATATCTCTCAAATGAAGCATTTTTTACCACGAGCTTAAAGATTCAAAGTTGTAGAGAATTGAATTTCCTTCAAGATAGGCTTTGGTTGAGAATTTTATAATGAAGCATGTGAAAGTTATGCTTGGTCCAAGTTCAGTTGACTTCTCCTTAAGAAAACCCTAATTTAGTCACTTTTGACTTTTTATGAATCTTGAGTTTTCTTGATGAATCATGATCAAACCTTGATGAAATGATGAATGTGACCTAAAAATTTTGATGTTGATGTTGACCAAAAATCTTGAAGTTTGACTGTAAATTGGTCAAAGTTGACTTTTTGTCCAATATAGTGGATTTTCAATCATTTGAGCAATTGACTGAACAAACTTGTACTGCAAGGATTGAAATTTAGCATGAGGATTATTTGAGACATATGAGAAGTCATTAAATCCACTTAAGGCATTATAATTCGAATTTCCTTTGAGAAAGTGAAACCCTAGTTGTAGGTCAATTGCTTAGGAAGAGGGTTTGTCTGATCAATATTTGAGTAGTCTTGAGTGTTTGAGACCCTTTGGAGCATGAGGAGGTATCTTGAATTAATTTTTCTTGAAAAATGGGATAGAAATTTTTTGGGTACAATAGCTTCCCCTGTTCAATATTCTTAAACCTGAGGAGTTAGATTGACATACTCGCCATTCGTGATCTGAAGGTGGAAGAGGATTGAACACCTAAGTGCCTAGAAATTTTCACTCACATGTGCATGAAGTAATATTGTTGGTTGATTATATTTCTTGAATGGGCTTAAAGATGCCATTAGGAGAGATTATAGAGCGTCGTCAGAGATGGGCTTAAAGATGCCATCTGAAGTAACTGTTGATAGTACTACCAGAATGAGTCTACGCTCAACTTGATCTGATGGAAATTATTTTTAGGGTGAATCTCTGAAGGTAATGCTTTTCAGGATGACACTCTGAAGGAAATGATTTTCAAAATGAAGATCTGAAATAAATGCTTTTCAGTATGAAGCTCTGAAGGAAATGCTTTTCAGTATGAAGTTCTGAAGGAAATGCTTTTCAGAATGAAGATCTGAAGGAAATGCTTTTCAGAACGAAGATCTGAAGAAAATGATTTTCAGAATGAAGATCTGAAGGAAATGCTTTTTAGAATGAAGCTCTGAAGGAAATGCTTTCTAGACTGAAGATTTGAAGGAAATGCTTTTCAGAATGAAGATTTGAAGGAAATGCTCTATAGAATGAAGATCTGAAGTAAATGCTTTTCAGAATGAAGAACTGAAGGAAATGCTTTTCAGAATGAAGATCTAAAGGAAATCATCTGGTCATGTAGATAGTCGTCCCTTCTTGTTTCTAGAATTTATCTACAACCTGTTTATAGATTGCTGATAATATTTGTCTATTTGCGAACTAACCTGAAAAGTAAAAGTTAGTCTTATGCAATGTCATGATATATGTAATGCATTGCACAATGCTTATCTCAAAATAAATGAGAATATTATATGCGATTCGTATGCTCATGTTATGATATTTTTTAAATGATGTATGGATGCAATAAATGGTCGGGGCGTATCAATAGCTTCGTGTAACAATGTCTGACTGGGAAAAATAAATCCCTGACTGTTGCTGGGGATGAAGACAGTAAATCTTCAATTTTGTTTAGAACATATTTATTGGGGACTTTTGCTTTCTGCTTAAGGACACCCCGCTGGGGATGCTCAACTTCTGGTTGGGGATATAAGTATTACAAGAGAGTCGGTCGTTCGTCGTTCTTTTTAGAGATCTGACTGAGGATAAAAGTGATGGATAATCTTATGATGTGCTGTTTGACTAGGTTTCAGATACGCATATCAGTTCTTCTAGGGAGGACAATGTTGAATGATATCTGTCCAGAGAAGAGTATCTTGTCGGGGAATCGCATTATTAGAGAAATAAATTTCATTGGGGAAATAAACCTTGTAGACTGTGTTAAGGAAATATTATCTTATTAGAAATTCATAGACTCCACTGAGGAAGTTTCCATTGTATACTGGGAGTTATACCCCAAAAATTTCCCTCCCATTTCAAAAGATCTCCTCATATTCCTAGGGTTCTCAATTGCTCAGGACTACTCAAGAATTGGTCAGATGGACCCTTCTCCTAAGCAATGACCTACAATTAGGGTTTTGGTTTCCTCAAAGAAAATTGGACTTCTAATGCCTCAAGTAAGTTTCATGGTTCCTCATATGCTTCAAAGAATCCTCATGTCAAGTTTCAAGCCTTGCAGCATAAGTTTGCTCAGACAATTATTCAGATGATTGAAAATCAACTGTATTGGATAAAAAGTCAAATATGGTCAATATATAGTCAAACTTCAATATTTTTGGTCAACATAAATATTTTAAAGTTACATCCATCATTTTATCAAAGGTTGATCATGATTCATCAAGAAGACTCAAGATCCATCAAAAGTCAAAAGTTGCTAAATTAAGGTTTTTCTTTAGGAGAAGTTATCTAAACTTTGACCAGGCATAAGTTTCACATGCTTCATCAGGAAATTCTTAACCAAAGCTCATTTTGAAGTAAACTCAATTCTCTAGGACTTTTTCTCTCTAAGCTCAAGGCCAAAAAATGCTTCATTTGAGAGATATGGACTAAAACATAATAGGTCATTTTAAAGTCAACAAAAAGACACTTTTTATCAAAGCAACTTACATCAAGTTAAATTCTTAAAATGGAAAAATTATAAACATGAGAGTTGTAGGGGACATCGTTATCTTTTTCAAAAAGTCCATGAGCACCTTCATATGATAAAAATTGAGCAAGTTATGAGTTGTACAAGTTGGGCAATTTTGAGAAACTGCACGAAACCCAATTTGAGCAAACTTGAATTTTTGGGCTAATGGGATTATCTTTCAAGGTTCAAACGTGTTCTTGACCTCATAATGGACCTCTAATTCCATTCATGTACCATGATAATTTTGATTTTATTTATTTTGATTTTTATTCATTTAAATTCAAATTAAATCAAAAAATATCAAATGGAGGTGCAAGGCTTAAAAGGCTTAAGATTTGATTTATTTTGGGGCCCCAAAACCATACAAAAACCGTGTGAGCTTATTTACAAAACCAATCTTCATGTTTGTCTTATTCCAACTTATTTTTCAAGCAAAATCAAAATTTTTTCATACAAGGTTCAAGCCTATTCTCCTTGACCTAATATTCTCCTATATATACTCTTTAAATTCAGACAAGAGAGGACACGAGACCCTTGCTAGAGAACTCCCTCAAAAATATCAAAATTTGTCCATACTAGGGAAAACTTTAAATCATTGTTCCAACCCTTCTCAAAGCAAACCAGCCGTTACAATCAATCCCTGAAGTGTTATATGGTAAGACTGGATCGTTCTTGATGATCAAAAGTGCATGAAACAAGCATTCCAAGCATGGCCGATTGACATGTTTTATGAATTTCATGTTTTAAATTTTATTGTGCTTTGATTCATACTAATGTTTCTAACGTGTCTCTGAGATGTAACTGTACAAGATGAGCCATCACATGAATCCCAAGAGGTCTGAATCATGCATTACCATTGTTACATCGATTTATATAATTTTCTTCGTATCTCATCATGCAGGAAGAATTAGCCAAAAATAAGGCCACCAATGGATTCACAGGGGTCAAATTAGGGGGGGTAGGGTCCTCTTTGTTCACTAACGCGTGTTTATTTTGAAGGTACAGGAAATCAGGTTTCCGGAGAAGACGACCGGAGCTAGGGCTCCGGCGCCTCTCCGGTCCAACTATTTTGTTTATTTTATATTTAATGGTTTTAATTATACTACAGGATGAAACAGCCACCCCAGTGGTAGGGACACGCACGATAAGGCATTAATACACAAGGGTGTGGGTTTGATCCCTGCCTTTTGCTAATTTTTCTTGCTATTTTCCAATTTCTGCAGGCTTTACATATTATACAACGTGCCTGTATTTCTAACACCAACCAGCGCTTAGCCTGGTGGTGAGCTATGCATGGAAAATGCTGAAGGGCGTGGGTTTAACACCCATCCCATACAACTATTTTTTCTCTATTTTTCACTAACCCTATTTTCTCAACTTTTCACTTATTTTCCCTTTCTTTTAATTAAACCCTAATTCTAATTAAAACCTAATTATCTTTTTTAAAACAATTAATTAACCTAATGATATTTTCTAATACTAATAATTTAGGATTAGGTTTTTTAAAAATTAAAATTTTGACTTTTATTTTTTAATTGAACCTTTTTTTTATAATAAAATCAATTAGAGATTTAGGTTTTATTAAAATTATTTTCTAAAATACCAAAATATTTTCTTTTCTCTAATTTTTTTTCTATTTTCTTTTCTTTTTGCTATTTTAATTCTTAGATAAAAATGTATAGGTCACATTATTCGATTGTAATAACTTAGGTTTATTTTTTCACATTTTTTTCCTAACTATGTATCTGCTCCGAGGATGTAATAGTTATACGTTTAAATTCTTGCATTCATCTATTATGTAACTATCCCGAAGCCATGTAATAGCATAATAATTTTAACTTCTACACCTTTATATTTCTGTTATATTGTATGCTATTAGTAATTAGGCGTGTATGGCAAGATAATAATCAATTGATAGCATAACCTTAAATATAAGATAAAATAACTGAATTGAATCACTATTCACACTCGCACCCCTAGAGTAACCTCTCTTTGTTGCCTTAAGAAATAATGGTCATGTCCCTCGAAATTAGGGATACTTTAGCAAAGCCCCTATGAGTAAAAGATCATAGTCCCTCGATGACCCTTCGATGTTGCCTACGAAAATTGATCTAGTCCTTATGATAAATTTCTAAGGTATCCTTATCTGTTGCCTTCGATGACCATACAACGACCCTTCGATTGTCCCTTCACCTCCAATAGATAAAACTACCTACCAACTAATGGTATGGATGGCACTATCTCTAAAGGAGAAGGAAAAGAATAAGAACGACCTTTAGTGGGTAAGGAACTCTTAATCGCTGACACACAACTTTTCTAAAAAACACATTTTTTACACATCACACTTTCAAACAAATATTTTTAAACACTTTGTATGCATTCTTGAGGACTGATACAAGAATCATTACAAATTCATCCTTACATTGGCTTTTCAAAATATTTTCAAACAAATCACACACACAAAGAATTTTTTTTCTTTCAAAAGTGAGCTAGCGATTAAGATTCCATAGATAACTACGGATGAAAAGGGTGCTAACACCTTCCCTTTTCATAACTTACCCCCCGAACTCAAAATCTTCAAGGTCTTTCCTGTTCTTTTAAACCTTTCCTTAGTGGATAAAAGAAAAGTCGTCGGCGACTCTAGCTATCCGCACATTTGTGATAAAACGCAAAGTCAGTTCTCCCACCGTATTACACTAAGGAAATGACCAAACTTCCTTATCTTCTAGGGGACCCATTGGGGAAGATGATCATGTCAAGCTTTTCATAAAAATGAAGGTGAACTGCTGGAAGATGCCCCGATTTCTGCCTGAGGACACGGTGGATTTGCTGGGGAATATGCCTCTGTTGGGGATGAGCTTCTCTAAATAGCTCTGTAGAGATAATTCCATGGAGGTTACTTTATGGGGATTTCTAGATGACTTGAACATTATCCCGTCTCCTAGAGTCTTTAGTAAATGCTAATCCTGTTTTCATGCATATATTTGTAAGCAGTAATCATATTCGAATGCATATGTTCATTCAATGTAATCATTGGACTTTTTTGCAAATAAAACAGAGAAAGTAAAAACAATTTTGAATTCTAAAGTATATTTGTATTGATTTTGAAAAGTTTACCTATAAGAAGGAAATTTTATACAAAGAGACAGAAATCCTAGTAAGAGGAAATCGTCATAAAAAGAAAAGGGGTACAAAGAAAAACAAAGAAAAATAGCTATGTGGAAACAATCCCATCGAGTCTCAACTCTGCTATTGCCTTTATATCTTCAAGCATTGCATCCCTTGTTGTTGGAAGAAGTTGATTGAATTGATCTATACCATTTAAACTTGACGCTAGTGATTATGCTGGCTGTAAGTGGATGGGCGATCCAACGGGACATAGTCGTACACTTTGATCCCTAACTTTTTCCTGGACCTCCCTTTCGAGTTTTCAGTCTATCGAGATATCATTTTTTGTCCAAGCTGCCTTTTCAAGTTTTCGACTTGCCGAATGACAATCTTTATATATATCTATATATATATATATATATATATATATATATATATATATATATATATATATATATATATATATATATATATATATATATATATATATATATATATATATATATATATATATATATATATATATATATATATATATATATATATATGTATCCCTAATTTTTGCCTGAACCCTTTCGGTTTGCCGGGATGCCCTTATTTTTTCCTAGGTCAATCAACCTAGCCGGTCTCTTTTATGCATAGTATTTTTTGACTATGTTTGCGTTTACCGAGTGTGGAAAATCTTCATTATCCATGGGGGTAAGCATCATAGCATCGCTAAAAAATATCTTCTTGATCACAAATGGCCCTTCGTATGTGGGAGTCCATTAACCCCTGAGATTACCTTGTGGTAGGATGATGCGTTTTATTACCAAATCACCTGCCTGGTACACTTGATATTTGACTTTCTTGTTAAAGGCCTTGATCATGCGTTTCTTATACATATGACCATAACAAACAACCACAAGCCTTTTCTCATAAGTCAAACTTATTTGGTCAAATCGAGTCTGAATCCACTTGTCTTCATCTAAACATACGTCTTTCATAATCCTTAGGGAAGGAATCTGGACTTCGACAGGTAAGACAACCTCCATATCAAAGACTAGAGAGAATAGGGTTGCCCCAGTTGATGTACGTACTGAAGTGCGATAACCATGAAGAGAAAATGGTAGCATCTCATGCCAATCTCTGTATGTCACTGTCATCTTCTACAAAATCTTCTTGATATTCTTGTTGGCAGCTTCCACTGTGCCATTCATCTTTGGTCGATATGAAGAAGAATTGTGTTGCTTAATCTTGAACTTCGTGCAGAGTTCTGTGATCATAGTATTGTTAAGATTGGTACCATTGTCCGTGATGATCCTTTCAGGTATGCCATACCGAAAGATAAGGTTATGCTTAATGAACCGAGCCACAACATTCTTGGTAACAGAAGCAAACGAGGATGCCTCTATCCACTTCGTAAAGTAACCAATAGCAATAAGGATGAAACGATTCCCATTAGGAGCAGTAGGCTTGATCTCTCAATCATATTAATGCCCTATATTGCAAACGGCCAAGGAGCAGTCAAGAGATTCAGAGGAACTAGGGGCACATGTACTTTGTCAGCATAAATATGACATTTATGACAAGTTTTGGAATGACGATCGAAATTGTTTTCCATGGTAGAACAATAATAACCTGCTATCAAAATTTCCTTAGCCATTGTATGTCCACTGGAGTGATTACGAAAGGCACCTTCATGCATATATTTCATAATTTTCCCAGATTCCTTCTTGTCTACACAACGAAGCAAAGTCGAATTATGGTTGCGCTTGTATAAGACTTTGTTACTTAGAAAGAACTTGGCAGAGAACCTCCTTAGAAATTTCTTATCATTGATAGATGACCCTTCAGGATACTCTTGAGTCTCGAGGTATCTTTTTACTTCATGGTACCAAGGCTTTTCCTCTACTCCATAAGTATCAACTTCTTAGCAATGTACCGATTCATCTAGTATCTCAATAGTAATTCGAGGAGCTTCATTATTCTATATGACTTTGAACATAGATGACATGGTAGCTAGTGCATCTGCAGACTGATTCTCTTCTCGTGGAATATGTTCAAAAGTGATTTCTTTGAAGTACAGACTTAAGGTCAACGCATGCTCTCGATAAGGAATGAGATTTGGATGCTTCGTATCCCATTCTCCCTTAATTTGACTGATTACTAGGGCTGAGTCCCCATACATATTCAACAATTTAATCCTCATATCGATGGCAGCTTTGATACCCATGATGCGTGCTTCTTACTAGGGCATATTGTTGGTACAATCAAAACATAATCTGGCGGTGAGGGGGGTATGGAAACCCTTGGGAGAGATAATCACAACACCTATTCCATTACAACGCGCGTTGGAAGCTCCATCGAAAACCATAGTCCATCGGGATCCCGACTCAGGTCCTTGATACGATCCAAGTTCTTCATAATCGGTAATTAGCATGATGTTCTCATCTGGGAACTCAAAATTCATAGACTGATAGTCATCCACCGCTTGATGATCCAAATGATCTACCAGTAGACTTCCTTTGATTGCATTCTGAATAGTGTACTGAATTTCGTATTTTGTCAAGACCATTTTCCATCTTGCTATTCTTCCGGAGAGAGCGGGTGTGATCGATGGAAATATAACTGACTGTTTTGAAATGCTGGTTCGCGAAATGTCGCGGTAAGTAAGAGTCGCCACTGTCTTTTATTTTCTCCAACAAGGAAAGAACAAAAGCACAGCAAAATTCCTTTTCGAGATGTTTCTCGGTTCGGGAGGTAGATTATAGAAAGGGAAGGTGTTAGCACCCTTTCTATCCGTGGTTATCCACAGGCTCTTAGGTACTTGCTCACTATGTTTTCAAAAATGTTTGCTTTTCTTGTGTTTGTGGGTTTTGAAAAAGTTTGTTTGAAAACTTCGTTTTGACTCTTGTATCAGTCCTCAAGAGTATATGAAGTGTTTGTTTGAAAACTTTTGTCAGAAAAGTGTAGGTGCGAAAAGTATTTTTGTTTTGAAAGAGCAAGTATCTAAGAACCTCTACCTACTCAAAAGAAATTAAGCTGTGTAAATGTCCTTTAGACAGTACTATCCCACCATTGAGAAGTAGGTAGCACCGTCGTTGGAGTTATTCGGGTCAATTCGATTATAGGGACATGTGTGGTCACCAAAGCAATAGTAGGACGCCTTAGCGGTAACCCTAATGTCTTAGATCCTTTTTATCCGAGGCAACCGTTTCGAGGCAACTTGGATCTTTAGACAGGAGGGCGACCTCTAAAACACCTTATACTCAATGACCACGTCGAGGCAACCAAGTGAGGCGTACCCTAGGAGTGGCATGTGCGAGTGTGTCAGGATTCAGTTTAATTATCTTTGCACATGTCATGGTGAGCTACGTTTTGATTTTATTTTGAGAACAAGTCTTGTCATGCATAGCAGTTAATAATTGCGGAAAGTAAATTGCGGAAAGTAAATCTACGCTATTACAAGGTGTCGGGTATTTACATCGCCAAAAGCAACCCTTGAAAAGTAAATGCGGGAAAATAAAGAAAGCGATAAAAAGTCCTAATTACGCTATTACATCCTCGGAGCAAATACATAAATATGATAAAAAATAATACGCGCGAATAAATATTAAATCGGGGAAGTCCTTAGGGTTTTGACCCTTTTTTGAGAAAAGAATGAATTTTGGTCCTTTTTGCATTAAATTAAACCTAATTCTAATTAATTAAATAAAAGAAATATTTTTTAAGTTTTTAATGTTTTTAATGTTTTTAATGTTTTTAATGTTTTTAATGAAAATAAAATAAAATAGTTAAATATATTAATAACCTAATTCTACATGGATTTTATTTATTGTGAAAAAAAAGTTAAAGTTGACCTAATTAACTAAATTAATCTATGTTAGAATTTATTTACAAAAATAATAAATTAATAGTGAAATTAATAAATAATAATAATAATAAAAATATTTAATTTTCTGAATTTATTATGAAAATAATAATTATGTTAATTAAATAATAATAATAATAATAATAGTTAGTAAAACAATTAAATAGAAATTAAAATGTAAAAGAAAAAGAATAAAGAAACCAGGGGGTGCTGGGCCATTAGGAGGTTAATCTGGAAGTTTGAAGGCCCATTAAGCTACAAGCCTTGTTGACTTTCTGGCTCGTCCACACATGCATTGACTGGGAGCATGGTGGTCTTCATCTTTTGACCATTGGATTTGTGACTGTGGCCACTTGGCGCTTAGATGCTTGGAATGCATGGTAGACCGCTTTGTGAAGCCTGCATGAGATCATGTTAAGAAAAATATTATAAGAATTTTGGGGGACCTGGGAATCGAACCCAGGTCCCAATGGTTACCAGCCAGTGCATTAACCACTATGCCATTTGCCTGCGTTTGTTATTATAACAATAAGTAAATATAATATTAAGAAATAACCCAATATGCTGTAACACAAATAAAACGCGCGCCCTTTTTGAATGAACCAATGATATGCTTACACGTCCTTCGTCTTCCTCGTTTGTACCTGCAAAAGGAAATCAGATAGCGGGGGTTTTTAACCCCCACAAAGCATGATGATGAAAAATAGAGATTAGCCCTACAGGCTACATAAATATTTCGTGATGGTCCAGTTACGTTCGTTTGAGTCTCCTGAATCAATCATGGGTCTCATAAGGCCTAATTTTTCCTGTACTGTAAATCCCCAATTTTAGAGTTCAAGAACCCTAGAATTCATCAATGGCGTTTTACGATTCTGTGCATTTTAATCCAATTAAACTATACCATCAGCTTCATATGAGTTCAAGCAATACAGAACAAACACAAAATCATGTTAATGATGCATGAAATAAGCAATTCGATTCTGAAAGAAAAACGTAAACCGTTAAACTGTTCTTGATGATTCTTGTAGCTTTAAGGCTTGGTTTTGATTGCAATACGTCTCTGGGAACCCCTGCAATAGATTAGAATCAATAAAAGCCTTTGAATCGTGCTAAAATATAGAAATCAGTTTTCAAGTTTCTTGAGTTTTTTCAATATGCTTATGGCTTTGTTTGCAGCAATTTTCACGTGTGCATGAATAGGGTTGGCTTGTGAACTTATAGGAGAATGAAACTAGGTCAGAATCTTGGGAAAAAAATCCATGGAATGATGATTCAATATTTGATTGGAAATCACATCTTTTTGAATCTTTTTGATTGAAAAAAGTTACCAATTTGGGAGTTTTTGATATCCTTGATTTGTACACGAAATTGCCAGCATGATTAGGTCATTCTTGCTTCACAAAAAGATTGAAAAATCAAATCTTTGTATTTCCTACAATTTAAATGAATTAATATTGATTAAAAATCCAATTAATTAATAAAAAATAAGAAAATAATTCAATTAGGCTTGATGGGTCGTGCATAAGTCATGGATAAAGTTTCAAGAAGAAATTTGAGGCCCATTAGCAAAAACAAGGTGTTTTGAGCAAAGTTGACTTTTGCACATTCACAAAAATTTCCCAACTTCTCCAATGCATATCTTGCTCAATTTTGATCATATGAACCTGTTCTTGGACATTTTGGAAAGGTCTTGAAGTCCTCTAACCAATGCCTTTGGTCCCATGTCATTTGGATTTACCAATCTAAAGTTATGGTCTTTGACTTAAAGTGCATTTTTGTTGACTTTTGAAATTGACCTATAATGTAAAAATTGATAACTTTTGGTGAGAGAATTTCTTGGACTTGGAATGTGAAGATGGATTGTAGGAAATGTCATCCCCTTCAAAATGAGCATTGGATGGGATTTTTCTGATGAACCATGAAAAAGTTATGCCCTGGTCAAGATACAGTTGACTTTTCTACTGTCTAAAAATAGTAACTTTTGCATCTTGATGATTTTTGAGCCATTCTTGTGGAATCATGATCAAGACTTGATCAAATGATGATTGTGGACTCAAAATAAGATGTTGACCAAAAATTCTGACTTTTAACTGTGAAATGACCATTTTTCCCCTGTAGTTGACTGTAGGTCAAATGAGGCTTTTGACTGTGCAAATTGGTACTGTGAGTCTTGAGACTTGTCATGTAGATGCTTGAGGATGTTTATAGGCCTATGGGACTTGATTGAACCATTGAAAACCTCAAATTCCTTGAAAGAACCAAAACCCTAGTTTCAGCTGGCTTAGGAGGTGGTTTGACTGTGCAAATTCTTGAGCAATCTTGGACCATTTGAAGATGATTCTTGACAAACCTTGAGGAATATGGGAGGGAAAATTTTGGGGTACAACAGTTTCCCCTGTTCAATCTTCTTAGACCCGAGGATGTAGATTGGCTTGCGTGCCTTTCGTGATCCGAAGGTGGAAGATGATTGAACACTAATGTGCCCAGAAATTTGCACTCGCAAGGTGTAGTATCAGCAATGTGATATCGGGAATGGGCTTACAGATGCCATTTGGAGATGTGATGGATAGGAGGATGGGCTTATAGATGCCACCTGGAGGTTGTTGGTAGGTGGATGGGCTTATAGATGCCATCTGGAGATTGTTGGTTGAATTGTAACTTGGTAGGTTAAAAGAAGGGAACCTGTGTAGGGTTGCCTGATGATGAGTCCGTGTGAAACTGCACCTTGGAAGGAAGGAAACCTGTGTAGGGTTGCCTGATGTCGAGTCCGTGTGAAACTGCATCTTGGAATGAAGGAAACCTGTGTAGGGTTGACTGATGATGAGTCTGTGTAAAATTGCATCTTTGAAGGAAGGAAACCTGTGTATGGTTGACTGATGACGAGTCCGTGTGAAACTGCATTTTTGAAGGAAGGAAACCTGTGTAGGGTTTCTTGATGATGAGTCCGTGTAAAACTGCCTCTGGAATTGAGAAGGAAACCTGTGTAGGGTTTCTGATGATGAGCATGTGTGAAACTGCATCTGGAATTGAGAAGGAAACCTGTGTAGGATTTCTTGATGACGAGTCCGTGTAAAACTGCATCTTTGGAAAGAGAGAACCTATGTAGGGTTTCTTGATGACGAGTCCGTGTAAAACTTCATCTTTGGAAAGAGAGAACCTATGTAGGGTTTCTTGATGACGAGTCCGTGTAAAACTTCATCTTTGGAAAGAGAGAACCTATGTAGGGTTTCTTGATGACGAGTCCGTGTAAAACTTCATCTTTGGAAAGAGAGAACCTGTGTAGGGTTTCTTGATGACGAGTCCGTGTAAAACTTCATCTTTGGAAAGAGAGAACCTATGTAGGGTTTCTTGATGACGAGTCCGTGTAAAACTTCATCTTTGGAAAGAGAGAACCTGTGTAGGGTTTCTTGATGACGAGTCCGTGTAAAACTTCATCTTTGGAAAGAGAGAACCTGTGTAGGGTTTCTTGATGACGAGTCCGTGTAAAACTTCATCTTTGGAAAGAGAGAACCTATGTAGGGTTTCTTGATGACGAGTCCGTGTAAAACTTCATCTTTGGAAAGAGAGAACCTGTGTAGGGTTACTTCGGGATGAGTTCGTGTGAAACTTCAGAATGAACCAGGGTAAGGTTACTGTGAGATAAGTTCGTGTGAAACTTCAGGATGAACCGGGGTAAGGTTACTTTGAGATAAGTTCGTGTGAAACTTCAGGATGAACCGGGGTAAGGTTACTGTGAGATAAGTTCGTGTAAAACTTCAGGATGAACCGGGGTAAGGTTACTTTGAGATAAGTTAGTGTAAAACTTCTGGATGAATCGGGGTAAGGTTACTTTGAGATAAGTTCGTGTAAAACTTCTAGATGAACCGGGGTAAGGTTACTTTGAGATAAGTTCGTGTAGAACTTTGTCTTGGAACTGAGGAGGAACCGGTGTAGGGTTGCCTGAGGGCGTCTGTGTAAAACTTCATCTTGGAAGGGAGGAGGAACCGGTATAGGGTTACTTTGATGATGAGTCCATGTAAAACTTCATCTTGGAAATGAGAAGGAACCGGTGTAGGGTTTCCTGATGATGAGTCCGTGTAAAACTGCATCTGAAGTTTGAGAGGGAACCGGTGTAGGGTTTCCTGAGGATGAGTCCATGTAAAACTACATCTGAAGTTGAGAAGGAACCGGTGTAGGGTTGCTTCATGATGAGTCCATGTAAAACTTCATCTGAAATTGAGAAGGAACCAGTGTAGGGTTTCCTGGTGATGAGTCCGTGTAAAACTACATCTGGATTTGAGAAGGAACCGGTGTAGGGTTGCTTCATGATGATCAAGTAGATAATTGTCCTGTCTGGTTTCAGGTATTAACCCACGATCAGTCGTCCACAGAATTTTCCTGGCTTGTTACAGGTGTTGATCTGGAACTGCAAAGGTAGATGGTAATCATCTTTTGATTGACCTTTTCCTGAAAAGGCAAAACGTTAGCTGTATGCAATGTCATGATGCATGAACTGCATGATGTCAAGATGTTATCAAGAATAAATGAGATTTGTGTTGTATGATGCGTATGCATGTCATGATGTATGAAGATGTGATGTTTTTAGCTGGGGAAAATAAATCCCGGAGCTGCTGGAGAATAGTGTTGAGTTCTTCGTTTCCGCTGGGGATGATGAACGAAGATGGTTGCAAGAATAAACTTGTAGGAGAAGATAACTCCGTTGAGGAATAAAATTGATAAAGAGATTACTTTGAGGGGAATACTCTGTGGGAATAGATGCTTTGCTGAGATTTTAACGATAACTCCGCTGGGGATTCCATTGATGAGCTTTGTTGGAGGATTTCGATGATGAACTCCGCTGGGGGATAGGAAGAAATTCGCTGAGGAGGATCCTTCTGTTGCAATTTGCTGAGGATAACCCAGTTAGACTCTGGTGGGGGTGACCTTTGAATATGGCTGGGGAGATATTTTTGTAATCTGCAGGGAATAAGCTTCCAGAATCTACTGGGGAGATGATTCGACTCTTCTGGGGAAACTGTTGAGGAAATGGCTCCACTGGGGGGTATCCTGTATTCCTCCGGGGAAAAATCTTATATTCTGTCGAGGAATATTAAGACTGTCGGGGATGCTTGCTAAGGAATATCTGTATACTCTGCTAGGGAATATCAAGATCTTCTGGGGATACCCAACCTTTCAGGACTGATGGTAGACCAACTCTGCTTGGGGGAGAGTATTGCTGACTTGCTGGGGATACTGTGCCTTTTTAGGGCTGATGGGAGACCAACTCTGCTTGGGGAGAGTATTGCTGAATCTTGTCTTACTCTGCGGGGAGTGAAGGTATCTTGGTCATATTCTTCAGCCGAATCTACCTTGTACCTGGAGGACAAAGCGGCTTGTACAGTTCGGACAATTCTTATTGCCCCAGTTTGTGCGGGAGAAAAAGGCCTATGAGGAGCTTGATAACTGCTGATTGACAAATCTTCTTCTGGTAGGCAAGTGACGAGATGACGGGACATAGTCGTACGCTTTGATCCCTAATTTTTTCCTGGACCGCCCTTTCGGGTTTTCAGTCCATCGGGATACCCTTTTTTGCCGAAGCCACCTTTTCAGGTTTTCGACTTGCCGGGTGTACAAATTTTTTTTCATTTTCATCCCTTATTTTTGCCCGAACCCTTTTGGTTCGCCGGGAAGCCCTTATTTAGCCTAGGCCAGTCAACCTAGCGGGTCTTTGATTATGCGTAGTATTTTTTTTTACTATGTCCATCTTCTCAGAGCGCATGGAGTTGTCACTGTCAGTAGTGTTGTGTTGGCGTACTGCCAGAAGATGTTTGATCATGCCAGATTCGTTGCTGGAATTCATGCCCAATGCCTCAAGTGACTCAGGCGGAGGTTTGCCCCTGGCTATTTGGCATCTTGAGAGATTCCTTGAATCTTGACTGGACTGCCCCAGATGATGGACAATGATCATGCCTGCCCCTTGGTTGGAAGTGTTTCTTCCACTTGAGATGACTCTTTTTGAGAAGGTTTTTGTTCACAAGATATTCATCGTGCGAATTTCTCTGCTGTTGAACAAATAGTCATATGCAAACAATGTTATTTTAATAATGCAAAGCTTATGTCTGTCTTGAAGTTTTTGAAAATGCATTTTCAGTAAAACAAGCAATTTTTATAAAATGTGATGTCAACTCAAGATTTTACAGCAAACCCTACAGGAGTCAGGATACCTTTTGTAACAGTATGCTTTCGAACTAACCCATGCTTCAGCTAGGACTTTTAAGGTTATAACGTGGCATGGTTCACGGTTTAAGAAACAAAGGATAAAGGCTCAAAATTTTATTTGTACCCACCCGTTCTTCGTGATGTTCTTCGATCCTAAACTCAGCTAATCGTGCGTTAGAACTTGTTTGAGTCTTTGCTCTGATATTCCGGTGATGGTTCGGATGTTGACAGTTTATTTTGAATAGGCAGTCATCTCTTTTTTTTCCCGAGGGTTTGTCGGACCTCTTTCTTTTTGATTTTATTATCCCTGTTTTTTGCCTGAACTGTTTCTTTTGTGATTACAGTCAGCGGGATGCCCCAGTTTTGTAAGTCTCCTTCATAGGTTTTGACTTATTGGGCTTTTATTTTTGAAAGATAACGACTGCCTGTCTTGACGATTATGGGGAACCATCACTGTCTTTTGTTTTTGGAAGGACTCCTTTGATGCCATTCATTGTGCACCTGGATCAACTGAGAAGACTACCCTTCCCCAGGTTATAATTAAGGGTTTTAATTTTTGAAAAGAAAAACTCCGACTTCTTTGGCTCAAAGGGGTTGACGAGGGATTATCTTCCTTATAACTCCACTGTTTAGGATTTGAAACAATGCATGTACCTCATCAGCGGGGTCTGTTCAAAAGCATACTGTAAAGATCGTGGTATCGTTTTCGTCATCCTCCCTCAAAAGGCTTTGAATTTTTTAATCGAGAGTTGAACATCACAAAAAATGAAAGCAATTTGGATATAGTGAATACGAATGAATTGATTCAAAACAGACATATGCGATGCATTGATAAAGTAATAAAGTTTGCCATGACAATAATTGTTTGAACAATCAAAAGAAAATTACAAACTGAAAATTCTAATGAGAAAAAGACATTCTCAATGACTTGGGGTAGGATCAGTGATCAAACTTGATCTCCTTGGCATCAATCAAGTCTTGAACCTTATTCTTCAGGGCCCAACAATTGTTTGTGTCATGTCCCGGACTGTCAGAATGGTATGCACACCTTTCATTGGGATGATAGGTAGGAGCGGAAGTATTTGGGTTCCGGGGAGGAGCCCTTAGTGTAATCAGCCATGCCTTCAACATTTGCTGTAGCGCTTGAGTCAGTGACACGTTGATCTTAGTGAATTGCCTCCTGGGCTTGTTTGGCTTGCTCTGATCAACCCGTTGTTCTTGGCGAGGTTGTTGTTGGACCTGTGAAGTAGTAGCAACTTGGAGAGGTCCACTCTTCACCAAACCAAACCTTTGACTTCTCTGAAGCTGAATAAGGACTCGGTCCCCGACCTTGACTATTTACTTCATGTCGTTGTCTTGACGAAGCTGGTTGACAATGGTTCTCAGCTCTTCTTTCTCCCAAGCTAAGCCTTGGATGAGAGCCATCTGCCCCAGCATCTGGGTCCTCATTGCATCTACCTCAGCTTGCAAATGTTTCAGCCGTTCGTCCTTATTGTCTTCAGGACTTTTCTCGACCAAATTCCCCATGAGGAGTGTTCTCAATTCTTCCTGCCCCTTGGATAGGCTTAAGAAGATTTCCCTGAACTGAGTCTCTTGGGTATGGAGATCCTGGTTGTCTTGTTGGAGAGCCATTGCTGAAATAAACAGCGAGAACATGAGAAACATGTAAAGGGTGACCTGTTATGCAATGATATGTATGTATGCATGCAATGTTTTCAAGGATCTCGCGGGGTAAACAAATAAACTTGTTAGAATTTGAATTTTGCAGCTTGATTGAAGGAACTTCATGTTGTTGAGAGTCCTTCTTCAAGAGTTAGGCTCACCATATCGAGTGGGTCATAGCCCCTGACTCAAGTTATCGACCTTGGCTAGAGGAAAATAAATCCCCTTTGCCCCTTGATAGACATCTGGTTCATCGTGACCTGCATCACAAACTCTTGAGATCCTTGAAATGGATTAGTCCTTATGCAAGATGTATGCAGGTTATGATGTGATGATGTTATGATGTTATGATAAAGGTACACCACAAGTATTCATAAAAGGCAAACATGGTAAGGCACACAAGTCACACAAAAGAGCCCTTAGATTTCAGGCCAGCATGAAGTTTAGGTACTACCCTCTTTCAGTATCAGTTGGTCAAGACCTGTCCTAGAAATAGTAACAGGGTTCTAGAGGATCTCAATATCACTGACTACCCTCAATCGGTCATAACTCCAGCTTCGCAACCTTTTCTTGCGGCCGGAACCATCGCGAGAGTTTAGCCTCAATGAGTGTAGCATACTGCTACTGTTCTATGGCCAAGTTGGTCAATTTAAGGTTCTAAGGTCAGTTGGTGCTTAACGACTCCTCAGAAGACCCATATTCTCCTCGTTCCAACACAAGGGATATCGGTACAGACCAAGGTGTCACACCAACGTAGCTACTGCTTCACCCGTGTCGGTCTACGCCGGACAGGTCCCTCACAGTTTATTGCTACCTAAAGGGTATCCCCCAGATCCGGGTTAGGATCTATGAAACTCCGATGCAAGCCCACAATATTAAAGCAAACAAGGCATACAATTGAAAACATAGAATGATCTAATCTTAAGGTACACCTCACTTATTATAATTCCCCAGCAGAGTCGCCAGTTCTGTGATCGGTGGAAATAGAACTGACTATTTTGAAATGCTGGTTCGCGAAATGTCGCGGTAAGCAAGAGTCGCCACCGTCTTTTATTTTCTCCAACAAGGAAAGGACAAAAGCACAACAAAATTCCTTTTCGAGATGTTTCTCGGTTCGGGAGGTAGATTATAGAAAGGGAAGGTGTTAGCACCCTTTCTATCCGTGGTTATCCACGGGCTCTTAGGTACTTGCTCACTATGTTTTCAAAAATGTTTGATTTTCTTGTGTTTGTGGGTTTTGAAAAAGTTTGTTTGAAAACTTCGTTTTGACTCTTGTATCAGTCCTCAAGAGTATATGGAGTGTTTGTTTGAAAACTTTTATCAGAAAAGTGTAGGTGCGAAAAGTATTTTTGTTTTGAAAGAGCAAGTATCTAAGAACCTCTACCTACTCAAAAGAAATTAAGATGTGTAAATGTCCTTTAGACAGTACTATCCCACCATTGAGAATTAGGTAGCACCGTCATTGGAGTTATTCGGGTCAATTCGATTATAGGGATATGTGTGGTCACCAAAGCAATAGTAGGACGCCTTAGCGGTAACCCTAATGTCCTAGATCCTTTTTATCCGAGGCAACCATTTCGAGGCAACTTGGATCTTTAGACAGGAGGGCGACCTCTAAAACACCCTATACTCAATGACCACGTCGAGGCAACCAAGTGAGGCGTACCCTAGGAGTGGCATGTGCGAGTGTGTCAGGATTCAGTTTAATTATCTTTGCACATGTCATGGTGAGCTACGTTTTGATTTTATTTTGAGAACAAGTCTTGTCATGCATAGCAGTTAATAATTGCGGAAAGTAAATTGCGGAAAGTAAATCTACGCTATTACAAGGTGTCGGGTATTTACATCTCCAAAAGCAACCCTTGAAAAGTAAATGCGGGAAAATAAAGAAAGCGATAAAAAGTCCTAATTACGCTATTACATCCTCGGAGCAAATACATAAATATGATCAAAAATAATACGCGCGAATAAAAATTAAACCGGGGAAGTCCTTAGGGTTTTGACCCTTTTTTGAGAAAAGAATGAATTTTGGTCCTTTTTGCATTAAATTAAACCTAATTCTAATTAATTAAATAAAAGAAATATTTTTTAAGTTTTTAATGTTTTTAATGTTTTTAATGTTTTTAATGAAAATAAAATAAAATAGTTAAATATATTAATTAACCTAATTCTACATGGATTTTATTTATTGTGAAAAAAAGTTAAAGTTGACCTAATTAACTAAATTAATCTATGTTAGAATTTATTTACAAAAATAATAAATTAATAGTGAAATTAATAAATAATAATAATAATAAAAATATTTAATTTTCTGAATTTATTATGAAAATAATAATTATGTTAATTAAATAATAATAATAATAATAATAATAGTTAGTAAAACAATTAAATAGAAATTAAAATGTAAAAGAAAAAGAATAAAGAAACCAGGGGGTGCTGGGCCATTAGTAGGTTAATCTGGAAGTTTGAAGGCCCATTAAGCTACAAGCCTTGTTGACTTTCAGGCTCGTCCACACATGCATTGACTGGGAGCATGGTGGTCTTCATCTTTTGACCATTGGATTTGTGACTGTGGCCACTTGGCGCTTAGATGCTTGGAATGCATGGTAGACCGCTTTGTGAAGCTTGCATGAGATCATGTTAAGAAAAATATTATAAGAATTTTGGGGGACCTGGGAATCGAACTCAGGTCCCAATGGTTACCAGCCAGCGCATTAACCACTATGCCATTTGCCTGCATTTATTATTATAACAATAAGTAAATATAATATTAAGAAATAACCCAATATGCTGTAACACAAATAAAACGCGCGCCCTTTTTGAATGAACCAATGATATGCTTACACGTCCTTCGTCTTCCTCGTTTGTACCTGCAAAAGGAAATCAGATAGCGGGGGTTTTTAACCCCCACAAAGCATGATGACGAAAAATAGCGATTAGCCCTACAGGCTACATAAATATTTCGCGATGGTCCAGTTACGTTCGTCTGAGTCTCCTGAATTCAATCATGGGTCTCATAAGGCCTAATTTTTCCTGTACTGTAAATCTCCAATTTTAGAGTTCAAGAACCCTAGAACTCATCAATGGCGTTTTACGATTCTGTGCATTTTAATCCAATTAAACTATACCATCAGCTTCATATGAGTTCAAGCAATACAGAACAAACACAAAATCATGTTAATAATACATGAAATAAGCAATTCGATTCTGAAAGAAAAACGCAAACTGTTAAATTGTTCTTGATGATTCTTGTAGCTTTAAGGCTTGGTTTTGATTGCAATACGTCTCTGGGAACCCCTGCAATAGATTAGAATTAATAAAAGCCTTTGAATCGTGCTAAAATATAAAAATCAGTTTTCAAGTTTCTTAAGTTTTTTCAATATGCTTATGGCTTTGTTTGCAGCAATTTTTACGTGTGCATGAATAGGGTTGGCTTGTGTACTTATAGGAGAATGAAACTAGGTCAGAATCTTGGAAAAAAAATCCATGGAATGATGATTCAATATTTGATTGGAAATCACATCTTTTTGAATCTTTTTGATTGAAGAAAGTTGCCAATTTGGGAGTTTTTGATATCCTTGATTTGTACACGAAATTGCCAGCATGATTAGGTCATTCTTGCTTCACAAACAGATTGAAAAATCAAATCTTTGTATTTCCTACAATTTAAATTAATTAAATGAATTAATATTGATTAAAAATCCAATTAATTAATAAAAAATAAGAAAATAATTCAATTAGGCTTGATGGGTCGTGCATAAGTCATGGATAAAGTTTCAAGAAGAAATTTGAGGCCCATTAGCAAAAACAAGGTGTTTTGAGCAAAGTTGACTTTTGCACATTCACAAAAATTTCCCAACTTCTCCAATGCATAGCTTGCTCAATTTTGATCATATGAACATGTTCTTGGACATTTTGGAAAGGTATTGAAGTCCTCTAACCATTGCCTTTGGTCCCATGTCATTTGGATTTACCAATCTCAAGTTATGGTCTTTGACTTAAAGTTCATTTTTGTTGACTTTTGAAATTGACCTATAATGTAGAAATTGATAACTTTTGGTGAGAGAATTTCTTGGACTTGAAATGTGAAGATGGATTGTACGAAATGTCATCCCCTTCAAAATGAGCATTGGATGGGATTTTTCTGATGAACCATGAAAAAGTTATGCCCTGGTCAAGATACAGTTGACTTTTCTGCTGTCTAAAAATAGTAACTTTTGCATCTTGATGATTTTTGAGCCATTCATGTGGAATCATGATCAAGACTTGATCAAATGATGATTGTGGACTCAAAATAAGATGTTGACCAAAAATTCTGACTTTTAACTGTGAAATGACCATTTTGCCCCTACAGTTGACTGTAGGTCAAATGAGGCTTTTGACTGTGCAAATTGGTACTGTGAGTCTTGAGATTTGGCATGTAGATGCTTGAGGATGTTTATAGGCCTATGGGACTTGATTGAACCATTAAAAACCTCAAATTCCTTGAAATAACCAAAACCCTAGTTTCAGTTGGCTTAGGAGGTGGTTTGACTGTGCAAATTCTTGAGCAATCTTGGACCATTTGAAGATGATTCTTGACACACCTTGAGGAATATGGGAGGGAAAATTTTGGGGTACAACAACGGGTTTCTCGAATATGTATTTTATCAGATCCATCTTAGAGATCAATAAAGTAGTATGAGTTAACATATATTATCTTAGTTGGCGAGCAACCCATGCCAAAGCGCAACAAGTTTTCTCGAGTAGTGAGTATCTTGTTTCATAGTCGGTAAACTTTTTGCTAAGGTAGTATATTACATGCTCTTTTCGACTAGACTCGTCATGTTTCCCCAATACACACCCCATTGAGTTATCTAATATTGTCAATTACATGATAAGAGGCCTCCCATCAATTGGTGGCATCATAATTGGAGGTTTATGGAGATACTCCTTGATTTTGTTAAAGGCTATCTGACAATAGTCATTCCATTTTACTACTTGATCTTTCTTTAGTAACTTGAAGATTGGCTCATAGGTAGCGGTCAAATGGGAAATAAATATGGAAATATAGTTCAATCATCCTAACAAACCTCTGACTTCCTTCTCTGTACGGGGAGCTGGCATTTCTTAAATAGATTTAGCCTTGGCAGGATCAACCTCAATACCTTTGTCACTGATGATGAAACCTAGGAGTTTACCATATCTTAACCCAAAGGTGAACTTGTTTCGACTCGACCTCAACTTGTATTTCTTCAATCTCTCAAATAGCTTGTGCAGGTGGTCAAGATGTTCTTCTTTAGTCTGAGACTTGGATATCATGTCATCAACGTAAACCTCCATCTCATGATGGATCATATCATGGAACAGAGCTACCATATCACACTGATATGTTGCATCAGAGTTCTTCAAATCGAAAGGCATAACTTTATAACAAAAATCCCCCCACTGTGTGACAAAAGTAGTCTTCTCCATGTCTTCAGGTGCCATCTTGATTTGATTATAACTAGAGAAACCATCTATGAAGGAAAATACTTTGTGTTGAGCGGCGTTGTCAACCAGAACATCAATATGTGAAAGCAGGAAGTCATCTTTGGGGCTTGCCCAATACAAATCCCTGTAGTCTATACATATACGCACCTTACCATCCTTCTTAGGTACTGGCACCACATTTGCAACCCACTATAGATATGACGTAACATCTAAGAAACCTGCATTGAACTGCTTCATAACCCCAACTTGGATCTTTTCAAACATTTTGGGACCCATACGACGAACCTTCTGCTTTATAGGAAGGCATCCTCCCTTCATTGGTAGACGGTGAACCACAATGTCAGTATCAAGCCCGGGCATGTCTTCGTACGACCAAGAAAATATCTCAACATTGTCACTCAACATCTGGATTAACCTCTTTTTGACTCTGCCTTCTAGGTTATCCCCTATCTTGACTTCTTTCTTGTCCTCTTCGGTACCCAAGTCACAACCTCGACTGAATCTTCATGCAAATGTATGGTTATTTCTTCTTACCTAAAAGGTATTCCCCAAATCCGGGTGTAGGATCTATAGTAACCCCAAACAAAACCCTCAAAAAATAAAGCAAACAAAGCAATCAAGAGAAGCAATTTTAATGACCTAGATCCTAAGATATACCCCACTTATAATTCCCCAGCAGAGTCGCCAGTTCTGTGACACGGTGGCAGAACCGACTCTTTAATACTGGTTGGCGTTTTGCGCTTTTTATTCACAAAATGTCGCGGTAAGCAAGAGTCGCCGCCAACTTTTATTTCATCCAACCGGAAAGGAAAAAAGTACAGAAAAAAATACTTTTTCGAGATATTCTGAGTACGGGGGGTAGATTATAGAAAGGGAAGGTGTTAGCACCCTTTCTATCCATGGTTTTCCATGGGCTCTTAGGTACTTGCATATTTTTAAATTGCTTGTGTTTGTGTGCTTTGTTTTGAAAAGTTTTACTTCGTGATAACCCTTGTATCAGTCCTCAAAGGTGTGACGAAGTTGTTTTGAAAGTTGGTTTGAAAAGTGTAAGTGTGAAAAAGTTTTGATTTGAGCAAGTACCTACTAGCATCTACCTACTCGAAAAAAGATCGTTTCTATTCTTGTTTCCTTTAGACAACGCTATCCCACTATTAAGGAATAGGTAGCACTGTCGTTGGAATTGTAAGGGTCAATTCCAAAGGGACGTACGATCACTAGAGCAATATTAGGACACCTTAGTAATAACCCTAGAGTCTTAAGATCATATTCGAGGTAACATTTCTGAGGCAACGTTTTCGAGGAAACATTCGAATGTGACATTTTGATCCTTTTAGACTGGAGGGAAACCACTAAGACACCATATTCTTAATGATCGTTTACCGGAGGCAACCGAAGTGAGAGCATACCCTAAGAATGATATGTGCGAGTGATTTGTTTAAGTTATTTATCTTTTCACAATAGGGTTTTCTAACTGTATTAATTTGTCATGCATTCTTGCCATACATTCCTATTAGCATACATCTAGCAGTTAAATATTTGCAGGAATTAAAAATGCGAGAAAACAAACCTAACTATTACAAGGCTTCGGGGAGGGGGATTAGTTACATAGCCAAAAAATTGGGGATTTAAACAGTAAAATAAACCCTAAATTAACTATTACAAACCATGAGCAGTTGCAAAATATTGGCAAAATAAATAACAAGTGTGCGGTGAATTAAATACGAGACGATTAGGGTTTTGACCCTTCGACTAATCCTATTTGTGATTGATTAAAAAAAGATGTTTTCGTCATGTTTTGTTATTTAAGAAAATAATGAAACAATTGAATGAAAAAGAAAATCCTAAGTTCTAATTAATTTTAAATTAAGAAAAATAAATTAATTTATTCTAAAAACCTATTTTTGTATTTTAGTTTGAAAAAGAAAAGAGTTAAACCAAGAACTAAAACCTAATTTTCTAATTAGTTTTAATAAAAAAAACAAGTTAAAATTTCCCTAAATTAAATTAAACTAATTAATTGAAAATTAAATTTGATAAAAAAAAACCTAATTCTAATTTTTGTGAACTCTTGAGTTTATGATTTTATAAAACAAATGATTAATGGTGTTAATTAAAATAATTAAAGAAAATATTAAAAAGAAGAAATAAAAAAAAGTGTAGAGATGGGCCTGATGGTGAATAGCATACTGGGGGGGTGCAAATCTGATTTTTTTTGCCCAAAACTCCAAAGCATGTATTAACCATGCTTGCTCTGGTGTGTGTGTTGACTTGAGGAGTATGGTGGTCCTCTCATAGTTGGCACGTTGGATCTGATTAGCTAGGCATGGAAAACCATGGATAGAAAGGGTTCTAACACCTTCCCTTTCTATAATCTACCCCCCGTACTCAGAGTATCTCAAAAAAGGATTTTTTTGGGGTACTTTTTTCCTTTCCGTTTGGATAAAATAAAAGTCGGTGGCGACTCTTGCTTACCGCGACATTTTGTGAACAAAAAACACAAAACGCAGACCAGTATTAAACAGTCGGTTCTGCCACCGTATCATAGAACTGGCGACTCTGCTGGGGAATTATAAGTGGGGTATACCTTAGGATCTAGGTCATTAAAATTGCTTCTCTTGATTGCTTTGTTTGCTTTATTTTTTGAGGGTTTTGTTTGGGGTTACTATAGATTCTACACCCGGATCTGGGGAATACCTTTTAAGTAAGTAGCAATAGACTGTGAGGGAACTATACGGCATAGACCAATACGGTTGAAGCAGTAGCTACATTGGTGTGGCACTTTGGTTGGTACCGGTATCCCTTATGGAGAATACGGGGCCGCTGCGTGGTGTCGTTAAGCATCAACTGACCTTAGAACCTTTAATCGCCCAACTTGGCCATTAGAAAGTAGCAAGATAGCCAGCCTCGGTGTAGAGCTGAGAACTGGTTGATACTCGATGCTACACTCATTGAGATCATACTCTCGGAATATTTCAACCGCAAGAAAAGATTGCGTGAGCTGAAACCATGACCGATGGAGGATGGTCAGTGATATTGAGATCCTCTAGAACCCGGTTAATTTTTCTAGGACAAGTTTGAAACCAACTTAACTTCAAGAGGGTATTACCTTTGACCTCATGCAAGCCTTAAACCCAAGGGCTTTATGTGATTTGACTATGTTTGCAATACCTGTGTTTGATATACCTGTGGTTTATCATGACATCATGCATCATAACATGGCATTCTTGCTTCATTACACTAACAATTTCAAAGACCAAGGGAATTTATCTTTGTTCTGTTTTGCAGATCTTGGCTTCTGTGCATAGAAATACCATCTGAATCAGATTTGTGCAGATACCTGCCCAACTTAAAGAGCTAGCATCAAGAGTTTCTGAAACTTCTACTTTCATTAAGAGACACGGTCAACTTCTCAGCCTGGTTACTTTAAACCTTGATGAATAGGTGATGATAATACTATTTCAGTTCTTCGATCCCAAGCATCACTGCTTCACTTTTCTAGATTATCAGTTGGTACCCACCTTGGAAGAATTCTCTTAGCTATTGGGCATATCCATTCTTGAACAGGTACCCTTCACATGTATGGAAGAAGTTGCTAAACCAGAAGTCATTGCCTCAACTTTGCATTTGAAACGGGTCGATGTGGTATCCAATTGGGAAACTCGAAGTGGAGTCGAGGGTTTTTTAGCCAAATTTCTGATAGACCAGGCTCAGCTATTTTGGGATGATTTGAATTTTCAGGCTTTTGAGGATGTCTTGGCTCTTCTTATCTATGGTTTAGTTCTCTTTCCTTTCTCGCAACCCTGTGCGTACCTTGCTAGAAGATATTTTGCATGCTCTCTATACTCGTACCATGAAGAGAAGAGGGTCTCTTATGTGCTGCATGCCGTTGCTGTCGAGGTAGTTTATTTCTCACCTCCCTAAGTCAGTACTGAAGAACAAAGAAGGTTTGGGTTGGTCGCACAGGATAATGTCACTCGCTCATACGAATATTCTTTGGTGTTCCTGAGCTATGGAAGACACTACTGTTATTGACCGCTTTGGGGGGTATCCTAATGTCCCATTACTTGGTATCAAAGGGGGTATAACTTACAATCCTTGTCTAGCTTTGCGACAATTTGATCGTGCTCGAAGGGATGGCCCCCATGAGTTACTTCTCGAGGACATTGTATTCGACTATAAGGATGATGTTAAGGAGAATCGTCGGAGGTTCATACGAGCATGGGGCATGGTAAACAGATCTGACCCCAAAGAGTTGGGACCGAAGACTTCCCTTCCTATGCAGCCTTACCTCCAATAGGTCCGAGCTCATGCCTAGAAGCTTATGATGCCTTATGAGGCCGTATTACCAGTGATTGTGGAGCCCACTACTGAAGACGACATTCCTTACACGATTCTCTATCCTTACATGCCCACCGATCTTGGGGAGCTATAGAGGTCTTGGATTCAGCTGAGGAATGAGCGGGATACTTACCGGGAGCAGTTCCATGGGCAAGAGAGGAAGGTTTTAAAGCTCATTAGGCAGCTCGAGGAAGAAAGAGTGCTCAATGATTACATCAACACAAAGAGAAAGCGTCCATGGGACTTTTGATTTTTCTTTTCTAGTTTTAGATTTTTTTTATTTACTTATTTTGTAACGCCTTAAAGGCATTTTGAACCTTCAAATTTAAGCTAATAAAGTTTTTGTTTATTTTGGTTTGCAAATTTCAATTTCCCGAAGTATTTGAAATCATTACATGTGCATCCCATTATCATACACATCATTACAGGTACCACTACAGGTTTCTTATCTTCTTCGCTATTTATTTCAGAAGAAATGTCTTTCGATCAAGCCATAAAAGATCTTCAGGCACAGAACGCCCAAATCCAACAGATGTTCATAAGTCTGGCTAAGGGGCAGGAGGATTTGAAGACCCTCATTCTGAAGGAGAAGAAAAAGAAAAAGAAGAAGGTCGTCGGTATTCTGAATATGGGTAGAAGGTTCGGGGAAAGGTTGAAGCATCAAACTGATCTGACCTTTTCATCCAAGGAAGGGGAGAACCAAGAAGGGGAAAAGGACCATAGTCCTGCAGTCTTTGACAACGATACTGATTACAATGGTGAGCAATATCCTCCTGCTGAGGATAGGTACAAGCAGTTGGAAGACCGTATGAGTGCCATGGAAGTTCAGAAGATACCTGGTTTGGATTTCGGAGAATTGGGACTGGTATCGGGAGTGGTCATCCCTCATAAGTTCAAAGCTTCGGTTTTTGCCAAGTATGATGGGGTGTCCTGCCCAAAACTCCATCTCCGCTCGTATGTCAGGAAGATTCAACCCCACACAGCTGATAAAAATTTGTGGGTGCACTTCTTTCAAGATAGTCTGTTAGGGACTCAGCTTGAATGGTTCTACCAATTGGAGGGAGCCCGTGTCCAAAACTGGGAAGATCTTGCTGCTGCTTTCTACAAGTAGTATCAGTACAATGCCGACCTTGCTCCTACGCGTACTTAACTCCATAGTATGTCCATGGGTGCAGGTGAAGGTTTTAAAGATTATGCTCAAAAATGGAGAGACTTGGATGGGAGAGTTCAACCCCCTTTGTCTGATAGGGAGTTGGTTGATATGTTTCTGGCGACGCTATCTGGTCCATTTTTCAATCACTTGATCGAAAGCTCGTCATCTCGTTTCATCGAGATGATTTTAACTAGAGAAAGAGTAGAAGCTGGAATTCGGAGTGGTAAAACACAAAAGGATGCCTCCTCGAGTTCAACAAAGAAGCCTTTTACTGGTAAGAAGGAAGCTAGTGCAGTCTATAGCTCGAGGGGCCAAAGCAGATCTGAACACCGTCAAACGGTAAATGCTGTAGTGATACCAAGATCCACAGTTACTCCACAACACAACAATCAACAAAGGGTGGAAAGACCAAAGCGGCAGTTTACCCGCATCAAGATGACTTCGGCTGAAGTTCTACCTCACTTATTAAAATACTTGGCGACCTTGAGAGAGGCTCCCAAGAATCCAAACACTACCTCTCCCAGATACAATCCCAACGCGTGGTGCGACTACCATTCTGAGAGTCTTGGCCACGATACAAATGATTGCTGGGCTCTGAGAAACAAAATATAAGATTTGCTTGAAGCAAAGGAGATAGAGTTCGATGCTCCAGAAAATCCGAATGTTATAACTGCTCCCATGCCCAAACATGGTCGTGGAGTTAATGTTGTTGACATTGATTTGTTTGTGACCTCTGTTGAAGAAATTTCTACTCCTCTTATGACTGTTAAGAAGAATTTGCTGTTGGCCGGTTTATTTCCGGGTTGTGGTGAAGGTTGCCACATGTGTTCGATTCTACCTTCTAGTTGCCGTTTGTTGAAGTCAGGTGTTCAGCGCCTGATGGATAATAAAGAGATTCTGTTCGAGAAGACTATAATTCCTGTTGTTCCAAATGAAGACATTGCTATTATAACCATTTCCGCCAATCCTTCCAAGGTTTCCTCGAGAAGACCTGTTAGGATTACACTTGTCCAAAGAATTGCTCCGCTGATAATCATTGTTCCTGGTCCCATCCCGTACACCTCAGACAAGGCTGTCCCATGGCATTATGGTGCGGATGTGTGCTATCATGGCATTAAGAAAAATCGGAAGAATGAAGAAGCTGATACTGATGTCGGTAATATTGTCGGGACTAGTAAGGTTACCCGAAGTGGAAGGGTTTTCTCTCCTGAGATTTCTCCACAAATCATCAAGCCTATTGTTATTCCAACTTCTTCTCCAACCATCACTCCTGGCATTTCTCCTGTTCCTACTCCAGTTATTGCCCCTACTACTGAGCCATCTGGAACTCGGGGCAAGGAAATTATAGGTGAGCCTGCCCAGACGGAGGCACCTAGGAAAGTCATTGTGGAAGTCTCTAATGAAGAAATAGAGGAAATACTAAAAATCATTAAGAAGAGTGACTACAATGTGGTCGAGCAGCTAGGGCAGATCCCATCAAAGATATCCATGTTGTCTTTGTTGTTGTGTTCTAAAGCCCATGCAAAGGATTTGATTGCATTTCTCAAGACTACGCATGTGCCGCAGGAAACTTCAGCAGATCAGTTCAAAGATTGTGTGGCCAGCCTGACTGCTGGCAATGGGCTAGGTTTTTTGGATGCAGATCTGACACCGAAAGGAAGAAACCCTAATGATGCTCTACATGTCTCAATTGAGTGCAGGGGCACCATTATGGCTCATGTGCTGGTAGATACCAGGTATTCACTGAATTTTCTGCCGAAGAAAGCATTGGACCATTTGGATTATGATGGTTTGACTCTAAAGCCTAGTAACATTGTGGTAAGGGCTTTTGACGGATCGAAGAGAATGGTGCACGGGGAGGTGGACATCCCTATCAAAGTGGGTCCTCAGACTTTTGGGTCCACCTTCTACATGATGGATATCAGGCCATCGTATTCTTGCTTGATGGGTCGTCCTTGGATCCACGAGGTTGGGGCAGTTACTTCCACGCTCCATCAAATGCTGAAGTACCCAGTGAAGGGAAAGATCGTCATAGTGCGAGGTGAAGAAGAATATATGGTGAGTCACCTTAATTCCTTCCGCTATGTAGAGATGGACGGGGAATTCATAGAAACTCCTTGTCAGAATTTCGAAGAGGTCCCTCAGGTCTTGGCATCAACGGAAGTTACTACCGGCAAACCTCCATTGAAGATGGCTTCTCTCAAGGACGCCAGGGCTGTGGTTGAAGAAGGTGGGTGTACCAATTGGGGTCAGCTCCCTGATTTCAATCACAACACTGACAAATTTGGTTTGGGCTTTACTACAGGGGCTCAAAGTGTTGTGAGGCACGCTCGGGCTGGAAGACCTCCTATACACATCAGGAATCAGGGAATTAACAAAATTGAAGACAGTGAAGAGGATTCAGACATCGACAGCTGGATCTACCCAACGACCAACGGTGGACCGAATAATTGGACGACGAAGGACTTCATACCTGTTTCTTTTATTCCGCAATAATTGACTCATTTGTTTTAAGATTTGTAATAAACAATTTGAAACCTTACGTCCCGGTGCCTTTCCCGAGGCACCTTGGCTTTGCTTGTGAGGGCTATTATTTGTCATTTCATATATCATTAATAAAACATTGGACGTTTCTTGCATACAAATTTTGCGCTCCTTATTTTTATTCTCTGATTTTCACTTTATCAAAACAACTATTCTCTTACACACACTCACGTATCATACTGCAGATCCATATCCACTATGGATCCCATTGATAACAACTCTGCTACTGCCAGTTATGACTTCAGAAATCCGATCAACCAAGCCGAGGACGAAGGTGAGGATGATTGTGAGGTGCCTGGAGAACTTGCTAGACTATTACAGCGGGAAGAAAGGGCCATGCAGCCGCATGAAGAGCCAGTTGAGTCAGTGAATTTGGGTACAAAAGAAGACAGGAAAGAGGTTAAAATAGGTGCGAATCTGGAGCCTAGTGTCAAACAATAGTTAATACAGATGCTACACGACTATGTTAAGATCTTCGCCTGGTCCTATGGAGACATTCCTGGTTTGGACACTGATTTTGTGGTACATCGCCTGCCGACTAAAGAAGACTGCCCTCCGGTAAAGCAGAAGGTTCGCCGTATGCGCCCTGAAATGTCAGAGAAAATCAAGGCAGAGGTCATGAAACAGTTCGACGCAAGATTCTTAGCTGTCACTTCTTATCCGCAGTGGTTTGCCAACGTCGTTCTAATACCTAAGAAGGACGGTAAGGTATGGATGTGTGTGGACTACAGAGATCTGAACAAGGCAAGCCCCAAGGATGACTTCCCACTTCCTTACATTGATGTTCTAGTCGACAACACTACGCAGCATAAGATCTTCTCCTTCAGGGATGGTTTCTCTGGCTACAACCAGATCAAGATGGCTCCTGAAGACATGGAAAAGACAACCTTCGTCACACAGTGGGGCACCTTCTGCTACAAAGTGATTCCTTTTGGGTTGAAGAATGTTGGGGCAACTTATCAGCACGCCTTGTTCGCTTTGTTCGATGATATGATTCACCAAGAGATCGAGGTTTATGTTGACGACATGATAGCCAGGTCCCAAAATGAGGAAGAACACCTTGATCATCTCCAGAAACTGTTTGACAGGTTGAAGATGTACAAGTTAAGGTTGAATCCGAACAAGCGTACCTTTGGGGTAAGGTCCGGTAAGCTTCTGGGTTTTGTTGTCAGTGACAAAGGTATTCAGGTAGACCCTGCAGGGTAAAAGCCATACAAGAGATGCCAGCTCCCCGCACAGAGAAGGAAGTTAGAGGTTTCTTGGGACGTCTAAATTACATCGCCAGGTTCATTTCACATCTGACTGCTACTTGTGAGCCCATCTTCAAACTGCTGAAGAAAGATCAAGTGGTAAGGTGGAATGATGAATGCCAGACCGCTTTCAAAAGAATCAAGGAATACCTTCAAGAACCGCCAATTTTGATGCCTCCAGTTGAAGGAATACCTTTGATATTATACCTGACAGTGCTAAACAATTCAATGGGGTGCGTGCTGGGGCAGCATGACGAGTCTGGTTGAAAAGAGAATGCAATTTACTACCTTAGCAAAAAGTTTATCGACTGTGAAACCCGATACTCATTGCTCGAGAAAACTTGATACGCTTTGGCATGGGCTGCTCGCCGACTGGGATAGTATATGTTGACTCACACTACCTTGTTGATATCAAAGATGGATCCAATTAAGTATATTTTCGAGAAGCCCGCCTTATCCGGAAGAATAGCAAGATGGAAGATGATCTTAACCGAGTACGACATCCAATACACAACCCAAAAAGCAATTAAGGGGAGTGTATTTATGGATCATTTGGCGCATCAGGCCGTGGATGACTACCAGTCCATGAATTTTGAGTTCCCGAATGAGAATATCATGTTGGTAACCGATTGCGAAGAACCTAGACCAGATGAAGGACCCGAGGAGGGATCCCGATGGTCTATGTATTTTGATGGAGCCTTAAATGCACTGGGTAATGACATTGGCGCTGTAATCATATCTCCTGAGGGCTGTCATACTTCGTTCACCGCCCGATTATGCTTTAACTGCTGCAACAATATGGCGGAATATGAAGCGTGTATCATGGGTCTTCGAGCTACTATTGATCTGAGGATTAAGTTCTTAAGTGTATTCGGAGATTCCGCTCTGGTGATAAGTCAGATCAAAGGCAATTGGGATACGAAACACCTGAATCTTATTCCTTACAAAGAGTATGTACTGACATTTCTCCTACACTTTGAGGAGATAACCTTTGAACATTTCCCACGAGAAGAGAACCAGTTGTCGGACGCACTAGCTACCATGTCTAATATGTTCAAAGTCATATGGGACAAAGAAGCTCCCCAGATTACTATCAAGAGGTTGGATGAACCCGCACACTGCTGCGAGATCGACACCAAAGAGGTAGCAGATAAACCCTGGTTTCACGAGGTAAAGAGGTATCTGTGAAATCAAGCTTTCCAAATGTTTTGATGAAGACAAGCTAGCATGCAAAAATAAATGGATCAAGAAAGAAGATTTATCTCAAGAAAAGATTCATTGATCAAGATCAACATTTCAAGACTTATGGCTTAAGGTATATGAAATTTTTGATCTTATGCTCTTAGTGCTCAAAACTATTTTTAATCATGCATTTACTTTATTAAAATAATATTTTGAGTATATACTATGTATGATTGAAGAAGGATGTTTTAAATTGCTTAAAATCTTTGAAAATAATGATTTTTCAATTTTTGTACACAAGCAATCGATTGTCATGCTAGGACAATCGGTTGCATTCAAAAACAAAAAGTTTCTGTTTGACAACAATCGATTGTCATCTAGCAGCAATCGATTGTCATGTGTTTTATTTTCAAATTTTTTGAACGTTGGCCTATGAGAAATCGGTTGCTCCTCAATAACAATCGGTTGTCATAGTTATATTTTTCAAATTTTTTAAACCTTGCTTTTACAACAATCGGTTGTTTCTTTAGTGCAACCGGTTGTTGTGCTTCAAATTTTGAAAATTTTTATTTTTCCAGCAACTTTTTGTAACACCTTTTCATGGCAACCTTTGTATCTTTTCAAATACATTTTGTTAGTAAACATGGTTTAAACATTGCTATGATTCATTGAAAAGGTATTACTACACTATAAATTATTTTCATTTAGAATTTTGAAAATACAAAAAACAACAATCACTAACAACTTTCTATTCTTTTGATCATACTCTCTACTCAAGATTTTTGTTCATCATTTCCATATGCATACTGAAAATTGTTCTTGATCACTTAGAAGAGTATTCCATCTTAAATTTCTTATTGAATAGAAAAGATCAATCAAGTGATTAACATTTCTCTTTCATCTTTCAAACTCTTATACAAATCAAAGAAACTATTGTATCATTGTTTTCAGGATTGTTAGAAACAAGAAAGACACTTAGGGAGGATTATTCTCTTTGTGGTCTTAGTAAAAATCCAAGAGGATTGTTCTTGGTCCAAGAGGATTGTTCTTCTTTGTTTGGTAGTCTTTGTACAAATTACCAACTATAAGGAAATATCTTTCATGTTGAAAGGGGACTGGAGTACTCTCGGACTGTGAGGGGAACCGGGATACATCTCTGTGTTTCTTTACTTTTCGCATTTACTGCTTTCATCCCTTATCATAAAAAGAAAGGAAAGAAACTCGTGCAAAAATATTCATACAATTCAGATAAAGTTTTAAAGAACCTAATTCACCCCCCTTTTAGGCGCATCTGAACTTACAATTGGCATCAGAGCAGGTTATAGGTAACCTGTTCCTACTAGATCCAGAATGGCTTCCGCAAACAACAATTCTGTGTTCAGAGACAGTGGCAGTAGCAACAAGCCTCCTCTATTCTATGGTGAATATTTTGATTTCTGGAAGATCCGTATGAAGGCTCATCTAGAAGCACAAGGAGAAGAAATATGGGATGCTGTCCAAAATGGCCCTTTTGTTTCGGTAACTATTGTAAACGGCGTTGGCTCATCAAAGCCTAAAACTGCATGGGATGGTGATGATAAGGAAAAGGTCTTGTATGACAAAAAGGCAATAAACCTCCTTCAAAGCGCACTTAGCATGGATGAATTCTTCTGTGTCTCAGCATGTTCAACGACAAAATAAATTTGGGATACACTGGTTGAAACACATGAATGAAGAACTGAAGTAAAGAGATCGAGACTTAATACGTTAAGTCAAGAATATGAATTGTTCCGTATGCAACCCGGAGAATCCATTCTTGATTTACAAAAGAGATTTGTGCATCTAACAAATCATCTAAGAGCACTTGGCAAAACATTGACTATTGATGAATTAAACCTAAAAGTGCTCAGATCCTTGACTAGAGAATGGCAACCAAAAGTAAAGGCAATCTCAGAAAAGAAGAGTCTCGCTACTATGACATCCGCAACTTTGTTCGGGAAACTTCAAGAATACAAGACAAAACTTGGTAGATTGGAAAAGCGTGAAAATCAAGAAAAGAAGTCTAAGAACATTGCCTTGAAGATTGACTCCAAGGAAGACGAAAAGAAAGATAATCCTGATGAAGATGAAAACTTCATGCTTCTCGTTAGAAGACTTGGAAAATTCTTTGGTAAAAATGACAAAGCCTTCTCGCACTCAAAGAAGAAGAAACACTTCAAGAAGAAGGAAGTATCCTCATCAACACAAGAAGTTACTTGTTATGAATTGGTAAACAAGGTCACATCAAACCGGACTGTCCAAAACTTTCAAAGAAAAGTGGCTACAAAGGCAAGAAGGAATCAAAAGATAAGAAAGCATATGTTGCATGGTAAGATGTTGAACTAAGTTCGTCATCCGACTCTGATAGTGACGAAAGTGCCAATCTTGCGTTAATGGCATCACACCACTCCGAAAGCGAAGATAATGAGGTTAGTAACGTATTCTCTCTTTTTAATAGTGATGCACAAGGTGCTATAAATGAACTGTTAAATGAATGCAAAATTCTGTACAAAACTATCTCATCACAAAAGAAACAAATTTCATCGTTGGAAGAAAGATGTGGATCTATTGAAAAAGATCTCAAAGATGAAAAGCAAAAAGTTAGTGATGAAAAACATAATTTTTTATGCACAAAGTGTGAATCTCTCTCTTTCCAAATTGTCAAATTGAAAAGGGTTCTTGAAAGATATGAAAAATGACAAATTGGATTGGAAGGTGTTCTTAGCCAACAAATATACTCAAATGACAAAAGTGGTCTTGGATACTCAAAATTTTCAAAACCAAGTACCAACAAAACCATCTTTGTCAAGGCTAGCGATCAACCAACCAAAGAGAAAGAAATCACTCCCAAAATAGTTCATCACTATCCTAAAAAGAAAATACCCTCTAAGAAGAAATCTTATCCTTCTAGATATAGAAGTAAATTTGAACCTACTTGTTTTTATTGTGGTATTCAAGGACACACACCTAATGCTTGTTATGTTAGAAACTTTGGCATAACAAATGGGCCTTATGTGTGGGTTAAGAAAGGAACTAATTATGAAGGACCTAAAGCAACTTGGCTACCCAACAAAACCTAATCTTGTTTTGTAGGTAAGCTTGACGAACACTTCAAACCTATGGTATCTCGATAGTGGTTGTTCCAAGCATATGACGGGAGATATCGACAAATTTTCACATCTAACGCTTAAGGCCAAGGGTTATGTGACTATGGAGATAACAACAAAGGAAAGATTCTTGGCATAGGCAAAGTTGGTAGTCCACCTTTCACATTAATTGAAGATGTTCTTTATGTCGAAGGACTAAAGCACAATCTTCTAAGTATTAGCCAACTATGTGACAAAGGTTTCAAGATCAAGTTCACTAAAGATGAATGTTTGATAGAAGATGAAGTCACACATGAGGCTAAACTTAAAGGTAAAAGAGTAAATAATATTTTTATGATTTCCCTTAATGATTTTTCTTTGAAGGTTAAATGTCTCATGGCAAACAACAACGACTCATGGCTATGGCACAAAAGAATCGCTCATATTCATATGAAGCATTTAAACAAATTGATTAAGCATGACCTTGTTGTTGGACTGCCTAAGATAAAGTTCATCAAAGATAGACTTTGCGATGCATGTCAAAAGGGAAAGCAAACAAAATCAACTTTCAAATCCAAGAATGTGGTGTCCATTACTAGGCCACTACAATTGCTTCATATGGACTTGTTTGGCCCTTCTAGAACGAGGAGCTTCGGAGGTAATGTATACGCTCTAGTTATTGTTGATGACTTTTCTAGATATACTTGGACACTCTTTTTAGTGCAGAAAAATGATGCATTCAAGGCGTTCAAGAAATATGAAAAGCAAATTCAAAATGAGAAGTCACTATCTATTGCCTCCATAAGAAGCGACCATGGTGGAGAATTCCAGAATTCCTCCTTTGAAGATTTCTGTGAAGAACATGGAATATCACATAATTTCTCAGCACCAAGGACTCCTCAACAGAATGGAGTTGTAGAAAGGAATAATAGGTCTCTTACTTAACTTGCAAGGACAATGCTTAGTGATTCAAACCTTCCAAAATACTTTTGGGTGGATGCTGTAAGCACGACATGCTTTGTAAGCAATAGAGTTAATATTCGACCTATCTTGAAGAAGACTCCGTATAAACTCTTTCGAGGAAGGAAACCAAATATTTCATTCTTTCATGTCTTTGGCTGCAAATGTTTTGTCCTTAACAACGACAAAGACAACCTTGGTAAGTTTGATGAAAAATCGGATGAAGATATTCCTCAAGAAGATGGCTCTAAGAACAACAATGAGAATCAATTGGAACAACAAGAAGAACAAATTCTGGAAGAATCAAATGTCAATGATCTACCTAAGGAATGGAGAACCCATAGAAATCACCCTATTGATAAAATCATCGGTGACATCAGTCAAGGCGTATCAACAAGATTGAACCTCAAAGATGCTTGCTTGAACATGGCGTTCGTTTCTCAAATCGAACCTTCCAAAGTCGACGACACATTAGGAGACGACCAATGGATGATTTCTATGCAAGAAGAATTAAATCAGTTAAAGAGAAATCAATTTTGGGAACTTGTTCCTAGACTAAGTGACAAACACATCATAGGCACCAGATGGATGTTCAAAAACAAACTTGATGAGAACGGTATAATTGTTCGAAACAAAGCAAGATTGGTAGCCCAAGGATACAACCAAGAAGAGGGAATTGACTTTGAAGAAACTTTCGCTCCGGTTGCAAGGTTAGAAGATATCCGTGTTTTACTTGCTTACGCTTGTTCATTGAATTTTCAGCTTTACCAAATGGACGTCAAAAGCGCATTCTTAAATGGATACATCAATGAAGAAGTCTATGTCAAACAACCCCCGGGCTTTGAAGACTTCAAGAATCCTTCACATGTCTTTAAGTTGAGAAAAGCTCTTTATGGCTTAAAACAAGCACCTCGAGCATGGTATGATAGACTCAGTACATTCTTATGCAAAAAAGGTTTTGAGAAAGGTAAAGTGGATAAGACCTTGTTCATAAAGAATATCAAAGGTAACACCTTATTAGTACAAGTCTATGTCGATGATATTATATTTGGTTCAACTAACAAAGATTTGTGTGAAGAATTCTCGTTGATGATGCAAGGAGAACTTGAGATGTCTATGATGGGCAAGATGAACTATTTCCTTGGATTGCAAATTAAGCAACTGAAAGATGGTATCTTCATCAATCAATCAAAATATTGCAAGGAACTTTTGAAAAAGCTTGATATGGATAATTGCAAATCAATGCACACGCCAATGGGCTCCGGTACTTATGTTGATCAAGATGAATCCGGTATTTCCATTGATATTACTAAATATCAAGGCATGATTGGCTCACTGTTATACTTGACGGCAAGTCGTCCTGACATCATGTTCAGTGTATGTCTGTGTGAATGATTTCAAGAAAACCCAAAGGAATCTCACCTCATGGCAGTAAAAAGAATCATGAAATATCTCGAAGGTACAACCAATGTCGGCCTATGGTACCCAAAAGGTAATATATGCAATTTAATTGGTTATTCTGACGCAGATTATGCAGGATGTAAAACATATAGAAAAAGCACAAGTGGCACTTGTCACATTTTGGGAAATGCATTAGTCTCTTGGGCATGCAAGAAACAAGCTTGTGTGGCTCTTAGTACGGCCGAGGCGGAATATATTGCAGTGGGTAGTTGATGTGCGCAAATTCTATGGCTCAAGCAACAACTCTGTGACTATGGACTCGACCTTGGATGCATTCCACTCTGATGCGACAACACAAGTGCAATCAACATTACAAAAAATCCTGTGATGCATTCTAGAACAAAGCATATCGACATTCGACATCACTTTCTTCGTGATCATGTACTTCAAGGAGATGTCGAAGTCACCTTCGTGGATACGCATAATCAACTAGCAGATATCTTCACTAAACCGTTGGCAAGAGAACCGTTCTTCAAGATCCGAAGAGAGCTAGGTATCTTGGACGAAAATGACATTGTCTAATTAAGGTACATGGCTATGATCTTAATCTTAACTTTAAGGTAATAATTCATGATCCATGTTTTTATTACTAAATTTTTGATATATAACCATGAAATCCACAAAAATTAAGTATTTTTCACTTTTTCACTAATGACAATCGGTTGTCATAGAGTGATAATCGGTTGTTGCTAAAAAATTTAGATTCTGTTTTCACAACAATCAGTTATTACTCCACGACAACCGGTTGCTCTCTCAATTTTTTCGCCCCTATTTAAATTTTCGAAGGGTGCAATCGGTTGTCATCAAACAACAATCGATTGCACAGTTCAAAATTTTGAATTTTTTCAGTTACACTCTATTTTATTCTTTCTCTTCCACTGCCATTACTATTATTTATTTTGTACCAAATTTTTATTCTCTTTTTGAATGTTTTAAGTGTTTTGGTCAACAACTTTTTAATGTTTAGTCTTTTCCTATGACACAATTTTTTGGATAGTCACACACTCAAAAATCTCTTTGCTACAAGTCTTTATTGTTTTGGCTAAACCATTGAATGCCTTACCTAACCATTGAATGCCTTACCTAATCCATTTAATGCCTATCTATCTATAAAAGCCCAACCAAAACCTAAAAACTTCATATATCCTCTTTTGTCTCAAGAAAACCTAAAAACACCAAATACCCTTTTCCCCTTCCAATTCTCTCATCCCTCACCTTGTCAACATCAAATAAAGGCAAGGGAAAAGCTTCTTCCTCATCTCAAGGTGATGATATCTCAAAACTAATTCCATCAAGAATCCAAAGGGAAAGATTTGTGTCTCACTTTCAGAAGATGACGGTTCTTCTACCAAGGTTCGGTAATCTTGAGAACTTCTATTCCGAATGCTTCAGTTTTCCAGCTTTATTTAGATCTCAAGGGATATACAAGTTGATTGGTGTTAATGGACCCATTTACCCCACTTTGGTTAGGATTTTCTACAGAAATCTAACCATTACTAGAGGATGCATGATTTCAAATGTCAAAGGGGTTCCTATAGAACTCACAGTGCAGAATTTTGGTGAAGCTTTGGGTATTCCACATGATGGTGCTTGCATTAAACTTCTCTCAAATGCAAATCTGTCTGGCTACAGCAAAAGAGACTTCTACTATGGAATTGCAAGAATTCCCGAGCGTGATTTTATTCAGAAAAGGTAAAGGCTTATCGGTGAAACTTCGGAGAGGAAATCTTGGTCTGCAGGAATTCTCACTATTGATGATCGTTTGATCCACTACTTTTTGGCGTACGTGGTTATGCCAAAGTTCTCAAACATTTCCAATGTCAATGATTGTGAGATGTAGGTTCTGTATGCGATGAAGAATGGGATTCAAATCAATTGGTCTTATGTGATTCTACATCATTTGGCACTACATAATGAAAATGCTTCTGCTCTTCCTTATGGCTCCCGGCTTACCCTTGTTTTTGAGAAGTTCAATGTTCCCTTGTCTGGTGAATACATGGTGCCTATGACTAACCCCAAACATGAAATCACTCCGAAGAAAGTATGTAATACCAAAACCGGCGTCAAATTTGATCCGATTAATAGAACCATCACATACATTCATACTCCTCCATAAAACCAACCTCCACAAGAACAACCACTTCAAAACCAACCTCCACAAGAACAACCACTTCAAAACCAACCTCCACAACCAATGGAAAACTCTTTCAATCAAGTTTTTGACTACCTTCAATACATGAACAACAGCATGAACACTCAATTTGCTCATCTCTATGCCCATACAAATGTCCCTCCTTATGAAGTTCAACCCTATCATTACCCTTTCATTCAACCTCAAACCAATGAAGGCAATGATGGTGAAGATCAAGATGATGAAGACTTTGTTGAAGGCATGGATGATTAGTCTTTAAGTTCTTATGTCTTTAGTACTTTATGTTCATATGTTTTATGTCGTTTTTCTATTTTCGTTTAAAAACACTTCATGTATTGTGATCCTTTTCGTTTTGTGCACTTTGTTTCTGTTATATCTATGTATGCAAGCCTTATTTATGCTATGTTGTTTCTATGTGCAAAATTTTTATGATCTTCTTTCCCATTCCTTTTTGCTAATGACAAAGGGGGAGAAGACTTTGTAGTTTCTTTTGTGTTTCTCTAACCCTAATTGCAGCAAGCAAGCAATCTTCAAAATCCTCATGCAATAGATCAAGGGGGAGTCTTTGACTTAGGGGGAGTTTTTAAACAACTTGATTAGAGAAACCAAGTGCACTCCAAACTTCAAGCAATGGTTGTCATCATCAAAAATGGGGAGACTGTGAAATCAAGCTTTCCAAATGTTTTGATGAAGACAAGCTAGCATGAAATAATGAATGGATCAAGAAAGAAGATTTATCTCAAGCAAATATTCATTGATCAAGATCAACATTTCAAGACTTATGGCTTAAGGTATATGAAATTTTTGATCTTATGCTCTTAGTGCTCAAAACTATTTTTAATCATGCATTTACTTTATTAAAATAATATTTTGAGTATATACTATGTATGATTGAAGAAGGATGTTTTAAATTGCTTAAAATCTTTGAAAATAATGATTTTTCAATTTTTGTACACAAGCAATCGATTGTCATGCTAGGACAATCGGTTGCATTCAAAAACAAAAAGTTTATGTTTGACAACAATCGATTATCATCTAGTAGCAATCGATTGTCATGTGTTTTATTTTCAAATTTTTTGAACGTTGGCCTATGAGCAATCGATTGCTCCTCAATAACAATCGGTTGTCATAGTTATATTTTTCAAATTTTTTAAATGTTGCTTTTACAGCAATCGGTTGTTGCTTTAGTGCAACCGGTTGTTGTGCTTCAAATTTTGAAAATGTTTATTTTTCCAGTAACTTTTTGTAACACCTTTTCATGGCAATCTTTGTATCTTTTCAAATACATTTTGTTAGTAAAAATGGTTTAAACATTGCTATGATTCATTGAAAAGGTATTACCACACCATAAATTATTTTCATTTAGAATTTTGAAAATACAAAAAACAACAATCACTAACAACTTTCTATTCTTTTGATCATACTCTCTACTCAAGATTTTTGTTCATCATTTTCATATGCATACTGAAAATTGTTCTTGAGCACTTAGAAGAGTATTCCATCTTAAATTTCATATTGAATAGAAAAGATCAATCAAGTGATTAACATTGCTATTTCATCTTTCAAACTCTTATACAAATCAAACAAACTATTGTATCATTGTTTTCAGGATTGTTGGAAACAAGAAAAACACTTAGGGAGGATTGTTCTCTTTGTGGTCTTAGTGAAAATCCAAGAGGATTGTTCTTGGTACAAGAGGATTGTTCTTCGTTGTTTGGTAGTCTTTGTACAAATTACCAACTATAAGGAAATCTCTTTCATGTTGAAAGGGGACTGGAGTACTCTCAGACTGTGAGGGGAACCAGGATACATCTCTGTGTTTCTTTAATTTTCGCATTTACTGCTTTCATCACTTATCAGAAAACGAAAGGAAATAAAATCATGCAAAAATATTCATACAATTCAGATAAAGTTTTAAAGAACCTAATTCACCCCCCTCTTAAGCGCATATGAACTTACAGTATCTTGAGGTTCAAGAATACCCCGAGGGGGCATCTGTTAATGATAAGAATTTTATGAGAAGGTTCGCTGCGAAGTTCTTCATCAGTAATGGAATTCTCTATAAGCGTAACCATGATTCAACCTTACTGCGGTGTGTAGACAAGAGCGAGGCAGAAATAATCATGGCAGAGTTACATGAAGGTACCTTCGGAACCCATTCTAGTGGACACACCATGGCGAAGAAAATCCTACGGGCAGGATATTACTAGTCCACTATGGAAGCCGATGGTTATCAGCACTCTCGAACCTGTCATAAGTGCCAAGTCTATGCTGATAAGGTGCATGTACCTCCGGTTCCCATGAATGTTTTGACGACTCCTTGGCCCTTTGCAATGTGGGGCATCGACATGATCGGCGAGATCAGACCTACTGCGTCTAACGGGCATCTCTTTATTCTGGTAGCAATTGATTACTTCACAAAATGGGTTGAGGCAACTTCCTTTGCTACAGTAACCAAGAACGCCGTGGCGCGTTTCATTCGACACAATCTGATCTGTTGATATGGTGTACCAGAGAGGATTATTACTAACAATGGTACAAATCTCAATAACACAATGATCATCGAGCTCTGCAAACAGTTCAAGATACAACATCATAACTCTTCTCCCTACCGACCGAAGATGAATGGGGTTGTTGAAGCGGCTAACAAGAACATCAAAAAGATTGTACAGAAAATGACGGTGACATACAAAGACTGACACGAGATGATACCATTCGCTCTTCATGGGTACCGTACCTTAGCACGGACGTCGACATGGGCAACACCCTACTCTCTGGTATATGGCATGGAGGCAGTCCTACCCATCGAAGTCCAGATAACCTCTCTCAGGATTATGAAGGATGTGGGTTTGAACGAAGACGACTGGATACAAACCCGACTTAATCATCTGAATCTAATCGATGAAAAGAGACTTACCGCTATTTGTCATGGTCAGACGTATCAAAAGCGAATGATCAAGGCTTTTAACAAGAAAGTCAGAAGTCAAGAATATCAAGTCAGGGATCTAGTGATCAAACGTATCATACTACCGCAAGGTGATCCCAGGGGCAAATGGACCCCCACATACGAAGGGTCGTTTGTGGCTAAGAACATTTTCTCGGGAGGAGTTATGATTCTAACCATCATGGATGGTGACGACCTTCCTCACCTCGTCAATGCAGACATAATAAAAAAGTGAAGATGTGAAAAACACAAGAAGGGGGGTGGGGGGTTGAATTTTAAAACTTAAAAACAAATGGCTTGACAACACAGTATTTTTATCCTGGTTTGTTTGATATCAAACTACTCCAGTCCACCCGTCAAGGTGATTTCGCCTCTTTCCAACGAGGTCTTAATCCACTATTTTCAAAGGATTACAACAGCTACTTTAACAACCGTTAAAGTCTTCTTGAGTACAACCACAAACCGGTTTATCTCAAGGAAATCTTTTACAAATAATTGAACAAGGGTGTGTTAACGTTTTCTAACAAAACAATATATCACAACTGTGATAATTACACAACTTAAGCTTGGAGTAAAAATGAATTTCCTAAAGCTTTGAATATGCGTGGTTTGGATAGCTTGGCGAATTTGAGTGCGTACGTACGTGCTTCTTTTCACAAGCAGTCCTGTTTATATAGGCAAGAATGGATACATTGTCCATAAATCAGGTTTAATGATAATAATGCACTTTCCTTTTGTAGAAGATCTTTGTCTGAAGAAAGCCGTTAACATTTAATTCAGTCTTGAATAACTAGTAACTCTTCAGAGTCTTCTTTGCTGTATCTGCTGATAACGCTTCAGAGTGTTGATGACTTGGTAAAGATGTCTTTGATCAAAGTCAGAGTGTATTTGTTTAGGCACAGATTTTGGTCATCAAACTTCAGTGTTTCAGCGTGTACAAAGCATAATTCCATTCTGATGCTAATTCCATTCTGATGCTGATTCCATCAGAACTTCTGCATATACAAAGCATAATTTTAAGGAGCATAATTGTTCTTTGTATATACCTTAGAAATAATATTATTCTTTGTATTTTGTTATCATCAAAACTTTAATCAAGGGTTGTAGAATCAAACTATGTTCTAACAATCTCCCCCTTTTTGATGATGACAAAAACCAGATTTTTCAATAAAGAATAAAGAACAAAAAGTATAGAGTTAAGTAGAAAAACTCCCCCTGAGTTGATTACTTCCTTTTAACTCCATGAGTCTTTGAGCATAAGAATCTTACTGTATCTTTCAACAGAGTTTTGTACCTGTTCAAGCTTTTTAGAAGAGAGAATTTAAGTAGATTAGAATGTTTGAGACTTATGTCTCAGTAATCCGTTATTGAAAATATATTTTTCTTTCTCCCCCTTTTTGTCAGTTATCAAAAAGAACAAATAATCAGAGTCAAAATGAGTTGATATTAAAAACAGAATCAATGATAAGTTCAGAGCTATGTTGAGAATATTACAGAAAAACAAATTTTTAAACAGAGGAAAATATAAGAGGGAGGAGGAAGACGCGTGAACAAAGCTTCCAACAAGCCCTTGATCTGGATGTTGGTTTCCTCCTGCTTGGTTAACATGCTCTCGATTTCCGAAATTTTGTCATTCTGTTTATCCATTCTTTCCTGCATCAAAATATCAGATCTCTTCAGGTCTTCTAAAGTCTGCCTTTCATAGGAGAAAGCTTGAGGATCTTCAACAACTGGATGCTTCTCCGAGCATTCTACAATGTCCTCTTTTTGACCCAGTTCTTTAGCAGGAATCGTCTGCTCTAGAGTGTCAGTCAGATTGAGATCTTCTGACTCTGGTTGAACTTTGTTTGTTGGACGATGTTCAGACCAGGGAGCATTGTCTAGAGGAAGAACTTCTTCCTTGAGTAGCTGGCTCAGAACTTGATCTTCAAAAACATTTAGCAGGTTGCTGAAGTTCTATTGAACTTGTTTATAGCTCTGTTCTTGCATTTTATGAGTTTCAGAACATACCCATTTTTTGAAACTTGTCCAAAGATAGTCTGATGCAACAGGATCAATCAGCACAAGACTAGCTTGCTTTAGAGAAGTTATCCACTTCTGCATTTTTGTTTCAAATATCAATAAACTGGTACCAACATCTGGTGTAGGTTCAGATGGTTTTGGTTTTGGAATGGATGTTTTGTTGGTTATGAAAGCCAGGCGTTCAAAAACAGTTAAATCAATGACAGTTTTGGCGTTGTCATTTGGATTGATCTTTGTTGAGGAAGTGGGAGAGTCTGGAATGATTATTGGACTTGTTGGGGTGTTTGGTGGAGTTGATTCTAGTGAAGAGGGAATTTAGGGAATATTCAGAATGGTCAGGGGTATACTGATGGTCAGAGGTTCAGTGATTCCAGGAATGGGAATGGGATCAGAATCAACAGTTTGGTTGGATTGATGGTGATGAAGTTCTGGTTCGCAGGATTCAGAAGTTTTAACTTATGGTTGTAATATTTCGGGTTGTGGAGAAGGTGGATGAGTTTCTGGTTGAGGAGAGAGTGGAATTTCTGGTTGAGGTGCTTCTGAAATGGTTTCAGAGTTTGGATTTACTGGAATGGAAGCAGATATATGCTGGTCAAAGGTTTCAATATCTGATAGAACTTTTGCAAGTTCTTGTTGAGTTACTTCAATATTTGGATTTATAGGTAGGGAGTGAGATCCTCTAAGAGTTAAAGTTTCTGAGGGGTCAAATTCAATGTCAAAATCATCAAGTGTTTGTGGAGTAGGGTTTTCTGATTAAGTGGGGATTGGTACAGATGTTGATATAGATACTGAATCTAAAATAGTTACAGAAGAAGGATTACCTCTCTTTTTAGGAGTCTGTTGGGATGATCCTTCTGCTGCAACTTTCCTTTTCTTGTTTTTCTTCAGCACAACTTCTAGAGCCTTCTGCTGCAGATCCTGAATGTTTAAATCTGGTGCTGTATCATCTGCCTTGCATGAATCCGGATATCTGACTATTATCTCAGGTTTAGAATCAATTTCCGAGAACATGGGAAAGTTATCCAGAGGGATTCTTCTGCTGGAGATGGTTGCAAAAGAAGTGACAATGGGTTCCTTATTGATGTTCTCAATGATCTTCATCTTCTTCAGATTCTTTGCATTTAACTGTTTGCCAACAGTAGCTTCTAAAGTGCTGATTTCCTTAGCTTCTGTTAGATGATCAATCAGCTTATTCTCTGTTAGAATATCTGATATGAGCCTTCCTAGGGGTATCCAGTCCCTTTTAGTGCGCTCCTCTTCTCTGGTTTCCTTAACACTAGTCCTTAGATGGTTGAATAGCAAATGAGCTAGATTCACCTTAATCTTTTGGGAGATGAAGTAGATCAGAAACTGCTGATCAATGTTGATGTAGTCAAGAGAGATGGTTGGCTTCCTGTGTTTATGCATCCCAGAATAATCTTAGCCCATATTCTGTGATGGTCTTTTAGATCCCTTATCTTACTGAAGGGAAGACCCAGAGTGAAAATTTATCTAGCAATTAGGGCGACATCAGCACATCTTTCAGCCATGTCTATGCATCTTACGCCACCACCACTGTAGCCTATCAATCTTGCAATAAGGTCTTCAGTTATGACTATCTTCTTCCCCATTATGTATGAAGTAACTTGATGGTTGGAAGATGAAGCATGAATCCAAAATTCCTTCACAAGGATTGAGAATGTTGGACCTACCAGACAATTAAAATACCTGTTCCATCCTTGAGTCTTTACCTCTTCAGAGAGATTGAACCCGTTCTCTTGAAGACTATTAAAGTCCACAATTAATTCTGAGAGTACTTCTAGATTTTTGATGGGCGTACGAAGAGTTCGAAAAGGTTCTTCATATTGTTCTGATGAATCTGTTCTCTGAGTGTTGGAATTTGGGTTGCTTGAGGAAGCCATGTTCACACAGAAAGTTTTGAGAAGAAAGTGAAAGGGTTTTAAAAAGGATGCAAACTGAAATAAATTAGATTGTAGAGAAGGTGAAAGTGAAAGAGTGTAAAGAATGAGAAATGTGTTTAAATAGATTTTGAAAAAGATTTTGAAAACGTAAACGGCAAGAGAGAGAAATAAATTATAATGATTATGAGAATTAATGACAGCTGATTTTGGGGGATTCAGAAAGATATTGGAACGGTTACCCATGACATGTGTCCCACTGCATCCAATCAGCGTTATTGACCTTTCAGAAAAGTGAACGCGTGTTCAGCCTTAGAAAGTAGCTGATGAATGGATGACAACTGTTTACTTGAGTGAATAGCACATTTCTATCCTTGAAATGAAGCACTCAGATCTTCATGGATAGATTCTGATACAATCTGTACTTCTAAAGATCTGAAGGAAGATTGATCAGTAGTTCACAGAAAATAACCAAAATTCTGAAAGTTAAGATATGGAAATAAAACTGTTTTATTCTGGGCAAAGCTTCATGCTGAGATGTTTCAAAATGAAGTTAAACCTATCTTCAGAAAGAGGTTTTGTAAAGACATCAGCCCATTGATGGTCTGTGTTAATAAATTTTAAATTTAGAATCCCTTTCTGAATATAGTCCCTAATAAAATGATGTTTTATTTCTATATGCTTAGCCCTAGAATGCAAAATAGGATTCTTACTGAGACAAATAGCAGAAGTATTGTCATAGAGGATATGGATGTTACTCTCAAATATATTGAAGTCCTCAAGTTGACTTTTCATCCAGAGCATTTGCGTGCTACATTCAGCTGCTGCTATGTATTCAGCTTCTGTTGTTGATAGAGCTATTGTGGATTGTCTTTTGCTGGACCATGAGATCATATTTTCTCCCAGAAACTGGCAACTTCCAGAAGTGCTTTTACGTTCTACTCTGTCTCCAGCAAAATCAGCATCACAGTATCCTACTAAGCTGTAATCACTTGATTTTCTATAAAACAAACCCATATTAGTAGTACCTTTCAGATACTTGAAAATTCGCTTAACCGCTGTTAAGTGAGATTCTCTAGGATCTGATTGGAATCTAGCACAAATTCAAACACTGAATAGAATGTCAGGCCTTGAAGCCGTCAGATAGAGAAGAGAACCAATCATACCTCTGTAGACCTTCTGTTCTACCTTGTTACTTACCTCTTCTTTTTCCAGAATGCACGTGGGATGCATTGGAATCCTTGAGGGCTTACATTCTGAGAGATCAAATTTCTTCAGAAATTCTCTGTCATATTTGCTCTGATGAATGTAGGTTCCTTATGGAGTTTGATTAATCTGAATGCCCAGAAAGAACTTTAGTTCCCCCATTAGACTCATCTCAAATTCTGCCTGCATACATTTAGCAAACTCTCTTCCCAGAGAGGGTTTAGTGGATCCAAATATAATGTCATCAACATAAATATGACATACTAAGATGTCATTCTTAACTGTCTTGCTGAACAGGGTTGTGTCCACTTTCCCTCTAGTGAATTCCTTTTCTAACAGGAAGTTACTTAATCTTTCATACCAAGCTCTGGGAGCTTGTTTCAGACCATAGAGTGACTTCTTTAGTTTGAAAACATATTCTGGATTTTTGAAACTTTCAAAACCAGGGGGTTGGTGCACATAAACCTCTTCTTCTATATATCCATTTAAGAATGCACTCTTGACATCCATCTGATACAGAGTGATGCCTTTATTAAAAACAAATGAAATTAAAAGTCTGATAGATTCTAACCTGGAGAATGGAGAAAAGGTTTCTGTATAGTCTATCCCTTCTTGCTGACTATAACCTTGTGCTACTAGCCGTGCTTTGTTTCTGATGACTTCACCTTGTTCGTTCAGTTTGTTTCTGAACACCCATTTTGTGCCTATGACGTTGAATCCTTTTGGTTTGGGAACTAGATCCCATACGTCATTTCTTGTGAACTGATTTAGCTCCTCCCGCATTGCCAGAATCCAGTCATTGTCCTTAAGTGCTTCATTAATTGTTGTTGGTTCAATCAGAGAAACAAGTCCTATGAGGGATTCTTCAGAGTTTCTAAAGGTAGATCTTGTTCTGATTGGATCTTCCTTCTTTCCTAAGATTGTTTCTTCTGGGTGATCAATCCTGCTTCTAGATGGTCTTTTTTGGAGTTGATCAATAGAAGGTGTTGGGTCGCTTGTAGTGACTCTTTCTGATGTTGAGAGAGTGTCTCTGTTGAGAGCCTCTGAGTTATCTTTAGTACCTGTGAGTTCAACTTCCATACATGGAAGGAATTCTTTCTGATTTGACTTTTGAGAGTCAAGCTTATCATCAAACCGAACACTGATTGACTCTTCAACAATCTGTGTTTCTGTATTGTATACTCTGTACCCTCTTGAGTGTTCAGAGTATCCTAACATAATACACTTTTGTGCTTTAGAGTCAAACTTGTTCAAATAATTTTTTGTATTCAAAATAAAACATGTACATCCAAACGGGTGAAAATAAGAGATGTTGGGTTTTCTATTCTTCCACAATTCTTATGGAGTCTTTTCCAGAATAGGTCTGATGGAGATTCTATTCTGAATGTAACACGTTGTGTTTATTGCTTTTTCCCAAAAGGTCTTAGCAACATTAGTCTCGTTGATCATGGTTCTGGCCATTTCTTGCAATGTTCTGTTCTTTCGTTCTACAACTCCATTTTGCTGGGGAGTTCTAGGACAGGAGAAGTCATGCAGAATGCCTTTTTCATTAAAGAATAATTCAAAGTCTTTATTTTCAAATTCTCCACAATGATCACTTCTGACTTTTATGATTCTAAGATCCTTTTCATTCTAAACTTGGTTGCAGAAGGTAACAAACACATAGTATGACTCATCCTTGTGCCTTAAGAACTTTACCCATGTCCATCTGCTATAGTCATCTACGATTACTAACCCATACTTCTTGCCACTGACTGAGGAAGTTTTTACTGGTCCAAATAAGTCAATATGCAGAAGTTCTAATGGCTTATAGGTGGAAACAACGTTTTTGGATTTGAAAGTAGGTTTTGCAAACTTGCCTTTCTGACATGCTTCACACAGAGCATCTGAATTGAACTTTAAGTTAGGAAGTCCTCTGACCATATTAAGTTTGTTAATCTGAGATATTCTTCTCATACTAACATGTCCCAATCTTCTGTGCCAGATCCATTGCTCGTTGTTAACATAAAGAAGACATTTTACATTATGACTTTTCAGTTCAGAAAGGTTGATTTTATAAATGTTGTTTTTCCTCTTTCCATTAAATAGGATAGTCTCATCTTTCTGACTAACAGCTTTGCATGAATTTTGATTGAAGATTATATCATAACCGTTATCACTTAATTGACTTATGGATAACAGGTTATGCATTAATCCATCAACTAATAAAAAATTACTAATATAGGGAAGATTTCCATTACCTACTGTTCCAGAGCCAATAATCTTTCCCCTCTGATTGCCTCCAAAGCCTATGTGGCCTCCAGGCTTAAGTTCCAGGCTTTAGAACATATGCCTTCTTCCCGTCATGTGTCGTGAGCAGCCAGAGTCCAGGTACCATGACTGGTGTCTTGGCTTTGCTGCTAAAGATATCTGCCACATGTATTATTTTATCCTTAGGTACCCACATTTTCTTGGGTCCTGATTTGTTAGTTCTACCAAAACTCTGGTTGAATTTTGGTTTGACAGAGTAATCACTACTTGTATACTGTATGTCATGTGTGTGCCCATATATAAAGTGTGAATCAAGTGCAGTACGCTTTATAACTAAATCCATGGAATTTTTTGGTGTAGGAACCTTACCTTGATATCCAATCCCTTTTCTGCCATTTCTGCTAACCCCATAGATCATTGAAGCCATTTTGCTTCTGTCTATGTTTTTAGCTAGAAACTTCTGAAAACTGTGATCATACTCTTTGATGATCTCATCAGCATTGCTGGGAGTTTCAGGGATTGTTTCCTTCTGAGAGTTTTGCAATTGGTTTTCTAATTTTGAAATTTTATCTTTTAACTCAGAATTCTCCAATTTGAGACTCTCAGTCTTATCAGAGTCAGAAGCAAGATTCCTTTTTAGGTTTCTGAATTTGACTCTAATTTGCCGATACCTTTCCAGAATTTCATTGAGGCTTTCAACTAATTCAGCCTTAGTAAAATTTATAGTGAAGTCATGGAATACCTCTTCCGTATTTGATTCTGAATCTGAACTAGAAGCTTCACTGTCTTCAGAGATGTTTGCCATGAGAGCTATGTTTGCTCTTTTATCATCTGATTCTGAGTCAGCTTCACATGTATCAGAATCATCCCATGTAGCCATGAGACTTTTCTTCTTTTCTTTGCCAAACTTCTTTTTGGGCTTCTAGTTCTGAAGCTTTGGGCAATCACTTTTGTAGTGCCCTTGCTCGTTACACTCATAACAGATGATGTCTTTGTAGTTTGGCTTTTTGTATCCTGAAGAGCCTTCTGATTTTTTGTGTCCAGAGGAAGATTCTGACCTTCTGTATCTGGAGGAAGATTCATTCTGATTTTCTGATCTTCTGGGATTCCTGAACTTCCTTTGCCTCTGTTTCCACAGTTGGTTCACCCTTCTGAAGGGAAGAGACAATTCATCTTCTTCTGATGAGGATCCACCAGAGGTTTCTTCCACAGCCTGCAAAACTTTGGAGTCAGATTTTCTGTTAGATTTTAAATCTAATGGCTTACCTTGCTTTTGAGGTTCATCTGCTTCTAGCTCTATCTCGTGACTTCTGAGTTCCTCCAAAGAGATTTTGTTGAGATCCTTGGCTAGCTTAAGCACTGTAACCATTGGCCTCCACTGTTTTGGAAAGCTCCTGATGATCTTCTTAACATGATCAGCGGTGGAATATCCTTTGTCAAGAACTTTTAGACCAGCAACAAGAATTTGAAATCTTGAAAACATAGCTTCTATTGATTCACTATCTTCCATTTTGAATGCCTCATACTTCTGAATGAGCGCAAGGGCTTTTGTTTCTTTGATTTGAACTTTGCCTTCATGCGTCATTCTCAGAGAATCAAACATGTTCTTAGCAGTTTCTCTGTTTGATATTTTCTCATATTCTGAATATGAGATGGTGCTGAGAAGAATTGTTCTGGCCTTGTGATGATTTCTGAACTCACGCTTTTGCTGATCAGACATCATTTTCCTGTCAATCTTATGACCACATCCATCCACTGGGTGCGTGTATCCATCAGTCACCATGTCCCACAGATCAGCATCATGGGCCAGAAAGAAACTCTCAATTCTGTCTTTCCAGTAGTCAAAGTTTTCTCCATCAAAGACTGGAGGTTTGCCTTTGAATCTGTCCCTTTCTTCATTGTTGTCATTGCTGATGTTTTGACTTGGTCCTGCCATTGTGTTTTTCTGACGCTGGATCTTGTACTGACACGATTAAGTGTTAAAGCTCAGAACCAGGCGCTCTGATGCCAATTGAAGATGTGAAAAACACAAGAAGGGGGGGGGGGGGGGGGGGGGGTTGAACTGTAAAACTTAAAACAAATGGCTTGACAACACAGTATTTTTATCCTGGTTCGTTTGATCTCAAACTACTCCAGTCCACCCGTCAAGGTGATTTCGCCTCTCTCCAACGAGGTCTTAATCCTCTATTTTCAAAGGATTACAACAACTACTTTAACAACTGTTAAAGTCTTCTTGAGTACAACCACAAACCGGTTTATCTCAAGGAAATCTTTTACAAATAATTGAACAAGGGTGTGTTAACGTTTTCTAACAAAACAATATATCACAACTGTGATAATTACACAACTTAAGCTTGGAGTAAAAATGAATTTGCTAAAGCTTTGAATATGCGTGGTTTGGATAGCTTGGAAAATTTGAGTGTGTACGTACGTGCTTCTTTTCACAAGCAGTCCTGTTTATATAGGCAAGTAAGGATACGTTGTCCATAAAGTAGGTTTAATGATAATAATGCACTTTCCTTTTGTAGAAGATCTTTGTCTGAAGAAAGTCGTTAGCATTTAATTTAGTCTTGAATAACTAGTAACGCTTCAGAGTCTTCTTTGCTGTATCTGCTGATAACGCTTCAGAGTATTGATGACTTGGTAAAGATGTCTTTGATCAGAGTCAGAGTGTATTTGTTTAGGCACAGATTCTGGTCATCAAACTTCAGTGTTTCAGCGTGTACTATAGGTTGATGATCTTCTGATGCTGATTCCATTCTGATGCTGATTCCATTCTGATGCTGATTCCATCAGAACTTCTGCATATACAAAGCATAATTTTAAGGAGCATAATTGTTCTTTGTATATACCTTAGAAATAATATTATTCTTTGTATTTTGTTATCATCAAAACTTTAATCAAGGGTTGTAGAATCAAACTATGTTCTAACAAAAAGTACTACGCATAATCAAAGACCTGCTAGGTTGACTGGCCTAGGCAAAAATAAGGGCTTCCCGGAGAACCAAAAGGGTTTGGGCAAAAGTAAGGGATGAAAATGAAAAAACTGTACACCCGGCAAGTCAAAAACCTGAAAAGGCGACTTGGGCAAAAAAGGGTATCCCGGCGGACTGAAAACCCGAAAGGGTGGTCCAGGAAAAAATTAGGGATCAAAGCGTAACACTATGTCTCATTGGATCATCTCGCATCCAGACTTCGGTATCAACTATCATGCTCGGACAACGCCAATCAATCTGATTCACCTTCGACCAAGTCGCAAAGTGATGAGACGCTTGAAGATATAAAGGCAATAGCATAATTGGAACCCGATGGGATCATTTCACATAGCTGTTTTTCTTTCTTTTACACAAATTGTAATTTCTTTCCGCGACGTTCTCTTACTAGGACGTCATCCTCTTTGTACAAAAAGCCTATTATAGGCCAATTTCAAAATCAATACAAGTCATTTTGCGAAACTTCAATTTGTTTCTTTTTCTTTTACTGTTTTGTTTTGCAAGAACGTCCAATGGTTTATTTTTGATATATGCATTTGAAAATAATGGTTGCTCATAAATATTTACATGAAAAACAAAAGACAATTACTCGTAATGCCAGAAATAGGGAAAGCAAGAAGTGCCCAAACCTTACAATTACTCTGCCTATCAGGTATCAGGATAGAACCAACTGGAGAGCATGAGTGGTGGTACATACACTCCCCATAAAGTAAAAAGTATCCAAGGACAGTGATGTTAGCTTTCACAAACAGGACACAACTCTCTCCAGATGAGGTTCACAATCGCGAGTGAGTCAGTAAATTTTTCCCCAAGCAGAGTTTATTTCTCTCACAAACAAGAAATTCAATCTTCAACAGAACTCATTATCTCCAGCAACAGAAATTCATCCCCAGTTGAGTTTATTTCTCTAAATCAGTAGATCTATCAACAAAGTATCTCCTCTCCAACAAAGTTATTCCCCGCAGAGCTATCCTTAGACAGGGTCTCTTCCGACAAGATATCCGTAAACAAGGGGAAATCCCCAACATAGTCATCTTTGTTCACCATCCCCAACAGAAGTAGAGGAACTATGGTTTTTACAGCAGTCAAGAATACTATTCCTCATACTCTCCAAACAGTAGTTAGGGATTTATTTTCCCGGACTCAGATTATTACGTCAGCATTTCATGTTCATACATCATGACATGTGCATCCATTACATATAACATAATCTCAGTTATCTTAAGAATCTCATCACAATGCATCTCATGCATCACACATAACTAATCCTATATTTCTTTTAGGAAAGACAATTATTATCAACAATTTCCAGCAGGTCCATGATCAACACTCGAAGCTAAACAGAGTAGTCATCGGTGCGACAAATGCAACCTTATCCAGGTTCCTTCTTACAGACCTACTATCCAGGCTTCCACATCGAAGTAACCCTACTATCTAGGTTCCTTCCCACATCCCTACTATCCAGGCTTCCATGTTAAAGTAACCCTACTATCCAGGTCCCTTCCCACAACCCTACTATCCAGGCTTTCATATAGAATTAACCCTACTATCCAGGTTCCTTCTCACAACCCTACTATCCATGCTTTCATATCAAAGTAAGCCTACTATCCAGGTTCCTTATCACATCCCTACTATCCAGGCTTTCATATCGAAGTAACCCTACCTTCGAGGTTCCTTCTCACAGCCCTACTATCCAGGCTTCCACAACGAAGTAACCCTACTCTCCAGGTTCCTTCCCACAGCCCTACCATCCAGGCTTCCACGTCGAAGTAACCCTACTATCCAGGTCCCTTCCCACAGCCCTACTATCCAGGCTTTCATATCGGAGTAACCCTACTATCCAGGTTCCTTCTCACAACCCTACTATCCAGGCTTTCATATCGAAGTAACCCTACTATCCAGGTTCCTTCTCACAACCCTACTATCCAGGCTTTCATATCGAAGTAACCCTACCATCCAGGTTCCTTCTCACAGCCCTACTATCCAGGTTTTCATATCGAAGTAACCCTACCATCCAGGTTCCTTCTCACAGCCCTACTATCCAGGTTTTCATATCGAAGTAACCCTACCATCCAGGTTCCTTCTCACAACCCTACTATCCAGGCTTTCATATCGAAGTAACCCTACTATCCAGGTTCCTTCTCACAGCCCTGCTGTCCAGGCTTTCATCCCGAAGTAACCCTACTATCTAGGTTCCTTCTCATAACATTACTATCCAGGTTCTTCCTATCTTATCCCCAGACAACAATCCACAACACTGTAAGACTGGGACCCGATCAAACACAATTGATTTCACATTTCCACAGAAAGTCATGGTGCAACATATATCCCGACCAAACACACAGTTCACTTCCGCTTCCCAAACCGGAATTATTCCCCAGTAGAGTAACGGACAACTGAAGCTCCTAAAACTCTATTTCTCTCAAGACAGAGACCAATATTCCCCAGCGAAGTCCTCCTCAACAACAGGTATATGGGCTCTCGCAAAGGAATCTCTTATGCGATCGACACTTCTTCGGATGGCATCTTTAAGCCCATCTCCGACAATTTTCTAGCAACTACCAAATGGAATCTATAAGCCCATTCCCGATATCACAAATCAACTATCACTTCATGCGAGTGAAAATTTTTGGGCACTTTAGTGTTCAATCATCTTCCACCTTCAGATCACGAAAGGCAGACGAGCCAATCTACATCTTCAGGTTTAAGAAGATTGAATAGGGGAAGCTGTTATACCCCAAAATTTTCCCTCCCATATTTCTCAACACATGGAAAGTGAGGTCCCCAAATTGCTCAAGGAAGTTCAAGAGTTGACCAGACAAACTCTCTCCTAAGACAGTCTATCTCTAATTAGGGTTTCCATCTTCAGCAAGATGTGTGAACCACAAAGGACTCAAATGCTCACCATTGTTCTAATATGTTCTCAAGATTATCCATGTCATGTTTCAAGCCTTGCAGAAGAAGTTTGCTCAGTCAATTGCTCAAATGCTTGAAAATCAACTATGCTAGGTCAAAAGTCAAATGTGTCCCACATAGAGTCAAACTCAAGATTTTTGGTCAACATCCTCATTTTGAAGTATTATTCATCATTTGATCAAGGGTTGATCATGATTCCTCAAGTATTGCCCACAATTCATCAAAACCCAAAAGTTGCTAAATTAGCGTTTTGTAGGAAAAGTCAACTCAACTTTGACGAAGCATTACTTTCTCATGCTTTATCAGAAATGACCCATCCAAAGCTCATTTTGAAGAGGATGAAATTTCCTACAATTCATCTTCAACTCCCATGTTCAGAATATGCACTCACAAAAAGATATGAATTTTAACATTATAGGTCCTTTTGAAAAGTCAACACAAACATCTTTTGGGTCAAAGCTTCATGCATGAACATGGAAGACTCAATGGAGATGAGATCAAAAGTGTTGCTTAGTGGACATCCTAAGCTTTCTAAAAAGTCCAAGAACACATCTCTAGGGTCAAAATTGAGAGAGTTATGCATTGGCCAAGTTGACCATTTTTGTAAAATTGCCAAAAAACAAATGTGTTCAAATTTGCATTTTTTGCTAAATAGGCCAAACTTTTTATTCTTGTACTTAAATTATAATGTGGTCCACGACTCAATTACTTATCCACACATTATTTGCTTCTTTTTTCAATTTATTTTGATTTTTCATTAATTAAAAAGTGAATTAAATCAAATAAATGATGAAAATTATCAAAGATATGATTTGATTTGTTTTTGTTACAGATTTGCAGTCAAGATATGCTGAGCTTGCATGATCAATTCGAATCAAGGGCAATTGGTACAAAAAGAGCATGATTGGCATGAAAATAGAAAGATATCATATGGCTTAAAAATCAAATATTCCATTCATGAATTCTCAAGATTGGATCCAAGTTTGTTAACCTAATTGGATTCAATACATATACTGAAGTTTGTGGAACCCTAAAGACAAGAATTTTCGTGCACAACCTGCCTCCAAGAACCAGAACAAACTTGAAAATTTCCAAGAAAATTATGGGACGAATTTCCTTCTACAGGGCATCTCAAGACATTATAGTGATCCCAATCGCTTGCTAGGCATCCCAGGAAGCTATTCCAATCACTCCCAGGTCTTGAAACTCCCAGAATCGCACCCTACAGGCACCACGGTTTGCTTAAAAACTTGATTCTGATTTCACTAATTTATGCATCTTTAGCACTTTTGATTGTTATATTCATGTTTATCATCATGTTTGCAAGCTAATCATTCCATTAAATTGCATTTTTATGCCTGTACGTGATATTGCCATTGTTAGGGTTTTATGTTCTTGTTTAGGGGTTTTCAATGTAGGTGAAATTATGCTTTAATTCTAGTACCATGATGCTCGTGAGGATGAGACGAGTTGATTGGTACCATCACTTTCCATTTATCTTGCTCGTGTGCCATTTTGGAGATGAACAGGATTATACCTACAACAAACGTCTATAGGTAAAAGTCTGATTTGCTAAAACGACGGTTCAAGGAAGGAGACGAAGGCGTGGCAGCGTGGGATTGGCCCGTATGAATTTCGCGCGTTTTGAAATCATATCTTTTGCTTTTTCTCATATTATATTGTATTATTATTATTATCACAACTAACCATCACAACTCAGCTGGCAAGAAAGCGTTGGAATTGGGTATAAGGACCTGGGTTTGATCCCCAGGTCCCAGTGTTTTATTTGAATTATTTTCAATCAGCTGATCCAGCGCGTTGCTCATCAAGAGGCTCACCATACAACCTCAAACATCCATCCTTTGATGCCTAGCTAATCAGATCCGACATGCCAACCATGAGAGGACCACCATACTCCTCAAGTCAACACACACACACTAGAGCAAGCGTGGTCAATACAGGCTTTGGAGTTTTGGGCCAAAAAAACCCAGATTTACACCCCCCAGTGTGCTATTCACCATCAGGCCCATCTCTACACTTTTTTTATTTCTTCTTTTTAATATTTTCTTTAATTATTTTAATTAACACCATTAATCATTTTTTTAATAAAATCATAAAATCAAGAGTTCACAAAAATTATAATTAGGTTTTTTTTATCAAATTTAATTTTCAATTAATTAGTTTAATTTAGTTTAGGGAAATTTTAACTTGTTTTTTTTATTAAAACTAATTAGAAAATTAGGTTTTAGTTCTTGGTTTAACTCTTTTCTTTTTCAAACTAAAATACTAAAATAGGTTTTTAGAATAAATTAATTTATTTTTCTTAATTTAAAATTAATTAGAACGTAGGATTTTCTTTTTCATTCAATTGTTTCATTATTTTCTTAAATAACAAAACATGACGAAAACATCTTTTTTTTAATCAATCGCAAATAGGATTAGTTGAAGGGTCAAAACCCTAATCGTCTCATATTTAATTCACCACGCGCTTGTTATTTATTTTTCCAATATTTTGTAACTACTCATGGTTTGTAATAGTTAATTTAGGGTTTATTTTACTGTTTAAATCCCCAATTTTTTGGCTATGTAACTAATCCCCCTCCCCAAAGCCTTGTAATAGTTAGGTTTATTTTCTCGCATTTTTAATTCCTGCAAATATTTAACTGCTAGATGTATGCAAATAGGAATGTATGGCAAGAATGCATGACAAATTAATACAGTTAGAAAACCCTAATGTGCAAAGATAAATAACTGAAACAAATCACTCGCACATATCACTCTTAGGGTATGCTCTCATTTCGGTTACCTTCGGTAAACGATCATTAAGCATAGGGTGTCTTAGTGGTTGCCCTCCAGTCTAAAAGGATCAAAATGTCCCATTCGAATGTTTCCTTGGAAATGTTGCCTCAGAAACATTGCCTCGGAAATGTTGCCTCGAATATGATCTTAAGAATCTAGGGTTATTAATAAGGTGTCCTAATATTGCTTTAGTGATCGTACGTCCCTTTCGAATTGACCCTTACAATTCCAACGACAGTTCTACCTATTCCTTAATAGTGGGATAGAGCTATCTAAAGGAAACAAGAATAGAAATGATCTTTTTTCGAGTAGGTAGATGCTAGTAGGTACTTGCTCAAATCAAAACTTTTTCACACTTACACTTTTCAAAGCAACTTTAAAAACAACTTCGTCACACCTTTGAGGACTGATACAAGGGTTATCACGAAGTAGAACATTTCAAAACAAAGCACACAAACACAAGTAATTTAAAAATGAGCAAGTACCTAAGATCCCATGGAAAACCATGGATAGAAAGGGTTCTAACACCTTCCCTTTCTATAATCTACCCCCCGTACTCAGAATATCTCAAAAAAGGATTTTTTTTTTGTACTTTTTTCCTTTCCGGTTGGATGAAATAAAAGTCGGTGGTGACTCTTGCTTACCGCGACATTTTTTGAACAAAAAACGCAATATGCAAACCAGTATTAAACAGTCGGTTCTGCCACCGTATCACACTCACCTTCGTCCTCAGCTCGGTAGATCGGATTCTCGAAGTCATAATTGACAATAGCAGAATTGTTATCAATGGGATCCAGAGTTGATATGTGTGATCGGTGGATCTGGAACTGACTGTTTAACGCTGGTTCGCGAAATGTCGCGGAAGCAAGAGTCGCCACCGTCTTTTATTTTCTCCAAATGGAAAGGACAAAAGCACAGAAAAATTCCTTATAGAGATTGCTCTCGGTTCGGGAGGTAGATTTATAGAAAGGGAAGGTGTTAGCACCCTTTCTATCAATGGTTATCCATGGGCTCTTAGATACTTGCTCATTTGTGTTTTCAAAATTGGTTTGCTTGCTTTTCAATGTGGGTTTTAAAAAGTTTCTTTGAAAATTCCAGTTCGACTCTTGTATCAGAGTGTTTGAAAAATTGCTTTGAAAGCTTTTGAAAATGTGTTGGTGTGAAAAGTATTTCTGAATTTTTGTTTGAAATTAGAGCAAGTATCTAGAGTCGTCTACCTACCCTAAGGAATTCGTCTGTGTAAATGTCCTTTAAAGTAGTGCCATCCCACCATTGAGAGGTAGGTAGCACCACCGTTGGAGGTGTTCGGGTCAATTCGATGTTCGGGACATGGTGATCACCAGAGCAATGGGAAGACACCTTAGAAGCTACCCTTATGCCAGGTTCCCGGATCATGAGGACTTACTAAAACATTCTCTACTCGACGATCACCTTTCGAGGCAAGGCAACAGTGAGGCGTACCCTAGGGGTGGTGTGTGCGATTTGTGTGTCGTTTTCATTTGTATTTGTCTTGTCATGTCATTGGTGTTCTACGCTTGTTTTTATTTATGTCCATTCATTCTTGCATGCTTTGTTTAACAGTTAAAAGTTGCGAGGAAAAATAAATCTAAAGCTATTACAAATGGCGCGGGTCCACATCGCCAAAATTAACCAGGACCCGATTTGACAGAAAATAAATAAAAGCGAATAAAGAATTAAAAAGTGCGAGAAGATTAGTATTTACAAGGCTTCGGGGGAGGTACATAATTATTTAAATGAAATAAAATAAATACGCGAATTAATAAGAAATTAAGGACGAAACGAGGGCGTTGGACCCTTTTGCAACATATTAAAATTACATGAATTAATTAATTAAGAAAAGAAATTGTTTTTTTGTTTTTTTTTGGTATTTTTATGTATTTTAAGATTTAATAGAAAAAATTAATTGCAATTAAACGCTAACCCTAATTCTATTTTATTTTAATTTATTTAAGAAAACATTGAATTTTTTTTAACCTAAATTAAACCCTAATTAATTTACATGCAAATTTGATTATGAGAATAAATAAATTAAATGATATTATTATGAAAAAGAAACATTAAAAAGGAATAAAATATTAATTAACCCTAGTTCTACATTTTTTTGGATTTTTATTATGAAAAGAATTAAAATTGCAACCTAATTTAAAACTAAATAATTTACATGCATTTATTTATGAAAATATTAAAACAAAAATATTTATTATATTTTTTATTTTTTTCTGATTTTTTGTGTATTTTTATATTTTGTGAAAATAATTAATTAAATTAAAACAATAAAGAAAGTAAAAAAATAGTTGAAAATAAAATATAAGAAATATAGAGAATTGCAAACCAGGGGGGGGTGGTAGTCCCAAATTAGGAGGTTTGGCCTTAGCAATTTGGCCCAGTTAAGCATGGCCCTTCTGACTTTTTGCATGACACGTACGTATGCGTTGACTAGGGTTTTCTGTGTTCCTCAATCCTGAGCCTTTGATCTGATTCCATGGGACGCGTGGCTGGCTTGATGATGAGGGAATATGATGGTTGTCAATGTTGAGCCTGCACAGAATTACTGAACACAAAATAATATGAAGAAGGTCAAGACCTGGGGTTCGAACCCAGGTCACTAGCATCACCAATCAACACCTGTGCCACTGAGCCACTTCAAACGCTTTTGACATATAATAGTTAACAAATATTATAAAAAGAAAGAAAAGTCTGTGGTTTGAAAACGCGCGAAATTTAAACCTCCCAATCAGCGCCGGCCAGCACATCATCTTCTTCATGTCCCTGAAATACAAACAATATAGGCAACGGTTTTCATAGCGTCTTCTTAGGCCAGTTTTCATAAAATAGCGATTAGCTCTTAAGCATTCATAAATTGGGCGCGATGGGTGTTTCCTCTTCGTCTGAACGTGCTGGTTTGAATGGTGGTGGTTAGAGGTTTCAATTCTTCCTCGTTTCAAAGTCCCCAATTTAGAACTCTGTAAACCCTAAAAATCAAACATGGCATATTTGTATACAACGCATAAAAACGCAATCAAATGTACTGGTTAGCTTCAAAACTTCATAATGAACATGAATCAAGTATTAAAAATCATAAAGGATGCGTAAATCATGATGCACGATTATGAATTTTCCATGAAATATTTTGAATGCTGTATACCAATTCCCTGCGTTTTGGTGGTTGTTTTTGATTGAGAATCGTTCAGTGAGGCTTGAGGAAGCTGATGGAATAGTTTTTGTGCCTTGAATCGCCTTGTAAAGATGATTTCAGTTTTGACTTTTTTTTGACAATTTTTCAAGTTTGTTCTTGGTTCTTCTGCGCAGCTTAGTGTGTATTTGCATTAGGGTTATGATCAGGCATATGTAGTGAGTCCATTAGGTCAAAAAGAATCAATCAAATCCATTGCATTCATAGTTTTGAAGATTTGATTTTCAACATGATTTCCATATCTTTTTTCCATGTGTATTTGGTTCAAATCATATCCAATTGCTCCAATTCTTTCCTTATTTGCATATGCACGAATTATAGAGGCTAAAACATGTATAAAAAGATTGGTTAGGTTAAGTTAAATATTTTTCATATATTTAAATGATTTAAATGAATTAATATAAATAAAAATTCAAATAAATAAATAAATAAAAAATGAGAAAATACTTCCCTTTGGGCCAAGTGGTCGTGCACATGTCATGGGTGATGAATTATGGAAGAAAAATGGGCCCATTAGCAATTTTAGGTCATTTGAACCAATGTTGACTTTTCAAAATATCCGAAAATTTCCCAACTTCTACAAGGCATAACTTGCTCAATTTTTAAGCTTTTCTCATATTCATGGACATTTTGGAAAGGTCTTTGAATTCTATAACCAATGCCTTTGGTCCCATGTCATTTTGATTTACCAATCTCAAGTTATGGCCTTTGACTTAAAGTCCCTTTTTGTTGACTTTTGAAAATGACCTATAATGTTGAAATTGATAACTTTTTGTGAGAGCATTTATTGGACTTGAAGTGTGAAGATGAGTTGTAGGAAATGTCTTTCTCTTCAAAATGAGCTTTGGATGGAATTTTTCTGATAATCCATGTGAAAGTTATGCTCTGGTCAATTTCAGTTGACTTTTTCAACTGTCCAAATAAGGAAACTTTTGCAATTTGATGATTTCTGAGCCAAATTTTGAGAATCATGATCAAGCATTGATCAAATGATGTTTGTGGCTTCAAAGTGATATGTTGACCAAAAATTTGAACTTTTGACTGCCAAATGACCATTTTGCCCCTACAGTTGACTGTAGTGCAATCTAGGGTTTTTGACTGTGCAATTTTGTGCTGAATGCCTTGAAACTTGATATGAGGATGCTTGACCATATTTGTAGGCATATGAGACTTGATTGGACCTTTGGAAACTTCAATTTCTTGATCAGAACACAAACCCTAGTTTTGACTGCATAGGAGATCTTTGCACTGTGCAACCCTTGGGGAATTTTGCAGCTTGACTTTGCAATTTCCTGAAGAATATGGGAGGGCAAATTTTGGGGTACAACAGTTGCCCCTGTTCAATCTTCTTAGACCTGAGGATGCAGATTGGCTGACGTGCCTTTCGTAATCCGAAGGTAGAAGATGATTGGACACTAGAGTGCCCAGAAATTTGCGCTCACATAGTAGCAGTGTGATGATGGAATGGGCTTATAGATGCCATTTGGAGATTGCTGGACAGGATGATGGGCTTATAGATGCCATCTGGATGTTGATCGCATAAGAGATTCCTTAGCGAGAACCTGCATACCTGCAAAAGAAAAGTGAGTACCTGACACGTTGCAGGAGCTGGTTTTCAGATGCTTGGTATAGATGTGTCCTGACTGGATACAGGAGTTGAATCTGGGGCTTCAAAAGATGATGAATGAACCAGGGATGGTTACTACCTCAGCATGAATGGTAAGAGAACCTTGGGTGATTTTAACTTAAATAACGCTCGTTGAGAAAATCTTAGTGGGAAATACCATCTTTGCAGTATCGGGAAGAAAACCATAGGCAATTATAATCTGAAAGGGAATTGTCACCTCACTCACCGTTGGAGAGGGAACCATAAGAAAAAGAATTATCACCTCACTCACCGTCGGAGAGGGAACAATAGGAGATTATCACCTCACTCACCGTAGGAGAGGGAAACATCTGAAAAGGACTTACCACCTCACTCGCCGTCGGAGAGGGAACCATAGGAGACTATCACCTCACACTCACCGTCGGAGAGGGAAACATCTGAAAAGGACTTACCACCTCACTCGCCGTCGGAGAGGGAACCATAGGAGACTATCACCTCACACTCACCGTCGGAGAGGGAAACATCTGAAAAGGACTTACCACCTCACTCGCCGTCGGAGAGGGAACCATAGGAGACTATCACCTCACACTCACCGTCGGAGAGGGAAACATCTGAAAAGGACTTACCACCTCACTCACCGTCGGAGAGGGAACCCTAGGAGACTATCACCTCACACTCACCGTCGGAGAGGGAAACATCTGAAAAGGAATTACCACCTCACTCACCGTCGGAGAGGGGACCATATGAGATTATCACCTCACACTCACCGTCGGAGAGGGAAACATCTGAAAAGGACTGATCGCCTCACTCACCGTCGGAGAGGGAATCACTGAAAAGGACTGATCGCCTCACTCACCGTCGGAGAGGGAATCACTTGAAAAGGAATGATCGCCTCACTCACCGTCGGAGAGGGAATCACTTGAAAAGGAATGATCGCCTCACTCACCGTCGGAGAGGGGACCACCTGAGATAATTTCTACTGAGTCTTCATCAGAAAAATCTGTTGGGAGTCGATTTAGCTGGACTAGAGAAGGCTTTGAAATATGTTTGAGAATTTTAACTGCATCCTTCCTGAAAGGTAAAGGTCAGTCATATGCAACGCATGATATGGGTCAAGCAATGATGTTCTCAACATGAATGAGATTTGTATGATATAATGCGTCTATGCATGCTATAATGATGTATGTGATGTTTTTGTATGTATATTTTCGTCTAGGACAGTAGATCCTTGACGGGTGCCGGGAAGTCATATCCTGGGCTGATGTTGAAGAATAGATTTTGCTTCCGCTGGGGATGATAACTGCAAGGATACCGGTAGGAGAAGATGACTCCGTTGCGGAATAAACTTGGCAAATGGAAGATTCTGCGGGGAGAAAAGATACTCTAACGACTATGCTGGGAAGCAACACTCTGTGGGGAGAGAGATGCCTTGCTGAGTGTTGATAATAATTTGCTGGGGATACCCTTGTTGTTGGAAGTGTTGATGGACTTCGCTAGGGTAAGAAGAACTTTCATCGGGGACGCTCTTTCCGTGGCTTTTGGCTGAGGATAACCCAGTTATATCCTATTAAGGAAATAACTCTTTTAAATCAAGCCGGACGACGCGTTCGTACTTTGTGAGGATAAGCTTCCAGGATCTACTGGGGGTAAGCTTATTGCTTGGGGAGATGGACCCCGACTTTCTTGGGGAGCTAAATTGGATTCTCCTGGGGAGGTTTTGAACTGCGGGGGAAGTGATTCCTTTGAATATTTGATATGCCGCCGGGGAACAATCTTTAGGTCGAAACTGCCGGGGATGCTTGTTAAGCATATACATATGCTGCTGGGAAAGTATTGAGATCTACTGGAGGATACTCAATTTCCTTGAGATTTGATAATTTTGCTTGGAGAAGAATGCGTTGTTTTGCTGAACCACTCTCTGGGGAATTAAGGTATCTGGTTATGTTCTTTAGCTGAACCTACCTTGGTACCTTGGAGGATAGAACAATTGGATTGTTTAGACAACTCTTTTATTGCCCCTGTTTCTAGTGTCACCTGCAATCGATTCCTTTGTTTCGTATGCAAATATTTATGAGTTAGCAAATTATTGTCAATGCATATATCACAAATTGAACCTTGGACGTTCTTCGCAAAACAAAACAGAAAAAGAAAAAATACTGGCACGTTTAACTGAAAATATATTTGTATTGATTTTTGAATGGCCTGTGAATAGGCATTTTGTGTACAAGAGGCTGACGTCCTAGTAAGAGGAACGTCGCCGAACAAGTGAGTTTATACAAATTTTGTACAAAATAACAGCTGTGTGAAGTGAATGATCCCACTGGGTTTCAACTCTGCTATTGCCTTTATAACTCCGAGCGTCTCATCACTTGATGACCTTGGTTGAAGGTGAAGCTGACTGATCGATGCCGTCTGAACTTGATGTAGATACCGGATTCTGGATGCAAAGTGATTAATGAGACATAGTATTACACTTTATCCCTAATTTTTGCCTGGACTGCCCTTTCGGGTTTTCAGTCCACCGGGATACCCATTTTTGCCCAAGCCGCCTTTTCAGGTTTTCGACTTGCCGGGTGTACAGATTTTTTCATTTCATCCCTTCATTTTGCCCGAACCCTTTTGGTTCGACGGGAAGCCCTAATTTTTGCCTAGGCATGTCAGCCTAGCGGGTCTTTTTTATGCGTAGTATCTTTTTACTATGTCTGCATTGGCGGGGTGAGGAAGGTCGTCACCATCCATATTGGTTAATATCATTGCTCCTCCTGAGAACACATGTTTAACCACAAATGGCCCTTCGTACGTAGGGGTCCATTTGCCCCTTGGATCACTCTGAGGAAGGATGATTCTCTTGATTACCAGATCCCCAACTCGATATTCCTGTGGTCTGACCTTTTTGTTAAATGCCCTGATCATCCGTTTCTGATACGTCTGACCATGGCAGATAGCAGCAAGTCTCTTTTCATCAATGAGGTTGAGCTGATCAAGTCGTGTCTGGATCCAATCATCTTCGTTCAGATTTTCATCCTTCATTATCCGGAGAGAGGGTATCTGTACTTCGATCGGCAAGACTGCCTCCATACCATAAACCAGAGAGAAAGGAGTTGCCCCGGTTGACGTCCTAGCTGAGGTACGGTACCCATGCAGAGCGAATGGTAACATCTCGTGCCAATCTTTGTAAGTCACTGTCATCTTCTGCACGATTTTCTTGATGTTCTTATTTGCTGCTTCTACAGCCCCATTCATCTTCGGTCTGTAAGGAGAAGAATTGTGGTGTTGTATTTTGAACTGTTCGCAGAGCTCAGCAATCATCTTATTGTTCAGATTGGTACCGTTGTCTATAATAATCCGCTCAGGGATGCCGTACCGACAGATCAGGTTATGCCGAATGAACCGTGCCACAACAGTCTTGGTTACCGTAGCATAGGATGCTGCCTCAACCCACTTCGTAAAATAATCAATCGCCACTAGGATGAAGCGATGTCCATTAGATGCCGTAGGTTTAATCTCGCCGATCATGTCTATGCCCCACATTGCAAACGGCCAAGGCGCAGTCAGAACATTCAGGGGAACCGGAGGAACATGCACCTTGTCTGCATAAATCTGGCACTTGTGGCATGTCCTGGAATGTTGGTAACAATCAGCTTCCATTGTGGACCAGTAATATCCTGCCCGTAGGATCTTCTTAGCCATAGTATGTCCACTGGAGTGCGTACCAAAGGTCCCTTCATGTAGCTCTTCCATGATTCTTTCTGCTTCAGTCTTATCCACACAACGCAGTAAGGTTGAATCATGGTTTCGCTTGTACAAGATGCCGTTGCTAAGGAAGAACTTGGTTGCAAACCTCCTCAGGAATTTCTTATCATTGACAGAGGCACCTTCCGGGTATTCCTGAGCTTCCAGATATCTCTTCACCTCATGGTACCAAGGCTTCTCAGTTACCAATTCAGTCTCGAGATCGCAACAGTATGCTGGTTCGTCCAGTTTCCAGATGATGATCCGGGGAGCCTCATTATCCCATTTAACCTTGAACATTGAAGACATTGTAGCTAACGCGTCCGCCAACTGATTCTCTTCTCTTGGAAAGTGTTCGAAGGTTATCTCTGTGAAGTGGGGGATCAGGGTCAATACACATTCTCTGTAAGGAATCAAGTTTGGATGTTTCGTATCCCACTCTCCTTTGATCTGGTTGATCACAAGAGCGGAATCTCTGAAGACACTCAGAAATTTGATCCTTAGGTCGATCGCAGATTGAAGACCCATGATGCATGCCTCATACTCCGCCATGTTGTTGGTACAGTTGAAACACAGTCGGGCAGTGAGTGGAGTATGAGTACCTTGAGGAGATATGATTATGGCGCCGATACCGTTTCCCAAAGCATTGGAGGCTCCGTCAAAGTGCATAGACCATCGGGATCCTGGTTCAGGTCCTTCATCCGGTCCAGGTACTTCACAATCTGTCACTATCATGATGCTTTCATCCGGAAATTCAAAGTTCATTGACTGATAATCATCTACAGCTTGATGTGTCAGGTGGTCTGCCAATACACTTCCCTTGATGGCTTTTTGGGTCGTGTACTGAATGTCGTATTCCGTCAAGATCATCTGCCATCTTGCAATTCTCCCAGACAGAGCAGGCTTTTCGAATATGTACTTTATAGGATCCATTTTTAAGATCAACAAGGTAGTGTGAGTCAGCATATACTGTCTCAGCCGGCGAGCAGCCCATACCAAAGCGCAGCAAGTTTTCTCAAGCAGTGAGTATCGGGTCTCACAGTCGGTAAACTTTTTGCTAAGGTAATAAATGGCATGCTCTTTTCGGCCAGACTCGTCATGCTGCCCCAGCACACACCCCATTGAGTTGTCCAGCACTGTCAGATATAGTATCAGAGGTCTCCCTTCCACCGGTGGCATAAGGATAGGTGGTTCTTGGAGGTACTCTTTGATTTTGTCAAAAGCAGCCTGACATTCATCGTTCCAACGTACTACCTGATCTTTCTTCAGCAGCTTGAAGATTGGCTCACAGGTAGCGGTTAGGTGTGAGATGAACCGAGCAATGTAGTTCAGGCGTCCTAAAAAGCCTCTGACTTCCTTCTCTGTCTTAGGAACTGGCATCTCTTGAATAGCTTTGACCTTAGCAGGGTCCACTTGAATACCTTTATCACTGACCACGAAGCCTAGTAATTTTCCAGATCTTACCCCGAAGGTGCACTTGTTCGGGTTCAATCTCAGCTTGTACAGTTTCAACCGGTCAAACAACTTCTGCAGATGATCTAGGTGCTCTTCCTCAGTCTGGGACCTCGCGATCATGTCGTCCACATAGACTTCTATCTCATGATGGATCATGTCATGAAATAAGGAAACCATGGCACGTTGGTAGGTTGCCCCAGCGTTCTTTAATCCAAATGGCATGACCTTGTAACAGAAGGTGCCCCACTGAGTAACAAATGTAGTCTTTTCCATGTCTTCAGGTGCCATCTTGATCTGATTGTAACCTGAAAAGCCATCCATGAAAGAGAATACCTTGTGCTGAGCTGTGTTATCAACAAGGACATCAATGTGAGGTAAGGGGAAGTCATCCTTGGGGCTGGCCCTGTTCAGATCCCTATAATCGACACACATTCTGACCTTACCGTCCTTCTTAGGTACCGGCACCACGTTAGCAACCCACTGAGGGTAAGAAGTCACTGCAAGGAACCCAGCATCAAATTGTTTCATGACCTCGGCTTTAATCTTCTCAGACATCTCTGGACGCATCCGACGGACCTTTTGCTTAACTGGAGGGAAGTCTTCCCTAGTTGGCAAGTGATGGACCACAATATCTGTATCCAACCCGGGCATGTCTTCGTAGGACCAGGCAAAGATCTCCATATAATCATGCAGCATCTTGGTTAACCGTTGCTTCACGCTGAGCTCTAGGTTGGCACCAATCTTTACCTCTTTCCTGTCTGCCTCAGTACCCAGGTTGATTGTTTCCACTGGCTCTTCATGGGGTTGAATTGCCCTCTCTTTCTGAAGCAACAGTCTTGCAAGCTCGCCAGGCACTTCACAATCATCTTCACCTTCGTCTTCGGCTAAGTTGATCGGATTTTCGAAGTCATAATTGGCAGTAGCAGAGTTGTTATCAGTGAGATCCAGAGTGGATTGAAACCTGTATGAGTGAGTGTGTGTGTAAATACAGCTGTTTTGAAAATTATGTAAAGGAAAAGAAAGACAGAAAAGGAACACAATATTTGTAATGCGAAAATACGTCCAAGATTTTCATTCATGATATATGAAATGACAATTTATATGCCCTCACAAATGATACCACGGTGCCTCGGGTAAGACACCGGGCCATAGAGTTTATTCATTGTTTATTACAAAATAACAAAACATAGGAATTCATTACTCAGTAACAAGAGAAACAGGGAGATTGTCTTTTGTGCTCCAATTGTTAAGTCCACCGTCAGTGGCCGGGTAGATCCAGCTATCAAACTCAGCTTCATCAACTTCCTCCTCGTCCCCAATAGCATTCACTCCATGAGCAGGCAGGGGAGCTGTCACTACATTAGGCTTCTCAGATGCCTCAAACTGTACTTTCTTGGCATCAATAAGGTCCTGCAGCTTGTTCTTTAATGCCCAACAGTCATCAGTGGCATGCCCCGGGCTATCTGAATGGTAAGCACAACGAGCATTCGGGTTGTACTTAGGAGATGCAGTATTGGCGAACTTCGGAGCCTCCCTGACAGTCACCAGATTGGTGGATAGCAACTGTGGCAGGATCTGCGACAGGGTCATGCTTAACCGGGTAAACTCCCTCCGGGGTCTTTCAGTCCTTTGAGGATTATTTGGCCGGGGAGCGGCAGCAGGCTTAGAAATCATTACCGCACTAACAGATTGGCGGCGCTCAGGTCTCTCTGATTTCCGGGAACCATATACGGCACTAGCCTCCTTCTTGAATGGTTTCTTTTCCGAACTAGACGATACACCCTTCGCAATCTTTCTAGACTTCAACCCAGCCTCGATTCTTTCTCCAGTCAGAATCAGATCAGTGAACCCTGCAGATGAATTCCCGATCAGATGGTTGAAAAACGGCCCAGATAGGGTCCCCAGGAACATGTCTACCAACTCTCGATCAGTCAATGGTGGCTGCACCCTGCCAGCCAGGTCTCTCCACTTCTGAGCGTACTCCTTAAAACCTTCGCTTGCACCTAACGACATACCCTGAAGTTGGGTACGTGTGGGGGCAAGGTCGGCATTATATTGATACTGCTTGTAGAAAGCAGTAGCCAACTCCTCCCAGTTACGAACCTTGGTCCCATCCAGCTGATAGAACCATTCGAGATGAGTCCCTGAAAGACTCTCCTGGAAGAAGTGGATCCATAAATTCTTATCCGCAGAGTACGGCTGAATTTTCCGAACATAGGACCTCAGATGCAGCTTGGGACAAGACGCCCCGTCATACTTAGAGAAGGATGGTGCTTTGAACTTGTGAGGGATAATCACACCAGTTGACAAACCCAGATCTCCGAAATCCAGCCCAGGTACCTGTTGAACTTCCATAGCCTTCAATATGTGCTCCAGTTGCTTATATCTGTCTTCTGCAGGAGGGTACTGCTCTTCATCAAAATCTGTCTCGTTGTCGGAGACTACCGGACTAGGAACCCTTGCTTCTGCCTGAGGAGAATTCTTGTCAACAGAAGAACCAGCCTCTTCCTGTTGCAGAGTATTGTTAAACCTTCGGCCCGAGTTGAACAGAACAGTTCTTCTCTTCTTCTTCTTTTCCTTCTTCAAGAGCATAGCCTTCAGTTCTTCTTGGCCTTGAGCCAGACCCTTGATTAATTCCTGGAATTGTGCATTCTGCACCTGAAGAGCCTTGATTGATGTCTCAGTTGATGAAGATTCGTGATTCATGATGCTGAAATAAACAGCGAAGAACTGTAAGCAACCTGAAAAGAGGAAAAACCTGCTATGCACATGATGTATGAAATGCGTATGCAATGCATTCAAGGGTTCGAAAGTTCAAATTTGTTGTAGACAAAAAGGAACACACGTTATCATTAAGGAAATCATTGTTTAATACATTAAGGCCTCATGGGCAAAAGTACAAAAATCAAATCAATCCCAAAATACACTGCGCATCCTCTTTGGAGCTATGTAGGTGTTGAGATTCCTCTCCTCATGCAACAGGCGGGTGAGCTCCAAGACCTTCTTTTCACTGGCCTGTAGACTAGTCTCAAGAGAATTCCTTTCCTCCTTAAGCTGGATCCAGCTTTTCTGCATCTCTTCCCAGGATGTGGGCATATCAGGGTGCTGAATAGTGCAGGGCACTTCCCCTTCCAAGACTGGTTCTTTGATTACTGGGAGCATGTGAGGATAAGGCATCACTAACTTCTGAGAGCGGGCGCGTACCCACTTGAGATAAGGTTCCAACGGGATGGAGTTCCTGTGCCCCAATGTCTTGCTGTCTATCCTACTTGGCATTCTCCAGGCTCTGATAAATCTCTGGCGAAGTCCTTGAGTATCGTTGTCGAAGTCAAAAACTATGTCAGGAATTAACATGTCATGAGGACCATCCCTCCGAGCATAACCAAACTGTCTCCAAGCCAGGCATGGGCTATAAGTAATACCTCCTCTGATTCCAAGTAAAGGAACATTAGGGTACTCCTCGCAATGATCAATAATAGTGACATCTTCTCTAGACCTAGGGCACCAATGTATATCTGCATGTGCAAGAGTCATCAATCGTTGTGACCATCTCAAACCCCGCTCATTCTTCAGGACTGATTGTGGAAGGTGCGAAATAAACCACCTTCCCAGGAGAGGAGTGCAACACATAAGGACACCTCTTTTTCTCATGGTTCGAGTGTAACATGAGTGAAGGATGTCCCCCAGCAACGTAGGTATAGGATTTCTGGACATAAAGATCTGGACAACGCTGATATCAATAAGCTGATCTGGGTTAGGGAACAACACCAAACCATAAACAAGGAGGGCCACAACCTCTTCAAAAGCTTGCAAGTCAAGGGAGTTCCAACATTCAAGGGCCTTTTCAAACAGAAACCTGGCTAAGAACCCTTTGATACCACTCCTAACTTCCCAATGTCCCTTGAGGTCAGATGACTGTAGGTGCAAGGCTTTAGCAATCTCTTCAAGCTTAGGTTCCTTTTCTGTACCATTGAAGGGTAGCTGATCAAGGATAGGGATCTTCAGGAGCCGGGAGAACTCCTCCAATGTAGGTACCAACTGATAGTCCAAGAAGGTGAAACAGTGATGCAGAGGGTCAAAGAATTGGAACAGGACCTTGATCATATCTTCCTCAATGTTGGTGTTGACCAAGCTGATGAGGCTTCCATGCCTTTCACTGAATGAAGAGTTCTCGGGAATCCGGGATATAAGCTCCTTAAGCTGAGGAGGGACCCTTACAAGACTGATTTGAATTGTCTTTCTACGAACAGTTTCCATGTCCTACAAAACAAGAACAAAGATGAAAATCCGAACCCCTGAAATGGTTAGTCAATGCATATGATGCTGGATGATGTCATGATGCTATGATTAAACACACCACAGATATTTACAAAGACAAACATGTAAGGCACACAAGGCACACAAGACAAGCCCTTAAGGTTTAAGGCCAGTATGGGGTCTGGGTAGTACCCTCTTGAAGTCGGTGGGTTCAACCTGTCCTAATCAAAGTAACCGGGTTCTAAGGATCCCAATATCACGGGATTGCTTTCATTGTTCATCGTTTCGATTTAGCCACTGAACTGGCGACCGAAATATTCCAGGAAAGCAACCCTCAATTGAGCGTAGTATCGAGTATCAACCAACCTCAGACTGCACCAAAGTCAGTTATCTCACTACCCTAAAGAGGCCAAGATAGTTCAATTAAGGTTCCTAAGGTATGTTGATGCTTCACGACACCACGCGGAGGCCCCGTACTCTCCTTGACTGAACTCAAGGGTTACCGGTACACACCAAAGTGCCACATCAACGTAGCAGACTGTTTCAACCATGTCGGTATACCCCACACAGTTCCCTCACAGCCTTGTTGCTACTTTCTAAGAAGGTATCCCCCAGATCCGGGTTAGGATCTATAGAACTCCCAAGACAGTCCCACAATAATAAAGCAAGCAAAGAAGATAATTGAAAACACAGTGATCTTAATCCTAAGGTACACCCCACTTTATAAGTATCATCCCCAGCAGAGTCGCCAGTTCTGTGATCGGTGGATCTGGAACTGACTGTTTAATGCTGGTTCGCGAAATGTCGCGGAAGCAAGAGTCGCCACCGTCTTTTATTTTCTCCAAATGGAAAGGACAAAAGCACAGAAAAATTCCTTATAGAGATTGCTCTCGGTTCGGGAGGTAGATTTATAGAAAGGGAAGGTGTTAGCACCCTTTCTATCCATGGTTATCCATGGGCTCTTAGATACTTGCTCATTTGTGTTTTCAAAATTGGTTTGCTTGCTTTTCAATGTGGGTTTTAAAAAGTTTCTTTGAAAATTCCAGTTCGACTCTTGTATCAGAGTGTTTGAAAAATTGCTTTGAAAGCTTTTGAAAATGTGTTGGTGTGAAAAGTATTTCTGAATTTTTGTTTGAAATTAGAGCAAGTATCTAGAGTCGTCTACCTACCCTAAGGAATTCGTCTGTGTAAATGTCCTTTAAAGTAGTGCCATCCCACCATTGAGAGGTAGGTAGCACCACCGTTGGAGGTGTTCGGGTCAATTCGATGTTCGGGACATGGTGATCACCAGAGCAATGGGAAGACACCTTAGAAGCTACCCTTATGCCAGGTTCCCGGATCATGAGGACTTACTAAAACATCCTCTACTCGACGATCACCTTTCGAGGCAAGGCAACAGTGAGGCGTACCCTAGGGGTGGTGTGTGCGATTTGTGTTTCGTTTTCATTTGTATTTGTCTTGTCATGTCATTGGTGTTCTACGCTTGTTTTTATTTATGTCCATTCATTCTTGCATGCTTTGTTTAACAGTTAAAAGTTGCGAGGAAAAATAAATCTAAAGCTATTACAAATGGCGCGGGTCCACATCGCCAAAATTAACCAGGACCCGATTTGACAGAAAATAAATAAAAGCGAATAAAGAATTAAAAAGTGGGAGAAGATTAGTATTTACAAGGCTTCGGGGGAGGTACATAATTATTTAAATGAAATAAAATAAATACGCGAATTAATAAGAAATTAAGGACGAAACGAGGGCGTTGGACCCTTTTGCAACATATTAAAATTACATGAATTAATTAATTAAGAAAAGAAATTGTTTTTTTGTTTTTTTTTTGGTATTTTTATGTATTTTAAGATTTAATAGAAAAAATTAATTGCAATTAAACGCTAACCCTAATTCTATTTTATTTTAATTTATTTAAGAAAACATTGAATTTTTTTTAACCTAAATAAAACCCTAATTAATTTACATGCAAATTTGATAATGAGAATAAATAAATTAAAGGATATTATTATGAAAAAGAAACATTAAAAAGGAATAAAATATTAATTAACCCTAGTTCTACATTTTTTTGGATTTTTATTATGAAAAGAATTAAAATTGCAACCTAATTTAAAACTAAATAATTTACATGCATTTATTTATGAAAATATTAAAACAAAAATATTTATTATATTTTTTATTTTTTTCTGATTTTTTGTGTATTTTTATATTTTGTGAAAATAATTAATTAAATTAAAACAATAAAGAAAGTAAAAAAATAGTTGAAAATAAAATATAAGAAATATAGAGAATTGCAAACCAGGGGGGGTGGTAGTCCCAAATTAGGAGGTTTGGCCTTAGCAATTTGGCCCAGTTAAGCATGGCCCTTCTGACTTTTTGCATGACACGTACGTATGCGTTGACTAGGGTTTTCTGTGTTCCTCAATCCTGAGCCTTTGATCTGATTCCATGGGACGCGTGGCTGGCTTGATGATGAGGGAATATGATGGTTGTCAATGTTGAGCCTGCACAGAATTACTGAACACAAAATAATATGAAGAAGGTCAAGACCTGGGGTTCGAACCCAGGTCACTAGCATCACCAATCAACACCTGTGCCACTGAGCCACTTCAAACGCTTTTGACATATAATAGTTAACAAATATTATAAAAAGAAAGAAAAGTCTGTGGTTTGAAAACGCGCGAAATTTAAACCTCCCAATCAGCGCCGGCCAGCACATCATCTTCTTCATGTCCCTGAAATACAAACAATATAGGCAACGGTTTTCATAGCGTCTTCTTAGGCCAGTTTTCAGAAAATAGCGATTAGCTCTTAAGCATTCATAAATTGGGCGCGATGGGTGTTTCCTCTTCGTCTGAACGTGCTGGTTTGAATGGTGGTGGTTAGAGGTTTCAATTTTTCCTCGTTTCAAAGTCCCCAATTTAGAACTCTGTAAACCCTAAAAATCAAACATGGCATATTTGTATACAACGCATAAAAACGCAATCAAATGTACTGGTTAGCTTCAAAACTTCATAATGAACATGAATCAAGTATTAAAAATCATAAAGGATGCGTAAATCATGATGCACGATTATGAATTTTCCATGAAATATTTTGAATGCTGTATACCAATTCCCTGCGTTTTGGTGGTTGTTTTTGATTGAGAATCGTTCAGTGAGGCTTGAGGAAGCTGATGGAATAGTTTTTGTGCCTTGAATCGCCTTGTAAAGATGATTTCAGTTTTGACTTTTTTTTGACAATTTTTCAATTTGTTCTTGGTACTTCTGCGCAGCTTAGTGTGTATTTGCATTAGGGTTATGATCAGGCATATGTAGTGAGTCCATTAGGTCAAAAAGAATCAATCAAATCCATTGCATTCATAGTTTTGAAGATTTGATTTTCAACATGATTTCCATATCTTTTTTCCATGTGTATTTGGTTCAAATCATATCCAATTGCTCCAATTCTTTCCTTATTTGCATATGCACGAATTATAGAGGCTAAAACATGTATAAAAAGATTGGTTAGGTTAAGTTAAATATTTTTCATATATTTAAATGATTTAAATGAATTAATATAAATAAAAATTCAAATAAATAAATAAAAAATGAGAAAATACTTCCCTTTGGGCCAAGTGGTCGTGCACATGTCATGGGTGATGAATTATGGAAGAAAAATGGGCCCATTAGCAATTTTAGGTCATTTGAACCAATGTTGACTTTTCAAAATATCCGAAAATTTCCCAACTTCTACAAGGCATAACTTGCTCAATTTTTAAGCTTTTCTCATATTCATGGACATTTTGGAAAGGTCTTTGAATTCTATAACCAATGCCTTTGGTCCCATGTCATTTTGATTTACCAATCTCAAGTTATGGCCTTTGACTTAAAGTCCCTTTTTGTTGACTTTTGAAAATGACCTATAATGTTGAAATTGATAACTTTTTGTGAGAGCATTTATTGGACTTGAAGTGTGAAGATGAGTTGTAGGAAATGTCTTTCTCTTCAAAATGAGCTTTGGATGGAATTTTTCTGATAATCCATGTGAAAGTTATGCTCTGGTCAATTTCAGTTGACTTTTTCAGCTGTCCAAATAAGGAAACTTTTGCAATTTGATGATTTCTGAGCCAAATTTTGAGAATCATGATCAAGCATTGATCAAATGATGTTTGTGGCTTCAAAGTGATATGTTGACCAAAAATTTGAACTTTTGACTGCCAAATGACCATTTTGCCCCTACAGTTGACTGTAGTGCAATCTAGGGTTTTTGACTGTGCAATTTTGTGCTGAATGCCTTGAAACTTGATATGAGGATGCTTGACCATATTTGTAGGCATATGAGACTTGATTGGACCTTTGGAAACTTCAATTTCTTGATCAGAACATAAACCCTAGTTTTGACTGCATAGGAGATCTTTGCACTGTGCAACCCTTGGGGAATTTTGCAGCTTGACTTGGAAATTTCCTGAAGAATATGGGAGGGCAAATTTTGGGGTACAACAATATGGATCTGCAATTTGTTGCATGGACGTGTGTAAGAACACATAGATATTTTGAAAGCAATAAAGTAAAAGAAAGACAAAGATCGCAAAATTTGAATGCAAACGTCCAATGATTTATTAAATGAAAATATATTGATGAATAATGATAACCCTAATGGACCGCTGTGCCCCGGGTAAGGCACAAGGCTTAAAGTTATTGTTTAAATTACATAACCAAAACATACTTGAAAGTATGAAAACAGAAAATAGAATTTACTCCTGACTAAAGGAGATATGTATAAAGTCTTCAGTCTTCCAATTATTAAGCCCACTGTCGGTAGTATGGAAGATCCAAATGTCTATGTCGCAGTCGCTATCAGCGTCTTCCACAATGTTGATTTGATTGTTGTGAACTCCATTGTTGTTGATGTGGAACAGAGGTCTCCTGAAATTAGCATGAGCACAACAGACATCCCTCTGAGCCTGTGAGGTGAAACCCATACCAAATTTGTCGGACTTGTAAGGAATGTCGGGAAGCTGGCCCCAAACAGTGCTACCACCTTCTTCAACCACAACCTTAGCGTCTTTAAGAGAAGCCATTTTTGGTGGAATCATGGTAACCTTAAGAGCAGTAGAAGAAGCTTTGTCAATAAAGTTTGTCTGAGGAATAACTTTAAAGGTTTGGCAAGGAGTCTCGAAGAATTCACCATCCATCTCAGCATATTTGAAGGAGTTCAAATGGCTCACCATGTATTCTTCTTTGCTGCAAACTGTAATGATTTTTCCTTTCACAGGGTACTTCAATGTTTGGTGTAAGGTAGAAGTAACAACGCCTGCCCCATGAATCCAAGGGAGTCCAAGCGAACTAAAATAGGCTAGACGAATGTCCATCACATAGAAGCTAGAGTCAAAGACCTGGGAGCCTACTTTAATTGGAAGATCAACCTCTCCATGCACAATTCTATTTGAATCATCAAAACCTCACCATAATGTCACTGGGTTTTAGCACAATCCCCTCGCAGTCAAGTTGTCTAAAGTAGCTTTTGACAATACGTTTAATGATGAACCTGTATCCACCAACACATGAGATAAGGTAGTTCCCCTACACTCAAAACAGATATGTGGGGCCTTATTATGGTTCCTTCCTGTAGGAGTTAAATCAGAATAAGAAAAGTCTAGCCCATTATCAGTTGTCAGGTTAGCAACACAATTTTCGAACTGATCAACAGAGATTTCCTATGGTACATGAGCCCTTTTTAGGAACTTTACCAAAGCTTGAGCATGGGCCTCGGAGCATAATAACAGAGATAACATAGATAATTTGGAGGGGGTCTTCCCCAATTGTTCAACAATCTTATAGTTACTCTTTTGAATAATTTTTAGTATTTCCTTAATTTCTTGCTTGGAGGTATTTTCAACAATAACCTCTTTCAGTGCCTCAGTCTAGGTAGGTTCAGTCATCTGTTCTTTGCTTCGAGTTTCAATAGTTGATTCAATAGTAGTGATACGAACTGGTGTAGTAACAACCTTAGGAGAGATCTCTGGAGAGAAAATCCTTCCACTTCTGGTAACCTTACTAGCCCCAACAATATTGCCAATGTTGGGATCAGTGACTTCAGTATTTTCATCTTTGACGGTCAAGGGTTTTTTCTTGACAACATGGTAGTAGACATCAGCTATATAATTCCAGGGGATAGCCTTGTTAAAGGAATATGGAATTGGCCCAGGCGCGATAATGATCAGAGGTGCAACCCTTGGTTCGACAACAATCTTCACAGAACCTTTAGAAGTGATCCTTATAGGAGTACCGAAAATTATAGTCATAAATATGTCTTGGGATATACTCTCGACAGAAGGATTCCTCTCAAATAGAACTGCACGGTCATCCATTAAACATTGAATACCTTCTTTCAGTAGGGCACAACCATTAGATTGAGATGCACAATATTAGAAGTTTTCAATGCAACCCGGAAATAAATCGACTTGTAACAACTTCTTCTTAACAATCATCAGAGGAGTAGTCAAGTCATTCACAGCAGAAACATAAGAAAAATCATCAATAGCATTAATGACCTTGTCATGATTATGCATAGGTATAGTGATCACATTAGGAGTCTCAGGATGCTTAAATTCAATCTCATTGGAGTCAATCATGTCTTGAATCTTATTTTCAACACCTAACAGTTGTTAGTGTCATGTCCTGGACTGTTGGAGTGATATGCACATCTTGCATTGGGATTGTAACGAGGAGAGGAAGTGATGAGATTCTGAGGAGAATCCTTCAATGTAATTAGCTCTGCCTTAAACATATGTTGCAATGCTTGTGACAATGGCATGCTGATCTTTGTGAACTGTCTCCTGGGTGCATCCTGCCTATGTTGATTATTTTATTGTTGTTGTTGTTGTTACGCTGGCGCAGGATTAGAGATCAGAACTTCCCCCATATATTGGTTGCGATCACTCTTATTACAACCCTTCCGTTGTACACAACATTTTATTCTTTCTTACCATTATAATACTTCTTCATAGTATTCGAGGATGTAGACACATAAATTTTACCACTTACGATTCCATTCTCAACACGTTCCCCTGTCAATATTAGTTCAGTGAAACCACGTGAAGAACTTTCAAGTAGATGATTATAGAAAGGACCTTTTAGCATTCTCATGAACATGTCAACCAATTCCCTATCAACCAAAGGAGGTTGAACTCTGCCTGCAAGATCTCTCCATTTCTGCGCATACTCTTTAAAGCCTTCTTCAGAACCCATGGACATACTCTATAGTTGCATGCGGGTTGGTGTCAAATCAGAATTGTATTGATACTATTTATAGAAATCTGCATCTAAATATTCCCAGGTATGAATATTGGTACCTTTAAGTAGATATTACCATTCCATTTGCGTCCTAGACAGACTCTCTTGAAATAAGTGTAACCTAATTTCTTGTCAGCAGTGTGTGGTTGAATTTTTTGAACATAAGATCTCAAATGCAGCTGCGGGCAAGAAACACCATCATACTTAGCAAAGGTAGGAGTTTTGAACTTATGAAGAATGACGACTCCCGAGACCAAACCCAATTTTTCAAAGTTCAAGCCAGGCACCTTGCGGATCTCCATAGATTTCAAACGCTCTTCCAACAGCTTATACTTCTCGTCATCAGGGGGATATTTTTCAACCAAATAGTCCTCTTCCTCTTCATCAAAAAATTTGTCAGCATCATGAATGCTTCTTTCAGTTTTAACACTTTAACCACCTTCATCCTGTTTTTCATATTCGTCTGATGGGATATCAAGATCTTAAGCTTGTTTGACTGGACCTTTGAATCTTCTCTACATGTTAAGGATGCCAATTGATTTCTGTTGTACCCCAAAATTTTCCCTCCCATTTTTCTTCAAGACATGCTCACAAAAGTCTCAAATACTCAAAGAATCTCAAGGGTTGACCATTCAAGATGCTCCTCCTAAGCCAAGGGGTCTACAACTAGGGTTTTGTTCATCTCAAGGAAGATCGGGTTGAAAGGGTTTCAAATTATTTCCATGGTTCTCCGTAGGTCTCCAACAAGATTCATGTCAAGTTTCAAGTCCTGCATCACAAGTTTGCTCAGTCAATGACTCAGATGATTGAAAATCAACTGTATTGGGTAAAAAGTCAACTATGGTCAACATACACGTAAACTTCAAGATTTTTTGTCAACATCAACATTTTTAAGTGATATTCATCATTTGATCAAGGGTTGATCATGATTCCTCAAGAAAACCCCTTAAATCATCAAAAGTCAAGAATTGCCAAATTAGGGTTTCCTTAGGAGAAGTCAACTGAACTTTGACCAAGCATAACTTTCACATGATTTATCAATATTTCCACAATCTAAGATCATTTTGAAAGAAATTCAATTCTCTACAACTTTGAATTTATGCTCAAGTCCAAAAAATGCTTAATTTGAAAGATATGAGCTAATACATTATAGGTCATTTTTAAAAGTCAACAAAAAGATACTTTTTGTCAAGGCAACTTACATCAAGATAAAGTCTCCAAATTCTAAAATGATAAAAAGATAAATTGTAGGTGGCATCTAGATATTTTCAAAAAGTCCAATATCACCTTCAAAAGATGAAAATTGAGCAAGTTATGAGTGGCACAAATAGGGAAATTTTGAAGGAATGCATGAAATGTAAAATGTGCAAACTTGAAATTTTAGACTTGTAACCTAACATTTTGGATTTCTGACATGTCCATGACCTTGTGAAAGACTCATAAGCTCATTCACACCTTTCCCTATATTTTCTTATTATTTTATTTATATCTATTTTGTTTTTATTCAAATAAATGCAAAATAAGTTAAATGAAGTACAAGGCAAATGGGCTAGGCGCATGAGTGGTTTCTTAGAGCCCAATACAACATATGCTAACCTGTTAGAACATGCCTTAACCGTGCAAAACCATGAAGGGAAGAAAATATCTTCTTTTGGAAAGTTTTGGAGCAAAATTGAAACACCATGATTCCATTTAATTTGTGCTATTTTTGTTAACCTAATACAATGTTCTATATATGAACAACATTCATATCTAGACTGGACACACGCAGCTTCCTCCAGAACCAAAACCTTTCTCACGAAAATTCCAAAAAGAAGTGCAAATCGTATCTCACATTCCCAGCGGTTTCAATCCAAACTAAGCTCTAAAACTATCTCTTGAACATTCCTTGTGTAAGTAAGGGTAGGCTTCAATGGTTTCCCAGGCCTGAATCGTATTATTCATCATCTCTGTTTGCATTTTTCCATCATTCGTATTTTTTAATTCACGTGTTGTTGTTTGTTTCTAACCCCATATACCTTCATATACGAGTATTTAGAACAGGTCTGGATCAAATAATTAAAGTTCTAACGTGAGAATGGAGTGTTGCCATGTTTAGGGCAATTTACAATATTCTCTTCGTATCTCTGTATGAAAGTGTTTTTATGGCAAGATAACTTCACCAATGGAATCAGGAGGTCCCAATTAGGGGGACACGACCCTTCTTGTTTTTTAATTCTCACTATTTTGCAGGTTTACTGTGGGCATCGCCAGAGAAGATGACCGGAGCTAGGGCTCCGATGCTTCTCCAGCTATTAGAAGCATGTTGCAAATATAATGTTTTTGTTTGATACATATAACAGATGAAATGACCGCCCCGGCGTCAAGTGCGTGTATCTTAAGAATTTGGTGTGCCAAGGCAGGCGTTCGATCCCTGCCTCTGGCATATTATTTTTCCATGTTTTCTTTACAGATCCATTACAGGCAATCCAGCGCGCATGCCATGCACCTCCTCAATCATCACCATCCCATCTAGATCTAACGCTATTGATAGGTCAAGCCCATGGTGAAATACAAGGGATGGTCCTCACAGGATCCAGCGTAGCACGCCTGGGCTCTCTGATTTGGGCCTAGGGATTTCTGATTCGCACCCTCATTTTTTTATTCTTGCAGGCCCATTTGTTCTTTTTTGTTTTAATTAACTATTTTCTCTTTTTTAATCAACTTTATTAAATCAAAAAAATCACTATAAAATCATAAAAATTTAGATTTAGTTTTTTGATTAATTAACTTAATTTTGATAAATTATATTAAATTAATTTAATCACATTTTGTTTTTATTTAGTAATTAACTAATAAATTAAGTAGAATTAGGATTTATTTTCATTTCACACTATAAATTATTTTTCTAAACAAAAACAACAAAAATATATTCTTAAACACTTAGAGATATTTTTAGGGTTTTTGACAACTTTCCCTTTTCAATCTCTGCGCGATTATTTTTTATCTCCTTATTATCATTATGCAACTGTCAATGGTATGTAATAGATAAATTAGGAATTCTTTACGTTTTCCCCCCTTTTTAAGGTTTGTAATTCCCCATCCCCGAAGCGTTGTAATAGCGTAGATTATTTCCCGCATTTTTATTTTCCGCAATTATGTATGAATGCATGTATATATTTAACTGTATAGTAATTAAGCATGCATGGCAAGACATAAAAACAAACGTTAGAAAAAATAATCTCAAGACAAATAACTTAAATCAAAACACTTCACACTCGCGCACCTCTAGGGTGACCCTCACTTGTTTCCTTGGATTTAAACAGTCATGTCCCTCAAATGTGGGATGCTTTAGAAAAGATCCTTCGGGTAAAAGATCATAGTCCCTCGATGACCCTTCGATGTTGTATCTGTAAACGATCTTATTCCCTTATGATAATTGCTAAAGTGTCTCACAAGTTGCCTTTGCGACTGTACGATGACCCACGCTTGTCCCTCAAAACATCCAATGATAAGGCTTTCTACTAACTAATCGTAGGATAACACTATCTAAAGGAAAGGAGGAAAAGAACAAAGACTTTTTGAGTAGGTAGAAATCTTGTAATCGCTTGCTCACAAACAAAACTTCTCTCACACATACACTTCTCTTCTGAAATATTTTCAAAAAAACAAACACTTTGTATGTGTTCTCAACGATACGAGAATCATTATAAAGTTTGTTGCACTTAGGCATTTTTCAAAATATTTTTAAAACATACAAACACAAAGCATTTTAAAAAGTGAGCTACCAATTAAGATCCCATACATAACTACGGATGATAAGGGTGCTAATACCTTCCCTTTTCATAACCTACCCCCCTTACTCAGAAAAATTCTCAAAGGTCTTTCCTATTCTTTTCACCCTTTACTTTATTGGATAAAAGAAAAGACGGTGGCGACTCTTACTATCCGCAACATTTAACGATAAAATGAAAAACCTAAAAGTCAGTTCTCCCACTGTATAACACAACTGGCGACTCTTCTGGGGAACATTAAAAGTGGGATTACCTTAGAGATAGTTCAAATTTAAATGCTTTCATTTTTTAACTTGCCTGATTTATTTTTAAGGGTTATTTGGGTTATTATTGTAAAGATCCTATACCCGGATCTGGGGCCTTTTAGGTAAGTAGCAATAGATCGTGAAGACTGTATGACGTACACCGATACGGTTGAAGCGATGGTTACATTAGTGTGACACATTGGTTGGTGCCAGTGTCTCTTGAGTTAACTCAAGGAGAATGTCGGGCTGCCGCGTGGTGTCATAAAGCACTAACTGACCATAGAACCTTAGTTGACACAACTTAGCCATTAGAAAGTAGCGAGATAGCCGACTTTGGTGCAAAATGAAGTTAGTTGATACTCGATGCTACACTCATTAAGGTCGGACTCTCGGGATATTTCGGTCACAAATCAGATGCTTGTGATGAAATAATGTCTGGGAGAAAGATTAGTGATATTGAGACTCCTAGACCCCAGTTACTTTTTTTAGGACATATTGAGCCAACTAAAACTTCAAGAGGGTACTTACTTACAAACTCCATGCAAGCTTAAACCTAAGGCCTTTGTGTGTTTTGTTTGTGTATGATTAACTGTTCGAACATAACATCATAACATCATAACATCATACCATATCATTTTTACTAACCATTTCAAGGACCAAGGAATTTATCTTTGTTCTGTTTTGGAGACTATGGCCTCCGCTCACAGAAACACTATCCGAGTCAGCTTTGTATGGGTGCCTCCTCAACTTAAGGAGTTAGTCTCAAGGGTTCCCGAAAGTTCTCCATTCATCAAAAGGCATGGTCAACTACTCAGTCTGGTTAGCTCAGGTTTTGACGAAGACATGATGAGTGTCCTATTCCAGTTCTTTGACCCCGCACATCACTGCTTCACCTTTCCCGATTATTAGTTGGTGCCCACAATGGAAGAGTTCTCTCAATTACTGGGAGTGTCTGTTCTTAATCAGATACCCTTCACTGGTTTATAGAAATCTCTGAAGCCAAAAGTTATTGCAGCAACCTTGCATCTAAAGCGGTCTGACATTATATCTAAAGGTTTTCTGGCTAAATTTCCGATAGAGAAGGCTTAACTATTTCTGGATGCTATGAGTTTCCAGGCTTTCGAGGATATCTTGACTCTTATAATCTATGGGTTGGTATTATTCCCTAATCCATACCAACTCATAGATGTGAACACCGTCAAAATTTTCCTTGCTCGTAATCCTGTGCCTACCTTACTCGGAGACATTTTGCATTCTCTTCACACTCGTACTATGAAGAGGCGAGCAACTCTCACGTGTTGTATACCTCTGCTGTCTAGGTGGTTTATTTCATAAAATCTTCCCTCGGTAATGAAGAATGAACAAGGTTTGAAGTGGTCACAAAGAATAATGTCACTTTCTCACACAAATATCTACTGGTATTCTCGATCTCGTGAGGATATCACTATCATTGACTGATATGGAGAATTCCCTAATATCCCACTCCTTGGCATTAGGGGAAGTATTACTTACAACCATTCTCTGGCTCTACGTCAATTTGGTTATGCACAAATACATGGTCCTCATGACGCACTTATCCAGGGTATTGTGTTCGGCTACAAAATTGATCCTCAAGGTTATCGTCAGAGGTTTATACATGCTTGGGTCATGGTAAGCAGGATTGATAGTAAAGCTTTAGGATATACGAATTCCATCACTCTAGAGCCTTATCTCAAATGGGTACGAGATCACACACTAAACCTCATGATGCCATATCCAACTATCCTACCAGTGATTATGGAGCCTGTTGTTGAAGGAGACATCTCTCGCACCATCCTCCGTCCAGACATGCCTACTGAGCTTGAAGAATTGCAGAAGTCTTATATTCAACTGAAGGAAGAACGGGACACCTTTGAGAGTCAATTATATGCAAGCGAAAAGAAAGTGCTGGAGCTTACAAAGAAACTTCACGAGGAGCAGAGTTTTAATGCATACATTAGCACAAAAAGGAAGCGTCAGTGGGAAACTTGAGTATTAGATTTTAGAAGTTCATTTTGTTGTCTCTTCGAGACTTTATTATTTTCATTGTAAGCCTAAAAAGCATTTGTAATATGAACTTACTAATAAAATATTTGTTTATGTTTCCTCTTGGTTAGAAAATTTAAATCCTCCTAAGGTCCTTGAAAACATTGCATTTACATATCATGCATCATTACATAAAATGTGTTTCAGACAAGTTTCTCATTTTCTCGCTGTTTATTACAGACGGAAAAAATGGCCCTTGAACAAACTATCAAGGATATCCAGGCTTAACATGCAAAATTACAAGAGACTCTTCTGAATCTGGCACATGGGCAAAAAGATCTGACGGCGCACGTCGCCAAGAAAAATAAGACTAAGAAGCTGGCTGTTATCCTCAACATGGGGAGAATGTCCAAGGGTCCTGCTCAACCAATTCAAGTGGATGATGCCTCATTCGAAGAAGACGATAACCAGGAAGAAGATGGTAGAAGCATCAAGCATGAAGGAAGGAATAACCAGGGTTATGAGAATGTTCATGAAGATGAAGACTATTCTGACAAACAGTACCCTCCTGCAGATGATAAGTACAAGCAGTTAGAAGAAATGCTCAAGGCAATGGAAATACATAAGGTGCCTGGATTGGATTTTGGTGAAATAGGTCTGGTCCCGGGGGTGGTCATCCCACACAAGTTCAAGGTTCCCGTATTTGCTAAATATGATGGGGTCTCTTGTCCCAAGCTCCATTTGAGGTCATACGTCCGAAAGATTCAACCTCACACTGCTGACTGGAAATTACGGGTCCATTTCTTCCAAGAGAGTTTATTTGGAACTCAACTTGAATGGTTCTATAAGCTCGAAGGAACCAACATTCATACATGGAAATACTTGGCTGCTTTTTTCTATAAGCAATATCAATATAATGCTGACCTGGCTCCGACTCGAGTGCAACTGCAGAATATGTCCATGGGCTCGAATGAAGGGTTCAAAGAATATGCATAGAAATGGAGGGATTTAGATGGAAGGGTGCAACCTCCTTTAATTGATAGGGAACTAGTAGATATGTTCATGGGTATTCTGACATGCCTATTATTTAATCTGTGGATTGGAAGCTCATTCTGTGGTTTCACGGAGTTGATTATGACTGGGGAAAGAGTGGAAAGTGGAATTAAAAGTGGGAAGATTCCGATGGCTACATCTTCTAATGCTGTGAAGAAGCCATTTGGAAGTAAAAAAGGAACCAATGCTATATACGGCCAGAAGAGCTGTAGTAAAAATGGCCGCCATCAATCTGTGGGAGTGGTGTTGATCTCTAACCCATCACTAATTCAACAACAACAACAATAGGGTAACCGATGAAGGTCGGACGCTCCACTGAGGCAGTTTACCAAAATTGGCATGCCTTTATCTCAGGCATTAAAACATTTGTTAAAGGCCGAACTCATTTCACTATGGGATCCTCCTCAGAATCCCAACACATCCTCTCCAAAGTATAATCCAAATGCGAGGTGTGCTTATCATTCGAATATTCCTGTGCACGACACTAACAATTCCTGGGCCCTGAAGAGCAAGATTCAGGATATGATCGATAATAAGGAAATTGAGTTGGATCCTCCGGAGACTCCAAACTTGATCACTGCACCAATGTACAAGCATGACAAGGGCACAAGTGCTATTGAAGATGATTTGTATGTTACCTCTGTAAGTGATGTGGTTACTCCTATCTCTACCATCAAGAAGAATTTCTTACAAGCCGGTTTATTTCTGGGTTATGTTGTAGAATGTTATTACTGTGCAGTCCAAACTAATGGTTGTGGGTTGCTGAAGGAAGGTGTTCAACGCCTGATGAATGGACATGTTATTTTGATTGAAAAAGTTCCATCTGCTGAAGATTTATGCCGAGATTTGTCTGTCGTATCTGGTACTGCTTTCAGGATCACTTCCAAGGGTCTTGTAAGGATTACCGCCAATCCAAAAGCTGCTCCTTTGATTATTACAACATTTGGGCCCATCTCATATTCCTTGGAAAAAGCTATTCCATGAAATTATGGGTCTGGCGTCTATTGCCATGGCATTAAACAAGAGTTGTTTGATGGAGATAATGAAGAGGCTAATCCCAACATTATCAATATTGCGGGGACCAGCAAAATTACTTGAAGCAGAAGGATTTTCTCCCCGAAAATCTCTCCACCTGTTCAAGTCACTATTACCAAGTCAACCACCGAGGCTCGAGGAAAAGAGCCAATGATAGAGCCTGCCCAGACGGAGGCGCCAAAAGAAGCTACAATTAAAGACCCTTCGGGATAAGAATTGGAAGAGGTTTTAAAGATCATTTCCAAAAGAGATTATAAAATTGTTGAACAGCTGGGGAAAACCCCATCCAAAATCTCCATGTTATCATTACTTATGTGTTCTAAAGCCCATGCACAAGCTTTAATAAAATTCCTAAAGACTGCTCATGTGCCATAAGAAATTTCGGTTGATCAATTTGGAAGTTACATGGAGAGTTTGACAACTGATAATGGGTTAGGCTTCTCTGATGCTGACCTGACTCCAGAGGGGAGAAATAACAATAGGGCCCTGTATGTCTCCTATGAATGTATAGGCACTATGTTGGCTCATGTGTTGATTGATAATGGCTCTTCATTGAATGTTCTTCCAAAGGGCGCTCTTGATAGACTGGATTATGAAGGGGTCGTGCTGAAGCCCAGTAACATCATAGTTCGAGCCTTTGACGGGTCCAAAAGAATGGTGCATGGAGAAGTGGACCTCCCAATAAAAGTAGGTTCACAGATATTTGAATCCATATTCTATGTAATGGACATCCGACCGGCCTATTCTTGTCTATTGAGACGCCCCTGGATCCATGGGGCAGGTGCTATTACCTCCACTTTGCATCAGAAACTGAAGTATCCTGTAAAAGGGAAGGTTGTTATTGTCTGTGGAAAAGAGGAATACGTGGTCAGCCACCTGAATTCATTCCGATACGTGGAGACATGCATTAAACTTATCGAGACTCTCTATCAGACCTTTGAAGTGATTCCCCCTGCTGCTGTTAAAGATGTTTCTGCCATTCCAAAGATCACCAAGATTTCACACAAGATAGCTTCTTTGAAAGATGCAAAGGCTACTATAGAATAAGGTGGTAGTACTATTTAAGGTCAACTTCCTGATATCCCTTTCAAATATAATAAGTTTGGTTTGGGCTTTACTGCAAAAGGTCAAAGGGATATTCGTCACACTCATGTTGGGAGACCTCCGTTCCGTATCAACAATAATGGGGTTAATGCTATAGAGGATGCTGACAGTGATTGTGATTTCGACAGCTGGGTATTCCCTACCATTGCTGATGGACTTGACAATTGGAAAGCAGAAGACATATCCCCTATCTCCTTTATTCAGGAGTAGTAGCTATATTCTTGTCTTATTTTCTTTTTAAAAAGTTTTTAGTTATGTAATAAACAATGACTTTAAACCTTGTGTCTTACCCGGGGCACAATAGTTCATTTGTTAAGGGTTGATAATTCATAAATATTGCTCATTCAATAAAAACATTGGACGTTTTGCATACAAATTTTGTGATCTCTGTCTTTCTTTATCTTATTGCATTTTCAATTATCTATTTGTTCTTACACACACCCATACACTACATTGCAGATCCCCGTCCACTCTGGATCTCGTTGATAACGATTCCGCTATTACCCTATATGACTTTGAAAATCCGATCTACCAAGCTGAGGACGAAGGTGAGAAAGATTGTGATATACCTGGAGAACTTTCCAGACTCTTAATACAAGAAGAAAAGGCTATCCAACCACATGAAGAGCCGGTCGAAGTGGTAAACTTAGGTACCGAGACAGACAAGAAAGAAGTCAAGATAGGCGCTAACCTAGAGAGCAATATCAAAGGCAGACTAATCCAGATGTTACATGAATATGTTGAAATCTTTGCTTGGTCATACGAAGACATGCCAGGGCTCGATACTGATATTGTTGTTCATCGTCTTCCAATAAAAAAGAGGGTTATGCTCCAATTAAACAGAAGGTTCATCGCATGCATCCTGAAATGTTAGAAAAGATCAAAGTCGGGGTTATGAAAAAATTCAATGCAGGTTTCTTGGAAGTAACATCATATCCTCAATGGGTTGCAAATGTGGTTCTGGTACCAAAGGAAGACGGAAAGGTGCGTATGTGCATAGATTGCAAGGATCTGAACAAAGCAAGCCCCAAAGATGACTTCCATCTGCCATATATTGATGTTTTGGCCGACAACACCGCCCAACATAAGGTATTCTCCTTTATGGATGGTTTCTCCGGCTATAATCAGATTAATATGGCGCCTGAAGACATGGAGTAAACTACCTTTGTCACACAGTGGGGCACTTTATATTACAAGGTTATGCCTTTTGGGTTGAAGAACGTCGGGGCAACTTATCATCGTGCCATGGTATCTCTATTTCATGACATGATCCACCATGGTATAAAGGTCTACGTTGACGACATGATAGACAACTCACAGATTGAAGAAGAGCATCTCGATCATCTACACAAATTATTTGAAAGACTGAGGAAGTACAAGCTAAGGTTAAATCTGAACAAGTGCACCTTTGAGGTGAGATCTGGTAAACTATTGAGCTTTGTCGTTAGCGGTAAAGGTATTGAGGTCAATCCCGCCAAGGTCAAAGCTATTTAAGAAATGTCGTCCCCTCATACCGAGAAGGAAGTTAGAGGTTTCTTAAGATGGCTGAATTACATTGCCCGTTTCATTTCTCATTTGACTGCTACTTGTGAGCCAATCTTCAAGATACTGAAGAAAGATCAAGTAGTAAAATGGAACGAAGACTGTTAAATAGCCTTTGATAAAATTAAAGAATATCTATAAGAACCTTCGATTCTGATGCCACTAGTCGAAGGAATACCTCTAATCATGTACTTAACAGTACCAGAGAACTCAATGGGGGTGTGTACTGGGGTAGCATGACAAGTCTGGTCTAAAAGAGCATGCAATACACTACCTTAGCAAAAAGTTTACTAATTGTGAAACAAGATATTTACTGCTTAAGAAAACTTGTTGCACTTTAGTATGGGTTGCTCGCCGACTAAGACAGTATATGTTGACCCGTACTACCTTGTTGATCTCTAAAATGGATCCCATCAAGTACATATTCGAGAAGCCAGCTCTCTCCAGAAGAATAGCCTGATGGAAAATGGTCTTAACAGAATACGAAATCTAGTACATCACTCAAAAAGCAATCAAAGGAAGTGTACTGGAGGATCATTTGGCATATCAGGTTGTAGTCGACTATCAGTCTATGAATTTCGAATTCCCAAACAAGAATATTATGCAAATAATAGATCGTTAAGAACCTTGGTCGTATGAAGGACCTGAGCTAGGATCTCGATGGACTATGGTTTTCGAAAGAACTTCCAATGCACTTGGTAATAGAGTCGATGCTGTAATTATCTCTCCCCAGGGTTGTCACACGCCCTTCACTGTCAGAATTTTCTTTGATTGCACCAATAATATGGTTGAATATGAAGCATGCATCATGGGTCTTAAAGCTGTTATTGACCTGAGAATCAAGTTCTTAAGCGTAAATGGAGACTCAACCCTAGTGATCAGTCAGGTCAAGGGAGAATGGGATACGAAGCATCCAAATCATATCCCCTACCGGGAACATGTGCTAACCTTGATTATGTATTTAGAAGGATTACTTTTGAGCATATCCCAAGAGAAGAGAATCAGTTGGCGGATGCATTGGCTACCATGTCATCCATGTTCAAGGTTAGATGGGACAATGAGGCTTCCAAAATTACCATTGAAAGGTTCGACGAACTGGCACACTGCTATGAGATTGACACTGTTGGAGTGGAGGTAAAACCTCGGTTTCATGAAGTGAAAAAGTACATTTAGGCTCAATAATACCCTGAAGGGGAATCGATTAATAACAAGAAATTCCTATGGAGGTTCCCGACTAAGTTCTTCTTGAGCAATGGAATTTTATACAAGCACAATCATGACTCAACCCTGCTTTGTTGTGTGGACAAGAAAGAAGCAGAAGAAATTATGAAAGATATGCATGAAGGTGTCTTTGCTACTCACTCCGCAAGCATACTATGGCTAAAAAGATTCTGAGGGAAGGTTACTATTGGTCGACTATAGAAACCGATTGTCACTACCACTCGAGAACTTGTCATAAGTGCCAAATCTATGCTGATAAAGTTCATGTGCCTCCAGTACCTTTGAACTTCATGACTTCTCCTTGGTCATTCGTAATACGGGGTATTGATATGATTGGAGAAATTAATCCTACGGCTTCTAACGGACATCACTTCATCCTCTTCGCCATTGATTACTTTATAAAGTGGGTTGAAGCAGCCTCGTTTGCCTCTGTCACTAAGAATGTGGTCGTCTGGTTCATCAAACATAACTTGATATGTCGATATGCATCCCCAAGAGAATCATCACGGATAATGGTACCAATCTCAACAACACAATGATCACTGAGCTATGCACGCAATTCAAGATCAAGCACTATAACTCTTCTCCGTATTGACCAAAGATGAATGGTGCAATGGAAGCCGCCAACAAAAATATTAAGAAGATAATACATAAGATGGTTGTGACCTATAAAGACTGGCACGAGATGTTACCGTTTGCTCTTCATGGATATCGCACTTCGGAGAGAACATCACCTGGGGAAACCCCATTCTCTATGGTCTATGGTATGGAAGTTGTCCTGCTTGTCGAAGTTAAGATTCCCTCTCTGAGAATTATGAAATATGCAGGCTTAGGAGAAGACGAGTGGATTCAGACTAGGCTGGACCAATTGAATCTGATTGACGAGAAAATGCTTGCGGTTCTCTGTCACGGTCATATGTATCAGAAACGTATAATCAAGGCATTCAATAAGAAGATCAAGCATCAGGTATATCAGGCTGGTGACTTGGTAATAAATCGCATCATTCCATCGCAAGGTGATCCCATGGGCAAATGGACTCCCACCTACGGAGGGCCATTTGTGATTAAGAAAATATTTTCTGGCGGTGCTATGATATTGACCACCATGGACGGTGAAGATCTCCCGCACCCCGCGAATGCAGACATAGTCAAAAGGTACTACGCATGAAAATGACCCGCTAGGTTGACTGGACTAGGAAAAAATAAGGGCATCCCGGCACTACGCCAAAAATAAGTTTTAGCAGCACATAAAAGAAAGCGCTTTTGGAAAAAAGCGCTGCTGTAGGTTTTAAAAAAAATTCGCTTAAAAAAGCGCTTTCAAAGGGTGTCTTAAGAAAGCGCTTTTCAAAAGCGCTTCTAAAGGTCACCCTTAGAAAGCGCTTTTTAGGAAGCGCTGCTAAAGCTGGCCTTTCAGAGGGTACCTTAAGAAAGCGCTTTTCAAAAGTGCTGCTAAAGGTCAGCCTTAGAAAGCTCTTTTTCAAAGCGCTGCTAAAGCTGGCCTTTAGAAAGCGCTTTTAAAAGCGTTGCTATAGGATATGCTACGAAAGCGCTTTTTGATGTAAAAGCGCTGTTATAGACCTTTAGAAAGCGCTTTTAAAAGCACTTTCGTAGGTAGTTTTATAATAAATATCAAAACACAATTCGTATCACTTTTCTATTCTCAGTCAGATTTTCTGTACGAAAAAACCCTAAACCAGAGTTTCTACGACGGTCAACGGTGCTCCACTTCTCCGGCCAACTGCAATTCGTATCAGGTTTCATTTTTTTCCTCATCTCGTATGTGTTTGTCTGGTTTTCGTGTGCTTTTGTTTGGTTAATGATTTTGAGCAAGCATGGTTTCTCTTCCATCATACCACCGCACACGGTGACAGTGGAGGTCTCAGTCTGCCACCGCCACTTCCTGCTGCGCACGGTTTAACATGCGATTCTCACAACCTTCTCTCATCTCTCTGTCCACTCGTTTTAACCTCCCCTCTCCCATTGCTTTATTGTGTGACTTCAATTTTTCATTTCTTGACTTCAATTTTTCAACTTATGTGTTTAATTTTTGTTCATCACAGTAATTTGTTCAAGTTATTATTTAATGAAATAATTTGAGTTTAGTGGCCGTGCAACGTTTATGACTTGTTTTGAATTTAGGGGTTGTGCAATTTAATATAATAACTCATAAAACATATAATCATTTCTATGACATTTTTTTTCTCTTTGCATCGGTTTTAAAAACGGTCTTAAAAACGGTCGTGTAAAGGCTTTCTGGATTTCAGTGTCGCGATACTCATTGCGGTCGTTCTGGTGTGAATTAACCATAATTTGTTCTTCAATATAAAAAAATGGTGATAACGGTATCGGCATCTGTCAAAACAGTTTCGTCGTGGCCGTTTTCGCGGTTGCGGATTGTTTTTTAAAATGCTGGTTTTGATGATATGTGTTGATGGTCATTGTTACTTAATTGTGATTGTTATGGTCATGGGTGTTTGGTTTGTTGTGTTTTATTTGTTCTTTCATGTACAGAGAACATGACTTCTTTAGAGGCATTGAAATAATACTATGATATTATTGTGAACCAGAAAAAATGCTTAATTAATTATATAGACTTACATTAACAAGTTGTGCATTGGTAAAGCAAGTTAAGAGAGAAATAATAGAGAGCGTAACAAAATATTTAATAAAGGTAGCCATATTGTTAACTCTATTAATATATTGTTTTTTTCGTGTGCTTTTTATGATTGATTTTGAGCAATGATGGTTTCTTGTTTATGTGTTATACTCGTCTCTTTTCTTGGTAGGAATGTATTATACTTGTGTACTAAAGTAGTTGATAGAATAAAATGAATTTAGTGAAAAGTTTTGAGTATTCATTTTGTTATATGGTTGTGCAAGAGAAAGTGCAAGTTTTGAGTATTGATTTTGTTTTCTAATTTATCATTTAGCTCAGATTGACTCAGAAACCGTAAACCATGGATAAGACATGGATGTATTCCAATCGATTGTCGAAAGATTACGAGAACGGGGTATCGGAATTCGTTAAGTTTGCTGTTGCGCACGCCGAAGACCCCAGTCGAATGACATGTCCTTGTTTGTGTTGCTATTATGGGAATCGGGTTGACGCGGTTCAGTTGGAATCGCATTTAATACGGTATGGAATTGATAGAAGTTATACATGTTGGAATATGCATGGTGAGAAAAGTGATGGGAATGATGAATCGGGGGATAATAGGACATATGCTTCAAACGACAATGGCACAGATACATACGATTATGATCGAGTTGAAGAGATTGCAGAAGCGCTTGAAGAAGATCTTAATGATTGTCCCAAAATGTTCGAGAGGTTGGTAAGAAATGCAGAGCAACCGTTGTATAATGGTTGAACAAAATTCACAAGATTGTCTGCGGTATTAAAGTTGTACAACTTAAAGGCGGGCAATGGATAGTCGGATAAAAGTTTCAGAGTTATTAGCCCTTATGAAATATATGCTACCAGAGGATAATGTTCTCCCCAATCGAACGTATGAGGCCAAAAAGATGTTGTACTCTATTGGCATGAGCTATGACAATATACATGTTTGTCCAAAAGATTGTGTTTTGTTTTGAAACGAGTATGCATCGTTAAAAGAGTGTCCTAAATGCAGTGCCCCTCGATATAAGAAAAAGTTGTCTCCGACAAAAGTCTTATGGTATTTTCCTATAATTCTGAGATTTAGACGGATGTATCATAGTGAAACCGATTCAAGACACTTAACTTGGCATGCAGATGAAAGAATTGTTGATGGAAAGTTTCGACATCCGGCAGATTCACTAGAGTGGATGAAAATTGATAATGATTATCCTGAATTTGGAAAAGAAGCAAGAAACCTTCGCTTGGAATTGTCTACTGATGGAATGAACCCACACGGTATTCAAAGTATCTCGCATAGCACATGGCCTGTGATTCTTATGATTTATAACCTACCTCCGTGGCTATGTATGAAGCGTAAGTACATGATGTTATCTATGTTAATTTCTGGGCCTAAACAACCAGGAAATGACATAGACGTATATTTGGAACCTTTAATCGAAGATTTGAAGATTTTGTGGGAGAACGGTGTGGAGGTTTATGATGGGTATAGGAAAGAAAGTTTCAACTTGAGGGCGATGTTGTTTGGAACAATTAAGAATTTTCTAGCCTACGGAAATCTATCCGGGTATAGCATTAAAGGTGAAAAAGTGTGTCCTATCTGTGAAGATGGAACCGATACGATGCGATTGAAACTTTGTCAGAAGAATGTCTTTCTCGGTCATCGTAGATTCTTAAATTCTAAACATCAATATCGTGGATGGAGAAAAGCGTTCAACGGAGATACCGAACAACATAGAGCTCCACCTGGATTGACAGGTGATCAAATATTTGAAAAGGTGAAAGATGTGAGTATTCAGTTTGGCAAGCCTTTTGCACATAAAGTTGTCATAGGTGGGTGGAAGAAGAGGTCGATTTTTTTTGAATTGCCATATTGGAAATCTTTGTAGGTAAGACATTTTCTTGATGTTATGCATATTGAAAAAAATGTATTTGACAGTGTTATTGGTACGTTAATCAATATAAAAGGGAAGTCTAAGGATGGCCTTAAAGCAAGGGAGGACATGGTAGAGATGGGAATAAGAACTGAACTGGGACCCGTGAAAAAAGGAAGACGAACATATCTACCACCTGCTGTTTACACTCTATCCAGAAAGGAGAAAAAAATATTGTGTAAGTTCCTAAGTGAGGTTAAAGTTCCAGAAGGCTACTCATCAGATATTAGAAGACTTGTGTCTATGCAAGACCTCAAGTTAAAGAGTTTAAAGACGCATGATTGCCATGTTATAATGGAACATTTTCTACCGATAGGTATACGTTCTATTCTTCCAGAAAAAGTATGAAGCGCAATAACTAAACTGTGTTTTTTCTTCAAGTCAATTTGCAGCAAGGTGATCGATCCTGAGATCTTACCAACATTGAAAAAACAAATAGTTGTTACTTTGTATGATCTTGAAATGTATTTCCCTCCCTTGTTTTTTGACATAATGGTTCATCTTGTCGTTCATCTTGTCAAAGAGACACAACTGTGCGGACCATCTTATATGAGATGGATGTACCCTACTGAATGTTATATGAAAATATTGAAAGGGTATGTGAAAAACCAAAGTCGACCAGAGGGTTGTATTGTTGAACGATATATTGTTGAAGAAGCAGTTGAGTTTTGTACCGAATATCTGTCAAATGTTCAATCAATTGGACTCCCCAAATCTCATGTTGTTGAAAAAAAAGAAGGTAAGAAGCTAATTGGAAATAAAGTTGTGACATTATCAATGGTCGAACGGGATCAAGTGCATTTGTATGTTCTGCACAATGAGCTTGAAGTTGAGTCGTATGTTGAAATGCACAAGGGTGTTCTTCGAGGTTTAAATCCGAATAGAAATGAGAATTGGATTGTATGAGAGCACAATAGAAGTTTCATACCATGGTTTAAGGAACATATTTATTCAAAGTATCATTCAGATCCTGCTTCAGTAACAGAAAGATTGAGATGTTTAGCATACGATCCAAGTTTAGTTGTGTTTTCTTATAGCGCATATGAAATTAATGGATACACATTTTATACCAAAGAACAGGATGACAAAAGTACTATGCAAAATAGTGGTGTCACCTTGATCGCTGAAGCAATGCATATATCAAGTGTGAAGGACTTAAACCCAAAATTTGCAAATTTGTCATATTTTGGGGTTATCGAGCGCATTTGGGTGTTTGATTATGAGAAGTTTCAGATTCCTATATTTGGTTGCAAGTGGGCTGAAAATAATAATGGCATACGAATGGATAAGTCAGGTTTTTTGCAAGTGGATCTTAATAGGGTGGGTACAAAGATGAGCCTTTCGTTCTAGCCTCTCAAGCTAAACAAGTGTTCTATGTCAATGATCCGACAAGTACGAAATGGTCTATAGTGCTATTATCTAACAAAGTAATTGATGAAAGCATTGGAGATCAAAGTGATATTGGTGTTGACATTAAATCTTTAACCATAACTGATCAAAATGATAATGAATCATGTATTAGAAATGATCATAATGAGGGTATTTGGATCAATCCAACTGTCCGCGTTGTTAAGAGACGAGTAGAACACATTCCTACCAAGAAAATAAAGAGACCTTAGTGAAAAAGGTAATAGTATATATAATTATAGCCTATATCATTCAATAAAATTTAATTTGTCATTTCATTTTTATTTATCATTTCATTTTTATTTGTCATTTCATTTTTATTTGTCATTTCATTTTTATTTGTCATTTCATTTTTATTTGTCATTTTATTTTTATATTTGTCATTTCATTTTTATTTTTTCATTATTACAGGTCAAATGGCTAGTAATCAAGAAAACTCACAAGATGCAAATGCTCCTGAAAATGCTCCAGAAAATACTTCAGAAAAGACTTCAGAAAAAGATATTACACGAGGTATAACTATTATGAGGGGAATCATCCGTGATAGAGATAGAGGAGTAACATATAATGTAGATTGTAATGATAATGACCAACTAATTGGGTCTAATGCTGCAAAGTTGACAAGCTACATTGGTACGCTTGTTCATATACACATTCCGATCACCACTCCTAGATGGAAAAGAGGAGAGTTGGATGAGGGTAAAGAGAAAGTTTGGACTGAGATAAAGGTACATATATGGTTTTTGTTATTTGTTTTATCTTGACGATAATATGTGTTTAAATTGCTTTTACTAACACACTTTATGCATATGTTTTTTTGTAGAGGTCTTTTAACATTGAAGATACCCGTAAAAAGTATATAACGGGTTTGGCTGGAAAAAGACACAGAGGGTGGAGAACATTTTTAACAAACAAGTATCTTAAAGATGATGAAGGAAATTTTCTTGAAGAGGAGCCGGAACGTCCAAAGACATATGAGAATTTCATTACACCTGAAGAATGGGTTGGTTTTGTAGGCCAAATAAGAGATGAGAATTTCAAGAAAGTGAGTGCCATCAATCGCGAGAGAGCATCAAAACCCGCATATCCATACAAAAAAGGGCGTTTGGGATATGCTCGCTTAGAGGAAAAAATTATGTAAATATAAACTCTACGATCTTATTAATTCTCTCAATGTGTTATAATTGATGATCTTAAGACTTGTGTCAATGCGTAGTTAGAAGAGACGAAAAGTGACGCAACATCACTACTAGCACATTTGTTGTGGAAGGAAGATCGTGTGGGCAATGATCAAGTTGTTGATCCCGGTCTTCAACATGTGTATGATGAATGTGTAAGTATAAGATTGTGTCTTTAATTAAATCAAATGTTTATTAATATTTAAATAATTTTTTATCTCCACTAATAATTTTTGATATGTAAATGAATTACAGGAGACCTTGTCGCAATCGGTATCCCCAGGCGAGGATCAGGATACCAGGAGCATACTTAGTCGAGCACTAAATATTGCTGAGTATCTGGGTCGGGTGAGGGGTAAAGGTTATGGTGTGACTCCAACCTCTTTGTATAAGCATCCAAGGAGAAGAAATCCTAGCAATGCAAAAGTGATGCAAATATTGCAGGATTTACAAGCTCAAGTATGTGAATTGCAGAAGGATAAAGAGAGATATATGGCAGAAAAGAGCAGTTCACAGTTGAAAGAAACTAGTGACAAAGCTAGTATCAACAGTCAGTATAAATTTCCCGAGGTAATTTTCAATATATATCCGTTATTATTATAGAATATTTTTAGTCACTTCTAACGGTTATTATTGGTTTAGGGCATTTCATCTTGCCAGCTATACCTATCGTCGCCGACTTATCGACTAGTTGGCAAGGGAAAAGTCCATAACACTTTGGGAGATTTACTTCACCATAGACCGCTTCCGGATGGACACATGAAAGTATCGTTTGATATTGCTTTAGATATAGATGTGTTGCTGTTGGTACCTGACATTGTTGCTGAGACCACATTGCTGCGAGATGCAATAGGATCTTTTGTTGCATGGCCATCGGACCTCATTTTCATAGATGATCAGGTATGTTGAAAACCATTATGAATCTTTAAGTCTTCAACTGTCAGTTATGACCTCATTTATTTCCACAGTAATTATAGACTCCTACAAAACCCGCATCTAAGGGTAAAGGGATTTTGCGGCACGACGAGTCTGATGTATCACAAAAAGAGGTACGTTTAAAGTGTTAATTATATGATCCGAATAAAAAACTGCATAATTTTATAATTTAACTGAGTCTATATTATTTTTAGGTACCTTTTCAAGGTTCACAACAAGTGAGCCAAAAAATCATTGGCGTACCACCCAAGAAAAGGGTTCCTACTAGATTTTTCCCTCGATACCGGCAGTGTCTTGAAACAATAGTGGGAGCAACAAATTTGATGGATGGTGGTATTCGTCAAATGGATATGGATCAAGGTATCTTTGGTTTTCCTTACACCGAAATAATTGGACATGAGGACGTGGAACAAATTTTCCGTCATAAAGAGTTAGGCGTCAGTATTATGCACGCATACATCCGGTAACCCCATCTTTATATTATGTAATTAGCTGAAAATTTTTTAAACATTTCAATGAATATAGTCTAATATTAATTATGTTTTTATTTAAGGTTATTATATGACAAATTGATGCGCGGGAATCAATTGTCAAACACATTCCATTTCGTTTCTTCCTCCCGTGTCAGCGGAGCGACAATTCGTAGGGAACCAGATTCAGTAAGAGAGCACTTAGTCGAAAGATTCATGGCAACTGGCAGTACAGAAAGCTTATATCTTTGGGCGTATAATACTATTCCTACAGGGTTAGATTTTCATTCTAAGTTCATTTTAATATTTGTAATTTTTGCATAGAAAATTTTCTTCTAAACTGTTGTTTTAATTTATAGACGTCACTGGTTGTTGGTTGTTATCGATCCTATAAAAGAAGTGGTCTATTATCTGAATTCGGTTGATGGTGATTGGACAAATTATCCAGATATGAAGTTAATGATTGATACGTAAGTGAGATTATTCTAAATATTTGTGTGTATTTATATATTTAATTATTTCTGTGACATTGTTCTAAATATATATTTTTATTTTGTTAGAGCAATACAAGTATTCCGGTGTCAAAGAGAAGCTCGGGTACGACGGTCTAAATCAAACAACATTAATTAGATCAAAGTGCAGGTATATTAATTTACACTATTTGGCTTATAATATTTATGTTATTTGATAAAACAATACAACTATATATTCTTATTTGTTTTTCTATGTAGTGTCCTCAACAGCAAAACAGTATAGATTGCGGATACTTCGTTATGCGGTTTATCAAAGAAATCCTTCAACTGAATCAAATAGAGATTCCAGTCATGGTATGGATTTATAACTTAGGATTTGTTTTATTATTTCTCGGATATTTCATATAACTTTTTACTTTTAACTAAATCATGCATATTATGTTTTGTTATGTAGTACTTCGATGAATACAAATGTGCACATTACACGAAACTTCAGTTGGAAGAAATCAAAGAGGAATTGTGTCAATATTTTATTGAGCAGAGATTCATATAAGGTATGAATACATTATTATGTGAAAAGTGTTATGAATACGTTACATGTGTACATGGAATACCATATTGACCGTGTTATTATGTTCAAACCTTGCAGGACCAGGACCTTAATACATAATTGACCGTGTTTCTTTCATACATTAGGACTGGTTTAGTTGTTGTTAGGGTTGATTTTGTAAGACTTATTTTGAGTTACAATGTTGTTAACAATGGTTTTATATATTTTGAGGTACAAAAATGGTGTATATATATTTTGGATTACAATGGTATACAATGCATTACCGCGGTTTAAGAATTACAGGTTATGGCAACTGGTTTATATAAATAATATGCTGTAAATAATGTAGGTACATGAATTATATAAATTATACCTCTAAAAAAAACACCCTATGAAAGCGCTTTTTCAAGAAAAACGCTGCCTTAGGTAACCTATGAAAGCGCTTTTTCACAAAAAGCGTTGTCTAAGGTAAACATATGACAACACTTTTCCAGGCAAAAGCGCTGCTAAAGGACCACCTATGAAAGCGCTTTTCCAGAAAAAAGCGTTGCTAAAAGCCTACCTAAGACAACGTTTTTCCAGAAAAAAGTGCTGCTAAAAGAAAACTTATGAGAGCGCTTTTCCAGAAAAAAGTGCTGCCTTAGGTAGACCTATGAAAGCGCTTCTTCATAAAAAAGCGCTGCCAAAAGCCTACTTAAGAGAGCGCTTTTTAGAAAAAGTGTTGTATTAGGTAGACCTACGAAAGCGCTTTTCATTAAACAAAAAGCGCTGCTAAAACCTATAGCAGCGTCACCTACGAAAGCGCTTTTAAGCGCTTTTAAAGGCCAAAAAAAGCGCTTTCGTAAGTCTTTTTCGGTGTAGTGTGGAAAACCAAAAGGGTTCGCGAAAAATTAGGGATATATATATATATAAAAGATTATACATCTGACAAGTTGAAAACCTAAAAAGGCAGCTTGGACAAAAAAGGGTATCCCGGTGGACTGAAAACTCGAAAGGGAGGTCCAGGAAAAAGTTAGGGATAAAAGTGTACGACTATGTCCCATTGGATCACTTACAACAAGCTTTATTACCAAAGTCAAAATTCAAATGGTACAAATCAATTCCATCACTTTCTTCTAACAGCAAAGGATGAGATGCTGGAAGACATATGGGAAATAGTAGAGTGGAAACCCGACGAGATTATTCCCACATAGCTATTATATTTGTACTCTTTTCATTTCACGACAATTTCCTCTTACTAGGATTTAAGTCTGTTTGTACAAAATCGCCTGTTTGTGGGCAAAATATCAATAAAAGCACATGTTTCAAAATTAAAACTTTTTTACTTTTCTGTTTTGTTTACAAAAACGTTCAATGACTAAAATTGAATGAACATGTGAATATGAATCTGATTAACTGTTAACAAATATATACATAAAAACAGGAAAAAGCATTTACTCAAGACTCTAGGAATTGGGATAACCTTCAAGTTATCCATAAGTCCCCACAGATCCACTTCCATGGGGTTATCCCCACATAGTAGTGTTATCAAACTCACTAATAAATTCACTCCAGCAGATAAAGAAATATGATCTTTTTCCCGGTAATACCGGCCACCTATGGAGTCTTAATCAGTATAATTTATGGAAATGCTCTTCCACAGCTGAGATTATTCCTCCAAAACTGTAAAAACCCCTGCATATTTCTTCTCTCCAGCAGAGCTCATTTCCTCGGCAAGGGTGTTTCCTCAGCAGAGTATTCCTCCACCAACAGGGTTTATTTCCCCAACGGAGTTCAATCTCCCAAGCTTGCAGCTGTTTCCACCGTAAATCACTGGTAGGATTCTCGCTTCCAGCATAGGACAATCCAGGTTGCTATCCCCAGAGAGTTGTACTGAATCTGAAACTGGATCCAATATTGTATAACCTTATTCTTCCTAGACGTGCCGTTATCTGTGATATGGTGGGAGAAATGACTTGAGGTTTTTGCGTTTTATCGCAAATGTTACAGTTAGAAAGAGTCGTCACCGACTTTTCTTTTATCCAAAAGGAAAGGTGGTAAAGCACAGGAAAGACCTTTGAGATTATTTCTTGAGTTCAGGGGGTAGATTATGAAAAAGGAGGTATTAGCACCCTTTTTATCCATGGTTTTCCATTGGCTCTTAGTTACTTGCTAGATCACTTGCTTTTGTTTGAAATTGTGCTTTGTGTGGTTTTTGAAAGTATTTTGTAAAGAGGCCATTGTGTAGGCAATCTTTGTAATGATTCTTGTTTGTAAGAATGTATACAAATATGTTAATCTTTTGAAAATGTTTTCAAGTTTTTGTAAGATGTTTTAAAAGTGTAGGTGTTTGTTTTGAAAATAACAAGAATGTTTGTTTTGAAATGGAGCAAGTAATTTAGAGCAATCTACCTACTAAAATGTCTTTCTTGTTCATTTTCTTTTCCTTTGACATTGTTGTCTTACCATTGATTTGGTAAGCAACCCTATCTTTGGATGTAAACGGGACGGACATGGATCATCGTATAACCATGATTAGCAATGTTACAAGGTATCTTAGCATTCTTTTTGAGGGACTAAGATCATTTGTAAGGCAACTTAGATAGCGTCATCGAGGGACTATGATCTTGTATTGGCTTGTTTTTGCTAAGATACCTCACATGCGTAATATGGCCATTTTGTATAAGGCAACCAAGTGGAATAACCCTAGGGGTGTTTGTGTGCAAATGTATTGTTTTCATGCTTGTTTTTGTCTTGAATTAGGGTTTTCTAAATATTGGTTTTAGTCTTTCCATGCAAACCCTAATTACTAGCATGTTATATAAAAGCGGTAAATTGCGAAATTTAAAGTTACTACGCTATTACAGTATTTGTGGGGAGGGGGTGTAAAATTCATGAATGGGGATTGCAAGAATTTAAACATAATTAGTCTATTACAACCATATTGAATTGGTATAAATATACAAGGAAATAAATAAATACAAAGTAATAAAATGAAAGAATTGTACAAAAATGCAAAAAATGTAAAGAGAAAGTATCTTTGTTTGATTTTTTATGAAAAAAAAAGATTTTGTCTTAACTTAATTAAATAAAAATAATAATTAATTAAGTTTGAATTTATTAAGAAAATATTTTAAATGAAAACCTAGTTCTATTAATTAATCAAAAGAAAATAAATTCAAGAAAAGTATTTTGGTATTTTCATCTTAAATATATTTATAGTATTATAAAACATTTTTAGTTTTTTTTTTATATTAAAATAATGTATTTTTAAATGGTGTGAAAAAATAAATAAATAAAAACATGATATTAATTAAGTTTAAAAGATTTACTTAAGAAAATAAATAAAGTATAAAAATATTTTTTTTGTGAAAAAATAAAATAAAATAAGTCAAAATATAAATATATCATTTTTGTATTTTATGATTTTTTAGTATTTAGAAAAATATACTTAAGAAAAGAAAAATGAAATAAATAAATAAATAATAAAACTTGGGCCAGGGGGTGCCAAGAGGAAATAGAGAGGTCAGTCAGCAAAAACTAAAAAAATAAGCCAGGCCCAAAGAGGCCCAGCGCCCTGCAAACATAAAAACTCAGAATTGTAAAAATATGAAAAATGAAAAGGGTACCACTGGGGCTCAAACCCAGGTCCCATAGGTTACAGGGGCGCGCTTCTACCACTGGGGTGGCTATACATCTGTTAATACAAATGAAACAATAAATATGTAATGCAAAACGTGTTATGAAGACTTCATCTTCAACCTCCAGCCAGACCAACTGTAACTTGCTTATTTCTCATCAAAAATGACAACTGTAAACATGAAACTTGTAGCAATTTTTCTCACGATTCCAGAAATGTAAAGTATTAAAACTATAGATCAAAGATAAGCAAGAATTTTAGTGGCCCTAATCTGAACCCTAAAAATTTTAGAAATTTCAGTTTCAAAATTCTCTAAGTTCAAGCAAAATTAATGGAAACTAAGGACATGGTTAGCTTTAGGGAAATAATATCTACATGTTTTATTCACAAATAAACTATAGATAATGCCTGTATGAAGAGTTTCAAGTTGAGAAAACTTACCTCAAAACTGGAAATCGTGTTTGGAGTTTGAGCTAGTTTCAAGTGATGGTGATGATCAGATTAGCTTCCTTGAGGTCCTAGGAAGCTAATGCAATGGTTTGCTCAAGTTGCAGACTCTTTTTTTTTGTTATGGAAGTTATGGTAAATGGTGTTACAATTCTGGAATAAGGATAGGGATGATTTGTATTTGATGTAAGGAAGCTTTAGAAACTAAAAGGCCAAGAAACACACGAGGGAAATGGGAGTTTGATGTTCAAGGTCAGAAACTGTGCAACAATGGAGTTTTTGGGAAATTTCTGATTTGAGAGAGTTTTGGTGTATTTCGGGGTTCTCAAGCTCGTGTGTTAGCTCACAAATAGTGACTCTATTTATAAGCAACAAGTTTGGAGTGCTCTAGTTTATCAGAATTCAAATTTACATGTTTAAGTTAAACATGTGATTTTTTGACAAAACAAGTTTCCATGCCTTGTATACTTGCTAAGAAAGCGTGGTTATGCTTTAAACAAGCTTGCTTATGACTTTGTGGATGGAGTGTGATCAGAGGGAACAAGTTAGAGGCTCAATGTGAACTTTATGCAAAAAGCTTACTTTACAAGAATGGCATTGTTAACTTTGTGCCATAAATGGAAATGCAACTTGGACAATAGCTCAATTGCTTGGATCAAAGCCCTAACAGTTGTGTAAACATTTAATTATGGAGTGACAAACAAGTTTTAGGCCTTAAAAGAAAAGATTATGAAGCCTAGCATGGATTTGGTTCATGTGTTCATAACAAATGACTTGTAATTCAAGTGACAAAATCCTAATTTCATCTCTTCGATTCTCCATCATCAAGAATGATCTCAAGGAGTTCTTGGACATTTTGGAAAGCTTGAAATGTGCTATACAACCCATATTTGAATTTCTTTTGAATATTACCCTTGGAATTATATGAAAAAGTGCCATGAAGTTAGGTCAAAATCCTGACCAAATTAGGGCAAAATTTCACTAAGTGTTTAGTTTCATGACCACATGTTCATAAGATTATAACTTGATATCCAAGCATTTTTGTAAGGAGTTATGTGAAGAAAATTTGTATATTTCATGGAGATCTACAACTTTCATGTTGGAAGTTTCTCTTGAATCATCTTGCATCATGGTGAAAGTTGTGTCCAAAGTTATGAAAAAACATGAAATTTCCAATACTTAGAAAAATTTCTAAGTTTAGAAATTGACTTTTCAAAATGAAATCTTGACTTTTTGATTTCTTGATGAATAATTTTCATATTTTGACATGTTTTAATGAATTTTCATCCTTGGCACTTGAATTTGACCAAAAAGTCAAAGTTTGACTTTTTAGTATACTATTGACTTTTGATCAGTTGACTGCAAAATTCATTTGTCAACCCAATGGAATTGAAATCTTTTGAACCATGTCATTAGGTAAAAATAATTAAATTGGACTCTTGAGATCATTCCTTAAACCAGTTGACCATTTTCTAGGTCAAAAATCAGAAATTGCCCTTTCCTAGTCAAAACACTAATTTTGGCCATTTTGCCTTTTTGATGATTTGATCAAATTTCTTGAGGAATTGTGATCCAAACTTGATCAAATGATACATATGATTATAAAATGTTGATGTAGATAAAAAATTATAAAGTTTGACTGTAAATTGGCCGCAATTGACTTTTTTCCCAATACAACTGATTTTTAGGTCAACTGCTAAATTGACTGAGCAAAAATGAGTTTCAAGGCTTGAAACTTGGCATGATTAATCTTGGGGGTCCTTGATGATCCATGAAAGTCACATGGGACATTGGAAGTTCAAAAATCCTTGTGCAAACTCAAACCCTAATTTTGGTCATAAGTGCTTAAGGAGGTGTCTTGAGCTGATCAAACCCTAATGTAGTCTTGAGCCTAATGAGATCTTGTGAGTAAATTCTTGATACGTGAGAGGGAAAATTTTGGGGTACAACAGCTGCCCCTGTTCAATCTTCTTAAGCCTGAAGAGTTAGATTGACATGTTTTTCCATTCGTGACTCGAAGGTAGAAGACGATTGGATACTAGAGTGCCCATAAATTTGCACTCGGCGATGTGAAGATAGAGGGAATGGGCTTAAAGATTCCATTTGGGGAGGTGATAGAAATTTGTTGGAGATGGGCTTGTAGATGCCATCCAAGAGTGATTGTTGAATTCTAATTTGTAAGCTGAAAGAATGAGTATCAGAATGGCGTCTGTGTCTGGGGCATATATTATATCTTGAGAATTACATCTGAATGAATATCAGAATGGAATCCGTGTCTAGAGCCTATCTGCATTGTATCTGAAGGAGTCTTTGAATGAGTATCACAATGGCGTCTATGTCTGGAGCGTATCTGAACTGTATCTGAAAGCTAATTTTGAATGAGTATCAGAATGGCATCCGTGTCTGGAGCGTATCTGTACTGTATCTGGAAGTTGAAAACTGAATGAGTATCAGAATGGCATCCGCGTCTTGGAGCGTATCTGAACTGTATCTGAAAACTTTGAACAATGTCAATGGTAGTTGTTAACCTTATCCTGAAAAGGGTAAAATGTTAGCAAAAATGCAAAGTCATGTTGTATGAAATGCATGGTATAATGCATTTGTGTTATCAATGTTTATGATATATGGATGCAATGTATGCGTATGCAAGCTAATCTGCCACACTGTTGTTGGATTAGCGAAAATAAATCCCTGACTGTTGCTGAGGAAATGGAGTATAAGTCTTCATGTTGTGAAGTCTAAGTGTTGATGAATTTCTGCTTGGAGACATAAACTCTGTTGTAAGGGAGATGTCGTGTACTGCTTGTAAAATCCTATTGAGGAATCCTGAGAAATTTGACGACTTTTACTGGGGATTGATAACTGGAAGCCCTGTTCCGCTGGGGATTAAACTGTACACTGCGGGGGATTATGGAAATAGCATAAAGAGATTTCCCTACCTCCTAAAGCCATCAATGATTGTCTTTCTATTTTGTTTATTTATAAACAATAATTATCTTCAAATGCATATGGTCAAAAATGAATCATTGGACGTTTTTGCAAACAAAACACAAGAATAAAGAAAAAAACAGATAGTTTTGCACTTTCAAAGGGATATCTTTGTATTGACTTTGAGTAAGTATTTTTTGTACAATGAGACAAATATTCTAGTAAGAGAATACTGTCGTAAAAAATGAAAATTTTAATACAAAGAAAAGATAGCTATGTGTAATAATCCCATGGGGTTCCCATTCTGCTATAGCCTTCGTATCTCTGAGCGTCTTGTCTATTTGTTGCCTCGTCCAAAGATGATTGAATTGATCAGAGCCTCTGAGTTTGTCAATTGAAGATAAAGGTTGTCCGTAAGATGATCCAACGGGACATAGTCATATTCTTTAATTCCCTAACTTTTTCCTGGAGCGCTCTTTCGGGTTTTCAGTCCATCGGGAAACCCTTTTTTGCCCAAGTCTCCCTTTCGGGTTTTCAACTTTCCGGGTGTATAGATTTTTTTTTATCCCTAATTTTTGCCCGAACCTTTTTGTTTCACCGGGATGCCCTTGTTTTGCCTAGGTGTTTCAACCTAGAGGGTCTCTTATGCGTAGTATGTTTTGACTATGTTTGCGTTTGCAAGGTGCGGCAGGTCATCACCATCCATGGTGGTCAAGATCATTGCGCCACCAGAGAATATGTTTTTGATTACAAATGATCCTTCATATGTAGGAGTCCATTTGCCCCTGGGGTCACCTTGCGACAGTATGATACGTTTGATCACCAGATCCCCAACTTGATACACTTGGCGTCTAACATTTTTGTTGAAAGCCTTGATCATCCGTTTTTGATACATTTGACCATGACAGACAACAGTAAGCCTTTCCTCATCAATCAAGTTTAGTTGATCAAGTCGAGTTTGGATCCAATCGTCTTCATTCAGCCCTCCATCCTTCATAATTCTCAGAGAGGGGATGTGGACCTCAATAGGCAAGACAACTTCTATGCCGTAAACCAGAGAATAAGGTGTTTCCCCGGTTGATGTATGAGTTGTGGTACGATATCCGTGGAGAGTGAATGGTAGCATCTTATGCCAGTCTTTGTATGTGACTGTCATTTTATGTATGATCTTTTTAATGTTCTTATTCGCGGCTTCAACAACACCATTTAGATTTGGCCGATAAGGGGAAGAATTGTGATGCTGAATATTGAATTGCTCGCACAAGGCGGTGATCATAGTATTGTTCAATTTTGTACCATTGTCTGTAATGATCCTCTCTGGGATATCGTACCAATATATGAGATTTTGCTTAATGAACCGGGCTACAACATTCTTGGTGACGGAAGCGAAAGAAGCTACCTCCACCCACTTTGTGAAATAGTTAATGGCCACTAAGATGAAGTGGTGTCCATTAGTGGTTGTTGGCTTGATTTCCCCAATCATATCAATTCCCCACATAACAAAGGGCCAAGGAGCCGTCAAGACATTTAGAGGAACCGGAGGTACGTGCACCTTGTCAGCATAGATCTGACACTTGTGGCAGGTTCGAGAGTGTTGATAGAAATCTGCTTCCATGGTAGACCAGTAATAGCCTGCTAGTAGGATTTTCTTTGCCATCGTATGCCCACTGGAATGGGTGCCAAAAGTGCCTTTATGTAACTCAGCCATGATCCTTTCAACTTCAACCTTGTCTATGCACCAAAGTAACACAGAGTCATGGTTGCGTTTGTAAAGAATTCTGTTACTAAGGAAGAATTTAGCGGAGAATCTCCTTAAGAACTTCTTATCTTTGACTGAATCTCCTTCTGGATATTCTTGATCCTCGAGATACCTCTTGGCTTCGTGAAACCAAGGCTGCTCCACTACTTCTTCAGTATTAATCTCGTGATAGTGTGTTGGTTCATCCCTTTGTTCAATGGTGATATGGGGAGCCTCGTTATCCTATTTAAGTTTAAACATAGATGACATTGTGGCTAGTGCGTCAGCTAGCTGATTTTCTTCTCGCGGGAAATGCTCGAAGGTAATCTTCTCAAAATGTGGGAGCAATGTCCAAACATGTTCTTTGTAAGGGATAAGGTTAGGGTGTTTGGTGTCCCATTCCCCTTTGATCTGGCTAATAACCAAAGCTGAATCTCCAAATACATTCAACGATTTGATCCCCAAGTCTATGGCAGCTTTGAGACCAAAGATGCACGCTTCGTATTCTGCCATGTTATTTGTACAATTGAAGCAGAGCCTTTCCGTAAAAGGAGTATGACACCCTTCAGTAGATATGAGGACATCACCAATACCATTTACGAGTGTGTTAGATGCCCCATCAAAAGCCAAGGTCCATCGGGATCCTTGTTCAGGTCCGTCATATAGCTTGAATTCTTCACAGTTGTTTACCATCATGATGTCTTCATCCGGGAATTCGAACTTCATGGACTGGTAGTCTTCCACAGCTTGGTGAGCAAGGTGATCAGCTAGTACACTACCCTTTATTGCTTTCTGGGTAGTATATTGTATGTCATATTCTGTCAGGATCATCTGCCATCTCGCTATTCTCCCAGAGAGTGTAGGCTTCTCGAAGATGTATTTTATTGGATCCATTTTAGATAGCAACAAGGTAGTATGAGTCAACATATACTGTCTTAGCCGGCGAGCAGCCCATGCCAGAGCGCAGTAATTTTCTTGAGAAGTGAATATCTTGTTTCACAGTCGATAAACTTTTTGCTCAGGTAATAAATAGCGTGCTCTTTTTGGCCAGACTTGTCATGCTGCCCGAGCACACACCCCATTGAATTTTCCAAAACGGTCAGATACATGATTAATGGCCTTCCCTCGACTAGTGGCATAAACACAGGAGGCTCTTGCAGGTATTCTTTGATTTTGTCAAAAGCAATTTGGCACTCATCATTCCATTTGACTACTTGATCTTTCTTCAGTAATTTGAAGAGTGGTTCACAAGTAGCTGTCAGGTGAGAAATGAATCTGGCAATGTAGTTCAAGCATCCCAAGAATCCTCTGACTTCCTTCTCAGTACGAAGAGTAGGAATCTCTTGTATAGATTTCACCTTGGCAGGATCTACTTCAATACCCTTATTGCTGACGATAAAACCTAGGAGCTTACTAGACCTTACTCCAAACGTGCATTTGTTCGAGTTCAACCTCAGCTTGTACTTCTTCAGTCTCTCAAATAGTTTCTGTAAATGATCAAGCTGCTCTTCTTCTATTTGATATCTAGCTATCATCTCGTCCATATAGACCTCTATTTCATGTTGTATCATGTCGTGAAATAGAGCGACCATGACACACTGATAGGTTTCCCCTAGCATTCTTCATTCAGAATGACATCACCTTGTAGAAGAATATGCTCCACTGTGTGACAAAGGTTGTCTTCTCCATGTCCTCAGGCTCCATTTTGATTTGGTTGTAACTTGAGGAACCGTCCATGAAAGAAAACACTCTGTGTTGTGCAATATTGTCAACTAGGATGTCAATGTGGGGAAGTGGGAAATCATCTTTAGGGCTTGCCCTATTCAAACCTCTATAGTCAATGCACATTCGTACCTTGCCGTCTTTTTTGGGCACGGGAACGACATTGGCAACCCATTGCGGATAGGAGGTGACGGCCAAGAATCTAGCATTGAATTGTTTCATGACTTATGCTTTAATCTTTTTTGACATATCTAGTCGCATTCGACATACCTTTTGTTTTACCGGTGGGCAATCCTCTTTTGTAGGTAGACGATGTACCACAATATCTACATCAAGTCCTAGCATGTCTTCATATGACCAGGCGAAGACCTCAACATACTCGTGAAGAAACTGAATCAGACGCTCCTTGACACTGGGTTCTAGATTGGCACCCACCTTGACTTCTATTTTGTCTTCCTCGGTACCTAGGTTGATTGTATCCACGGGTTCCTCCTGAGGCTGAATGGTTTTCTCTTCTTGTATTAGTAATCTGGAAAGTTCCCCTGGTACTTCACAATCTTCCTCGCCTTCATCTTCGGCTTGGTAGATTAGATTTTCAGAGTCACAGAAGGCCATAGCAGAGCCGTTACCCATGGGATCCTGAATGGATGCAGAACTGCATTGTGAGTGTCAGTGTGTGTAAGGGTATATCTATCTTTGAAAAAAATGAAAAAAATGTAAAAAGAAAAACAATGAGCACAAAGTTTATATGCAAAAAACGTCCATGATTCATTGATGTCATATGGAAATGAGATAATAACCCTTACAAATAGACCATTGTGCTTCAGGTAAGACACAAGGTTTTAAGAGTCTGAATTGTTTTAATATTACAGATCCAACAAAATGTAAAGACAAATTACTGTGGGATAAAAGTGATTGGGATGAAATATCCAACCTCCTAGTTGCTGAGCCCTCCATTGACAGTTCAGAAGATCCAATCCTCCAGGTTGCAACCCTCTTCATCATCCTCTACCATGTTGACTTCACGGTTGCTGATCTTCAGGGGTGGTCCTCTGGCACGAGTGCGGCGTACAATCTTCTAAGCACCTGAAGTGAAACCTAGGCCAAACCTGTCAGACTTGTATGGGATATCTGGGAGTTGTCCCCAAATAGTGCACCCACCTTCTTCTATTACTGCTTTTGCATCCTTCAAAGATGATATCTTGAGTGGAGGCCTTGTGATCTTGGGAACAACCCTGGTTACTACCACATCTTGCAAAACTTCCTCAAAGTGTTGGAATGGAGTTTCAATAAATTCACCATCTAACTCTACATATCTGAAGGAATTGAGATGGCATATCATATAATATTCTTCTCCATGAACGTTGATAATCTTCCCTTGAATCGGATACTTCAGCATTTGGTGTAACGTAGAAGTAACAGCGCCAGCATTGTGAACCCATGGTCGTCCTAGCGAGCAGGAGTATGAAGGGTGAATATCCATTACATAAAAAGTTGAATCAAATGTTTGGGTTCCAACCTTTAAGCGGATATCCGCTTCCCCATGCACCATTCTTTTCGAGCCGTCAAAAGCCCTCACTACTATATTGCTTGGTTTCAATGTCAATCCCTCGCAGTCAAGCCTATCAAGAGCCTTTTTAGGCAATACATTTAGAGACGATCTGGTGTCCACTTAAACATGAGCCAAGGTTGTGCCCTTATATTCCACTGAGACATGCAATGCCTCATTATGCTTCCTTCCTCTTGGCGTTAAATCAGCATCCGAAAAACCTAGACTATTATCTGCAGTCAAGTTGGCTACACAGTCTTGGAACTGGTCGACAGATGTTTCTTGGGGTACATGAGCAGTCTTCTGGAATTTTACCAAGGCCATTGCATGCGCCTCGGAAAATAGTAGTAAAGCCAGTATGGAAATTTTGGATGGAGTTTGCCCCAGTTGTTCAACTACATCGTAGTCGCTTCTTTTTATGATCTTTAGAATTTCCTACATCTCTTTCCGGGAGGTCTCAGGGATAGCCAATGATTGTGCCTTCGTCCGGACAGGCTCAGTCATAATACTTTTACCTCGAGTCTCGGTTAACTCGGTAGCAGGAATGTAAGTAGGAGTGATTGCAGGGATTGTAACAGCTTTGTCAGTTGAGGTATTGGTGGAGATGATTGTGGGACTGGGAATAGACTTCAGAGGAGCAACAACAGCAGGAATGATTATGGGTCCAAAAACTGCTTTTGGGGGAGCAATTTCTAGAGAGAATATCCTTCCGCTTTGGGTAATCTTTCTAGTCCCAGCAATGTTACTGATATTGGAGTCATCCTTCTCAGAACTTGAATCTTCGGCAGCTGGCCAATCTTGCTTGATACCGTGGTAGTAGACGTCCCCTTCATAATTCCATGGTACGGTTTTGTATGACAAATACGGGACTGGTCCAGGCATTGTAATTATCAAAGGAGCTGCTTTTGGAACTGATGTAATTCTAATGGGTCTTTTGGTGGAGACCCTGGAAGAATTATCGTGAAATGTCACAATGGAAACATCATTATAAGAAACAGGTGGAACAAAAGCTCTTTCTAACAAAATCTCCTTGTTAACTATTAGGCACTGAACGCCTTCCTTCAACAAGGGACAATTGGTTGGTGAGGACAAACAGAAATGACAGCTTTCATCACAGCCCGGAAAAACACTGGCATTCAATAAGTTCTTTTTGATAGTCAGGAGTGGGGTCATAAGTTCATCAACTGAAGTAACAAACATATACTTTTCAATAGCATGGGTATTATGGCCATGTTTGGGCATAGGGGCAGAAATGACATTGGGCTTTTCTGGCACATCGAATTCAATCTCTTTGGCTTCAAGAAGGTCTTGTACTTTGTTCTTTAAAGCCCAACAGTTGTTAGTGTCATGGCCGGGACTCTCAGAGTGGTATGCACCACGGGCATTAGGATGATAGTGAGGAGAGGTTGTGTTAGGGTTCTTTGGAGCTTATTTTAAAGTCACTAGGTTGGATCTTAACAGATGTGGTAATACTTGAGATAATTTCATATTAATTCTGGTGAATTGTCTGTCTTGGTTGGTTGTTTCTTTGCTGATCAGATGCATGTTTAGGAATCATGACAGCCCCCACCATTGGACGGTGTTCAGCTCTATCTTGATTTCTCTGAGAATAAACAACAACCACTTCTTTCTTTCTGATAAATGGCTTCCTTACAGCAGCATAGGATGCACCTTTTTGAATCTTTCCACTTTTTATCCCGTCTTCTACCTTTTTTCCGGTCAATATTAGTTCAGTAAAACCTGCCGATGAACTCCCAATTAGGTGATTGAAGAAGGGACTAGACAAGGTGCCCAAAAACATGTCTACTAATTCTCTTTCAGATAGAGGAGGTTGAACTCTTCCGGCTAAATCTCTCCATTTTTGCGCATAGTCCTTGAAGCCTTCATTTGAAACCATGGCCATACTCTAGAGTTGAGTACGGGTAGGTGCGAGATCAACATTGTATTGGTATTGTTTGTAAAAGGCTGCAACAAGATCTTCCCAATTATGAATATTGGCTCTTTCTAACTGATAAAACCAATCAAGTTGAGTTCCAGACAGGCTGTCTTAGAAGAAGTGTACCCATAAATCTTTGTCAGCGGTATGGGGCTGGATCTTCCTTACATAAGACTAGAGATGCATTTTGGGGCATGAGACTCCATCATATTTGGCGAACACAGGTGCTTTGAATTTTGGAGGAATGACAATTCCTGATACAAGTTCTAACTCCTCAAAGTCCAATCGAGGCACTTTTTGGATTTCCATTGCACTCAACCGTTCTTCTGTATGCTTATACTTATCGTTGACTGGAGGATATTGTTCTTTAGAATAGTCTTCTTCTTCCTCTTCTGAGTCAGACTGAACAACCGTTTCCTTGCCCTTCCCATCTTGGTTGTCTTTCTCGCCAGATGTCGTTGTGAAGTCTAAGGCCCTTCTTGTCTGTCCTTTGGCCAGAGTTAAGAACAACTGTTGGAACTGTGCATTATGATCTTGGAGGTCCTTCACTATTTTCTCGAGATCCATCTTACTGAAATAAACAGTAGAGAGATGAGGAGACTTGTTGCAAGAAACTTGTTTATGTGATGATGAATGATAAATGCATATGCAATGATTTCAAGGATTTAAAATTCAATTTTGTTTTAGACAAAAAGGAAACACACGTTATATTAATAATTTAAAGTTTTGAGTACATCAATTCCTTCTTGGGCAAAACAAATATAAGAAACTCTAAGATAGAAAGGTAATACGCATCCTCTTTGGGGAAATGTAGGCATTCAGAGTCTTCTCCTCATGAAGTAGCCTAGTGAGTTTCAAAACCTTCTTCTCACTTGCGTAGAATTGGGCTTCAAAAGTATCTCGCTCCCCCTTGAGTTGTATTTAATATCTTTGTAAGTCTTCAAGAGAGGTGGGCATGTCAGGATGTAAGATAGTGTATGGAACATCTCCTTCCATGATAGGCTCAATAATTACCGGGAGAATGGAGGGGTAAGGCATCATAAGGCTCTGAGCACGAGTTCGTACCCATTTGAGGTAAGGCTCAAGAGGGATGGAATTCTTGTGCCCCAAAGTCTTACTATCTACCTTGTTTAACATCCTCCAAGCTCAGATAAATATCTGGCAAAGACCTTGATTGTCATTGTCGTAGGCAAATACCAAACCTTGAATCAGCATCTCGTGTGGGCCATCTCTTCGGGCGTAACCAAACTGTCTTAAGGCTAAGAAGGGGTTGTAGGTGATACCTCCCCTAATGCCAAGTAAGGGAACATTAGGGAACTCTCCACAATGGTCGACAATAGTAACATTATCTATGGATCGGGAGCACCAATGAATGTCTGAATGTTTGAGTGTCATCGACCTTTGTGACCACCTTGAACCTTGCTCATTATTTAATACAGATTGGGGAAGATGCGAGATAAACCATCTTGCCAAGAGAGGAGTTCAACATATAAGGACACTTCTTTTCCTCATTGTGCGAGAGTGAAAAGAGTGCAGGATGTCACCTAGCAATGTAGGCACCGGGTTGCGGGATATGAAGATTTTGACGGTGTTCACATCTATGAGTTAGTCAAGATTTGGAAACAAAACCATCCCATAGATGAGAAGAGCAACAATTTCCTCAAAAGTTAGCAGGTCCAAAGAATTCCAACAGTTTTGGGCTTTCTCAAACAAGAACTTGTCTAGGAAACCTTTGACACCACTCCTTGTTTCCCAATGAGTTGTGACATTAGATGAGTGCAAGTGCAGAGCTTGAGCAATATCTTCTGGATTTGGGTCTCTTTCTGTAACGTTGAAAGGTAGTTGATTGATAATGGGAATCCTCAAGAGTCGGGAGAATTATTCCAAAGTAGGCACAATTTGATAGTCAGGAAATGTGAAGCAATGGTGTAAAGGATCAAAGAACTGGAAGAGCACCTTCATCATGTCCTCATATGTGTTGGAGGTGACCAAGTTGAGTAGGCGACCATGTCTCTCGATGAATGGAGAGTTTTCCGGAATCCTTGAGGCTAGCTCCTTAAGTTTTGGACGGATCCTTACAAGGTTGTCTTGAATAGTTTTCCTGCGAAGAGAATCCATATCCTACAAAACAAGAACAAAGATGAATCCCAAAATCCTTGAAATGGTTAGTGAATGTGTATGATGTTATGATGTTCATGATGTTATGTACAAGTATGTATATACAAACAAAACAAAAAATCCCTAGGTTTAGGCTTGCATGGAGTTTTATAGGTAAGTACCCTCTTGAAGTTTAGTTGGCTCAACCTGTCCTAGTAATAGTAACCGGGTTCTAAGGAGCTCAATATCACTGGTTTGTTTCCTTGGTCATTGTTTCAGCACAAGCCTCTTTAATGGAGACCGAAATATCCAAAGAAACCAAATCTCAATGAGTGTAGTATCGAGTATCTACCAACTTCGGAGTGCACCAAAGCCGGTTATCTCACTACATCCTAAAGACCAAGGTTCTAAAAGTTCATTAGTGCTTTATGACATCACTCAGCGGCCCCGTATTCTCTTTGATTAACTCAAAGGCTACAGGTACCCACAAATATGTCGCACTAACATAGCTATTCCTTAGACCATGTCGGTATACCCCGCACAGTTTCCACAATGTAATACTACTTACCTATAATGTATCCCAAATTCGGGTAGATGATTCAAACCCAAACAAAGAACCATAATGTAAAGCATACAAGTCAAACAATGCAAGCAAGTAAATGTAATCTAACCTAAGGTGACCCCACTTTTAAAATTTTCCCCAGCAGAGTCTCCAGTTCTGTGATACGGTTGGAGAATTGACTTGAGGGTTTTGAATTTTATCGCAAATGTTGTGGTTAGCAAGAGTCGTCACTGACTTTTCTTTTATCCAAAAGGAAAGGTGAAAAAGCACAGGAAAGACCTTTGAGATTATTTCTTGAGCTCGGGGGGTAGATTATGAAAAAGGAAGGTATTAACACCCTTTTCATCCATGGTTTTCCATGGGATCTTAGTTACTTACTAGATCACTTGCTTTTGTTTGAAATTGTGCTTTGTGTGGTTTTTGAAAGTATTTTGTAAAGAGGTCATTGTGTAGGCAATCTTTGTAATGATTCTTGTTTGTAAGAATGTATACAAAGATATTGATCTTTTGAAAATGTTTTCAAGTTTTTGTAAGATGTTTTGAAAGTGTAGGTGTTTGTTTTGAAATGGAGCAAGTAATTTAGAGCAATCTACCTACTTAAATGTCTTTCTTGTTCATTTTCTTTTCCTTTGACATTGTTGTCTTACCATTGATTTGGTAAGCAACCATATCTTTTGATGTAAACGAGACGGGCGTGGGTCATTGTACAACCATGATTAGCAATGTTTCAAGGTATCTTAGCATTCTTTTTTAGGCACTAAGATCATTTGTAAGGCAACTTAGATAGCGTCATCGAGGGACTATGATATTATATTGGCTTGTTTTTGCTAAGATACCTCACATGCGTAATATGGCCATTTTTTATAAGGCAACCAAGTGGGATAACCCTAGGGGTGTTTGTGTGCAAATGTATTGTTTACATGCTTGTTTTTGTCTTGAATTAGGGTTTTATAAATATTGGTTTTAGTCTTTCCATGCAAACCCTAATTACTAGCATGTTATATAAAAGCGGTAAATTGCGAAATTTAAAGTTACTACACTATTACAACATTTGTGTGGGGGGGGGGGGTGTACAAATTCATGAATGGGGATTGCAAGAATTAAACTTAATTAGTCTATTACAACCATATTGAATTGGTATAAATATACAAGGAAATAAATAAATACAAAGTGTGATACGGTGGGAGAACTGACTAGGGTTTTGCGTTTGTTTTCGCAAATGTTTCGGTTGAGCAAGAGTCGCCACCGACTTTTTATTTTATCCTAAGGGAAGGTTTAAAAAGCACAGCAAAAAACCTTTGAGATTTTTCTTGGGTTCGGGGAGTAGATTATAGAAGGGGAAGGTATTAGCACCCCTTCTATCCATGGTTATCCATGGGCTCCTAGGTACTTGCTTAGATCAACTTGCCTTGGTTTTCAATTGTTTGAAATGGTGCTTTGTGTGTGGTTTTGAAAATGTTTTGAAAAGATGCCTTGTATTAGGCTAACCTTGTAACAATTCTTTACTCGAATGTTTTACAAAAGGTGTTTTATCTTTTAAAAAGATGTTTCAAGGGTTTGAAAAGTTGATTTTGAAAGTGTTTGTGAAGTGGGTTTTGAAATTAGGCAAGTGTTTTCTTGGAAAGTTAGCAAGTACTTAAGAGTTTATCTACCCTAAAAAATTTCCTCAAAGATTTTTATTATGTTTTAAAACTTTTGACAATTTTTGTTCCACCATTGCATTTGGTGGACAATCTTGTCTTAGGAGATGAAAAGGGACAGGCGCGGGTCATCGTTTGGACCATAATTGCAACGGCGTTAAATACCTTTGGGCAATTCTCTTTAAGGGACTTTGATCATTTGTTTTTGTTTTGAAAAGTTTTATCGAGGGACTATGATCATTCAAATTGTTTGCTTTGCCCAAAGAATATTCAACATACAACATGGCCCAATTATTTGAAGGCAACAAAGTGGAATACCCTAGGGGTGCAAGTGTGAGAAGTGTTGTTTATTTTCATGCTCATTTATCTTGTATTAGGTCAAACTATTTTTTATCGTTTTTTCGCATGCAAACCCTAATTCTAACATGGCATAATTAGAAAGCGTATAAAGTGCGAAATTTAAATTCCTACGTTATTACAACATAATAATATAGGGAGGGGGGTTCAAATTTACAAATGGGGGATATTAGACAAGAATTTAAATCTAGATTATTACATCATTTTTGAATATTTGCAAGGTAAATAAATTGCACAATTAAATAGAAATTAAATAAATATGCAAAATGCAAAAAGAAAGTTTTTATATGTATGAAAAAATATTATTTATGTAAAGATAAAAATAAGAAAATAAAAAGATATTATTTTTGAGTATTTTCATATTTAGGGCAAAACCCTAGTTTTAATCAAAATGTATATTAATTAATTAATCCACATAATATTTATTATTTACATACAAGAATAAAATAAAATATGGTATATTTGAAAAAAGGTCATTTTTTTGTATTAAATATTAAAAATAAAATATATACATTTTTTGGCGTTTTTATTCTAAGTATAATAATATATATATATATATATATATATATATATATATATATATATATATATATATATATATATATATATATATATATATATATATATATATATATATATATATATATATATATATATATATATATATATATATATATATATATATATATATATATATATATATATATATATATATATATATATATATATATATATATATATATATATATATATATATATATATATATATATATATATATATATATATATATATATATATATATATATATATATATATATATATATATATATATATATATATATATATATATATATATATATATATATATATATATATATATATATATATATATATATATATATGTATTATATACAAAATAAGTATTTACTTAATATTTTAATAAAATAAATAAAAAAAGTATTTTTTATGTGAAATATTTTCAGAAGGTAAATAAAAATAAAAATGCAAATAGAAGTATTTTTTACATATTTTCTATTTATCTTAAATAACAATATATATCTATTTATATACAAATCAAAAGGAAAATCAAATAAAAACCAAATAAAATCAAAAAATGATGAGAAAAATATTTTCAAAATTTTAATATGTTGAGAAAAAATAAACAAGTCAAACAAAAAAAGAAAAAGTCAAAAATGTTAAAAAATGAAGCAAATGGGCTGAGGGGTGTGAAACAGAAAAATGGTGTGGATAGCAAAAATAACACAGGCCCAGCCCAATCCACTTCTTCTTCAACCTCTGAACAGATTTTGTTCAAAAACGCGCGCCAACAAGCTTCCTTTGAATGTCCTGATTCTTTGATCCTTTGAACAAACTTCCAACACAAAACATGTAAAGCATAATCTCACGATTTCATACATATAAAGAACATGAGCTATCTCTCTAAGATGAGGGAGAATTTCTCTCCCCCTCTTTTCTGACCTAACTTTTCTACCATTTTCAGAGCTCAAATTCTCTCTACTCAGACAAAAGAAATGAAAAGTAAAGCTATGTACATGTTCAGGGCTATGAGTAGGACCTTGTTTCTTCACAAACTTAAGACTAAATATGCATGATAAGAGAGATACGAATTCAAACTTTTACCTATTCAGTTGGACTTCTATCTGGAGAATGAGGAACTTTCAGTGCAAGGTGATGATTGGAAAAGCTTCCTTGAGGTCCAGGGATGCTTTTTCAATGCTTACTTTGTCTTGAAACTCCTTGTATCGAGCTGTGGAACTTCAACTGCAAAAGGAAAAATTAAAAATGGTGGAAACTGTTAGAGTGATTACAGGTCAGGTTTTAGGCCATGGTTAGTTTGCATATGTTGTATGGAAGGTGTATGAATTGATTTTGGTGAGAATGCTCGAGGGAAATGGGAGTTTGCACTCAAACTGCAGAGGCAACCCTGTTTTTGCAGTTTGAGGATGATTATGGCAATAGGAGTGTTTGAAAGGTCAAGGATTCGTGCAAAAGCTTGGTTGGGATGTACTGAGTGTGTTTGATATCTTTTGTGTTGTGTTTGTAAGCTGAGGTTCAAGTTGTCACAAGTTATGGACCTTTCTTCTTTTCTAAGCAACAAAATGCCACTTGATGTTCTAGGCATGTAGGGGGCCTCCTAATGGGCTGCATAATCTTCTCTTGATCAGAGCAATTTGTCCATAATCTTGTGCCATTCAGATTTAGCTTGTACTTGTTGGATTTCTAATTTGACATAAAGTGAACTTTTGCAAAAATGGATAGTTTACTTTTTCCAAATTGGGATTAATCCTCTAGACAAAGCTTGAACTCAAAGAACTTGGTCTTGGTACAAAGAATATGCATTAAATTTATGAGTGTAACTTGGTTTAGGGACCTGTAATCAAGGGCATGCTGGTTTTGAGAAGTTGCATAATCTTATGAACATGAAAAATGGCCAATTCACAAGTGAGTTTTTGCTATATTGTGAAATTCGATTCTCCCTAACCATGAAGTTGTTTGAGAAGTTCTTGGACATTTTGGAAAGCTTGGAATGTGTACTACAATCCATCTTTGAAATGCAAATTGAAATTCCAAGTGGAAGGGTATGAAAAATGGCCTTGAAGTGGGGTAGAAAACCTTGTCAAAATAGGTTAAAATTCTACTAAGTTAAAAATGGTTTAGTGCCCTTATTCAAAAAATTATAACTTGAGATACAAGCTTCAAATGAGAAAACTTTGTGAATCAAAGTTGTAGATTATGCAACAATCTACAACTTTCATGTTTTGACTTTTGTTTGAATCAAAATGGATCATGGTGAAAAGATGGGGCAAAGTTGGGAAAAAATTAGGGTTTTTTATAACTTAGAAAAATTCTAAGTTATGAAAAATTCCATTTTCAAACCCTAATTTGCAATTTGTGATTTCTTGGTGAACAAGTTTCATGATTTGGCATATCTTGATGAAAAATGAATCTTGACTCTTGATTTTGACCAAAAAGTCAAAGTTTGACTTTTCAGTATACAGTAAAAATTGATCAATTGACTGGGAAATTCAACTGTCAATCTTGTGTACTTGGGATCTTTTGAGCTTGATGAACATGTCAAGATAATTCCATGGGGTCCTTGAGTCCATATATGAGCTTGGTTTGCCATTGGCTAGGTCAAACAGTCAAAAATTGCCTTTGTACAGTCAAAACCCTAAAAATGACCATTTTGCCCTTTTGGTGATCTGATCAAATTTCTTGTGGAATTGTGATCCAAACTTGATCAAATGGTTCATATGAGTTCATAATGTTGATGTGGATCAAATTTCATGAGATTTGACTGTCAATTGGCCACAGTTGACTTTTTCCCCAATACAGTTGATTTCTAGGTCAACTGTCCAATTGACTGGGCAAAACTTGGAATCAAGACTTGAAACTTGGTATGGATAAACTTAGGAGGTCAATATGAAGCATGGAAGTCATATTGGGCACTTTGGGTCAAAACAACTTTGTGCAAACACAAACCCTAATTTTGAGTCCACAGTGCAAGGGGAGGTCTTTGAGCAGATGAAACCCTAACTGAGTCTTGAGCTTCAAGAGCTTTGTGAGGAGAGATCAATGAGAAATGGGAGGGCAAATTTTGGGGTACAACACAAAGTAATAAAATGAAAGAATTGTACAAAAATGCTAAAAAATGTAAAGAGAAAGTATTTTTGTTTGATTTTTTATGAAAAAAAAGATTTTGTCTTAACCTAATTAAATAAAGAAAATAATTAATTAAGTTTGAATTTATTAAGAAATGATTTTAAATGAAAACCTAGTTCTATTAATTAATCAAAAGAAAATAAATTCAAGAAAAGCATTTTGGTATTTTCATCTTAAAAATATTTATAGTATTATAAAATACTTTTAGTATTTTTTATATTAAAATAATGTATTTTTAAATGGTGTGAAAAAATAAATAAATAAAAACATGATATTAATTAAGTTTATAAGATTTACTTAATAAAATAAATAAAGTATAAAAATAAAATAAAATAAGTCAAAATATAAATATATCATTTTTTGTATTTTATCATTTTTTGTATCTGAGTCTGAAGATCTTTCACAGTTTGTTCAAGAGCCATTGCTGAAATAAACAGCGGGGGAGATGAGAAACCTGTTATGAATCCTGTTATGCAATGATATGTATGATATGTATGCAATGTTTTCAAGGGTTCTTAAAGGCTCAAATTTGCTTAAACAAAAAGGAACAAACACGAATTGTATTAGTAAACTTGAATTGTTACAAAGAATGTATTTTGAGAGTAAAATTAAGAAAAATAAAACAAAAAAGAAGACTATGTTTCCCATGAGCGCATCCTCTTTGACGCGATGTAGGCGTTGATATTCCTCTCTTCATGAATTAGCCTAGTGAGTTCCAAGACCTTCTTCTCGCTGGTGTAGAATTAGGCTTCAAACGTATTGCGCTCCTCTTTAAGCTGAACCCGGAACTTTTGTAACTCTTCAGGATCAGTTGGCATGTCTAGATGAAGAACAACATGAGGAGTGTATCCCTCGGTAATTGGTTCCATAATCATAGGTCGGATAGCGAGATAAGGCATCATAAGATTTTGAGCGCGGGCTCGTATCCATCTTAGATAAGGCTCGAGAGGTATGGAATTCTTATGCCTAAGTGTCTTGCTGTCAACCCTATGTACCATACTCCAAGCTTGTATGAACCTTTTGCGGTAACCCTGAATATTATTCTCATAGTTGAAGGTGATTCCTTGAATAAGTGTATCATGAGGACCATCCCTTCTTGCATAACCAAACTTTCGTAATGCTAAGCAAGGGTTATAAGTGATTCCTCCCCTAATGCCTAAGAGATGGACATTAGGGAATTCACCATAGCGATCGATGATAATAACATCTTCCGAGAACCGTGAACACCAATGAATGTCTGAATGCATAAGGGGCATCAGTCGATGAGACCATCTTTTACCCTGTTCATTCTTCAAAGTAGATCTGGGTAGGTGCGAAATAAACCACCTAGCCAATAGAGGAGTGCAACACTAGAGGGTCGCCCTTCTTTTTAGAGTGCGAGTATGCAGAGAGTGTAGAATATCCCCGAGTAATGTAGGTACCGGATTCCAAGACAGAAAAACCTGGATTATGCTCACATCTACGAGTTGATCCACATTAGGGAACAATACCATCCCGTAGACAAGGAGCGCCAAAACCTCTTCAGAAGCTTGTAGATCCAGGGTATCCCAAAAATAGTAAGCCTTCTCGAACAGAAATTTAACTGGAATTCCTTGAACACTCCCTCTAGTTTCCCAATTTGTCACTATGTCAGACCGTTGTAAGGATAGAGCTTTAGCAATTTCTTCAGGTTTGGGATGTCTTTCTGTACTGCTGAAAGGTAGATGATGAAGAATGGGTATCCCTAATAACTAAGAAAATTCCTCCATAGTAGGCACTAACTGGTAATCCGGGAATGTGAAACAGTGACACAAAGGATCGAAGAACTGAAACAACACTTTCAACATTTTTTTGTTAGGTTTTGCAGTTACCATGTTGAGCAACCGACCATGCTTTTCAGTGAAAGGAGAGATTTCGGGAATCCTTACTGCCATGTCCCTTAATTGGGGAGATACTTTCACTAGGTTAATCTGAATAGTGTTCCTGTGGGCGGATTCCATATCCTACAAAACAGCGCAAAGATGAGCCCTAGAAACCCTTGAAACGGTTAGTATGATATGCTATGGTATGATGTTTAAATTGTCATGATAAATCAAAGGTATAGAAAACACAAACAAATCACACCAAGTCCTTAGGTTTAAGGCCTGCTTGAGTTTTAAGGTCATACCCTCTTGAAGCTGGATTGGTTCAACCTGTCCTATAAATATATAATCGGGTTCTAAAGGGATCTCAATATCACTGATCTTTCCCCCAAGCCTTGTTCAATCGACGATTGACTCTTAATCAAACAAGACTCAAAAGTAAAACCTCAATGAGTGTAGCATCGAGTATCTGTCGACATTGGGACTACACCAAAGTCGGACTTATCGCTACGTCCTACTGGACAAGTTATGCAATTAAAGGTTCTAAGGTCAGTTGATACTTTATGATACCACACGGCGGCCTCGTACATCTCCCCGATTGACTCAAGGGTTACGGGTACCAACCAAAGTGCCACATCAATGTAGCTACTGCTTCAACCGTGTCGGTGTACCCCAGCACAACTCCCTCACAGTTTATTGCTACTTACCTAAAAGGTGTTTCCCGATCCGGGTGTAGGATCAAATAACCCGAACAGTTCCCATAAATATAAAGCAAGCAAGACAATCAAGAGAAAGCAATGAACTATCGCCCATAATGACGAGACTACCATTCATTGGAGTAACAAAATCTCAACAACAAACTATCTCCCATAATGACGAGACTACCATTTGTTGGAGTAATAAAATCTCAACAAAGAACCATCTCCCATAATAATGAGACTACCTTTCATTGGAGTAACAAAATATCAACAATGAAATATCTCCCATAATGATGAGACTACTGAAACAACCAGCCGAACCGTCATCCGATAATATGAAATATCAATGAATTCGCCACCGAACGTCTTTTATCTCGCCGAAAGGGAAAGGTAAACATAGAGAAAACCTGAAGAGGGTGAAATCACAGTCTTGCAACCGAGAGATCGAGTAAGGGAGTTTGTTACACGAGGGGAAGGTATTAGCACCCCACACACCCGTAGTACTCTATGGTATCCAATCTTGATGTCTAATCTAATGGGTGTGTAAAATCTATGTCTAAGTCTTAAAGCTGAAAAAGGAATGCATGCAAAGAAAAAGGAAAAGAATGTAGGGAAAATAAAAGTTATGCTCGCTTAGGCCCTACCCCAATGCCTACATATCCCTTTTAAGGAATCAGAGCAGCCGTAGTTCGGCTTATATATTTTGGTTGGTTTGTGTTTTTTAGTTAAGAAGATAAAAGCAACAATCAAGATGGCAAAACATCAGATCGAACAACAAAAATGTCAACAATGATGATAAAATAGAAAAAAGATATGATAATACATCGCATGGAAACACAAAATCAGATAAGGCGGTAAAACTCCAGCATGATACAAAAACATCAGACAAGACGATGAAACAATACACTTAACAATGATATTGAAAATCAAAGTAGGATAATAAACATGTGCGATGGTGAAACATCGGTTACAAACATGTGCAATGACGAAACATCGGCTAAGAGATAGGAAGATAACATGGCAAAGATTGTGAAACATCAATTAACCAGAGGATAAAACATCACACCTAACAATGATATTGAGAATTAAAATAGGATAACAAACATGTGCGATGGAGAAACATCAGCTAAAATAATGTGCGATGGCGAAACATCGGAAAAAGAATATGAAATGGAGAAACATCAACAAAAAGAATATGTGATGGCGAAACATCGTCTAAAAGATGGAAATATAACATGGCAAAGATGGCGAAACATCAATAAGCCAGATGATAAAACATCACACATAACAATTATATTGAGGATCATAGTAGGATAAAGAACACATGCGATGGCGAAACATCGGCTACAAACATATGCGATGGCGAAGCATCGGCAAAAAGATAACAAAATGTCATGGCAAGGATGTTAAAACATCAAATTGACAAGATTTAAAATAGAGCCAAAAGGCACACAAACAATTAAAATTGGTTTGTATTTTTTACCTTGAAAAAGGATTTAAGTTTATTAGAGATATTTTATGATTTGCCAAGAATAAGTTTTAGCTTTAAGATGCAATATGCAAAGAAAAGAAAACAAATAAGGGAGACTATCCTAATCTCTAGCCCTAATGTTATCATACAATGATTGACCCTAAGGTTGAGGATGAAAGAGGGAAGTTTCTACCCTATGTTAGCATACATGGATTCCTATCCTAAGGTCTAGCTCGAGGACTAACCCTATACAAGAAATCCTAAGGGGGCATGGTAAATACCAAACAAGTAACCAAACAAGTGTTTAAACATGAGTAGCAAGCAAGGTTCATATGCAGAATCGCCTTAAACAAGTCTTTAAATAAACCAGAGGGACTCCTGACATATATCAACAATGGAGATCCCATTATGCAATAGAAAGCAATAATTAGTGGAAACAGTAAAAGGGAAATAGTGCAATACCAAACGGATAACTATTTGTAGCAAATGAGCAATAAAAAGAAACCCAGAGAACTTCAAGCAAGCTAGCATCAGTAAACAAATCAAGTCATAAAACCACGTCATCAAATATATGCACTGAGGCCTCAAGAGCAGGACTATAGCAGTCACAATCACATGTATATTTATCCTGCAAAAGAATGACAAATATACCAAGCACATGAATAGTACAAACACAACCAATTGTGTTCCACAAATAAAGTGAAACACTACAGTACCAAGTCTAAATGGAAAAAAACTTTTCCTCAGAGTACCTCACACATTCAACAGACAAATTAGTGATTTCAAAGAGAAATTATGAACCAATAAAGGATGGATGATGATATAATCATGAGAATGTAAAATGAGTATGATGGCAAACATAAAAAGTAGTATATGTGAGAGGTATCACGCAAACTCAAACAACAACTAGGTCAAAACTAAAGAATTATTGCTCATTTCCTGTCACCATGATGAATTGACAAGTAAATATTAATCAAGGATCAAAAGATAAAGAGAAGAATATAATCAAAGACTTTAGAAGTTAGTAGCAAACACTTCACATCCATACTCATTCATTTCATTATGGTTTACAAGCATAATACAAGAGGGGTACCACAAAATGTATCACAAAGCTTGGATCATAAATTAGCAATGAAAGGAGTTCAAACAAGAGAAAAGTTAGAGGGACTAAATCATTCAAAGACTTGAAATCAAGTTTCTAACATTCTATGAGGATATGATAAATTTTTTATAAAATTGATGCATGTTGCACAAGTGCATTCAATATACCTCAAGGATTTCAAAAGGAAAGAAGAAAGGAGCATCAAATTCATATATGAATGAACTTGGTTCAAGCATAAAAGGTTAAGTGATATCAAGTCTTTATGAGACTATCCTTGATGTATCATTCCTCAACATGTTATCATTGGTCATTTGATGGCCTCAAACCCAAGCTAAAAGTTTAAAGTTCAAAGCAAAACATGAAAATAACATTAGTTATGAGACATGAATTTAAAGGGCTCATTAACCACTTATGGGAAATCAAGTGGATTGATTTGAATTGGTGTGACGAAACAGAAGCAACATGATCATTAAGTACCAAATTATAGGCCTCACACAAGTTCCTTGGCCATCAAACAAATTGCTACGAGACATGCAACATCAATTGGGCACTTTCATTTTGAAAATTCATCAAAAATAGAAATGGACTTCCATAATTTATACAAAAATTTTCTTAGCATCTTTAAGATGTATAGAAGCCAGAAAGCAAGTCTCAAGTTCATTTATGGTTGATGAAAGGATCAAATAAGCTTAAAACATCAAAAATAGTTGATGAAACCACCAATCTAGGCAAGTTTTCAAAATAAATTAGTGGAAAATACCAAACCTCATCAATTTACTCAAGAAAAATATTTTTAAGATCCTAATCCATCCATGAACTTCAAACAGGAGCTGAATTCAATTAAAACTCAAAGCAAGATGGTTTTTGGAATTAAAACAACAAGGGGATTATCAAAATCCTAATTATTTAGAAAATAAACTCAATTATGTATTAATCAAGTTCCAATTCTAAACAATTCAAACTAAAGTCATTCAAAAATAGAGAAAAATCCAAAGATCAGAAAACTTATTTTTTCATATTTTTAGAATTAAAGAAAAGTCAGAAATAAAATGAAATTCAAGCAATTAATTAATTAACCAAATATTCACATTTTTAAAATAAAATTCTAATCAAAAGTCATAACAATATTCAACCAACTTTATATTCAAATATTAGAATTAAAAATAAACTTCTATGATTTTTTGTGGAATTTTTGGATCAAAGGAAATATCAAAATGAAATTAAACATCAAACAAACAATTAATTAAACACACGAATTTTAAAGCCAATCAAAAAATTTTCAAAAATTCTGAAAAAAAAAGCAGAAGGTCAGAAATATTATTTCTAGGTTTCAGGAACTTTTTCAGAATTTTTCATCAAGTTTTGATCAAGAAATAAAATCAGGAAAGATCAATTTATAAAACAAAATTCAAATAAAATGTGAAATTCAAATAGACCAATAGCATCACGCCACCACATCATCTTCAACCTTTAGACAATTTCAAAAACGCACGCAAGAATAGTCCTAGGGCTCATGTCCAGACCTATCATACGTACTCATTTTCACACCATTTTTCATGAAATTTTGTGCAAATCAAAGTCAGAAATAAGATCTACATTATGCTATTCGAATCACATCAAATGATTAACCATAGGCCAGGAACGAATCTCATGAAAATTGCAAAAACACACTGAACAAAAATTTCAGAATCATCATACATGCATATCTCATCAAATCAAAAGCTCTAAAGCTGCAGAAACACTTAATGAACATCAAACACCATGATTCCAAACTCAAATCATATAATTCACGGTCAGAAATCAAGATCCAAAGTTAAGGATTCTAACCTTTGAGGAAAAAATGTATCTACTATCTCCTTCACTCCAGCTGCAAACCAAGCCTCGATCTACAACCCTTAGCACTTGGAGAAGAGAATGCAAGAAGAATCACTCAAAACGCACAAGCAAATTGGGAGAATCAAAGAAATGGATTTTTGAGAGAAAAAGTGATTTAAGATCTAAACTTCCTCCAATGCGGCTTTCGTTCTCCTTCTTCCTCCATTTTTCTCTCTCCCTTTTCTCCTCTTTTATGAATGAGCAATGCAGTGTTTATATAGAGTATTTAGAGTGAGGATAATAAGGTCATAACTCATAGAAATCTGTTGGAGGGCAATTTAGCCAAAACAAGCAAGTGAAATGTGAGAGCATGTGCTTGTGTTTTGTTTGATACTTGGCTTTTTATGCTGCGTTTGGATGAGCTCATAGATTAATGAAATGAGGTTAGTGAAGCGTGAGGAGGTGAAGTGGCAAGGATTGCATATGGTGTGATTTTGCTTGAGGTGAAAGTTACCAATTTTGGTAAAAATGTAGAAATCGTGGGAAGGGAAGGAAAGTGTGATTGTTTGGCTAAAAGAAGTAAGAAATGAAGTGTGTGATTCGTGCCAAGCATGCACAATATCAACCTGAAAACAAACAAAATCGAAAGGTGCATAAAATCTACAACTTGCATAACCCACACGTACACCAAGAGTCAGCTGACTTCCAACTGAGGCCATAGAAAACTGGCTCGTGCGTTCTCAAGTTTTCCTTGGGCCAAATAAAAAGCATACCCTAGGCTTCGAAACAAGCTGAGGTTCGAAAGAAATGACGGAGAAAAGAGTGAGATATGAGGCTTAGGATTCCTGGGAAACTCAAGCCAACTTGCCCAAGACTGCGCACACGCTGGCTCGCCCATAAGGCAACACTTTGAATGGTCCAAATTGAGAGAACAAAGAGAGCAGGAATGAGGCTTCGACCAGCCTATAAGGTTACTTTGAATGATACAAGTTGAGAGAAAATGAAGAGAGCAGGAATGAGGCTTCGACCATCCTATAAGGTTACTTCGAATCGTCCAAACAAAGAGGAACAAAGTAAGACGAAAGAGGATTTGACCATCCTTCAAGGTAACACTTCAAACTGTCCAAACGGAGAGAGAAGAATAAGGCTTCGACCAGCCCTCAAGATGACACTTTGAATGTCCAAACAAAGAGAGAAGAATGAGGCTTCGACCAGCCCTCAAGGTAACACTTCAAATTATCTAAACTCAGAGTAACAAATTAAGAAGAAAGAGGCTTCGACCAGCCCTAAAGGTAAGCCTTTGAGTGTCCAAATTGAGGAAAATAAAAGAGAGCAAAAGGAGGCTTCGACCAGCCCACAAAGACACTTCGAATGGTCCAAACAGTAGGAAATAAAAGGGAGCGAAAGGAGGCTTCAACCAACCTACAAAGCTACTTCAAATGGTCCAAGCTGAAGGAAATCAAAGAGAGACATTCGAATCCCTGGTTTCTATATCCAACTTCCTCAAATCACAGCCTCTTCGATTTTAAACCAAATTGAGAGATTCCAAGTTTAATGAGAAGCTTTCATAGCCCTTTTTAAAGTACACGGGGCACATTTTTGAATTAGGCCTTGAATCAACAATTACAGGCATGTCACCAACAGTTTGATGAATTGCGTAGGCCAAATGCCTTGCCTTGCCTTGCCTAGCCAATTTCCTAAGATTGCCCCAAAAAATGCTCAACTTGCCTTGAACTTCAAAGGCTCATAACTTTTGATTTTGATTAAGAAGTGTGTTTTTTTCCTCTGTGGGGCCTCTTAGATCTTTTTCCTCTTTTCAATTGGCAAAAGGAGACACCAAAATTCCCTGAAAAATGAGAAAGTTATGCCCTTGTAAAGTTAGGCATAAATCAAGAATACTTGGTGAAATTTTAAACCACCAAGATAACTTCAAATCCAAGTAACCTCTCAAACTTGTAATTATCATCAAAATAAATCATCAATGATCATCCCATATGAAAATACATGTCGAATGCTTCATGTTGACCAAAAGTCCATTTGGTCAACTTTTATTTTGTTGACTTTGAGTAAAATGACTATTTTACCCCTTTGATTCAATTGAACCACTTCTCTTCAAAATTAGTGATCAAAACTTCAAACATATAATATTCCAAACACATAGAGACTATGGAAAGATTTTTTTACTCAAAATTCCAAAGAATCCCTAATTAAGACTCAAACCCTTATTTTGCACTCTACACTAGGAGATAACTGGTCAAGCTTCAATAGTTCCACTGGGCATCATGAGAGACTTTTAAAAAAAAATTGATTCCAATGATGATAAAAAAATGATGCTTCAATACTTGGCTCATCTAGACCCAAACAACTCCAACTTGGGAAAAACCCTAATTTTGGCTGATGAATCCAAAGGATGTGATTTTCCTAATAAATAACACAATACTCAATCTTCTGATGATCCAATGAGGTGAATAAGATATATTGAGATATGTGATACCTTTGGGCTTGAAAGATTCAGAGGTTTAGATAATAAGACCCTCTTTGAGCAACTTGTCAATACAATCAATCTTCCAAAGCTTGAGGGAGACTTGATAACCAAAATACTCTTATCCCCACTGTGATACGGTGGCAGAACTGACTGTTAATACTGGTTTGTGTTTTTTATTTGCAAATGTTATGGTAAGAAAGAGTCTCCACCGACTTTTATTTTATCCAATCAGGAAAAGGAAAAAGAACAGAAAAAACCTTTTTTGTGATGTTTCTGAGTACGGGGGTAGATTATAGAAAGGGAAGGTGTTAGCACCCTTTCTATCCATGGTTTTCCACGGGCTCTTAGGTGCTTGCTCATTTTGAAAACTGCTTGTGTGTGCTTGCTTTGAAAAGTTTTGTTTTATTTCGTTTTAACCCTTGTTTCTGTCCTCAAGAGTGTTACGAAGTTGTTTTTGAAAACTTTGTTTGGAAAGTGTTAGTGTGAAAAAGTTTTTGTTTATTTGAGCAAGTACCTAGGAACTAATCTACCTACTTGAAAAAGGTCTGTTCTTTTTCCTTTTAGACAATGCTATCCAATTATTGAGAAATAGGTAGCATCATCGTTGGAGTTTTTTAGGGATATTTGAAGGGACAAATACGATCACAAAAGCAATGTTAGGAAATGTTAGTAATCATCCTAAAGCCTTAAAGATATTTTTTCGAGGCAACACCCGAATGGGTCATTTTAGATCTTTCGGGGCTAGAGGACAACCACTAACAAACCCTATACTTCATGACCGTTTACCAAAGGCAACCGGAGTGGAGTAAATCCTAGGAGTGAGCATGTGCGAGTGTATGTTTTCAGTTAATTTATCTTTGCATATTTAGGGTTTTCTACTTTTTTAATTTTCAGTTTGTCTTTCCATATAATCCTATTAACATTCATCTAAGCAGTTTATAGTTTACCAAAATAAAATACGAGAAAGTTAAAAGTCCTAGCTATTACAAGGCTTTGGGCAGATACATAATTATTTTGACTGAAAATAAAGATGCGGAATTGAAACCCTAATTACTATTACAAACTTGGAGCAGTTACAATAATAATAAAAAGGAAATTAAAAAATGTGCGCGGTGAATTAAATGCGAGAATAATTAGCAAAACCTAAAAGATCTAATTGAAAAAGATTTAGGTTATTTTTTGAGAAAAAATTAGGTTATGTACAAATTAAACCCTAATTTCTAATTGATTTATTTATGAAAAAAAAGGATTAAATTCCCCTAAATAATTAAACTAATTAATTAAGGAAATAAAATATTTTTATGAAAAAAAATGATTTTTATGTTTTTTGCGATTTTTGATTTTATGATAAAAAATGATTTTTGTGTTATTTGTAAAAAGAAAATAATTAATGAAATAATTAAAAACAAAATAAAGAGAAAATAATTAAAGAATTGGGCCTGTGTTATAAGCTGAATGGGCGTGTGATGTTGAATCTGTAAGGCCCAATAGCTGGTCAGCCCAGTCAACGCGCTTGATTCTGTGTTGGCCAAGCTTAGAGATGTACCATATAGACGCATCATGAGGCACTGGATTGGTGATGGTAATGATCCAATGGCTGGATGGATGGAGTGTATGGTGGGCGCTTGGAAGCGTGGAGCATGGAACCTGCGTGTAAATGTTAAGAAAATAGAGAAAATGTTGGGACCTGGGATCGAACCCAAGTCCTCTCCACTTTCCAACACGCGCTTCACCACTGGGCTACATGTTCTATTTGTTATAATATTGAAACAAGAATAATATAATAAAATATGAATTAGTATGATAACAAAACGCGTGAAATTTGAATTGCCCACTCACGCCTCACCACGCAACTATCTTCTTCGCTGAGACCGTCGTCTTAGGAAAAGACTTTTACCTACAGACAAGCCTCTGTAGCCATAACCTGTACACTTCAAAAATCAAGAAAAACACATGATAAATGAAATTAAATACCATGGTTCAACTTGTCTTGATTCCATGAGCATCATGGTCCCCTTTTCTTGGGCCAATTTAACCTGTATAGAAACACCCTAAAACGGCCATGAAAACCCTAACAATGGCAAACACGTATACATGCATCAAAACTTCAATTAAATCGTCCAAACATGTTGCAAACATGAAAACAAACACAAATATACCATTAAAATATGTTCATGATGATACAAGAATCATAGTAATCGAATTTGAAAAACGAAGCAAACTGTGTGAGGTCTAGGGGGCGATTCTGGGCTTGGGAATGCCTGCAATTGATCGTGTTAGCTTCTGGGAAGGTCCAGGAACCGATTATGAGATTTGGAATGGATTGAATTGATCTCTAGGTTAGAAAATGAATCACCACTTTCTTGCCAATTTTTGAGTTTTGTTTGATTCCTTGCACGACCTTAATCCTTTTTCTTGCGCATTGGTTATGTTCTGTATATATAGTGTGATGAATTAGGTTAACAAAAATGGTTTGAATCTTTGTAAATCATGGAAATTTGATTTGATTTCTTTGCTATATGATATCTTTCCAAAACAAGTATAAGCATGCAAATTTGCTGATATGATTTGGCCATCTTGATTAGATTGTGATTCCTACAAAAATCAGATCAAATTCAACCTTTTATATTTTTTTGCAATTTATTTGATTTAATCTAACTTTTAATAAATAAAAATCAAAATAAAATAAGTAAATAAGAAAATAAATTGTGGATTCTGATTTGGGTCGTGGACCCAGTCACAAACAAGATACAATCATGAAATGCTAGGCCCATTTGACAAAAAATGCACTTTTGAGCATATTTGACTTTTGGCAATTTTCCAGAAATGGCTAACTTTGACAAGGCATGTCTCTTCAAATTCTAACCCTAGAGATGTGTTCTTGGACTTTTTAGAAATCTTAGTATGTCCCCTAAACAACCCTTTTGGTTTCATCTCAATTGGGTCTTCCATGTTCATGTAAGAAGCTTTGACCCAAAAGGTGTTTTTGTTGACTTTTCAAAAGGACCTATAATGTAGAAATTCATATATTTGATGAGTGCATATTTTGAACTTGTGGGATGAATATTAATTGTAGGGAATTCATCCTATTCAAAATGAGCCTTGGGTGGAAAATTTCTAATAAAGTATGAAGAAGTTATGACGGGTCAAAGTTTGGTTGACTTTTCCTGTGAAACTCTAATTTAGCAACTTTTGGGTTTTGATGAATTTGGGGGCATTCCTTGAGTAATCATGATCAACCCTTGATAAAATGATGGATATATCTTCAAAATGTTTATGTTGACCAAAAATCTTGAAGTTTGACTGTATATGGGCTACAGTTGACTTTTGACCTAGTACAGTTGATTTTCAGGCATCTGGGCAATTGACTAAGCAAACTTCTTGTGAAAGGAATGAAACTTAACATGGATGATCTTGAGAAAATATTGGGACCATGGAAGGAATTTGGGACCTTTGGAGTTCCCACACCCTGATGAAAATGGAAACCCTAGTTTGAGGTACATTTCCTTAGGAGAGAGTTTGTCTGGTCAACTCTTGGGCATCCTTGAGACAATTGAGGACCTCAATGGGAATGTGTTGAGTAAAATGAGAGGGAAAATTTTAGGGTACAACACCTACACAATGTATGAATGCAATGCAATATGATGTTTATGATGAAACATAAGCCTAAAAATTCTGAAATTAAGAGGGTAAATTTTGGGGGTGCAAGAGCTGCCCATATTCAATTATCTTTAACTGGATAAGTGAGAAAAGTGACAACTTTCGAGCGTTCAGAGTTGAAGATGATTGAATACGAAAGAACCCGGAAATTTACACTCTTGAATAAGAAGCATAACCTCCCAAAGGCAAATAATGTCAACAGACGCGGGATTAAGAAGATGCCAAACGAAATTGGTTTTAGCAAATAGAGGGTTTAATGAACATTGGACCTCCTAAGACGTGCGTCAGAATGAAGTTGTAACGTAGATTTTAATAAAGTTGAAACAGAACTAAAACTTAGAAGAGTAGACGAAACTAAAATTTAGAATGAATGCGCCAGGACAAAACTGGACCACAAAAAAGGGTAAGATAAGACTCAAACCACGGAGAATAGGCGAAACTAAACTCTGGAAAAGAAAAGTACGCGGGGCAAAGTGGCTAGAGTGCACGATTATAGGAACACTTGCTAATATAAATCTAAGATAGACAATATGAAGGAACTGAAAGAATCCCAGGAGTGAGGAACATAACGAGACGAAACTCGACCCAATAACTAGTTAGATGAAACTAAACTAGATGAGTACCAGGACGAAACTGGATTTCATGCACGGGTAACGAGGTAAAAACTAGACCCATAGCAAAAGTGATGAGAATGCATGTTTCTCAGAGCACCTGCTGGTCTCAGATCAATGGATGACAGTGAGGAAAACTGATAGAAGAATCCAAGGAACAAAATAGACTAATTTCAACCAGGGACGCAACACGAACACTACAAAGAGACTCGGTAAACAAAAACCGTCAAAGGGTCATGGTATGAAAACAAAAACGAGACGAAACTCGACTCAATAACTAGTTAGGAGAAACTAATCTAGATGAGTACCAGGACGAAACTGGATTTCATGCACAGGCAACAAGATCAAAACTCTACCAAAATCAAAATGCTTAGAGTGCATGTTTCTCAAAGAACCTGCTGGTCTCAGATCAATGGATAAATAGTGACAAAAACTGATAGAAGAGTCCAAGGAACAAAAGAGATTGATTTCAACCAGGAACGCAACACGAACACTGCAAAGAGACTCGGTAAACGAAAACCATTAAAGGGTCCAAGGTATGAAAACAAAAACGAGATGAAACTCGACTCAATAACTAGTTAGGAGAAACTAATCTAGATGAGTACCAAGACGAAACTGGATTTCATGCGCGGGTGAGGAGACAAAACTAAGAGCTCGACCCAAAGAGAGGTGATTAGGGCGTAAAACTAAAAACCTGCTGAAAGTGAATACCAGGGAGAAACTGGTATTCAAAAGGTACATCAACAGACATTGAAATGAACTGACGAGGGTAGTAAAGACCCGATAAGACCGTGCCAGGGAAAAACTGAACTACAATCAGGAGTGGATTCTCAGCCAATCAAATGATTAATATCAAAATAAAATTTGTATGGGGTGAAACTGAGATAATGAGGGTGAAGACCTTGCTGGGGAAATAATCTGAAGAATTAGAAAATTCATTGGGAAAACAGAAACTGGATTTCATGCGCGGGTGAGGAGACGAAACTAAGAGCTCGACCCAAAGCAAGGTGATTAGGGCGTAAAACTAAAAACCCGCTGAAAGTGAATACTAGGGAGAAACCGGTATTCAAAAGGCACATCAACAGACACTGAAATGAACTGACGAGGGTAGTAAAGACCCGAGAAGACCGTGCTAGGGAGAAACTGAACTACAATCAAGAGTGGATTCTCAACCAATCAAATGATTAATATCAAAAGGAAATTTGCATGTGGTGAAACTGAGATAATGAGGGTGAATACCTCGCTGGGGAAATAATCTAAAGAATTAGAAAATTCATTGGGAAAACAGAAACAGTAAGGGCTTATGTTCCGATTATTGTTTGAAATTTTTTTTTAATAGCATAATGCTCCATATAATGGAAATGCTACGCGTTTTGGTAGATGCAATGTAATGATGCTAGTTTAAATGATTCACTAGGGAATGGCCAATCGAGAAGCCAATAACCAAGAAGTCAGAATCTGACAAGACTTGCAAAAATAAAATGCAAAATCTGCTGTAAAAGTGAAGATATAAGGAACCGCTGAGGAGGAACCCTTGAAGAGCTTGAATTCCGTGGGAAGTGATAACTGAGTAACAAGTAGAAACAAGCTACAAACGCTAAGAGGAGTTGCAAAAATAAATTGTGAACTCTGCTGGAGAAGATCGGGTTGAAACTGATCAACTTCAAGATAGAATCTCAAATGAAGATTGGGCATTGTGGGAGAAGATCAGGGCGAGCAATAGCTTCTGAAGGAGAATGCCAAATAGAAATCCGCTGGTGTTAGAGAAGATCAGGGTAAGACTGTAATCTCTGAAAAAGACAACGTGCAGCCGCATTGAGAGTGACACCAAGATTACAAATCAGATATGGGAAATGAGACCTTCGCTAGGGAAACTTCTGTCGAAAAGTCCTATCCTGTTTGCCAAAGATTAACAAAATATCAATTAACCGACCATCAACGAATACACTGAGGATAAGGCAAGATCCTTAAATAAGGATGACCCAAGCAACAAAATAGCTGGGAAATGATAGATCAGGACGAGGAATCTCTTATTGGAAACTCCATTAGGGAATTGAAACTTCTTCAGACTTTGAATTCTCATCTAAGCAACTCCACTAGGGACATGAGACATCTTCAAACTTGAAGTCTCAGAATGAAGCCTTTCTCTTGAAAAAGATTTATGGGCAACAAAACTCTGTTGAGGAAACAAAACTCCACTAAGGATACAAAATTCTATTGGGGAGTATTTTGCTGGGGATTCTGGACCCTATGATATGTACCATAAAATAGACTATAAAGATAGTCAAACAGTATCAACTTTACTGGGGGAGCGGAAATTTCAACCAACATCAACCCTACTGAAGATGATAAAAGATTCTTTGGATAAAGAAATTCCTTAAGTCACGACTTAGATGGGTAAATGAGAATTTCTGAATGCGAACTTCAACGATAATTCAAATCAGAAAATAAACTCCGTTGGGAATAGTCTTTTTTAAGAAACAAGATAATGCTCATCCAGACTTGGTTGGGGAATGAAGGTATCAAAAAACCTCACCCGCCTCGAGAATCCCTTATATGACAATGCTGGGGAGAAACAACTTTGCGGGGAATTCCCTATTCCAAAGTTATAAAGTTAGAGGTAAGACTTTTGCATTGGTGCTGACAAGCTGCAACTTACGGAGTGAACAACAATTCGTCGAGAGGACTTCATGGGATTCGTACCATCTTTTTATATGTTTCCCCAGAGTAGCGGGACTTTAAGAGATGGTTCCTCAACTTGACTGCCCCAGATTGGCGAAACAAAAAGACCAATAACCATATGCCAAACTCTGATAAAACTCGCAAAAATAAATTGCAAATTCCGCTAGAGAAGATCATATCAAAACTGATTTTTGTTTGATAACTTGTCAATTTCTCACTGGGGATAACTTCCTGGGGAGAATACTGCAAAAATAAATTGCAGTGTAGAAGAAATATTGACCTATGTTCCACCTCTTAACCTTCTGGGGAAAAGATCCAATATCTCCTTCCGCAGATAAAGAGAACATTGCTGGGAGCTGGGACCTTCTGATGTAAGTCCTCAATGAAAGCGATTTCGACTGGGGAAACGTGAAAATTCTTAAACAAAAGAATTCTAACCAGACCAACCCGGGGATACTACCATTGGGGAGTACCAATCTTTACATGGGGAAAAGGAGGGTATCTTTGAACCATAAGCTTAACGGTTAGAACTCTCCTGTGGAAATATTTCATCCATACTCTATCACTAGGGATAAATAGCCCTTATACTACCAAGGATATGAAGATCCATGCTGGGGTAAGCGACCTTATAAAAAGAACTCTTGTTGGGGATGAGATATTCTTTGTATGAGAAACTCAACAAAATATGATACTGCTGGAAATACGAGAATCTTCGGCTCCACAAGGGAACAAGGATGTGCTTCAATCAGAATGAAATCCTGCTATGATGATCTATCATGGGGCTCGAAACCATAATAGCATACTCTTTTGGGGAAGTAACACTTATCAACATCCAGGATTAAGATCTACTGGGAAAAGAGAGAATCTGTAAACAAGTATTTTCGATGAAACTATTCCATTGGAGAGATGAGGTTCTATGACTAGGAGATTTCTTGATAAGGCCACTTCTCAGGGGAGATGAGGATTTTTGAATAAGAGATTTCTGAAGGCAGCTCCACTGGGGAAAGGAGAAATTATGCATAAGAGATTGCAGATAATGGTCTTTACCAGAGAGATGAAATAAACCCCAACACAAATTAGCTGGGGGAATGAAAATTCCTGAGATCGAGATCTCAAATAAGGCAGCTCCATTGAGGAATGGGAAATCTTGGACAAGTGATCCTCATCTACAACCTCTTATGAGGAAATGATATGATGCTCCCATGACTTTGCTAAGAAACATAACATACTTGAATAGTCTTTACTGGGGATAATAAAAGATTCTCAGCATAATGAACTTCAAACCATGCTTCTTCTATGGAGATTAGAGAATTCTTGAACAAGAAATCTCTATGAAGTGACTTCGCCAGGGAGCAGGAGAAATTTCTGAAGGAACTCTCGACTTCACTTAGGGATGAGAACACTCCACTTTTACTAGGTGATACCGGGAAGACAAAACTTCAAGCACTTGGAATTTAAGACTCTCTTAATCTGAAATTCCAATTAGTCAATCTTTAAAATTCTTCGCTTTGAGAGATTCACTGGGGAGAAGTAGAAACTTCAGATCTCTGTAGAAACCTACGACTAATCTCAATTATATTTGTTCTTTTTGAAGTGACTTCATCGGGGAATAAGAAGATATTCAACCAAATCTTTAGTCGGGGTAAAGATGCTCTGCTCCAAGGAATAGATATTATCTTACAAACACAAACATGTTAGATTTACTGAGAAATGGAAATTCCATATCAAAATATCACAACTTTTAGTCAAAAGACTTTATGCTAGGTGATAATGGGCGACAAAGCTTTATTCATCCAAGGAACGAGACTCTTTTAATCCAGAATTCCAGTTGGTCAATCTTAAAATTTCTCATTTGGGAAGTGTTGTACCCCAAAATTTGCCCTCTTATTTTATCAAGATTTTCCTCACAAGACTCTTTGGACTCCAGACCAGATTAGGGTTTGCTCAGCTCAAGACATCTCTTTGCACTGTTGATTTGAAATTAGGGTTTGAAGTTGCACAAGGATTTTTGGACTTCCAATGCCTCATGTGACTTTCATACTTCATGTTGGACTCCTAAGATTGCTCATACAAAGTTTCAAGCCTTGAATCAAGTTTTTGCCCAGTCAATTGGACAGTTGACCTAAAAATCAACTTTATTGGGGAAAAAGTCAATTGTGGCCAATTTACAGTCAAACCTCATAATTTTTTATCCATATCAACATTATAGACTCATATGAACCATTTGATCAAGTTTGTACCACAACTCCTCAAGAAATTTGATCAGATCATCAAAAGGGCAAAATGGTCAAAATTAGGGTTTTGACTATAGAAGGGCAATTTCTGATTTTTCACCTAGCCAATGGAAAATTGGGTTCAAGCATGGTTTCAAGGACTCAATGGAATAATCTTGACCTAATCACAAGGTTCAAAATATCTCAAATACATTGGATTGACAGATGAATTTTCCAGTCAACTGATCAAAAATCAATTGTACACTAAAAAGTCAAACTTTGACTTTTTGGTCAAAATCAAGTGCCAAGGGTCATTTTTCATCAAGATGTGTCAAAACATGAAACTTGTTCACCAAGAACCCTAATTTTGAAAATTAGAGTTTAAAATGGAAAATTTTCATAACTTGGAAATTTTCTAAGTTAGGAAAATTTCTTATTTTTTCCCAACATTGCCCAACTTTTTCACCATGATGCAATTGGATTCAAACAAAACTTCCAACATGAAAGTTGTAGTCCTCCACAAAATATACAACTTTTATTCCAAAAATTTTCCCAAAAGATGCTTGGATCTCAAGTTATGATTTTGTGAATAAGGGTCCATGAAACTTTTAACTTAGTGAAATTTTGCCCTAGTTTAGGAAGGATTTTGACCTATCTTCATGGCAACTTTTCACATAGTTCCAAGTGGAATCTCAAAATGCACTTCAAAGATGGATTGTAGAAAATGTTACAAGCTTTCCAAAATGTCCAAGAAATCTTCAAGATCATTTATGGTTATGGAGAATAGGAGGAAAGAAAATGGCCATTTCTCACTTTTGCCCATGGCATTTTGCACATTGCTACAAGTTGCAAAATTTGTCCTAAGCATGCTTGTACTTGTTTTACAGGTTCTAATCTCTTCTACACTCAATAATTAAATTCAAACACAATGGACAATGGTTTTATTCTGATCTTTGAATTTTGGCACAATGAATTAATCCATTTATGGCATAAAGTGCATAATACCATTTTCATAAAGTTCACTTTTGGCAATTTTGTTTGTCTTGAGCCATGGACCTGATCTCTTGATACAAACAACATCCAAAAACTTCAGGAAAATCTCACCAACCCTATGCAGACCTTGAGCTAGATTGTATAACCTTGGCCTTTGTCATTTCAACTTTTGCTTCAAAAACAAGTCAACTTGCAAAAGTGAACATAACTCTTCCATCTGATAAGAACAAAGTTTTGTATCATTTCAAACGATCTCAGCACATTATACCAAGCCAAAAACACGAGCTCATAGCATCTCAAACACCCTTAAGCATAGAATACCCCATTTTCTGCCCAAACAGGGCAACCACTGCAGAACCTTGGCCAAATCCATATTCCCTCGTGCGTTTTGCTTGGAATCACTTCAGACACATTCCATACACCCCATCCGAACTATCCAAGCCCTTCTCAAGCAACTGTAACTCCATTTTCACACTTCACCATTTTCATTTTGAAGCTTTACAGGTTGAGTTCTACAAGGAGATTCAAGCCATCTCAAAGGAAGCTAAGCATCGGGAAAGGTCAAAGGAACATCAAGCAAGCTCAAAAGACCTTCAGGCCTCACTCACAACTCCTACATTGCCATATTTGAACTTGACTGAACAAGGTAATTTCCAACTTTCTATCTCCTTATTTAGACATCCTAGGCTTAGGTTTGTGAAGAAAAAATGTAGTCCTTAATGTCCTTGAACTGTACATATGCATAGTTCTTATTTATATTAACTGAGCTAGGAGAATTTCGATGTTGAAGTTGCTGAAAAAACCAGGTCATAAATTAGGGACAATAAAATTCTCTCTGGTACTTGAGAGTTAGATCATGTTTTTTATATCATTAGAATCGTGTGATGATGAGCTATAACTTTTATGTTGCAAGATTTCGTTTTTAAGCACGTATGCAGGAGATACAATTTGAAGTACACGGCGCGCGCATTTTTGTTCAGAGGTTAGGGACGAAGTGGAACTTGGGCTGGGCCTGGCTTGTTTGACTTTTGACACCACCATTCTATTATTTTCACCCTGTTGTACCCAAAAATTTACCCTCCCATATTCCTCAAGATATGTCAAGTATAATCTCCAAATTGCTCAAGATGGCTCAAGGATTGGACAGTCAAGTCACCTCCTAAGGCAGTCAAGTCAAAATTAGGGTTTTATGTTGCATCAAGGTCCTCACATACAAATGACCTCAAGTGTTCCCCAATGTCCTAATATGTTCTTAAGTTCATCCATGACAAATTTCAAGCCTCGTAGAGGAAGTTTGGTCAGTCAATTGCTCAAAAGGCCCAAAAATCGACTATGTTAGGGCAAAAGTCAACTGTGTCCCAAGTACAGTCAAACCTCAAGAATTTTTGTCAACATTCTCATTTTTAAGGATAATTCATCATTTGATCAAGGGTTGATTATGATTCATCAAGGATTGCTCAAGATTCATCAAGATTCAAAAGTTGCTAAATTATGGTTTTGTAGGAAAAGTCAACTCAACTTTGACCAAGCATAACTTTCTCATACTTTATTATAAATGACCCATCCAAAGCTCATTTTTAAGGGGATGTAATTTCCTACAATCCATATTCACACCCCAAGATCAATAAATGCTCTCATAAAAAGTTATAAATTTGGACATTATAGGTCATTTTTGAAAGTCAACAAAAAACACTTTTTTTACAAAGCTTATAACTTGAGCATGGAACATCAAAATGAAATGAGACCAAAAGGGTTGATTAGAGGACATCTCAAGGTATCTAAAAAGTCCAAGAACAACTCCAAAAGTTAAAAATTGAGGAAGTTATGCATTGTTGAAGTTGGGAATTTTTCAAAAATTGCCAAAAGTCAACTATCCTCAAAGCTCCAATTTTTGACAAAAGGGACCACTTTTTTCCACTTGATTTGGTCTTGTCATGCCACACACGTGTCCCATTTTTAATTTCATGACCAAACATTTATTTTTCTATTTTATTTAATTTTTATTGATTTAATTCATTTTAAATCCATATTAATTCAAATAAAATCCAAAAATTAATGTAAAAGGATTTTTGTGATTTGTACAGCTTGCAAATACCATGTGACACCCAACCAACTCGTGCCAAGGCTCATTCAAGCACAAAATCTTAGATATGGCCTATATTTGGAAACATGTTAATGGTGATCAAAGGGCAATCTTGATTCTTCAACGCACAAGGATATTGGCCCATGTTTTAACCTAGAATCATCCCATTATATGCAAGAAAGCCTCACAAACCTAAAAACACACACAAAACTGTGTGGAAACGGCCATAACAATTTTGCAAAAAAGCTTGAAAAGTGTGAGATCTAAAACCACATTGGAGGCAAATTCAGACCAAAAGCAAAACGTAGCGCCCTTGCCTGATATCCTGTGAAGACGTAGGGATCAAAACCAAGAATTTTCATCGTCTATAACGCGCTGTAATTCATCCTGAACATAGCCCTGTACACGAGTTTGTAACCTTGAATTCTTGCGTTTTCTTGCCAAAATATTGATATATTTGTGATCCTTGCATAATTTCCAAGCATTCTGCATTGTTTGATTTTATTTTCGTGACCTCTAATCCCATATCTAGAACCTAGGGTTCTTGTGTTTGTTTTTGGGCGTTTTGTATACAGGCAAAATCAAGGTGAATAATGGCCATGGGTGAGTTCAGGGGAGGGAGACGAATCCAATGATGGTCGTAACTTGTATTGTTGTGACCTAGGATGGATTTTGGAGGCGTCCCACGAAACTTCCTGCGGATGGAAATCCGCAGGTAAATAACCAGGCCTTTGTGAAGAAGATGATAGCGTGTCCTAGTGCCATTGGTCTATTCAAAACATTAGCACGTTTTTTTATTATTTCTAGGCTTGACATTTTGTTTTTCATATTGTTGGCTCCTAAATTCGACACCCATGTTTATTATCATATAAACCATTAATTATGAGTCAGAAGAGTTTCCTACATAAGGAGGCTTCGACCAACTGATCATGTTGAAGGCTCATCAAAGAATGACAAGATACTTAGAGAAATTCCTTTAAGTTGGAATCTTGTTGTCTTCGACGTCGAAGCAACCTCTCGACAAAGGTCCCTGATGCCCAAGGTCGAACGGTTTGAGATTTGAATTGTTGGAGGGAAAACGGTTCCCAACAGTTACCAAGTGCAACCTGTCGAGAACATAGGCGTTGAAGGTTGTGAGCGTGCCATGTGGCGTCATCTCGAAGCGGTGTAACTGCCCAGCGGTTACTTAGGATTTTTCTTAGTATAAATACTAAGTTTTTATGTAGTTATTAGTGTGTTCATCATTTTATACAAGTCACTCATTTAGATTCAAGTACCCAGCGTGAGAGAAAGAATCATTGAGAATGTATGTGTGAAACACCATTTAAATTAATCAAAGTCTTTTATATTCAAGCAATTTACCGTTGTTCATTTATTTACCTTCGTCGAAGCCTTTTATTTAATAATTCCTTAACGCTTTTATTTATTCTATCAAGCTTTTCTCCATGCAATTTACTTAAAGTATCTTTACTTTACTGGCATTAATCACCATTAGGATTAGTCAAACTCCAAAAATCAACCATGTCTTAGGATCAATCTGATCGATCCTGCGAGTCACCAAATAAGTAACCTTTTGGAAGATCAGCGGTTGTTTACCAATTTTCACGGTAAACAAATTGGCACACCTGGTGGGACTTTGTGTTGATTTTCTCACGATTAACCGTTTTATATAAAATATCCTCCTTTTTCGAGAGTATTGCATGTTATTGAGAAGTGGTAGAATATACACCAACGAAACCAATACTAGGAGAATAAGTGAAGAAATGGCGAATTCGCCAAACAACGGAGAAATCCCACAGACAAACTGGGAGCAACGGTTATCCCAACCGTAAGTGAAGTGGTAACCGCTGGTTCAACGCCAGCAGTAACGGTTACACAAACGGGGCCATTACCTCTATTTACAGGACCCAGAATGCCTTTGGGAACTCCCCCACCAAGGGGAAACCAAGGAACTAGGCCATATGTTCCCCCAGGCTTTTCGACAGTTGGTTTAAATCGAGAACCACTCTATGGCATGCCAACTTCTGAATTGGCTAGCCTAACGAATGCTACGTCCACCTTTTTAGATCCTTTAGTGAGCGCCTCTTCGCCACTCCAAGGCTCTGGGGTTGGTATGGCGAACAGGGGTAGGACCCAACTCTTAGGAGGAACTTCCCAAGTAATGCATGGCCTTACGAATGCCTCGACAACAGTCTTGAGGCAGCAAATGGACGAATGCAACCACGCCATGGTTCAAGTATTGGCGCAAACTTTAAGTACAGTGCTAAATCCTCTAATATAGAATACCATCCAATCGAATCAGAAAATGACAGCGTAAATGTCGCGTCTGGCTGACTTTTTTGGGGTACCCCAACCTATTCGACAACCTCAAAGGGCACAAATAAGGGGGAACCAAGGCATACTTCTAGAGGAAGAAACTACTATTAACCAAGTCCAGCAGCCTGTCGAAGAGAACCTTAGGGTACAAATGGAACAACCCGGGGTCTAAGAGCTTAGAGTTATAGCCCCGGAAATAAGGATGGTTAATAGAAACCAAAACGCTGACGAAGTAGTTCAGCAGATCCAATACCAGAATGTTGGTTTGGAGAATAACTTGACAGCCATGATTGAAAGAATCATGATGCAAAATGGGATGAATACGGGCTTCCGTAGGCCCAACTTCACATCCCCGCTGTCGTAATATGTGTTACAAACGGACTTGCCTCCTAGATGCAAAGTCCCTAAGTTCACTAAGTTTTCAGGGGACACAACAGAATCCACTGTCGAACATGCGGCAAGATATTTAATCGAAGCAAGAGAAATTTCAAACAATGAGAACCTGAGGATTAAGTATTTCCCAAGTTCCCTAACCAAGAATGCATTTACTTTGTTCACAACTCCCCCCCCCCCCCAATTCGATCCACCATTGGACCCAGTTGGAGAGATTATTCCATGAGCAATTCTACATGGGACAAACCAAGATAAGCTTGAAAGAGTTGGCCAGTGTAAAGAGGAGATTCACTGAGCCTATAGACGAATACCTAAATAGGTTTAGATTGCTCAAGGCAAGATGCTTTACGCAAGTTCCAGAACATGAGTTAGTCGAAATAGCCGCAGGAGGTCTAGATTACTCCATTAGGAAGAAGTTAGACACTCAGTACCTGAGGGACATGGCCCAATTGGCCGATAGGGTTCGACAGGTAGAACGCCTTAAAGCTGAAAAAGCCAGGGCGATGAAAACTCATAAAAGATAAAGGATAGCGTATGTCGAAATGGACGATGAAGATCCAGAAACGTTCGACGAACCTATAACCGTCGAAGAAAGTGAGGTCAATTCAGCTGAGTTAAAACAAGGGCCACCATACTCTTGCAAACTACTAGTCCCCTCAAGTGGAAAAAAAACCCCACTGGTTCTGAAAAGGCCAATGATAGGTTCCCTAAAAAGACTTACAATTTTGATATTACGAAATGTGATGAAATTTTTGATTTACTTGTAAAAGATGGCCAAATGATAATACCCCCAGGGGTAAAAGTGCCTCCTCTTGATCAAAGAAAGAAAAGAGGATATTGTAAATATCATAACTTTCTGGGCCATAAAACATCTCAATGTTTCCTTTTCAGGGATCTCATGCAGAACGCTATCGAAGAAGGGAGGCTGAAGTTCGTTGATAAGGCCCCCGTGAATGTGGATTCGAGCCCTTTGCAGGCGGAAGCCCACTATGCTGAACCTTCAGAGGTGAATGTGATCGAAGTTTCCAGAAGTCAGGTGAAAAGGCCAGGGATAACTATGGTCGAAGTCACTAAAGATCATGTCAATATGCCAATCTTTGGTAGTTTTTCTGGGAACCTTTCTAGAAAGACAATTGAAGCAGTCCAAAAGGCCGCTGAAGGTCCAAAACTGGAGACAGTTGGAGCCTCAAAATCTGGAACTAAACTCGTTTCCTATTTGGCTGCAGTGCAAGGCCAGACAAAAGACCTAGAGGCTCAAATGAAGCAAATGACTCTTGCTACTAAAGACAATATGAATGTCAACATGGTCGAATTTTCTGAATCAAAAGTTTCAAAGGAGACCATTAGGCAAGAGCAAGCGAACAAAACAACTTTTCCTCGGGAGAATGAGAATCTGGCAGAATTCCTGCAACGATGCCAGAAGAAGAAATCAGAAGTGATGTTGTGTCCTCAATGCAGCTCTATTTTTGATAAGAAAGCTGCTGAACACATCGAAGGTGTGAGAGAAGCAAACAGAAATTGGAGCAGAAATGCCTAAAAAGGTGCAGGCTCTGATGCTCGACATGATCCCAGAAGAACTTACCAAAAGGGTTCAAATCAGGAAAGGAGGCCACCAACTTTCAGGCCTCCAACCAATGTGCCAGTTGATACATGGCTCAAAACATCGAGTTGAAAGAGACCCAGCGAAGAAAGATGGCATTCCTTTGAAGTGCCAAGAGGTTCATCTTTGACACTCAAGAAAGAACCTCATGTAGGTGCCTCCAAAGTGACCCAAGTATCAAGTAACTACAAGGGAAAGAACCCAATGTCTCGATCCCAGTGGAGAAGATACCAAAGGCGGCGCAAGGCTGAGAGATAAGCTGTCAACGAACCAAAACCAGAGTCAAGTTCAAATGTCCCCCAGCGAAAGCAAAGAAAGCCTTTGGAGAGGGAACCGGTGTCCAATAGGTTGGTATGGCCCGAATAAGGCGAAGCTGGTGACGAAGATGGCTCTGAGTCTGACGACACATTAGACATCATGGTAAATATAGTTTCAGTTTTGCCAATAGAATTCAACCGCCAAATGGAAGTCGAATCGAACGACTGGGAAGTCGAACAAGAGATGGCCAAGCATAGGCCAGTTTGCTACTTTGTCATGGGTAATGGCTGCACTGAAGAGCAGAATGGTTTCTTCGAACCACCAACTACAGCGATGAAAAGTCACCTCAAGCCTTTATTCATAAGGGCAAAACTCGAAGAGGCCACTGTAAACAAAATCTTGGTGGACTGTGGGGCAACCATCAACATAATCCCCCACTTCATGCTAAGAAAAATAGGCAAGAGTGATGAAAACATCAAGCCTCATAATATGGTCCTATCGAACTACGAAGGCGGAATAGGGACCACCATGGGTGTGATTCAGCTGGACCTCAAAGTGGGATCCATCCTTCGACCAACCATGTTTATGGTTATATCGGCTAAACCAAATTAGAACCTATTGTTAGGCCGAGAATGGATACATGGTGTAGGAGCAGTACCATCATCAATGCACCAAAGGGTGATATTATGGCGTCCTGATGGAATTGTCGAGAATATAGAAGCAGATCAGAGCTACTACTTAGGCAAAGTAAATCACCTAGGGAGAGATGACTTCGACAAAAATTTGGCTCACATTGGGCCATGTCCAGCACCTGACTTCGACATGGCGCCAGCGCCAAATGCTTTTTGTTCCTTGTACCTGCATCCCGATCATGGGTTTCAATGGGATAAAGAAGACTTGTCCCACATTGATTTCAGTGGGCTAACTGATATCCAGCTAACTGGTTGGGGAAGTGAATTCAGTGATAATGACTGAGTCACAAGCATTGCAGCGAATTCCGGCTTACGTAGCCGAAACAAGGATTATAGCGGCTCTCGAAGCCGAAGTAAAATATATGGCCACCAAGGCCAACGACCCAGAACCACCAGATATAGGTCCTGGAAAAGATTTTGACCCAGAACCTCCTGATATCGTGACAGAAGGAATGCATGATCAAAGGCTCGACGCCATCTACGAGGATGAGCCTTTGGGATTCGAAAAGGACCCCCTGGCGAACAACATCAAAATGTTAGCACATGATCCTTTAGAAGAAATCAACTTGGGTGAAGGGTTAGATAAAAGGCCCACTTACATCAGCGCCAAAATAGACCCAGAGCTCAGGGTTGAAGTGATCCAATTATTAAAGGAGTTCAAGGACTGCTTTGCATGGGATTACGACGAGATGCCTGGTCTCGACAGAGGATTGGTAGAACTTCAGTTGCCAATCAAACCTGGAAAAAAGCCAGTCAAGCAATGTCCAAGACGCTTCGCTCCAGAAATATTGTCGAAGATCAAAACGGAAGTCGAAAGACTGCTGAAGTGCAAATTCATACGAGCTACGAGGTATGTCGAATGGATTGCAAACATTGTGCCAGTAATTAAGAAAAATGGTACGTTGAGGGTGTGCATAGATTTCAGAGATCTGAATGCTGCAACACCCAAAGATGAATATCATATGCCTGTGGCGGAAATGCTAGTCGACTCTGTCGCTGGCCACGAGTACCTGAGCATGCTCGACGGTTACTCAGGATACAATCAAATTTTCATTGCTGAAGAAGATGTGTCGAAAACAGCTTTTCGATGCCCCGGGGCTATAGGCACTTACGAATGGGTAGTAATGCCTTTTGGTCTGAAAAACGCTGGGGCAACATATCAGCGAGCGATGAACTCTATCTTCCATGATTTTATTAACACTTTCATGCAAGTATATATTGATGATATCGTTGTAAAATCTATTTCCAGGAAGAACCATATAGACCACCTTCGAAAATCATTTGAAAGAATGAGAGAGCATGGTCTGAAAATGAACCCTTTGAAGTGTGCGTTCTGTGTGAAAGCTGGAGATTTCTTGGGCTTCATCGTCCACAAGAAAGGAATCGAAATCAACCAGAACAAGACAAAGGCAATCTTGGAAGCTAAAGCGCCAACGAACAAGAAGGAACTGCAATCTCTGCTGGGCAAGATAAACTTCTTAAGGAGATTTATATCTAACCTAAGTGGAAAAGCACAAGCCTTCTCACCCTTACTTCGATTGAATAAGGAAGGATTCGAGTGGGGGCAAGAGCAACAGGATGCCTTCGACAAGATCAAAGGGTATCTCACCAAGCCACCTATTTTGGTGCCTCCTTGTAGCAATAGGAGTATGAGATTGTACATAGCTGCATCCGACAAAACTTTGGGAAGCATGTTAGCCCAAGAAGATGAAAATGGAGTCGAAATACCCATTTACTACCTTAGCAGAGTTTTGAACGATGCAGAAACTAGATATAGCGAAGTTGAAAAATTATTTCTATGTCTTTATTTCTCTTGTACAAAGCTCAAACAGTATGTAAAACCAGTTGATGTGTATGTTTTGTTTCATTTTGATGTTTTCAAATACATGTTGTCGAAACCCATCTTGCACAGTCGAATTGGCAAGTGGGCGCTAGCATTAACTGAGTATTCATTGACCTTTATGCCTATTAAGGCAGTAAAAGGACAAGTGGTAGCAGACTTTATAGTCGACCACTCGATTCAGGTTGAAAATATAAATTACATGGAGATAGAACCCTGGAAATTTTACTTCGATGGTTCCAGCCATAAAGATGGAACGGGAGTAGGGGTCTTAATTATTTCTCCAGAAAAAATTCCAACAACATTCAAGTACAAGATAGAAGGTACTTGTTTGAACAATGAGGATGAATACGAAGCTCTGATTATTGGCCTTGAAATATTGTTAGAATTGGGGGCAACTCGAGTCGAAATAATGGGAGACTCAGAGTTAGTCATTAAGCAAGTCACAAAAGAGTACAAATGTATAAGGGAAAATCTCATTATGTACTTTGTGATAGCAAATCGTTTATTGAAAAAATTCGAAGTGGTTGATATTTGACACATACCTAGATTGGAAAACCAAGTAGCCAATGATTTGGCACAAATTGCATCTGGGTACAAAATTTCAAAAACGAGATTACAAAGAGCAATCGAAGTTCGAGAAAAAATAAAAGCAACCAGCTTGTCTCCTACTGATTTGGAATCGACAAGACTAGGGTATGCTGATCGAAGGAATTTCAAAATTTCATTCATAGACAATTTATCAGAGCAGGATTGGAGGAAACCCATTGTAGATTATCTACAAAATCCAGCAGCTTTGACAGAACGAAAAATAAAATATAGGGTGTTAAGTTACATACTCATGGGTAATGAGTTGTTCAAAAAGACGCCTGAAGGGGTATTATTAAAATGCTTAAGCGAAACCGAAGCATACATAGCCCTTTCGACTACGCATGCTGGAGCATGTGGGGCTCACCAAGTAGGTCATAAGATGAAATGGTTGTTGTTTCGACAAGGACTATATTGGCCCACTATCTTGAAATATTGTGTTGAGTTCGCGAAGGGTTGCCAGGAATGCCAAGTCCATACTGGTATCCAACATGTACCAACAAGTGAGCTTCACTCAATAATGAAACCTTGGCCTTTTAGAGGATGGGCGTTGTATCTGATTGGAGAGATTCGACCAGCATCATCAAAGAGCCAGAAGTATATACTGGTAGGCATTGATTATTTCACTAAATGGATCGAAGCTATCCCTTTAGTCAACACAGACCAAGAAAATGTCATTGAATTTATTCAAAAGAACATTATCTACAGATTTGGAATCCCTGAGACTATAACAACTGATCAAGGGTCAATGTTTACTGGTCGAAAGATGCAGGAATTCGCTCAAGAAACAGGCTTTAGACTCCTAACGTCAACACCTTATTACGCACAGGAAAATGGTCAAGTCGAAGCAGCGAATAAAATAGTGATTAGCCTAATAAAAAAGCATGTGGGAAAGAAGCCAAAAAATTGGCACAAAACGTTAGACCAGATCTTGTGGGCTTGTCGAACGTCCCCAAAGGAAGCCACATGTATAACACCATATAGGCTAACTTACGGTCATGACGCAGTACTGCCAGGAGAAATTTGTCTTCAATCAGCAAGGGTTCAAAAACATCAAGATATTCCCACTGAGGTGTATTGGGATATGATGTTAGACAAATTGGTAGATTTAGATGAAGAAAGACTACGAGCTCTCGACCTACTGAGAATTCAGAAGAAAAGAGTGGAAGACTCTTACAATAAGAAAGTAAAACCTAAGGCATTCTCGCTTGGAGAATTAGTTTGGAAGGTAATTCTCACCATGGATCGAAGAGATCGAAGCATGGGAAAATGGTCACCCGAGTGGGAAGGACCGTTCAGAATTATTCAAACTTTTTCTGGTGGAGCATATGAGGTCGAAGAGTTGAGCGAAGATAAAAGACTCTTGAGGGTAAACGGTAAATATTTGAAAAAATATAAACCTACGCTCCAAGAGATCAAAATAAATAACAATTAATAACTAAGTGAACCATAAAGCCAAAATGGAAAATGACATTGATCAACCAAAATGGCTACATTGTATTACAAAATTACAGTACATGGTCAATGAGGTGCAGAGAAAAATTAAAAAGGGATGGAAGATTTGAGACGAAGATATTTGGCTCGCTGCAACTCCAGTCATTTGTTACACAAGGCATTCGCTTGAGAGATTTTGGCAATCTGGTCATCTAGAGCCTGGGCCCTTTCAGCGAACTCTAAGCCTCGAGCAACTTCATCTTGGCTCTCTGCGTCTGAAATGGTCGAAAGAAGTTCCTCCTTGCGCTTAGTATTAGCGTTTAACCTGGCTTCCAACTCCTCGATCTGCGCCCGTATATAGGCGTTATCCTGATCTATGGCTTCGATTTCCTGTTGCTTAGACGTCTTCTGTTTCGACAATTCTGCAATTCGAGAAGTCGATTCAGCTACTTCAGTCCAAGAAGAAGAACTCTTTCCATGCAATATTTCGAGTTGGCTGTTGAACCCCGTTCGACAATTGTAGTCCGCAGAGACTTGGTTAATAATGGAGTATAACTCCAAGATGAAGCTGGAAATCTCTGGAGAAACAGCAAGAAAATCAACTGCACCTAAGACAGCCCCCAAACAAGACTGGGCAGTAGGATCCCCCTCCAAAGCCTTCATTAGATCCCTCTTAAAGAATTGAGCCTTAATTTTCTTCAAGACATCATCGAGAGGAGAAGTCGAAGTAGACTTCCCTGATGCAGTAGAATCATCATGGCTAGGGTCAGATGAATTTTCCCTGCTCTCGATGATGGCATTCAGGTAGCCAATTGGATCGTTTTGCTTCAAGAGGGCCAAGTCCTCTTTAGACCTGGGCTTTGTTGAGGTAATCGTTTCTGCAGCAATGTGAGTTTGGGGCTGAGCATTTTCAGCAGCGTCTGCGTCAACATGACCCTCTTCATCATGTTGCTCTTCTATCTCATTGACCACTTGAGCTTCCTCCTGGTGATGCTTCTCAGGTACATCCTCCGTTTCAGCAAGAACTTCATCATCCACCAGTTCCTCCTCTTGTTGTCTGCTATGGTCAGCAGAATCTTGTGGCTTCGAAGTTTGATTCACTTCGTTAGCAGAACTGACGAAAGAAGAAGGATGGTAAGTGGGTTCCCCTGCGCTGTTTACAAAGGTATCAGAACCTTCGACAGGATGCCTAGTTGGCGCTGAAGTTCCAGCTATTTCCTACAAATAGAAAAGAAAAATATTCTGATCAGAGAGATGCACAATCAAAGGTGATCATCGACACCTAAATTAAAAGTGGTCGAAGGCACTACCTGTAAAGGAACCTCAGCCACAGGGCTAGAGTTATCACTCTCAACGGGTTTGCTGAGCAAGACATTTAGCTCCTCCTCCGTGGGTTCTTCGATGATCACAGGAGGTGGCCTGGGTTTGTTCCCTGTGACTTTAGTTCTAATCACAGGTCGAGGCTCAGGAGCAGGGGCAGCCTTCTTCAGCTTTCTCCGTTTGAGAGGAACAGGGGGAGATTCCTCCTCGTCGCCACTCGAAGATTCGACCATTAATATAGGTCACTTCTTAGGTGCAGGTTCCTGAAAATCCCAGATGGAGTCGATTAAAACACAGCGTCAGGAACAAGAATGTTTAAAACCAAAGAAGGAAACAAGAGAAATTTTTGTTACCTGTGCTGGAGGTTTTGTAGAGGGACCTCCACCCTGATGGTTGTCTGTGGCTTTCTTAGCCATAGGTTTTCGAACAACTGAAAGAAGAAACGTTCACAAGTTATATTTGGCAGATATAAGTTGAAATGAAAAGACAAGTATAATTTGAAGAGGGAACGTACATTTCTTTATTTTGTCGAGAACCAAGACGAAGGACTTCTTGAGCTCTTCTGCAAAGTCCTTCTCGTCGAGGAACTCTTCGATGTAATATCTCTTCCACCAGTCTTCAAAAGCTGGTGAACAGAGGAAGTTGAGTTGGTAGTCGAACCTTGATAGTACGGTCCGACCAACGTACCTACTAATATGCCTAGTAGCGGCTTCTTCAGAGTAGTCAGTAGAGAAGAACAACAATGATTTCTCCCAAAGATAAATTGGAGAAAGAAGCGATTGGATAATGCCAAATTGTCGAGAGGCAAGATTTGGCTGGTAGGCAATCAGGCTCAGCTGATTCTTTGAACTTTTGAAGCGCAATGGAATTATCCTTGGAGTGAGAAACGCTTCCCACATTGTTATATGCTCCTCACAGTGAGGATTCTCTGGAGATTTAGGATGGGGCCTGGTAAACCATTTTGGACCACACTTTCGACCGGCGAAAGGGGCCATGGTCGAGGTAAATTCCTTCCTCCCTGCAAACATCTGAACGAAGTTTGCGAAGGTCTTTTGTAGTTCCAGCCCACCCTCAGTGGGAGTCAATAAGGCAAGCCTGGTGCCTTCGACGCGCCTTCTAGCTATCTCAGGAGCCTGTTCGTTTATTTGAGGCTTCTGGGGAAGAAAATACTTGAAGGTGGCATTCAACCAGAGTTGAAGTAGCCAGAAGGGACCAGCAAGTAGCATGCTGGCTCTATTTTCGATTACTTTCAATTGAGCCGCTCCACTGCTTATTGACTCATACAAATTCGCCAGTATTAATTCGGCCAAACAGATGTTTTGGCCATGATGAAGCTAAGTAGCGAGGGTGACCATTTTCTTCATCACATGCAGGGATTTCGTGCAGAACACGAAGCGTGACAGCCATAGGGCTAGAAACGCGATGTGCTCCACATCAGTCACCACAGCAGTCGATTTGTCATGGTAATGGTTGGTGTACGTGGTGTAGGTGGTTTTGGTAGCAGAAAACCCAATCTGGTCTTCAGACATTTCTTCTGGGTCGAAGTAGTCCCCAGTTGGTCGAAGACCAGTAATGGCGGCCACATCGAAGAGGATGGGTGTAACCATTCCACAAGGCAAGTGGAAGGTATAGTGAGTGTAGTCCCAAAACAGCAATGAAGCTACCAGCATATCAGGACAGTAGTTGAGGCCAGTTTTGGACAACATGACCAGGTCATAAATGCCCATACTTTTCCAAATCGAAGCCTGGCACCTTTCCATCTTAAGGAGCCAAGCGGTGTATTCTTGAGTAAGACTAGGGCCAGAGCGAAAAGCCCTAACCCCCTGTTAAAAAATCGAAGATCTATCTTCTCCTTCGTAGGATCTTCAGTATCATCCTTTGCTTTCTTTGAGCACCCAACAGGTTTGAGCGTCGCATGCACAAGGAAGAAACCCTCAATTTTCGTTGGGTCAGCAATGCATGTTGAAAGAGGGCCTGACATGGCAAAAACCTGGTTGGAATACCCAACAGGAATCAGCAGTTGAGAACCATAAGTTTCACGCTCAGCATCTCCCATGGGTTCAGGAACCCTTCGCATTCCCATGGAGTTAACTATCAGAGCGGTTGAGAAGATTTTCGGTTGAGTAGTTTTAGAGGGAGTGCTAGATCTGGGGACATTGGAAGCACGAGTATGTGAAGCCATTTTTTTTTGGTTTAAGATGAAGATGGATGAAGATGAAGAACAAAGATTACTGGGTTTGGAGAGGAAGAAGCAAAGGTTTACTTGCAGAAAATTTTGTTCGACTAAAGATTTGGATGCAAGAAAGCGTAAAGAGTCCAACAGAGGCACTTAGTGCTATTTATAGTGATTGAAAAATCACAAGGCTCGAGGTCATATAATGCCACAAACAAGAGTGGGGAACGTGGCACTCAATTGGTGCTGTAACCGTTCTGAAGAACAGAAACGTTGCAGCGTGTGTCCTCGATTTCGGGAAATAGTCATGATGACAGCATTTGAAAGGACATTGTGCATGCAAAATGCCTTACTGAAGTGACATCTTGGGAAAAGGTGAAATGATGACTTTTTGAGATTGTCAGTTGGTTGGTAGGAGACGAAAAGTACACAAACTAATTTGTGGCTGAGAATGAAGGACAAGTGTCGAATGGAATATCAAAGAATGCCTTTTTCTTTTTAGTGTCGAAATAAGACATTCTTGGGGGGCAATTTGTTGGCTCCTAAATTCGACACCCATGTTTATTATCATATAGACCATTAATTATGAGTCAGAAGAGTTTCCTACATAAGGAGGCTTCGACCAACTGATCATGTCGAAGGCTCATCAAAGAATGACAAGATACTTAGAGAAATTCCTTTAAGTTGGAATCTTGTTATCTTCGACGTCGAAGGAACCTTTCTACAAAGGTCCCTGATGCCCAAGGTCGAACGGTTTGAGATTTGAATTGTTGGAGGGAAAATGGTTCCCAGAAGTTACCAAGTGCAACGTGTCAAGAACATAGGCGTCGAAGGTTGTGAGCGTGCCATGTGGCGTCATCTCAAAGCGGTGTAACTGCCCAGCGGTTACTTAGGATTTTTCTTAGTATAAATACTAAGTTTTATGTAGTTATTAGTGTGTTCATCATTTTATACAAGTCACTCATTTAGATTCAAGTACCCAGCGTGAGAGAAAGAATCATTGAGAATGTATGTGTGAAACACCATTTAAATTAATCAAAGCCTTTTATATTCAAGCAATTTACCGTTGTTCATTTATTTACCTCCGTCGAAGCCTTTTATTTAACAATTCCTTAACGCCTTTATTTATTCTATCAAGCTTTTCTCCATGAAATTTACTTAAAGTATCTTTACTTTACTGGCATTAATCACCATTAGGATTAGTCAAACTCCAAAAATCAACCATGTCTTAGGATCAATCTGATCGATCCTGCGAGTCACCAAATAAGTAACCTTTTGGAAGATCAGCGGTTGTTTACCAATTTTCACGGTAAACACATATAATATTTGATATCTATCCCAATAACAAGAAACATCAATAGCTCAGCTGGCAAGGCGTTAGTGGGTGGTACCATTGGGACATGGGTTCGAATCCCAGGTCCCCCAAGACTTTGTTATATTTTTCCTTCAGGTATTCAGGCGCAGCATCCCAAGCGTGGACTACCATAGGTCCTTAGATCCCAGTGTGCCAAGTGTCTTCAAGCTAGATCCAAAGGCCATAATCATTGATCCACCTTGGGTTCAAGTCAATGCACGCATAGGCAATCTGAAAGGTCAACAAGGGCCAGCGTTCTGGGATTGGTATTATGATGGTCATACTCCCAATTCAAGCCCAACACCCCCCAAAGTTTGCTTATATTTTTATTTCTTTTCATTATTTTTTATTGCTTTTTATTATTATTATTAAAAACTAATTAACTAACAAACTAACCCTTTTTCATTAAAAAATCAGAAATTATAAAAAATATTATTTTCATCATTAGTTTTATTATTTATTTTTGTAAATAAACCAATAATTAATTTATTTAGTTTTAATTAGGTTCAATTTTAATATATTTTGCATTAAATTAAAATCAACATAGAATTAGGGTTTTTAATATTTGTTAACCATTTTTTATTTTCCTTAATTAAAATAAAACTCAAAAATATTTTATTTTTAATTAATTAATTCAAATTATCAATCTAGACATAATTCTTAATTCAAAAAAAGGACAAAAAATATGTTTTATTTAATGAAAAAAGGGTTAAAACCCTAGGACACTCAGATTCAATTTTTCTCGTGCGAATTATTTTTGATCCATATAATTGTAATTGCTCCGAGGATGTAATAGTTTTAATTTAGGACTTTTATTTATCGCTTTTATTTACTTTTCGCAATTTAATTTTCAAGGGTTTGTTTTTGGCGATGTAAATACCCGACGCCTTGTAATAGCTTAGATTTAAAATTCCACAAATTATTTTCCGCAACTATTAAACTGTTAGATGTTTGAATAATAGGCTATGCATGACAAGATCAATCTTTAATTTAAAATCAACAGTAGCTCACCATGACATGTAAAGATGATATAACTGAAAAACAATATACTCGCACATGCCACTCTTAGGGTACGCCTCACTTGGTTGCCTCGAACGTGGTAATTAAGTATAGGAAGTTTTAGAGGTCGCCCTCTTGTCCAAAGATCATAAGTTGCCTCGAAACGGTTGCCTCAGATGAAATGATCTAAGACATTAGGGTTACCACTAAGGCGTCCTAACATTGCTTTAGTGACCACACGCCCCTTAATCGAATTGACCCGAAAACTCCAACGAAGATGCTTCCTACTCCTCAATAGTGGGATAGCATTGTCTAAAGGACACTTGTATAGATTAATTCCTTTTTGAGTAGGTAGATGTTCTTAAGTACTTTCTCCTTTTAAAACAAAACAAAACTTTTCGCACTTACACTCTCTTCAAAAACAAAACTCTTTTCAAACCCACAAACACAAAGAAAAGCAAACTTTTGAAAACATAATGAGTAATTACCTAAGAGGCCGTGGATAACCACGGATAGAAAGGGTGCTAACATCTTCCCTTTCTATAATCTACATCCCGAACCCGAGAAATATCTCAAAAAGGAATTTTTCTGTGCTTTTGTCCTTTCCTTGTTGGATAAAATAAAAGACGGTGGCGACTCTTGCTTACCGCGACATTTTGCGAAAACAAACGCAAAACGTGAACCAGCATTCCAAAACAGTCAGTTCTCTTTCCCACTGATCACAGAACTGGCGACTCTGCTGAGGATTATTTATAAGTGGGGTGTACCTTAGGATTAGATCATTATGTTTTCAATTGTATGCTTTGTATGATTTACATTTGTGGGCTTGTATCGGAGTTCTATAGATCCTAACCCGGATCTGGGGATACCCTTTAGGTAAGTAGCAATAAACTGTGAGGGAACTGTCTGGCATAGACCGACACGGTTGAAGCAGTAGCTACGTTGGTGTGACACTTTAGTCTGTACCGATATCCCTTGTGTTGGAACGAGGAGAATATGGGTCTTCTAAGGGGTCATTAAGCACCAACTGACCTTAGAACCTTAAATTGACCAACTTGGCCATAGAACAGTAGCAGTATGCTACACTCATTGAGACTAAACTCTCACGATGATTTCGACCGCAAGAAAAGGTTGCTAAACTGGAATTATGACCGATTGAGGATAGTCAGTGATATTGAGATCCTCCAGAACCCGGTTACTATTTCTAGGAAAGGTTTGAGCCAACTAAACTGGAAGAGGGTAATACCTAAACTCCATGCCAACCTGAAATTTAAGGGCTATTGTGTGACTTGTGTGCCTTCAAAACTTGAACTACTTGCACATTCTTGTTATCTGACAACATGAGTTCCTTGCAGGTTTTGTTTACAGTCCTCATCCAATAATTTGGATTTATTGCAGGGTTTACTTACAGCACCTCACACTTTTGCTTAAACGCATATCATACACATCATAACATCATGCCTTAACCATTTCAAGGATCTCAAGGGCTTGTGATGCAGGTTATGGTAAATCAAATGTCCAGCAAGGGGCAAAGGGGATTTATTTTCCTCTAGCCAATGCCGTCTAGAGATCAAAACACGATAACTTGAGTCAGGGGCTATGACCCACTCGATATGGTGAGCTTGACTCTTGAAGAAGGACTCTTAAAAACACGAAGTTTCTTCAATCAAAGCTGCAAAATTCAAATTCTAACAAGTTTCTTGTTTACCCCGTGAGATCCTTGAAAACATTGCATACATATATCATACATATCATTTCATAACAGGTCTCCCAGTACAGGTCTCTCATGTTCTCGCTGTTTATTTCAGCAATGGCTTTCCAACCAGACAACCAAGATCTTCAAACTCGAGAAGCTCAATTCAGGGACATATTCCTAAACCTATCCAAGGGGCAGAAAGAGTTGAAAACACTCCTCGTTGGGAACTTGGTCAAGAAAAGTCCTGAAGACAATAAGGACGAACGGTTGGAACACCTGCAAGCTGAGTTCAGTGCCATGAAAACCCAGATGTTGGGGCAGATGGCTCTTATCCAAGGCTAAGCTCGGGAACAAGGAGAGTTGAGAACCATTATCAACCAGCTTCATCAAGACAGATACAACAACATGTAGCAAATAGTCAAGGTCGGGGATCAAGTCATTAATCAACTTCCGAGAAGTCAAAGGTTTGGTTTGATGAAGAATAGGCCTCTCCAAGTTGCTACTACCTCACGGGTCCAACAACGACCTCGCCAAGAACAACGGGTTGATCAGAGTAAGCCAAACATGCCCAGGAGGCAATTTACCAAGCTCAACATGCCGCTGTCTCAAGATTTACAACACCTGTTGAGATTGAATCTGGTGAGGTTAAGGGACCCTCCTAAAAATCCCAACATAGCCTCCCCAAGGTACAATCCTGATGCAAGGTGTGCATATCACTCCAACAGCCCGGGGCATGATACTAACATCTGTTGGGTGTTGAGCAACAAAATTCAAGACCTGATTGAGGAAGGAGTATTGGAACTTACACAAGAAGGTCAGATTGAATTCTTTTGCCATCCCCCCAAGGTTCACCATTTGAAGTGACAAGTCCTGAGACGAGAAGACTTTTTTGTTCATTAGAATTTTCAATTTGTAATTTTCTTTTGATTGTTCAAACATTTATTCATGTCAAACTTTGTTACTTTATCAATGCATTGCATATGTCTGTTTTGAATCAATCCATTCGTATTCACTATATTCAAATTGCTTTCATATTTGTGATGATTAACTCTCGATTAAAAAATTCTAAGCCTTTAGAGGGAGGATGACGAAAATGATAGCAAAATCTCTACAGTATGCTATTGAACAGACCCCGCTGACGATGTACAGGCATTGTTTCAAATCCTAAACAGTGGAGTTATAAGGAAGATAATCCCTAGTCAACCCCTTTGAGCCAAGGAAGTTGGAGTTTTTCTTTTCACAAATTAAAACCCCTAATTATAACCTGGGGCAGGGTAGTTTTCTCAGTTGATCCAGGTGCACAATGAATGGCATCAAAGAAGTCCTTCCGAAACAAAAGACGGTGTTGGTTCCGTATAATCGTAAGGACAAGCAGTCATTATCTTTCGAAATAAAATCCCACCAAGTCAAAACCTATGAAGGAGACTTACAAAAAAAACGGGGGCATCCCGCTTACTGTAATCACAAAAGAAACAGTTCAGGAAAAAAGACAGGGATAACGCAATAAAAAAGAAAGAGTTCCTACAAACTCTTATAAAAATGACTGCATGTTCAAAATAAACTGTCAGTATCCGAACCATCACCAGAATATCAGAGCAAAGACTCAAACGGGATCTAAATGCACGATTAGCTGAGTTTAGGATCGAAGAACATCACGAAGAGCGGGTGGGTACAAATAAATTTTGAGCCTTTATCCTTTATTTCTTAAACCGTGAACCAGGCCACATTATAACCCTTAAAAGTCCTAGTTGAAGCATGGATTAGTTCGAAAGAATACTGTTACAAAGGTATCCTGACTCCTGCAGGGCTTGCTGTAAATCCTGAGTTGACATCACATTTTACAAAAAAATCTACTGTTTTACTGAAAAATGCATTTTCAAAAATTTCAAAACAGACATAAGCTTTGCATTCTTAAAATAACATTATTTGCATATGACTATTTGTTCAAATAGCAGAGAAATTCGCACGAGGAATATCTAGGAAACAAAAAAACCTTCTCAATAAAAGGATCACCTCAAGTGGAAAAAACACCTCCAACAAAGGGGCATGACATGAGCATTGTCCATCATCTAGGGAAGTTAAGTCAAGATTCAGAGAATCTCTCAAAGATGCCAAATAGCCAGGGGCAAATCTCCATCTGAATCAATTGGGGAATTGGACGTGAAGTCCAGCAACGAATCTTGCACGATCAAACGAAGATCTTCTGGTAGTATGGTAACACAACACTACCAACAGTGGCACCTCCCTACATCCTGAGAGCATGGACATAGTCAAAAAAGTACTACGCATAATCAAAGACCCGCTAGGTTGACTGGCCTAGGCAAAAATAAGGGATTTCCGGCGAACCAAAAGGGCTCGGGCAAAATAAGGGATACAAATGAAAAATTTGTACACCCGGAAAGTCGAAAACATGAAAAGGCGGCTTGGGCAAAAAAGGGTATCCCAGTGAACTGAAAACCCGAAAGGGCGGTCCAGGAAAAAATTAGGGATCAAAGCGTACGACTATGTCTCGTCATCTCGTCACTGGCCTACCAGAAGAAGATTTGTCATTTTGACGGAAAGATACCAAGCACTTCATAGGTGGGGATAATACACGATCCATAGGGCCTCCGCAGGCACCTTCTCCCGCAAAAACAGGGGCAAATAAGAATTGTCTGAACTGTACAAGTTGCCCTGTCCACCAGGTACCAAGGTGTATATTCAGCTGAAGAATATGGCTAAGATACTTTCACTCCCCGCAGAGCAAGATAGTATTGGTAGCTCTCCCCACTGAGACTTGCAACTACGAACGAATCAGCAATGCTCTCCCCAAGCAGAGTTAATCTATCATCGGCCCTAAAAAGGCTTGGTATCCTCAGAAGGTCTTAATCTTCCCTAGTGGAGTATAAAGATATCCTCTAGCAAGTATAAGAGCATCCCCGCCAGTCTTAATATTCCTCAACAGAATATAAGAATGTTCCTCGGCGGGATACAAGATACCTCAGGTGGAGCCATTTCCCCAGCGTAGTCTAAAAAAGGCTTCCCCACCAGAGCTGAATCATCTTCCCCATTAAATTCTGGAAGCTTATCCCCTGCAGAGCACAAATAAATGTCCCCAGCCAAATTCAGAAGGTTATCCTTACAAGAGTCTAACTGGGTTATCCTCAGCAAGTTGCAACTGAAGGATCATCCCCAGCGAAGTTCTTTCTATCCCCAGCGGAGTTCATCATTAAAATCCCCAACATAGTTTATCAACAGAATCCCCAGCGGAGTAATCGTTAAAATCTTCAGCAGAACGTCTCTTCCCCACAGAGTAATTCCCCTCGGAGTAATCTCTTCATCAGTTTATTCCCCCCAACAGAGTTTTTCTCTCCTACAGGTTTATCATCTTCGTTCATCATCCCTAGCGGAAACGAAGAATTCAACTATATTCTCCAGCAGCTCCGGGACTTATTTTCCCCAGCTAAAACATTATATCCCCATACAACATGATACATGCATATACGCATCATACGAATACAATCTCATTTATTTTGAGAACATCATTGCCTGATCCATATCATGCATTGCATATGACTGACCTTTACCTTTCATGAAAGATGCAGTTAAGTTCTCAGCTTAGTCGAAGACTTGACCAGTTCTTAAATCTCAATTGAATTATCCTCGGTTGAATTTCAGATAAAATTCTCAATCTCGACAGTTCCCCTACGTCATAGTATAGACAAGTACTATAACCTCAACGGTATACTCCCGGTGAGCACGAGTCAGTTCCTAGATCTTGATGTTTTCCTCCGTCATAGTGTGGACGAGTTCTATAACCTCAACGGTATACTCCCGGTGAGCACGAGACAATTCCTAGATCATGATGAAGATGCTTCCCTACGTCATAGTGTGGACGAGTACTATAACCTCAATGGTATACTCCCGGTGAGCACGAGTCAATTCCTAGATCTTGATGTTTTCCTCCATCATAGTGTGCACGAGTTCTATAACCTCAACGGTATACTCCCGGTGAGCACGAGACAGTTCCTAGATCTTGATGAAGATGCTTCCCTATGTCATAGTGTGGACGAGTTCTATAACATCAACGGTATACTCCCAGTGAGCACGACTCAGTTCCTAGATCTTGATGTTTTCCTCCGTCATAGTGTGGACGAGTTCTATAACCTCAACGGTATACTCCCGGTGAGCACGAGACAATTCCTAGATCTTGATGAAGATGCTTCGCTACGTCATAGTATGGACGAGTATTATAACCTCAACGGTATACTCCCGATGAGCACGAGTCAGTTCCTAGATCTTGATGTTTTCCTCCATCATAGTGTGCACGAGTTCTATAACCTCAACGGTATACTCCCGGTGAGCACGAGACAGTTCCTAGATCTTGATGAAGATGCTTCCCTATGTCATATTGTGGACGAGTTCTATAACCTCAATGGTATACTCCCGGTGAGCACGAGTCATTTCCTAGATCTTGATGTTTTCCTCCGTCATAGTGTGGACGAGTTCTATAACCTCAACGGTATACTCCCGGTGAGCACGAGACAATTCCTAGATCTTGATGAAGATGCTTCCCTATGTCATAGTGTGGACGAGTATTATAACCTCAACGGTATACTCCGTTGAGCATGAGTCAGTTCCTAGATCTTGATGTTTTCCTCCGTCATAGTGTGGACGAGTTCTATAACCTCAACAGTATACTCCCGGTGAGCACGAGACAGTTCCTAGATCTTGATGAAGATGCTTCCCTATGTCATAGTGTGGACGAGTACTATAACCTCAACGGTATACTCCCGGTGAGCACGAGACAGTTCCTAGATCTTGATGAAGATGCTTCCCTACGTCATAGTGTGGACGAGTTCTATAACCTCAACGGTATACTCCCGGTGAGCACGAGACTGTTCCTAGATCTTGATGAAGATGTTTCCCCCCAGTTGAATTATGGACAGGTTCTTAAAACTCAGCCGAGGAATTCTCTCAGTTGAAGTACAGGCAAGTTCCTAAATCTCAACAAAAGTTAGACTTCCCCAGCGGAATCTTCTACAATAACAAGTATGCAAGTTCTCGCTAAGGAATATCTTATGCGATCGACACTCCTGCAGATGGCATCTATAAGCCCATCCTCCTACCAACAACCTCCAAATGGCATCTATAATCCCATTCCCGACATCACAATGCTGATACTACACCATGTGAGTACAAATTTCTGGGCACTCTAGTGTTCAATTACCTTCCACCTTCGGATCACGAAAGGCTCGAAAGTCAATCTACATCCTCAGGTTTAAGAAAATTGAACAGGGGCAACTGTTGTACCCCAAAATTTTCCCTCCCATATTCCTCAAGATATGTCAAGTATAATCTTCAAATTGCTCAAGATGGCTCAAGGATTGGACAGTCAAGTCACCTCTTAAGGCAGTCAAGTCAAAATTAGGGTTTTATGTTGCATCAAGGTCCTCACATCCAAATGACCTCAAGTGTTCCCCAATGTCCTAATATGTTATTAAGTTCATCCATGACAAATTTCAAGCCTTGCAGAGGAAGTTTGGTCAGTCAATTGCTCAAAAGGCCCAAAAATTGATTGTGCTAGGGCAAAAGTCAACTGTGTCCCAAGTACAGTCAAACTTCAATAATTTTTGTCAACATTCTCATTTTGAAGGATAATTAATCATTTTATAAAGGTTTTATTATGATTCATCAAGGATTGCTCAAGATTCATCAAGATTCAAAAGTTGCTAAATTAGGGTTTTGTAGGAAAAGTCAACTCAACTTTGACCAAGCATAACTTTCTCATACTTTATTAGAAACGACCCATCCAAATCTCATTTTTAAGGGGATGCAATTTCCTACAATACATCTTCACACCCCAAGACAAGAAATGCTCTCACAAAAAGTTATAAATTTTGACATTATAGGTCATTTTTGAAAGTCAACAAAAAACACTTTTTTGCCAAAGCTTATAACTTGAGAATGGAACATAAAAATGCAATGAGACCAAAAGGGTTGATTATAGGACACCTCAAGGTTTCTAAAAAGTCCAAGAACACCTCCAAAAGTTCGAAATTGAGGAAGTTATGCATTGTTGAAGTTGGGCATTTTTCCAAAATTGCCAAAAGTCAACTATCCTCAAAGCTCCAATTTTTGACAAAAGGGCCCACTTTTTTCCACTTGATTTGGTCTTGTCATGCCACACACGTGTCCCATTTTTAATTTCATGACCAAACATTTATTTTTCTATTTTATTTAATTTTTATTGATTTAATTCATTTTAAATCCATACTAATTCAAATAAAATCCAAAAATTAATGTAAAAAGATTTTTGTGATTTGTACAGCTTGCAAATACCATGTGACACCCAACCAACTTGTGCAAAGGCTCATTTAAGCACAAAATCTTAGATATGGCCTATATTTGGAAACATGTTAATGGTGATCAAAGGGCAATCTTGATTCTTCAATGCACAAGGATATTGGCCCATGTTTTAACCTAGAATCATCCCATTATATGCAAGCAAGCCTCACAAACCTAAAAACACGCACAAAACTTTGTGGAAACAGCCAGAACAATTTTGCAAAAAAGCTTGAAAAGTGTGAGATCTAAAACCCCATTGGAGGCAAATTCAGACCAAAAGCAAAACGTAGCGCCCTTGCCTGATATCATGTGAAGCTGTAGGGATCAAAACTAAGCATTTTCATCGTCTATAACGCGCTGTAATTCATCCTGAACATAGCCTTGTACACGAGTTTGTAACCTTGAATTCTTGCGTTTTCTTGCCAAAATATTGATATATTTGTGATCCTTGCATAATTTCCAAGCATTCTGCATTGTTTGATTTTATTTTCGTGACCTCTAATCCCATATCTAGAACCTAGGGTTCTTGTGTTTGTTTTTGGGCGTTTTGTATACAGGAAAAATCAAGGTGAATAATGGCCATGGATGAGTTCAGGGGAGGGAGACGAATCCAATGATGGTCGTAACTTGTATTGTTGTGACCTAGGATGGATTTTGGAGGCGTCCCACGAAACTTCCTGCGGATGGAAATCCGCAGGTAAATAACCAGGCCTTTATGAAGAAGACGATGGCGTGTCCTAGTGCCATTGGTCTATTCAAAACATTAGCGCGTTTTTTTATTATTTCCAGGCTTGACATTTTGTTTTTCATATAATATTTGTTATCTATCCCAATAACAAGAAACATCAATAACTCAGCTGGCAAGGCGTTTGTGGGTGGCACCATTGGGACCTGGGTTCGAATCCCAGGTCCCCCAAGACTTTGTTATATTTTTCCTTCAGGTATTCAGGCGCAACATCCCAAGCGTGGACTACCATAGGTCCTCAGATCCCAATGTGCCAAGTGTCTTCAAGCTAGATCCAAAGGCCAGAATCATTGATCCACCATGGGTTCAAGTCAATGCATGCATAGGCAATCTGAAAGGTCAACAAGGGCCAGCGTTCTGGGCTAGGCATTATGCTGGTCATACTCCCAATTCAAGCCCAACACCCTCCAAAGTTTGCTTATATTTTTATTTCTTTTCATTATTTTTTATTGCTTTTTATTATTATTATTAAAAACTAATTAACTAACAAACTAACCCTTTTTCATAAGAAAAACAGAAATTATAAATAATATTATTTTCATCATTAATTTTATTATTTATTTTTGTAAATAAACCAATAATTAATTTATTTAGTTTTAATTAGGTTCAATTTTAATATATTTTGCATTAAATTAAAATCAACATAGAATTAGGGTTTTTAATATTTGTTAACCATTTTTTATTTTCCTTAATTAAAATAAAACTCAAAAATATTTTCTTTTTAATTAATTAATTCAAATTATCAATCTAGACATAATTCTTAATTCAAAAAAGGACAAAAAATATGTTTTATTTAATGAAAAAAAGGGTCAAAACCCTAGGACACTCCGATTCAATTTTTCTCGCGCGAATTATTTTTGATCCATATAATTGTAATTGCTCCGAGGATGTAATAGTTTTAATTTAGGACTTTTATTTATCGCTTTTATTTACTTTTCGCAATTTAATTTTCAAGGGTTTGTTTTTGGCGATGTAAATACCCGACGCCTTGTAATAGCTTAGATTTAAAATTCCGCAAATTATTTTCCGCAACTATTAAACTGTTAGATGTTTGAATAATAGGCTATGCATGACAAGATCAATCTTTAATTTAAAATCAATAGTAGCTCACCATGACATGTAAAGATAATATAATTGAAAAACAATACACTCACACATGCCACTCTTAGGGTACGCCTCACTTGGTTGCCTCGAACGTGGTCATTAAGTATAGGAAGTTTTAGAGGTCGCCCTCTTGTCCAAAGATCATAAGTTGCCTCGAAACGATTGCCTTAGATGAAATGATCTAAGACATTAGGGTTACCGCTAAGGCGTCCTAACATTGCTTTAGTGACCACACACCCCTTAATCGAATTGACCCGAAAACTCCAACGATGATGCTTCCTACTCCTCAATAGTGGGATAACATTGTCTAAAGGACACTTGTACAGATTAATTCTATTTTGAGTAGGTAGGTGTTCTTAAGTACTTGCTCCTTTTAAAACAAAACAAAACTTTTCGCACTTACACTCTCTTCAAAATCAAAACTCTTTTCAAACCCACAAACACAAAGAAAAGCAAACTTTTTAAAACATAATGAGTAAGTACCTAAGAGCCCGTGGATAACCACAGATAGAAAGGGTGCTAACACCTTCCCTTTCTATAATCTACCTCCCGAACCCGAGAAATATCTCAAAAAGGAATTTTTCTGTGCTTTTGTCCTTTCCTTGTTGGATAAAATAAAAGACGGTGGCGACTCTTGCTTACCGCGACATTTTGCGAAAACAAACGCAAAACGCGAACCAGCATTCCAAAACAGTCAGTTCTCTTTCCCACCGATCACACCCCCCCCCCCTTGGCCCATTTCTTTTATTTATTTTATTTTTTTTTGCATATTTCATATTTTCTGACTTTATTTATTTTTTCTAAATTTTAAAAATCACAAAAAATATTCTTTTAATTTTTCACATTTTATTTTATTATTTTTATTATTTTTTGGACATAAAAATAGTTTATTAATAATAATATAACTTATTTTTCTAAATAAACTTGTAAATAATACAAAAAATATTATCTATTTTTATTTTTATTAGTTATACACTTAAAATATCATTTTCTCACATATTTTATTTTTTAACATTTTTTTGTATATTATTATTATTTTTCTTGTACATAAAAATGAAATAAATAATAATATAAAACATATTTTCTCTTAAACCAAAATTAGGGTTTCCACCCTTTCCAAAAATAATCATTCTTATTTTCTTATTTTTAAGACTTAAATAAATTTATTTTTACATACATAAAAATAAAATACCAAAAACATTTTGCATATTTATATTTAATTGAACATTTAAATGTTTATTTATTTATTTGTAAAATAAATTCAATATGGTTGTAATAGTTTTAGGGCTTTATTTTATGCAAACATCCCCCTATTCAAACTTGTACCCCCCTCCCCATAATATTTGTTGTAATAGTTAGATTTACTTTTACGCAATTTATCGTATTATATGCATGATAGTAAGATTAGGGTTTTGTATGCAAAGACCAAAATCAAATAAATAGCATGACTTAATACAAGACAAAAAAGCATGAAAAATGACAACACCTTGCACACAAGAACCCCTAGGGTTTCATCCACTTTGTTGCCTTAAAATGGCCATGGTATGTATGCTAGGTATCTTGGCAAAACAAAAACAAAAACAAAAGATCATAGTCCCTCGATGACGTTATCTTGGTTGCCTAAACAAAAATGATCTAGTCCCTCAAAAACTTGATAAGATACTTGGCAATATTGTTATCATAGTCATACGATGACCCACGCCCGTCCCGTTTAACATCCAAAAGATAGGGTTGTTTACCAAATACAATGGTAAAACAACAATGTCACAGGGTTAAAAATGTATAGGAAAGACTTTTGAGTAAAGGTAGACAACTCCTAGTTACATGATCTCTTGCAAACATCCTTGCTAATTTCAAAACACACACACAATTTCAAAACATTTCCCAACAAACTTTCAAGACATTGAAACATTTTTCAAAAGACAAACATGTTTGTATACATTCTTCAAACAAGAATCATTACAAAGATTGCCACAACGATGGCCTCTTTTCAAAATACTTTTAAAACCACACAAAGCACCATTTCAAACAATTGGAAAAGCAAAGCAAGTGATCTAAACAAGTAACTAAGAGCCCATGGAAAACCATGGATGAAAAGGGTGCTAGCACCTTCCCTTTTCATAATCTACCCCCCGAACCCAAGAAAACATCTCAAAGGTCTTTCCTGTGCTTTTTGTCCTTTCCTTTGGATAAAATAAAAAGTTGGTGGCGACTCTTGCTAAACCGAAACATTTGCAAACACAAACGCAAAACCTCAAGTCAGTTCTCCCACCGTATCACAGGAAGACTTACTGGGGAGCAATAGAACCTTCAATGTTGCTTCATAGGAAACAGTTCAGGTTAGGGACATTTTAATTATCTTGAAAGATGTTTCTTTGGTAATGGAGAATTACGCAGATAAACAAAGCACATGAAAACTCATGCGAAACAGATCAATGAACGTGCCCCAGGAATAATGTGACAACTTTGCTGGAAAAGGTCTTTTTGACTTGAGATAATCTGCCTTTATATTATTCGAGCTCTGAATAATTCTCTAACTTAACAGGTCCACGGAGATATTTGTCGAATTTCAATGTAACTGCTTCAGGTTGACTAGATTTTGAAGATATTCGCCTCGAGAGGAATTCCTGAGATCTATGCTGAGGATAGAAATCCTGACTTCAGTCAGAAATAAAGATCTCAACTTCTGACAAAGGAATAACAATTCATAGACTTTAAATTCTGAAGAGTTAAGGATAATGAATCTGACTTTCCATCAAGCTCTTCATATTCATAAGTTGTTTAGCCGGCGACCAGACTTAAACTGATTAACTCTGACGTGGAGAAATGCCCATGTATAATGTCTTTCCCCCGTCTGTAGGGTTGTTAAAGAACGTGCCTTGAAAGGACTTCCTGAGATCTGTACCATCCAGATAAACTACCCCAGTGTTACAAACTTTAAAACATGGCTTCCAACTAATCAGTATTAGAAGTGGCTTCAATAAATCTTGGGCAACGGAGCCTGATCACTCGGCACTGTGAGAGATTTGTCGAATCTCGACATAACTTCCTCAGATTGACGAGACTTTCAGAGTCAATTGATCTTGACTTGATTGCCCCAGATTAGTGGAATCTTAGCAAATCATTTCCTTACCTCCTGCTCATAGAGAAACGAGAAGCTCACGGAATTTGGAAGATAACACCTTCTCAAGACGATTGACTTATGTTTTTGACACAAGCTAGTCCACAACCATACTTCTCAACTTGGGCTGCTTCGCGCACAAGCAGATGCTTGAAGAAAATTGTCCCTCGGGACCAAGTGGAAATAATACACCATTGCTTAACAGAGACTTGGGGGCAGAAAAAACTTCCACACAATCATCAAACAAAAAGTTCTTGATCAACCTCTCATATTGGTCTTCTTAAATTCAAAGGAGTAGCTAGAAAGCATGCCCCAGATTAAGATCGTTCTTTTCAACAGATTCTTGAAGCAATTCGTCCCTCAGGATAATCAAACTCTTCATTTGATGCTCACTATGCAAGCTCGCTTGATGTTTAAGCACTTTTTCATATGCAAAGAATGTTTTATCCTATGAATGATAAATCTAATGCAAATCCTATGTTTGTCTTAAAGTTAGAAAACTTTTATTGAAAAGATGCCGAAACATCGGGAAAAAAATTTTTGTACAAAGAAAATACAAAGAGGGAGTGATACCAACTCAAAACGTTTTTAGCAAGTCTCCTAGGAGTCAGGTTACCATATTCTCGTAACAATTTTTCTTTCGAATTTAACCCATGCTTAAATTAGGACATTCAAGGGTTGTAACGTGGCCTAGTTCACATATTTTAAAAAAGAGGATTTAAGGCTCAAAATTTTTGGTGCCCGCCCATTCTCCATGATGTTCTCCAGTCCTACATTCGGTTAATTCGACATGAGTATTCATCTCTCAAAAGATTTTATGATGGTTGAGGAACCACAATAATTTTTTGGACACGACAGTCACTTAACCTTTGGTTTCTTGGGTGTTCGATCACATGACTTTTCTTTTGATGAGGATTTTTATTGGATAATCCTTTTGTGACTTTCGGGATTTTCAAATTATTTTTCGCTTTTCCTAAGTTTTTTCTGGACAAATTATTTTTAATTTCAATTTGGAAGTCCAGCGGGATGCCCTAACTTTTTCCTAAGTGACTTGTTTTCAAGTTTCGACTTAGCGAAGCTTTTTGTTTCTTTCTTATTCATAATTTCCCTTTTGAACAAGTCGTGTGACCCTAAGTATTTGAACTTTTGGAGGAAAGTGACTACCTCATTCCTTGGTCGGCGAGGGATAACCAGTATTGTATCGATTCGATCTCGACCTCAGGATTTTTGTGAGGAAATAACCATTGTGGTTTTGATATTTTACCGTCCTTATAATCCGAGGGATAAAATATGGTGATCCTCAGATAGGAAACTCCTTCTGAAATTTGAATGCTCAACCAAATTATCTGAACATCTACCCTGCCTTGGGTTAAGAATAAGGGTTTTTTTCTGAACAGAAAAGAAACTCCTACTTCGAAGGCTCAGAGGGGTTAACGAGGGTCTATCTCCCTTATATCTCCGGTGTTTGGGGATTGAAACAAGGCATGTACATCATCAGCAAAGTTTTTACTCGAAAGCATACCATTTGTAATTCTAGGTAAATTTTTGTCATCCTCCCTCCAGATTTATTGCTTGATTAACAAGAGTTGAATATCAAAAACATAGTAAAACAAAAAAGAGTGATAACAAATGGATGAATTCAAGACAAACATATTCAATGCATCATTATTTAATATTCAAAAGATGAACAAGTTTTGCATACAGGAAAGTACTGAACAAAACAATTAAGATTGCAAATGAAAATGAAAATGAAATTTGAAGTTTCCATGTTGAGGAGACTTGACTCCGTATGGACTGATTGCTTCAAATGATCTTCCACAACCTTGAGGCTCATTTGGGTAAGAGATTCCCCACTAATCTAGACACCACAGTCTCTGAATTGCTCCAAGCTTGGACTTTATCTTCGAATGACAAACTGTCTTTGACTGAATAGTTGAGTGCCCCATAATAATGTTCACAGAAGATTCTCTCAAAAGAGAGGGTGAAATTTGTACCAGGCGAAAAGTTCGAAATTGTCCGTCACCTTAGAAATTGGACTTTGAGAGATACGCCAGGCAGGAGCTGGACTTTGGTTAAACCTCTTGAAATATTCAACATCATGGCCAAATGCCTCAGAATGAGAGACACACTTAGCATTTACATCATAAGAGAGATTAATCAACAGAAAAGTCTCCAAATCATGAAGCTTAACCAACTGGATTCCCAACAGAGGAGGAAGTGTCAGGATGTAAGACATTGAGATGGCATCAACATACTTCACAGGCTTCTTCTATCTTTTCTTAAGAGCTTTGCCTCATGCGCTCACTTGGGGAACATGCACTTACTGCTGAAGAGAAGGCCAGGGAGCCCAAAGTTATGGAGAATGTCCTTGATTGAATAATCGGGTACCTCAGCATGGTAACCACATATGGCGTTGATAACATGATTAGGAAGAGAATTGTAGATGGTACTGAAGCTCAGAGCCTAACCCACTGAAGCTCAAACAAGGTGGAAATAAATGAGAATAAAGAATGAAAATGGGATCAAAACTGTTCTCCATACCTATTCCGCCCTTGCTGATAAAAGATATCCTCTTGAATTCCACTGGAGAATGGGAACCATCTGCTGATAAAATGTTACAGGTACTCAAGATAATAGATGAGACCCATAAGGAACTCCATGGTTTGAAAGAGATCCCAAAAGATGAGGAGAAGAGAATAACTCATGTTGCAACAGTCAGTGTAGGATTGCCGACACTATCATCAAGACTTCCATGACCCGGCTCCACTGAGTCTTCAACTGATTATCTTCCTTTTTGAAAAGTTCCCGATTATAGGCCAAGGCTTGCATGTATAACACAAACAACCACGTGTGAATCTTCATCCCGACCAATACCCCACGAAGTTGTTCCATAACTGATCTCTGAACACGTGACAACCAAAATTCAAGTCTATAACTCTGAAGAGAAGACCAAGTCTGAATAAGAATCTCCAACTCTGAGTACCTGTTATGAATGCATGAATATGAATGAGGTGTGTGAGTGGATTCAATGCCATGTTCAATCACTTCCAAGGAACTCACATGCTTTTAGTTTTGATTTTGAACCAGTAAAAGGTGGAGAAGTGCAACACAAAGCTCACAAGCATGGTTCCTTGGAAATGGAAAGAACATGTGTGTCGAAATAATGTTAACATATTATGTGTGATAACATAGGATCAAGGTTCCATAAACATGGAAAATGGTTGCACTGTCTCTATACTAAATGACGAATATCACCAGATCAAAGGTCTGGCACCATCTTAGAACATAAATAAACCAAGTACCAAGTGGACCAGCAACTGCATGTGCCCAAAATCTCCCTATCATAAAAGATAACTACTGAAATGCCGAAATACACGGCCATCATAGGTGATAAGTCCGGAGCTAAACCGAGAGAACATACAGTCACCGACAGTATCAAGTCACCATCAAAAACACACAATAACTATCAGAGCATGGTCACCAACAAAACTCAAGTCAACAACATAACCAAAGTCACCGTCAGAACTAGAGTCACCATATGTACCTATAAGAATCAATCATCCCTCCCCACTCATGGGCGAAACTAGGTCAGGATAAGGCACAGGTAACTCAGAATCATGGGTATGCCTGAAGCCACTATCGTCGAAACACCTATGTGAAATGATAGCACCCCATTTGTAATCTCATCTGAGCATGGACGATATGAGCGCACTAGCAAACCAATGTCGACTAGCCGTTCATGTTCCACTATATTCCTAAGGTTCCTATGGTTGTCACTTGGCCTGGGTATTAGGCTTTTTACCTCTTGTAACCCCATCCAATCATCAAAATAGAGCTCGTACAACAGATAACCAAATATATGGAAAGCGGTAAAATGCATGCACAAACATATGCAAACAGTATATACAAAACTAGAAATAAATAAACACCCCAAAGAAAACAACAAACAAGAGCTAGGATTGAATCCAGGATGGACCATCAATAGGTCAATCTTATTCCTCAGTGAAATCGCCAGCTGAAACAATCGGCCGAATCGTCATCCTATAATATGAAATATCAATAAAGTCATCACCGAACGTCTTTTATCCCGTCGAAAGGGAAAGGTAAACATCAAGAAAACTTGAAGAGGGTGAAATCATGGTCTTGCGACCGAGAGATCGGGTAAGGGTGTCTTTTACACGAGGGGAAGGTATTAGCACCCCCACACGCCTGTAATACTTTACGGTATCCACTCTTGTTGTCTAATCTAATGGGTGTGTAAAATCTATGTCTAAGGCTTAAAGCTAAAAAAGGAATGCATGCAAAGGAAAAGGAAAAGAATATAGGGAAAATAAAATTTGTGCTCGCTTGGGCCCTACCCTAATGTCTACGTATCCCTATTAAGGAATCAGAGCAGTCGTAGTTCGGCTTATATATTTTGGTTGGTTTGTGTTTTTTATTTAAGAAGATAAAAGCAACAATCAAGATGGAAAAACATCATATAGAACAACAAAAATGTCAACAATGATGATAAAATAGAAAAAAGAGATGACAAGACATCGCACGGCAACACAAACTCAGATAAGGCGGTAAAACGCCAGCATGATAGCAAAACATCAGACAAGATGATGAAATATTACACCTAACATGGATATTAAAAATCAAAGTAGGATAACAAACATGTGCGATGGAGAAACATCGGCTACAAACATGTGCGATGGCGAAACATTGGCTAAAAGATAGGAAGATAACATGGCAAAGATGGAGAAACATCAATAAACCAGAGGACAAACATCATACCTAACAATGATATTGAGAATTAAAGTAGGATAACAAACATGTGCGATGGCGAAACATCGTCTAAAATAATGTGCGATGGCAAAACATCAGCAAAAGAATATGTGATGGTGAAACATCGGCGAAAAGGATATGCGATGGCGAAACATTGGATAAAATAAGGCAAGATAACATGGAAAATATGGTGAAACATCAATAAACCAGATGATAAAACATCACACCTAACAATGATATCGAGGATCAGAGTAGGATAACAAACACATGCGATGATGAAACATCGGCTACAAATATATGTGATGGCGAAACATCAACAAAAAGATAACAAAATGTCATGGTAAGGATGGAAAAACATCAAATTGACAAGATTTAAAACAGAGCCAAAAGGCACAAAAACAATTAAGATTGGTTTGTATTTTTTATCTTGAAGAAGGATTTAAGTTTATTAGAGATATTTTATGATTTGCCAAGAAGAAGTTTTAGCTTTAAGATGCAATATGCAAAGAAAAAGAAAACAACTTGGGGAGACTATCCTACTCTCTAGCATAAATGTTATCGTACAATGATTAACCCTAAGGTTGAGGATGAAAGAGGGAAGTTTCTACCCTGTGTTAGCATACATGGATTCCTATCCTAAGGTCTAGATCAAGGACTAACCCTACACGAGCAATCCTAAGGGAGCATGGTAAATACCAAACAAGTAAACAAACAAGTGTTTAAACATGAGTAAAAAGCAAGGTTCATATGTAGAATTGTCTTAAACAGGTCTTTAAATAAACCAGAGGGACTCCTGACATATATCAACAATGGAGATCCCATCATGCAATAGAAAGCAATAAGGAGTGGAAACAGTAAAAGGGAAATAGTGCAATACCAAACGGATAACTATCCGTAGCAAATGAGTAAGAAAAATAAACCCAGAGAACTTCAAGCAAGCTAGAATTATTAAAAAAATCAAGCCAGAAAATCACATCATCAAATATATGCACCGGGGCCTTAAGAGCAGGACTATAGCAGTCATAATCATATATATATATATATATATATATATATATATATATATATATATATATATATATATATATATATATATATATATATATATATATATATATATATATATATATATATATATATATATATATATATATATCCTGCAAAAGAATGACAAATATACCAAGCACATGAATAGTGAAAACACAACCAATTGTGTTCCACAAATAAAGTGGAACACTACAGTACCAAGTCTAAATGGAAAAAAAAACTTTTCCTCAGAGTACCTCGCACATTCAACAGACAAATTAGTGATTTCAAAGAGAAACGATGAACCCATAAAGGATGGACGATGATATAATCATGAGAATTTAAAATGAATACGATGGCAAACATCAAAAGTAGTAGATGTGAGAGGCATCAAGCAAACTCAAACAACAACTCGGTCAAAACTAAAGAACTGTTGCTCCTTTCCTGTCACCATGTTGAATTGACAAGTAAATATCAATCAAGGATCAAAGGAGAAAGAGAAGAATATAATCAAAGACTTTAGAAGTCAGTAGTAAACACTTCACGTTCGTACTCATTCATTTCATTATGGTTTACAAGCATAACATAAGAGGGGTACCAAAAAATGTATCACAAAGCTTGGATCACAAATTAGCAATGAAAGGAGTTCAAACAAGAGCAAAGTTAGAGGGCTTAAACCATTAAAAGACTTGAAATCAAGTTTCTAACATTCTATGAGGATATGATCAAAATTTTAGAAAATTGATGCATGTTGCACAAGTGCATTCAATATACCTCAAGGATTTCAAAAGGAAAGAAGAAAGGAGCATCAAATTCATATATGGATGAACTTGGTTCAAGCATAAAAGTTCAAGTGATCTCAAGTCTTTATGAGACTATCTTTGATGTATCATTCCTCAACATTTTATCATTGGTCATTTGATGACCTCAATCCCAAGCTAAAAGTTTAAAGTTCAAAGCAAAACATGAAAATAACATTAGTTATGAGGCATGAATCAAAAGGGCTCATTAACCACTTACGGGAAATCAAGTGGATTGATTTGAATTGGTGTGAGGAAACAAAAATAACATGATTATTAAGTACCAAATTATAGGCCTCACACGAGTCCCTTGGCCATCAAACAAATTGCTACAAGATATGCAACATCAATTGGGCACTTTCAATTTGAAAATTCATCAATAATAGAAATGGACTTCCATAACTCAAACAAAAATTTTCTCAGCATCTTAAGGTGCATAGAAGTCAGAAAGCAAGTCTCAAGTTCATTGATGGTTGAGGAAAGGATCAAATAAGCTTCAAACATCAAAACTAGTTGATGAAACCACCAATCTAGGCAAGTTTTCAAAATAAATTAGTGGAAAATACCAAACCTCATCAATTTATTCAAGAAAAATAATTTTGAGATCATCAATCCATCCATTAACTTCAAACAGGAGCTGAATTCAATTGAAACTCAAAGCAAGTTGGTTTTTGGAATCAAAACAACAAGGGAATTATCAAAACCCTAATTATTTAGAAAATAAACTCAATTATGTATTAATCAAGTTCCAATTCTAAACAATTAAAACTAAAGTCATAAAAAAATAGATAAAATTCTAAAGAGAAGAAAACTTATTATTTCATATTTTTAGAATTAAAGAAAAGTCAGAAATAAAATGAAATTCAAGCAATTAATCAAGTAAACAAATATTCACATTTTAAAAATAAAATTCTAATCAAAATTCATAAAAATATTCAACCAAAATTATATTCAAATATTATAATTAAAAATAAACTTCTATGATTTTTTGGGGAATTTTTGGATTGAAGGAAATATCAAAATAATATCAAATATCAAACAAACAATTAATTAAACACACGAAATTTAAAGCCAATCAAAACATTTTAAAAAATTCTAAAAAATTCTTTAAAAAATGCAGAAAGTCAGAAATATTATTTTTAGGTTTTAATGAATTTTTTATAATTTTTTATCAAGTTTTGATCAAGAAATAAAATTAGGAAAGATCAAGTTATAAAACAAAATTCAAATAAAATGTGAAATTCAAATAGACCAATAGCATCGCGTCACCATATCATCTTCAACCTTCAGACAATTTCAAAAACACGCGCAAGAACATTCCTAGGGCTCATGTCCAGACCTATCGTACGTACTCATTTCCACACTATTTTTCATGAAATTTTGTGCAAATCAAAGTCAGAAATAAGATCTACATTATGCTATTCGAATCACATCAAATGTTTAACCATAGGCCAGGAACGGATCTCATGAAAATTACAAAAACACACTTAGCAAAAATCTCATAATCATCATACATGCATATCTCATCAAATCAAAAGCTCTAAAGCTGCAAAAACACTTAATGAACAACAAACACCATGATTCCAAACTCAAATCATACAATTCACGGCCAGAAATCAAGATCCAAAGTTAAGGATTCTAACCTTTGAGGCAAAAATGTATCTACAGTCTCCTTCACTCCAGCTACGAACTAAGCCTCGATCTACAATCCTTAGCACTTGGAGAAGAGAATGCAAGAAGAGTCACTCAAAAGGCACAAGCAAATTGGGAGAATCAAAGAAATGGTTTTTTTAGAGAAAAGTGATTTTAGATCTGAACTTCCTCCAGTGCAGCTTTCGTTCTCCTTCTTCCTCCCTTTTTTCTCTCCTTTTTCTCCTCTTTTTTTGAATGTGCAATGCAGTGTTTATATAGAGTGTTTAGAGTGAGGGCAATAAGGTCATAGCTTATAGAAATCCGTTGGAGGGCAATTTAGCCAAAACACGCAAGTGAAAATGTGAGAGCATGTGCTTGCGTTTTGTTTGTTACTTAGCTTTTTATGCTGCTTTCGGATGAGCTCAGAGATTAATGAAATGAGGTGAGTGAAGTGTGGGGAGTAAGGTGGTAAGGATTGCACATGGTGTGATTTTGCTTGAGGTGAAAGTTACCAATTTTGGCAAAAAATTTAGAAATCGTGGGAAGGCAAGGAAAGTGTGATTGTTTGGCCAAAAGAAGTAAGAAATGAAGTGTGTGATTCGTGCCAAGCATGTGCAATATCAACCTGAAAACAAACAGAATCGAAGGGTGCACAAAATCTGCAACTTGCATAACCCACGCATGCACCAAGAGTCAGCTGACTTCCAACTGAGGCCACAGAAAACTGGCTCGTGCGTTCTCAAGTTTTCCTTGGGCCAAATGAAAAGCATAGCCCAGGCTTCAAAACAAGCTGAAGTTTGAAAGAAATGACAGAGAGATGAGTAAGATATGGGGCTTAGGGTTCCTAGGCAACTCAAGCCAACTTTCCCAAGACTGTGTGCACACTGGCTCGCCCATAAGGCAACACTTCGAATGGTCCAAATTGAGGGAATGAAGAGAGCATGAATGAGGCTTCGACCATCCTATAAGGTTACTTTGAATGGTACAAGTTGAGAGAAAACGAAGAGAGAAAGAATGAGGCTTCCACCAGCCTATAAGGTTACTTCGAATCGTCCAAACAAATAGAAACAAAGTAAGAAGAAAGAGGCTTCGACCAGCCTTCAAGGTGAAGCTTCAAATTACCCAAACAAAGAGAGAAGAATGAGGCTTCGACCAGCCCTCAAAATGATACTTTGAATGTCCAAACAAAGAGAGAAGAATGAGGCTTCGACCAGCCCTCAAGGTAACACTTCAAATTGTCCAATTGAAGGGAAACAAATTAAGAAGAAAGAGGCTTCGACCATCCCTTAAGGTAACACTTTGAATGTCTAAACTGAGGAAAATCGAAGAGAGCAAAAGGAGGCTTTGACCAGCCCACAAAGCCACTTCAAATGGTCCAAACTGTAGGAAATCAAAGCGAGCAAAAGAAGGCTTCGACCAGCCTACAAAGCTACTTCGAATGGTCCAAGCTGAAGGAAATCAAAGAGAGCCATTCGAATCCCTGGTTTCAATATCCAACTTCCTCAAATCACAGCCTCTTCGATTTTAAATCAAATTGAGAGATTCCAAGTTTAATGAGAAGCTTTCATAGCCCTTTTTAAAGTACACGAGGCACATTTTTGAATTATGCCTTGAATCAACAATTACAGGCATGTCACCAATAGTTTGATAAATTTCCTAGGCCAAATGCCTTGCCTTTCTTGGCCAGTTGCCCAAGATTGCCCCAAAAAATGCTCAACTTGCCTTGAACTTCAAAGGCTCATAACTTTTGATTTTGAGTAAGAAGTGTGTTTTTTGTCCTCTGTGGGGCCTTTTAAATCTTTTTCCCCTCTTCAATTGGCAAAAATAACCACCAAAATCCCCTGAAAAATGAGAAAGTTACGCCCTTGTAAAACCATACCTAAATCAAGAACTTAGTGAAATTTTCAATCACCAAGATAACTTCAATTCCAAGTAACCTCTCAAACTTGCAATTCTCATCAAAATCAATCATCAATGATCATCCCACATGAAAATACATGTAAAATTCTTCATGTTGACCAAAAGTCCACTTAGTCAACTTTTACTTTGTTGACTTTGAGTAAAATGAATGTTTTTCCCCTTTGGTTCAATTGAACCATTTCTCTTCAAAATTGGTGATCAAAACTTCAAACATATCATATTCCAAACACATAGAGACTATGGAAAGATTTTTCACTCAAAATTCCAAAGAATCCCTGATTAAGACTCAAACCCTTGTTTTGCACTCTACACTATGAGATAACTGGTCAAGCTTCAAAACACTAGTTCCACTGGGCATCATGAGAGAATTCTTAAACAAAATTGATTCTAATGATGATAAAAGAATGATGCTTCAATAATTGGTTCATCTAGACCCCAATATCTCCAACTTGGGTAAAACCCTAATTTTGGCTGATGAATCCAAAGGATGTGATTTTCCTTATAAACATCACAATACTCAATCTTCTGATGATCCAATGAGGTGGATAAGATATCTCGAGATATGTGATACCTTTGGCCTTGAAAGATTCATAGGTTTAGATAATAAGGCTCTCCTTGAGCAACTTGTCAATACAATCAATCTTCTAAAGCTTGAGGGAGACTTGATAACCAAAATACTTTGATACCTACATAATGTATGAATGCAATGCAATATGATGTTTATGATGAAACATAAGCCTAAAAATTCTGAAATCAAGAGGTTAAATTTTGGGGTGCAACAACTACCATTAATTGGAGTAATAAATCTCAACAACAAACTATCTCCAATAATGACGAGACTACCATTCATTGGAGTAACAAATCTCAATAATGAACTATCTCCCATAATGACGAGACTACCATTCATTGGGGTAATAAATCTCAACAACAAAATATCTCCCACAATGACGAGACTATCATTCATTGGAGTAATAAATCTCAACAACGAACTATCTCCCATAATGACGAGACTACCATTCATTGGAGTAACAAAGGAATCTTCTCGGGGAACTAACAGACTTAATGGGGAAGTACAAATTGCTTAAATTAAGAGACCTGCCCCTTGCTGTTATGAGAAGGAGCTGCAATAATAACCTCCTGGGGAAAGAAATATAGTTTCCCGGGGGAAGAAATATATTCCTGATGAGGAGCTAAAGTCTTCACATGCAAAATAAATGCACATTCTCAAACTAGGGCTCAAAACTTGCAGAAATCAAAATAATAATGTTGCTGGGGACCACAGATTCAAACCAGAACTAAACCAGAGTGAAACAGTCAACCAAGATAGCTCCTGATGAGAAATAATAATCAAAATGAGATCATATTCCATCCAGTTAAAGAACTGAATAGGAAGGCTAAAGAAAAGTTCTTTAACGAGGGGCAACCCAGTGGGGAAATTGAAGGAATATACGCTTTCTACTTAAAGTTGATACGCTATTAGAGAGAGGGTAACATAACTCGGCAAATAGGGTAAAATGCCAATAAGAATATCAATGAATGCAAATGAGTAATGTATTTAAATTCAACTATGCATGATGTATGTATGAATTCTATCATGTTTATGCTGACAAACAGATATACAACACCAGGGATGACAAACAAAACCAAATTGGGCAAAGTCAACACTCGGCTAAATCACATCCAGAAGGAAAATTCCATAAGAGAATAAACACCATATGAGGAAACAAATTCCTATTCCACGACTTAACTCCACTAGGAAGAAACACCATCCGAAAGTAACCGAATTAAAACAATAGAATCAATGCAGATACAGGGACCTAACATCCTCCTCAAGGCTTCACCTGGGAACATCGCACAGGTTTCAATGAGGGGAAACAAATGCTTCAACGTCTTTTACTTCTACTGGGGATTGCAATACCGATCTCAATGGAGAAAACAATATCACATTGTTGAGATATCACCTGCGGATCTCGTGATGTCTTTGTTGGGGAATGCAATACCACATCATTGAGAGGAGCCCAAAATACATTCTTCAACGCCAAGAGTGATTATTACACAAACTTCCTTGGGAGAAATTATGAAACCAACAAGGGATAACAACTCTCAAAGAGAAAAAAGTCTCAGCCTTACTTGGGGATTAGGAAATCAAACAATACAGCAAGAAAAATCAAAATTATGGGGATTTTAAATTAGAACCAACACTTGGCGGGAGAAAACCCAAATTTTGACAATTGTTTCAATGCTTCTTAGAAAAGATGTTGCCCTTGGCTAGTTTCCTGGGAAAACAATCAATAATGCCAACAAATGCAAAGGGTGACATTTTTGCAAATGATTCCATCTCAGCACACAAAGACAAAGGGACTTTTGTCATATGAGCGAAGACCTTACTGGGGAATCTGGGATAGAGGCTTCAAACCATGCAAACCCGAAATCAAAATAGACCAAGATTTGACTAGGGAAAACAGGATCACAGGCCCAATACCGTACCTTACGCAAATTGGTATGAACTCCAACTATCCGAGAAAGCCTTCCTGGGGAAAATAAACTTCCAAAAAATGCGGAGTTCATCCATCCTTGGGATTACCACTTTTTCTTTTCTTGAGTCACAAAATCTAAAGTAAAAAGTAACTTGTAAATTCTTTTCAAAAACAATTTTGTTATTTAATATTTTTGTTTTGAAAATTACTATCAATAATAAATGAAGTCTTTGTACGCAGAATAAAATAAGAATTGGAAAGAATTGGATAAAAGCTCAAACTTTACTAATAGAATGGTGGTCTGCGAATGGCGAGACTCCATAGATGATTAAAAAGTTTGGAAAATGGTAATATACATTAGAAAAGATACATTTAAATACAATTACCACCATTCTCCCTAACAACTTTGAATTCCTGAGCAGCGACTTCTATTGAAGTATGGTGAGAGTCCAAGAAGATTGTTGCTTCAATGATCCAGTCTTGTCTAATGCAGTTACTTGCCGAGAAATCCCTAACTTTTGCCTAAGTTACCCTTGCGGGTTTTCAACCTAGCGGGAAGAATTTATTTTGTTTATGTCTCTAATTTTTGCCTAGGCTGCCCTTTCGGGTTTTCAGCCTACCGAGACGCTCCTTTTTTGCCTAAGCCGCCCTTTTGGGTTTTCAACTTAGCAAGCTGTTATTTCATTTCTTTAGGCGAAGTATTTCTTGACTGCATCAATATTCAAAGGACGTGGGAACTCCTCGCCATCTATAGTTTCAAGAATCAATGCACCACCAGAGAAGGCTTTCTTGACAACATATGGGCCTTCGAAATTGGGAGTCCACTTGCCCCTAGAATCAGCGTTGAAAGACATGATCTTCCTGAGCATGAGGTCGCCTTCTCTGAATTCACGAGGCTTGACCTTTTTACAAAAATCCTTCTTCATTCTCTTATGGTATAATTGGCCATTTCACAAGGCCGTCATTCTCTTATATTTAATAAAATTCAATTGGTCAAACTTGTTCTACACCCATTCAGCCTCTGACAACTTGGTTTCCATTATCACGCGTAAAGAGGGAAGATCAACCTTGATCGGGAGCACTGCTTCTATACCATCACAAGGGAGAACGGGGTTGCCCCTATTGAAGTGTAGGCAAATGTACGATACCCGTGCAAAGTGTCGGAGGTACATGAATTTTTAAGCGTAAATTTAACACTTATGAAACTTCTTTGGAAATTTGTAACAGTCAAATTCCATTGTCATCCAATAATAGCCTGCCCTAAGCATCTTCTTTTTCGTTGAATGTCCATTGGCATGAGTACCAAAGGAACCTTAATGGATCTCATGCATCAACAGGTCTGCTTCGTGTCTATCCACGCATCTGAGCAAGACCATGTTATAATTTCTTTTGTATAGAACATCTTCATTGAGGAAAAAGCTGCATGCCAACCTTCTCAATGTCCTTATATATTTATTTGACTCACCGGCCGGGTATTCATGGGTCTGAAGAAATGCTTGATATTATAATACCAAGGTTTCTCATCTGATATTTCCTCTGTTGCAAACACATGAGTCGGTCTATCCAAATGTTGCATTGTGATACGAGGCACAACATTCCAAGTATTTACTTGATACATAGAGGGAAGAGTTTCTAAAGCATCCGCCATTTCATTTTCATCTCTGGGAATATGATGGAATTCAACTTTGTTAAAGAAAGGTAATAATCTCCTGGCATAGTCTTTGTAGGGAATCAAGCCAGGGTGACGAGTATCCCATTCTCCTTTAATATGATTTACTACCAAAGCTGAATTGCCATACACATCTAGAACTTTGATTTTGAGATCAATATCCTCCTCGAGACCCATGATACAAGCTTCATACTCTGCCATATTATTGGTACAATCGAAGGTCTGCCTTGCAGTAAAAGGAATATGTGATCCATGAGGAGTGATAATCACAACACCAATTTCCTTCCCATAAGCATCCACAACTCCATCAAATACCATAACCCACCAGAATTCAGGATCAGGACCTTCCCTAGGAAAAGGTTCAAAACAATCTTTTACCTTCAAAAACATCACATCCTCATTAGGGAAGTCATATTTAAATGACTGATAATCATCAACCGGTTGGTGAGCAAGATAATCCGCCAATACACTACTTTTTATAGCCTTCTGAGTACGATATTCAATATCATATTCAAACAACAACATCTGCCAACGGGCGATTTTCCCAGTGAGATAAGGCTTTTCAAAAATATACTTAATTGGATCCATTTTGGAAATCAACCAAGTAGTATGATTCAACATATATTTCCGCAACCGCTTTGCTGCCCAGGCTAGAGCACAACATGTCTTTTCCAGCATAAAATATTGTGACTCACAGTCAGTAAATTTCTTGCTGAGATGATAAATGGCATATTCCTTCTTCCATGTTTCATCTTGTTGTCCCAAAATACAGCCCATGGAATTATCTAACACTGTCAGATACATAATCAATGGTCTTCCTTCAACCGGAGGGAGCAAGATATGAGGTTCAAGCAGATACTCTTTAATACTTTAAAATTCCCTCTGGAAATCATCTATCCACACACAACCTTGATATTTCTTTAACAACTTAAAGATCGGTTCACACGTAGCAGTCATATGGGAGATAAATTAGGAGATGTAATTCAGACGCCCAAGAAAATCTCTAACTTGCTTTTCAGTTCTTGGTACTGGCATTTCTTGAATTGCTTTGAATTTATCAGGATCGACTTCAATTCCTTTTTGGCTGACAATGAAACCTAGCAATTATCCTGATCGGACACCAAAGGTGCATGTATTTAGATTCAAGCGGAGACGATACTTCCTCAAACGCTGAAACAATTTCAAAAAATCTTCTATATGCCCTTCTTCAGTCTGGGACTTAGCAATCATATCATCAACATATACCTCAATTTCCTTATGCATTAGATCATGGAATAGGATTGTCATAGCCCTTTGGTACGTTGCACCAGCAGTCTTCAACCCGAAGGGCATCACTCTGTAATATAATGTTCCCTAGGGTGTGATAAACTTTTTTTTCCATGTCCTTAGGATCCATTCTAATTTGATTATATCCGAAAAATCTATCGATGAATAAGAATACTTTGAATTTTGTTGTACTGTCAACCAACATATCAATATGTGGTAATGGAAAGTGGTCTTTTGGACTTGCTTTGTTTAAATCTCTATAATCTACGCACATGAGAGCTTTTTCGTCTTTATTCAGTACTGGGACAATATTGGCAATCCATTGAGGGTACACTGATGTTACAAGAAAATCGATATTAATCTTCTTTAACACTTCTTCTTTAATTTTCACTACCATATCAGGGTGAGTTCTTTGCAATTTCTGCTTGATTGGCAGGCACTCTGGCTTTAGCGGCAAACAATGTTCCACAATATTTGTATCCAAACCAGGCATGTCTTGGTATTACCAAGCAAATATATCCACATATTCTTTAAACAATTCAATTAACTTTCTCTTTACATAGGGATGCAGCAATGCTCCAATCTTGACTTCCTTTAGATCTTCCTCTGAACCCAAATTAATCACTTCTAATGGCTCTTTATATGGCTAAATGGCACTTTCCTCGCGCTCAAGCAACTGTGAAACCTCTTCTGGAATTTCATCATATTCTCCTTCTTCGGCCCCATATACAGGATATTTAAAGCTCGGAGACGGCGCAGGGTCATTGTATTCAACAGGTTTATTAATTAATCTGCACATATGATTTATGATTGTATTTAGAAACTGACACACATAGCAAGTGATTATGCATATTAAAATTATTTATTTATTTTGAAAGGTCTTTTTTTTATTACCATTTTCCAAGAAAAAGCAGAAAATAAAAACACAAATTGGGAATCAAAGACAACTTTTATTATTGATTTTAAAGATCAAAGCAAACATATAAGCCCGTACAATATCAATTTTCACCTTGGGCAGAGTGAAAGAGTTTTTTTTGAAAAGATTAACAAAAACAAATTACTTTGAGACATGTATGCAAGAGGGAACATCAATGGTGATCCAATTTTGGACTCTAACTCCATGCGTCACATAGTTCGGCATCTCCTGCTCTGCTTTATCTTCCATAATGGCGTTGATCTCAAGAACAGTTGGATGAAGATAACCTCCACTACAAAAGATATATTGGTATTTTCCTAAATGAGACTTCGGCTTCGTGTTCTTACCTTTACCGTGCTTCACAAAGAATCCCAAACCAGCTATATTCTTGTTTACAGGTGGATCAACAATCTGACCCCATACCTTACTAGGGCCATTACGTACAACTTGCTGAGCATCTTTAAATGAAGCTATAAATTCTCATTTCCTCTTATATTATCAATGGATAAATATTGGAATTGGGTTCCAACAACAACTTCATTTGCTTCCACAACACTGAAAGGGGATAAATGATATATTAATAGTGCTTTTTCTCCATTTACGATGACCACCTTTTCTTCATGCATAAACTTCAACTTCTGGTGTAAAGTTGAAGTGACAACCCCTACCTCGTGTATCTACGGTCTCCATAGTAAACAACTGTAAGCGAGCACAATATCCATAACTTGGAAAGTAATCTGAAAAAGGTATGGGCATATGTGAATAGGCATAACTACTTCCCCAATAACATACTTCCTTGATCCATCAAAAGCTTTCACAATTATGCCACTCGGGCGCATGGGAGTTCCTTGATACTTCAACTTCATAAGCGTGCTCCTCGGTATAAAATTTAAAGCAGACCCATTATCGATCAACACATTTAACAATGAATCGTTCTGACAGTTCATGGAGATATGGAGAGTTAGATTATGATTCCTTCCTTCTTCAGGGAATTCGTCATCACAAAAACTCAGGTTATTACATGACGTAATATTCCCTACCACACAGCTGAATTAGTCCAATGGCATATCACTTTCCACAAAAGCTTGATCCAATACTCTCATCAAAGATTCCCTGTGGGCAAAAGATTTCATCAGCAAGGCCAGAATAGATATCTTTGATGGAGTCTACAACAATTGATCTATGATCCTATAGTCGCTCATGTTGATAATATTCAATATATCATCTACATCTTTTTCCAGAGTAGTACCACTAGATTCCCCCACTGCTTTCTTGGGTTTAACACTTTCAACAATCTTCTTATCAGCATTAACATTTCCTCGAATGATAGGTGCGAAAACACGGCCACTACGGGTTACTCGGCTGGCTTCAGTAATATTCTTTACATCAGACAAAGGTTGGATGGGAACTTCCACACCATCCTCTAGAATTATAGCATTGTATTTATACGGTACAACTTTGTCTGATTCGTAAGGAATATGCCCTAGAAAGCAGACACCAACGAAGAAACAACTGGCTTGCTATGATATTTAATCTCAATAGAGGTGGGAACACCGAAACAAGGTACAATAACATTCACCCCTTCTTCAGAATACTTCAACATCACAGAATCATTGCTGGAAAACATCTCTTCATCTGAGGAAAAAAATTCATCTGCAAAAGCATACTCATCATCTGACACAATCTCATCCAAAAAATGTTCAATCACATCAATCTCATTGTAATCACCTCTATTTCCTGAAATTTTGATAGTACCATTGTCCAATAACCACTGAATACCCCATCTCATAATGGAGCAACCACGAGAGTCTCTACAGGAAATCTGGAAAGAACCATAATGGTGTTCTACTTGACCATCCATATGACATAAAGTAGCGTGCAACTGCACCAAATCATCATTCATATGATTCACGTCAAAAATCCAGAATTCTCTGGGACATCCGTAGACCATACTCACGTCTTCCTCGTACTCTTCCCTAGGCCTAATTATATGAATGAGGCCTTCGTCCATCATTTCTGAAAGATCAACCTTTATCTTATCACACCCTTGTATATTTGTTTCTGCAAATACAACAACCAGCATGGTCATGCGTATAGTAACTAAACTCACAGAGGTCATCATGCATTTTTACCAAATCTCCTCTAACCAGGTTGATATTAAAAATCTGGAAGTCCCTTGGACAACCAGCAACCATGTTTATAGCATTTTATCCTCCATGTTTTGGCAAACGATTATCTTTCACATTAGGGCCAATATCTTTAAAGGATAAAAGGCCATATCTCACCATTTTTGTAATTCAGGTTTCAAAGGATAATACTTCTGAACATTGTGCCCTGGTGCTCCCTGATGAAAAGCACACGTCTAATCTGCTTTATAATACCAAGGCAAAGGTGATGGTATAGCAGGGGGTGGTCTGGTCTGAACCAACTTCTTCTGAATTAACATCGGGAGTAATTCTGCATAGCTCATTAGCATAGAGTCAAAAGGTTCTATCTTTTGATTATGCCCTTGATTTCCCTTAGGGGATGGTCTCTGAGAAGCAAATGTGGTCGGAGCCACATTGACAACTGGAGTTACCGAAGCAACCTGTTGGTGGCGGTGATGATTCCTTCTAGGAGGATTAACCATTATCTCTTGAATAACAACATTTGTATCTCCTTCTTTCTTCTTTGCAAACCCGTATGAAGGCTTCTTGGTACTACCAGAATTTTCACCTCTTGTTAAACGACCCTCTCTTACAGCTTCTTCAAAATGAACGCCCATACTCACCATTTCGATAAAATCACTTGGTGCACTCGCCACCATTCTTTCATAGTAGAAGGCACCTAGAGTCTTCAGGAAAATAATTGTCATCTCTTTCTCTTCCATTGGAGGAATCACTTAGGCAGCTACTCATGCCATCTCTGTGCGTATTCTTTAAACGACTCTTTGTCCTTCTGGACCATTTCCTTGAGTTGATCACGGTCAGATGCCATGTCCATGTTATACTTGTATTGTCTAATAAATTCTTCACCCAAGTCGTTTAAAGTATGAATTTTGGCACTATCCAAGCTCATATACCACTTCAACGTAACACCAGTCAAACTATCTTGAAAAAAGGGAATTAACAGGCGTTGATCATCAGCGTGAGTAGACATCCTTCTCACATACAACACAAGGTGAGCTCGAGGACAAGTATTTCCCTTGTGTTTCTAGAATTCTGGTACTTTGAACTTTGCATGTATTTTCACGTTTGGAACCAAACACATATCATTCACATTCTGCCCAAACAATTCTTTTCCTCTGAGGGCTTTCATTTATTTATGCATCTTATCAAATTGATCCTGAAAAACATCCATTCAATCATAGAAGCCCAATATTTCAATTGGTGGAGGAATAGGACGATAAACTTCATCATTAACAACCGGCACAACATTCACCGAAGGGGGTGCAGCATAATGAATCTGATTTCTAGCAGCAGGAGTAATATGCACCGCATGAGGTACAGGAGTTACAGCAACTTGAACAACTGGAGCAGCTGGAGTATCAAGATTAAAACCTTTTGTCATGAAGTTTTCTGGCATTCCCCATGGATAACCCTAAGGCATATGATTCTGGGCAGCAGTAATTGGGGAAACATAAATAGGAACTGAAGGACCTTCAGAAGCAAATGTTATTTGTTGAGGCTGAGCAAGTGGTGGCTAATTCTGAGCAGCCACCAGTGATTCCATCAAAGCAATTAGATTAGCCATACCGGCCTTCAGAGTAGTAACTTCGTCACGCAACTCGCGATTTTCCTATTCAAGATTCTCCATTTTCTTCCTGGAATTAGCTCGAGTATTATACCAGTAAGACAACTTGCTATTGAACGAAGCAGAGAAATTCAGTAAGACACCTGGGTATGAAAATAAATGCAAGAAATATGTACAGGATGATGCATGATATGAAATGCACATGATTTATTATATTATTATTAATTCAAGGAACTCAAAGATTTTATAGACAATTTGCAAATATTAAAGTACTAACATATTTTGAAATACTGAAAATCTCATTATAATAATCTTCAAAACGGATTACAACTTTTCAATATAAGTTTCAACAATCCCAAGCACAAAAGAAGATCTAAAAATCCTAAGAAAGAAAAGCTGATGAAGATCACTCCACACAATGAACTTTCTTGTGAGTCTTGCAATCTGAGCCTTCAGCTGCTTGTTCTCTTCTGCATACCTGTCGGAAACCACTTTCCAATTACCAGAGTCGGGAAGTGAATGACTAAGCCCTGACTGAGCGTTAGAGAAAAATAAATCCTCTTACTTCTCCATCATCTCTACAGCACGACTCTCAAGAAACTCAATTAGGTCATCCTTCTTCTTCAAGTCTTCCTGGTAGGATATATCTAAAGTATGACAATTATTCTTCCAAGCCTCCTTTTCCTGCTGCATCCTAACTAGGGCACCAGAAGCTCTTCCATATCATCTAAAAGGGGAGGAATGGTGTTAACAATCATAGCAGTCATAGGTGCTTCACGGGAATATGGCATCTTCAACTGGATGGCTCTTGCTTGTACCCACTGAAGATAAGGCTCCAAAGAAACAACGCCTCTAGGTCCCAAGTCCTTTATACTTTTCCTGTGAATATGACGCCAAGCCTCTTCAATCTACTCCTTAGCTTCCTTATGATTCTCTCCATCTTTAAGAAAGAAACCACTCAAATGAATACTATATGGCTTATCCCTCATCGGATATCCAAGCTGTCGTCGTGCAAGAATAGGATTGTAGTTAATTTCTCCCTTTGTACCAAGAAGAGGTATAAAGGAGAAACTACCATAACTATCGACAATCTCTACATCATGGTAAGCCTGATGGTATAAAACAATATCTGAATGAGTGAGGGCCATAATCTTTGGTGCCCAACGAGGTTCCTTCCTGACATTCCAGAAAGCATCAGACCGAGGCGAGTGAGGAGTAAACCACTGATACAACAAAGGCGTGTAACATATGATCATCCCTCCATGATAAGAATCTCAAAGATGAATAGAGTAATAAGCATCACCTAATAATGTAGGAACTGGATTCCCTATCAAAAAGATCCTGATGGAATTGACGTCCACAAAGTTGTCGACGTTCGGAAATAAGAACAACCCATAGGCAAGTAGAGCAAAGATGGCCTCAAAAGCAACCATACTCTTCATGCTAGCAAAGTAGCGAGCTTTCTCCAATAAAAACTGAGCGGGTAATCCTCTAGTTCCTCCTTTGGTATTCATGTGGGCTTCAACCTCAGACTTTCCCAAATGAACCAAAGCAATAATCTCATGAGATTTTGGCTCCCCCTCCAAACTGGTGAAAGGAACACGATCGGTAACAGGTAAACCCAGTAGATAAGAATACTCCTCTAATGTAGGCATCAACTGATAATCAGGGAAAGTGAAACATTGATATATTGAGTCATAGAACTGAAGCAAAGTCGAGAGAATACCCTCTTTCATCCTAAGCTTCATGAGAGACACGATGGATCCATACTTCTTCCAAAAATCTATGGAACTCTCAATCTCGGGAATTAGACTAATCAAATCATCTATATTGGGATTCTTGAAACTGTACCTAAGATATTCACAAAGAGTCAACTTTAAGTCCCTTGAACAATAATGTTTTTAAACGATGCTCATGGGTGCATGAATGCATGATGCAAAAATCACACACAAGTTGACAAATATGGGGGGGTTCATAGGTTCGACGTAACGTGCATGGAGTCAAAGGTACTACCCATAAGGTATGGTCTAATAGTTTATCACCTGCTGAACAAGGTTCTAAGAAGTTCCCAGAGTCTACATCCTTCCTTCGGATATTACCAACGTCCTGATTGACTCAGTAATTAGTAATATTCTTAGGAAAAACTCATCCAAGTATAGTATCGTGTGACAACCATTTAAGGATTACTCCATCATAGCTTCCACACTACACCTAAAAGGCCAAGATGGGTTAAGGGTTCTACAGTCCTTTCAGCAGGCTCCCAGGTCGAAAGCAGCACGTCTTCCCGATTACTCGGTAAATGACACTATAGTCAAAGGGGCCTCCACTGAGTGGGGGATCTCATGTCTCATTTTTTGGGATTACTCCCTCAAAGTTAACATGACTATACCGTCCATCCTATCTTAAGTTTTGCTCAAGTTCGGGTAGAGGACTTATGAGAAATCACCAAGCACCCTGAAAACCAGGAAAATCCAGACAAACATATATACAACATATAACATAGAAAAAACTATAGCACATACACAAATAAGCAAAGATAGACTCAACCCACTAAGGTATGGACCAAAAATTGGTCGATCTGTCCCCAGTGAAGTCGCCATTTTTCTGTAGCGGTAGAAATGTTGAGACTAAGCCGTTGGATTGACTTAACTCGCATAGATCAAATAAAAACTGCAACCGCGCTTTATTGTTTCCAAAGGAATGGGAAAAGAGTGAATAACCCAAAAAGAGGGGGAGAGAATCTAAGCTATGGGGTTGGTTATACAAAGGAAAGGTATTAGCACCCTAAACATCTACAGTACTCTGCAAGAACCTCTTTGAAAATTTGTGTATTTTGGCTATAAAAGTTGTATAAAAAATAGGCGGTGGAGATGAGAAAAGAAGTATTTTTATAGTTTTTGCATCCGCCGTGGTTGCGAACCTTTAGTGCCTACGTACCATCTTCCATGCAATATGGGATTAGGGTACTCGTAGTTCACCTTTAAAAATTTTAAAACACAAATGTGTTGGTTAATTTTAAGAGATGAGACATTATCGTCTTATCCGAGTGGAAAAAATACTTACTACCCATAATTATGAGAAAGGATAATTTGCGTCATCTCAAAGTGGAAGATATGGCCTGGATTTTAAAATCAACAAAGCCTCCCTCAACACCTTAGTGGAAAATATCTAACTTCATTACATATCATAGAAGTATAGTAGTTCGCATCACTACAAGGATTGACAAGAGTCTATCTTTTGAGAAAAGTTTAAAGTAAAATAGCCAAAGTGACCTAATTGTTTGAATGAGATTGGTTGACTTTTAGTGTTCTCACAAAAGTGTCAAGGTATTATTAAGTTGATTAACGTTTGATTAACAAAATATTTTTGAAAATGCATGGACATAAGTCCAAGTTTATTGTGAAAGCGGTTCAAGTTTAGAAAACAAGCATAATTTTGAAAAGGAGGGAGAAGATTTTGAAATTAAAGAAGATGAGAGGAGATGAAGGGACTACCCTAAGCATGAAGTAAGAGCTAGAGAAAAGAACCGTCTAACCAACAAGAAGCCAACATTTGACACAATGAGTCAATGTAGAATTCTCATCCTTTTGATTGAAACCAAACAAGTAAAGATAATAAACCTCTTAAGAAAACAAAGCTTCAATTGCATTAGGTCTTTCACAAAAATTGGGTAGAGTAACGGCTGTATACAGATGAATTCCCGGTCAGAGGCAAAGCATGTAATCAAAACAACCTACACACAAAGAAAACAAACAACCCAATATCTTGGGATGAACCCCAAGAACTCCAGAAAAATAGCAATGAAAGTCACAAGGTCTCAAGTTAGGCCAAGGTATCTAATCTTAAGTCCAAGAAGTACACAATCTCCATAATGCCAAGGATAGTGACCAAATAGTCTAAGTAACATTAAAGTTTTCTATGGTTCAAGTTGATTATTAGGTATCTTCTAAAAGAAATGAAAAGTTCAAGTGAGAAAAAATAAAATGACATAAAGGTAAATGATCAAGTGATCAAAGATGAAAATAGAATGAAATATAAATGCTAAAATAAATGTGCTTAAAGTAAAGAGCGTAAAGTAAAGGCATAAAATAAAGTCAACTGTTAGAAGTTAGAAGTTAGTTGAATGACCATCTTGAAACTTGCATTTGAAACTCATTAGAGGATTGATAAAACCAAATCCTCTCAACAACAATTTTCATTTTCTTTTTGTCAAGTATATCACTCACTTCAAAATATCAAGGCAATATTAAATGAGAAATGATGTTTAAGTGATTCACTTTGACCAAAGCTTATGAAGATTCATTAGAGGATTGATAAGACCAAAGCCTCATAACAATGAATTATAAGATTATTGGATCAAAGGTTTCAAATTATCATACTTGGGCTTGGAAACATAGGTTTGGGCCACGAATGATCATTTCTCGAATCGGGACAAAATTTAGCGCTATATTAAGCAATCGTAAGTGGACTTATATAGAAGGTGAACCTATTTTGAGGTCGGTCAATAGAAATCTATGTACCATATGTTTAGAGAAATGATATGTAAATTATTCTCCAACAACATGTAGTACAAGCAAGAAGGGGATAAGATGAAGGGAGAAGGGATAAGAATTAAACCACATTTGAACCAAAAATTTAATCAAGCTATCATTAAAATCAATCATCCATTTTGGTGGAGTTAAACTCAACACTCAAGTTCCAATGATGTTAATTAAGCTCATGATCAAAATCTCATAGTTCAAGATCAGCCATAATATATACAAAAATAAAATTGTATTTAAAAATAAAGAAAAATACTTTTTAAAATGGTTTTAAATGAAAATAAAAAGGGAAAATAGCAACTATATTCAAAACATTCAAGAAAAAATTCAATGAGACCATAGAAAAATCAGAAATAAGCTCAAATATTTTTATAAATTTTTTTGTAATTTTTTAAATTCAGAAACAATTTTTAAAATTAAAAGAAATAGACAAAATAAACCAAAAATTATGAAAAATAGTAAAGTTAGAAAAAAAAAATGAGGTCACCAATATTTGTCAAGAGATTATTGGATCCTTCCATATTTTTTCAGAATTTAAAAATTAAGAAAAGTATTTTTAAACATTTAAAACAACTCAAATAAAGTGAAAAAAATTTAAAATACCAAAACACAAAATAAAATTGTGAAAAAATAATAATCAGAAAGAGAAAAATCAAAAGTATTTTTAAGAATGTTTTCAGATTTTTTGAAGTTAAAATGATTTTTTTATGAATTTTTGAAGTTTAAAATAAATAAAATATAAAATTAGAAAATAAAATAAAAACCAAAAATATTTAGACCATTGGATAAGAGTCAAAACGCGTTAGTAAGTTAATCCAATGGATCAGATGTGGTGTGCATATCATGGTCCTTAATGAATAAAACACTGAATCATTTATTAAAATCAAAATTGAAAAAACAAGTGGCATGATATCATTGGTTGAGAGATGACACGTTGGTCATCTTCAACCTCCAGCCACGCAAATTGCGTGTCTCTGAAATGGAAAAATTAGAGCTCGAGACTGGTACTATTCACTTCGTCTCTTCAAGAAGATTCCAATGGTACCCTCGCGAAAAATTTATATAAAGTGTAGCTCAGTTGTTTTGGAAGGAAAGATTTGAAAAGGGATTTGAAAATTCATGGCCAAAACTCACTTCCAGTTGAAAAAAAATGTTGCGACTAGAATCAGAATGATGAGAGCTTCATTACAGTACCAAAGTTTGAGAGAATTGGTGAAGGAATCTACCTATTGAAGTTCAAATTCAGAATTGGTGAAGTTTATAGTAGATGTATGAAATCAACGATATAACTCATTATGTTAATATCGACATAATTCATTGTGTTAGTCTCCATGCGGAAATGGATTATCAAGCTCTGTCTTGTTCATCGTCTAGGTTGCAATGAGTATGCCAAATCGGCGTTAAGCTTACTATGTTAGTCTCAAAATCATAGTAAGTCCATCTTTCAATTTGTGTTATTTACCTCTTAGGTTATGGTAAATACGCGAAATCTACGGTCTCTTTTCTAGGTATTGGCGAGTTATCCACATCGTCATATCTAGATCAATCATACTTCTTGCTCTAACTTTAGTAAGATGATACATCATCATCTTTTCCTATCTTCCTTCATTCGTTGGGGTATACTTTACAATATATCCTTATCTAGCCAACCTTGGGTCAAATTTTGGGGTCTTCTATTATTTAATAAGCCTCTGATTCGAATGTGCAAGACCTGTGTATTCTCGCACCCTCAATCAAAGAGTAATTAAATAGGGGCAATTTTCATATCCCAAATTAGCCCAAGGGTATAAATAGTCAACTTTTTCTTTTTAGTCATTTTGATTGAATTTTAAATGATTTTGTTACTAACTTAGTTTTTATATATTTGGTATAGTGGTTTGAAAGATAAAGAAGGGGTGTATCGTTTGGGGTTTATAGACCCATTTAAGTTTTTTGGCCTTATTTAATAAAACAAATGGGGTGTATTTCTTTAATGGACCATCAAAATCTGATGGCCCATTAAGTTGTTTTAAAGGTACGGTTAATATGGCAAGAGGGAGTGCGATTTTTTTATTTCCCTTTTGAATTCATTCGGTCCACTGAAGTTTTGGTCTGTTCTAAATACAAAAGGGATGTGTGTTTTAATTAAGGGTTCGTGGGCTTTCTAAATCAGAATGACCCATTTAAGTTCTTTTTTCCCATTAAGGTATAAGAAGAGGGGTGCATTTTTTTGTTTAATTACTGTCCCATTAAGAAAACTTATGAGGCCCAGTAGGTGGAGGGTTGACCGAAGTCAACTGATCTTTGCTTTGGTCAAATTCTTTCTTCGATTTAGTCTTTTTATTTTATAACTATTAGTAATTATTATTATTTTTATTATATTATAACTATTTCTATTAAAACCATTATCATTATTTGCACTATTATTATCAATTATTACTTATGTTTACTATTATATTTTTATTGTTAAAACTAATATTATTATTTTTTAAATATTATTATTTTTGGAACGAGTTTGACTAAGTCAAAAGGGGCAAGGAGAAACCCTTATTTTGCAAGCCAAACGGCACCGCCACGCCGAGTTGATCTTCAACCTTAAGACTCAATTAAGCTACCCAAAAATTCATATATGCCCAGAAAGCCCAGAAATAAACAAACACAAATCACATCTTCGCATAATCAAATGATACTACAAAATCAAATCTTTGAAGGAATTACAAGTACAAATCGTCCAAATTACAAATTGTATCAATTACAGAATCTAATCAAATCAATTCTAACCCTAATCTAACACAATCTTCTATCAATCTCTAATTTCTAACGCCAAATAAAATGAAATTTCCTAAAATACTTAACCTTAAAAAAACTATATAAACCCCTAAAAACTAAGAACAAAGACGACGAAAAATTATTACAGTGGAAGCAAAAGAAGGAGTAGAAGAAGAGAGATATGTGTTTCAATTTCTGAAACCCTAGATATATGGTGGCATCGCTTCCGCCTTCAAGCCTTCATCGTCTACATCATTTCTTCCACCATCATCTTTGATCGTACCTACAAACAAAAGAGAGGAGGGATAAGAATGATTCGGACCGAAAATCAGAAAAAACAGAGATTCACCGCGATAGAGGTACACCTGATTTCCCTTAACTTAAATGTTTATTTGATGTTCTTGTTGAGATTTGGAGTTGGGGTTGATGGTTGCCTCCGATAGGGCTTCCCACTTGGGTATTTAGGGTTTCTGTTGGGTTGCAGTTTGTTATTATGAAGGACGAGAAAACAAGAGAGAGAGAGGAGAGAGAGAGAGAGAGAGAGAGAGAGAGAGAGAGAGAGAGAGAGAGAGAGAGAGGAAGAATGAGGAATATGGAAGAAAAATGAAAAAAAGAAAGTATAATCTCCCTCCATAGCTCAATTGATCTGCGACACGTGGCAAATTTCTGGCCACGTGATAGGGATGATCTACAGCAGTCCCCTGCATCCATACCATATACCTTTAATCGTGTCCCTCTTATCACAATCAAGCGATCACAATAGCACATCCACACCGTAAACCCAAGCGCTTGGCCACACATGATCTAAACAGATCTCTCATAATTGAAACTTTGGGCCAAACCCAATTGTTAACTATGTCCCCTGTGTTTTTATTTTACTTGTCTAACTGGATTCCCCCCCCCCCCCCCCCCCCCCCACGATTTGGACAAAAAAACCAATATTAGGCTTAAGCCTATTGATAAACCAACCCCCTGGAGTTACTATCTGGATTAAAATGACACCCCCTCGATAATCAATTATTTATTTTACTTATTTAATTTTATTTATTTGTAATTATCAACATTTTTGCATTAAATATATTTTTGCATAATTATTAGTAAATAGTTATTATATTTTTTATTAAAAATACTTAATATATTTTTAATAATTAAAATAGTTATTTATTAATCAAAATTCCTTTTTTCTAAAAAACTAACCCTAATTTTTTGCAGTAAAACTTATTTTACATAATCGCATCATATATTCGAAAACACATAACCAATCAATTACTAATGATTTTCTACTAACATAACTCAAACTTATATTTATTTTCAAAAAGGTTGTATAAATGTTTCCTATTAACTACGAACTTCGTATACGATTCCTCTATCCAAAAACTCAGACTTGGTTCAAGGAGAATTCTAAATATTTCTACAATCCATAAAAAAAACTAACCAAATACTACGAACTACAAATTGGGACTCTGATTCCTCATAAGAGGATACGCACGCATACGACTTAAAAATTGTGGCGAGTTCCCCTAATTAAAATTAAAACCCTATTCCTAAACCTTAAACCTAAACCCTAGTATCCTTGTGAACAAGGTAGATGAAGGGTGCCTAACACCTTCCCTTCGTCTAAAATGAGTCAAGAACTTAGAATCTCTGAATCGATTTAGGGTTATTTTTTTATTCATCCATCTTTAGGATAAAAGTTAATTGTGGCGACTATATTTTTCTCGGTTGTTACATCTAGGCGTCCTTTATATTAAGTGTCTTTAATGTTATTTTTCTCTGTAAATTATTTCTGTCTGACTCTTTTATACCCTCAATTGGGGACATCTTTTAATAATGCCTTCTCTCGGGGCATACGTATATTTTCCACTTTTCATGCCAGGAGAATAGTAAAGACCCCTTTATACAAATTTGGTGATGTGACTGTTTCTAGGAGAGGATTCCCTGACAGTCTATTAGCCTTTTTTGGTGGCAAGGATCCTAATTAAGGATCCAGTGTTTTGATCGCCTCATAGGGCGGAAAGTATCCTACTTAGGGATCTATCATTTTGATCTTCTCGTAAGGCATCAAGGATCCCACTTAGGGATCTAGTGTTTTGATTGCCTCATAGGACAGCAAGAATCTCATTTAGGGATCCAACATTTTTATTGCCTCATAAGGCGACAAGGATCCCACTAAGGGTTCCAACATTTTTATCTCCTTGTAGGACGGCAAGGATCCCACTTATGGATCCAACACTTTGATCACCTTGTAGGTCGGAAAGAATCCCACTTAGGAATCCATCATTTTGGTCGCCTCATAGTGTGGAAATGATCCCACTTAGCGATCCAACATTTTGATCGCCTCGTAGGGAGGAATGAATCTCGCTTAAGAATCTAGCATTTCAATCACCTCGTAGGGAGGCAAGGATCCCACTTAGGGATCCAACATTTTGATCGCCTCACTTAGGTGACAAAGATCCCACTTAGAGACCCAATGTTTTGACCGCCTTACTGTGGCAATCTTTTCCCTAGCTTGTAGATTTCCTACAAAAAGGTAGTAACCAGCAGACACAAATTCTCTAAAATAATAAAGTGGAGGGCCTCACAGAAACCATATTCCCATGAAAACCATAGACGGAAAAGAGTTCACTCTATAAAATAAAATTTTCTATACAATCATCCGACATTTAATACTTTCCTATGAAAGTTAACAACAAAGTATCCAAACAGTAATAAAGAAAAACAAATATACAACCGCTTTGTAGATGGATCTGAAGGGCATTCCTTATGGGCCTTAAATATTCGATCTACTCAGTGGTTGGATACGGAGCCTCCTAATTTTTCCAAGTTTCTCCTTGTGGCTTTATTCCAGAGCCCAACTTCCTAGATTTCATGCCTAGAGTGCAATACCCTTTCAAACTTGAGGCTCTATACAAAACATTTTCTAACAATCTCTTGGTATCCCTATACAAAGTTGATAAGGTGATGCCTATATGGTTAAAAGATGGTCTCCTTTTAATCATATTGTAGGTAGTGTTGTACCCCAATTTTCCCCCTAAGATTATCTTATCATATCATGTCAACTTGATCATAACAAGATCACATTAGGGTTGTTTCTTCCTCTTTTTTCTGTCTCCTCTCTTTAAGTTTGCTCTTGAGGAATCTCTAAGCACCTTGGTTGTGTATTTTGTATATGCGTTGGTAATTAATTTCTAACCCAAAATACAAAAAATATTTGTCTTTGTCTTTGAAAAATTGTGTTTTGTAGGTACCAAGTCGAAAGGCAACTTGTATGGATCCATGAAGGCTTGTGTCGAACTCATGCAAGTTGATTTGATTCTGTATTGTGGCGAAAGACAGCATGCATCGACCCATAAAGGTATACATCGACCCATAAAGGTATGTATCGACTCATCCAGTTGTGTATAACTAGCATGTGTCGACACATGCATATATGTATTGACTCATCCTGTTTGTATAACTAGCATATGTCGACACATGCATGTATGTATCGACTCATCCTGTTTGTATAATTAGCATATGTCGGCACATTCATGTTATGTGTCAACTCATGCAGTTTGTTTGATTCTGTAATGTGTTGAAGAAGTAGTATGTATCAACACATAGAGGCATGTACCGAAACATGCTGTGTTATACTGCTAGAATGTGTCGACGCATACCACCCATGTATCGACTCATAACAGCAAAATGCACGTGTTTTTTAAAAAAAGCCAGCAATTTCAAGCTGTTATCTTTTTGGCTCCAATTTTTCTGCATAATTTGAAAATTATACCATTAATTCAATTTTGGCTCCAAGAATCAATTACCAAATTACCACTAATCCCAATCCTAAAACTCTATAAATAGAGACCTCATTTCATTCAAATGACAAGCTTTTGATAGCCAAACTCATCTTGCTAAAAAATCTCTCAATTCTCTCCATCTACCAAATTCACTCAAAGCTCCATTTTCAAAAAGTTAGTAAGCTTTGCATTGAAGCTTACTAATCTTTGAGATAAACCTTCATCCAACCACTTTTTCTCCATCAATTATCTACATTCAATCTTTGATAATTGATTCTTGTGGTTGAATTAAAGCAAATTCTGGAAGTTGTTTGATAATTCTCAAATTCTACCTTTGGTAAGTTAGATCATCATCTTTCACAATGTGATCTCTTGTGGATTTCTGGTTTTGATTCATTGAGAACTGTTTTATGATTCCATTAGTGTTATTTTCTCATAATTTGATGGAATTTTCATGCTCAATTGGATCCATGATCATAAGGTGTTTGATGAAAAGTTGGAACAAGAATTTGATCTTTAAAATGCTGTTTTCTACTGATTTTTAATAGGTTGCAATCAACTGTTGTAACATTGCAACTGATTGTCACAGAAAATTGATTTGATAAAAACTGCATTGATGCAATAGGTTGCTGTCTAAGCACAATTGATTGTAACAGTGCCACAAATACTTTTTCTGCCTTATTTTGGGGCTGTTTTGACTCAAATATTTTTTTTGTGCTCACTCTCCTTGATGGATAATTTGGATTGCAATTTTAAATGTCCAATTTGTTTTTAAACTCAATGGACTTAATGATGTAGATGAAGTTGGATAAATGTTCATCAATTTAAATCTACCTAAGAGTGAATTATTTAATTCATTTTTGGTGCTTTGGATTAACGATATATTTAGTGCTTTAATCCATCTAGAGGAGTGGTTAAATTTAAAGATGAAAGAATTTTGAAATGGTGATCCAAATTAGCTTATCATTCCCCTCCCTCTTCATCTTATCCCTTTTGTTTTTAATTGTGCTACATGTTAAAGGATGGTGATCTCTATATCATTTATCCAAACATGAAGTACATAGATTGCTATTGACCGGCCTCAAAATAGGTGCGACTTCTATATAAGTCCACTTACGATTACTTAACATAGCGTTAAATTTTGTCCCGATTCGAATAAATGATCATTCGTGGCCCAAACTTATGATTGCAAGCCCAAGTATGTTAATTTGATATCTTTGATCCAATAACCTTGAGATTCATTGTGTGGAGGATTTGGTTCTACCAATCCTCTAATGGATCTACAACACCTTTGGTCAACGCGGATCACTTAAACATTGTTGATCATTAAATGTTACTTTTGAGGATTCCAAAATGGATGATATACTTGACAAAAAACAAATGCAACTTGTTGTGTGGAGGCTTTGGTTCTACCAATCCTCTAATGAGTTCCAAATGCAAGTTTCAAGATGGTCATCCAACTAACCACTAATTTCTAAAAATTGACTTTACTTTATGCTTTTATTTTCTATGCTTTATGTACCATTTAATTTAAGCATTTACATTTCATGCCATTTTATTTTTGCTCACTTGAGCATTTACTTTTATGTAATTTTTGTTTTGCTCACTTGAGATTTTCTTTTCCTTTTGTTGTACCCAAAATTTTCCCTCTCATTTTATCAAGTTTTTCCCCACAAGACTCTTTGGACTCAAGACATGATTAGGGTTTGCTCAGCTCAAGACCTCATCTTGCACTGATGACCTGAAATTAGGGTTTGAGTTTTCACAAGGATTTTTAGACCATCAATTCTTCATGTGACTTTCATACACCATCTTGGACTCCTAGGATTGCTCATGACAAGTTTCAAGCCTTGAATCACATTTTTGCCCAGTCAATTGGACAGTTGACCTAAAAATCAGCTGTATTGGGGAAAAAGTCAACCATGGCCAATTTACAGTCAAACTTCGTAATTTTTTATCCACAACAACATTCTAGGCTCCTATGTACCATTTGATCAAGTTTGGACCACAACTCCTCAAGAAATTTGATCAGATCATCAAAAGGGCAAAATGGTCAAAATTAGGGTTTTGACTGAGAAAGGGCAATTTCTGATTTTTGACCTAGCCAATGACCAATTGGGTCCAAGTATGGTTTCAAGGACTCAATGGCATCATCTTGACCTAATCACAAGGTTCAAAAGATCTCAAATGCATTGGATTGACAGATGAATTTTCCAGCCAACTGATCAAAAATCAACTGTACACTAAAAAGTCAAACTTTGACTTTTTGGTCAAAATCAAGTGCCAAGGGTCATAATTCATCAAGACATCTCAAAATGTGAAACTTGTTGACCAAGAAACCTAATTTTGAAAATTAGGGTTTTAATTTGATATTTTTCATAACTTAGAATTTTTCTAAGTTATGAAAATTTCTTATTTTTTCCCAACTTTTTCACCATGATGCAATTGGATTCAAACAAAACTTCCAACATGAAAGTTGTAGTCCTCCATGAAATATACAACTTTGATTAACAAAGTTTTCCCAAAAGATGCTTGGATCTCAAGTTATGATTTTGTGAATAGGGGTCCATAAACTTTTTAACTTAGTGAAATTTTGCCCTAGTTTAGGCAGATTTTTTACCTAACTTCATGGAAACTTTACACCTAGTTCCAATTGGAATCTAAAAATTAATTTCAAAAATGGATTGTAGAGTATGTTGCAAGCTTTCCAAAATGTCCAAGAACTCTCCAAGATCATTTATGGTTAGAGAGAATCGAAGAAATGAAAATGGCAATTTATCACTTTTGTCCAAGGCATTTTTACATTGGTACAAGTTGCAAATCAGTTTCAAACTTGCTTGTACTTGGTATTACAGGTCCTAATCCTTTCTACACTCCATAATTTAATTCAAACACATTAGATAATGGTCTTGTTCTGATCTTTGGAGCATTGTACATTGAATTAATCCAAAAATGGCATAAAGTGCATAATACCATTTTCATAAAGCTAGATTTTACAACTTTGTTTATCTTGAGCCATGGACCTAATCTCTTTTTGCAAACAAGATCCACAGATATCAGGCAATTGGTACCAACTCTCATCAGGCCTTAAGCTAGCCTGTACAGGCCTTGAGCTTTGTCACTTCACCTTTTCTTCAAAAGCAAGCAAACTTGCAAAAGTCAAGCAAGCTTGTGTATCTAATAAAACCAAGACTTTGCATCATTTCAAATAACCTCGGAACATTGTTGCAAGCCTAAGACATGAATTCATAACTCCTCAAACACTTTCAAACACAAAAAACACCATTTTCTGCCCAAACAGTGTATTATCTACAGAACTCAAGCCATTTTGAAATTGGCTCGTGCGTTTTTCCTTTCAACCCTTCAAACATCTTCCCTACATCCCATCCAAGCTATCCAGGCCCCTGTCTTGCAACTATGAGCTCATTTTCACACTTCACCATTTTCATTTTGAAGGTTTGCAGGTTGACTCGTGCAAGGAGTTCTAGCCATCTACAAGACCAGCTGAGCATTGGAGAAGCTTGAGGGAACCTCAAGGAAGCTCACAAGAACTTCAGGCCTCACTCAAAGTTCTCACATTGCCATATCCAAACTCAACTGAACAAGGTATTTGTCAATTTTCTATCTCTCTATTTAGGCATCTTTAAGCTTAGGTTTGTGAAGCAAAAATGTAGTCCTTAAGTTGCTTGAGCTATACATATGCATAATTTGTATTTATATTAACTGAGCTAGGAGTATTTGGATGTTGAACATGCTGAAAAAACTTGGTCAGAATTTAGGGCCATTAAAATTCTCCTTGGTATTTTAGAGTTAGATCATGTTCTTTATATTATTGGAATCGTGAGTTCATGAGCTACATTTTTCATGTTATAAGTTTTTGATTTTATGTAAAGAATAGCAAGAACAGGATTTGAAGTACATCGCACGTTTTTGGTCTGGAGGTCAGGGATGAAGTGAGCTTGGGCTTGGGCTTGCTGTCTCTACTTTTCACACCTCCCATTTTGCTTTTATACCCCCCTGATCATTTTATTTTATTTTTTTATATTTTCTTACATAATTTATATTTTCTGACTTTATTATCTTTTTCTGAACATTGAAAAATCACAAAAAAATATTTTCTTTATTTTTTGCATTTTATCATATTTTTTTATTATTTTTTTGGCATAAAAGATAGTTTATTAGTAATAATATAATTTATTTTCTTAAATAAACTTGTAAATAATATAAAAATATCATTTTTTTAATTATTTATACACTTAAAATAATATTTTCATACAATATTCAATTTCTTAACATTTTGTAATTATTATTATTATTTTTTCTTGAACAAAATGAATAAAATAAATAATTAGAAAACAATATTTCTTTTAAACAAAAACTAGGGTTTTCACCCTTTCAAAAATAATCATTTTAATTTTTTCTTATTTTTAAGACTTTAATAAACTTATTTTCACATACATAAAATAAATACAAAAACATCTTTTGCATATTTACATTTTTATTGCAGATTTAAATAATTGTTTATTTATTTATTTGTACAATAAATTCAATTTGGTTGTAATAGTTTTAGGGTTTTATTTTGAGCAATATCCACTTATTCAAAACTTGTATCCCCCTCCCCATAATATTGTTGTAATAGTCTAGATTTACTTTACACATTTTATTGCTTTCACGTACCTTGATAGTAAACTAGGGTTTTGTATGCAAAGACCAAAAATCAAAACAAATAGCATGACCTAAAGACAAGACAAAAATGCATGAAAAATGACAACACATTGCACACAAGCACCCCTAGGGTTTCATCCACTTTGTTTCCTTAAATTGGCCATGGTATGCATGCTAGGTATCTTGGCAAAACAAAACAAAATCAAAACAAAACAAAAAAGATCATAGTCCCTCGATGAAGCTATCTTGGTTGCCTAAACAAAGATGATCTTAGTCCCTAAAAATGCTAAATATACTTGGCAATATTGTTATCATGGTCATATGATGACCCACGACTGTCCCGTTTAACATCCAAAGATAGGGTTGTTTACCAAATGCAATGGTAAAACAACAATGTCAAAGGAATAAAAAAGTGTAGGAAAGACTTTTGAGTAGGTAGATAAGATTCTAGTTACTTGATCAATTTGCAAACCATCCTTGCTATTTTCAAACAAACACACACACATTTTCAAAAGCATTTCTAAACAACTTTCAAAACATTGAAACATTTTTCAAAAGACAAACATCTTTGTATACGTTCTTACGAACGAGAATCATTACAAAGATTTCCAAAACGATGACCTCTTTTCAAAATACTTTCAAAACCACACAAAGCACCATTTCAAACAATTGGAAAAGCAAAGCAAGTGATCTAAACAAGTAACTAAGAGCCCATAGAAAACCATGGATGAAAAGGGTGCTAGCACCTTCCCTTTTCATAATCTACCCCCCGAACTCAAGAAAACATCTCAAAGGTCTTTCATGTGCTTTTTGACCTTTCCTTTTGGATAAAATAAAAGTCGGTGGCGACTCTTGCTAAACCGAGACATTTGCAAACACAAACGCAAAATATCAAGTCAGTTCTCCCACCGTATCACAGAACTGGCGACTCTTCTGGGGACAATTATAAAAGTGGGGTTACCTTAGGGTTTTAGATCACCTTTACATGCTTATCTTGCTTGACTTGTTTGCTTTACACTTTGGTTCTATTGTTTGGGTTTAATCCTCTACAGTGCGGGGTATACCGACACGGTCCAAGCAATAGCTATGTTAGTGTGACATATTTGTGGGTACCGGTAGCCTTTGAGTCAATCAAAGAGAATATGGGGCCGCTGAGTGATGTCATGAAGCACTAACGAACTTTTAGAACCTTTACTTGACCATCTTGGCCTTTTAGGATGTAGTGAGATGACCGGCTTTGGTGCAGTCCGAAGTTGGTAGATACTCGATACTACATTCATTGAGGGTTGTTTTCTTGGAATATTTCGGTCGCCAGTAAAGTGCCTAAACTGAAACAATGAACACAGAAAACAATCCAGTGATATTGAGCTCCTTAGAACTCGGTTACTATTTCTAGGACAGGTTGAGCCAACTAAACTTCAAGAGGGTACTTACCTATGAAACCCCATGCAATCCTAAACTAGGAACTTGTGTGATTTTCTTGTACATATATACTTGTTCATAACATCATGGATATCATGAAGCATCATATGCATCCACTAACCATTTCAAGGATTTTGGATTTTCATCTTTGTTCCTGTTTTGTAGGTTATGGAATCACTTCGCAGGAAAACCATCCAAGTCAACCTTGTAAGAATTCCTCCACAACTCAAGGAGATAGCTTCAAGGATTCCTGAGAACTATCCGTTCACCGGGAGGCATGGTCGTCTACTCAACTTGGTCACCGCCAACACTGAGGAGGATATGCTGAAATTTCTATTCCAGTTCTTTGACCCTTTGCATCATTGCTTTACATTTCCTGACTACCAACTTGTGCCTACTTTGGAGGAATTTTCTGAATTATTGAGGATTCCTATTCTCAATCAACTACCCTTCAACGGTACGGAAAGAGATCCAAATCCAGAAGAGATTTCTCAAGCCTTACACTTGCACTCCTCTGATGTCACAACACATTGGGAAACTAGAAGTGGTGTCAAAGGCTTCTTGTCAAAGTTTCTGTTTGAGAAGGCCCAAAGCTGCTGGGATTCTTTGGACCTACAAGCTTTTGAGGAGATTATAGCTCTTCTCATTTATGGGATGGTCTTGTTCCCTAACCCTGATCAACTCATAGATGTGAGTGCTGTCAAAATCTTTATAGCTCGTAACCCGGTGCCTACATTGCTTGGGGATATCCTCCACTCTTTTCACACTCGAACAATGAGGAAAAGAGGTGTTCTCATGTGTTGCACTCTTCTACTGGCAAGATGGTTTATTTCTCATCTTCCCCAATCAGTCTTGAATAATGAGCAAGGTTTGAGATGGTCACAATGACTGATGACACTTAAGCATTCTGATATTCATTGGTGTTCTCGGTCCAGAGAAAATGTTATCATCATCGACCGTTATGGGGAATTCCCTAATATCCCTCTACTTGGCATTAGGGGAGGCATCACCTACAACCCCTGCTTGGCTCAGATTCTGAAGTTGAAGAAGAGGAAGATGAGGACTACTCAGAATAACAATATCCTCCTGCAGATGACAAATACAAAAATCTGGAAGAGCGTCTAGATGCCCTGGAGATACAGAGAGTGCCTGGGATGGACTTTGAAGAGTTAGGGTTGGTATCTGGAATTGTAATCCCTCCTAAGTTTAAAGTGCCACTGTTTGCTAAGTACGATGAGGTGTCTTTCCCAAAGATGCACTTACGATCTTATGTCAGGAAAATTCAACCACATTCTTCTGACAAAGACCTGTGGGTCCACTTTTTCCATGACAGTTTATCGGGGACGCAGCTTGATTGGTTCTACCAGTTGGAGAGAGCATATGTCCATAATTGGGAGGATTTGGCAACCGCCTTCTATAAACAGTATCAATACAATACGGACTTAGCACCAACCCGTACTCAATTACAGAGTATGGGCATGGTCTCAAATGAAGGTTTCAAAGAGTATGCCCAGAAATGGAGAGACTTGGCAGGACGAGTACAACCACCTTTATCTGAAAGAGAGCTAGTAGACATGTTCTTGGGAACTCTGTCAGGGCCTTTCATTAATCACCTGATAGGAAGCTCTTCTACAGGTTTCACTGAGTTGATTCTAACTGGAGAAAGGGTTGAAGTCGGTATTAAAAGCGGGAAAATTCAAAAAGATGCATCTGCTTCCGCTGCCATCAAAAAGACTTTTCCAACAAAGAAGGAAGTATCAGATGTCTACTCCCAAAGAGGTCAAGGAAGATTTGAGCGCCGGCCAGCGGTGGGGGCCGTAATGATTCAGAAGTCTACAGCTGATCAGCCCAGAAACAATCAACCCAGAACCAACCAAACAAGGGTGCAAAGGCCTGTACGGCAATTCACCCAGATAAACGTGACTCCTGCTCAGGTTCTACCCCATCTCTTGAAGTTAAATCTTGGGAGTTTGAAAGAGGCCCCGAAGAACCCGAATACTGCTTCTTTGTACTACCATTCGAACACCAAGTGTGCTTATCATTCAGACAGCCTGGGGCACGACACCAACAATTGTTGGGCCCTCAAGAATAAGATTTAGGATTTGATAAACTCTAAAGAAGTTGAATTAGATGCCCTTGAAAAGTCGAATGTAATCTCTGCTCCAATGCCAAAGCATGGCCATAATGCCCATGTCGTTGAAGAGGATCTGTTTGTTTCTATTGTTGATGATTTGATGACTCCGCTACTGATAATCAAGTTGAATCTGCTAAAGGATGGGATTTTCCCAGGTTATGAAGAAGATTGTTACCTTTGTTCATCCTTACCAACCGACTGTCCATTGTTGAAGGTAGGCATCCAACACCTAATGGATAACCAAGAAATCCTTTTGAAAAGACTCATGTTACACCGACTCCTGTCAATGATGTTTCAATAATAACCATATCCACCAATCTTTCCAAGGTCTCCAAAATACCTGTTAAGATTACATCCGCTCCGAAGACTGCACCTTTGAAGATAACCATGCACGGGCCCGTCCCGTACAAGTCCGACAGATCAGTACCGTGGAACTATGATGGAGAAATATACTACCACGGTATTAAGCAAATTGAATCAACTGAAGAGAGTTCTGATGAAGAGACTTCCGACATTGGAAACTTTGCTGGAACGAGCAAAATCACCCGCAATGGAAGAATTTTCTCTCCAGAGATTGCCCCTCCAAAGGCAATCTTTGGACCCTCAGTTGCTCTTAAAGTTACCCCTGCACCGGTAAACATATCTACGAGAACTCCAATTATTGAAGAAGTTGTAACTCCTGTGGTTGTCCCCTCCGCTGTTGTTGATGATAAAGGGAAGGGGATCCCAGAAGAGCCTGTCAGGACGAGGGTTCAGCCATTGGTCATCCATGAAACCTCTCAAAAAGAAATGGAAGAGATTTTGAAAATAATCAAGAAAAGCGATTATGATGTTGTGGAACAAATGGGGCAAACCCCCTCAAAGATCTCTATGTTGGCCCTGTTGCTTTGTTCAGAGGCTCATGCTAAAGCTTTGATAAGATTCTTGAAGACGGCCCACGTGCCACAGGAAACCTCCGCGGATCAGTTCTAGGAATGTGTAACTAGCTTAACAGCTGACAATTGCCTAGGATTATCCGATGCTGATTTAAATTCAAAAGGGAGAAAACATAATGATGCTTTGCATGTGTCGGTGGAGTGTAGGGGAACCACCCTAGCTCATGTTTTGGTTGATACTGGGTCGTCTTTAAATTTTTTGCCGAAGAAAGCCTTGGATAGACTGGATTGTGAAGGCTTAACTTTGAAGCCCAGCAACATCATTGTCAGAGCCTTTGATGGTTCTAAGAGGATGGTCCACGGGGAGGTGGACATCCCGATTAAAGTTGGAACTGAAACCTTCAACTCCATATTCTACGTGATGGACATCCGTCCTTCCTGTTCTTGCCTATTGGGAAGACCCTGGATTCACAATGCTGGAGCCGTCACTTCTACTCTGCATCAAATGCTCAAGTACCCAGTCCAGGGGAAAATCATAACTATTCATGGCGAAGAGGAATACATGATAAGCCATCTAAATTCTTTCCGCTAATGTAGAATTGGATGGCGAATTCATCGAAACCCCTTTTCAGCATTTTGAAGAGGTAGCTCAGGAAATTGCAGCAACCAAGACAGTGTCTTTTGTACCCATGATTACCATACCTCCGCCTCGGATGTCGTCTCTCAAAGATGCAAAGGCTGTGATTGAAGAAGGAGGAAGCACAATCTGGGGGCAGCTTCCAGACTTTCCTTATAAATCAAATAAAGTCGGCTTGAGGTTCACTTCTTCTGCTCAAAAGGTTGTACGTCACGCCTGTGCTGGAGGGCCACCAGTGAAGATCACCCATCATGGAGTCAATGCTTTAGAGGATAGTGAAGAGGAGAGCAGCCTAGAAGACTGGATTTTTCCAACTGTTGACGGAGGACTGTGGAACTGGGAAGCAAAAGACTTTGTTCCGATTACTTTCATACCGCAGTAATTTATATTTCAAACATTTCTGTTAGTTTGTAATAATTCTCAAGCAATTCGTACACTTTTAACCTTGTGCCTTACCCGAGGCACATAGGTCCATTTGTAAGGGTTTGATTTTTCATCTTCATATGCCATTTTAATGAATCATGGACGTTTTCACATATAAACTTTTGTGTTTATTGTCTTTCTCTTTACATTTTATTTGTTTAAAGATGGTTATCCCTTACACACACCCACACTCACAAATGCAGGTACCCTTCCTTTCCGGATTCCATGGGTAACAATTCTGCTATGGCCATCAGTGACTCTGAAGATCTGGTATACCATGCCGAATACGAAGGTGAGGAAGATTGTGAGGTGCCGGGAGAATTGGCTAGACTACTACAACAGGAAGAAAGGGCTATTCTGCCTCATGAGGAGCTGTTAGAGACAATCAACTTGGGTACTGAGGAAGACAGAAAAGAAGTCAGAGTGGGTGCCAACCTAGAGCCAAGTGTCAAGGAGCACTTAATTCAGCTGTTGAATGAATATGTTGAGATCTTCGCCTGGTATTACGAAGACATGTCGGGACTCGATACAGACATTATGGTTCACCGTCTGCCCACAAGAGAAGACTGTCCACCAATTAAACAAAAAGTTCGTCGTATGAGGCCCGACATGTCAGAAAAGATCAAAGCAGAAGTTATGAAGCAGTTCAATGCTGGATTTCTTGTTGTTACTTCCTATCCACAATGGGTTGCTAACATTGTTCCCGTGCCTAAGAAGGACGACAAAGTGAGAATGTGCATGGATTAAAGAGACCTAAACAGGGCCAGCCCTAAAGATGACTTTCCACTTCCGCACATTGACATCCTGGTTGACAACACAGCTCATCACAAAGTATTTTCTTTCATGGACGGATATTCGGGTTACAACCAGATCAAAATGGCACCTGAAGACATGGAGAAAACTACTTTTGTTACACAGTGGGGTACGTTCTGCTACAAAGTGATGCCATTCGGACTGAAGAATGCTGGGGCAACCTATCAACACGCCTTGGTAGCTTTATTTCATGATATGATATATCATGAGATAGAGGTCTACGTAGATGACATGATAGCCCGTTCACAGGCGGAAGAAGAACACCTCGACCATTTGCAAAAGTTGTTTGTCAGGTTGAAGGAGTATAAGCTAAGATTAAACCCTAACAAGTGTATGTTCGGAGTCCGATCCGGTAAACGCTTGGGTTTCATTGTCAGCAACAAAGGCATCGAGGTTGATCCTGCCAAAGTCAAAGCTATACAAGAAATTCCTGCTCCTCGCACTGAGAAGGAGGTCAGAGGTTTCTTGGGACGCCTAAACTACATTGCAAGGTTCATTTCTCACCTAACATCTACCTGTGAGCCAATCTTCAAGCTGTTAAAGAAAGATCGGGTGGTTAAATGGAATGATGACTGTCAAGTTGCTTTCAATAAAATCAAGGAGTATTTGCTAGAGCCTCCTATCTTGATGCCTCCCGTTGAAGGAAGACCGCTAATCATGTATCTAACTGTCTTATAGAATTCAATGGGGTGTGTACTGGGGCAGCATGACGAGTCTGGCCGAAAAGAGCATTCCATTTATTACCTTAGCAAAACGTTTACCGACTGTGAGACCCGATACTCACTACTCGAGAAAACTTGATGCGCTTTGGTATGGGCTGCTCGCCGGCTAAGCCAGTATATGTTGACTCATACCACTCTGCTGATATCTAAAATGGATCCGATCAAATACATCTTCGAGAAGCCTGCTTTGTCTAGAAAAATAGCTATATGGCAGATGATCCTGACAGAATATGATATACAGTACACGACCCAAAAAGATATAAAGGGAAGTATGCTAGTTGACCATCTGGCTCATTAAGATATCGAAGATTATCAATCCATGAAGTTCGACTTCCCCGATGAAGACATTATGAAATTGGACAATATTGAAGATTTCAGACCATATGACGGACCTGAATAAGGATCCCAATGGACCCTGTACTTTGATGGGGCCTCCAATGCACTTGGCAACAGTATCGGCGCGGTACTTATCTCTCCAGAAGGTTGCCATACTACTTTCACCGCTAGACTTTGCTTCAATTGCACCAACAAACATGGCCGAGTATGAAGCTTGCATCTTTGGTCTCAAGGCTGCAATAGACCTGGGAATCAAATCTTTGGTTGTGTTTGGAGACTCAGCTTTGGTCATCAGTAAGATCAAAGGAGAGTGGGGCACTAAGCATCCAAACCTTATCCCTTACAAAGAACATATCTTGACATTGCTACCTCATTTCGAGCAGATTACTTTCGAGCACTTCCCGCGAGAAGAAAATCAGCTAGCAGATGCTCTAGCTACAATGTCATCCATGTTTAAACTTAACTGGGATAATAAGGCTCCTCAAATCACCATTGAACGGATGGACGAACCTGCGCATTGTCACGAGATTAATACCGAAGAAGTAGTGGACCGACCTTGGTTTCACGAAGTCAAAAGATATCTCGAGGCTCAAGAATACCCAGAAGGAGCTTCAGTCAATGACAAAAAGTTCTTGAGGAGATTCTCTGCCAAGTTCTTCCTGAGCAATGGTATCCTGTACAAGAGCAATCATGATTGCATTCTGCTTCGTTGTGTGGACAAGATTGAAGCTGAACAGATCATGGCTGAACTGCACAATGGTACCTTTGGCACTCACTCTAGCGGGCATACGATGGCTAAGAAGATTCTACGGGCAGGCTATTATTGGTCTACCATGGAAGCTGACTGCTATCAACATTCCAAGACTTGTCACAAATGTCAAATCTATGCGGACGAGGTACATATACCTCCAGTTCCTCTCAATGTCTTAATAGCTCCTTGGCCCTTTGCTATGTGGGGAATCGACATGATTGGGGAGATCAAGCCTACAGCCTCCAATGGACACCGTTTCATCCTAGTGGCCATTGATTACTTCACCAAATGGGTCGAAGCAGCTTCCTTCGCATCCGTCACAAAGAATGTTGTTGCCCGCTTCATCAAGCAGGACCTCATTTTCCAGTAAGGCATCCCCGAAAGGATCATCACTGACAATGGTACAAACCTTAACAACTCTATGATCACCACCTTGTGCGAGCAGTTCCAGATTCAACATTACAATTCATCTCCCTATCGGCCAAAGATGAACAGTGTTGTCGAAGCTGCGAACAAAAATATTAACAAGATCATACAAAAGATGACATTCACCTACAAGGACTGGCATGAAATGTTACCGTTTGCTCTCCACGGGTACCGTACCACGGCTCACACATCAATTGGGGCAACACCATATTCTTTGGTATACGGCATGGAAGCTGTTTTGCCTATCGAGGTTCAGATTCCCTCCTTGAGAATCATGAAAGATGCTGGTCTGAGTGAACACGACTGGATTCAGACTCGGCTTGATCAACTTAACTTAATTGATGAAAAGCGACTTACTGTTGTTTGCCACGGTCAGACGTATCAAAAACGGATGATCGAGGCTTTCAACAAGAAAGTTAGACGTCAGGTATATCAAATCAGAGATCTTGTAATCAAGCGGATCATCTTGCCGCATAGTGATCCCAGGGGAAAATGGACTCCTACCCGCGAAGGACCATTTGTGATCAAAAACATCTTTTCTGGTGGGGCAATGATCTTAACCACCATGGACAGCAACGACCTGTCGCACCCTGCGAATGCAGACATAGTCAAAAGATACTACGCATAAGTGACCCGCTAGGTTGACACACCTAGGCAAAAAAAGGGCATCCTGGTGAATCGAAAACCCGAAAGGGCGGTTCAGGAAAAATTTAGGGATAAAACAAAAAAAATTGTACACCCAGCAAGTTGAAAACCCGAAAGGGTGACTTGGGCAAAAAAGGGTTTCCCGATGGATCGAAAACCCGAAAGGGAGGTCCAGGCAAAAGTTAGGGAATTAAAGCGTATGACTATGTCTCGTCGGATCACTTTAAGGACAGTCTCTTCACAAACAAGCTTCGGGCTTCTGATCAACTCAATCATCTTCGGACAAAGCAACAAATGGACAAGATATTCAGAGTTACGAAGGCTATAGCAGAATCGGAACCCCATGGAATACACATAGCCATATTTCTTCATATAAATTTTTCTCATTTTTATGACAACGTTCTCTTACTAGGATGTCTGTCTCCTTTGTACAAAATACTTACACAAAGTTAATACAAAGATACTTCAAAGTGCAGAAAACTATTTGCCTTTTCTTCTTTTTTACACTTGTGTTTTATTTGAAAACGTCCAATGATTTACTAATGAGCATGTGCATTTGAATATAATCATTGTTTACAAATAAAAAATTTGGGAAAGAATAATTACTGACAGGTTGAAAGTATAGAGAAACGTCTTAAGACTATTCCAAGAGAAATCCCCTGCAGTACATCATCTAGATCCCCAGTGGAGCTAAAACCTTGAAATACATATCCCCGGCAGAGCTAAATTTCAAATCCTTAATCCACCATCAGAGTTAAAACTTCAAACTCCCAATCCACAGCGGAGAAAAACTTTGAACTACAGATTCTCAGTGGAGATGAAACCTTCTTCCCCGGTCGAGTCAAACTTCCAACTATCAATCCCCAGCGGGAACCATTCAGTTTTCCCCAAATTCCCCAGCAAGTTGTCTTAAAGTCTGAGAATCAACCAGATAACATTTAACTTCTTGTCTCTCCCCAACCTAGAATAATTCCTTAGTAGAGTGGCATACAACCCAAACTCCTGAGCTTTCTCCAAAACTGGAATAAGTTTTCCCTCCAAAGTCCTGAACTTACCCCAGCGGGAAGCCTTCTTCCCCACAGAGTTTTCACTCCCCAGCAGATTGAAGATTCTCATTCTCATTTCCCCAGTGAAGTCACTGAAGTTTTCATTACTCCTCAACAGAATGAAGATTCTCATTCTTAGTTCCCCGTAGAAATCATCAGAATTTTCCCTATTCCCCAGCCGAGTAAGGATTCCCATTATTTAACCCAAGTAGAAGTCTTCAAAGTTCTCTGGATTTCCCAAGCAGACTTCTCAAGCAGTTTGATATTACTCTCACAATAGATTTTTTCAATTTTCCAACTTCAAGACATGAAGGATTCTCACATCCCCACAGAAGTTGTCAGGATTTATTTTCCCGGGAAATAGTCACCAAGGATTTCTCATCCTCAGCAATCAAAGATTTTGAATCTCCAGCAGCGGTCAAGGATTTATTTTCCCCGGCAGCAGTCAAGGGTTTTATTATCTCCAGCCGTCAAGGATTTATTTTTCCTCAGCAATACAGCAATTCAGCTTACATGCACATACATTACACTCATATATCATAAACATTGATAAAACACATTTTATTGCATCATACATTTCATGCAACATAACTTTGTGTTTCAGCTAACATTTTACCCTTTTCAGGATAAGATTAACAGCTATCTTTAACAAATATTCAAAGATTTCAGATACAGTATGGATACACTCCAGACACAAAAGTCATTATGCTACTCATTCAGATCTCTTATTCAAGATACAGTACGGATACACTCTAGACACGGAAGTCATTCTGTTACACATTCAGATATCAAAGTCAAGATACAATACGGATACACTCCAGACACGAAAGTCATTATGTTACTCATTCAGACATCAACTTCAGATACAGTCTAGATACGCCCCAGACACGGTTGCCATTCTATCACTTATTCTGATTTCCCCAGCTCAGGGATGCTCCAGACACGGATGCTATTCTATCGCATATTCAGATTTCAGATTTAGATACAATACTGATACACTCCAGACACGGAAGTCATTCTGTTATTCATTCAGATTCAAGTACAGTTACAGCTCGGATACGCTCCAGACACGGAAGCCATTCCATTGCTCATACAGATTCAGTCTCCAGATACAGTTCAGATACGTTCCAGACACGGATACCATTCTGATACTCATTCTTTTGACTTACAACTCACAACTCAGCAAACATCCTTGGATGGCATCTTTAAGCCCATCTCCAACAATATTCTATCACCTCCCCAAATGGCATCTTTAAGCCCATTCCCTCAACTACGTTTTGACGAGTGCAAATTTACGGGCACTCTAGTGTCCAATCATATTTTACCTTCGAGTAACGAATGGAAAAACTCGCCAATCTAACTCTTCAGGTTCAAGAAGATTTAACAGGGGCAGTTGTTGTACCCCAAAATTTTCCCTCTCATTTTATCAAGGTTTTCCCCACAAGACTCTTTGGACTCAAGACAGGATTAGGGTTTGCTCAGCTCAAGACCTCATCTTGCACTGATGACCTGAAATTAGGGTTTGAGTTTGCACAAGGATTTTTGGACCATCAATGCTTCATGTGACTTTCATACACCATCTTGGACTCCTAGTATTGCTCATGACAAGTTTAAAGCCTTGAATCACATTTTTCCCCAGTCAATTGGATAGTTGACCTAAAAATCAACTGTATTGGGGAAAAAGTCAACCATGGCCAATTTACAGTCAAACTTCATAATTTTTGATCCACAACAACATTGTAGGCTCCTATGTACCATTTGATCAAGTTTGGACCACAACTCCTCAACAAATTTGACCAGATCATCAAAAGGGCAAAATGGTCAAAATTAGGGTTTTGACTGAGAAAGAGCAATTTCTGATTTTTGACCTAGCCAATGACCAATTGGGTCCAAGTATGGTTTCAAGGACTCAATTGCATCATCTTGACCTAATCACAAGGTTCAAAAGATCTCAAATGCATTGGATTGACAAATGAATTTTCCAGTCAACTGATCAAAAATCAACTGTACACTAAAAAGTCAAACTTTGACTTTTTAGTCAAAATCAAGTGCCAAGGGTCATAATTCATCAAAACATGTCAAAATGTGAAACTTGTTGACCAAGAAACCTAATTTTGAAAATTAGGGTTTTAATTTGAAATTTTTCATAACTTAGAATTTTTCTGTTATGAAAATTTCTTATTTTTTCCCAACTTTTCCCAACTTTTTCACCATGATGCAATTGGATTCAAACAAAACTTCCAACATGAAAGTTGTAGTCATCCATGAAATCTACAACTTTTATTCACAATGTTTTCCAAAAAGATTCTTGGATCTCAAGTTAGGATTTTGTGAATAGGGGTCCATAAACTATTTAACTTAGTGAAATTTTGCCCTAGTTTAGGCAAATTTCTGACCTAACTTCATGGCAACTTTTCACCTAGTTCCAAGAGGAATATCAAAATGAATTTCAAAGATGGATTGTAGATAATGTTGCAAGCTTTCCAAAATATCCAAGAACTCTCCAAGATCATTTATTGTTAGAGAGAATCGAAGAAATGAAAATGGAAATTTATCACTTTTGTCCAAGGCATTTTTACATTGGTACAAGTTGCAAATCAGTTTCAAACTTGCTTGTACTTGGTATTACATGTCCTAATCCTTTATACACTCCATAATTTAATTCAAACACATTGGATAATGGTCTTGTTCTGATCTTTGGAGCATTGTACATTGAATTAATCCAAAAATGGCATAAAGTGCATAATACCATTTTCATAAAGCTAGCTTTTACAACTTTTTTATCTTGAGCCATGGACCTAATATCTTATTGAAAACAAGATCCACAGATATCAGGCAATTGGTACCAACTCTCATCAGGCCTTAAGCTAGCCTGTACAGGCCTTGAGCTTTGTCACTTCACCTTTTCTTCAAAAGCAAGCAAACTTGCAAAAGTCAAGCAAGCTTGTGTATCTGATAAAACCAAGACTTTGTATCATTTCAAATAACCTCAGAACATTGTTGCAAGCCTAAGACACGAATTCATAACTCCTCAAACACTCTCAAACACAAAAAATACCATTTTCTGCCCAAACAGGGCATCATCTGCAGAACTCAAGCCATTTTGATATTGGCTCGTGCGTTTTGCCTTTCAACCCTTCAAACATCTTCCCTACATCCCATCCAAGCTATCCAGGCCCCTGTCTTGCAATTGTGAGCTCATTTTCACACTTCACCATTTTCATTCTGAAGGTTTGTAGGTTGACTCGTGCAAGGAGTTCTAGCCATCTATAAGACCAGCTGAGCATTGGAGAAGCTTGAGGGAACCTCAAGGAAGCTCACAAGAACTTCAGGCCTCACTCAAATTTTCCACATTTCCATATCCAAACTCAACTGAACAAGGTATTTGTCAATTTTCTATCTCTCTATTTAGGCATCTTTAACCTTAGGTTTGTGAAGCAAAAATGTAGTCCTTAAGTTGCTTGAGCTATACATATGCATAATTTGTATTTATATTAACTGAGCTAGGAGTATTTGGATGTTGAACATGATGAAAAAACTAGGTCAGAATTTAGGGCCATTAAAATTCTCCTTGGTCTTTTAGAGGTAGGTCATGTTCTTTATATCATTAGAATCGTGAGTTTATGAGCTACATTTTTCATGTTATAAGTTTTTGATTTTATGCAAAGAATAGCAAGAACAGGATTTGAAGTACAGCGCGCGCGTTTTTGGTTTGGAGGTCAGGGATGAAGTGAGCTTGGGCTTGGGCTTGTTGTATCTACTTTTCACACCTCCCATTTTTCTTTTATACCCCCCTGATCATTTTCTTTTATTTTTTTATATTTTCTTACATAATTTATATTTTCTGACTTAATTATCTTTTTTGAACATTGAAAAATCACAAAAAAATATTTTCTTTATTTTTTGCATTTTATCATATTTTTTTATTATTTTTTTGGCATAAAAGATAGTTTATTAGTAATAATGTAATTTATTTTCTTAAATAAACTTGTAAATAATATAAAAATATCATTTATTTTTTATTTTTATTATTTATACGCTTAAAATAATATTTTCATGCAATATTCAATTTCTTAACATTTTGTATATATTATTATTATTTTTTCTTGAACAAAATGAATAAAATAAATAATTAGAAAACAATATTTCTTTTAAACAAAAATTAGGGTTTTCCCCCTTTAAAAATAATCATTTTATTTTTTTCTTATTTTTAAGACTTAAATAAACTTATTTTCACATACATAAAATAAATACAAAAACATATTTTGCATATTTACATTTTTATTGCATATTTAAATAATTGTTTATTTATTTATTTGTACAATAAATTCAATTTGGTTTTAATAGTTTTAGGGTTTTATTTTGAGCAATATCCCCTTATTCAAAACTTGTATCCCCCTCCCCATAATATTGTTGTAATAGTCTAGATTTACTTTACGCATTTTGTTGCTTTCATATACCTTGATAGTAAACTAGGGTTTTGTATGCAAAGACCAAAAATCAAAACAAATAGCATGACCTAAACACAAGACAAAAATGCATGAAAAAAGACAACACATTGCACACAAGCACCCCTAGGGTTTCATCCACTTTGTTGCCTTAAAATGGCCATGGTATGCATGCTAGGTATCTTGGCAAAACAAAACAAAATCAAAATAAAACAAAAAAGATCATAGTCCCTCGATGACGCTATCTTGGTTGCCTAAACAAAGATGATTTTAGTCCCTAAAAATGCTAAAGATACTTGGCAATATTGTTATCATGGTCATACGATGACCCACGCCTGTCCCGTTTAACATCCAAAGATAGGGTTGTTTACCAAATGCAATGGTAAAACAACAATGTCAAAGGAATAAAAAAGTGTAGGAAAGACTTTTGAGTAGGTAGATAAACTTCTAGTTACTTGATCAATTTGCAAACCATCCTTGCTATTTTCAAACAAACACACACACATTTTCAAAACAATTTCAAAACATTGAAACATTTTTCAAAATACAAACATATTTGTATACATTCTTACGAACGAGAATCATTACAAAGATTGCCAAAACGATGGCCTCTTTTCAAAATACTTTCAAAACCACACAAAGTACCATTTCAAACAATTGGAAAAGCAAAGCAAGTGATCTAAACAAGTAACTAAGAGCCCATGGAAAACCATGGATGAAAAGGGTGCTAGCACCTTCCCTTTTCATAATCTACCCCCCGAACTCAAGAAAACATCACAAAGGTCTTTCCTGTGCTTTTTGACCTTTCCTTTTGGATAAAATAAAAGTCGGTGGCGACTCTTGCTAAGCCGAAACATTTGCGAACACAAACGCAAAACCTCAAGTCAGTTCTCCCACCGTATCACACCTTTTAAAGACACCTAATAATCAACATGAACCATAAAAATCTTTAATAATACTTGGACTATTTGGTTACTATCCTTGGCATTATGGAGTATTGGACTTCTTGGACTTAGGATTAGAGACCTTGGCCTATCTTGGAGACCTTGTGACTTTATTTAATATTTTGTCTGGAGTTCTTGAGGTTTACCTCAAGGCATTGGGTTGTTTGTTTGTTTTGTGTGCAGGTTATTGTGATTACATACTTTGTTTGTAATCTAGAATTCACCCCTATACAGCCGTTACTCTGCTCAATTTTTGCAAGGACTTAATACACTTGAAGTTTGATTCTCTCAAGAGGTCTAGTATCTTTGCTTGCTTGGTTTCAATCCAAAGAATGGGAATTCTATATTGACTCATAATGTCAAGTATTGGCTTCTTGTTGGTTAGATGGTTCTTATCCCTAGCTTTTACCTTATGCTTTAGGATAATCTCTTCATCTCCTCCCATCTTCTTTAATTTCAAAAATCTTCTCCCTCCTTTTAAAACTCTTCTTATTTCTAAACTTGAAACACTTTCATAATAAACTTGGACTTAGGTCCATGCATTTTCAAAACATTTTCATAAATAAATTTCAATCAATTTAATAATATCTTGACATTGTTGTGAGAAGACTAAAAGTCAATCAACCTCATTTCAAACCATTTTTGCCACTTTGGCTTTTTATTTTAAAACTTTTCTTAAAAGATTAGACTCTTATCAATCCTTGTAGTGATGCAAACAACTATACTTCTACGATATGTAGTGAAGAGAGATATTTTCCACTTGGGTGTTGAGTGAGGCATTGTTGATTATAAAATCCAAGCCATATCCTCCATTTTGAGATGATGCAAATTCTCCTTTCTCATGATTATGGGTAGTAAGTATGTTATCCACACGGACAATGACGATAATGTCTTATCTCATAAAATTAACCAACACACTTGTGTTTCAATTTTTAAAAGAGGAACTATGTGTACCTTGATCCCCTATTGCACGAAAGGTGATACGTAGGCACTAAAGGTTCGCAACCGTGACGGGTGCAAAAATCATAAAAATATTTCTTTTCTCACCTCCACCATCCATTTTATATAAAACATATTTTATAGCCAAAATATACAGATTTTTCAAAGAGGTTCCTGCGGAGTACCGTAGATGTTTAGGGTGCTAATACCTTCTCTTTGCATAACCAACCCCCTTACCTTGAATCTTTACCTCTTTTTTGGGTTATTAGCTCTTTTCCCATTCCTTTGGAAACAATAAAGCGCGGTGGCGATTTTTATTTTGATTTGTATAAAGTCTAGTCAATCCAATGGCTTAGTATTGAACATTTCTACCGCTACAGAAAAATGGCGACTTCACTGGGGACAGATTGACCTCTTGCTGGTCCATCCCTAAGTGGGTTGAGCCTATCTTTGTTTATATATGTATATGTGTTATTGTGTTTATGTGTTATATTTTGTATATATGTTTGTCTGGATTTTCCTGGTTTATAGGGTGCTTGGTGATTAACTCATCAGTCCTATACCCGGACTTGGGAAAACTTTAAGATAGGACGGGCGGTATAGTCATGTTAACTTTGAGGGAGTAATCCCAAAAAAGGAGGCATGAGATCCCCCACTCAGTGGAGGCCCCTTTGACTGTAGTGTCTTTTACCGAGTAATCGGGAAGACATACTACTTTCGACTTGGGAGCCTGCTGAAGCTGAGGACCGTAGATTACCTAACCCATCTTGGTCTTTTAGGTGTAGTGCGGAAGCTATGACGGAGTAATCCGGAAATAGTTGTCACGCGATACTATATTCGGACGAGTCTTTCTTGAGAATATTACTAATTACTAAGTTAATCGGGAAGTTGGTAATATCCGAAGGAAATATGTAGACTCTGGGAACCTCTTAGAACCTTGTTCGGCGGGTGATAACTTTTTAGACCAATACCTTATGGGTAGTACCTTCGACCTCATGCTCGTGACGTTGAACCTATGAACCATATATGTGTGATCTTGTGTGTGATTGTTGCATCATGCATCCATGCACTCATAAGCATCTTTTGAAGAAAACAATATTTCAAGGGATTTAAAGGTTGACTATTTGTGAATATCTCAGGTACTGTTAAACCATGGAAATACCGGGAAATACAGTTTCAAGGATCCCAAGATAGATGAGTTGGTCATTCTAATTCTCGAGATCGAGTGTCCTGCGGACTTTCGGAAGAAGTACGGATCCATTATTCCTCTCATGAAGCTGAAGATGAAGGAGGGTATTCTCTCAACTTTGGTCCAGTTCTATGATTCAGTGTATCACAACTTTACTTTTCCCGATTATCAGCTGATGCCAACACTGGAAGAGTATTCCTACCTATTGGATTTTCCTGTTACCGATTGTGTTCCTTTTACTGGTTTGGAGGGTGAGCCAAAACCACATGAGATTGCTGCTTTGATTCATCTGGGGATGTCTGAGGTGGAAGCCCATATGACTACTAAAGGAGGGATTAGAGGATTACCAGCTCAGTTCTTATTGGAGAAAGCTCGTTACTTTTCCAGGATGAAGAGTACGGTTGCTTTTGAGGCCATCTTTGCTTTACTCGTCTATGGATTATTCTTATTCCCTAATGCGGACAAGTTTGTTGGCATTAACGCTATCAGGATTTTTATGATTGGAAACCCGGTTCCTACACTTTTGGGTGATGCTTATTACTCTGTTCATCTTCGAAGTTCCTATCATGGGGGAATGATTATTTGTTGCACGCCTTTGTTGTACCAGTCGTTTATTTCTCATATGCCTCAATCTGATGCTTTTTGGGATGTCAAGAAGGAACCCCGTTGGGATCCTAAGATCATGGAACTTACTCACTCAGATATTGATTGGTATCATTGAGCTTACCAGGATGTGGAGATTATTGACAGTTGTGGTAGTTTCCCCAATGTGCCTCTTCTTGGTACAAAGGGAGAAATTAACTATAACCATGTTCTTGCACGGAGATAACTTGGTTGCCCAATGAGGGATAAATCGAATAGTATTCATTTGAGTAGTTTCTTTCTGAAGGAAGGAGAAGACCACAGGGAAGCTAGGGAGAAGATTGCGAAGGCCCGGCGTCACATTCATAAGAAAAGTAGGAAGGATTTGAGACCAAGAGGTGTTGTTTCTTTGGAGACATATCTTCAGTGGGTCCGATCGAGAGCCATTCAGTTGAAGATGCCGTATACTCGAGAGACACCCATGCTTGATTTGTTTGTGAAGACCACTTCTCCCTTATTAGATGATCTAGAAGAGCTGCAGCTTGCTTTGGTTAGGATACAACAGGAAGGGGATGCTTGGAAGAACAAGTTCCAGACTTTAGAGAGTTCCTACAGAGCAGACCTGAAGCAGAAAGATGATTTGATCGAGATCCTTGAGAGTCGAGCAGTGGAGTCTATGGAGAGGCAAGGGGATTTATTTTATCCTAAGCCTCAAACAGGTGTTGATTACTCACTTCCTGCTTCATATGATTGGAAGGAGGTTGCCATCAGACATGTGGAAGAAAACCAGAGGTTGAGAGCTCAGATTGCCAGGCTCACAGGGAAGCGCCAGCGTACAGATTGATCTCTATTAGTTCCTCTTCTCAGGATTTTAGATTGTATTTTCATCTTGTACTTGGGATCATTGAAACTTGTAGTCCATTTTGAAGTTATTATATTGAAAATTTTCAGTATTTCAAAAGCTTTATTACTTGGATGTTTGCAATGTGTCTATAAACCATAAATCCCTTGAAATATTAAATGATAAAGTAAAAATAATCATATGAATTGCATATCATGCATCATATTGCACATATTTCTTGCATTTGTTATGCATATCCAGGTGTCTTTCCCAGCTTCTTTACTGCACTCAGGAAGCTGACTCATCACTACAACACTCGGGCTAATTTCAAAAAGAAGATGGACAACTTAGAACAGGAGAATCGCGAGCTGCGCGAAGAAGTTTCCACTTTGAAGGTTGGCTTGGCTAACTTGACTACTCTGATGGAAGCTCTGGTGGTTGCTCAGAATCAGCCACCGAGTGTTCAACCTCAACCAACAAGGGCAAATGCTGAAGTTCCTACTGTTCCTGTATCTGCTACTCCGGTTGTTGTTCAAAACCGTATGCTTCAGGGTTATCCATGGGGAATGCCAGAGAATTTTGCACCTAAAGGTTTCAATCTTGGCCCTCAAGATGCTCCAGTGGTTCAAAATGTTGTTACTCCTGCACCTCCTGTGGTACATACTGTTCCTGCCGCACCTCCTTCGGTGAATTTGGTTTCGTTTGTTAATGAAGATATGTGTCGTCCTTTCCCTCCGTCGAGTGAAGACTTGGGTCTTTATGACAGAATGGATGATTTCCAAGAACAGTTTGATAGAATGCAAAGAGAGATGAAGGCTCTTAGGGGAAAAGAGTTATTTGGGCAGAATGTGAATGAGCTATGTTTTGTCCCGAATGTTAAAGTGCATGCTAAGTTCAAGGTCCCAAAATTTGAGAAGTACAAGGGCAACACTTGCCCTCGTGCTCACTTGGTGATGTGTGTGAGAAGAATGTCTACCCATACTGATGATCAGCGTCTTCTGATTCACTTTTTCCAGGATAGTCTGACCAGCGCAGCGTTGAAAAGGTATATGAGCTTGGACAGCGCCAACATCCATACTTTTAATGATTTGGGAGAAGCATTCATTAAACAATAAAAGTACAATGTGGACATGGCACCCGACCGTGACCAGCTTAGGGCCATGGTTCAGAAAGACAGAGAATCGTTCAAAGAGTATGCGCAGAGATGGCGCGAATTGGCTGCACAAGTGATTCCCCCCATGGAGGAGAAAGAAATGACAAAGATTTTTCTGAAGACACTCGGCTATTTCTACTACGAAAGAATGGTGGCAAGTGCCTCAAGTGATTTTACAGAGATGGTAGGAATGGGTATCCGCCTAGAAGAGGCAGTAAGAGAAGGCCATTTGACAAAGGGTGAAGGATCTGGAGGTGTGAAAAAGTCAGCTTATGGGTTTACAAAGAAGAAATAGGGGGATACAAATGATGTTATGCGAGAGAGGAGGGTAAATGCTCCTAGAAAGAATTATCAGCGTCATCAGCAAGTCGCCTCAGTTACTCCTGTTATGAATGTCGCTCCGACTTCCGTTGCTTATCAGAAACCGTCCCAGCAGGGGAATCAAGGGTATAATCAGAGAAGGGAAAACTATGATCTTATTCCCATGAGCTACGCAGAGCTACTACCAGCATTGATTCAGAAGAAGTTGGTCCAGACACGACCACCTCCCGCCATACCATCACCATTGCCTTGGTATTACAAAGTAGACCAGACGTGTGCTTTTCATCAGGGAGCACCAAGGAATAGTGTTGAGAATTGTTATCCTTTGAGGACTGAAGTGCAAAGGTTGGTGAAGTTTGGAATTTTATCTTTCAAAGACGTGGGACCTAATGTGAAAGACAATCCTCTACCCAAGCACGGGGGAGTGAATGCTGTAAATATGGTGGTCGGTTGTCCAGGCGACTTTCAAATTTTTGACATTAATCTGGTTAGAGGAGATTTGGTGAAGATGCGCGCAGACCTCTGTGAATTAAGTTATTATACGCATGACCACGCCGGTTGTGCTATTTGTAGTACAGATATACAGGGTTGCGAGAAGATAAAGGTTGATTTGCAGGAGATGATGGATGAAGGTTTAATCCATATAATCAGGCCCAGGGCAGAATATGAAGAGGAAGTGAATATGGTTTCTGGATGTCCAGGTGAATTCATAATTTTTGATGTGGATCATTTGAATGAGGATCTCGTACAGTTGCATGCTACCTTTTGTTGTACTGCTGGTCAGGTGGAACACCAATATGGGTCTTGCATAGTTTGTTGTCGAAATCCCCGAGGATGTTCAATTGTGAGAGAGGGTGTTCAATTGCTGTTAGACAATGGGACTATCAAGATCACAGGTTAGAGAGATGATTATCATGAGATTGATATGGTTGAAGTTTGTTTGATGGAAGAAGAGTCAGAGGAAAAGTATGCCTCCGCAGATGAGTATTTCTCTTCAGACGAAGATTTATTTGCCGGAAATGACTTTTTGATGGCTGATTGTGTTGAGGAAGGGGTAAACGTCATTGTACCTTATTTTGGTGCACCCACTCATCTTGAGGTAGAGTACCATAGCAAACCAGTTGTTACCCCATTGGTAATTAGTATGCCAGGTCATGTTCCCTATGAATCAGATAAGGTTGTGCCTTACAAATACAACGCTACAATCTTAGAAGATGGGATGGAGATTCCCATCCAGCCAATGCCAGATGTTGGAAATATAGCCGATAATAGCAGGGTGACCCGTAGCGGTCGTGTGTTTGTGCCGGTTATTCGAAGAGATGTTGTTGCTGGAAAGAAAATTGCTGAGAACGATGAGCCTAAGAAGGCTGTAGCAGAGACTAGTGGAGCTACATTAGAGAAAGAAGTGGATGATATTTTGAAGATAATAAAGATGAGCGACTACAAGATTGTAGATCAGCTATTGCAGACTCCTTCAAAGATATCTATCCTAGCTTTATTGATGAATTCCTCTGCTCATAGAGAATCACTGATGAGAGTACTAGACCAAGCTTTTGTGGAGAATGACATGCCATTAGATCAATTCCGCAGCGTAATTGGAAACATTACGTCATGTAACAATTTGAGTTTCTGCAATGATGAGTTACCAGATGAAGGGAGGAATCACAACCTGGCCCTCCACATATCTATGAACTGCAAGAATGATTCGTTGTCCAATGTGCTAATTGATAACGGATATGTGTTGAATGTTATACTGAGGAGTACCCTCATGAAGTTAAAGTATCAAGGAGAACATATGCGCCCGAGTGGCATCATTGTGAAGGCTTTTGATGGGTCGAGGAAATCTGTCATCGGTGAAGTGGACTTGCCCATCCATATAGGACCACATTTGTTCTTGATAACCTTCCAGGTCATGGACATTATTCCCGCATATAGTTGTTTGCTAGGACGGCCATGGATACACGAAGTAGGGGCTGTCACTTCAACTCTACATCAGAAGTTAAAGTTTGTGCGCGAAGGGAAGGTAGTGATCATAAATGGGGAGCAAGCGTTGTTGATATCCCATCTATCCTCTTTCAGTATTGTAGAAGCGGATGAGGCTGATGTTGAAACCTAGTTCCAATCCCTATCTATTGACAACATAAGGAGGAATGAGAATTCTATGGTTTCGCTGAAGGACGCACAACAGGTTGTGCGCAATGGTCATAATGCCGTTTGGGGACAACTTGTGGATCCACCCGTGAACAAAAACAGAACTGGTTTGGGTTTCTCTTCGAAGAATGGAAAAGGCGAAAGTTTGAAGTCAAAGTCTTCTGTGAACAGTTATCATGATGTTTTCTGTAGTGGAGGCTATCTCCATCCAATTGGTTCTGGAATTAATGATGTTGAAGAGGATGAAGAAGAGCAGGAAGTACCGAATTATGTTACGCATGGAGTCCGAGTTCATAACTGGGTCACCATTGATGTTCCTTCTTGCATACATATTTCAAAGTAATTTGTTTTGTTAATCTGTTTCTTTCTTTTGAAAAGCTTTCACTCTGCCCAAGGTGAAAGTATTGTATGGGCTTATCTGTTTGCTTTGACTGTTAAGATCATTAATAAAAGTTGTCTTTGCTTCCAAAATATGTCTTTATTTTATGCTTTTTCGTGGGAAATGGTAATCAAATAAAAAACTCTTTCAAAATAAATAATAACTGAAAATTAATCTGCATGATCACTTGTTATATGTGTCAATTTCTAAAAGCAATCATAAATCACATGTGCAGATTAATTAAAAAACTCGTTGAATACAATGACCCTGCACCCTCTCCCAACTTTGATTGTCCTGTGTTTGGGGCTGAAGAAGAAGGTTATGATGAGGTTCCAAAAGAGGTCTCGCGGTTTCTTGAGCATGAGGAAAATACCATTCAGCCATATAAGGAACCTTTGGAAGTGATTAATGTGGATTCAGAAGAAGATCCGAAGGAAGTTAAGATTAGAGCATCGTTGCATCCTGATGTGAAGAGCGGGTTGATTGAGCTGTTGAAAGAGTATGTGGATATTTTTTCTTGGTCTCATCAAGATATGCCTGGTCTAGATACAGACATTGTTGAGCATCATTTGCCATTGAAGCCAGAGTGTCTGCCAGTTAAACAAAAGTTGAGAAGAACTCACCCAGATATGGCAGTAAAGATCAAAGAGGAGGTCCTAAAGAAGATTAATGTTGGTTTTCTTGTGACATCAGTGTATCCTCAATGGATTTCCAATATTGTCCCAGTACCGAAAAAAGACGGAAAAGTCTGCATGTGCGTAGATTACAAAGATCTAAATAAAGCTAGTCCGAAAGATGATTTCCCATTGCCTCACATTGACATGTTAGTGGATAGCACGGCAAAATTCAAGGTATTCTCGTTCATGGACGGATTTTCCGGGTATAATCAAATAAGAATGGCTCCAGAGGACATGGAAAAAACAATGTTTATCACACCTTGGGGAACATTCTGTTACAGAGTGATGCCCTTCGGGTTGAAGAACGTTGGTGCAACGTACCAGAGGGCTATGAAAACCCTATTCCATGATCTGATGCACAAGGAAATTGAAGTATATGTTGATGATATGATTGCAAAGTCCCAAACTGAAGAAGAGCATATAAAAGATTTGTTGAAGTTGTTTCAGCGTTTGAGAAAGTATCTTCTCCGCTTGAATCCAAATAAATGCACCTTCGGTGTTAGATCGGGGAAATTGTTGGGTTTTATCGTTAGCCAGAAAGGAATTGAAGTTGACCCTGATAAAGTCAAAGCAATTCAAGAAATGCCAGCACCAAGAACTGAAAAGCAAGTCAGGGGTTTCCTCGGGCGTTTGAATTATTTTCCAGATTCATTTCCCACATGACTGCAAAGTGTGAACCGATCTTTAAGTTGTTAAAGAAAGATCAAGGTTGTGTGTGGACGAATGACTGCCAAAGGGCATTTGAGTGTATTAAAGAGTATCTGCTTGAACCTCCTATCTTACTCCCTCCCGTAGAAGGAAGACCGTTGATTATGTATCTAACAGTGTTAGATGAATCCATGGGTTGTATTCTGGGACAACAGGATGAAACAGGGAAGAAAGAGTTCGCCATTTATTATCTCAGCAAAAATTTCATTGATTGTGAGTCGCGGTATTCCACGCTAGAAAAATCATGTTGTGCTTTGGCCTGGCCGGCAAAGCGTTTGCGGCAGTATATGTTGAATCATACCACTTGGTTGATCTCCAAAATGGATCCAATCAAGTATATTTTTGAGAAGCCTGCTCTTACTGGGAGAATTTCCCGCTGGCAGATGTTGTTATCTGAATATGATATTGAGTACCGCACTCAAAAATCTATCAAAAGTAGTATGTTGGCAGATTACCTTGCTCACCATCCGGTGTAAGATCATCAGTTTGCAGAATATGAATTCCCCGATGAGGATGTGATGTTCTTGAAAGTGAAAGATTGTGATGAACCATTGCCTGAGGAAGGCCCCGACCCTGAATCTTGTAGGAGTATGATATTTGATGGAGCTGTGAATGCTTATGGTAAAGGAATTTGTGTTGTGATCGTCACTCCTCATGGGTCGCACATTCCTTTTACTGCAAGGTTAACATTTGATTGCACTAATAATATGGCAGAACATGAGGCTTGTATCATGGGTCTTGAGGAAGCTATTGATCTCAGAATCAAAATTCTAGAGGTGTATGGTGATTCAGCTTTGGTAATAAATCGGATTAAAGGAGAATGGGATACTCGTCACCCTGGCTTGATTCCTTACAAAGATTATGCTAGAAGATTACTACCCTTCTTCAATAAAGTTGAATTCCATCACATTCCAAGAGATGAAAATCAAATGGTGGATGCTCTGGCAACTCTGGCTTCCATGTACCAAGTGAACGCTTGGAATGATATACCCAGTATTATAGTTCGACGGCTGGATAGGCCCGCTCATGTGTTTACGACAGAGGAGGTAGCAGATGAAAAACCTTGGTATTATGACATCAAGCATTTTCTTCAGACTCAGGAATACCCATTTGGTGCGTCAAGGAAAGATAGAAAGACGCTGAGAAGATTGACATGTAGTTTCTTCCTCAGTGAGAATGTGTTATACAAGAGAAATTATGACATGGTCTTACTCAGATGCGTGGATAGACACGAAGCAGACATGTTGATGCATGAGATTCATGAAGGTTCATTTGGCACTCATGCTAATGGGCATTCGATGGCTAAAAAGATGCTAAGGGCAGGTTACTATTGGTTGATAATGGATTCTGATTGTTAAAAATTTGCAAAGAAGTGCCATAAATGCCAGATTTATGCAGACAAGGTCCATGTGCCTCCAACACTTCTCAATGTGATTTCCTCCCCGTGGCCTTTCTCTATGTGGGGTATAGACATGATTGGGATGATAGAACCCAAAGCTTCGAACGGACACCGTTTCATCTTGGTAGCAATTGACTACTTTACCAAATGGGTAGAGGCTGCTTCTTATGCCAATGTTACCAAACAGGTGGTTGTGCATTTCATCAAAAACAATCTTATATGCCGGTATGGTGTGCCGAGTAGAATCATCACTGACAATGGCTCGAATTTGAACAACAAGATGATGACAGAACTGTGTGAAGAATTTAAGATTGTCCATCACAATTCGTCTCCATACATGCCAAAGATGAATGGGGCTGTTGAAGTTGCTAATAAGAATATCAAGAGAATTATCCAGAAAATGGTGGTTACTTATAAGGATTGGCATGAAATGCTCCCTTTTACTCTGCATGGATATTGAACATTTGTCCGCACTTCAACCGGAGCAACCCCGTTCTCCCTGGTATATGGAATGGAAGTTGTACTCCCTGTTGAGGTAGAGATTCCCTCGTTGCGTGTGATAATGGAAGCCAAGTTGACAGAGGCTGAATGGGTCCAGAACAGGTTTGACCAATTGAATTTGATTGAAGAGAAGAGAATGACAGTTTTGTGTCATGGGCAGTTATATCAGAAAAGAATGAAGAAAGCATTTGATAAAAAGGTCAAACCTCATGAATTCAGAGAAGGCGACCTCGTGCTCAGGAAGATCATGTCTTTTAACATTGATTCTAGGAGAAAGTGGACTCCCAATTTTGAAGGCTCGTATGTTGTCAAGAAAGCCTTCTCTGGTGGTGCATTAATTCTTGAAACTATGGATGGCGAGGAGTTCCCACGTCCCATGAATGCTGACGCAGTCAAGAAATACTTCGCCTAAAGAAATAAAAGAACAGCTCGCTAAGTTGAAAACCCAAAAGGGCGGCTTAGGAAAAAAGGAGCGTCTCGGTAAGCTGAAAACCCGAAAGGGCGGTCTAGGAAAAAATTAGAGACATAAACATAATAAATTTCCCGCTAACTTGAAAACCCGCAAGGGCAGCTTAGGCAAAAGTTAGGGATTTTTCTTGGCAAGTAACTACGTCATACAAGACTTGATCGTTGAAGCAACAATCTTCTCGGATCCTCACCATACTTCAACAAAAGCTGCTGCTCAGGATTTCAAAAGTTGTTAGGGGGGATGGTGGTCATTGTATCTTTTCTGTTATATATTACTATTTCCCAAACTTTGTAATTATCCATGGAGTCTCGCCATTCGCAGACTACCATTCTATTAATCAAATTCGATCTTTTTCCCAATTCTTTGTGTTCTTATTTTTATTTAGCTTGCAAAGACTTCATTTATTACTGATAATAATTTTTAAAGCAAAAAGATTAAAAAGAAAAATTGAATTTTCAAAAAAAAAGGGGAGATCTTCACAATTCAATTTACTTTGGGATTTGTGATGAAACAATGACAACAAAAATGGCGATCCCAGGAATGAACAAACTCTGGTTGTTTTAAGAAGATTTACTTCCTTCAGGAAGGTTTTTCTCAGGTTATCTTGTTGGGATGTGCGCAATCTTTGTGTGTTTCTCAGATAGTTGAAGACGATACTAGTGGGTGCAAGGTACGGTATTAGGTTTGTGATCCCGTTATCCCCGACCAAGTCTTGGTTCGCTTTTGATTTTGGGTTTGCATGGTCAGAAGCCTCCGTTCCAGATTCCTCAACGAAGTTTTCCTTCATATGATGAAAGGTTTTATTCCCTTAGTATGCTAAGATATCGCTCTTTTTGCAGTATTGGCATTAGTGTTGACTTCTTGATTTCCCAGGAAGACTATACCAGGGCATCTTTTGTTGGAATAGGTTTGTATGATATGAAGACTCAATCCAATATTCTCCAGTAAAGGCCTCGTTTATTTGATAGAAGTCCTTTCTCCCCAAAGAAGTTGGTGCAATGATTACTCTCGAAGAACGTATCTTCGGTTTCCCCAATGAAGAACGTATCTCCGGTTTCCCCAGTGAAGAACGTATCTTGGTTTCCCCTCAATGATGTGGTTTTGACCTCCCCATTGAAGTCAGCATGAAGTCCTCAGTAGATGTCTCGACGATGAAACATTGTCTCCCTTAGTGAAGTCTGTATGTTTTTTCTCCTTCAAAGTGGATCTGAATTCCCCAATGAGGTTTGATTGTCTCGGCGTCAGTCTACTTTATTTGAGGCTGGTCTTGCAATCTCCAATGGGTATGTTGCTTTTGAAAAACTAATTTCTCCGATGAAACCGGAAGAAAGATGTTCTATCCCGGTATCTGTTTGATTTAGCTACATCCGGATTATGTTTCTCCTCAGTGAAGTTAGGACAGGAAATAGGTTTGGTTTCCGCAGTTGCTTTTACCTTTCTTGGATTGATCTTTCTGGTTGAAGTTTAGCCCAATGTTGTTGGTACCTAAGGCGGTTTTGTCTATTTGTATTTATTTTGTATCCTTTTACCAGCATATGCACGATATCACTCATACATTCATACATGCATCATGCATTGCTACAAATCATTTTTATTGGCATTGTGTTCTAACCTTCCTGCAGCGCTCTTTGCTTAAGTGGATTTGGTTTTCCCTCTTGAGTTTATTTCTCAAAGGATGTATCTTCGCTGACCGTCTTGCTCTAGTTTGTTCCTAATTGGATTCGTGGTTGCATGACGATATTATTTACTTTGGATTTCTGAGAACTTTGAGTTTTGGTTTGTGCATTTATTTTGCACGAGAAGACTTTATCTCCTCAGCAGGAATAACGTGGCATTTCCCCAAGAAGCCATATTTCTATCCCCGGAAAGTCATAGCTCTTTCCCCAGGAAGCCATATTTCTATCCCCAGAAAGTCATTTCTCTTTGCAATTCCCCTTGATAATGAGTGGAAGTCTCTTTATTTGAGATAAACTTACATATTATCCTTTCCAGGAAGAGTTCCTTGGTTAAAGAAGAAGTTGAGACCCGTTCTAGGTGAAACACCAGAATTTTGGGGAAAACTTGATATTTTCAAATCTACCTTCAGTGAAAGTTGGTAGTACATCGGCAGTGAACGTCGGTGTCTCTTATCTTTTTGCTATCATCAATGAATGGTGATAGTTCATCGTCAGTGAACGGCGGTGGTATGATATTTTCAAATCTACCTTCAGTGAACATTGGTAGTACATCGGCAGTGAACATTGGTGTCTTTTATCTTTTTGCTATCATCAGTGAACGGTGATAGTTCATCGTCAGTGAACGGAGGTGGTATGATATTTTCAAATCTACCTTCAGTGAATGTTGGTAGTACATCGACAGTGAACGTCGGTGTCTCTTATCTTTTTGCTATCATCAGTGAACGGTGATAGTTCATCGTCAGTGAACAGCGGTGGTATGATATTTTTAAATCTACCTTCAGTGAACATTGGTAGTACATCGGCAGTGAACGTCGGTGTTTCTTATCTTTTTGCTATCATCAGTGAACAGTGATAGTTCATCGTCAGTGAACGGCGGTGGTATGATATTTTCAAATCTACCTTCAGTGAACGTTGGTAGTACATCGACAGTGAACGTCAGTGTCTCTTATCTTTTTGCTATCATCAGTGAATGTTGATAGTTCATCATCAATGAACGGCGGTGGTATGATATTTTCAAATCTACCTTCAGTGAATGTTGGTAGTGCATCGGCAGTGAACGTCGGTGTTTATTATCTTTTTGCTATCATCAGTGAATGGTGATAGTTCATCGTTAATGAACGGAGGTGACATGATATATTTTCTCTCTACCTTCAACTATTGAGTTGGTAGTTTACTGTCATCTGTGAGTCGGTACATCTTTATCTTCTACCTTCAACTATTGAGTTGGTAGGTCACAGTTATCCGTCGATTCTCGTTATCCTCCTCTCTGACTCAATTTTTTTGTTCCACCAGTGATTTATTTTCCTGGTGAGGTTGCTCCTTTTTTCTTCATTTTTGTGGCATCCCCAATGATACTTTGCGTCTCTTTTATTCTGTTCATATGCATTCATAATCATAAGCATTGCATGGCATCTTAGAGACAAAAATAGGGCTTGTTTTATATTTAAGTATCTTCAATCGCGTCGACACGAAGATTTTTAACCTTCGTATCTGCGGATAGAAGACACTTAAATAAGGGTAGCTGTTGTACCCCAATTTTTGCCCCTAAGATTCTCCTATCATATCATGTCAACTTGATCATAACAAGATCACATCAGGGTTGGTTCTTCCTCTTTTTTCTGTCTCCTCTCTTTAAGTTTTCTCTTGAGGAATCTCCAAGCACCTTGGTTGTGTATTTTTTATATGCGTTAATAATTAATTTCTAACCCAAAATATAAAAAATATTTGTCTTTGTCTTTGCAAAATTGTGTTTTGTAGGTACCAAGTCAAAAGGCAGCTTGTATGGATCCATGAAGGCTTGTGTCGAACTCATGCAAGTTTATTTGATTCTGTATTGTGGCGAAAGACAGCATGCATCGACCCATAAAGGTATGCATCGACCCATAAAGGTATGTATCGACTCATCCAGTTGTGTACAACTAGCATCTGTCGACACATGCATGTATGTATCGACTCATCCTGTTTGTATAACTAGCATGTGTCGACACATGCATGTATGTATCAACTAATCCTGTTTGTATAATTAGCATGTGTCGACACATACGTGTTATGTGTCGACTCATGCAGTTTGTTTGATTTTGTAATGTGTTGAAGAAGCCGTATGTATCGACACATAGAGGCATGTATCGACATATGTTGTGTTATACTGCTACAATGTGTCGACGCATACCACCCATGTATCGACTCATAATAGCAAAATGCACGTGTTTTTTAAAAAAAGCCAGCAATTTCAAACTGTTATCTTTTTGGCTCCAATTTTTCTGCATAATTTGAAAATTATATCATTAATTCAATTTTGGCTCCAAGAATCAATTACCAAATTACCACTAATCACAATCCTAAAACTCTATAAATAGAGACCTCATTTCATTCAAATGACAAGCTTTTGATAGCCAAACTCATATTGCTAAAAAATCTATCAATTCTCTCCATCCACCAAATTCACTCAAAGCTCCATTTTCAAAAAGTTAGTAAGCTTTGCATTGAAGCTTACTAATCTTTGAGCTAAACCTTCATCCAAACACTTTTTCTCCATCAATTCTCTACATCCAAGCTTTGGTAATTGATTCTTGTGGTTGAATTGAAGCAAAATCTGGAAGTTGTTTTATAATTCTCAAATTCTACCTTTGGTAAGTTGGATCATCATCTTTCACAATGTGATCTCTTGTGGATTTCTGGTTTTGATTCATTGAGCACTGTTTTATGATTTCATTAGTGCTATTTTCTCATAATTTGATGGAATTTTCATGCTCAATTGGATTCATGATCATAAGGTGTTTGATGAAAAGTTGGAACAAGAATTTGATCTTTAAAATGCTGTTTTCTACTGATTTTTAACAGGTTGCAATCAATTGTTGTAACATTGCAACTGATTGTCACAGAAAATTAATTTGATAAAAATTGCATTGATGCAATAGGTTGCTGTCTAAGCATAATTGATTGTAACAGTGCAAAAAATACTTTTTCTGCCTTATTTTGTGGCTGTTTTGACTCAAATATTTTTTTCTGCTCACTCTCTTTGATGGATAATTTGGATTGCAATTTTAAATGTCCAATTTATTTTTAAACTCAATGGACTTTGTGATGTAGATGAAATTGGATAAATGTTCATCAATTCAAATCTACCTAAGAGTGAATTATTTAATTCATTTTTGGTGCTTTGGATTAACGATATATTTAGTGCTTTAATCCATCTAGAGGAGTGGTTGAATTTAAAGATGAAATAATTTTGAAATGGTGATCCAAATTAGCTTATCATTCCCCTCCCTCTTCATCTTATCCCTTTCTTTTTTAATTGTGCTACATGTTAAAGGATGGTAATCTCTATATCATTTATCCAAACATGAAGTACATAGATTTCTATTGATCAGCCTCAAAATAGGTGCGACTTCTACATAAGTCCACTTACGATTGCTTAACATAGCGCTAAATTGTGTCCCGATTCGAATAAATGATCATTCGTGGCCTAAACTTATGATTGCAAGACCAAGTATGTTAACTTGATATCTTTGATCCAATAACCTTGAGATTCATTGTGTGGGGGCTTTGGTTCTACCAATCCTCTAATGGATCTACAACACCTTTGGTCAACGCGGATCACTTAAACATCATTGATCATTAAATGTTACTTTTGAGGATTTCAAAATGGATGATATACTTGACAAAAATAAAATGCAACGTGTTGTGTGGAGGCTTTGGTTCTACCAATCCTCTAATGAGTTTCAAATGCAAGTTTCAAGATGGTCATCCAACTAACCACTAATTTCTAACAATTGACTTTACGTTATGCTTTTATTTTCTATGCTTTATGTACCATTTAATTTAAGCATTTACATTTCATGCCATTTTATTTTTGCTCACTTGAGAATTTACTTTTATGTCATTTTTGTTTTGCTCACTTGAGCTTTTCTTTTCCTTTTAAAGACACCTAATAATCAACATGAACCATAAAAATCTTTAATAATACTTGGACTATTTGGTTACTATCCTTGGCATTATGGAGTATTGGACTTCTTGGACTTAAGATTAGAGACCTTGGCCTATCTTGGAGACTTTGTGACTTTATTTAATATTTTGTCTGGAGTTCTTGAGGTTTAACTCAAGACATTGGGTTGTTTGTTTACTTTGTGTGCAAGTTATTGTGATTAAATACTTTGTTTGTAATCTAGAATTCACCCGTATACAGCTGTTACTCTGCTCAATTTTTGCAAGGACTTAATACACTTGAAGTTTAGTTCTCTCAAGAGGTCTAGTATCTTCGCTTGCTTGGTTTCAATCCAAAGAATGGGAATTCTATATTGACTCATAATGTCAAGTATTGGCTTCTTGTTGGTTAGATATTTCTTATCCCTAGCTTTTACCTTATGCTTTAGGATAATCTCTTCATCTCCTCCCATCTTCTTTAATTTCAAAAATCTTCTCCCTCCTTTTAAAAACTCTTCTTATTTCTAAACTTGAAACATTTTCATAATAAACTTGGACTTAGGTCCATGCATTTTCAAAACATTTTCATAAATAAATTTCAATCAATTTAATAATATCTTGACATTTTTGTGAGAAGACTAAAAGTCAATCAATCTCATTTCAAACCATTTTTTCCACTTTGGCTTTTTATCTTAAAACTTTTCTTAAAAGATTAGACTCTTGTCAATCCTTGTAGTGATGCAAACAACTATACTTCTACAATATGTAGTGAAGAGAGATATTTTCCACTTGGGTGTTGAGTGAGGCATTGTTGATTTTAAAATCCAAGCCATATCCTCCACTTTGAGATGATGCAAATTCTCATTTCTCATGATTGTGGGTAGTAAGTATGTTTTCCACACGGACAATGACGATGATGTCTTATCTCATAAAATTAACCAACACACTTGTGTTTCAATTTTTAAAAGAGGAACTACGTGTACTCTGATCCCCTATTGCACGAAAGGTGGTACGTAGGCACTAAAGGTTCACAACCGCGGCGGGTGAAAAAATCATAAAAATATTTCTTTTCTCACCTCCACCATCCATTTTATATATAACACATTTTATAGCCAAAATATACAAATTTTTCAAAGAGGTTCCTACGGAGTACCGTAGATGTTTAGGGTGCTAATGCCTTCCCTTTGCATAACCAACCCCCTTACCTTGAACCTTTCCCTCTTTTTTGGGTTATTCGCTCTTTTCCCATTCCTTTGGAAACAATAAAGCGCGGTGGCGATTTTTATTTTGATTTGTATAAAGTCTAGTCAATCCAATGGCTTAGTCTTGAACATTTCTACCGCTACAGGTAGAAGGGACATTAACAACCAAATACATGACCTTTACTTTTTCAGCTTGGTCCTACTCTCCAAAAGTGGTATTCAAGTTGATGTATCCTTTTACTTGCACTTGTTCTCCAGAGAACCATCCAATGAAACTTAAGGGTTTTAAGTCTCCTGGGTCAAGGAAAAACCTTTCAAATGATTCCTAATACAAGATGTTTGTGAAATTCCCCTGGTCTACGAGAACACTTTTGATATTCCATTCATCGCATCTGACGGTAATGACAATGAGGTCATCGCTATGAGGGCGGATGCCAACTGCGTCTTTATCAAAGAAGGAAATCATGGCTTCTAGCGCCTTCAGCTTTCCTTATCTCTAGGTACTTGGGAGGTCCTAAATATTAAGAATATGGAGAGCGTACCTTTTACAGGTGAAACTGGTTTACTCGCCTCCGAAGAATCCTTCTGCTATGGTATTGAGTGTGGGGCCTACAACTTTGTTTCCCTCTTTATAGGACGTTTCCTTTTCTTTCCTGGATATGGGACTTCCCTCCTTATCCCGCCCTCGCGAGTTGGACGTTTCTAACCTATAAGAGGAGTGTCCCTTCATGTATTTCTTGAGGTGTTCCTCCTGGATTAACCTCTTGATCTATTTTTTTATTTGATAGAAATCTTCAGTGTAATGTCCTTTAACTCTATGGAACTTGCACCACATTCTTGGTTTGGGACCCATCACGTGTGCCTTTAGAGCTGGAGGCATGGGTATGTTGTGTAGGTGAAAAAACTCACACCAGATTTGCTCACGACTAGTGTTTAGAGGCGTGAAGTTCTCAGTTGTATTGCTTGTTCTATTAAACATAGTCTTGTCTTTAATGTGAGACGTATAATTACTCTTCCCCTGGTAGTGAAAACCTTCAGAGTTGGAGACACGTTCCTTGACATCTCATGCCTTATTTTTGATGTTTCTCTCCTCGACCTTTATGTATCATTATGCTCTAGTGACCACTTCTTCTTGTGATGGATTTTGGACGAGGGACTCGTTGAAGTGTCTCGCCTTAAGTCCATTTGGGAATGACCCCACAAACATTTATATGTATTAGGGAAAAAACCAAATGGCGAATTTATTAAACCAGGTGAGATAGTCCCTCAATAACTCAGATGGACCCGTCGTATGTTGTACAAATAAATGGTGGATGCCTTCCTGTGACGACTGGACGCAACACGATGCACGATTTTTACCAGTTCATGATAGGTGGAGATGGAGGAGCGAGGAAGATCCTTATACCATCGCATGGAGGCGTCCATGAAGGTTCTAGAAAGTAGTCTGAACTTCAAGGAATCAAGTTCCCAAATGATGACCATCTGCGTATTGATGGAGGCAACATGCTCATAGGTATTACTGCACCCATTAAACTTGGCCTGAAAGGGAAGTTTAAATCCTTCGAGGATAGTCGCTCCTATATCTCATTTGAGAGTGACTATAGATCTAATGCTTCCATATCCCATGGTGGATCGGAATCATGCTGGAGTTGTTTGATGTAGTGGACATTATCTTCTAATGTTTGATTTTGACTATGTAACTTGTCCATGACGGCATGCATATTTTCCATGGCGTTGTATTCACCGCTACTAATGATATCCTCTAGAGTATGTGATAAAACCCTTTTATTAACCATGGAAAAAAATGGCAAGGTGTAGGAGTGGAGGGTAACAACAAGTAGGGTGATGGTAATGAAGGTATGGCCTATGTTAGATTTATCGACACCCCATAGTGAGCGCCACTGTACTGGTTAAAAAATATAGGTCTGCATGTTACCCTTGCAAGGGAAGGGGAACTCAGAGGCCTTAGTAGGTGTATAACAAATAATGGTGGCTAGGGCTTGCCCATGGCGATAAGAAGCTTTGTACAATGGTATTTATGATGGTGTAGAGGACCTGCTCACGTGAGGTGAGAGAATATGTAGATGTATTGGGTATTTAGGTATAAGCGTATGAATTAGGATATCATTTCTCCCGTTGGAGAAAAAGTACATATAAGGTCATTTTGGGCCTAGTATTTAGTAAAACCTTCGGAGGCAACAACCGCTACCTCCCTGGTTATAGGGAGACTGTTGACTACTATAGCGGTAGAAATGTTGAGACTAAGCCATCAGATTGACTTGACTTGCACAGATCAAATAAAAATCACCACTATGCTTTATTGTTTCCAAAGGAATGGGAAAAGAGTGAGTAACCCAAAAAGATGGGGGGTGAATCTAATTTTGAGGGTTGGTTATGCAAAGGGAAGGAATTAGCACCCTAAACATCTACGTACTCCCATGAACCTCTTTGAAAATTTGTGTACTTTGGCTATAAATGTTGTATAAAAAATAGATTGTGGGGATGAGGAAAGAAGTATTTTTTAAAATTTTTGAACCCGTCGCGGTTGCGAATCTTTAGTGTATACGTACCAGCTTTTATGCATTAGGGGATCAGGGTACTCATTTCACCTTTAAAAAATTTTAAAACACAAATGTGTTGGTTAATTTTAAGAGACAAGACATCATCGTCGTATCCGAGTAGAAAACATACTTACTACCCACGATTATGAGAAAGGAGAATTTGCATCATCTCAAAGTAGAGGATATATCTTAGATTTTAAAATAAACAAAGTTTCACTCAACACCCAAGTGGAAAATATCTCACTTCACTACATATTGTAGAAGTATAGTAGCTCGCATCACTACAAGGATTGACAAGAGTCTAATTTTTTGAGAAAGTTTTAAGGTAAAAAGCCAAAATGGAAAAAAATGGTTATGAGATTGATTGACTTTTAGTCTTCTCACAAAAATGTCAAAGTATTATTAAGTTTGTTAAAATTTAATTAAGAAAATAAATTTTGAAAATGCATGGACCTAAGTCCAAGTTTATTGTGAAAGCGGTTCAAGTTAAAAAATAAGAAGAATTTTAAAAGGAGGGAGAAGATTTTGAAATTAAAGAAGATAGGAGGAGATGAAGGGACTATCCTAAAGCATAAGGTAAAAGCCAGGGAAAAGAACTGTCTAACCAATAAGAAGCCAACACTTGACATAATGAGTCTGTAATACGGTGGGAGAACTGACTTGGGTGTTTTGTGTTTTAACGCAATTGTTGCAGATAGCAAGAGTCGCCACCAACTTTTCTTTTATCCAATAAGAGAAAGGGTGAAAAGAACAAGAAAGACCTTTTGAGAATTTTCTTGAGTTCAGGGGGTAGGTTATGAAAAGGGAAGGTGTTAGCACCATTTTCATTCATAATTATCTACGGGCTCTTAGTTGCTAGCTCACTTTGAAATGTTTGTTTGAAATGTGTTTGTGATTGGTTTTGAAAGTATTTTTGAAAAGTGTCTTTGCTTAGACGAACTTTGTAATGATTCCCGTTGTGATACGGTGGGAGAACTGACTTGGGTTTTACGTTTGTTTTCGCAAATGTTTCGGTTGAGCAAGAGTCGCCACCGACTTTTTATTTTATCCTAAGGAAAGGTTAAAAAGCACAGCAAAAACCTTTGAGATGTTTTCTTGGGTTCGGGGAGTAGATTATAGAAAGGGAAGGTATTAGCACCCTTTCTATCCATGGTTATCCATGGGCTCTTAGTTAATTGCTTAGATCAACTTGCCTTGATTTTCAATTGTTTGAAATGGTGCTTTCAATTGTTTGAAATGGTGCTTTGTGTGTATGTTTTGAAAATGTTTTTGAAAAGAGGCCAATATGGTGGCAACCTTTGTAATGATCCATGTTTGAATGTATACAAAGGTGTACTTATCTTTTGAAAAGTTTTCAATGTTTTTTGAAAGTTGTTTTGAAAGTGTGTTTGATGTGTGTTTTGAAAAATAGGCAAGTGTTTTTGTTTTGCAAGTTGGCAAGTAACCAAGAGCTATCTACCCTAAATTTCTCAAAGATCTTTGCTATGTTTTAACCCTTTTAACAATTTTGTTCCACCATTGTATTTGGTAGACAATCTTGTGTTAGGATGTGAGCGGGACGGGCGCGGGTCATCGTTTAGACCATGATTGCAATGGTGCCAAGTATCTTTGGGCAATTTTTCCTTCAAGGGACTTGATCATTTTTTAGGCAACTTTTGAAAGCGTCATCGAGGGACTATGATCATTTGATTGTTTTGTTTTTCCAAAGATACCTAACATGCAATATGGCCCATTATTGAAGGCAACAAGTGGAGTACCCTAGGGGTGCAAGTGTGATTGGTGTTGTCCATTTTCATGCTTGTTTATCTTGAATTTAGGTCAAACTATTTGTTGTTTTTGATTTGCATACAAAACCCTAATTCTATCATGGCATAATTGGAAAGCTTTAAAATGCGAAAAATAAAAGGTCCTAAGTTATTACAACATAAATATGGGATGGGGGGTACAAATGTTCAAATGGGGATATTTTAGCAAGAAATTAAAATCTAACTATTACATCCAAATTGAATTATACAAATTAATTAATTGCACAATACTTAAATAAAATAAAATAAATATGCAAGATGCAAAAATGATTTTTATGTGTATGTAAAAAGTATTTTTTATGTGTTAAATAAACAAAAATAAAATGAATTAATTTTTTGGTATTTTTATGTATTTAGGGCAAAACCCTAATTTTATAAATAAAAGGTATTTATTATATAATATATGCAATATTTATTAATTATGTACAAAAAAATAAATAAAAAGGAAGTATATTATAAAAAGTGATTTTTTAAGTTAAATATTAATAAAAAATAAAAATGTATTATTTTTGTGTTTTTAATCTAAATATACTAATAAATATATAAGTATTTACATTATTTATTAAATATATATTATATGTACAAAAATAAAATATTTAATATTAAAAAAAAGTATATTTTTTATAAAATGTTTTCAAAGGTAAAATAAAATGAAATCAGAAAATAAATATGTTTGTATTATTCTTAGTTATTTTAAACAAAAGTATATTTATGTTTATTTATGTACAAAACTAAATGAAACAAAATAAATATCAAAAAAATGCAAAAAATGTGAGAAAAATAATTTTAATAGTTTTTCATGCTTAAATAAAAATATAGAACCAAAATCAAAAAGGAAAAAAATTAAAAATGATAAATAAAACTCAAAATGGGCCAGGGGGTGCATGTGAAATGCAGTGGTGTGAAAAGGAAAACATCTCAGGCCCAGCCCAAAGACTTTGTCTTCTTCAACCTCCAGCATCCTTGAACAACAAAACACGCATTTCTGGTATCTCATGATTCTTTGACATTCAGCAAAAACTTACAACATCAATGTTATAGAGCATCTTGTCACGATTCCAAATATATAAAAAAGTCATTCTAACTCTCAGAAATGAGAGAGAATTTCTTCTCCCCCAATTCCTGACCTAGTTTTTTGTCAATGTTCAGGTTCAAAATACTCTCAGCATATGCAATATAAATGGAAAGTGAGGATATGTATAGCTTCAGGGCCATGAGTAGAACATTTTTCATTCATAAACTTAAATCTAACTCTTCCTATATTGAGAGATAGAAGTCCATGAACTTACTTGTTCAGCTTGGATCGTGTCTGGCAATGGAGGCACTTTCAAGGCAAGGTGAGGATTGTTACAGCTTGCTTGAAGTCCAGGGATGCTATTCCAACCTTTAGCTTGCCTTGAAACCAAGTGAATCAAGCTATGGCAATCAACCTGCAAAACAGAAAAAGTGAAAATGGTGAAGTTGGTTAGAGGTGTTACAGGTCGTGTCCAATGCTTGGGATAGCTTGTATATGTGGTATGGAGTGTGTATGAACTGGTTTTAGCAAGAATGCACGAGTGGATTGAGTTATGGAAGTCCAACTACAGAGGTGACTTTGTTTTCTGCAGTAGGATGGTGTTTTGATGAATGATGAGGTTTGGAAGGTGTTTTGGTCGTGCCTTAGCTCAGTTATGTTGTTTGGGATGTGTCTAACAAGTTTGCTTAAGCTTCTCTTGGCAGAAAATGTGAGATGTTGTACAAAATGCAAGGTTTCTTCTAACTTAAGCAAAAAATGTCAACTTGGTTTCTAGACTTGTGCAGGCCCCCTAATCATTCTGCAACCATCCCTCTTGATCAGTGTGATATGTTCATGAACTTGTGCCAAAGAGATTTGCATTGTACTTCTTGATTTGCAAACTTGACATAAAGCCATACTTTTCAAAAATGGATAAAGTGCTTTTTCTAATTATGGACTAAATTGGCATGTAATGGTTAAACACATAAGATAAGGCTTGAACACAAGGGGTTTGCATTAAATTATTGAGTGTGGATGAGATAAAAGGCCTGTAATCTAGCTTGCATATGCTGAGTTTGAAAATGCACAAGTTATGAGCATGCCTTTGGCCATGAATCAAAGTGACTTTTGCTCATATTACCAAATTCGATTCTCCCTAACCACAAGGTTGTTTGATGAGTTCTTGGACATTTTGGAAAGCTTGGAATGTGTACTACAATCCATCTTTGTAATTCAATTTGAAATTCCAAGTGGAAGCATGTGAAAAGTGGCCATGAAGTTGGGAAAAAATCCTGCCTAAAATAGGTCAAAAATTTTCTAAGTTAAGAATGTTTTGCACCCTTGTTCCAAAAATTGTAACTTGAGCTACAAGCTTCTTTTGAGGAAACTTTGTGAATCAAAGTTGTATATTTTGCAATGGACTACAACTTTCATGTTTTGACTTTTGTTTGAATCCAAACTCATCTTGATGAAAATATGGGACAAAGTTAGGAAAAAATTAGGGATTTTCATAACTTAGAAAATTTCTAAGTTATGAAAATTCTTCATTTCAAACCCTAATTTGTGATTTTTGATTTCTTGATGAACAAGTTTCATGATTTTACATGTTTTGATGAAAAATGAATCTTGACACTTGATTTTGACCAAAAAGTCAAAGTTTGACTTTTCATTATACAGTCAAAAATTGATCAATTGACTGGAAAATTCATCTGTCAATCTTGTGCATTTGGGATCTTTTGAACTTGTTGAACATGTCAAGACAATTCCATGGGGTCTTTGAGTCCATATGTGAGCTTGGTTTGCCATTGGCTAGGTCAAACAGTCAAAAATTGCCTTTGTGCAGTCAAAACCCTAAAAATGACCACTTTGCCCTTTTGGTGATCTGATCAAATTTCTTGTGGAATTGTGAACCAAACTTGACCAAATGGTTCATATGAGTTCACAATGTTGATGTGGGTCAAAAATCATGAAGTTTGATTGTCAATTGACCACAGTTGATTTTTTCCCCAATACAGCTGATTTCTAGGTCAACTGTCCAATTGACTGGGCAAAGATTGGAATCAAGGCTTGAAACTTGGTATGGGTAAACTTGAGAGTCCAACATGAAGCATGAAAGTCCTTTTGGGCACTTTAGGTCAAAACATCTTTGTGCAAACTCAAACCCTAATTTGGGTCAACAATGTAAGGAGGAGTCTTGAGCAGAGCAAACCCTAACTTGATCATGAGCTCCAAGGGTCTTGTGGTGAGAAAATATTGAAGAAAAAGGAGGGCAAATTTTGGGGTACAACAGTTGCCCCTGTTCAATCTTCTTGCACCTGAAGAGTTAGATTGGCAGGTTTGCCTTTCGCGTCTCGAAGGTAAAAGGAGATTGGACCCTAGAGTGCCCTTAAATTTGCACTCATCAGAACAATGGATATGGGAATGGGCTTAGAGATGCCATTTGGAGATGGGCTTAAAGATGCCATCTGAAGGGTGACAGAACCTTGTCGGAGATGGGCTTAAAGATGCCATCTGGAAGGTTTGTTGAACTGCAGTGTGATGGGTCAGAAGAATGAGGATCAAAAATGTATCCGTGTCTGGAATATATTTGAACTGCATCTAAGGACTGAGTTTGTATGAGCAGAAGAATGGCCTCCGTGTCTGGGGCGCATCTGAGTTGTAACTGTGTTTGAATGTAGAACGAATATCAGAATGATTGCCGTGTTTGGAGTGTATCTGTATTGTATCTGGGTAACAGGGAAACATCTGTATAGAGCAACTGTGTACTGGGGACAAATTCTGAATGAGTGGCAGAATGGCAACCATGTTTGAAGCTTATCTGGACTATATCTGAAGATGAAAAGTTGTATGAGTAGCAGAATGACTTCCGTGTCTGGAGTGTATCTGAAACTGTAACTGGGATTGAGATCCGTATGAGTAATAGAATGACTTCTGTGTTTGAAGTGTATCTGAAACTGTAACTGGGATCGAGATCCGTATGAGTAATAGAATGACTCCTGTGTTTGAAGTTTATCTGAAACTGTAACTGGGATATAGATAAAAGACAGAATGACTTCCGTGGCGAACGCACTGGAGAGACTCAAACTGCTGTTATAAGGGTTAGAATGGTATCCGTGTGTGGAATACATTGAACCTTGAGGTGGATAAATGAATCTGAATGAGAGATAGAATGGCTGCCGTTTCTGGAGCGTATCTAGTCTGTATCTGATTGCTGTAGTCCGAATGAGTAGTAGAATGACCGCCGTGTCTGGGGTGTATCCATACTGTATCTGACTTGAGATTCTGAATGAGTAATAGAATGACCGCCGTGTCTGGGGTGTATCCATACTGTATCTGAATAATTGTTAATGATAGCCTTTTAACCTTATCCTGAAAAGGGTGAAATGTTAGCTAAAACACAAAGTTATGTTGCATGATATGTATGATGCAAAATATGTTATGTCAATGTTTATGATATGAATGTAAACGAATGCGTATGTAAGCTGAAGAGTTGTCTTTGCTGTGGATAGATGAATCCTGGAAACAAAGAATCTTGACTTCCGCCGGGAAAGTGAATCTTTGACTGTTGCAGGGGAAGACAAGAATTTTGATTGCTGAGGATGAAACATCCTTGCTGATTACTGTTGGAGAATTAGGAGTTTGGGTTGTATACCAATCTTCTGGGGATTCTTGTCTTGAGGAGATCTTCACCGGAGAACATCTGATCATCCTGTGAGGAGCTGAGAATGAGAGTCTTCACTCTGCTTGGGGAGATGCAAAATCTTCAATTGTTGAGGGATCTTAGGACCACTGCAGAGAATTGGAATTCGTTGGTGACTTGCAGGGAATGAGAATTCCTGAAGATCTCTACTGGGGAAGTTCATAATCTGGTAGACTCATGCTGGAGAGGTATGACTGAGAATCTTCAGTTTGGGTGGCAAGTATCTCTGTGGGGAGAAGGTTCACTAGCCTGGTTCAGCTGGGGGTTGATGGCTGGAAATCTTAGCTCCGCTGGGGATTGGATTTTCAGATTTTCAAGGCTCCACTGGGGATTCTGAAACTTAACTCTGAGGGGAATCGAGTTCTGGGAGGCTCCCTGACCGGGGAAATCAGTGTTGGGAAAACTTTCTCCGTTGAGGATCCTGAAGTCTAATTCTGTTTAAGGAATTAAGTCCTGACTGAGGAATTTGGATTTCAAATCTGCTGGTGATTTCTCCTGAAAGGGCATCAAGATATATATCCGTACCTTTAACCTATCAGTAACCAACTTTCTCGATCCATAAGGAAATGATTATGTTCAAATGCATATGCCTATTTAAAAAAACATTGGACGTTTCTCAAAATAAAACATAAATGTAGAAAAGCAAGAGAAGACAAAGCAAATTCCTGTATTTGGAAAAGTATTTGTATTAACTTTCTATGAATGTATTTGTACAAAGGAGACAGTCATCCTAGTAAGAGGATGCCGTTGTAAAAAATTGAAAAATTTATACAAAAGAAAGATGGCTATGTGAAACAATTCCATGGGATTCCATTCTGCTATAGCCTTCACAACTCTGAATATCTGTCCATTCAATGCTTCGTCTGCCGATGACTGGATTGATTAGAAGCTTGGAGCTGGTTGATGAAGAGATTGTCCTTAAAGTGATCCGACGAGACCTAGTCATACGCTTTAATTCCCTAACTTTTGCCTGAATCGCCCTTTCGAGTTTTCGATCCACCGGGAAACCCCTTTTTGCCCAAGTCGCCCTTTCGGGTTTTCAACTTGCCGGGTGTACAGATTTTTTTTGTTTTATCCCTAATTTTTTCCTGGACCGCCCTTTCGGGTTTTCGGTCCACCGGGATGCCCATTTTTGCCCAAGCCGCCCTTTCGGGTTTTCGACCTGTCGGGTTATTTTATGCGTAGTATCTTTTGACTATGTCTGCGTTCGCAGGGTGCGGCAAATCGTCGCCGTCCATGGTGGTCAGAATCATTGCACCACCAGAAAATATGCTCTTGATCACAAATGGTCCTTCGTATGTAGGAGTCCATTTTCCCCTGGGATCACTTTGCGGCAGGATAATCCGCTTGATTACGAGATCTCCGACTTGATATACTTGACGTCTGACTTTCTTGTTGAAAGCCTTGATCATCCGCTTTTGATACGTTTGACCATGGCAGACAGCAGCGAGTCGCTTCTCGTCGATCAAATTGAGTTGATCAAGTCGGGTCTGAATCCAATCATCTTCACTCAAACCAGAGTCCTTCATAATCCTTAAAGAAGGAATCTGAACTTCCATGGGCAGGACAGCTTCCATGCCATATACCAAAGAAAATGGGGTTGCCCCGATTGAAGTACGTGTCGTCGTACGGTATCCATGCAGAGCAAACGGTAACATCTCATGCCAGTCCTTGTAAGTGACTGTCATTTTCTGAATGATCTTCTTAATGTTTTTGTTCGCAGCTTCAACAGCACCGTTCATCTTCGGCCGATAAGGAGATGAATTATGATGATAAATCTTGAACTGTTCGCACAATGCGGTGATCATAGTATTATTCAGATTTGTACCGTTGTCTGTGATGATCCTGTCTGGAACACCATACCGGCATATAAGGTTTTGCTTGATGAAGCGGGCAACCACATTTTTAGTGACAGAGGCGAAGGAAGCTGCTTCGACCCATTTGGTGAAGTAGTCAATGGCAACCAGGATGAAGCGATGTCCGTTGGAAGTCTTGGGCTTGATCTCTCCAATCATGTCAATGCCCCACATTGCGAATGGCCAAGGAGCTGTCAACACGTTGAGAGGAACCGGAGGAATATGAATCTTGTCAGCGTAGACTTAACACTTGTGGCAAGTACGGGAGTGCTGATGGCAATCTGCTTCCATGGTAGACCAGTAATAGCCTGCCCTTAGGATCTTTTTAGCCATAGTATGCCCGCTTAAATGTGTGCCAAATGTACCGCTGTGCATCTATGTCATGATTAACTCCGCTTCAGCTTTGTCAACACATCAGAGTAAAACACAATCATGGTTACGCTTATAGAGGATGCCATTGCTCAGAAAGAACTTGGCAGCAAATTTCCTTAGGAACTTCTTGTCATTTACGGAAGCTCCTTCGGGATATTCTCTGGTCTGGAGATACCTTTTGATTTCGTGAAACCAGGGTTGTTCCACTACTTCTTCGGTATTAATCTCGTGACAATGCGCAGGTTCATCCATTCGCTCGATGGTGATTTGAGGAGCCTTGTTATCCCAGTTGAGTTTAAACATAGAAGACATTATTTCCAGAGCATCTGCTAGTTGATTCTCTTCTCGCGGGAAATGCTCGAAGGTAATTTGCTCGAAATGAGGCAACAATGTTAGGACATGTTCTTTGTATGGGATAAGATTAGGATGTTTGGTATCCCACTCTCCTTTGATTTGACTGATAACCAAAGCCGAGTCCCCAAATACGATCAAAGATTTGATCCCCAAGTCTATAGCAGCCTTGAGACCAAAGATGCAAGTTTCATATTCCGCCATGTTGTTTGTGCAGCTGAAGCAAAGTCGGGCCGTGAAAGGAGTGTGACAACCTTCCGGGGAAATGAGTACCGCACCAATACCGTTTCCAAGTGTATTTGAAGCACCATCAAAGTACAGGGTCCATCGGGATCCCTTTTCGGGTCCGTCATACGGTCCGTTACCTTCAATGTTGTCCAAATTCATGATGTCCTCGTCTAGGAAGTCGAATCTCATGGACTGATAATCTCCGATAGCTTGATGATCTAGATGGTCAGCTAGTACACTCCCCTTTATAGCTTTTTGAGTGGTGTATTGGATGTCATACTCAGTTAGGATCATTTGCCATCTAGCTATTCTTCTAGATAAAGCAGGCTTCTCGAAGATATACTTAATAGGATCCATTTTGGAAATCAACAAGATGGTATGAGTCAGCATATACTGCCTTAGTCGGCGAGCAGCCCATACCAAAGCGCAGCAAGTTTTCTCGAGCAGTGAGTAGCGAGTCTCACAGTCGGTAAACTTTTTGCTAAGGTAATAAATAGCATGCTCTTTTCGACCAAACTCGTCATGCTGGCCCAAAACACACCCCATTGAGTTATCCAAGACGGTTAGATACATGATCAATGGTCTTCCTTCGACGGGAGGCATCAGAATAGGAGGTTCCAGTAAATACTCCTTGATCTTATCAAAAGCAGCTTGGCAATCGTCGTTCCATTCGACTACCTGATCTTTCTTTAATAATTTGAAAATGGGCTCACAGGTAGAAGTCAGATGAGAGATGAATCTGGCAATATAGTTCAAGCGCCCCAAGAACCCTCTAACCTCCTTTTCAGTACGGGGAGCAGGCATCTCTTTTATTGCTTTTACTTTTGCCGGATCGACCTCAATGCCTTTGTTGCTGACAATAAACCCTAGAAGCTTACCAGACCTAACTCCAAAAGTACACTTACTTAGATTCAGCCTGAGTTTGTACTCTTTCAACCTAGCAAACAGCTTTTCCATGTTTTCAAGGTGTTCCTCCTCTGTTTGTGACCGAGCTATCATATCGTCTACGTAAACTTCGATCTCATGATGTATCATATCATGAAACAAAGCTACCATGGCGCGTTGATAAGTTGCCCCTGCGTTCTTCAATCCGAACAGCATCACCTTGTAACAGAACGTACCCCATTGTGTAACAAAGGTTGTTTTCTCCATGTTCTCGGGGGCCATTTTAATTTGATTGTAGCCCGAGAATCCATCCATGAAGGAAAACACTTTGTGCTGAGCTGTGTTGTCAATCAGAATGTCAATGTGCGGTAGCGGAAAATCATCTTTAGAGCTGGCCCTATTCAAATCCCGGTAGTCTACACACATCCTGACCTTGCCATCTTTTTTAGAAACTGGCACGATGTTAGCAACCCATTGTGGATAGGATGTAACATCCAGAAAGCCAGCGTTGAATTGTTTCATTACTTATGCTTTAATCTTCTCAGACATGTCGGGCCTCATTCGGCGGACCTTTTGCTTGATCGGTGGACAATCCTCTCTTGTAGGGAGACGGTGAACCACGATGTCTGTGTCTAAACCCGACATGTCTTCATTAGACCAAGCGAAGATTTCAACGTATTCATTTAACAGCTGTATCAGGCGCTCCTTGACACTTGGTTCCAGATTGGCACCCACTTGTACTTCCTTCCGGTCTTCCTCCGTTCCTAGGTTGACAGTTTCCAACAACTCTCCGTGAGGTAAGATGGCCCTTTCCTCCTGCTGTAGAAGTCTGGCTAATTCCCCTGGTACTTCACAATCTTCGCCATCTTCATACTCAGCCTGATTGACCAGATCTTTAGAGTTATTGAAGGACATAGCAGAATAGTCACCCGTAGAATCCAGAGTGGATGGGTACCTGCATTTGTGAGCATGGGTGTGTGTAAGGGATAGCCATCTTTAAACAAAAAATGCAAAAAGGAAGGAAAATGAACACATCAGTTTATCGATGAAAAACGTCCAATGAATCATTAAACATGGCATATGGATATGAAGATAATCAAAACCCTTACAAATGGACCTACATGCCCCGGGCAAGGCATGAGGTGAAAAAGTAGTGCACGGATTATTCAAAAGTAATTATTACAGACCATAGAAAATGTTTGACAGATAATTACTAATTAATAAAAGTAATGGGGACAAAGTCCTTTGCCTCCCAGTTGCGTAGTCCCCCTTCGATGGTTGGGTAGATCCAATATTCAATGTTGACCTCCTCGTCTTCACCTTCCAAAGCATTGATCCCAAAAGGAGAGATCTTGATGGGTGCTCTTTCAACCTTTGAGCGGCGCATAGCTTTCTGCCCCGCAGCAGTGAATCCTAAACCAAACTTGTCTGTTTTATGAGGAATGTCTGGCAACTGCCCCCATGTTGAGCTCTTCCCTTCCTTCAGTGCGGCCTTCGCGTCTTTTAGTGATGCCATCCTGGCCATCTGCTTTGGTACCTCAGCTACCACTTTTGCTACTTCTACTTCAGGAGAGACTTCCTCGAAGTGCTGGAATGGTGTCTCAATGAATTCACCTTCTACCTCTACATATCGGAAAGAGTTCAGGTGGCTGATCATGTACTCCTCTTCACCGTGGACGGTTATGATCTTTCCTTTGACAGGATACTTAAGCATTTGATGTAGGGAAGAGGTGACTGCCCCAGCATTGTGTATCCATGGTCTCCCCAATAAGCAAGAGTATGACGGACGGATGTCCATCACATAGAAAGTTGAGGGGAACACCTATGTGCCAACCTTAATGGGAATGTCTACCTCCCCATGTACCATTCTCTTTGACCCGTCAAATGCCCTTACAATGATATTACTTGGCCTTAACTCCAAGCCTTCACAGTCTAAACGGTCGAGGGCCTTCTTAGGCAGCACGTTCAGAGAAGAACCAGTGTCGACTAGAACATGGGCCAGAGTAGTTCCCTGGCATTCTACTGACACATGTAATGCATCGTTGTGTTTTCTTCCTTTTGAGGTTAGGTCAGCATCAGAGAAACCTAAACCGTTGCCTGCTGTAAGACTGGCTACACAGTTCTGGAATTGGTCGGCGGAGGTTTCCTGGGGTACATGGGCGGTCTTCAGGAACTTTATCAATGCTTTGGCGTGAGCCTCCGAACAAAGTAGAAATGCTAACATGGAGATTTTCGAGGGGGTTTGCCCCAGTTGCTCCACCACGTCATAATCACTCTTTTTAATTATCTTCAAGATCTCCTCCATCTCTTTCTTAGAGGTTTCCGGGATGACCAAAGGTTGAGCCCTCGTCCTGACGAGCTCATCTTGGATCCCTTTACCCTTATCAGCAGAAGTTGGAGGGACAACAACAGGAACAGCAGCATCTTCAATCAACGGGGTTCTAACGGAAAGTTTTATTGGTGCAGGAATAACTTTGGCGGCAGATGAGGGTCCAAAGATTGCCTTTGGGGGGGCAATCTCTGGAGAAAATATTCTCCCACTTCAGGTGATCTTGCTTGTGCCGGCGATGTTTCCAATGCTGGCATCTTCTTCATCAGAGCTTCCTTCGGTTATTTCCACTTGTTTAATACCATGGTAGTAGATTTCTCCACCGTAATTCCATTGTATTGACTTTTCAGAACTGTAGGGGACAGGCCCTGGCATAGTTATTTTCAGAGGAACAGACGTTGTAGCAGATGTAATCTTAACAGGCTTTCTGACGGCCTTGGAAAGATTGGAGTGAATGGTGATGATTGAAACATCTTCAGTAGGGGTTGGAATAGCAGGAACTTTTTCAAACAGAATTTGTTGACTGTCCATCAGGCCTTGGATGCCTTTCTTCAGTAACGGGCAGTCAATTGGTAGAGAGTAACAACAGTAACAATCTTCTTTGCATCCCGGGAAAATCCCGGCCTTTAAGAGATTTAACTTGATGGTTAACAGCGGAGTTATCAGGTCATTGACATCAGAAACATACAAATCTTCCTCAATAGCATGGACATTTCGACCGTGCTTCGGCATCAGAGCAGATATCACGTTCGGTTTCTCTGGAGCATCAAACTCCACCTCCTTTGCATCTATCAAGTCTTGAATTTTATTTTTCAGCGCCCAACAATTGTTTGTGTCATGTCCAACGCTATCGGAATGGTAGGCGCATTTGGCATTGGCATTGTAAGCTGGTGAGGTCGTATTCACATTTTTCGGCGCTTCTTTGATATTTGTGAGATTCAGCTTTAACAAGTGTGGAAGAACTTGCGCGGGCGTCATATTAATGCGGGTGAACTGTCGTGGTGGCTGTTCTCCCCATTGCTGTTTAGGTCTGGACGGGTTATTGCGAGGCTGATCATTTGGTGGATTTTGGATCATTACGGCCCCCACAGTCGGCATGCGCTCACTTCTTCCTTCTCCTCTTTGAGAATATACAACAGCTGTTTCTTTCTTTACCGGAAATGATTTCTTAGCAGTTGTAGATGCAGAGGCATCCTTCTGAATCTTCCCATTTTTGATACCGACTTCTACCCGCTCGCCAGTCAGAATTAATTCAGTAAACCCCGAGGAAGAGCTACTGATCAGATGATTAAAGAATGGACCAGACAGGGTCCCTAGGAACATATCAACAAGTTCTCTATCGGAAAGAGGTGGCTGCACCCTCCCGGCCAGATCGCGCCACTTCTGGGCGTATTCCTTAAATCCCTCACCTGAGGCCATTCCCATACTCTGCAGCTGAGTACGGGTCGGTGCCAGGTCAGAGTTATACTGATATTCGCGATAAAAAGCAGCTGCCAGATCTTCCCAACTACGTACCTCCGACCTTTCCAGCTTATAAAACCAGTCTAGCTGAGTGCCAGACAGGCTATCTTGAAAGAAATGTCCCCAAAGGTTTCTGTCAGATGTGTGAGGTTGGATTTTTCGGACATACGACCTTAGATGCATCTTCGGGCAAGACAGCCCGTCATATCTTGCAAAAATTGGGACTTTGAACTTCGGGGGGATCACAATTCCAGCAATTAATCCCAAATCTTCGAAATCCAAACCGGGAACTCTCTGCAGCTCCATAGCTGCCAACCTGTCTTCCAAGTTCTTGTACTTATCATCGGCGGGCGGGTATTGTTGCTCTGAGTAGTCTTCGTCTTCTTCAGCCTCTTCTTCTTCAGCTTCGGATTCGGAAGGTACCGCAGCCCCTTTTCCTTTACTGGTTTCTTCTTCGGATGCGGAAGGAAATTCAAGAACCCTTCTGGCTTCACCCTCAAACCTTCTCCCCAAGGTAGCCACCCCGACTCTCTTCTTCTTCTTCTTTTTCACTTGGTCTTTGTTCCCCAGCAGGGCTTTCAGATCTTCCTGGCCCTTAGCCAAGGTCATCAGGAGTTGTTGAAACTGTGAATTCTGAGACTGCAAGTCCTTGACCGTCTGTTCGAGATCCATCTTACTGAAATAAACAGCAGAAAGATAAGGAAACCTGGTGTGGAGACCTTCTTATGCACATGATGAATGGTATGCTTATGTATGCAATGCATTCAAGGATTTAGAAAGTTCAAAATTGTTGCAAACAAAAAGAACGCACGTCATATTAATAAGAAGAAATTTGTCAGTACATAAATGCCCCATGGGCCAAATATTACAAAAACTTCTCAAGGTAAAAAGACGTTGCGCATCCTCTTTGGTGTGATGTAGGTGTTGAGGGTTTCTTCCTCATGGAGTCGGCGGGTAAGCTGCAAAACCTTCTTCTCACTGGTGTAGAAGCTGGCCTCAAAAGTTTTCCGTTCCTCCTTGAGTTGGATCCAACTCTTCTGCATCTCCTCCCACAATGTAGGCATGTCAGGATATAGGATGGTGTAGGGAACCTCTCCTTCCTTAACGGGCTCTTTAATCACAGGGAGAACATGAGGGTAAGGCATCATTAAACTCTGGGCTCGGGTTCGTACCCACTTGAGGTAAGGCTCAAGAGGGATGGAGTTCTTGTGCCCCAGTGTCTTGCTGTCAACCTTGTTAGGCATCCTCCAAGCTCTGATGAATCTTTGGCGAAGTCCTTGCGCATCATTGTCGAAGTCAAAAACTAGGTCAGGAATCAGCATTTCATGAGGGCCATCCCTCCGTGCATATCCAAATTGTCTCAAAGCTAGACAAGGGTTGTAGGTAATGCCTCCTCTAATGCCAAGTAATGGAACATTAGGGAACTCTCCACAACGATCGAAGATGATGACATTTTCTCTGGACCGAGAACACCAATGTACATCAGAGTGAGTAAGGGTCATCAACCGTTGTGACCACCTTAAGCCTTGATCATTCTTCAAGACAGATTGTGGAAGGTGCGAAATAAACCACCTTGCAAGGAGAGGAGTACAGCACATGAGAACACCCCTCTTTCTCATTGTTCGTGTGTAAAATGAGTGAATAATGTCCCCAAGCAATGTTGGTATTGGATTCCTGGATAAGAAGATTTTGACGGCGTTGACATCTACAAGCTGGTCAGGATTTGGGAACAAGACCAACCCATAAATGAGGAGTGCCACAATTTCTTCAAAGGCTTGTAGGTCCAATGAATTCCAACACTCTTGTGCCTTCTCAAACAAGAATTTTGCTAAGAAGCCTTTGACACCGCTTCTAGTTTCCCAATGCCCCTTGATGTCAGATGGTTGCAAGTGTAGTGCTTGAGCAACATCTTCAGGCTTTGGTTCCTTTTCCGTACCATTGAAAGGTAGTTGATTAAGGATAGGAATTCTCAGGAGTTGAGAAAATTCCTCCAAAGTGGGCACCAATTGATAGTCGGGGAAAGTGAAACAGTGGTGAAGGGGGTCAAAGAACTGAAACAACACCTTTACCATGTCCTCTTCAATGCTAGTGTTGACTAGGCTGAGCAATATACCATGTCTTTCACTGAAGGGAGAGCTTTCCGAAATCCTGGATGTGAGCTCCTTGAGTTGAGGAGGGATTCTCACAAGGTTGACTTGGATAGTTTTCCTGCGAAGAATTTCCATGACCTACAAAACAAGAACAAAGATAAAGATCTAAACCCTTGAAATGGTTAGTGAATGCATATGATGCTTTATGATGTTTATGATGTATGCACAAAACATATGTACAAGCAATTCACACCAAACCCTAGTTTCAGGCTTGCATGGGGTTTCATAGGTAAGTACCCTCTTGAGTGTAGTTGGCTTAAAAAACCTGTCCTATAAATAGTAACTGGGTTCTAAGGAGCTCAATATCACTGGATTGTTTTCATTGTTCATTGTTTTGGTTTAGCCACTTAACTAGCGACCAAAATATTCCAAGAAAACAACCCTCAATGAGTGTAGTATCGAGTATCTACCAACTTCAGACTGCACCAAAGCCGGTCATCTCACTACCCCTAATGAAAGGCCAAGATGGTCAAGTAAGGTTCTAGGTCATTAGTGCTTAGTGACATCACTCAGCGGCCCCGTACTCTCCTTGATTGAACTCAAGGGTTACCGGTACTCACAAATATGTCGCACTAATATAGTTATTGCTTCAACCGTGTCGGTATACCCCGCACAGTTTCCACAACGTATTGCTATCTATAAATGTTTCCCCAAATCCGGGTGTAGGATTGCAAACCCAAACAAGAGAGCCAAGATATAAAGCAATCAAAACAAACAATTAGTCATGCAAGAGGGTGATCTAAGCCCTAAGGTTACTCCACTTTAAAAATTTCCCCAGCAGAGTCGCCAGTTCTGTGATACGGTGGGAGAATTGACTTGGGTTTTGCGTTTGTTTTCGCAAATGTTTCGGTTGAGCAAGAGTCGCCACCGACTTTTTATTTTATCCTAAGGAAAGGTTAAAAAGCACAGCAAAAACCTTTGAGATGTTTTCTTGGGTTCGGGAAGTAGATTATAGAAAGGGAAGGTATTAGCACCCTTTCTATCCATGGTTATCCATGGGCTCTTAGTTACTTGCTTAGATCAACTTGCCTTGATTTTCAATTGTTTGAAATGGTGCTTTCAATTGTTTGAAATGGTGCTTTGTGTGTATGTTTTGAAAATGTTTTTGAAAAGAGGCCAATTTGGTGGCAACCTTTGTAATGATCCATGTTTGAATGTATACAAAGGTGTACTTATCTTTTGAAAAGTTTTCAATGTTTTTTGAAAGTTGTTTTGAAAGTGTGTTGTGATGTGTGTTTTGAAAAATAGGCAAGTGTTTTTGTTTTGCAAGTTGGCAAGTAACCAAGAGCTATCTACCCTAAATTTCTCAAAGATCTTTTCTATGTTTTAACCCTTTTAACAATTTTGTTCCACCATTGTATTTGGTGGACAATCTTGTGTTAGGATGTGAGCGGGACGGACGCGGGTCATCGTTTAGACCATGATTGCAATGGTGCCAAGTATCTTTGGGCAATTTTTCCTTCAAGGGACTTGATCATTTTTTAGGCAACTTTTGAAAGCGTCATCGAGGGACTATGATCATTTGATTGTTTTGTTTTGCCAAAGATACCTGACATGCAATATGGCCCATTATTGAAGGCAACAAGTGGAGTACCCTAGGGGTGCAAGTGTGATTGGTGTTGTCCATTTTCATGCTTGTTTATCTTGAATTTAGGTCAAACTATTTGTTGTTTTTGATTTGCATACAAAACCCTAATTCTATCATGGCATAATTGGAAAGCTTTAAAATGTGAAAAATAAAAGGTCCTAAGTTATTACAACACAAATATGGGATGGGGGGTACAAATGTTCAAATGGGGATATTTTAGCAAGAAATTAAAATCTAACTATTACATCCAAATTGAATTATACAAATTAATTAATTGTACAATACTTAAATAAAATAAAATAAATATGCAAGATGCAAAAATGATTTTTATGTGTATGTAAAAAGTTTTTTTTATGTGTTAAATAAACAAAAATAAAATGAATTAATTTTTTGGTATGTTTATGTATTTAGGGCAAAACCCTAATTTTATAAATAAAAGGTATTTAATATAAAATATATGCAATATTTATTAATTATGTACAAAAAAATAAATAAAAAGGAAGTATATTATAAAAAGTGATTTTTTAAGTTAAATATTAATAAAAAATAAAAATGTATTATTTTTGTGTTTTTAATCTAAATATACTAATAAATATATAAGTATTTACATTATTTATTAAATATATATTATATGTACAAAAATAAAATATTTAATATTAAAAAAAGTATATTTTTTATAAAATGTTTTCAAAGGTAAAATAAAATGAAATCATAAAATAAATATGTTTGTATTATTCTTAGTTATTTTAAACAAAAGTATATTTATGTTTATTTATGTACAAAACTAAATGAAACAAAATAAATATCAAAAAAATGCAAAAAATGTGAGAAAAATAATTTTAATATTTTTTCATGCTTAAATAAAAATATAGAACCAAAATCAAAAAGGAAAAAATTAAAAATGAATAATAAAACTCAAAATGGGCCAGGGGTGCATGTGAAATGCAGTGGTGTGAAAAGGAAAACATCTCAGGCCCAGCCCAAAGACTTTGTCTTCTTCAACCTCCAGCATCCTTGAACAACAAAACACGCGTTTCTGCTATCTCATGATTCTTTGACATTCAGCAAAAACTTACAACAGCAATGTTATAGAGCATCTTGTCACGATTCCAAATATATAAAAAAGTCATTCTAACTCTCAGAAATGAGAGAGAATTTCTTCTCCCCCAATTCCTAACCTAGTTTTTTGTCAATGTTCGGGTTCAAAATACTCTCAGCATATGCAATATAAATGGAAAGTGAGGATATGTATAGCTTCAGGGCCATGAGTAGAACATTTTTCATTCATAAACTTAAAGCTAACTCTTCCTATATTGAGAGATAGAAGTCCATGAACTTACTTGTTCAGCTTGGATCGTGTCTGGCAATGGAGGCACTTTCAAGGCAAGGTGATGATTGGTACAGCTTGCTTGAAGTCCAGGGATGCTATTCCAACCTTTAGCTTGCCTTGAAACCAAGTGAATCAAGCTATGGCAATCAACCTGCAAAACAGAAAAAGTGAAAATGGTGAAGTTGGTTAGAGGTGTTACAGGTCGTGTCCAATGCTTGGGATAGCTTGTATATGTGGTATGGAGTGTGTATGAACTGGTTTTAGCAAGAATGCACGAGTGGATTGAGTTATGGAAGTCCAACTGCAGAGGTGACTCTGTTTTCTGCAGTAGGATGGTGTTTTGATGAATGATGAGGTTTGGAATGTGTTTTGGTCGTGCCTTAGCTCAGTTATGTTGTTTGGGATGTGTCTAACAAGTTTGCTTAAGCTTCTCTTGGCAGAAAATGTGAGATGTTGTACAAAATGCAAGGTTTCTTCTAACTTAAGCAAAAAATGTCAACTTGGTTTCTAGACTTGTGCAGGCCCCCTAATCATGCTGCAACCATCCCTCTTGATCAGTGTGATATGTTCCTGAACTTGTGCCAAAGAGATTTGCATTGTACTTCTTGATTTGCAAACTTGACATAAAGCCATACTTTTCAAAAATGGATAAAGTGCTTTTTCTAATTATGGATTAAATTGGCATGTAATGGTTAAACACATAAGATAAGGCTTGAACACAAGGGGTTTGCATTAAATTATTGAGTGTGGATGAGATAAAAGTCCTGTAATCTAGCTTGCATATGCTGAGTTTGAAAATGCACAAGTTATGAGCATGCCTTTGGCCATGAATCAAAGTGACTTTTGCTCATATTGCCAAATTCGATTCTCCCTAACCACAAGGTTGTTTGATGAGTTCTTGGACATTTTGGAAAGCTTGGAATGTGTACTACAATCCATCTTTGTAATTCAATTTGAAATTCCAAGTGGAAGCATGTGAAAAGTGGCCATGAAGTTGGGAAAAAATCCTGCCTAAAATAGGTCAAAAATTTTCTAAGTTAAGAATGTTTTGCACCCTTGTTCCAAAAATTGTAACTTGAGCTACAAGCTTCTTTTGAGGAAACTTTGTGAATCAAAGTTGTAGATTTTGCAATGTAATACAACTTTCATGTTTTGACTTTTGTTTGAATCCAAACGCATCTTGATGAAAATATGGGACAAAGTTAGGAAAAAATTAGGGATTTTCATAACTTAGAAAATTTCAAGTTATGAAAATTCTTCATTTCAAACCCTAATTTGTGATTTTTGATTTCTTGATGAACAAGTTTCATGATTTGACATGTTTTGATGAAAAATGAATCTTGACACTTGATTTTGACCAAAAAGTCAAAGTTTGACTTTTCAGTATACAGTCAAAAATTGATCAATTGACTGGAAAATTCATCTGTCAATCTTGTGCATTTGGGATCTTTTGAACTTGTTGAACATGTCAAGACAATTCCATGGGGTCTTTGAGTCCATATGTGAGCTTGGTTTGCCATTGGCTAGGTCAAACAGTCAAAAATTGCCTTTGTGCAGTCAAAACCCTAAAAATGACCATTTTGCCCCTTTGGTGATCTGATCAAATTTCTTGTGGAATTGTGATCCAAACTTGACCAAATGGTTCATATGAGTTCACAATGTTGATGTGGGTCAAAAATCATGAAGTTTGACTGTCAATTGACCACAGTTGACTTTTTCCCCAATACAACTGATTTCTAGGTCAACTGTCCAATTGACTGGGCAAAGATTGGAATCAAGGCTTGAAACTTGGTATGGGTAAACTTGAGAGTCCAACATGAAGCATGAAAGTCCTTTTGGGCACTTCAGGTCAAAACATCTTTGTGCAAACTCAAACCCTAATTTGGGTCAACAATGTAAGGAGGAGTCTTGAGCAGAGCAAACCCTAACTTGATCTTGAGCTCCAAGGGTCTTGTGGTGAGAAAATATTGAAGAAAAGGGAGGGAAAATTTTGGGGTACAACACCCGTCTCTATAAGAATGCATGCAAAGTGTTGACTTTTGAAAATATTTCATTTGAAAGTGTTAGTGTATTTGAAAGATGTTTTGAAAATGGTTGTGAGCAAGCAACTACGAGCGTTCTACCTACTCAAACAGTCTTAGTTCTTTTCCTCCTCCCTTAGATATGGATATGTTACCATTGATTGATAAGAAGCCCTATCATTGGATGTGAAGGGACAGGCGTGGGTAATCGTATAGTCATAGAAAGCAATGTTGTGAGATACGTTAGCAATTTTGTAAGGGTCTAAGATCAATTATAAGGAAACTTTGAAGGCTCATCGAGGGACTATGATCTTGTATTTTGAAAGTATTTTTCTAAAATATCCCATATACGTAACATGACTATTTATTTCTCAAGGCAATAAGTGAGATTAACCCTAGAGGTGCAAGTGTGTAAAGCGTTTGTTTTTCATGCTTTTTTATCTTGAATTAGGGTTTGCTATTTGTTGATTTTAGTCTTGTCATACAAACCCTAATTATTAGCAATTATATTGAAAGCGGTAAATTGTGGAAATTTAAAATCCTATGTTATTACATCATTTAGGGATGGGGGTACAAATTTACATACGGGGAGAGAAGAAATTAAACTCTAAGTTACTATTACAACCATATTAAATGGGTAAATAATGTACCAAAATATAAAGATAATATACAAGGATATGATGTGGAAAGAAAAGAAAATTGAATTGTTTTAGTTTGAGTTTTTGTTATGAAAAGGTTTTTTAACCTAATTAAATTTAAAAAGAAAATAATTAATTTATTCTAAGTTAATTTCAAATAAATAAACCTAATTTAATTAAGAAAATAAAATGGACTAATAAACAAAATTTTGTAGGGTTTTGATTTATGCAAAAAGATTTTATAGTTAATGAAAAGAGATTAATTAAAATTCTTAAATCCTAAACTAATTAAAATGGAAAAGAAAATTTAAGTAAACCTAAGTCTAAATGATTTAATTAAGTTTAAGAAAAAAAGAAATTAAATTAGTTAAGAAAACATTTTTTAGTCATTTTTGTTTGAAAGAAATGTAATAAAAGTATATTAAATATATAAGTAATAAATAAATTATTTGTGGGGTTTTTGATTAATAGGGAAAAAAATAATAATAATAAAGAAAATGAAAATAAAATAAAATATAAAATATAAAGCCAGGGGGGTTTTAAAATGAAAATGGGGTTTGAAAGTAAAACAAATTTTATTGGGCCCTAATGTATTCTTTTTGAAATCAGAAACTAAAAAAATAATTAAAAAAAGTTGGGTTGTGTGTTGTTTAACAAAATGGGTGTGAAGGAAATAAGAATGACAAAGGCCCAGCCATAGGAGGCCCAGGCGCGCTTCCCGCAAACAAAAAAAGAAAAAACAAAAGTGTGAAAAATAACAAAATGGATGTTGGGGATCGAACCCAGGTCCAAGAGGTAACAGGCGCGCGCTTTAACCATTGGGGTGGTGATACATCTGTTGATTAATTTTAAACCATTGTATTATATTACAAGTTCCTTCCTGAACATATTTCATCCCTAACCTCGCGCCAGAAGTCATTAACACATTTTTGAATTTTTGTAACTTGTTCATTTCTCAACCAAATCAGAAAGTGTAAACATCAAACTTGTTAGAAATTTCACCACAATTCTAAATATGTAAAATAATTAACCTAACTCTCAAAGATGAACACGAATTTTAATTGGTACCAAATCTGACCTAAATATTTCAGAAAGTTCAAACTTGAAATTCACATTACTCAGGCAATATAAATGAAATCTAAGGATATGGTCATCTTCAGGGCTATGACGTCTACATTTTATCTTTGAGAATGGAAGCCTAACAATGCCTATATGAAGAGATTAAAAGTCTGAAATTTTAACTCAAAACTGGAAAACATGTTCTGCAAATGAGCTTGATTCAAGTTGTTGTAATGATCAAGTCAGCTTCCTTGAGTCCCTAGAAAGTTATTCCAATGGTTACCTTGAGCTTAGAGTGCTTGAACTGGTCTGGAGAAGTCAAGATGCAGACCTCTGTTTTTAAAAATGGAAGATAGTGATGGATGTGTTACAGTTTGAAAACAGGGATTGAGATAGTCTTTATATGTGTATTAGAAGCTTTGTGAATGGTTTGGCCAAGAAACGCACGAGTGGATTTGAAGATGAGTATACAAAGTAAAAAATGACACAAAAATGGAGGTTTTGTGTAACTTCTGGCTTGATGGAGTTTGAGAGGTTTAAAGGGCTTTTAATATCTTCCCCTAAGTTGCATAAGAGTGTCTTGATATATAGGAAAAGGTTTGGAGACTTGAGATGGTCAGAATCACAAAAGCACAAGTTATGGGATTTTTTCTTGTTTTTGAAGCAAGCTTGAAACATCTTGTTCCAATATGAAGTACAAAGCTTGTAGGTTGGTTGTAACCTTTAAACATGCTTGTTCTAATTGTGTAAGGGATGCTTGTGCAGAAAGAACAAGCTTAATGCTCAAGACAAGTTGACTTTGTGATTAAAGCAACTTTACTAGAATGGAATGGTTACTTTCTTCCCAAAATGGCAATTTCGTTTGGATAATGCTTGAATCAATTGGACAATTGATCAATAAGTTGTGTAAACATTAAATTATGGAGTGATTAACAAGTTTGAGGCCTGAAAAAGCAAAGATTATGCAGCATGGCTATGAATTGGTCAAGTGTTCGTCACAAATTCTGCCTTGTAAATCAAGAATGAAACCCTAACTTCATCTCTTCGATTCTCTTAGCTAAAGCATGATCTTAATGAGTTCTTGGAATTTTTGTAAAGCTTTTAACATCCTATAAAACCTTCATGTTTTCCATTTTTGAAGAATCCAATTGGAAATATTTGAAAAGTTGTCATGAAGTTGGTAACAAAAATCTGCCTAACTAGGTCAAATTTTCACTAAGTGTTTTAAGAAAAAGTTCATGACTTTATGGCCTTATAACTCAAAATCTAAGTATTTTTTGGACATGATCCCTATAATACAAGTTTGTAGAATTCATCAATATATATAACTTTCATGTTGAAAGTTGTCCTTTAATCATCTGGCATTATGGTGAAAATTTGGCATGAAGTCATGAAGAAAATTTTCATATTTTCATGACTTATTGATGATAAATTTTCATATTTTTGCATTTATTGATGAAATATAATCTTTGAAACTTAATTTTGATTAAAAAGTCAAAGCTTAACTTTTCAGTGTACAATTGACTTTTTCATCAGTTGATCAAATTTCAGCTATCAATCAATTGGTGTTTGAGAAGTGAATTGAACCATGCAATTAGGTCAAGATGATGAATTTGAATACTTGATATCATGTTTCAAGCCAATAAGTCATGTATTAGGTCAAAAGTAAAAAATCAAGCCTTCTCAATCAAAATCCTAATTTTGACCATTTTGCCCTTTTGGTGATTTGATCAATTTTCTAGGGGAATTGTGATCCAAACTTGATCAATTGATACATATGAGTTCAAAATGTTGGTATGGGCCAAAATCTTGAAGTTTGACTATAAGTTGACCACAGTTGACTTTTTACCCAATATAGTTGATTTTAGGTCATTTGATCAATTGACTGAGCAAACTTGAACTGCAAGACTTGAAACTTGACATGAGCAATATTGAAGGTCCATAATGATCCATGATAGTTATATGAAGCATTAAAAGTCCATTTGTTCTTGTGAAAACTCAAATCCTAATTTGAGGTATCGGTGTTAAGGAAGTGTCTTGACCTAGTCAATCCTTGTGCAAACTTGAGCTATTGAAGATCTTGTGGGAAATATCATGAGAAATGAGAGGGAAAATTTTGGGGTATAACATAGTCAATGTAGAATTATCATCCTTTGGATTGAAACAAAACGGGAAAAGATGATAAACCTCTTGAGAATACCAAACTTCGAATGCATTAAGTCTTCTCAAAAATTAGGCAGAGTAACGGCTGTATACAAATGAATTCTCAATCATAGACAAAGATTATAATCAAAGTAACCTGCACACAAAGAAAACAAACAACCCAATGTCTTGGGATAAACCCCAAGAACTCCAGACAAAATAATAGTAGAAGTCATAAAGGTCTCAAGGTAGGTAAGGTCTCTAATCCTAAGTCCGAGAAGTCCATAACTCCAAAATACAAAGGATAGTAACCAAATAGTCCAAATAACCTTTAATTTTTTTATTGTTTAAGTTGGTTATTAGGTATCTTAAAAAATAAGATGAAAAGCTCAAGTGAGCAAAGTAAAAATACATAAATATAAATGCTCAAGTGAGCAAAGAAGAAAATATCATGAAATGTAAATGATAAGATAAATGGTGCTTAAAGTAAAAGCAAAAAATTAAAAGCATATTGTGATACGGTGGGAGAAATGACTTGGAATTTTGCGTTTGTGTTTGCAAATGTTTCGGTTTAGCAAGAGTCGCCACCGACTTTTTATTTTATCCTAAGGAAAGGTCGAAAAGCACAGGAAAGACCTTTGAGATGTTTTCTTGGGTTCGGGGAGTAGATTATGAAAAGGGAAGGTATTAGCACCCTTTTCATCCATGGTTATCCATGGTGTTGTACCCCAAAATTTGTCCTCCCATTTTTCTCAAAACATTTCAAGAAAAATTCACAAGTCCAACCCGGCGCGTCATATTCAGGTGTTCTTTCGCCAAGATATCTCTGATAACATATTCTCAAATTCAGGTTCGGCTCAAGAGTCAATTCTTTAAAGAAGGTATCCGAATGTGTGAGTTTTCTCGAAGAAATATGATGAAAAAGTGTGCTGAAAGTGCAGTTTTTACGCGCTAAAAAATTCATAACTTGAATATCGTGGCTCGTTTTGAACCCGTTCCGGTGGCCAAAATTCCGTCTTGACATTATCTACGTTTTCATCTCTCACGGCTGGAAGCCAATTTCGATCAGAAGGTCTTCAAAAATGTGGATTTATCAAGTATTTTCATACAGAAAATTTGTGACAGAAGTTTATTTGTGTCATGTTCAGAAAATCATAACTTGGTCGATTTTCATCGTATCGAGCTGGTTCCAGCGCCAAAATTTCACAAATTGAGTTGGCTACATTTTCACATAAGGTATTGAGTTCAAACGGTATTCAAAAGGCCTTCGTTTTTTGCTCAGAGTGCGTGACACGCTGAAAATCCTGAATGCTGAATATTATTTCATCTGAGCCGAAACTTCGAAAATTCATAACTCGGTCAATTTTTATCGGATTTGGCTCATATTTTTACACAAGGTAAATGGCTCATAGATCTACAACTTTGCTTCAAAAGTCGAGACCGGATTATGCTCCGATCAATACCAGTTTTTTATTGAAGAACGTGTCAGAGTCGACACTGGAGCCCAAAATAAGTTTGTCTGAGCTGAAACTTCAAAAATTCATAACTAATTCACCGTTTATCTGATTGAGCCGATTTTCGAACAGGAGTTAGTTCTCGATATCGGCTACATTTTGTTTTCACATTTCAACTACAAAAATTGCACTTAAGTCCCTGCAATTTAGCCTGGAAAGTGACGAACTCAAGTGAACATTGGAGGCCCAATTGCACATTCAAAGCCCATTTTCTTTACCCTAATTTCCATTATATAATCACATTCTTTTCACACAAACCAGAGGAGAAAAAAAACATTGCCACAACACTGTCAGAATATCAAATTTTTCAAGAACCCTAAAACCTTGAAATCCTTATTACAAATCTCTCTCTCACTACAAACAAGTCATCTCAGTTACAAATCAAATCTCACTACAAACAAGCCATCTCAGTTACAAACCAACATCTCACTACTTCTTCAGTAAGGGTAAGGCTGGCTTGATCTCCATGATCAAAAGGGCATAAAAGCATTCATGTCACTACTTTTCCAGTAAGGATAAGGTTGATTTGATCTCCATGATCAAAAGGGTATAATCATTCATACATGTCATATTGGCCTAAACATTAAATTTCTTCATCTATTGGCTTTATTTGTATTTTATGATATATAGTAATTTATTTAATGTGTTCATGAGATTCAACACTGCAGATTTAGACAGGATCTCATGCAGGTTCATTAAGGAACGTTGAGGCCAAAACACAAATGGCTAAAAGCCAAAAGCCAAATGGCCAAAATAGAACAGCTTACACATGACACCAATACATGGCGAAACAGACATCCTGAGAAGGTTAAGGAACGTTGAGGCCAGAACACAAATTGTCAAAAGCCAAAACACAAATGGCCAAAACAAAACAGTTTACACATGACGCCAACAGTTGTTTCACCCCTCCAATCAGGCTCGTATACTCCTAAACTCTCTCTATTTGTATTATGTTCCTTTAATTAATTAATCGTTATTATTTTTATTAATCACTAACCAATTAACATTTTTTCCTAATAAAATCAAAAACACAAAAAAATATTTTATTTATTAAAATTAACCTCATCACTTTTATTTTTGTAAATAAATTAATTTAATCAATTTACCTTTAATTAGATTTAACTTTTAATATTTTTTTGCAATATTTAAAATCAATTCAGAATATTAGGTTTTTATTAGCATTAATTCAATTTATTTTATTTCTTTAAAAACTCAAAAATCCAAAAATATTTTCATTATTTAATTTAATTTAATTGTTCATTTAATTTAATTCCATTTAATTCAAAAATAACCAAAAAAAATCACTTTCTTTCAAAAAAGGGTCAAAACCAAAAAAAAAACTCGCATCCAATTTAATTTCCCGCACGCGATCCATTTTATCATATTATTGTATCTGTTTCCCGGAATGTAATAGCTCTTAATTAGGAATTTAATTATTTATCGCTTTATTTTTACTTTCCGCATTTTATTTCAAGGGTTGTTTTTGGCGATGTAAATACCCGACGCCTTGTAATAGTTTAGATTTAATTTCTGCAATTTACTTTCCGCAAACTATTAACTGTTAATTATGCATGCAAGACTTGTATGAAGATTAAAAACAACTCGTAGATCAACATGATACATGTACAATATAATCTTAAACTGAAACAACACACATGCACATGCCACTCCTAGGGTACGCCTCACTTGGTTGCCTCGAGGTGGTCATTGAGTATAGGGTGTTTTAGAGGTCGCCCTCCTGTCTAAAGATCAAAGTTGCCTTGAAACAGTTGCCTCAGATAAAACGATCTAAGACATTAGGGTTACCGCTAAGGCGTCCTACTATTGCTTTGGTGACCACATGTCCCTATAATCGAATTGACCCGAAACTCCAACGACGGTGCTACCTACTTCTCAATAGTGGGATAGTACTGTCTAAAGGACATTTACATAGCTTAATTTCTTTTGAGTAGGTAGAGGTTCTCAGGTACTTGCTCTTTCAAAACAAAAATACTTTTCGCACCTACACTTTTCTGACAAAAGTTTTTTTCAAACAACACTTCATACACTCTTGAGGACAGACACAAGAGTTAAATCGAAGTTTTCAAAACAAACTTTTTCAAAACCCACAAACACAAGAAAAGCAAAACATTTTGAAAATATAGTGAGCAAGTACCTAAGAGCCCGTGGATAACCACGGATAGAAAGGGTGTTAACACCTTCCCTTTCTAAAATCTACCTCCCGAACCGAGAAACATCTCGAAAAGGAATTTTGCTGTGCTTTTGTCCTTTCCTTGTTGGAGAAAATAAAAGACGGTGGCGACTCTTGCTTACCGCAACATTTCGCGAACCAACATTCCAAAACAGTCAGTTCTATTTCCACCGATCACAGAACTGGCGACTCTGCTGGGGATACTTAATAAGTGAGGTGTACCTTAGGATTAGATCACCCTATGTTTTCAATTGCATGCTTTGTTTGATTTATAATTGTGGGCTTTGCATCGGAGTTTCATAGATCCTAACTCGGATCTGGGGAATACCCTTTTAGGTAGCATAAGCTGTGAGGGACCTGTTCGGCATATACCGACACGGGTGAAGCAATGGCTACGTTGGTGTGACACCTTGGTCTGTACCGATATCCCTTGTGTTGCAACGAGGAGAATATGGGTCTTCTGAGGAGTCATTAAGCACCAACCGACCTTAGAACCCTAAATTGACCCAACTTGGCCATAGAACAGTAGCAGTATGCTACACTCATTGAGGCTAAACTCTCGCGATGGTTCTGGCCGCAAGAAAAGATTGCGATGCTGGAGTTATGACCGATTGAGGGTAGTCAGTGATATTGAGATCCTCTAGAACCCGGTTACTATTTTCTAGGACAGGTCTTAACCAATGAAACTGAAAGAGGGTAGTACCTAAACTTCATGCTGGCCTAAACTCTAAGGGCTCTCTGTGTGACTTGTGTGCCTTAAAACTTGACTACTTGCATGCTTGTTATCTGACACATGAGTTTCTTGCAGGTTTTGTTTACAGTCCTTAATCTGGGCTTATAACAGGGTTTACTTACATCACTCCACGCATAGCATAACATCATACCATCATACCATTGCATACATCCTGCATAAGGACTAACCCATTTCAAGGATCTCAAGGGTTTGTGATGCAGGTCATGATGAACCAAAATGTCTAGCAAAGGGCAAAGGGGATTTATTTTCCTCTAGCCAAGGCTGTTTGGAGATCAAAACATGATAATTTGAGTCAGGGGCTATGACCCACTCGATATGGTGAGCTTTGACTCTTGAAGAAGGACTCTCAGCAACATGAAGTTCCTTCAATCAAGCTACCAGATTCAAATTCTAACAAGTTTCTCTGTTTACCCCGCGAGATCCTTGAGGACATTGCATGCATATCATACATATCATTGCATTACAGGTACACTTTTTACAGGTCACTTATCTTCTTCACTGTTTATTTCAGCCATCATCATGTCTACTGAACCTTCCGCTGAACAAGCTATCAAGGCCCTCCAGGCCCAGAATGCCCAGTTCCAGGAGTTGGTTATGAGCCTAGCCCAGGGTCAACAGGACTTGAAAGCTCTGATGCTGAAAGAGAGGAAGAAGAAGAAGAGGACTGTGCTGTTCAACCCTAGACGCGGATCTGGGAATGGATTACAGAATGAGGCTGAGCTGACTACATCATCTGTAGACAAGGACAGTCCCCAAGAGAGAAGGGTTCCTAGTCTCGTGGTCTCCGACAATGAGACGGATTATAATGATGAACAGTACCCTCCAGCTGAGTACAGGTACAAACAGCTAGAGGACCGGCTAAGTGCTATGGAGATACAGAAAGTGCCCGGCCTGGACTTCGAAGATCTAGGTCTATCCTCTGGGGTGGTGATCCCACATAAATTCAAGGCACCTGCTTTCGCAAAGTACGACGGAGCTTCCTGTCCTAAGCTGCATCTCAGATCATATGTGAGGAAGATCGAACCGTATACAGCAGACAAGAACTTATGGATCCATTTCTTCCAGGAAAGTCTTTCAGGGACTCAACTCGAATGGTTCTATCAGCTGGATGGAACCAATATTCGTAACTGGAATGACTTGGCTACTGCATTCTACAAGCAGTATCAGTACAATTCCGACCTCGCTCCTACGCGTACCCAACTTCAGGGTATGTCACTAGGGACGGGTGAAGGATTCAAGGAATATGTGCAAAAGTGGAGAGACCTTGCTGGAAGGGTACAACCACCTCTAACTGACTGTGAGCTTGTTGACATGTTCCTGGGGACCCTGTCTGGTCCGTTCTTCAACCATCTGATCGGGAATTCTTCTGCTGGGTTTACAGATCTGATCTTGACTGGGGAGAGAATCGAAGCTGGTATCAAGTCTGGGAGGATACAGAATGGTGACTCCTCGAACACTGAAAAGAAACCATCCAAGAAAGAATCTAGTGATGTCTATGGTTCAAGAGGGCAGAATAGGTCCGAACACCGCCAAGCTGTCAACGCGGTGGTTATTTCAAAACCGTCCGGTGCTCCCCAACATCGCAACCAACAAAGGGAAGAGAGACCTAAGAGGCAGTTCACTCGGCTCAGTATGACCTTGTCCCAGATATTGCCACAGTTGTTGGAGACCAATTTGGTAACTCAAAGGGACCCTCCTAAGAATCCCAGCAAGACACCTTCAAAGTATAACCCCAACGCCGGTTGTGCTTATCATTCTGACAGTCAGGGGCAACTCTCCGTCTGAGTCACTTGGGGCATTGGACATGAATTCCAGTGACGAATCTTGCCTGCTCAAACATCTTCTGGTCACATGGCAACACTACTGACAGTGACAACTCCCTGCATCCTGAGAGCACGGACATAGTCGAAAAAATACTACACAAAATCAAAGACCCGCTAGGTTGACACACCTAGGCAAAAATAAGGGCCTCCCGGCGAACCAAAAGGGTTCGGGCAAAAATAAGGGATGAAAATGAAACATCTGTACACCCGGCAAGTCGAAAACCTGAAAAGGCGGCTTGGGCAAAAATGGGTATCCCGGTGGACTGAAAACCCGAAAGGGCGGTCCAGGAAAAAGTTAGGGATCAAAGCGTACGACTATGTCCCGTCATCTCGTCACTTGCCTACTAGAAGAATATTTTTCAATCGGCAGTCATCAAGCACCTCCACAGGTACCTTCTCCAACAGAAGCTGGGGCAATAATGATTTGTCTAAGCAATTTAGTTGTGCTGTCCCCCAGGTACTAAGGTAAGTTCAGCTGAAGAACGTAACCAAGATATCTCCGCTCCACGCAGAGTAAGACAAGGTTCAGCAATACTCTCCCCCGAGCAGAGTTGGTCTCCCGTCAGCCCTGAAAAGGCACAGTACCCACAACAAGTCAGCAACACTCTCCCCAAGCAGAGTTAGGCTACTGTCAGCCCTAAGGAAGTTGGATATCCCCAGAAAATCTCAATATTCCCCAGCGGAGTATACAGATGTTCCTAAACAAGCATCCCCGGCAGTCTTAATATAAGATTGTTCCCCGGCGGAATACAAACACCCAAGTGGAGCCATTTCCCCAATACAGTCCAAAAAGTTTCCCCAGGAGAGTTGAATCATCCTCCCCAGTAGATTCCAGAAGCTTATCCCCTGCAGAATGTATCTCTCCCCGACCATGTTCAAAGGGTATTCCCCACCAGAGCCTAACTGGGTTATCCTCAGCAAATTACATCGGAAAGATCTTCCTCGGCGAAGTTCTTTCTATCCCCAGCAGAGTTCATCAAATCTTCCAACATAACTTATCAATGGAATCCCCAGCGGAGTTCTCATTAAAACCTCAGCGAAGTATCTCTCCCCACAGAGTAATTCCCCGCAGAGTAATATCTTCACCAGGATTATTCCCCAACGGAGTCATCTTCTCCTACCGGTTTATTCTTGCAATTATTCTTTGTTCATCATCCCCAGCGGAAGCGAAGAACTCTACTCTTCAACATCAGCTCAGGATTTAACTTCCCGGCATTCGTCAAGGATTTATTTTTCGAGACGAAGATATATTCATAAACATCACATTTTCATACATCATGATGCATACATATACGCATCATATCATACAATCTCATTTATGTTGAGAACATCATTGCTTGATCCATATCATGCATTGCATATGACTGACCTTTGCCTTTCAGGAAGGATACAGTTAAATGATCAGCTATGTCAAAGTAGACAAATATAGTCAAAGAAGACAAATCCAGTCAAAAAAGACAAGTACAGTTAAATCCCAAAGGTTTTTCTGATGCTCATCCAGTCAAAGAAGATAAGTCCAGTTGAAATTAATTCCTAGCGTCATTATAGACACCCGTCATTATAGACACCCGTCGTTATAGACACCCGTCATCATAGACACCCGTCGTCATAGACACTCGTCGTCATAGACACCCGTCGTCATAGACACCCGTCGTCATAGACACCCGTCATTATAGACACCCGTCGTCATAGACACCCGTCGTTATAGACACCCGTCGTCATAGACACCCGTCGTCATAGACACCCGTCGTTATAGACACCCGTCGTCATAGACACTCGTCGTTATAAACACCCGTCGTCATAGACACCCGTCGTCATAGACACCCGTCGTCATAGACACCCGTCGTCATAGACACCCGTCGTTATAGACACTCGTCGTTATAGACACTCGTCGTTATAGACACCCGTCGTCATAGACACCCGTCATTATAGACAACCCGTCATTATAGACAATCTGTCATTATAGACAACCCGTCATTGAAGACAACCCGTCATTAAAGACAATTCGTCATTGAAGACAACCCGTCATTAAAGACAACTCGTCATTAAAGACAACCCGTCAATGAAGACAATCCGTCATTAAAGACAACCCGTCATTAAAGACAACTCGTCATTGAAGACAACCCGTCATTAAAGACAACCTGTCATTGAAGACAACTCGTCATTGAAGACAACCCGTCATTAAAGACAATTCGTCATTGAAGACAACCCGTCGTTAAAGACAACTCGTCGTTATAGATAATCCGTCAATAAAGACAATCCATCATTGAAGACAATCTGTCATTAAAGACAATCCGTCATTGAAGACATCCTGTCAATAAAGACAACCTGTCAGTAAAGACAACCCGTCCATGAGGACAACCCGTTAAAAGAGACAACTCGTCAAAGAAGACAAAACCTCCTCTGGTTCAGTTAAATCGATCCCTAAAGATTTTTCTGAGATAACCTGTCAGTAGAGACAACCCATCAACCTTTTGAAGTTCCAGATTCGATACCTGTATCTAGCCAGGGCATATCTGTAGACAACCAATTCCAGATTCGACACCTGTATCTAGCCAGGGCATATCTGTGAGCAATTGATTGTAGATTCGATACCTGTATCTAGCCAGGGCACATCTGCATGAAGAGTCTGAAGATCAACACCTGAAACAGGCCTGGGAATTATCTTTCTTTCTCAGGTACGCAAGTTCTCGCTAAGGAATCTCTTACGCGATCGACACCCCCGATGGAATCTTTAAGCCCATCTCCACAACTATCCAACAATTTCCAGATGGCATCTATAAGCCCATCTTCTTATCCATCATTTCTCCAAATGGCATCTATAAGCCCATTCCCGACATCACATTGCTGATATTCTACTATGCGAGTGCAAATTTCTGGGCACTCTAGTGTTCAATCATCTCCCACCTTCGGATCACGAAAGGCACGCAAGCCAATCTACATCCTCAGGTTTAAGAAGATTGAACAGGGGCAACTGTTGTACCCCAAAATTTGTCCTCCCATATTTCTCAAAACATTTCAAGAAAAATTCACAAGTCCAACCCGGCGCGTCATATTCAGGTGTTCTTTCGCCAAGATATCTCTGATAACATATTCTCAAATTCAGGTTCGGCTCAAGAGTCAATTCTTTAAAGAAGGTATCCGAATGTGTGAGTTTTCTCGAAGAAATATGATGAAAAAGTGTGCTGAAAGTGCTGTTTTTACGCGCTAAAAAATTCATAACTTGAAGATCGTGACTCGGTTTGAACCCGTTCCGGTGGCCAAAATTCCATCTTGACATTATCTACGTTTTCATCTCTCACGGCTGGAAGCCAATTTCGATCAGAAGGTCTTCAAAAATGTGGATTTATCAAGTCTTTTCATACAGAAAATTTGTGACAGAAGTTTATTTGTGTCATGTTCAGAAAATCATAACTTGGTCGATTTTCATCGTATCGAGCTGTTTCCGACGCCAAAATTTCACAAATTGAGTTGGCTACATTTTCACATAAGGTATTGAGTTCAAACGGTATTCAAAAGGCCTTCGTTTTTTGCTCAGAGTGCGTGACACGCTGAAAATCCTGAATGCTGAATATTATTTTATCTGGGCCGAAACTTCAAAAATTCATAACTCGGTCAATTTTTATCGGATTTGGCTCATATTTTTACACAAGGTCACTGACTCATAGATCTACAACTTTGCTTCAAAAGTCGAGACCGGATTATGCTCCGATCAATACCAGTTTTTTATTGAAGAACGTGTCAGAGTCGACACTGGAGCCCAAAATAAGTTTGTCTGAGCTGAAACTTCAAAAATTCATAACTAATTCACCGTTTATCCGATTGAGCCGATTTTCGGACAGGAGTTAGTTCTCGATATCGGCTACATTTTGTTTTCACATTTCAACTTCAAAAATTGCACTTAAGTCCCTGCGATTTAGCCTGGAAAGTGACGAACTCAAGTGAACATTGGAGGCCCAATTGCACATTCAAAGTCCATTTTCTTTACCCTAATTTCCATTATATAATCACATTCTTTTCGCACAAACCAGAGGAGAAAAAAAAAACATTGCCACAACACTGTCAGAATATCAAATTCTTTCAAGAACCCTAAAACCTTGAAATCCTTATTATAAATCCCTCTCTCACTACAAACAAGTCATCTCAGTTACAAACCAAATCTCACTACAAACAAGCCATCTCAGTTACAAACCAACATCTCACTACTTCTTCAGTAAGGGTAAGGCTGGCTTGATCTCCATGATCAAAAGGGCATAAAAGCATTCATGTCACTACTTTTCCAGTAAAGGTAAGGTTGATTTGATCTTCATGATCAAAAGGGTATAATAATTCATACATGTCATATTGGCCTAAACATTAAATTTCTTCATCTATTGGCTTTATTTGTATTTTATGATATATAGTAATTTATTTAATGTGTTCATGAGATTCAACACTGCAGATTTAGACATGATCCCATGCAGGTTCATTAAAGAACGTTGAGGCCAAAACACAAATGGCTAAAAGCCAAAAGCCAAATGGCCAAAACAGAACAGCTTACACATGACACCAATAAATGGCGAAACAGACATCCTGAGAAGGTTAAGGAACGTTGAGGCCAGAACACAAATGGCCAAAAGTCAAAACACAAATGGCCAAAACAAAACAGTTTACACATGACGCCAACAGCTGTTTCACCCCTCCAATCAGACTCGTATACTCCTAAACTCTCTCTATTTGTATTATGTTCCTTTAATTAATTAATCGTTATTATTTTTATTAATCACTAACCAATTAACATTTTTTCCTAATAAAATCAAAAACACAAAAAAATATTTTATTTATTAAAATTAACCTCATCACTTTTATTTTTGTAAATAAATTAATTTAATCAATTTAGCTTTAATTAGATTTAACTTTTAATATTTTTTGCAATATTTAAAATCAATTTAGAATATTAGGTTTTTATTAGCATTAATTCAATTTATTTTATTTCTTTAAAAACTCAAAAATCCAAAAATATTTTCATTATTTAATTTAATTTAATTGTTCATTTAATTTAATTCCATTTAATTCAAAAATAACCAAAAAAAATCACTTTCTTTCAAAAAAGGGTCAAAACCAAAACAAAAAAACTCGCATCTAATTTAATTTCCCGCACGCGATCCATTTTATCATATTATTGTATATGTTTCCCGGAATGTAATAGCTCTTAATTAGGACTTTAATTATTTATAGCTTTATTTTTACTTTCCGCATTTTATTTCAAGGGTTGTTTTTGGCGATTTAAATACCCGACGCCTTGTAATAGTTTAGATTTAATTTCCGCAATTTACTTTCCGCAAACTATTAACTGTTAATTATGCATGCAAGACTTGTATGAAGATTAAAAACAACTCGTTGATCACCATGATACATGTACAATATAATCTTAAACTGAAACAACACACATGCACATGCCACTCCTAGGGTACGCCTCACTTGGTTGCCTCGAGGTGGTCATTGAGTATAGGGTGTTTTAGAGGTTGCCCTCCTGTCTAAAGATCAAAGTTTCCTCGAAACGGTTGCCTCAGATAAAACGATCTAAGAAATTAGGGTTACCGCTAAGGCGTCCTACTATTGCTTTGGTGACCACATGTCCCTATAATCGAATTGACCCGAAACTCCAACGACGGTGCTACCTACTTCTCAATAGTGGGATAGTACTGTCTAAAGGACATTTACACAGCTTAATTTCTTTTGAGTAGGTAGAGGTTCTCAGGTACTTGCTCTTTCAAAACAAAAATACTTTTCGCACCTACACTTTTCTGACAAAAGTTTTTTTCAAACAACACTTCATACACTCTTGAGGACAGACACAAGAGTTAAATCGAAGTTTTTAAAACAAACTTTTTCAAAACCCACAAACACAAGAAAAGCAAAACATTTTGAAAACATAGTGAGCAAGTACCTAAGAGCCCGTGGATAACCACATATAGAAAGGGTGCTAACACCTTCCCTTTCTATAATCTACCTCCCGAACCGAGAAACATCTCGAAAAGGAATTTTGCTGTGCTTTTGTCCTTTCCTTGTTGGAGAAAATAAAATATGGTGGCGACTCTTGCTTACCGCGACATTTCGCGAACCAGCATTCCAAAACAGTCAGTTCTATTTCCACCGATCATACATGTGCTCTTAGTTACTTGTTTAGATCACTTGCTTTGCTTTTCAATTGTTTGAAATGGTGCTCTTCAATTGTTTGAAATGGTGCTTTGTGTGTGGTTTGGAAAGATGTTTTGAAAAGAAACCATCGTTGTGGCAACCTTTGTAATGATTCTTGTTTGAATGTATACAAAGATGTTTTTGTCTTTTGAAAAGATTTCAATGTTTGAAAGTCTTGTTTTGAAATTGTGTTGTGAGGTGTGTTTGAAAATAGCAAGGACGTTTTTGCAAGCTTTTGATCAAGTAACTAAGAGCTATATACCCTATTTTACTCAAAGATCATTCCTAATGTTTTTAACCCTTTTAACAGTGTTGTTTCACCATTGTATTTGGTGAACAACCTTGTGTTAGGATGTTAAACGGAACAGGCGCGGATCATTGTATAGACCATGATAGCAATTGTGTCAAGTATCTTTGGCAATTTTCTTGAGGGACTTAATCATTTTTGTTTTAGGCAACCAAGATAACGTCATCGAGGGACTATGATCTTTTGTTTTGTTTTTATTTTGCCAAAGTACCTAACATGCATACCATGGCCAACTTTTGAAGGCAACAAGTGGATTGTAACCCTAGGGGTGTAAGTGTGCATTGGGTTTGTTTTTCATGCATTTTTGTCTTTGATTAGGTCAAGCTATTTGTTAATTAGATTTTTGCATAAAAACCCTAGTTCTCTAATCATGGTATAATTGAAAGCGTAAAATGCGAGAATTAAAGTTCTAAGCTATTACAACATGATTATGGGGATGGGGGAACAATTTTGAATGAGGGTATTTGACAAGAAATGTAAACCCTGGATTACTATTACATCCAAATTGAATCTCAAATGCATCAATATTTAAATGTACAATATTTAAATAAACAAAATAAACAAATATTAAATAAAATGTATTTATGCAAAAAGAATTTTTTTATTTGTTTATGTATGTAAAAGTATTTTCAATGTAAAAAAGTATAAAGAAATAAACAAAAAAAAAGATTAATTTTATTTATTAAAGGGGTAAATCCGGATTTCTTTAAGAAAATAATATATTCAGTATATTTTTTAATATATGTACAAAATAAATTATATTTTTTAATAATATTTTCAGTATGAACAAAATAAAAAATAAAGATAAAAGTATCATTTACATATTATTTTTAAAGTTTAAATAAATTATAAAAGTATTCAAATGTTTTTTATGTTAGAAAAAATAGAATAAAATGCCAAATAAATGTAAAAAAAATGTGAAAATATTTTTAAGCATTTTTTATATTTGGAAATAAAGAATCAAAACCAGAAATGAAAATAAAAATGCAAACACATAAAAATATAAGAAATTGGGCCAGGGGGTGAGAAACTGAAAAAAAAAAGGGTGTTAGAAGCAAAACTGGCCAGGCCCAACCCAAGTCTTCATCTTCAACCTCCAGCAATTGTCAAACGCGCGCACGCCTGGTTTAAACTTAGATATCCTGGAAACATGATCTTTTGCCAAAACTCACAACATCAAACTTGTAGAGAATTTTAATACGATTCTAACCATATAAAGCATTAATCCTAACTCTCAAAGATCAGAGAGAATTTCTCTGGCCCTAAAATCTGACCTAACTTTTTTAGCATGTACATGGGTGAAATTCTCCTAGCACACTTAATATAAATGAAAACTGAGCATATGTACAGCTTCATGGCATTGAATACTACATTTTTCATTTACAAACCTAAGGCTAAATGTTCTAAATAGAGAGATAGAAAGTGATGAAAAACCTGTTTCAGTTGGATTCGAGTTAGACAATGCAGGGCTTCTCAACAAGTTTTGAGGTGTCTGGTAGCTTGCCTGAACTTCACTTGATCTTTTCCAATAGCTAGCTTGCCTTGAATGTCCCTGAATCCACCTATAGAACTCAACTTGCACAAGCTTGAAATGAAAATGGTGAACACTGTAAATGGAGTTACAGTTGGCAATGGAGGTTTAGGATAGCTTGAGTGAGTTGAATGGAAGGTGTTTGAATCAAAAAGGAGCAAACACACGAGCCAAATGAGCTATGGCACTCAAGTTGCAGCACCTGCCCTGTTTTTCCAAAGAAGAGTGATTTCTGGCTATGGGAGGTTTAGGGTCTCAAGTGCTCGGGTTTCTTGCTCAAAGGGTTGTGTGAAATATGTTTTCAATGTTTGTTTAAGCTAACAAAGGTTGGTTTTCAAGTTGGGAGGATTTTGCAAGTTTTCTTCTTTGTGAAGCAAGAATGTGTAACTTGATATCACAGGCCTGTACAAGCCCTCAAGTATGCTGCACACAATCCTCTTGGTTGCTGGAATTTGTGGATTTGATTTGGCTTCTGTAATCTTGGCCTTATGCTTCAAAGATCATGTTTTTACATAAAGCATACCTTTTCCAAAATAGAAATGTACCTTTTTCTAATTAAGGATTAGTTTTTTGTGCAATGTCCAAATGGCCAAGATAATGCATTAGCTCAGTGGATTTGCATTTAATTAAGGAGTGTGAATTGGTTTAGAGGCCTGCAAACAAGTACAAAGCATGCTGGTTTGAAAATGCAACGTGTATGAACATGAATTGGCCATGGATACAAAGTGAGTTTTTGCCAACTTCAAGCATTCGATTCTCCCTAACTACAAATCTGTTTGAGGAGTTCTTGGATAATTTCGAAAGCTTGCAATATGCTCTATAATCCATATTTGAAATTCAAATTGAGACTCCAAGTGGAATTATGTGAAAAATGGTCAAGAAGATAGGTCAAAATCCTGCCTAAACTAGGTCAAAATTTCTCTAAGTTAAAAGTTTTAGGGACCCTTGTTCCAAAAAGCATAACTTGAGATCCAAGCTTCTTTTGAGAAAACTTTGTGAATAAAATTTGTATACTTTGTGGAGGACTACAACTTTAATGTTGTAAGTTTTGTTTGAATCCATTTGCATCATGGTGAAAATGTGGGGCAAAGTTAGGAAAAATTAAGAAAATTTCATAACTTAGAAAATTTCTAAGTTATGAAAATTTTCAATTTCAAACCCTAATTTGCAATTTTGGGTTTCTTGATGAACAAGTTTCATAATTTGATACATCTTGATTAAAAATGACCCTTGGCACTTGATTTTGACCAAAAAGTCAAAGTTTGACTTTTCAGTGTACAGTCAAATTTTGATCAGTTGACTGAAAAATTCATCTGTCAATCTTATGCATTTAGGATCTTTTGAACTTGTTGAATAAGTAAAGATGATGCCATTGAGTCCTTGAGTCCTTGAGTCCATGGTTGAGATTAATTTACCATTGGCTAGGTCAAATAGTCAAAAATTGCCTTTGTACAGTCAAAACCCTAAAAATGACCATTTTGCCCTTTTGGTGATTTGATCAAATTTCTTGTGGAATTGTGGTCCAAACTTGATCAAATGGTTCGTGTGAGTTCATAATGTTGATGCGGGTCAAAATTCATGAGGTTTGACTGTAAATTGGCCACAGTTGACTTTTTCCCCAATACAGCTGATTTCTAGGTCAACTGTCCAATTGACTAGGCAAAAATTTGATTCAAGGCTTGAAACTTGGTATGGACAAACTTATGAGTCCAACATGAAGTATGAAAGTTACTTTGGGCATTGTAGGTCCAAAAATCCTTGTGCAAAATCAAACCCTAATTTAGGTCAACAGTGTAAGGAGGTGTCTTGAGCAGAGCAAACCCTAGCTGGATCTTGAGTTCCAAGAGCCTTGTGATGAGAAATGTTGATAAAATGAGAGGGAAAATTTTGGGGTACAACACATAAAAATAAAAGTGAATTGTTAATGAGTTAGAAATTAGAGGTTAGTTGAATGACCATCTTGAATCCTGCATTTGAAAACTCATTGGAAGATTGATAAAATCAAAGCCTCTCAATAACAAGTTTCATTTGCTTTTTGTCAAGTATATCATTCATTTCAAAATCTCAAGGCAACAGAAAATGATCAACGATGTTTAAATGATTTACTTATTTCAAAATTTATGAAAGTCCATTAGAGGATTGATAAGACCAAAGCCTCCTAACAATGAACCTCAAAGTTATTGGATCAAAGGCTTCAAGTTAAATATACTTGGGCTTGCAAACATTGGTTTGGGCCACGAATGATCATTTCTCGAATCGGGATAAAATTTAGCGCCATGTTAAGTAATCGTAAGTGGACTTTTGTAGAAGTCGCACCTATTTTGAGGTCGGTCAACATGCAACACAAAAGAGAAGGGGATAAGATGAAGAGGGAGGGGATACATTTGAATCAAAAATTTAATCAAACTATCATTAAAATCATCCATCGATTTCAGTGGAGTTAAACTCAACACTCAAGATCCAATGTTGTTAATGAAGTTCATGATCAACAAACACATAGCCAGGATATATTAAAAAATAAATTGCATTTAATGAATAAAAAAAAAGAAAAAAAAATGATATTTATTTTTTTTTTAAATGAGATTAAAAGGTAAAATAGAAAACTATATTCAAAGTATCAAAGAAAAATATAAAAAGATCATAGAAAAATCATAAATGACTTCAAGTATTTTTATAAAAGTTTTGGTAATTTTTTTAAACAGAAAAATATTTTTAAGCTAATTAAAATCACTCAAATAAGTGAAAAAAATATCAAAAATGATAGAAGTCAAAATAAAATTCTATAAAAATTTCAGAAAGTCAGAAATAAGGAAACTGATTTTTATTAAAAATTTTAGAATTTAAAAGTATCAAAAAGTAATTTTAAATAATTAAAAACAAGTTGAAATAAAGGAGAAATTATAAAAAATATAAAATCTGAAAATAAAATAAAGAAAAATAAAAATCAGAAATAGAATATTTGAAAATATTTTTGTGAATTTTTTCATAATTTTTGAGTCAAAAATGAATTTTCTATGATTTTTTGAGGTTTAAATCAATTAAAATAAAAATCAAAAAATAAAATAGCAAATAAAAAAAATATAGGTCATCTGATTATTGTTAAAACGCGTTAGTAAACAGATCCAATGGATCTGACACGCTGTGCATATCATGGACTTTATTGAATATCACACCTAATCATTTTTATTAAATAAAAATAACTTAAAATGTAGCACATTGGATGGAGTCTGACTCACTAAAGTAATCAGATCCGAGGACTCACAACATGCGTGCATGGTAAAGTGAAACACCAAATCTGTTTCAAAAAAAATAATGTGGCTAAACGTCACTGGTTGAAGACGGACATGTCATAGTCTTCATCCTCCAGCCAACCTCAAATCGAATTTCACAAACTATAAAATTAGCAAACCAGACTGGTATCATTAGATTTGTATCTTCAAGACGATTCTAATAGTACCATCGCGCCAAATTTATATAAACTGAGAAAGACTTAAAATGAAAAATGCAGGAATAATAGCGAGCACGAAATTCTAGAATATCTCACTCAAATCTCAAGGAAATTGCAATTTATAAAAAGCATGAGAATCAGAAGGATGAAGAGAGTAGATTAGTCTTTTATTTGGATCGAGTTGACCAAGAAATCTACTTGATTGAAGTAGAAAAAGATGGCTCTGAAACTGGACTTGTGTAGATCAATATAGGTCATAATTATTGAAGGTAAGAGTATGGTTAGCTTCAGAGAAGTTCAATGAAGCTAACTTAATGGAGCTTTTGGTATTTTGGAGTAAAAATGCAAGAAATCAGAAATTCAAATTCAGAATTCGTGTGGGGTCTGAAAAGGGGTCAATTGGATATCAAAATCTAGAGAAAATGAGTGAGGGATGATCATTATTTATAGTTGATCATGATGTAAGGCTCAAGCGTGTGAATTGGAGGCAAAATTTATGAAATCGTGTGAACCGGCTAAATGGGAAAAATGTGACTTCAGATGGCTCAAAACGCAACAAAGTGGATGGTTCAAGGGTCTTTTCTCATTATGACAAGTTCCTAAACATAATTAGACACAGAATTGATCCTTAAACAGGCTTATAATTGAGTTTAAACTGATTTTGAAATTTGACTGAACATGAAACTTCAATTTCAAGATGCCAAATTCATAGCCATGGTGCCAACAATGTAGGGCACTATATGATGTGACTTTTGAAGCATTATAGATATCTCTTGTCAAGCTTTATAATGTGAAAAGAATGGTTGCATTCGGTGTCTTGGATCAAAAGTTATACATCTTTGAAATCAGCAAAAACACACGGATTTTCCACACTTAGAAAAATTTCTAAGTTTGGCATTAAAAGTGACTTGTAATTTTTTCCATACAAACATGGCCTTCCACTCAAAATTTTCTTTTTACCCAAAAATATGGCATAAAGTATATCTCTAAAATGACATTTTGAGATTTTAACCACTTAAAAACTCCATAAATTGAGAAAGTTATGACCTTGTGAAGTTGGTGAAAATCCATGAAATGACCTATAGCCTTTTGAGTTATTAGGGTATCTTCCACTCATTTTCAAGCTTTTCACCTAAAATAGTAGTTTAATTTCACATCCTTAAGATCATTATGGAAAAAGAACGGGCTCAAGGAGATAAAAATTAACCAAGTTATGATCTTCTGAAGTCACATAAGAGAATTTGATGGCCTATTTAGAGGACTTGTAATATTTCTTTATCATTAGGAATCTTCCACATAAAATTTTCTTGAAAATATTAATATGATTAGTTGACAACCCTTTAAAGAGAATCATGTCTTTGGAATCACTCAAAAATATCAAAAGATGAGCAAGATATAGCCCTTAGAAGTTCAAAACCCTAGCTCCTATAGCACCAAAATAACTTGGAAACCCCATTCAATTTTGAAAAATTTTCTTGCACAATTACTCTTTCCATGTGAATAGAAATTGTTGTGGATGATAATAAGAATCCATAGCAAAAAAAACTACCTCTAAATGTTAATAATTGAGAGAGTTGTGCACTTGTGATCAAGAAATAAAAAACTTGTCCAATTAGGTCAAACTTCTTCAATCAACTCTTGCATCTTTTGATTTTCTTTGACAAATTGAGGAATGATGAATCATAGTAGACCTTGTCATGATATTACTTCAAAGTATCTTCAATGACGAGGCTTGAATTTCAATGAATTTTTTTTGGAGGAGGCATGAAAATAAACTCATGAACCTATGAATCAACCTGATGAAATGTGTTGTGCCCTTACCTATAATATCATCAATTAGAGCAAACACTCATTGTATTTATTAGTTAAAAGTTAATCAATACAAAACATAGATGATCACAATATACAAATCAAGATGATTGATGATTCCTCATAAGCAAACCTAGAGATAGAGAGAATAACCAAACCCTAGTGTGATCTTGTTGTAATTGAGTTTATATGGGATGATAGAAAAATCTTAGAGGCAAAAATTGAGGTACAACAACTACCTATTCCTTTGGAAGTCATGGTATGACTCCTTCTCACATTAATACCTTGAGACAATAATGTCATACAAGTCATCTGCTCCATGAGAGAGAATCCCATTTCCTGTATGGAAATCGTCTGGTCAACATCACTCTAAACGGGAATTATAGAACCGTCCTTATTTGAGACTCTCACAAATATAATACTACAATATATACTATTAATATTTTAAGCAAATTGTATTGTTCAAACTCTTGATTTTTTTTTTCAGCGTTGAACTAAGAATATTGATTAATAAATTAAGTTTAATGATACTAAATATGATTTTTTTTAAACTCTAGATATGTTTAAAGGTAAACGAAAATTTATTATCTCTACAACTTTTTTTAAGTACTATCTTGTTAGACAATATATTTGAAGCACATGAATCCTTTAGATATGTTGACAACAAGTAATGTTTGTTTCTAGTATGTGTTACAACTGAGATAAATGAATTATAAAAAATAAAAAAGGAGCAAGACACAAATTCTATGAGAACACTATCATGTCTTGTAAAATAGGAATGAAATCTATCCTTCTAATTATTTATTACTATATACAGTAAATATTATCTAAATATCATAAAATGGTACCAACAAATATCCAATTTTAAGATCTCCCCATAAATAGAACTTGATTATGGTTCTGTGAACAAATAATTGTTGGATGTTGTGATCTATTATGCACCATATCATAATACTCTAGGACATAAATCTTTATTTCATGCATTCCACCATTCTATTTTGGGATAGAAGAAAATAGAATCAAATACTCATGCTGAGTATGAGAAGAGTGATAAAAGGAAGGTTATATTGCTAATTTGCATGAAACCAAAAAAATTATTAGCTACATATATCGGTAAATAAGCAAATAAAAAATAATAATATGCAATATCTTGTAACGAATTCAAATGTTTTCACCTCTTACTTTTTTTTCTTCTTGTTGGAGCATTTAAATTTACTATGCAATAAATTCAACTGCTCATACTTTAGCAACAAAAGAAAAAAAGATGATATAATTTATTCTCTTCTTTTCTTCCTCTCCTCCTTATTCTAATAAAAACACTATTTATGGAACTAGGTTTTTAGAGTATTTATATCTAAAGAATATCTTGTATACCTATACTACCAAAAAAAACTTGTATACTTTAATTTTAATTTTTTTTCTCCTTATTTTCATTTAAATATTAACCCAATCATTGAACTGCAAAAAAGTTTTTTCATAAAATACTTTTGTCATCCAATATATCGTTATCTTGAAAATGTGGATCACATCAATAACTTATACATTCTCAAGCACACTATATTTAATTTTGCTCACTAAGGTCATGCATATTTAATTTTGCTCACTAAGGTCATGCATCACTTGCCAAAATGTAGGGGGTCTTATTGATTCGGGTAAATCCGAACTAAATCAGAATCTAAATTAAGTTATAGTGTTTAAATTGAATATTTTTTTAGTTCGGGCAAAAATCGAATCAAACCAATAAATTCAATGGCAATTAGTCGGATATCGGATTTTCAATTTTCTATCCGTACACCCAATCCAAACCAACCATAATTAAAATCATGAAAATTACTATCAAACATTCAATTTCAAAAAAAAAAAAGAAGTGAAATGATGTATGTGGATAATTTATATTATTTTAATATATTGTGGTAACTAAGCATAGAGCTATGAAATACATTCATTATCATATTAACTCAAGTGATTAATTATAGATTCAAAAGCCTTTATGTTAGATATTTTTCTTGTTATATTTTTTAATTTATTAGGGAAAATTTACTAGTCTAATATTTACAATTGAACACTATTAATACTATATTTTTATATTATTATCAAAAATTCATTTCCGTAAATAAGTTATTTTTTCAAATGTTTTTATATTTCTTATGCACCTGATCAATCTAACTGAAATCAATTAGTTGTTTCTCGGTTTGGTCTTCATTGTAAAAATGTGCAAATCCAATCCAAATCAATCCATATAATTTTAATTGGTTTGAGTATCAGATTCTCTCAAAATCAAATCAAACCGACCTACGAACACCCCTACCTAAATGTTTTTGGTCTTATGGATTGTAGCATGCCTTTTTCTCATCCACAAAATTTTACTCCTATTTTAAACAATAATAAGAGTCCTTTTAAGATTTTATACAAACAAGCACCAATATTACATGATCTCAAAGTGTTTGGATGCTTGCGTTATGATTCCAACTTGACCAATCACAAAATCAAACTTGATCCTAGAACTAGAAAATATATATTTCTAGGATACAAGATTGACACCGAATGGTTTTTACTCTCTGACTTAAACACAACAGACATATTTATGTCTAGAAATGTTATTTTTCATAAATAAACTTTTTCTTATTCAAATTCTGATATTCAGATTACATATGTCCTAAGAGATGTCGAAATACTGTAATCTGACTTCAACACAATGATAAGGTAAAACAAATAAAATTGTGCAGAAAAAGAAAGAACACATGAAATTGTTAACTCAGTTCAGTGTACAATAACACCTACTCTAGGGGCTACCAAGTCAATGATAAAGTCAACTAGATAGTATCAATTTATAGACCTACAACAAACTTTCACCTAATTTATAATCTACTCACTTAACCATTACTCGTGCTTAACTTATACCTAAGACTCACCTAGGTATGAGACCCTTCTCAAATCACTTACACACACAACACAGTGACAAGAACACAATTCAAAAGAATTACTTTATAAGACACACAATCATTCAATGCTTAAAAGCATTGAAATGATTGACAAAACTTACAACTCAAAAGAACAATCCTACTTTTTTATCAAGATGATATTAGAGAGGCTCACAAGTAACACACACAAACCCTAAAAAAACACATGTAAGTTCCACTCTAAAACTAGGTTTGTGATAGTCTATTTAAACAATATTTTGGGTTGGATTGGGCTTCACAAGGCAACAAATCAGCTGCTACAAATCAGCATAAACTTCTGCACAAAAATAGGACTTTAATCATTAGTTTCCTAAATTATCTCCATAATTAGAAACTAAGAGTACTCCTTGAATTCATCTTGAATCTCTTTATCCTTAAATTGAGCGCCGCATAGGATATCATAATATTTCTAGAATATTCTGCATCTCTAAAATCTAAAAGAATCCAACAGTCTAGTTGTACACAGGCGCGATATCGAATGATTCTGCATAGGAAATCTTGTTCAACATGTTGCTCTTGTTGATAGAACATATTATTTTAATATGTTTCTGCTAAGTTAGTTTTACCAAACATAATGTCAATCACAAAAATAGAGAATTAATAATCCCCCTTTGGCTTATTTTGGCTAAAATATTTTATTACTTCTTCCACACATAAACAACAAAATAGCTTAGGTTTGAGAATAACTCAAACACACAATAATTAGAGGCGCAACGGCAGAAATCATTACAGCAAATGTCAGAGTAACAACTAGTGGAAGAAACTCAACACAATAGCCACGAGAAAAAAAACAAATTCAACTTCTCAACATGTCAGGACATCATGTCTTACAACTCTTCATAGTCCAATCCAGAGCTAAACTTCCCTTCCAAAACTGCTTGAAACACAACATGTAAGTATGAGAGTGCGCCTAAGAGGGGGGGGGTGAATTAAGTACTTTAATAGTTTTTCCGTTTTAGTGAGATGGATATTATTTTTCTGGTTTTGAGCATGAGTTTACAAATGTGTTTCTTTCTTTTCTGGTTTCTGACTAGTGATGAAAGCGGTAAATGCGAAAAAGTAAAGAACACAGAGATATATCCTGGTTCCCCTCACAGTTCGAGAGTACTCCAGTCCCCTTTCAACATGAAAGAGATTTCCTTATTGTTAGATCTCTAGACAAGACACCCTAGTCCTTCTATACAAGACTCTAACCAATAAAACCACCAAGAACAATCCTCTTGATCCAAGAACAACCCTCTTGGATTTTCACTATGTTAACTATGAGAAAAATCCTCTCAATGTAACTACACTTGTATCCAACAACTTTGGAAAGACAAGATTTCAAAAAACACTTAAACTTATTTCCAACAATCCTGGAAAAATAAGTAAGTAAATATCAATTTTTGAGTTTGAGTGAGTAGAGTAATATTGATCACTTAGAGTGATTTAACAATGAATGATCTTCTCTTCCAATAATATTATTGTACAATGACTCAAGATATAATTGCTCAAAGTTTTCTGTTTGTTAATGAATAAAAATGTGCAGAAAACTTATGCATAAAAGTGAAGGAATGCTTGAGTTTGTATTTTGAAAATTCAGAGAATATTTATGGAAGAGGTGTTGAAATAAATTTTGAAATTGAATATTTATATGTTCATGACACCCTTTTGAAACAACATGAAGTTCTGAAAATGTATCATGAACAAATGCCAAGTTTGAGTGAAAAGTTTCAATGAAAAGGCATGATGAACAGGCATGTACAAAGCTGTTGTTTTTCAAAATCGTGCAGCATGCAATCGATTGCACCCTTTGTGTAAATCGATTGCACAAGGTTTCAACAACTATTTTTTCAAAACTTTTAAGAGTGCAATCGATTTCACTATCAATTCAAATCGATTGCATGCAAAGTAAGTAGCAAAAAGTAAGTGAGTGCAATCGATTGCACTAGCAATGTAAATCGATTGCACTGAGAAACAGAAGCAAACATTTTGAAAATTTTAAGTATGCAATCGATTGCACAAGAAATGTAAATCGATTGCACAGAGAAACAGAAGTAAAAGATCTGAAAGTTTGAAGTGTGAAATCGATTGCACTAGAAAGTAAATCGATTTCATGCAAGAGAAAATGAAATTTTAACTTTGAAAAACTTGAGTAATGATTTTTAAACATTTCTTTTTCATTTTTGAGCATCTATATCTTAAGATCAAAGTAGATAATATTATTATACCTTGAAATTTGTTGAGAGCTTTAAATGAAGATATTATCTTTAGATGCTTTGAGCTTGATCATAAATCTTTGTCTTCTTTGTTAGCCATGGTTTGTCTTCATCAAAACAAAAGCTCATTTATGAAGCTTGATTTTACACAACAAAGGTTTAGTAGATTCTCCCCCTCAAAAGCAGCAACACAGGTTCAACACCTCTTTGGCAAACATTTGGCTGGAACACTTTTTCCACACAAGCATTTGGATAAAACACCTTATCCCCACAAGCATACTGAAAAGGAAGTCACAACACCAGGGAGACAACACAGACACAACATTAGAAGGTGTACATGAGGAAAATAATGATCTATATCTTCAAGAACAACTAAGTTACTCCCCCTCAAACTCAGAACCAATTCTTATCACCAAGCCCCTGGAGAATTTTCATGTAGCCTCAAGAAACCAGAAGAGATTCTAACTTGACTAATCCAAGTTAGAAGACTATGTGACAGAAGAAATATATATTAGAAGATCACGTGAAAAAATCAACAAGTACATACCACACCAAACATGATGTTAAAACATCTGGTACGACATCCTGTATACATCCACAATATAAGTACCATCAGACTAAGAAATAGAAAACCCTTATGACAGATGGTCATACTCCTCCTTAATTGTTGCATGCAAGGAGCAGCAACACTTAACAACACTCAATAGAACTACACTCAACAAGACTCAATGGCATTACTCTCCTCCTTTTTAGACAAAAGATGACAAAAACTGAGTGTGAGAATGAAAGTAAAGATGACACAAACAGAAATCCAATGAAGGACGCAACTAATAATACCAAAGCAAACAAATGAAAAAGGAAAACATGAGAGGGGTGAACATGTTAGAGGTATTTATACTCAAGGAAAGTTACTACAGTTTGTAACAATACCTTGTTTGTAATGACACAACCAGTCAATGCATGGTTTTTCCAAGAAGATAAAGTCATTCTTGTGAACTATCCACAATTCATTCCAAGATAGGGACATAGATCTATTCAATTTCTCTTTTTTAAGCCTTGACTGCAAAAACGATCCAGCATTCGATGTGACTTCACCAAGGCATTGAAAAGTGTTTTTCACGTGACACTAGATGTAGGCATACCGACCACTAGAGCCTACACTCAATCTTCAGTAATGAAATTCCAAATCTTCCCTTCATAATAACTTGCTTCTCACGTCAAAAAGGATACCTAGATAACCACAACTGAACAAGGAGTCACGAAGAGAGGTTATTCATAGACACTGACTTCATTAGACTTCACCAAAAACTAAATCTCAATCAAATGGAGACCAAAACAAAGAATTCTCTTAGATTCACATCTCTGATCACGGAGACAATAAGCAAAGATGCTTGAATATTTTTCAGATATAGCTCCTCCAAACTCCAAGAGTCTCAATATGTTGAGATGATGTCTCAACATTATCTTGGACATTAGTATCTTTCTCAAAGACCACAACACTACACTTACTAATGAGGACTCCAGCTAAAACCACCCAACACACACGAAGTCCATCCTTACCTTGGCCTGCCATGTTACTTCTTGGAGCACCATCTGGATAAATACATGGGTGACCAAAACATTTCATGATAAACCATGTGTAGAAGTTGTCTTCTTCACAATAGTGATCAACCATTCTCTCTTAGAGGAATCAACTTCAAGACCATGATCATTCACCTAAAATCTTCTCTTCCAGAAAAACATGACATAAGAAAATCAGCGTATCAACCAATATAAACTACTCAAGTTCACACATCAGGAAAGATGTCATAAGATTTTGTAGGACATCATGCACATGCACATCACACCATTAGTAGTTGTAGCAGAAGCATACCATAGCATTGAGAGCAACACAATTTTGATCATCTTTAGATGGTTTTCCACATTTTGCCCCTATTAAATAACCTCCTACACTCCTTGAATATGTCACATGTTTTAGGAGTGTTACCACTGACTTCCCTTATCATCACCTCAGAAAAGATCTTCTTCAAATCAACCTTTTGCAGAGATCTTTAGTTCCAAACTTTGAGAGTTATAACCATAGAAACATGGAGGAAAGATATAGAATATGGTGCACTCTTTCCCATCTTTAATTGCTATAAATCCTTAGAGACTTCAATTCCATTTGATTTTTCTTTGATACAATTCATCCAGGTAGACTTTGAAAAATAATTAGCAACCACACTGACACACCTCTTTCTACCAACACTGTCAGATTGCATATGTTCCATTAACTCCATATGAAGATTTTATGATTCCTTGGAGGTAACTTGATGATGCAACTTTGTATGTGACATCTTGGTTTTCTTCCCACAGACTTTTCCTTCCTCAATTTTCAACTTAGGAATACATGTGACGCATTCCTTTAATAGGACTTTCTTCATACCTTTAAGGAGTAAATGGTCAAGTTTTTGATGCAGTAACTTCACTTTAACTTCTTTTGTCATCAAGCTTGTGGATGATAAATTTGTTTCTTGAGGAATCCACAAATAACAATTATCTTTTGATATAGCTCCCTTTATGATAACTTTATTCTTCTCACATGTTACCTGACATTCATATATAGTAAAGTTAATTTTGAGACCTTGGTCACACAATTGACTAATACTTATTAAATTAGTAGTCAACCCCTTAACAAATAGAACCTCATCAAGACTAGGTTGTCCTGTATAGTTCAGCTTTCTAACATCCTTTATTTCTCCTTTTTATCCATCTCCAAAAGTGACATGGTTAGTGGAATATGATTTAATATCCACCAAAAGTTTCTTGACACCAGTCATGTTCCTAGAACAACCACTATCAAAATATCAACTCTCTCTTGTAGAATCTCTGAGAGAGGTGTGAGCTATGAGTCCACAAGTGGCATTTTTGAAGTGTCTCTTAGACTTTGCTTTAAAATTGTCATATTTTCTTCTATGTTGTGTAATAGGTTTGAGATAGCCATATAACTTGTAGAAAAGGGATTTTAAATTACCAAACCTTCCATAGTAATGACATCTCCATTGTTGATTCCTACCTCCATTATACTTCTTCTGATGTCTCTGCTAATGTTGAGACATGTGGTTCAACATCTTTTTCTCTTGTTTCTTCTTTGGAGGCACACACTTCACTTCATGCCTTTCTCCTTTCACAACTTGATTATCATAACAAAGATCCTTAATCTTTACAATATTATTCCCAATTAGAATAGTTATTTCATCCAGAATAGTAGAGTCATTATTTAACACACTGATATATTTAGTCATATTGTCAAGTTTTGATTTTAGCAATAAAACATCCTCCTTCAGATCAGATATGATGGATAAGTTCTCTGCTTTCTCAGTCTGTAGTTAAGCAATAGCTCTTTTTTATTCTTCTCCAAGGTCACACACTTATTTACTTTTGAGACACAACTCCTTGTAAGAGGCAGCAAGTTTCTCAAAAGTCAGTTTTCCACCATTTGTTTCGCCACCAGAATCACAAATTACATTTAACGTAGTCACTTGCTTTGTAGATTCCTCTTCTTGATCACTTTTAGACTCTCCCTCTGACCATGATACATATAGACCTTTCTTCTGCTTTTTGAGATAAGTGAGGCACTCAGCTCTTATTTTCCCGAACCCTTCATGTGATACGGTGGGAGAACTGACTTGAGTTTTTGTGTTTTGATCGCATTTGTGCGGATAGCAAGATTCGCCACCGACTTTTCTTTTATCCAAAAGGAAAGGTAAAAAAAGCACAGAAAAGACCTTTCGAGATTATTTGTCGGGTTCGGGGGGTAGATTATGAAGAGGGAAGGTATTAGCACCCTTTTCATCCGTAGTTATCTACGGGCTCTTAGTTACTCGCTAGATCACTTGCTTTTGTTTGACAATATGCTTGTGGTGTGTTTTTTTGAAAGTATTTAGAAAATGTCTTTGTAATGGTTCTCGTTTCTATAAGAACGCGTACAAAGTTTTGTTTCGAAAGATAGTTCAAAGATGTGTTTGTGGAATGTGTTTTTGAAAGTGGTTTTTGGAAAGATGTTTTGCAATGGTTCTCGTCTCTATAAGAACGTATACAAAATGTTTTGTCTTTTTGAAAATGTTTTTGAAATGAGAGTGTTGGTGTAAAAAGGCTTTTTGTCGTGAGTAAGCGAGTAACTAGGAGCGAATCTACCTACTCGAAAGGTCTCAAATGTTCTTTTCTTCCGCCTTTAGATGTTGATATCTTACCATTGATTTGGTAAGAAGCCCAATCGTCGGATGTGAAGGGACAGACGTGAGTCAATTTTACAGTCATCGAAAGCAACTTATGAGACGCTTTAGCAATTTTCGTAAGGGACTAGATCATTTTATCGAAGGCAACGTCGAGGGTCATCGAGGGACTACGATCTTTTTTATCGAAGGGTCATTGCTAAAGCGTCCCATATTCGAGGGACATGACTGTGTTTTCGAGGCAACAAGCGAGGTTACCCTAGAGGTGCGCGTGTGAAAAAGTGTGTTCGTTTCAAGTTATTTTTTTCTTTGAAATTAGGTTATCTGGGGATTGATTTTAAATCTTGCCATGCACGCCTAATTACTATACAGTATAAAGAAAACAGTAAATTGTGGAAGTGGAAATTCTACGCTATTACAGAGCTTTTTCCGGGAATAGGGGTACAATTTTTTTACAAATGGGGATGAGTCAAATGCAATTCAAAGTCCAAAATAGGCAAGCAATACAACCAAATTGAATTTGAACTATTAATTAAAATTATAATAGTCTATGAGATAAAATTAATTAACAATGTATGGAAATAAAATTTTGGGTATTTGTTTGAAAAAATGTTTAGAAAGAAAAATAGAAAAAAAATCTACTCTATTAATTAACTAAACAATTAAATCAAATGCATGTATTTTTTTTGTCTTTTATGATTTTTGTTATTTAGAAATTAAATGAATCAATTAAGACTTAATATACAAAAATTAGTTAGTAAAATAATTTACAAAGTCCTAAACTAATTAAAAAAATAAATTAATTTTAAAATTATATATTTTTATTTAATTGAATTAGAATTAGAATCTAAACTAAATAAAGTTATTAAAATAACTCTAAACTAACTTAAATTTCTAAGTACTTAGACTAATTCTAAAATTAAATAAATAAATAAAAGAATGATTTCAAAATATTAAGTTAAACCTAAACTTTAAAAAAATCTAAGATTTACTAAACCATATCTAAGCTAAATTAAATATAAATCAAGTTAATTACAAAAATAGGGTGTGAAAAACAAAAATTAAGAAAAGGTGGTGAAACTGAAAATTCGTTGGGCTAAAGGTTAAGCCCACTTACCAACCGAAATGGGGCGTTGGGGGTGTGGAGAGCTAGTATCTCATGGGCCAGAAACAGGCCCACTCGGCCTTATCCAGGAAGAGAGAAACAACAGAAACCCTAAGTCTCATCAGCCGCAAAGCCTAGTTTCTCTCAACAACATTTGTGAATCTGATTTGTGAGCGGTATAAACTTGAGGGTTGAATGGTGCAGCGGTTTATGATGAAGTATGCTTGAGGTTCGAATACGATGAGATGATAAGTGAAGGCATATTGTGTTGTGTTTAATTTTTGCAGATAATTCACAAATGAGGCAACTTCTACAAAGGGGCTTATAGATTCTAACGAGATTATAATGAAAATCGAGCAAAAAAAGTAAAGAGAAAGAGAGATTCGGCGCCCTCTGTATACCAACAAAAATCTTCAACTGAAAGTGAAAGAAAAACGGCGATGATGGAAGTGTCTCCCGAAGAGATCGACCGTGGCTGAGCCAAAGGTGAGTGGTCGTGATCTTTTATCTTTTGATTCTTCTGATAACTTGGGATTCGTAGGCTTATGTAGTGTTGTAGACTTAGATTAAAGATTATGTGAGCGTGTTTGTGAATGTTACAGAAAGATATGAAGGATATTTGCATAAAATTTCAATGTTAGAGGGTTGGAGTATTTTTGGTCAGAGAGAGTAGAATTTTGGAGGTGGATGGGCAGAGTTTTGAGAGTGGTTTTCTCTGTTTTGTTTTTTTGATGAATTCTTGATTTCTTATCCTCTCTCCGTAGTGAACAACAACAATATAGTGAAACAACAATAAAGGCTGATATTTATGAAGAAACAAGCAAGACATTACAAGGTTACATCATAGTGTATAAGGAGAAAATTTAACCAACCTGCGAGGCCGAGGATTGCTTCGATGTTTATTTGAAATTGAAGCTGATAAGGAAGAAAGGAAATCCTGGAACTCAAGTAATAAGCTGCTCTTTAACTCTTCATAACTCTTATGCTCTTAAAATCTGAAATTCTAGAAACTGAAATTATTGTGTTGCTCCTGGAAATTGCAGATTCTGAAGTTGCTTGGGATAAATTCTTTACAGCATCACAACTCTCTTCTTCTAGTAATTTCTTCTCAATTTTTCTTTTCTATATTTGCTGAGTTTTGGATGAAAAGATAATAGCAGATAAAATTGAAAGAAATGTTATTGTTATTTTGAATAAACAAGACCAACATGTGGTGTTGTGGATTTTTTGGTGAAGATGGGTGTCTTTAAATGAGAGAAAAAAAAGGTTTTGAGTGTATTGGAAAGAATCTGATATCGTTCCCCCTTTTTAAACAGGGCTGCCCTGTTTTATACACAACAACAATGGGTTTAGGGGGGAAAATAATGAGTTTTTTTTAAACAATTTTAGTACAATTCTTTATTGTTTTTGTTGCAGTTTTGGTTTTTCCATTTTAGTGCAAGTTTGGACTGTTTTGGACAAGTTAATAGCAGGTTGGTTTGCTGGTTGTTTTGGGTCACTTTGCAAGGCTTCCAGTTTGTTTGTATGTGCGCAGCAATTTTGCACAGTTTTAGGACTGGTTATGTGTCCTAGGTGATATCCTCCTAACCCTACCTCTTTCCTCTTTCATTTTTCTATGAAACAAAAGCCATATCTGGCTTAAAACATTCTGAAGGGTTTGACTATTTATTGGAAAATAATGTTAGGGTTTTGGGCATGTGGTAGCTAGCTTGCATCATTATACTTGTGGCCTTATACATGTGCCGCTGTGTTTTGGTTTATGCTGTTTTTTTTGTTTGCATTTCTGGTCCTACTATTTTGCTTGTTGTTTTGCCTATTTTGTTGCTGGCACTACTGTTTTTTCTGTTACAGTTAGTTTGTTCATTTGGCTGTTTGTTTAAGGTTGTTGTAATGTTGTTCGGACTGTTGCAGTTTTGGGGCTGCTTTGCTTGTAGTTGCTACTAGCCTGTTTTAATGCAGGCCTGCCTTCCGCTGCTGCTGTTTAGCAGTTTTTTGACTTTCCTGTTTTGGCCGTTTGTTTGCTGTTTGCAGCCTTGGCAATTTTCTATTTTTCCTTTTTCTTTTGTGAACCAAGAAAGGCAATCTTTTTTGTGATTTGCAATTGGGGAGAGGGATTATGATAAAACAAAATCAGACCAAAATTCTGATTCCTATCTGCAAACCCTAGTGATGAATTTGGAGAAAAATTGCTTGAAAACTCCTTGTTTAAACTTCATTATTTATGTGCTAATCATATTTTCTTTTTCTTGTTTCATGTGAGCAAAAGTGGATATGGCAAGGCAAAGAATGCAAGGAATCCGTGGCAAACGTGAAGGTCTTGGAGAAAAGTCAAAAGAAATGATATAATTTGAATTTTCAAGCAACTTGATCATGAACTAGTTTCTCTTAGGTCAAATGTTCACTTGATTTTTTTCTCTGTAACTTAGAACACTTCTTTTTGTACTTTGATGTATTTTGGAAGTATTGTATTCAATAGTTGTACCAATGTAACCTTGAATAACAATAAGTTGTAAAACATAAAGTATTAAAAGAATTGAAATTTGTAACAGCCTTGGATGGTGTGTTTGAAAATGGGGAAGGACTTGAATTGTAGCATACAGTATCCTTGTGATCAAAGAAGTAATAAAACTTGAAATTCTTTGTAAACCAGAAATTTGCAATTTTTTGCAACAAACAAAATTTGCAATTTTATTTGCAGTGGAATGATACAAAGATTTGAACTATTTTGGTATGATAGGATCTTGTACAAACTTTTATATTCTAATTGATTCTTTTTGAAATTCCCAATCAGGATACTTGAAATAAAATGCTTCAGTCTGGTAACTTGAATTCCAAATAACTTTGTAACTGTATTTCAAACAAACATGCACCTTGTACTCCAATTCCTAAACAAAGTAAATGTTTAAGAATGTAAATCATTTGGTCAACTTGAATCCTTGATCATGATTTTCTTAAATGACAGTCTTAATCTTCACATCTTGTCCAAACAAACATGCTCTGAGAACAAACGTTAATCCTTCAGTAAACTGTGTTTAAGAAAAATTCAAAATCAATAAATGCCTTGCGACGATTCAATAATTTTAAAGTTTTCCAAACCCAATTTTCCTTCGATTCTTTGAATATAAACCCGTGGGTGACATCACACATGACCATGAATAAAAATAATCGTCTCAAAGTCTTGTAGCTTGAAGAAATCACAATTCTTAGAAATCAGACGACTGTTATTTGAAATTAGGTCAAAATTCATGATGCGACTTCCAACGCATTCGAATTTTTGGTGATCCTTTATGCATAATCAGATCTTGATTTGTGAAGAGAGATTTGGGATGGAATCAAGGAGAATCATACGCAAGAAAAACCATTCAAAAATATTGAATAATGAAGAAATTACGATCGTTTGAATTTGTTTTTTTCCCGCAAAAAAGGAGATTTTCAAGTCGACGTAGTCGTTTTTAGTTATTTGGACCATTGATTGAGCAAACTTGCAATGTGAGGTTTGAAAACTGACTTAAACAACCTTGAGGAGACATGAAGACCTATGAAGACCATTTGAAACCTTGAAGACTCAATTTTCTTTGAGAAATGCAAAACGCAAATTGCAGATTTATCGCTTAGGAAGAGAATTTGTCTGATCAACTTCTGAGCCGAATTGAGTATTCTTGAAACCCTAGGATAGTATCTTAAATGAAAAATGGGAGGGAAAATTTTGGGGTACAACAGCTGCCCCTGTTCAATCTTCTTAAACTTGAAAAGTAAGATCGACATGTTCGTCGTTTGTAGCTTGAAAGTGGAAGATGATTGAACACTAGAGTGCCCAGAAATTTGCACTTGATGATGCACTTGGTGTATTGTGTAGGGAATGGGCTTAAAGATGCCATTTGGAGAAATGATGGAGATTTGTTAGAGATGGGCTTATAGATGCCATCCAAAGGTTATTGTTGACCGAAGTGGATGAAGTCTGAACTTGACTTCAAACGGAAAAGAAATCAGAATAAACCTTTGGTCGATTTAAAATGGGGCTAGCAGAAGTCTTAAATGTTGTTTGATTGGAAAGAAATAAGAATAAATCTTGGGGCGATTTAAACTGAATCTATTGAGGTCTTGGATTAACTTTGACAGGGAAGCATCAAAATAAATCTTGGTGCAATTTATGTGAACCAGAGAAAATTGTCGATGGGGAAGAATCAGAATAAACCATTGAGAGGTTTAAACTGAAACAACGAAAATCTGGAGAAGAATCAGAACAAATCGTTGAGAGATTTATCTGAACCAGCAAAAATCTGGAAATGAATCAGAACAAATAGTTGAGAGATTTATCTGAACCAGCAAAAATCTCAGGAAGAATCAAAATAAATCGTTGAGAGATTTATCTGAACCAACAAAAATCTAGAAACGAATCAGAATAAATCATTAAGAGATTTATCTGAACCAGTAAGAATCTAGAGAAGAATCAGATTAAATCATTGAGAGATTTATCTGAACCAGTAAGAATCTGGAGAAGAATCGGAATAAACCATTGAGAGATTTATCTGAACCAGTAAGAATCTAGAGAAGAATCAGAATAAACTGTTGGGAGATTTATCTGAACCAGTACGAATCTGGAGAAGAATCAGAATAAACCGTTGAGAGATTTATCTGAACCAGTACGAATCTGGAGAAGAAGCAGAATAAACCATTGAGAGATTTATCTGAACCAGTAAGAATCTGGAGAAGAATCAGAATAAACTGTTGAGAGATTTATATGAACCAGTAAGAATCTGGAGAAGAATCCGAATAAACCGTTGAGAGATTTATCTGAACCAGTAAGAATCTGGAGAAGAATCAAAATAAACCATTGAGAGATTTATCTGAACCAGTAAGAATCTGGAGAAGAATCAGAATAAACCGTTGAGAGATTTATCTGAACCAGTGAGAATCTGGAGAAGAATCAGAATAAACTGTTGAGATATTTATCTAAACCAGTAAGAATCTGGAGAAGAATTAGAATAAACAGTTGAGAGATTTATCTGAACCAGTAAGAATCTGGATAAGAATCAGAATCAATCGCTGAGAGATTTATCTGAACCAGTAAGAATCTGGAGAAGAATCAGAATAAACCGTTGAGAGATTTATCTGAACCAGTAAGAATTTGGAGAAGAATCAGAATAAACCGTTGAGAGATTTATCTGAACCAGTAAGAATCTGGAGAAGAATCAGGATAAACCATTGAGAGATTTATCTGAACCAATACAAATATGTATTTAACTTGTTGAAAATATTTGTCTGTCGGAAATTTGTTGATGATAACTTCCTGTCGATTGATTTTTTTCTTCTGAAAAGATAGAGAGTTAATTGTATGCAATACTATGACGTATGCAATGTATGGTATGATGTTGTTTTCTCAAAATAAATGAGATTTCATTGTATGTACTTGTGTTTTCAATGATATGACGTATGAATGCAAATGTATGGACATATTAATTGTTCTGCCACAGTGTTGTTGGAGTCGGGGGAAATAAATCCATGGGTATTGTTGGGAACGCGGAGTGTGAGTCCCCACATTTTGAAATTAATGTGCTGATGGATGAATTTCCATTTTTTAGAGAAATAAAATTTGTTGTAGAAGGGAAACGTCGGGCATTTCTTGTGAACTTCGTGAAATCCTGCTGGGGAATCCTGAGAAGTTGGGCAACTTTCACTGGGGAACCTTTAGAGCGATAATTGGAGGTTTTGCTCTGTCGGGGATATGAGAGCGCTTGATACCATTAAGTTGCGTATTGGAAATACGTTAGTGATTCTGTAGTAGGATGTCTTTGCTTCCGCTCTTGTTGGAGAAGGTACCTGCGGGGATTTTATGGAATGGCCTATAGATATTATCCTATTTCTTAAAGCCGTTAGTAATTGTCTTTCCGTTTTCTGTTCATTTGTAAACAGTAATCATGTTCAAATGCATATGTTCAAAAATAAATCATTGGACGTTTTTGTAAACAAAATACATAAATAAAGAAAAATAGATAGTTTTTCACTTTCAAAAGGGATATCTTTGTATTAACTTGAATAAGTCTCTTTTTTTTTGTACAACGAGACGAGCATTCTAGTAAGAGAATGTCGTCGTAAAAAATGAAAATTGATATAAAGAAAAGATAGTTGTGTAAAATAATCCCATGGGATTCCCATTCTGCTATAGTCTTCGTGTCTCTGAGTGTCTTGTCGCCTTGGCGAAGCTGATTGGATTGATTAGAACCATTTGAGTTGGTTGGTCAATGCTGAAGATTGTCTGCAAGATGATCCAACGGGACATAGTCATACGCTTTAATTCCCTAACTTTTGCCTGGACCGCCCTTTCTGGTTTTCGATCCACCGGGATACCCTTTTTTTCCCAAGCCGCCCTTTCAGGTTTTCAGCTTGCCAGGTATACAAATTTTTTTGTATTTTATCCCTAATTTTTGCCCGAACCTTTTGGTTCACCGGGATGCCCTAATTTTTGCCTAGGTCAGTCGACTTAGCGGGTCCTTGTTTATGCGTAGTATCTTTTGACTATATCCACGTTTATAGGGTGTGGGAGGTCGTCACCATCCATAGTGGTCAAGATCATTTCTCCACCAGATAATATGTTTTTTATCACAAACGATCCTTCATATGTAGGAGTCCATTTGCCCCTGGGATCACCTTGTGGCAATATGATACACTTGATTACCAAGTCACCGACCCGATATACCTGACGTTTGACCTTTTTGTTAAAAGCTTTGATCATGCGTTTTTGGTACATCTGACCATGACAGATATCTGCAAGCCTCTTCTCATCAATCAAGTTCAACTGGTCAAGTCGAGTCTGGATCCAATCTTCTTCGTTCAAGCCAGCATCCTTCATGATCCTCAGAGAGGGGATCTAGACCTCAATAGGTAAGACAGCCTCCATGTCGTATACCAGAGAATAGGGTGTTGCCCCAGTTGATGTGCGAGATGTGGTACGATACTCGTGGAGAGCGAATGGTAGCATTTCATGCCAGTCTTTGTATGTGAATTTCATTTTCTGTATGATCTTCTTAATGTTTTTGTTAGCAGCTTCTACAACGCCATTCATCTTTGGCCGATAAGGGGAAGAATTGTGATGTTGGATCTTGAATAGCTAGCACAAGGCGTTGATCATAGTGTTGTTTAGATTCGTACCATTATCAGTGAGGATTCTCTCTGGGATACCGTACCGATAGATGAGATTTTGTTTGATGATTCGGGTGACAATATTCTTGGTAACCGAAGCGAAGGAAGCTGCCTCAACCCATTTTGTAAAGTAGTCGATGGCCACTAAGATGAAGCGGTGTCCGTTGGAGGCTGTTGGCTTGATTTCCCCAATCATATTGATTCCCCACATAGCAAAGGGCCAAGGAGTTGTCAAGACATTCAGAGGAACCGGAGGGACGTGAACTTTATCAGCATAAATCTGACATTTATGGCAAGTCCGAGAGTGTTGATAGTAATCTGCCTCCATGGTAGACCAATAATAGCCTGCCCGCAGGATTTTCTTTGCCATTATATGCCCACTGGAATGGGTGCCAAAAATTCCTTCATGTAATTCAGCCGTGATCCTTTCAGCTTCAACCTTGTCTACGCACCGAAGTAATATAGAGTCATGATTACGTTTGTACAAAATGTCGTTACTAAGGAAGAACTTAGCCGAGAATCTTCTTAAGAATTTCTTGTCATTAACTGAAGCTCCTTTTGGATATTCCTGAGACTCGAGATACCTTTTAACTTCATGGAACCAAGGTTGGTCCACTACTTCTTCAGTAGCGATCTCATGACAGTAGGCTGGTTCATCCATCCGCTCAATGGTGATCTGAGGAGCCTCGTTATCTCAATTAAGTTTAAACATAGATGGCATTATAGCTAGTGCATCTGCTAGCTGATTTTATTCTCGCGGGAAATGCTCGAAAGTAATCTCCTCAAAATATGGCAGCAATGTCAAAATATGTTCTTTGTAAGGGATAAGGTTAGGGTGTTTGGTGTTCCACTCCCCTTTGATTTGACTGATGACCAAAGCGGAATCTCCGAACACAACCAAAGATTTGATCCCCAAATTTATGGCAGCTCTGAGACCAAAGATGCATGCTTCATATTCTACCATGTTGTTTGTATAGTCGAAGCAGAGTCTTGCGGTAAAGGGAGTATGACAACCTTCAGGAGATACGAGTACAACACCGATACCATTGCAAAGTGTGTTGGATGCCCCGTCGAAAAACAGAATCCATTGGGATCCTTGTTCAGGTCCGTTATATGGTCTGATCACTTCACAATTGTCTACTGTCATGATGTCCTCATCCGGGAATTTGAACTTTATGGATTGGTAGTCTTATACGGCTTAATGGGCAAGGTGGTCTGCCAGTGCGATGCCCTTTATTTCTTTCCAGGTAGTATATTGTATGTCATATTCCGTCAGGATCATCTGCCATCTTGTTATTCTCCCAGAGAAAGCGGGCTTCTCAAAGATGTATTTTATTGGATCCATTTTAGATATCAACAAGGTAGTATGGGTCAGGATATATTATCTTAGCCGGCGAGCAGCCTATGCCAGAGCGCAACAAGTTTTCTCGAGCAGTGAATATATTGTTTCACAGTCGGTAAACTTTTTGCTCAGGTAACAAATAGCATACTCTTTTCATCCAGACTCGTCATGCTGCCCCAACACACACCCCATTGAGTTTTCTAAAACAGTCAGATACAAGATCAATGGCCTTCCCTCGACGGGTGGCAACAACACAGGAGGCTCTTGTAAGTACTCTTTGATTTTGTCAAAATCAACTTGGAATTCGTCATTCCATTTGACTATTTGATCTTTCTTCAATGATTTAAAGATCGGTTCACAAGTAGCTGTCAGGTGAGAAATGAATCTGGAAATGTAATTCAAACGTCCCAAAAATCCTCTGACTTCCTTCTCAATACGAGGAGAAGGCATATCTTGTATTTCTTTAACCTTGGCATGATCAACCTCGATACCTTTATTATTGACGACAAAGCCTATGAGCTTACCAGACCGTACCCCGAACGTGCATTTATTTGGGTTCAACCTCAACTTGTATTTCTTCAGCCTCTCAAACAGCTTTTGTAAATGATTGAGATGCTCTTCTTCCGTTTGAGATATGGCTATCATGTCGTCCACGTAGACCTCTATTTCATGATGTATCATGTCGTGAAACAGAGCTTCCATGGCACGCTGATAGGTTGCTCTAGCATTCTTTAGTCTGAATGGCATGACTTTATAGCAGAATGTGCCCCACTGTGTAACAAAGGTTGTTTTCTCCATATCCTCAGGCGCCATTTTGATTTGGTTGTAGCATGAGAAACCGTCCATGAAGGGAAACACTTTGTGTTGTTCCGTATTTTCAACTAGAATGTCGATGTGGGGGAGCGGGAAGTCATCCTTTGGGCTTGCCCTATTCAAATCTCTGTAGTCCACACACATTCGCACTTTACCGTCTTTCTTGGGCACGGGAACAACATTGGCAACCCATTGGGGATAAGAGGTGACAACCAAGAATCCAGTATTGAATTGCTTCATGAATTCTGCTTTAATATTTTCTGAGATATCAGGCCTCATGCGGCGAACCTTTTGCTTTACTGGAGGACAATCTTCTCTTGTAGGCAGACGATGTACCACAATGTCTGTATCAAGTCCCGGCATGTCTTTATACGACCAGGCAAAGACTTCAACATAATCGTGCAGCAACTGAATCAGACGCTCTTTGAAACTGGGTTCCAGATTGGCACCCACCTTGACTTCTTTCTTGTCCTCTACAGTACCTAAGTTAACCGTTTCCACCGGCTCTTCGTGAGGCTGAGTGGTCCTTTCTTCCTATTGCATCAACCTGGCCAATTCCCCTGGTACCTCACAATCTTCCTCACCTTCATCTTCGGCTTGGTAGATCGGATTTTCAAAGTCACAATAGGCCATAGTAGAACCGTTACCCATGGGATCCTGAGTGGATGTAGATCTTCATTTTAATATGTGAGTGTGTGTAAGAGCATAGCTACTTTTGAAAGAAATAAAATGTAAGAAAGAAAAAAAAACAGAGAGCACAAAATTTGTATGCAAAAACGTCCATGATTCACTGATGACATATGAGAATGAAGTGACAACCCTCACAAATGGACCATTGTGCCTCGGGTAAGACACAAGGTTTTAAAAAAGTCTGAATTGTTTAAATATTACAAGCCTGAAAACATTAAAAGACAATTACTCTTGAATAAAAGTAATATGAATGAAATCTTTGGGCTCCCAATTGTTGAGCCCTCCGCCGATGGTTGTGTGATCGGTGGAAATAGAACTGACTGTTTTTAAGCTGGTTTGCAAAATGTCGCGGTAAGCAAGAGTCGCCACCGTCTTTTATGTTCTCCAACATGGAAAGGACAAAAGCACAGCAAAATTCCTTCTTTGAGATGTCTCTCGGTTCGGGAGGTAGATTTATAGAAAGGGGAGGTGTTAGCACCCTTTCTATCCATGGTTATCCATGGGCTCTTAGGTACTTGCTCTTATGTTTTCAAAAATTGTTTTCTTTTCAAGTGTGTGTGGGTTTTGAAAAAAGTTTCTTTGAAAGATTTCTGAATAACTCTTGTATCTGTCCTCAAGAGTGTTTGAAAAATTTGTTTTGAAAGCTTTTGAAAGTGTCAGTGTGAAAAGATTTTTGTTTGTTTTTTAAAAGAGAAAGTATCCATGAGTCATCTACCTACCCTAAGGAATTAGGCTGTGTAAATGTCCTTAAGGTAGTGTCATCCCACCATTGAGAGATAGGTAGCACCACCGTCAGAGGTGTTCGGGTCAATTCGATTGTTAGGGACGTTGTGGTCACCGAAGCAACAGTAGGACACCTTAGAAGCTACCCTTATGTCCTTGATCCTTTTTTAATCCGAGGCAACCGTTTCGAGGCAACTGTTTCGAGGCAACTATTTCGAGGCAACTGTTTCGAGGCAACTGGATCATGGACATAAGGACTGCTAAAACGCCCTATACTTGACGACCACGTTTCGAAGGCAACAGGTGAGGCGTACCCTAGAAGTGGTGTGTGTATTTGTGTGTTGTTTTCATGTTAAGTTTATCTTTGATCAGGGCATTGTGAGCTACGCTTGTTTTTAATTAACATACATTCCTTCATGCAATTTAGAATTTAAGAGTGCGGAAAATTAAAAGACAGAAAGATAAAAGCTACGCTATTACAAGGCGTGGGTCTATACATCGCCAAAGTACAAAGACCCGTTTTTGATAAAAGATGCGGAAAGTAAAAAATGCGGTAAACCTAATTACTATTACATCCTTGAGCAGTTACATAATATTCAAAAGAAAATAATGCGCGAAAAGAATAAATTGGACGTCCGAGGGTTTTGACCCTTTGCTTGAAATTAAATTAAATTAAAGTCTAATTATTATTTAATTAAAGAAAGGAAAGTATTTTTTATGTTTTTTGTATTTTTAATGAAATAAGGAAAAAAAAAGGAATTAAAATTTAAAGTTAATGAAACCCTAGTTCTAAATTATTTTAATTATTAATAAAAACGTCAAAGTTGACCTAATTTACTAGTTAATTAATTTACATGTTTATTTACAAAATAATAATAATAATAAATAGGAATAAATAATGATATTAATAATTAATTATGAAAAAGATGAAAGTGTCAAAAACCTAATTCTATGCATTTTTATTTATTAAGAAAAGTGTTAAAATTAAAACATAATTTAACTAAGTTAGTTATTGAAATTTATTTACAAAAAATAGGTTAGTGATGAAATTAATAATAAATTAAATATATTTTGTATTTTGATTTTCTGTTTTTTTATTATGAAAAATTATTTTATGGTGAAAAAACAATTAAAACAATTAAAAAGAATTATAATTAGAAAAGAAAATAAAATTAAAAAGATGCAAACCAAGGGGGGTATCAGGCCCATGTAGAGGTTTTTTGTTGAAATTCTGGAATTCAGGCCCAAGCACACAAGGCCTTGTTTGACTTCCCTGGTTGAGTGCACGTTGGTTGACTAGAGTGTACCATGGACTACATCATCTGGCCACTGGATGGAACATCAGGGGGCACTTGGCAAGCCAGCATGTTAGGACGTATGGTAGTCCTTTGAGTGAACGCTGCATGGGAATAGGTTAAGAAAAATAACAACAATTATATGGGGGGACCTGGGAATCGAACCCAGGTCCCAGCGTTTACCAAGCGTGTCATCCACCATCCGCCATTCAAACGCGTTTGTACATATAATGGACAGTAAAAATAATATATGAAAAAGTAACCACTACGCTGGGAAACGTACGCAGATTCAAACCTCCCAACCACACAGAGCCACGTATGTTTCTTCTTTGTTTTCCTGCAATTATATAAAACAAGTAGCGGGGGTTTTAAACCCCCACAAACTGAAAGTCCTAGAAATAGCGATTAGCCCTATGCATTACATAAATTGAGCGCGAGTAGTTGGTTGAATTCGTCTGGCCTTGACGAATTCAACCATGGTCATGGCTTAATCCAATTTTTCCTCCTGTAGAAAAACCCAATTTTCAAGCTTATGAACCCTAGATTTTATCCATGGTGGATTTCGATTCAGGGGGCTATAATTCAATTGAATGGTACCAACAGCTTCAGAAGGTCCCTATGAGCATGAATCAGTCCAAAAAAATTGTTAAAAGCGCATGAATGATGATATACGAATTTAGAAAATATAGCAAACCGTGTCACTTGTATCTTCTGATTCTCTGCGTGTTTGGACTGGTTCTTGATTGCAAAAGCTTCCTGGAGACTCAAGCAACGTATTGGAATCCTTTTTTGGCTTTGAATTGTCCTCCAACTATGAAATCAGTTTCCAAGTTTTTGTTGAAATTTTTCAATTTGGTTATGGAGCATGAGCAGCTTTTTCGTGTCCCTTTGAATAGGGTTCACTCTTGCATATGTATGTGATCAGAATTAGGTCAAAAACAAGCCCATGAATCCATGAATTTATGACTTGAATATTTGATTTTCAATCATGAAATTTCAATCTTTTTTTTCAATGAAACCTTGCCCATTATGGAAGATCTTGTCCCCTTGGATGAGAAACGACTTTGCCAGCTTGCCCTAGTTTGATTTGCTGCACAAAAAGATCTACAAAATCATATCTTTGAATTTTCTTATAATAAAAACTAATTAAATGAATTAATATAAATATAAATTCAATTAATTAATTAAAAATAAGAAAATAAATTATTTTGAGCTCATTGGGTCGTGCATAGGCTTTGGGTAATGATTCAAGGAAGAATTTGAGGCCCATTAGCAAATTTGAAGCTTTTTAGGCAAAGTTGGCTTTTGAAAGTTCCCAAATATTTCCCAACTTCTACAATGCATATCTTGCTCAATTTTGAAGCTATGATCATGTTCTTGGACATTTTGGAAAGGTCTTAAAGTCCTCTAACCAATGTATTTAGTCCCATGTCAATTTGATTTACCAATCTCAAGTTATGGTCTTTGACTTAAAGTGCCTTTTTGTTTACTTTTGAAAATGACCTATAATGTTGAAATTGATAACTTTTTGTGAGAGCATTTCTTGGACTTGGAGTGTGAAGATGAGTTGTAGGAAATTTCATTCTCTTCAAAATGAGCTTTGGATGAGATTTTTCTGATAAACCATGAGGAAGTTATGCCTTGGTCAATTTGCAGTTGACTTTTTCAGTTGTCCAAAAATAGAAACTTTTGCATCTTGAGACTTTTTGAGCCATGCTTTGAGAATCATGATCAAGAATTGATCAAATGATGATTGTGGCTTCAAAATAAGATGTTTGACCAAAAATTTTGACTTTTGACTGTCAAATGACCATTTTGCCCCTGCAGTTGACTGTGGAGCAATTAGGGTTTTTGACTGGGCAACTTGGTGTTGTGAGTCTTGAAACTTGACATATGGATGCTTGACAATGTTTGTAGGCATATGGGACTTGATTGGACCCTTGGAAACCTCAATTTCTTTGCAAGAACCAAAACCCTAATTTTGATTGTGTTAGGAGGCAATTGGACTGTGCAATCCTTGAGAGATTTTGAAGCTTGATCTTGCCAAACCTTGAAGAATATGGGAGGGAAAATTTTGGGGTACAACAGTTGCCCCTGTTCAATCTTCTTAAACCTGAGGATGTAGATTGGCTGGCGTGCCTTTCGTAATCCGAAGATGGAAGATGATTGAACACTAGAGTGCCCAGAAATTTGCACTCGCATAGTAGAGTATCAGCAAGGTGATGCATGGAATGGGCTTATAGATTCCATTTGGAGACTGATGGATAGGAGGATGGGCTTATAGATTCCATTTGGAAGTGTGACAGAACCTTGTCGGGAATGGGCTTATAGATGCCATTTGGAACTGTTGCTATGTGGATGGGCTTATAGATGCCATCGGGAGATTGTCGATCGCGTAAGAGATTCCTTAGCGAGAACTTGCGTACCTGAGAAAGAAAAAAGAATTACCTGGCCTATTACAGGGGTTGATCTTCAAACTCTTTATGTAGATGTGCCCTGGCTGGATACAGGAATCGAATCTTCAAACTCTTTAGACGTTCCCTGGCAGGATACAGGAATCGAGTCTGGAATACAGTCGTCAACAGATACACCCTGGCAAGATACAGGAATCGGATCTTCAAACTCTTCAGACGTGCCCTGGAAAGATACAGGAATCGAGTCTGGAATATAGTCGTCAACAGATACACCCTTGCAAGATACAGGAATCGGATCTTCAAACTCTTCAGACGTGCCCTGGCAAGATACAAGAATCGAGTATGGAATTAGTCGTCAACAGATACACCTTGGCAAGATACAGGAATCGAATCTTCAAACTCTTCAGACGTGCCCTGGAAAGATACAGGAATCGGGTCTGGAATTAGTCGTCAACAGATACACCCTGGCAAGATACAGGAATCGGATCTTCGAACTCTTCAGACGTGCCCTGGAAAGATACAGGAATCGAGTCTGGAATTAGTTGTCAACAGATACACCCTGGCAAGATACAGGAATTGGATCTTCAAACTCTTCAGACGTGCCCTGGCAAGATACAAGAATCGAGTCTGGAATTAGTTGTCAATAGATACACCCTGGCAAGATACAGGAATCGGATCTTCAAACTCTTCAGACTTGCCCTGGCAGGATACAGGAATCGAGTCTGGAATTAGTCGTCAACAGATACACCCTGGCAAGATACAGGAATCGGATCTGGAATCACGACAGTTGATAGTAATCATCTTTGTACTGACCTTTGTCCTGAAAAGACAAAACGTTAGTTATATGCAATGTCATGATGTATGACATGCGTAATGAGATTGTATGTCCATGATGCGTATGCATGCTATAATGTATGAAGATGTGATGTTCATGAATTTATTTTTTGTCTAGGAAAGTAAATCCTTGACGAGTGCCGGGAGGTTAACTCCTGGGCTGCAGTGGAAGAGTAGAGCTTTGTTTCCACTGGGGATGGTGGTTGCAAGAATAAACCGGTAGGAGAAGATGACTCTGTTGGGGAATAAACTTGGCGAATAGATTACTCTGCGGGGAGATGCTCTGTGGGGAAAGAGAGGTACTTTGCTGAGGTTTTGATGATAACTCCGCTGGGGATACTATTGTTGAGCTCTGTTGGAAGATTTGATGAACTCCACTGGGGATAGGAAGACTTCGCCGGGGACGATCTTTCCGTGGCAATTGGCTGAGGATAACCCAGTTATATCCTGGTGGGGAAATAACCTTTGAATAAAGCCGGGGGAGCGTTCATGCTCTGCAGGGGATAAGCTTTCCAGAGTCCACTGGGGATAAGCTTCCTGAATCCACTGGGGAGATTGATTGAACTTTCCTGGGGGAACTTTTGAGATTGTACTGGGGAAGTGGCTCCACTGGATGTCTGGTATTCTGCCGGGGAACAATCTTAGATCAAGATTGCTGGGGATGCTTGCTAGGAATGTTTGTATACTCCGTTGGGGAATATTGAGATCTTCTGGGGGATAATCCAACTTCCTTAAGGCTGACAATATATTAACTCTGCTTGGGGAGAGCATCGCTGACTTGCTGGAGATACTGTGCCTTGTTAGGGCTGATGGGAGACCAACTGTTTGGGGAGAATTGTAGAATCTTGTCTTACTCGGCGGGGAGTGAAGGTATCCAAGTTACATTCTTCGGCTGAACTTACCTTGGTACCTTGGTGGACAGAGCAATTAGATTGCTTAGACAACTCATTATTGCCCCTGTTTCTGATGTTACCTGTAATTAATCCTTTGTTTCGCATGCAAATATTCATGAGTTAGCAATTAATGTCAAATGCATATATCACAAATGAACATTGGACGTTCTTCGCAAAACAAAACAGAAAAAGGAAAAAAAACAATTGGCAATTGGTCTGAAAAGTGAATTTGTATTGATTTTTGAATTTGCCTGTAAATAGGCATTTATGTACAAGGGGCTGACGTCCTAGTAAGAGGACGCCGCCGAACAACAGAGTTTATACAATTTGTACAAAGAAAACAAAACTGCTATGTGAAAAGAGTAATCCCACTGGGTTCCAACTCTGCTATCGCCTTTATATCTTCGAGCGTCTCATCACTTGGCTGCTCAGTTGAAGATGAAGCTGATTGGTCGATGCCGTCTGAACTTGATGTTGATACCGGATTCTGGATGCAAGGTGATCCAATGAGACATAGTATTACGCTTTAATCCCTAACTTTTGCCTGGACCTCCCTTTCGGGTTTTCAGTCCACCGGGATACCCATTTTTGCCCAAGCCGCCTTTTCAGGTTTTCGACTTGCCGGGTGTACAGATTTTTTCATTTCATCCCTCATTTTGCCCGAACCCTTTTGGTTCGCCGGGAAGCCCTAATTTTTGCCTAGGTATGTCAACCTAGCGGGTCTTTTATCATGCATAGTATCTTTTTACTATGTCTGCATTGGCGGGGTGAGGAAGGTCGTCACCATCCATGGTGGTTAGGATCATGGCTCCTCTTGAGAACACATGTTTAACCACAAATGGCCCTTCGTATGTAGGGGTCCATTTGCCCCTGGGATCACTTTGAGGAAGAATGATGCGCTTGATTACCAGGTCCCCAACTTGATACTCTTGTGGTCTGACTTTCTTGTTAAATGCCCTGATCATCCATTTTTGATACGTTTGACCATGACAAATAGCAGTGAGTCTCTTTTCGTCGATTAGGTTTAACTGGTCAAGTCGAGTCTGGATCCAGTCATCTTCGCTCAGATCTGCATCCTTCATTATCCGAAGAGAGTGTATCTGGACTTCAATTGGCAAGACTGCCTCCATGCCATAGACCAAGGAAAAGGGAGTTGCCCCGGTTGACGTTCTTGCTGAGGTACGGTACCCATGAAGAGAAAACGGTAACATCTCGTGCCAATCTTTATAGGTCACTATCATCTTCTGCATAATTTTCTTGATATTCTTATTAGCTGCTTCTATAGCCCCATTCATCTTCGGCCAGTAAGGAGAAGAGTTGTGGTGTTGTATCTTGAATTGCTCGCAGAGCTCAGTGATCATCTTGTTATTAAGATTGGTACCATTGTCTGTAATGATCCTTTCTAGGACACCGTATCGACAGATCAGGTTATGCCGAATGAACCGTGCCACGACGTTCTTGGTTACAGTGGTATAGGAAGCTGCTTCTACCCACTTTGTAAAATAATCGATCGCCACCAAGATGAAGCGATGCCCGTTAGATGTCGTAGGTCTGATCTCGCCGATCATATCAATGCCCCACATTGCAAAAGGCCAAGGTGCTGTCAAGACATTCAGAGGTACTGGAGGAACGTGCACCTTATTTGCATAAATCTGGCATTTATGACATGTCCGAGAACGTTGGTAACAGTCGGCTTCCATTGTGGACCAGAAATGTCCTGCCCGAAGGATTTTCTTTGCCATGGTGTGTCCACTGGAATGGGTTCCGAAGGTACCTTCATGCAGTTCTGCCATGATCTTTTCTGCTTCAGTCTTATCCACACAACGCAGTAAGGTTGAATCATGGTTTCGCTTGTACAGAATGTCGTTGCTAAGGAAGAACTTTGCAGCGAACCTTCTCAGAAACTTCTTGTCATTGATGGATGCACCTTCAGGATATTCTTGAGCTTCCAAGTACCTTTTCACTTCATGATACCAGGGTTTTTTCAGTTACTGTCTCAGCCTCAAGATCACAATAATATGCCGGTTCGTCCAACTTCCAAATAATGATCCGGGGAGCCTTGTTGTCCCATTTGACTTTGAACATGGAAGACATCGTAGCCAGCGCGTCCGCCAACTGATTCTCCTCTCTTGGGAAGTGTTCAAAAGTTATCTCTGCGAAATGGGGGATCAATGTCAACACACACTCTTTGTAAGGAATAAGGTTTGGGTGTTTCGTATCCCACTCGCCTTTGATCTGATTGATCACGAGAGCGGAATCTCTGAAGACACTCAGAAACTTGATCCTTAGGTCAATTGTAGCTTGAAGACCCATGATGCATGCCTCATACTCCGCCATGTTGTTGGTGCAGTTGAAACATAGCCGGGCAGTGAGTGGAGTATGAGTGCCTTTGGGGGATATGATTACAGCGCCGATACCGTTACCCAAAGCGTTAGAGGCTCCGTCAAAGTGCATAGACCATCGGGATCCTTCCTCAGGTCCTTCATCCGGTCCAGGTACCTCGCAATCAGTCACTACCATGATGCTCTCGTCAGGAAATTCAAAGTTCATTGACTGGTAGTCATCCACTGCCTGGTGTGCCAAATGGTCTGCCAATACACTTCCTTTGATAGCTTTCTGAGTCGTATACTGGATGTCGTATTCTGTCAAGATCATCTGCCATCTTGCTATTCTTCCGGACAGAGCAGGCTTTTCGAATATGTACTTTATTGGATCCATTTTAGAAATCAAGAGAGTAGTGTGAGTCAGCATATACTGTCTCAGCCGGCGAGCAGCCCATACCAAAGCGCAGCAAGTTTTCTCGAGCAGTGAGTATCGGGTCTCACAGTCGATAAACTTTTTGCTAAGGTAATAAATTGCGTGCTCTTTTCGGCCAGACTCGTCATGCTGCCCCAGCACACACCCCATTGAGCTGTCAAGTACTGTCAGGTATAGTATTAGAGGCCTCCCTTCAACTGGTGGCATAAGAATGGGTGGTTCTTGGAGATACTCTTTGATTCTGTCGAAAGCGGCCTGCCATTCATTATTCCAACGTACTACCTGATCTTTCTTCAGCAGCTTGAAGATCGGTTCACAGGTAGCAGTTAGATGCAAGATGAACCGGGCAATGTAATTCAGACGTCCTAGAAAGCCTCTGACTTCTTTCTCTGTCTTGGGAACTGGAATCTCTTGTATGGCTTTAACCTTGGCAGGGTCCACTTGAATACCTTTGTCGCTCACGACAAAGCCTAGCAACTTTCCAGATCTTACCCCAAATGTGCACTTGTTTGGGTTCAACCTCAACTTGTACAACTTCAGACGGTCAAACAGCTTCTGTAGATGGTCAAGGTGTTCCTCCTCAGTTTGGGACCTTGCAATCATATCATCGACATATACTTCAATCTCATGATGGATCATGTCATGAAATAAAGCAACCATGGCACATTGGTAGGTTGCCCCAGCATTTTTCAGTCCAAAAGGCATGACCTTGTAGCAGAAGGTGCCCCACTGAGTAACAAAGGTAGTCTTTTCCATATCTTCAGGAGCCATTTTGATTTGATTATAACCTGAAAAACCATCCATGAAGGAGAACACCTTGTGCTGAGCAGTATTGTCAACCAGGACATCGATATGAGGCAAAGGGAAATCATCTTTAGGGCTGGCCCTGTTCAGATCCCTGTAGTCAACACACATTCTGACCTTGCCATCTTTTTTCGGTACCGGAACCACATTGGCAACCCACTGAGGGTAAGAAGTCACTGCTATAAAACCGGCGTCAAATTGTTTCATAACCTCAACTTTGATCTTCTCGGACATCTCTAGACGCATACGGCGGACCTTTTGTTTAACCAGAGGGTAGTCTTCCTTGGTAGGTAGGTGATGCACCACAATGTCGGTATCCAACCCAGGCATGTCTTCGTAGGACCAGGCAAAGATCTCCACATAATCATGCAACATCTGAGTCAACCGTTGTTTTACGCTGAGCTCCAGATTGGCACCAATCTTGACTTCCTTTCTATCTGTTTCAGTACCCAGATTTACCGTTTCTACTGGCTCTTCATGTGGCTGAATGGCCCTCTCTTCCTGGAGTAACAGTCTTGCAAGCTCACCAGGCACTTCGCAATCATCTTCACCTTCGTCTTCGGCTAAGTTGATCGGATTTTCGAAGTCATAACTGGCAGTAGCAGAGTCGTTACCAGTGAGATCCAGAGTGGATTGAAACCTGTATAGGTGAGTGTGTGTAAATATAGCTGTTTTGCAATATATAAAGAAAGAAAGGGAGCATAAGATTTGAAATGCGGAAAACGTCCAATGTCTTTATTCATGATATATGGAAATGACAAGTAATAAGCCCTCACAAATGAAGCCGCGGTGCCCCGGGTAAGACACCGGGCCATAAGGTTTTATTGTTCATTACAAATTAAAAAACAAAGGAATTCATTACTGAGTAACAAAAGTAACAGGTATGTGGTCTTTTGCAGTCCAATTGTTCAATCCACCATCGGTCGTCGGGTAGATCCAGCTATCAAACTCTGATTCCTCCGCCTCGCCTTCAATAGCATTCACTCCCGGGTTGGTGATGAACACGGGAGATCTTCCGATCCTTGCTTTGTGTACAGCCCTCTGAGCCTCTGCAGTAAAACCCAGCCCAAACTTGTCAGTCTTAGGAGTAAAATCAGGGAGCCTGCCCCAGTTAGCACATTCACCTTTTTCAATTACAGCCCGGGCGTCCTTCCAGGAAGCCATCTTCAAAGGAGAGTCTTCTGCAGTCACTGTTTCTGCTGCTGCCAATGTTTGTGGCACCTCTTCAAAATGTTGAAGGGGGGTCTCAATAAACTCCCCATCCATCTCTATATACCGGAATGAGTTCATATGACTAACCATGTATTCTTCCTCCCCCTGCACTGTGACAATCTTCCCTCTGACAGGGTATTTGAGCTTTTGGTGTAGAGTGGAAGTCACAGCCCCAGCCTTGTGGATCCAAGGACGACCCAGCAAACAAGAATAAGATGGACGAATGTCCATCACATAGAATGTTGAATCAAAGACTTGGGAACTAACCCGGATCGGAATGTCCACTTCACCATGTACCATCCTCTTCGACCCGTCAAAGGCTCTGACAACGATGTTACTAGGCTTTAACTCCAAACCCTCACAATCCAACCTTTCTAAGGCCTTCTTGGGCAATAAATTCAGCGAAGAACCGGTGTCCACCAACACGTGTGCGAGAGTAGTGCCCCTGCATTCAATGGAGACATGTAGGGCATCATTGTGGTTCTTTCCCTTAGCGGTCAGATCAGCATCAGAGAATCCCAACCCATTGTCAGCGGTCAAGTTGGCCACACAATCAGTGAATTGATTCACAGACGTCTCTTGTGGCACATGGGCCATCTTCAGGAAGGAAATCAGGGCCTTGGCGTGGGCCTCTGAGCACAATAATAATGATAGCATGGAGATCTTAGAGGGGGTATGCCCCAGCTGTTCAACAACGTTGAAATCGCTCTTCTTGATGATCTTAAGGATTTCTTCCATCTCTTGCTGCGACGCTTCAACATTAACAGTCTTCGGTGCCTCCATCCGAGCAGGCACATCAGCAATCCCTTTGCCCCGAGTGTCAGAGGACTCGGCAGCAGGGGTAGAAACTTGATCAGGAGGGGAACCAGGCGCACTTGTAGGCGTGATGATAAGAGGTCTTCGGATGACTGGTGGCACAATGTCAGGCGAGAAGAGCCTGCCACTGTGAGTAACTTTAGCGGGACCGATGATGTTACTGATACCGGTACCAGTCTTGAATTCCTGCTTTACTCCAAGTACATACACATCTGCCCCATAGTGCCATGGGACAGCCTTGTCAGATTTATAGGGGAGGGGCCCCGGAACAGTAATAACGATGGGTGCAACAGACATGATTTTGACTGGCTTCGTTGGGGGAGCCTTGGTAGAATTGTTAAAAATGGTGACAACATATACTTCTTCAGTAGGAACAATAGGAACAGCGGTCTTCTTGAACAAGATTTCTTTGCTATCCATCAGGTTTTGGACGCTTGACTTCAGCAACGGACAACCAGCAGGGGAAACGGCACACAGAAGGCAACCCTTGCTACAACCCGGAAATAAATCGGCTAGCAACAAGTTCCTCTTGACAGTCAATAAAGGGGTAGCAACATCATCCACAGAAACTGCATACAGGTCTTTCTCAATAGCCTTTACTCCATGCTAGGGCATAGGAGCAGTCACAATGTTGGGCCTTTCGGGTGCCTCAAACTGTATTTCCTTCGCATCGATAAGGTCCTGGACCTTATTTTTCAGGGCCCAGCAATCATCAGTAGAATGCCCCGAGCTATCAGAGTGATAAGCACAGCGGGCGTTTGGATTATACTTCGGAGAGGTTGTGTTTACCACCTTCGGAGCTTCTCTGACGGTTACCAAGTTGGCTGATAGCAGTTGCGGTAACATCTGTGACAAGGTCATACTAAGCCGAGTATATTCTCTTCTGGGTCTCTCACCCCTTGGTTGGTTAGGTTGCCGAGGAGCGGCAGCAGGCTTTGCGATTACCACCGCGTTGACAGCTTGGCGGCGTTCCGGTTTGTTTTGCCTCCTGGGCCCATACACAGCACTGGCTTCCTTCTTGAAAGGCTTTTTCTTAGAACTTGAGGACGCACCTTTCTGTATCTTCCCTGATTTTATCCCAGCTTCTACCCTTTCCCCAGTCAGAATGAGGTCTGTAAACCCTGCAGATGAATTGCCAATGAGATGATTGAAGAATGGCCCGGATAGGGTCCCCAAGAACATGTCCACTAGCTCACGGTCGGTTAACGGTGGCTGCACCCTGCCAGCCAGGTCCCTCCATTTCTGTGCATATTCTTTAAAACCTTCTCCCGATCCTAGCGACATACCCTGGAGTTGGGTACGTGTAGGAGCGAGGTCGGCATTATACTGATACTGCTTGTAAAAAGCAGTAGCCAAGTCCTCCCAGTTACGAACCTTGGTTCCATCCAGCTGATAGAACCATTCGAGATGAGTCCCTGAAAGACTCTCCTGGAAGAAATGGATCCATAAGTTCTTGTCCACAGTATACGGCTGGATCTTCCGCACATAAGACTTGAGATGTAGCTTAGGGCAGGACGCCCCGTCATACTTTGCAAAAGATGGTGCTTTGAACTTGTGTGGGATCACCACACCAGAAGATAGACCCAGGTCTCCAAAATCCAACCCAGGCACTTGTTGAATTTCCATGGCATTCAGACGATCCTCTAACTGATTGTACTTGTCTTCAGCTGGAGGATACCGCTCCTCATTGAAATCAGTCTCGTTGTCATAGACCACCGGACTAGGAACCCTTCCCCCTTGGGGACTGCCTTTCCCTACAGAAGAACCAGCTTGATCAACCTCATTTTGCAGTGTGTTACCAAACCTCCGGCCAGTGTTGAATAGTACAGTTCTCTTCTTCTTCTTCTTGACCAGCAAAGCCTTCAATTCCTCTTGACCTTGGGCCAAACTCATGATCAGCTCTTGGAACTGGGCGTTTTGGGCCTGGAGGGCCTTGATGGATTGCTCAGTAGATGATTCAGGATTCATGATGCCGAGCTGAAATAAACAGCGAAGAACATTAAGCAACCTGAAAAGAAGAGTACCTGTGATGCACATGATGCATGATATGCTGTTTATGCAATGCATTCAAGGGTTCGAAAGTTCAAATTTGTTGTAGACAAAAAGGAACACACGTTATCATTAAGAAATAATTGTTTAGTACATCAAGGCCTCATGGGAAAACATTACAAAGTAAATCAATCCCAAAAGACACTGCGCATCCTCTTTGGAGCAATGTAAGTGTTGAGAGTCTTTTCCTCGTGTAGTAGGCGGGTGAGCTCCAAGACCTTCTTCTCATTAGCATGTAGACTGGCTTCAAGAGAATTCCGTTCTTCCTTAAGCTGGATCCAGCTCTTCTGCATTTCTTCCCAGGATGTAGGCATGTCAGGATGTTGAATGGTGTAGGACACCTCTCCTTCCAAAACTGGCTCTTTGATCACAGGGAGAACATGAGGATATGGCATCACTAACTTCTGGGAGCGGGCTCGTACCCACTTGAGATAAGGCTCCAACGGGATGGAATTCTTGTGCCCCAGTGTCTTGCTGTCTACCCTGTTGGGCATCCTCCGAGCTCTGATAAATCTCTGGCGAAGTCCTTGTGCATCGTTGTCGAAGTCAAAAACTATGTCAGGAATTAACATGTCATGAGGGCCATCCCTCCGAGCATATCCAAACTGTCTCAAAGCCAAGCATGGGTTGTAAGTAATACCTCCTCTGATCCCAAGTAAAGGAACATTAGGAAACTCCCCGCAACGATCAATGATAGTGACGTCTTCTCTGGACCGAGAACACCAATGTATATCAGCATGCGTAAGAGTCATTAATCGTTGTGACCATCTCAAGCCCCGCTCATTCTTCAAAACTGATTGTGGAATGTGCGAAATAAACCACCTTCCCAGGATAGGAGTGCAGCACATAAGAACACCTCTTTTTCTCATGGTTCGAGTGTAACATGAGTGAAGGATGTCCCCAAGCAACGTAGGTATAGGATTCTTGGACATGAAGATCTTGACAGCATTGATATCTATAAGCTGGTCTGGATTAGGGAACAGCACCAACCCATAGACAAGGAGGGCCACAACTTCTTCAAAGGCTTGTAGGTCAAGGTAATTCCAACATTCTTGGGCCTTCTCAAACAGAAACCTGGCCAAGAACCCTTTGATACCACTTCTAACTTCCCAATGTCCCTTGATGTCAGATGGCTGTAGGTGTAATGCTTTAGCAATCTCTTCAAGTTTGGGTTCCTTTTCTGTACCGTTGTAGGGTAGTTGACTAAGGATAGGGATCTTCAGAAGCCGGGAGAACTCTTCCAATGTAGGCACCAGTTGATAATCCAGGAAAGTAAAACAGTGGTGCAGAGGGTCAAAGAACTGGAAGAGGACCTTTATCATATCTTCCTCAATGTTGGTGTTGACCAAGCTGATGTGTCTTCCATGTTTCTCACTGAAAGAAGAGTTCTCGGGAATCCTGGATATAAGTTCCTTAAGCTGAGGAGGGATCCTTACAAGGCTGATCTGAATTTTCTTTCTGCGGATAGTTTCCATGTCCTACAAAACAAGAACAAAGATGAAGATTCGAACCCCTGAAATGGTTAGTCAATGCATATGATGTTGTATGATGTTATGATGCTATGATAAAACACACCACAAGTATTCACAAAAAGCAAACATGGTAAGGCACACAAGTCACACAAGACAGCCCTTAGAGTTTAGGCCAGCATGGGGTCTGGGGTACTACCCTCTTGAAGTTGGTGGGCTCAAAACCTGTCCTATCAGAAGTAACCGAGTTCTAAGGATCTCAATATCATTGGATTGTTTTCTGTGTTCATCGTTTCGATTTAGCCACTGAATTGGCGACCGAAATATTCCAAGAAAACAACCCTCAACTGAGTGTAGTATCGAGTATCAACCAACTTCGGACTGCACCAAAGTCAGTTATCTCACTACCCTAAAGAGGCCAGGATGGTTCAATTAAGGTTCCTAAGGTTAGTTGATGCTTCACGACACCACGCGGCGGCCCCGTACTCTCCTTGACTGGACTCAAGGGTTACCGGTACTCACCAAAGTGCCACATCAATGTAGCAGACTGCTTCAACCGTGTCGGTATACCCCACACAGTTCCTTCACAGTCTTGTTGCTACTTTCTAAGAAGGTATCCCCCAGATCCGGGTTAGGATCTATAGAACTCCCAAGACAATTCCCATAATAGTAAAGCAAACAAAACAAAGCAATTGAAAACACAAGTATGAGCTATCCTAAGGTACACCTCACTTTAAGGATATCCCCAGCAGAGTCGCCAGTTCTGTGATCGGTGGAAATAGAACTGACTGTTTTTAAGCTGGTTCGCAAAATGTCGCGGTAAGCAAGAGTCGCCACCGTCTTTTATGTTCTCCAACATGGAAAGGACAAAAGCACAGCAAAATTCCTTCTTTGAGATGTCTCTCGGTTCGGGAGGTAGATTTATAGAAAGGGAAGGTGTTAGAACCCTTTCTATCCATGGTTATCCATGGGCTCTTAGGTACTTGCTCTTATGTTTTCTTTTCAAGTGTGTGTGGGTTTTGAAAAAAGTTTCTTTGAAAGATTTCTGAATAACTCTTGTATCTGTCCTCAAGAGTGTTTGAAAAATTTATTTTGAAAGCTTTTGAAAGTGTCAGTGTGAAAAGATTTTTGTTTGTTTTTGAAAAGAGCAAGTATCCATGAGTCATCTACCTATCCTAAGGAATTAGGCTGTGTAAATGTCCTTAAGGTAGTGCCATCCCACCATTGAGAGATATGTAGCACCACCGTCGGAGGTGTTCGGGTCAATTCGATTGTTAGGGACGTTGTAGTCACCGAAGCAACAATAGGACACCTTAGAAGCTACCCTTATGTCCTTGATCCTTTTTTAATCCGAGGCAATCGTTTCGAGGCAACTGTTTCGAGGCAACTATTTCGAGGAAACTGTTTTGAGCCAACTGGATCATGGACATAAGGACTGCTAAAACGCCTTATACTTGACGACCATGTTTTGAAGGCAACAGGTGAGGCGTACCCTAGAAGTGGTGTGTGTATTTGTGTGTTGTTTTCATGTTAAGTTTATCTTTGATCAGGGCATTGTGAGCTACGCTTGTTTTTAATTAACATACATTCTTTCATGCAATTTAGAATTTAAGAGTGCGGAAAATTAAAAGACAGAAAGATAAAAGCTACGCTATTACAAGGTGCGGGTCTATACATCGCCAAAATACAAAGACCCGTTTTTGATAAAAGATGCGGAAATTAAAAAATGTGGTAAACCTAATTACTATTACATCCTTGAGCAGTTACATAATATTCAAAAGAAAATAATGCGCGAAAAGAATAAATTGGACGTCAGAGGGTTTTGACCCTTTGCTTGAAATTAAATTAAATTAAAGTCTAATTATTATTTAATTAAAGAAAGGAAAGTATTTTTTATGTTTTTTGTATTTTTAATGAAATAAGGAAAAAAGGAATTAAAATTTAAAGTCTATGAAACCCTAGTTCTAAATTATTTTAATTATTAATAAAAATGTCAAAATTGACCTAATTTACTAGTTAATTAATTTACATGTTTATTTACAAAATAATAATAATAATAATAAATAGGAATAAATAATGATAATAATAATTAATTATGAAAAAGATGAAAGTGTCAAAAACCTAATTCTATGCATTTTTATTTATTAAGAAAAGTGTTAAAATTAAAACCTAATTTAACTAAGTTAGTTATTGAAATTTATTTAAAAAAAATAGGTTAGTGATGAAATTAATAATAAATTAAATATATTTTGTATTTTGATTTTCTGTTTTTTTATTATGAAAAATTATTTTATGGTGAAAAAACAATTAAAACAATTAAAAAGAATTAAAAAGAATTATAATTAGAAAAGAAAATAAAATAAAATTAAAAAGATGCAAACCAAGGGGGGTATCAGGCCCATGTAGAGGTTTTTTGTTGAAATTCTGGAATTCAGGCCCAAGCACACAAGGCCTTGTTTGACTTCCCTGGTTGAGTGCATGTTGGTTGACTAGAGTGTACCATGGACTGCATCATCTGGCCACTGGATGGAGCATCAGGGGGCACTTGGCAAGCCAGCATGTTAGGACGTATGGTAGTCCTTTGAGTGAACGCTGCATGGGAATAGGTTAAGAAAAATAACAACAATTATATGGGGGGACCTGGGAATCGAACCCAGGTCTCAGCGTTTACCAAGCGTGTCATCCACCATCCAGCCATTCAAACGCGTTTGTACATATAATGGACAGTAAAAATAATATATGAAAAAGTAACCACTACGCTGGGAAACGCGCGCAGATTCAAACCTCCCAATCACACAGAGCCACGTATGTTTCTTCTTCGTTTTCCTGCAATTATATAAAACAAGTAGCGGGGGTTTTAAACCCCCACAAACTGAAAGTCCTAGAAATAGCGATTAGCCCTATGCATTACATAAATTGAGCGCGAGTAGTTGGTTGAATTCATCTGGCCTTGACGAATTCAACCATGGTCATGGCTTAATCCAATTTTTCCTCCTGTAGAAAAACCCAATTTTCAAGCTTATGAACCCTAGATTTTATCCATGGTGGATTTCGATTCAGGGGGCTATAATTCAATTGAATGGTACCAACAGCTTCAGAAGGTCCCTATGAGCATGAATCAGTCCAAACAAATTGTTAAAAGTGCATGAATGATGATATACGAATTTAGAAAATATAGCAAACTGTGTCACTTGTATCTTCTGATTCTCTGCGTGTTTGGACTGGTTCTTGATTGCAAAAGCTTCCTGGAGACTCAAGCAACGTATTGGAATCCTTTTTTGGCTTTGAATTGTCCTCCAACTATGAAATCAGTTTCCAAGTTTTTGTTGAAATTTTGCAATTTGGTTATGGAGCATGAGCAGCTTTTTCGTGTCCCTTTGAATAGGGTTCACTCTTGCATATGTATGTGATCAGAATTAGGTCAAAAACAAGCCCATGAATCCATGAATTTATGACTTGAATATTTGATTTTCAATCATGAAATTTCAATCTTTTTTTTCAATGAAACCTTGCCAATTATGGAAGATCTTGTCCCCTTGGATGAGAAACGACTTTTCTAGCTTGCCCTAGTTTGATTTGCTGCACAAAAAGATCTACAAAATCATATCTTTGAATTTTCTTATAATAAAAACTAATTAAATGAATTAATATAAATATAAATTCAATTAATTAATTAAAACTAAGAAAATAAATTATTTTGAGCTCATTGGGTCGTGCATAGGCTTTGGGTAATGATTCAAGGAAGAATTTGAGGCCCATTAGCAAATTTGAAGCTTTTTAGGCAAAGTTGGCTTTTGAAAGTTCCCAAAAATTTCCCAACTTCTCCAATGCATATCTTGCTCAATTTTGAAGCCATGATCATGTTCTTGGACATTTTGGAAAGGTCTTGAAGTCCTCTAACCAATGTCTTTGGTCCCATGTCAATTTGATTTACCAATCTCAAGTTATGGTCTTTGACTTAAAGTGCCTTTTTGTTGACTTTTGAAAATGACCTATAATGTTGAAATTGATAACTTTTTGTGAGAGCATTTCTTGGACTTGGAATGTGAATATGAGTTGTAGGAAATGTCATTCTCTTCAAAATTAGATTTGGATGGGATTTTTCTGATAAACCATGAGGAAGTTATGCCTTGGTCAATTTGCAGTTAACTTTTTCAACTGTCCAAAAATAGAAACTTTTGCATCTTGAGACTTTTTGAGCCATGCTTTGAGAATCATGATCAAGAATTGATCAAATGATGATTGTGGCTTCAAAATAAGATGTTTGACCAAAAATTTTGACTTTTGACTGTCAAATGACCATTTTGCCCCTGCAGTTGACTGTGGAGCAATTAGGGTTTTTGACTGGGCAACTTGGTGTTGTGAGTCTTGAAACTTGACATATGGATGCTTGACAATGTTTGTAGGAATATGGGACTTGATTGGACCCTTTGAAACCTCAATTTCTTTGCAAGAACCAAAACCCTAATTTTGACTGTGTTAGGAGGCAATTGGACTGTGCAATCCTTGAGAGATTTTGAAGCTTGATCTTGCCAAACCTTGAAGAATATGGGAGGGAAAATTTTGGGGTACAACAGGTTGGAAAAATCCATTCGTCCATATCACAGCTTCCATCACTGTCTTCTACTGCATTGACTCCCTGATTGCTGATACGCAAAGGTGGTCCCCCGATGCGAGAACGTTAAACAGCTCTTTGGGCCTCTGTAGTGAATCCCAAACCAAATTTGTCAGACTTGTAGGGAATATCCGGAAGCTGACCCCATATGGTACACCCGCCTTCTTCAACTACTGCTCTAGCATCTTTCAAAGAGGCCATCTTCAGTGGAGGTATGGTAATCTTCAGAACTTTGGGAGTAGACTTGGTTGCCGCAACTGTTTCTGGAACCTCCTCAAAGTTCTGACAGGGAGTCTCAATGAATTCACCATCCATTTCAACATACCTAAAAGAGTTTAGGTGGCTAACCATGTACTCCTCCTCTCTGTGAACTGTGACAATTTTTCCTTTGATCGGGTATTTTAACCTCTGATGCAGCGTAGAAGTGACGGCACCAACACCATGGATCCAGGGCCGGCCCAATAAACAGGAGTAAGATGGACGGATGTCCATTACATAGAAATTTGAATCAAAAGTCTGAGTTCTGACTTTTATGGGGATATTAACTTCTCCGTGCACTGTCCTTTTAGAACCATCAAAGGCCCTTACTATGATGTTTCTAGGCTTTAAGGTGAGCCTCTCGCAGTCCAGTCGGTCGAGAGCGTTTTTGGGAAGGACATTCAATGATGAGTCGGTATCCACTTGGACGTGGGCAAGTATGGTGCCCATGCATTCAATGGAAACATGCAAGGCATTGTTGTGCTTCCTTCCTGTGGTACCCCAAAATTTTCCCTCTCATTTTATCAAGATTTCTCATCACAAGACTCTTTGAACTCAAGACCAGATTAGGGTTTGCTCTGCTCAAGACATCTCCTTGCATTATTGACCTAAATTAGGGTTTGAGTTTACACAAAGAATTTTGGACTTCTAATGCTCAATGTGACTTTCATACTTCATGTTGGACTTATAAGTTTGCTCATACCAAGTTTCAAGCCTTGAATCAAATTTTTGCCCAGTCAGCTGGACAGTTGACCTAAAATCAGTTGTATTGGGGAAAAAGTCAATTGTGGCCAATTTACAGTCAAACCTCATAAATGTTTATCCACATCAACATTATAAGCTCGTATGAACCATTTGATCAAGTTTGGACCACAACTCCTCAAGAAATTTGATCAGATCATCAAAAGGGCAAAATGGTCATTTTTAGGGTTTTGACTGCAGAAGGGCAATTCCTGACTTTTCACCTAGCCAATGGCAAATTGGGTTCAAGCATGGATTCAAGGACTCAATGGCATCATCTTGACCTATTCACAAGGTTCAAAAGATCTCAATTACATTGGATTGACAGATGAATTTTTCAGTCAACTGATCAAAATTTGACTGTACACTGAAAAGTCAAACTTTGACTTTTTTGTCAAAATCAAGTGCCAAGGGTCATTTTTCATCAAGATGTGTCAAAAAATGAAACTTGTTCATCAAGAAACCTAATTTTGCAAATTAGGGTTTAAGATTGAAAAATTTTATAACTTAGAATTTTTCTAAGTTATGAAATTTTCTTAATTTTTCCTAACTTTGCCCAAATTATTTATCATGATGAAATTGGATTCAAACAAAACTTCCAACATGAAAGTTGTAGTCATCCAAAAAATTTACAACTTTGATTCACAAAGTTTTCCCAAAAGAATCTTGGATCTCAAGTTATGATTTTTGGAACAAGGGTCCATGAAACTTTTAACTTAGTGAAATTTTGCCCTAGTTTAGGCAGGATTTTGACCTATCTTCATGGCAATTTTTCACCTAGTTCTACTTGGAATCTCAAAATTCATTTCAAATATGGATTGTAGATCATGTTACAAGCTTTCCAAAATGTCCAAGAACTCTCCAAAATAATTTGTGGTTAGGGAGAATCGAAGGCTTGAATTTGGCAAAAACTCATTTTTGATCCATGGCATTTTCATGTTGATACAAGTTGCAATTTCTGTCCAGCTTCATTTGTACTTGATTACAGGTCCCTAAACCCTTTCATACTCAATAATTAAATGCAAATCCATTGGTTTGAAGCTTTGTTTTGATCATTGGAAGATTACACAAGAGATTAATCTAAAAATAGCAAAAAGGCAACATTGCCATTTTTGTCAAAATTGATTTATGTCAAGTTGCATTCTTGAGCCTTGAACCAAATCCTAGGCTGCAAACCAAATCCATAAACTGAGGGGGCCAAGATCATAAAGTATAAGCTGGTAGATAGCCTGTACAGGCCTGTCTTGCATCATTTCCTTACTTTTGCTTAAAATACAAGTAAACTTGCAAAAGAGCCACAACTGGCATATCTGTTATAACCAACCTTTGCAAGCATTTGAAACAAGTTCTTGACATTGCTTTGAGCCAGAAACACGAGTTATTGAACCCTCAAGCCTTCCAAAACACAAAACCACCTTCCTCTCGCAAAATAGGGCAGTTTCTGCACTTGGAGTTCCATAGCAAAAACCACTCGTGCGTTTTGTCCCAAACCTGTTCAAACACATTCCATATAACCTATCCAAGCTATCCCAACCATTGGCCATTGACTGTAACTCCATTTGCAAGCTTCACCATTTCTGTTTTCAGCTTGTGCAGGTTGACTTCCACAAGCTTGTTCAAGTACATCTAAAGCAAACTAAGCATTGGGGAAGGTCAGAGGAAGTTCAAGCAAGCTCCAAAGCATCTCAGGCCTCACTGAAAAGCTCCACATTACCATACACGATTTCATCTGAAACAGGTATTTGGCAACTTTCTATCTCTCTATTTAGGAATCATTAGGCTTAGGTTTGTGAATAAAAAATGTAGTACTCATAGCCCTTAATCTGTATATATGCTCAGTTTTCATTTAAGTTAAGTGTGCTAAGAGAATTTGATTGATGAACTTTCTGAAAAAGTTAGGTTAGAATTTAGGGCCAGAGAAATTTTCTCTGATCTTTGAGAGTTAGATTGAGTTTTTTATATGGTTGAAATCGTGGTTTAATGCTCTACAAGTTTCATGTTTTGAGTTTTTGATTTCATGCAAAGAACAGAGAGAACAGAACTGGAGTTACAGGGCGCGCGTTTTCTGTTCAAAGGTTGAAGATGAAGTTCAGTGGGCTGGGCCTTGGCTTGGCTTGCTTTTTGCACCTCCAGTTTGCTGTTCATACCCCCCTGGCCCATTTCTTCATATTTTGTATTTTTCTATTTATTTTTCATTTCTGATTTTATTTTATATTTTCTAAACATAAAAAAAATATCAAAAACATTTTTATAAATTTTCACATTTTATTTTATTATTTTTATCATTTTTTAGGCATAAAAATAATTATTAAATAGTATATACCTTTATTTTCTTTAATAAAAACAAATAAATATTATAGAAATTATAACAGTCTATGAAATAAAATTAATTAACAATGTATGGAAATAAAATTCTGGGTATTTGTTTGAAAAAAAGTTTAGAAAGAAAAATAGAAAAAAAATCTACTTTATTAATTAACTAAACAATTAAATCAAATGCATGTATTTTTTTTGTCTTTTAGGGTTTTTGTTATTTAGAAATTAAATGAATCAATTAAGACTTAATATACAAAAATTAGTTAGTAAAATAATTTACAAAGTCCTAAACTAATTAAAAAATAAATTATTTTTGAAATTATATATTTTTATTTAATTGAATTAGAATTAGAATCTAAACTAAATAAAGTTATTAAAATAACTCTAAACTAACTTAAATTTCTAAGTACTTAGACTAATTCAAAAATTAAATAAATAAAAAAAGAATAATTTCAAAATATTAAGTTAAACCTAAACTTTAAAAAAATCTAAGATTTACTAAACCATATCTAAGCTAAATTAAATATAAATCAATTTAATTACAAAAATAAGGTTTGAAAAACAAAAATTAAGAAAAGGTGGTGAAACTGAAAATTTGTTGGGCTAAAGGTTAAGCCCACTTACCAACCGAAATGGGGCGTTGGGGGTGTGGAGAGCTAGTATCCCATGGGCCAAAAACAGGCACAGTCGGCCTTATCCAGGAAGAGAGAAACAACATAAACCCTAAGTCTCATCAGCCGCCAAGCCTAGTTTCTCTCAGCAACATTTATGAATCTGATTTGTGAGCGGTCTAAACTTGAGGGTTGAATTGTGCAGCGGTTTGTGATGAAGTATGCTTGAGGTTCGAATACAAGGAGATGATAAGTGAAGGCATATTATGTTGTGTTTAATTTTTGCATATAATTCACAAATGAGGCAACTTCTACAAAGGGGCTTATAGATTCTAACGAGATTATAATGAAAATCGAGCAAAAAAAGTAAAGAGAAAGAGAGATTCGGCGCCCTCTGTATACCAAAAAAAATCTTCAACTGAAAGTGAAAGAAAAATGGCGGTGATGGAAGCGCCTCCCGGTGAGATCGATCGCGGCTGAGCCAAAGGTGAGTGGTCATGATCTTTTATCTTTTGATTCTTCTGATAACATGGGATTCGTAGGCTTGTGTAGTGTTGTAGACTTAGATTGAAGATTATGTGAGCGTGTTTGTGAATGTTACAGAAAGATATGAAGGCTATTTGCTTAAAATTTCAGCGTTAGAGGGTTGGAGTATTTTTGGTCAGAGAGAGTAGAATTTTGGAGGTGGATGGGCAGAGTTTTGAGAGTGGTTTTCTCTATTTTTTTTTGATGAATTCTTGATTTCTTATCCTCTCTCCGCAGTGAACAACAACAATATAGTGAAACAACAATAAAGGAAAATATTTATAAAGAAACAAGCAAGACATTACAAGGTTACATCATAGTGTATAAGAAGAAAATTTAACCAACCTGCGAGGCCGAGGATTGCTTCGATGTTTATTTGAAATTAAAGCTGATAAGGAAGAAAGGAAATTTTGGAACTCAGGTAATAAGCTTCTCTTTAACTCTTCATAACTCTTATGCTCTTAAAATCTGAAATTCTAGAAACTGAAATTATTGTGTTGCTTCTGGAAATTGCAGATTCTGAAGTTGCTTGGGAGAAATTCTATACAGCATCACAACTCTCTTCTTCTAGTAATTTCTTCTCAATTTTTCTTTTCTCTATTTGCTGAGTTTTGGATGAAAAGATAATAGCAGATAAAACTGAAAGAAATGTTATTGTTATTTTGAATAAACAAGAACAGCATATGGTGTTGTGGATTTTTTTGGTGAAGATGGGTGTCTTCAAATGAGAGAGAAAAAAGGTTTTGAGTGTATTGGAAAGAATCTGATGTCGTCCCCCCTTTTCAAACAGGGCTTACCTGTTTTATACACAACAACAATGGGTTTAGGGGGAAAAATAATGAGTTTTTTTGAACAATTTTAGTACAATGCTTTATTGTTTTTGTTGCCGTTTATGTTTTTCCATTTTAGTGCAAGTTTGGACTATTTTGGACAAGTTAATAGCAGGTTGGTTTGCTGGTTGTTTTGGGTCACTTTCCAAGGCTGCCAGTTTGTTTGTATGTGCATAGCAATTTTGTACAGTTTTGGGACTGGTTATGTGGCCTAGGTGATATCCTCCTAACCCTACCTCTTTCCTCTTTCATTTTTCTATGAAACAAAATCCATATCTGGCTTAAAACATTCTGAAGGGTTTGACTATTTATTGGAAAATGATGATAGGGTTTTGGGCATGTGGTAGCTAGCTTGCATCATTTTACTTGTGGCTGCCTTATACATAAGCCATTGTGTTTTGGTTTATGCTGCTGTTTTTTATTTGCATTTTTGGCACTGCTATTTTGCTTGTTGTTTTTCCTATTTTGTTGCTGGCACTGCTGTTTTTTCTGTTGCAGTTGGTTTGTTCATTTGGCTGTTTGTTTAAGGTTGTTGTAATGTTGTTTGGACTGTTGCAGTTTTGGGGCTGCTTTGCTTGTAGTTGCTACTAGCTTGTTTTAATGCAGGTCTGCCTTCCGCTACTATTGTTTAGCAGTTTTTTGACTTTCCTGTTTTGGCCGTTTGTTTGTTGTTTGCAGCCTTGTCAATTTTCTCCTTTTCCTTTTTCTTTTGTGAACCAAGAATGGCAATCTTTTTTATGATTTGCAATTGGGGAGAGGGATTAAGATAAAACAAAATCAGACCAAAATTTTGATTCCTATCTGCAAACCCTAGTGATGAATTAGGAGAAAATTTGCTTGAAAACTCCTTGTTTAAACTTCATTATTTATGTGCTAATCATATCTTCTTTTTCTTGTTTCATGTGAGCAAAAGTAGAGATGGCAAGGTAAAGAATGCAAGGAATCTGTGGCAAACATGAAGGTCTTGGAGAAAAGTCAAAAGAAATGATATAATTTTAATTTTCAAGCAACTTGATCATGAACTAGTTTCTCTTAGGTCAAATGTTCACTTGATTTTTTTCTCTGTAACTTAGAACACTTCTTTTTGTACTTTGATGTATTTTGGAAGTATTGTATTCAATAGTTGTACTAATATAACCTTGAATAACAATAAGTTGTAAAACATAAAGTATTAAAAGAATTGAAATTTGTAACAACCTTGGATGGTGTGTTTGAAAATGGGGAAGGACTTGAATTGTAGCATACAGTATCCTTGTGATCAAAGAAGTAATAAAACTTGAAATTCTTTGTAAACCAGAAATTTGCAATTTTTTGCAAACAAACAAAATATGCAATTTTATTTGCAGTGTAATGATACAAAGATTTGAACTATTTTGGTATGATAGGATCTTGTACAAACTTTTATATTCTAATTGATTCTTTTTGAAATTCCTAATCAGAATACTTGAAATAAAATGCTTCAGTCTGGTAACTTGAATTCCAAATAACTTTGTAACTGTATTTCAAACAAACATGCACCTTGTACTCCAATTCCTAAACAAAATAAATGTTTAAGAATGTAAATCATCTGGTCAACTTGAATCCCTGATCATGATTGTCTTAAATGACAGTCTTAATCTTCACATCTTGTCTAAACAAACATGCTCTGAGAACAAACGTTAATCCTTCAGTAAACTGTGTTTAAGAAAAATTCAAAATCAACAAATGCCTTGCGATGATTTGATAATTTTAAAGTTTTCCAAACCCAATTTTCCTTCGATTCTTTGAAGATAAACCCGTGAGCGACATCACACATGACCATGAATAAAAATAATCGTCTCAAAGTCTTGTAGCTTGAAGAAATCACAATTCTTAGAAATCAGACGAGTGTTATTTGAAATTAGGTCAAAATTCATGATGTGACTTCCAATGCATTCGAATTTTTGGTGATCCTCTACGCGTAATGGGATGGAATAAAAATTGGGATGGAATCAAGGAGAATCATACTCAAGAAAAACCATTCAAAAATATTGAATAATGAAGAAATTACGATCGTTTGAATTTGTTTTTTTTCTTCGCAAAAAGACGATTTTCAAGTCGACGTAGTCGTTTTTAGTTATCTGGACCATTGATTGAGCAAACTTGCAATGTGAGGTTTGAAAACTGACTTAAACAATCTTGAGGAGACATGAAGACCTATGGAGACCATTTGAAACCTTGAAGACTCAATTTTCTTTGAGAAATGCAAAACGCTAATTGCAGATTTATCGCTTAGGAAGAGAATATGTCTGATCAACTTCTGAGCCGAATTGAGTATTCGTGAAACCCTAGGATAGTATCTTGAATGAAAAATGGGAGGGAAACTTTTGGGGTACAAAACTTCACATTCAGAACATTGGATTCCTCTTCATTGGCTGGAGATGTCATCATTTTTTGCCCTTCTAACCAAATCCAAATCTTGGGTTTTGTTGATGTCGAGTGACTTGTCAGATGCCTTGTTTTTGACATTTGACATTGTCTTCCAGTCCACCTTCTTCAAGACTTTGTTGAATTATCTTCCAAGTAACACAATAGCATTAGATATCCCTTTTTTTTGTATCCAAGTTACACTCATCCTTTGGATCATCATTATTAGAGATAAAAGTTATGCTCTTCTTCTTTTCAGATTTTTAACTAATCACTAGCTCAAAGGTTTGTAGGGATCCCATAAGGTCATCAACCTTCATGTTACTTATATCTTGGGCTTCTTCAATGACAATCACTTTCATGTCAAATATCTTTAGAAGATATTTGAGGATCTTCCTTACCAACTTGGCTTTTGACATCTTCTCCCTCAGGGCACTTAAAGCATTGGCTATCTCAATAATATTCATGTGAAAGTCACAAATACTCTCATCCTCCTTCATTATTAATTTTTCAAACTTGGTGGTAAGAATTTGGATCCTAGACATCTTCACCTTAGAGATTCCTTCATGAGTAGTCTTCAATATCTCTCAAACTTCTTTAGTAACAGTGCAAATGCTAATCAGTCTGAAGATATTTTTATCTACTCCATTAACTAAAGCATTCAAGACTTTAGAGTTTCCTTGAGATAACTTTTCATCTTCGTCATTCCAATCTTCCTCAGCCTTCACAACATTAGTAGCCTTTCCATCCTCACCTATAACCTTGGTGGATCCCACCCTTTGGCCAAAAACTTCCAAGCCTTATTGTCCAAGGACTTAATGAAATCCACCATACGAGTTCTGAAATAATCATAATTGGTCCCATCAAGAATGGGTGGCATGTTCATAAATCCTCCTTCCTTGTCTATTGATCCAGAAAGTATCTTTCATGAATCTCGCTCAGAGTCTGAGCAGGATGCCTGCTCTAATACCAATTGAAATTCTGGTATTCAGATTACATATGTCCTAAGAGATGTGGAAACACTGTAATCTGACTTCAACACAATGGCAAGGTAAAACAAATAAAGTAGTGCATAAAACTAAAGAACACGGAAAATTGTTAACCCATTTCGATGTAGAATAACACCTACTTTAAGCAAGGGATGAAGTCAACTGGATAGTATCAATTTGTAGACCCACAACAAACTTTCACCTAGTTTACAATCTACTCACTTAATCACTACATGTGCTTAACTTTTACATAAGATTCACCTAGGTATGAGACCATTCTCAAATCCCTTACAGTCACAACACGGTGATAAGAACACAATTAAAAAGAATCACTTTAGAAGACACACTTCAAAGATACAAAATCATCCACTACTTAAAAGCTTTGGAATGATTGACAGAACTTACAACTCAAAAGAATAGTCCTACTCTTTTATCAAGATGATATTAGAGAGGCTCACAAATAACACACACAAACCCTACCAAAAACACACGTAAGTTCCACTCTAAAAATATGTTTGTGACAGTCTATTTAAACCAATCTTCTAGGCTAGATTGTGCTACACAAGCGCAGTAAATTAGTTGCTACAAATCAGCAGAAACTTCTGCACAAAAATATAGGACTTCAATCATTAGTTTCCTAAATTATCTCCATAATTAGAAACTAAGAATACTCCTTGAATTTAGCTTGAATATCTTAATCCTTAAATTGAGCGCCAGATGGGATATCATAATATTCCCATTATATTTTGCATCTGTAAAATCTAAAAGAATCCAACAGTCCAGTTGTACACAGGCGCGATGTCGGATGATTCTGCACAAGACATCTTGTTCAACATGTTGGTCCACTTGATAGAACATCTTATTTCAACATGTTTCTGCTAAGTTAGTTTTATCAAACATAATGTCAATCACAAAAATAGAGAATTAATACTTATTTTGATAAGTCTTGCACTCATGTATTCTTGCTCCTAAATTTTTATTGAAAACTCATTTTTCTTTGATTATCTTGACATGGACAATCATTATTATAATAGAAATTAGCACAACAACAATGTTTCTAATGTCACTTCCAATATCAATCTCAACACTCACACTTATGAGCATATTTGAAACTCCAACAATCAAGCTATTGGTGAACCATTTGTGATAAAATGTTGTGTTCTAAACATTTATCTTCATTAATTTTTAAGGGTTATTCTCAGTCATCATATGATCATTCCCTATTGATAAAACATAATCATTCCTATTTTATTGTCATCTTAATATATGTGTTGATGATATTTTTATTGCATGAAATAACACAGAGGTTAAACATCAATAAAATAATTCCTCAACTTAATATTCAAAATTAAAGATTTCGCAACCTCAAATATTTTTTCGGGCCTTGAAGCACTTTCATCCATTTTTGTTACAGAAAATATATATTGTGCATTCTATTTAAAGCATGTATGCTTGTGCAAAGTCATGCAATACACTAATGATCAAAGGCCCCAAACCCATCAAGGGTTATGGTTCTCTGTTTCCTGACCCAACTTCTTATAGGAAACTAATATGCAACCAAATCTACTTTACAAACAAAAGGCTTCACATTATTCATTTAGTTCAATACTTAAGTAAATACATATAATCCAATTCCTTCTTCAATAAAAGTACCAAGAAGCAAGCAACAATCTCAAAGTTAGTTTCTTGGAAATCCTTGGTGATTCCTTAGTATCTTGGAAATCCAAGAAGTAAGCAACAATCTTAAAAGTTTCTATAAAATTGAGTACATTTCAATTACATATATTATATCTAAGGTTTAATATCTATCTTATCATCTCCAAGACTTCCTATTACCTAACATTTCTACTGTTTTCTTATAATGTGAGAGTTAGTCTTCTAGATGCATATTATCAATTTCATAATTCAATAAAAAGAACAAACACATAGAGCAGTATTTCCACCTTGTTAGAAAAAGTTTACAACAAAAATTGTTTCACCTCAATACCTATCTCATCCTTTCAACAATTAGCTGATATATTCACCAAAGTTTTTTATCATGCACCCTTCTTATAACATTGTATTTAAGCTTGGTCTACTTAGCATCTCTGATCCAATTTGAGGGGAGATTTTAGACCTTATTAGGTCTTAGTCATAATTGACTTTTGGGGTATGATAAGTCATATATAATTAATTAGTTAACTATTCAACTATTTTGTTATGATAATTAAGGGATTTAATTAGTTTGATAAACTACTTATATGCTTGTGTATAAGTAACTTAACCTTCATCTTGTAAACCATTTCAATCAATGATAAATTCATAGAATATCCACTATGCCATATAAAGGAATAGACAACGCTTTTTTCCATTGACAGCACTTATAAGCGCTGCCTATTCCTGCGTTGTTGTAACCATAGGCATCACTTTTGTCTATGTGAAAGCGCTGCTTAATGTAGACCTTAAACAGTGCTTTATAGAATAAGTGCTTTCTAAAGGCCCTTATAGGCAGCGTTTTTTAACATTGTAAGCGCTTTCTATAGTGTGCCTATAGCAGCGCTTTCACTTTAGACAACGCTTCAGAAAGTGCTGTCTAATGTATTTTTTCCTCTTTTTTATATTTTACAAAGCGCTTTTAAAATTATAAGCGCTTTCTATAGTGTGCCTATAGCAACGCTTTTACTTTAGACATCGCTTCAGAAAGCATTGTCTAATATATTTTTTTTCTCTTTTTTTATATTTTGGGCAGCGCTTTATTTTGAGGCGCTTTCTAAAGTCCCCTTTTAGGAAGCGCTTGTTATTTCACAAGCGCTTTCTATTCCCCATCATAGGCAGCGCTTTATGGTTTAAAGTGTTGTCTAATGTTCACAGATTTTTTAATATATTCAACTTATATTTTAAGGGCCATGTACACATAATCACTTAAAATTTAAGCGTTGTCTTTCAAATTTGCACCAGATTTTATAAATTTGAAGCTTCAATCCAATAAATATGCACCAAATTTACATATTTATATATACAACTTTATTCCAACAACTTATATATACAGAAATACAACTTAAAGAATTCAATAATTTATATATATATATATATATATATATATATATATATATATATATATATATATATATATATATATATATATATATATATATATATATATATATATATATATATATATATATATATATATATATATATATATATATATATATATATATATATATATAAATATTTACATATACAACTTTATAAACAAATAAATATACACCAAATGTATATATTGTTATCTTCTAGAGCTGCTATATTCTCTACTATCTTTTCTACAAACAACAACAATGAAGAATCCTAAATGAATCTATATATCTTATACATATACACCTACATGAAACAAAACCAACAAAGATATATATATATATATATATATATATATATATATATATATATATATATATATATATATATATATATATATATATATATATATATATATATATATATATATATATATATATATATATATATATATCAGAACCAAGCTATATACATAACACTTAAATCTTATAACTATTATAATTTAATATAAATCAATGTAACAAAAACAAATCAAGAATCCGTTATAACCCACCATTAAAAATTCCCCGATTTATACCATGATACAAACAAAATTTTGTTTGAATTTAAATTCAATACCAACCTAACTAACCTTCTACAACAACAACAACATTGCAACAATTTACCACACTATGACGACATAGTATCTCATTAACTCAAACTTATATATACTCAAAATTTTCATCAATGAAAGTGCCACAATACCTTATAAAATTATCATCTCAATAATGTATTGACACCAATCCTTCTTAATTTTGTCCAAATGATCTTTCGAATAAGTATAAGACTTGTATTCATCAAAGTACTACATAATATAACATAATATGATTTAGTTAAAACTAATTAATTAGATGAAATGTGTTAAATATATTAAAATAAATCATAAGTTATAAACTCATATCATGGTTGGAATCTCTATTTGATTCAAAAGAATAATTTCTTTCATAAACCTCAACATGAAATAACTGCAATCTATACCATTGCACTGACGAGGACACTACACATGGAAAAATATATAAATATATATCATCTCATATAATTTAACTTATTTTATCAAGTAACATCACTAATATAATCAAAATTATGAAAATATACATGCACTCTAATCCATGTGATGTTGTTTGCCTTACTCTTTGGTACTTGAATATTTCTTTGTGATCTAAAAATTTGTATAATCCTAACAAAATATAAACGAAGATTTATAACAATCTCACATAAAAAAATAAATAAGTATACAAATGAAGTTTTAGAGCAATCTAACTTACGTATCAACCATCTCCTTCATGTTTAGGTATTTTGTCCAATCTCCTTCTAACAAATCCAAATAATATACAACTTCTCTTATCAGATTGATCGCAACCAACAACCAGTGTCCACTGTAAGATTACAAAGGTTAGATTGAAACTTTCTACAAAACATCAAAACACGAAAATTTATAAAAGATGAAGTTTGAATAAAAATATTACCCATTCCCAATATTAAATGGAAAAAAAAAACAATTTTTCTGTATCTTTGTTGGCCATAAATGTACAAACAAAATACTCTTTGACATTATCTGGTCGTTGTTCGATTAATAGTGCGTTGATATTGTTTGGAGATAAGAAGGAGAATCTTTGGTCCAATTGACGCGGGCGCATCAAGTTGGCAAACATGAAACTTAAATAAAAACATCATTAACATTAAGACCATTTATTGAAATTAGTAGATAAATTGTTCAATAAAAATGAAATAAAGTTGATCGAAGAATACCTGATGTATGTATTGACAACACCGAGGCCTAATTCTTCATGTCTAAGAATTTGATCCACATCCTCTCTACTTATTATTTCGTTATAAGAAAAACCAAAAATACCTTCCTCCACAGGTATATTACGAGCACATCCATTGGCCAAATCTGAAATTCGCATTAATGTCTGAAGGCATGACCTATACCGAGAAGTGGGTTTTTTTCTAGCCGCAGACTTTGCCACATCCTTTTTTTGTGCGGACATGTTGCCAATTTCAGGCTTCTTACTCATATGGACTTGTTTCATGTCTTTAACATGAATCTAAAGATCAAATGCATATAATAATTTAGGTGAAGTATAAGATAATAAATTAACCTTTTCTATGCATAATATATATCAATTTTCCTCCTTTTTGGATGCAACTGACTCAGTCTGCGGCTTAATCCCCTTATCTTTTGATTTGAATTTCGTGAGAGTCTAACATTACCATGAAAAAAATATACGTTAGATGGTCGTAAAAAATTTGAATACTCAAAGGTTCGTAATAGTTTTCAACGCTGCAAATGTTAACATACCTCATCATCTATGCAAATGAGGTTTGACATCCATGCAACATAAGATCATATTGCCGCTCCCACCAATATTGCATCTGAAATATCGTCAGGAAACGGTAATGGCGCATCCCTCTCTAAAGCAATATCAATTGATACTCTCAAAAATCCAATAGGGAGCAGTTTATGGTGAAGTACTTCTCCCAAGGTGTTATACACTTTTCCCTTGCCAACAATGCAATAAGTCGGTGACGATAAATATAGCTGACAAGGTGAAATGCCTTAAACTAATAATAAATATGAAATTCTTAATGTTTATATATATATATATATATATATATATATATATATATATATATATAATATATATATATATATATATATATATATATATATATATATATATATATATATATATATATATATATATATATATATATATCAATTAAAAAAATTGTGCTAATTCATAATAATATATGTTACCTCGGGAATTTTCTGTTAGAAATCACAATTGATACTATCTTTGTCACTAGTATCCTTGAACCCTGAACCTTGCCTTTCTGACATGTATCTTTATTTGTCATTTTCCAACTCACGAACTTTAACTTTTAATTTTTCTAACTATTCCATCACTTCTTTATTGATATGACCTTTCCTCTTTTGATGGTTACCCAAAGATGTTTGAGTCACCCCGAATCCCTTACCCCTCACACGACCGGTATACTCAGGAACATTTAATACTCGACTAAGTATGCTCCTGCAATTCAAAATAAATTGACCTCTTCTTCCACTCACCTTTGACAAGAGTATGTGCAAAAGGCTTGCCAAACTGGATACTCATATCTTTCACCTTTTCAAAAACTTGGTTACCTGTCAATATAGGTGGAGCTCTATCATATTCTGGATTTCCATTGAATTCCTTTCTCCACCCACGATAGTGATGATTAGAATTTAATAATCTACAATGACCGAGAAATACATTCTTTTGACCAAATTCCAATCGCTTCCAATTTGTGTGTTCTTCACAAATAGGACACGCTTTTTTACCTTTAATGTTATACCCTGATAGATTTTCATACGATGGAAAATCATTAATTATGCCAAACAACATCGCCCTCAAATTGAAACATTCTTTCCTATATCCATCATAAACCTCCACACCGTTCTCCCACAAAAATCTTTAAATCTTCGATTAACGGTTTCAAGTAAACGTCTATGTCATTCCCTGTTTGTTTAGGTCCAGAAATTAACATAGATAACACCATGTACTTGCGCTTCATACATAGCCATGGAGGTAGGTTATAAATCATAATAATCACAGGCTATAAGGTATGTGAAATACTTTGAAGACCATGCGGGTTCATTCCATCAGTAGATAATGCCAAGCGAAGGTTTCTTGCTTCTCCTCCAAAATCAAGATAACCATTATCAATTTTCGACCACTGTGGTGAATCTGCCGGATGTCGAAACTTTCCATCAATAATTCTTTCATATGGATGCCAAGTCAAGTGTCTTGCATCGGTTTCACTATGAAACATGCGTCTAAATCTCATAATTATAGGAAAATACCATAAGACTTTTGTTGGAGACAATTTTTTTCTTATATCGAGATAAACTGCATTTAGGGCACTCATTTAATGACGCATATTCGTTTCGAAACAAAATGAAATCATTTGGACAAGCATGTATCTTACCATAGCTCATGCCAATAGAGCACAACATTTTTTTGGCCTCATAGGTTCGATTAGGAAGAACATTATCCTTCGGAAGCATATCTCTCATAATGGCTAATAACTCTGTGAAACTTTTATCCGACTATCCATTGCCCGCCTTTAAGATGTACAACTTTAATACCGCAGGCAGTCTTGTGAATTTAGTGTAACCTTTATACAACGGTTTCTCTGCATCGCTTACCAATCTCTCAAACATTTTGGGGAAATCCTTAAGATATTCTTCAAGTGCTTCTGCAATCTCTTCGACTCGATCACAATCATATGTATTTGTGTCATTGTCGTCTGAAGCATATGTCGTACTATCCCCCAGTTCAACATTCTCGTTACTTTTCTCACCATGGAATATCCAACATGTGTAACTTCGATCAATTTCACGCCTCAATAAATGTGATTGTAACCCAACTGTGTCAACCCGACCCACAAAACAACAACTTAAGCAAGGATATTTCATTTTATTGGTGTCTTCGGCGTGTTCAATAGAAAACTTAACGAATTCCAATACCCCATTCTCGTACTCTTTGGACAATCGATTGGCAGACATCCATTTTTTATCTATGGTCTTATTGTTAAGTAAGCTAAACAAAAACAATACTTTAAAAAAAGGACAGAGACTAAAAAGCTTAATACCAATTAGGCATATTCATCGAAAATAAAAATACTGTAATTATTCAAGCAACTATAGCAAATTAAAAGAACAACTAAATACCTGTAGAGAAGTCAGCAACTTCTGAAACCACACAGTGCAATATTCTTGGAAACGCTCAGAAACTTCACTCTTCATAAATAACCTATATAAATGATCAATTAATTTCATTATAATAAAAAAAAATATAGAATAAGAATCGCATTAGAATATTTATACAATATTAAACATATATGTGTACACCATTAAATAATCACTAATATTCTTTTTAACATATATTTTACTAATGAAACAATATTAAACTAATAAAACAACATTAAATAATCACTAATATTTATACATCATGCATCAAAAATATTTATATTATCGATGGCCGTCAAAAATCATCACTAATATTTATATCTAAATTATCACTAATATTTATACACCATCAAGAATATATATTATTGTTTCTATTCTATATTATCACTAATATTTATATTATCGTTTCAACTTTACATTATCATCAAACTATATGAGTTCTTTCCATTTTAATTTCAACTCTATGTGAAGTGCTTTCAATTTCAACACTATAAGTGTTATTATGACAACCTCTCAAACCAAAATTTATAGCTCGATTAATTGTATAGGAACATATTTTCTCTCAATCAATACATGCAATATTCATTGTGACATTTACACAAACACCTTACATGCAAAACTCATTGTGACATTTTCACAAACACCTTACGTGCAAAAACCACATGCCACATAAAACACAATATAATGCAATATTATCAACATTAAATCAACACTAAATCAACATTATCAACACTATCAACTAAACCAAATGCAACATTATATATCAACATTATCAAATATATCAAAAATCATACTTAGAGGAGAAGAGAACCTTGGTTGTGAATGGAAGAAAGGATTAAACGATCATGAATGGAAGAAGGATGAGAACCTTGATAAAAGGATGAAACGATATTCCTTTAGAATCAAACGAAAAAACAGAACTTCAGGCAACGGGTTCGTGATGTGTTGGGTATAGGGTTCGTGAAAATGGTTTTCTGAAAATAATAATGTTATTGTGATACTGGGCGTGTTTTATTTTTTTATAACAGGACTTTAGGCAGCGCTTTCAAAAGTGTCGCGTAAGCTCACCTTTAGCCAACGCTTCTAGTAGAAAGCGCTGCTTAATCCTCCCCATTTAGGCAGCACTTTTACAAAGCACTGTGTAAGCTCACACTTTAGGCAGCGCTTTTAAAATGCACTTTGTAAGCCCACCCTTTAGGCATCGCTTCTCCAAAGCGCTACAGTACCTACCCCTTTAGCAGCGCTTTATCAAACCACATTCACCCCCTTTAGGCAGCGCTTTCATAAAGCGTAGCTTAAGCCCACCCTTTAGGAAGCACTTTGTAAGCCCACCGTTTAGGCAGCACTTCAGTACCTACCCCCTTTAGCATCACTTTTTCAAACCACATTCACCCCCTTTATGCAGCGCTTTCACAAAGCGCTGCGTAAGCCCACCCTTTAGGCAGCGCTTTTAAAAAGGCTTCTAACACCCCCCTTTAGCAGTGCTTTATCAAACCATATTCACCCTCTTAGGAAGCACTTTTTTAGAAAGCATTGTCTAAGGTATACGACCGAATTCCCGTGTTTTTAAAATGGACTTTTAGCAGCGCTTTTGATAAGAAGCACTGTCTTAGGTGGGCTGTCTAATCTTATTTTTGGTATAGTGATTCTGTTCAATTATTTCTTCCTTTCTCTCTACTATGAGATTTTTTTTAAAGGCAAATAATATATATATATATATATATATATATATATATATATATATATATATATATATATATATATATATATATATATATATATATATATATATATATATATATATATATATATATATAAGAATGTGAACTACAAGGTCTAAGAAAAAAACCAAAGTAAAGGGAGCTGAACAAGAAGCATAAGGAGTGCCAAAATCTCAACAAGGAGAAACCAAAGCAAACAGAAGAAAGGAAAAAAACACTAAAAATAGAAAAGCATTAGCAACCACCACCACCACCAATGTGGAAACAAGCTAGATCTTAGGAAAGAGAGTTAACATCAACATAAAACCATCCTCCAAAATCATTTAGGCTTTGTTTGCGAGTTTGGAGGGGAAGGGAAGGGAGGCTTTCGAAAACGAATTTTTAAAAAAATATAGAAAAATGTTTGACATTTTTTGAAAAAGTAAGTTTATATAGAACCATAAAATAGTGTTTATTTATTACTATATTTTTAATTTTCAGAATAGATATTTGGAAAAATTATCTAAACCCTCCAAATCCCTCCTTTAATACAAATTTTAAGTTTCCCCAAAATTAAGGATTTTTTGGTGTTATGAAGAAAACAAAACCATCAAAATCCTCCCAACCAAAATCTTTCTAATTTTTTAATTCAATCCTTCCTATTTTTCAAAGCCTTCCCCTCCATTCCCCTCCAAACTCCCAAACATAGCCTTAGGGATTTTCAAATAGGCCACACAATCGCATGCAAAATCATGATAAGGCCTCCTCTGATCTAGCCAAACCTCGAATAAGGATAAAAACTCAAAATGTAAGCTAATATCTCCAACGAGACTACTAACCTCCCAAGCCACTAGAAAATCCTATATCATAATCATCACCCTACATGTAACAAACAAAAGAGAGACTAACTTTATTGGCCAAGAATAACCTGTCTATTAAACATATTTTCTTTTGTAGGAATCTTGTCTTAAAAGAGTTGTGAAGAGAAGACTACCACTCTTTCAGGAGTCTAATTTCCCCAAATAACAACCATGTTTTGATCCAAACTATTAGAGGAGGTAAAGGTAACCAAATTTTCCTAAAAGGGCATCATACGCAAAATAAAAAAAGTATACATCATTCTTCCCAAGGCTCAAATGCCAACAGTAATTATCTAAAGATAAGTTAGTACCCTGAATAGACCAAAGAAAGTTTTCAACCAACTTCTGCTTATAGCCAAAGAAAGGTCTCATTCGCTAAAAGTCCTAAACCACATTTCTATCAATCAAAACACCAATATCACCCATCATTAAAAAATTTTGGTTAAAAAGAGGATATAGCCTGTGAAAAGCAAGTCTAAGAGGAACATTCCCCACATATGATTCATCCTAGAAAGAGGTAAACATGCTAGCTTCAACATTCTATCTCAGCCCTTCGACAAACCAATCAGAAGTGTCACTAGATTTAGAGCCCAAAAGAGACACCTCTAACCATCGAGAAGTTGACCAGAGACTACATGACCTACCTCTAATGAAAGAGGTAACATAATGATCCCCATATAAGACAAGATATCTCTCCAAAGACTAGATGCTTGAGAGATCAAAATCCACCTCCACTTACCTAGTAACACTAGATTAAATAACGAAGATCACAAACACCGATAACCCTTCTCTGCTTAGATTTATAGACATCAAACTATCTGGCCTAAGATATCTTTACAATACCATTATCCCCCACAAGAACCTCTTTTGGATCTTAATAATTCTCTTCCACACTTTGATAGGCATTTTCATAAAGAATCAATTCTTCCCCCTAAACTAACATATCTATTCTTATAAGAGACCAATAATCTATAAATAAGAGTAATCAAAGGTTCTCAAGTAGCCTGAATGTGGGGGTTTTCCTTTATCAGAAAACCAAGGTACTTGAAAGGAAGAGATTTGTGAAAATAATGGAGGAAGTCACCGGCTAAATCTAAAAATATTCACAACTATAAATATTACATTTTATGACAAAGTTTTCACCTCGCATAACAAAACAACAAGGTATAATAACTTAATGCGCCATTTTTTTTTCTTTTTAAAATGAGCAAACTATTACGTCAATTTTGCTAGAAAACTGAAGGGTAAACTAATTCAGGTAATCCCAGTAACTTCAGTTTATGTAGTTTACCCATCGATTTTGCTTGAAAACTGAGGGGTAAACTAACTCAGGGTACATACTTTGAATCTCAGCAACTTAAATTTATGTTTTTAATTAAAAAATAAGTCATTTTTCACCCCAGTTTTGTTTTCTAACCGTGGTGAAATTGTTTACTCTGATATATATATATATATATATATATATATATATATATATATATATATATATATATATATATATATATATATATATATATATATATATATATAAACATACAAATCATATCTGGTAGCGTTCAATTTCACTTACCTAAAAAACATATACTAAAAAATCACCCACATAACCCTAACGAAGAGCTCTAGACAACGAGAGCCCTAAACACATATCATCCTCTAACTCTTGAAAAAGCAAGGAAATACGAAGATGGTATGTGTTTAGGGATCTTGTTTTCTTATTATTCTTCTTCTTCTTCTTCGCAGATCTGGTATGTCTGACATCACTATTTATGTTGCATTAACTTTATTGTTGTTATTGTTGTTGTTGTTGTTCTTGTTTTGTTGTTGTTTGTTGTAGTTGAGACCAAAAACATTAGAGGTTTAATATTGTTTTTGTTTTTTAGATCTGAAACCTTAGAGGTTTAATCTTATTGTTGTTGTTTAAACTAATATTCATGTTATATATTATTGTTTTTATTGAGATAAATATGTAATAGGTTTATTGAGGTTGATGTTATAAGTTTATTGTTGATGTTTCTGTATTTTTGTTGAGAGATTGTTTTTAGTTGTTTTTTAATGTTAGGAGTTGTTTAGATTGAGATAATGTTAATGTTGTTGTTATTTATTGTTGTTTTTTAGTTGCTGATATTATTGTTGTTGTTGTTGTCTAGTTGTTATAATTAACAAAGCTTTGAAATCTATATGTTAAGGATTTAGTTGTTGTTATTGAGTTTTGAGTTTGAGCTTGAGACAAAGATTATATTTTTTTGTGATTCTTTGTGCAACTCTCATGTTGTTCCTCTAAATATATCAAGAGGACATTATAATGATTTAAAATACAGTTGAGTTTATTATATCTAATATCGATTGTTTGTTTCACTAACCCCCTTTGAGCATATAATCTATTAAATTGTTTTTGGAAATAATAATATGAAAAATTATGTTGTACTTGAAAAACATCTTACACTAATCAACGTTTTTCGAGCATTTTGCAACTCATAATAGATCTCACGTTCTTTAATAGTTAAAATTTCTCTAATATTTCTAGTTTTCGTTCAAATTTCTTCCACACTTGTTGAATGAACAAGTATGGAAGAAAGTTGAACAAAAACTAGAAGGATTGGAGAGATTTTAACCATTAAAGAACATGGGAAGAATGCAGAGTTACGTGATGTTCGAAAAACATTAATTAGTGTAATTTATTCTTCAAATATAATCGTTCATATAATTATTTTGTAAACTAATTTGAAAAGTTATATGTTCATCTAGGGCTAAATGATACAAGCAATCCACATTAGATATAATAAACTCAAGCTTGTTTTACCTGCCGGTTAGATTTCAAAACCAAGGGAATATGTTTTTGTGCCATTTAAAAATTCCAAAAATCATCTACCTGGGGATCGAACCCAAGACAATTTCAACTATCACCTAAGTTATTAAAAAACCAACGAGTAAAGTGGTAAGTTTTCATGTCGCTCTTTACTACCTCGTCTGTGTAATCAAGGTAAAATGCACTTCACGCTCGAGGTAAGATGTGTTTTTTATAGTAGTGTCAACATTAATCCTAATTCGACTAAAGTTAACCCGGAGACCAAATGCAAGTTTAAAACCCCTCAAAATAGCCTTGATAGTCTAAAGATTCTCTATTGTAGCCTATGTTTTGATTAGAGTATCATTAACATATTTCATATGAGAGATGAATAAATTCGAACTCGAAACTCTAAATCATGTCCAAAGAACCAACTCCATAACCATGATAAAAAGCTCGATCAACCCTTCCATAACTAGCTGAAAGAGAAAATGGGCTAGTGAATCTCCTTGCTTATGAATACTAATGTTCCGAGTTGGAGAAAAATTAACTAGGAGATAAAGGTTTCCAGCCAACATGCAAGCACACAACCAATACCACCACTTATCATTAAATCCAAATCTAGAAAGCATATAGTCCAAAAAATTCCCTCCCACAAATAATCCTCCACCTGAAGATCCAAGATAGAATTTCTTCTATTTACACTCTTGACACAAGTATGAAAGAATCATGATTTGGAATCTCATTCCTTCAACCACTTAAACTTGGACCTTTGGAACAACTGAGAGTCTTCAACTTTAAGAAAACACCGGAGATCCATTACAGCCCTCGTCATATCAGCTAAATTTACACCCTGAATGTCTCCATTGTCCACTAAGGTGTAGATTCTTAATATCTCCTCTCAAACAATCAATATGGTGCTTCAAACTACCCAAGACATCCTTATTTTAAGCTCCCATCACATATTTCAATGAATTAAGTTTTTCTTTGAGGACAAATGTCTTCCATCCCACAAAATTAGAATTATGTCATCTTGAATGCACCACCTCGCTAAACTTAATATGGGCAGACCAATGGTCATTAAATCTAAAAGGTTTAAACCCCCTCCCCAGAAAATGATTTACATAACAAAGAGTAATGAGAGAATGATCTGGGATGTTCTTAGGAAGGGTCCACTAAAGTTAATACATAAATATCACCTAGGCGTCTGCCTTACATAGAGATTCTATCCAGCCTATTATCACCCCCTCATTAGGTTGAAACTAAGTAAAATTTATCTAAGAGGTGTACAATATTAATTAGGCCTATCTGAACAGTAAAATTAATGAACCCAAGACATTCAAACATCTCATCTAGTCGCAAGCTGCCACACCTGAACCAATCCTTTTGACATTAGAGCTTGTCGAATTAAGTCCCCAAGGACACACTACACATCACCATCGAGACAAACTTTATGCGAAATGAAGTCACCCACAAGACGCTTTTATCAAACAAGGCACACTTAGAACATGCATTATTTATAAATCACAAGGTTTTGAGGTCCCCACTAAGATAAATACCAAGAAAACCTAAATTAAAGAAGGAAAACTTAGAGATCTTTTTCGAAGTGCACCAAATAGAGAGAAATCATCTACTATTACCAACGAGAGGAATAAATATCCACACACAAAATGATTTTTTTCCATAAAAATGAAACTAATAAGATAGACACTTCTTAAGCTTAGTCTTCTAAATCGCCATAAACTCCAAGTAATTAGATGAAATAAACTCCATGACCTTAAAATTTTTCATCCTACTCTCAAGCCCACAACCATTAAAGGATCCAACCAACATCTAAACATGACACTTTGGTGATCTATGAGGATTGTGTTGACAATCTCTCTTCTCTAAACAAACTAATCTATCACCTTGTTTTTCCTCACTCAGTTTAAATGAACATCCTAGTTATCTATATAACCTCCAAAGTTTTAAAGTTTTTTTATTTTCTAAGTCATTGGCACTATTAGAAATACCAAAAAAAAACCAAAATAGAATGCTTACAATGAACAACACATAGAAGAGAAGGATCACCAATATTTATTGATAAAAAAACCATGTCTTTTTCCACAACTATAGAGGGAACACTTTCCTAAAAACATAAAACAAATATAAAACAAGGTCTAGCTAGCAATACATGAGGATGATTAAGGAATGGTGTTCAAAGAAATTAGTTGGCCTAATAAAGTCAATCTCATCCTTGCTGTAATAATCCAATTTAATATATTTGCTTATATAAAAAAGAGTAAAAAAAGTTGTATTAATAATAATAATAATAATAATAATAATAATAATAATAATAATAATAATAATAATAATAATAATAATAATAATAATTAGGAGTCCCACTAACTGACAAGAAACTCAGCATCCATCATTATATGCAGCTTGTGGAAAAGATAATGAATAGAACCACTCACTAGAGTACAAAGCTACTGAGCTATGCCAACAAAGTCCAGTTCATAAGAAACATCTCGTTTGTGGTGGCTAATTACTAGATCCTGTGTTTTCCATTGTCGAAAATGAACCTAAAAAATATTGAAGTTATTTGTGATCGTTTTTGTGGACATAAAACACAGAAGTCAAGAAAAAGTCATATCGCGTGGAAAATATGTGCAAATCCAAAAAGCATGGAAGGCTTAATATCATAAATATGGAAATATGGAACAGGGTGGCTATGCTTAAGCTATTGTGGAATCTATGTGTAATACGGTGGGAGAACTGACTTGGGTGTTTTGCATTTTATCACAATTATTGCGGATAGCAAGAGTCGCCACCGAATTTTCTTTTATCCAATAAAGGAAAGGGTGAAAATAACATAAAAGACCTTTTGAAATTTTTTTTAAGTTCGGGGGGTAGGTTATAAAAAGGGGAGGTGTTAACACCATTTTCATCTGTAGTTATCTACGGGCTCTTAGTTGCTAGCTCACTTTGAAATGCTTTGTAACTGTGTTTGTGTTTGTTTGAAAGTATTTTGAAAACACCTTTGTTTCGACAAACTTTGTAATGATTCTCGTCTCTATAAGAATGTATACAAAGTGTTGGTTTTGAAAATAGTTCAAAGGGATGTTTGTTTTTGGAAAGATGTTTTGAAAGTGTGAGTGTGGAAATGGTTTTATTTGTGAGCAAGCAACTACGAGCGTTCTACCTACTCAAAAAGCCTTAGTTCTTTTTCTCCTCCTTTAGATAATTCTATCTTACCATTGATTGGTAAGAAGTTGTATCATTATATGTGAGGGAAAGGCGCAGGTCATCGTACCGTCATGGAAGGCAACCTATGAGACCCTTTAGCAATTTTCGTAAGGGACTAAGATCGTTTTACCGAAGGCAACATCGAAGGGTCATCGAGGGACTACGATCTTTTTTATCGAGGGTCTTTGCTAAAGTGTCCCACATTCGAGGGACATGATTATTTTTCTGAGGCAACAAGCGAGGTTACCCTAGGGATGCGCGTGTAAAAAGTGTGTTTGATTCAAGTTTAATTTGTCTTGATTATGGTTGTCTAGCGATTGATTTTAAATCTTGTCATACACGCCTAATTACTAAACAATATAAGAAAATAAAGTTTTACGCTATTACAACGCTTCGGGAATGGGGGTATAAATTTATGAATGAGGATGAAGTAAAAGCCTAGTTAATATATTTACAAACTGCAAGCAATTACAATAATCTAGCAAAAAATAGTAAACTACGAGCAGATGAAAAGAGAAAGAAAATTGTTTTTTCGATGTGTTTTGATAGAAAAGAAAGTAAAAATATAGAATAAAGATGTAGTTAAAATGAAAGTTATTTAGACTAAATTAAAATTCTAAGAAACATTAAAATTCTAGATTTTACTAAATTAAATCTACGTTAAATTAATTCTAAAGCTATCCAAACTAACTTAAATCTAAAATAAGTTAATTTACTAATTTAAAGTTAGACTAAATTAATCTTAAGAATACTAATTAAAATCAAAATTCTAAAAGACTAAACTAAAATTCTAAATTTATTAAATTAAACTAGACTAAATTAAAATTATTAAATTAAATCTAACCTAAAAGAAAAATTCTAAAGTTATTAAAATAAATCTAAGCTAAACTAAAATTATTAAATTATTAAATTAAATATAAACTAAAAGAAAAAATTCTAAAGTTATTAAAATAAATCTAAATTAAACTAAAATTCTAAAATTAAAATTAGACTAAATTAAAATATTAAAATAATTCTAAACTAAGCTTAAAATTTTAATTTACTAAATAAAATCTAAACTAAGTTAATTATAAAAATGAGGTGAATGATGAGGTAAGGTGGAATTGATGGATTGAAGGGTTGTGTGTTGAAGGCAATGAAGGGAGATAAGTTACTGAGATTTGCTTGAAATTGTTTGTGTTGTGAGAGAGAGATGGAGAGGTTACTGTGTGTGCTTTGTTGTAGGTGGATAGATTGAAGAGAGGAGGGAGTTTATGTTGTGTGTAGAGAGGAGGGAGTTTATGTTGTGTGTCCTTAAACAAAGAAAAGGATGAGGTTTATATAGAAAGGTCAAGAGGAAATGGGTTCTGCTTTTGCAATTTTCGTTCACCATTTTTTCTATTAATCCTGCACTTTCTCTAACAACCAATCAAAACAAAGTTTAGTTTAACAAATATTTTTCAATGACCAAAAAGACCTCTAATGATAAAAAAAGACTTAAAAAACTGAAAGAGCAAAATTAATACAATTTAAAATATTTTTTTTTGATTTTTTATGAATAAAAAATAGAGATCCAAAATGATTAAAAATGATAAAAAATGGACAAAAATCTATCAGAAAAAATGAAATGAACACATTAAAATAAGCTACATGTCTCAAAGATTAGTGAAAAAATATTCAAATGATCAAAATTGAAATAAAATGAGAATACAAATATTAGGCTGAACAAACGTTTAAGATTAAAAACAAGACTTCAAACTGTACCGAAAAAATGAAGCGAGCATACCATCATAATCTACGCAAAACGCAGATTCATAAAATGATCAGTAAAAGGTGAAAACTTGAAATATTTATCTCGCTAATTTTCCGCACAGTACCAAATTGCTTTTAACAGTTTGTCTGTAAAACCGAAATATTAATATTATCGACAAATAAACAACTTGGAGCAATGCAAGGAACGAGTAGAGAGATAAGAATGCATGAAGTGGAATATCATGTATTTTTCAACTATAAAACAATGCAAACTTCGATTTAAACTGACTTTTGGTCAACTCAAATACGACTAATAATGCGAAATGTGATGAATGAAGATATATATTAATGATTGTGGCCAAATAACAAAATATGATAAGATAATGAGACTAAAAAATTAGGGGCGAAATTTAGGGTGCAACAACTGCCCCTATTTAATTATCTTTTAGCCAGATAGGCAGAAAGTAATTAAATACAAACAGCATGCTTTTGAACTAACTCATGCTTCAATTAGGACTTTTAAAGGGTTGTAACATGGTCTGGTTCATGGTTTAAGAAACAAAGGATAAGGCTTAAAGTTTATTTGTACCCACCCATTCTTCATGATGTTCTTCAGTTTTGTACCCAGTTAATTGGGCTTTGGATTCCAATTGAGTCTGGAATGGTTTTTTAGGTGACGATTCAGATACAGGAAGTTTATTGGATAAGACAGTCATTTTGCAACATTTTTCTGTTGTTAAGGATTTGTAACTCTTTTTTGACTTATTATCCCTAATTTTTGTCTGACTGTTTTTATTGAGACTACAGTCAGCCGGATGTCCCAATTTTTTTCTTAATTCTCCTTCATAGGTTTTGACTTAGCGGGCTTTTCTCTTGAGAGATAATGACTGCCTATTTTACGGGGAAACCATCACCGTCTTTTCATTCATGAAGTGACAGCTTGCGACTGAATGTGCATTTGAATTAACTAAGAAATTACCCTGCCTCAGGTTATGATTAAAGGTTTCAGTTTGTGTGAAAAAGAAAAATCCTACTTCTTTGGCTCAAAGGTGTTGACTATGGATTATCTTCCTTATAACTCCACTATTTAGAATTTGAAACAACGCCTGTACATCGTCAGTAAAGTCTGTCCAAAAGCATATTGTATGACTTATGGTATTATTTTTGTCATCCTCCCTCTAAAGGCTTACAGCTTGTAATCGAGAGTTGAATATCATACAAAAAGCATAATTTCAGTATAGTGAAAATGAATGGATTAACTCAAGACAAACATATGCAATACATTAGTGAGAACAACCAAAGTCGGACATAAAGATAAGTGTTTAAACAAACAAAGAAATTTCAACTGAAAATTCGAATGAACGAAAGCTTCTCCGCCTAAATTTCTCACTTCAGATGGTATGTTTTTGAGGGGTGACAGAAAAACTCAATTTGACCATCTTGTGTGAATTCCAATACTTCTTCGTCGATCAGGTCTTGAATCTTGTTTTTCCACGGCCAACAAGGGTTAGTTTCGTGTCCACGACTGTTGGAATGGTATGCACACCTTTTATTATGTTTGTAAAGGGGAGAAGAAGTATTGGGCTTTTGAAGAGGCTCATTCAATGTAACTAACTTGGCCTCCAACATATGATGCAATGCTTGACGACCCTGTCGTTTTTGGAGAGGTCATTGTTGGACTCGAGATGTAGCAATAATTTAGAAAGGCTTACTCTCAACCAAGCCAACCTCTGGTCTCATCGGAGGCTGGTTAATGACTTGATCCCTAATCTTAATTGTTTGTTTCATATGGTTGCATTCGTCTTGATGAAGATTGTTGATGAGAGTTCTCAACTCTTCTTGTCCCCGAGCTAAGTTTTAGATAAAAGCCATTTGTCCCAACATCTGGATTCTCATCGTTGCTATTTCAGCTTGCAATTGTTTCAGCTGGCCATCCTTGTCGTCTTCAGGATTCTTCTCGGTCATGCTCTCAATGAGGAGTGATTTCACTTCTTCTTGCCCCTTGGATAGATTCAGGAACAATTCTTGAAGTTGATCATTTTGGGTCTGAAGATCTTGGACAGTCTGCTTGAGAGCCATTTTTTTACTGAAATAAACAGTAAGAGGATGAGAAAACCTGGATGGGGAAAACCTGTTATGATATGATGCACGATATGTGGATGCGATGTTTTCAAGGATCAAGCGGGGTAAACACAAGGAAATGTAAGAAGTTGAACTTTGATTACAGCTTTGAAGAACTTCATATTGTTGAATATCCTTCTACGAGAATCGAGCTCACGATGTCAAGTGGGTCATGGACTTCGACTCAAGACAACGTGCTTTGGTCTTTGACAGCATTTGGTTAGAGGAAAATAAATCCTCTTGCCCTTTGATAGACGTCTGGTTTATGATAACCTGCATCACTAGCTCTTGAGATCCTTGAAATGGTCAATGGAAATGATATGGTATGATGCTATAATGCGTATGCTATGAACCAAGCAAAAGTGTAAGGTTTTGACTAGAAACAAACCCTGGAAGAAATTCAAGTTTGGTTAGATATTGAATACAGACAAACTCTGCAAGGAGTTCAAGTTGTCAGATCATAAATTCAAACAAGTCACACAAGTAATCTTAGGTTCAGGCTTGCATGGGGTATATAGGTAAGTACCCTCTTGAAGTTTAGTTGGCTCAACCTGTCCTAGAAATTAATCGGGTTCTAGGGAATCTCAATATCATTGATCTTTCTTCATTAGGCATTATTTCAGTACAAGCCTCTGTTGTAGCGACCGAAATATCCCAAAAGTATGAACTCAATGAGCGTAATATCGAGTATCAACCAACTCCAAATTACACCAAAGCCGGCTATCTCACTACTTCCTAATGGCCAAGTTGTTCAACAAAAGGTTCTAAGGTCAGTTAGTGCTTCATGACACCACACAGCGGCCCCGTATTCTCCTCGATTCAACACAAGAGATACATGTACCAACAAATGTGTCATACTAACATAGTCATTGTTTTAACCACATCGGTCTACACCATACAGTCTCCACAATCTATTGCTACTTACCTAATAATGCTCCCAGATCCGGGTAGAGAATCTATACAAAATCCAAGAATAATCCATAATGTAAAGCAAGCAAGTCAAAGAATGAAAGCATTTAAAGGTGATCTAGTCTCTAAGGTAACCCCACTTTTAAGCAACATCCCCAGCAGAGTCGCATGTTCTGTAATACGGTGAGAGAACTGACTTGAGTGTTTTGCGCTTTATCGCAATTATTATGGATAGCAAGAGTCGTCACCGAATTTTCTTTTATCCAATAAAGGAAAGGGTGAAAAGAACAGGAAAGACCTTTTGAGAATTTTCTTGAGTTCGGAGGGTAGGTTATAAATAGGGAAGGTGTTAGCACCCTTTTCATCCTTAGTTATCTACGGGCGCTTAATTGCTAGCTCACTTTGAAATGCTTTGTAAATGTGTTTGTGTTTGTTTGAAAGTATTTTGAAAACATCATTGTTTTGACAAACTTTGTAATGATTCTCGTCTCTATAAGAATATATACAAAGTGTTGGTTTCGAAAATAGTTCAAAGGGATATTTGTTTTTGGAAATATGTTTTGAAAGTGTGAGTGTGGAAATGGTTTTATTTGTGAGCAAGCAACTATGAGCGTTCTATCTACTCAAAAATTCTTAGTTCTTTTCCTCCTCCTTTAGATAATATTATCTTACTATTGATTGGTAAGAAGTTCTATAGTTAGATGTGAGGGACAGATGCGGGTCATCGTACCGTCATGGAAGGCAATCTACGATACACTTTAGCAATTATCGTAAGGGACTAAGATCATTTTACCGAAGGCAACGTCGAATGGTCATCAAGGGACTACGATCTTTTTTATTGAGGGTCTTTGCTAAAGTGTCCCACATTCGAGGGACATGACTGTTTTTCTAAGGCAACAAGCGAGGTTACCCTAGGGGTGCGCATGTGAAAAGTGTGTTTGATTCAAGTTTAATTTGTCTTGATTAGGGTTGTCTAGCAATTGATTTTAAATCTTGTCATATACGCCTAATTACTAAACAATATAAGGAAATTCGGTAAAGTGCGGATATTAAAGTTCTACGCTATTACAACGCTTCGGAAATGGGGATACAAATTTACGAATGAGGACGAAGCAAAAGTCTAGTTAAACTATTTACAAACCGTAAGCAATTACAATAATCGAAAGAATACGAAAAATAGTAAACTACGAGCAAATGAAAAGAGAAAGAAAATTATTTTTTCAGTGTGTTTTGATAGAAAAGAAAGTAAAAATATAGAATAAAGATGTAATTAAAACGAAAGTTATTTAGACTAAATTAAAATTCTAAGAAACATTGAAATTCTAGATTTTACTAAATTAAATCTACGTTAAATTAATTCTAAAGCTATCCAAACTAACTTAAATCTAAAATAAGTTAATTTACTAATTTAAAGTTAGACTAAATTAATCTTAAGATTACTAATTAAAATCAAAATTCTAAAAGACTAAACTAAAATCATTAAATTAAACTAGACTAAACTAAAATTATCAAATTATCAAATTAAATCTAAACTAAAAGAAAAATTATAAAGTTATTAAAATAAATCTAAGCTAAACTAAAATTTTAAAATTATTAAATTAAATCTAAATTAAAAGAAAAAATTCTAAAGTTATTAAAATAAATCTAAATTAAACTAAAATTATTAAATTATTAAATTAAAATTAGACTAAATTAAAATATTAAAATAATTCTAACTAAGCTAAAATTTCTAATTTACTAAGTGAAATCTAAACTAAGTTAATTATAAAAATGAGGTGAACGGATAGGTAAGGTGGAATGATGGATTGAAGGGTTGTGTGTTGAAGGCAATGAAGGAAGATATTTTATTGAGATTTGTTTGAAATTGTTTTTGTATTGTGAGAGAGAGATGAAGAGGTTAGTGTGTGTGCTTTGTTTTAGGTGGGTAGATTGAAGAGAGGAGAGAGTTTATGTTGTGTGTAGAGAGGATTGAGTTTATGTTGTGTGTCCTTAAACAAGGAAAAGGATGAGGTTTATATAAAAAGGTGAAGAGGAAATGGGTTCTGTTTTTACAATTTTCTTTCACCATTTTTGCTATTAATCTTGCATTTTCTCTAACGACCAATCAAAACAAAGTTTAGTTTAACAAATATTTTTGAATGACTAAAAAGACCTCTAATGATAAAAAAAGACTTTAAAAAAATGAAAAAGCAAAAATTAATACAATTTAAAATATTTTTTTTATATTTTTTCTGAATAAAAAATAGAGACTCAAAATGATTAAAAACGATAAAAAAAATAGACAAAAATCTATTTGAAAAAATGAAATGAACACATTAAAATAAACTACCTGTCTCAAAGATTAATGAAAAAATATTCAAATGATCAAAATCGAAATAAAATAAGAATAAAAATATCAGGCTGAACAAACGTTTACGATTAAAAATGAGACTTCAAACTGTATTAAAAATATGAAGTGAGCATTCCGTCATAATCTACGCGAAACGCAGATTCATAAAATGATGAGTAAAAGGTGAAAATTTGAAATATTTTTCTCACTAATTTTCCGCATAGTACCGAATCGCTTTTAACAGTCTGTCTGTAAAACTGGAACATTAATATTATCGATATATAAACAACTTGGAGCAATGCAAGGAACAAGTAAAGAGATAAGAATGCATGAAGTGGAATATCAGGTATTTTTCAACTACAAAACGATGCAAACTTCGATTTAAACTGACTTTTGGTCAACTCAAATACGACTATTGATGCGAAATATGATGAATGAAGATATCTATTAATGATTATGGTCAAATAACAAAATATGATAAGATAATGCGACTAAAAAATTAGGAGCGAAATTTAGGGTGCAACAACTGTTCCTACTTAATTATCTTTTAGCCAGATAGGCAGAAAGTAATTAAATACAAACAGATCTGAATTTCGTCCTTGATGTGATGAGATGATATCATATGTTATGAATGAATGCATGGCCTCTTTTGTGACATATATTTTTGTACATGATATGATATAAATGCAAATAATACAGACATTATTTGGAGAAATGTGAAACAAAAGATTTGTGGTAGATTGAAAGAAATGACGTGGAAAGACACGCTAGGGAATACAAGGTATTCTGGATATCCGTCAGGGTGACAAGGAGTAACCAGAAATACTTGAGAAGAGGAGACAAACCCTGAAAAGGCAAGCAGCAACATCCAAGAAAGAGGCGAACAACTCTCTGGAATATACAGTCAGAAACATCTAGAAGAACAATAGATGTGGGATGAGACTAAATTTGAAGCTACATCAGAGTCGTCCAGGAAAGACGCTGGACGAAAAAGAAACACGACATCTAATATTGGCTTGGATGGCAAAATATCATGGCATCCAATATTGGCTTTGGAATATGATGAACGGGCTTAGGGTTTTGGTTTAGTGGCTTTGTCTCTGTATGTCTCTCTTTTCTCTTTGTGACAAAAATTTTGAAAGGGTTTTTTAAGATTTAATAATGTCAAATGGGAAACTTTTCATTTTTTGAATTTGATTCCAAATGGATGTTGAAATCTAAATGAAGAATGTAACTCGGTTTCTTGAAAGTGAATTTTAGATAACAAGTGAAGTTTTGAGATAAAAAAGAATTTCATGTTTGTAATTGAAAGAAACATATTTGAATTCATCAGCAAATGTGAACTTGCTCATTTGTACCAAGTCTAAAAACTCTTTTTTTTTCTAAACTTGAATTTAAAAATATTGATGTCCATTATGCAATTAAATCCAGACCTTTCTAAATTCCAAGCAAATATTTGAATGCTCACTTAAAATGGTGATGCTTTAGTGAACTATGAAGATGTTTGAGATTTGACATAAAGCTTCAGCAAATCTTCCATTATCAACAAATCCAAACCAAAAGATGAGAAAAACACCCTAATCTCAAGTTCGACTTCAGTTAACTTTCTTCACAAGCAAACAATGTATCATCAAAGAATCCTCAAATTCCACAACTTTTGTCATGAATCAAAATTTAACTCAAGATAAACTCAAATGTAAATCCTAATATTGTGCAACCATTGAACAATGAACTTTGGTGTCAGAAGTGGGATTAAAAGCCCTAGGAGTATGGAAGGATATTTTCGAATGAAGGGAGGAGGCAAATTTTGAGGTACAACACTATGTAATAAAACGAACAACCTATCGTCAAATGGGTATATACATTTTATATTAACAAAATAAAATTATGGAAATGAAACTAAGAGCAACATACACATGAATGTTAAGGAATATAATGCAACAAATTCTTAGTATCCATCAAGTGCAGGAGATATGGGATTGATGTCTGAAACAAAGAAATTCCAAATGAAAAAGATGTATGATAAGTTTAATAATGATACTCCAACGGTGACTTGGAGCAGGCTCTTTTATGGGAACATAGCTCGGCCCCGAGCGATCATGACCTAATGACTTACATGCCATGATAAACTTGCTACAAAAGAAAGGCTTCAAAGATTTGGATTGATTGACAACAATAAATGCATCTTTTGTGACAATGTGAAAACTAGAAATCACTTTTTTCTTTAAGTGTGTTACTATAAAAAATATTTGGATTCAAGTAATGGAGTGGATACAAAATACACATGCACCAGAGGAGTGGAACAAGGAGCTTCCATGGATTATGAAACAATGTAAAAGAAAGGATTGGAAAGCAAAACTTATGAAACTATGTCTAGGGCGTGTGAAGATTCAGGACTGACAATTTTTTTGAAAATACTATAAATAATATTTAAATTGGATACTTTATAATTGATAAAATAGTGTATAGAGGATGGTATAGTATGAAAATTAGGGAGTATATTGCTTGTCTAATGATGAATTAGTCGGATAGTTTTCTCTTTTGAGTTTTGTCCTCTTTAATGATTGGATCCATAGAATCACCTTGTATATTTTTGTTTTTAAATTAATCAAATTAGTTTATTTAAAAATAAATAATAATAATAATAAAAATAATAATAATAATAATAATAATAATAATAATAAAAATAATAATAATAATAATAATAATAATAATAATAATAATAATAATAATAATAATAATAATAATAATAATAATAATAATAATAATAATAATAATAATAATAATAATAATAATAATAATAATAATAATAATAATAATAATAATAATAATAATAATAATAATAATAATAATAATAATAATAATAATAATAATAATAATAATAATAATAATAATAATAATAATAATAATAATAATAATAATAATAATATTAATAATAATAATAATATTAATAATAATATTAATAATAATAATAATAATAATATTAATAATAATAATAATAATAATAATAATAATAATATTAATAATAATAATAATATTAATAATAATAATAATAATAATAATAATAATATTTAAAACTAACCTATACATTGAATCAAAGAAGACTCTAAATTTATGTAGAAAAGAAAAAAAAAAGGCTCTAAATCATGGTTTATCGGTTTTGAAGCGAGACGAAATTTTCATCGAACTTTCAAAATAACCAACCTATAATAAAAGTATGTTAAACCATATCAAAACAATGCATTACAGTAAAGGATTATAAAACCTTAAATTCAGTTAGATCATTTGATTTATTATGCTATATTGACATTTAGTTTCGGTAAAATTTTACTTCTAGATTCTCTTTACCACCAAAACCTAAAATATTTCAATAAAAAAGATCTGAAGATATATAAATGTGACACAAAATTTCTCTTTATTTCATCAATAATAAATGCAAGTCTAATGCAACAAAACCTTATTTTGGTTGTGATGCAGGTACATCAACTTGATTTCACAACTCACAAAACCAGACAAAAGAGTGACCAATTATTTTTGATATAAAAGTAAAATAAATAAAACGAAGCCCCTCATTGTAAAATTCTTACATGAGAGAATCCAAATCCATCTTTTAAGGGTAAACATAACCAGAAGATATATCCATTAGAAGTAATGCCGTATCAGCTACTTCCTCAGTAGTATCCTCGTAACCCGATTTTTTTCTCACCTTTAATAAGAAAAAATTAAGTCTCTCCGTCATCTCATCAGATGAGCTACTACCCGTAGTAGTCGTAGTAGCAGCAGTAGGTGAAGTTGAAGTATTCTTATTCTTCTTCTTGAATTGTGTACATTTGTTCACAACAAGTTTCTTTTCTTTTTCATTGTCAAGTCCTCTAATCTTTGTGGAAGTCACCCAACTACTTCCAGCTTCTGCCACAGCCCTTCTTGCCTTCCTTTGTCTAATTCCACAAGCATTGCAAAGTGACTGCACCAATAACATATTCATCTTAATTAACTATCAATCATATTAAAGTATACTAATTAGTACTTAATTAACTAAAACAATTGAAATGTGGAATAATATTTCATGAGTCTAGCCTTGAAATATTCAATTAATAAAAAACTTATATTAATATTAAAGTTAATATAATTTTATATATCAAAAACCGAGAAAAAATAGAGACGGTAAATAAAACTTATCTATTTTTTTATTAAAAATTATTTTTTATCAAACGAATCGAAACGACAATGACTGAATTTCAATAGATCAAACATTTTACCACTATTTGATAGTAAATGAAAGAGTAGTTAAAATAGATCAACTAATTACCTTAGGACCCTTAGGGCCACTCCTCCAAAGTGGGGTAGAGGTAGCTTGACACTCAACACAAACCCTAGCAGTAGGGCTTCCTTGGTTGTACATATCATTTTGAATTCCTCCATTTGATGGAGTTGTGGCATCACTAGCAGTTGTATTGATAATTGCTTTGTCTTCATTTGTGGCTGCACCATAACTGCTTTGTGGTATCATCAATATTTTCATCAACCTCATCTTTGAAGACTTCCATTTCTCTTCCAATGGATCATTTCTTTTGCTGCTATCTTCCACCTCCATGGATGATGATAAATTTGTGTCACGCGCAATGCTTTGATCAACCATAGCTGAATCACTCGATGAATTGTAGGGTTGTTGATGATTGGTTGATGATGATGATCCACCATAATGAGATACCAGCTTATGTTCCTAAAGTAATAAAATCAAAATAATACGCATTAGATCACAAGTAAGAGGCATACTTACATATCTAAAAATCATGATTAAAACCAGATAGATCATAGGCGTAATTATTTCATTATATATAAATAATTTATACGATCATGATCACTGATCATGATCATCGCGACTATGTAGATACATAGTATCCTAACCGAAAAAAACAATAAAAAGTACAGAGAATTAGTGATAATCTATGATAAAAAAAATTAAATTAAAAGGATCATGTAAAATATGATCTTGCCTTAGGATCATGATTTTCCTGAAACTGATCAAGAAAATTAAACAACACAGGACAGTCCTGTTTAACAGGAGAAACATCAAAGGATTGGTTTTGACCTTGTAGCAAGGACTTAGGACCTGGTGGATTCGGAGTTAGAGGAGTCATGGTTGGATATGAGAGAGAAACAGTGGACAGTACAAAGAGATAGGGTAGGAGAGAGAGAGAGAGAAGGAAAGAAAATAATGAGAAGGTGGTAGGGTTCTTATATGAGAGGCTAAAAAGAGAAGACTTGTCTCGAAGAGACATTCACGTGATTGCAATTCTCATTTTCGTAGACACAAATAAAAACAAAATGAACAAACGGACAAAACAAAAATACTCCAAACACACTACGATAATACAGACAACAATGCCCGATATGTTGTTTTTCATTCCTTAAGTTCATTTATATATACACTCATGACATGAATCTCACTCGTAAGTTAATATTTTTTTTAATTTTTATACTTTTTAGGTTTTTTTTTAATCATTTTTTATTTTATCATTATCGTAAGTCTAGAAGCAACGAATGCGAAACGTGGTGTGATTATTTTAATAGACAATAATTAATATATTTTTAGAAAAAATTAAAGATTACTACGGATTCTTGTTTTTCTTCTTATTGTTAAGATATTTTTGTTGCCAGAAAAAGTTGTTAATTAATTCATACCTTTGGTTGAATTCTCGTGTTAAATATTGGATTTTTTTTCTTATTATATTCTTTATTCCTATTTTGTTGGGTAACGTATTATACATTGAACACTTGTATATTTATTTTAATATATATCATATAGATAAAAAATAGTTTTAATATTTTTATAAAAAGTTGTTGAATTGTAAATTTTAATTTATAATTTTTCAAAATAAATAAATAAATAAATTTTAAGTTATAAATAATATTTTACCATAAATTGAATATTTGAAGAAATATATTATAAATTAAAAGTGAAATTTAAACTTTTATACATTGATCCAAATAAAAACTGTAAATTAATTAAAAGAAATAAAAAATTATTGAAAAATGAAAACTATTAAATGTATTTGGATTTTCTTTCTTACAAACGGCTCGGATTTGATTTTGAATTTATTTTTATAAAACTAAACAAAGTCAGATACATATATTTTAATAATGGGTTCTTAGTATATGTGATATAATTTTTTATATTTTAATTTTTAAATAATAGTTAGTTATTTTATTTTAATTTATACGTTTTAAAGATAAGCCGATCAATGTATTTCATAATCTTAATTCAGATAAACTATATATTATATTTTACGTCAATTTTTCGCTTTGTCTTTAAAATATTTATAATTACATAGTTTTTAGAATTGTAATTTAAATATTAAAAAAATATCTAAATCATATTTTGTTTAATTGAATAATATTAAGTTATAATTTTTTAATTGAGTTCAAATCAAATATGGTGTGATTTTATCTTTGATTAAAAAAAAATTTTTAAAATCGATTCAAATTAAACGAGCTCATTTTTTTGACAAAAAAGGGGCAAGATGCCCAAGAACAATATATTAATGTAAATAGATATAAAAATGAGGGGACTATAGACCAAGACCTCAAAGATTAGCGTAATTTAAAATTAGGCAAGATCCTATTATATTAACTTATAATAAATGTCTTCATAGGTTATAGTTCGGATACTCTATCTGTTATGGGCGAGGATGACGCAAATTTTGACTATGAAGATGTCCATATGAATGTACATACTTCAGGTACATTTTATAAGCAATTCACAGTCTGGAAAAAATAGTTTCATTAATATTTTTATCTTATTCTTTTTTGTTTACATTTAGGAGAGTATTATGATATAAGAGATTCATTCATTGAGTGTCAATACTGTGGTGCGAACATGTGGTATCAAGAGAGGAAGATCAAATCACGATATTATGTTAATCCTAAATCTTTGATGTGTTGCGGAGAAGGAAAGATTCAAATTCCTTTGTTAAAAACACTGCCACCTCTATTGCAAAATTTGTTGTTTGACCAAAACTCAAGTGAATCAAAACATTTTCAACAATAAATTCGTCTTTATAACATGATGTTCGCATTTATGTCTCCAGGAAATAAAATGGGAAATAGATTTAACAACGATAAAGGACCTTCAAATTATCGAATTCAGGGTCAATCGTGTCATCGTATCGGTAACATGTTACCATTGCCAGGTCAAAACCCCCGTTTTGCACAACTATATATATATATTTTATATCGAACATGAATTCAGACAAAGTTGATGGATCAGGTTTGTTCCTTTTAGTTCAATCTAATAATAATTCTTTGAATTGTACGACATTATAAATTATTCTATATGAAATTTATTTACACTGTAGGACAAAAAATGGAGTTTATGTTAGTACAGTGAGAAAACTATCTGAGATGTAATATGAATATAATGTTCATGCTTAGTATTTTAGATTTCCAAGGGATACACTTTCCAAAGAAAATGTTACTGACCTGAAAATACGTTTAATTTCTGAGCGAAGTACGAATAGAAGGATATATAACCAGCCAACTATTTGTGAAGTATCTGCTCTTATTGTTGGAGATGTTGATACTGCGGAGAAGAGATATATTATAATGCAGAAACAATGTGGAGAGCTTCAAAGAATAGATGAATATCATACATCATATTTGGGATTTCAATATCCACTTCTTTTCCCTTATGGTGAGGATGGTTACAGGCCTAATGTCAGGCATCAGAACAAAGGTTCTAACAATGGTACTAATTTGGACCCAACACATTTAGATGTTGTACCTGAAGATGTACCATGGGAGCAAGCAACAAAAAGGAATAGACTCGCCATTAGAGAGTGGTTCGCCTTTACGATCCAAGCAAGAAAGAACGAAGCACGGACAATTCTCAGATCATGTAGGCTTTTCCAACAAATTTTAGTTGATGGTTTCACCATGATGGAATCAGAGAGACTTCAATGGCTCATAAAGAATCAGTCGAAACTCATAGTTAGCAAATATCATTATCTCACTGATGCTAGAACAAATGGCCATACTCAAGGTTCAAATACAGGGAAGATGGTTGTGCTACCTTCGTCATATGTTGGTAGTCGCAGATACATGGGTCAGCTCTACTTTGATGGAATGGTGTTTGCAGTTATGTTAGTTTTCCTGATTTGTTCATCATGTTCACATGTAACCCAAACTGGCCTGAATTACAACGTGTACTCAGTTCTGTGAATCTAAAAGCAGTTGATCGTCCATACCTAATTTCAAGAGTCTTTAAATTGAAATTTGATGAATTATCATCTGATTTGACGAAAAAGAGTTTGATGGGGACAGTTCTTACATGTAAGTAATTTATCATAACATTGTACCAAATATAATACTATACATTCTTAATTGTTAGTTACTCTCAATTTGTATTCAACTAATTATTACACGTAACATGCAAATTGTGTAGTTATGTATACCATTGGATTTCAGAAGAGAGGCCTACCACATACTCACATATTAATTTTCCTACATCCATCCAATAAATATCCAACACCAAATGAGATTGATCAGATCATATCAGATGAAATACCAAACAAAGACACTGATGAAGACTTATATAACTTGGTTAAAACTCACATGATTTATGGTCCTTGCGGAAGTCAAAATCGGTCTTCACTGTGATGAAGGAAGGTAAGTGTTCTAAATACTTCCCTAAAGACTTCCGAAATGAAACGATTGTTGACCAAGATGGATATCCAGTTTATAGAAGAAGGGATCACGACCACACAATCATTAGGAATGAAATGGAGATCGATAATAGATTTTTTTGTTCCATACAACTCAAAGTTGTTACTGAAGTATAGAGCTCATATTAACATGGAATGGTGCAATCAAAGTACATCAATTAAATATTTGTTCAAGTACGCCAACAAAGGATATGATAGAATAATTGCTGCCATTGTCAAGAATCAAGATGGAACATTTGTTGAACATTAAAATATTAATGAGATCAAGAAGTACATTGATTGTAGGTATATTTCTATGAGTGAGGCATCTTGGAGAACTTACGCTTTCCCAAATCATGGAAGGAAACCAGTCGTAGAAAGACTTAATTTTTACTGTGAAGGTGAAAATTCTATTTTCTACACCGACATCGATCATATTACCATAGTTCTTGAGAAACTGAGTGTAACTGAGTCAATGTTTACCTCATGGTTTGAAGCTAATCAGAAGTATGAATAAGCACAACAACTAGCGTACAACAATTTTGTTTCAAAGTTTGTTTATGTTAAAAAGAAAAGAGAGTGGAAACCCTGCCAAAAGGGTTATACAATTGGAAGGATAATATGGGTTCCTCCAACTACCGGTGAATTGTACTATCTTAGAATGATTCTAACACATGTGAAAGGTCCACGTAGTTACGAGGAAATAAAGATTTTTCAATAACGTCAAATATGATACATACCAGGATGCATGTTTCATTATGGGGTTTATTGGCGATGATCGAGAATTCATCTATGCTATTAAAGAGACTTATCATTGGGGTTTTGGTCATTATTTGGGGTTACTTTTTGTTCATATGTTATTGTCAAGTAGCATAAACAGGCCAAGGAATGTTTGGAGTAAGACACGACATCTTTTGTCTGATGGGATTCTTTATTCTCAGCAAATTATTGCAAACAACAGAGGTAATAATTATATCATTAGATATTTCTTTGAGTTCTTATAATTCACAACGTTTCTTTAATTGTTACAATTTAGTAATAGTTTGTTTTAAAACAGTTTTATGGTTATCAGATCAAGAAATAATGAATTTAACATTGATTGAAATTGAAAAACTTCTTCAACGAAACCAGAAGAGTTTAAGTAACATTCCTAGAATTCCTAAACCACTGGGCTATTTGGTTGAGGAGATGGGAAACAAGCTTATTTGTGAAGAGCGAAACTACAATCAAGTTAAGCAACTTCAAGAATTCAACATGCTATATCAAAATCTGACAGGTCATAATAGTGTTAACATTGCCGATAATTTTAAACCTTGATTTTATTCCTTATAATCTTTATGTTAACAAAGAAACATATGAAATATTAGTTTTCAATTTTTTCTTCAATATTGTCTCACTATGTTGATTTCTATATTGATGTTAAATACATTATAGATGAGCAAAGAGATTTGTTCAAGAAAATCATGCAAGCAATCAACAACCAGAAGGGGTGCGTGTTTTTTTTGTATGGATATGGCGGCACAGGAAAAACGTATATGTGGAGAACATTAGCTTCTTACATTAGATCACAGTAATAAACATGTTTGACTGTTGCTTCATCAGGTATTACATCACTTTTACTTCCTGGTGGATGAACGACACATTCGAAATTCAAGATTCCAATTCCTACACTCGAGTCTTCCCCCTGCGATATATGCAAAGGAAGTGACTGAGGTGGGCTATTACAATTATCAAAATTGATAATTTGGGATGAGGCTCCAATGGCCAACAAATTTTGTTTTGAAGCATTGGATAAAACCCTCAGAGACATCATGGGTGGATCCAAATCATCAGACATAATATTTGGAGGTAAGGTAATTGTTTTTGGGGGAGATTTCCGACATATTCTACCACTTATACCTAGAGGAAGCCGTTCAGATATAATTCATGCCACAATAAATTCATCATACGTATGGGATCATTGTGTCGTTTTGAAGCTTACAAAGAATATGAGACTTCAACAGTCCGGGATGAACACAAGTCCTTCTGAGTTGGAATCATTTTCAAACTGGATATTGAAACTCGAGGATGGAAAGTTAGCGAAACCTAATGATGGTTATGTAGAGATTGATATTCATCCTGAATTGTTGATCTCAGATTTTACTGATCCACTTGAAGAAATATTTCAAAACACATATCCAAATTTTGCTGTTAATTACAACAATGAAACATTCTTGCAATCAAAAGCAATATTGACTGGAATCATTGAGACCGTTGATCTAATAAACCAATATGTATGAAAATTTCTTCCAGGTAATTACCATACACTAAGTTTAAATATTTTTACCTATTTGTCATTATTTAGTTTCTGGCTTATAAACAAACATTCAACAAATTTCACGAGAACAAAAGGAATATTTATCATCTGATTCTGTTGATACACTTGATGGTGACAACAATGAATCTTTCGATGTTTTAACTCCTGAATTTTTTAATACACTCAGAACTTTTGTTCTTCCCAATCACAAGATTACATTGAATATTGGTACTCCCATAATGCTTCTTAGAAATATTGATCAATCAGAAGGTTTATGCAATGGAACATGGCTCATTGTTACAAGACTGACAGATCACGTTATTGAAGCAAAAATTATTTAAAGCAAAAACATCAGAGGTGTCGTCTATATCGCAAGAATGGATATTACTCCTACTCAATCCCCATGGCCCTTCAATATTACTAGAAGGAAATTTTCTATAACTGTATGTTATGCTACGACGATTAACAAGTCTCAAGGTCAGTCATTGGATCACATCAGTATCTATTTGCCTAGAAGCGTCTTTAGCCACGGTAAATTGGACGTTGCAGTTTCAAGAGTAAAAAGCAAAAAAAAAGGTCTTAGGATATTAATCCATGACAAAGATAATCAACTATTATCGACTACAACAAATGTTGTTTTCAAAGAGGTTTTTGAAAATTTGTAGAGTTTATATTAATCATCAGTTTCATTTTTAATTAATCTTATTACTCATGTATCGATGATTAAATCAATTTGAAAGGATTTGTTACAAGTTATGATTTTACTGTTTTGATACATCTAGATTATTCATTAAGTTTAAACATTTCTGAGTATATTACTCTTTTTATGTTCATCTTCGTTTATATGATTTAAAACATATGTTGAACATTTTGCACTGTAATTACAACTCAGAGTCTTGTTTCACCTGGAATTCTTTTACCTATCTGATGAAAACAAATATACTACAACACACCAACTTGAAATTATACATATGGAAGTCTCAATAATTTTTATTAGTAGCAAATATCAACTTACATGATGTAACAACAAAAGACATAAACCAGTTTAACAGACATAACAACATACTTCAGTTTCACTGATATTACATCAAATCAAAAAGTTGTTTCAACAAAAGTAGATTATCCCATTTATTTATGGGATGATGGACCTCCAAATTTAAGATTTTTGTATTTTGCAAATTGGTACCATCCATGCTAATATGTTTCTCATAATCATCTCTTCCATCTCTATGGATCACACATCTATACCCTTTGTAAGTTTCCAGATCTACCATATTAATCTCATCTTGCTCTTTACCAAAACAGCTTCTTGAAATATCCATCGGAATGTACTAAATATACATTACAATATATGTTAGGATGTATTCTAATATATGTATCTGCAAAAATACACATGCACTTTAATTTAATGAACTTTGAGTGTTCTATAGCCATACCAGTGCATTTTGTTCCAACATGTTTGATTTCGTTATATTGGACTTTGTTGTACCCCAAATTTTTTCCCTCTCATTTATCAAGTACTTTCTCACAAGATCTCCTTTGGTTCAAGACTGCACAATGGTTGATCATCTCAAGACACCTCCTTAAGCATTGATGACTGAAACTAGGGTTTAAGATTGCACAAGGATAATTGAACTTTTAATTCCTCATAAATCTCTCTGATCATGTCGATGCCCCACATTGCAAAAGGCCAAGGAGCAATCAAGTCGTTCTAAGGAACCAGAGGTACATGTACTTTATCAGCATAGATATGGCACTTGTGACACATCCGGGAATGCTGATAACAGTTTGCTTCCATAGTGGACCAGTAATATCCTGCCCGTAGGATCTTTTAGTCATGGTGTATCCACTAGAATGGGTGCCAAAGGTACCTTCGTGTAAATCTTCCATAATCCTCTCTGCTTCGTTCTTGTCTACACACCAAAGTAAAGTAGAATCGTGGCTGCACTTGTAAAGGGTTCCATTACTAAGGAAGAACTTTACGGAGAACCTTCTCAGAAATTTCTTATCATTGACAGATGCCCCCTCAGAATATTCTTGAGTTTCGAGATACCTTTTCACTTCGTGGAACCAAGGCTTGTCTGTTACCCCTTCAGTATCGATCTCATAGCAGTAAGCTGGTTCATCCAATCTCTCAATAGTGATATGAGGAGCTTTGTTGTCCCATCTGACTTTGAACATGGATGACATGGTAGCTAGCGCGTCTGCTAACTGATTCTCCTCTCGTGGAAAATGTTCAAAGGTGACTTCTTTGAAGTGTGGAAGCAATGAAAGTACGTGTTCTTTGTAAGGGATGAGATTAGGGTGCTTCGTGTCCCACTCTCCTTTGATTTGACTTATTACCAAGGTTGAATCTCTGAAAACACTCAAGAACTTGATCCTCGGGTCAATAGCAGCTTTGAGACACATGATGCATGCTTCATACTCAGCCATATTGTTGGTACCGTTGAAACATAGTCTGGCGGTGAAAGGAGTATGACAGCCCTCGGGAGATATGATTACAGCACTGATGTCATTGCCAAGTGCATTGGAAGCTCCGTCAAAAACCATGGTCCATCGGGATCCTTTCTCGGATTCTTCATCCGGTCCAAGTTCTTCACAGTCAGTCACTAACATAATATTCTCATTCGAGAATTCAAAGTTCATGGATTGGTAGTCGTCCACATCCTGATGAGCCAAATGATCAGCTAATACATTTCCTTTGATTTCTTTATGGGTCGTGTATTGAATGTCGTATTCGGTCAGGATCATTTGCCATCTTGCTATTCTTCTGGAGAGAGCGGGCTTCTCGAAGATGTACTTGATCGGGTCCATCTTAGATATCAATAAAGTAGTGTGGGTCAACATATACTGTCTCAGTCGGAGATCAGCCCATGCCAAAGCGCAATAAGTTTTCTCGAGCAGTGAGTGTCTTGTTTCACAGTCGGTAAACTTTTTGCTAAGGTAGTATATTGCATTCTCTTTTCGACCGGACTCGTCATGCTTCCCCAGCACACACCCCATTGAATTATCTAACACTGTTAAGTACATTATCAAAGGTCTTCCTTCAATCGGAGGCATCAGAATTGGAGGCTCTGAAGGTATTCCTTGATTCTGTCAAAGGCAGACTGGCATTCGTCATTCCATTTTACCACTTGATGTTTCTTCAGGAGTTTGAAGTTTGGCTCACAAGTAGCAGTTAGATGGGAGATGAACCTGGAAATGTAGTTTAGGCGTCCCAAGAAGCCTCTAACTTACTTCTCAGTGCAAGGAGCCAACATCTCTTGTATGGATTTCACCTTTGCAGGGTCTACTTGAATACCCTTGTCACAGACAATGAAGCCTAGGAGTTTACCAGACCTTCTCTGAAGGTGCACTTGTTCGGATTTAACCTCAGCTTGTACGTCTTCAACCTATCAAACAGCTTTTATAGATGATCAAGGTGCTCTTCCTCAGTTTGAGACCTGGCTATCATATTGTCAACATATACCTCTATCTCATGGTGAATCATGTCATGGAATAAAGCCACCATGGCTCGCTGATAGGCTGCCCCAACATTCATCAACCCAAGTGGCATCACTTTGTAACAGAAAGTGCCCCACTGTGTGACGAAGGTTGTCTTCTCCATGTCTTCGGGTTCCATCTTGATCTGATTGTAACCAGAGAATCTGTCCATGAAAGAAAAGATCTTATGCTGAGCGGTGTTGTCAACCAGAACATCAATATGGGGAAGCGAGAAGTCATCCTTGGGGCTTGCTCTGTTCAAATATTTTTAGTCCACACACATCCGTACTTTGTCATCCTTTTTAGGCACCAGAACTATGTTAGCAACCCATTATGGATAGGAGGTGACAACTAAGAACCCAACGTTGAACTGCTTCATAACTTCTGCCTTGATCTTCTCTGACATTTCAGGACGCATACGACGGACCTTCTACTTTACTGGAGGGTAGTCTTCTTTAGTTGGCAGACGATGAACCACAATATTAGTGTCTAGCCCTGGCATGTCTTCATATGACCAAGCAAAGATCTCGACACAGTCATGCAACATCTATATCAACCGTTGTTTGATACTAAGATCCAAATTTTCACCTATCTTGACTTCTTTTCTGTCCTCTTTTGTGCCCAAGTTCACTGTCTCAACTGGCTCTTCATGAGGCTGTATAGCCCTTTCTTCCTGTCGTAACAACCTAACAAGCTCTCCTGGTAACTCACAATCTTCCTCACCTTCGTCTGTAGCAAGCTCTTCATGAGGCTGTATATCCCTTTCACTTTTCTTTGAGAAATTTTGGAATTTTTCTAGGGTTTATTGTAGCAATTGCGTCTGTCCTTTTAGGCTAGAATGTTTGTGTATATATGTGAGACGACATTAGGGTGACAAATATGGCATGGATCCAACAAAATAAATATATTTCAATTTTCTTCCAAACTTTCCATTTTTTGAAGATTCTTTCTATTATTGGCTTGCAAGTTTCTCTTTGCCATATGACAGCTTTCATGAGTTGTTTTTGGGCCCCCATCTTGATGGAAACAAAAGCCTTGTGCGCCTTACATCCTACCTTGCATTTTATTTTAATTAAAATTGAATTTTAATGATTTAATTCAAAAATAAATTAAATAAACAAAAGGAGGGCGTGCAATTGAGCTTAGAAGTCATGGGCCATGTTAGAAATAAGTTCAGATCATAAAAACCAAGGCCCATTTGGAAGAAATTCAAAATTAATCAATATTGACTTCATGCACTTTTCAAAAAATTGGTCAACTTTAGCAATGCATATCTCTCTCAATTTTAACCCTATGAGGGTGTTCTTAGACTCTTTAGAGAGCTTAGGATATCCTCTAAACGACCTTTTTAGTTTTATCTCAATTGGATCATCCATGTTCCTGTAAGGAGCTTTGACCCAAAAGATGTTTTTGTTGACTTTTTGAAAAGACCCATAATGTTTGAGCTTGCATCTTTTAACTGGAGCATTTCTTGAACTTGAGGGATGAAGAGAAGTTGTAGGGGACTGGATTCTCTTCAAAATTAGATTTTGGGGGAAAATTTCTAATAAAGTATGAGAAAGTTATGTCTGGTCAAAATTTGGTTGACTTTTCCTATAGAACCCTAATTTGCAATCTTTGACTTTTGATGAGTTAGGAGCACTTCTCGAGGAATCATGATCAACCCTTGATCAAATGATGAATATCACTTCAAAATGTTGATGTTGACCAAAAATCTAGAAGTTTGACTGTATATAGGCCACAATTGACTTTTGACCGAGTATAGTTGATTTCCAGGCATTTGAGCAGTTGACTGAGCAAACTTATTATGCAAGGCATGAAATTTGGTATGGATAACCTTGAGGACATATTAGGATCATGGAAAACATTTTAGACCATTGGAGTTCACACATCTTGATCAAAATTGAAATCCTAGTGAGAGGTTTATTGCCTTTAGGAGGAGAATTTGTCTGGTCAATTCTTGGTCATCCATGAGCAAGTTAGGGATCTCAATGGGCATGTGTTGAGTAAAATGAGAGGAAAAATTTTGGGGTAAAACAGATAGGAATGTGGAGACTTAATCATATATAAGTGAGAGAACCCACTCACCTATCATCTTAAGGTTTTAGGTAGATAAGTGGTGTCTCTCTCACAAAGGTGCTTATTCCTACACTATATATCGATGCTCCTAATATCTCCCTCCCAACATGGTATCAGAGCCCTTGGTTCGAGAAAGGGACCGAAAGAGACTTGTATCAAAATGTGCCTAAGAAGTGGTGTTTCGTTGCAAGATGTCAATGGTAGTACAAGTGAGAGAGCATTATGGACTCACACTTGAGGGGGGGGGGGGGGGGGTGTTGGAATAATATAACAAGTGTGAGTAAGTGGGAAAATAGTCCCACATTGGATAGGAATGTGGAGACTTAAGCATATATAAGTGGGAGAACCCACTCACATATCACCTTAAGATTTTAGGTGGATAAGTGGTATGTCTCTCACAAAGGTGCTTATTCCTACACTATATATCGATGCTCCTAGCATCTCTCCCCAACATCGTATCATGAGCCTTTGGTTCGAGAAAGGGACCAGAAGAGACTTATATCGAAATGATTTTGTGAAGAGTTTGAGATGACAGATCTTGGGAAAATGAGTTTCTTTCTAGGGATGAAATTTATGTACTCTGAGAAAGGAATCATTTTGCATCAAATGAAGTATGAACTTGAGCTTCTGAAGAGATTTAAGCTAGATAATTGCAAAGTTGCTATCACACCTGCTTATATGAATCAGAAGACAGACTTGATATTTGTTGTGTAGTTGGATTTGTTAGCAAATTTATGAGTAAACCAAAGTGGTGTGTCTCTCACAAAGGTGCTCATTCCTACACTATATATCTATGCTCCTAGTACCTCCCCTCAACATGGTATCATGAGTCTTTGGTTCGAGAAAGGGACCAGAAGAGACTCGTATCAAAATGCACCCAAGAAGTGGTGTTCTGTTGTAAGATGTCAATGGCAGTACAAGTGATGGAACATTATGGACTCACACTTGAGGGGGAGTGTTGAAATAATATAGCAAGTGTGAGTAAGTGGGGAAATAGTCCCATATTAGATATGAATGTGGAGACTTAAGCATATATAAGTGGGAGAACCCACTCATCTATCACCTTAAGATTTTAGGTGGATAAGTGGTGTGTCTCTCACAAAGGTATTTATTCCTACACTATGTATCGATGCTCCTAGTATCTTCCCCCCAATACATTTGACCTATATATTAAATGTATTAGACTTATATATCTCAAATTGGACAGTTAAAGTTTCTTATAAAGTGAAGTTGTTTGATTAAAGACTTTTTAATTTTAAATTACTGTCAAGATGGTAAGAAGGGGAATCATTAATAGTCCTCTTGATAAAGTGTGTGTTTATTATAGCTTGTATAATGAAGAGATTGATCATGTTATGGTGCATTATCAAATGACAAGAAGAATTTGACAGAAGGTTTATAGTTGGTTTAACATCAATTGTTGAGGACTGCTAGCTGTAGTCACTTTTTGAAGGTGCAATCGATCTTGAAGGGGAGGGTTTCAAACTGCAATGAGGGAGTGATATAGGTTATTGTATCTTGGTGTATTTAAAGAGTAAGAAATGACATTATTTTCAACAATGAAGTGGGAGATGTTGAAAATATATTAGACTTAGATGACGAGTGCTTTCATGCTCTTCATGTCCTTGTCTCAACAAATTCTCATAGATCTCCATTTGACTTATATATTCAATGTATTAGACTTATATGTTAAATTAGACAGTTAAAGTTTCTTATAAAGTGAAGTTGTTTGATCAGATACTTTTTTTAATTATAAATTACCGTCAAAATGGCAAGAAGGGGAATCATCAATAGTCCTCTTGATAAAATGTGTGTTTATTGTAGCTTGTATAATGAAGAGATTGATCATATCATGGTGCATTATCAAATGACAAGAAGAATTTGACAGAAGATTTATAGTTGGTTTAACATCAATTATTGAGGACCGCTAGTTATAGTCACTTTCTTAAGGTGAAATCAATATTGAAGGGGAGGATTTAAAACTACAATAAGGGAGTGATATGGTTGATAGTATTTTGATGTATTTGAAGAGTAAGAAATGACACTATTTTCAATAATAAAGTGGGGAGATGTTGAAAATACAATCTTTAAAATTAAGATGTTTTTTTCGTGGTGGCTCCAAATTGACTAAAATATTAAATTGTAACTTTTATGAGTGATACAAATGCCTTCTAAAATTTCTTTAATTGATTTATATGTGTTTATTATCTTCTTTCCCTTTTTGTATTCAGGTTAGAATACCCTTAATACTTTTATTTGAATTCAATGTTACTTATAAAAATATCAAAATTCCACATATATTTATGAAATTAATTTACTTACTTAAATATTTTAGTTTTATCATGGATTGTACATAATTTTAAATATTTGATTATAGAATAATACAAATTAGTTATAGGTAAGACATGTGTATTTATAAAAAAAATGTGAATATATTTAAAAAAAAAGGGTGTGATAAACGTAAATTAGAAACAAATATTTAATTATAATAATCAAGTATTTCAGAATAATAAATAAGTTTTTTTCACTTTAATCAATTAAAAAATAATTTATGTAAGGTTAATAAATTTTTATGTATTTATATTACATACTATATTATTAGTAATTAATCGAAAAATAAACATAAAATATAGTGTGGAAATAGATAAAATATTTTAAAAATGTTTTATTATTTTTTATAATCAATTAATATATGATTACACTTCAGATGTTATTTTAGTGTTAAGAGCTAAGAATCTCTAGTGCAGAATTCAAATTTTTTTTCAGAGATAATTGTAAATTGGGCTGATTCGTTGGTTTAGAATTTACCTATTTTGTTTATATTTGTGTTCTCTTTACTCTCTTAGTTGTTTTGTGTCTTGATCTGTAATTTTCCCTCTATATATTTTACTATTAAAAAAATTAATAAATTATTTGACATTTAAGAATCTGCTCTCTTAGCTGTAATTTTCCATATATATATATATATATATATATATATATATATATATATATATATATATATATATATATATATATATATATATATATATATATATATATATATATATATATATATATATATATATATATATATATATATATATATATATATATATATATATATATATATATATATCTGTAATTTTTTTTAATTTTTTTATGAAGTAAATATAGCTGTAATTTTTTTTAGATTTTAATAAATTATTTGGCACTTAATAAAAAAATATTTTTATTGTAATATTAATTTTAATTTAGTTTAATTTTTGTATCACTTTTCCTTTTGTAAAAAAATAAAAAATCAATGACCATTTTTCAATTGTTTCCAAAATAATTTGGATTACAAGACTATACTTTAACATCTAAGGTAGAGCTCAGTTTTTTTTTATCCCATTTCATAATATTTTATTATTTCATAATCAAACATATTCTTTCTTATACTATTTTGTTTTTGTTTTTTTCATTTTTTTTCTCTTATCAAGTTTCTACACGAATCATGTTCTTTTGTAATCCTTTTCTCTTTTTTCACATTAATTTTTCTTTTCTTTATCATTTCTACATCAATCAATGTCAACCAAGTAACGGGTTAAAATCAACGATTAAATTGTTCTATTTATTTTTTTAGACATTAAAAGTTAATTTTATATTTTTCATAACTAAATTGAGAATTTTTATTTCTTTAGAGACTAAAATGTATTTTTATCATAATTTTATAATAATAAAAAAAGGAAAGTTTTAAATAGAATTTTTTCTAAAACCGTAACCTGTACTATATAAAGGTTGACAACTGTAAAAAGTATTTTTTATAATTGGTATAAATTAAGTCAATTTTTAAATGTCCATTATAAATTATTTTTTAAATAACAACATAAATAATTTATTTGTATGATTTTAAATGATTGAAGTTATGGTAAAAAATAAATTTAAATTATATATTTTGAATTCTTTGTTTTGGGTCAATATATTAGAATTATTTATTAGAATATTTTAAATTAGTACATTTTTGTTTTATTTATTATAAGTTTTTAAAAAATTTTATTCATATTTATTTAAGAATTTATTTTAAAATTTAATTTGTTTGTTTAAGGAATTGTTCAATTTCAATTTTCAAGGTTGATTGTAGTGCCACAATGTTAACAAATTTTGAGGAGAATTGTTCTTGGAAATAATTTAGAAATTTAAATGATTATTAATTTATTTTGACAAAATCAAAGATAACTGTTTCTATTAATCAAATATAAGAAAATATAAGGAGGAATCTCATCAAATAAAATATGTCTAGATCAAGAATTGGTCGTCTTAACTAAAGAGTGTGTAATCATATTCACTTGACGTTTAATAAACTTTACCTCAAAGTTAGAAAAATCTAGTAACACTAACTTAATAGAATTAATAATAAAGCTATACTCAGAGTTGTCATCAAAGTTGGACCGAAAAACATGAATCACCTTATGAGAATCCCTTTCAAATACAACAAGAGTAAGGTGCAAAGAGATAGCTCTTTGGATGGCCGCCTTAAGAGCTAGAGCCTTCGCTTCTATGACGGAAAGGGTACCATTGTCCCAAGCAGCTCCTGTAGTAACAAAATTAACCATATTGTTTCGAATGCACCAACCTCAGTTAGTTGTACCTAAAAGACGATTAAAACCCGCATTCGCATTACATTTTAGTCAATCACTCGAAGGCGGGATCCAATGTAGTAAGTCAAACCGATCAAGCTCAATGTCATAATTTTGTTGGGCCGAAAACCATTCATGCCACCTATGCAAAGCAAGTCAACCAAGTTTAGATGCTTCTTCTTTCTTATTATGCCAAACTATATCATTTTTATTCTTCCACATTCCCTCCATCATAAATGCAACTCAACCGATAATTTTCATATCCTCTTTACTGCATAAATCAAGTATTAGAGACTTAGGATCATTAAAATTGAAATTCTGCATGATTCATACAAAGACCGCATATGGAAGACATATGCATACCCTTCTAAGGGAAAGTTTCTCATCAGTTGGTACTTTACCATGGTGAGCCTTTAAAACATAAGAGAGGCTGAGAGAGGAATTCCTTTGTTTTAAATTTTCTTGCCCCAATGAATGAGACTGACAGATCCTGACTGATGCACATAGACCTTTTTTAGACTGAAATATCCATCGACTATAGGACCCCAAACTAACATATCCTCTCTATCCTTAATAATGGTCACATCCTTAGTCAGAGAGTGAAGGCTAGGGAAAACGGTTAACAAGTTAGAAGGGAGGACCAACTTATGGTTATGAATAAAAGAGCTAAGCATAGATCTAAGATTTCCATGAGTGCTCACAAGAATATGCAAATGATCTTCCAGAGTTTTTCATCACCAATTAACTAGGCAAAAGTTTATCCTGTATCATTTTCTAACAAGCCAAACAAAATTGGAGCTAAATACATCAAAGATAGATTTCCAATTGGTATAAAGAGAAAAGGAAATGCGGTGTTTTATGTGACCACATTGTCTTTAAACTCTTGATCTAATGATGAGGGCCCAATGATCTTAAGAGTTATCCATACTTCAAGAATTCAGAAGATTTGATACCTCATTTAGAGTAACCCAAAATATGATCCCAAACCCTATAACAGAAGTATTTTGATTACACTTCCTCCAGGAAACTCTGACCATTTTCTTTTTATAAGTGTCATTAATCCAGATAAAATTCTTGTTCTATCTTTTAATGTCTTTAAGGATAGACATGGACGGGGAATAGACCATCAAGGTGTGAACATAAATACTCTAGATCACTAATTAAACCAGAAGAATTCTCCATGCAATGCTAAATTTCTTGACATGGTATCAGAGCCTAGTTTAAAGTCTAACGGACCACCTGCTATCAGGTTTACGCTATCGGGCCACCCATCATTTATTTTCACGCTCCTGATGTTCATTCTTGGACGTGAGAGGGAGTGTTAAGAGTCCCACATTATAAAATATATGGCCTGAACATGTCTTTATAAGTGGTGGAAATCCTCATCTTACAAACCGGTTTTGTAGGGTTGAGTTAGACCCAACAATATTTATAAACAGATGCACCTATATAGAAAAAGGGATGATAACCTACACTGATCTCATTCTATCAGCTAGCATGACATATCTTTGGGATGTTATAGAGACCATATAAAGGATAAACTCAAATTTGATTTATATTCTTGCCTGAACATACATAATATCTTTTGAAAATATGCATACTTGCATTAATCGAAGAAATGTTGCCTTTGGAAAATATCATGATTTCATCAGTATATAGGGTGTATGATGACACTTTTTATTTCTAGATGCACTAATAAGGCCAATCATGTTATTTGTCATAAGATGGAAACACCTATAGTCATACAATTTCTTTTGATAGCTACACGAGTAGATAATATTGAACTTATATTTACTTTATTTGGCGTAGAAATATCCAAAACATTGAGCTAAATATTTATTCGATTCAAGTATAAGTGGTTCACATCGTATTAATTGGTAAACTTTGTGACTTATTTTTTCAAAAAACCAGTCTAGAGAGTAGTAAAATTAATTATACACTGCAATATTTTAAGATAGTAATTGTAATTATTTTGTGATGTAGGTATTATAAAGAATGATTTTAATTCTTTTGAGGAAGATAACACACATAAATCTAAATTTAGGTGGTTGGAGAAGGTTGAAGATTCAGATGAATTTTTATCTGCTAGGAATTTCCCTTTTGATGGTATGATAAAGGTGGGTTTGGAATTTTCAATTTTTTTGAGGCTAAGGCTAGTACGGAGGTAACCCTCTGTTAGTTGGTTAATTCTTATTATGTAGTTATTTGGGTTTTTAGCATGTATTTGAGCCTGAGCACTTTGCCTATATAAAGGGTCATTATGTTTGTAATCAAATAACATCAATAATAATTCATTCAGTTAGGTAGTTAGTTACACTTAACTAACTCACAATTTCTCTCTCTCTCTCTCTCTCTCTCTCTCTCTCTCTCTCTCTCTCTCTCTCTCTCTCTCTCTCTCTCTCTCTCTCTCTCTCTCTCTCTCTCTCTCTCTCTTCTTCTTCTTCTTCTTCTTCTTGTTTTTCTAAAATTCATCTTTCTTGAATCCTTTGTTCCAACAAATTGGCATCAAGAGCTTGTTTGCGATTCAGAGAGAATCTAATGACAAACGTATCAACAACATCAACACAGTTTCCAGCGAATCTACCGGTTCTCAAAGGTGAAAACTATCAATGGTGAGTTGCGCAAATAAAGGTTATTTTCAGATTTCAAGATGTCGTAGAAATCTTGAATGATGGAATATCAGAACTGGAAGTAGATGCTACGAAAGTCCAGAAATCCGCGCACAGAGATCAGAGGAAGAAAGATGGTAAGGCGTTGTTCTTGATTCACCAGTGTGTGGATTATGACATATTCGAGAAGATAATTGAAGAAGAAACAACAAAAGGAGCTTGGGAAAAGCTAAAATATTTGTATGGTGGAGATGAGAAACCGAAGAAGGTGAAGTTGCAAACTCTGAGAAAGCAGTACGAGATGATTCAAATGAAAGAGGATGAATCTATCTATGCATATTTCTCAAGAGTGGTGACACTAACAAACCAGATGAAGGCGTGTGGTCAAGCGCTTACGGATCTACAAAAGATAGAAAAGGTATTGAGATCTCTAATTGAAGATTTTGATTACTTTGTTGTAACAATTTAAGAGGCCAAGTGTTGTACCACAAAATTTGCCCTCTGATTTCTCAAAGGATCATCCTGGACCCTCAGGTTTGCTTCCATCCAATTCCAAGCCTTGAATTATCAATTTTCCAAGAAAATCACCCACAAGGGCAAAATGGTCATTTGCATACTAAAAGTCAAACTTTGACTTTTGGATCAAAATCAAGCTTCAAGAATCATATTTCATCAAGACATGTTGGAATATGAAGTTTGTTTCATCAAGAATTTCAAAAGTCAAATTTTACTTTGGAAAAGTCAAATTCTAAATACTTAGAAATTTTTCTAAGTGTTTAAGAAATATGACTAGCTCAGAACTTCTGATCAGAACATCACCATAACACTCAGCAAATTCTGGATATTCTCAAGACAGAGTTTGGTCAGAACTTCTGGACCAGTTTTCACAAAGGTTCAGTCAGAGTTTGCAAGGGTAAATCAAAGAAGGTTACAAAGCGTGCTGCAAGCTTACTGGAAAGTCTGAGGGATCCTTCAGAACATGCTGGAACCAGAAGATACAAATATCAGAGGTTGGATGCTACGCTGAAGCAGAACTTCTGGTCCAGAACTAAGTCATGGTGTAGAATCTCACGTTGTAGGATTTCAGGTTGTGATAAGTCTCATCATCATTTAATGCTCATTTAATGCTCACAACCACTTTCCGAGTCTTTATCCAAAGGATTTTCACCACGTGTGCTTCTACTGTCTTGGGATAGCAACTTTGATACTAAGCCCATGCTTTGCTTTTTGCTTTTCCTTAATTCCTGCTGGCAATCACCATGCTTGCTTCAAGGACAAGGCGACGCTTCAGCATATGAGGGTTATATTCAACGCTTTGGTCAGAACTTGACCAAATCCCAAAACCTTGTTTATACAACCTGTTATAGACCTATAACCAATAGCTAGCTCAGCCTACGCCTGCATCCCATAATTGCACCAAACTAGCATACAAAAATAGTGATGAAAAAGCAAAGAAGCAGTATGCCAAAAGTGTTTAAAACTCATTTATTCCCCCCCCCCCCCCAAAAAAAAAAACACAACAAATTCACCTATAAATACTTTGCTCTATCACACGTTTAAGAGGTTGGCTTTTGGAGAGAGGTTGGCAAAAAAGGAGAGAAAACAAAGTTGTGAAACCTTCATAAAAAATCCAGAAATCCCAAACAGAAAACCAAACCTTCGTTCTTCCCTTTGAATCAAAGAGCTTAACGTTTCCTCTTCTGTTGCTCTTGCTGACTCAGAACATCTAAAGGAAGCCTTTCAAAGCTCCAAGCATGTTCCAGGTTTAAGGTAAGTCTTTCTGACTTTGCTTGTTTTATCATTCTGAACATCATTAACATGTAAATATCATAGTATTAATATTGTCCATATCATTGCATGAATAGAAAAACTGTGGATCAAAACTTCTTGATTAAGGCTAGGCTCAGGATTAGGATCAGAACCTCTATAAACTGTTGTGCTTTTATTCTTCTGACTTGCTGTTTGTTACGAACTGAATAAATTTCTTGATGTGTTGATTAAAATTCAAAATGTAACACACAAAACTTCTATGATTTTTCTCACTGCTAACACACATAGAACTTCTGAGTTCTCTTCACTATTTTAGCATATAGAATTTCTATGATTTTTCTCACTGTTAATACACATTGAAATTCTGATTTTTACATGCTGATAATACAGAACTTCTGATGATTCATTCACTATTCTAACACAGCACAGAACTTCTGAGTTCTCCTTACATGTTAAATACACTGAACTTTTGATGTTTCTATTCGTTGTTTTCAAACACTCAGAGTTTCTGATTTTTACATGTTGATAACGCACTGAACTGCTGACATTTGCTCACTGTTTTAGTTTAATACATAACTTCTGACTTGTGGCCCACTGTCTGGATACTATCCAGAACTTCTGTGTTTTCCCTTTAACGTGTCTTGCAGGATCTCAGAGTTTACTAATTCAGAATTTCTGATGCCCACTGTTATTTCCTGCTGAGTCACAGCGCGCCTGATTTCAGAACTTCTGATCCTTGTTTTGTTTTGCTTATTGTAGCACACTGTTTCTGCCTTTCATTTATTTCCCTTTTTCATCATTTTTGATATTAACATAAAAATACATAAAAATATTTTTCTTTTATTAATTTATCTTTTTTTTAATTATTAAGACAAAAAACCATTTTCTAAACAAGTCCTTTTTTTCTTTCTTATATTGTACATTTCAATATGGTTGTAATAGTAACTTAGGATTTATTCTTACTTGCAACCCCCATTCATAAATATGTACCCCCATCCCCTAAATATTGTAATAGCGTAGGACTTTACATTTCTGCAATTTATCACTTTCATATATTGTTAGTAATTAGGGTGTGTATGGCAAGACTAAAACCAACAAATAGATCACCCTAATCAAGACTAAATGCATGTAATCAAACACACTTGCACACGAGCACCCCTAGGGTAATCTCACTTGTTTCCTTTCAGAAAATAGTCATGTCCCTCAAACACGGGCGTTTTAGCAAAGAACCTCGATAAAAGATCGTAGTCCCTCGATGACCCTTGATGTTGCCTTCGGTAAACGATCTAGTCCCTAAACGACATTGCTAAAACGTCTCATAAGTTTCCTTCTATGACTATTCAAACGTCCCAACGCTCGTCCCTTCACATCCAACAATGGGGCTTCTTACCAAAACAATGGTAAGATAGTGTGATACAGTGGCCAGAACCGGGACCTGTTTCCCTTTTTAAGGAATTGCTAGTTTGCGTTTTGCGTTTGTGTTTGCAAAATGTCGCGGTAAGCAAGAGTCGCCACCGACTTTTATTTTATCCAACAAGGAAAGGAAAAAAGCACAGAAAAATTCCTTTTTCGAGATATTTCTAAGTACGGGGGGTAGATTATAGAAAGGGAAGATATTAGCACCCTTTCTATCCATAGTTATCTACGGGCTCTTAGGTACTTGCTCATCATTTTCAAAATTGTTTTCTTTGTGTTTGTGTGTTTTGAAAAGTTTTTGTTTTGACTTCGATTTAACTCTTGCTTCTATCTTCAAGAGTGTAATGAAGTGTTTTTGAAAACTTTGTTTGAAAAGGAGTGTAAGTGTGAAAAAGTTTGTTTTGATTGAGCAAGTACTTAAGAGCTAATCTACCTACTCAAAAAAATAATCGTTCTGTATTCTTTTCCTTTAGACAATGTTATCCCACTATTAGTGAGTAGGTAACACCGTCGTTGGAGTTTTGAGGGTCAATTCGAAAGGGACGTTCGGTCACTAAAGCAATGTTAGGACGTCTTAGTAGTAAACCTAATGTATTAGATCAATTATCCGAGGCAACAATATCCGAGGCAACCTTTCCGAGGCAACTTTGATCTTTGGACAAAAGGACGACCACTAACGCATCCTATACTCAATGACCGTTTACCGAAGGCAACCAAGTGGGAGTGTACCCTAGGAGTGCGCATGTGCGAGTGATTCAGTTTCAGATTTATTATCATTGGACATTTAGGGTTGTCTAACTGTTTTAAAATTACATACATTCTTGTCATGCATCCTAATATCATACATCTAACAGTTAATATTTTGTGGAATTTAAAATGCGGAAATTAAACTACGCTATTACAAGGCTTCGGATATTTACATAGCCAAAAACAAACCCTTTGAAAATAAAGCGATAAAAGTAAAGACCTAATTAAATATTACAACTAAATTGAAAGACAAGTAAAAAGTAAAAATAAAGAAAATAAAAGACTTCTTCGATCCATGCCATGGACTCGTTCGATTCACCCTTCTTTGGCCTTCTTTCGATTGAGCTAGGGAATATGTGTGAGTAGCCTTCGATTGGGCTTGAGAATTGACGGGGCAAGCTTCGATTTGCACCCTTTCCTACCTCCTTCGATTGGGTTTGGGAAGGATATGGGTAAACTTCGATTGCAGGGAGAAAGGGGGGGGGGGCTTCGATTCAGAGGAAGAAGGTTGCCTTTCGATTCTATGAAGGGTGTTGCTGGAAAGGCCTGAAGGATCACCTGTGGAGGCACTGCATCTGCAAAAATATGTTAGCAAAATAAAACGCATGACCTGGGTATCAAAACCCAGGTCCTTCGATCCTGCACGCGCTGGGTCTTTTCAGGCTATATCTATAGCAAGTGTTAGCAACAAAAAACATGAACTGGGTGCCAAACCCAAACCCTTTGATTCTGTTTAGAATGACGAATCAAATGAAACAACAAATATGGATGTGTTATGTAAATACAAAGTTTGACATTTTACCCTCTCTTACCAGTAGTTGGAACCTTCGATTTGGCACTTTCTGGATGTGGGTACCTACGATCTGGGATTTCTGGGCGTGGATACTTTTGTTGAAGGGTTGCTTTGGCTTGGATTACTTATGAAAATGTTGACAACCTTTGGTGGGTTTGTGGGCAGCGTATCTCAAAATGTCCTCCTCCCCCCGTAATATGTTATTGGCCTCGTATTTATAGGAGTGTGAGGGTGCATGAAAATGGGCAAGGGACAACCATTTAACCAGGCCTTTAAAGCCATGAGACAAGAATCAGACATATTAAAAGATTTCCTTTTTGAAATATTCATGTCTCTTTGGAATCTTTTCTCTTTTTGTTCGCCCTCTAGCACTGTATGCTTCCCTTGTATTTATAGGAGTATGATGGTTCAGTAACGGAAAGAAACAACCAATTAAATAGGACTTTAAAGCCATGAGACAAGAATCAGACGAATTAAAAGCATTCCTTTTTTGGAAAAATTCATGTCTCTTTGGAAATCTTGGATGAACTTGGACACTTGACCCCTTCGAATACCCTCCAGCATTTCTCTTCAATTGGCCTATGAGTTGCCATCTTCGAATGGACTTCTTATGCATGCTTCGAATAGGCCTTCTGAAGGCTTCTTCGAATGGACCTTTTGGAATGCCAATCGAAGGGCCTTTGTCCATACCAATCGAAGGGTGCTTGGTTAACATGCCTGTCGAAGCTGCCTGGTTTGAGATGTTAAATTGAAGGATTCTTTGCCATGCCAATCGAAGGGCTTGGCCATGAGGCCAATCGAAAGGCCTTATATCCATGCCAATCGAAGACCTTGTTGAAATGCCAATCGAATGATCTTGTTACAAGGACAATCGAAAGGTTTTGTTGAAATGTCAATCGAAGGGCATCGTTGACCGCTCGAAAACTTTGTTTTATTCTCTTCGATTTCCTTAAGTTTAGACCCATCGAAGCGATGTTAAGATGCCAATTGAAGACGTCTTTGTTCTGATTCCAATCGAAAGACTTTTCTAAAATTCCAATCGAAATGCATTTTGGAGATGCCAATTAAAAGGCACTTTGGAGATGCCAATCGAAAGGCACTTTGGAGATGCCAATCGAAGGGCATTTTGTAGGTTCCAATCGAAGGATACTTAACCATCAATTGAAAAATTTCCTTGTCTTTAGGCAAAGGTTTATAACCACCTATGCAAGAGGAAAATCTTGGAAAAAAACATGAGGGCAAATTTTGGGGTACAACAGCTGCCCCTGTTCAATCTTCTTAAACCTGAGGATGTCGATTGGATTTCGTGCCTTTCGTGATCCGAAGGTGGAAGATGATTGAACACTAGAGTGCCTAGAAATTTGCACTCGCATGAAGTGGTATCCATCTTGCGACATCGGGAATGGGCTTATAGATGCCATTTGGAGACTGATGACGGGAGATGGGCTTAAGGATGCCATCCGAAGGAGTGTCGATCACATAAGAGATTCCTTAGCGAGAGCTTGTATACCTGTCGTTGAGGAAGATTCCGCTGGGGAAGGCTGATCTTTGTTGAGTGAAGTAGAATTTTAGGAGCTTCGGTCGTCCGTTATTCTGCTGGTGAGTCGTCTTTGTTTGAATTTTAGGAACTTCGGTCGTCTGTATTCTACTGAGGAACCATCTCTGTTGAATTTTAGGAACTTCGGTCGTCCGTATTCTACTGAGGAACCATCTTTGTTGAATTTTAGGAACTTCGGTCGTCTGTATTCTACTGAGGAACCATCTCTGTTGAATTTTAGGAACTTCGGTCGTCCGTATTCTACTGAGGAATCATCTCTGTTTAATTTTAGGAACTTCGGTCGTCCGTATTCTACTGAGGAACCATCTCTGTTGAATTTTAGAAACTTCGGTCATCCGTCTTCTACTGAGGAATCATCTCTGTTGAATTTTAGGAACTTCGATCGTTCGTATTCTACTGAGGAATCATCTCTGTTGAATTTTAGGAACTTCGGTCGTCCGTATTCTACTGACGAATCATCTCTGTTGAATTTTAGGAACTTCGGTCGTCCGTATTCTACTGAGGAACCATCTCTTTTGAATTTTAGGAACTTCGGTCATCCGTATTCTATTGAGGAACCATCTCTGTTGAATTTTAAGAACTTCGGTCGTCCGTATTTTATTGAGGAATCATCTCTGTTGAATTTTAAGAACTTCGATCGTCCGTATTCTACTGAGGAATCTCTCTGTTGAATTTTAGGAACTTCGGTCGTCCATATTCTACCGAGGAATCATCTCTGTTGAATTTTAGGAACTTCGGTCGTCCGTATTCTACTGAGGAATCATCTTTGTTGAATTTTAGGAACTTCGGTCGTCCGTATTCTACTGAGGAATCATCTCTGTTCTGAAGAGGTGAAAATGAACTACTATCTGGTCGTGATCCAGGCTTCATAGTAATAAGACCGACTGCTACCTGGTCGTGATCCAGGCTTCATAGTAATAAGACCGACTGCTACCTGGTCGTAATCCAGGCTTTACAGTGACTTACTAGGGAGATGAGATTAAACTTGCTATCCGGTCGTAATTCAGGTTTCGCAACTTCTCAATTCTTATCTGGTCGTAATCTAGGTTTCAGAAGGAATTCAAATGTTATCCGATCGCATCCGGGCTTTAACTTGAATTTAGGGCACACTAATATCTGGTCGACTCCGGGCTTCTTAGTAATTGTCCAGGTAAACTGCTATTCGGTCGAAATCCAAGCTTCGTAGGGTCTTGTACTGCTATCTGGTCGTAATCCAGGCTTCAGTCCTTTTATCGTTATCCGGTCGTAATCCAGGCTTCATGATGCTTTATACCATTATCTGGTCGAATCAAGGCTTTATGGTGTTCCGTACTGCTGTCTGGTCGTGATCCAGGCTTCACAATACTTTACTTCTTATCTGGTCGTAATCCAGTCTTTAGAAGAGATCAAATGGTTATCCGATCATAATCCGAGCTTCCCTTTGGCTTTGGGCCCACTAATATCCGGTCGTAATCCGAGCTTCATAGTATCTGGTCGGGTGAACTGCTATTTGGTCGTAATCCAAGCTTTACAGTATCCCTTACTGTTATCTAGTCGAAATCCAGGCTTCACAGTGTCTTTAACCGCTATCTGGTCGTAATCCAGGCTTCACGATGTCTCATACCATTATCTGGTCAAATCCAGGCTTCATGGTGTTCGGAGAAAATCAAGATACTATCCGGTCGTAATCCGGGCTTCATAACTTGTATTAAAGATATACCACTATCTGGTCATAATCCAGGCTTCATGGTGTCTTTGGTTGCTATCTGGTCGTAATCCAGGCTTCACAGGAATTTGCTGAGCTGTTATCCGGTCGTAATCCGGGTTTCACGGCTTGCTGAGGATTTAAACTATTACCCGGTCGAATCCGGGCTTCATAGCTTGCTTTTAAGAGATACTACTATCTGGTCGTAATCTAGGCTTTGTGGTAGTCTGATACTGTTATCTGGTCATAATCCGGGCTTCACTATATGCTGTAGGAATCAAGATACTATCCGGTCGTACCCGAGCTTCATAGCTTGAACTTTTGCGAGAATTTGATTGTATCTTTCCTGAAAGGTAAAGGTTAGCTGTATGTAATGCATGATATGTATCAAGCAATGATGTTCTCAAAATAAATGAGAATGTCTTGTATGATGTGTATGCACATGTCATGATGTATGGACATGCAATGTTTTTATGATGCTCTTTAGCTGGGGAAAATAAACCCTGGATTGCTGCTGGAGAAAAGAGTTGAATTCTTTGTTTCCGTTGGGGATAGTGAATGAAGATGATTGTGAGAATAAACCTGCAGGAGAGGATAACTCCGCTGGGAAATAAACTGACGAGGAAGTGACTCTATGGGGAGGACATATTCTGCTAGAGGACCTGTTGATTTGGGAGAATAACCTCAGCCGGGGATGAATTACCGTTGCTGGTGATAATGAAACCTGTTGGGGATTGAATTTCTGTTTGTGAAAGGAATGAACTCCGCTGGGGATGATTTTCCAGTTGCTACTTCACTGGGGATAATCTTTTAGACTCTATTGGGGACAATTTTCCAGACTCTACTGGGGATAATTCTCCAAACTTCACCGGGGATAATCTTCCAGTGTTGGTGATAGATAAACTCTGCTTGGGGAGAATATCGCCGACTCATTCTCGGTTGCGAGCCTCAGCTGGGGAGAGTGGTGTCCTGTTTTGGACAACTAACATCACTGTCTTTTTCTTACTCTGTGGGGTGTGAATGTTACTGGGACTCGTGCTAAGGATATGACGATGGCTTTGCATCAAGACTTTTCTGCCCCTATATCTGCGGGAGAAGGTGCCTGCGGAGGCCTTGTGGATCGAGTATTATCCCAACCTATGAGGTGCTTGGTATCTTTTGATCGAAATGACAAGTCTTCTTCTGGTAGGCAAGTGACGAGATAACGAGACATAGTCGTACGCTTTAATCCCTAACTTTTGCCTGGACTGTCTTTTCAGATTTTCAGTCCACCGGGATACCCTTTTTTGCCCAAGCTGCCCTTTCAGGTTTTCGACTTACCGGGTGTACAAATCTTTCTTTATCCCTAATTTTTGCCCGAACCTTTTTGGTTCGTCGGGATACCCTTATTTTTGCCTAGGCCAGTCAACCTAGCGGGTCTTTGTTCATGCGCAGTATTTCCTGACTATGTCCATGCTCTCAGAGTGTAGGGAGTTGTCACTGTCGGTAGTGTTGTGTTGCCATACTACCAGAAGATGTTCGTTTGATCATGCAAGATTCGTTGCTGGAATTTATACCCAATGCCCCAAGTGATTCAGATGGAAATTTGCCCCTGGCTATTTGGCATCTTTGCGAGATTCCTTGAATCTTGACTTGTCTGCCCCAGATGATGGACAATGATCATGTCGTGCCCCTTGGTTGGAAGTGTTTTTCCACTTGAGGTGATCCTTTTTATTGAGAAGGTTTTTGTTCACTAGATATTCGTCGTGCGAATTTCTCTGCTATTGAACAAATAGTCATATGCAAACAACGTTATTTTAAGAATGCAAAGCTTATGTCTGTCTTGAAATTTTTGAAAATGAATTTTTTAGGAAATCAAGTTTTAAAATGTGATGTCAACTCAGGATTTACAGCAAGTCCTACAGGAGTCAGGATACCTTTTGTAACAGTATGCTTTCGAACTAACCCATGCTTCAGCTAGGACTTTTAAGGGTTATAATGTGGTCTGGTTCACGGTTCGAGAAACAAAGGATAAAGGCTCAAAATTTATTTGTACCCACATGCTCTTCGTGATGTTCTTCAGTCCTAAACTCAGCTAATTATGCATTTAGATCCCATTTGAGTCTTTGCTCTGATATTCCAGTGATGGTTTGGATACTGAGTAGGCAGTCATTTCCTTTTTTTGTTTAGGGCTTGTAGGATCTCTTTCCTTTTGATTTTTATTATCCCTGTCTTTTGCCTGAACTGTTTCTTTTTGTGATTACAGTCAGCAGGATGCCCCAGTTTTTTCTTAAGTCTCCTTCATAGGTTTTGACTTAATGGGCTTTTATTTTGAGAGATAACGACTGCCTGTCTTGACGATTACAGGGAACCATCACCGTCTTTTGTTTTGGAAGGACGTTTTTGATGACATTCATTGTGCACCTGAATTAACTGAGAAAACTACCCTGCCCCAGGTTATAATTAAGGGTTTTAATTTTTGAAAAGAAAAACTCCAACTTCTTTGGCTTAAAGGGGTTGACGAGGGATTATCTTCCTTATAACTCCACTGTTTAGGATTTGAAATAACGCCTGTACATCGTCAGTGGGGTCTGTTCAAAAGCATACTGCAGAGCTTTTGATATCATTTTCGTCATCCTCCCTCTAAAGGCTTAGAGTTTTTAAATCGAGAGTTGAACATTACAAAAGGAAATAAGAACACATTTTTTGAAATAGTGAATACGAATGGATTGATTCAAAATAGACATATGCAATGCATTACTGAAGTAACAAAGTTTGTCATGAACAAATATTCGAACAATCAAAAGAAAACTACAACTTGAAAATTCTAATGAACAAAAGCCCTCTCTTGGCAGAACTCGTCACTTCAAATGGTGAGCCTTGGAGGATTGACAGAAACATTCCAATTGACCATCTTGCATGAATTCCAATGCTCCTTCATCAATCAGATTTTGAATTTTGTATTTCAACTTCCAACAGTCGTCAGTATCATGCCCTGGCCTGTTAGAGTGATATGCACACCTTGCATCAGGATTGTAGTTAGGCGAAGAAGTCTTGGGATCCGGATGAGGTCCTATCAACGCCACCATGTTCATCCTCAACAGGTGTTGTAAAGCTTGAGACGTCGGCATGTTGAGCTTGGTAAACTGCCTCTTAGGTATATCTGGCTTACTCTGATTAACCCGTTGTTTTTGGCAAGGTTGTTGTTGGACCCGTGAGGTAGTAGCAACTTGGAGAGGTCTATTCTTCATCAAACTAAACCCTTGACTTCTCGGAAGTTGATCAATGGCTTGGTCCCCGGCCTCGACTGTTTGCTTCATACTGTTGTGTCGGTCTTGATGAAGCTGGTTGATAATGGTTCTCAGCTCTTCTTGTTCCCGGGCTAAGCCTTGGATAAGAGACATCTGCCCTAGCATCTGGGTTCTTATTACATCTACCTCAGCTTGCAGTTGTTCTAGCCGTTCATCCTTATTGTCTTCAGGACTTTTCTTGACCAAGTTTCCAACGAGGATTGTTTTCAACTCTTCCTGCCCCTTGGATAGGTTCAGGAATATTTCCCTGTATTGAGCTTCTCGAGTTTGAAGATCTCTATTGTCTCGTTTGAGAGCCATTGCTGAAATAAACAGCGAGGACATGAGAGACCGACTTTGAAACCTGCTTATGCAATGATATCTATGATATATGTGTGTAATGTTTTCAAGGATCTCGCGAGGTAAACAAGAAAGTGTCGGAAGTTGGTTGTAGCTTGATTGAGGAAACTTCGTGTCGTTAAGAGTCCTCATTCAAGAGTCAAGCTCACCATATCGAGTGGGTCATAGCCACCGACTCAAGTCATCGTGTTTTGATCTCTAGACAACATTGACTAGAGGAAAATAAATCCTCTTTGCCCCTTGCTTGACGTTTGATTTACCATAACCTGTATCACAAATCCTTGAGATCCTTGAAATGGTTAAGGAAATGTTAAGGCATGATGTTATGATGTGTATGCTATGTGTTTAAGCAAAAGTGCAAGGTGATGTAAACAAGTAAATTCGGCAAGAAATCCAAGTTATTGGATAAGGACTGTAAACAAAACCTGCAAGGAGCTCAATTTATTAAATAATAAAAATGTGCAAGTAGTTCAAGTTCAAAGCACACAAGTCACACAAATAGCCTTAGGTTTAGGCTTGCATGGGGTCTGGGTATTACCCTCTTGAAGTTCAGTTGGTTCAACCTGTTCTAGTAATAGTAACTGGGTTCTAGAGGTTCTCAATATCATTGACCATCCTCCATCGGTCATAATTCCAGTCACGCAATCTTTTCTTACAGCCAAAACCATCTCGAGAGTATGGTCTCAATGAGTGTAGCATACTGCTACTTTCTAAGGCCAAGTTAGTCAATTATAGGTTCTAAAGTCAGTTGATGCTTAATGACCCATATAGCAGCCCCATACTCTCCTTGTTGCTCCACAAGGGATATCGGTACCAACTAATGTGCCACATAAACGTAGCTACTGCTTCAACCGTATCGGTCTACACCGTACAGTTCCTTCACAGTCTATTGCTACTTACCTAAAAGGTATCCCCAGATCCAGGTTAGGATCTATAGTAACTCCGATACAAATCCCACAAAGATAAAGCAATCAAATCAGACAATAGAAAACAATATGATGAACTAATCCTAAGGTACACCCCACTTATTAAGTCCCCAGCAAAGTCGCCAGTTCTGTGATATGGTGGCCAGAACCGGGACTATTTTTTAGGAATGTTGGTTTGCATTTTGCGTTTGTGTTTGCAAAATGTCGCGGTAAGCAAGAGTCGCCACCGTATTTTATTTTATCCAACAAGGAAAGGAAAAAAGCACAGAAAAATTCCTTTTTCGAGATATTTCTGAGTACGGGGGGTAGATTATAGAAAGGGAAGGTATTAGCACCCTTTCTATCCGTAGTTATCTACGGGCTCTTAGGTACTTGCTCATCATTTTCAAAATTGTTTTCTTTGTGTTTGTGTGTTTTGAAAAGTTTTTGTTTTGACTTTGATTTAACTCTTGCTTTTGTCTTCAAGAGTGTAATGAAGTGTTTTTGAAAACTTTGTTTGAAAAGGAGTGTAAGTGTGAAAAAGTTTGTTTTGATTGAGCAAGTACTTAAGAGCTAATCTACCTACTCGAAAAAAGAATCGTTCTGTATTCGTTTTCTTTAGACAATGCTATCCCACTATTAGTGAGTAGGTAGCACCGTCGTTGGAGTTTTTAGGGTCAATTCGAAAGGGACGTTTTGTCACTAAAGGAATGTTAGGACGTCTTAGTAGTAACCCTAATGTCTTAGATCAATTATCCGAGGCAACAATATATGAGGCAACCTTTTCGAGGCAACTTTCATCTTTGGACAAAAGGACGACCACTAAAGCATCCTATACTCAATGACCGTTTACCGAAGGCAACCAAGTGGGAGTGTACCCTAGGAGTACGCATGTGCGAGTGATTCAGTTTCAGATTTATTATCTTTGCATATTTAGGGTTGTCTAACTGTTTTAAAATTACATACATTCTTGTCATGCATCCTAATATCATACATCTAACAGTTAATATTTTGCGGAATTTAAAATGCGGAAATTAAACTACGCTATTACAAGGCTTCGGGTATTTACATAGCCAAAAACAAACCCTTTGAAAATAAAGCGATAAAAGTAAAGACCTAATTAACTATTACAACTAAATTGAAAGAAAAGTAAAAATAAAAAATAAAGAAAAGAAAAGACTTCTTCGATCCATGCCATGGACTCGTTCGATTCACCCTTCTTTGGCCTTCTTTCGATTGAGCTAGGGAATGGGTGTGAGTAGCCTTCGATTGGGCTTAAGAATTGACGGGGCAAGCTTCGATTTGCACCCTTTCCTGCATCCTTCGATTGGGTTTGGGAAGGATATGGGTAAACTTCGATTGCAGGGAGAAAGGGGGGGGGGCTTCGATTCAGAGGAAGAAGGCTGCCTTTCGATTCTATGAAGGGTGTTGCTGGAAAGTCTTGAAGGATCACCTGTGGAGGCGCTGCATCTGCAAAAATATGTTAGCAAAATAAAACGCATGACCTGGGTATCGAAACCCAGGTCCTTCGATCCTGCGCGCGGGTAGGGTCTTTTCAGGCTATATCTGTAGAAAGTGTTAGCAACAAAAAACATGACCTGGGTGCCAAACCCAAGCCCTTTGATTTTGTTTAGAATGAAGAATCAAATGAAACAAAAAATATGGATGTGTTATGTAAATACAAAGTTTGACATTTTACCCTCTCTTACCAGTAGTTGGAACCTTCGATTTGGCACTTTCTGGATGTGGGTACCTACGATCTGGGATTTCTGGGCGTGGATACTTTTGTTGAAGGTTTGCTTTGGCTTGGATTACTTATGAAAATGTTGACAACCTTTGGTGGGTTTGTGGGCAGCGTATCTCAAAATGTCCTCCTCCCCCCGTAATATGTTATTGGCCTCGTATTTATAGGAGTGTGAGGGTGCATGAAAATGGGAAAGGGACAACCATTTAACCAGGCCTTTAAAGCCATGAGACAAGAATCAGACATATTAAAAGATTTCCTTTTTGAAATATTCATGTCTCTTTGGAATCTTTTCTCTTTTTGTTCGCCCTCTAGCACTGTATGCTTCCCTTATATTTATAGGAGTATGATGGTCCAGTAACGGCAAGAAACAACTAATTAAATAGGACTTTAAAGCCATGAGACAAGAATCAGACGAATTAAAATCATTCCTTTTTTGGAAAAATTCATGTCTCTTTGGAAATCTTGGATGAACTTTGACACTTGACCCCTTCGAATACCCTCCAGCATTTCTCTTCGATTGGCCTATGAGTTGCCATCTTCGAATGGACTTCTTATGCATGCTTCGAATGGTCCTTCTGAAGGCTTCTTCGAATGGACCTTTTGGAATGCCAATCGAAGGGCCTTTGTCCATACCAATCAAAGGGTGCTTGGTTAACATGCCTGTCGAAGCTGCCTGGTTTGAGATGTTAAATTGAAGGATTCTTTGCCTTGCCAATCGAAGGGCTTGGCCATGAGGCCAATCGAAAGGCCTTGTATCCATGCCAATCGAAGACCTTGTTGAAATGCCAATCGAATGATCTTGTTACAAGGACAATCGAAAGGTTTTGTTGAAATGCCAATCGAAGGGCATTGTTGACCACCCGAAAACTTTGTTTTGTTCTCTTCGATTTCCTTAAGTTTAGACCCATCGAAGCGACGTTAAGATGCCAATTGAAGATGTCTTTGTTCTGATTCCAATCGAAAGACTTTTCTAAAATGCCAATCGAAATGCATTTTGGAGATGCCAATTGAAAGGCACTTTGGAGATGCCAATCGAAGGACATTTTGTAGGTGCCAATCGAAGGATACTTAACCATCAATTGAAAATTTTCCTTGTCTTTAGGCAAAAGTTTATAACCACCTATGCAAGAGGAAAATCTTGGAAAAAAAACATGAGGGAAAATTTTGGGGTACAACAGATAGCAACATCTAAAGGATGAGGAAAAGCACATCTAAGACCTTTTGAGTAGGTAGGTTCGCTCTCAGTTACTCGCTTGCTCACAACAAAAACATTTTTATACACCCACACTCTCATCTTTGAACTATTTTTTAAACAAACACTTTGTATGCGTTCTTATAGAAACGCGAATCATTACAAAGTTACATTTTCAAAATACTTTCAAAAACACATCTCACAAACACCTCTTTGAACTATTTTCAAAACAAACACTTTGTATGCGTTCTTATAGAAACGAGAACCATTACGAAGTTCAATTTTCAAAAATACTTTCAAAACCCACACCACAAACACATTCAAACAAAAGCAAGTGATCTAACGAGTAACTAAGAGCCCATGGAAAACCATGGATGAAAAGGGTGCTAATACCCTCCCTTTTCATAATCTACCCCCCGAACTCAAGAAAACATCTCTAAAGGTCTTTCCTGTGCTTTTTTCACCTTTACTTTTTGGATAAAAGAAAAGTCGATGGCGACTCTTGCTAAACCGCAACATTTGCAAACACAAACGCAAAACCTCAAGTCAGTTCTCCCACCGTATCACAGAACTGGCGACTCTGCTGGGGAAAATTCTTAAAGTGGGGTTACCTTAGGGTTAGATCACATTTACTTGCTTACATTGTTTGATTTGTTTGCTTTACATTTTGGGTCCTTGTTTGGGTTTATTTTAAATCCTACACCCGGATTTGGAGACACCTTTTAGGTAAGTAAGAATAGACTGTGAGGGAACTGTGTGGGGTATACCGACATGGTTGAAGTAGTAGCTACGTTGATTTGGCACTTTGGTTGGTACCGGTAACCCTTGAGTTGAATCAAGGAGAGTACGGGGCCGCCGTGTGGTGTCGTGAAGCATCAACTGAACTTAGAACCTTACTTGACCAACTTGGCCATTAGGAAGTAGTGAGATAGCCGGTTTCAGTGTAAAGCTGAAAATTGGTTTATACTCGATGCTACACTCATTGAGGTTTGACTCTTGAGTTTTGTTTGGTTGCGAGTCAATCGCCTATTGAACGAAGCTTGGGGGAAATATCGGTGATATTGAGATCCCTTAGAACCCAGTTACTATTAACTAGGACAGGTTGAGCCAACTAAATTCAAGAGGATACTTACCTACAAAATCCATGCAAGCCTAAAACATAGGGACTTGTCTACGTTATGTGAATATGATTATTTGTATATAAACTTGCTTACCTCGCATATTTGTACATAACATCATAACATCATACCATAGCATTTTCAATAACCATTTCAAGGATCTCGAGGGTCTTTGATGCAGGGTCACGTTGAACCAGATTTCTATCAAGGGGCAAGAGGATTTATTTTCCTCTAACCAAATGCCGTCAAAAATCAAGTACAACAAACTTGAGTCAAGGGCTATGACCCACTTGACATGGTGAGCTTAATTCTCGTGGAAAGACATCCACCGATACAAAGTTTTCCAATCCAAAACTGTAAGTGACTACTTACCCCGTGAGATCCTTGAAAACATGCATCCACATATCATGCATCATATCATGACTGGTTTCTCCCATACAGGTCTCCTTATCTTCCTACTATTTATTTCAGTAAGATGGATATGAAACAAACTGTGAAAGATCTCCAAGCTCAAAACGCTCAGTTCCAACAAATGTTCCTGGCTATGGCTAAGGGGCAAGAGGACCTGAAAACTCTCCTTCTCAAAGACAAGAGGAAGAAGTCCAAGAAATCAGTAGGTTTCCTGAACTCGAGAAGAGGACCTAGAGGACCAGTCAAGCGAGCTCTAGATCTTTCAACTCCATCCAACATGGGGGATAGTCATGAAGAAGACAACAGTCTGGAAATTGGTGAAGCCGAAGATGATTACTCTGAAGAACAATATCCTCCCACTGATGACAAGTACAAACAGTTGGAGGATTGCCTCAGTGCTATGGAGATTCAACAAATACCTGGCTTGGATTTAGGAGACATGGGTTTGGTTTCTGGAGTGGTCATCCTGCCAAAGTGCAAAATCCCTACTTTTGTCTTGTACGATGGAGTCTCTTGCCCTATGATGCACTTAAAGTCTTATGTCTGCAAGATTCAACCATACACAACTGATCCGAAGCTTTGGATCCATTTCTTCCAAGAAAGCCTAGTAGGGACTCAACTCGAATGGTTCTATCAATTGGAGAGTTCTCGCATCCACACCTGGGAGGATTTAGCTGCTGCTTTCTATAAGCAGTATCAGTACAATGCTGATCTTGCACCAACTCGTGTGCAATTGAAGAACATGACCATGGGTTCCAACGAAAGCTTCAAAGGGTACGCCCAAAAATGGAGAGATCTGGCTGGTATGGTGCAACCCTCTTTAACTGATAGGGAGCTGATTGACATCTTCATGGGAACTTTGACAAGGACTTTCTTCAAACACCTGATTGGAAGTTCCTCAGTCGGGTTCACCGAGCTAATACTGACCGGCGAAAGGGTCGAAGCTGGCATCAAAGGTGGAAAGATTCAAGAAGCTACACCTTCTGATGCTCAGAAAAAGCCATATAATGGGAAGAAAGAGTCCAATGCTGTGTATAGTCAAAAGATTCGTTGTGACCAAAACGTGGGGGTAGTCCTGATCTCTGGTTCTGCGTCACACCGACAACAACAAAGGGGAAATCAACGAAGGCCAGACGAGCCCAAAAGACAGTTCACCAACCTCAACATGTCGCTGTCTCAAGCGCTACAACACTTGTTGAGGATGAATCTGATTGCATTAATAGGACCTCATCCAAACCCCAAGACTTCTTCTCCTAACTATAATTCTAATGCGACATGTGCTTATCATTCTGACAGTCCTGGGCATGACACTAACGTTTGCTGGGCATTGAAGTACAAGATTCAGAATTTGATTGACACCAAGGAGATCGAGTTCGACCCTCCGGAGACTCCAAACATGATCACTACTCCTTTGCCAAATCATTGAGAGCGTCTTGTTCATTTTGAATTTTCAATTGTAATTTCTGTTGTTATTCAAACAATTATCTATTAATGTCAAACTTTGTTTCATTAATGCATTGCATATGTTTGTCTTGAATTCATCCATTCGTTTTCACTATACTTAAACTATGCTTTCTACTTTCTTTATCACGTTTAACTCTTGCTAAAAGTTACAAGCCTTTAGAGGGAGGATGACGAAAACAATGCCATAATCTCATACAGTATGCTTTTGAACAGACCTTGCTGACGATGTACATGTGTTCTTTCAAATCCTAAACACTGGAGTTATAAGGAAGATAATCCCTAGTCAACCCCTTCGAGCCAAAGAAGTAGAAGTTTTATTTTTTACACAAATTGAAACCTTTAATCAAAACCTGGGGCAGGGTAGTCTCCCAGTTAATTCAAACACGTGTTTAGCCGCAAACTCTCATCTCGTAATACAATGAATGACGTCAAGAAACATTCCTCTGGAATCAAAAGACGGCGATGGTTCCCTACCAAATAGGCAGTCATTATCTCTCAAAAAAAAGAAAATCCCACTAAGTCAAAACCTACGAAGGAGACTTAAAGAAAACTGGGGCATCCCGCTGACTGTAATCTCAAAACAAGAACAGTCAGGCAAAAATTAGTGATAACAAATCAAGTAAAAAGAGGTCACTACAAATCCTCGACAACATGAAAAATGTTCCAAAAAAATGATTGCCTTCCGACAAACCTAACTTGTCTGAACCATCACCAAAGTGTCATTCCAGACTCAATTGGAGTTTCAAACGCACAATTAGCTGAGCTTAGGACCGAAGAACATCATGAAGAACGGGCGGGTACAAATACACTTTGAGCCTTTATCCTTTGTTTCTTAAACCGTGAACCAAGCCACGTTACAACCCTTCAAAAATCCTAATTGAAGCATGGGTTAGTTCGAAAGCATATTGTTACAAAAGGTATCCTGACTCCTGTAAGGCTTTACTCAAAATCTAGAGTTGAATTACAAAACTTCTTTACTTGCTGAAAACGCATTTTTCAAAACTTCAAGACAAGCATAAACTTTGCATTACTTGAATATCACTGTTTGCATTTGGCTATTTGTTTGACAGCAGAGAAATTCATACAACGAATATCCGATGAATGAAAGCTCTCTCAGTGAACAAAATCACTTCAAGAAGGATGACACTTCCATTGAAAAATCTCCTATCAACAAG